>OX276432.1:22500-5022500 GCA_946251915.1 Abrostola triplasia | reverse complement strand
CTAAGAACATTTTTTAAAAGATTTGTATACATAACCTTATCTTAACTTAGCTAGACTATATTTTTGGTCTATCACAACTATCATCAATGATAACACTGAAAGCTGTAGATGTTATCAGAGAGTTTTATACAATGCCTAGCTATTTAATTAATTATCTATTGTTATCCACATAATTTATGGGTAGCTCTTGTTCATTTATGTAATTATTAGCGCGGTAATCAAACTTTATCAGTTCATATACTCTGATAATATGATGAAGTAATTTTGAGCGAGCGAGCATTTTAGAAAAACCATCTTTTTTAATTCAATGCTAATGTTGCTTTTTTAAAAGTGTATCTTATGAATAGAATACAAGGCAGTATGCTATATCCATATACTAATACTTATTTCTGACTCCACACATATAGTATTGTACACACATTGTTTACAGTTATACACAAATATACACATTATACCTACAAGTATTTCAAACTATTTTAGTTAATTTCTGAATTTCTTGTAAAGTTTCCTGGTTTTTCTGTTTCCTTATATAACAGAACAATTGATTTCCAACAAATTTTAGATAACCCCTACTAATGTTTATAATAAGACTACTTGAAATCAAACAAATTGTTTTATGGGATTCAATGTGCAATCTTTGTAGCATTCCACTTCTATGATGCAAAATCGAGGAACTTCATTATTTTCATATAGCATAGCGTCATGTCAGTGGCGTGCGAAGTTAGCGTGACTTATTGTAGTACCTATTATATATTTATTGCATGTTGCACAATAAAATTTAATACAAAGTGGGGGCGTATTAGCAATGCATCAGTACCATGACAGCATATGATTCCAAATTTGTGCATACAGGCATGTGCGCATTAAAAAGTCAATGCATACTTCTGGATGTCTGGACAAAGCGAGATTTTGAAAGCCCTTTCAATCAGTACCTCACACGATATTAATTAATCTTAGAAACTGGTGGTGGGGGGGCGTCAACGCAACCCTCCCCTTTTTAGTGTCCAGTCATCGACAACACGTATAAACGAAGCAATATAACTTGTCACGACAGTTCTACTATAATCTTATGAGGAGTTCAGTTCCATATTACGAAGTTCATTATCGTATCACGACAATATTTATCATCATCAGCCGGAAGGCATCCACTGTTGAACAAAGGCTTCCCCCCTATAACGCGACAATGAACGACAGCTTGCCAATTGCATCCACCGGTTGCCCGCAATTCTGACGATATCACCGGTCCACCTGGTGGGACGCCTGCCAACGCTGCGTCTTCCGGTTTATATGGGACCAAAACAAAAAAATATTAAATCTGTCCACAATGGACGGAGAAATCGTTGAAAACACATAAAAAAAACCTACAGATGAACATAGAATCCCCTCCTTTTTGAAGTCTGTGAAAAAGTACTATTATTTAATTTAAGATTTTTCTTTATTTTTAATGAACTCTTTTCTTTTCAGACATGCTACGGAAGTTATGGATGTGAGATCTTCGCGGCTTTTCGCCGTGCAATTATTTTTCACGTTATTTGTACCCGTGTTAGCTGTGATAAGATTCCTGTTACAGGCTTTTGTATTTAAAGGAGGATTTATTTATGGGTATATGGTAAGTAGATGTTTAAATTACGAATGATTAGATAATATGTTTTATGAGATGGTCAGGGGTTCCTAATTTACTTAGTTTAAGGCTCAAAACAGCCTCTGTGGCAAAAAAGAGGTTCAATATTTTCCATTACAAATGCTATCATATTTACTTGTATAGCGATATACTTATGGTCAAAATTGCAGTAATGACATAAAGAACAACTTTTAAATCATGATAGTGAATACATAATATTGTTACAGATATTAGCTTTAGTGGTAACTGTAGTAGTGTTTCCTCTATCGGCCTACTTAGCGGTGCTGGAGAGGAGGTTTCTTTTGCCATCCGTCCCTCCAAGAGGGCACGGGTTCATCCTGCTGGTCTTCTGGACCCTTATATTTGTGTCTGAGAATCTTTCCTTTTTGAATTTGAACAAAGAAGGATGGTGGTGGCATCTAAAGAAGTAAGTAAGGTTTTAATAACTTTTGTATCTATCTGACCCTAATACATTAAAGCTCGAACGAAAACAGTCTTGTTGACGTTGTTGTACTTATAAATATAATACTAATTAGTCAATCTGGTGTTGTGACGACAAACACGCAGAAGTCTGCTTATTAGAATATTGATTAAAGCTTATAGGCCGGTAAAGTATTACGATTACCGAAAATTCTGATTAGTACAAGACTGCGAAATGTTCTTGAGTCCCAATTAGATAATAAACCATAGCCAAAATGTAATACATTTTAATTTTTTCTCTAGTCTCCAAGATCGTTTGGAGATGGCACTTTTCGTGGGGCGTTACGTGTCATGCATGATTATGTTCGTGCTTGGTATGAAGGCGCCGGGCATTATGCACCAGTTCGAATACCTGGAAGTAGATGACGATACCCGCAGAAATATACCGCCACGGGTGAGAACTAGCATTTTCTCTATTTGGAAAGAATAGGCAACTTTTAGAACAAACTAAGAGTGGACCTCTCTTGGCAAGTAGAAACAATTACTGGGACCGTCCGATTCGTTTGGCAAAAGCAACTGATTTGCGCCCAAAAGCATTTGATTCATTTCTAACCATAAATACGTAATTACCAAACACGAACTATTTTCTGCCCACATTATTAAGTAATTAAACTTTTTGGTATGTAAGCGTAAGTATCGTCAACACGCGTCATTTTGTTCATTTTTTTGGAGCTAACTTATAGGTTAAGATGTCATGTCCATATCAAAATCATTTAATTGTTTTTACAGAAGAAAAAGATATATTTAAATTAAAATTAAAAAAGGTGATTAAATTATCGAGTGTGCAGACTTACGTTAAATACCAATCTTTCCTACATTTTTCCGGAACTTGATAACAAATTGTCAAATAGTGTAAGTTCAAGTAAACAGTCTGAAAAGTAAAGCATGAAATACGGGGTAATAAGGCAACAGGCTCCTTATCTTATAATTCTTTCGTTTATTACTATTTATAGCTGATATTATACGCTTAGATAAGACGCGAGTGTAACCAAAAGCGTTGTAGGTACGCTTTTGGTTGGGGAACGAAAAAAACATGTTGACTTTGGACCCGTGTTACTTGAGTCTTATGTTTCATATCCAAAAGTATAGAAATAGTTTCTAAGTTAGATTTGGGATAACCAATATCTTTTTTTAATTAGATTTTCATGTAAGGGAAATAATCTTTTTTGCCCCTCGCTAGGCCAACTCTTTGCCCAATACACGCGTATATACTTCAGATAGCTTAATCCGAATTTTATAATAAACAGGATCTAAAGTCAGGCTTTTGACATAATATTTTTAATTTCATTGCCACGTATGCCTATTACTCCGATTTCATAATATTCCTAACACGAACAGAAAATACAATTTCTATTATCAAAGGCTCTTTGTTTTCAGACTGTTTAAATGGTTCAGTCAACGAACATGAATGAAATGGGGAAATACTTTTACATCTACACCCCAGTGAGATTATAATTATTAGTTATTTCTTAATATTAATTTGTAGTTATTTGTTTTAACATGGAATACCAATCTTGAATTATTTTATGGCATACCCACAGTAGGTACTTCTCTAAACAAGATCATCAAGTGACGTCACGCATTCGCAATGATCGATCGTGCTTTCATGCTAACATATTAATATAATATTACTAATACAATCATCACATATATTGTACACCCTGTGGGTATGTTACAGTGATACCAGTTTATTGTGTTCTGAACCATCTTAATTTTATTTACCTGTGACAAACAATAATCATAATTCTAATTCATCTTAGTCATATACTATTAATATTTTATTGGATGTTCGTAAGCTACATTTGTTTGTAATGTATATTTTTTGAACAGGAAGACAATAGGTCAACATTCCGCAATGTATTCGGCAAACTGCGAACGCTTCTGCCCTTCATGTGGCCGCGGAAGAGCGCGTGCCTTCAGGTCTTCGTACTTATTTGCGTTCTCGCCCTTATCGCTGGAAGAGCGGTTAACCTGTTCGTGCCGATTTATAGTAAAAAAATTGGTACGTACCTATTATTTTTGGGAAATACTGATCAGCTGATATGTACTTAAATGTATAGGTACAAATTATCATCATGCCCGCATGGTGATGCTTGAATTTATTGGTGTCTTTGAATAGAACGTAGGTAGGACCTATATGGCTATATGTGATATTGAAAAAGTCACTTGTTCTGGTTCTAAACCTGCGACCTTGATATTAATTCGTTTCATAAACCTCAGCCACCACGACATCATACAGCGCTGTTATCAATGTTAATTAGTAGTTGACGTATTAATGAAACGTATTTTATGTTGTAATCATTTTCGTTACAAACTATGTAAACAATGACGAATAATTTAGTTGACGTAGGTATCAATAAATATATAAATAACATTGGAGTGTCTGTTTGTAACGTCAATCATTTCGTCAATCGTTCAAGATTTTCTTTCGATTCATCTGTTTATATTTTTGTCCCACTTAACCCTTAACTCGGATATTCCATGTGTCCTTCCCTTTTTTTTTCTTGGGAAACCTATATGGACTTCTTCCGCTCTGGGCGTACGAAGGGGTATGCCGGACTCCCACCGGGTAAAACCCCAGGGTGTTCTCCTAGCTACCCTAGGTCGAGGGACGCGGGATGCGTACGCTACACCACATCCCTAGACAAACGTATCCTTTCTTGCACACATTATCAGATCAAGTAAGCGGTGTTTATAATATTTACCTATGTTACAGTGGACAGTATATCCATACCACCACTGGAGTTCCGATGGGACTTGGTGGCTATCTACGTGTTCTTCAAGTTCCTGCAGGGCGGGGGCACGGGTGGGATGGGTTTCCTGAACAACTTACGATCATTCTTGTGGATCAAAGTGCAACAGTATACTACTAGAGAGTTACAGGTATAGTTGGTGGCCGTATATGTTACATGTAGTAATAATAATAATATAATAATATCTTTATTTCATAAAAACTTAGTACATATTACAATAATCACTTAGGTAGTAGTATAGTTAAGCAAGATCTTATTTCAATTAATTTATACTTATCTCTTTTTTACACAAAAGATACACTTAATTCTTTGTACATAGAAAACATAAATATCAAAATACAAACAGAGCGAAATTGGATTACAGAGCCAAGTTACGATTAAATAATTTCTCTTATAGCTCAGGACAAGGTATACGTAGAGCAGCCTCGCTGAAGGTTTCGTTTATATGAGATATAGAAGAATCATATCTATTAGACTGCCTCGTTGGTCTAGTGGTTGCTACGCGCGACTGCTGAGCACGAGGTCCTGGGTTCGAATCCCGGGTCGGGCAAAGTGTTACTGGGTTTTTTCATTAGGTAATTCTTAGTAGCAGCACGGAGTCTAGATTTGTGCCCGCTTTATAGCAATAGGCTCGCCCTTTATTACATTAAGACCTAAAAACATAACTGTCGAAATGTGGGCGTACTGTATGTGCACCTCTGCCTACCCCTTCGGGGAATACAGGCGTGACGTTATATTATGTTATATCTATTATACAGTTGCTAGTACGCGTGGTGTACGAATCAACACGTGACAGTCTAAAATTACCTGCCTGTTTCAGTTAGAACTATTCAAGCACCTCCATGACTTGCCCCTACGCTGGCACTTGTCGAGGAAGACGGGAGAGGTACTCCGCGTCATGGACCGAGGCACAGACTCTATAGACAACCTCCTTTCATACATCCTCTTCTCAATCACACCAACTCTCATAGATATCGTCGTGGCCGTCGTATATTTTGTATCGGAGTTCAACGTTTGGTTCGGACTAATAGTCTTCATTACTATGGTGCTTTATATCAGTAAGTAATCTGTAAAAGCTACTCTACATTAGGTACTTACATTTTTACGTAAATGCAGATTGGCGTGGGTTTATTTTGTGGTGGTGGCATTATTTTTCAAATTTCCTTTATTCGTTTTTAAATGTATCTTACCAATTTAGAGAGATATATATATATACATACTTATTATATATATATATATATATATATATATATATATATAATAAGTATGTAATTAAGTTGATTAGGACTGCACTACATTGATATTCCGATTATGTTATCGGTATCCTTATGTGTTATAGTTTACATACACCTATATCAAATATATCTAATGCGACAAGAAATAATAGGGACATGCCAATTGGTCATGATAGCTTCGAACCAAAGTTAGGTTGAACAGAAATTCAAGTAATGACCTCTTTAGAATATGACAGTAAAGTTGACTGTTTGTCAAATATCGGGAAAGGGAAGACCTCGACGAACATACCTGGACCAGACCTGTTCTACAAAAGGCTCAATTGAGGAGTACCCTTAACCGACGAGCATGTATGAGGAATGTGATGCGAGTTAATAAAGTATCTCAGGATCGTAGCAAATAGAATCCGTGGTCTTTGCCTGCCCCTCAGGGAGATAGGCGTGACTTTATGTGCGTATGTGTTAGTTCCTAAATACAAAACGTTAGTTATTCGTTGTATAAACTATGTACCATCGATATCTATGCAGTTTTCGTGGTTTATCGCAAATATTATTGTTATCAATACTTAAGATATTATGTTTATTATTGTTTCTTCTATAAATATATTAAAAACATTACAGTTGCCACGATAGCTGTGACGGAATGGCGTACAAAGTTCCAAAGGCGTATGAACTTGGCTGATAATGAACAAAAGGCGCGCTCCGTGGATTCTCTCCTTAATTATGAAACTGTTAAATATTATGGGGCTGAAGCTTACGAGGTCGTGTCTTATAAAGGAGCCATAGTCAACTATCAGGTAATTAGTATTATATATTTTAGTTAACTCATGTTTTATATGATACAATCTGAATAGTTAACAGTTTTTTACACATTGTGTTTTCTTATAACGCTTACTATATTTTTATTATTTATTTCCACATTAGCTATCCTATATATCCTAAGGCTTCATTCAATATGTATATACGCTCAGACTGTGAACAAATAATTTTGGCTCACACAAATTATACTCACATGCGCGGATCGAACTCGCAACCGGCGCAACAGTCCACCTTACCCAGATACTGTTAGGTTGTTACCAAGAATGTGATTAGTGAGAAATGTATTTAAAAGTTACGGGTTTTCCTTAAATTTTAATTTCTATTGGCGACGTACACATTGATAAGAGAAGGAAAACAATATAAATATATATAGGCGGTTTATATTTTTTTATCGATTTGTATTATTATTTTTCAGAAAGAGGAGTTTAAATCTTTGATAACGCTGAATATGCTGAACACCTTACAAAACATTATTATTTGCGGGGGTAAGTACAGTTGTATTTAATTTTGCTATATGTATTATATTAGGGAATAAAATGATTCTCAATGAGTATTATTATTACAAAGTTAGGCATTGTAATGAGGCTAACGAGCTAAAGTTTTTGATAACTCAGCGAGCGTAATAAGCCCTCAGGGTTTTCAGAAGAATCCACCAAAGTTTCATCACAATCTGACCAGTAGTTCAGTAACGCGTAGAAGACAAACATACAAACATTCGTTTTTATTTATATAGATTCACTTTTCTCCAGGTCTTCTGG
This sequence comes from Abrostola triplasia, assembly GCA_946251915.1. NCBI lineage: Eukaryota > Metazoa > Arthropoda > Insecta > Lepidoptera > Noctuidae > Abrostola > Abrostola triplasia. The sequence continues at coordinate 5,014,837 of OX276432.1, read as the reverse complement.
CGGGATCCCTGCTCTGTGTATCAATGGTGGTTGAAACAAAGCAGCTAACGGTTGGTGACTACGTGCTATTTGCTTCGTATATAGTTCAGTTGTACGTGCCGTTGAACTGGTTCGGAACTTATTATAGGTAAGTGAGTAATACAAGGATGTTCAATAGGGAAAATAATATATGCAACCGACGTACCTATAATAAGTATTAGAAAGTAGCAGAAGTATTCATTCTCATGGTAAAAAAAAACTATATAATTCTAAAAGTTGGTAGGTTTATAATTCTTCTTATCGTATGGTAGATGAACAACCTGGTGTCAAATTTTAAACCGCCTGCTGTAGGCCTCTAAGCATTTACACACCGTTGAAAAATCTCTCAGGTTTGTCGGTTCTTAGCAACTGATAACTAATTTATATTACGCATATGAATTCGTAAAGATATGGGTGCGTGCCGGGATTTGCACTTGTGACCTTTGACGTGGCAATCCAACGGTCATACCAAAGTATATATTGTAACGAAAAAATATTACATAGTTACACCTACATATTAGGTAACATAATCGCAAACAGATACAGATGTATATATAAATCTTTGTATACTAACATCTTATCTAGGCAGAGCCTATATCTTAGATGTTAATTCCGTAAATTGATTTTTATAGGTAGAGTTTAGGTAGGTTTTACCCGCCACATGCACGTGGAATATGGTAAAGATAAGATTACCTACCTATTTTTACGATTCTAGCAAATTTCATACAGTATTACAAAAAAATAGTTTTACAAAAAAATAAGCATACTTGGCCATTTAGGATAACAGCAATATTTGTCTATTGCGAGGATCAATCCGCTACCCGGAGCTACCCGCTCGGAGCAGACTAACGCTACTGCGTCAATTGAACTGATGTTGTGTTATCATTGTAATCATATAAACACGTCCGAAGTCCATGAACTATTCTTGGTCGAATATCTATGACGTCAATATGAGATATTTAAAAAAATATATATGTCTCACTACTGAGATATATTTTTTAAATACAGACTGAAGAGCTATTACGATATTTTTACCAAAAGATGAAAGTAAGACTAGCGCTGTACTTAAGTGATTTTCTTGAAACCACGAAATAATTAGCTTTATCTTACGCATGTTCACGACTGACAATCTCTTTTATTTATCGCAATTACACTCAGCGTACGTATAAAAAATTGATAAAACCAGTGCGAATCCCCTACGTGACCGATATGCGTGATTATAACGAAGTGACGATGTGTGAGGTCACGTTAGCGGCGTACTAAAGATATTATGTTTCGACTACTAGCTGCGCCCCGCGGTGTTACCCGCAAAATTTTTTTGGGATAAAAAGTAGTCTATGTGTTAATCAAGGGTGCCACCTCCGTATGAAATTGAATTGAAATGATATTTTCTACTTGATTGTTCGTAGGCGACTGCAGACGGTTAAGATACTTAGGTTTGCAGTCGCACAAAATTTTGCCCCGTGCAGTAATCGAATCCGCAACCCTTGGCGCAGCAGTCTATTCGCTTAGCCACTGTGCCAATCAGATTGTCAAATAAATTAAATAAACGTACTTTCTAAAATGTTCTTTCTAGGGCAATTCAGAAGAACTTTGTGGACATGGAGAACATGTTCGACCTGATGCGTGTGGATTCCGACGTGCGTGATGCGTTGGGTGCTCCGGACCTACTGGTCAGGCGCGGCGCTGTCGAGTTTAAGCACGTGTCGTTCGGATACGGGCCTGAGCGACTCGTGTTGAATAATATCAGTTTTAAAGTGCCGCCCGGCAGCACTGTGGCTTTGGTAAGTAATCATACATAATTGATATGTATTTTATTGCATTTTATAGACAATAACAACGTTAATATATTAACTGTAAGCAGTGTGTAGTTATTAAATATACTTACTTATATTCCTCTTGACAACTAGAAATCAAACTAGCACTTTTAAGAAAAAAGGAAAAGGAGAGGGGATAATTAATTAAGAATAATATTTGTCAAAAAGATGTTAAAGCTTACATAGTATATTCAGTAAGTATAGAGTACTTAACATATGGCCTGTATTTACTTATAGGTGGGTCCCAGCGGCGCCGGCAAGTCGACAATCATGCGCCTGCTGTTCAGGTTCTACGACGTGAACGAGGGTGCCGTGCTAGTGGACGGGCAAGACGTCAGAACTGTGACGCAAGCGTCGCTCCGCGCCAACATCGGCGTCGTGCCCCAGGATACTGTTCTGTTCAATAACACAGTCAGGTCAGACTACATACCACATACCTTTCTAACCTTTCTTATTCTTAACTGTGGTGTTAGAGCGTGGACCTAGTACTAGGGCGCAGCGCCGCCGCTGTGCTGGCTCACGGGAGCCAGCATAGGTTCGACGGTGTATTCAAAATTGCAGTGTTGTCTAGATATGAACCGCAAAAGACGTATACTACTATTGCTAAGACGACGAATAAAAAAAAAGGGAATCTTTATCGGGCGCGCCGTTCACGGCACGCTGTTTCACGATATCAGCGCCGTACCGTAGACATGTGTCCACGCCCTTACTCTTGCATACAACCGAATAAAGTGGAGGAAAGAATGGGAGAGATTGTTTTCTCAACAATAGGCCAAAATAGCCTAACGACTTTGATAATAATTAGCATTTTTTATTTTAGCTACTAGAGTCTATTGTAATCCTATTACCTACAAAGTAATCACCTATAAAAAAAACAGCAATCAATATTATAATGTTTGTTTATTTTGGACAAAATAGTAATTAAGTAACAAAATAAAAGCTAGAGTTATTGTAGTACAGTATCATCTATAAAATAAAATTAAAAAAAATCTTATAAATGCTCCAACACAATTGTAACTATAGACACTTTCCTCTAATGCATTAAAATAATAACTGAAAAAAATAAAATAATGAAATGTTATTCAGCTGTCAAAACACTATGGTATTGTTAATTAATAGTAGAATAGATCAAATTTAAACTGAACACACCCAACATTGGCATGTGCTAACAAATCATAAAATAAATAAATATAAATGTTAGTAAAATACTATATGCACGTAATTATACATACCTATGTTTATAATACCATAACTTACTAATAAAATAGCAGGCTGTACATCAGATACTTTCGTTGCGTATGTATTGACATTCACAATGCTGCCTTTTACCGCATAGTCTAATCACTTTTCAGATATAATATTCAATACGGGAGACTGAATGCGCCTGCAGCCGATATAATATCAGCAGCCAAAAATGCAGACATCCATGATAGGATCCTTACATTCCCAGACGCTTATGACACCCAGGTAAAGTAAATCACAGATTTTAATTTAGAATAATTAACGTACAGACATCACAAATTTGAAAAGCTCGATATCTTACTTATATAGTAACTACTTATCGCTATATTTTTGGTAAAGTCAAATCGTAGTTACAATACAATATTATGTACATCAAGAAACTCATTTATACTCACCTTCACTATACTGAACCTGTTTTAGACTTCACATCTGCGTGGCTGTTCCGGGTAACTTTTCCTATAATAAAAAATATTAGGATATCAAGAATTGAAGAAAATAAATACTGCTGTTCTAAATTGATGTATGATCGTATACCCACCCGCGTGACTAAGATAATGATAGATTTGTAATGGCACACAATTTTAACACCGAGATATATTGATTTGTTCCAGAAATATTTTGAAACTAGGTCCTTTTTAATGGTTTCAGGTCGGAGAGAGAGGATTGCGTCTAAGTGGAGGCGAAAAGCAGAGGATAGCGATCGCCCGAACTATACTCAAAGATCCTGCAATCGTTCTGCTTGACGAGGCTACGTCAGCACTTGATACTAATACAGAGAGAAATATACAGGTAAGATATTGTTTCTTTTATCTGTAGAGAACAGTGAATTATTCGTGTGCAGAAAGCTTTCGACCAACAACTCGTTTTGTTTACTTATATTAATTAGCTGACTTTGTTTCCAGGCTGCTTTAGCGCGGGTATGTGCGAATAGGACAACAATCATAATCGCTCACAGGCTCTCTACAATTATCCACGCAGATGAAATTCTCGTCTTGAAAGAAGGAGAAATCATTGAGAGAGGAAAGTAAGTAGCCTTTAATGAAAATTTGTCGGTTTACATAAATGAGTTCTAAGGTATCCAGATCCTTTCTAAAATGTCACATTCTCTTTTTGCAGTCATGAGGCGCTTCTAGCACAAGGCGGATTTTACGCTTCCATGTGGCATCAGCAACTGGAGAGTCGCAACGGGAATGGCAACAACGAAAGCAATGGAGAGGGGAACAACAATAACAACGAGCCTCAACCGCCGCCCGGAGACACCAACGTGACCCTCGGACACGGCCACGGCCATGGACATTAAGTAGAAATGTACTGTAATACGTAACGAAGCAGGGTGCTAGTCGGTTCGTGGATCAGTGAATTCGAATATATCGATTCCTAGTGTCAATTGTTTGGTTCTGTGGACTTTAGACATATAAGGGATATGACATATAGCTCGCACGAGTATTTGGAACCAAATAATTTTTGTATATTACCGGATTGTAAATTTTTATCCTATGTACATTATGCACACGCATCAACTCACCGAACAAACGATATATAATGTACATAAGTTGACATTGTGATGATGTAACTATATTGTATGTACCTAGTAGTATTAAAATTGTGATGGGAAATTTTTGTGCTATTTCAGTGTTGATTAAAACTGTTTTTATTTATAATTTGTTTTAATTTTGTTCTTATACTATAGCACTTGTGATATGTGAAGGTACGTAAATACAAAACAAAGAAAATGCTGCACTTCTTATTGTAGGCGGAATGGGAACTGGACCTATGATTTATAAATATTTTATTTAAAAAAGGTATGAAAGAGATCGCAATCATTAGAAATAAGAAAAGTTTAACAATCATCTGGATTGAAATGTAACTAAATTGATCGAAATTTGTATCTTGGATTAGTCAACTATCGCAAGTACCTACTTTTGGAAACGGGTAGGTATCATAATCCATGAATATATTTTTAAAACCTATAAATAAAAGAATTCTTGCAGCGTGTACCAAAAAGGGTACCATTTATTGTTAAAATACAAATAAAAGAAACAGATTCAATTAAGTTTGTAACCACCAAACTATGGTTATATAAATCCTTAGAAACAGAAAGAATAGGAATGTTGACTACTTAACAATTACGTTGGAATTAATTGAAATCTACAGGAATCCAACAACTGGAAACATTATACAAACCATGAAAAACGTAAGAAATATAATATGTCTTATTAGGTTTGAGGAGAGGGGTCATTCTCTGTCATTTTCACGCCAAGCGCTTAATGTATGTGGTAATGAGATATTTACTACACTTTTTACAGGACATTGATGTCACCCATCCTATAGAGCAATCTCAGTCTAACAGCAAAATTTTAAGTGCTTTGAATTATTGCTATATTTAGTTTATGTTCACAGTTACAGAGCTAACTAAACGCTTTATGTAATCGTATAAAAAGAATCTCAGTCAACATCCCTATTAATAACTCGACATCTCTAAGAATTGAAAATAAATTATATTTACTGCAAGTAATGTATAGTATTTAGTTCAATAGAACATTAAGTCGTCTCATTATAGGAGATCAACATGCCACATCAAAAGAATAACTAATGACGTGGCGCAGACAAGTCAATATACAATAGTACATTGCTTCCGCTTGTCGACTGTAATTTTATAAAATCATTTTTCACTTCCCGAGCTAATTCCATGGAATTAATTAAAGCATCGCTTTCAATTATGATCAACGCACTACCAGAGTTTAATTACATCTTGCTTTCACATACTACGAACCTCTATTAGGGAGCAGTAAAGAGGCGTATCGCCCGGCAACCGTAGACCTCCTAAATATAGTGGATCTATAAAGATAAGGATTCAAAATGGTATTTTCCAAAAAATGTCCCATTGCCATGAAAATAAACGTAGACTTGTAAGGAACTTTGAAAAAAGGAAGCGCACTTACCAGATTGATTTTTGTCAGAAACGTTTGCTTTTGTTAGTTGGTCCTGAAGATACTGCTGGTTCTTCTTTTGATATTCTACGACAGATATTGCAGGTCGTGTTTTAGCATATTCTATGCTCCTTATGGAATTTTCCATTTTATGTTCCATATGATCTATCGTCTTAACATAATCTGTTGAAATCTTGCGGTTAGCTTTTACTCCATGTTGTAGATTAAGAACGTGGTCTATGGATTTCTCATTATAGTCCGATAATGAGCGACGGATAAACTTCTCTCGTATATTACCGTCGCTTGTGACACGGTGTGATAGGGAAGTCCTCAGAAACAGTGAATTATTTTGCATTGCCTCTGTGAACGGTCTGTAAATGTAAAAAAAAATATATTTTATGAACAAGTTACATTACAGAAAGCCGGATTTTATTTAGAGAATGTGATAGACGAAGACTTCTATGAACTACGTACCTATAACGAACACTTAATTTAGGTACATCACTCGCTTTGTCAATTTAATACTAAATTCATTTCAGAATTCGCTATAATTTATACTCTCATAACACTCTGTTTTTTATTTCATTTCCATTTACTCTCATTTTATCTTATTAAATGGTTGTTATATAACTTATGCAAATAACATACTTATAGTCCTTTAAGGTAGGTCCTGGGCCTAGATCTTCAGCACCTGCGTCGTCTATAAGTCGAGCAAGAATTGATGGTCGTTGTTCATCCACGCCGTCGTCGTCATCATCATCGTCGTCGTCGTCAAAAATGGCAAGATCAGAAGCCCGAACGAAGCCGGTCGGCCGGCGAGCGTGCCGCGCCCCGCCGGGGGCAGTCATCGCTGCACCAGGTGAGATTCGGACGTGGCCACTGGGTTATAAGTATGCAGATTAATTATATTGTAGAGATCAATAAAGTGTAATTCATATATTTTTTAATCTGGCAATGGGCAAACCATTTCGCCCGAGGAATCGATAACCGCTGGGGAAGAAAGGTTCTGGAGTGGCGACCACAAACCGGAAGACACAGCGTTGGCAGACCTCCCGCCAGGTGGACCGACGATATCGTCAGAATTGCAGTTAACCGGTGGATGCAATTGGCAAACTGTCGTTCATTGGTATGTTCCAAGGGGGAGGCCTTTGTTCAACAGTGGACGTCTTCCGGCTGAACATGATGACAAAAATGCATACTACATAGAATACATAAGAGTACGGTATCTTGACTTGCATTTGGAACGTGTCACACTCGTTTTTAGCCTAGCTACATACAATGTCTGTCAATTAACTTTATTGGCTAGAATCAATGGATTCAACAGCGGATACAACATATCATTTATCTGTAAGTAAATAACTCATGGTTTAATTACCTGTCCTCCTCTTCTTCATCTAGTAGCATCTCCGAGCTCGTTTTGTTAAAAATATGGATTTTTTCTAAATCATCAGGGCGGACAAAACCAGTCTGACGTCGTTTTATTTGCTTGTATGCTTCTTGTTTCCCTTCGGGCGTTTTCATGCTGATTTTTTTCGGCCTAAATTAAGTCATGGTTAAAATAATATCATAAAAGGTCTACATAAAATAATTCAAAATTCAGTTGAAGAAAATAATAGTAATACTGCACCTCACTTCGACGCATGTCCCCTCCATCTGATATTAGGTAGAAAATTCCATTTTGCTTAGAACCTAGGTCATCCGCTTCCACGTTGTTAAGTGTTTTGTTACCCCGGCCAAATTAAATTAATTAAAGTACTTTCTTAGGTAGGTAACCTTAAGTTATCAAATTATTGTTTGACCTACGTTACAAATTTCAAGTTTCTAGCATACGTCGTTTACAGGTCGTGATGTGTCATACAATTATTTACCTTCAATTAAGCAAAAAAGACAAGTCAAGCTGATAATTAAGAAGAATTAGTTAAACCTTTTGGTTCAAAACAACAATAATGTTCCCGTTGCTGACTTGACAAACAATGCACCTTATATGTCTATGGAGGATATTATAGAGATATAAAAAAAGTTGAAAATTAAAGTGGTTAAAAACATTGAACCGTCCGGTTGCACGTAAGACTGTAAGCACGTAAGTAGGCTTTTGAATTGTATTAATTTTCCTTGCGACTATGTATATCTAAGTATATACGGTAATGAGCAAGCACCCCTCGTTTGTGTCACGGGTAAGTTTAGATAGTTATAGAAACAGCGACGGCGCTCGTATATACCTACAAAATATCGAATTAGCAAAATATATCAAGAAAAAGAAGATGCAAAGATGGTTTACCCAACAACCACTGCTGTTTATGAACTAGTACTTAACTGTATTTAGTACCAAAAACGGCTTAATACCTACAAGTATGATGATACACTCGAATCCTATAAGTCAATACATATAAAAAAAAACTAACTAACTACCTTGTCTTAGTAAAACGAGTTTCAGCTTCCTCAAATGTTTTTTTCATTACACCTGTATTCCCCGAGGTGTGCCATTTACCCAGACATGGTAAGTTGGGCACTTAAGTAATGGGGGCTGGCTTTTATAAATGCAGTAGGCTTCTAAGTTGTAAATGACTAGTTTGGGATACCACCGTCCTCAGGGATTGTTTTATAATATATTTTTTTGACTGTTTTATAATCTCAACGTTTAGAGTAACGAAGAACTGAATAAATTTCGGTATATTTTTTATTATTAATAAATAATTAATATATAAAAATACAAATAACAAGGTCTAAAAAATTTGTTTTGTATGGATGATAATTTAGCTGTTTTGAAGTTGACTATTACTAAGCTAAACGTCTCAGTAGGCATAGAGAATAATATGCGTAGATAGATAGAAAATACTAATGATTTAAATGTTATTTTTGTTGTAGTGAACCTTTACGTTGTATCACACAGAATTTATCATAAAGTTACGAACTTTCTAATTGGTAAATTTTAAATCTAAAATATTTTCCAATTTATCTGAAATTGTAGAATCGGTCCGTTGTTGGGTGTCTCCCTGTTGCGTGGGTGCCGCCTGGATATTTCTCATGCTAAAATGGTAATAAAACAATTAAAATCAATGTGTAAAATATGTGATTATCCCGACTGACACATCTACCAACGATAAATTCAAAGCGCTAGAAACTTGAAATGTAGGCTTTTAAATAGCATGCATAATCTAGGATTACACTAAGAAAATACTTTTTAAAATATTAAAAATGGCTAAGAGGTAAACTTGAATTCTTCTGTTAGTGACCTTGTTATTTATGATTTTATTTTTGACAATCTCAGCAGAAGATGACATCGGGGAGTGTTAAAGCTGATACAAGCAGGTACTTACAAACTCATTGTTGTAAAGGAGTGTGTAATCAATATTTTAGTACAATCTTTTGATAATGGCCGGACCTTGAGACCGATCCGTAAAATTGGCAATATTTTAATTGAAGAATTTAATAATTATTTATTGAAGTATCGAAAAAAAGTATTATCTACTAATTACGCAATATTTTTGGGTTGACATCCACCTTATTCGTTAGTGATGCACAAGTCCAAGTTTGGTGAGCACATTAAGTTCCTGGCCGTTCACGTAGCACAATCATAGGGCTTTTAGTTTTGCTTTACGTTCAGATTTAATGAATTTGAGCAGGTTGCAAGATTGCAGTGTATCTCTTCAGGTACACTGTACTGCCATCAATCCATGGCTTTAAAAGGGCGTCAGTACAGTAGTGGTGCAAGATCCGCAGCAGAGATTGGGTCCGCCAGTTAGGAAGTTCAAACAAAGAAGGGGAACTTAGCACGCTTTCTGCGTATCAACAGCCATGTCTGTTTTCTGGCTTCATTTACGAAAGCAATTTATATGGGTTTGTCAAACTCGCTGTATGCTTTGTATCCACCACCTTCAGTTGTCTATCGATTTGCACAATATCTGACGACAGACTGTCATCTATGCTGGACAACGTTTATCATGATAATGAAGCATGCCTTGCCACGGGATCAGTATGATGTGACTACCTCTAGGTTCTGAGAAACCAAGATCGCTGTTCATTGTTCATCGAGTGAACTTTCAGAGTCACCCTAGCTGGTCCGGGATCTTGTGACCTTGCTTTGTGTTCCATCGGGACCCCTTGACAAGTGACGGACGCGATAATAAGGAAGTGCGTACTGTAGTTTTAATTATTTTATCCTACTAGGTTTATTTTACGGTATAGAATATGTATGTTTCACACGATTTACTGAAAACGAAGTTTCAAAGTATATATTTTTTAACAATATGCTGGCAGGTCTCGCAGTGCCAACGGATGCAAAGCATCAATGTGTACGAATACAAGCTAATCTTGTTCACAATCTTTAAGTATAAGTAGAAGAAGATAACCGTGTGCCGTGGTTAGCGAAAAATTATTTGCCACTGCTCCTATTCTGCTACATATCTCAGCAAATAGTATATATTTAGTAAACAGGTCATGGTGTAATCACCTGTCTTCATCTTCATCTAGCAGCATCTCTGAGCTCGTTTTTTGGAAAGTATGGATTTTTTCTAAATCAACCGGACGAACGAAACCAGTCTGACGTCGTTTGATTTGTTTGTATGTTTCCTCTTTTTCGTTTTCCGCGGGCGGTTTCTGGGGGAGTCCTATTTTTCTAAAATAAGTAATGGATAAAATAAAACATACAATTAATAGACATGCCAGTGGAGGATATTGCTTGATACAGATATTACACCTTTTTCGTATATTATGATGCATTTTCCACCACTGGCTAGACTACATCTATTTTACGACTTTAGAACCAATTAATAGTCCGCGTCCAATTGGTTTCGTCTCTTTTTATTCCCCCGGCCAAATAAAATTACCAAAAGTACTTTCTTATTTACCTGTTGTATTCTACATTTAAGAATATAATGCTACCTATTGTATAAATTTCAAGTTTCTAGAATACGCCGTTTTAAGGTCGTGATGTGTCAGACAAGTATTCACTTTTATAGAAAATACAATTTAAATTATTGAGCGAGCGTAGGTCTATGTTATCTGTTCGAGAAGATAACACGTGCGACACGATAACTCAAAAACAAGAGAGTAAAGTTCTCTTGGTCTATCGTTGGTCTAGAGCAGAACTATGACTGCACTGCATTGCACGCTAAACAAGATTATAAGAAAGAGATTTTTTAAAATTATGATTTGAAAGGAATAGGGAAATCCTGCATGATACCTACCGGGTGCCTTTATACCCAAGGTACATTATTTGGTTAATGATGCTGTCTTTTTGATGACTTGACAAAAATGCACCTTACCCTGTACATGTACGAAAGTTTGCGGCTTCAAGCTTTTGATTTGTTTTCTTATCTTTTCTTATATATAGAATAAACTATACTTTGTAAAGAGTAAGGCGCACGGTATATTATGAGGACGTGTAAAAATTCTGCATGAGTTTCAAATATGCAGCAAATTAGCAAATGGCAGGGACCGATGTTTTATTTCGATCTGGTAGCGATCGTAGTAGGATCAGTACCCCGAGTGTGAGAAAATCCAAAGCAAACAAAATACCACGTTCCTGTATCGAGTAACTAATGTATGTAAACTAAAGATCCTTGAGGGAAAGTATCGCGTAAACTACAATAGTTAGTACATTTTTCGTTGGGTTTTTAAATAAGACGAGTACTACAAAGTTACATACTACAAGGATATAGACATAGATATAGACATAGTTATATACTACAAGGAACGTTTTGGTAAATGTTTAACGTGTTGTTGCAGGTTGCGTCAGAACGTAACATTTCAAAGTGTTTCGAGACAGAAAAGTGAAGCTACTTTTGGTGCTTGGCCGGTGGAACTTTGTTTAGGTACGATCGATTGCTGCAATGCTGTGTATAGTTCTGTGTAATTTAATAGTTATTTTCGTGTTATATAAGTTAGACAACGACACATAACTTTTGTTTTAATTTACTACCAGCTGGTTTGTGTATGTTGTCTCCACCCCTAGCTGATATTCTATGTTTAAATGGGTGACATGATTTCAAGATTTTTTTCTACTTAAATCTATTTTTATTTTTTCAAATTGAGGAACAGCGAACAGTTACATTATAAAGACTTACAGCTAGTTTAACAATTGAAATGAATGTTGTGGTCATAATGTAACCCACAATGCTGTCCACAGGTAGACATACAAATTTAAAAAAGAAGAATTGTAAACACTAGGAATATAGATGGCAGTACGCGTAACAATTAGTAACAATGTTATAAATATGACTGAACATTGTGCGTATATACATATAACTATGTTTACAAAGGTAACGTTATATATGTCAACCTTACGGCGGATAGGTGAACGCAGGCCTGAATTAGTTCGACAGGTGTTCAGTGCAAAAAGGGTACCTGCGCGTACCTGTCGCCTATGAATGGTTCTAGGTACAGCATAACAGATCATGTTGTTCAGGTTTGTATAGTTAAATTTGTTTCTGACTATATTGTATAGGACCGTCGCTTGAAGGTACTTCCTTCGAGAGCTAAGGGGGAGGAGCTTATATTTACTGAGTAGACCAGGGTACGGTAGGTAAGATTTATGGCATCTATAATGCATGGCACCCAAAAAATTGTATTGAACGTTCTCCACCATTTCAGCGTATTTTAAGTAGAAAGAAAGGATTCCATACCGAAACTGTATATTCCAGTTGTGAACGAACAAGGGCTTTATACAAACATAAATAGAATGTGGTTTTTTTTAAGTCAAGGGTGGACCGCATGATAAATCCGAAAAGTTGGAAAGCTTTGCTGACTATTTTGTTAATGTGTAAGTCTAGGCATAGTTCAAATCTACAACTTATAAAGACTACAAATTATAGATTATGTTTATTAATTATTACAAATATACTGAGATATTTTTATGAATGACCTATGATCTTACACAGAAAAAACAATTTTCAATACGTAATCCTCCCTGGAGACTAGGGATTGCCTGTAAAAGTATTTAAAATTTAAATGTGCCAACTTATAAATGTATTTCTTTTTAATTTAGTAATTTATTAAACGCATAAATATATGTAGGTATTCCTGGTATTGATTTTGATAATGAAAATACTGGACATTTCAATTATGGATTTGGCTAAATTGTAAAGTTTATAATTTTTGAATTCGTTAATTGAATTTTATTTGTATTAATGATTGACATGTTTTTCATTTGCGTAATGTATTAACATGTTTTTTGCACAAATGAACACAGATACAGAACACGTAGATAAAGGTCCCGGCGCGGCGGCGGTGGCGAATATGCCTATACTTACATATAAAAAAAATTGAAGTGTAGGTAGTTCTATCTAATTTAGTTTACCTTTTATTGCGGTGCACAAATGAGCAGGTTTTGCTTGGTCATACTGCTCGCGCGGCTGCCGCGCATTGTCAATGCGCAGCTTTACATCATTCATTAGTTAGCTCGATTAACTAGGACGAAAAGTTGTATGTAATGTAATGGCTAACTTACACTCAGAGTACTGATATGATTCGAATTTTGAGAGACGCCGGAAAATTCATAAAAGCCTTTTCAGGCCTGGCATGGGTTTCGAACCCATGTCTTTACACATATACCCTTATTAAAATTGTTTTGTCCACGTCACCCGAAAGGTACGTAAACTTCGTCATCTTCATCACTTTCATCTTCGTCATCGTCCAATTCGGCTTGAGCCTTTTGGAACTGTTTTATTTTAGCTAAATCTTCAGGGCGTACGAAACCAGTCTGTCGACGTTTAATCTCTTTGTGTGTCTCTTTGCCACTTGGCAAACTAATAGACACTTTTCTAAAAAAAAAGAAAGAAAGGAAAAAAATATTTATAAATAAAATAGTTTTAGCAAAAAATATATTTTATAGCTAGGTAGTTACTTAAAAAAAACTATATAACTGTTAAAATAAAAAAAATCATAAGACTAATGAAAAAAAACTATTCAATATATTATTTACAATCATCAATTTAAAATTAGGTTCTACGTTACTAGGCACACTTACAACAAGCACAAATAAATCCGTCTAATATGACTGATAATTGAGTTATAGATAGGTGTAGGCATAATAAAATTATAGTATTAGGCTAAGTCCAGCCCCCCCCTTACCATGAACTCTTAAAGCAGGACATTTTCCGTTGTGGAAGTGAGACGTCACTACGTGCAGTGCAGTGGGGTCTCTTTTTTGGCGGCGGTCATGGTAAGGGGCTTAGACGCCTAACCTTACTATGAGCTTTCATTGCAGGTCATTTTCCGTAGAGGAAGTGAGAGGCCACTACGTGCAGTGTAGTGCTGCATCTCGGTTCCGAAATGGGCTCAAAACGAACTCATAGTAAGGATCTTCAATAAAAAGTCTAGGTGACATGCAATAATTATGTTCTTACTTATCACGATGATGGCGATATTCCACTGAAGCCAATCTGCATACAACAAACAGGATTAAAGAGAATGCTGAATTTATGTGTGATATGAAATCTAATTTTTACACTTTTTACCTGTATCTCCTAAGTTCGTCATCGGTAATCAATTCTGACCTGTAAAATCATATACTTAATTAGATGAACGTTGAAAGAATTTATATAAGGCGATCAAACTATAAATCACATTCTACCAAACCAATATTAGATATTATTTAATAGGTAGGTAAGAACGTAGGTAAATACTTACTTTCTCGTGTTCTCAAATAAGTTTAATTTGCCTTTTTTAGCCATAGTCTTTACTACATCGCCGGCAAAACTTACACGATCAGTATTTTGTCTAGAAAAGTAAAAAAAAAATGGTAAGGAATTTCAATTTACACATTAGGAAATTATTTCACATTTATTAGATATTATTATTCAAAAACAGAAAGCTTATACTTCAGGTATCTCTTGATTTCTTTCTGATCATCGGAGTCCAATTCTTCTTCTGCAAAAAGAGTTATCGCAAATTAGTAGGTATCTGGACCAAAATTAGAACATGGTTATTAATGAAAAGATGTATTACGTTCTTCATCACTCGCCGTCGATGGCGTCCTGTCCATTAGCATATCAAACAGTTCGGATGGAAATGAGAGTCTTTCTTCAGCTTTCTTCTTTTTCGAGGCGTCTTTATCTATGTCGCACTCAAGGCAATAATCACCTTTAAGGACTCTGAAATTAAAGGACGTTAATATCAACATTCGTGATATTATAACACTAGTCCCCAGGGCACTAACATTTAGTACTTACAGTGATTTAGTAGGACTATTTATGTTATCATAGGAATAGTTGTAGGTAAGCTAAGATACAATTTGGTCAGTTGCAGTATTTTGATGTCTAACGTAAGAATCGAGTTCATTAGCTAAACTTACTTGAGGGTGGTCTGCAGGCTCAATTTAGTACAGCATTGGGGTCTCGAGTGTAGATATGAATGCTCATTCGTTTCAAACAAACAAAACCAACAATAAGAGTTTTATTTAATACTAACTTTTTTAGATCATAGGTGGAATCAACCTCTCCCGGGTATGGCACATCTGTTAAAGGAATGTAGAAAGGCTTCTCGGGTTTGACAACTATGCTCGCAGTAGCAGGCACCGACACGTGCTTATAAGAATATTCTTCAGGCTCGTATTCATATTCTTCTACGTCAAAGTCATTATTTTCGACGACCGGCGAACCACCTGCCTGGCTCTTTTCTAGTTGTTTATCGATTTCTTCTTTTTTCCTCATAAATCTTTATAAACAATTGTTAGATTAAAGAAAAAAAATCCATTTTTTTTAATTCAGTGAAACTGTGTTTTGTTACCTTTGCGTAGTTCGTAAATTTCTCGCAACTTCTTCTGGAGTGGCTTCCGCGCCTTCATCTAACATTTCATCTTGTATACGTTGTAGGCTTCTAAAGTCAGCTTCTAAAAATACCTTCTCTAGCAATGCCTGTTGGGTTATAAGATAAGTTTAACATCATCTAGGTACTTACTTAGCCGTTTGGTTTCTCACTTAACCGGATGAAAATGAAATCTACCTAGCTAGTTCATCATCATGAGCTAGAAGACTTCCACTGTTGAACGAAAGCCCCCTTAGGAAAGGGGGGGGGGGTGCCATAATCCCCACGCTTGGCAAGCGGCTTAGGAATCGTAGTACTGTTGGTGAAGTTGCAGGAGACGCTCTCTTAGTCTTACGACACCCATGGGAGGAAAGGGGGTGGTCAATTCCAGGCCGGATAACATACGGCCACCTAGCTAGACCTAGCTAGTTACATCGAATTATATAATGAACTTCGACTCTAACCCGACAGCCGGGGCTGCTGTATGAAATAGATGTTCCCCAATTCATGGGTGGGCCGCGGCGCCAGTAGTTTGTACAATACGGCCGACTTCTTTTAGCGAACCTGAAGTTAGACGATTTGCTGCGCAGTATACAATTTTGTTCCTAAAAGATCCATTGCGCAGCTAATAGGCTAACTTCAGGTTCGTCAAGATACGTCGGCCGTATTGTACAATAATAACTGAGCTACAATATCAAGGCGTTATTAGGTAAACAAATAGATACCTCATAAAACAACTCTCCTAGATAGAAAAGGTTTTCAATGTGTCCTCGTATATATTTGTTCGTTCCTTTATTTATCATTATATCTTGGCATTCCATGTTGAACACGCCTGCTTTAGATATAATGATTTGTTCAGTCGGCGACTCATACCACGTGGGGACATTTTCAATTTTCTGTAGAGTTTCTTCACCGTCAATTAGTTGGCCGAAGGCGACGTATTTGTGTGCCATCCATTGGGCAGGTTGCAATAACACAAAGAATTGAGTTGAACAATCAACATGCCTACAACAAACAAATATAAATTTTAGATGTCGCTTAAAAGTACCTAATTATAACTGTTATGGGTTTAAGGTGCAGTTTTGCTTGAGGGATTTTGGTTAAGTGAAATACGTGTTTACACTATGCTGATTTATTTGCGACTGGTCTTAGTGACAATTTCTAGTAATATTATAGTAGGCGACACACACACGCATACATACTGGTTTCACTCTTTCACACATGCAACATTACTCAACATACCGCCCACCAAAGGGTCTATACACGATAGCCCTTTCACAATGTTTATAGAACTGTGTAACTAGAACTTAATACAAAACATAGGTAGGTAAAATTAACAGTTACATCATTAGTTTGCATACAAATCAATTATCAATGTCTATAGGTAAGTAACACAACTTATTGAATGACCTTTGCACTACACTATCGCCACTTTTCACAGAATACACACGCGTCACACCGTCGGCGCCCGGGTGCTTGTCCACAATGCGTCCCATCATCCATTTACCCGGAGGTAAATTATCACACTTGATTAGGACAATGTGTCCTAGGTCAAACTCTTTGACTTTGTGGTGCCATTTCGAACGCTGTTGCATTCCTGACAGGTACTCTTGCTGCCATCTGTGCCAGAAGTCAGTCAATAACCCTTGCTGATGTTGCCATCTCGATAAATGGCTCATTGGGATATCATGGAGGTCTGGTGTCGGCACAGTGATGGGGGTCTCACCGATAAGGAAATGACCGGGGGTTAGTGGTTGCAGGTGGTCGTTGTCCGCATCGTCTAATACGGTAAGAGGTCGGGAGTTGAGGCATGCCTCAACTTGACATAACAAGGTGCTCATTTCTTCGTAGGTCATATGTCTTGTCATGATACGTTTTAGGTGATGTTTCATTGCTTTCACTCCAGCTTCCCAGAGTCCACCCATGTGTGGGCTATAGGCTGGGATAAAATGCCACTTTGTTCCTTCGATTGCTAACTTCTCTGCGATTGGACCCTCGAATTGTAATTTAGCTTGAGCCCAATCTGATATCAGTTGCCTGTTTGCCCCGACGAAGTTGCGTCCTTGATCGCTCCATATCTGGGAGCATCTTCCTCGCCTTCCTACAAATCTTCGGAAGGCTGCGATGAAGGCATCTGACGTGAGATCTCCCACCAATTCTAGGTGAATCGCCTTTGTCGACATACAGACGAAGACTGCAATATATGCCTTGTGCGTCTTTGCTCCCCTGCCTCTAGACATCAAGACCTGATACGGGCCGGCAAAATCGATGCCTGTGTTCCAGAAAGGTTTTGCAGGTGTTACTCGCGCTCGAGGTAAGTCTCCCATTTGCTGTGGCCTTGCCATAGCGTTTAATTTAGCACAAATGAGACATTTTCTTATCTTTGCCTTAACTAATGTCCTTACTTTCAGGATCCAGTATCTAGTTCGTAGGAAGCAGAGCATTAATTGAACTCCGCCGTGCATTGTTTGCCGGTGCGCGTCGCCGACGAGGAGACTGGTGAGATTGTTGTCCCGATCAAGAATAATCGGATGTTTGCCATCTTCATTTAAGTCAGAGTGACGCAGTCTTCCGCCCACCCTGAGGAGGCCACTATCATCCAGGTACGGTTTTAAATTATTTAGTTTACTTTTTCTTTTAATTTGTAAGTTTGATTTCAGATGCTGAATTTCTTCTTCGAAGCTGTCCCTTTGTGACATTCTCAAGCAAGTTTTCAACGCTTCATTTAATTCCTCCGTGGTCACAGGTAAGTCTTTGTTTTCTACTTTTCTTCCTTTTAAAAATCTTTTGCAGTACATAATTACTTTAAGCAATTCTTGTAATGTATCATAATTTTCAAATTTTGTAGATATACTTTTCTCATTGTCAATTGTTAGGCTAACTTGTATTGTTTCTTTTCCTTCCAGGTCTGTCATCATCGCGTTTGGTCTGCTGTATTGTATTTCTCCTTTTGTCAGCCACTCTGGACCCATCCACCACAGTTCATCGTCCTTTAGGTCTAGCAAGGAAGTTCCTCGCGAGGCAGTGTCAGCAGGATTTTCTGGTGATTTGACATGATACCAATTATGATTGCCAATGTTGTCCAGTATTTCAACTACTCTATTTCTAACGTACGCGTTCCATCTTGCAGGGTCACCGAATAACCAGGAAAGTACAATAGTGGAATCGGTCCATGCAAATATCTGATCGGTTGGTATATTCATCGCTTCCTTTATCTGTTTCAAGAGTCCAGCTAGCAGTACAGCTCCACTAAGTTCTAGACGAGGTAAGGATTGGGGTTTAGTAGGGGCTACTTTTGTTTTAGCGGCGATGATTGAGGTCTTTACGTCACCCATGGATGTTCGTACTCTTAGATAGGCTACTGCAGCATAAGCTCTCGATGATGCGTCACAAAAGCCGTGGATACTGGTGTTGTTCATGGTAAGTTCAGTAGTATGAAGCCATCTGTCTATCTCGATATCAGGTAAGTATAGATTAACTGACTCTCGTAGGTTATTCCATTCTGCGGCAATGGTTTCATCTACTTCTTCGTCCCATGTTACTCCTTGCAGCCACAATCGTTGAATGAGAAGTTTTGCCGGCAAGATAGAAGGTGCCAGCCAGCCTAGTGGATCAAATAATCTCTGTAAGTCGGCCAGAATTGTTCTCTTTGTAATTGGCCTTGACGTAGCAGGTAAGTTCGGGCTGTATTGAAATCGATCATTTCCCATGTTCCAGTGTAATCCCAAGGCTCTTGTAATTCCATCTAGTGTTATATCTAGTTTTACGTGAGAGCTTCTTTCAGATTCTTCAAACTCCTTAAGAAAGTCAGCATCGTTAGAGCACCACTTTTTCAGTTTGAACCCGCCCTTCTGGAGTATGGCATCTATTTCTTTGGCCACCTTTAATGCGTCCGTTACATTGTCTTTACCCGACATCATGTCATCCATGAAGTAATCGCGTCTTATTATTTCCGCTGCTTCAGGATAGTTTCGTCCTTCATCTTTGGCTACTTGATGCAAGGTCCTTACTGCCAAGTAAGGAGCAGAAGCAGTTCCGAACGTGACTCTGGTAAGACGGTAATCTTTGACAGGTTCTTGATCGTCATTTCTCCACAGAATTCGTTGTAGATCTCGATCTTCCTCTTTAACGATGATTTGCAGGTACATTTTTTGTACATCAGCCACGAAGCAAACCTTCTTCATCCGCCATCGCATAATTAGACTTCTCATGTCGTCTTGTAACTGCGGTCCTACCATCAGTTCATCGTTGAGTGATACATTGTTGGTTCCCCTTTGAGATGCGTTAAAAACAGTTCTTAATTTGCTTGTCTCTTTATCTTCTTTTATTACCGCGTGGTGCGGTAGGTACACAGATAAATTGGTAATTTCTTGTTTCGGTACTTCTTCCATGTAATTTAATTCGTAATCTTTCATTACTGTAGTATAGTCGCATTTAAGTTTTGGATTTTTCTTGAATCTTTGTTCTAATTGATATAGTCTCTTTAATGCTATTGTTCTCGTATCTCCTTGGGTTGATAATAGCATGTTGGATCTCTTTGGTAAGGTTACGATATACCGTCCGTCCTTATTTCTACTGGTTGTGGTCTCAAAGATTTCCTCGCACTTTCGTTCCTCAGCAGTGGGTTGTCGTTTGTCATACGGGTCTTGTTCCCACATTCGTTTCAGCATATCGTTTAGATCAAGATTGAGGTGCATGACGATAATTTCATCTCCAGGTAGTTTGTGTTCCACGTTCCCAAATAGAATCCAACCCAGGGTTGTGTTTTGCGCGCATGGTGTGCCTGGGGGACCCTTGATTACTTCACCTTTCATGATATGGGCACATACGTCAACACCCAGTAATAAATCTACTCGTCCTGATTTATTGAAGCTTGGATCCGCTAGAGCGAGTCCTTGCAGATGCGGCCAGGTGTTGGTGGAGATGGTTTGTGACGGTAACGCGGTAGTGAGTCGCGTAGACATGATGTACGTTTTGACCTTAAGGTTGAAACAAGAGTCGTGTCTGGATAGTAGTTCGATTTCTGCAGCATGTTTAACGTTTGTTTTGGTTGAGCCAACTCCAGTGATGGTGCCATTGACAGGCGTCCTCCTCAATCGTAACATCTGGGCCGCTCGTTCACTCATGAACGTTGCTTGAGAGCCGTGGTCAATCAAAGCACGAAGAACTGTCACTTGTCCCGATTCAGGTTTTCTTACTGGTACAAGGGCTGTGGCCAGTAATGCAGTAGACAAATTAGCAGCGACATGCGATGAAAGTGTAACGTTGGTTTCGGCTGATTTTGCAGAATCTTGATTGGTTTCAACCTTGTCTTGTTGTTTCCAATTGTCTGGTTGATTTGGTGACGTCATCGGCGTGGATTGATGCGTGAGCGTGTGATGACGTTTGTGACATTTTCGGCAGGACATCTTCAGGCGACATCTATAAGCAGAGTGTCCTGGGGCCAGACAGTTATAGCATAGATTGTGTTGTTTCAGGTATTCACACCTCTCTGCTGGACTAAGTTTTATGAATTCCTCACAGTGACATAATGTGTGATCCTTTTCGCACATAGCGCAGCTTCTTGATTTTGAAGATGTGGTTGATGTGGACACGTGAACCGCGTATTCTTTTCCCTTAGGTGTAGACCTTTCTCTAGTCGGAGGTGTAATAAGCTCGAGCGTGCGTAACTTTGATTGCAGGAACTTGTTCAGTGCATCCCATTTAGGTAGCTCGTCGTCATTGTCATCGTAAGCAGCTTCTTCCCATTCACGATGCGTCTCTGGGTCCAATTTTTGGACGACTGTAAATACAATGAGTGAGTGGGTGAGCGTATCCCATGAGCTGGTTGACAGATTTAAGTTTACTAGTGCGTTCAGACATTCAGTAGTCGTATCCAATATCGATTTGATGTTATTTGCAGTCTGCGTAGATATCTTCTTTTGTGTAAACAATCTTTTCAATATTGAGTTGACAATAATGCGCTTGTTACCGAATCGCGCCTTTAGCATACTAAACGCGCCGTCATAGTTAACCTCTGTAACTTGCACGTGCTTCACCAGCGACAAGGCTTCTCCCGTAAGACTGGTTTTCAAATAATGCAACTTTTGTACCTTGCTTAATGTTGTATTGTTGTGCACTAATGACATATATAAATCTTGATAAGCGGGCCACTCGTCGTAAATACCTGAGAAGGTGGGAAGTTGAATCCTAGGTAACTTCACTTGTGTCTCCATAGAACCACTGATGTTATGGTCAGCTTGCATAGGAACCTGCGACGATTTGGTGTATGAGCTCAATAAATCATTAAGATCGGCTAGTAAATAGGTATACAAATCTTCCTGGACAAAGTAATCTTCATTAACGAAATATGGAATGTCTTGTCGATTCGCTTTCGGAACACATTTCACTAGTTCTATATGTGCACTTTTGTAGGTAGACCAATATTCTTCTATGTTTTTAATGCGTGTTTCTATGTAACCTTTTGTTAAGCGTTGTTTCGGACATTTCTTAAGATTTGATTGAGTTTTTCCTAACACCAAAGCTGTATCTTCTAACACATTTAATAATTGTTCCACTGTATTTGCCATATTGTTGTGATAGGTTTTCAATACGTTTTAAAACAAGATGATTCTTCGTGTCTTCGTAGCTTGTTTTGATCACTTTAACTATTCACTAATGAGGTTTGAATGTACTTATATTTTTTGTGACAAATTCCTTATATTGTTCCTATTGTTCTTCGCTCGCCGCTCGATCCGTCCTTTTGTATTGCGCTCAGTGCATAAAACGTCGTAAGTCGAACATATATCCGGCTCGATGTCGACCAAAATGTTATGGGTTTAAGGTGCAGTTTTGCTTGAGGGATTTTGGTTAAGTGAAATACGTGTTTACACTATGCTGATTTATTTGCGACTGGTCTTAGTGACAATTTCTAGTAATATTATAGTAGGCGACACACACACGCATACATACTGGTTTCACTCTTTCACACATGCAACATTACTCAACAATAACAGTCCGGATTAGTAGTGGTAAATTTTCAGTCGATTGAAAGACAAAAACCTTACTGATCAGCACAGTAAAAAAAAAAAATTGTTGCGAATGCGACTGGACTAAATGCAAATTTAAAGTGTAAGTTGATTCAAATTTGTCTATTTAAGTCCTTATAAGGTTAAGAGCTCCCACCTTCCATCATTAGCCATGCCGAGAACTCCCCGTCTGTCATGGGGAACAATAAAGTTCTCGCACTCCATTTCCGTGTTTTTTATACCAAAACCTCCACATTGTATCCAGCAGTCTTTAACGATACGATGTATTGGAGTCCCCGAATAACCGCCTTTAGTGGTCTTACAAAGACGCAGAAAGTTTAAACACGTTTCGGGCACGATGTCGGAATATAGCTTAAAATAAAACATTAATAAGTTTTGTTTCTAAATATTGGAATTGAATGAAATGCACTTGAATTTTTAAAAAGGATGACATATCTCACCATGAATATCATAGTTCCAATATGCTCTTCATTAACAGAAATATGCAAATAAGCACAAGCTCTCTGAAAATACATGAAAATTCAAAAGTAAATAAATGTTGTATTATTGTAAAAAAGCACCTACTTATGGAGGATGCGACGTCGATAAGTGCGATTTTTTTTGTGTTATTTTCTTGTCGCTCAACAACATTTCTTGGGGAAGCAATGACTAAATCTCCGGTTAAGTCATCTAATATACGTGTATTCATTGATAGTATCGCATATAATATTTATATCTTTCACCCGCTGAGTGGCTAAACTTTAAACTAGCTTTATGTAGTTAACGTGGGCCTAATATAAGAACGGTCAGGATCCTCAAGTGCATTTGTGTGCTTATTAGTTCATACTTTTAGAGCAAGAGATGTACTTACACCAGAAGAGTTGATGAAACTAGCAAATTGCTCGATTCCTTCTCGATAGTAATCGGGACATACATGATACACATATTTCGATTCAATAAGGTTTTTCAGTTCTTGGTCTCCGCCAAGAAATCGATCATTTACAAGGATAGCCACTTGAGATTGCAAGCAATAAGCCAAGCCCCCATACTGGATTTTTAAATCATTCCATACTTTTGGCCATTCCACGCTTGTCACACCTAAAAACGGTTATTTTACACGGTGTAGGTAAGTCGGTACTAATACGTTATTTAATATACAAACAACATAACTACTTAATTGCTACCTCATACCT
This sequence comes from Abrostola triplasia, assembly GCA_946251915.1. Lineage (NCBI taxonomy): Eukaryota > Metazoa > Arthropoda > Insecta > Lepidoptera > Noctuidae > Abrostola > Abrostola triplasia. The sequence goes on along the minus strand of OX276432.1, from coordinate 4,990,886 downwards.
CGTATAACAGGAGTATCAAATTTTTTCCATCTATACTTATGAAGTCCTTTGACTAAATTGATACAATATATAAATTCTTTTGTGACTCTGTTGCCTATCACTGTGAACTTTACCCGTCCGGCGCTAGGAACTTGGTCTTTCTTGGCAGGATATACAGGATTCTTGGCAGAATTGTGACCATATTTATAAGTGCTAGTATAAGCGTCTTTAATATATTTTTCCCAAGGATGATGTGAAACAAGTTTTTCTTTTATAGGTATCTCAGGATTGAAAAACGACATGTTAGAAAAAGGGCTAACTGATTTGTTTTATAATAAATTGACTATTTTTATTTCTATTTAAAAAAATCTGGCCTGTTTAATTTAGATCACAAAAGAGGTGTATTAACCGTTTACAACAAGTGTTAAAACTATATGGTGGGCTTGCTCCTCGCTCGTGTCGGTTTACCACTCTGGAGAAGCAAGACCCGGCACCCACTATCGGCATTGCATGGCAAGGAATCCATACCTACGCGTAGACCATGCGTAGACGCACACTGACAGCAATAATTATTGGGAGTTCTCAGACATGCCATCTTTGCAAAACTTTGCACCTATCACACATGTGATCAGTGATAGTGTTTTCAACCCTTCAAGCAAATGGCTTTTAGGCGGCTTCAGTGCCCCTAAGCCTAAGTTAGCCTAGCTTAGCCTAAGTTATAAAGTTTCAGTACAGAACCGTTTCTGTACTCCTGATTTTGCTTATAATTTATAAGAAAATTTTTATCATGATCAGTTCAGTAGTTAAGGCGTGAAAAGGTAACGAACAAACTTACTTTCGCAATCATAATATTTAGCAAGGATGTCGCTATCAGCTAGTAAGTTTGACCTCTGGTTAGTTCAAATCCCAGCACGCACCAATGTCTTTTGGAATTCATGTGGGTATTATAAATTAATAAGCAGTTGCTAAAAATGGTTTCAAATGCTCTAAGGCCATAGCGCCCATTGAATAACAGATTCATAATTTATTTTTAGAAGAAACAGCTGTCAATTGTCAAGTATTAAACATTTTGACAACTGTCTGTCAGTGAAAGCCTAAAAGCAAACAAATTTGCATTCTGCTAATGTTTACGTATTTAAGAAGATTGTTCTTAAGTTTACCCAAAAATAAAATGTGATAACTTATGTCCGGTTCAAAAAAACACACGATATCATAGACAGTGAATAAAAATTTCATAAAAATCTTCTTAAAATGAATAATAAACAATCTCAAAGTTTTTCACAATTATGTGGAGAACTTTGCAATCTTCTCTATCCTAAAGAATACAATAAAGAAAACGTTAACTTATTAATAGACGAATTAAACGCTAAGCCCTTTAAAGTCGAGTTGTTCGTGCGAAAACACGTAAGTTTTTAGGTTATTTTAAATTTCTTCTTCATGGTTAATAACATATAAATTATTGTATACATGACATTTATTTTGCAGGATGCCGCTACTTTAATGACTGCTTTATGTTTAAATATTAAGCCTACTGACGAATTTTTAGCAGCTAAAACATCACACCTGATAAATAGTATTCTAACAAAACAAAGGTTGCAATTTGATACAGATTATTTATGGAAAGTGATATCATGGCATATAGATTGTTTGAGAAAGTGTTCTGATATTATTTTGCCTGATATTCTTCATAGCATGCAATGCATATTACAGTTAAACCCACAAGCAAGCCATAAGGTTAGTATTTTTATTAGTTTATTCTAATTGGTTATGAGTCAAATAATAATTTTAAATTATTATTTTTTTGCCTAATATTTTACTTAAGATATACAAAAAAATTCTTACTGATGCATACCTACTTTGAGAATAGTAAACATATTAAAATCTAAATCGCTGGTTATTTTTATATTCTTTCATAGTTTACAGAAGATTTAATTGGCAGCCAAGGAATACTAATCAAGTTAATAGACCCATCAAAGAGTCTAAATAACACTCAGAATCCACTACAAATATATTTAATCTGTCTTAAGTGCATCATCAGTATTATATCAACTACAGATGAGATTAGAAATGAAACTGCCATTGCTCCCGAACATAAGGAACATATTGCCCAAATAGTTATAAAGTTTCTGATGAAGGGGTATTCAAAATCTCTAGATGAGTTTCTGTATTGTAAGGTATGTACCATATTTTAGTAACACATCATAAAATGTACTAAAAATACTGAACAATAACCATGTCACTTACAAACATAGGTATTTTAAGTTAGTCACTTCTTAAGTCTATAGATATCTCTATTCTTTGATATGTAAAAGACAGGTATAGTTTCAAAAATTGTTCAGCATTGTCAATTTTTGTCAAGGGGGCATATCGATATATCAACAGAATAAACCCTCCTTTGATAATAATTTACTATCACCATATATTTTAAAAGCTTGAGGCATAACATACAGTTACCTAATCTGTACTTGTAGTTTGACAGTAAATGATCAAAAAGGGTTTATGCTGAACATAAAATATACATATCTACTATAGTTTGTGCATTCTAGGAAGGTGCACATGATATTAGACAAACCATTCCTTTATACTTATGAATATTTCTATTATGGTCATTAATTTTTGTTTGTATTATTTTAGGCAGTAATATCAGCATTGAGAGTTCTATCCCAGCTATATTACAATGATCCCAATCTGGGTATTCCGCTGCCAGAAGTCATAGGAATCTGTCGCTATTTCATACTCTATGGGCTAGTGACACAGATCAGCAGACCTGAAAAAATTATGCCTGCACAACAGACAATAGCTATGGCGCCAGTTCCTCATAATCCTAATCCAAAAGGTGGCAAGGTAATTATTTGTATTACTGGTAATCAATAGAAGTTGCTTACACTCACGTCAAAGTGGTCCAAGGTACTCAATTATTTTACCTAAATCCATACTGTCCTAGCTATGGGTGCTAGAAGGGTTTCCCCTTAGTTTTGACGCAAATGGGTTATTGCCTCTTCTTACTGCACCTTATTGAGGTTTCTTCTTGATATAATTTTAACCTTAATTATAATATTTCAGAAACAAAAACTACGGAAGCAAAGGAATAATGCAATAGAGAGTTTGAAAAAAGAGATACCAGTATCTGACCATAGCTTGATGAAAGATGTAGATAATTTCGAAAACAATGCTGCTTATAAACCAGCAAGCAGGAATTACTTGGAGCCCCAAAAAGCCAAGAACTATTGGTTGCTGACCAGTGACTCGGATATGTCTGACGTAGAAAATAGCAGGGAAGTAAAACTCATTGCTTTAAGGTCTAGAGTAAGACAAAGTGCTTCCAACTTGTTTCTGGTTTTAGTTAAGGTGGGTGAAATTCAAATACAATTGTTCTTTCGCTTTTATATGTATTTAACTTTTTAATTGGTAAATATTTTAGGTGAAAGAAAAACGAGACCTATTTGGTTACTGGTGGGCCTTATTGCCTGACTCGCCGGATGCTAGCACCTGGTCTGCAGCAGAGGCGGCAAAAAAAACTCTAGCATATTGTGCAGTCATCGACCCAATTGCTAGCAGCCGCGCTAGTGCCCTAAGTGTTATCCTTGCACTCTTTTCTGGCTCCCGAATGTACTTGTCTCACGCTGAAACTAGGTAAGCTATTTTCAAGTTTTACATATTTTTTTCTACTAATTTTAGAGGGTTTAATTTATTTAATTATGAACCATAACCTTTAACCTGGTTATATCAGGGACTAATAGGAAATAGTAGTCACTATTTCACATAGTTATCTGTAAGTATGACTACAACTTGCATACTTAATTCATTCGCCTTATTAGTCTATGTTCACTTCTTCAGTGCTTCTGAACCTAAAAACACAAGTTCATTTGTATATCCTCTTTATTGCAGTAAAAAGGAGAGTACCTCATTTATCCCTTTCTCAGAATCTTTGGGTTATATGATAACGTGCATGCACAAGGTTCTCAACGATATCCTAGAATGCGAGAGGAGTCACACCGTCATCATCATAGCCCTGAAATGTTGTGCCGCCCTAGTACAAGCTACGCCATACCATAAGATGAAGGAAGGCCTTATCAGTCAGCTTGTCATGTCAACTAGAAAGTATCTAGTACACAGAGGTTAGTTTGTACTAAATAATGCATCATTGATGTGTGTCATAAACGAGATAAAGTAAAACAATTTTCTATCTATTTTACGAGAATATCCTGTTTAACAAAGTTTAATTAGAGGCTGAAACTTTAGAACTTTAGACTATGCTAATAATTATAAAAGAATTAAATTACAACACGGGAATTAGCGCGAACACAACTACCTATTTTAATTTTGGCTTGACGTTTCGACTGAGTTACATCGGCCGTGGTCACAAGCAGACTGTCTGTTCTAATGTCTATTATAATCATGCAGCGCGATAGTTGAATAATTTGTGTGCTACTAACTGTAATAAACACTTACAGATTTCACATTACAAGTCGGCGCCCTCATTACTATGGGATGCGTCCTCTCAGTGGACCCTAAAATAGACGAAGTGCTCAAAGCAATTGAAAAAGACGCTGTGCGTTCTAAAATAACATCAATGAGTTCTTCTAGAATATCACATACTACCCACAAGTTTGATACAGAGGAATGTGAAGATTTTGAAGAAGGTTACTCGGATGATGAGATGTTTACTGCTGTGGAGCACCAGGCTGTTGATAACAGTGACAATGATAAAGAAGATGGACATTACTTTAGAAGTTGGATTTTGGATATATGTTTCAAGAATATGGGATGGATTTTTAGAGGGAATCAAGTGTCGGTAAGTTTTATGTTTCCTGTTTAAACACAACTTCACATTGCATAATCTCTAGGCTTCGTCAACAGCATCTTTATTAACTTAAAAAACCATCTACAAAAATAGTACCCTAAAGGTTGTTTATGTGCTATCTCAGTGGTCTGCTTTAATAAAATATTATAAGTCCCACACAATGGGCACTTGGGCAGTGTTCATAAAATAATTCTTGCATGTGAGCGAAATACGTATTATTATTTTATTTATTTTTATTTTATTATAACTTATATTAGAAAACGTACCACAACATAACACCATTACAGCATATAGCAACCAAAGAGATGCGATGTGAATCTACATGTATAGGTATGTCGTGGGATTTGTATATGTCAAGTACATTGTACTTCGGAATACTATCCATTTGCCCTCTATAACAGTGATAAAGCTTGTTAATATTTAGGCATACAATATGCTATATTATCTTAAACTACAATTATATACTTGTTAAAACCGGATTACAAAATATGAATCTGGATATTTTAAGCAGAACTGGTTGCATATCTATAAAAACCGAATCATACTGGATACGTAACTGCAAACATCAAACTTTAATGTAAATATTTTTTGGTCTGAACAAACATGGCGATAACTTTTGGTAGCCCCATTAAAATTATGATCATAGTCATTAAAAAATGTTTAGTCATGAATCTAATGGTTAAGTGCCATTAGTAGGATTTAACTTCCAATGGTTAATTTTTTGGCCAAAGAATCAGCATTGACATTCAACGTGGCAATGCTGCCAGTCTTTTGGGCATGTTACCGGTTGACTTTGATGGGGATAAATTGTTTGATGCTTTTTAACTTTTTATTTTGTGTCCATAAATAAATCGTAAACTGCTGTTAAAGTTGTATTTGATCCTCAGACTGTTGAATATACCGTCGACCGTCTTACACTACGGTGAAAATGACTACGGTGTAATAATGGTATTATACGTGATTTTACACGATTTGTTTTATTTGATGGTTGAATAAGTCTTATGGGCAAATGTATCTCAATAAAGTGGCTTAGATTTCCAAATAATACCACTCACCACCCGTGTATAGGCCTCATAAGGTGGCTTTAAATACACCCCTATTTTCCTTTCATACTTACGATAGGTTAGCAATAGTTCCTAGATTCAATAAGTTAGTAGTAGCACCGTAGAGGTACATCAAATTATATTAAAAAATGTATTTGTATTGCATGCTTCTTTCAGAGGATCAAACCGTCGGCGATCCCAATTATCTTGGAGTCTCTACAAGTCCTTTCTGCGGTAGCCTTCCATCACCTTCAGGATCTTCTGTTTGACCACATCACGCTGTTAGGGGACATCCTCAGTGAATTGCTGCAACACGAGCACCAAGATGTTGTCCTGCAGTCTGCGCGGGCCGTCAGTATTATTGGGGATGGGATACAGAAACTAGGTACTTTCGTTATACAATCATTAACATTAGTGCCTACTGCAATGGCCCTTGTTAATTTACTGTAGTATAAGATATGACTCATTCAGTTGACTTTCAAATAGTTAATCTGACTACAATTTGTGACTGTCTCATAGTTTTCATACTATCAAAATATTTTTTTAGTACCAAAAGCCAGTCAATGAAAAAAATGAAGAAGACGATAAATTATCTCATGTTAGAAATGCACCATGTAGGTTTAAACTAGTATACCAAACAGCTTCTCTACATCTTTTGCAGAACAATTAGAGCAACCTCCCCCACTGAGCCAGTGTGTGTACATATGGGAGAAGCTGATAACGCCATTGTCGACTGTCCTGCAGTGCCACGAGACCTCGCCCGCTAAGGCTGTGGTCTGCGACTGTATCGCTAACATCGGCGAGAGGTCCTTCAAGGAGCTGCCGGTAATCATCATCGTGTAGATGGTTCACTATATTGTATATACACAGAGTGAACAATAATGATAAAAAATAAAAATAATACAGCTGTATTATAATGATGTTTAATTGTAAAATGGTAAAAGTTTTAGAAATTATAACGTAACTAATAATTTTTGTGCATGGTATTGTGTCTCATTTTTATTTGATTGTAAAATCCATGTCATCATCATCATCAGCCGGAAGACGTCCACTGCTGAACAAAGGCCTCCCCTAAAATCCATGTATTGCGACGTAAATAGACTTCTAATAATAATGCAAAGAAGTATGCCAGGTTCGTAGCAAATGGAAATTCGTGGTCTCTGCCTAACCCTCAGGAAAACAGGGGTGACTTTATGTATGTATGTATTAATAATAATATTTGTGCAGAGACACCTGCAAGTGCTGTGCTGCACGCTGCTGATCGGCTCGTGCAGCGACGAGGAGCCCACCGTGCGCGCCGCCGCCGTGCGCGCGCTGGCCATGCTCGTCATGTACCGCAGCCTCAGGGATGTGAGTACAGCCGGCCAAGGAAATTATAGAGAACAATCACAATCACTTTGAAGCCCATAGTAACTTTAACCATTTTGACACATGTCATGTCATAGTATTATTGTAAGGGAAAATCAAACTTGTTGTTTTATGCCGTTCAAATGAACCTCAACCGTAGGGTGGTGGACCATAATTATATTTTGTCCATAATTATTTACCTAGTGCGTGCTAGAAGATTCAAACTTACCTACTTGTTTTAATATATTTTTTTGGTTCTAGGACATTTGTTTCGTGAGTGACTGTGGTGAGAACATTTTGCGGGCTCTCGCAGAACCGGTGCTGGTTGTGAGAACGAAAGCAGCCTGGGCACTCGGCAACCTCAGTGACGCTCTTGTTTTGAACATGTATGTATAATGTATATATTTAGCTTACTATATACTTATTATCTACTATATATCCCGGTTATACTCACGTCGATATTCGGGAATGCGAAACTAGTCGGGAATTCCCGAATACCGACGTGAGTATAACCGGGATATATAGTAGATAATAAGGATAACACTCACGAAAGTTATTATACTATATACTTACCTATTATTTTATAAGCTACGTTTATTATAGGGTTAAACCCTTGGACAGAGCATAAAGCAAAGCACACAAAGCTTCGATTCTATTCTAGCTTTTTGTGTTATTTATAGTTTGGGTAATCGTGTCACTCATCGAGTGACGATATAAAATGTATCTCTTACTGTTGCCTTGGTAGTCCGCTATCCAATCGACTCGCTGATCCTTTACGCTATTCTTCCTGGCTGAAGGCCATATTTATGGTCTTGCAAACAGACCGGTTGTCCCAGGCATGACCCTTTAAGAATACCTTGCAGGTAACTCTGAAAAGAGATTTGATTGCTTACCCGGTTTGCAAGACTGGTTAAGCACAACAGAAGGATAAGACTATTCCATTTGTGACGTGTCAATCTTAGTGTCTAAACACACGATATCGAAAATACGCGGCCGGTGTTCGGCGAAAATACGCCTCTAATGCTGTTTACATTACAAACAATACATTGCCGAAATTACGATGCGTTATAGCATACAGTCGAACTTCAGTCGGGCGTAAATTCATTCAAACAGAAATGTTATTCAATTTCCGCGCTTATGGTGTTTATGCCGAATACATCGAACGTAAAATCAGACGCGGAGCTTTGATGGCGTATGTTCAACATAGTGTGTTAAGACACTAATTATTTTGGTTTGTTTTCTAGTTACGGTTTTTTTTTATTAAAGATGTATTGGGACACATTGTTTTTTTTGGCTTAGCACATAGAGGTTGAATATGAAGCTCAGTTACGTAATGTTTAGCTTATTGTCTATCATTGTGATTTGCTTATGTTCATGTGTTATTTATTTCTATTTAACCGACTTTAACAAGAAGACCAAAGTCAAACAAATCAATTATGAAGTAAAAACAAAAAGATCAAACATTATCAAATGTATGAGTTGTATGACTGCATACCTACGTAGCGTAGGTTATACATAACTTAAGGTATATAAAATGTATGTATTTTCATATATATACAGTTCTTCTGTACCACCCGAATCTCTACGGAGTATTACGAATATTAACGAATTCTTGTTATAACATGGTATAACAGGGAGGATCCAGAGTCCGACGACATCGACGATGACCTCTTAGTTCGTTTGCTTGAGGTCAGCATCCAGTGCGCCGTGGACAACGATAAGGTAACAGAAAAATATTTCGTATTAGGTTTTCATATAGCTATGCTTTTGTGATGCTATTAATCTACCTCATATAGTACTATAGCAAAAGAGTAGAGGGGGCAAGCGTATTCCTATTCAGCCCGTTAAAAAGGCACAACATTAATTAAAATAGAACCAATATGTTCATAAAAGTGCACTTGAAAAGTCACATAATATGCGACTAGTAAGGCTTGTGTAAGGTACCTGGATAAGAGCCGGCATTATATTTATACTTGTATATTATGTAGGTACTTTGATTTTGCAACATTATGCAATTATGAATCCTGTCTGTGAACTACAGAGCTATGACGTCATATTCTAGTGTAAACAAAAAATCTGTACCGAAACACGCATTACTTATCAAAGTAGGGACGCGCAGCACCCGAAAACAATTCATTCATGTTTTGAATGATAGTCTTTACGTCGTTTGAGTTTTATATCACGCGCTCGATAGTGATTTATGAATGTACAAACAAAGTTTAGTTTTGCACGATGCCGTAAAACGCATCAAGTTACATACTTAAAAAGAAGATATATAGAAGGAGATCAGTCTACTGTCCTAATGCAGGGCAAAGGCCGCTCTCATACACATAGTGATCACGTCTGAACTAATAAACATCATGTAATTAGGTAGTTGATACCATTTACCAACAATTCCAAGACACTACCCCTCTTATTTATCTAATAATAACAGCCTATAACTGTTCCACTGCAGGGCAAAGGCCTCTTTTCGTATAGAGGAGGGTTGAGCATTGATCACCACGCTAGCTCACAGCGGGTTGGCGATTTCAAATAATTAAATCCAGGTTTCCTCACGATGTTTTCCGTCACCGTTAGTCAGTGGTGTCTTCGACAAGTATCATCATCATAGTCAGCCTATCTCAGTCCACTGCTGGACATAAGCCTCTCCTATGGCACGCCACTGAGCTAAAATATATAATGAGTTATAATTTAATCAAATGTTAAACACTGATATATTTATATGCAGGGGGTTCTTCTCTAAAAAATTGACTGAACTGGCGTTGAACAGGGATTTGAGAAGGAATAAGGGGAGGTATTTGCCCAGCATTGGGGCACTTTGTCAGCAACCTGATTTTATACTAAACGTTTCTATAATACTTGTTACATCGATATAGAAAGTTAATCAGCATGTCCCGGGTCAGTAAACCGCGACACGAGGTCGTAATCCACACGTTGACAACCACTATCACCCACTTTGTAACTTGCACTATCATTAAAACGCTCTTATCTGTCGGTCAATGGAAAGTTTAGTCCGTTATCTTACGGATACGAGAAATAAATTAACATATAGATGTCACGTGGCGATTGGGTATCGGTTTTTAGATTTGAAATTAAAAATATAGCGTTTTTTTATCTTGATTGTTATATGATTAATTTGTAGGTCAAGGTTGGGAATATATCTTGTATGGATTCGCATCTCAAATAGTCCTCATAAAAAGACATCAAATCACGCCTGAAGTGGTAAGCAGAAATGTATAGCTAACCGAGATTTCGCGAAATATGTTATAGGTCCCAATGTGGGGCAAGCCTATAGCAATTGACCAAGCCTCTAAAGCTTGCTAGAAAAATGAATGATTTATTTCTGTAAATGGTTTTTAATTTAACATTTTTACACGTCAGGGAACCTTGACTAAGTTACTACCTCAACAGCACCTTGTCTTGACATGCGTTCGACTTAAATAAAGTATTAACCACCACGTTGAACTAGTTATTATAATTACTTAATTTGATCATACTAAACACCTACAACTTAGTTTCTTAAATAGAGATACATATATGCATTTTCTTTCAACCAAAATGCAGTCTTATCAGCACTCGAATCGAATAATATGTATAACTGTAAATTACCACACAGGTAAAAATGAGTGCAACCCGCGGCCTTGGCAATTTGTTACGGTTGATAAAAAACGAGAATCTCCTGAGAAACGCGCAAATTAAGACCTTATGCGAGACGGCTATAGAGAAGCTTTTGGACTGCGCGTGCAAGGTGAACAATATGAAGGTGCGATGGAACGCTTGCTACGCTATGGGGAACGCAATGAAGAATGAACAGCTGTTCACTTGTTTTAATGGTTGGCAGGTACTGGTCTTGTGTGATTGATTGTTTATACCTACTAAGAACTCAATATTAACTACGGTACTCTGTGAAAATTATATGAATGAATAAAACTAACGTGGTACTTATATCAAGTTAGTTTTATTTAATTATTCTTTTAAAGGTCTTAACCCTTGAATATATTTAACAACAAATAAATTTCTGTGTTGTAGGGCAAAGTATTCCCTAGCCTATGCACTTTGACGCAAGAGTGCAAGAATTTGAAAGTACGCATCAACGCCGCGGCTGCACTGCGCGCGCCGTATGCGCGTGCGCACTACGGGCAACACTACGCACTCGTGTGGCGCGGCCTGTTGGCTGCCATGGAGAATGCGGCTAATGTCGATGACTTCAACGAGTATAAGCATAAGGATAATCTTATTGAACAGGTTGGTACTGTACTAACGAGTGGTGGTTATAACATGGAATATTGGTAAAGCACTTAACATGCTTTTCATTAGCTTCACTTGTAACTGTGTGTCTACCTAAAGTAATATTTTATGTTAATATTAGGACCTAAGTACTATTATGATAATTCGGTATATCAGTAGAGCCAGGTGGATGTGAAACCTCCTTATGGTTACATGTTTCATTTGTTTTAACGAGTCCATGAGACACCAATAGTTCGTCAATTAATGGCTAAGTATATACTATTTTTATTACATTTACCTTTTTTCTTTTTTCCTAACAGACAGATTTGTGGAGATTGCAGTTATTTAAGAAGGAATAACCACTTTATTGTTTACTTTTGTATTGTTTCAGCTATGCGTGACGCTCGCCCACTTGTGCTGCCTGCTAACCCAGGCCGACCTAACCGATATCCTGGACCCTCTCGTCTTCCACTACGACTGCGCTAAAGCCCTCTTCACACAAGTATGTCACAAACTACCTCCAGAGAACGCGTCCTGTCTGCGAATCCTTCAAGCGGCCAAGTATGTCACCGTCGACCTGTCAGCGAACAGTGACGCTCAGATGCAGGCACTGAGTATGTTGCAAGATATATTTATATGGGACATGTGAACATTAGCCGACTATTTACACCTTTAGCGTCTACATAGTTTGTTAATCTGATGAAAATCTGAGTAATTATTCACTGAACGCAATTTTCACACTTTAGACCAATATTTTGATAACTTTTATGAATGTTACGGAACTGATTATTTTATGCATGAAAGTACAACTTATAAAGAGTTAGTGCCAAAATGAAAATCTGGAAAAAGTCTTCTACTTTAAAAATAATAATAATTTTAAGTTGGTCAGGTCGAAAATTCTCAAAAAGTCAGAAAACAATCAATAACGTGAAAACTATGAAATAGCGCAGAACATACGCGGGGGTTATTCGGATACCCCACAGCACGAGGGACCAATTTTGTTCTTGACGTAAATCGCTTGGCCACCCTGTATTATATCCATGAGAATTTAAGTGGCAAGTACAAATGCAAAATATTTACTGGTAATTTAATGACAATTGAATATTTCGTTGCCAAAATAAAAGCAGTGATTCTCGGATTCCTAAATGAAAACTACTAATACCAAATGTACGCAAATACGGGAAGTACGATGAAATGTTATAGTAAACAACACATCTATCTACACGATATAATTAGTCACTAGGTACAATATAGCAATATAATGCCTTACTTATGTACTTTATAAGAATAAACTTATTTAAAATAACAACCCTGTTTAATGTTACACTCAGCACCTTAATATTATAACTTGATAACACATTGAGCTTTGTTTACTATTGCGAACTAAATTTAATTATGGTTATCCAAGAGTTGTGATGTGAAAAAATTACTACGTAATAAAAGAACATGATTTGTGTAAATAAGTGATTAACAAACTTTACTGTTATCGTCTGGAGTAAATAATACAAGTTTGTTCAGATAATATTAAAATAAGACGCGCATTTTCTGTTACCCAGCTAATGGCACTAGGCTTGCTCCTAGTACATGTAGTCTACACTGTCTACAACATCTAACTAAAATGTGCAATGTGTGTCCCTTACCTTAACCTTTTGGGAAGTACAAGAGTGACGTATTTTCTGTATTACTTTATCTTTATAGAAAAATATTCTGTTAACAGAATATTAGATACCTAGATGTAAATTTAATAGATACTTATGAATTTTGTTATGATTACGATCTGCAAAACATATCCACTTATTTATGTTACGGTAAATTAGGTTACATGATAATTTATTTTTACTTTTGTATTATATACAGATTTTAATAAAAGTTATTTATAATGCTTATCTGTTTTTTTTTTATAATTGAATCTTGCTACAACTCACAGTTAAATTGATAAAAAAAATATGTTAATAATACTCTCTGGAGTAGCCTATACCTGTATCTACTATATACATAGTCAGTTGGGGCCTTTAACTTGATAGGTCTGAGGCACGGAGGGGTTTTGATGAGAAACGTTCACCTATCAGAATACAATCTCGGCAAGCATAGCCAAACTGTAAAGAACGACTGATCAGCGCCTTAGCTATGCAGCTACGCCGGTTATAACTAGTTATGAATTCACAGCACTCTGAATAGTGGATGTTTATATAAAGTTACGATAAGAGCAGGATGTTTGGACCTTTCACGAAGGTCATTACTAGAGATGCGGTCATCTTCATTTCATTCATGTGTGAAGATAGATTTGTGTGGTGATTAAATTACACCGAGTACAATACAGCAGTATGTTGATACGAACCTAACAATGAACGTATCCGCTCATTCATTGTAAAAGAATTTGCACGACCCAGTAGGTAGGTGTACCTACTGGGTCGCAGAAACCTATAGACTGTCTCTAGACCCACCTAGGTACTCTGATTTTATTATTGTATGGGTAACGGCCAAATCTCTGTAGCATACATATAATCTAAGTTACCCGCGGGTTTGGTCATATCACACGGTCTACGGGGGACTACTTACTTCACTTTTTAACCGACTTTAATAAAGGATGAGTTTATGCATACGGGGTGTACCTACTTATCTTGAATGCCCGTCTAATTCTGGACTCATGTATTGTCCCAATGTCCAAGGACATAATATCCAGAGCGGGGTTAAGGGGCCTGGACCCCCCGTCGAAAGTGTTATAAATCCCTACTTATATTATAAACGCGAAAGTTTGTAAGTATGGATAGATGTTTGTTACTCTTTCATGTATAAACTACATAAGGAGGAACACAGGCTATTTTTAATCCCGAAAAAATGTAGCGGGAAACACCGCAGGGCGCAGCTAGTATAAAATATCGATCTGCGTGGAGGGCGGATGCTGGCCTTAACGGCATCGCACACAGAGTACTTCAAATTGATTTGTTATTTATTTTCAAGAATCTTACAATTCCATTTACGCGAAACTGATCACTTGCCTGGACGGAGACCCCCACCTCGACAAAAACCCCTGGGTACGTGCTTGCCAATGGCCCCTAAAGATATTACACGTACTAAGTCCCGATGATGTTTTATGATTGTGTGAATGGAGCATCAAAACAGAAATGCTGTTCTTGTCTTTGCCCCAGACCTACATTTTCAGCTCAAACAGAAGTTGTTACGTCAACACCATTGTTCATAGTGACCGTGATTGATAACATGATGATATTTAAAAAAAACAGCCCGATTCAGTTGTACGCATTTGCCTGAAAACTGAAAGGTTATGAAAACATCTTATTGAACGTAAATTAGCGGATGCTGGCGGTAGCTCGTTTACCAACAGGAGACAGGTGTTTAGTGTAAAGACCTAGGTACCTATTTGCCCTCAATATTACTACTTCAAAATAATAATATTAACAGCCTATAACTGTCCCATTGCAGGGCAAAGGCCTCTTCTCGTATAGAGAAGGATTGACCATTGATCACCACACTAGCTCACTGCGTGTCCTCGATTTCAGATAATTTAATCCAGGTTTCCTCACGATTTTTTCCGTCACCGTTGGTCAGTGGTGCCTTAGAATAACTAAGAAAGTATTTATAACATTGAAAAAGTCACATTGATACTAGCCCGGGTATGAATCTGCAACCATGTGCATACATATCCGGTATGTTAACCACTAGGCTACCACGACTTTGACCTTGTCCTAATTCATTATATGTAATTTTATTTTTTCTCGGGCTATCAACCATGCGGAAGATACCCAGACTTTTAAAAGGCTTACGTGGGGACACAGGTCCAACACGCAGAGGCCCGTTGAGAACTTTAGTCTAAAAGGAAATGGGACACCGGCTAGGGACACCACACAACTGCTCTATAAAAGAACAGCTATAAAAAGTCTCCAGAAGGTGCGGGACTATTGAGAAAATATTTTTATTATTACAGTGGGTATCTTGCCATCTTACTGTAAAGTGTAAAACATGCGAATGGCTTGTTAACGGGAGGCCTGCCCCTTACCATGAACTCTTAAAGCAGGACAGTTAACTTTGTGGAAAACAGAGACGCCTCATTGCACGTAGCGGCGCGGCGGCGTCACGGTTCCACATCTCATCCACCGTGAGATATTGGGATGATGATGTATGTAATTAACATTCCACCTGCCAATTCCTATATCAACTTCTTCCGTTTTTACCAGATTTTTGGTTTGAATGTTATTTTTACTAATCGGGGCTCGAATCCTGGGTTTTGCAAAGTGTACTGGGTTTTTATTTTATTATGCATTAGATAAAATTTTCAGTAGCAGCTTGGAGCTTGAGTTTGAGTCCGGTTGTTGGAAATAGGCTCGCCCTCTATTAAATTGGGACCAATAACAATAACTGGTGAATTGTGCGTGTATCACGTAGATACCTACTATAACTCTGTCTACCTCTTTGAGAAATACAGGCGAGATGTTATGTAATATTTAAGGTCAAAATAATTTTTATTATATTAATTCCTACGTACGCTTACAAGTCTATAAATAATTTTCCATCATAACCTACAGCAAATAAAAGCTCGTAATATTCCCCTGCGGCTTCCGCAACAAACACTTGACATGTACGACATCAAATAGACATCTATTGTTTGCCATACAACCAGGGCCGGATTATCCATTACGCAGAATAGGTAACTGCCTAGGGGCCCCGCATTGGCAGGGACCCCACGTCAAGGATATTTACATTCTTCATGCGTTGCAGTCCACTGCTGGACATAGGCCTCTGCCAATATACGCCACAAAGCCCGGTCTGCTGCTTTATGCTTTATTTTCTTAATGTATTAAAACTAATTTTTGATTGGTATATCATCATCATCATCAGCCGGAAGACGTCCACTGTTGAACAAAGGTATATAACAGACCATTAATGAAAATGACTGCCTAGTTTCTATATAAATAAGGACTACAACTGACTTTCGCCTTCGAGAAGGCCTGAGAAGGGTAATGGGGCCCTGTGACGTGCATTGCCAAGGGGCCCCGACATGGTTAATCCGGCCCTGCATACGAGAGTAGGGAAAAAAACCAAATCGAATTACTGTTTGGTGTTATCTAGAAATCGATGACCTATCCGTGTAAAACGTGACATTAGTGACAACGAAGATATAATATTATTATTCTAATCTTTGCGAGTACAGTCAGCAAAACAGTAGCGAAACAAGTTATCTTATTTTCCAGAGGGGTCATTTTTTCTTCTTAATGTTAGTTCCGTACGAATCTTACAAGTGCAGAAATAAATTCAAAGATTTGCTAAGGTTGGTAAAATGTAGTTCTTAAATTGAATAAATTTCTTAAATACAAAGTACTTAGTGTATAATTGTCACGTTGGTAAACCTCTGCAGTTAGCCTATAACAATTTTTTCTCTTTAAACACTGTCTGCTTGCATACTCTTAGCACGGCGAATGTTTAATAACAATAGTTATTTGAGAGACTAACGTTGGTCTAGTGGTTGCAAAGCGCTACTGCTGAGCATGACATCGCGAGTTCGAATACCGGGTGCGGCCAAGAGTAACTGCATTTTTTCATTAGGTAATTCTCAGTAGTAACACGGAGTCTGGATCTGTACCTGGTCTGCCTGGACAACGGCAAAAGACTCGCCCCCTATTATATTGAAACTTATAAAACAACTTGTGAAATAATTAAAAATAATGCACTGATAGACGAGTGGTATAACCTTTGACTACAAAATTAAAGGGCGCAAGTTCAAACCCCTGCACGCACCAATGTCTTTTCGAATTCATATGCGTACTACCAATTAGTTATCAGTTCTTTAAAACAGTGAAGGAAAACATCGTGAAGAAACCGGCAACATCTGAGAGATTGATCTTAAAGGCGGTTTAAACTCATACACCAGGTTGTCCATCAACCAAACGATAACATGACTGGCGAAAGAAGGGTCTACTTTACAGTCACCTCTGCCTACTCCTTCGGGGAATACAGGCGTAATGTTTTATGTTTTGAGAGACTAAATGATAACATAAGTAAGATATATTAAGCAATAGCACCGAAAACTATAGCACGTGGGTAAATGTTTACAAAATCTTAGTCACGTTGTCTACGTCTGTTCCAAACACTGTGTTCCAATCATAAAGTAAAATGATGGTTCTCATATTCTACATTATACTTTCAAATGTATATAGCACTGACTTTTAAAAGGGTACTTTGTTTTGTCGGTGTTGGTAGAATGTCATCATCATCATCAGCCCGTTGCAGGCCACTGCTGGACATAGGCCTCTCCCAAGGTAGGCCACAGAGCCCGGTTTGCTGCTTTATGACTCCAGTCGCTGCCGGCCCTCTTATGCAAGTCCTCCACCCAATGAATGAACGGAATGTACTCGAAACTGTTAGTTGAGCTAAGTAAGTTTAAATTTTATGATTAAGTAATACATAAACATAACATCACGCCTGTATTCCCCGAAGAGGTAGGCAGAGGTGCACATATAGTACACCCACATTTCGTTACGTTTTACGTTCCCAATGTAATAGGCTGGCGCCTATTGCCATTAACCAGGCACAACTCCAGATTCCGTGCTGCTACTGAGAATTACCCAATGGAAAAACCCAGTAATACTTTGCCCGAACTGGGATTCGAACCCAGGGCCACGTGCTCAGCAGTCGCGCTTAGCCACCACTAGACAAAAGAGGCAGTCAGAATTATAGTATTATTTAAATTAACCTCATGTTTAATCAATTCAATTATTATATATTATAAATACCTACCTTATATTTATTATGTAAGGTACTATGCTTTCAGTAGTCTCATTTTAATTTATCATTGACACACAAGCAAGCTTCGTAATTGAATGACAAATGTGTCATCTCCGATCCCTTCTAGAATAGTACAAAGATTATAGTGTGGTGTGGATGAACTGTCGATAAAAATACACCACACAGCACTGTTAAATATACAATTTATTTATAGCATGTATTTTTATCCGTTGACCTCAATAGATTCCTTGTTCGAAGTTAACTTTCTAGATAAATCAGACAGTCGTCGCAGTAAGTAATTTCGTATGGGTTGGGTTCGATTGCCGCGGAAGCCGTATGTCGCGGCGTGTAGATTACAAAACGCCCACGCGATGCGAGTGATCTGCTACACTGTGTAGTGTGTACCCCTCTAGATGTGAAATGTAAACCAATTACTATTATCAAAGCAATTTGTGAAGCTGATAATATCCGGATTTACCTAATTAAGTCGTGTTTCAGAGGGCATTGACGTAAATGTACACCTCAAGATATAAAGGTTATGTTATGTCGATCAGCTATAATTAGGATTTATATAATTAGTAGGTGGTATGTTAATGTTTATTGCTCACACGATCTCGTTTGTTTACTCGCGAATAAACATTTGGGGATGTTCATTTTCTTTAACTATCTAAATAACTACAGTGTTATAGGAATAACTGCGATGATGTTTACGCAGTTTCTATTAAAAACCAGGTTATCTTTCCATCTATGTAAAATTCTGCTAATTCAGCTAAGATACCTTCTTTTGTGTACACACATATGTGTACGTACATATAGGTAGATAGGTATTACAAATAGTATTGATGAAAATCGTTGTTCTTATAGTTAAGTCTTGTACATTAATTACCAGATAATATGCAATTTTAATTAAGTTCTAAGTACATATTTTAATAATGCATAGTAAGTTTATTGCATATGCTGATATTTACTGCGCTTGTACTCACTCAAATTCGATTTATAAGTACCTATATTATTTTAAAGGAGGAGTAGATTAATTTCTAGCTAATATGGATATTGTAGAATTTGGAATATTTCTAGGGCAGAAGAAAGAAAACTCGAGCTGTAAAGAAAACGCTCCGAAAGACCGAAACTTCGGAACAATCTAACACTTGGCGTAGTGCGTACTCCTCGTAGGGCCAAAGATAGAAAATAAAGAAAATACCCTCAAGGATCGACATTCATTAGTTTGTTGCATATCCTGCAGCTTGTATCACTGTGAAGATGGAATCCGTAAAGCAAAGCCCTGCAAAACAAGAATTTTTCTGATATAAAAATGTCGTAAACAGCTAATAACACGTTCATGTTGAAATAGAGGGAGTACTCATAGCAATTTCAGTATCGATCCGAAATTTATGGTTGATAGGTGCATGTGATCGATCGGCTGCCTGGCTTTACATTATTCAACGACTGACTGTTCGTGGAACTCGTAAATTATTATTTGTGAGGCGGTACCAACGTCGCCATCGTGTATTGTGGAAGTTGGGAATATTACCATTGTATTCGGTCCCCTATTATGTTCTAAACATCTACCTACAATTAGAGCTAAAGGAAATTGGCTTTCTTATTAAAATACTAAAGGCTATTTACAATGTTTAAATAAGTTCTATAGAGAGAATTTTTCTTTTTCTAGACTCCAAAATTTATTTTTAAAAAGGGGAATATTTATAACACGTAAAAAGATTATTTGCGCCAATATCCTAGGTACATTTATTTACTGACAACCGTCATTAGTTAGTGTCCTTATTTTTATTACTCATTTAAGACAAATTGTACCGATTAACAGTCAAGACATACTTACCTAGAAGTAACTTCCTTTAAGTTCAGAGGAAAATTGAATCAGCACAAGCGAAAAAAGGTTATCAGAAACAAAAAATATAACGGATTGTTGACTGTTTTGCAGAAATTAACATACAATGGAAATTTACAATTAACGAGTTATTGACGCAGTTTATTTATGTTATAAATAGTCCAAGAGATTATTTTTAGGTCTGCTAATGATGAAATTTCTGATAAGTTGTCTGGCGTAAGATTTTCGTCGACTACGTTCAGGTTTTAATCATTTTGTGTTACTATTTCGGCATGATAACAAAACGTGGGTCATCTGTAAATGTTCTTTTTTCATTTTTCGACATTGTATTCTATAATATGGATTAGTGGATGGAATTGGCAAGCTGTCGTTCTTTGTGGCGTTCTAAGGGGGAGGCCTTTGTTCAGCAGTGGACGTCTTCCGGCTGATGATTATGATGATAATGATGATTCTATAATAATTGGGTAAATTGGTACAGATATAACATAGGTGCACTCCCTATTTCCTCACTTTCATAGTCCAATGGGACGGTAGACCGACACGACCGAAGAGATATCAGGCGCAGGACCAACGGCTTAATGCGCCTTGCGAAGCACGGAGGGGCTTGACATGTGAAAACGGTCACCCATCACAAGACTGACCGCGGCGAGCACGGCTTAACCTTGCTGATTGATGGATCCCTTGAATATAAATAACAAGTATGTAGTAATTAAAATACCTAAATAACTTAATGCTCTTTTGTCAGGTTATATCTTAATACGAAGGTCAGAAAAGAAAAATATGTTTTTGTTGACAGTTAAGTACTTACGTTCGTGTGATGCGCACGAATTATATTGCTGAATAAAAATATTGATTAAATTGTTGTTCCATACACCTCCCGCCACTAAACCTTATCGAAGTTCTCTATTGAAAGTAACATAACTCCGTCCTTACGTAACGTCCTTTTTCTTAGAAAATACTCGTGTCTAGGAAGATTACATAAGTTATTCTTTTGTGTACATACTTATGTGTGTTATACATTCCCGCTGGTTACAAGTAATGCTATAACTTTTTCTTTAGCAATGACTTAGCGTTACCTACTGTATATTTTTTTTTTTTTTTTTAAAAATACGTCGCCCCACACTAGGAATTTCTCCTGTGTCGTGGGTGCGTTTCACAAACATCAAATATTCACATATACAAACACCCAGACTCGGGACAAACATCTGTGGTTCGCACAAAGTTTTTGCCCCGTGCGGGAATCGAACCCGCAACCCTTAGCGCAGCAGTCCAATCACTTAGCCACTGCGCTAATCAGGTTATATTACCATAATGTATCTAGCATGCCCATAAAGAACACAGTATTGTATTTCAAAATGAACACTTCCATTTAACACCCACTTGTATAAATGTTATGGGGTATGTGGGCCATGAGAGTGATAAATGACAGCGATATTGCAGGATATACGAGACCTAGAAAGATATGGATAGTGGGAAAATTGATATACCTATTGTAGGAATATAAGGATAAATAGAAAGGTGCAGGTAGGTACGCCATGTCTCTTTTTCGAATAACTAAAAAAAGGTAAAAAGACAACATCGAGCTATTTTCTTTTTACAAGCTTTTATTTCGCATAAAATGGGTACCTGATGAGTCATAAGAATAACTCCTGACTCCTAGGTCATAAGTTATGACATACTCGGAGGATTCTTACTTCACTGCCCCCACCAAAATGGTCACTACTCACTAGGTACCCAGATGAGATTCTCTTAAAAGCCTAGCTCTGGAAACCCCCTGTGCAACGCCTGTTAAGCATATTCCTTAGAAGATTAAAGGGGTCTACCCTAAGCCTTGCTACGCACAGCAGCACATGACCACAGTCCGACGGTCTAAGGAGAAAACCACCTAAATATCTTTAGTGTCAGTAAATTACTCAAGTCCATACATCCGTTTGGTTTTGCTGACTAATACGTGAATTTGATACATAATAAATTCACATGCACTATTTTAGTCTTGAACTGTGAAATTATTATCAGCACGTGTTCAATTTAATTTAAGCTTTTTGTTTGGCACGTGTACACATTTTGTTGATGTGTACACAAGTTGGCAGTGGGCATTAACGTTTCGTTATTAAGGTTTCATTTCAATAAGTCATGTCTACCTCTAGTAACTTGTTCGTAACAAAATGCTGAAACTAGATCTGTCTACTTGGAAGGCACGTCATATTACCGACCATAAAAGTTATTGCTCGTTTAAGCGGAGAGCGACTTATATTCTGTTACGTGTGGTTTATATCCAGACGTTTAGCCTCATGTAGATAATATACGTTGGTCATAAAAAGGAGTTTACAGTAAATATATAATGTTATACGGTTTTAGATCTAAAATTTACAGAAAACCATTTATAGTCCAGCTATTTCGCGAAATTATTGGGAGTTTTGGTATGGCTGGTCTTTCAAGTGACTGATATTTATCTACTGATAAGTGTTGTTATAATATTTCTAAATCCCGAGATTGGGGTATTGAATTATTACATATTAAGTATGTAAATGAGCCTCTGATAAGGCAATGCTGCTATGAATATTGAAGAAAGTTAGATCGAACAACACTGCGGTAGGCTTTAGGAAGAAATGACGACCAGAGTGGCAGATTGGCCTGCTGCGATGGTTGCGGGTTTTGGTCAATTCACGCACGGGGCAAAACTTTATGCGTACGGCACATGTTTGTCCCGAGTTTGGGTGTTTGCGCATATTTCATGTTTGTGAAACTTACCCACGACAAAGGAGGAATTCTTTTTTTTAATCGTCTCCTCAAACTATTGAGGACACGATAAAAAAAAAGAAAAATGGCAGCTATCACGCAGATATCACGCTAAGCTAATAATTGAGCAGTTAACTTAATATGACTTTGAGCTGGAAAGTTTTAGTTAGAGAGTTACTGGTGCAAACTCGATATCAAATGTGATACTAATTTATTCTTCACGAGTCCGTCTGTGACTGACATATTATCGATGGTTATTGGTGCAAATCTATCAAACGTGTTAATTGTTGTTAATACTGGTAATTGTGGGTACTACTATTTATTTATTTTCCTAAACATTTCCACTTCAGTACAGCATTAGGTCAGTTTAAACATTTTCCAGACTCGCGTTCAATTTGGTTAAAAATAGCGGGTAATTTTGATTGGAATTTCTTCGAGAATTTGCTTTTAGTATCAATCTATGACGTATATGGATAAGATTGAGACAATAGCCCCTTACCATAAACTTTTAAAGCAGGATAGTTTTCGATGTGTAAGCAAGACGTCGCTATGTGCAACGTAATGCGGCGTTTCGCTTCCACAACACCCTCCCTGATTTAAGAGTTCATTGTATGGGGCTGTACCTATACTTACTATACAGCCGACATATCCTGGCGAACCTGAAGTTAGCCGATTGGATGCGCATTGGGTCTTTTAGGAACGAAATTGTCTACTGCGCAGCTGATTAGCTAACTTCAGATTCGCCAAGATACGTGGGCCATATTATACTCTGAATAACAAGCTGTCTCCCAAACATGGTGATTATGGAAGTTTCCTTTCGAGTGATTCACAATACTGTTTATTGAAGCCTTAAAGAGTGGGCACTTGTTGGTTATATAGTGGACATTATATAAACAGAACGAATACTGTCCGAGGCAAATTAATTTAACGTAAAGACATTGATAGTAAAGCATTGATAATGAACAACAGATTTGCCTTGAAGGACATGACACAAACTATACATCTATCTCATACATATAAAAATGAATTGCTGTTCGTTAGTCTCGCTAAAACTCGAGAACGGCTGGACCGATTTGGCTTATTATGGTCTTAAAATATTTGTGGAACTCCAGGGAAGGTTTATATAGTGAGAAGACGATACGGAGTTGGCCGGGTAGGCTAGTAATCAATAGTTTTTAATCGGTCTATGTTAGCACCGATAACCTATATTTTGTTTTTCCAAAACAAATGCAGCTTGATTTCACTATTCTTCTAAGATATAAGCCAGACATAGGAAACACCTTCTGCAACGCGTTAGTCAGGAAAAGATAGTGAAATGTTTTTATATCGTCTGATGCCTTTATTACTGATAAGATATCTTTTACTATGCCAGAACTACAAGTCTCATCACGTAATTTGCTTTTTATCGTAGCCAGCGGCCTATTTAAGAGCTAACAATGAGTATGAGGTGTTGGGACGAAGATAGTCAACTTTTGAACCTCTTCTAGCTTGCGCAAAAACTTATCCAATCCAATCCAATCTTACAGTTCAGACTTCAGGGTGTCCTAATAAACGTCTGGGTAATATCTAAAGAAAACTTAGTTATCTTACTTCACATAATTCCTCAGTTTCCGTCGTTTAGGAAGACCTTATTGCGAAAAGCTCTAAAATGGATCTTGTTGCTTTCGTTTTAGCATCACGATAAACAAAAAGTTCGATGTGTCACGAAATATTATGTGGACCCAGTAAATAGACGGTTGGAAGGCAGCCAAAACAATGCGCAATTTCGCCAAGTTTCAATCGCCGCACATACAAATCATAGCAAGCCAGGAATATTTAAATTTCTTTACGTTTTCATACATTCGCTTCCGTTATAAATATTTACTAGACCTCACCTTCCTTGACTTTTTTCTACGCAATAGATGTGTGTTGCATATAGTTCATGAATCGATATTAGATACGTTTTTACTAGTTACAATACCTCAATTCGGTACAAAAATATAGACATTTTCAAATACACATGCCAATTTATGAGGCACACACTATATCTATAGATTAGGTTCTTCGACATGGAAGTTAATTACAAGTGTAACTCTAAATATGTACATAACTTACATGTGGTTCGTTATACAATAACTAGTTGTTGAATAGAGGTATTAGCATACGTAGTTATCTGCATAGCTACTTGTTCGAACAAGTCAAGTCAATAATTGCACGTGGTAAGTGGTTACGTGCAATTATTTTAAACGTGACTTTTCGTGATGATCATGACATGCAGACAATTTACTCGCCATTTCAAATAGTGCAATTTTTTAGGAAGATCGGATCGTAGCTATGATATCAATTTTAAAAGACTCAACTTCGTTTATATGTATAACAACCAAGATACATTATGTGTTACTAATGGATTTCAGTCTCCAGCCCCCTTACCATGAACTGCTAAAGAAGGAGAGTTTAAGATGTGGAAGCGAGACGCCACTACGTGCAGTGTAAAGCGTCTTGCTTCCACAACGTAAACTTCCCTTCTTTAGCAGTTCATGGTAAGGGGGCAGGATTTAAAACGGAATATTTCAAGAACACTTGAACTGCACTTGAAATGCAATTGAAAAGGGCACTTGAAACGTTCTAATGGCAAAATAATCTTAATATTATTTCGTATATATATGTAGTGTTTTAGTTAGGCTGTGCTTTAGACAAAATTTATTTATTTTACTATGATAACTTTCGTGAGTGTTATCAATATTATTAACTGTATATTCCGGTTATACTCACGGGTGTATTCGGGGTTCGGCTCGCGACTCTGCCGCGTAACCAGCTCATGAATAAGGGCTCCGTTGGAGTTCGAAACAGGTCGGGCATCCCCGAATACACCCGTGAGTGTAACCGGAATATACAGTAAATATAATTTATTTACATGGACAATAATATTGACGTGTCCTCATGACCGTCAATTTTTAAGAATGTCTGTTTAAAGACTAATGCTGAGAGGTACTCACTTAAATTCTCGTTACGTCACGAGGGTATGATTATTAGCAGTGTTTGTTAAACATTGACTTCTAAGAATCATGTTGGTGTCAGTTTATAATCCGCATGGCCGGCGCAGCGTAGACGCCTACCGTCGCCGACGCCTGCTTGCTGATGCTCGTAACGCGATCCCCAGAATTGATGACATTTCACCAACGCGAAACAGTAACATTATAACTACCATTTCCTACATTTGCGAACATACTTTACTAATTGCAAGAACTATTTATTATGAATTTGGCGTCATTAGCATAGAAGGTTCTTTATACTTCTGGTACAGTGTAATGAGCTTGTTCGGTTTATTGGGTACAACGACACTCAATCCTATTAATGTGTTATGGCTGGCATGTATGACATAATTAGTTACTTGTGAACGGTAATTTGGTCTTCCCCGAAGACTGGTAGGTACAAATATAAGTAAGTAAAATCCTTAGATATAAATGTGCAAAGTATTTTTTTAAACTTATTATATGAATCACAGATACACTGATAATTATGACCGACAATGTCACGACGGTTTACAGAGACCTTTTTAAATAGTGTGGTGTTTAATTTTAAGTAAAGTGTTTGCGGGTATTAGACCAGACCGGCTTTATGAGGAGAAGGGAATCACATACCGAATGTCTATTTACGAAGATGACGAGGAAATTAAAGCAATTTCGTATGAAAGCATTCGGTGCGTTTCGAGAAAATGTATATTTATACTGATTGCAACAGCGTCTTACGGATGATGGCCAAATTGCGGTCACATGTACCTCCTTACTCAAAAAACTGTTAGTTTTGAACAATTATTGATTAAATTCTACCTGTCACTATCATTTGCATGTCAAAAAATAGAGATGTCAAATAACTTACGAAGCAGTAATCTAAAAACACATGTCAGCATCGATTATAAGTAAGGAGGTAAATATACAAGAATGCAGCAGGGACAGCTTTCTTAAAACAAATGGGAAACGCAAACACAGTGAGACTTACAACAATGTAGATAACTGAATACTTATGTCAATTAGCGTTAATACTTAGTGGATTAACCACATTTTATGGCATTACCGTCTAGCCATGTAAATTGTATCGCGTCGTCACTCAGTCTAATAGACTTGTCAAGTCTAAAGGTTATGTGCTAATTCCACGTGGCAGTTAGATGCGACGCTTTATCTTTTGTTTATTTTGGTCGGTATCTAAAGCTCTGGCTCTTGATTTTAATGATAAGCTTTGTAGACATAATCTTATCTTTGTTTCCGCGCGAATTATTTAATCTAATTTGTAGGATTCCTCGAATACAGGGTCGGTATATTAATTTTAGGTGGTCAGTTAATTTGAATTACATAACGAGAAGTTTGAGAGCTAATCTTTGACTCATCTTATTTATTACTAAAAGGTAACTTAGCTCTATAGTGAATCAGCTACCGAACCCA
Source organism: Abrostola triplasia (assembly GCA_946251915.1). Taxonomy (NCBI): domain Eukaryota; kingdom Metazoa; phylum Arthropoda; class Insecta; order Lepidoptera; family Noctuidae; genus Abrostola; species Abrostola triplasia. The sequence continues at coordinate 4,963,745 of OX276432.1, read as the reverse complement.
GTTAGTCAACTGGACTGATTTGTTTTAGCTTTGCTTCGTTCGTTTGTATTTTAATTTGAACTTTTCTTAATAAACGTTTACCATAAGTCAGTCAACATCATTATCATCAGACAAATACGCTTTGTAGCTGTTTGTGGTGTCATCATGTTTAACTTTGTATGGCGTGTTCTATGGCTACAGGAGTCCAGATGATGAATTTGTAATGTTCTGTGACTTAATAGTTGTTTTAAAACGAAAAAAACTACGAATTGTCAATAATAATAATTAACCTATTATAAAACCTGTATTTCAGTCCTTGGCACCACTCACTAGATAGGAAACTAACAGCTATATTGGTGAAGTAAAACATATCGATTAATTGTTTCTGAAGGTTAATGCTTTTTAGGAAACCTTTGAGGGTATTATAGTATGGGAATAGGGTCTGGTAGTCATTTTGCGTTCCTGACAAGATCGGTACCAAGAAGAACACTGGGACAAACTATCAGGATAGGGTTATATCTCAATGTGCATGTAACAGAACAATAGATAGGTATTAAGAAATAATCATTTCTCAGAAGGAATATATGTATCTATGTTAATTACTTTCTGCTAATTACTCGTAGTTTGAAGAAAATAAGTCCCGCTATGTAAAGAGTAAGCTGATAATAATCTAAGCACCATAACATTATATTACAACAGTTTTCCTTGAACTTGCGTGTGTTAGAGTTATTACGTGTTCGCCTTATCGATTTATTTTGACGGTTTAACGTTATAATATTGTTACCTAACGCCTTATAGAGCAGCATTGTTAATAATTATAAAGTTATTATTATAATCCTTTTTAGAGACTTACTAAACGGTTGGTTGACGCTTCATGTGACCAAAAGGCTGGCTTGTTTTTCGGCCAAAGAATTAGCATTGCCATTCAACGTGGCAATATGGCAACGTGGCAAAGCGATGAGGAGGAATACTTTTGCATAATTTTCAGTTAATTTTTTTTCTATAAAAAAAACCTTGTCTATAAAAATAAATAAATCCAGTTATAATCTAGGTACGAAAATTAATGTCTAGTGCATTAATTTAATTTTTTATTTACAAAATTAGTGTACAAAGGCGTACTTAATGCCAAAGGCATTCTCTACCAACCTATTCTCTAAGGTCGACCTTAGGGTAATGCAGAGACACGCGAGGTAGATGCACTAAACGTGCATTGTATTTTGGGATTCCCTAAACTCAAAAGAATAGGTTTGCTCACCCACTTTGCGGACCAAATTAGTAACTACCTGTGATAGCCGGTAGCTATTCAATACAATTCCAATATATACGTTGATACTAAGAATTGTCTAATCAGTAACTAGTAGCTCAGTAACACTTGGTTTGGGATATGATAAAACCACGCTCAGCAGTGGCGGATAACAATTTGGCCTTAATGTAACGGACTTAAAAAACAGAAGATTAATTTTTCAGTAGTGTTTTGTAGTTCCGGAGACCTGTCCCCAATGTCACCTAATCAATAATCTTGTTATAAAATCGCTCATAAATTAGTATATATAAGTTTTGGTTTCCTACTTACTAAATTCTTTGAGAGAAAACAAAATTTCAAATATCTAGAATGTTTGCTGGTTGTTCAACTTAAATTACTAAGTTTCAAGGGTACTACGTAGTCCATTTTGTAAGGTGTATATAATATTTAAACCTTTGTATACATAGATAAAAGTTGTGTTTTTGTTGAGAAGGGACAAGAAATAATGGTTCCAGAAAAAAATAAAATTTTGAGGCGCTTTCCGTTGATATTTATGTAGGATTATATTAATTGACACCAATCATCATAATTCTCGGGTATTTTATACCTACAATTTATTGAAATATTTCCTTATACATAATTCAGTTTTAGGGCTATTTGCAAAATAACATATTTAATTATTATTCTCTTTTATATACATTTCATGTTATTCTAATTTGGTGAATCATCAATTACGCCAGACGTTTAATATTATTCTAATGAAGTTTCCCGACAACCAATGGTATGAGCCCAGCTTATAATTTCCCTATAATAAACAATGCGATCTTTTCTTTCAGTTATACAAAGTTTCTGATTCCTTGGAGTTCTCCAAAAAGTTTTAAAGTGAGTGGTACTTGTTGGTATGATGTTTGACAAAGTTTGCGGGGTGTCGGTCCCCGCCTTCGCCTGTACTTTGATCTGAAAAGGGGACAGTGACGTCGACCTCGACGTATTCAGACGTATCAATAGCATCGACGCATGCGTAACTTTTTGTCGATGTGTGAGTAAAGTGTCTGGTGGAGCACGCGGTCAGTGCGTGCTCCTCTTTCCGTCTCGCTTGAACCACATATCTGCATCCTCTTCCTTTGTGCACGGCACGGCCGGGGAGCACTGGTAAGTTTAAAATACCACCGTCGCGAGGGTTAGCGCTCAGTGGTGTTTGAGCTGCGCTTCTGTACAGTCGAGAGTCTTGCACCGAGTGACGTTCGCTGAAACTGTTGTGACTACTTTTTTGACTTGTAGATTTGTGGAGACCGCTACCTAGATTAAAACCCTGAGTCCCGTCAACTACAGCTGTTGCAAAATATTTATTGCGAATAGGTGAGTTACAAACATTTTGGAATGCGTTGAATTTTACTCATTAAGTATAAAAGTAAACGACATGTTACCCGATAAGGTTTGTAGAAAAGGAAAATAAAAAGGAGCGGAACATTCTGGTTAACTAACGGTTCATCGGCGGCAAATGGCCGACTTGTTAATCGGCGAGCGCTTTCTCTCTCGATGTGCTAGCTGGTTTAGCAACGTTAGTTTAAACTACATCACTTTCTACTCGATGACTATAACTGTATGTGGCGCCTAATGATTAATTATTATAGCTATTACGTTAATAGCAAGTTTACATTCCTTATTTTTTCATTGTTGCATCTTAACGATGTATTTGAAAAAAAATCGTAACTAAAAATGTATGTTAAAACCTTGATAGCATCCATACTTTCTAATTCAAGGTAGTTCTTTATAGCGTGTTTTATATGTTTTAATTATAAACTGTGCATTATTACTGTAGGAAAGAATGGTTAAAATTATCACGCTTCGCTGAACGCTTATTCGTGACTTAAACCTTGTCGCCGAGTCGTGTCGTCGGTTTGGTATTCATAAGTTTTTCATAACTTTTACCTGTTCCCTTTTGAGAAGCGAGGGTCCTTTTGTTGTTTTTTGTCAAGTGCCTTGAACCTCGACGAGAAACAGGTTCTGTTGTCGTAAATATTAGAATTTAGGATAACCACATCATAAAATTTTACTGTACGGGAATGTAATCAGTTTTATAAAATCCATGTTTTAAAAATGTAGGTATGTTAGCACGTTAATGTAGGACGTGGGTTCAGGAAATGTTTATGGTTATATTAAATGGGTATTTATATGAGTCGAACAAATAAAACCTTCTACCACCTTCCTTTTGTCCATTCCAAACTTGGAAATTTTCCACAAATTTAAGTTGCCCGTTGTCCTTCGTCACGTGTTTCAATTCAGCTGTCCAAACAGTTGACTACGTCACGAGACCTTTACCTTACGATGGTTAGTGCTCTCGGTGTTCTTCTACAAATCAGAAATCACATAAATTTTAGTCAAACTGTCCGTCAAGGCCATCATCTAATAAAAAACGTTATTTTCGGCTACATCTGAAAGATTCGCATTTCTGGTTAAATCTGTAAATGTTAAATCAAGATTCAGAATCGAGGTCACATTTGATCAACTCGACTCTTTTTCGTAATAAATTAACGAAATAGAAGAATCGAGTAATAAGTTAGTAGTCATTAATTTGTTTGAAATAATTTATAGTCTTGGTAAATTATTCAGAACCTCTAATTATGTTGATAAATCTATTGAATCTAAATTGATAAAGGACATTTCAAAAATGACGGACAGGAGCGCGACTCGTAACCGCGAAATTCGTCGCTCGTGTCTATTATTTTTCAAATTTCCTTTATCAATTTAGATTCAAGCTTGGCATGGGCTACATGCTAAAATGACACTAAAAGTCATATACATCTATTGAAGTTAGATTTACAATACACGTGAATGTTCTGTTACCCAACGCAGCTGCTTGTTATGAAACACTCGTAAACTTGGATAACGATGCAGCGAGTAGGAATGAGGAAAGCAAAACACACAATTCGAAATATGTCTTTTTGCTCTTATTAATTGTTAATTCTCAGTTTTTTTTATTATTGTTTATAAAAAAAATGTTGGGTTCAGGATAAAAATGGAATAAGTGACGACATGAAATTCTTGAATTTAAATACCGTCTCCACTCTCCATAATCAATATTCCTTTTGGATCTGTTGACCATCTCCGATATTTTTCCAAAAATCTTGCTTGGACATCCATATAACTACATAATGACTATGGATTGATGGACCTTCCTCTCTTTATTAGATATTTAGTAAACCAATTGAAATAAATTGGTCAACAATTAAGACACGATCTCCCGCTAGTTTTCGTGATTGCTAGCAGTCGGCTAGATCTATTATTACAATTTTTGTCCGCTTTACATCAAGTTGTTTTTTTTCCTCAGATTTGTTAAGAAATATTTGAATTGACGATGCTAGCCAGCCCAGTAATGGACATGCAAGTGGAGGAAACGCCTTTAGCGCTGCAGCGCCTGTGGAACTTGACCCGTGCGCGCCTTGCCGGCACCTCCACTGCCCTTGTTGAGGAGCCAGAACTTGTCGATTCTTTGCCACCTGCTCAGGTAAACATCCGAACTAACTTGTAATATCTGGGATCTTCCAGATTTGTATTTTTCTTATAACCTATACAGGCATTAATTACATAGTCAGTTCAGTTAAAAAGTCAAAACGGATTTCACGAGACATTTAATTTTTAACAAAATATCTGTAGCCAAACTTAGTAGGACTTATCATCAGTTTAAGAGACTATCATGAACTACAAACGATTAAGTATACGTGTTATAAATTATACATATTTTATCGTGTCATATGGACAATCTCTGAGTAAGTCAAGGTAGTGTTCTGTCCTCTTTTCTTATCTGTAGGACACATGCTTCGTAAATCGTAATACATAACTTAAAGATATCTTCCTATTGCTAAAATAAACAATGTGTATAGTAAATACTTTGATAATGAGATAGTTCTTTTCTTTTAGGAATTCGAGATTACTCCGAAAGCATTGATTCCTGCTCCTAGTGATTATGAAAGCGATGGCGAAGAAGCTTTTCCGGAGTTAGAAATTCCTGTAAGTATACTTTCTTCTAACAAATGCGAGCCAACTGGCATTAATGATAAATTGGAAAAGATTTTGGCACGAAATTTAGGGCGTGGCTTTACGAAACGGATTACCTACAAACAACAAAGTTAAAAATAGCATGTTATTTATAGATATTCGGAAATTGTAGCCAGTTACTTTAAAAGTTTGCTCATATGTTGGAGAAATAACGCAACAAATAGCGGTCTACGTATATAGTCGACGAAATTGTTTTGAATTTCGTCACACGCGACAAATACTTTGCTTGTTTACGAAATTTTAGTGAGTATTACGCACCGTACTCCACTTATCTTTATCATATAAGAAGATAATTATATACAATTGAGGAGACGTCACACCGACTCACTCGCGTCTAGACGTCGCCACTATCTTAATTGATATAATACCTTTGGTACTTAAACATTGCTATCTGGTGAGTAACAAACGAACGGTGATTTTGTCTGCACTTGTCTGTCTTCGCATTAATTGTGCATTTATCACGCTTCATCAGTTCCTTATTCATGCGATGGCGTTAAGGTCAATAACATAAGTTGTTAGGTTTCCGACGACAACACTTCGGGAGGTCGTAACCTTCATTGAAGAATTAGAACAGTCGGGCCTCTAACCAGAACATTTATTGTTTCCGATTGCAAAAAATAAAGCGTAGGAGTGGCGGAATTCAGGTTCGCAATAACAAATGGAAATAATTCGAAGGAAATGATTCTAAAAATAACTACAGTATATGTTCAGACAACTGGACTTTGTTCGCAGTTTATGGATGCGACAAACAAATCAATTTGTCTAGATTGCCGTAACCTACGTAGGTATACGTCGCCGACATATGTTTCTTTTGTTAACCCTAAGTGCTATCAATAGAATTCAATGAGCTCCAATTATAGGCTGAATTGAAAACCTCAACAATGTAATTGGTGGTGGGTAGATGGAGTATTTTTATACATGCCTACCTCCATTCTTAGAATACAGGCTGATTAACTTATAATATATTCATAGGCAAGACCAAAACTACGATTTAGCTTTCACGTGTTAAGGTCGTCCGTTATACAACTTATTATGTAACTAAACAACGCACGTCTGAAGATTGACACGTTCTGAAATAAAGAATTACATCTACAACGTAATATTTTAAAATGATTTTTGGCAACGGTTTAATCAACATCACATGGGAGCTTGTACTTCCTGCCAATTAGGTTTTGCTTATATAGAACATGGCTTCTTATTATTCATTCTCACGGCAGCTAGTAGATCGGTCATTGTACTTAATTAAATCAAAATGCACTCAAATAAAGTGGCTTACAATGAACTGGATAATATATCGGATATTTTTGAAGATTCGGAGTGGCTAGATGAACAAGATGTAGGTAATCATTTACTTTCGTGATTCAACGACACGTGTCGCAAAGATTATAAATGATAGTACAAATGTGTTGTAAATGTTCTATAGGAACCGGTCGATGTCCCTACCAAGGGGTATTGGTCTGAGAGTGCGTACAATAAGGATGTGCTGCTGGACGCGAGCACGTTGGGCGATGTCCCTGCCGTGTACCGTGTGCCGCAGCACGCTCCCCACCAGATGCCGGTCATTGGCGTATACATTGATCCTCGCGTCAGAACCGGCTTCCGATACAAAGTTAGACCCATGCAGGTGAGACCAGTAATTGAATATATGTCTAAACATTGTCGCAATATTACAAAATCGACCCGCTGATCTGTGAGAAATCGTCTCCTTTACAACAAAGAAGTGTTGAAGATTGCATTGACGGATCATATGCAAGCAATCTTCCACATTTCCATACATGAAATCAATTTACTGGAAATCAATAAAGTGACTATTCCTCACATTGTCTCATTGAATGTTGCTTATCCATTGACGATTCTATTATGTAAATCGATCTGGAATCGCTTTTGTGTCATCAATGTGGAGCTTTCCATACGAGCGAAACCGAAAAACTTCGAAGATCCATATCTATTAAGGGCAAAATTATATTAACTGGACTGCGAAAGAAACGACTACGCTGATGACAGAATGCAATAAAGTTGAATTTGGTATTTTGTAGTCGTAACAGTCAACTTTAGACACGATATCGTGTTAAGTATTCTTTAATACAACTACCTTGTTTTTCTACTTTAATTTTTTGATAAATAAGTCCATAATATTAACAAATCCTTAAAATTGTATGAAACAAAAACAAATCGGTTGTGGTTAGAATAGAACATTTTTGCAAGAATAATCCTTTTCAGAGTCGAGAGGATGGTGAGTTTCTTCAGTCTTACAGAAATGTTCATGGACTTGACGAAAATTCTTGATGACTTATTGGCTATTTGTTGATTTTAACCAAAACCTAAATTCTTTAAAAACATGTTTATTAAAAGAATCTTCGCAAAGTGCCATATCACGTATCCACAATCGATAAAAGTCTAATACATATTAGATAGTAATAGTAAGAATTCTTTATTAATCAACTCCTCCAACACGATACATAGGGTTGTCATGTAAAAGCTTTTATTGTATTTACCATTAAAACGCGTTCAAAAAAGAGTCCAAGATTTTTGATTTCAAGTAAACTTTTGTAACTTCTCGAGAATTCTTTTTTAATCATGTTTTCATTTTGTAAAGAAAACTGATATAGTAATGGCAACCTTATACCTGATGTCTAAAGATACTGTTATATGACCTGATATTGATTGGCGACCTATGTGCAAATAATATTCTAGAACAATCACTGGTCGGTTTCAGCAGTCCAGGGGAATTTGGTTATATTAGAGTAGCGGGGTATTAGTTCAGTGAGTACGGTGTCCGTTGCTGACATTTCCAGAGAGAAAATATCATCAACGACCAACACTGTTGACTTGCGTGTGTTTGCCACTGGTTGTGCGCACTTGCCGTTTGTAGGCGATGGTATGTGGATCGTCCAGTTTTTCAGACCCTCGCCCAGTGCGGCGTTCACATACAAACTTCAAGAAACCTGCAGAGACCCGACAGGTCGAAAGTGATATACTGGCTGGCAGCATGTTATGTCCATAATAGGTAAACCATAAGTATCATTCATAAGGGCATTACGCCATTGTTAATCATATCAATGTTCTATTCCAAAAAATCTTACTTATTGTGGTCTTGATATGATTATTTTTTCATTCATTCATTGTGATCGTAATGCAAATATGGGGAAAATACTAATAATATTCATAATTCCATCTATAATATTCGCATATTTTATCAATCAAGTTTTCTTATTCTTATCGATGAATCGAAGAAATAGTCATAACCGATCACCTACTTCTTTGGTTATTAGGAAAAAAATTATTGTTGATATTATACATATGAATGTTCAAGAGCATACAATTTTTATTGATTCGTCTGATTGCAAAAGTAATTAATTTTCTTTTTATATATTTACTAATAAAGTATGTTAAAAGTATATTGATTAACACTCACAAAAAAATTATAAAGCTTTAAATGCTTTAATGACTCGTAGAGTAATGTAAGGTGTAATGTTTCAGGCTCTGGACGCCGCTCCATTATCAGTGAAGCCGAGGTACTTGTTCGATGGCAAGGCTCTTACCCTGCAGTCAATCGGCCGTGGATTCGCTCGTCGCCTAACATTTGAGCCTCTTGGATCTAAGCTCAATGACAATGACAACTACTTCTGGACTGACTCGAGGCCTGAAGGGTTTTTGTTTGAGATTGAGGCTGTTTCTGTGGGAGACAAGTTCACGATCTACGACGCTAATCATGAACCGCAGGGAATCCTGGAAGTAGTTCAGCAGCAGGTAATAACATGCTTTATATTTTTTTCGGAATTGATTCATAGATATGAGTAAACTAATACTAACTTACCAATTTCATTTATTATAGAAGAGTCAGATTGAAATTGATCAGAACATTTATGACGATGCATCCATTGACAAGAAAGTGAAAATCAATACCCTTTGCAAAGTTGAGTGGTATGAAAATGATGGTGCTACGAAATTGGTTCCTGTAACCGGCGTGGCAATCTTGAAGAAAGGCAGAGGAAATGCGACCGTATCCCGAGTGATTAACGTCGCTATTGGCATCAAACAACTGAAGAAGGGATACGAGCTTAAGCCTGGCATTGAATCTTCTTCCAGAAGGGTTACTGTCAATGGTAGTGATATGAAAGACATTCCTTGCCAGTACAGCATTGTTGGCTTAGAGAGATACGAACTCCCAGTTATTGGTAAATATGATTACTATATTTTACCTAATCTAACAACATGTCTCTAGGTGTGACTGTTTAAGCTTACATTTGTTCTTATCTTTCAGGGACTTACGTGGATCCTCGCATCATTCCTGGTTTCCAATACCGCGTGCGGCCCGCTGGCAGTCGCAGGCATCTCTTTGAAGGTCGCAGCATGTTGCTGCAGTCCGTTGGTATGGGATACGGAAAGCGCATCACCTTCAAACCTGACACACTAAACGCCCCAGAAAACTACTTCTGGTCTGATTCGCATCCTGAGGGTCTCGGTATGGAAACCCGTGCCATTCATCCAGGAATGAAGTTCTCCATCACAGGAAATGGAGTGAGTAATCAGGATTGCGCTACGTAATTTATTTGGTTTATTATACGCAGTATAGTAAATGTAATGCTATTTAAAATGGTGATCATGCTGATGATGACGTGTTTTAAATGATTAGTTACATTTTCGTTTGTGAAATGTTTGTTTATCTTGATGTCAGAGTTCAAGATACTTTGGCAGAAGGACAATTTCTAATTGCATTTTATTTTGGCTTCCGGCCAAGGATACGCGTCGGTTAAACAACCTTGGCAGTTGTTTTGGAATTTAATTTTATTTGTATTTATGTTGTTTGTTTTGTTTGCAGGGACTGTTGGGAGAAGCTAGCGTATTCCGCGCTGATTTGCCCCAAGTAGAAGTGAAGACTGAATATCTGGATGTACCAGGAAAGCGAGGAAAGGCAGTAGAGAAGCACATCCATGTGGACGTCACATGCCACGTGAAGCTTGCCACCACCGGCGGCGGGTCCGTGGACTCCGAGGTGCATCTAATGAAGGTGTCTGGGGTGGCCGTCGTGCGCAAGGAGCCGGGTCAGGCTGTCGCCCAACTAGCAAAGGTGTTCAACGTGGGATTGGACTCGCAGTTGAACCTGCTGTTCGCTCACTCACAGACCGAGCTCACTTTCCATCCACTGCCCTAAATACATTGTAAGGCGAGAATGGTGTTGCAATACCTGTGACGGTGGTTGCCTCACATTGCGGTATTGTAATACCAAAAACCTACCAGGCGCGACAGAGGTTTCGTCAAATGCCGATCGATTGGTTTCGAGTTGCAAGCGAGAAATGGTCAATGGTCCGTTTGTTGGACCGAAGCTTGACAATTCGTTTGTAATCTCGTTTCGGCTTCAAGCTGAAAAGTCATATCTACGAGCTGCTCGTCATCATGCTCACGTCATACCATCACAGTTGCGAAGACAGCTATAGCTACGATACATTCACGTTGCTGTAACTAAAGCCGCACGTTAACGAAGTCTTGGTGAAGACCACAGTCATCGTTCGAAGTCCTAAGAAAAATATTAGTTCCTATCCGATGTTATTATTAGGACTTTCTTAAAACAAGGATTTATCAGTATTTTAATTTTACATTATTTCTATAATTTGTTAAATCAATTAAATTAAATTCAAAATATCAAATTTTCTACCGGAGAGAGTAGTAAAAAGACTAGTGTTAAAGTTATTATTGAATAATTTATCGTTTCAGCACATAATTATTTTTTAATTTCCTTCTCGAATATTGTATCATTTATAAATAAATCTGATTATTTGATTAAAGTGATTTCTTTTTATACAAAACCATATTTCTTATATCTATAAACCCCGCCTATATAGTTGGTAAGCTAATAATACATAAACGAGAATTATATAAAAACAGAATAAAAATATATAATATTGTTTTTGTCGTGGCGCAATTATAAATAATTACAGTATATATCTATTCTGATTTGACCTATATTAACTTGGCTAATAAAAAACTACACAAATAACCCTCCTTCTAGCGCAGTGGGGTAAAAAAGGAACAATGTTGGAGGAACACTGTGACTACAGAAAATATAGAATTATCACAGAAAAGGCAATGTTCCTGTTATTAATTTTAGGTATATAAATGCAAGCGCTACCTAGTGATAGATTGTAGCGTTTAGTACAAAACGATCCTTAATGATTAGGTTAGATGGTGGTAGATGGCAGTGCGAACGCCTTTACTGTTCTACATATTAATTATGGAGCTGTAGATAATGAAATTCTACTCCATCCTTGTATTGTACCCGACACGAAAGTTCAAGGACATTTAGATAGATGGCGCTGTATCTACAAACAGTTGGCAAAGTTTATGAGTTCAGTCGCCTCTACCACGAGCGCCGGCGTCGAGTCGTGTAAGACAAGTTATGACTAGGTAGTAGAGTGTAGAGACGCACTGTGCGAGAGTTAAGCGGGAATACTCGGCCGGCGAACGGCAACCGTGCTGGGGGTCTCGACGTCGCGCGACGCAACTATCACGAAAGTCGCGATGTGCCAAATAATAACTGGAAGACAGTGAATTGGTGCGATAACACGATCTATTACACGAATATATTACGAACGGTGCACACCATGGCTCAAGTTAGGTGCGCTTGTGTTTTATTTATATGCATTTTACATAGTGTCACAAGTTTTAATCTGGAACCGAGGATTCCTGTGATAAAGTTTGGAGCGCCAGGCTCTTATTTCGGATTTTCTGTTGCGGAACACCTCACCATCAGCGGAGATGGATCCCAAACAAGTTGGTGAGTGCTAATCCGCTGTTAATAAAACTTATCTTACAGTAATGAGCCGTAATGATGTCATATGTGAAGGTCGCCGCCTTCCATATGCTCTATCGGGCTTTTGATCTTGCTTCTTTGAGTGTAATGTACTAGAATATTGTGTTCAAGTGTGATATGGAAATTATCAGAAATGCTTATCAAGAATTTATGAAGCCATTGTAAACGGCAATACCTATGCGCTGAACTCGGCTCATGTTGGCGCTAAGTAAACTTGTTTAATGACTTACATTATATGTAACTTGTTGTTGGCTGTTCGCACATTATTTATAAAATAGTGTAGGATAAAATAAAACACGTGGAGGTTTTCTTTAAGTGTTTCAGTCAAAGACCACTTATCGGTGTTAGAGACAATGCGCTCTTGAAACACAATGGTCGTGTAAAATGTTGAAGGTTTAAACTTTAGCGGGACTGATTAACAAAAAGACATCGGCTGGGTGTTAACCCTGTCTCTACCTGTCGCAGCATATACCGGGAGCATACAAAGGTGCCAGAAAAAGTACTTACCTGTGGACTTTGGGTCGGACAGGAATGAACGTTCTAAACATTAATTGAAATTTGGGTATCGTGGGAGAAGTATTTTTGATTAACATTAGTATCATTTAAACTATGTAGCTACTGTAGTTTTGACCAAAATTCATATAAATTGACGGTAGATTTTGCTGGCTCTTCTATTGTGTTTTATGAATGGGTGAATAATGTACTGCAGAATATATAATGAATGAGCGGAATACATCTCGGTACGAGAGCAGGGCTGTGACCTAGTGAGGGAGCGGCGCCAGGCAGAGCAATGCACTTAGCTGTCGAGCTAATGCTGCACTGTCACGTTAACTTCCTAGATCTATTAAATACAGATCGATTGGCTTTAACCCTCTATAGCAAAGCTTTTTATTTTACAAAATAAACAATAATGTTTTTTTTTATTTAATTCAGCCTTGAAAGTCTTCCGTTAATTTCTCCACAAGTCTCTATTCAATGTTTTTTCCGCTATAGTGCCTAAATGTAAACTTAATTAAGTCCCAAAAACTAAAGCTGCTCCGAGAGTTTCGTCTAACTTAGCTACCCAGACATGATAACTAAGATCTAAATAATAATTATGATATTTTAAGGTGCCTTTAATACTTTACTTTAGTTTTAAATTCCTTATTGTTTATTGGGACTGTCCAAGATTAAAAAGAAGAAGAAAATACTTGTGTTATCGAGCCTTAAATACATACTCTGTGTATCAAATATACTATAACCTTGCATAAAAATATACCTAAGTACCTACAGCTACAAGATCAGAGTAAATATTGTGAGTCAGCGCCTGAGTCGCAGTTATTTAAGTAATACCTACATAGTTTCTTAGTAGAGTGCTCGAAAGTGCTCTCAACGCTTTAACAGTAGAAGCTACGAATATAAATAAGGTGCCGTTACAAATTCGACTGTAAAAAAGAAAAGAATTAGGCACATTTTAAGTATTGATTCATCATTATATCATTTAGTTTTTAAACTTTTTGCAGGTGCTGTAGTTCCAGCGCGCAACTATTTTTGTAGCGATCTTGAAACTCTTTATTTACTTACTTGAGCACTCTTAACCTCCACTTTTAGTAAGTACATCCTGAATGTTCCTGGACAAATCAATAATAATATTACTAGCCTATAATAATTTTCTCAGTACATCTTCTCATGCTGTCCAAAATAGATAAAATTATTAGGTATAACTAAAAATAAACATGTTATAAGAAGAGAATTTGCGCTACATGCTGTATAATTGCATAGCGTGTGCCTAGACAGTAATGTGCCCCATTGCCAGACGTTAAGGTCGCGGCCCAAGGAATTGTTCAGTGGCCACTCGGAAATGCAGTTCGCACGCGCAGTTCATTCTTGAATGTTACGTGAATGTGTCAAAGATTATTGACGACCTGATTGGCGCAGTGGCTAAGCGTAGACTGCCGCTATAAGGGATGCGGCGAGTTTGATTCCCGCACTGGACTAAAATTTGTGCAATTTGCAGCTGTTTGTCCCAAGTCTGGGTGTTTGTGTATGTGATATTTCATGTTTGTGGAACGCACCCATGATACAGGAGAAATTCACAATGTAGAGTTCCACGTTTAAAAAACAAATATACCAATGATGTACTTAAATATTGAGTAAATAGATAACATGATACTTTACTATAAAATAACTAAATATACAAGACATCTTGTAATAATACTTATACTTACGATACTTAATCCGGATCCTTGTGATGATTCAATTCCGCACGGAACAAATATTTGTAGAGCTAACACAATAATATATGGACCGGAACTTGGGATTAGCTCAGAGGTTTTTGTAGACAACTGTATTAACAGATAAAACGTAGACCTAAATACACGAATTAAAATAAATATTAACTCGAACTATCACGAAGTGTACTTTTTAATTATTCTGCGATAACGGTGTTTTGAATACTAAGAAAAGTCGTAATCGGTTAGGATTCCTAGAAACACGCGAAACACGTCATGTTTCATAGTGCAAAGATTTTGATGAATCGTCGAGGAAAACTAGTGTTAATAAATGCAAAACATGTACGGATCGCGGTTGTTCCGTTGGCAAATAGGATGCTGACCCAGTAGAGAGAGGCGCCAGACGATAGTCGCGCGGATTGGCTCTGAGACAACATTGGACGTGATTACGTATTATCAAGCAGGCAGACTGCTTTGCTGGTCTAGTTGTCACAAAGCGTATTCGATTCGTGTCTTAGGTTTGATTCTCAGGTCAGGCAAAGTGTTATTGGGTTTATCCATAAGCCTATTCTCAGTAGTAACAGTCTGAACTTCTGCCCGGTTAATGGCCATAGGCCCCGCCCCCTACAGCATTGGAACCTGTAACATAACTGGCGATATGGCTATTCACCTCTGCCTACCCCGTCGTCAATTCTAGGCGTGATGTTATGTATAATATATCGATACTATAACATAGAGCATAAATACTTTGACTTTTAGTGCCACAATTTATTGTCTTTGTTGTAATATAATTTCACAACACACCATTCCATCGATACAACTGAGACAAAGGCCAAGAACTTTCGTCGGCGTAAAGAAAGCTGACTATACTTAACTGCTGCATCATTTAGACGTTTTTGCAAATATTTACAAATATATGCTGCTAAGTAGGTATTTAATTAATCTTAGTCATTTGTTGCTTGACGTGAGTTTTTGTTATTGGTCATTAAATATATTGCTATGTAAGTTTCTAGACAAAATAACAGCTATACGAGAAAATGTTTGTATTTATTCGCTAACAAAACCTACTTTGTTGCTAAAAGGTAATTTCAGCTGTCTGTATGTATGTACAGTTCAAGAAACTTTCATATTTATTTCAAGTGCAGATCTTATCTCAAAGGAAAAGGAAATTGAGGAGCGCAAGTTAGGATGAGTCAGCCGCCAAGTCTAGTTTACTTTTCACTAGACTAGCTCGAGTGTAACTGAAACTGGCCGGCTTCCAACGTCTCCCTGCGGGTGGCGATATATCCTCGACCCACTCTTTATTTATATCCTGACCGAGATGTCACTGCGTTTGATTTCGCCAAATATTTGTTGGTATATGTTTTATTTCTTTGCATATAGAGTTGAAAATTCTTTGACAAAACTGAGAGGTCTGTTTTAGGGTAGAATTAAATTGTTTAAGTTTTACCAATTGACGTTATCTGCGTGATTGCTCTATGATCTTGTTGAAATAGCTATTTTTGTCGGCTGTGCGTTTTGTATTAAATTGGTGTCAACGAACAAAAAATGCGTCAATAAAGCGTTCTATGAGAACATACGTTTAGTTTGAGACACACATGGAGAGTTCATCTGTGTGATGTTTCTAACATTCGTATGGTTTTATTCTCTGCATTTATAGTGGCATTTTTTTTTTCGTTATTTTAATGAGTACAGATTTTATACAGTGGATAGGACGGTTAATGTGAACGTATGTTTGCTTAAAAGTATTGTAGTTGACTAAATCAATTTCTTTCTGTTAGTCTAAATAGCTTCTATTTCAAGAACAAGTTATTGGCTAATAGTATAACATTACGCCTAATCATATTACTTGAAACAAGAAACCTATGTTATAGGAACTGTAACAAAATGTTTTGCTTCATTTTACCGTTCAACCATAGGTACTTACTTATATAACTATATGGAATACTGTTAGGTATCTAAGTAAAGCCTTTTTACGTGTCTTCATAATTCGCATTTGACAATAGTCAGCGTAGTGGCGTAGTCACGACACTCGTAGAGTTAATTGAAAGTGCAGAACAAAAGAGAACATAATACCTACATACATTATGTATGGCCTACCATACGTATAATAACAGATAACTCAAATATAAAAAAAAATTAAGATAAATCACGAGTACGATGTAAACGGACATATTTGTAGTTTCTTATCGACATCCATTTTTATTGACACAGTGTTTACATAGACGCCGTATAAATTATTTATCAGATCACGTATTATCATCTGTCTGTCTATCGTCAAACCGTAAAGTGTTAACATTATGTCTGACAAGACAGCTCTATGTAAATAGGTCGTCAGCTCAACTCCATAGAAACTAATAAGTATATGTTTGATTACTTGAAACCGCAACCAGTGGTTTAAAAGCCACGGTTACGTGTAATTGAGCCCACAGTCTGTACTACGGTCGCCACTGTCGCCATCAGAACATTGCAGGCTTATATCTCGCCGTTATTTGACAAATAAATTACTAGGTAACTCGATTATTACATCTATAAATATGAATAAATATTTGATCGTCATTATCTACTTATAAATAAACTTTCTTTTTATTTATACAAATGTTATATACTTATGTAGGAAAGCGAATACTTTTCCGTAAAACATTACATGAAATGAATAGTAGTTGCACATTCATCAACAACGACTTTATCTTTATGCATGCCAACACCATAAATAAAGGTAAGAAAACATCTTCGTTCTATTCAAGTTACTTTATAGTTGTGAATATAAATGCACGTATCTCGTATGTGGGCTCAACTTCTAAAGCTTTCGGACTAATACCAAACAAAGTACGTACGTGGGTGTAATACGTAACTTTAGTAGTTTACTCACAAATAGAGACATTTTCTCACCGTTTGACGTGATATTGTGACGTGTTTGTTTATGAAAATAATGTTTTTGTGCTGTTAGCCGTTACAGACGCATACAGATTTTTATTATGTTTAGTTGAAAAATAGTTGTATCTCAGTCGTTTGTGTTGCGAGTAATAAAATGTTCCGAGTCGGTTTGACACTCAATATACAAATTTATGTTTATCTATTACTGTGTTATAAAATAAGTTTCATTTGTATAGTGTGGATGTAAATGGTAGTTAATGACGTGAATCTCGTCCCAACGATGGTGTTTCTATGAGAAGGGCAGTTCCCCCGGATCGTCCAATTAAATTGTTCACACGTCTCGCACAGCGGGACGCAATTAACGACACTTCTTTGGAGCGAGTGTCTTTAGGGTAATGCGGGAAATTTAATATAATAAATATTTACCAAACGATTTGTTTTCATTGAATTGATTTATATGCGGTTTCACTTATTATTTTTAAATCTTTCTAAGGGGCTATTGTATTTTATTTGAACAGAATTTGATAGAAATTAAGTTTTATGCGTATTGGAATTACATTGTAGGTCTTTGTTGGCTAACTCGATCATGCCGTGTTATTTCATTTATAACTAAATTATTTTGATTGCCTGGAAATTAAATTTATAACGATAAGGAACATTATTTTACAATTCATAGGCGTATTGCCCATCTACTATTGGTTTAATAATTGTATTTACATGTTAAACCTTTTTTTATATTAATAAAGTATGTTTATGTAAAATGGTCGTAAGTCGGTAAACATTTTCTTGTCTGTAATATGTGCTATAAAATTATACTTGAGTATAGAAAATCACTGAATAAACATTTCATAAAGTCCATTATAAGTTGAAAGATGCCTGTATGGTTATTGCCTATTACAGCGTACAGATGCGATTACACAAAAAACTTGGGCTGCTTCCACATTCCTGATAACCTACTGAGAACTTGACTTAACGTGAACCTCCAATTATGGCGTTTACCCATGATTTATTAGACGTTAAGTTAAACCATGTTTGTATATGGTGTTAACTTGATAATCGCTTTAACATCCCCATAGAGGCAGTAATACTCCATAAGTTTCAAGCCAAGTAGAAATGTGTTCCAATTATCGGAGAGAACGGGAGCGTCGCTCATCGGTTTATTTTTGAATGGTATTTATAAACTTTTAGTTAGCTGTCAGACACGATCAACGATTGTTAAAAATAAATGTCTGAGATAGAATTAGGTGAGGAATTTATTGGATATTTGAAATGTTGAGGAATCCTGTTCTGATGATCCTTCATCCTGTCTTACGTAAATATGTATAGTATAATATATGTATGTATGCGTTGTCACGCTTCTTCGTAACGGGATAAACGAATACAAAGTGAGGAAATGCAGCAGGTTTATGTTGGTGCCAGCGGAGGCTGTGTTCGGTAATAAGATGTCGGGTGTAGATCGTAACGTCCGTCGCTCTCGTCTCCGATAGCAATCCGTTTGTCTGTCCATTCTAACAGCTTTACTAAGCGCACGTCGAGCATTGATGGCTGGCGACATATTTAGTGGAGCTAACAGGTCTAGTCTCTAAAGTAAGGATGAGACCTAAAGTGGGATAGACGCTAGAAACACGTAACAAGTTAATCGATTTGATAGAGCCTTGTAAACGGTATATTAATCGCACAAAATAGTATGAGGCTTCGTCCTTTTGTAGACTTTTACAATTTCAACACGGACGTTATACACTGTAGTTCTATATGCAACGGGTCGGCCAATAATGTAACATAGATTCAAAATATTGCATAAAATAACCTGCAAGTAAGTTTGAAACACAAAAGCATTTACAAAGTTTACCACGACTTATAATTATGTAAAGTACTCACTAAATAAATAGCGGTATGCAATCCTATTGATATTTAAATTGTTCTAAAGTTAAGCTTTAGTTAAACGTGGGTTGTAACTTTACTCTCTTAAAATAAACTCATAACGCAGGGCCTTGATCGTTGTGGAAGCGAGACACTGCTACGTGCAGCGTAGCAAGGCATCTCGCTTCTACAGCAGAAAATGTCCTGCTTTAGAGTTCATGGTAAGAGGGCTGTTCTGTTTTTCAATGGTACCAATTATTGGATCACGAGCAATTAAAGCAAGGATTAGCCAATGTTGGAGTTCGAATCGTTATTATTATCTTTGTGACAGATCTAATTCTTAATTATTATGTGCGGTGAACCGATTTGTTAAGATACTGATCAATAGATACTTAGTCGTTTAGATATTTACCTTTAGCTTAAACTCACACCCTAGTTTGTGTACCTACTGAATACTGATTTATTTGGCCAATTTTCCAGAAAAAAATTGGCAGTTAACATAGTTATAATATAGTACGGCTAAAACGAGCCTAATTCCAACATACATTTGTGAAATGAATGTTTTACCATTTGCAATATATATCTGACTTACTTGAAAAGAAGGGTCGCAGTGAAGAGCCCTTTTCTTTTGAACTAAGCCCTTTCCTGCTACACAAGTATCATTACGATGCTTAACGATCCTCAAGGCTGCAGAGACAATAGCGATCTTGATTGAAGAGATGTATATCTAAAAGAGTTCTCTTCACAAACAGTCGAACAGAACGAATTATATGTATAGGTAGGAATAATACACATATATACGTATTATAAGCATCGAGTTCGAATTTGCAAGCCATTGAGACGTAGATAGTGGATGCTTTAATAGCATGAAATACAAAGCGATCTCAAATCCCATTGATAGCTTACCTACTTTATCAGTCTGCCAAACAAATAAATATCCTATTCGCATTTATATTAAATTTTAAGGGGATGTTTCCATTCTATTGTACACATGTGTAATTGTATATTCCCTACAAAAAACACTTCCTGAGACAATACAAAATAAGATGAGTAAAAAATTCTGTTATTGAATTATGGACTGAAATTCACAGACTTCAGCATACGGTGGAATCAGTGGTAATTTATTAACTGTACTTTGTGTTTTCGTAGCTTTAGTACATTGGCAACCAATTCGTTGACTCTTGAGGAAAGTGGGCTCTGGTACATTATATAAACAGAAATGAGTAGAAAGTATAAACGCGACCCCTTATTCCCCTTAAGACATATCGTAAATCCCTGCTCAGACTTGCTTATTGAGCCGCGTATTTCTAAGCGTTGTGAATAAAGCGCCCACTATCTGGCTGCGAATCGCATAGTATTGTTTATGGCAGATACCAGAGATAACATTTAGATTCCGTTCGTGATTGTTGCATTGTTATACACTATATATTAGTGTGGTTATCATACTGTTACATATCCGTTGCATGTAAGTGGAGCACGACTTATAATTGGCAGTTATTTCTTGTTTTGGAAAATGAAATTAAGTCGCATTTGGAGTTGTGGCAAGGTTTGAAAACGGCTAGAATAACAACCATACATGTACCTATATCTTTGATACTATGTTAAGGGCTGTGTAGGCAGGCTACAAGAGTTGCAAGTTTCTCCGTTCTCAGAACAAATGTGTGCATAGCATATTAGACATTTGTCTAGAATTACATACAACAACAGTCATACCACTGAATTCTCATCAATTCGTGGGTGGGCACCGTTTTCTTTAGACAGGCACGAGACAAAAATCGTTTTATATTCCCAATTTCAACAACGCTTGTCTGACTAATTTTCATTACAACTATACAACTGATGAATACAAGACATGGGTAGTAAATAATTCAAGATCGAGTGAGTGCATCGGTGGCCAGCACGTCCGCCCACAGCGCGTAGGCGCCTGCGCAGTACGACCGCTTCTCAGCCAGTCCTCGCTGCAACCTCACACGAGCCAATAGCTCGACACCACTGACTTATTCGAACAAACAACACCGATAGTAGAGCAATGATCAACACTCTTAAAATGCCGCAATATCCGCTTAATAATCACTATATATGGCTAATGAGGTTTCATAACCGCTTTTGACATAATACCTGAGTAATTAATGGTAAGATATTTAATTAACATACCTCGCCCACGGCTCCGACGTGTGACACTTACTTCGGTGCCCAAGATGAGAATAATCCATTTTTGCTTGTAATTAATACATCTGACATTACATTTTAACGTAGTTATGAAGGTACTATGACTTTATAGTATGATTTACATTTGAAAGTCGCGCGACCAACTTGGGTTTAAAGTGGGAAGGTGCAAAATTATGGGTCTACGTGGGGATATACCGGTAACACAGCGAAGTCATGCAGTTGTAGAGGTAGTCCTGAAACGGAGTAGTATTAATCACTGATAAACAACTGAATTAAGAAGAAATGTCTTAAGGTTTATGAATCGAGTACCTGTATAGAAATATTTCCCTTTTCTGTGAAAACTGTTTAGGCAAAATAATATAGGAACATCCAAATATCCAGACACAGTTTTATCTTCAATATAAAACTAGTATAAGCGTAAACGACAATTTAAATTTTAAAAGTAAAACTGCGGTGACCAAGCCTCTGCGCATGCGGGAAGCGTTATAAGTACCGGTTAATGAAAGAATTAATTAAATGATAACAATGCTTTCACAGTTACATTACAATTTGACGTACGAGCTCAGCTGTAACGAAGTACAGTAGAGAGCAGCAAACAAAATTATATGGTTGTACACTTCGAATATAAACAGAGCCCTGAGAATTCGGGAATAGTGACTTGCAGTGTTTGATGAATGACAGATTATATGTTTTTATATATAAAACATTTTAACCCGCTTTATTTTTATTAATTTTGTAACATAGAGCAACGTTTTACGTGTGGAAAATGTTATTCCCAATATAAAGATTTTTAGTCTTTTGGGAATTCGGTAGTTGGACGATTGACGATTTCCATAACCAAAACAGACAGGGAAAAGATTGATCGATCAACAGGGTAAAAGAGTAACCCTTCAAAGCACGTGGGGTCTTGATCGATGAGCACAGAACTCTACCACACGAACGAACCTATTCACAGTTTTGCAAGCAAACGTCTATTTATAGTCGCAGTAGCTTTGGTCACGAACCCTTCATATATTGAGGATGTATTACTATAAACGTTAATTTATTGCATAGATGCAGGCGATGGACGCTCCCGCGCCTGCGCCGCCAAAGTCCGCGGGAATCATTGAGAGCAATTGATATGCAGAATGTGACTCAATCACACGGCAGCTGCCTCTATTGAATTAATCAATCACTTTGATTATTACACAGTATGAATATAGTTAGTTAGTTACGGGTAAACTAATATATTCCCTCATTTTAACGCTATTTTTGCACTAATTTATACGAATTAAATATTTTTTCAGTCAAAAGCTTTGCTATTTGTGGTTAGATAAACGCGTATCAATTGAACACAATGTTTTCCTACACCGTCAATGATTTGAGACATCTGAGTGTAAATCTGTAATATTGTGCGTACGAATTCGGTTCGACAACCATTGACCACCACGTAAAACACCATAAGCAGTAAGTAGTAAATATGCTTCATCATCATCAGCCGGAATACGTCCACTGTTGAAAAAGATAAATATGCTTCCTCTATCATTAAAAAAAAACTATTTAAAACGAACTATTTGCTTACAAAACCGTTGTTAAAACTGAACTAAGAACAAAGTACAAGACTAAAACAATGGAAGCAATTGTTAAATAATCTTAATAAGGTCGCACAGGTCAAGCCACAGACGAGAGTAATGGTTTCTCCTCTCTTTCACAGAATATCGGGAATACATTTATCCGTCTGTAGTGATTGTGTGCACCGATATAGATTTGTTACAAGTATACATATAAGTGAACTGCGACCTGCCATTCATTACAATTAATAGCTATTTACAAGTGCTACTGATACTCATTAATGGCTCAGATACGGTATATTGCTTTAGTGATTCAACTTTGTTGTGGGTTATTTTATGATATACGCTTTATACAAACAATATGGTTGTATGTAGCAGAGAGCTTTAAGTTAATAGTAGTTAGTAGCTTATGAAATAACGGTTTTTATTTTTCGTACATTTGAATTAAGTGAGTTGTTACCACTCTTTGGTTGAAAGATGTAAATGCAAGTGATAAAAAAATCCTCTTATTTCCTCCTTTCTCTTATTTTGTTTAGCTGCTCGAGGCTTTTGGACCAAAATTATAATTCATTCTCTACATACTATTTTAAGCCTAGTATAAATACAAATTGTTTTGTGTTATTATAGCAGCAAAATTGAAACGTATTCTAAACGTATAATCGTGTAATTCAAAATGGTTTCGGATCGATTCAACTTATTGAAGTGTTCGTCGGATTGGGTGTCCGATATGTGAAATGTTGTTGATAGTGTTATAATGTTATCGGGGTAACCCAATTCGCCACATCTGTTCCTATTTCAATGATAGCGCCGCCACACAAACTATCTCTGTAGCTTCAAAACATTCGCGATTTAATAGAATGACGAACATTTTTATAATTGCGTATATTTTTTTAATTACGCTTATGGCTTGTATAAAGCACAAATAATTGCGTATTATTATATTTTTGCTTATTTATTATAAGTCATTAGTGCCATTAACACAGGTAAAGGAAAATATCGCGACGAATGGTGGAAGTTGCGCAACTGAAATCGCTAACACGAAGAATCAAATATTGCGCTCAAAGTATCAATGGTAATGAAAGTGTGTGAACTTATCGATCATTCTCTGTATATAAAGGCTGATATTATATTAAACACTTTCAATTAATAACATTATGGAACTGTACACAATGAAAGTCACGAGCATTTTAAAATAAGGACCAAACTGATTGACAAGAACAATTAAGTTTAATTTGTCTTAACTGTCCGACCTGTCAGTATGACAAGAAAGACGTTTTTGTCATATTATCCACATCTCTTTGTTCCAAAGCGAAATAGTAGAGTACAAAGATGTCTTGCGGCACGCTCGCGTTCCGAACACCGCTCGTTTCTTTTATTAGTTTATTTTTTGTAGCAGGTCTTTACGCGGCCGGGCTTATACCTTTTTGTTGTGGACTCCGGCCAGCCTTGTACGGGCTGCAGCCTTCGTTAGCGCGTGCAAGGTCACCGCCATTTGCTCTCTTATTGGACATACCATCTTTCAGCTTTTTGTATCACTCAAGACCTCAAGAATTTACGTAAAATATATTTTGTGGCGAGAACCGAATCTATAGTTTTAATTTAGTTGATTCGTCTTGATCGTTACGGAAACCGGTCAATAGTAATTAAATAATTTACAAGGCGATAAAATAAAAAGCTTGTAAACCTTATGGGCGTATGGGTAACGAAAATGATGGCGATAGTCTCGGACATGCATTATTGCTTAATTATACATTGAATTAATAATTTTATTCTATCTTTATTACCGGTGCGGTGGTAACTGGTGATAACGATTCAAATAAAAATAGAGTTTTCGTTAATTTATTTGTTATCGTATGGAGATAAATAGTGATAATCCAAGTGATATCGTTGGCACGGTCGCCCCTTGTTTGCTTATAACTCAAGGTGAAACGTATGTCGCGCGCGCTAACCTACAGGGAGGATAATAAAGCGATATCACATCATACTAATATATAATGTGGGTACCTAGTAGGTACACCTACACACCTTCTTTAGCCGTAAAATGTTTACATATCTGATAATTAAATGGTTCACTTTCGAAAAATCAAATATCGAATGTACGGTCGTAATTACATTGATGTAACTTGTTTTTTTAACTTAATATGCAGTTTTTATTCCTTGCGGCTGTCAACTTGTCACACTTCTTGACCATAATCACATGAGTTGCGCTCTGTAATAATGCAAGTCTTTTGTAAAAAATATGTGTACATTGCACCGCAAAACCATCTATGAGCTAATTATATAGGTTCATCTTCACTTCATATTTGTTCATGATGCGACGTCAGAGGAGTTCCATTTAAAAAGCGATTTAGCGAAGCGAGCGACACGACATGATATTTTCTCCTCAAATGAGCTGAGTTCCCAGGCTATTGTCGACAAGCCGCCTTTTAAGGAGACCCCGCGCCGCTACAGGCGGATCTCAAACCAGATTCCTACGTTTAATCTCACCAGTTTTTCGGACAACTTTTAGCGGTGATAACTTTATATCTCAGTTATTTTATGTAAATATTTTCTTTTTGGACAGCTTTGTAATTGAAGTGATCGGAAATTATTCTGATATTTAGTAAAAAATACATTTACTCAATTATATAAATTATTTATGGCTAGTACCATAAGTTTCTGAAAGTACATAATTTTGCCCATTTAAGGTGTCGGAGATATGAGGGAAGCATAAGCGTAAATCGTGGTTGATGATGTATTCGTGATTTGAGGATAGCTGTCTACGCCTACGGAGCCTTATAATCTCAGGCATAGAGTTAGTGCCTAGAGAGACAGTAAAGTGTGGGAGTGAGGTATAAATCGCAACGCCCTGTGTGTGCCGTCCCGAGGGGCGCACATTCCCTCTAATTGGACGTCTGCGCGGCTTCGCCCAGTATGGTATCAGACCTCTGCACAACACTGACCACTTTCGCTAACTCTCATACTTCGGGTTCTTTTGCAAAATAAACTGGATTTTTACTGACCCATAAAAACATCATCTTTTTTAATTTATGCCTGTCTAAATATTATTTACTAGCTTTGTCCCGCTGCTTCGCCCGTTTTAAGTAGCCTATGCCCTTTCTCGGGTTTTAAACTTTCTACATGCCAAGTTTCATCAAAATCCGTCCAGCGGTTTAGTCGTGAAGACGTAACAGACAGACAGACAGAGTTACTTTCACATTTATAATATTAGTATAGATGTAATTCAAGGCTTTTTATAGTTATGATATTACAACCGAAGATATACAAATAACTATTTAAATATCTCATTGAGTTTACTTATTGGAAATGATTATCCCCACTGTGTGTTTTAATATGTGAAATGAGTGGAATGCTATAAAACGTTGATGGAATATTTTGGGATGTCATAACTCAGATGCTACAAAGCTATTGATTTTATTGTTCATTAGCTTTGTATTTATAGGATTGTAACTCAAAAAGCGACCTGGGCAGACCCTAAAAATAATAAACCTTTCATTCTTTTATGTTTTTCGGTAACAATGTTATGGTAAAAATTCTTCGAAATATACGAAGACAATAAATTCTTTGGCTGCATTCGAAGCTTTAGCTGTTTATTTTTTATTGAATATTAGTGGCCAGTGCGTGATTGGAACAGAGTTAGAAACAATAGTCTGTTATTGTAAAACTTGAAGTGGCCTGTAACCCGCGGCTTTATTGTCAAGACTTTTTGTTTCGCTCCCAATACGTACAATAGTTTTAGTTCAAGGTTTGTTGACGAGTCATTGACTTTTTAATCCACTGAACATTGAGTATTTGTGTTTTAAGAATTTAAACTTTAGTAGTATTGTGATGAATATTTATAAGCATACGTGAAACTCATTTACGGTTTATTTTAAGCAGAAAGCGTCTTGTTTTAGCAGTAGAAGTAGTATTGATGTAGGCTAATGATAAGGTTACTTACCTTAAGTAAATTGAAATTGGAGATCGTAAACACAATTTACGAACAATAAAACCCCTAGCGAGTGACCATAAAGTAATAAGATTTCTAGCCCACTTACAAAGGGGACTACACATCGTATCAGTTCATTTTACACCTAGTTAGGCGCGCTTCTCCAACTTGCGGCTAGCCATTGTGTAGCTCCCTTGTTATGGTAAATAGTTGGCCTCAGGCCTCCTGCGCCTCATGTGATTGTGGCCACTACGACTTGTTAGTGTTTTCAATGGGATTATTATTGAGGCCGATTGTTGTTAGGGCTCGTTGCGCTTGAGAATGTATTAAGGGCTCCGCTGAGCAGTTTGTTTTGTTATTGATAGCTTCACGTAGGCTTTAATATTGGTGTTTAAACTTAGTCAAGTGCTCATAAATATGACTTACATTCATACTTGTTCATAAATTGTAATATCACTAAACATAACTGATTTAAAACCACGATAGCTAAGTCAGTCCCTGATTACCCTCATTGTTATCAATAAATTATGTAGAATTTTTGCTAGAACATTTGAATTTGTAATATGATATGAAAAATGTATGTAGATGTAGGCGCATTAATGGTTGTGGTAGCAACTTGACTTCTGAGAATGTTTTTCGAATAACATCTCATTCTTACCGGTACAATTAGGTCAGGTATAAGGCTTACCCCATAACCAATAGGTGTGGGTAAGCTTTGCCGGAGCTTTTGGGATTAGTAAAGCACTTGTTTATAATCTTCAAATAAAACTATTTGACTGTATTAGATCGATTGCGAAATGGACACTGAATTAATGAGGCAGCATAAATCGAATAAATATTAATTACAATTCAACAATAATCTACAGACTTCAAAATAAACGAATGCAACAACAGCAAGACAATGTTTTGTCTATAAATACCAAGTCAAAACCAACACAAATCAATTTGTTTAATGGCTTATTGCTGAATAATTCCGCCATGTTGCTGAGTTATCGAGCAGCTTGATGGAATTCACAATCGTAACGTTATCACTATCCACTTCGATTTTATAAGTGCAGCCATCAGCATACGCAAATGATTGGACTAGGTAAAATAACTTCTTGACACGGCAAATCAGTGTATATCTAACTGATAAGATAAGATGCGCCTTCTATGTGTGAGTATGTAGTGCCCGCTTGGATGACGCCATCAAACGCATCGTATGCGTGCGCATGTTTGCGTGTGTGTGCATGTGTGGGTACAGGAAGTGAGAATGCGTTTATTTATTCATCTGTAAGTTTTCGTTAATGATTCCTCTCTTGTTGAGTCATTGATAAGTTTGTTTAGATAAAGTTGTAAGCTGTATTATTATAACTAAGTTATGGATGTTTATACAATTTGTCGGACTGTTATCGGCGATTTAATTATCTTATTATTCTACATAGTTGATTATGATCGACGCTAGTTGTAATTTAACCAAGAATTGTTTAAGCTTTGTATTATACAAAACGTGAGCCTAACGAACGGTATCAATTATGTTATATATTACTGTCTGTGGCTGTTTAGGTAGTTTGTTTTGGTGCCTAGATCTTATCGCATAGAAGATACGATGGTAGTACTTTTATTGAAGTGCTAAACGCGTTGTTTTTCACTTACATAAGTATCTATTTGTTATAAGTGGAAATTCTAATTATGTTCCAGAACCGATGAGTATTCTGATTCAATACTTAGTAGTTAGTTTTAATCATATCCGCGGCAAGGTAATCAATCTTTACAAAATGTCTCCCACTAAAAAAATTACGAAGCTTTCGAGTGACTTTAATATACCTACCTCGATTCAAACGAGGCCTGTCAATCAGCCTGCAATTATTACTCTTACATGATTAACTAAGTGGATGGTAATTCATTAGCCTGATCAACAAAGTTGTCACAGATTAAAAATCTTGTTTTATCATTTACTAGTCTACTTTCGTAACCGCCTTGATGATGAAGGGGCTATGGACGCTCGTGCTTGTGCACGTTTTTACCATGTATGGATTAACCAGCGTACCAAGTAAAAACAGATATTTCGTAGCGGGTAAAATGTCGGTAATTATTCATTGAACTTTTTTGTTCTTTACATAATATTAAATGTAAGTGTACCTTCCAACAGTAGGTATATTTACTTTGTATGTTACATATCTACTTAAATTCGCCTGAAACTGTATATTTCGTTTGGATACTGCTATAATTTTAATGTGTTAATGTATAGTAAGTATTTTTTTAAGATTTTGTATCGTTTTAAGGTTGCCTGTTAGATATCGCTCTAAGCGATAAGGCCGCTATTGTACCCACTGCACTAAAGATGTTATTTATAAATTAAGTTAAGATGTGTTTCATATATACACATCTTAACTTAATTTATAAATGTAGTGTACAATAAAGCATACTCTACCTTTCTATCTATCTATCGTCACAGGTTTCATATTTCAACATTTTAGATTGGCAAGTTTTATTTCTACATACAGGTAGGGGTAGGCAGAGACTACGGATTTCCAATTACTACGATCCTGACCTTTTTTCGCCTCATTTATATTCTATTTAATTTGATAAGATGCAGAAATTGTTTGCAACTCATCATCTACATAACTCTTCATGGTTACGGGTATATAAACTTCCGTAAGTGCCTCACATGGACCTCGTCTAATTCATACTGTAAGGGCCTTGCTACGTCACATTAGTCGCCGGTAATTGGACGAACCACTCATCTGTCTGACCTTGTAAGGCTTGACTTACAACGGCTAGATCACGAACCCACCTTTTATGCGATTGACCTCTGATACAGACACGAGACTAGTAGTCATCTTCTATACAAATACAAATAAATAAAATTAAAGTGTCTGATTGTAATAAAAAAAAACAATTTTTACTAAATGTCTATAAAAGTATATACGATAGGTACTGTCTTATGACAAAAATCATTTTTTTAGGCTATCTGTCTGTGTTTGTCTGGCTGAAACAGCTGAATCGATTTTGGCAGAAAGCTGTTGTTAAAAGGACTAATAGGCTATTTTTTTAATTTATAACAAATTTATTTAGCAAAAATAATTAAACAAAAGGCCTAACAGCTTTGTTTAGTGGACATCTTCTGGGTAATGATGATAAAAATTGAATCCCTGGTTATTAGAAATCCACTCGGACGAAGATGCGCGCGAAGGCTATAGGTACCTAAGTTAAAAATAATTCTATTACAAAACGAATGGAGACGTATCTCATGATTATTCATGCAGATTGTAGGTACTAACATTAATCTGCGTAAGTACTTAGTATTACTAATGTGCAACACACATGTTAGGAATTCTTTTAGCTTGCTGGCGTCATACATTGATTGTTTGTAAGCTAATTAAGAATATTTATGTGAGTGTTTTTTATTATTTATTTTTGTCTGAATATGTATGAAAATAATCATTTTCCCAAATAAAAAAAAAATTAGCCGCGTTAATACGGTGTAATTAAAGTTTTTTTTTTTTTTTTTTTTTTTAAAGTTTGGCTATTACGATATCTTTTGGCAGTTTTAGTTTACTCTAGAAAAAAATACAATCAATTTATTATAATAGATTTAATATAACAAGACTTTCATTATCAGCCCCTTCCAGTCCACTGCCGTTCATAGGCAACAAGACTATATTTAGTTATATTAGGATCATGAAATAAAAAACAGAAACATAATGTCAAATCAAAAAGTTTATTGTATGTAATCGTGCTGCCCTTGCTAAGGGTAACTTAACTTGTAAAGAAGTGCGACAGTACGCGCGAAACATGATGTAGTATTAACGTATTAATAGCATGACAACAACAACATTACCGATGTTTTATAAACAAGTTTTATATTTGCCAAGAATACTTCTCAAGGCTGCGTATACGCAAGTTCAAAGAATTCGTGTGACCCGATGTGAAATCAAGTTCCATTGGCGGAGTTATTATTTTGAATTAAGAACTTGAAGCTATACAAAGCATAGCATTCAAACCCGCATTCCACGAACGTGACATTTTTTTTAATTAACTGGTTTAACGTTTTTCCTCTTTTGCGTGGAGATAGTAAACTATTTCTGTAATGCCGATCTCTGTTACTAAAAGAAAATCAGAGAGTTGTATTGGTTTAAATGCTACGTTAATGAAGGACAGAGAATGTTAGTACTATACGAGAGGATACGATAATATACAAGATAGATATCATCATCATCATCATCAGCCGGAAGACGTCCACTGTTGAACTAAGGCCTCCCCGTCGTTCATTATGGCGTTAAAATAGATGTATTAGATAGAAATTAATTATATTTGTAAGTTGTAAATTCGATTACGTTACAAAGGGCTCGGGTATCCTTCGATTTTGGCGCTAAGCATAATACGGTGAGCAGAAAATGTAAACACAAATTTCCACAACCGTTGAATATTCCAGCCATAATAAGATTACACTAACCAGTATTGTAATAAGTACCGCCGCAGCGCCTAAACGCATGTAGCAGCGTAGCAGGCTGCCGTCAGAGCAGGGCTTTGTGCTGTCCGTCTGCAAATACCTTATACCCGGGGTAAATAACACTTGGACGGTGGCCGGACTGGTTATATCGCGTTAATACGCCACTAGTTTACTTTAATGTCGGTATTCGCTTTTAATTGAACGAGACTTATTTAAAAACAGACTTACGTGTCTATCCGATAGGAGATGGAGCTAAGATTACTTGGGTTGGGTCTCGCTTTGTTGGATGTAAGGCGACCTTTATACTGTTTCAGACTTTTGGCTTCTGCCTTTCAGGCTGTTAGATTTTTTTAAGAATGTCTTCAAATTATTAATTAATTGAGCTTTGGAACAAGTGGTCCGGTTTTTTTGTAACTAACTACATCTGTCAATTGTGATCTTGTGTTTCCATGTTGTGTATTCAGCAGTCCCTTATCGCCTCTTACAACAGCCACGGGAAGTCATGACCTGCCGCTACACCCATTCATGTCATGGTCAACATAATAGATATCATTTGGAATATATACCGGTGGATGAGGTTATTAGCTTAATTAATAAGAGTAACTTCGTGTCGTTCTTTAGTTCCTTCACTTACATATCAATTATTGTAATTTAAATAACAGCATTAATAGCCGAGTAGTATGACCGTTGGACTGCCAAGTCAAATGTCGCAAGTTTAAACCCCGGCACGCAATGTCTTTTCGAGTTCACGTGCGTATTATAAATTAGAAAACAGTTCCTAAAACTGGTGAAGGAAAACATCGTGAACAAACCGGCACAGTTAAGAGATTTTTCAACAGTGTGTTTAGATATATCAGAAGCCTACAGGTGGTTTAAACTCTGACACGAAGTTGTTTATCAATAATACGATAAAAAGAAGAAGATTTAAGCAAACAGCCCCTCTACCTACCTGTTTCATCTAAGAAGCCCGCCAGAAGTGAGTATAGCAATATGTCGAACTACACTAAGGTAGAGGTGTTATATAGCATCCTCACATATAGTGTCATAATAGTCAGTCTAATACTAAATTCGCATTTCTGCTAGGGACAGCTAATCCTCTACGTTATTGAGCCGGGCTGAGCAACAATATGGCCATTCAATTAACTTGTCACTTCGTCTAAGGAGGTTCTTGACTGACCGGTGTCAATATAACTTGACCACATTATGTACAGTTATAGCGCTAACGGTGCGCATCGCGAATCAACTGGGATATCATCTTCTCGTAAGGATTTATAGAAGAATGTGATAATTACATCAGTGTGTAGGTAAGTGTGTTATGAATTGGAAAGATAGTTGGCTATACAGTTCTTACGCTTATTAAGCTTAAACTAATAGATTCTACATTTTGTTTAGTTTAATATCATGAAATATTTCAGTGAGTATAGATTTCTAAATTGGTTTTTTTCAAGTCAGAATCGAGACAGATTTAGTTCAGCTAGGATAACCCGGTGCAGTTAAAGATTTAGAATTCAAAAAATAATTTTGTTATGTAGTTATCGATCTCCGGATTTATCATCGAGAAATTGCGTAATGAACTTTTAGTCTAAAGCCTTTTGTTAGTTGACTAGTGCATAGTCATGGTACGATAAGTAATATGATGATATAATAAATAAAGGCTTATCTATGGCTCTGTTAGGGGGCGTGATATTGACACACATGATCCGCTCACCTTGACTTACAAAAACAGATTTACGTAATAAAAACTTAGAAAGTAATCCGCCCAACGCATCGCATCACATTAGATTCAGTCGCCGATAGTCCAAGAGCAGCAGCGACTAGTTTTTCCGATCCATTGACGGTTCGCGCAGATCCGTTACTCAACTCCGCGCATGCGCAGTGCCGACAAGTTTTTAACTTTTTACCACATTTGTACAATGTTATTCGTTTTATATAACTGTGATTCTAATGGCTGTAAGTTTTTCCTCGCCGGTATCGAGGGCGCATCTATAATTGATCACATGTTGCGCGGATAAAATGAAGATTGCTCTCAATTGTACCGTAACGTTGTGAAATATTTTTTGTTACTTATCTCTACTTTTGATTTATAGTTCTGCTTGTAGAACGTTTGCTCGGGTTTATACGTTGTTACAACTTTATTAGTATGTGATTACATTTCGTACTGACGGCCATAATCTTCGCAAACTATAATACTATTGTAATGATACCTCTATAAATGACAACGTAACATATGCAGTCATTAAAATTACTTTATTCACGTCTCATAGGAGTACCATAATCTCATCTCATCTCACTAATATTGTAAAGGCGAAAGTTTGTAAGTGTGTTGGTATGTTTGTTACTTCTTAACGCTCAAACAGCTAAACTCACTCAAAAGAAATATATTAGTGTCTACATCTTTGGTCTGTCTCTTAAAGCTATTATTTTGAGAAACTCTAATCGATGTAAAAATAGTACCTAATACCTAGTATTATCTTTTTGGAGTAGGTACACAAACAATTGCAGTAGTGCAGTTTATAAATTAAATAATATAAAACTATGTACATCGTCACAATATAAATTATTAAATACATAAGTAAACAAAAATAACGTTATACCACTAACGACCTGTTAATAGATTCAAAGTACTCCATTAAACAGACAAGAACAAGTCCGAGTACTTGGTGTCGACTGTCAAGTTAATAAAATGACTTTTCGTCATTACTTCTTTGAGCTTCATCATTATTTAGTTAAGCCAGTTTATAGCGGTATCTAATAAATCATGGCAGGCCTCAAGGTTGCCGCACAGCCGCAAGCTTGGTACGGCCGCAAGATTACTATGGCCGTAAGATTAGTATGCATTAGTGTGTCTCGTTATTCATAATGATGCGCGTATGATATCATTTTATTGAGGCCGACTTAATGAAACGCACTGAACTAAGTATGGGGTAAGAAATCGTGTCGGTAAAAGCTAATTATGCTAGCGCAGTGAACGTTGATTTAGTTTGAATTCTGTGCTGAGTTTTTATCTTGTAATGTTAGGTTATAGAATTCCTGCACATAGGCAGGTATTTTTGATATTGTAGTGTTGGTAACACTATTATTTCATCACATTGCTTTAATATTGGATAATAAATGCCAAAATCGATCAATTGAATTTATTATGTACATTTTTTTCCTGCAAACAACACATGGTACCAAAATATATATATACCTATGCAAAATTACACAGTGAATGCTTTTTCCTAGTACATCAGTCATAGGTCATACTTACCGTAAAAGGCGATACAACGCGCAACGCTATAAAAAGTTCTGCGGGTACACCAAGCTGTTAAATAGCCCGCACATGCAGTGAAGCTAGAAGAAAATAACAAGTTCTGTTACTAGTTACCGATAGCGTCTAGCGCTCAAAATAAGTACCTAAATAACTGTAATGATATAGCATTTCATGTCGTAATTAGTGTCTACTCAGGGCCGGGCAGGGAGAGCTCTAAACCGAGTAGAGTGGAAAGAAATGGAGGAGACCTTTGCCAAAGTTGGGCAAACAGACGAAGTTGTCAATGTCATCGACTAATAAATATGTTTGTAAATACTCTTTTGTGTCTGAATAAAGGCTATTATTATTATTATTTCCAGGGCTGGGCATTGTATCTATCGAGCATGCACATCTGGGAGCAATATTTTAATAAAAAAATACGTTGTTATAGTACTAAGTATTCAACTAAATTCCATCTATACTTTTGCTGATCGAGCTGCGAAAACATACCCAACAGAATAAGATTACTTTCCCATTCAGAATTATGTAGGGATGGATTTATAAGCATATCACTGCGTTTAAACTCAAAAGTATTATCGAAGAAAGATGTATCGTCCGTAATCTTCAGCCGCACCTTAAAAGTATTGCTATCACTCGGAGCGCCGCTCATAAACGATAATGTAATAACGTAATGCACGCCTGCACCATATTCGTTCACTTATTTTGTTTTTGGAGGCTATCAGCTCATGTATTTATTGCCAGGACACGCTTCATAAAAGAATGCTGCAATTAAAAAGACCGGTCGGCAAATTACGTCATTCTGGAATCTTGAAGTTATTTTTGGCATTATCAAAGAGCTTGGGTAACTCTGGTTAGGTACTTTTGTGTAGAAAATATGAGTTTGTTGAAACTTTATATTTAAGAATATCATACATCGTTACATCCGTATTTGGTTGCGTATGGGCCATTTTATGGTTTAGTTTAAAACATAAACGATAACAAACACATCTATTAAACAAATTAGTAATATAAAATGGTCTTATAATTAACACAGTTGCGTGTTTACCCCGCCCGTCTGTGATAAAAGTCCAAAAATACATGTTGTTTAACATAGGACTCTTTCCTGGTTAATCCACTCTTAATTATATATTTAGAGTTGCCATAATTAGCTGCTGTTTTATATTAGTTACAGACGAAGGTTAAACATACTTAAAAAAATAAAGCTGTTACAAATTAACTTAATACTAATTTAAGAAGTGTTAGGATTAATTACTCATGTTTTTAACGACCTCTTCGTACTACAACTTCTTTTCTATCTTTATAGGACCAACATAGTTGAGTATTGATCAGATAGGAATTTAAAGGGACTTATAGAATCTTGGATTCCCATAATACCCGTAGAAATATAACACTCTATCATTTGATAGTGCTTGCATAACTTTTAGGATTATAATAATATAATCTTCATTTATAGTGCCCACTAACGTTTGGGTACTTTTATGAGGTACGCCATAAAACTTTACACCTTGGCATTACTCTTTCACGTTAAGATTGACAATAACCCGTATTATTGCACTTTTTATGTGTTATAGGGACCTGCGAGGTCGGTGCCCCATTCTCTTCATGGTCGGGATTTTTCTTGTTACTGTCTGGATTATTTTAGTGATCTGGTAAGAGTGGAAGCTAAAACTCTCTGCTAAGATATAGTAATTTTATTGAAGTTTTATGCTGATATGAGGTAATATTGTATGGTTTTGCAATCTCGGGATTTTTCCGAAGATATAGGTCCTAGAATAATCATCATTATCTTCAGCCGGAAGACGTCCACTTTTGAACAAAGGCCTTCCCCTTAGAACTATAACAATAACTTTAACTGTCCCACTCCAGGGCTAAGACCTTTTTTCGTATAGAGAAGGATTGAACATTAAACACCACGCTAGTTCACTACGGGTTGGTGATTTCAACGTTTATGTATGGCATTAAAAAATACACATTGATACATGCCTGGGTTTGAACCTGCAAGCTTGTGCATATGTGGGTACTTAGACTAAATCTATATTACCTTTTTTACGCTCAAATTACTTTGTAACATGTTTTAATTAAATGTTGCAACTCTTCTAAGGCAATTTTACCTTTATTTCATCCGTATAAGAGCTAAATTTCAAAACATACTTTTAAATGTATTTTACTTACTTTAAAATATACCCGTAGGTAACAAATGTCTTAATCTAATTATTAAGACTTGCGTTGTGTATGTCTGAAGATAAGTTTATCATGAATACGAGACCTCCCCAAGAAAATGCTTTTCCTCCACTCACACATAATATCCATCGAATATTGCCACAATCACGTTCGGCAATAAAATATGAATTGTTATATCTAGTATTAGGTATTGCCGGAATATTTATTTGTTATAGGGGAATTAATATCATACAAAAATAAACTGACTCATACATAATGTATGAAGTTTGTTATACAAACTAATAAATACATTTTGTGAGTACTTCAGCTTCACTTGAATTGTATTAGAGGGTTTATTCTTAGAAAGAGGATTATAGTAATGGAAATAGTGATGAGATCACTCTGTGACCATGTGTAGGTTAGCGTCATAACTTCATAAGTCAGAATGATTCATTAACTTATTTCCAGGAAAATAATTTTATTTATCGTTACAGGAAGAATTTTAATTGGTTACAGAAACTTTTAACTTTATTTGTTACAGTTCATGTTGTTATTTGTTCAATTAATTGTTAAGTTTTTGTCCTAATTTTTGCAGGATAATATGCACATCGAGGTACTTATTTTTTATATTATTTACTATTTGAGCCGTGGTGGCCTAGTGGATAACATACCGGATTTGTATGCACAAGGTTGTAGGTCCAAATCCGGACAAGTATCAATGTGTCTTTTTCAATGTTATAAATACTTTCTTAGTTATTCTAAGACCAGTGACTTACGGTGACGGAAAACATCGTAAGGAAACCTGGATTTAATTATCTGAAATCGCCAACCCGCAGTGAGCTAGCGTGGTGATCAATCCTTCCCTATACGAAAAGAGGCCTTTGCCCTGCAGTGGGACAGTTATAGGCTGTTATTATTATTTACTATTTGCGTGCAATCAACTCGTGAAGTAATAAGGTTTCAAGTTCTTTTCGCCAAGACAAATATATTTCTGTTATTTTTCCAATTGTTTTTCTGTTTGTAAATGTTCAGCAGCTGCTGAGAGATTTAACTTGGAACTAAATATTTTGAACATACATTAAAAAATATTACACGATATTATTTCCTTGAATACAAACTACCGATAAACTAGACGTTGAGCGCTTATTTAAGCAAATACAAGGCTACAAACCGACCTATTAGTACCTACATGTTTTATAGATAAGGCAGGTCTAAAACCAATGACTATGTCCGACATGCATGAGCATACAGTACAATACATACATAACATCACGCCTGTATTCCCCGAAAGGGTAGGTAGAGGTGCGTATTTAGTACCTATACCCACATTTCAGGCGAGCCTATTGCCATCAACCGGACACAAATCCAGATTAAGTGAAAATTACCTAATGGAAACACCCAGTGACACTTTGCCCGACCAGGAATTCGAACCCAAGACCTCGTGCTCAGCAGTCGACTTTTGTGATGTTTTTTAGATATTATTTTTGTATATTTTCAGTATAAACTAATGCCTGATTGCGATCTCAATATATAATTAATAAATTACAAGACAAACGCGCGTACTCCCGCGTCCCGTTCTATATTTAAATATCGGATGTTTGTCCTAATCTCGAATTTTGTAGATGAATCAGCCAGTACCAGTACGTCGACCCCGCGGTACACAAGTGTCAGGTTTTATTTATGTGCATAAATGTATTTGCATAATACATTTCAATTATGTTGCGCGTCAAGGGCAATTTGAATATCGACCTCACGACTGTCTCTTCCGCGGAATAAAATGATGTTTATTTTATACTTTATATTAAATATATTATGTTGCAACTTCACGAAACCAAGCCCTACACCACACCACCCACATATAATTTTCAAGAAAAATTAAAAATCAACCTTTCACTACTTTCACCTATCGGGTTTCGGTTGCACACTGCTCATAAATACTCACGAAATAAATGATTAAATAATAATAAAACTAACCATAGTGCTGGGCCTTAGATTACAATAAACAGTATTATAAATACGATTATATAGGTTAACTCTCTCTTGCTCTTACACTAACTGTATAAAAACTTTTTTAACAATAAAGTAGATTTCCAACTGAAATAAAAATACAAGTATGGAATGTACGAGGACTTACTGGTATGGTGTCATAATAATAATTTCGGGGGTCGCCGTTATCGAAATCGACATCGAGGACTGTACTATAATAGCACCTATTTAGTTTTATCACCTAAATATACTTACAACTAAATTATGACAAAACATTACAGCTTGTTACTACACATGCGTTTTTCAGAGCATAAAGAATGTTCTCTTACGTTTAAAACGCAACGGAGATAAGCTAGCGACATGATACCGCTTGTACAGTACTCAGCAAGGTATATGTGCGTTATAAAAACGTCGCTGGTGTCGATAAAACGTGTGGATAGCACTTTAAGCGGCTATTAGAGCAGGTGCGTTATTCTGCAGTATGTTGGCACCTCGGCACTCGCAATCTGTGCCCTGCGAGGAATTTGCGTGGGAGATATACCCGTTTGCTGTCGCCGGGTTTTTCTGACGCCTCGTTCGATATATACGAATTTTCTCTTTTTGATTAATCTATAGCCCTTTTGTTGAACGCCGATACCACTTAAGTAAGCGGTTAGATACAAATTGAAATCGTTTTTCAATAAACGTTTCATTTAATTTCCACTCTTGTGTGGCGCTCGTAACTTACATTATACCTGGGTCATTACAGCTATATTATATGAGACAATACGTTCCTCTTCAAGATTGTGAAGCCAAAGTTATCATTGAAATAAAGTGTTGAAGCTAATCTAATCGCGTCGTAATGGTAATCAATTTCAATAAAACGAAATTGTAAGCTTTGTATTAAACTTCTTAGTGGAAATGGAGGGTTTATTGAATCGGAATTAGCTAACGCAAAGTTCATACAAAATGAATGGTATTAATCCCACGCGTTATTAGGTGCAGTAATGTCTGCCTACGGGCTCTATGATTTGACCGTTGTAATTACGTGTCATAAATCGCCCATATCACCGTTTTGCGGGAATCGTTATCGAGTGCTATTGCGATTATTACACGCCCTGGCACCTCCTACGTTATATCAAAAGACTATCATTGTGTTCACCGATTCTGTGAATTGCATTATCGTTATTATTCGTGTTACATTGAAAAATTGTGATACGGAGTTAAATATGAAATATTGGAATGTCATTAAAGCAACATGTAGGTTTTAGTTGTTGTTTAGATAATTTTTTAAAATCTTTCTATGTTCAATCATGTGAATTCTGAAAGGTAAACTAAGCGCTACTGCTGAGCACGAGGCCCTGGGTTCAAATCCCGGGTCGGGAAAAGTGTTACTTGGTTTTTCCATTAGGTAATTCTCAGTAGTAGCACGGAGTCTGGATTTGTACCCCGTTGATGGTAATAGGCTCGCCCCTTCTTACATTGGGACCAAAAAAACTAACTGGCGAAATGTGGGTGTAGGTACTATATGTGCACCACAGGCGTGATGTTATGTTATGTTTAACTTACTTTTCTTTTTTCCGAAATAGGTCGAACTAGTACCTACTAATTAACTCACATAAAATGATTGCAATCTGTAGACATCAATACTTATAATAAGGAATCCAGTTAAAAGAAGTAAAAATGCTGCACAGCACCGTCCCATCGTCGCACGTAACGACATAAACTTTTCTGTTTATTTCAAGAACTTTATATTTTTACTGAGAAGCAAGAACTTAAGTTATACATCAAGGTACGCAATTAAACACGTATGTACTTAAACACCAAAAGTGTTACCAACAAAATAACATTGCGTAGCGCTTAATGATTAAGTGTTCTCCGCAAAAAGTGACGTTATTTTCGGAATCACCATTAAGACGCTCTTCAGGGCTGCGGCTGTAATAATCGATTGTCCAAGAAGCGCGTACACCACCATATCGGATAATTAATCATGCTCTTATAAGGCGTTCACTACAGAATTACCAACCGTAATAAGCTGTGGACAGCGATTTATTACTGAAACAACATGAGAAATATCACTTTCGGTGCGTAAGAAAGCCTTCCTTTTATCCAACCAAAAGCCGTAAAACTTGCAATCAAACTGATTATATTAAATATTCTCGAGTGAATCGCTCTTATAATTAAACATTTGTGTTTTTGTCTGGCTTGTCAATGGTTTTCCATGAAAAATGTGAGCGTCGGGCTTTTCAATAAATCAATGAGACGAATTAAGATGGGATTTTGACGGACAGTTGTTATTGAATGTACCAATTTTATGTCAGTTTATTGCCAACAAGGTACGGGTTATATTTATAATCTTGTTACTTACGCAAGATTAAATTAGCAGCTTTTTATACTGATAGATGACAATGTGATTTTCTTATCCAACTAACTTTTTGATAGATTAGTTTAAACAAGAAGTTTTATCGTCATTGTTTTTTAATTAACTAGAACAGATTATTGATTGCTTGAGATTCTTCGGTTGAATATAAAAGTAAATTAACTCGGCTTAATGTGCCTACCGACACAGTTCATCCTCTGAGAAATAATGAACTTGGACCGAAATAGCCGACAGAGGGCCCAGCTACATTTACTTATGTTTATTCTCTGTATTTGTTGTAGACAGCTGTAATCACCTCATTATTTGTTCATTAACTTTTTGTAGGATTGAATTGTTTACAAGCTTGATTTGTTCATATAACATTATTAGTATTTTCTTCATCGGAGACTTGATAGTAGAACTAAAGCTGTAAAAATAAATATTTAGGATGCGCAGATGATATTATTATAGACGTTTTTATTGTAGTTGGACATGGCACAATTCGAGCCAGTGTTAATATTGTATATTTACTGCACTTTTTATTGCAGATTTGTAATTTATGTCAGCTTTGTTGTAACGTAACGTTATATAACAACTTTGATGTCCCAAGACGCTGGCGTGAGCGCAATTCATAAGAGTTTTATTGTCTGGTTTACGACATTTTTCTAATCCGATAAAATGTCTCGATGTGTGTTCTTCAAATATTTTTATAATAACGACGTATAATGTATGTTGATTAAAACATAATGTTTGAATAACGTTTGGTTTCGTTGGCTATAAATTGTCAAGGCATATTGCAAAATTGCCATCGTAATTAACCTTAAGTAAATTCCAGAGAATAAAATATTTGCGGGAAACACATGAACTGAAATGGCATTGGACAAGGTTTTGTGGAGGAATAATAGGGAAGCCTTTGCCCAGCAGTAGAACACCGAACAGGCTACATAAAAAAAATACATATTTAGGTAAAGCAATAAAATGATAAGAAAAAACATTAATAAAATACATAGTTACCTACATACAAAATCAAGAAATGATTAAGTACGTATTCAATTGATAAATAACATTAGAAAACGCCCAACAAAACTGTTCTAAGTTCAAAAAGAATTGTTTAGTCTCTAAAGATTTCTCAGTCAGAGAGAATTACGAAGAAAAGCATTCCAGTTACAAAGGAGATGTTTTATTTTTTCGTGTGTCTGTACGCGTGATTATTTGTGGCCGCGTGTTTAACATGACTTCATTGTTCCCGTCACGGAGATGTGAATACCACTCTGATACAAACTTATATCTGCTGTTAACTGTGTCACTACTGCAGCTGTCATCGCATTGAAAACTGTCATCTTGACAGTTGTTGTGTGCCGTTAAAAGTTAGTTCCTATTTTCATCACCAGCACAGATAAGTTTGTTTTATTATAATTTGGAACTGCCACGGGCAAGGACCGGCCTTTCCCGGTTTTCAATGACCCAACAATCTCCTTGAGAGATATACAGGCGCTTGATCATTAATTAGTCTAAAAGCTTCTTAATAAAGCGATTTAAAAGCTATGAAACGGCAGCCCTTTATAAGTTTCATTAAGATAAGAAGATTTATTGATGGTGCGGTACTTAACTCAAGTTTGAGTAACGTATGGATGTTTATTGGATTTATTTAGTTGGTCTCTTGAGTGTTTAAGTGTTGTTTTATTTATTTTAGTCCCTTCTGGCTGAGGTGAGGAATGAACGTAGAAGGTACCTACATAATAAATTACATACTTAAACTGATAATTAGAATATGTACGTTGCTATTTACCTATTTAAGGGCGAGCTGTGGTATGTGTGACAATTGTTCCTTTGTAATGAGAGATGTCTTGATACAACAATTAAGTTTTTGACGAGGCATATAAAACGACAAGACTAAACTGAAACTTAACAAAGTTTTGGATTTCAAACCTTTTAGTTGCGATTAGAGACGAATTCATCGTACTCCTGTTTATATTGCCAAAACAATTTCATTTCCCATTAAATGTATTTACCAACTAACAAATATTGAACAAAAGCTACATCAAACACGGACAATGAATCCCCAGATTGGATTCCCCCCGTCACGTCCAAATGACTGGCGTGGAGTGCAGCACAATGGCTCTTCGGGGTGGTCACACCATATAAATTAATGTCCAAGAATGACAGCTAACGAAATACAATTTAATTATTTCATTCCAGAACATTTCCCTTTACGTATTGCAGATTCGAATTTGTTTAAGCCTGTATGTTTATGCTAAAAACACGTTCAGCAAATATTGTATTGTATTGTTAATAAACCTCTTTTCCTTTGTTTTAGGTAAGTGCTGACAGGAATCAGACTTCGACTGTTATTCATCCTTGAGCGGTCAGCCCACGTGGTTCGTATTAATATTCATGATTATAATTTATTCGAATGATCGTGGCGATACGGCCATGGTATGTGTATCCCGTAGGCTGCGAATGTACGGAGTGGAGTGGAACAAGTCCGGCGTTGTTCTGTTTTGTTTAGACTGTGGAACAGAGATGGCTTTGTTCCTATTTGTATGAAATTTAGTCTAGCACCTGGCTTGCCGAGGTCATTATAATCACACCATAGCACGTAGGCGGTCATGTAAAAAAAACAATCACTTTTATTGTCGTCTGCCTGGCACGTAGATACAGGGAAAACTAGTAATTAGGGGACGAGTTCTAAGGACCATGATCAATGATGATCACATTCATCATCAGCCTATCTCATCACATTCATCAGCCTATCTCATCACATTCATCAGCCTATCTCATCACATTCATCAGCCTATCTCATCACATTCATCAGCCTATCTCAGTGCACATGATCAAACGAAATTCACTTATGAAAGTTAACACACGCCAGTTGGGTCATAAAATAAATTCCAATCGTTTGTCAACATAAACAATCTTTGGCAGTGTCGTGTATATAACTAAAAGCCATTACATTAAATGTTATGGCTTTTGCGGACGATATCAATAAATGTGTAATATTTTACAACTGCAGCCTACCAATTCGCTTGCTGGTTACATCGGTGACTGTGTGTAAATTCTAGCAAATCACGTGAGGAAAAAGGGCACGACCAGCGATAAGTGAAGCTTATTTTACTTGAAACAATAAGTACTACGGCGCAGAGAAATGAAGTTAGGCTGGTTGTTCTTAATCGAGAACAATTAACCCGCTTTCTCAGAGTTTGTAATTGACTAAGAGTTTGTGCATTTGTAAGTTCCAAGTACGATCGTAAATTTATATAGCTTCATGTAAAACAGACGGAATAAATTGTGCCTTCACAAATAGAAGTAATTTATCGCTGCCAGAGGAAGACGAATTAGTAAGGCGCACGTTGACAGGCTTTATCTGTTCAACATATTTATGTAACCGATAAGTTTACGGTAAAATATGAGAAAGTTCCAAATAAAGTGTTTATCAGCTTTCGGCGTGAAACAGGCGCGGAGCGAGAGACGGGACGCATTGGAATATCGAGTTACCTACCCATACACATTCAGCGGAACCGTTGTTCGTTCAGTCCAATACAAATTGCAGCAAGGTGGGGAGACACAAAAGATTGGCGAACATCTCTGAATAAAGGTATTTCTATGGAAGTCCTTGAATATTGTCAATTGGACTATTGTGCTGACAATGATCGATATTACAATACGTTGTTGTCAGAAAAGAAGCTTCAAATTGTTGGTATAGAAGAATAGTTACAAATTGAAGTGATGGTAAAATAGAGTCTGCAAGAATAAGAGATGCGGAAATGCATTAATTTCCAAGTGTTATACAACTTATGACTTTGGTTTGAATAGCCAAGAATATCGGCCGACTCATAATTGTTAGTAATCATCGATGCTCAAACAGGAAGATACG
Source organism: Abrostola triplasia (assembly GCA_946251915.1). Lineage (NCBI taxonomy): Eukaryota > Metazoa > Arthropoda > Insecta > Lepidoptera > Noctuidae > Abrostola > Abrostola triplasia. The sequence continues at coordinate 4,919,013 of OX276432.1, read as the reverse complement.
AAAACAACCAACCGAAATATATCCCCATCACATTTGCTTGCAAAATAAAGACGTATTACACAAACTTTCGTTCAAAAATCGTCACTTTCTCGATCCCTATTGGTAGACAGCCCATCAATATACGTAAGTGTAAAGAGATTGTTCCGCATCAGCGCACTTCCCCGCCGAGGCACGAGACAGGATCGAACCGGCCTACTTTCCGGGCCGGTGCATCTGAGAGACCACGTGTCCACACTAAAAGGGACGCGTGCCGTACCAAATGGCCCTTGAGAGATATATTTGAGTGTCTGACTGGTGTGATTACTGATTGAATATTAATTAAATGTTGAAAGGAAGCTTAATCTAAATTGGTATTATTATTGGAATAAGGTATAATCATGCGTTTGGCTTAAACGTTCTGATCATCTAATGCCATGCGGATATTTGATCTGTTACCATCTGTACTGATATTAATTATGTATGATATTCCACCGTCGCAACATCAAAAATATCGTGTATGTCAATAGTCGTTACAAACTAACTGCAATATAATAGTTATATTCTGGTGGACCTTAATCTTATGTCAGCTTACTATAAGACGTGAAATACGACACATCATAATCATGCTCGGGGAAAACATCCACACACGGCGATGCTCAAACTCGCGACATAGCACGTTTGTTCGATATTTCTGTTCACAGAGCAATAACCGCTCCGCACTAACGTAATGTTCATAAAGTTATAATGTGCATCGTAATATCCTACAGAAAGTTTCACAAGACGCCACCCGACGCTGGCAAACGTTTTTCTTGGCCCATTCAATAGTTTGTGTACGTAGCGCGTAAATTGACTTGTCGACACATCACTGTTTCTTCATCTCGGAACAAAAATGTTTGTTTGCTAATAGCGAGTGGAGTAGCAGCGCTGAATGGTGCAAACTTTCCAACGTACGGCGTATTGTAAACATTGTTAGTATCTTTCAGGTCATTTATACTATGTTTACGTTTTTCAATTGCGGAGTAACTGTTGTGCGTACTACGTATGTCTGTTACTATGTCGATGTGAATAAGCATGAATCAGAGTGAACGAATTGTTTCGCCTGATAATTTTAGAATACGAATTCTTGTTTGGATTTGGCGTAACTCTAGTTGCTTGGGTTGTAACCAGTAACATATAAACATTTTAGAAAATATCGAATCTTCGATCATGTAATGCTTTTTATTTATTTCAAATTGGGGTTGTCAACCCTTAACTTCAACAAAAGCTGAAAGTTCTTGATTATATGAGTATCATAAAGTAACTAATTATTATTAGAAAGTAAGGAACAAACACTTGTAGGCCATAGATTTACAACTTGACACGAAAGCGACTTTTAAGAGCAAAAGTTATTGCCGTACCGGTACCGAGATATTTCTCGTTGTTCCTGCGTGGAACCCACCTGTAGGGAACGTGACTGTCCATACTTACATATAAATTACTAACAGTAATAAGTAAGTCTTATTGGTGGGAACATAATGTAGCAAACGTACAACAAACATAAAGACGAATGTTAATACGAGTTCGCCGTTAGGTTTTCAAATGTAAAACAAGAGATGAGAAGTGCCGATGTGTTCCGATGAGAGCCGAAGAATGCCGATGTCAGCTACCTTGATGTATGGACAAACAATGTTGGGGGCGGTCCCGCGGGTAAGTTTTATCGCATCGCGTTACCTATCCGATGTCCGTGCATTTCCGTGGCGTCGCTGTGTTTAATTTCACTTAGCGATCGCCTCTTGTTATTGTGGCCTAGATGCCGAGGAAAGCGGCCCAGCCCATTATCCACGGCTTCCCAACCCGACTAACTTGTATGCTCAATCTATTTTGATGCGACTTCCATTCATAATTTGCCTGTCCGTCCTGTTCGCATCCTGAAAATGAGGCTCACGTTTCTTGTGTAAGCTTTATATCGGTGTTGGGATCGTTTTAATAGAAGTCTTTGGACTCGAACCTCATGCTTTGAAGAAATACTCAATCTGTGAATTAGATTGTACCGTCGATTGCTTGACTTGAATTTTCATTGTAATAGCATCAGACATTCAGACTATTAGTTGATGAAATTTATACGTAATTACAGGTCTCATTAATCACATCAATGTGCTACAAAAACACAGTTTTTAATACAGTAAGCGGTAAACGGCTGTAAGCGGAAAAGTAAATATTAATTACCATTGCACGTGACATACCTAATTTATTTTCCAATGCAAAAACTAATTCAATTAACGTCCATTTTGAAGTAGGTGCATTAGTCATTCCGCAGTAGGTCATTAATCTGAAAATGTGGAACGTACCTTATGTATTATTTCGTTAATAGTCAGGTAACCTAAGTAAGTTCTGATTGATTTCTCTCTACATTGAATAGTTGTTTTACTTGTCAGACATATATCCACGTGTTCCAGAGATTCAATGCTTGTAGTTTGTAGTTATGAGTCAGTAAAAGCAGATGTGTTGCCGTACCCGGCTATCGGTGACATGTGCGATGTATTTGTACATGACAGCCATGAGCCACCTCACCTCGCCGCGTGCGCCGATTGACACGCGTATTTGTATGGCAGAAAATAAATTATGTGTCATTCGGACGCTGGATTAATTATTCAGCTTTAATTGAACCCGCATAGCGTGTTTGTTTATTTTGTGGTTTTATTGCCTTTATAATTTCTGTATTTGTGATTTGTCAAATGTTTTGAATTTTGATTTGTATAATAGCAATAGTTAAGATTTTCTGAATACACAGTCATGTCTTTTTATATAATATCATATTATTTAAATATTTTCGTTGGAAATACCATCTTCATCTGTTGTTTTCCCATAAATACTAGGCAGACTTAAATGTGTAAGAAGGGCGTAAGTAATTAAGTCATACCTTTTTTTAACGTGCCACGAAACCACAGTATCCTGCGCCAACAAAATAAATTGATGGAAACAAAGGACGAAAAAGAAAAAAAAACACGCGTCATAATGTTCCAGCGTATTCCAAATTTGAATACAAACGTTTGGGCGTGAATACACTCTAATTGTGCGCGCCTCAATTTTGAATTTTGATTGCGTGTTCCTTTATTGTTTTACACGCTTTTGTCTATGCTTTTGTTGTAGCCCTCACTCGACTATGATTGCTTTGGTGACTATTTAATCGAGTACGTAAAATCTAACGATTGTTACGAGCTGAAGTGAAGTATTTATAGAGGAAAATCTAAACTAATGAAAACATTTGAATAATAATGAATATATTTTATAACAATAGATCAATTAAATGCGTTCATGAACTAATTATTTTAGCATTTAATTTATTTAGAAAAAATAAAATATGAGATACCTATTTTATTATCGTGCCTGTAAACGGCCTGTAATACATTTAAGGATTATGTTTCGGATATTGCAATTTTATGAGCGTACTTCACCGTAAGTAGAGTACTTTGCTACTTCCCGGTCGATATTTAGGAGCGGCAGTAAACTAGCAACAATGCAACGGAGCACTTGACGCCTACTGTTACACTCCTATCCCATGGCTTTATGTCTAATGGCCGTCCATTTACAACACTGGACTCCATGACAAAGTTATAAATATACTTATTATTCTAAATTCAAAACCTTGTCTGTGGAATAACAAAATTTTATTGCTTCTGAACTGTGGTAGAAATAAGAAATAGAATTGGTAAAGAAAAAACACGAAACCTAATCAATTCTACTCGTGGCACGTGTTTTTATGCTTTTTAATTTTCACAGTATATTAGACTTAGTGACTAGAAACTGCAAAACTTAAAGTTGGCACAAGTACATGTTGGTGTCATCATCATCCGAAATACGTCTACTGTTGAACAAAGGCCCCTTAGGTAAGAGGGGGGTTGCCATAATCCCCACAAGCGGCTTAGGGATCGCAGTATTGGTATTGGTGAAGTTACAAAAGACACTGCTGCCCATCTTCTGGATTTTCCCTTAGTCTCCTCTTACGACACCCACGGGAGTAAGGGGGGTGGTCAATTCTAGGCCGCACATTTAGGCCGCCACTGGGCATGATTTGTATGTAACTATTCATGTAAGCATGTCTACGTGAACACATTCATGATTCACAAATCAATCAGAAACATTAGCATGTCTTTTTTCGACATTGACCTCAAGACTAACTAAGTAGGCAACTCCTACCGAATATGATCACCGAATTGATGTAGTGGATTTGCATGCGCGGTGCGAGTTTGCGCCTAATTGATATTCCCTGTAATCTTTGCCAATATTTAGCCACATGACCGGACGATGAGTGCGATTTCATCTTCCTATCGAGTTTACGAACCATTGTTGAATAGATACGTTAGGAACACGGAAAGCTTTTGCTTATTTTGTCGCCGCGTCGTAGAGGTGGAGCTAATAATCTTGATAGGTTGTTACTACTTTTGTGAAATTTGATCGAACTATCAACAAACTCATAAAACAATCACATACTAGTGACATTTGGACAATACTGTTTCTTGCTTAGCATCAAATATGTATTATGCAAGTTTAGGCAGATATAAATTACTACACATAATTATTAGGATAGAGTGGTTCAAGGGCTTAGCCCAGCAGTGGGTCACCTAAAAGCTGATGATGATGATAACCTCTGGTTTCTATTTTATTGTTTTTGATATACTATTATACCCATCTATGTATGAAAGCATACGATTGATTCATGCTGAAGTGAAATAAACTTATGGTATCACTAGTCGTAGTAGTCGATCAAGATAGACGAATATTTCTTTCGAATACAGTCGTTTGTGTAAGATAGATTTACGTTTGTAAAGCCACGATGCAGGAGACAATTCAAGTGTGAGAAACGTTACAAAAGAAAGCCAACAACTACTAGCTAGTTCTAACTATCCTCGATCCGAAAATAAATCAATTATTCAAAACAAAGTTGTAAGCAAGTTTCAATCACTATGGATATGCGTGGTCTGGTCTTGCCATATAAGGACGGTATGCTTGTCAGCGCGCGTTGCAACTCGAATTATTAATTAAACTAAGCCCTATGTAGGTCAGTCGGTAATTACGGCCGGTGCTAATGTCACTGCTAACACCCGGCTAATTCAAGCTGCCAGTCAACAGGTTCATGAGACAAACGCCTAACTATAATCCGCCTCTACTGTGATACTACCCACGTTGTTGGTACCTGCCCAATATTTAGCTCTATCAGTGCTCAAAACCTCTATGAAAATTTAGCTATTGGTGGATGCTTTGATATTTTTTTATAAAACCCTTGTCCATATTGTCTGGTTCTTAATAAAAATATCCGCGGCCGTGAAGCCGGAATTTCCTTAAGGAAATGTAATTTAGCGTATCTTTAACTACCTCTACTAAGAATTGAAGACATGTTAAAAGCTATTTTAATTTAATTTGTGAATTCCAAAAGGCTTTACTTTGAAAAATAAACTGTACTTATCTCAGCAAACACATAACTTTGAAACTTAAGGGGAAATATTGTATGATCTGCAGATGTTTGTCCCGAGTCTGGGTGTTTGTGTATGTAGTTATTAGTTTGGGAAACGCACCCACGATACAGGAGAAATTCCTTGTGTGAGTCCACGTTTAAAAAAAAACAAGATTATTACTTATTGATATCTACGTGACTTTAGTTTTATAGGTATATATTTTACCATCATTAGTAGGGTTATTATCTACTGCCATAGGAAACTTCAAAACAAATGGAATGATTAACATGTATGTTTTTCGGGCCAATGCGTACTGGTATTATAATGGGCGCCTACAATAGACACCACGGATATAGTTACGCCAGCAATGTGGTGCGTTATGGAGTGTTGGTGACATTGGAGCTATTAACTGCGCAGTAGGTAGGTACCTACTGAGTATAATAGTGTCTGTTAATGAAAAGAATAATGACACAATAAATTACTACAAAATAGGTGACTATACTTTAGTAAGAAGTAGGTAAACTACAATATCAAGACACACTATACAATGTGTAGCTGTGTAGTAACTCTTCTGCGGTGTGGTGCCTTAGTTATGGTGTCCAAGTTAGTCTTGTAAGAGGACTCTAACGACCTGCCTTATGTGCGTTTGGTGGGCACCTGAGTTACTTAGTGCGGTGAGAATGCTACATACTAGTGTTTTTATCCCCGGCATTGTTTGGATACCTATAATTCACTAAACAGTGAACTCAATTCGTTGTTATACAGAACAGTTAAATAAAACATGTAAACAATCACGAACCCTAAGTTTACGGTAGACGTGAGGAAAATTTTAAATAATCATTGAGTCTATTATGTCCTTCATCTAAATCTGTTATTGTTACATTGTGCTTTAAATCAGTTACAGCTAATTACATATTATTATAGTCAGTGAGACAAACTTTTATGGCGATGGTGAGATGTACTTGACTCCTTAATGAAGAACGAGTTAGGCAGTTAGAGGGCTACCAAGGACCAGTCCTTTAGGGATATAAAATTTGTAAAAATACCAGGCTTTTTGTATCCAAATAAGACCTTTTTAAAGCACAACTTATTTATGTAGACATTAAAAATATTGACAAACTTTACGATCTCGTAAATACACAAGCAGGTTCAAAAGTGGATTAGCTAATTAAAAACGAGGATACAATTACATTTATGGTCATTTTATGACTTCAAATGTTGTATAATAACTATGTAATTCCCTTTCTATTAGCATCTACGTTGTTAAAATGGGAACAGGTAATAATGTGTTTTCTCTAATTAAAATGCAATAGTGTGTGCTTCCAGGTATTTTACGGATAAGACAACTGCATGGCCTAACTGTAAATGGTCGAGGGTACTAATAAAATAATCGATAAAATTAGCGAGGTGAGCGCGTCGTGTGTAGCCGCACTTAATGAACACGAAGCTATAAAATGACATAATATTTCCTTAATCATATTTAATTATGTTTGCGACACTATCATGTTAAGTTTTCACTCAGCAAATGAAATCGCGTGTTACATACTTTCAAGGACTGGTACAACTGGACATATTTTGCAGGTTACACCCTTTGTTGTCGGTTGTACAGCTTGTATCATGGCCTGTTTGTGGCCTGCAGCAGGGCGCGACTCTGCAGGCTTGGCGCACGCAACGCTACCGGCTACAGAATAATGGCCCTTGTGATTTATGCTTTAAATTAGCTTCTGGAGACTAAAAAATACGCATGATGAGTTTCGCTTTTGTTATTAATTGTGTTGCATGCTCGGAGCTTAACTGTACAGATATTTAATCACAGCCTTATTTTGAGCGCCTTAGACGGTGACGCTTTTTTACTTGACCTGTTTCTAAAGTTGTTAAGTTTGAAATGACCTTATTTAAAAAAAAAACTAATAATTGAAAGAGCCTTTTCCATAAAATGTAAATGCTTTAGTACATGTCTAGGGTCCTATTAGGATACTGGCAATGATTTTTACCCGTCAAAAAAACGGAGAATTTTCTCAAGTCGACGCGTACTATATAGTTTTTATTGACTATATTTTTCCTTGTAATAAAATAAAAAAATACTAGTTGATACAAATTCAAATAACATGTTACTAGTTATAAAAGTAGTTTCAAGTCTCTATAGTAACTTTAAGCTCATTTCTTAAAGCTTTCGTCCATAAGCTTTATGTGTTTTGGTCGGCGAATGACTTGTAATTTGTCGATACTTTGCGTAATTTTGTGATCTTTAAACTGTACAAGTTACTGCGGCGCGTGGCTTCGGGCGGTCTCGTATCAATTTATTTTGATTTGCTGCCCAATATTTTACTAGCTATGGGAACAAAATCAGCGTCAATAAACTTATTCTGTAGGTATCTCTGGGTACAGAACTTGTTGAAACCGAATGCACGCCGCAACCGGGACTATATCTTATTTATTATGAATGTTCGTAGCAGTACAAAGCTGTTTGTGCGCCCACATTTCACCAAAGAGGGTGTTTATTCCATTTATCGGATACAATTACAAATTTAGGATGGCATTGAATTTCCTAACAAAAACTTACAGCACCTATTATACGACCACGAAATCAAAGAGTACAATATCATGAATAAAATATCTTGGATGTTAATTCTTGGAATCGATCAAGTTCTTTTTAACTTTTCCCCCTTGTTGCACATTGATGATGAAAGCCATTTTTATAGTCCCGCGTATCTGTCAGCTCGGCCGCAGGATGTTTGCTTTACTTTTTATAATCAGAGTACACAAACTTAATAACTTCGAGATGTTAATATGAGATACGAGTACCGCATGTGAATGTTTCTGATATTATTTAAACGACGCGACAATGTCAGTGGGCAGGATGTGCCCATCAACAACTATCTCTAGAGGATTGTTTGTACGTAATAAATAAACATTACAATACTTTGTGGCCGCACACCGACCGTAAGATACCAACATTAAACTTTTAAATGGCACTGCTTTGTAAGAAATCTTGATACTCCGTGTATCGCATTAAACTGAAGAATGGCCCGAGATTATGAATGAATTGTACACTCTTCATGAATTTTGTATTCTTCGATATATATTGCTTCATTTAAATAAGGAACTTGTAACAGTTAATGCTCAAGCTTGGTTCTCTGTCACGTAATTAGCAAGTGTTACAGATTTATGCTTGTTAGCGCCGCCACGACTCAAGACTCATTTTATTATTAGGAACTTTTACTTCATAGAAACAAAACAACAGTAACGAATTGTGTAACAGATATGACTAATAAAAGTAGCAGGATTATAACACTATAACATGTGTGGAGTCGGATGAGCGGGGGCAACGAACTCTAACGTCTAATGGTAGGTATTAAAGATGTTATTACACACGCAGACGAGTCGCTAACATCTGTATAATCAGCATTCTTGAGATGCAATGTGCATGTTATTGGCGGTTACAAGTCCAAGCTTACAGTATACAGTCAAATGTTTATTCTGGGTAAACATCTTTGCGGAAGTATTTAGTTAAAGGAAGCTTAAGTTTTTCTCATTAGAAATTAACACTGAGTTCACTGTGGCCATGTTCCACATTTAGCAAACCCCTGGTTGTCTTACAGGTAAGCTTATCAGGAATAGAGTTGGATCCTATTTCATTACAAATATTTAAATGAACTTAGTTTTACCTTACACGTCAAAAAAAGATAGGGCTACGTTTTTCTATAAATATTAGTACTATAGTAGGTACTATATACTTGACATGATCACGAAGGTACAAAGTACTGTGTAGTCCATGTTTGCTGAGTTGTAATGTGTGTGTGATTAGTTTTCCAAATCTCTCGTTATGAGTAAATAACGCTTACTTTCAGATTCGTGCGTGGCTCATTAGTTATTTCGTAATAACCATGGTGTGCCAATCCGTTCAAATAAACATGGCTGAGGTTAAGTCAACTTAGAATGATGGTGACCCTATGGTTGTGTTGTGTGTATTAGTAGTTAATATAGTTTCTTCTTATGAAGTAAATGTTGACGTGCGATAGAATAAGGCAAAAGCTCTATTCCTTTGGGGAACACTTTTCCTAGAGAGACTTTATATACTGAGTTTATATATTATTATAGAGACTTTATATATGAGTGCCGAGGTGATGCCTAAATACGTCGTTTTCATAGACTTCAAGAAGTATGTACTGTGCCTATATGCGTACCTATCATTATTCAATACGCTACTTATTTTTGTGCCTACTTAATAACCTGATATTCGTAGGTACCTATCAAGTAATTTCAGCAGTTGGTGCTAAGGTTATTTGATAGTTTGTAATAGCTTGAATAACATTGAAATGCAAGTAAACTGTAGATGTATTTTTATAGTATTTTCAGTCCCATCTAGTTCTCAAACAGCAGGTGTAAGCCACGTATGTGTCGAGACATCCAACTTTACTTTATACACCATTGTTCACGAGAACAATGCTTTGTAATTAAATTAAGTTGGATCCCACAGATAACAGCGGGCACACGCACCCACAAACAAACTTTAGGTGATTAATACGCACTATAAATTACTCTACACTTCTACTGAGAGATTCTATTAACAAATAATGTTAATTACATTTTTCAACGCTCAAATATTTGAACTCTATCAGTAGTCTCAAATTTCCTATGAATACCTAATAAGTACGTGTTAAAATGTATTTATTATATTTGACTGTTATAACCGAAGAGTACATACCTACATGGTACCACATCATGTGTAACAAATTGTTTTTTAAAGCCCAGCAGTTGTGTATCATCAGTACCGGTTCGCCGCGCGCAGTCAATTTCTGTTTTCAAGGTTAAAAGGTTCAATAGCACTCGATTATAAATCATCGATACCCAAATTGTATCAATACGTCGATGAGCTTGAATCTACAGGTTATTTATGATGAAAAGGCCTCAATAGGTGTATGAAATTGTGAGGTCCAGAAGGTTCGTAATTACTGAGGGCAGTGATCCGCGAAATGGTTTTGTGCGCCGGCGCAGGCACGCGCAGCCGTCACTATTACAATGAACGATACGCTCGGACGAACGCAGCTTTTCAAATACCTGTGAAATAGAGAAATTTGTAAAAACGCGTTAAAGCTAGCACGATTGAGTTTTTCATCCATTTGAAAGTTTGACAAAAGTTCACAATAACAAAAGAAAAAGCAATGTTGACCGTAGCACGTAGGGCTACACTTATTCTATTTATGGTTCAAGTTTTGTTTAAAACATTTATTTATGACAAAAGTAGACGCGATTGAATTGTAAAGTTCGTTACATGAATATGAAATGCCAACCTAAGCGTTGGAAACCTTATAGCCGAGTAAATTAAGACTGTCTGTCTGATTCAAGATTTATCGTCTATGAGAGTGGTTCAGCCACATGCATATTATATTATGTCGCTGACATATTTATTAACTCAAGGTTTTTAAATAAATCAACAGGGTTATTTTATTATTATATTAATAAAAGCATACATTACGGATGGGCGCGGCTAGTAATGTAAGTCCGCGGGGCAGAAAGCACGGCCAATGGGAGTGCTTCAGCCTGTGTGGTCACTCGCAATTACCTGTGTAAACGTACATCCGTACCTTTTATTAATAAGTACCTTCGTTACTCGAACCCTGTAATTTTAATTCAATAATTTCTTCTCCACTAAATGTTTTATTGTATCATGATAGTGATAATTGCTGGAAATTAACATGCGTGGTCGTCGTATTTATTCCCGATTGTGTCTTTCAATGTATCCAAGACGCAGATACGGATTTACCTCATATGTTTATACAGTACTAAATCTTATAATTCTGAACAAAAAGATAAAAAACTATCAGTGCTAAGAGTTGTAGTCGATGTTTTTAAATAAAAAAATATACTGAAGATTGTGTTTAATTAAATAAAGTGATATTGATATTTGCAAAGCATTTAAACTTGGAGAAGGTTAGCTTCTCTTATAAAATAACTGCAAAAGTTCTTCATGTGATTAATCCTTGAAAATACTGCACACGATACACACGCTATCTTTGAAAGTCCACCGGTCGACAGGACCTCCCATTCGCGACATTTACACAGATACACAGCCCGCTTTAGTACTTGTATGTTTAGCACTGACATGCGGACGACCAACACAGTACAATGAATACCGTTCACTCTTTTACCTTTATTAATCACGTTAAAATTATAAAGGCGAAAGTTTATATGTTTGTTAGCTCTTCACGCTCAAACGGCTCGACCGATTTTAATGAAATTTCATATGGAGGTAGCTGACACCCTGGATTAACACATGACATACACTATCTGCTTTGCTGCTGCTTGCTGGCTAGTGCTTTCTATCCCAAAAAATGCAGTGGGTAACACCGCGGGGCGCAGCACAAGCAGTACTTTCAAAATGAGGTGCCTAGATGAGTTTGGATTACTCTTTGTTCTTACATTATATACCAACAAGAACTAACACGCTACATAGTATTCAAAGAACGTGGGGTATATATAACTAAACGTCACAATATGACGTCTATAAAGTAAGATATTGATCTCACGTATCTTACGCTCATCATGGAATAACAATAGGTGATGCGTTCGTATTCTATTTGTGTGTCTGTAATCAGATTAGTGCGAAGACAGACTGATAGACACCAATGAATGGACACGCGGCCGTTTTACAGCCTACGTAAATCTTAGCAATAGCAACGCCTATGCATTGAATTTATGGATGCTTTCTGTCTCTAACTGCAAACAGTTTCATCATATCGGTCCGTAAATGTCCACGGTTCAACGTGGGCTCCGTCATAAAACGTTAAAATGTACCCGACAGGATCATACTCAGGTACTATAAAACCATAGTGTAATGAGCATAAGGCGGATACCTATCACTTACCGGGTCAGTTCAATAAATATCTGTTTGTTTACGACGTCCTCAGAAAGCGTTGAGGTGGTCCTGAACCCATAACACTCGTCAAAATATATATATGTACAAAATTATTGTCGACTATAATAGGAATTAGCTGTAGTATTCACAAAATTCTGTGCTCTTTGTATAATAGCAAAAGATTGTGGTGTATAAAACAATTTAATCTATCTTATTTTGGGATAACCAAAAACGCAGCAACACCATATTACATCCCAGTGTTCGTCCAATTCAATGTTTAGAACCTACCTAGTTTTTTTTCGTATAACTTACCTACTAACTGTGATGTCATTCACTACATGCTGTGTTATATGGCATACGTCACGCTAAGCGAATTTGAAAGGCACAGTAATTAAAATCGCAGACAAGGCTGGGCAGATTCTACGAATCACTACGAATCATTAACTTGCGACAAAGCCCAGACAGTCTTTTGTCGTGGAATACATATTAAAATGGCATATATCCTGCGACTCTTGATAAGGGAATTTAGTATCACCGGTTCAACAGAAGTTGGTTAGGAAACAGCATACAATAGATTTACATACGGGAAGTTTTTAGATACGGAAGAATTTGAGTTTAATACCTTCGTCGAAGAGAATATGTTATGGGAGCTTTCTTATTTCAATCTCTATCTGCAATCAGTTTTATCATCATAATTCTTCCTATCATCATTCTTTATTTTATCCTAAAATTTTCAGACAAGGAATACAATTGCACAAATACGTATGTGGTAATCAAATTATTCCAATTCCACTAATCCTTACTTAATACGCAGGAGAAATATTAATTCAATTAAATTGAATAAATTGTTAAACATAAAAGGTGGCTATTAAGTAAATGGGATACAATAAGTTACGTGCACTTAATTTGTGTACGTGGGTATGACAGAGACTTCGCTCCCAAGTTTGACAGTTGTTAAATGAGAGAAAACCGAGTGGGCGATATTACTTGAAAGATTGATGCTTCTATTACAAGTACAAACCGGCGTTATTTACTGAACCATAATAAATAACGCATAAGTAGTCCATAACTATGCAAGGAGGCCATGAAACAGTCATAAAATATGAAAATATTTTTGGCAAATCTTTGTATAGGTACATCTATAAGTAGGTCCACAGTTTGTTGAAACAGGAAAATTGAGGAGTGTTTGCATTAAAGTCAGAACTTCACAAAATAATGATGTCTGCGTCTAAGTTCATTGATTCAAAATAAAACTTTAAATCATACACAATGAGGTGTATTTTTCATTGAATTCCCCCTTCTGGAGTACGATTTGTTTTGACTGCGAAATTTTACTGAAGTTTTACAGACGGAGGGGTCGTTGTCCGATGACGGCAGCGAACAACTCAGCCCCATCTCATCTTATTTCAGGTGCAGTGGTCGGAACGCAGTGCGCGATATTTACTAAAACGTACTACGTCTGCGTTGAAAACAGGTCAAAACAGAATTAGGTACTACTTTTTGTATACATACTCGTATTGAATCAGAAATGTATGATTGTGTAAGTTTAATTCTAAAATATGTGGAGAGTAACTGTAAATACCTCAAAACAACTAGCTAGACATTACCGTGTGATACAATTTGGAGTTCCTCTACGTTCAATAATTTCTATTTCTGTCTGCATTGTGGTATGTCAACTAAAGATAATAGCAGAGGAGAGCGGTACTATTGTTCTCATCTTTCCCGACTTATCACCGGTGCCCGCCGTCGTCGCAACAGCCCATCTGTTAGCTGACCTAACATCTTGTACTACTAATAACCGCAACGGCCAAACTAATTCCCACTTCTAATGTTTGCCATATATGTTCCCACGTATGTTTTATCTACCCACTATTTGATATTTGCTCAAATCTAATGGGTAAATATTTAAATTATCTTCACTATAAACAAACTGATGTTACCCTCCTTTCGTTCGGTAATACTACACCGGGGCTCATAAATGCTGCCTTTCATCTCAGTAGCGTACGGCACGATGGGTGCAGTACAAAAAAAGAAGTAGGCCAACGGATGCACGGATCTGCCTCCGTATTGAAGGACATTTTCATAAGGTAGAGCTACCGTAATATGATACTCTGATAATCCCTAAACATTGAACGAACAAGATTACCAAACGAAGTTTTATCTGTCGTTAATGTTAGTATTTATGGTAAGGACGAAGTAGGGCGATGGATTCCAATGCATAGGTAGACAAAATACATAAAAATATACGATTGTAAAGATGGCATATATTTTTATTACATAATATTTATAATCTCATATAGGTATTTAATTTATGTCATGTCAAAAAAATAGATATTAACGTTTACTTACGACATTAAAGTTATTACTTATTCATCTAGTTATCTATAACTATTTTATTATGTAGTTATCTGTATAAATTATCGCTTTTTATCCCAAGCATGTGTTTTTATCGATTCAATATTATCCATTGTTTACAAGTATCTTCAGAAAAATAATAAGCAAGATAGGGATCAACGCGCCGACGCTCGTCACGATTGATGCTCATCTATTGGATAATAAGCCTTATAACAAACAGCTATTATTATAGAAAGTCCCCCAATTACGCTGTTTACACACTATCGAAACCTCTAGATTGGATCTCGCGACAACCCTACTATTATGATATTTAAATCAATTACTGTAATTATATTTGTGTTGGTGCAAGTACGTCAGTGTCCAGTGGGCGTCGGACTCCATTCAACTGTAATTAATGGGCTTGTGATAAGCGGTAAAACACTTTAGATTAAAATAGAACAGCTTATTATATGTACAGGCATTACTCTTCCATAGACATGCTTTAGTCAATCAAACGCCTATGTTGTGACGTGGAATATTTTTCACTCCTACACGAAGAAAGTATAATTTATATTACTTACTGGAGAGTTGCCTAGTGGTATCCGGTCAGCATTGACCATCTCCTTTCCACCCGTAGGTGTCGTAAGAGGTGACTAAGGGAAAATCCAGAGGATGGGTAGCAGTGTCTTCTGTAACTACACCACCAATCTATTTCTAGTATTATTGTTAACGTTTCCGTCTAGTGATTCAACTAAGAAACTTACTATACAGTTTTTCTTTGTAAAAAAATTACAATGCAAAAATTTATGTTTTAAATCATTAGTTTGTGTCATAGCTTCAGTAAACTTCTACTGTGATTTCTTGTGTCATTGATAAAACGTATAGTAAATAGATTATTAATAAAAAATGTTAAGAGATTATCATGCAGTACAAAAACCTTTGCCTAAAGAGTAAAGGTACTATTATTGTTTCTGTAAATGCATTTATACATACTTATACATACATATTTAATCATCATATCAACAAGAACATAATCACTATTATTTATAACAAAATGCCCACACAAGCCAAACTCACGAGTACCTAGTAACTAGACTGCCAAGATTTAACAAACAAATACAGTGACTCAGTTCAGAAAATAAATACATACAGCGAAGTGGGAGAGATAGCTAACTACTTCGATAACCTAAGCCCTTCTGACACAATTGGAGAGAGGACATTTCATTAAGTCCGTAATAAACCTAATTATAAGCAGGCCAATAGCATTGTTCAGCTGTGAATACTAACCTAACGTACCTAGTGTACTTTCCATCGTAATTAGCGCAAACCTATATTCGTTTATCGTAGAACTTCAATAATAGTGTTAATTATATTGGCCGCTTGCACCATACGTTAAATTAATAAGTGGATACTAAACTGTGGTTAAATGCTTACATATTAGATAGTTCGCAACGTGTGATTATAAGGCATGATTTTGATTTAAAGTTATGTTACAGAAGCTTTTATTTCAGAAGTTAATGGTGGTTTTAAAGTAAAGAGCAGAGTTGCTATCAAACGACTGCCTTGTTGGTTGCTAAGCGCGACTGCTGACCACGGGGTCTTCAATCCCGGGTCGGGCAAAGTGTTGCTGGGTTTTTCCATCAGGTAATTCTCAGTAGCAGCACGGAGTCTGGATTTGTGCCCGGTTGATGGCTATAGGCCCGCCCCCTATTACATTGGGATACGTAACATACCTGGCGAAATGTGGGTGCCCTCTACAGTCACCTATGCCTATCCCTTTGGGGAATACAGGCCTGATGTTATGTTTTTGTATATTTTATTGTATAGAGATAAGGCCAGTTAGCAAAAGATTTATGTATTTAAAACCTAATATGGCCTTATGTAAATATTTACAATGTAGGCCTCCGCATAATTACATTGTTACCTTGATTCTAACAAAACATTTCCTTTTACAGGTAAGCTCCAATCACCGTTTTACACCATCAGAAGTGTCAAAGGTAAATAAAATCAGACTCTAGATCGCAGCGGGAATGTGCGTAGGCGCACAGTTGCGGTCGTATAACTTGCACAACTGTTCAAGTATCGAGTCAAGATCAAGAGCAAAGAAATACAAACATTCTGTGGCGATGAGTATAAAAGTAATATTCACCATTTGATCATTATAGACTTTTTCGTTTGTCGTGATTTCTGTGCGTAGGTTTTAGGGTTTGATTCCCGGGTCAGGTCCAGTGTTATAAGGTTTTTTCTAATAGGTAATTTTCAGTAGCAGTATCGAGTCTAGATTTGCTTCCGGCTAAAAGCAATACGCACGGTTTAAGGTTTGATTCCTCTTCCCGGTCAGATAAAAGTTTACTAAGTGGTAGAAAGATGATTATATACAGTACACCAACATTCCCACCCTTTCATTAAAGCGTGATGTTACTGTACGTTGATCATTTCAAAAATCCAAGTCATGCAAGATTTAATTTAGTCGTCGGCATGCTCACAAAAGAATTGTTGCCGTGAATGCGATAGAATGTGAAGGCGTACCCCAAATAGTAATTGTACTAAATAACGCTGAGGCATCCAAGTAAGAGATCATCAGCGGTCAAGGTATGTGTATTGAGTGCTGGGATAATAATAAAGTATTATAATAATAATAAAGCAATTTAATGTGACGTAAGGTTATCAAGGTTTACCTTATATTGATATTTATGTAGTACCTACTAGCCGCTTTATTTTTGGGGATAAAAAGTAGCCTATGCGTTAATTCAGGGTATCAGCTACTTCCATATGAAATTTCATCAAAATCGGTCCAGCCGTTTGAGCTTGAAAAGGTAACAAATATACAAACACACTCACAAACTTTCGCCTTTATAATGTTAGTGTGATGTGATTTGTTGTTGTTGTTTTATTATTTTTATGCAACACTTAACAATTTATTCATAGTTTATGTATGTTTTTTTTACGCGTTACCAGCTCTTCGTTCAGTTTACCTATTTATTATGATTTATACAAAAAGACTTTAGCATATTTCAATATGTAATATTTTTTAATGTATTGCTTTAATCTTAAAGGAAAGATACAAAGGACTTTATAAGATCCACACGGGCAAACTCAAATGTTATTAAAAAGCTGTTGAATAATTTATCGTTCTATATCTCGTTGCCTACAATTTGATTAATCGCCATTTCTAATGCAATTCGCCACACATTTCTAAGCTGTACATATCATATTGCATTCTCGATTCGTCACCGGCTGTAATGTGAGGCGTGTAGGTACAAAGCTGGTACATCATTAGATCTTGGCGCCACAGTTCTGGGATTCTGATATTGCGACGTAATGAGATACATGTATAACATAATTTATGTATGAGAATGAGCCCGCTGCGCCTTGAACGATGTTATTGCTATCTGCTATTAGTTCTGCTGACTAGACTAGATACTCTACATATTAATGCTACCTGAACCGAAATCAGGTTATTTTTAATACGTGCATCGTTGCATGCTTGTTTAAGTACAGTCAGCGTGAAATTAATATCGATTACACTGGATTTAATTAAAACAATTTCAAAGTTTGATGTATCTAATACGCATTACGTGTTTTGAACGTGTGCTTGGTATTTAAAATTATGTGTAATTTAAATGTGCCTCTCTGTACCTACTCTACATTTACCATTTAATATTTCTGAATACCCTTTTTAAGGCTTGGTCTTCGGTCTTGAATTCCCAGAGCCGATATAAGTTAAATTGGAGTTTAACATATCGTATCTTATTGACATTCTGTGCAAAACTGCCCCGATACCGGATCACTGTGAGAACAGACCCATAAACGTCGCAGGTCTCTTTACGACTTCTTGTTATTTTACAGGACTGCCCGCTACTAAGAACATGGTTTTACATTGCGAATATATTTCATAATACGCCGTCCATTGCTTCTCATATTCTTTAAGTGTAAGGTCAAATCCTTAATGACTACTCAAACCACATTTCATGAAATTTACTTTATGAATCTCTTAGCGTTTTACTCTTCTGCATTGAACATAACATCGTACAATAAATATTTATAAAATAAATGTTGTCTCCATGATTATAATGTTTGATGTTTAAATACACTTTCACATAAGAATAAATAGTATGGGTTTAAACAATACTGTTTGAAGAAAATAAGTAACAAATAATGAGAACGCAATGTAAATAGCGGTCCCTTTACACAGTTTACTCCATTAATAATAATATTTATTTTCTGTTCAGTTAACATACCTTTATTTATCTAATTACTACTTAGTAAAGACATACTTTATTGATCTATATTTATAAGCAAACCTAAGTACAATAATGTGGCTGGCTATACTTCACCCACCAGACATCTTCGGCAAAGGTTTTTCAGTGTTTCAAGTGGTGAGATCAAATAACTTGGGTCGAGACCCGATCTATTTGAGGTGTCGGAGTAATCTCAAGTGGGCCTGGTGTCGGTATCGGCTACCAGACCTCAAGTGCTTCCGGTCAAGTGTCAGTACCGCAAGCCGCTTTATGTTCTATGAATACCACGGTACTTCGAGATTATGTACGTATTCTATTACTGGCTACCCCCTGCTACCCGCTACATGTCGTCAGGATAAAAAGTACCCTATGTGTTAATCCAGAATGTCAGCTACCTCTATATGAAATTGCATTAAAATCCATTCAGTAGTTTTTACGTGAAAGAGTAACAAACTTCCATAGATACTTACAAACTTTCGCGTTTATAATATTAGTAGGGATGATTTTTTAAACTTTACTTTGAAACTGATTTCTGTCCCGTATCTGTGGACAGTGTAGCTTTACTTATTTCTCTCCATGGCTTGCGTTGTGGTGACAAACCCGAAGTAGGCTCGATAAATAGAATGTGGATGTATAAATAACTGTAAAAGAACGAACTAAAGTAAATCCTAAGATCTACCGCTAAATCTTAACTTTTACCAACTACAGATTGACTAGTAAAACAGGGGATTAACCAACACACAGGCTTTTACATAGGACTTCGAGAATTATAGGCGTCATTGTTTAAATGACTGCATTCAATATTATACTTATAGAAATCGACCACCCACTTGGGTATCAAAATTCAAGATACAGTTTCCGTGTTCACTGAGCGAAATAAACAAAACCATTGTGTACTGTTGTGATTAGAACCGTCTGTTTGTCCGTCGCTATTCATATCCGTTCCACGCTTATGTGGATTTGTTCTCACTAATCTGGAGTTCAAATGTAGTACACTAAACAGCGACGCCCACCGATTGCGGAGATGATTGTAAGCATTCGGTTGCGTTGCATTGATTGTTCACTTTGGCAAAAAAAAATACGCAGTGGTTTTTAAACTGTTTAAGCAAGCAATGTATAGGTATGTGCCCGAAATTGGTTTAATGAGTAAAATTATATTACTTATTTATAATTAATTTTAATTCTTGTTCTTATCATCGCATGGTTGATGAACAATCTGGTATCAGTGTTTAAACCGCTTGAGGCCTCTGACAATCTTTTTGATGTGCCAGTTTCCTCACGATGTTTGCCTTCGCCTTTTTGAGCTACTCATAATTAATAGTACGCATATGAATTGAAAAAACAGTGGTACGTGCGAGTTGGAACATGCGACCTTTGACTTAGCAGTCCAACGGTCATACCAGTCGGCTATCACTGCACTAAATTATTTTTACACATTACAACACTTCTGTCAATTACGTCAGGGATGATGAATTAGAATGACTATTATTATTGTGGTATTACTTATGATTGGTATTAGTAGTTTACATTTTAAGAACACACGGTAATATGTCAATGTCAATTTACTTAGATTTTTCCCTGAACCCAGGCGCCCCACATAGGAAGGTAACGAGGATTTAAGATCGATCTCAGTTTGAGTTAATATACCTAAGTACACTGGCCTGCAAAATTAAGAATGACACTTTTAAATTTGCATTAACTTTATAACTAAATAAAAAGGACTGAAATAAAAATGACTTGAAAAATTGACTATACTTTTAAAGAAAGCTGATAAAAATTGCTATTAAACGTTTTTTATTTTACATCTTTAACTTCTTTAGTTTGAACAAAAAATACAAAATAAAAGTGTAGTACCTATTTATTTTTGCACGTTTCGGTCGTCTTTGTGGTCGTCTCATATAAGATACTGATTATAAATGTCCACAGAAATACCAACAGTTTGTTATTAACTTTAACTTCTAATTGAGCGCTTCTAATTAAGGCAGCATGATCAGGTTTAACTACTAAATTAATTAGTAATCGATCTTATAAACCCAGCTTTACGCTCATTTGTATATCTGATAAAACGAGAAAAGTTATGCATTTTGTAATGCAAAGCTTTTCCATTAGTTATTTATTCACATGCTTATCTTTGAGGTAACGATAAGTTGATAAAATCTAAGAATAATTAGGGGTAGGTACTACGTATATGTAGCTAATGAATTGGATGTATAAATTTAGCATCAGACTAAAGTTTCAGTCCCTATGTTCCCCCGATCCCGTGTAGCGCCGGGCCAGAATAGCATCTCCCCCTACGTCCCGCGGCTGTCGTAGGAGGTGAGTAAGGGATTCCGCCCCCCACTTTTGAGGGAGAGGCATTTATTCAACAGTGAACGTTTTCCGGCTGATGATGATCCCAATGTAGATATAGACCTAAATTGTAATTGGATATGGGTACTTTCAAGTTGAATTGGTGTTTAAAACATAAACAACGTAATATCACGCCTGTAATCTCCGATGGGGTAGGCAGAGGTGTACATATAGTACTCCCACATTTCGCCAGTTATGTTTTTAGGTCCCAATGGTGGCGAGCCTATTGCCATCAACTGGGCACAAATCTAGACTCCGTGCTGCTACTGAGAATAACCTAATGGAAAAACTCAGTAACACTTTGCCCGACCAGGAATTCGAGCCCAGGTCCTCGTGCTTCGCAGTCGCGCTTAGCAACCACTAGACCAAGGCAGTCTGGTCTTAAGAACGTCACAAAAGTTGCTCTCTATAAATAAATCTAACCCACAATTTGACCACCCACTGATACCTAGGTTAAACCAAAATATCCCAACTAATGCCCTACGACTGACTGGTATATTATTAGGTGACATTTATGCGTTTCGTTTTGGCGTGTCTGAAATTCCGACCCATAATGCATGGCGTTAAACGCACTGGCTGCCACCCCAGTCGGCACATGTGATATACCGCTTCCCCCGTCCATGACTCATGTGCGGCAATAATGAGAGTAATTGCCTCTTTTCTCACATCGTGATTCATTATTGAAGAAACGAGACCCGACGCGGCACTTAACTTTATTTGTTATGCTTCTTTTAATTTAACTGTGAGCCAACAGATCCTCAAGCTCAACACCCGCTGCATAAGTGATTAATTGCCCCACAATTGGAAGATTTTATAACATCCATTTTGATATGAGGCACGGCTCACTTTCGGAAGAAATTAGAACGGATGGAATGAACAAGCCAGTATAATTTTCAACACGGAACTGACACGGATTTTCTTAGTAAATCGTGTTATGACTGGACTAATGATACCCATAATAACCTATTTATTTGACATCAAAACAAAGAGTTACTGGCGGCAGCATTAATACGACCATAAAGAGGAGAGGGGTCGCGATTAACATCTGTAGAACAGATGCATGTACATCGTAATCTACCGTGGTTGGCGCTGCGGCGCGGCGCAGGCGCAGGTCGGAGGTCGCCACGTCCCACTACCGACGATCTAACAGTTTTACAATTCAAATGTCGAATCCATTTCGTTCGAAGGCCCGCGGCGATGTGTCGACGTGATTATGTCGTTGGCTTCTTTAATTTTGATTAGATTTAATTTTTATGACGTCATTTATCTTTGGATAAGCCATTACTTGCGTAAAAGTATTGCCTATTAAAACATAATTATTTACTGTTGAAAGCTATAAAAACTTTAAGAAACTATTGTTGTTGTACTGTTGGTTAATAGCTGATTTAGTTCCGTTACACTTTCAAGTCAAATTGGCATTTAATCTCCATGAGATCATCGCTCTAATGGGTGATCTCGAACACAGAGTGATAATTGAGATTGCAAATGAAATTGTGCCACTCTTCAATCTTTAGATGAAATCTGAGCACTGAGCAATGTTTCATGCGTTCGCGCAAGATTGATTCAAATTGTTATCTTAGAATGTGACATGAGATACTTTAGTTCCTAGTTTAAACAAGCTGCTCTTTGACGAATAAGTCTGAAATAAATAATGAGTCAATATTTGAAACTCGATAATAATTTATTTTTGACATGCGTCATTAAATTGTACAGTATGTAATATTAGTTTTGTTTGTTCCTGGTAATTAATTTGGTTTGAAAAAAACAACTGTTATGTAAACCACAAAATTTAATAAAAAAAACAACAAACAGTAATCGAACGATTACGATAGTAAAATAGTTATAAACAAAAGTAATTGCTAAGCCAAATAATATGTGGATCCCATAACAGTTTTTCTGAAAGAAGCGACATTCAAATGCAGTTAGTAACCCCCTAAATAGCAGCGTGGTATTTTACCAAAGGTCGGAATCAAAGGAAAGTGCTCTTTGTAAAGTAAGTTTACGTCCAACAAAAACGCTGTCTCATTACCCCCCGCAAACATGTAGATATTTAGATACCTATACATTTTTACTCTATCTGTTAACATGATTACTTTCGCACTATCTGTCTGCCACTTTGTTTGTTACCTTGACACGACTAAACCAATCGCTATAACATTTTAAATGCAGGTAGATTCAGCTTCAAGGAACGATATTTTTGCTACCGTAATAGGCGAGGCAAAAATGTATCCGAGGTCTAAGATGTGGGCGCGGGCGGAGTGAATTATCTACATGAATAGAGGTTTGAAATATGCTCTAAGACAACTCTAACCTCTAGAAAAAAATCCAGAAACGAGTTTTATTATTCTCCAGTCAAAAAAAGTTATTATTCTCCAGTTCAAGACTCCCTTCAAAGCTATCTTTAAATCTTATTTGTAATTTGTCATCATCATTGTTTAAATTACTTTTATGATACTGATTTATATTTACAATCAAATTATAAATTCTGATCATAGCTTCATAAGTGTCACAATTGTATGCAAATATGGCTACATACCTATACTTATATATATCATAAAGCTTTAATGTATGGAGTCGTCTATTAAAAGCTCTGCATTATTTTGTGACAGCCAATTTGAATATTGAATTTTGAATATTGAAACAATTAACGGAAACCTATACTTATCCTGTTTTGCTAACCATTGTACATAATAATAATATGACTCATGTGTTTAGTTAAAATGTATGACTAATTCTTTGACTTGTGTCGTTCAAGACGACGAGTCTATTAAGACTTGTAAACGATAGTGTCTGAAATAAATATGATTATTTATATTTATTGATTTACCAGAATATAAAATTAGCGATGAAACGTTTACATGCTTTCCTGTAAGAAGAGCTTTATTTATACGTTTTAAAAGCTTCGTTGGTCTTATGGTCGCTAAGCGCTACTGCTCAGTAGCTGTACGGATTCTGAATTTGTGCCCGGTCGATGGCAATAGGCTCGCCTCCTATTACATTGGGACTGCGCATAACTGGCGAAATGTTATTGTACTATATGTGCACATCTGCCGACCCTTTTGGGGAATATAGGCGTGATGTGTTGTTTTTTTTAATACTTATGATTATTACATAACGCTGTACTACAATTCCCAGATGTTATTAAAAAAACAATAGCTTAATGCAATTTATAGTAATTGATATTATACACTGACTGAAGTTCCAAACTCAAAATTTCTTCATGGTTGATTTACAAGTTCATCAAATTGGAATTTAATATCCGTTACATGTTAAGACCGCTGGTAGGTGCTGGGTGACTTGTCAACTTGTTCTCTGTAACGATATTAAAACCAGATACCTGCATGATGCAGCATTAGTGTCTCTGGGAGCGTTAATCCGGAAAAAAGGAAACGGATTTAATTTTTTTGTCAGTTTATCGCCGCGTAAGTTTTACCGGTATTACTTTGAGGATTTAGGTCGCATGCACAGGGAGGTTTCTTGGATATTAGATAACCGATGCATAATTGGGATACGTCTCAGAAATATTCATTAAAAAATTGTTGTATTTTTTAAATGAAGTTATGCAGTGGAATGTTTGAAATATTGTTTGTTAAGATTTTCTAACGTAATGGGTACACAGCTACTCTGTTCGGCCCAGAGACTAGGTTGCAACACCGCGTTACATCAGCGATGCGCATGCGCAACGTCTGTTTTGTTTACACACTTCGCTTACTATTTATTGATATCACATGTTACTTTGTAGTTTGTACTGGATACGATTAAAGAGCTTTATCAGTTGAATAACGAGCTTTCAGCCACTATTCTATATTTTGCCTCATATTTTCACTTTTTTGGATTATAGGGACACAGATAGTTAAAGGTATCTAGGTAGGTTCTTAATCTACTGATTTGAAAATATGACGTTAAACTCAAGGCACATATTTAATCAATCGACTGCAAATACGAGTAAATAAAAACCTACTGAAACTGGAAACTAACGAACCGGAACCAATGTTTTATGTTTCTTTGAACTAAACAAGAATAGCTCCGAGTCACCGCCAGTTCCTTCCAGTATAGTTCCGTAGTTCCCCGACAGCATTAACCTAGATAAAAGTGGGAAAGCGGCCCTTCAGTAATTTATGACTTTCTATTTTTCGATAGTGAGTCGATTCGAAATTCGGACGTGGGCGAACGCGTTTCGTAACTAACGGCGGGAGATAAAGACATCTGGTTAGGAAACAGGGAACGATCATGAACAACAGAACATTGAAACCGACGGCTGAACACTAAACAATAGTTAATTAACAGCTATGGTTACTGCTGAAGTCAGTGAAAAGTAAACAAAGTGGCAGTCGAGTCGGTTAAAATTAAAGGTGAGTTCTGATTTAGTTGTGGCGCGTACACGCAAGCTAATAAATCGTGTCCAATTAGCGAGCCGCGCGTTATCGCGACAAAGCGAGCCGAGCACTTAGCAGCGCGCGCCACACCAACCCAAACAACCACATGCAGATACCTCGCGACAAAAATAATACGCTATGATTATTAGCTCTTTTACATTTTCTCAGAAAGTCTTAAAAATATACCTTAATTAATGACGCGAAATAATGAGCGCAAAAGCATTGCTTTCCATCGGTACTGTTACCTTTTTCGTACTCGAACCCACTAAAGTCGATACTTTGTGTATCCGGCCACATTTTGACGTCGTAACTTTTAATAGCTTCAGCCGTAAAACGTATCAGTTCGACAACAACAGAGGGTCAAGGGATGATATTTACGATTATGAAGCGCCCGAACAATAGCTAAACAATAGGGAACACGATACACAACCCATCTATTTAATTTCGAGTAGACACCTTTGTCGTGTGTTTTTGTTTGCGGTCATTTCCATAAATTATAGAGGATGGCCCGCCGATGTTTCTTTCTTGTAGTAAAAGATTGTACCTGCTATTGTTATGGAAAGCAGCAGTCGTGACGAACACGTTCTGCCAGAGATTTTTAACCGACTTAACATTAAAGTTAGCCAGATGATCAATGGGATTCCTGAGGCTATTCTTTAAAATTCCATAAACATGTGAATGCTGCCGTTCTCATGTTTCTGAAATAAAACTCGGTCGGAGGAGAGTCCGTCTCATATTGGACTACAAGCATTTAGGTGCGTCTACGTTCTACCTACTATGTTTAATTAGGACATGTAGGTTTGTAGGTATATCTAGTTAAAAAGAAGTATACATATGCATTGTTCTATTGTTTTGAAAGTGACCTTGAAATCCCCGACTCATTAATTAGTGAATAAAATATTTGCATAATTCATGTTGAAATCCTTTTTCAGACTCGCATGGCAGTCAATGTATCAGAAGGACTGTTTTAAGCTTAGTGTTAATATATATAACGGCCTTTACATGCATTACTTTATACTAATAAGTTTTACGCATACATTTCAAGATTTTTAGCTCTGGTTAAAAACAAATCAAACATTCCGCACTCACATAGAAACAATTTCTAAGTTAACAATTCCACAGTTTTCGTAAAATTAATTAACAACTTCGTACCGAATGCTCAGTTTTCCGTATCCAAGTTAGGGCCCAATTAGTGGTACGAAACGCGTAAGGGTTAATTCTGTGCTAAGCGTATTGTTCAGTCACGTTTTCTACCAATCAGTTTAAATTTAACCCAATAAGGATGCGCCATATAAGGCTCCATGCCGTATTATCTCGATACTGAGCACAAAACATCCGCTAATTGGCTGAAATGTCATCATATTGGAGATGATAAATGACGCTGCGGGGCTGTGATGCACACGCCGCTGTATTTTATGAAATGTAATTAGCAAGAATGAATGCTTCTTGTAAGAAAATTTTAATTGTTATCACTACGAATGTACTTTATTGCGTAGAGATTCATATCTTTATCTTAATAAATTTAACCGCTATTTTAGCATTCATAACATTGTATTATGAAGTAGGTAACTTCTGACTATAATAGTGGTTTAATATTAAGATTTTGCATTGTTTCCAAATTATGGCTTTGCATTTAAATGACAGCATAATTGCAAACGGTTTGCTAAGTTCATTATTATTTACCGTAGACTAGTATAAGGTGTGGTATCCGTACCTCTGAAACTCGACAACATATCATTACATCAAAACCACAGTCTATATCCTTATGACATTCTCCGTGATCTAGCGAGGTCGTTGACTTACCCACTGGCCTAGTTCACACGTGATCACAAGACCATTGAACGTTTCAGATCCGCGCCCGCCGGCTCATTCGCTCAATTGCCTCTTCCTGCTAGTGACAATGTTGCGAGCCCAAGGCCAACTATTTCTATGTTTTTATATTTCTAGACTGTGCACTTGACCGATTTTTGCTTATTGTTTGGACATAAAGGCAGTATAAGGTTTAGCGTTGGCACAGACTCACACAGCGTATGTATAATAAATAAAAGAAGTGACAGTATACAATGACATAAAATATATTACTTAGTGTATGCGTAAACCATCTGTGAAATATTTTATTGGCAGTACGACGCCGCAGACATCATTTCACGCACCGCAGCGGTCATAAGCCGCGATCAAAACATTGCCTAAAAGATGATGTTTTAATACACGCTCGAAATAAACATCAATATAAATCTGTTAAGTAAGCAGATGGTTTATGTAGGTTGTTCTGCTCGTTGCACGTGTAAACGCAAGTCGTATGCGTCGGCCCAAATCGCGAGTTCTCCAGCACTCGCTGCTCTATTAATATCTCGGAGGGATGACGTTACGAACTGGGGAGGTATTTTTGTCACTGCATTCGAGTTGTATTCCAAGTAATACATTCATACTGATCCTCTTGCAAATTTATGTGCGTCTTCAGACGATTTTATGTATGTCTCGCAATGTTATTGTCTGTGACACTGATGGGCGTGTTCAAGTTATCAATTGTGATTGCTAACATAGTGGATAAGTATATTACTTATTCAAAATTAAACTTGTTACTTTTATGGGTTTTACTTTTGAAGGAACTTATTTACTTAATGTGAATTAAATAAAATACACACGGTGTTTAGTGGTGTTCAAGGACCTCTTGCAGTTAAAGCTAGGATATATTCCAAGGTACTTTTAAAACTAATAACATTTCTAATATTTACACAAGCTTCCATTGGACTTTACTTATAAAATAATCAAAATAAAAATCTGACTGATACAGAACGTCTACCGTCATTATCACCCACTCCAAATTGTTACATAAACAATATTTTGGACTATTGACTCTCGTTGATCGGCGTGTCCCGGCGCCGTGAGAAAGCCTCGGCCTGGGTAAATATTGTTCGGGCAGCATACCGCGACCGACGACTCCCACAGAGATGAACAGCACCGGTACATTTCATTAGGTGCCTTCTGTGAGTGCTAATCGATAACGTTTAGCAAATGTACAGAACCACTAGGCCCTAGATAAATGGGCAAACGCTTGACGGAAATCGAATAGAAAATAAACGTATAATATATGACATAACTAGCTGCGCCCCGCGGTATTACACGCTACATTTTTTCGGGATAAAACGTCTATGTGTTAATCCAGGGTATCAGCTACCTCCATAGGAAATCCATTCGGTAGTTTTCACATGAAAGAATAACAAACATCCATCCATACTCACAAACTTTTGCATTTATAATAATAGTAGGGATGTTTCGACTATACAATTTTTGACATGAGACAATTTTATTTTATTTTATTTGGGGAACTTACAGCTATAAAACAAGCTTCCACTGATATACAATAAACATTTTATCATAGTCTAGGCTAACACGAAGTACAACACAGACCTAATACAAATTAGAATAAAACATACAATCTCATATACATATTTTTTATTGTATTTGATTCTTATTTGTCAGACGTTTTGCCACTTGTCTTGGACTGTCTGTATCTGATCTGTGTAATGTTATGTTACAAGAATCTTGGTCTTTGTTACTATACACGTATGCCGCCGATGTACACCTACGCTCGACGACTTGAGGGGTAAGGAGTCGAATTTCTGCATGGAGTCGGTAAGATCAAATAGTACCTATCTATATTCATATAGAATATCCAAAAATATTGACTCCCTAAAAATATTAACTCTAAGTCTTGGCGCTTGTATACCTTCAGAGTCAGACAATTGAGAAGGCACTTATTTAATATGTTTAGTTTTCAAATCATCAATAGTTAATAAGTGATCGTAAAATATCTCATCCCAGAACTATTCCGTATTCATAACTGCTATAAAAGTGGAGCACCTATAAAATGAGAAGTCGAAAGTAACATGCTAACAGTCAATTCCATAACGAGAGATAATTTGAAGTAGAAATGACTACAAATACGAGTGTTGTTGATATTAAATAGCTCCTAGCATGCCATTTAATATGACCGGTGTTCTATTTAACGATAGTGGAGACGGTATCACACTGTCCGACCGCGACTCGCCCACAGAATTTTCTTAATGTTACTTTACTGCACATTAATTTGTTTTAATGTTTCTTGTTGGAAACAAATAGAATCTCCAGCCAAGTGAATTAATGTCCTCGTCTTCCGGGTGTATTCTGTTCAGTTTTAACTTTATGTAGGTGTAAATGTTAGTGTGTATTTACAATTGCGACTTGTTTTATGTGCGTACAGTCGAGAACAAACAATTGACTCGAGTATATAAATTCATGTATTTGTTATGTGAAATCGTGGAGATGAATATTGGTTACATGTTTTATTAGACTTTATAAGGGTTATGAGAATAATTGCCCTATAGTTTAATAGACAAATCAATTTAGAAAATGAAGTGATTTCCTCTAACTTTTACGATTGCCTAATGTGATATCGGCTTTTGCTCCGCCTTTAGATCATTCCAGAGTATACGAAGCTTTGCGAAACTCGTTCTTTGTCAGCTTCTTGTAGTTACCAATAAAACTCTTAACCTGGCCGCCTCCCCCTGTCAAAGCTGTCCTGAGCCTAATAATTCTAGTTCAATTAGCGCGGCTTATTTACTGACCTGGAGCATTGCCGCCCACGCTCTCCGTAACTAATATACACCAGCAGCTATTACTTACCCCCCGTCTGTAGAACACATAGAACAGTAAGCAAATGGAGGGATACAGTGTAGGCGAATAGCGACGACGATAGCGCATCTGCATAAATAGTAATATTTTTCAGATATTATATTACTTGGAAATATCCATAAAAAGCAGTAAAGTTACAAATAAAACATTATGATCTTATTATGACTATTATTTGCCTTACACATTATAATATTTTATCAGTAATTAGACTACAAATTTTGCTAGTGCTGTAACGATTGACTGGGCAAATCACCCTGACTTTCACCAAATGGTAGTCATCTATATGAAATATTGTACCAATAAAGAGACATCTGTTACCGTGCGCATCTTATCGTTTGATGAGTAGGATGCGTGCGGGCGCTCCATTTACTGGTTACTCCGTGGCAAACAGGTTCGCGATAATCAGCGCGGTGCTCTGCCTCTCTGCGTGCAGCTTTGTATTATCATGATTTATAGTTTTACATAATTCTGTCGTAGAAATGGGTATCGTAGATGGATTTTCAGTATTGTTTGTTTGTTTGAAGAATATGTAGATCTAGGTGTCGAGGAACGTGAAGATTAATAGTGTTGTCAGGAACTTCTTGTAGCTCAAACCAACAATGAATCTTGCGTCTTGTTTAATATCGCAAGTATGCAGTGAAGCTATAAATAATTTATTGTCTGGGGGAAACCGAGCATAAGATTCTGCACTGTAGCTTAATTTAAAACGAGATTCCCACCAAGAGCAGACAACTTGATTTACACCGCCTAGTTCATCTTGAGTCCTGACGTAGATGTATGAATATAGTTAAAAGTTCAAACAACAAATACAGTAAAGTATGGGTGTTGGCAAACGGTTGCGTGTGAAAGTCGCCGTAAATACAGCGGAAATGGCCACCGACCATCGCCTTTTAAAACCCTTTTTCACTGCAGGCTAATATTCAATTTAAAGTCGCACGGTTGCACGACCTATGTCGTAATTTAACGATCGCAATATACTACAATGAATTCTACACTTCCGCAAAATGTACCTGTACATTGGTAAATTAAATTAAATTTAATTCCCGCACGAAATACGTACAATCATATTTAAATATCTTTTTTATTAACCTTGAGGTTGTGATCACGTAACAACCTTGCATGATCGCGGGTTAAAAAAGCTACACGAAACAGACATATTTTCATCCTATTTAGGTCATCTACCTAATTAGTAGATGTTGTAGAGCAGTACTTAAGCCAATCATCATCACAGCCTAGTGCAGTCCACTGGTGCACGTAGGCCTGTCTAAAGGCACTACAAGGATCGCTCTCCCATTTTCGCCATTCACTTCTATATATCCTCCTCAATAATACTTATAAAAATAATACTTCTTAACAAGGCTTTCACAAACTTTGCACACATCGCTTAGCTTCACGTGTGACGTCGGACTAGCCCTGTTTGTTTCGTTGTGTTTCCCCACTGAATACGGGGAACAGATTCAATTCCCTTTGAACAACTTTGTTATTATTTATCTCTGCTTAGTGAAAGGCAAATGGTTATGTTCACCATTAGTGAAGCACATTAAGTAAGCTGTGTTATGTTAAACGTCTGAATAACTTAGCGGGAATTAAGTTGTGGTACTTTTAATTACTGCTTTTGTTCGGAATCATTACTATGGACTTGTGGAGGTTGTCTTCTGGTTTCCTAAGTATTTGCAATATTGAAAATGAAACCTGTAACTAAAGTGACATAATTATCATGTAGTAGATATCAATTGTGTAATCATAAATAACTAGTGGATCATTGATTGCGTTCCAGACTTTATCGTTGATAAAGTTGACGTACGAATTATTCCTCGTAGAATTAAATAATAACAATTATGATAAAGATTTTATCAAGTAATTCAAGAGACGTGAGAATGTTAAAGCATGTTGCACTTAAATGGAAAACAGGGGAACAAGTTGGTGTTACAAGTTCGTAGTAAAATTGTGGCGTACGGCGGATAAATCGTCGGTCGACACCGTTACCACAGATTACATACTAGGCACAATATTCTTAGTGACTCCAAACCATGCCGCCGACCGTTGTAGATGTCCAGATACGGTGACTTATGCTTAGAACGAGCGTGCGCATGCGCATGTGCTGTTGACGTCTTCATTAAATGCGTATGTTAAAAGATTTAAATTTATGATCGTGTTTTTTGGTTCGATTCAATAAATAATTGTATGTTCTTTTTTCTTTTGAAAAAGATCGGTATAACATGACTGTTGGGCTGTATTGGTTAGAGATACGTGTATCTGTGATGGTATAATTTAATTTACATTAACTTTAATTTAACAGAAACGGATACTAAATGCCA
Organism: Abrostola triplasia; assembly: GCA_946251915.1. Classification (NCBI taxonomy): domain Eukaryota; kingdom Metazoa; phylum Arthropoda; class Insecta; order Lepidoptera; family Noctuidae; genus Abrostola; species Abrostola triplasia. The sequence goes on along the minus strand of OX276432.1, from coordinate 4,886,451 downwards.
CTGACCTATAAATCCTCATTGTTTACAAAATTAATTAGTCCACGCCACTGCAAATGTGTAGAAAGCGGGTCGAAGGCCTATTGAGGCGCGCATGATATATGAACTATTATAAAACACAGTTGTGACACAGCAGAGAATAACGAAGAACATGGTTCAGTCACGAACCGCGACAACTATCGCCGAGCCGCGCTAATGAGCGATTTTGCCGGCCGATACGAACGCGCGACGCGACCAACACGGACCAACCAATTGACTACACAAGAAATATGTTATTTTTATGTCCTCTCACATCCTCTGTTTAATTGATTTTATTGAATAGACATTAATTGTTAATAGACTCGAGAAATAAGACGTACTTACAAGGGAAGTTAGTGTTTATACCTAGTTTATTATAAGTACAAGCTTTGATCGTTAATGAAGGCAATTTATTTTTCCGGAGATTAAAAACCATTACTTACAACTTATATTATTTTTATCTTAAACCAGCCATACCCAATTAAAACTTATAACCACTTATATCATTGACAAAATTATTATTTATTATTCCCTTATAGTAAGCCTGTGAACTGTGAAATGGCTTTACACACCATTGAAAAATCTCAACATGAATTGGAAAAGACGTTGCTGCTGGGGTTTGAACTTGCGACTATTCACTTGGCAGTCCGACGGTCATACCAGTCGGCTATCAGTGCTATCATAATAATAATATAATTTATTCTTGAAAACGTACTATGCAGAAGTCGTCAGAAGGTCGGAGTCACTTTTATTAATTATTATAGTTAATCAATGAAATATTTATTGTTTATATTTGGCATCGATAAATATCTGCAATAAAAATATTGTTTCATTCCAGAACTAGTTAATCCCTACACCGTTCTTCTCCTCACGCCTTTTATCATACTTTAACTAATAAGTACCTAGTCTAAATATATCAAAAGTGTTCATTATGAAGATCAATGTCTAGCGACAAAGACAAATAGTGTTCACGATGCGTTGGTAGTATACAGTTAAAGTAACGATGGTCGTGACATTGCAATCTAAGAGCTTCATACTCTCGTGTTTCGTCATAGTTGCGCTACACCTACTCCGTCAGACAACGGTAATACATTCTAAATGTCACTGAAGATGATGCATAATGGATTCAGCGCCTTAAGCTGTCACCTCGACAACGATCAGACAAATTGATACCTAAGGGTTTTTGTTAAAAGGTCGAAACTTAATTATCGGTTTCTAACAATAGTCATTATTTCGGATGCATGCTACGATTACGTCACTATTTCCTGCGAGTTGCTCATCTATGTAATTGTAAAGTAGGTACCTATGAAATTTAACTATCATTACTTAAAGACCTAATACATTGGGACCTAAAAAACATAACTGGCGAAATGGTGGGTGTACTATATGTGCACCTCTGCCTACCACTTCGGGGAATACAGGCGTGATGTTATGTTATGTTACTTAAAGACAATATTGTTATTAACTTTACAGTTATACGTTTAAATAAGCTCTAAACTCTATCTCTATCCTCTTGCTAATAAGTTAGCTAGTCTAATCTTAGTAGAATGTTTACTAGAAACTTTCCAACCGCACCTGTCTATTACCGAGTAATTAATTTCTATATTTTAGTGCCAGCTTTCTTAGTAATCGTAAGAACTAGGAACTGACAGTAAGTACAAAGAGTCGATACATTCTCCTGCGCCGTCATGGTTCCAAGTAATTACATACGGAGTTAATTGAGAGGTTTCTCAGCACTAAATTGCATCGACTGAACAATCGGGAAAGCGGCTGTTAATGTTAACAGACCTATAAAGACGTTTGTATATAAAGTTGCTTTTGAAACAAGAAAGGAATCAAAGGATCTTGTTTGGGTTTGGACAATAAAAGCGCCTGGATACAGTGATGGTTGATGGTAAACTGCAATAAAAATGTCTGGTGACCTAAGTGACTATTGTGACTCTTTAAGTTCTTATCTATTTACGTATAGATCAGTCTGTAAAATCACGCCTGTAACCAAAAAAGGTCAGAGGACTACTCCGTGGTATTTTTGTCATTTAAAACTTTAAAGCAAACTGTCTGTGACGAGCACATCGGAGATAAAAGCCTGATTTCATTATTTTGACTAAATAAAATGAATTCGGCCCATTTTTTGTTTTTAAAGAAGATAAATAGTTGTTTAAATTATTCAACCGTTCATAAGTACTGCAACATAACCAGCCCTTCTGGCCGCTAGGGAGCGGAATTAGGGAATAACCCTCGATATTTTAAGTAAACAAGCTCTAGTGATTGTCAGTTCGACATCAAAGTAAATACTGGGGATGATAATGGTTTTGTAGCAATTTGTTTGTGGATGGTTGAACTGGTCAGTGAACAAATATCATTGCACTTGTGCGCTTATTTCCATACAATTTGCGCCACACACGGCGGGCGCGTGCCCACTCCTTTTGTGAACAGCAAGAGAAATAGCCCTTAACTCTAGCCCATAAAGTAAGCTGCGTTTTTATGTGTTCAGTTAAAATACTACTTAAAAGCCCATGAAATATTTAATAAGAAAAAACATTGGCGTGAAATAAAACGAATGCCAAAGTGTAATAATATTTCTTTTACAAAGACTTTTTTACCACCTTTCTATTTTTTCACAGCTTTTAATACCTACTAAATTACCTTTTGTCGTGTATGCTCGACCTTACACGTTGATAGAGGAGCGACCTCATGTAGGCACTTATGACAATAAACTTTGGACAATGGGCGCGGACAGTGTTTGCGGTGGACCACCGGCGGCGGCGGCCGGCCCGCCACTCCGGGCCTGTCACCACGCGAGGCCTACAGACAAAACGACATTAAACAAAAAATAAATGAAGCGAAAATAACCAAACTTTTTCATTTCACATTCTGATGTGACAAAAACTTGCATTCAGAATAATTGGGCTTGCAAAACAAGTTCGTATTTTACACATCACTTAAAAAATATTTAATTTATACTGATAAGCATTTAGTACCGAATATGTACACAAATATAAAGTTCTTTAATTTTTAATCAAATATATTATGTAGGTATTCCTAAATACTTGCCTTTCACTAAGTGATACTGCATTCGCTTTATTAAGAAGACAATTTATTCCGGTTTCTCGATATTTTTTACCTTCTTGTCTGGTCGAAGGCATTTTTAATGCGAAGATATATCCTGTTTCATACCACATGAACCACATAACAAGACACTTTTAATGATTCGTTTAAACCACGGCGATATCAATTTCTAACGTTTATGGTCAAGGAAATGCTTATAAGTGCGTCTTAAGAACGATACCCTAACATACTTGTAATTTCCTGGGAAAATTTAAAAAATAAAATCTATCTTAAATCTAGGAGAGCTACAGATATTAATATCTATATCTAACTGTAAAATATCAATCCAATCAACTACGGATCTGTCTGAATGGATTTCGAATCGGTTGACATAACACAAAGTGCACATTATACTGTAGTTGCGTGTGATCACGTCGGTTCATATACGCACGTCTTGTGCGTGAAAGCATTTCATTCAGAGCTCAGATCACGTCGTGTGGCTGGCCCGGACCGCCGCTCTTTGATCTCTGCAATTGACTTAATCGAATATTACTGACAATAGATCACAGCTTTATCGAGCTCCTGCTCATGAAGACATTGTGTTCACTGTTTAGATTTAATTTGGGAAGGTTCAATTGACAGTAATTCAATTCGGAATCTGTTGTTGATTTCATTTCTATCAACACAAACAGCCGGTAGAAAGAATTTTAGACTTCCGTTAAACACGTGGTATTAAAAATATATTTATGACGCACCTACAAATACGTCAGCGATGTGAGTTAAGTTTCTCGTATTTTGGTCCCCCTATTGTCATCAGTTTGACATTTAAACATTCTTAACAAATAAAGAAACCGTAAAGCCCTCAATGAGTGATTGATGGTTATTCTCGAAATGCATTTTTATTGTAATGGCTATCTAAATGGTTGTGCAATATGGTGGCACTATCGGTTGATGTCAAGGATAGATAGCTCGTTGATGGGAATTTATCGCCCTTCACAGTGCAGGGCGCGGCCAAGGATACGAAACACGAGACGCAAACTGGGAGCGGTCTTCGATTGACGTTGTTTGCATTTTACGGGTTAATGGAACAGCAAGTTTAGTTCGCAAACATATTGCCTTTCTATATATTTAATTGAACCATTTTCTAAAGTAATAAACAACGCGTAGGCGCACACCACGGGTAACCCCAATGTGGGCACGGTCGATCGCCACGATGTGGGCGCAGTACACCGTATCACCATAAATGAGCCCTTTGTGCTGTAAATTGGTCATGAGGGCCTGACCGATCGCCTTTTGCAATAACAAAAACTAATCGTCTTCCATTTGATACCCACGCGGAAGTGTTCTGGAGCTTTAGAATCGTGCGCGTCGCGGCTGGCGCTACACCACTGCTATTTGTTTAACTCAAATTTAGAACGCCGGGCTTTCTCGCTTCCAACAAAATGTTTAGATAAGGAAATGTCGCAACATCAAGCAAAACAATGAGCTCTTAATTGTTAGAGCTTTCCTTTATTCCTTACTTATGAGTGTGTTGACCTTTACGACACGTAGCTTAAATAAGGCACAGATTGATAATAAGTTCAAACAAGAGTTAGAAGTATTGCAAAACATTGAATAAATATTACAACTGGAAAAGTAAATAAGAAATGATTAAATGCTTTTACACTAACATTCTCATAAGGGCCACGTAAGTAACCTACTAATACGGTCGAGTAAGAAACGACACGCGACAGGGATAGTAATGATTAATGTTCATTTAAATGCATAAGGGTATATAGCCGTATGTATAATCACAGAGGCCGCTGCCCGTGACCAATGTTAAATTGAATACGAATCGGTTATTTGCTATCGACTGATCGAACACGGTGCGCTCCGATTCGATTCCCTTCGAGATGATCGATTGCTCGGCTACCTTTTCGCATGCATTATGTATTCGAAATGTCGAAATTGTTGATTTTTAAAAGCATATTGACATAATTATTCATAAAGAATATATTATTATTATTTAATTAGAGAAAAAGAAAAGTTATTAACATATTTTCGAGCAGTTCTTGATAATTTATACCCACTTTGGCGAGACTTCGAAATGGAATAACTACGCTACGAGTGACTATGCATTAGAGAGCATAGACCGTTGCAATGTTAACTAGCCTTATCGGGAAAACAATGAATGTTCCACAAGCATTACGATGCAAATGTACCGGCTCTAATTAAGCCATGACTGGCATGGAGGGATGGATCGAACCTATAATTATTAACGCTAATTTAGACAAGTGAATCTCATGTTTATTTACTAGTTAATTCCATGTGGGGTTGAACCGGTCTGTGCGCCATTTAATTTTACATTGATTAAACAATATTGTTGGAGTTTAAATATATAGTTTTATACCTATTTAAATTAGTTATATGTAATTTATTTTATGTAAACAAGATTATGCTTGTTGAATCATTGTTTTCCGCATTTGCCATATCGGTCTTCTGTGCATTACTGACTTTAAGTTATGTTAGTTCATTATTATAATAAATATTTATTTAAACACTTAACACGATTGTTTTACTTCCGAATACGGAATTGAGTACTCGAGTGTTCACGCTCAATTACCCGTGACTCAAACTGAGTACTGAGGTTAAGAATCGAAATGCATTAATCGATTCGGAGTAAGTCCCGTACATTAAGTTTGGTTATCGAATAATAATCGAATATCAGGTAGAATACAGCTTCTCAATATTATAACTTTCGAACATCATATAGTATGTATGTAATGTCAGTCCGTTATTTCCTTATCGAGGATCTTGTAAATATCGTAATCAGAGATCTCTGGATAATTATGAAGGAAGACCGTTTATTTCGTCGGTTGTCGTCGCATGCGCAGCCGCCCGCGCCGTCATTACCACAATAATGACGTAATATAACCCCACTACCGCTACGTAATCATATTCGTCTTGTTAGCTCCAATGAATGGACAGTGACGGTTTTATTCAACTGCGTTTCTTTTGATTCATGAATGTGAGGATAATTTAATGATAGTGTTCACCGCGCTTCATTCCAGTTATCGTCATTCCGTACAAAATAGAGATGTAAGACGGCGGTTTATCGGCTTCAAGTTTTATTTTATCTTTATACCAATTATGTTCTGCTCCTCACCTTTCCTTATAAATGTTTTGTAGAAGTTCTTATTTTATTAGTAGGTTTCTAATTTATAGTAAGTCGTGTAGTATGAGAACCTACAGTGTCAAAGAGTTGTTATGACTTCATACAACAAACATCGAAATATCTAAACGTGTGTTGATTATTAGTTGTATACTTAATAAATCATGTTAATGACATTAATTGCGTGTTTGTAATAAACCTTATCTAGATTCCGCTGCAATTAGCATAATTTCTAATTTAAACAACTTTATTGCACTTATATTAACATTTTAGTCTCTGAGTTGCGATAAAATGATGAAAGGTTAAGTGAGCTCGTTTGTTTCCCTTGAGTTGTATTATGATCAGATATATAATAATGAACCTTAACGTAATATTTTATATTCAAAGTATTGACGAGGCCAACAGAGTTCACGTTAGGTTGAAAACTCTTTACTGCAAATTATGCCTTAAAAAAGTTACGATGGTGGGCGATATCGAAAAGCGATAGAATTCCACCTATCCCTGAAATGTTTAATTAATTATTTCATAGTACATATATTGGTCTAGGTAGGTAGGTAGCTACGTTGCTAACTTACAAATCAGTCGATCTGCGAGGTAAAGCCGTCCTCGCCGCGGTCAGCCTAGTGATAGGTGACCTTTTTGCGACCTTTAATAATATCCCGTTGGCTAGTCTCAGCTGAAACAGGCCACCGTGACCAAAATTCCGTACCAAACGAAACGTTGTTACAACATTTGGTATGAAAGTAAACTTGATCTTATATTGACGGTATCTATGTTACTTGTCACAGGTTGTTGGTTGGTGCGCCGTTGGGGCAAAATCTGCAGCCAAACACAACGAAGTCCGGAGCGCTGTGGAAGTGTGGCGTGTCTCCGTCAACCGACGACTGCATCCAAATAATCACAGATGGGAAAAGGAGTGAGTAAAAAGTTCTTTAAAACCACCTGCTATAAGGTTCCTTCGCAGAAGACATGTATGCATTGAACCTTTCGTCTGCTATGGAATTGGATATTGTTTCATTGCATTTTACATCAGGTTCCATTTGTCTATTTTCAAACGTTTACCTAGTTGTAAATAATACGATTTTGATAGATAGTGTTCACGAATTTGTATTTAATAATAGAATTTAGTTTTGGAAAATTACATAAAGTGTTCTTTAAAATTTACACTATACGAACTTGTCAAATACACAATTAGTTTACTAGAATGTTAGATGATTTTGTAGTTACGACTCGCTAAGCACTGGCTGGTAGCTAGGTACCCGTGTTCTCACAATTTAGATACAAAACGAAGGAAACGCTGGAACGCGTTCAACGATAACCAAGCAATTAATATAATCGATTCAAGATCGATATCGATATAAGTTTTAACTAAAATGTTGTCTTTTGTCGGTGGTGCCCCAAACAGCGAAGTACGGCAAGATAGACACGAGTAAGTGAGCTGTGGTCTCAACCTCCTTTTATTCTTAATCATTTTGCTCTTCGACTAATCGACTAATCGCTGTAATGTACTTTTTGATTTACTAATCGTCAACTTATGTCTGCTCAAGTTCCAGCTGGACCGTCATATGATACTGCAACGCATGAACCTCACTAACTTAGTGGTTTGAATTTTATTTTGCAAAACATCACATTCACGTCTTTGCGTGTTTAGGATGCATATTCTGTTAACTGAAACCACAAAAATACTTTCAGGTAAATTGCATGAGTATGTTATGAACAGAAAATGTGTCCTAATTACGATAATAAAGCACTAACTGCTTGCAACAGCACCAATATCACATGCTTGAGCTACACAGCACTTTAGAAAGTACCAACATATATAAGTAATATTTATACGTATACTAAGTACCGATTGTTATCTGGAGTAGATTCAGTTCAATATGTTGAACACGGAATAAACTCGAACAAACCATATTTAGCGTAGACAACGAAGTCTTAGACTTAGTGAAATTAGAGCTTGTTAGAAGTTATTAGAGCTTCGTAATGTGGTAGGCCTTACAATTTTAATCAACCGTTTAATCCGATAAAATATTAATTCTTTGGTGAAATTTCACACGACCGTTTTAACTCGTAACAAGAAACTAAAGGTGACTGGCTATAATATCTAAACATTAGTTATTAACGAATCACACATTCGGATAAATGTGCGGAAAATATTGCACTTACAAAATTCTAATCAATATCGTCAAAACCAATTTATGTCTGGTTTTGAGTAATAATATGTTTAACAAAAGACTACAAAGTAACGCTGGGCCGAATAACTTACATAATAATTAATTAATTAACACGTAGTCTTCGATAACGTCCATTAACCTGAGACCACAAGTTTGAGCCGTATCTTCACGTGTTATCACCTTGATTCATTACAGGTTGCAGGAGTAATCGTCACCTTAGTATACACACACCTTGATCTCTTTTACCGACACCTTTAATATCGACCGACGTGATAAACCCAAGAACTATATCAATTTGGCTAATTACTTTATACATCACTGCTAGATTTGTGTTCCTGGCACAGATGTAATGGAACTTTGTATAAATTAAAAAGCTCTAAGTGGTTTGGTTGGTACTGATATTAAGGGTATTAAACAATAAGGGCGCTTTCAAATTTGCCTGCGAAAATCGTGCGGCTGTCGTCCGGTTCATACAAATATTAGACGTCCGTTTAGTAATTTGTATGAACCGGACGACAGCCGCACGATTTTCGCAGGTAAATTTGAAAGCGCCCTAAAGAGGTTTTATCACTTTAGTTGATGACAACACATATCACGTCTTGTTATCAAGTAGGGGATGCATGTTTTATGAGAAATGCTATGTTCTATGAAATGCACGATGTTTGTGCAACGATACAGAAAGTATTATTTTCTGATGCATCTGCAAGATTCCTTTGCTGTTAGTATTGAGAACTCTGTTCTTGCATTACACACGCCTGGTTGCAATGCTTTGCATTTGCCGAGATTATCATCAATTCAGTTTTTATTGAGTTTGATAATATTGTTTGACAAGCAAAAGCAAAAAGCCACTTCTTTTGAATAAAGTTGCCTTTGTTAACCCATCTCTAAATATTCCTTTGCAGTTTTGATTGAAGTTTGATTAATGTATTCTGGGTTGAGTTTTTATAACATGGTGTTTTAGAATTGCGTACACACTAAGATAAAAACAATATTTGTGTCTAATTGCGCTTGTAATCTTAAGAAAACTGTGCTAAACACCTAAGTAAAACATAATCAATATGAAATAAAATATGTGATTAATTTTATATAATTTATATTAATTTCACTTTGCTATGATTAAATCGACGCTTCTTAACAGATGGCTGTGCATGATAATATACGACGTACTGATAATTTGTTAATCTATAGATTTGGAGTCTGATAACCTGACTGCTCCTTACTCGGATGAAATTAAGGAAGGCCAATGGCTGGGAGTATCGGTGAGGAGTCAAGGTCCTGGGAAAAAGGCTGCCGTCTGCGCACACAGGTTCGTATGTTTGGGTGCTTTTGGAAAGTTTTATTCAATTGTAGAGATTTACAGAGAATATCCAGTGCGTCCACCAAAATATAAAAGTTACATGAGGACAGATAAAATAAAAGATAATGTGTCATTCTAAGGATTTTCCTTCGGGCTTGAGTTAGGTGCTAAACATAACGTAATTTAATTAAATTTCAGGTATATTCGTAAGCAGGGAGAGCTACAGTTTGGCCAAGGTCTATGCTACACACTGAGCAACGAATTAGAACTAGTCGATGTTATGGAGCCGTGCAGGGGTCGATCCGTAGTCAGGTAAATATTATTGAATGTAAGATTAAATCCAACTTGTATTTAGAGCAGAACCTGTATTGGTACGATGTTACATTGTAGTCCAAGATCTTATTTTAGCCATGATACTTTGGTACGCACCGCATAATCTTACATGTCTTAATGTCTTAAATTTCAGAGAACACGAGGAATATGGCTTCTGTCAAGTAGGAACGAGCAGCTCCTTGCTAGACGACGATACCTTGCTGATGGGCAGCCCAGGACCTTACACCTGGAGAGGCACTATCTTTGCCCAGGACACGCGAGACGATGTTTTGGAAAGAGACAATGTGGTTTACATGGCGCCCGTGCAAGATGGTGCTAGTCCTGTGGAGAAGTATAGCTATTTAGGTATGTCCTTATTACTTAAGTAAGGCTAGTATAATTTATGAGATGCGAATATTTCTCTGAATTGATTTTGTGAAATTCTAGTGAACCTTTAGCGATAAACAGTTATCAACTTGATCAGCAGCGTTTTTTGTCGTCCTCTAATAATAACTCTCTTTATTTACTAATCCATCTGCAATTGTGGCATTGTAGAAATAATAATTATGAGTGGGAGGAAGTTGTAACCAAGTATTTACCTTTATTGGCACAGGACCGCGGCGGATGGCATTGTTTAAGGGAGGCTTATACCCAGCAGTGGGATATTAAAGGCTGTAGATGATGATGATGATGATTTACCTTTCACCAAAATAAGTGTAAAATATTCAAACGCAGTTCCAAAATATTCAACTATCAATGTTCCCAATTCCAGGCATGTCAGTGACCAGTGGCAACTTCTTCGGTGGTGATAAGGCGTCTTACGTGGCGGGAGCACCGCGAGCTCACGGCACGGGGCAGGTGGTGATCTTCAGCAAGCTCGCGACTGAAGACTGGGGGAGAACTGACCTGAACATACTTAACTTCACACTGCTCCTCAAAGGCGAGCAGTTCGGTTCCAACTTTGGTTATGAAGTTGCCTGTGCCGATGTTAACGGAGATGGGTATGTAAAACAGTTATAGTTAAATATCCTAAGAATGTTATTATAATTATATGGATACTTAAAACTACTGCAGATTTGGATTTATATTTTTAAAATTCATTGGTTTTTTAAAAAACGGTATAACAAGTTCCTGATTATTTAAATCCTTTTTTACAAGCTTTTATTTAACTTGCAATGTTTGTATGTATAGTGAGTTTGTTAAGTTCAAATCTTGTATCGTTGAACCACTTTTTGACAACCGATTGAAATTAAATTTTGCATACTTAAATATATAAGTTTAGTGACAATACAATCTTATGGTACTTTTGATTTAAAAGCTTGTATCATAAATATATTTTTAATATTAACTTATTATCTATAATCCAGTCAAAACACAGTGTTGATCATATAACTTACTTTATTTTTAGGTTGCCAGACTTATTAGTGGGCGCTCCCTTCTATTTCTCCCGCGACGTGGGCGGCGCTGTTTACTTGTACCTGAACGTAAACTCAAGCCTGCAGCAACAGTATAATGTCAAATTGACGGGAAAACAAGAATCCCAGTTCGGGATCTCCATTGCTAACGCCGGAGACTTGAACAAAGATGGCTGCCAAGATATAGCTGTAGGGAGCCCATACGAAGGCAATGGAGTGGTGTACATTTATATGGGAGATAGAGAAAAGGGTTTGAACTCTAAGCCGGATCAAGTGATAACTGCTGAAACTTTGCCGACTGTGATGAAAACCTTTGGCTATGCATTATCCGGTGGAGTAGATTTGGATGCTAATGGCTACCCAGATCTATTAGTAGGAGCGTACGAAAATGTTAGTAAAGTCTGGAATTCTATTAGTATGAGTTAAGAATCAGATATACTTTTAAACATCTAAATATAAATGAAGTACTTTGGCATTTGGATTATTACTCAGACAACTATCAAAGTGGCCTTAACCGAGATTATAGTAACGGACTGCTCGATCTATAAACTATTTAATGACGCTGTAACTAAGCCTGTTGTTATTCCTTTACATTTACTTACAAGTATAGCGAGGTATATGGTTTAACGTGGAACTGTGATGTATTTTTCTAATCAAAACTGTTGGTTTTTAAATTCCAGAGCAGCGTTGCCTTAATACGAACACGACCTATAATCGACATTAGGACGTCGATCCGACCATCGAACACAATCATCAACATCGACCCCACGATCCACGGATGCGACAAGGACCCTGGCGCCAACTACACCTGCTTCCACTTCGAAGCTTGCTGCATCATCGAGTCTCTAGTCAAAACTACACAATCGAACATACATCGCCTCAATTACGTTATAGAAGCCGAAACATTCCCCGGTGGAAGGAAATATTCTAGAGTGTTCTTCGATTCAGACAAGAGCAATATAGTCAATAAGACCATTATGCTTGGAAAAGATGTCGAAGATTGCAGAGAGCATATCGTGTATTTGAAAAATAATACTAGAGATATACAAACTCCGATAAAGGTAAAATTAACTTTTACTCTAATACTTCTTAAGAAGTTCCATCCAAATGTTGCTCGATGTGTAGTCGCTATCAGCAATAAAGTCACCTATTGCACAAATGTACACCTTGCTTTTATGTAATAAGTACTTAAGTTGTAATTCTATGGTGATTAAATATTATAATTTATTATTTAGTGTATTCTATTCTAAAAAGTAAATCTGAATTTCTACATACTCTCTTTTATAGTAACCTATAGGGTATAGGTACCTAAAATTACGTGTGTATTATCGCACTACCAAAGAGAAAAGCCCATCTTTAGTACCCTCTTATGTTCTCGAAACTCATAATTACAATTATGTTTAATTAAGTTTGTAATTTCAAAAATTCCTTCGTTCACAGTTTCAGTTGACTTATCTCCTGGTGCACGCCGAGCCACGGTACTCGTCCACCGGCACCCTGCCCGATGTTGACCAGTACCCAGTGCTGAATGCCACCGCTAGTTCCATGTTCACTGCTAACTTCTTGAACGACTGCGGCGCGGATGCTGTCTGCATCAGTGACCTCGTCGTAGATCCTAAACTATTGCTGCCATTAAGTAAGGACTTTTTTATGAGCATATGCCAATTTTTGATAAACAACTTCACCGGAGTATGGCCTCATCCTAAATATTTCGTGTTTCTTTGGTTTTCGATATTGAAGCTGAAATAGAGCATAACAGAATATTATATTAATGTATTTTTCTTCGTGGAACTATTGTGTGCTTAATATATAACCTTTTTTAACCAAGGTTTCTCTACGATATAAATCCATATTAATATTATAAATATGGAAGTAAATCTGTCTGTCTGTAACGCGTTCACGAGTAGACCACAGGACGGATTTTGATGAAATTTTACATGTCGAAAGTTTAAATCCAAGAAAGGATATAGACTACTTAACGCGGGCGAAGCCGCGGGCAAAAGCTGGTTGTTCATAAGTAAAACAGACTAAGTACTAATTTTATATTTAACCATTTCAGCGAAGGATAATAAGACATACGCGCTAACCTTGGGCCAAGAGGAGGAGATCAAGTTGTCGATAGCAGTGGACAACTACGGCGAGTCGGCGTACGAAGCGCAGCTGTTCGTGATCCACCCTCCCAGCCTACACTACATCGCTGTTAACATTAGCGTGAGTATATCAATCAAATGCCAAATACTTTTTACATTAAATTAAATTAGCGATGAATAAACCACAGACGTGGACAAAATATACGGACAATGATTTGCTTGAAGGTTTTGCACTAGATTTAGTATTTTGCAACTGAAGCCTGTTTTAACGACAGCAAATATAGAGTGCAAGCCTCTTACCATCAACTCTGAAAACAGGACAGTTTACGATGTGGAAGCGAGACGACGCTACGCGCAGTCTAATACGATGTCTCGCTTCCACGACGTAAACTGACTTACTTTAAGAGTTCATGGTAATGGGGTAGTATAGAACAGTTCCACTCAATAAAATGAAGATGAATTACTTTTCCAGGATAAGCACGTGATCTGCACGAGTTTTAATAAGACGACAGTGACCTGCATGCTGGAAAATCCCTTCAAGAAACAAGCGGAGGGCTCTCCGCCAATCACGATGCGTTTCGACGCTCGGGCCCTTGAAGACAACGATCAGTCAGTGGTGTTCACTGTCTGGGCTAACTCGACGTCTAAAGAACTGCATGTTGGAAAGAAACCTGTGGAAGTTGAGGCATTAGTTATAAAGAATGCTGAGCTTCTAATTAAGGGGTAAGCTAAAAACTTTGTTTTGCACAGCTATTGTTTTACTATTATCTCTGCTTCACGCACAGTCAAAGTTTTAAGTTAACGTTTTTCTATTAATATAAAAAAAACTGTCTATTTCATAATCATTTGGTAAGAATGTAATGAATAAGAATAGTCGGTTTTCGTAATTGTGTTTAAGTTTTTAAACTATATAAGAGCTTAAACTATAAAATTGATAATATTGCCAAATTGCACAATTTGACAGTAGATTAGACTTACATCAATAATTGGGAAAATTTAAAAAGCCTTATAGAAAACGTTAAATTAGTAGTTCTTCTTATTATTCGCTAATGTCACTTTGTAACTGTTTTCAGTGTGGCGCGTCCAGAGCAAGTGTTCTACGGTGGTGAAATAAAGGGAGAGTCCGCTATGACGTACTTCGATGACATTGGTACCAGAGTGGTGCACACATATCAGGTCAATACATTCATTATAACAATAGCCTGGTCGGTGATACTGCTGATATTAATTATCGCAATAAGACTTAAGCCTCTTTACTCACTTCTAATACAAAGAATGAACGACCATTACTTACTACACCGGTCACTGCCAATAGACGATTTTAGATTGGGACATTTTTTAGTAATCATTAGTCATTGTCTGAAACTATCTTAATACATACATACATACATAAAGTCACGCCTGTTTCCCTGAGGGGTAGGCAGAGACCACGGATTTCCAACTATCTTAATAAAATGTAATTATATTTTATTTTAATTATGGCAAGTTACATACTATAATAGTAAGAATATTTTCAATACTTTTTCTTTATGTAACGTAACCTCTTTTTTCCGCAGGTATTCAACGAGGGTCCATGGCACGTGTCATCAGTTCAGGTGGTCATTCAATGGCCGCACCAGCTCGCCTCAGACTCGTCACAAGGCAAATGGTTGCTCTATCCTGAAGACGTGCCCACTGTGGATGGCGAAGCCGGTCTGTATTTAATACGTTCATAAGAGTATCTACGTTTACGTTTGCTTTTACATTGGTTCTTTTAATTATTTTATTAAAGTACCTAAATAATCTAGTGTGATCAAATCTATAGTTGAAACAAATTATAATTAACCCATATAATTGCGATTTAAAACGAGGACAAGTATTCATTGGCATTTTTTGCAAAGGGCCCAATTATTTCTACTTCCACTTATTAGAGGGCAAACCTATTGTGTACGTACATTTACCCTTCACTATATTTTATCAACCATAAATCTAAATTTCAGATCAAAACGGCCAATGCTTTGCTCAAGAGATAAACCCTTTGAACCTTACACCCCGGCCGGGTGCTCCTGAGCCACTTGAAAACTTGGAAATGGACCCGTTCTTCAGCACCGGCAAACTAAGTGTCAGTTCTAGTGAAAAGTCACACAACGAAACGAAAAGAAAGCTCATGGAGTACTCCAGTTCTAGTTCTTACTCCAGCACTAATAAAGTGAGACGGAAAAGAGATGAAGATGCAGTGAAAGCTGAAGCTTATACTGATAGGAAGCATGTTATTAACTTGGTAAGTGTTTAATGAAGTTCAAAATGATTTATCGACCATCACTTGTCATAAATAAACAAATACGTTTTATGTTTTTAAGACATGCTTTAAATAAACTTTAACAGTTCTCGTTCTTACAACACAAATATTCTAACTAATCCTCAGCCCTGACTTTCGTTGCCAAGATTGCTAACAATAAGAATTTTCTGAATTCCAGAACTGTCAGCAAAAGACAGCGAAATGCATCCAGTTTCAATGCGTGATCTACAAGTTAGGCCGCATGAAGACAAGCACTATCAGCGTGCGCGCACGCTTGTGGAATGCGACCCTTGTTGAGGAGTTTGCAAGAGCGGCGCGCGTCAACATTGCGTCGACAGCGTACATAAGCATACCTGCCCACTTCAATATTCATCAGAACAAACAAATTGATGATAGGACCACAGTAAGTAGCACTTTTATATAGGAGAACTACCTATTTTTTTTTTTAGGTTTTTTTCATAACTCTCCCACTAACTATGGTGTCTGGTACCTAGGCTATTACTGATATTTTGGAAACAAGAATGAAGCCTTAATTTGAGTTATTCTCATGAACTTGCATAGTAGTAATAGTATTTAAAAATTCTTGACCATCACGTAAACTGAAAACGTCTACTTATTCTATCGTTCTACTACTAATAATTTTATTAGGCCAAACCAGAATTTTGTTTACTTATCCACGTTATTGATGTTACAAATCTATGATTTACTAATAATCGTCGTTTGTACAGGTGGACACGGTCGCATATCCAGACTTGAAGATTAGCGAGCCGACCGAGGTGCCGCTGTGGGTGATCATCATATCGGTGATCGTGGGTCTTATAGTGCTAGTGCTGCTTATCATAGCGCTCTGGAAGCTCGGCTTCTTCAAGCGCAGCCGGCCGGACCCCACGCTGTCCGGCAACCTCGAGAAGAACAACCACGAGTCCAGCCCCTTCATAGGGAGGGACAGGAATAGTGTTCGATAGCTCCCAGCCCTCTACGTAGTGGACAGAACGTTCCAACGCGATAAACCTGCCCAAGTGTAAATAAACAAAAGGATTATTGTGCACAAGTATTTAGTATGTAATATCTCTGACTGTGATGTCTTCTTAGAGGAAATTTGTGTGTATGTGATGTTCTAAAGTAATGTTCTATGTTTTGTTGATGTTGACGCACGGTACGATAGGTATATTGTTTATTGTAATTGCATTTCTTTAGCGCGTAATGTGAATTTGTTCTAGATTGTTTGTTTATATATTCTGATGGATTATGTATTTTTCTGTAAATAATTACTTGCCTTATTATTTATGATAGGTAGTTTAAATGTCTACTTAATTTGACTAGATTTTTTACTAGTCACAAAATGTAATAATGATGATGTGTAGGTATGAATAGTTATATTGTCCGTAATGTAATAGGAAATGGGTCACAATTCATTTTGGACACTAAAACTACTGAAAAATGTTCAACGTCCTGGTAGGTACTTACACATTAAATGTCTTTTTTACAATTTATAAGAATAACTTCACGTTTCACTTTTATCAAGCATTTTAATTGCTAAAAGGAATTTGTTATTAAATAGATACATAGTTATAAATATTGTAAATATTATTGTTTCCATGTCATTAGATTTTTTACAAAATTTTCTATTTGCAAGAAGAGCCATACATTTACACGTTTTTAATGAAAATCCCTGTATCACTGCCAACGAACCCAACACTTAGTATTTTAAATCCTTTTTAATAACATTTTGTCTACTTAAAATAACACTGGTTGTGATTATTTCTGTTACATATTGATACCTACTTAATAGTACATTTTAGTTTGAATAAAATTGTGCCATTTTATTACCATGTTTTATTATTTCTCATTTAAATTACCTTTCATAGACAGCACTTGTTTTCCATCAGCTGATAAGATTTTGTAGAAGAAAGTACTGATGTGACTGTTATTGATTGGCTATCAGATAATAGTACCTACAACGTAATCCAGTGGTAACCATCAGCCGTTGACAGGAAAAAAGGTTATAAGCTGACCTAATTCCATTTATAATCACAGTCTACACCCAAAGAATTGATTATTAAATATATAATTCGATTACAAGGCTACAGAAAAAAGCCTTAGTGGCCTGTACCGATAAAGCTTTTTTTCTGTAGTCCAACATGAGCTATCGATGTTCAGTGTCGAAGTCCAGTTTACCACTTAAGACTAATCAAAAAACCAAAAAATAAAATAAGGTTGTTTCATAAAATAATTATTATCTCTTACAAAATTTAACCCTTTCACTGTCCAGTGCGTTACATGTAGTACACGTCGATTGTTTAACTATTATGTCAACTTAGCGTACCTACAGGTAACCTGTAAAAACATCCTAATGGAAAAGTTCCAGATAAGATTTAATAACACACAAGGTTTTGTGGAGGACTAATGAGGAGGCCTTTGCCCAGAAGTGGGACACTGAAAAGGCTACATAAAAAAATGGAAAAGCTGCTGTAAACAGTAAAGTTGCGCACTAACGTAGGTATTATTCTATTCTATATAATATACTATTCATAAGAATACATTAAAATAACTAGTAATATATTTTAAGTTAGATATGCAATAATAATTATTTGTTAACGTAGATTTTAATCTTTGGTATGTATTGTACTTAGTGTATATAGTATAAGTAGGTATATAATATTATGATGATACAACTTAAAACAGAAGTAAGTTCAAATCCATTTTACTAATATTCAAGGCTAAGTTACCACTTAAGACTAATTACAAAGCCTAAATATAAAAATTAAATAAATTATTCATGATATATGCTAACGTAGGACTAGGCTGGAATCTGGAACGGATGGACAGAACTAACGCGGTGTCTTGCAGTAATTGATGTGGCGTGCAGGTGATTTCTGAAACCAAGTATGATTATTTAAGAATACATTTTTATATGGAAATTAAAAAAGCACACTAGTGTGGTAGGTTACCTAGGTAGTTTAAAATTACAAATGCGTGATAACAGGCTCATGTTCTATCAAAAGCTTACGAGTTACGACTGACTCTTTTTGGTCTCTTTATTTTGGAAGTGTAGTTCGAATGAATGTAACTTTATTGTCCTACATTACCGATGGGTAGGTAACCGTATCAGTAATGTAGGATCATACAACCTACCTACTACACGTACTAATATTAATATTCTAAACTTTAAATAACGATCCATTTTTTTTCGCCTCTACACAGGCACTATTAAACGGCTAATATCCGTGTATTATACTAATAATGACTATCTTTACTAGTAATTTTGTTATCGTGACGTAATAGCGAATCGTGATCCATATGATATTCAATCAAAGTTTTTACATCCAAACGTCTTAACACAAAAAGTAATTACTTTTTTTATTGAAAGTCTGTTCAAACACTTACGTCCTTTTTAACTGCTGACCAACAGAATGTGCACAGTGATTTATCTCGGTCGATGACGTCACTCTTCTGTAGGCAGGGTTGTTCCAGTTCCCCTGTAACAAAATAAAAGGAGAAAATACAGTCTAAAGGTTTTCTAACGTGCCTAAGGGTGCCTGCAATAGGGACTTTTCCCCTACTGATAAAGTATGAGCATAAATCAAGACAAGAATACACTTATCTGCCATTCCTAATTTTAGGAAAGACTCAAACATACTTCTTAGTTCAAATATCATCCAAATAGACATATATGGATATGGACAAATAATTAATGCGCTGTACATACATTAAACTATCGTTAAGGCCACATCAATTCGTTGTTTGAGATTGAACGCAAACCGCTCTTATTGCATCAGATTACAATTAGCCTCGGCCCACCTATTTCTTAAGTACTTGAAAAATATTGGAGCTCTTGAAAGCCGGATCTGTAATGTGCCAGGGGAAATTGAACTTTATGTTACCTGTGTAAAGTTGGTTGTCGAGGTGTGTGATGTAGCTGCCGGCGAGCCGAAGGATCTCAATCTTGCTGAGCTTCCTGTCAGGCGGCTCCGTGGGGATAAGCAGGCGCAGCGTGTTGAACGCTATGTTCACGCTGCTTGGAAATACAATTATTTTGATAACAATTCTATTGGAAATGGGCATAAGTTAAATAAAATTGGTTTATTTACGGTTCTATTTACATAGTTTAGTAAACTATAAAGCTCAAATGCGAAATTTAGTCGTTAAGTTTTTCTCTTCTGAAAGCAGTTCCTCAAATTGACAGTTTTGGTATAGTCTTTACAATGTAATTATCGAAAGAAACGTGCATCTCAATGTTAGTACGGCTGTTACTTCTGCTTGCCTTGTAGGTAACTGGCGAGACGTTAAGATCTAGTCAGATAACAAATATACTAAATTATACTACTAATACACTTACGTCAATCTTCCATAAATGTATATTCGAATACAGAAGTCTTATGAAGATTTTGGATACCTATACATATCTTGAGAAACGTTCAACTAAAAAAAATATTTTGTTTTACCGTGTAAAGTACCGCATAAATACCAAATAAAAGTTTTTATTCACGAATTACCTATTTTTTCAATTTTGGCGTCGATTAAACAAAGTTAAACTCAAAGACTAGATTTTAAAACTTTTAAATATAAGTACTTACATTACAATATGTGTACTCAACTAAACACTACCAGAGCTTTTTACAAACATGAATAAAATACTTTTTCTACCTACAACTAAAAACTGAATTTAGACAAATAACTAAATAAATATTCTTGAAATAAGTGCGACTTATAACGTGCGACACTTTAATTCAACCAATTACGTCAATTAAAGTGTTGTCCGCATGCAATGTCAATACTAACTTTTGTGTCCGGTCTCTCTCGCGAGCGTTCGCCTGACACCTCTGCTTGGCCACCGGCTGCGTCTCAACATTTTGGTAAGATGTAACCGAAAACAATCGCTGCTCCCATGTTTCTTCAGGACACTGATAGTTCAAGAAATTCTCCATAATAATGTACCTATTCAAAAACTTTGTGAAATCACACGCTACGTATGGCCGTGATAGTATTAGTTCGGATGCAGGATGCGTACTAATCCGGGGACGTTTGTGTTCACTAATAAGTATCCCGATGGATATCGCTCATGAAGGAGTCATTTAGGAAGAACAGCGCGCGCCACTGACTCCGCTCTTAACCGATAATTGTATAAACAGATGGCTGCCAATGTCACAGGCACGTACTCGGCGCACGAGAAAGTTTTCATGTTTATTGAACTAAAACAACTTTTTATTGTAATTACTGCGTTTATTTTAAAAGTAATAAAATATGCACTGGTTTTAGTGTTACTTTAGTGTCTATAAAATAAAAGTTTAATTACAAATTTTGAGGAAATCTCTGTATAGTTTTATTGCTTTATATATATTTTTTATAAATTTTAACTTTAAAGAAAAACAAATATCAAAAGTACCCTGCTAATAACCAAAATTTATACAGCTTATTTTTTCATAAATAATTGATTATGCGCCAAGTAAGCAAACATAAAACTGTCTTTAAAATAATAATTGTATCACACCAGTCCGTGCCTGGTGTGGCGAATGGGTGACTTGTCATCAAGAATGTAAAACGCGGCCCGCTCCCCCGAGCTTTGTCTGTTGCTTTAAGCTAACTACCGCAATAAATATGTTTAATGACTTTGATGATTTCTCAAACTAAGTATCTTCTTTAATATGTCACATGAGATTTAAGACATGCTTCCTTGAAAACATATGTTTTATTTCATCATCCAATTGATCTAGCTGTTATATCTTTCGAAGCCTCAGGGTATACAATCAATCATTCATAAGTACTGCAATTATCACTATGCCAAAGCAGTGTTACACATCTAACTATACGCTAATAAGTAATAAATCATGATAAGGTGTGTATGTTTACTTTTCAAATATTTAAATGTCACGTTTCACCCATTCGACAATATTCCGTTCGATTCATCCAACATGTTTCGCGTATGTGTTCACGTCTCAGGGGGATGAGTGTTCCGTGGGAACATCGGCTAATTGGTTAAATTATTCGTTATGTCGACCGCTGCGTACTCATTCGTATTCATTTACAACAGTTACGGAGTTCACATGAAAAAACAATAGACGACATCAGAATTGATCAAAGAGTATAAATTATATTTATGAAGACAGTATGCAACTCACATGAGTGTAGGTTCTTTCAAAGTTATACGTAGAGCATAGCGTGCGTTTTAATATTCGTAACGTGACATGATGTTACTGAATGTTTTGTTAAAGCTCGTCCAGTGACAAATTCCTATTTTATGTAAACTAATTGACTATTACCTGGTTCGTTAACTGTTGCATTTAAAGCATTAGATCATTAAACCTACAAAAATTTTGCTATATAATCGATACCTAAAGCATAAGTCAGATAGAAACTATTTTAAGAAGAATTTCAAAGTACAGAACTCACACGTTGTCGACTTATGGCAAAATAGTAATAAGTACTTGTATATTTCAAATTATAGGTATGTTTAGTTACCTCATAGACGCTAAATTGTACACCTCATTAGCTGCTCATCCTAACGTTACCAAGGATGACTTGCGTGGACCAGTGAAGCAATCAATGATGATGCTCAGGTGCTGTTTGTTTGGTGCTCGACGTCACGTCCCCCCCAAGTCGCGACGCTGTCGGCCAACCGACGCAGGCGCACCACGGCCGAGACTTTCTCCTCGCGACACCTCTGCCGGTGAAACGAGCATCGCCGCGAGTCGCACACGCAGCCGCGCGCGAGTCGACCGCCTTCGACGCTGGCGCGACACCACCGACAAATACCCACACTTCCGTGTTCAAACATAAACCGCTTTCGCTCCGTAAACAGTTTTCGTGGGAATACTTGTGTTATTATCACCTTGGCAACATCCAACCGGAGACAGTGCATGGGTGTCGTGACAGAAACAAACATTCCCGTTTGTGAACGCCAAAGTGATGCTTTTTCGTAATTAAAGGTGAGTGGAGTTACCTTTCTACTTGTCGTGGTCAGTTATGCGTTAGACGATGATATTAGGTGATAAGGTGGGCTGCAAACGTTATTAGTGAACGCAAGGACGCGAACAAACTGAATACAGGACTTCCAAGTCATTGACTACCGGCCATCGTCCTATTTTATTTATCTACTCGGATTTTAAAACTAAACTGTACAATTTGCGTATTAATTGAATACTTTTGGAAACAATGTGAAGTTAGTAGATGTCCTCTTTCTTTAAGTTGTCTGCCGCACACATTGAACAGTTACATTAGATGAACAGTTATGGACCGGTCTGGGTAAGGCCGGCATTCAGTGATCAGCTGGTCTATCAGTCTACGATAAAGTTAGCAAAATTGAAGGTATTCAGTTAAATGTAAAGGTTGACTGACCGCACAATACATTATAACTTACAGTTAACAGCATTTAATGCTCAAGGATTTGGTGTGTTGTGCCGCTTAGTTTAAAGTTGATGAGTAATAATTTAAATAATTTTGAATGCGGCTTACATTGGCGAAATATGCGAGCGTAGGTGGATCGTTCTAATTCGATGGTTCCAAAAGTATTTCCGCCTTCTAACAAGCAGTAACAAAGGTACGTGACACAGTGCAAGGAAGTCTACCACAATAGCGACAGTTGAAACTTTGTTTGACTAAAACGTCTCAATTAAGTTCAAGTCATTAAACCTATTTTCTTATATTGTTCTGTATGTATTTTAATTAGGTAATCATTGAGAAGAGCTAAATGTATTAAACTTGATCTTTTCTTAGAATATAAGCTCTTATATCACTGCATTCTTAGACATATATTACTATTAAATAGTTTTTTTGTTTGTTTAACTAATAACAAATCTAAGAAAATCAGTAGAACTGCAAGAACTTTTTTGTTGAATCAACACATTTTGATCAACTCGTCGAACATTCATCCGGAGTTTACTTTATAATCAAAGACGGAACTTCTATTGAATTATAGGTATAGTATTACGTGAGATTATAGGATCGCATGTATCCGTGTAGTTCTCGCGTGAGTTCACAACTCAAGAGCCTTCGTGTTTTCCAAACGCTGACGATCGCGCTCGTCATATCGAAATCCGCGTGAATCACACAGGATCCCGGTTGACATCCTGCCAATGACCTATTACAATACGCCGCGTGCGGTACCAGAGGTCGTCTGTCGCATAAACAATAAATGCAACACCTCAGTTATGTCACTTAGCCGTATTTAATCACGAGATAATAGAACCTCACACGAACGTTTTTATCTATGTGACACAAGCTCGTTCACTAGAACATGAAACTGTTGTGTGTTAATCTTAAAAGAAAAAGTAACTATTCTAATAATTTTTTATTTTAATTTTTTTCTAGTAATTTTTTTGGGTCAAATCATTTGGGGAGTTTTTCGTCGATCGTGGATTATTCCTATTGGACCACTTATAATATTGGGTTTTGTAATTATTGTAGGAAGAATCCTAGTCCTTAGTGTAGTTTTTCATATAGACTATGTTAAGTATGTAAGTATATTTAAAAAAATATTAATATTTTTATCACGATGAGCGTAAAAATATGTCTGCTTATTAAACAATTGAGGATTAAAATAATTGTCATAATTGTTTTATGAAAACCACCGACTGTTGAAATATTTATAAACATAATTTTGTTATTTCGTACCGAGATAAAGTTATTTCTCGTGAATTTTGATTGCTTTAAAGCATATTAATCGAAGTATAATTGAATCCTAGATATCGTCGTGGCTGCAGCACCGAAATAAAAATATCAAAGAATTCATATAAAAACTCCTCTTCTTTCAATGTCGGTTATAAACAAATTAAATATAAGGCCTCATTGAGTAAACATCACGCGCGTATTAAATTTACTTTGTATCATTTGACACGTTCAAACCGTGTGGTTAGAGGCAAAATACATACATTACTGATTCAGGTACATAACATTTTTACGAATGTAGAAACTTCTTCAACACTTTGAGTTTGTGAGTGGATGGCTATGACCTGTTATTTACAATTACTATTTCTATATTTTTATTCAGAAAACGAAGTATGCTTTTAAGTCATTTGAAAATGTTTAATTTCTGAAGAATTATAAAACAAGATTTTTTTAACATTCGACCCATGAAATTGGCCTGAGAAATCCCAACAAATTTATATTAAGGATTGTCGATTTAATTTCTTAATCCACTAATGATTATATCGTCTATTCAGTCAAGTCTACAAGGCAAAAATAGATTTATCAAATGTATCTGATGCGGCAGAAGATAGTGCACTACCTATAAACAATGCTGGCTGGCAGTTTGGCAAGTTGGCCTTGTCTGCAAATGGGTCAAATTCACGCGCCGCTTGCCCAAGCGCAATTATACATGACCGACCATTATTTTATTTAATAATCCTAACACTTATCGGTCTATCATGAGAAGTAACCAACGCGTGTGATGATATATGTATAATGGCTTTTGTTGTAATTACTATACTTGTCCAAACTTCTTTGACTTTGGGTGTAAAGAATGTTATTGTTTAGTTTGCTAGGCAACACAAAATGGTTGTACGAAAGTTTATATCTAGAGAGATATCGTGAACCTCGTCTTGGGGAATACCTAAATCTATTGTGCTTGGAATGCTAATGAGCCCTTCCTGATTAGCATTCAGGTAATGTTCGCCCTCTGCAGTAATAGCTCTTAATATCATCACTCACGATTTCATTTTGTGGTTAAACTTTTATTCGCTGTTTTATTTGAGCAAAGTAAGCAGTTCACGTAGTACCTTCGCTATGTGGATGTACGAATGTATCTGGTGTTGCACAAGACAGTATAATAATGTAGGCCAGATGTCTCAGCGGTACATCTTTCCGAGTGCGAGACCACGTCCTTGTGATATGTTGTCATTATAAAAGCTAATGAGCCCGGTACATAGATGTTGTCAACCTATAAAGCCTCGTGGGTCGATCGAATACTTGGCAGTAGTTACCAGATTGTCCTTTCTAATATTACGTTTTAGATTCAAGACGCTTAGGTATGAACATAACTTATATTGGATTTATGAAGCATTGAAGATTCTTAACAGATAGTCGTTGTACCTAAATATATATTACTGACGTTCTATCAAGCAAAGCCTTACAATAAGTAAGTATTTAAAATACGAAAATATTATCAGCAAAATCACATTATAAGTATTATTAAATAATAATTTCATGTGGTTGTCGTTAATTAAAAACAAGAATTAAACCAGTTGATAAGGTGGACAAACATTCAATAAAGTCCTTGGCATAAGAGCTGAGCGACATCCTTAAGTACTTTCCCATTGTAAACTGGATCTGTCGGTTAAAATAATTGAAGTTACGGATTCAATAGTAAGTACAATAAAAATAACAGTACAGAATCCAACACAGAATATTCCAAAATCGATTGGTAAAAAGGTCAAAGATTTTTAAGGCTAATAATGCAGTCTGTGTCATAAAACAAGTCACTTATTATTCGAATAATTATAATACAAGCACATAAAGGCATACACACAGCCATGGCCCCTCACTCGCACGCATAGCTTAGACTGATTTTGGAGGAACTAATATTTGTATGAACATTCATTCCACCGAATCGAAAAATACTGCGTGACAAAAGACAATCACGTGAGAATGGAATGTTAAACAATGTTTGGAGCTTTCACTGCAAGCTCAATACTAGTTGATCCAAAATAAACCTCTGAGACGTTTTGTTTATCCTGATGATATTTAAATAAACATATTATGAGTATTATAGGAAGTCCTTATAGTGGGCGTTGTCGAATCCTGAACCGAGGAATCGAAACTTGCGTAATATTTAACATATTTATGTAGTCTATGCTATGGCGTGGCGAATTATTTGCTCAGTTAACTTTTCGCTAGCAGATTGAACCTTGTTCCATACTTATTGTAGTTTTATAGATATCTCAAAAAGTGGTCTCGTTTATCAATGTTATTATGATCTCAGTCAGGTGTGAATCGACCTCAAGTTTATTAATATTCATGTCCCGCCGCAAGTGAACGTCCCTGCTTAGATACAACCTCTACACCAACTACTAAAACTGGTCAATCCGAGATTTACACATTGTTTTACGAAGTTGCGCGTATTATACTGGATTTAAAAGTTTATTAATACCAGATTAACGTACTATATATAAAAATGGCAAATATATACTGACTGATGGTGTGTGTGACTTGACGCTAACATTCTAAATGTAAATAGATAAGTCAGAAGTCTAAGTTAAATCAAGTCAAAATTTAAGTCGATTGCTGTGAAGAATATCAATCATTATATAATGAATACATAGTATAATATTAAACGTTATTTACACGTTTAGGGATGTACTTATATAGTTTTTAACGATAACTTTATGTGATGCTTCAATCAACCAAGACGATGTGTGAATACAGGCAAATTAGAATGATACACTACTAATACTGATACTATTTCTGCATGAAGTTAAGGTAGTTTTGTATTACATATTATTAACAGAACATAAGGTTTGCTCTAGATTCTAGATATTAGATACTGCGCCCTTGCAGCCTATTCTCATAAAATACCTGTTGATATGTAAATCCAGTAAGGAGGTCACATTTTATGGGATATTACATCGTGTATGGTAATTAGGTTAACTGTTTATTGCTAATATTGTAACTGTTACCCGTAAACTTTAACATTTTACACAAGGTTTGTTACGTGTACTGATGGAATTGAGAGCTTTGCTCTGGTTTATAGAGACCGACAAATTAGTTTGGATTCCTTACAATAGGCACCAGGCCTAAAGTGAAAAGCTCATGACACATTGCTTTGTTTAGAAGTCGAACCGTAGAAGTGTTGCTATAGTGACTACTGGAACAATAGTAATAGTATTAAAATAAGTGTGGGAAGTCATCGTTGCTAAGCGCGATTGCTGATCAGGAGATCCTCAGTTCGAATCTTGGGTTAGGCAGTGGGTTATTAGGTTTTTCCATTATGTTATTCTCAGTAGCAACACGGAGTCTGCCTTTGTGTCCGGTTAATGGTAATAGAATCGCCCCTTATTACATTGGGACCTATAACATAACATAGCAAAATGTGGGTGTACTATAGGTACACCTCTGCCTACCCCTTCGGGGAATACGGGCGTTATGATACGTTACGTTATGTCAAAAGACCGTATGATGTACGTGACTTCGTTCAATGTTACGATGAGGCCTTCCATATTCGACCCTGGTACAATTAAGATTAAATAATTATGTTTATTAAAATAAATACAAGCTATAAATGTCATTAATATAACTCAACATAACTTTGAGGGCTTTAAATCATTCTTGAAAATTTTAGCACTGGCAGAAATGTCACTTCATTTATCAAATTAACTCAGATTGCAGCTGACACAAGGTTCGCCTTGTGCGTGAACTTCCGAGAAAACAAGTGACACCTCGCAGACTTAAACGGTTCATTGACCTTATAGTTCTAAATGTTAATAATACGAGTAACATGCGTCAATGTAGGTATAATTTTATATAAATAAGTAATTTATAAATGATCACGCAATTCCTTAATTTTAAAACATCGAATAATGGAATACAATTTTTTAAATTTCTACCATTACACCCACTTTTTTTTCTCAGTTTGCCAGTAAAATAGGTTGGATGTTTCATTTTACTATTTCCTTAAAATAAAAATTTGCAACGATATTTTAAAAGAACCAAAGAGATTTTACTTCTATTTTCACGGTTTTATATACGGCCAGCTTAAGGCGCATGCGCGGTGCATGCCATTTGGCGCCATATTTTTGAAACGAGCGTTTGTTGCACTTATTATTTAGTTTTGTTTTAACTATGATTTCAAATTATAAATACTGTGAAATGGGATATCTATAAATATTTAAGGTAGTGTTTGAAATTACATTTAACTAGGTACTGAAACATTTGTTTGAAACACGTAAAGAAATTAAACGAGTTATTAATTTTAAATTGAATTAAGTTCGAAACTCCGCCATCTTTCGCAACTTACAGCTCATATCACGCTGCTTTTCCGGATAGGACGACGTCTTCTGGGTCCGCTAGTTTAAACTAAAACAAACTTTAATTCAATTCAATTTTTAAAGGTGATGGCTCAAAAAAAACTTAAATTATAAATATTCCTAAAGCAAGTCAGGTTGTCAGTCATGCGGTATATTCACTAAGAAACAAAGAGATAGGTTGTAAAGATAGGTGTCGATTCGTCATTTATTTCGGTCCATTTAGTAAAGCCTTATAGGATTAACGACCAACAGAAAGGCAGTCATTAAATATGTCGGAACATTGCAAAG
Organism: Abrostola triplasia; assembly: GCA_946251915.1. Taxonomy (NCBI): domain Eukaryota; kingdom Metazoa; phylum Arthropoda; class Insecta; order Lepidoptera; family Noctuidae; genus Abrostola; species Abrostola triplasia. The sequence continues at coordinate 4,857,427 of OX276432.1, read as the reverse complement.
AGATGCCACATATGAACGTACCTATTTATGTACTTGATACGTAGGTACTTGAATAGTCTACATACCCACGTAAGAAGACTATTGTGACTATGTAGCCTAGACATAGGTTTAGTTGTTTTATGTAGCGATTTATCTTCCAGATTGACTTTTTTTACCCAATTGATATGCCCGAGTATTTGTTTTTTCACCAAGAGTTTGTTGACTTGTTGTTATTGATTATACTATGATACGCTTTGTTTATTGCACAAGGTACGTTCACGTAATCAAATTCACCACTATCATTATCCGCAGCACGACTTCTCCGACTGCTGGACATCAGACGCCGCAGCCCGAATTTACCCACTGCTCGGTATCTAGGACTCTTGTGCCAGCCTCATCCAGTTTTCACCTAATTTGATTATGAAACATTAAATTGCTTGTAGTTTTCTGGCATTGATACCTAGAGAAAAGTACCTATATTCTGCCTTGCCAAATGACAACTTATTAAGCCGACGTACTGTACCATACGAAGTGAACAAAGCACTTAAATTGTGTCATTGACCAGTCAATCAAATTTCTCCGATCGACTGCGATAAGGATTAATGATAACTTTTGTATTGTTACAGATTCTAAGCTAACAAGATGGCCGCACCAGATACCGTGGGCAGTCGGACTTGGCTCTCATTGGTGCTAGTTACGGCTCTCTTAATTTTAACACCGTGCTTCTGTGACCCTGGTAAGTGTCACTTGAATTATTACATTTCTTAACAGGATAACACCTAGAGATACAACAATGAGCACAAAGCACATGAATAAACCATAAGTAATTAATATTTATTTAATTATAACGCATAATTAATTATAATAGATAATTGGTGGTGGTATGAGCGTAGGACTGCCACGTCAAAGGTCGAAAGTTCAAACCCCGGCACGCACCAATGTCTTTTCGAATTCATGTGTACACAAATTAGTTATCAATTGCTAAAAATGGCGAAGGAAAACAGCAAACCTTATAGATTTTTCGACGGTGTGTAAAGCAGGTTGTTCATCAACCATACGATAAGCCGAAGATCTAATACAAAATAAGTGGCGACAAAATTAGACCACTAAAATAAAATGAAAATTGAGTTACTCGTTTTATGGCATGGAAAAGCAGTGAGCTCATTTTCGTTAGTACATTTCGCCAACATCGTTATCATAGGTCCCATGTAACTCAATGGTTCCTATGATAATGCTTATCTTTATTACCGTTGGATGTATGCAACGGCAACAGCTCGTTGCACAAATACAATTTATTAACTACTTATCTAATTATATATTACTTACTTAATGATCTTGAATACCACTATAATTCCAATGGTATATACATACGGTGCCGTAGCGAGCATCTGTTAATAATATATTTATAATTCTGTATTCAGCCTTATGTTATGTTAATTGAAATCCGGGTGCAGGTATATACATCATACTTTTTATCGAGACGGGATATAATTAAGCAGGACTTTTTAAACATTTTTATTATACTGTAATGTCAATGAAATATACATTATACATGTCAAATGATAAGTTTATTACTACTAGTATAATTTAGTATACATAATTGTTCTACACATTGCATTTCTTCTATCAAAGGTCACTCGAATCATGTATATTATGTCTCTGGATATTAACTGAATATACTCATCTTGTCCATATATATATGTATTATATGTATACTATGCATGTGACTAAAAAAATAATTAATAATTTAAATAAATAGAGGACCTTGAGATTTAACTCACAGATTAAAATTTTTGACCACAATATATTTATTTATTCAAAATATATGTATCTAATATTTACACTATAATATTTAGCAACCTTTTCTACTTACTAAGAGAATAAATCCTATTACCTTTATTACTTAATCCATATTACAAATATGCAGGTTTATGTAAACTTTAATTGATTCCAGTAATTCTGAAGCAAACGATAATATTATTGCTTAAGTCAACATAAGCGGATGTATAAAACCCGCGTTCATACATGCGTCTATACAGTAGGCAACACAATTTACACTATCTGACACATTAGTACACAGCAATTTGGTCCTACGTGTGAGGTACTTACGGCATTAATTTCCTAACACCTTTGTATCCGGTAGACTAGTGGTTTATCTGTGCAACAAGGATGTGTACTGGTTACTATGTGTTTTTATTGTCACCAAGTACATCCCGCGTGAGGATCAGTCACGAATTGCGATTACGGACTGAGGAATACCTTATATTTAATGTTCGTAGAATATGAACAGGATTTGCACAGAATCCTATCGTTCAAAAGCTTAGACTCACGGTAGACAGTATATCTTGTTGGTGCTTTAAATTTAAACAGCAAATGACGAAACGAATAATGCCATCCCTTTAGCAAATTTCAACATAGATTTGATGAAGGAAAACAATTGTTATTAGGTACCGTATCGTATTAGTGTTAGTAGAAATCCTTGAAATGCATTTCACAACAGTTGCCGATGCAAGTTGCCCTGTAGCCAACTCATGAGTCACGGTTATATTGTTTAGCATAGCATTAGACAGTTTAGATGCAAACAATAAATTAACTTGTTCATATCACTAAATATCAATAGAGTTATTGCTCTGCAACCGTGCATTGAACTGTAGGCTGCTCTAACTTAAATAGCTTATAATATGCTTCTGAATATAAAACTAAAGTAAAATTTATAATACAAAAATTTTTGATTTGTCCTCTCGCACCAAAGGGTGCAACTGTTTGAATAGATTTTCCGCATATATATTTTAAGGGCCAGAGAGTGACAAAACCATTTCATTGATTAGGAACATTGTACCTACATACTATAGTATACAGTTTCACCAAGAAGAATCAGTATAAAGGTCAAAGAATTGCAATAGGGGTATACGCACAGTATTTTCCACTAGAAGCAACCTGTTACTAATAAGCGAATTCGCAACAGCTCCACTTTAAAGTGATCCACTTTGATATCACGATCATTAGCGCTTGAACTCATTACACGTCGAGATCTTGACATTTTAGGCGCGTGTGCGGTGCGGTGTGCAGTCACGACACCCGCCGAACATTTCCCCACGACCTTGACTGCACTTCCGCTTCCTACAGGTCAAGGTTACCTAAATATCTACTTATCACGTGTCTAGAAGTTAGTTTTTTTTTGTGTATTTTATCCTTAAGTTGACTTAATATATGGTTAAGAAACATGTACATCAATAGACGAGCATACACAGATACCAACCAAAATGTTAATGATAACAAAAGCTAAATTAAAGTGATGTTATACAAAAAATATGTAATCACAATATTTTCCTGTTAGGAAATAATACCTATACAAGGAAATAACATTGTAAAAATTTAACGGAAATATCTATATTCTACGAAAATTTAATCTGCTTTCGAATCCTCCGAGAGGAAAGGTTAAGGCTATGTGATGCCATTTATAATTTGATAATTGTAGCAAAAAACCCTCTATTGAAGCTGAACTTGAGTAAAAACTCACAATACCTATACGAATTATCTTTTTAATAAAACTTCCAGGAAGATCTTTGTTTTAGCCGCGAGTCTGTGAGTGATTAGAAACTCGAATATGTTAACCTAAGTCATTAATAAAAAATACTCTTGTAGTTTCTGAGTTTCTTGCTAGTGATATGACTAATATTTGTTTTAATTAACATACATAAAAGAACCTCCTTGAATTTGTGACTAAGTCATTTAACACAAAGAAAACCTTGGCAATAATCCAAAACGTTATATAGAGAGAAGAAGACACTATGAAGAACTCACCCATAATTTGCCTTCTTCTTGTCAACCCAAGAAGAGCTGATACATATTCTATGCTAAAAGAAACTTGTTTTTGTTCAACTCTATACTAGGTACAAGACATCAAATAAAGTTGATATATTTAAAACTTGAGTAGGTTACATTACACTGACTACACTGGATGTGAAATAAAAGTCCAATAATTGCAGAGACTTATAGCATAGCATGCAGAGATTATATTTCACAAAAGATTCGGGACTTGTTAAATACAGACTAAAAATGTAGAGACGGTATTGGATAGAAATGTAGTAAACTGTATTTTACAGGATACCCATCGTAACCCATATTGCCCCTCTATTTACTCTTGTTTCTTTGACGCAGTAGGTGTATTGCATGATTTAATATTCAAATCAATTTATAAATGTTAGAGGTACAAAGGCAATAAATAAAAAAGTACAGTCTAATTTGAAAACCTCTTCCGTTTTGATGTCTGTTAAACAACGTCTCGTTTACTAATGCAGTTTGTTTCCGGGACATTTTTTGACATTTAAATGCCATTGCATGGTTCAGGTTATTATAAATTACCTACTAGCTTCCTATAGTTAAAGGCTAATTGATTTAATGTTGTTACAAAGGTACTTAAGTTTTATTCATTAATCAAATTGAAATCATTTGTCTATCGGAAACAGTTTGTATTTTCCGTATAGTATTCATTTTTTTTTTTTATTCTATATAGAAAACATTTATTTTTTATTTACAAGGTTATTTACAATTCTTAAAAATAAATATATACAAAAATAAAAAAAATTAAACTAAAAATTATGTATCAAAGTATTCGTCCTCATCGCTGTCGACTGGTAGGGTGCCCAAAAGGCTGGCGGCATTGCCACGTTGAATGGCAATGCTAATTCTTTGGCCGAAAAACAGGCCAGCCTTTTGGTCACGTGAAGCGTCAACTAACCGTTTAGAAAGGTCACTAAAAAGAAGACGCGCACTCGGACCCCATGACCCGAGTGTTTCGACCCCAAACGGCTCAAAAATATAATTACCTATAAGGTTATTATATTTTCGCCGCTTGAGGGTCTCCGCAGCTGCAGCAGCAGCGCCAGAGCAAACCGCTGTGCTGGAAACATGAGATGGCGCAAGGGTGTCGACACATGTTGCATCCCACACCAAAGGCCTACCCAATTTATTAATTCATTTTATTGATTGGTAATTTGTTGACAATTTCCTTTTTACGAGTAAACATAATATTTTTTGTATCATCACATCTTAAGGAGGTATTTGCAGTATTTGCTGTAGACATTCTAATATAGCTATCTTTAAATTGATTTATGGCGACATCAAGCTGTACGTAACCATACCGACGCGAACGACACTAATCATATTTATTTCCGCGTCCCTCAGACTAGGAAATAAAAAATAAGTACAGCATAGATGATCACTTCCATGAATAATGAAATGACATAGGTACCTAGAGAAATAAAGGCTTTATTACTTTCTATTTCAAACAACCTAAATTAGAAAAGAAGTTGTAATTATAATGGTTTGAATAAAGAACAAAGCAACCATAGAGTACAGTCAAAATTATCGTTGAATCACGTAAACCGTACCGGGCGTGCGCGCACACCGCGCGAATGCAGCGCGCGTCGTCGTCTACATGTCGCGATAGTGAAAGCTGAAGGCCGCTGAGTAACGTAACTCCTCCGTCAACAACCGCTATTTAGATAATCGCTCCGCTACGTACGGTCCTAGACTTTTCCTCTTACTATTTACCGGCAGTTCATCCAATAATGATGATCCGATGGGTGTAGTAGCAACGTACTGCTTTCATAAGATCATTTGCTATGAACCTTCTGGAGGGTTTTAACAAATACTTCGTTGACTCAGATTTTAAATGTTTGTTTCCCTTTGAGAATGTTGTACCGGAAAAGTCATCCAAGTAAGTAGATCTAACGAAAAACTTAGCAATTTATTTTCTTATTCAAATCATGTCCGCTAATATCAGAACATCATTTTTTATGTGCGGAAGAGTAGCGGCAATATGCTGTTCAGAAAAATTGCTATTAACAATGCTCTTTCACATCACGGTACGATATCAAGTTGAATTATCTTTGGCGAACTAGAGCTTTCACGAACTACACCTATCTTCCCAAAATATTAATATATTTTAGCCCTCTTCCAGTTGTTTTAAAGTTAACCGTGACATTAATCGATTATTTGACCATGAAGTCTGTTAATGACGACTCATCATGCAATCGAGGTTTACTTGCCATAGTTATATGTAAACGTAAGAAGCTGAATGCAATCCATGTGGTCGTCTATTGAATCCGCATTTGTCAGTTCGTTTGAGTTATCAGTTGAAAATAACGTCAACCATGTTTTCTGCATATATCTTGTATTGTAAATATTGCCCCCTAAAACGGACTTTTCTTGTAATATATTGCCTAGACTCGGAACAAAGATCTGCAAATCATGCTTACATTTTGCCCCTACGCTAGTCGAATACTCTACAACATAATTATACATTTTAGTACAAAACATTTATATATTTGAATGTTATTTGTCCGAGGTTCGATTTCCTAATATGGCACAAGGAAACAGCTCTTCATTCATTAGGTCTCATAGCAATTCCTAGATAAATTATGATACATTGTGTCAAACTCACAATATATGCAAAAACGAACACAATAACTACCTTTGAGCAGGCGTACTCGAACATATTACACGGAAATCTTTGAAAACTAAGTATAATAAGAATTGTTTCTTATGTAAACCTTTTAAGTGCCTTGTTTAATCATTGAATTGTTGCAGATCTATGTAAATGTAGGCACTAGGCACTCATCATACATACTTGTAACTTAAGTAGATAGATACTTATTGATGTTACTGGTAATGAATGGCATAGAGATATAATATGAAATGATAATTACGAGTCATTAGTTTAATTCTAACGTATTAATGCTCATACCTCGACTAATTACATAACGCATGCTTCGATTATGTTACTTCCTTGTAGCATTTATTGAAGTGTTCACATGACGGTACCGATTCCAACATAAGTAATTGATTATTGCTTTACGGCACTTGTTTCCTATTGGTTCCGTGGTTCTCATGTTTCTTTTGATTTGAAAATATCAGTAAAGAAAACAAATGTTGACTGTATATAAATATCATTGCAGTCTGTGCGATATTTATAAGAGGCAGGGGAGGCTTTTTCCCAGTGCTATACAAATAATTTTAATAACAGCACTGCAAGAATTATAAAACAATTCACAAATAATAATGTACATCATATTATTATATACGTACATAATCAATAAGAGCTAATTCTTTGTACCGACGGTGGTGGTATCATTAGCAGGCAAAAATACACCAATTTGTTAACAAAGACGTTGATTTGATTTAGCAATTATTTATATGTAGCAGAAAAAAAGGTTATTGTGATGAGAGCTTGATACGTGCCATGATCTCATTTGAGTGTAAAAACTTTTATTAGTGCAAAAACGTGACACATAGACTTATTATATTAATTACGCTGTCTGTGTACCGGATCATCTTTTTATACACAAACGGAACCTACAATCATCACGAATTGTTAAAAATTCGTGAACTAATATAAGTTAATAGGGCCATTAGACGGTAATGGGATGTGTGTTTAAGTGGGTAAACCTATTAAATAAAAAATACAGCGCGCTATTGATCGCTATTTGTTCTCAGATTATATATAGCCTATAGAGGTAGGTATATAAGGTTATTTATTTAATTAACCTGACATGGTATTGAGTAAGATGTCTAAGAGTAGATTGTATGTTGTGGTTAGACGCGTATAGAATATTTGGCATAACTTAACGGTAGTATTATTTTCTTTTTGCTTTATCATTAGATAGATCGAATACTACCTCTGCTCTACACTGTTTTAAGTCTGCGAGATTAATGAGATATGCAATTAGTTTGTACGATCTCGAATTACATACCTACAATGAATATAGAAAGAGCCGGTGCGATTTAACCAGTCACGATTCTAGGCAACACGACTTGTCACTATATGAATCTTAAATCCGTCTCAAACTTGGAGTACATTGAACATGTAGGTATCTTATATTTATTTTAAATAAATTTTATTTCCAAATTAGACGATCACCTCAACTTATGGTAAATATATGTTAAAATGCTCGTGCGTTTAAGTCTTAACTAGATATCAGCTGTCAGCAGCGAAGGCTTGGTAAACCTTTAAATGTAAATTAAAACGTCTATTCCTATTACGAGTAAAGTTTTATTTCGTATGTTTACTAATAGTTTACAAAATTCATTAAAAGCAGGTGTAGCTATATAAAACATAAATCCAGGTAGAGTTTTAATAGTATTATTACTAATTATATTAAAGAACTCTAATTTCTACTAATAGACAAAAAATATATTTCAACTATATTTATTGACATGCACGTTCGTGCCGCAAAAATGCTCAATGAAGTTGAACAAAATCTCTCAAACCAATTGCGGTAGACCAACCCTAAGAAACATCTCTTAGAATTGACTCGGTAATGACATGGTAATCAATATGTGCTGTCAAACCTTAATTTGCGATACAATCGTATATGTTCTACGATGCTAATAAAATCAAAGACATGTTTCATGAAATTTGATCTGATCGATGTCTGATTGTAACCGGTTTGTAACAACGCGACGTACGTCGGTTCCACTTGCCTATACTCTCTCTCAAGCTTTCAACATTGCATAGCATTGACGACATTGTCAGTATACGATTGTGACGCCGCATTCCCGATATTGGTTACGAAACTAGAGCGCCTACGAGCGCAAATAGAGATCTCCGATGTACTGTCACACCCACCGCATGTCATGTGCTGTGCTACTGATAGCCTCGTTAGCATGTATCATAATTATGTACCTTTCCTTTTGTGAACAGCCTTACGCTGTCCAGATCTTTTATCGATATTACTGTAAATGATTTGTAGGCACGAATTAAAATTCAAATCTATAGAAGCACTAACATATACACCTTGTTGTGTGAACATATACATGCCTACTCAACCAATTCATATTTATATTTTTTTGCAAGTATGTCTTACAACTTTCTTTCCAACATTTTTATTTAAAATGACAGCTATTATCTGACTTCTTTTATCTGATTTCCGGAGGATGGTCGAGTCTAAGTTTTCTATTGGACGGTACATGCTCAAACAAAATTTGCTTTTTAAATCATACTGTAAGACTTTCATGGGAAAAGCTTTATATTTATGTAACACTACACAAACATAGGGCAAAGTTCCGTTAACATGAATTAATCACTTGATAAACCAAATGTTTAATTTACAGCTATGCCTTCGGTTCACTGAATTATACCGACATTACTATATGAAGGTGTATAGGCGCAAAATCAATCTCAATTCATCATTCACTTGTCTATTGCTTTTGCAATTACACACCTGCACTAAGGTTTTATACTTATTGACACATATAACTTAACATAAATTGTTGAATTTATAGTCTCGATCCAATCGATCTACTACATGTGTGGTTAAAATCTGCAGATAGGTATCAATTATTATTATAAAATGTATGATGAATGTTAGTTTATGTATTCAAATCTGACTGGTACTACTACTATTGTTTAGAAGCACAATTTAAACCCCTGAAAAACTCTAAAAAAGCAGCTTGTGAGGAAAGTTTTAAAACATGAAGTAATGATATAGATAATCAAGTTATACCCACTCGGGAAGTGTATGCATCAAAGGTTTCCTTGTGATTAAGCTGCCAAACCTAATATAGTGTGAATAATGTGTGTTATTTTCTGGTATTTGTTAACCATGTGTCACGATATTATTAATATTAATATCAGTGCCAAAGTCTGGTAATATCCGTAATATGAGTATAAAATATTATCATACAATATACTTAATGAATTATAGACATATAACGATACAGATATTATCCATATAGGTTAACGTTGATCTCAGCTCTAGTACTCTGCAGGTGGTAGACTAATATAGATACAGTATGTGTATTTCTTGCACTGTTCTTACGATTAAAACTTAACCATAATAACTGTAAAGAAATAATATAAACTTAGCAAACTATGTCATGTCGCAATTCTAATATGTAATATCAAAGTAATTCTATTGACATTTATAACAATTTTTCAATCGATTATTGCAACCATAATTACTCATGAAACATACATGTAGTAAAAAATGCGCGCAAGCAGGTGTCCGGCCAAGCATGTTGTCTCTATATCCGTTTTTGTATTATGAGATTCATAAGTATTATGTAATTTATTACGTATTGTTATAACCCTATAAAAATTATGTTTAAAGAGCACTCATAGTGGGTGAAAAAGTTAGTCAAAAGTTCCTTTAGCTAAGGACTTAGGCTCAGACATTAAATTAATATTGGAACCTGTAGGGGAGAAGATTAAGAATACCCTTATTAATTCCCTTCCATTGCCTTTAAAGTGAATCGTTAAGGCTATAAACTCGGTACGGTCCCGTAAATATAGTAATGTTATAATGTATGTTATAATGTAATAGTATGTAAAGTAAGATATAATATTGTATTTTAATTAATCATTAAAATGTTGCATACCGGTTTAACGGTGAAACATGCAGCACTCGGTAATATTATGAACATCTTTGTAAACCTACCATGTTTCAGGCAAATAAAGTTCTTATTCTGAAACATGTTTAGCCTTACCTATAATACATATTTATAAAAATAAGTAACATGTCTTAATACTACGTTTAACTCTGATATTTTCAATCTAATCCAGGTGTATACAACGTCATTAAAACAAATTGCCAATTAATTTCTAAATCTCGCAATTATTCCCACGTAGGTGTGACAGCGGCATGTCCTTGCTGCTACAGTTCTATGTATGTTTTTGCGACGACTTAACGTAACTTATAGTGTCAACTTTATCGATTTATGAAGCATTTTAGACAGGCAATGATAAGGTTTTCAAGTATTTAATAAGATTGTGTATTAATGTAACGACACTATAAAGAGCCTTAACTTGAGGTTAAATGTATTATTATGGGCCGAGTATGGATGTTACTGCTTCTTCTGGAAGACCTACTGCTTAACAATTTTAATGCGCCGGTCAATCGTACATTATTTTTCTTTTACTTCTTTTGTAATATAACAATAAATACACTAAATATATACAAGCACAGTCCTTGATGTTTGAATTTTTCATGAGGCAGTGGATATGGCTTATTGTATAAACAAAATATGAGACAAAAGTAACGCATACTTATTAAAAAACGATTAAATTATAATATTATGCGAGTAGATAACATAATTTATAAAATTGTAACACAATTAACGAAATTATTTATTGCTTACAAGTAGATGAACCTTTTTCGCTATAGCACGATTTATACATTACAGTCGAATACTTTACATAGTGATATATAGCCCATAAATTACAACAATTACATACGTAATTACAAAATTGTTAAAGTTTCTTAACTTTTAATCAACAACTAATTTTCTGCCATTAAAACGTCATAATATAGAGACTTATAGTTTTAATCAGTTGAGATTAAATACCTGCGGCGTTCTTATACAATAATTTGTCAAACAAATTATGGTGTCTAGAAAACGTAACGTTCTTCAAACATTCTCAGTGTAACACGATTTTGTTTAGAGAATCCAAATTAATTTCTTGACTAACGATACAATTGTGATTGATGATATTATGATACGAAAAACACAATACTTATTACGGTGACTTAACCGTAAGTTTAGTCACGTAGTTAGTTGATTGAACGTAGTAAGATATATTTTTTTAACTAATTATATCAAAATTACCTCTGTGAAATAAATAATTTTGTAACAGGTAATGGAATATTTTTTCATAGCGAGCTTTTAAGTCTAAAATACAGCACTTGAGATGTTTTAGCATGTGCCCTGGGAATACATAAAAGCTAAAGTTTGCTGGCTTGGCTTAAAAGTTGAATACAAAGTCATGTAGCCATGCACTTTGTATTCAACTTTTAAGCTATACTATGCGTAACGAGGTGCTCATTTGCGATGCATCTCGGCTACAGCGGACAGAGCAAGGCCTCGGTAGGAACGCTCGAGCACGCATCTAGTACAGCGGTAGGTACGCAAAAACACACCGACTGTGTATGCGTGTACCTACAGCAATGCGCGTTAATTAGCTATGCTCACCAATAAACATTCTTTACTATTCATTCGTACAGATTGGTCCAGCACTCAGCAGCGGTGTCAAGTACACTACTTACATACGAGTCTTTTCGATACATAGCTGATATGCTTGCTAATTGGTTATAAAACTAGTCATTCTATTTTCGATACCTTTAGTTTTTGAATTTCGCGTTCTAATAAAAGTAAAAGTAAAGAGTATGTTTATACTGTAATCATGTAGGTCCTTAATAATTATTACATTTATTCTGAGCGCTTAATTATGCAACGCTAAAAATTAATTATGTATTGTATCGTAATTTAATTTTATATAATTTGATTGATCGACTTTAATTAGATTATAATTTTAGTCATAAATAATATGTGTAGCTAATATTGTTTTTATTTGTTTCAGAGGTGTACTATGAGAAACAGCGCTACGATGGCTGGTTTAATAACAGAGCTTACCCAGATTGGGGATCAGTTGGTGAGTACCTCTTGAATTGAGTAAAAAAATGACATGTCAATGAATGTTAAAAACAATGCAAAAAAGCAGCTTGTCACTCATTCTTTGCAGACAAAATATTGATATAGTCAAAGATTTGACACACTATATAATAAAATCCTTATATGTTTTTACATTCGCTTTTAAATTCGCTATAATTATATATTTGTACGAAATTGAGTATAAGATGTTTAAAGATTGAATGTTTCGTATAAAACTAATAAACTATCTGTAAAAGTAATTTTAGCTTAGCCACTGAATTTCTTCATGCGGTAAATGACCAGATATTATGATATGAAGTAGACAGTTAACACATCTTCAACAAATCTCTTGCACAAAAAAGATTCATTAGATAGATAAATGGCCTACAAGAAAAACACGTAATCACTCAGTCATCTTCATAAACACGCATTTACATGACATGACTAATACTTACATACAACACTTCATTACACATTGTATTGCAAGACACTGATTTATATGACACAATCAAATGATATATTGGATTCATTCAAAGTAAACCATAGTACCAAACCGTTCAAATTGAACTTAATTAAACAATGTTATGTCTAAACATGTACATGTTGAGCATAGAAATCTGAATACCGTAAGACTTGTGTTGTAATGCAATCGAGTTACACACACGGTCGAATTCAACCTCTTTGTCAGCTGTCATTGTTTGAACTGACGTTAATCAAGACCAATTTGGTTTAGCTGTTTGATTTATCGAGTTAACCTTGCCCTAATCTCTGTGCTACGGATTTTTTGGTATATTGTCATTACTTTATTCCATTTTAATAAAGTCGGTTACTAATAAAGTCTATGGGTAACTATGTGTAGATTAAGATCTAGACGCATATTATATACAATACATTTTTGGACACAATTGCGTTAAAAAATTTCAATTTATGATAACAATAAACAAATTAACGGGTTTACGTGCCAGAGAAAACAAAAGTAATGGGTTGGTTGTATTTGCTCAATATACCTAGCTAACCTACATCCAAACCTAAAAACCTGTCCATGAATTTTATCTCTAAACCTGATTAATATGAAATGGGTACTGAGAACTGGGACTGGGAAAGAACCTCGTTCCCACAGAACATCGCCACAGATGCGGAGACATAACATAGTGATTCTGCATTTCGCACGGTGACTGATGAAATCCGGAAGCTCAACTATTCTCTTCAAATATAGCAACAAAAGGCTGCTGCATAATCGACGTCCTCATTGCTGAGTTCGATTTCTACATAGGAAAAATATTTGTGTCATCCACGACCGTCGACCACTTGCCTTCTTATAGGCGATTGAACTCCAACTCGTAGATAAAAATTAGTAACGTGGGTTTAGAAGTTTTAAATTACGTTTGTACTGTCTCGTAGGTATAGTGGTTGCTAAGCGCGACTGCTGAGCACGAGGTCCTAGGTTCGAATCCCGGGTCGGGCAAAGTGTACTGGGTTTTTCCATTAGGTAATTCTCAGTAGCAGCACGGAGTCTGGATTTGTGCCCGGTTGATGGGAATAGGCCCGCCCCCATTTAATACTTCTCAAAAACTGTTTATAACTCAACTTCTTTTATTCGAAAAAGTAACTAACGTATTAGACAATACCACCCCTAACACTACCAACCAACCAAGACTACAATGATATAACCCAAACCTAAAATAAAGTTCCAACATTTTACTTGAAAATTAAATAGCCAATCACACTCACTATTACTGCTGGCAACAATTGTGTGCTTAATTAATTAATTTATCAATACATTTCTGAATAATATCCTGTAAATAAATTCTGCTTATCTTGATTTCGTTAACGTGCCCAGCGTATGGGCATTTAGCAAGTCAATATAGTTATTGTACCTTATCATGATGGCGGTCCCCGTTTCTCTTAAATTACCAAAGTATTAAGCACTTTTATTGCGTTAAGCTTTTATTCAAAGTACTCATAACCCAAATTATTTCATACGCTCATTCCTTAAAAGTACGTAATATAATTCCACTAATTCGGACTGGAAACAGATTTTTGTTTCCTTGGTTTGGTCCTTGGTCCTTGCTGCCAGTTAAGTGAAATTAAAATTGTGTTGCCATAGAACGAAGGGTGCTTATTTAATTACTTGATTATGTCGATTCTTATACTATATATGCATATATAGAATCTCTATATGTCTTTGATATTATGTCACTAAATGAAACCTCGAATTACACTACATTGTATTATATCAATAGTATCCACATTAATATTGTGCTTTCGACGTGATGCCGTAACAACCAAACAGATAAACAAACTCACAGTCAAACAGACACAAATTCCAAAAACGTTAAAAACGGGTTCGATTGAGCCTCTTGTATAAATACATTCGTTGTACAGAATCGTCTCGTTTACAGATTTATTGCATGTATAGAAAAATAAAGATATACCACGTACTCTCGTAAAGCTCAAGCTCTAGACTGGCTCAACGAATTTCAACATAACAAAACTACATTTACCGCAAACGTATGATCAAACTTTCACTGCATGCATCTAAGATAACTTCGAGTTAGTTCTTCAAAGTAATTTTACAAAAACCTCGTAATTAAATTGTTCGACACACGTATAAGGTAAACGTTTTTCTGGTGGCAGGGTTGTTGTGAGGCCCATGAACCACTTTCGATCTCATATTTGTAGCAGAATTTATGGAAACTTGACTTCAATGTGAGTGGGAACTGCTTTATATTTTTTGTCTGTCAAAGTTTCGTAAACGGTAAGCGCTGTTATTGTTAAATACAACTTTAATATTTATGAGATTCCTTTTGTAAAGCGCTGGGCAATTGACGCACCTATATGGACATTGTTACATTTATATGCTTTACGGTGCTCTTATTTGGAATAATAAAGCAGAACTTTGACCGATATATTTCGGTCGGTAAGTCCTGCCAACAGATTATGTAACGAACTTTATTTTTTCTCAGTTTTAAGTTTTATATCTTGTTTTTTTTAATTTATACAGTAGAATTGAACTGAATATTTATTTATAAATAAATAAATGAAAGATTATATCAAGAACACCCTTTCTATAAACTTACTAGCTGCGCCCCGTGGTGTTACCCGCTACATGTTTTCGGTATAAAAAGTAGCCTATATGTTAATCCAGAGTGTCAGCTACCTTCATATGTAATTTTATTTAAATCCATTTAGTAGTTTTTACGTGAAAGAGTAACAAACATCCATCCATACTTACAAACTTTCGCGTTTATAATATTAGTAGGGATATGCGTAATTAATCTCAATCAAAGCATTATTTCGTTTGATAGATACTATTTTGCGTATGCGTACATTACCAATAATGGTAGCTTTTGAATACATATATGTACCTATCAACGACTCTTATAAATCATGTTATATAAACAACAAACACAGTCCGAACGAAGATTGAGTTATGGCTTGCCTTGAAAGTATTGAATAACATTAAAAGGATGTCTAACCTAAAATAACCTAATATTCGAATATCTTTCTATCGAATCTGTTTCATTAAAGTTTCCATATAGAGGCAAGCATGACAGTCGTCCGCCGGAACGCGCGACGAATGCCATATTAATTAAATGCAAAATAAAAAATATAATTTATTACCATTTTTGTAAATCAGCCGTAAAGGTGCCTCTGAGTGGCGTTTATGTCTAATTAGGTTGTATAGGAAGGTTTTTTACATCAGATTGATATTTTTCAATTATTTTACCCACCAATAACCAAGCATAACACTTTGAAATAATATAACCCAACGCTCTTCGTTTGAGGTTACTCAATGGAGCAGTGAATGGAACCATATTCATCCATCAAATAATATGTCTATTGAATAATACCAATTACACCCGTCCAGTGTATTTCATGTTCATACATAATCAATTCAATGTAAGAAGCCGACCGTATATATAACGAGTAGATCATATCTATTCAATTTACTTACCATTGAATAGGATTTTGTAAGATTTATTGAGGATTACTATGTGTTTATTAACTCCAGGTGTCGCGTTTATTTATCCATGTATACGCCTTTGAGTTAATTTAATATTTGAATTGCTGTAATAAGATAAACTAAAAAAACTAATTGAATACGCATTACTCAAAATCTTACGAGTAAAAGACATCAACGCGCTCGTATTATATATAATTATGTATATTATAAATAGCAGATATAAAATCCCTATAATTGGTGCCTCGTATGCATTGATTTACTTGTTTATTCATTAGTCGTGAGGTTGTGTGATATATTTTGTGGAAGTCGTGACATTACATCACCAATTTCAATAAATATTAAACCATTTTATCGAAACATCTTCGAGTCATGATCCTATCGTTACGCGACTGACGGAGCGTTATTCAATGTCCATTAAATCCTTCTTATGATATTGATTATATTATTATATATAAAGAGCAGTATGCCATTGTCATATATTTCATGTAAATTAAGCCCTGACATCTAAACAAGGACACTGTTACACGGCCTATGAATGACTAATTGAGAAAAATAACTAAAGTCGGGAAGCGTTTGATAAAGATATTGTAACGTAGGCTAACTTTTTTATGGTAGAAAGTAATTTTCATTTAAAATACAGAATCCGCTAAAACATTTCGCAAATCAATATCCAATAGTTAGTATTGTGAATGACCTCACAAATATAAAACGCAGTGTTAAATCAAAATTCGGTAGCCGTTGCTTCGGTGACCTCTTGCGTAACGCGGTCAACTCGTGAATCAACTAACACAGACTAAAACCAGATATCACGCCTCAATAAAGGCCTTATTTTTTATCATTTTAATTCATACGTTACGAAACGGTGCTTATTGACAGGACAATGACACGCTAGGAACATGAACATGCGAAGTATATTTGCAAGGATGTTTTATTCCATAATGTTCTCCTTAGGTGTCCACGTCAACTCCAATAAACTAAATTGGAAAATACCAACTTACCCAGTGGGTACATCAGATGGCAGGGTTGTCGATAATAGAATTACTACGTATCAAAAATCCGTAACTTTTGGATATTATGATAATAATTTGTAGCGCTAAACATATTTATTTAAAAGTCTAACCGAGAGATATTAAACATGTGAATTTTAATTTATCATATAAAGTTTTGTAACATTGATGTTTATCAATAGACTAAACACACATACCTACACAATTTATCTACATCAGAAGTCAGACACATCGACTTTCATTTCAATTAAAATTAATTATGGGCCGTAAGATAATAAATTGAATTAGATCGTTTATCTATTAGTATCTTTGTACATCTGTTGAGTCGATCTAGACTGACCTCGTCAGAAACAATATTTAGTTACCTATGTACTGTCTATGAATCAAATATTAGGTAGAAAATATTTCCGTTTTTAGTAAAGACCTTGCCATGAATATACCGGAATGCAAAACAAAGAAATAAAATTGAAGATTATACGATTGAACTGCTGCGCTAACGGTTGCAGGTTCGATTCCCGCACGGGGCCAAAATTGTGCAAACCACAGATGTTTGTCCCGAGTGTTAGTTATGTGTATGTGATATTTCATGTTTGTGAAACGCACCCACGACACAGGAGAAATTTAGTGTGGTGTGGGGCAACATTTTTGTTTTATAAAAAAATAAAAAAACTGATTTTAACTGTCAAGGATATGTTGGACTTTTCTCCGCCCCGCATAGCAGAATTAATATTAAAATTTTAAAAAATGAATCATGATCAAGAAGTGGACATCAGCCAAGTCCGCTAGTAAAAATATAGGTAGTATTCCTAAATTAAAACAAGAACCGATCTTTTTATTCTTTGTTGTTTCAAGTTTGAATTTAGTCAGCCCAAAAGACTTATTGTATTAAATTACAGTCTAATAGCTTAAACCATGCTTATTATCTTATCGTGAGCATTAATATTATCGCCTATCTTTGAAGCAATAATGACTATGATGAGCTACGTTTACAAAGGTAGAGTAATTTGTGAGTGACTCAAAATCTCCTCGTCCTTAATTCGTGGCTCATGCAAACAAACACTGAGCTGCGCTTGCGCCACGAGTCTCCGACAGAATCACGCGCATCAGACTCCAATGTTCCTCGTATCACATTGATAAAAATTACCTTGTTACTGCCAAAAATAGTAACACGACATATTTTTTTTAAACTTAATTATTTATAAATAAAAATAATAACAGCCTTCGCATTGAAAAAGTTTTCGTTGTCTTATTGGTTGCACCGTAATATTTACTTGTAGTAAATTTGTATGAATAAACGTGTGTAAGATAAAATCACATATTAACAAGTTTGAAATATTTTAAAATCTTCTGAGTACATACAATCAATTAAATAGTTAATAACTCGGGTACATACACGAAAGCATTGATGATGATACGTTTAAGACAATTTAAAATCGCTTTTTATGACGAAGAATGTATGTTGCTGCAAATAAATTAATTTAAACTACCTACTACTTAAACTTAACTTAACTTTTACGATCATATTTAACAACGCAATCAAGATTCGATATTCTTAAAAGCTATTATTACACGTGTAGAAATCAATATGTATACCTATATAATCTACACATACTTGTATATATATACGATCTAAATGTTTAAATATACATGTTTGCGTAAAAAGTTTTACCAAGCTCACTGATTTCACAAATCTTGCCAGCAATCAATTCTTATGTCTGTGTTAATTCAAATAGCCATAAACTCGTAACGAGTTATTCTTTTACTTTGAACATTATGATGATTAATCAAAACGACGGAAACCTAGACTAGACTACTTATTTATTTGCAAAACTAAGATTTTATCCTTTTAGTTAGAAATACGTCATTAACTAGAATCCCTACTGCTTGATTAAAATACATTTTAACAAGTCATTTAACTAGTAATAAAAATATACGTAACGGCACGTTATAAAAAAATTGTCTATTGGTCATTCTACTGTCTTTGAACTGAATTTTGTAAGGCATCAAAGAAAAATAATTATCGATTAATAAACATAATTATAATACTTGTTTTAGGTAATATTTGCCCCACACAGCCAATATTTATACAATTACATAACGTGAAAGTAAGTAGAGAAATGTAAAATGACTTGATAACCACGTAACTAATCAATCTCTATGAAATATTAATAATGTATGTTAATTTATATCCATACAATAAGACAGTTATTATTCTTGCTTATGCTTCTTGCTCAGTTTTTTCTATTACCCTAATATAATTAAAATCATTATAATAATAATTTTATCATCTCAAAATTTCCTTTTTATTTTATTAATATTGAAACCTGTATTGTATAATAAAAACTTATCGCAATACCTTTTTCCAATGCTATTAAGGCTAATTATTACGCAAATAAAAATACTGACCATACATTTTATATTGAAACCAGTGACAGCCACTTAATACTGTGTAGGTATTAATTATTGCCTACTGAGTAGTTCCCTACATGAGTGATCAAGGGGACAGACAACACACATGTCAATAATTTGGAGCAAAGATAAAAGCAACATTTTCAATGACCTGAGAATGACAAGATTAATGCAATATTATTCCTTTTTGCTATGTTCAATAAATGTTAAATGATTTAATTTCTGCAAATAGGTTTTACAAAAACAAATTTACACGACATTTTTTTAAACTAGATGGCATCGGCAATACCTAACTGATTACCTCTGAGAAGAAATACTGACACAAACTCAGGGGTCAAGGTCTCTTTTAAAGTCCAAACAAGCTCAATAGTAATAATACTTAAATAATAAATAGTAAGCTTACTTATTTCCAGTGTATTATAATTAAAATATAATATGACAGTGTGTATAAGCGCTCCATACTAGACTATAGTGAGTCGATGACCAAATCTGAAACTTTTATGTACGAGTTATTCTATATTAGTCACTAATAACTGTTATTATCGGTATTCATTTGGATCAAAATGTGATACAAACGACAATCGAAAGTCAGTTATTACTGAATTTTTAATTATTCTACAGCCGCATTGTAACACTTACGTGCAACGTTATAAACAAATAAACACTGTCAGCTAAAAAATAGATTTTTAATTTGTATAATTTAATAAGTTATTACTGACAACAACTATATGTAATTATTCGAATCGATTCGGAGTTACTTCTATGATGCTATTTTAACTTTTTATTTTTGTATTAGAATTTAGTTGTAAAATATGTATTTTTTCTATTGTAAATATCTCAAATAAATGTCCTTTCAAATGAGACTATTAAAAATTAGATTTGCGGTGTGCAATATAAAAAATATGCAAGACCGCCCAGGAGTTTCATCACGGCATTAATTTAATTACACATATGTGTATATATGGTTCTTACAAGCACAACTACACATGATAACACCATATTTGTACATTTAGAGTCCTCCTGTCACTTTCCATTGTATGCTCCAATTAACATAAACAAGTTTGCTTGACTTCTATACTTATAGCAATTAGCTTACTGCACTTTCATATGAAATTACATTTTGTATCATAGCCATCTTAAACTTGGATATTATCTATATGAATAAAGTTGAGTGTTTGTATGTTTCTCCTGTATGCATTCACAAACCATTAGTCAGGCTGTGATGAAGTTAAGCGTCGCTCAAGAGCTTTTCTGGCCCAAAAAATGTTTTAATTTTATTCGAAATTCATGCAGACGATGCCACGGACATTAGCTAGTTATACATAAGGATAAAAACGACTACACTGAAAACATCGACAGTAAGAATATTTATTGAGAAACCTACAGGTGTACCTAAATGTCAAGAAAAACATTAATACACAGGATGATAGACGCTTTCTAGTAGTTTCTAACAGCACACAAATTTGTTTTTAATCTAAGCTATTTTCTCTTGAATACTAACGCATCATGTAATATAACTAAATTTTGAATCGTTTTAAATTACACTCTTCTTATTATTTTACGTAATGTTTAAATTGGTCGGGTCAATAAACCACATGCCACGAACTAATACTATTTACGAAATAAAGTAATATTCAGACTATCAGCAAAAAGCACAAAATATTACAGTAAATAAGTAGAGATAAGTAGTAAAATTTCGAGAAAGGAATGTGGTCGCTTCCATCGAACCATATAGTCGCCACAAACCAGAAAATAACAATATTTCCATTATCTACGATCTGCAATAAAACCACTCACTTAGACAGAAATAATACCTGTCCCTTTCGATTAAATCTTAAGTTTCGTACTTACCTTAAATTAAGAAACGATCGTGATAAAATCACGTAAGAACAAAGCTACATTCAGATAATGCATCCACAGTGAATGTTTATTACAGGATAAAACTGATAGGATGTTACTCAATGCTGAACATTCTCCGAGGGCTTCGATTTTACAAGAGTGAACGGTTACATTCACTTCTGGTAGCCACTATGAGTATGTCCAATTATGGAGTTTATCTGAAACCGCTTCGCTGTAACTTTCCAAGTAATCTCGAGTTTCTTTGACGTAACCATCAATCTAGGTAATTTGTCAAATAACGTTCGTGTCTATCAACAAGTAACACTCAGCTCATATTTACCCAAAACTTAATTACAATTAGACATGCGATGAATAACACATGAGGTCTAAGCGGCCACAACTCGCAAACACATGACACTGCCTTTTTCGATGATTGCGAGACGTAGCGTTTTTACCGTACCAAAGCTGATAAATAATTTATATTTACAAATATAAAAGAGGATTATGATATATTGGAAACAACTTTCATCTTTGACATATGGTTTTTACTTCACGCGAGTGATATATGTTTCGTTTTATTGAAGGCAATAGAAGTTACAAACTTGCTAATTAAACCTATAGTATATAAAATGCGCAGTAGACAGTAAACATAAGCATTTGAAGTACCTACAGCGATGTATTAAAAATGTTAGATGAGGAGGCTTTAGTTTTGGACTAACCAGAATTAAAGTGTAGTATGCTGTATGCCGACGACCAGGCAGACCGAGAAGGCGATGGCGAGATAATTTAGACATGTTAGCGGGAAAGACCTAGCCTGACATGGCATTGGACAGGGTTTTGTGGAGGAATAATGGGGAGGCCTTTGCCAAGCAGTGGGACACCGAACAGGCTACATAAAAAAATGCTATACGTAACACCACATACGTCTTGACGGTTACATAGGTTTTGATTTAGTAATTTACTTTAACACCTTCGTGAAGTTGATCTTCCATGTTACTTTTAGTATTTTATGACTTACACGTGCTTAATTTATTGCAGTAGTTACCACATATGTGCCCAATAAAGAATGGTTTTAGCACGATTGCAGTGTCGTTAAAATAATAGTTTGATTTCGCGTGTACATCGTCCTACTTTCAAATGTTACTGAATACTTATTTATCGTAAGTTATACTTACTTATTATGATATAAATATGCTATTTTTATGATAACATTAAACAAGATTGCCTACTTACAAGTAAAATGAAGCTTATGAGAAAGTCAATGGTCCTTTTAATTAGTCTATATTAGTGCATAATATATTATAATTATGAAATAATGGTTCACTGCAAGCCAAGTGAACTGAGTACTTAGGGATTTGCAGGCATGCTTGAATGTGTGTAAGATATCAATTCCTACAACTAACATAGTCTGTTGTCTACAGATAGCCGTCTCACGCGGAAGACGCCGGCGTCGTACGCGGACGGCGTGTATATGATGGCGGGCGTGGACCGGCCGGGAGCCAGGACCCTGTCGAAACTCTTCATGCGAGGACAAGATGGACTGCCGTCACTGGCCAACAGAACTGCATTATTAGCGTTTTTTGGTAAGACCATATTGCCGCACACTTTAAAATACTTGAATTATTCAACCTCATTCTCACCTTAGTAAAAATAAACAATCATGAATGTTCACTAAAACCGCTTGCCCAATAAGACTTCAAAGTTCCCATAATTGTCAAATGTTATGTGTTTATTACAAAGAATCTAAGGATGCAGCTAACATGATAACAATTAGGGAGTATTTTCGGATCTTTTGAAGGTTCTCAGTCAACTCCAAAAAAAAATATTTAGAAGCTACAAGTTTCACTTTCTGGTCGACTACACAAATCAGCCCCCAATATGGAACTTCATAAGTACTATAGCCATACATATACCTCGGCCTATTCGGGGAATACTAACGTAACATGTAAAGGCAATAGGTGTCTATTTATTGTAATGACTGTTTAATTCAAACCTTCTCATTGTAGGTCAAGTGGTGACAGGCGAGATCGTGATGGCATCCGAGTCGGGCTGCCCCATCGAGCACCACCGCATACCAGTGGACAAATGCGACCACATGTACGACCCGGAGTGTAATGGTGCCAAATACATGCCGTTCCTAAGAGCTGCTTACGATCGCACCACTGGACAAAGTCCTAACACACCCCGAGAACAGGTACCTACTGGTTATTTAAACATTACTAAACCAGAAAAATAAACTAAGAAGAGCTGTTGGAAGTTTGATGTGAAAATAAGACCTCATTTATGTAGAAACATAAGAGGTCAAAGAAAGGATAGAGGAAAATGAGAATTTTGCCCCAACCAGAGCATTATAGTCTCTTAAAGTAGAACGAGAACCAACGGACCGCTAATTACAACACACAACATTTTTTCTTTGAAATATTTATAATGAAGTCATTTGTGTCATGGCATTCATTAATATAGTTACAAAAAATCCTCCTGTAATTGATATTATTATGTAATAAATTACATTGCTTACAAAAAATATGTACAAAGCACCATATATAAGATGATTATTGATGATCACTACACCGATTAAGATTCCGTCTGCATGTTTGTCAACTGTAAAATTAATATAAAGTTAAGTGTATAAGTAGCTGATTCTGTTAAATATGATACGATGCGATGACGACATAGAACCCGACTAAGAGTACCGAAATCATGTCAGTACAATCAGTTATAGCATTAGTATTCATCAGTAATCGATAGTAATGATCGGTACATCGCGCTACCTTAGAGTACGTCCACCTACACGAGCACATCTCGATCAGACTTTAAACATGACATAATAAGAATACCGTTTTAAATGTGGTGGTAAAGCACAATGTCGTAAAGATTTATAATAGACATTAAAAGGAGATGTTATTTTATTATGTCACAACTTTATCGATGGTGTATGAATAATAACGCAAATACAAGAACTATTACTTTTATAATTCATTGATTTTACGTTGCAGAAAGAGCGAACAATTATTATAATACATGCAAGAATCTCACCAAATTCAACCCGATTACCAGATCTGACGACACAAGTTCTCAAAATACTAGCAATAATTTTTCGTGTAATGTAAACTCGGCCTAACCTCCGACGGACCGTGCTCATCGAAGGCCAAATTCCAGGCAATAAAACTTAATGGTAGTATAACCCAGATACACCCATCACATGAATGCAGCCGCAGCCTACAAATATGTCCCTACGAGCGAACCTTACCTTAAAATTACTAGCCGCAATAGGAATGTTAATTGGCGTTTAATTGCAAGTAGATTGATCAGATATACACAAGTAATGTCAAACATCTAATTCGGATAGAGATTGCTATAGAGATGTAGACACTACGTACTAGGCCTAAATATAATCGACACCCGTTTAGTTTTATATAAAATATTCCGATAAATAAACTATCTTGAAAATATTTATAACTGTCATATCTATTTCAATATGTTATAAATAAATGCTACTCTTAAGAATTAATAATATAGGATTCTATGAACAGGATCTTGTACACTTGAGTAAACGTCAAAACAAAGCTCAATATCAATCTATCAGGAAAACTTTTACGATCTATTATGTTAAGCTAAGTATATGCCTATTTTTAGACGAAAATATATTTGCCCGAGGATTACATAACATAAATATGTAAAGCATAGCTCAGACACGACTCAATCACTTCTAAAAATGCAAACACGCTCGGCTCGACCCTGAATATGGCAATAACGTATGACATTTTATTTGTGTTGTTTCAGATAAACCAAATAACTTCGTGGATCGACGGCAGCTTCGTGTACAGTACTAGCGAGGCGTGGGTGAATGCAATGAGGTCATTTCAGGTGCCACCCAGCAGCCACGCCTGCGTCTTTACGTACTTTCCTATACTTACATATAATTGTATCATTATTTTAAACTTTTTATACATTACCTCTACGTAATTAATGTAATAACTATGACAAGCTATAAGTTAATGTTTACAGTGGAGTACGAGTAGAAAATCCACAAGCCCCAGTAATATAAATCGCGTAATCCTAATTTGTCTTTTGTTTTCTTCTTTCTTGCTTTTTTTTAGTAATAACATGGAGGATATTTACTTGCTCTTTGGTAATAATTATGTTGATAAGAAAACTAGTTTTTGAACCCAGACATTTCTGCTATCGCCAGTACTAGTCCTCATTTATATACTCTAAATAATCCTAACCTTACAACTGTGAATAATTTATCTTATTGCACAATATAATTGAAATAAGTATTTGTACGCGATCACTCATGTTTCTTCACTTAACAGTCGCTTATATCTATGCGGCAAAGGTCACGCAACTCATGTAATACATCATATATTTAACACATTTTTACTGTAATTGATTAATGAACTTAATTTATTAAAAAAATGATTTCAACCTTGGTCTTAAAATGCAAGGATTATTTCAAAGAGACTAGGTATCTAGACTATTAGTCTAGCTACGTAGTTTGACTAACAAACGCATCATCAATTTTCTGAGACATATGAGCTTCATTGCCTCGGTTCTTGATGGGTATTATTGTAGATGGCTTACATGAATAGTAAAATTATAGAAACAAATGGCGGGGTTGTCATAAAAAATAATATTTAAACGCAAGTGGAGTTGCACAAATTCGTCAATTAACTTTGTAACGTTGTTATTACAGAACGGGAGCTTGGCGAGTGAGGGTGGCATGCCCCTGCGAAACACTAAGCGAGTGCCGCTCTTCAACAACCCAGTCCCACACTACATGAGGATGCTAAGCCCAGAAAGGCTTTTCTGTAAGTTATATTTTATTTTTAGTGCAAATAGTAGGTCATGTTCTTGTACTGGGTATGGATTAACAGTTAAGATTTTATTGACCATTCAAATAGCGCGTTTACTCTAGCTTCAAATGACCTTATAAATTATTGATTTGCTCCTTACGTTCTAAATTGCGTATAAGCGATGCAATTAATTTTACGACCGATTGTTATTAATGAGGTCCAACACTAAGTTAAGGGAATGCTTAATATATTTTGATGTTATAAATAGCTCTGTACATCTTAAATTATTTCTCATTGCCAACGCAACTCATAGTATTTCTGAGCCATTCCTATAAAGTCTTCACACCTTTGTAAATGGATAATCATTATTTGCGCCTCTTGCACCTTGTGTGTACTATGTACATGCCTAGGGCAAGTTGCCCCAAATGAAAATGATTTTAATTAAAACGAAAAGGCTCATAAGCTCTTCCCAACGTAAGGCGAGTAACTAATTTTTTTGATATATAAAAAATGTTTAGTCATACAACGTCGCCCACTAAAAAGTGATCCTTATTTTCTTAGTGCTGGGCGACCCTCGAACCAACCAGAACCCCGCCATGGTGACGTTTGGTATGCTCCTGCTGCGCTGGCACAACGTGGTGGCCGCGCGCGTGCACCGACAGCACCCCGACTGGAGCGACGAGCAGCTGTTCCAGCGAGCCAGGAGGATTGTCATCGCCAGCTTACAGGTTTTAATTTAATACCTATGCTTTAAAAATCCTACAAGTTCACCGTTCGATTTCTCGAAGATGTTTAAATTTCATAGCTCAGATAAGTCTTCACGTAGTTAGATCCTTGAAAAACTTTATTGCTTCATCGGGCCAACTAGTGAGTATATAATAGCTTTTAGTCGAAAGCGTGACAAAATATCTCTACAACTATAAGTGTCAGACAGTACCACAAGCTTGCAATCGATAACCTAAAATAATGTCCATATCGCAAAAGATACAGGCATAGGGTTAAGCAAAATTATTTACTTGTGAAACTGTCAGATATATAATGGAGTGCTTATCGGAAGACTAAAGGAAGGTAATAAATACATACACAATACATAATATACATCATGAAGTCTCCATGTGTTGTCCAGAACATAATCCTGTACGAGTACGTGCCGGCGTTTCTGGGCGTCCCGCTGTCGCCGTACGCGGGCTACCGCGCGGACGTGGCGCCGGGCGTGACGCACGCCTTCGCGGTGGCCGCCTTCCGCTTCGGGCACACGCTCGTGCCGCCCGCCATCCTGCTGAGGGACAGGAACTGCAAGTACGGCAGAGCTCCGGGGGGACATGACGCGATTAGACTCTGTCAGACTTGGTGGGACGGGAATGTGAGTAATGGTCTTTTTACCCAACCTAATGACTAGAAATAACCTATCAGCCCCGATTAGATTCTGAGATGGACCGAACCATAAAGCTTATGGAGCCTCAGTGATCGTCTTATATAAAAGACGACGATTAAAAATGCAGAAGATAAAAATATTCCAAAAAAAATTTTGAAGAATGTTGTTGTTTTGGCCAAATTCGAATATCTACTACCACTTGCTTTCAAAGTGCAGATGTGTTAACTATTTAGTTAAAGTTATTCTAAAAATGATCTTCTTGTTTAGGACGTAATGTCTCAAGTGCCCATCGAAGAAGTCCTTATGGGCATGGCGTCACAAGTCTCAGAGCGAGAAGACGCATTACTTTGTTCGGACGTTAGAGATAATCTATTCGGACCCATGGAGTTTTCACGGCGAGACCTCGGAGCACTCAATATCATGCGCGGCCGTGATAATGGCCTCCCCGATTACAATACAGCCAGGTATTCAACAAGTCATTGTATTCAAGATCTAGAACAAAATGTATAAAGGAGTGGGTGTAGATTTGCATATCGATAAAAATTTCAACCTTGCTACAACTTAAAACTATCGCTGTTGGTTTTCTGATCTATAATATTAAGTTTCCAAATGACCTAGGAGTATTTTACGAGAAATCAATACTTACAATCAAGAAAAATGAAATTAAGGCCTTTCCATTCTATTTACTCGTGTTATTGATTTCAGGGAATATTTTGGGTTGAAAAAAATTAAAACATTCAACGAGATTAATCCGCAACTATTTGAGGACAATCCAGATCTACTGCAAAAGTTAATACAAGCTTATAACGGCAGACTTGATAACATAGATGTTTACATTGGTAAGAAATAAAACTAATTATGACAAAATACACCATATAGAACTACAATTGTATAATACATAGTACTCACTGACTTACCATGTTTTCAGGTGGTATGTTAGAGTCTACTGGACATCCAGGAGATTTGTTTAGAGCAATCATTATAGACCAGTTCACCAGGATAAGAGATGCTGATAGGTTTTGGTTCGAAAATGAACAAAATGGGTAAGTAAGCTTGCCTATTTTTTACCAAAGACCAACTACAACCTACTAAATCATAACTATACCTTACAACGTGCAGTTGGAAGCCAGATTCGTTATTCTAAATCCCAAATCGTGCTATACAAGTACATAGATATCTCAAATCAAAAATATTTCCAATGCTTCAGGATATTCACGAAGAGTGAAATCGAAGAGTTACGTCAGATCACGATGTGGGACATAATAGTGAACAGCACAGCCTTGGGCCCGCGCGACCTGCAGCGCGACGTGTTCCACTGGCGCGCCGGCGACCCGTGCCCGCAGCCCTACCAGCTCAACGCCTCCAAGCTGCCGCCCTGCAAGTACTTGAGGGGATACGACTACTTTGAGGTACCTTGAACTTCTTTTTTAATATTTGGTAGAAGACCAACTTGCTTAAATTAAAGAAAAAAGCATGGTTCACCTGCATGGTACACCTGTATCCCAGAGCGGTAGGAATTCGGAACAGAAATAATATTTTGTTGTCTAAAATTGATTAACTACAACATTTTTACATTGTTTCAGGGCAATGAATTCGCATACATATACACCTGCTTGATACTGGCATTCGTCCCTATTCTATGCGCAGGCGCCGGATATGGGGTCGTTAAATTGCAGAACAGTAGACGAAGAAAACTCAAAATTCAACAGGAACACCTTAAAAATGCACAATATAAAGGTACCTCCAACATAATGATAAAAATATTACTTAATTTTATACAACATAACTTTAAAAACATTACTCTAAAACAGTATCATACGAATATTCCCCAAATCATGACCAAAGGTAACTTTTCCAGGTTCAGTCGATAAGATGGTATGTCGTGAATGGGTGCATGCGTCACACAAACGCTTGGTAAAACTTCGTTTGGGTCCTGAACCAGCTCTTCATGTGACTGACCGTAAAGGAGACAAGCTTAGAACACTTCCCCTGGACCACACCGATCAACTAACAGTACTTGAGAGCCAGGTAGATGCATCTTTTTAAATCCATATGAAGTCTTTTAACATTAAATAAACATTGTTTGAAAAAGATTATGAAAAAAATTATTCTTTCTTAATAAGGACTACTGGAAAAAAGCTTAAATAGCGTCTTGTTATATATTAATAGTATTCTTGGCTAAAGATGTTGCTAAAACCTTGTATAATTCACATGTTTCAGGAAAGCAGAAACAACAAGCGTCCTCTGGTTTTAATACGTGCCCCTCGGGAACATGACTTAGTTCTTGAAATGGACTCCGTAGCCTCACGACGAAAGTTCCTCGTTAAACTAGATACCTTTTTGGCTCAACATAAGAAAGCACTTAACTTAAGTCAGGTAAGACCAAAAATAATTTAACATACTTGAATGGAAGAAAATCGTTTGCATAGGAAACAAAAAATATAGGAAAAATGTATTCTTTGAAATATATCGTACATTCTTTTCAGGGACATCGTGAACAAATTCTAGCAACAGCAGAAACAAGAGAGCGAAGACAACGGAAATTAGAACATTTCTTTAGGGAAGCTTATGCAATTACATTTGGCTTAGCACCCGGGGAGAAACGGCGAAGAAACGAAGATGCTGATCCAGAAGTATGTACCTGATGGGGTCCAATGTTACAAAACCATTTGCTGATTCATTAATAACTAATCCTTTAAATATGTTTACAGTCCATTGTGATGAGGACGTCATTGTCGAAAAGTGAATTTGCAAGCGCGCTGGGCATGAAAGCAGATGCTGTATTCGTGAAGAAAATGTTTAATATTGTCGACAAGGATGGCGATGGAAGAATATCTTTCCAGGTATGGTACACTTTTTAATTTCATATTAAATGTTGACGGCAAATAAACATATTATTATATTATTTAAATAATGAAATGTGTGTGCAGAGTACAGACTGAACATACAGTTTGGCTTTTTGTAAATGTTTTACTGCATACCTATACTTCTAGTAATATCGAATGTACTTTTATAGGAATTCTTAGACACCGTAGTGCTGTTCTCTCGAGGCGCAACAGAGGACAAGCTCCGTATTATATTTGATATGTGTGACGATGATCGTAATGGAGTCATCGATAAGGGAGAACTCAGTGAGATGCTGCGCTCATTGGTCGAGATCGCTAGAACTACGTCACTGAGGGACGAACACGTCACGGAACTTATAGATGGAATGTTTTCTGTAAGTACAAACAATATTATCTCGAAATGAAATATCTCAATACAAAAATATGTATCAATAAAAAATGTATAATTATTTTAGGATGCCGGTCTCCAACACAAAGATCATCTAACATATTCAGACTTCAAAGTAATGATGAAAGAATATAAAGGAGAATTCGTGGCCATTGGCTTGGACTGTAAGGGTGCTAAACAAAACTTCCTGGATACTTCCACAAACGTTGCTAGAATGACCAGTTTTCACATCGAGCCTTCGATGGAGCAATCAAGGTACTAAATAGAAAAGAAGTCTACAATATTGAGGATCTTAACTGTTATATAATATGGAGCTGAAACTATACTTTCTGTTCCTTTCAGGCACTGGATTTTACTAAAATGGGACTACCTAACGACCTTCTTAGAAGAAAACAGACAAAACATATTCTACCTGTTCGTATTTTATGTCGTCACCATTGGACTGTTTGTGGAAAGATTTGCGCACTATTCCTTCATGTCAGAACATTTGGACTTGAGGCATATCATGGGCGTTGGTATCGCTATCACTCGAGGATCGGCTGCTTCTTTATCATTCTGCTACAGCCTGTTACTGCTTACGATGTCAAGAAATCTTTTGACAAAACTAAAGGTAATTTGTTTATTCGTAATAGAATATCTCTAGAATCAAAATTAGTAGAATTTGCACCAAAATATGTTTATGTTGAATGTTCACCGCAGTTAATCATAATAAACCTTTGTCGAAGATAAAACAAATTTTGGTCTAATTATCCATAATTATTTCGCAGGAATTCAGTATCCAGCAATACATTCCCCTGGACTCCAGTATCCAGTTCCACAAGATCGTCGCGTGCACCGCACTATTCTTCTCGCTGCTCCACACGGCGGGCCACATGGTGAACTTCTACCACGTATCTACCCAGCCGGTAGAAAACCTGCGCTGTCTTACAAAGGAGGTCCACTTCACTTCTGACTTCAGACCTGGTATCACTTATTGGGTGTTCCAAACTGTAACAGGTATTCTATTTTTTTTTAATTTACTTTAGTTTACATATTATATAAGGTATACATTGACTTTAAATTTTCATTACCATCATCATTCTCATCGTAGTCAAAATACGTATGTAACCGAAGTTGGGTCTCCTTGTTCTTCCTGGTCCTGATCTTTTTGCGTTCAGCTGTTATCAAAAGCCTTTGTAATTGTACGTCAGCTACAGTAAGCTCAATTTGTTCCAGGTGTGAGCGGCGTGCTGCTGTTCGTGATAATGTGCGTGATCTTCGTGTTCGCGCACCCGGTGATCCGCAAGCGCGCGTACCCGTGGTTCTGGCGCGCGCACTCGCTGCACGTGCTGCTGTACGCGCTGTGCCTGGTGCACGGGCTGGCGCGCCTCACCGGGGCGCCGCGCTTCTGGATCTTCTTTTTAGGGCCGGCCATTATTTACACTCTCGACAAGGTAAGTTTTGTTTTTTACTTAAAATCCATACCGCCTGGTATGGGTTTTCGATTTAGAAACAGATCTTTCACGCAATATTTCGAAGTCGTTAAGTTTTCTGTTCACTGCTTGTATAAAAAATTTTGTAAGGACATTACGATAACTTGTCTAACTTTTTAGGTGGTGTCACTGCGCACAAAATATTTAGCGCTGGATGTTTTGGAAACAGAAATGCTTCCATCGGATGTAATCAAAATTAAGTTCTACCGACCACCGAATCTTAAATATTTGTCAGGTAATTATATTATGTAACTAGTATATTATATGTTAGTATAATACCTATTATTTAGAACACAATTAGCTTAAAATGTTATCAGCTTAACTATATTCTCATTAGACGGGCGTCGCTATTCTAGACATCTAAGTCAAGAGATAAATACATTTTTGAATTTGCAGGCCAGTGGGTGCGACTCGCTTGCACGACTTTCAAGAAAGAGGAGTTCCACTCGTTCACCTTAACATCAGCTCCCCACGAGAACTTCCTTTCATGTCATATTAAGGCACAAGGGCCATGGACGTGGAAACTTAGGAATTACTTCGATCCCTGCAATTATAACCCTGATGATCATCCTAAAATCAGGTACGTACATAATCACCGTTCCTTGTACTGTTAAGTTGTCAGTGAGCTTTATCTTAAATTGACAGTAAGGAATTTTGATTCAGTCATTGCTTTATGTACTGAAGTTGACATTAAGTATTTTTTGAATCCCATAAATTTAACGAACACTGCAGGTTTCAAAGCTCAAGGATATAATAAAAACCAGCCTAACACCAGCCACCAGCAAATACGTCAAGTGTTCTGGCCAATTTTAAGCTCGTATAAATATTCTTAATTCCTTCGCCCAGAATCCAAGGTCCTTTCGGCGGCGGCAACCAGGATTGGTACAAGTTCGAGGTGGCTGTGATGGTCGGCGGCGGTATTGGCGTCACGCCTTACGCCTCCATACTCAACGACCTCGTGTTTGGCACCTCCACCAACAGATACTCCGGCGTCGCCTGCAAGAAGGTACTACTTATTACGTTACGTACTACCTTACCTTACGCATGTTTTTTTAAGATTCAAAGCAACTGATTCTATCTACCTCTTTATTGAAATATTAGTATCAGTTTTAGCTGTCGTTTTCATACAACTTAGTAAAACATCTGTAAATTATTTAAAAATTATTCATAATTATCTACATTTTTTTATTGAAAGTGTATCTTTTGATCTTGTTGAATTAACTAGATAAGAACAGGTTTCCTATTTTGTGACTGAAGAAAACAATTCCGATTTGTCAGTAGAATTTTCCATGTATATAATTAATATACGTATAGTAAGACTTTGCCTTGATTCAGTAGGTTAAGACAGTCATGGGAAGTAAAACTAACATTGACTAACAGAACAAAAACTTTGGTCAGATCTTCAATTTGCAATTTTGAACGGGTAACGAAATCCTTTGTCCTCAGACAAACCGTGAAATAACCATTACGATTGTTTAATAACAATTCAATCTCAGTTTCGAAACATAAATAATTTCATAGCCATGAATTTTTGAAGTTGTTTCATTGAATAAATTCACTTTGTCGCCAAAGAGAGAACTATTATGAAAACTTAAAAAATAATTGATTGACTAACTCACGACTCTTCCTCGTGGCTTACTGCTTACAACACTACATTATCATCCATTAACCATTTCCATAAAACTATTGACATCTCTGACTCGTTTATTGTGTTATTTATTAAAATTTATTAAATTAACATAGTATTTATACCTATTAGGTCTTGTAACTCCTGAAATCATAACAGAGCATTTTAAAAAGCTTATTTTCCAGTCCTATTACAACATTATTATCTCACAACAAGCGAGTGTACACAGTATAACTGGTACGCAATGGCAACCTGTGTTTAGTCCGATGCATAATTACTTACTTACTATTTCCATGTTCACTCAAAAACACCACTTAAGTGCATTAAGATACACTAACGAGGTTAATGACGCAACATCCGCCTTTTGTGCCGACCACCCTGTCGAGCTGTTACATGCTGATGTCAGGACAGTTTGCGTTACACACAACATCAACAATACTTCATAACACTTTAAACATCCAACTAACAGTAGTACGCCAAAATGCTATACAGCTATATTTCTACTTTTTTAAAACGACGCCTCGCAATGGGAATTTCTCTTGTATCGTGGGTGCTGCGGATCACACAAGTGTTTGTCCCGTGCGGAAATCGAACTCGCAGCCTTTAGCGCAGCAGTACAATCACTTAGCCACTGCGACAATCACGTCGTCAATTGTTATTAATTTGAACTTTTTTCAAGCATTTTGAAAATTGAAAAGTGATATAGTGTTTTCGACGTTTTTAAAGCTTATTTCGCCTTACTTACCAATATACATAAATGAAGTCACATGAAGTAGGTATTATTTAGTAATTATCTAGTAATGACACATTATTAATTTTATTTGTTAGGTGTACTTCTTATGGATTTGTCCGTCGCACAAACACTTCGAGTGGTTCATAGACGTTCTCCGGGACGTGGAACGCAAAGACGTCACCAACGTTCTCGAGATACACATTTTCATCACGCAGTTCTTCCACAAGTTCGATCTCAGGACCACCATGCTGGTATGTATTACTTAAACCTAACGATTAATTGGCCAAAGCATGATTGCAGTCCAAGGTCCTTTTTTCCAAATAGTCAAACATTGTGTTAAAATCTCGTATGAACTTATTGCATGCTGTGCCGAGTGAACTTACTATATTTACCTACATTTATATAATTTTACCAGAAGTATAGCAACAGAAACATTTAAAACTTTATAGTGCATTGCCTTAAAGTTATAGCATGATTCAAATTGCATTTCATTCAACAGTACATCTGCGAGAACCACTTCCAGCGTCTGTCGCGGACTTCGATGTTCACAGGACTGAAGGCGGTGAACCACTTTGGAAGA
This sequence comes from Abrostola triplasia, assembly GCA_946251915.1. Classification (NCBI taxonomy): domain Eukaryota; kingdom Metazoa; phylum Arthropoda; class Insecta; order Lepidoptera; family Noctuidae; genus Abrostola; species Abrostola triplasia. The sequence continues at coordinate 4,821,977 of OX276432.1, read as the reverse complement.
CCCGACATGTCTTCTTTCCTCAAATTTGTGCAGAAGAAACACAGTTATGTAAGTAACCAACTTATAGATAGATTAGGAAATATTATAGTTCAGCCCAGATAAGTGCTTTCGGAATTAAAATCCTCATAACCACCTTCATCTCCAGGGCAATTGTGATAGTTCAAATGCAAAATTAGTGTAGTAAATGAAAAACACTTGGGGAATGATGCAAATCCAAAAATACCGTTGAAACTTATCCCGTTCAGAAGAATAAAATTACTTTCAAATATGGTCAAGATTTGAATACGGCCATGTTTTTAATTAACAGTGTTTCTGCACTGCTACTACAAAGGTTTGTTGGATCAACAAATTTAACTTAAATAGAATAACTCCAATAAGCGATAACCCCACAGGTGTCTAAGATCGGCGTGTTCTCGTGCGGGCCGCGGCCGCTCACCAAGTCCGTGATGTCTGCCTGTGAGCAAGTCAACCGCACGCGCCGCCTGCCCTACTTCATACATCACTTCGAGAACTTCGGGTAGGCACGCCTACGACACCTAGAACCTTTTGTAAACCCGCGGGCACGTGCGCTCACACGGAGCCATTGACGACCATGTAGTACGAAACAGCCAATTTACAAGTACCGACATTATTTTTGGTGTGTTTTGTCTTTGCACCATAAAAATTACGATCAAATCTTCATTTTAGTTAAATACATTTAAATATGCAATGTCTATAGCTAAAGGTACTTCACAGTAAAATGCAAAACGTTAACTCGTTACCAGAAACGTAACACCGATTACAATCTTAATAAATCTAAATACATTAAGATTGAATGAATATTAATCTGCATGGAAACCAGCTAACTTTATAATTAGGTAATATAAGATCTATGTTATTTATTTGCATCGTGTGTTTAGAGTAAGAGTATAAATTACCTTTAAGAATAGTGTTACCAAATGGTTAGGGCTCTGAAACCCAAGCTGTGTACAAAGTTACCAACTTATGTAATGCACTTTTATTATCTATAGGTTTAACAACACTTAGAATAGTGTCAAACAAAAATCTTAACAAACATTTATAAGGAAAGCGGCTAACGCGATCTCTAACAAAGAAACATAAAGAATAGCAATCAAAATTAGACGCAATAGCCCAGAAAGACTCGCGTCATTAATCTTTCCACACATCATATAATTACCTCCTTTTATGGTGTTGGTGATTAAGTCGTTTAAACAGAACAATTTCCGAGGACCTATCATTTTCTTACATAAAGTCATCAAGTGCTTTATTTATGTAACTCTTACTGAACGTTTAGAGTTGAGAGATAGTCAAGAATTGATTGGGTGTTTCGTCCTACATACTGTTAAAAATAACATCGCTTAAGAAATTGTATTTCCGTTTTCACAAGTGTGCAATATTGTTAAATTAAATTGTTAACCATATACTTATATGGTGAAAACGGATATTTAGACATTCAAGTATAAATTAATACTCCTTTTGAATATAAGACATTTAGGAATCTCCCTTGAATTTGATTTCTATAACCATTGATAATATAATAAATGAGAACCGGTTTTTTCTTTAAAATCTATCCTTATGCCTTCGAAATAGAATTCAAAATCGGAAAAATGTTAAAACAAATGGAGTTTAGATTAACTTAAATTATTTATTATTAGTTTTGTATGCTTTTATAAATCAGTATAAAACAATGATGTAGTACAAAAACATCACTCGCGCATTTCATTGTACAAAAGATCATTAAATAGTATAATTACTTTAGACATTATAATACTCATTGCGATCAAAATTGTGTTATTTATGTGACAGTATTCTAAAGCGCTGTATTGTAAATAATGTATAATATTGTATTGTATTACGTTGAACCAATTGTAATGTAAATAAATATTTAAATATTGATCCCTGTTGTTATTTACTTCCCTCCTATATATCAAGTTGCCTCCCACCAGATAGACCGACGATATCGTCAGAATTGCGGGCAACCGGTGGATGGAATTGGCCAGCTGTCGTTCTTTGTGGCGTTCTAAGGGGGAGGCCTTTGTTCAGCAGTGGACGTCTTCCGGCTGATGATGATGATGATATATCAAATGCATAAACTATCTAGAACATGTCACGTATAACATTGGCTATTCAGCAAATTCAATTGCCATTGCCATGTTGAGATAGGTAAAGTCCTTATTCCGAATACCAACAACTGCAATAAGTTACACTATGACAGAAATGAATCACTTAAAACCTAAAAGTTCCAAAACTTCCAAAGAAAATTCTTTACAAAATGATATCAGAGTACACTGTCGCAAAGAAGTAGTGCGTTACAATATACAATAACAGTTCCACTGAATGATTATTGTTGGAGCTAAAGTTGTTCTTGTATTATTTATGATTGTAATTCGAGGCTCCTCGCTCTTAATTCAAAGTAAAAGGAGCAGACAATAGCCTTGCAGGCTCGTGACACACGACCGCGCCGAACAGCTGTCGTGCACTGGTTTTGATTGAACGAATGCACGAAATATACAATTTATACTGTCGACATCTTCGATTACGTAAATACTAATGGTTTTGGTGTACTCTTGATGAGGTTTTGATGGAATTATTAGTACCTTTTACTCTATACACAATAAAAAGATGCGATCGCAACAATCGCAAAAGAATTCCTTCCATTATTTTTGAGTTGTGTATCTACTGTTTCATAATGAGGTATTTATTAGATCTTCAATTTACAAACGACCACTTTTTAAACCGTAATGAAAAACAAAGAATATACCTGATTCAACCCTGTTTTCTATTGGATATTATGGCAGAACATAATATAAGGTACTGTTTGCAGCCTAACCGGCCCACATCATTATCATCAGCCTATCTCAGTACACTGGACATAGGCCTCTCCTATGACCAGCCGACATATTTCATTTAATTCTAAGAAAATATTTAAGAAAGCGGCAGCTGTAACCAAAATTGTGCAAACTTTCTCAGATCCCAGTAAACCTTGGCGCGGAACGAGTACCTACCTACACTCTGCGCCGCTGTCGCTGTGCCCCGATTTTAGTGGTCGAACAATAATAACCAAGATCTCATCTAGTCCTAATATGAATCATGCAAAGAAAGACAACATACTATTTCAAAGACATAAATTGAAACAAAATTGGCGGACGGTACAGCCATATAATATGTTATAAATTAAACCTTATCATACTGTCTGCAATTTTCTCCTAATGCTTTCAAATAATATTTTACTAAGGCCTATTTTATATTACTGACGCAGAAATTGTTACCCAACACAAATCAAAATGTCAATTAAACACTTATAATTAATATATATATATACATATATAAACATATTATTATTAGAACTTTTCAAAACTGCTGAAATCTGAATGCTCGCTCATCTTTTAACGTGTGTGTGACTGCACGAGAAACCTCCGCTTTATTAATATGACTGGTAAAACCGTACAAAATAAAATTAACCATTACTGGCACTTTCGAATTCATTAACTATAAAGTACTTAATGATCGAAAAACAGTGATCAAAGCGGAGATTTGGAAACTTTGATTTCTTTTTAAGTGATATCTGTTTCATTTGTTAATTAAAACTTCTCCCTAAATTATAGAATGGATAAAAAATGCTTTTATACTGTACAATAACAGTTATACAAGAAATTGTCCTGAGATAGGTTCGGCGAATTCTGATCAAGATTTTTCATTCGCAGTAATAATCATCACGTGGTGCAAGGAAGGTTTACTTGACAAATACTTTCTACCTGATTCATATATTTATTATTTTATTCTTGCGTCTTTTCCTTAAGTTACTGAAAGCTATAAAAACCCTATTGTTTTAATACAGTTTTTGCAGTAGTGCAGTGTTTATTACAGTAGTTGTCTATTGCTTGCGTCTGTGTGTCACACATTTTGGAGCGGCGCGTGCGAACAAATCTGAGGTCTGATAATTAAGGCCGTAACTTAATGTATCATATTGCACAGTTCGGACCCGCATTCAGTAGGCACTGATCGCAATTGCCACATATTGTGAGATGCTAACGTTCACTCCCTTCGCTTCCTAAATCCCACATTTAACTCAAACTTTAATAACACTCAAATCTAAAGCTGCCTTTAAAATTAAGTGGCAATTACTATCAGTTGTTTAGACCATAATTTTACAGTAGACTTAAATGGCAGGTTTTAAGAATTGAGTGGTATATAGAGCTGCTGCACCTGTCTTATTACAACATATTTTCCGACTAAAATAGAACACTGTTGTTTAATATTTTTGATTACACAGAATTGTCTTGCAATATCCAAAAGATTTGTCAACGTACACGTTCTCATATAGACTTCATTTACGCGGTGCAATACTTTATTTCTTTCCGTAGTCCAGGAAAATACCACTTTCTTTTTATTTAAATCCTACCACTGATATATATTTGTGCCTTTAAAACCTTGTAGGTATAATATAGCCTTAACACTTATAAAGTCTGACGAAATGTTGGTTTTAATGACACACCTCTTTCGCCTTTAAATTATAAGCATAATACCCACATACATTAATCATCAGCCGTAAGACGTCCACTGTTGAAAATAGGCCTCCCCCTTATGTAGGGGCAGTTGCCATAATCCCCACGCTTGGCAAGACGCTACTGCCCATCTTCTCGATTTTCCCTTAGGACACCCACGAGAGGAAAGGGAGTGGTCAATTCTAGGCCGAATACCACTCCGCAGATACCTACAAACATTGATACATTCTAAAATCAGATATTATACTAATATCACTTAGACAATAATGAGCAAATTATATTCATTAGAACCATTTTCATAGCCTTCTGTCATCCATGCTAATCATATGGTCGCCGGTGTAATGAGAGCTTGTGATGGAATAGGTCTATAATCATCGCGTCATTTTGAAGCGATGGATAGATTACTGTAATTAATAGATCACGTGATTATGAAGAGACAAGTAAGTAAAATAAGTGCTAAGTACTTTGTGAAATAGAAAAAAGTCAGCGTCCTAGCGAGTCAATGAAAAAAATAATTTTTAGTGGGCCAGAACTCCGCTGCCCGCGGCGTTGTTAGCAGTCGGTAGAAAAAGGTCATAATGCGTTTTCCTTTGATCAAGATCTATCTTATGGAATTGTTGACGACCTGATTGCCGTAGTCAATAAGCGATTGAACTGCTGTGCTAAGGGTTGCGGGTTCGCTTCCCGCACGGGACGAAAAGTTGTGTGATCTGCAGATGACTCACTCGTGTCTGGCTGAAACGCACTCACGATTTAGGAGAAATTCCTAGTGTAGGCGATATTTAAGAAAATAACAAAGAGAATCACACGTCTCTTCTACCTATTACTATAGTCTATAAAATATACTATTCCCTAAATTATTAAGCAACAAAAACTTTTAATAACAATAAATTTACTATAGTTTAATTTTATTTTATTTCTTAACACGTAAACTATTAACATTTCCCGACACAAAAGACATAGATTGCACATAAGATATATCGGTGTAACGGCTCTTTAAGAAGATTTCGAACTGGGTTAAAATATAAAAGACAAAATTAATAGTATACACGGAGAGAACTGAACGAATGTTTAAAAAAATGTTGTCTCGAGTCGTTTCTATTTGACAAACAGACTTTACTTCCGTATAATAGAGTTCAACGCGCAGGGGTTCTCGGTGTAGCAACGCCTGTAGATTTCTCTACATTAAATTCCCAAGTGCTCTACAAGTTGGTAGGTAAATTAACATGACACGCACAATTTCGTTCACATTGCTTTATTATTTATGGTACTGGAGGTTGTCAGTAGTACGTTATGCAGACGATATCTCCGTAATTGTTGTTAATTATGGACGGGGCCACGCGGCTGCAGTTACCTAACCTCCACGCTGACACAGCGTACCGCACAAAAGACAGCACACCTAGAGGGGTTCACTCACTTAATCTATCATGACTGCAATTATGTTCGGTGCATGAATTAACTCACTTTCACAGCCTACGGGCGCCTCACACAAAAGGTTGTAGAAAAATCAAATCAAACACAAGGTTCTTGATCATAACAATAAATAGCTTGACCTCTAACCTATTAAGTGTTCGATTTGTATCTGATAGAATAAGAATTGGTACCTACATGTTGCAAGTAATTAGATTGACAGTTACAATTATTTGCAACATCTACCTTATTATGTGAATAATAAAGGCCGGAATCTTAGGCTATACTATTCTTTGGGTTTTAAATAAATGTATACTAATGTGAGTTTCTCAATATGAACAAGTTTGTGTTTGTTTGAGTAAGGTAAGTCTCATCAATCATTGTAATATCACGAATACGTAAATGTGCTACACATTGCGCCATATCATTATGTCCGCAAGAGCAACAAAAGACTGTGCATAACAGAGACATTACGGTTGAACAAGTCAAATACAAAATTATACTCTTTACTATAATTGTTGAGCTGTCAAGAGCTTTGTTAATTTAATAAATAATAATGTGTTTGATGAATTGCGCCCAAGAGTAAACTCCGTTTTCGCGATCCGCTCACAATTCATCACAGTGTTGCAACTGTTGCCATCTTTTTACACTGTGCAAGTTAATCACCTGAATTTATCTTCGAAATCACTCTGTGTAACAATTTACTCAGTTAATGGAATGTGCAAACAAACCCAACGGTCCGTGACTCTACTCATAAGCCCCACGCTCTGTTTCCTTGAACCGCTGTTATATAATTTAGTCCAATTTGTGTTAAAATTAATGCAAATTAATACGAATCGTTTTAAAGGTGGCTGTGACCTTTGACAAATTGAAAAATATGATCAATAATATTGTTTTTACCTGACTGCGTTCTCAAACAATTTTATTTCCACGACCTGTTTTATACAGCTTCACGTGACTTGTTTTAAAGTAGCGTGCAAATTAACAACACTAATGGAAAGAGGAGGCCTTTTCCCTGCAGTGGGACGATCTTAGCTGAAATAATAATAATAGAAGTATATTACAGGTTTGTTTCCTTTACACTTTTCGATAGTTATAATCGCCGCACAGGATTATTATTTATTTCAATTCGAATCATAAAATACATCCGACTCTTATTATAATTATGATATAATCTGATATTTTGTTTTTTAATAATGTATTTACATAACCGGCATTATGTTTGTAGACTGCAGACTGTCTGACATCCGCGACCCGTTACGTGTTGAGTGAAAAGTTAGCGGAAAATCATCGTTGGCGGGTGTTCCGCACGGGTGCGCCGCGTACGCAGCGCTGATAATCCTCGCCTATATTTCCTGATTATACATTCTCCTACTAAGAAGCTAATTGGAAATTAACTACGAATTGATTGTCGGTAAAAGTTAGTTCATGTAAAGTACAAGATTCAGTTAATAAGTGAAACGGGGGAGGTAGTCTAATACTTAACTTAGGTCTGAGTAGGTATCCAATGAACTTATTGATACAATAGATATTTTTGTCAGAAAATATTTGTTTAAAAACATGTTGAACAAGCTTCGAGACACTCGACTGGCTATCAGACATCAATATGAAAGCTGCTATTTGTTTATAGATGTCCGACTAAAAAGAAAGAAATGACTAGTCGTCCCTTTCTAACGCGCTTTCGTCGCACAACTGCGCTTGCGACGCCGCCGTGGCGTGGAGCGCGACAGTGAGCGCGAGTTTAGTTTTCAGTGATCGCGCGGCAGCGGCGCTCTCTGCCGGTGACCTCCGAAGTTTCGCAACGCGACACATTTCCTAGTGCTAGTGATGTGCTAAACTAATCCGGTCGGAAGTCCACCTTACGTGCTCGGCAGTGACGTCACCGGGATACTCCGCAAGGGCATCGGTTCGCCGATCTCGGCAGGTGAATACGATCAAATAAAGTGTGGATGGTGGCTGCGGTCGCAGTCGCACGCCACGGCCCCAGCTCGACATCCTTGTCCTCAATTAAAACAATTTACGGCAGTTCTTGTTTAAATTTTACAATTGTTGTCCCGGTTCATAACATTGTGGCAATAAGCATGTAATGTACGATTACTTGTACTTGAAGCGGGCTTACAATCATTTCTGATCTATTGCACTTCACTTAAATCTATAAAAGGAGATAATTATAGTAATTGCCTTATACTTAACAGCTCGTAGACAAAGCGGCTTGAACAAAGTTGGTAGAGCTGCAATCGGGTTTAGAAAATAATCTTATACTTTTTATGCACATAGATAATTACATGTAGTGCATAACCAAAGTAGTGTCGACGTAACAAGATGATGCGAGATTTGCAATAATATCTACAAAATGTTCGAATCGCGCATGGTTTAAGGCGATAGCTAATTTAGTCCACATCAAGAGCGTGTCAAGCCAGACCGACCGCAACCGAAGCTAATATGATTTAATCGAAGTGTAATGTTGTAACTAACGCGACAGACAAGATTAGATCTACCCCGTGGTCTGTTGTAAGCATGCTATCAGTTCGACACTGTCGTAACTGAGCCTACGGCCTGCGGTACCTGCGCAACTGTTTGTCAGAGACAAATGAACATTATACCGACCGTAATTAGAACTCTGCATGAGCTCCAACCATTCCCACTGGCTTACTCCATATCTACATGTCTTTCCTCCGCCTCATGCAATATTCCCAGTAGTTTTTGACAGCTGCAGTGTTCTATGCAGTGTATAGGAATCCAATATAAATACCGTAATGCTATCATCACTGCTGGTCATAAGACGCTGCTGCCCATCTTTTGGATTTTCCCATAATCGACCCACACGGGACAAAGTCACGTACTATTCTGACTCGGCACTCCACAGGACAGTAGTAGTAGTAGCTTTCTTCTTTATTCCACACTTCATAACTTTTTAAGACCCAAAGATTATAAGTTCGCCTAAGTCTTTCACCAGTATGTACACTGTAGCACCAATCGCTGCCACAACCGGTAGTAGCTGGTTGCTATACCAGTTTCCATACACAGTTGTAATTCAACTTGAACCATTTAATTGAATAATATCTCCAGCGTAATCAATAAATACATTTAACTAAATCAGAATGGAAATGTTATTTATCGTAAACGCTAAGATAGATAACATTTTACAGATAAAGGTATTATCGCCCTAGGCAGAGGAAGAATTTTGCTTCTCAACATGTATGTATAACATATATTTGTTATATCTTTATTCAACGTCGAATAAAACTTAAGTAAAACTGCAATATTTTACCTTAGTCTACAAGTAAGCATTTCACAAACAAAAAGTCTTGACTTTTGTTTTGTCAGGGACGTACTTATAAAACCTGTGCATACACGTGTTTAGTTCTTAGTTTGGGAAATAACAAGTTTCTTATACACATGTTCTGTCTACGTACGAAATTTCATCCGAATCTGTTCCACCAATTTAGCGTGACCGTGTTCGTGCGTGCAAACAAATATCCCACCGGCCGCGGGCACGCATTTGTGATGTTTGTGAAATTTGTTTATTAGTGTATTGATCTTCGTAAATAAAAGATAAATAAGACACAAACTGAAATAAGCTGATTGAATCATTTGTAACTTATTTTATACCTTACTAAATGGAGGACCTTAAAACATTGATTAAACTACACCTTCTTGACTGAGGCATTCTATAAAGACTTCCTCTGTCCTAAGGCGGACGTCGAGTGGATTGAAAAGAATAGAGAATTCAATAGACGTAAGAGATATTTAATTTAGGAGGCGTTTTAGCATCTTTTATAAGTAAGGGTAGGGTAGGTAGTCTTTATTACACTTACAATGGCCAAATTTTCAAATTAAGTAGAAGATACAAATATCAGTATCTGTTTAAATAAAGAACTATCATATGGGAATATGTTATACTGGAAAATGTACGTCTCAATAATATTGAAAAAAAATCAGTAGTACCTTGGTGCACGTTTCAACTTATATGTGACACTTTCGAATAGCCAATAGTAAGGAGTTAATATAATCAAGCCAGTAATCCTTGACAACTAATCCGGAACTGCACAAAATTAATATGATGTCATAGATAAGTACATTTATAGTCGTCAGCGGTATTTTCCCAGAAGAAAAACTACAAACGTATTTTCCGGAACCAATCATCAAAATGCATTTTTATAAATCGCTCTCAAAGTAATAACATAATACATGCGCATAGTAACAGTTTATTTATTAAAATTACATAACTTTACGTAATAGTAATAACAGAAAAGTAGTTATTGAACAAAGTGCGTTCACGTACCATTTCCACACGCAACTGATATTTGAGCTAGATAATAAGCAAAGCACGTAAACATGGCTACTTGAAACACTGTTTACTGAATCACTGTTATCGAGTACGCTCGTCGTTTTTTCTCGTGTGAAAGTTATTCATAAGCTATCATTAACGATGTCTACCTTTCTTTAGCCAACGGAATTGAAAAAAATCGTGACTGTGATTTGTGCCTTTCTATGAATCTATCACCTGACGTGGGAAGACATAATTTATCTAGTTATTTCTATACAATAGTATTATATAAACCGGTCAAATCTCTTGCAAGTAGATCTTCCTCTTTCTACAAGTCGGTCAACTGCTACGCTAAATCTCGCAAAAAGATTAATTATTTCCATTGTCCGTGATAGAAATGCGGTTACTCTTGACGTGTTAGATAAATAAACGTCAGTTAGCGCGACATAAGTGCCTATAAGGAGCATTAGACTCGTGCTGGAGTTAGACAATGGTAACAGCCAGACGTCAAGGCATGTATTTGTATTGTGTCGACGGTGTTTCATATTCTGTCTGCGCCGTGAGAGGTAACAATACAACAATACGTATTTACTCTTTGATAGATATTTGGTAATAACATATTGGCATAAACATAACCCAATAAGGAACTTTCTCACTGTATGTATCTCACATGTATTCCCTGCACGCCGAAGTACATACTTATTAAGACAAACACTATAAGATCTATTTAATTGAGCGAGCCTATTACCATTCATTGGGCATTGTTTATTAGCCAGTAATGACTTAAAAAACTAAGAAAGTACATTATAACATTAAAAAAGTCACTCTAGAACATTAGAATTTATACCTGCGACAATGTGCATACCGTTTCGGTACGTTTACCACATAAGCTGCCGATACATCCATAGCTTTTATATGTACTGATTATTCTATAAGAATACCTCTACCTATACCCTTGACATTTGGTAATCACCAGCTTGCCTACTTTATCACCAATCACCGTTTGCCGGGCTATTAGCACCATTAGTGGTTTCATAATACAACCACATTTAGGAGTAACATTGGCGCGGCCGCCCGCACACTTAATGAGTAGATAAGCCCATTTAAAACTCTTGATATTATGACAAATCAACTGTCCGCCTACCGCCTGTGGCCGAATCAAAAAATGATTTAATGAAACGTTTGTCCCAATAAATAATAGCAGTCATTAGCTTGACTTATAGAACCGTTGTCTCTTACATTGCAGCCTAAACTACTGAATACTTAAAAGGTATAAATACACATTTAGTTACTAGGCCCAAAGCATTTGAACTTTTAGACTTAGTAGATTTAAGTATCTCTAAGAGTTATTCCCAGAGAAATTTTACAGTCTACGAAGTTGCTAATCTAAAAGGTTTTGTTTAGGTATCTAATCGACTGAATTTGAAATTATCTTTTAACTGACGTTTCAAATCCTTTTAAAGCTATTTTGACTGCAACCAATATATTCATGAATTTCCACAAAGCTATTCCAACAAGAACTACAACTCATTCAAACTTTCTACCTGCTCAACACTGAACATTGGTTAGTGTTGAGCAGTTAGAAAGAAGTTTTGTTCAGTGTAACAACTTCAGAGATAACTCTACAATAGAGGTCATTTTAATAACACGGACGTAGTTAGGGGGTCGCCGTTAACTTAATACATAGACGACCTCGGCTGATTGTAAATTGTTTTTATGATCAAATCTCCTTAACAATAGTGTGGAGAGTAGCGCGTGACTAGCCAGCTATTGTGAATGCGCAGGCTGACTGTTCACACAGAACCTCCGTGCTGGCTGCGTTAATACACAATGTGATATAGTTTCACACGTAGATACGTGCACCCAGGTACTTAGGCATCTACTGGGTACGTAGGTAGTATAGGTATCTACTGATACCTGGATCACACTAATTTTATAAAGGCGAAAGTTTGTGAGTGTGTTTGTATGTTTGTTACATTCAAACGCTTAAACAGCTGGACCGATTTTGACAAATTTTGACAAGGAGGCATCTGTCACCCTGGATTAACACATAAGCTACTTTTTATCCCGAAAAAATGTAGCGGGTAACACAGCGGGGCGCAGCTATCATTTATATACTCAATTGATTTTCATAAAATTAATCTTACAAGTCTTGGTAATTCTATGGTTTTCATACCTGGTTCATTAATAGATATAGAAATACAAGGGTGCAAGTTTAAACCTAGGTAGGAAAGAGCGAACATCATAGCAGTCATAATATAAAGGTCGGATGAGGCTAACTATTTCTAAGACACAATAGACTAATGAAGCATAGCACTGGTTCGTCCTGGGCGCCCTCTTATACATATATAACCTATATACATACTGAATCCTGTCTTCACATGGCCATTACAAAACCGTTCTGCTAATTCCACAAGTGCAGTACAATCTGATTGCACAATGACACACATTATTTTTGCAAGTCAATTATCAATCGTTCAAATAGAATAATGATTGTTAAGTAAACATGCATAATTAAAATGAGAAACGGTGTGTACTTAATTTGCACTCTAGCCTGACTAAGCTATTATATACTATATTATATTATATACTATATAAGACTGGCTTAGCTATTAGACTGGCTTATAACTCAGTAAAATGATTATCATATAATATGAAATTCGAACAAAATCAATAAATAATATTTTGTCAAATATTTCAAAGTTATATGAAAGACTAAGGTTAGACATCAAATGCTTTAAAATACTTGATGCTTGAAAAATCTGGTTTTCCTACGACATCCCAAGAACCAAAATGAATACGACACACCGACTGATGAACTTGAAATTATGTGTTTAAAGTTCATTCAAATTAATTCAATAAATTAACAACATTAGTCTAGTGCTTGGCCTAACAACCGACAGTAAAATTTAAGAGAGAATTTATTAATAACTCTAGAGCTTCACTATACTGTACATATAAAGTACAAAACCAAACATTGCGACTTATTGAGGTATTGCTCTCCTTATGTAGATAACAATCATAGTCAATCGGACACATGTAATCGACAATGTCATCGGTCGAGGTCACTGTTTTTGCATAAAGTCTTCACCGACATGTGTTAAGGCTTAATCATGCTATTCATCCTCTACGTCAGGAAATGTCGTATGACGGTATGACAACTTGTGTGACGTCAATGAAATTTCTCAATGAATGCACAACAACTATTGATAAACCTCAGTGAACAAGCCCCTAAGGCCCTAACAACGAGAGCTTTAGGCAAACGCACTGTACGGAATGTGGTTATTTCAATAAAGTCCACTATAATGGAAAGGGTGACGCCAGTATTCAAAGAAGAATTTCGGGCAAGGTCGGCTGATCGATGTTTGCGTCTCTTGCGCAAATATCGCAAGTAAGTAATGCGCGGGCGCAGCAGAGATGTCACTGTCACCGTGTTAGCATTTTCATTTTCCTTGTGTTTACTTTGATCACATGTTAATTTTAACGTCCTTCTCCAAACAGAGCGTGTGTAATTTAAGTAATCCTACTTTAAAATGTTACGTGGAAGCGCATTGCGAAAGCTTCGTAATTTATTCCGCTGTTGTCAGCCCCATAAATGTTTATCTCGAATAAAGTTTAGAATTTGATTAAGAACCACAGCTCACGGATTCGTTAGTCCGTGTAAGAATGTGTACCTATGTATGCAGGTACTTTGCTAAGCGGGTACAAATGCCTGTCAATACGTCAAGTATTTGTAAGAAACACTATAAACCAGATCTAAAGAAAGTTATTTCTAATTTGAGCTTGATAATATTATGCACAATTTACTTTTTATATAATTTATTTTATATTTTATCATAATTTCGACAGAAGGTCAGTGAGTGACAAATAAAAGGAATAATAAAAGCTTGTAAAAAAACAGACCTACTATTTTATAAACAAAAGTTCTTCCTCTATCACTTTTGATGTTGACTGTACGCAGTGCACACGGTATAGTGACAAATCAAGGAAATGTTTACTGCCATGTTAATCGGATACATAAATACTAGTTATCATTCATAGCTGCTTTAAATCATACTTGAGACAGTTTAAAGCAATTTATTCTGTAGCGATTCCTACAATTACTATCTCGCATAATATTTAGAAATGTCATTAACGGAGACACTTAAACCGGCACCTTTAGATCATAAAGTTACAACATTGAAGCACTTGAGAATTACCAGAAAAGTTTACGACTGTAATCAAATTAGTTATTTGTAATTTATAGATAGAGACAGATATGAAACCGTAAAAGGCCTTAGTGAGCATTATGAGTTGCGACCAAATTGGGGATAAGCTGGTAATAGGTAGGTTAGAAGTACCCCCGCCCTACTAGTATGTATGAAGAATTGGGTTGTTGACACCATTAATCCAATATTATATAATAATAAATTGTTAATAATAAATAGCTCTAACACTATAAAATGCTTTATTTTAACCCAAAACCCTACAAATTTTTAATTAACTTTAAATTCTATTGTTATTTGCTTTGAAATCAATAAATAGTGAGTCAATTAAGTTTGCAAACTAGTGACGTCATGTGTTCCTATTGCTATACAAATCTATGGAAGAATAGCGTTTGGACCGCTCAGAAAAAGTATATCAATTGATTATTGGTGTCATTTACCCAGGTAGGTATGATCATGATCTTTGTTTACCCTGCTGAGGAGCACTCTATATTGATTAGATACTGATTAAAAATCTACGCGTTTCATTATAAAATGAACTTACTATTGTTTGAAATGTATGTGCTGTTCATTTTAATACTAATGTAAAGCCAAATATCACTCTTTTCTGTGACATTTATCTATCAATTGTGTTATTCATTCACTTTCTATTCTACTAAAATCAAATCGTCGATTGCGCGGTTACGGAAACAAATTTAAATAAAATATTGGGCAGAGAATGTGTGCTGTTAGCATAAAAACGGGCTTCAGAAAACGCTTCAAGCAAAGCTGCAAGTACAGATAAAAACCCGTATAAATGTAAATAAGCCGAGCGCCCTATATAACAGATACATAAATCAGTCCTCATCGGCACTCGATAGCACGCAGGTTCCCTCAGTAAATCTCGCGGACGACAGTTCGATGAGTACGGCTCGCTCGTGTTATCGAATCGTGACTATTCGTGACAAAGCACGTAAAGCCACGATCGAATGATCGAAGATCCATTAGCGTAATGAGTAATTATAGACGCTTTACGTGGAGTGATTGTCCACAACGCAGGACTCGAATGCGAAGGCCGTGTTTCGCAACCACACAGATAAAATTTGAGTTATAAATAACCCGCTATTAGGATAAAGGATACGCGTCAAGGATTAGAACGTAAAACACGTACAATACTAACATATCCATTTAGTTAATTATTCTATTAACTGTATGCGCTATAAAATTACATGACTAGTTAATTGTTAGTTGATGGCAGTAAACATTTTAATTCACAGGGTACTCCAGACCTCATGTGGGATCTTACAATTATTTTAAGCTTTGTCTTTATCATTCTAAATGATTTTATTTGCTACTAAAATACCATTTTACATTATTTACTTAAAGTAAATCTAACACGGAATGCTCGGTTATAAGTAGTAACAGTGAGACATAAGCGCACATTTCTCACGATCCAGTCTCGCACGTCGCCGCCGACGTGTTTTGCGCGTCGTGATCTAGAATGATCGATTAAAAAGTTCGTAATACGCGTGAAACAATTGACTTTATGGCGAGAAAACGCATAGGAAATTCCTGATAAAATAAATGTTCCACTCATTCGTCAAATATGGAAATTTCCACAGTCAGAATCTGAATGAGATGAAATAATTCCGGATACCTACTCCATCGAAAACAAGAGCCGTGTATTCCAATGACATCAACAGAACGAATACGTGCGTTTTCTGCTAATGAGCAAAGCATGCAGCAATTAATTTTGGTTGATATTGTTAGTTCAAATACAGGGCAGTCTCGCAATTTATCATCCTTCTAAATAATAGTTGTCGGTTGCGAAAAACTAAGACATTGCAAAAGGCACGACAATGTACGTTAACAACCTCTCGAATACCTAAATGTAGTACAGTATATTAAGATAATCGATTAACATCGTCCGAGAACAATCGATCAAACTGATATTAAAGATATAAGCTAGTATTAGACAGGCACAAGACATATTAAACGTGGCAGACTGTTTATTGCTCAGATTGCGAAAGTAACTTTTTAAAATGTCACTTGTCCAATGTCCATAGTTATATTTAATAACATTACGCACCCTAGTAATGTATCTATTATAACATTAAACTTTATGAAAACCCAGTATCAACATTAGGAATATACTTTTGCACCAAGTATAAGCATTAATCATTGCCTAACAATTCATACGTGACAACATTAGGTTGCGTTATCAGCAACAACATGGTAAAGTCCATAAAATAAGTAAACTTGGTTGTTTGCCCAAAACTTTTGAATGTAGCCTACGCTTTCGCGCGTGCCTACTCCCACGATACACGATAGACGAATAGTCCGTTACCGCGATACTAATCTCCAATATGTTTGTTGCAGACCGCAGCGTCATGGGCCTGGCGGAGTCGGTGGATCTGTCTAGGTGATAATAAGTTGGTGTTTATGTAATGAATAGTACAGTGTGTGCCGTGCCAGTGCCTTGTGAAATGGACAGTGAAACGCGCCGACTATTCTGAACAACGCGTGGAAATGAAAAGAGAAAAGTACAAGCACTGCATTCCGGAACACGGGTAAGTGATGAATCCAACAACTTCATTCGCTTTAACAATGTTACGACATACCCCAAAGTTCTCCGAGATATAACTAGGAACTCATATTAACCTGCGTTCATGTTACATTTAATTGTTATATTCTGGGTCACGCAACCACAAACAATAAAGAAAAGCCAGTATTATTTAATGTCTGTAATATCCAGTGAATCAACATTTATTATGTTTCAAATGTAATGATTGCAAAACGCATAGTTTGGAAGCTGTAACGTAACGGTAATCGTATATGGCGTAATGTGTAGTAAACACTAAGAGTTTTCGATATAGTATACGACAATAGTACGCACGAGGGGGCAAAGAGAAACCACCAAAAACAATGGGTTGGGAGCCGCGCAATGCGGTACAGACATCTATGTGCAATCGACATGGGTATATCGAAATGTGCCGATGGGCGCAGCGACAAAGCACTTAACATTCGGTTTAAAAGGTATCAATAGGTTCAGGCAGGTTTAAAGAGGTACTCTTTAGCTAAGGCAGCGAAGCTATTAGTCGGTCTTAACTCAGGACGCGACTCGTTGCGTTTAGGTTTGGATTTTCACCTAAGACCTTTGATGAAACTTATACAAGGCATCCAACTGGCTTACCTTACGTTAATTAATTTTGCTAGTGCCTTAACGTGTCTGATTTGTTTATCTGACTGCATCCAAGTAATACTAGATAACTCTACGGAGTTTGCCTGGGTTCTTAGCACTGGTACTGGTAGGCTTCTTTGTTTGTTTTAGTCTCCATACTATTAGTCATAAGTTAAATAGGACATGAAGCTATTAAATATTGATAATTATCATAATGTAGGATTATTAAATATCATACATAAGTTGTACGCTGTAAAAGGTAATGTCAAGTCGACGAGAAAATTGTTTTGAATAACAAACGCAAATGGTAAGGTTAATTTATTGTATACAAGTGTATACGTGAATGTCAGAGGTTCAGAACAGTACACAACTAAGTTCTAGGTTATTAGCATTATTAGTAGATAGAAGATGGTCATTATTAATCTATTATAATATAGGATTACGATATGCTATTAAGTTTTAGAATACGAACCTAGCTCAAAAAACTTTGATTGAGAAGATAATATCTGTACAAAATGACCCAGTTTGATTATATTTTAATCAATTACAATAACAACAATAAAAATCTGTTTCTCATTTGTTGTGAATTTGTAACTACCTTATTTAATAGAATGCAACACAGAAACGTGAGAATGACAAATAGAATTGAAAACATAAATCGCTTTTCCATTATTAAGAAACCTTATGACCGATAACGAGCATCGCAACTCCGAGATGAAATAACTAAACAAAAAGTGAGATTTGGGTTCAAGCCCAGTGTGCCAGTGTACCACTTATTCAGCAGCTGATTTCGTGATGATATAATTGCACCGGCGCGGCGATGACGTAAATGCTGGTAAAGCCCGAAGTGAGGTGAAAGTGTAAATAGCCGCGGCCCGCCACCCGCCACCTCGGAACCCTGACACCGAGCGCCGCGACCGCCTCACTCGCCTCCGTATTATATTACACGAACCCGCCAGCCTGCTACACATGCCCTTTATGGTCACACCTGATCGATTACACCGCAGCAGCGAGAGTTGGAATCGCCAAACTTATACGGAAGTTGAGCGTCAATGAATTTTCGGGGTGACTCAAATTTGACCTTTAGTGGCTGCGTCGACATAACGACAGTAATTTTCTACGTGACGATACAAATCCTTCTTGCTTTGGAATACGTGAAAGAAAGTGTGCTTTCTAGTGAAGTAGTGTTGCACAACAGCGACGGTGCGGTGGCAGGCTGCGGTGTGGTGGTGCGCGAGCGACAAGGTCGTCATTGTTGACGCACCGTTGTTTTATTTTTGCCGTGAATTGCGCCGCACAGCCGCAGCTTGAGTGGTCATGACCATAACTAAATTATACAGCAACCTCAAAGTACGAATTAAGAAACATGAATATTTAAACCACCGCACAGTGAAGACGACTCTTTATACCTATGCGAAATTACCAGCCAATTAAAAACAAGTGTTACATAATACTATCTAGACTAATCTGAAAGTAGATACAAATTCAATTCGAAAGTGAACTTTTGCAGTGAATCGCATCGGACCCGCATCATTCGTGACCGTTTTAATCAGTCAGCGGAACGCGCACGCAGCCTGTCCAATGTCAATTTGTATAAATAAAGAGAAATATTGATACTTACGTTCAAGGTATATTACCTTAATCCCTCCACTCTACATTGGCAATTCAAAAAACAAGGCAGAAACCACCGGGTACATAAAAACCCCACGGTATACAAACGGAACAATTACTTCTAAATGTGTTCCACCCACAGACAAAATGGGCCTCATTATTATTTCATGGGTTTTGCCTGCCGGATCCGGAAGACAGATGATTAAGCGAGTATCGCATGCGGGCTTGCGGCCGTGGGCGATGCGCGTGCGCCGGCCTCCTCAGGAGGTTCGCCTCGATGCGCACTGAGCCGCCGCGCTCGCACACACATCGCCTGCTCTCGCGCAGGAAGCAATCACAGATAATCATCGAGCTGCTTACTGACATTAACATTCATCAACGAACGCGGACGCACCAACTAAACAATTGAACATCCTCCGACGACTCCATAATCGCTGACACCTACATCTTAGAGGTTACGTCTCCATTGCAATTATTATAATAATGTTCATCACACACGGACACATATACGATGCATGAAATTGTTTGTTTATTATCTGTACAGACAAAAATAATGTATTTTAATGATATCAATGTCACTATGCACTTGAATAATAATATCCAATTCTTAGTTTCATACTAATTGTGGGTAACAACAATCGGTAGATTAGTAACTTGTTGTGTTACACTTCCAACCTATCACAAGTTATTCCCCCCAAAGCCTCCAAAACAAAGGTACGGGTCACCTTACATGTTTCAATGTTATACATAAAGCTACATCTACATTGTGCACAATGTCTGTGCAGCGAATAAATCATTTTATAGTTATTGCCATCGCTAATAGCATGGCAGGAGAAAAAACAAATGGTGAACCAATGTTATGCCAGCTGCTAAGTATCGAGCCACAGGTGTTTCTCACCGGACAATAGGTCTTTGGTCAAATGATTATTATACTTACCCGATAAACATGGAAAGAGTAATGATTTAAGATGGATCACACGTTAATTAATTTCATATTTAATATGGAACTTTACTGTAGCGATTTGTCTCATTATATCCTTACACATAAATTAATTTATCTTATCTAACTAAAAGCTTACCCAGTCAAAACATATCCTAACATATTTGGAACAAAGTATAACAAACAATAAATATAAATTGTTACATTGTAAACACAATAAATTACGTTCACATTGAAATAATTCCATTACACTAAACTGACAACAATTTTTTGCTTGCTTGACCGAATACTCGGTTAAAGACCCTTACATTATTAAACAAACAGTATGGACACTATTCTGAGTGTGACCAGCTATAACTTGGCCAGACTTACGTGCCACTAAACATTCAAGCGAGATCAAATCGTTCGTAATTTTTTTAAGTAAGAGACTGTAGTGGTCATTTGTTATGCTAAGATAGTAAAAATAATATTTCAGAGATTTTTTTTATTATTTTAAATAAGATATAATATCTTCAAACTTTTATGAACTTTACAAGCGCTACATGTGTGGGTTTTATGATCGTTTGTATGTAGCACATGACTCTAGTTTCCACAATAAGCATAGTTTATTCGAAAATAAAATAAGATACGACTTCTGGTGTCATTTTAACATGATGCCCATGCTAAGCTTTATTAAGGAAATTTAAAAAATGATGGACACGAGCGGGACATGAACCAGCGACTTTCTCCGTACCGTGGCGTAGCTCTGTCAACTAAGCTATCATGTCGATGCTAACACCCATCGAGGTTCAAATCCCGCTAGTGTTCATCATTTTCCAAAATTCCTTTTTTAATTCAGAATAAAATACGATGATTACTGTTTTATATCTAGGTATATTACTTTTTATATCACCTAGAGAGTCCCTGACTCTGTTACTTACACTACAAATATTCTAGTCACATAGTATGTATGTATGAGCCGAAGCCACTCAGTATTGACCATACGCGGCGGAATGCCGCGGGCACCCTCTCGTTTATATAATGAGATATTTACGATGAAAGTATTCGCGACAACTTGTATGGTTAACGACAGCGTATATGGCTCTAGCTTCTCATACTTTATATCTTAATCATACATATTACACACTCAGTCATATTTTCCCTCAGCAGTAAGCTGAAACGACGGATAGTCAACCTTTCATACATACAGAATGGACGTTACCCTGATATATTATTAACTTGACATACAAAAGTTATTGCATGCTAAATAATCATAAAACTTTGTTGGTAGTTATCCTAACACAAAACACAGAAAAACGCATAAAAATTGATTACTTTACCTGCATAGGTGGTTACATTTTGTACCCGTTACAAAGCTATAAATTTAAAAAACCCATCTAATTTAATAATATTCCAAGTCACGCAAGGAAAAAACCGACATTGATGTAGAAAGTAAAAACAGATATACCTTACATAACATATGACATCTGCGGTAATGTTCAGGTTAGAAGATCAATTAACCTGTAAATAACGCGCACATAATCAAAAACACGCATTCCTGCGCGTGAGCATTCGTTCGCCGCGTTTGATATACCGGATTTGTTCCGCTCTCTGTAATTGATTTATTTCGTGTACACAGTGCTATATGATTGGATTATATTTTGGAATAAATAGATATGTATATTGATTATTGAGGCCTCAAATTTTTTTAACACGTTTACAGGTTTCGTCTGCGACTTCGTATACATGGAAAGCAATATCGCGATTTTCCTGGCATGCAATATTTCCCCTTTCCTTCTCCAGAGTTCAAGCTATGCCCTATCTATGTAAAATTTCGACAAAATCAATTTTATTCTTGATAAAGTATAAGTGGATATAGAGTACTTTTTACGTGCGCATAGTACCTACCTATAGGTAGCATTTTCCAGTAAGAGTGATTAAATAACGTACACAACTCGCATCATGTTATGTGTAGTACATACCTTAATATTTATTATTAAAATTACGATCAATCACACAACAACATAAGATGAGCAATAAGAATTATGTCAATGTAAATTGCATACAAAACCGAAATGACCCATGATGTGCACACACAGCAATTTGTCTCAGGATTTCGAAACCGTCACGCTGTCGTGATGCTAGATTAGAAGGTACATATATAGCTAAACAAGATAATATGATGCGTTCTTAATCAACCGACGACCTGATTGGCGCAGTGGCGGGTTCGATTTTCGCAAGAGACAAAAGTTGTAAGATCCGCAGATGAGATAGTTCATATTTGTGAAATGCGCCCACGATACAGGAATAATTCCTAGAGTGGGATGTTCTCTTTTTTTTACCTTCATACGAAATAGATTTTTAACCGATAAAAAATATTTACAACAGTCATGTGAGTCTTTTCGTTTTCATGTCTCAAAAAACCATCCTTAGTAATATTTAATCAATAGGCACTTTATCTGTAGTCTACATTTCAAACAGAATGGGTTCTATCGTACTCCATGCAAGATTTACAACCACTCACTCCAATATTATATCAAGTTCTTTTAACAGCAATTTGGATATAAGACGAACAAATAATATATTATTAAGTAGTGACAGGCTGCTAGCTCAATGTCATTGATCAACGCTAACGTGTATTTCCTTCAAATGACTTTTAAATCTAGATCATGATATTACGAGCAGAGATATGCTACGATTTCGTATTCAGCTTAAAACTATCGAAGATTTATGATACATACATATAACTGTAGGATCAAGCTAGGCAGGTGATGATTACAAACTAAGATTACATCCCTGAGTTGTAGAGACATTAGCCTATACTGAACTCTACAAAGGCCATAATGAACCACATTCACCAGGAAATTTGCTGACGTAGTACGTAATTTAGAGGTGTAGTAATCGATGAATAATGGTCTGTATTCTCATAAGGGACTAACAGGTTTACATCTAATTCTTAGTAAATAGGCTATACTCATGAAAATATTTAACCAGAAATTCCCAAACACAGCACAACACCGATCAAGCATCATGCCAAGGATTATACTTCCATAGCTCAGTGAAAGACAATATGACGAATGATTGATAACTAATATAACGTTTGAAACTAATGTAACTTCAGATATTACACACTTTCACAATCGGAATCATCATTACAAATATATATATTTTTAATATATATGTAGTTTGTAATAGATTTAGCACGTCAAACAAGATTAAAAGTATTTACAAGTGGCCAGCGCTACAACTTAGACACAATTTTTTTTTTGACAACTACAATTATTTGCGTACATTATACGTATTCGATAAACTTAATATTCATACAATAACATTGATGCCATGACAAAACGTCTCAGCTATGTGGTTTATTTACTAGTTTACTGAATGCATAATTTTAGAACGTCATTAAAACGCTACGCCCACACGTAACAAAATCAGTGAGATTATAACGCATATACTTAATAAATTATAATATAATATAAGACAGTGTCCGTTAATGCTGAGACTCGTGATCAAAGGTCAGCTCGTAATAAACGTAGAACGTCACAAAAGCACCGACCAGCATTTCGTATGACTTGCGTAATAACTAATCCAATTATCGAGTAATTTTCCATTTCTCGATTGACATTCTTAATCGATTACAAATATTATTTGATGTATCGTTGACGCATAGTTAGTAACTAAATATTGGAATAGAAATCCCGATGTTGCCAAATAAATATGATTTAACTGTTTATTGCCCTACATCTTTGGCTAATAAACATTTTTTACAAACAAAACAAAGCGAATTAACATAGCATAACAATTAAATAATAATAAGACAACATACCTACATGTTGTACATGGCTTCACTCACGTTAACTAACACAGAGGTTTCCTCGAACACATTTTTCCAATTCCAATTCCAGCGAGCCCGGAAGAATTTATAAGAATATTCGTAATTATTCAACGTCTCTACTTAAGCATGCTTATGATAAACATAATTCGATCTCAAGGCCTGATTTCCGTCATGATATAAATATTTGATATAAAATCCGACTATTCATCCAATGATTTCGCGAGATGTGACAGTTGTCACAGGTTTGAAGAGACACGCCAAAATATTGCAACAAATGTGTGAAAATACTAACACCTGCCTGATTGTGTGTAGATAATTCAATGGCTTATTTAATGGCTCAACATGATTGATTTTGTCTAATGATATATATGTATATGCATGTTTAGCTCCTATTCTTACCCAATCTTTGTAAATCTCGATGACTGCAACACTGTCTATATCCTTTTGCACATACAATCGTAAAACAATAGGCACACGACTTTAGAATATGCACTGCAACTGTACCTTTTCGCCAAAACCATTGACCGAAAGGTACATACCCAGTATGTGTAGCTACCTAATCTTTTAGTGTAATATTTAATAGGTGTGGTTTCCCCAGCTACAATATAATCTCAGTCCACATCGTCTAACTTTTGTAAACTCAAAGTGTATCGAGAGATTATATATGCGACAGCAAAATGAACTGAATGCATTTAGTGAATAAGCAAGTGATTTACAAATATAAATGACGTGGTTGGTTGGTAGTGTGCGAATTCTCTGATGGTCGGAGAAACTCGCGCACTTGCGCAATGCGCCGCGGTTCGCACATTTGATTGTTATGCACTTTCTTTATGCAAACGGTTCGGTTTTATTTAAAAGTTGCACTCTATGACACATTAATGATATATGTGTTACTGTAAAAGTTCGAACTACGGTAAATCTTAAGATTTAAGTGTAAGTCTTAGGATTTACCGACATGAGTTGGTAAATGTAAGTATTTCTGAAGATACGACGATTTTTTCGAGCTTTTACCATTCGAACTCAGTATATGCTAGGTTTTACCACTGTCAGTTGGTAGATGTTGGTTTTAGGAATAAAACAATGAGTAATTCTTAATTATTTACTTTGAACTATTAGACAAAACAGGTACATAGTATTATAAAGATATCATAATGATAGTAACAAGTACAAACTAATATCAACTTATTTAAATTATTTTGAAAAAACACATAACGTATATATCTGAATATCTCAATCTCTGTCATATCTATCTAACTGAATCAGTACTTCTCTATTTGGAATTTAACAACGAAATACAAACATAATGCTTATAAAAGCTAGTCTAACTTAATTATTATTTTTCTTATAATTTGGTTTAGAAGTAAAAAAAGACAATCAAATGTAATTGATTAATAGGTAAGGTTCCTAAAAAAACATTTCACTTGTTACAACACGGATTGCTGTTGTGGCATTTAGAATTACAAAGTAATCCTGATGATCTGCAGGTGCATTTTTTCGTCGAGCATTTTTTTTGACAATTACATTTTTTGAATCCTTGTCCTCCAGTTAACGACAATTTTCCGACAACTTCTCGAAGACTCACTTCTTTATCCGTAACAATCTCTTCTATCTTTATAAAATCTTCAGAGCATGCCGCGAACTGATTCTTGGTGTAAAGCTTTTTTTTTTTTTTTTTTTTTTTAAAAAAACGTCGCCCCACACTAGGAATTTCTCCTGTATCGTGGGTGCGTTTCACAAACATGAAATATCACAAACACAAACACCCAGACTCGGGACAAACATCTGTGGTACGCACAAAGTTTTGCCCCGTGCGGGAATCGAACCCGCAACCCTTAGCGCAGCAGTCCAATCGCTTAACCACTGCGCTAATCAGGTCGTCATCACAAAGCTGTTTTAGTATTCCCATTTTGGTACCTAGTTGGTAAAACTCATTGTCCTTTACATCTATCACAACTGCAATAATGCTTTTAGGGTCAGTTTTAGCTCTGTCAATTTCAGGTACTTTCAGTCTTACATTTTGGCCCACTTCCACTTTTGAATATTTATCAGCTGACATGGTTTTCATTTTTTCAGCTTGGTTTTCTAAATTAAATTTTGCTTTTGTTCTTATTGTTAAAATAGATTCTATCTTCTTTGGTATTGGATCTTGTTCAACTTGAATAGCGCTTTCTGCCTCTGAATCGGTTTGTATTTGAATAGTTAGATTGGTATCATCACTATCATCGGTTATTTGTTTTTCTGTGGTCTGTTCCAGTGCAATAATTTCTTTTTCTTGTGTTTTGTTGTTCACACTTTTACTGTTTCCTTTTTTTATATCTTCGGACTCATTACCAACCACGTTGTTTTCCTTGTCCTGTTCTATCATATTTTCATCATTTTTTCGGAAATGCAACACATTTTCTAAATCTTCTTCAGATTTTAATAGTCCAATCATATCTTTAGGAATAGCTGATGTCGCAATACCCATTTTCATTGGACTACCAAACATTGCTTCGTAAGGAGAGCATTTGATTCCCTCATGATATGCTCGATTTTTCATGGCCTGGATAAATTTCAAGCCTTCTGACCACTTGGTAATCTGATTGGTTTCCATCCACGTACTGAGCATATTTTCTATGTCTTGATTTGCACGCTCTACCGATCCTTGACTCTGGTTATGTCTTGGCTTTCCGTGTACGATTTTAACGTCTGGCCACATAGAGCATACATTTTCAATTATTTGATTACTAAATTCTCGACCATTATCGGAATGAAGGATGTTCGGCGCTCCAAAAGTGGTAAAAATATCCAATAGATGATATGCGACTTCAGTTGCGCGTTTAGTTTGAAGTGCACGAAGGATCACGAATTTAGTGAGATGGTCTTGATAAACTAATATGAATTTATAGTTTCCGTCAGGATTAGTTTGTAGATCTATGAGATCTACTTGACAACGTGAGTTCATTTCACTATGAAGTATAGGCTTAATGACAATACCCTTTTTCAAAGTCTTCTGTTTCTTTTGGCAAGGTTGGCATAATTTCAAATATGTCATGATAGCCTCAACTGTAATATTATTATACTTGCGGTTACATTCTTTGAGCATCCTTGTTCTTCCACCGTGTCCAACAGCAAAATGCGTTTCTTCGAGAATGTTAAATAAATCGTCGTAACAAACGTAATATTTGATTTCTCCATTATCTTCCTTTATCGGGGCAATTAGCTTTTCTTCGCCGCCTATAGTCAAAATATCATAGCGTTTTATACGCCTGTAATGAACAGCTTCCTTCTTTTTAATGTTCTTTGCAGTTTTTACTTCCTCTAAACACTTAGCGTATTTGTCCTTATCGAGATAAAAGTTATTATCTTTCTTGTTTGCCACAAGCTCATCCATTATTTCATAAAATCTTTGCTTCATACTCATTTTTATTCACAAATAACTTTTAAACACCAAAAATATAATTAAAAATCAATTTATCGTGCGAGTTCAAACGTGTCAAACGAGCGACTGAGGCGAGCGGAGTGGCGGAGACGGTGCGCGGGTAGCGGGGGCGGCAAGCTACAAGTCGATGCGCTGAGCGTGTTATGACATGTTTTGTTTTTCAATATTTACCATGCCATTGATGTAAATCCTAAGATTTACCAACGGAATGGTGGTAAAAGTTCGAATCGCAAATCTTTTTGGACATTTACCATTAGGAATTGGTAGATCTTAGGTTTTACTGGAATATCTTAGGATTTACTGCAGTTCGAGCTTTTACAGTAACATATGTACTAAATGTTACTTGTCTCAAACAATCGTCTGAAGTTTAAGTATTCAGCTATGCTATTCTCTAAGGATTCCTTGCGTACCTACAGTGCTGCTGCAGCGGTGACACTCAGTTTACTCAGCGCTGTACGCAAGGCGGAATCCTTGGAGAATAGCATAGCAGCTGCGTCCTAATGATAAAAGACTCTCAACACGTTGCCTGTCCGCCAAGTAGACACAATAGTGAAACAATCGATGTGTGTAATGCACTGATCAGGCAAAGGGTTAATTAAGAAAACATTGAGCCACGCTAGGTTCTCATAATAATACGATAACTACAATTGTTGGTATTACTAAACATGGTGTCTAGATTTCATCGTGGTCAAAGTGTATACCGTGAAGACCATAAGTTAGTCGACACCATTAGGACTATGTGGTGGGAATGGGGTTAAAGCTAATTTCTGTGCGTATCTAGGCAACCACAAAAACTAATTTTACTAAGCTAACATGACCACAGAAAGCTTTGTTACCAAATGAAAATAAATTATGAAGGCGAACCTTCTAGATTTTCATTTTCTTATCTAAATATATGCACATATTTTTATTTAATAGTCCCTACAGCTAAGGTAGGACAACAAAACACCATGTTTCACAAGATTTGAATACAAAATGTCATAACACATGAAAGTTTCGTAAATGAAAGCCACAGTGACACTTCTATGAATCACATATGTAAATATATTTCACAATACGCCCTTTTACCGCTATAGCCTATAAATTATTTGTTAATAAATAATCGTTATAAATGATTGTTTTTTCGTTATTTATTCTGATGAAATTACTAATCAAACGTAATGAGCTGTAATTTGTTGGTTTAAAGTTATACATTTAATAATAACAATGTCTAAGCTGGTTCCTTATGAAACTTTTCCTAGAAGACACTAATTGACACATCCTGTTTGACGGCAGCAGGATCTAGATCCTCATATTGTTGATTTGCTATTCATCATAAAAAGTTTACCTTATGAAAAAATTAGAAACCAATCAGTGATTAGACTGTACATCGATCAAACTTCATGCAAAAAACCAAGTTCAATTCTGATGTATCATTAATTGCAGTGATACCGCAGTCACGAATAGCATTTCAATCAGGAAAATTTAATATTGTAGGTACCTCTTGATGGTAACGGGTGCTAGTCAGATGCAGCACTCGTAGGTAGATGATATCATACCGCGTGACTGGCACGCACGTCACGCAGACGCTGACGAAGCCACAGGAACTCGTTGAAATCATAAATAAGAAAATGTGAGATAATAATCATCATTCAAACAATATTACATTCCTGGAACTGACACTGTGAAGAATCTGCTATACCTAACAGATTCCCCTTGTTTAAGTTATTCTTTATTTATTCATAAGATAATTTTACTGTCCATTTATAGTCGAACGATATTTATAGGTTTTATATATCACAGATTTATTTTCGCTTAGTTAATGAATGAATAAAAATCAGTTTGGGTTGATTTCTGTCACTAATGAATGAAAGTAACGGAGGCTTTTACCGTTATTATTATGTGCGACTATAAATACACCCGTAGAATACAACTGCTACCGTCCACAGGGGGCCAATTAGTAGATATTTTATCTGAATTGATATGACAAGACAAAAGCCGCAAATGAAGATGGCTGCCGCACACATAATTAAGTTTCTCATAAACTCAAGGAAGAGGTAAATTACTAAACGCATTAGATGGTCGTTAGACAAAAAGCTCCAGGTGTACGGAGACATACATTTTCCTGTACTATACTATGGTGTGTGAGGTCACGGTGGTCGCTCGGAGGTCTCGCTGCGCCTGCGCACTCAAGGCAAACGATCTAGGATGTCATTATCCGCGCGCACAGTGTCCAGTGTGTTACACTTTGACAAAGATAAATGTTACTTCCATGTAAGTGCTGTATGCCCATCACAATTTAGTAACTTTAGCGCGACTTACGTCACTGTAGCATGCAAGATGCAGCTTGCAGGCTTACAGCATAGCGCACTCAATGACGCCTCCTCTAAGCACATGTCGACAAGTCTCGCTTGTCCTTATGGCCTTTATGGCTTCTATTGCATGTGTATGCATAATTTATAAATAACAGCCGGACAC
Organism: Abrostola triplasia; assembly: GCA_946251915.1. Classification (NCBI taxonomy): domain Eukaryota; kingdom Metazoa; phylum Arthropoda; class Insecta; order Lepidoptera; family Noctuidae; genus Abrostola; species Abrostola triplasia. The sequence continues at coordinate 4,792,181 of OX276432.1, read as the reverse complement.
AGCATAGCAATTACATACCCACAAAGAAGTAATTACACCTTAAAGTGCTATAATTATAGAAAAATCTTAACCAAGTTCATTAGATGCAATTGATATCCTTTTGTATTTTTTTATAGGCCGTCGATTAATATTTATAACTAGAACCTTAGTTACCACGGGACCTAACTACCTACTACACAGGCCGGAGTTAATAGTGACAGTAATAATTTATTAATAGAGTAAATTATATACAGATAGCAGCATAAGTGGCATCATGGGGAGTACGTATGTGTAGTGGTATTCTAAAATGACTGTCAAGATTCTATACATTCTACCTCATAATGCTATCTGGGTCAACCCTTAAGAATAATTAAGCGCAGATGTTTACGGCCTGTTCATGGACATTATTGCCCATCTCATTACGTTCATTACGATTATTATAAATCATAGAATTTCAAGGCAATAACAATCTACAATCTCTTGATACGAGTAATACGTATGCGTAGCGCTGCAGATTCCAATGACGATCTTCTGTCATCAAATTCCGAGTACATACTTGGAGAAAATTAGCATATAACGAGCATAATAAATAGCAACTCTTATGTAGGCACACACGGGCTGTTAACATTTACTTCAACTTGAAATTCTCATGCATGTGTTGCAAGTTTCGAAATTAACGCACAAAGTAAAAGACTTTTGTGGAATGTACTTGTCGTAGCCTTTATTGACCTTTATTGTGTCGGCCTAGCTACTGTGTTATACGAAACTGTATTTCCAGCACTTAATTTCGCCGGAATATAGGTTACTTTTAAGAGTAAGCCAAATTAAGTTGCGTAATACCGCCGCAAAAATAGACAGCCAAGTTCTTGTTGTGTGTCTTTTATTATTTTAGGTTTCATATTAGTTTGAGTCTAACTTCCGCAGCGGTAAGTGTTGAGGTACAAAAAAGTGACATTCCGCACCAAAAATAATTTATTCTAGATCACTCGCACATGTTTTTTAACTTTTCAAGGTATAGGTTTTTAGTCCTTTCTCTTATACTAGAGCTACATCTTTCCTGTAATGAAACATACTGGATTCCGAAACACATCCAAATCCAAAGTGGAAAATGTATGAAACAAACATTCTTGCGCTTAGTTTGGTCAACAGCGATGCAACCGACCCATGATTGGCTAATAAACATCCAAACATAGTTCCGTAAAAAGAAATATACTTTATCTACTCGAGTACATTAAGGCTCATTAATAATATTAATGATGGTGTTCTATCATAATCTTCTATTAGGTATTCAAACACAACTTCACATTAATTAACAACACGCAGTACAGTTATTAAGAAATGTTTATTAAATGACTTATGCCTTCAAAAATCTCCGGCCATAATGTTATCGTAATTAAATGATATAAATCGCCGCAAAATATTATGTTACAAAGTCAATATAATTTAATGCACAGTTTAATTAATATTAGCTAAAGGCTACATTTGTTGCACGTAAGTAGGATATTTCACAAGAACAACCTCGTAGGTGCGTGACTCAGTCAAATGACATGCATTTTTAACACTCGCTCGATCGTACCAAATCTTCCGCTTCAAGAACACTGAAGCGCGGAATTTCTTTCAGTTCCCATAATAAAGACAACGTTATTGAAAGGAGATACGTATACTGCTGTAAACATTACAATATTAAAACAAATTAAAAACTTTGTTAAAAAAAGTTTAATTCAGTTGCGGGCGGAATCAATAAAGCCTCTTAATTGCTTACCTAATAAACACACCGGTGTCTGATTTTGGATGGTGACTAATATTATTCCGAGAAAACAATCACGAAAATTATAAAAGTTTCTATAGCTGAGGACAAAACCTATATTCTTGTTGGGTTGGCCATCACATGACACTAATATTATTAAGGCGAAAGTGTGTGTTTGTATGTTTGTTACTTCTTCAGGTTCAAACGGCTGGACCAATTTTGATAAAAGGTATGGAGGTAGCTGACACCCTGGATGAATACGTAGGCTACTTTATATCTCCAAAAAACGCAGCGGGTAACACCGCGAACGCAGCTAGTTAACAATAAAGAAAACTGGCATAGCATAGCCAGTAATATTCCTTAACAATAAATCGTGACTAGTTATAAGTGTTAAGGTTACTTAATTCCCATAAGTACATATTCTCATACGAAAAACGATTGATAATAGGGTCTAAGGTCCACAAGTAACACTTAAAAAAGAAACAAATAAAGTTATTTACGGCAAGATCCTTCAAGCTAATTGATCTATTACTCGCTACTTACGCGACACGAACGGTATAAAAAACAAAAGCCTGGCTAAATCTTTATGATTGCCTGAGTATATACTGGTGGAGTCATATAATTGTAATGTAATTTACTCATAGCGATGTTAAGGCCACGATTGTTAATCGAGCACTATTCAATGAGAATATCATTTGAATCGGTTAATGTTCGCTATGGCCTTCCGATGTTTTTATGAGCAGTCGATCATAGCTGTATTAGTATGCCTTGTTTTACGTTTAATTCGCTTAAAGCGATATTATCACCAAATCATGGCATCGGAAACAAAAATGAATATAGTATGTTGATAATATCTTTGAGCATTAAAGGACACAATCAACCCTTCTACGAATATTCATTTTCAAGGAGCTTGTTGTTGTAAATGTCTGTTCGTAGCTAAGAAAAACCAGTAGTCCCTACCTGCCTCCTGGAATAAGAGGCGTAGCTTTATTTATATAATTCATAATATGTTATATAATTAATTTTAATTTAATTGAAAGTATTTTAGATGTCCCTATAGTACAAGTTACTTTCGTCTATACATCATCAACCAGAAGACGTCTACAGTTGAACAAAGGCCTCCCCTTTAGGTAAGGAGGGGTTGACATCATCCCCACGCTGACATCATCCGCGCAAGGTGCTTGGGGACTGCAGTAAGTGGGTAAAGTTACACTGTTGCCCATTTTTTGGATTTTCCCTTAGTCGCCTTTTACCATACACACGGGAAGAAAGGAAATTGTAGGCCGGTTACGACTCGGCATTTAGTCTATTAATAATACTATAATAAAATTATTTGGTTAGCTCATCGTGGTTTATTGCCTTCTATTTTAGACTTAGGTTGAAGAACAGGTTGACATTTAACATTCCCTGTTTATCACAGACGTCAAGATGGCATACATCATAATAAGCTAAACCGGCCCGAAGACCGCTGGACTTGAAGACCAAATAAAATGCAACTCGTAACGGTATCGAGATTTAAATAACACGATTAATTTAATAAATATGCAAACCATCTTGAGGCAATAGTTGTTATTCAATTATGTTATGTGTTAAAGTTAGTTAATTACATTTAAATTAAACATGCTTTCCGGAATAATAACCTTTATTGATATATTATTCTGTCTAAAAGATACATTGTTGTTGTGGTATTTTAGAATCCATTTCGCGAGGAGGTCGAAAGCCTTATAAAAAATCAAGAGTTATTAAATGTTTTAAACATATCTATCTCTAAGAAACAGAACAATTTTAACATACGATCTATCACTTGAAAACGTTACAAAGCCAATAGAATCTAGGACGACAAATTAAATTAGTCATGGCTTGTACAAATGTACCGATACCGTACTAAATACTATTGGTACGTAACATTATATAAACAATTCATGTACAAGGCACCTGTGCTGTTTAACATTCGAGTATTATGCAAAAGACCGACTACAAAGAGTGTCGCGATGCAGTCGACATGTTGGTAATATAAATTTCAAAAGAATATCTCCTATTACCATCACAATACTAAGACTAATTTTATTATATGAAAGAGAATGACACACGAATAACTATTACACCACAATTATATTATCCTTTATTGTATCTGGACATAGCAATTTAATATTTGGAAACGCGTATTTTATGGGACAATATACCACGAAGACCGATTATTTTCTAACTGTTGTTCTTGAGATAATAATATGCTAGGTATAATTGTGTGTCTATTAATAAACACAAACAAATACATAGAGGAAATATCTAAGTAACCTTGCGAGACGAGGAAGTGATTTCTGATTCTTATTTACTTCTTTACTATTTGCTATTGAATATGCCAGCCAACAAAAATAGAAAGGTCAACCAGCCAGTTAGTTATATTTCATTTCCGATAACTGGAACCGCTGTCCTGACCAGTTACTACCTACTTATTATCTCGACACACATCAAAGTAATGATCTATTATGTTACAAATAAAGCATTGACTGACGTACTCGTGCAAGAGGAAAATATTGTACAATGTAGGCACCTACTGTTAACACTTACCTTCCAGGCTTCCATAACCAGAAAATTATGATAATACCTACACACGTACTTATTGGTTTAGCAGTGTCTTTTATTGATGTTTTCTATGTTGATAGCCCATTTCCCATCTTCTCTGAATGATGATATTATTGCGCATTAAATAATTCACCGTAAATCTTGGTATACTCACCGTATGAGTAGTGTAAAGTTGATATTGGACATTAGACTGGCCTACGTCAACCGGCTACGTATTATTTGTGTCTACGTCTCAAGACCCCATAATTAACAGAAGACGGAGTAACTACATTATGCTTTGATTAAAGACTTTTCTAATTCCTAGTAACGTCTGTCCAGGTTTTCCTCTACGTTATGGAATTTGATGTATAAGTAGCTAATCAGGTTATATACTACATATTGTCATCATATCAGACTATCAGCCCGGTATCACCCACTGCTGGGAATAGGCCTACCTGTTTTTCAGACATACTTCTCTGTTATGAGCGTTTAGGTGTTTATCGCGACTTTGATGATATCTTAATATATTTAGTTAGTTGTGCCTAACTACGAGGATCTTTGTTTGATAATTCTTTAAAAAATATTCATACTTTTACTGAAATAAATTCGATAGTGCAAACGAAATGCTTGAAAGAGATGTAGATACTCTCAGTAACAATAACACCGATTCGCATATCAAGCTCTTTAGTAAATGAGTTTAATAATAATATACATTGTACAGTTATGTTATTAAACATATCTATCTGTTTCCATTATTCTAGTTGTAGCATTGTTTTATAATCATATTACTATGGCTCACACGATCGTAGTTTATCCTAAGCAATTAATGAACAATAATTATGATGTAATTGCTTTTATGTTTAAGATTTAAATGAGAGTCCGAACCTATTATCTCCGACGGCCTCGTTGGTCTAGTGGTTGTTAGCGTGACTGCTGTGCTTGAGGCTCTGGTTTCGATTCCCTAATCGGGCAAAGTGTTAATCGTTTTTCCAGCCAATTTTATTGGCGAAAATGTGTATTAGTATGTATAGAAATAGCACAATATCGTCGGGCTGGGTGCCGGGCGATATTATTTTCTCAAATTGATATACTATATGCCTCTGACTATTCCTTCCAGGAATACAAGGGTAATGATGATATTATTTTATTATCTTATTTTTGAAACATCGTCCCACAATAGGAATTTCTCCTGTAGGTATTGTGGGTGCGTTTCATGTTTCAAACATGAAATATCACATACACAGGCTCTGAACAAACATCTGCGGATCGCACAAATTTTTGTCCCTTTGCAGGGATCAAACCCGCAACCCTTAGCGCAGCAGTCAAATCGCTTAACCACTGCATCAATCAAGTCAAATCGATAATCTTATTTAGTTGATTTCAATAATTAAAGGCCGAGTACTGACGGGAAGTACTTTTAACTTCTCATTACATTAAGTGTTATCTGATCGGACGATCATTGTGGCGCAAAAGCCTTAGAAGACCATTCACACTAGTTCAAATATAATTTTAAAATACGTAGTTATTAAGTTTGATTTGAGTGGTATTCGAAACTTGATGAGATTGGTTTTTTGTCTCTTAGTTTTTCCTATTCATAATTGGGTACTTGTAGCTTTATCCTCATAATAACCTTTGCCCAATAAAGTTTAAACAGCGGAAAACTCAACAGATGATAAATATGGTATAGTTTATAAAAAGTAGATCTCTGATATTTCATTACATCGGAGATTTGGAAGTTGGTAAATCCAAGACCTAGACAGCTTTAATCAACCCAAAGGCAGGGCCCATTCTGAGTTTATTTTCTTATTTACCATAATAGAAAATCCTGAAGATCTTTATGATACATGTCTGTAAGAAGACGAAGCGAACTAGTGCTAATCGTGAGCGACAAAGGCGACGCCAGATAAGCCTCGCTACGTGCTGCGTGCGCGTGCGCAGGCCGCGGCCGCCGGAACCTTGAATACAGCCGCGCTCCTTCCCGCGTTATAATAATAAACTGCTCAGTCCGGCCTGAGCCTTTAACGATACAACACGACCGATATCTGTGACAATTTGTACACGACGGAACTTTACGGAGCATGTGTGAGACACCGAGTGATCAGTAACGAACCCAGTGCAACCCCGACCCCTGAGATAGTGACACGACTGGTATACCAACAGTGTATATTGTGATGTTTTGTGCCAATACTCCTTGTGCCATATTAGGAGGTATTAATTGTGTTCACAAGTGCAGTTTGAATAGGTAAGTGGGTATCTACAATTAAATGTCCTTTTCGATTCTAATTGACTTTTTTGAACTTGAGAATATTGTTCTGTTCATTGCTCACACAGTTTGTTATTGTCATTTTAGTCTTTACTGTAGGTCAGTGTGTCGATGACTTACAGGTAACTCGTTGATGGTCTGACCACGAAAAAAATCATGTCTAAGTCTCTAAGAGCTAAGATCAGTACCTAATGTGCTCATGGGTAATTTGTATGCTGAATAAAGTTAGATTATATACCAATACTTTGTATATAGAGGTATATCGCTTCCACTAGATACTGAATAAATATAGCACAAGTAATTTGCTGCTACTCTCAGTAATATTACAAAACATCATCCCTGTTATTCTTAAACGAGGATCATACCGGCATTAACTAAACCCCGTATTAAGTCTATTGACATCTCTATTTATTGACAGTGACGGGAATAATTTAGTCCATGGTTTAAATTGACAGTTTTTTTTTTTAATAAGGGTGCATGTGGTTAGAGGCTTGTTGCTTAGTCGCAACGAATCGCCGATTCTTCTTCAGGAAAGCTAAGACCGCGGATGGCGCCGCTAATGGGGTGATGATGAGGATATAGCCGGCTATTTTTATAATACCAAGAGGTATAATCATCGTTACCATCTAATAGATATATACCGTGCTAACAATGTCTGCACTTATCGCGTGACTTGTAACCGTTGTGATATATTCATAAAGCTAACGACATCTTTACATAACCAATTTGTTAACACAAATGGATGATAAATAAAGGTTCATATTTACTAAAGTGTAGTAAGCGTACGAAATACGTACGCTGCTGAACATTGTAATGGTATAAACTTAGTTGAAAGTTTATGTAGCGTAGAACAACATAGCTCGTTGGATCATTCAACAAGCCGGACAATGGAAACACAGGACGTATCGTCGCGTTGCCTATGACAATGACAGTTTTCTTTTAGTTAATTGGACTGTAGTATAGTACATACGGTAGAACCCGATTCGCTAAGTAATTTACAGTCTACACCTAAGGTCACAGCATTGATTACAAGGTGCAATTATTTGCACGTATGCATATTCTATTAGCTAGTGATTTATGTATAAGGCACTCACGATATGGAAAAGACTATGTGGCGAAAGAAGCTTAAGACAAGACTATCCTAGCGCTATGGTGGTGGAAAATGACGAGAGACTGCAAAAGCACGTCAAAATATGTCTACGACAGTGCGACGTTTACAATTATTTAAAATCTACCGTGTCCGCAATGTAGCCGACACGGTAGTCAGACACCAATCAACTAGGTAGTAGTTTGATGTTTTGCAACATACCTATTATAAAATTAATCATGCGTACATGTTTTTATCTCGATAGAGATAGGTAATTAGTTGATAAGATACATATTTCTCTTTAATGTAACTCCTGTATGTGTCCCTTTTATGTATTTCTACCCCTTCATTGTCCCGTCTCACCATTTCTAACAAAATAGGCTATGTTTGAGAGAACAGAAAGATTATGTAGGTAGCCGTGATTAATTGACAGACACATTTTCCATAGCAACCGTATATTTTGGGAACCTAACGGAGCATTTGAAGGTCAATAGCCATGCGTACTGCGATAGACGATAAATTAAACGACAACGATAGTTTTCACAACTTGACCTCAAAATAGATAAGTTTGACAATTAATCACACCAAGTTTAAACAATATTTTTATACATAAATGTATAATGTAACTTATATCAACAATTCCGAATACACAAGTAGCCTCTAGATTTTTCCATCGTGTGATCAATCATGTCCCATGAGGAAACGCGTGTGTAATTATTGTCAATGTCCGCCCAGTGACAGCATATTTAATGAAAGCTTTATTTGCAAACGACATACATACTATACAATATCTACATGGATAAGCCCCTCTGCCTATATACTATACACATATAAACACACACACACACACACAAGCACACACTCACGCACACATTCAAAACATTTTTTATTTTATTTTTTATTCTATATTATTGTTTTATAAAAGTAAGAGTTAAATTATATTAAGAAAGTTAAGAGTTTTATAAAAGTATTTAAGATAATAAGTATAATTTTAGTAATAAGCTGCACAACTCTCCAACTTCTTTAAGCTGTGCCCACCGGGTCCATAATGTTACTATATTAAATGTACCATCTGTATTTTACTTATGGAATGCTAATAAAGAAATGAGTATTGAGTACTATAGAAACTTTGCCAAATTATTACCTAACTCATCATTGGCATGGTCGTGGTGGCCTAGTGGCTGATATACCAGCATTTGTAAGCACAAAGTTTCAAGTTCAAACGTAGGCAAGTGTGAATTTAACAGTTCCATTGACTAACGGTGACGGCAAAACATCGTCAGGACACCAGGATTTAATTATCCAAAATCGCCAACCTGCAGTGAGCTAGCGTGGTGATCGCTGCTCAATTGCTAATTTCTTCTCTATAAGAGAATAGGACTTTGCCCTGCAGTGGGACTGTTATAGGTTGTTATTATTATAATATGAGATATAATTGACATAATTGCTATCAATTATAACGATCGTAATAACACAACATAGACCATGCAAAATCTAATTTGATAATTATTACATTTAAGTTTTTTCTTATCTACTCCATTTAATTTATTAAGCGATGCGAATAAATAAGTAAAAATTTGTAATATTATTGTGAGTTTATTACTTCTTAATGGGAAAATCCCAACGAGTATAGTATAAAATGTTACCAGCTTTTAATTCATCACCAAGTAACTTCCGCCTGACCTTTTCCGGACCCGGTTTTCCTTATCAAAACCTGTTTGAGCACAAAGAATTCTCATTTCTTATACAGGATGACTTTTAAATGCCACTCTCGGCTTTAATTTCTATCATTAAAACGGGCAGCTTTTGTTTTGCTTGCTAATATTGTTCTTGAACATGCAACTGTGCCTCTCATTAAGTACTTGATATTATAGACCAACAAGCCCTTTCATAATTAACTTAAATTATCATAATTGACAAGCTGTCGTTCATTGTGGCGTTCTAAGGGAGAGGCCTTTGTTTAACAGTGGACGTCTTCCGGCTGATGATGATGATCATGATCATAATTGAAACTTCTCCTTTTTTGGAGTAATTTAAAAACGAATAAGTTTTACTTTTTATTTGCTAGACATATATATTCTACCTTTGTTGTCTATAGGAATTGTCTAGATCGAAATTAAGTTACTGGCCGAATGATAAGCGGTTATTGCACAGGCTTCCACAATTTACCGCCATCATAAAACTGGTCTGTTGGTAAAACATGAAAGTGTACCGTAATTCCGGATTGTTTCAAAACCAATCTATTATTATAAGCGGGTTGGGTGGGCATGCCGACCGCTCCCACTGATCGCCGATTTACACAAATTGCTAGCATTTACAATTATCTGGATATGATCAATTTGTGTAATGTGACAAGCAACAACCCACGCACTGGGGACGGTGACATCATCTTAACGTTTAAATACTTTAGATATCGCCAACAAAAACAGACGACTGGGTGCAAAGATTTTGTAAATAGACATGGTACATCCCAACTCCCATAATATAGAGGACGAACCTGTAGTTATTTCTCGGGCTCAATTTGAAATACTGGCTCAATGGCTGCACTATGAATTTCCACACAGAATAGTTCAGTACCATTCAAACTAACACCTACTAACTCAATAGTGAAGTATGCAGCTGCAATACCAAGGCGGACAGATTCATGAAGGCAGATAATTATTATAAACATTTATTTGGTACCAATTTAATATCCCAACTATAATAAAATGGGTTTGTCAAACATCCTCTAAGCATAATTTAAAACAAATCTTATAATTTCAATGACATTATTCATCAAATAGATCAGTATTCAGTTTTCAATAAGTGACCGGATTTAACGGAGACCGGTAAACCACTCAATCTGACGGCCATTACGCATCTATTCTATAATACATTTATTTATAATCATATAACTGATCATTTAATATAATCATTTAATACATTTCATATCATTAAACGTCTTTGACTTCCGATCAGCATGTAGAAGTATGCTAGACGAGGAACTTAACATATCCGGCTCCGCGGCTTACAGCTTACAATTAATCTTATCGATGATAATCTTGATCTGTATCTCGCATATTTGATTTATGTTAAACCCTCAATAAAATGTACAAAAAATTAATAAATCCAATTTGAGAATTTAATTAATATTACACAACTATTAGTCATACGATAACTTATTACTCGGCATAAAACAGTCTTTATGTTTACATAATCCAAGTCTCATCTGACACACTTCTATTAATATTATAAGCTTTGAATGAAGCCTCCTTTAAGTCATATTATAATATTATATGATGATGAGATCAAGACTCGTTTTAATGTGCTTAATATCTTTACTTATTTGTGACATACCATGGCTATCAGGACCGGACCGATGTATACTATCAAAGAATTAAATCGAATAAAAAAATGGCTTTTTGAAAAATGATTTTCTAGATAAAAAGGTAGCTAACCTATCCGTAAAATATTTCGTTCCGGCTTAAAATTTACCACCCCCTTTCCTCACGTCATAAGAGTCTTCTATAACTTCACCACCAACACTGCAATCCCCAAGCCGCTTGCCATGCCAAGCGTGGGGATGGGATGGCACCCCCCCCCCCCCCACACACACACACTGCAAGTAGGAGCCTTTGTTCAACAGTGTACGTGTTCCGGCTGATGATGATGATGAAGAAGATAAACAAACAAACTTACCTAGACAAAATATGCGCACGGTTGATTTATTTATCTCTGGCAAGAATCTGGTGATGTTCGTTACGTGACGACTTTAGCTGATTGTGTACCATTGTGTTTTGTTACATCAACTCCTTCTCTATTTGAGAGTCCCTTTAAAATGAAGTAACACAAGCTCAGAATGAAATTCACACTGACTAGTTGTGATTCTATTGCGTAAAATGTAATTACTCAATCCAACATGCTGATGACATATTTTATGTTAATTTTACGAAGTTTACGGCGATCAGAAGTCGCTTAACGTATGTTTATGTATTTTTCTCTGATTACTAATGATTGAACCCTACATTTGGTGCACGAGAAATTATGGTATCTACCTTCAAACGTATTGCGACATTGATTCATAATTGCTTTTTATTATTGAAGAAATTGACTAGAAAAGCGAATAAGTGTATAAATCATGCTAAAGGCAGTATAACTTAAATAATGGCTAGTCCAAAAATGGTGGATTGATGAGCTGTTCTACTATGACGACCGAATCACGAGAACGTTGAACGCAAACACAAATAAACATCGAATTCAAGTCAAATTCACACCTAAGCAGAGTTCCTTAGTCGTGTGTACTATTCACACATACATGATGACAAACTCCTAAAGGTATTCTTGAATATACTGTTTCCGTGTAAAGTGTAATTATTTAAATTGACTCCCTACATTTTTGGTTCATTATCATAATCAGCCGGAAAACGTCCACTGTTGAACAAAAGCCTCCCCTATTTTTATTTTTTTCCAAAATAGTACCTAATATTTTTTATTAAAACATAACTAAAATGGTTTAGTGTTAACCCGCAGGCAAATCAGCAAATTATACTAATATCGTCATTTTCAGATTTAGCTTACCTTCAATGAGCAGCCAAGGTTTGATCAATTTTCCCATTAATTAAGTTCATGTTTAATGTATTCCGAGGATATACCTGGCTCACTTTTTGCCCTCCCATTAAAATTAGGATGATAATTGATGTAATCCGTCAACTCACGACTAAAAAACGTTATTAATTGCGAAATCAACGCAAACTAAGCCTAATGGACGTAATTGGTCGTTAGCAAGAAGCGTTGAACCCGGTTCTTTATGTTTAATTAAAACACGTCTCGACGAGCTATATATGGATTAAATTCAATTATCCTAGAGATGGATGGGTCGGTAATCATTATAATAGTGCTTTGTCTGCTAAGAATATAATTGATGTGCTCTATTGTGTACACATATAAAGGTAATATTATGTTCTTCATACAACTTCCTAGTAACAAGATTATCGTATTTATTTTGAAGTAGATTCGTTTGGATTGAAGTTTATCCGTCAGATTTAATTTAAATATCATTTTTACGGTTCTGTACAGGAAATAGAACGTAGCAGTTTTTGTAATGGGAAACTATTGAAAAAGATTAAATTGATATTAATCTAAAACAACATCAACAAAATATTTACTTTTACAGTGTAAGGGCGAACAGATATTATTTCGCAAAATACGAGGTTCATGTAATATGATAATATTGATTCAGCGTTACTTAGGATGATAGTAACGTGACGCTCGGCTTAAGCAATATTTGCTATTTGCCAAACCTACATTGCTTCTTCATCCTAATTAATAACAAATACTTCAGTTTACTATACATACCTATAGTAGGTACTAGTATAATTATGTATATCAACATTACCTCGAAATCTTCTTTTAACCGACTTCTTGCTTCTCAAGTCTATGGTCATAAATATTTTTTAGGAGCTTCGCTTTTTCCTCTAGCCTTTTCCAGTTGATGTCAAATTTACATAGAATTTAATTTTACAAGCGAGTACTTTGTATTACCAAGGTAGTTATAGCTAATATTAAGCGCGGATAGCAATCGTTCTAATTGTTTCGACCATCATAATAATGATGTCTGGCTTATTTATTATGTTTGTTGATTATATCTTCAACCGAACAATCCAAATCACGTACTTTAATATCTTACTGAGCGCCACGGTCTTGTATAAAGGACAACCTCCATGCCATCGCTCTAACATGAAACAATATCAAATTGTAACATTTGTGTAAAACAAACAATAATAGTCATAAAAGTTACGTTTCGATGTTGTCATCTAACAAAATCGTGACGTGGAGAGCACTAAGACGCTTGACTTTCATACAAGACTGGGGCTCAAAAGGCAATTATTTAGTTTCGTTGTAGAGAATATACTCGGTCTGCGGTCGGACTTAAAAGTCAATACCAAATTACCGATTCTGCTGTTGAGAGTAGACCATGTTTACATTCATATTAAAAACCAGCTTACAAAGATAAATGGGCTGACAATAATCAGCCTTGATCGCGGCTTTGATCTTTTTACAAACTTTTATTTATAACTTTTTTAACTCGTTCTTTAGAAGTAAGTAGATTAGATCCTGCAGTTATTGTGATTCCTTGATATTGATACGTTTTACATGAATCACCTCCTGTTATTTTATCTAACTTTAGTCGTAGGGTAGTCGTCTATTATTATTATTGCCTTTTTTGGATAAAAGAAATTGCAGAACGATACCTTTTCTAACTCTTTTGGAAAACACTGGTGCGACGTTTGTTTTAGATATAAATTATAATTTATCTGACAGTCACTGAAGTATTCACACGTTAAGATATTATATATTTATATAGTATAAGACGAACTTGTTTATTTCATAATTTCGCTAGGTTTATGCACCTCTTAATTATAGCAGCTTGCTTCACACATCCCGCAATCATTTAATTTAATAGCGGGATATCCCACGCGCACGCGCAAGATCCACTATTTTAGTTACGTGTGAGAAATAACAAAGGACATATTGCCAACATAAATAAAATACATTCATAAAAAATCTGTTACGCGAAATCTATTCGTTATGTTTTTACTGTGAGAATATGAAATAACCGGTGCAAAGCGTTATGTCATAGAGAAAAAACGACTTGTAAAACTATTATCCGACAGCATTCTTACATACAATGGTCAGTTATAGTAAGAATATGCAAATGGTTATAGTTTAGTGAAACAGCCGCCGACCTTATCGCGACCTCGACGGACATGACGCGGCATCTCGCTGCAGAAACTTGTACGAGTAGGAAGAGGAAAATTATCTAGAGATCACATTTATGTGAATTTATAAATCAATCGGGCCGTTGACGACCGTTGTATATACGAGGTAAAGTCATGCCTGCCGCGGTCATTACCTAGACGGGTGACGTGTAACCTGAGTTATAGAAGGCTTCCTTCTATATTCTCACGTGGCTAGCTCACTACCAATATTGTACCAATCATCTGTCTTGTAGTAGAAGTAATGTTTTAACTTTAGTCAGGCTACTGACACCGAGTAAAATAATAAACGCACGTGGTAACACTGGAAGGCACCTCTACAGATTTAATAAAATACTAGGCTAATAATTATGAGGTACTTATACCACCACTTAACATGGTTGAAGCAGCATTTAGAAATACTTGAATAAAACACGTTGCTATGAATAGAAGCACGCTTTATAATGCGAAATGTTTAACCAGAAACATGGCGTCCGGCCAAAAAAGCCGAGCCTCTTCTAGGAAGATGAAGCCATTTACACAATATCCTCATAGACTAGATGTATCTATAATCGTAACCAACATAATTGGAGCGCGGTTGTAAAACAAAAGTGTATAATTCCTACATAAAATTAAATAACAACAAAGGAATTAGTCACTTGCTCACATTGTTCCTCACAATTTCATTGGACATGGCTGTTCAAGATAGACGGACGAGATTAATATTTATTTCCCACGTTAATTGAGTGCAGCCGCGGCCCTCCCGCCGCCGCTCGCGCCGCGCGCCTGCGCCTGCTCAGCTAGTGTCGCAACTAGTTTATTGTTGCCAAGCAACAGGCCATGCCTGGTAAACTTATCTGGCTCGCATCAACCTCGAATTATTCAATAAAATTATTATATGCTTAATAATATTTAATTTATAGCGATACCATCATTGAGATATTAACAAAAAGGTTAATTAAACTTTAATACAAAATTATGTTGCAATTGAAACAAAGAGCTGCGGTAGGCGTATGTATGCATACTCATGGACTTAGACATATAATAATAAAACAGTGATATTAATCCCGTCATTAGGCAGCGGCCTTTACCATTTATTATAGCGACTATGAACGGTTCCTTCACAGCCTGCACAATGATAGATTCCGCCGCGTGCGCTCACGCATCTCGGCTATAGCTCACCGTCATATTAATTAAACTCCCGAGCTTTATCTGGTCGAGCCGGTGCTGCGGAATTGTCTTAATTCTCTTAGTGCAGCTATCTACTAACATATCTCATTACAGGACCTTGGCTCGAATACCAACTGTCCGTTGTTTTTATACGGCGCTGTCATTTGAGAAGGTTGTACCCGACCACCACTCAATGCAAACATGTTGCTAGTGTTTTTCGATTCACGCGGCTTATATCCGCACCTGTCACTTGGAATATTATCTATTCTCAACGGACTGACTTAGTTACATGTCTATAGAAGTTCTAAAAATAATAGTTACATACAATGTATCATTAATAATGAGCACAATTATTCAGTAATAATTCGACTCGTATAGTAATTAATCATCAATCATAAAACAGCTATTTAAAATAGTATTTACCTTGAACTTATTTGTACATTACACTTAAAATTAGGTGATAATTTATATACGTTGCACGTTACTTTCGATCTAGATTCATGCAGCATACATCAGTAAGTAAGATAAATTATTCTTAAATTTATTTTCCACTATGTACGAAATATATATTATGCATCGAGCATTAGCTGTGTGGAGGCCACCAGACGTCGCTAACAACTTCTTAATCGGCACTATGTCACTTAAACATACGCTATTTACTAAATATCTGACATAAACTAAATACGAGTTAAGTGTATACTCCTGTAGACAGTACCCGCCCACTTTGTTATACTTAAAGTATAGACAAGTGGCAAATAAATGGCAGGCACAGACCACGTAGCAGCAGTGCAAACAAAGTGGTCAAGGTAGGCAAACACCGCATCACGAACTAATTTGTTCGACAAACACCGCTTTCAATCATGCACCGACAAATTAAAGGCTTTGTTTCTTCATAGTTGAAATAGCCTCTGTATGAGCCTCTTGTACTTCATTTTTTATTTCCATTTAAACACATGCGGCTTGCATGTTAGGCTGACCTCGCTGGAGTGTCTATTAAATAACTTGTCGCCATTTTCGCGTATATTTTTTTGTAGAGCCTTCGTTCAATAAACCGCGTTTTATATCTTGTAGAGCACTTTTCAGTAAATAATCTTAACGAAGTCCGATTTTTTTACATTAATATCAATGTTGTTATTGGCGCTACGTTTTTGTAACCAGTAGCAAGGTCAAGTTCCGGACACCGGGCTCCAGCGGCCACACGTCGCGTTATGTAACTCGACCGGCCGCACTCACGTACTAACAACCGTTGATTGATCTACTTTAAACCGACAATAAGTACAAAAACACTAGTGTTGTGATTCGTGTTCACTGTTACTACACACGATGATATCTGATCGTAAAGACCGTATAATTGTATTATTACCAATGTTACGCACTCTACGTTGGAGTGTTTTTATTTGTTTTGTGAAGACGAATTACCTTCCTACGCGTTGATGTTTAATATAGGAGCTTAATAACTATATATTATTTATATTTGTCATTAAAATCGCGAAGCATGTTTTGTATTGAATTCGCAATTCAAATATCATTATTTGAATTGCATTTATGTTAAATTTAATTTCTAAAGTTCAAAGCTTATGCACATTTATGCATTATTTAATTAATCTCAAGAATCTTTGGCACATCGCAAGTCTGGACAAATCTTTGCATTTCTTTTTTGTTTTGTTTAGACTAAACCCTAAGAACACGCCAAAGGTTTAATATATCTTCTAGCCCATTGTGTTGCGTGCCCTATGTATTTTGGTCAATCGTATCTTCTCCTTCTGTCATTCGTCAGCTAGCCAATGACTAATGTTCTCGTAATATTATTGCAAATGGCTAATGATCTCTTCTCACTCAAGTTTCTTTTGACTTTTAGGCTTACAACATTATTAACACCATATATACAAAACAATCATTCGTTTAATAAGACCGCCCACTGTTCGTAACAACGTCTGCAAAGCTGTTTTCAATAAACAAAAGAAAGCTGCATTACGTGACTCAAAACATGCAAGTTCATTCAATATTACGCAATATTTCCTTCAGTAGTGACTAAGAATGGCACTCAATTTCGTAGTATGACACAGTACGGATTCCTATGCATTACGAAACTGAGGATATAGGTACTGTCATATTGAAATGATCAAAGGGTCGTGCGCGCCGATCTTCCGAGCGTGCCAAAAGTCACGCATGCGTGTAGAGCTCGCAGTCATGTTGACTGACACATCAAGTACATAGACATAGGTACCATAAAGGGCAAATATAAATAAATAATATAATAAGGTTTTTTAAGTAGCTTGCACAGCAATTAATGTTACAATATCAAATGATATTATAACAATAGTAGATTATCATAACCATTACATTCACCATTTGATAAGAAAAGTATCTATAATTTACCTATAGACAATATATAGACATTCGTGAGAGTTATCCATATTATTTACTGTTTATTCCGGTATTATACAGTATTTACTATATAGACAACAAATACCTATTACACAAATAACATTAACCATGTCCGGTAAACGACGCCAAAAAGGATAACAACAAAACTGGAAAGATCTATATAATATAGATATTTCTATGTGTGTATATATATAGATGTGTATGTGTATGTTTTTTTTCTTTGATAGTTTTACTTTTATTATTTTCTTACATGCTGATGTAAATACCGTATTTGTATGCCGTAGACGGTGAGACATAGTGTTCACTCAAAGTTTTAATGTTAAGATATTATGTATATATGTCTAGAAATAAAGATTTTGATTTTAATATATACAACAAAACAATTGCAAATAGAGAGGCAATCAGTGAAATGGCATAGGCTAACGATGATGATGATTGCACATCAAAAGCAAATTTCAGTGTGAAATTAGTTTCTCTATTCGAAAAAATATGGCACTTAAAAAAGAGGATCTCTTTTTGGTTAAGGCATCATAATTATTCTTATTTTTTTCCATCATATTAAGTACCAGTGCTAATTCGTGTGATTTTTTTGAGTTCTCTTCCGATCTGAGCTCGTAATTAAAGTTCTATTGATATAATTTGATTTAGAAGTTTACTAAACAACCGCTATTGCGTTTTTATTCTGATAAAAGACATAAACAAAAGAAAACCGCAAATACAGTAACGTGCTTGACGTCAACAAAACTCACTAGAGGTTCCATTTACCTACTCAGCGTGAACTCAAAAACCTAATAACTATATTTGTCATTACGTATCTCAATTAAGTTTATTGCGTCTATTAAATATATCACCATTATAAACCGCTTAAACCTTCAAACAGAGGTTCAAAGGTGAGCTACAATAAAACTAACCGCAGTTCGTTCAGTCGGTTCATATTTATTCGCAAGGACGATGGTCCGCACTGAGGTAAAACTGTTCTGTTATTGTGTACCGAACTCTATGTGCGCATAGAGCACGTCGATAACACTATAATTATTTCTGCAAGTGCAAATTACTGTTTTTATTTACTGCCATTCATAGCACAGACAATGCAAAACGAACACGCCTTTAGACCTTAAAAGACAAGTTTAGTCACTATTATGTACAAAAGAATATGAATGAATGTAAATACATGAACCTACTCGCGTTTAACAATAGCTTTCCATTTTTGTACGTATTTATTTAAAAGCTATATTGCGCTATCGGTTAGTTTTAAAACTCATTTTATATTGTCAGTAATATTGCATTTTTCAATTTAAAAATAGGTGTTTATTTCTACGGATTGATGTACAATTGATTAGGAAATATCGACAAGTAATATTCAAAGAAACCACAAACGATCCGCACCTTAGTTTCCAGCCAGTACGATGTGTTTTGCTTAATAGGAAATGTTAACTGGCTACCGATAATGATCTACGACCTTTCGATCCTCTCGGAACACAATGCCCATTTAAAAGCTGAAAGGAGGCGATCGCATGTTCTGTTAAGACAAGTCTACCAACATTTTCTCACACAACTAGTAATCACAGGCGAGACCATGAAAACAAGACATTAAATAGAAGTTTTAGTGTACATTGTGTAGGCACAATTACTTATTTGCTCTATGAATATTATTAGTAACAATAAAACTAGGAAGCAGAAGATTACCAGTTACCAGTGTTTTTTTTTTGCTGACCCTCAAAGTAGTCCGTGCTTCGTAATGTAGCGTTTTGCGTTAATTTCTGTCTTCCGAGGAACTCTCCCATGCTTAAACTAGGATAGCTTCCTGCTAATAATAGGAGATAATGTTCGAGTAAGAATACTTCAAAGTGCTCCTAATGGATTATAACAATATTTCTGATGGTATAATGGTACCTATATCATAAAGTATTAATCACTTTTCCGCTGACGTGACGTATCAAAGAGAATAGGACCTAAATAAATTATTATAATAAATAGCACTCATACACATAATTTCTTAGCCAAACCTAAGTACCTGTCTACGTATATTTACAATAATGAATACGAGCAATCATCATAAGCCAAAAATAATTATAAAGCCACATTCTAATCCCACATTGTGCATAATAAACTACACATGTTGTGTAACTCATTTGTATTTTTACTTAGAATATTGGTAAAGAACAATTACCTGACAGTGCAATCAAGTTATCAAGTGTCGTGGCAAGGTTATCACTTCGTAACTCATAATCACATATTGTGTACACAGTGTTTAAAGCTTTGCATGTCTATTGAATTGTACTTTGTACCATGTTTGATGTTAAGTCTTATTTATACGTAGATAGAGGTAGATAATCAAGCAATTTCAAAGGTTGAGATGATCGCTATATATTTGAAAATAAATAAAACTATTCTGCCAAATAGTTTTATACCAAAAAGGTTTAGCTACCAAAAATGTTAACATTCAACGGGCCTAAAAAATGGCAGACAAAGCCACAAAGATAACAGATTTACCCAGGTGCCTGACCTACCCTTCGTTGGCATAATATTCACAACTAATTTCGCAACCCATAGACAAATAGTACAACAAAACACATTAGTTGGTAATGGTCACCACATTAGTGTACTCAAAAACAGTCATCGCGAGGGTCAACGACAGAAGCCACACAAAAACCAAAGAGGCGATGCCCTGAAAACAAATTAAATAAAAAATCAAGTAACACACGTACTTGTATCATAACACAATATGATACGTGACACGCATGTTTTAGGATCATAATCTTCAAAGGAACAAGGCTGAGTCACTGATTGAGGCAAGGTGCTCCATCGTCCCCGCTGTCCTCGACTTCGAACGACCGTGACAGGTCCATGACCACACTTGGAACTAATCTAATATGGACGATGGACCGTTTTCCTGAACGCTCGGAGAGCATAAACCTCATTTATTACGTGCTTGTGGGTTTTTATATGATTTATTCCAAACAGCAACATTAACAATGTCCCAGGGAATTGTAGTATTGTATTCATACTACATGCACCAATTAATTTAAAAGTTCTGTCGCTATTGTAAGTTATAAATACACTAACTTACAGACTATAATTATACTGAGTGTTATTGTTCAGCTTAACAGCCGAAGGCTCGCGCAATATAATCAACCGGCAGGTACGATTACCATATAAATTAACGATTAAAAATAAATCAATTTGTTGCAAACTTCGCAATTTTATTCATCGTTGTATTGTTTCTCGTTTAATTGGAAATGACCTATTAGTACTTGCAAAATTAACATGGTGTATATCGGATACCGTATAACGTAATATGCATTTGTTATTTGTATTTTATGGTAAGTGATTCAGCATAGCCTGAGAGCTGCGCCCTTGCTATCGCCGATGGCTCCAAGGTCGGCAGCGACGACCTTGCTTCGAGCACAATGACCCAGGTCTTGCTTCCGGGAGCTACAGGGCAAGGTTTGGTAATAGGAACTTAATAAATCGCCGGCGTAATGATGCCGTTCATTCTTGAGCTGCATGTGGGCGGACAACTAACGTTTAGCCGATTATCAGTACATGCACACTATTATTCAGACGGTTATTTTTTTCGTACCTGACACTGATTTAAATGGCTAGCGCTTAATCCCAGTTTGATCATTAACAATTGAATAGTCCGATGTTATAACGTTAGCGAGTCTAAATATTATTTTATCGAGCTCATTTATTTATATGGGATACAAATATCGCTAGTATTAAATGATGTACTAAAAACTATAATCAAACAACTAAAAAATAAAACAATATGCACAAAAATGAGGTAACATCTGAATTTACTTGACCATGGAAGTGAACTCTACAAGACATTATAAAAGTAATTTATTGTGCATCTGATCTTACATAGGTATAAATAGAAACAATAAAAGATGGTTTTATTGTACAATTGGGTACCTACGTATTGTTTTGACAACTAAATATTTTTCAAGCATATTACTGTGAATTGCTAGAATTTGTAAACATAATCGCAATATTTGTCTAAAGCACGACAACTTCAAAGTAAGAACAGTTATTATGGAACGGTATACCAACATAGCCCGCCCACACAAAAAGGATAAAGAGATACTGCATCACACGACATCGTACATCACTCTGTTGAACAAAGAGAAAGCAACAACTCGTGAATCTTACCTACCAACGATTTATTGTAATATCTATAAGTTAATCCACATTACATACATAAGGAAACCTTTCAGATCTATAATAAACGTAGAACAAAAAAACTGTATAACGATTGTAAAGCTCATAATATAATATGCATAATCCCAGTAGATATATAATTAGGAATACTGCGATGCTGTGGCGGCAAGAAGCTTTAAACGAATATTATGATCATTAATATCTCGTTTATAGGCCAACTAGTTATTAACTAGAATTTAAGGGACAATTTATACAAACAAAACAACGTATGTAATTTACTGTCCAAGTGTTCACCCTTGACCTTTGAAAACCACTTTGTTATTGCACCGGTATTCGCATTCGCTGAAACAGAATATTGAACATGACATACAGCTGTTCACGTTTATTTTTAACATCCCAAAAGACTTGGGGATCAGTTAAAAAAGTACACAGAAACGTTATTTTCATATCCATTACTTACTACCTTATTTTTAGTATTATCATCATCATCAGCCGGAAGACGTCCCCTGTTGAACAAATGCCTCTCCCTTAGAAGGCCACCATGAAATACGTATACAAAACCGAGAAACGTGTTAAAGAATCTTACAGTCGATATACCGACAATGTATAATAGAAACTCACAAAGTTACAGGCTTGTTGTGTTGCCTTGTGGTTCGCGAAAATACATGTTGACGTGCGCCACATTTCGACAAAATATAACATGGTGTTAAAATCATTGCAACTGAATCATTCAAAGATTTTAAACAAACTATTTTTAGGTTTCATATAAAGTAAGCATAAGGTTGTTGTATATACACACACAAGTTTGGAAAATTATGATAATCCCAACATGCTGGAGCCAGAAATTATATTCTGCTCCTATTTTCAAAGCGGGTCTTAAGTTTGCTTCGATGTTTCTCCTCAAAAGTATTGAATACGGAACAGATGAATATTATTTTAAATAGAATATCAGTAAGAGCTGCTATATAATACCTATAATGATAGCTTTGTTTAATGGAGAATTCTGTTTAAGTTAAGACGTTTGCACAGACTTAAAGCTTCCAGTCACGCGTCGGTTTCCCAATGTTGAGAATCGTGGCTGCTAGCGATAACATTTTAATCGTGTTTCATTTGTATCCTTTGAGATATATATATCTTCTATTTTGATGAACAGCGAACATTTTAACTAACTTAAATGTATTTCGTTATGTTGCATTTTCTGTGTATCAGCTTAAGCTAACTGTCACATGAATCAGCAGGTCATGCTGTGTATTGACCGGTCAATAAGGATGGTAGTGAGGTGGATGGCACAGGAAACGCCGTACGAGATTATTGTAGGCATTATCATAATATGGAAGCTCTCTATATGCTTGTTTTGTTACCGAATTTCTTCTGTGATTATTATTAGCCCAAGTTTTAACAAATCTTAACTAATGCATTAGCATAGAAATGTAGTAAAAGTAAACCTACAATATTACTACTCGTCTTTGTGTTAAAATGTAATGCCACAGGCCACAGATAATATAGTTACGTTGATATCGATGTATTAATAAATAAAGTGATAAATAATTAAAATGACTACTCTTTATAAGTGTTGAATTTTAATCTACGAAGCAGTTACTGTTAAATATGACTTTACGCAGAGAAAAGGCAAGCGCTTTGCCACAAACCAATTAAAATTTAATAATTTAATAAACTAGAAAAAGTGCTACCAATTAAAAGCACTTTTTTATAAGTAGTTCGATGCATTTGAATTTAAATTTACGTCAATCTACATAAGTCATAAATTAATCTTAATATTAAAGTAGACGCTTCTTCATCTATCCATTCTACTAAAAGTTTCCAACACTCTAGATTTAAAACTTCCTTATATTATGTAACACGACTAGACAACAAATTGCTTTTTAGATGTGAAGGTCTCGTTTAAATAACTTCTGAAAGAATCAAAACAATACATAGTAGGCAAATCGATTTCACGTGGCACGAAGTAAATAGTATCGTGTTAATTTCGTACTTGAAGCTCTCTATTACCGTTAAAACAAAACTTCAATCTTTAAAAACTTTAAACACGCTGTTCTTGATTAAGTCGTAACTTGTAAGTTAAAAGTAGTACCATAATAAATGATTTGTCATCACATACAGCCTCAATAAACAGAAATAATTTCTCATTACGTATGTGAGCAGTAAAGTTGGCAAATAGGGCCTTAATTGTAACCAGTTCTCCTCGACGAAGGTTAAATATGTTCTACATTATAAGGACCAGCCTCGATTGACATACTTTAGAGAATTCTTCCGGCAAGTTGTAGGTACTGTTACGAGTTGCAGCTGTCACCAGTACACTTCCGACACGCCACGCCACGCCTTAATTTGTGTCAAGATCTTATTGATGAAGGTTATTATTTTATTGATCGTTATGTTTGATTGTATTTTGCTTGCATCTATTTTTATCAAATAATAAAACTATTGATATAAATGCCTTGTTGGTCTAGTGGTTGCTAAGCGCCATTGCTGAGTATGAGGGTTCGAATCCCGGGTCGGACAAAGTGTTACAGAGTCTGGATTTGTGCCCGGTTGAAGGCAATAGGATCGCCCATTATTCGATTGAGACTTATAACATAACTGGCGAATTGTGTACTGGTGTACTAAATGCGTAGCTTTGCCTGCCTTTTTGGAGAATACAGACGCGATATTATGTTGATGAAAATAAAATTGTTGATTGCATGTTTTGGGAAAAAAACGCATAATTGTGTTTATTATGGCTAATCCATATAGAGATTCGAAAGTTTCTTGAAGGAGTTGTGCTATTGAATCACTCCTTTTGATCCACCAAAAGTTATCTAACTTAGCTTACGTTAAATAACTATTGAAGCCAAGAACGCAATTAACATGTTGAGTTCATAGACAAGTGTCAAGTCACTGGCCGATAATATCTTAGGTTCAATTAGTACTAATACACAATACGGGTCGTGAAAACATAACTTGGTATATCTTTATATTTCTAGTCAGATTTTTATCAAAAGAAAGAGAAATCAAATTTATTTAACAAGTTACAAATGATATGGCTTAGCTGACAGGTACACAATATAAACAATGGTCATGATATAACATAATATGATAGCAGTAGATGATGCCAAAAACATACAAGATGGTCTCCAGCATGTACTGACTTTGATCGGCCCAGAACTATAGATATACCATTGTAATATGAGTTTAAAAATAATACTGAATTGAACGACTGTGTAGCACCTGTTAAAGGAAAAACACTTCATTTTTTGTTGCAACTGTTGAACAAAATGCAAGTACATACATTGCAGCACCACCTATCTGCATACGAATCACACAATCGTAGTCCTTGCGGCGTTTACTAAACGCGATTTGCTCCGTATTTCACACTAGGTGGGTTTAGTTACGCAAGCCGCACAATCACTAGTATCAGACCGTTTTGTTATTTAATTAGTTGGTGAGCAGAGTGCACCATAAAGCGTAAGGCGCAACCACATCCGTTTCCCGAAGGCGAAGCGGCGCGGCTGCCGCATTTCGCAACGCTCGCGCATTCCGGCCGCGTCACCGCGATGCCGCTCCGCCGTGCACCGTGCCAAGACACGATACACTTTGCACCACTTTGTATTGTTATCGGAATAATAAAAAGGTGTTTCAAATCACTTTGATGTTGATATCATAACGTTTATTTTCCCTATGTCATGCATTTCCTATATGCTCATTTCATCATCAACACTAGGGAGAAAATAGTAAATGTATTAAATTTCAAAATTAATAAAGAAACTTTAATTAGAGTGAACAAGGGGTGCATATGCAAAAAAACTATTTCACGTCATTATAAACATCTAAATCAAAAAAGTAGTTCGAACTTTCGGTGTTGGTAGTTACAGGCCGTACACTAGTTGAAAATTTGGACACTTGGTTATCGCAATTGCAGTAGCTATTCATAAGTGCTGTGTTCCCGCCATACTACAGTACCGCCATCTCCTCACAAGAACTAAATCGATACTTCGATTTCTAAATCGATCATCGTGCGTAGCGAATACGCAGATATTTCTTCACCTAGGTTCTTGAAAACGGCGTTTAGGATGCCCAAGTTTAGCAATAGACATTTACGGGCTGATACGGTGGTCATTAGTTGCAGTGCACACTTGCGACACACGTCTGCGTTGCTCTCACGTTCCCATGTTGTGGTCTTCTCCTAACCGATACTAATTCCATCCATAACGTCATAATGATATTATTCATTACATATTCCACAAAACTCGTTTATATACAATTTGATGGTAGTATTAACATCGACGGCGGCATCACACAAATCTGTTGCACTCAAAATTTGTGTCAAGTACGAAACTCGTCTCACTAAGATTTTAAAGTCGTTAGTCGTACGTTAGTTCTTAAGACCTGGTAATTTGCACTTTACGTGGAACTAACCCTTAACATCACCTCCCGTGCTGCAGTGACCACCGTTGTTAATTCACGTCTGTCTTTATGCTTCTTAATGCTCACATTTACACGCAAGGAATGTATATCCTTAATGCCGGTCTAATGCCACTCGATAAACCGCTTCGTACTGTTTGATTTTAATTAACTTGCGTAGAATTGCTCTCGTATAGCACGCTCAGTTTATGCGAATTGCGATCATTTAAATATAGACTATGTGAATAGCGCTTAAAGTAACTTTAGACGATTCACGTACTTGCACAATAATATAGTTAAGATGGACCAATACTCCAAGTAGGTATAAGGAAGATAATAAAATTGTTAATTTATTGGTGTCATTAACATGAGCCATCATGGGCCATTACTTAGCAAAGTGTTGGTAATTAATTTAGGCAAAATCACTCTATTAAAGTTTTTAGTGTCTTACAAGTAACCTACTTTAAAATTTCAGAATATTTCACAATTCATTTTATTATCACAATGATCGCTTTAATAAACATTATATTAAAGCTAGAATTTGTCACACACTTCAGTCTGTTCACTCAGATATTCATCATCTTACAATTTAGCACTCCAAACGGCAATGAGCAAATCTTGTAAGTTTTATTTTTATAAGATTTCGACAGATTCATCATGTTTCGTACATGAAAACGCTCAGCTGGAACCGTTTCAGCAACGTTAATATAATCATGTAAATCAGCTGCATTGCGTTCTTTATGTAACTAACTATAAGGATCATAAACATGAAATACTTATTCGTTAACAAACTTATACTTTATAAACAGTGGTAAGAGAATAATTCCTAAATTACACTTCTTCGTTGCGCGTTGGTTGACTCAATTTGCTAGCAGTAGCAGTTTAGTAGGTTTTCTTTTATTTTTCATATTTCCTCTTTACGATTTCATTCACATGATCACGACATACAATTTTAACTCTAAATAATGATTACCGAACATACTGTTAGAAACAATAGGTAATACGCTCTTTACAGTTTGTATGGGAAAAAATATTGTATCAATTAGTCGTAGCACTAACTACCGCACTCGAGCTAAGCATATAACATTCTAACTTAGATAGGTATGAAATTTAATATTAAATACTTTTTTTTTCTGTTATTTTATTGTTGTGCGGTATAATGTCCTATAATTGTCTGTAACTTGTTCCAGGCTGGGTGAGCGATGAAGGGGTGGTTCGATGCGTTCCGCGAGGAAGGCGGGCCGACTCTGTACGCGTACCACAACCGCACAGCGGTAGCGGCGGACGTACCTGCGCTTGCGCTGCTGATCGCCGCGCTCACGCTCTACGTCGCCTTCCTGGCTGTCTTCCCCGGCATCAGGAAAGAGGTCGTGCTCTTCATATATTGTTACTTACTCTAATATAATTTTATTATTAACCATTCGATAGTTATGTAATAGTCGTGACGAAAAAAAAAATATTTTTTAAACTAAATAATAGAATAACATTCGCAATATTGCCTATTTTTTTTCTCTTTTTTTGGGAAACGTACGTTCAGCGAATTGTTCTTTTATTGCTTCTGTAGTAATTAAATACACCTTTCAGGCATCGGGTGGCTTCATAACGTTAGCTAAGTTATTTAGTAGTTAGTCAGTTAATTTTTGATCAACGTAGACTTCACAAAATGTGTTATTGAAGTCTACATCAAACATAGCGTTATCCCCACCGTACTTCACTGCGCTATGTATGAAAGACCTACAATCATCCCTCCAGTGACTATATATACAATGTAGCAGCTAATAACTAACATTAAGACCTATCCATTGTTTGTTACAGAGATTCTCAACGTTCACGATAGTCACACTTAGTCTTTTCGTCGGCACCGTAATTCTAGGTAAGCATTATCAGCATCCATCTTTCAACTTTCTTTGTTTGTTCATCAATTATTGGACCGTGTCTGCTGAGTTTTTGTTTTATAAATCTACAAAGTTAAAAGATGTAGCGTCAATCATTGCGATTGAATTAACAGCCTTGGATACGATGTTAACGACTTAATTACTCTCATTTGCCATGGAAATCTTAATGAACACTTAATTAAAATGCAAGTACATTGCTTAAAAGCAACTTAGCAGTAGATTATTTTAAATAAAGTACATTTTGTTAAACTTTACTAAAACTAATAGTAACACTTAGTGAATGTCGAAATATCTATGAAATAGTGGGGAAATATAAATTACCGGTGCGATTGACAGAGACCTGCTATTCATGACGAAAATAATTGTTGATAGATACTTGACTATAATTGACAATCGACGAGATGATTGAGACGCTTATTTGTAAACCACACTGCCCCTGCGCAACCGAATAAATAAGCCTCATATGTTACATAGCTTGGTCAATCTTCTGTAAGAATAAAGTATTGCAGAAAAACGACAACAAGTAGTGAAATTCCTGACAAATTGAACCTTGACTAATTTGAATTAAAACTAACAAAAAATAAAAATGGAATATCCTTATAACTTGTCATGTTTAGGGCATAGAATATCTATTGCACGTACATGGGTGTAAGTGCTGTACATTCTATGCTCTATATATCTACCTAAGTAAGCTGTATAGGCGCTTTTCCCTAATATTCTTGTTTTCTATGCAAATTAAACAAACTAACTGTAAAGATTTTGTAAATTTTTTTTCGTAATGAATCCGCCATTGTTTTCGGGTGACCGCTCAAGTGGCGAAATCAACTTGCCTTCTGCCATTGACCGCGATATTTGGTGTCAAACGCAATTCTAGTTCTGCCTCGTGTGCACGACACAACATCTTCTGGTGTCATACATGTGATGATACGTCTAGCATGGGTTAACGGGGATTTCGCAATCACTGTGATTCTAACGCAAGTACACAAGTATTTGCATTATAAATCATCTGCCTGTTTTCTCCGAAGACGTAGGAAAATATGTGATTTATTTACCATCATTTTACCAGCATTAGTCGAATGTAAAAGAGCACAATTGCATAGACGCTTCATTAGTAATTAATTATGTCTTAGAATAACGGAGAAATACATACAGAAAAAGTCATATTATGTATTCAATCCGATCGATATCGAATCCACCACTCGTGAGACAGCCAATAATTACGTTAGCACGCTGCTTTACAAAGATTTCCTGCATCCGACAGCAATATATTTATCATACAAAACTTCAAGTGTCGTGCGAATGCGAGTACGTTAAATGTCAATTTCAGTGTTCTAGATCTCGCGATACTCACACGCTTCACACCGACCCTGTTCATTATAAATTCAATGCAAGTCTGAGATATTCGGGTTGCGATAATTTTAATAACGGTATAAGGTAATACCGTGTTGTATGCAAAATTACGTATTGACAGCATTGGGCTCAACTCAATAATAACTGGAAAGTCTGGCACATTGGAAGTATTTTTATATTCAATTACTTTTATTATTTTCTGCCTTCATTGGATTAATTCATGCCTTCTGTGGGTTACTTTGAGCTCATGGCATGCTAAATCAGCTTTTTTAACACCTAAGTCGTTTTCGGTATCTGGTGAGATCATCTTCCACAATATGCTTACGATTTGCGTAAAGCAATGGGTTTCTATTTTACGATAAGTTACACCACCCTAATCCCATTTTTATGCAATTTTATAATATCACATTAACTTTTCATTGTCCATTTAAACGTTTCTATCACCACTGTTGTCTCCAAGTCCCAATGTCCCTGGTAATGTTAGCGTGACCTGTTCCAGTGTGTAAGCACGGCTCGTCGTGGCACGTGGCGGGGGCCCGTGTGGCGCGCGCCGCCTACCGCGCCTTCTCGGCCGAGCGGGTCGACTGCTGGCTGGCCGTGCACGTGGGGCTCGGACATGTCAATGTAACGCTCACAGGTAAGATTCGTATAATTATACATACCTACACCCGTCTGTCAGGCTGCCACGCCAAAGAAGTAGAAGTCCTCCTTTTTCAAGAGTCTATATATACATACTCACATCTTACCGCTCATCATAATTCATCATCATCTTAATAATACAAATGTTGTGTAAGAACATTTCAATTGTGTTTGTGAATCACCCCTGTTTTCAGCCCTGTCCTGGGGCAACACGAGCATAGGAGACCCGGGGGTGGACTACAACGAGCAGTTCCGCTGGGAAGAGGCTGGTGCTATTCAGGAGTGGTATCGCGACGGCCTGACGCGGGGACTGCCCTTCCCTCTGCTGTCTGTCGCCGAGCACTTCGCCGTGCAGCACGAGGGCTTCGAGTGGGGAGCCAAGTACCGCGCCGCGGGATACACCACATCCACATTGTTATGGTATGTAAACAGTGATGATCTTATTGTATAGGTAGATATTGTTACAAACTGTTGATTGTGAACAAGATGAAACAAAAACGTTAAAAAATATAGGCTCTACTTTGATATTTAATCGTTTTTCCACTATTAGAGAAATTGGTTTTATTAGATTTATTATATTATTGAATAAAAATTACCTTAGATTGTTATGGCTAAGGTCTGGACTTTGCTATCTGACAGAAGAAACAACTTCTAATCAAAACAAATGAACATTAAACTCAATGACATTCCAGGACGGCACTAGGCCTATGGTTGCTGATGAACCTGCTCCTAGTGGTGGTGCCGCGGTACGGCGCCTACGCCATGGCCACGCTCGGGGTCACTCTATGCGCAGCCGCCGGGGGCTACTGGGCCTCGCTGCCTCATGCGCCGCTGGTGGTGCGACTGGACGGAGCCATGCTGTTCTTCTCGCTAGGGTGGTGCTTCTGGCTTGTGTTAATAGCAGGTAAGATATATACCTCTGTGAAGTCGTTTCACTTGTTGGTTGCACCTAACAATGGGATTTAAGCTAAAAGACTTGTCGACAATATAAAAATAGTTAAGGGTTTTCGATAACAGCGGATGGCTATTAATTTTTTTTTAAGGATATGGCTCACTATAATATTAAATGCAAGTTGTTAGCAGCTGTATTCTCATGTATATATTATTAAATAAATATTTACATTTTTGTTCCAGGCTGTGTCTGCGTAACGGTTGGGCTGATAATCGCAATTCTGGATCTAATCTGGCCACATCGGTTCTCAACAGTACTAGAGGTAGACTACGACACACCATACGATAGACACGTGCTCATCGTCGACAGTCGACAGCGAGCTAGGCCTCAGACACAAGCGTCACTGCCTACTAGGATATTAAGGTTCGTTATAATTTATATCCCTGATAATGCTGCTAATACCCATTAAAAACACATTCTAAGTATTTCCATCTAAATAATATTTCCTGACCTTAGAACCCAAAAAACTCTAACAAGACTATTTTGTGCACAGGATATTGGCCAATATTTAAAATGTACTTGATAATTCATGAATAATGTTAATAATTACTTTAAATACATTTGGTACTATGTAAGATAAGGTCAAAGTTACTCAATGTTTTACGAGATAAGGTCAATATCTTAATTAAGAAGCTCATATATCACAATTATAAACATGAATATGAACTCCAAATTCTCATTAATGGGAATAAAATTGAATTAGATTAATTTGAAACTATTGATGGGGTTTAATATTTCAGAAGACTGTCATCAAAGACTCGAGAAACAGAAGGGCACGTTTCAATGGCAGTTGTAAGCGAAAATGATAGGGGCCGAGACAATCCCGCCTACCAACACGAGCATAGGAAGCCTAACTCACCGTGGAGGTACCCGCTCTTCAGAAGGCAGATCGACAGGTAATAGCCCTTACATTCCCCTACATTTGGAATTGTTTAACATCGTCTGTCTATAGTTATTTTATTCGATACTATATTTGTTTTTACCATATAGACGAATAAGCTGGCTATTGATAGGAGCGCTGTATGTTTAGTCTTGTTCACTCTTCACATAATGCTCTATAGAATATAACAATCATCTGAGTGTTTATTAGCGTAATCTACTCAATACCCATTGACGCCCTGTTAAAGTTCTATAATAGTTTGACTGCGTTATGTAGACATTAAGTTTTGCCTCTTCCTTTTACCTAAAATCAATTAAATTAACTTCAATGTTTTAAATTTCAGAGCGGACTCCGCATCGAGTCTAGGGTCAAGCATAAACGGTAACAGTTCCGGTATCAAGATGTCGCCACTCGCCACGGGAGCCGTCCCAGCGTCTATACCTTCCATTCCTCCGTATAGGTACATTACAAGTACATCTCAGTCTTGTTGCTTTGTTAAATAATACTGCTGCTTGCTGTATTAAGTAAGACGAAACGCTTCAATATTTATAATATTATGTGAGTATTGCCGGAAATTTGCTCTGTGAGGAAATTCACATGCCCAATGTTGCTACTTATTGATACACTTGTATGGGTGATCTTTTACTTTTTTAATACAACTACTTATAATACTGATAGCCTTTGATGCATAATGACTCTTTATATGACTTTATATGGAGCTTGAATAAAAGTCTCTCTCTCTCTTGCGTATTATGATAGTATGCTACGAGTAATTCTTCTGTAAGACTTGACAAAATTACGACGTTTCATATGTTTAACAAAGTATTTTATGTATCTAAGCTATTTGCTAATTGTACATAATTTAATTTCAGGTACCGACCTCAAATACCAGCCGCAGAGCGAATAAAAGAAATGTGGTGATAGTGTAATACTAGCATAATTGACCAATATTAATTATACTGAAACAATAACAGCGTCTACCGCCGTAGCGTCATTTAATTAAGTTAACGATCTCTAAGGACTTTAATGCATGGTGAATAGACTTAGTTAAATGAACAAAATTACTACGAACAACATTAACTTTGCTTAACGACAATTGCGTAGCAAATAGATATTAAAGAAACTCAGAAATAAAAAGGAGATAAATGAATACTAAATATGATTGTAAACTGAATCCTTGACTTTTATGAAAATATGCAACGTCATGTAAAAAGTGTAAACTTCATGTTTCATATTTTTGAAGAAGTTTATCATAGACGACAACGATAATATTAGAAATAAATAAAGTTGTAAATATGTAAATTATAGTTAAGTAGGTATCTAAATTATATATAACGAATCCGTCCAGTGTCATAAATTAAATGCCTAGAAATTAATTTTGTATACCTCTCGTAATTAATTGTTAAGGTATGACTGCATCGACACAAGTAGTGCGTAGTGCCATCGAAAGAAAAAGAAAAAAGTTGTTCATTGTAGATAAGCATAAAAAAATAAAACTTAGACAAACATGTATAACAAATATGAATACACCTAATATGTCGATGCTAGAATTACTTGACATGATATTGAGTTACATCTTATTAAATCAAATAACAAATGCATATTTAACGAACACCGAGGTTAAAGCTACATATCAATTCCAATAAATGACATCGAATCAATAAAACATTAATTCTGTATTCTATACTAAAACGAAGTCATTTAGGTGTACGTCTAGCTTTAAGTTATTTATTTCTTACACTTTTCTGTTCTAGTTGGATGCATGAATGATTTGTGTAATGCGTGAAGTCATTTGTAATAACAATCACAATTATAATTCTACGTCACTTTAGTCCTAATTAAATCACGGAACATTTCCAATGTTGTGAAGATGTGTTCGCAACAGTGAGCGTTGTACCTACCTATGTTAAACGATTGTACTTATAGTGAGAATCCAGAGTGTGAATGAATTAAATCGTATTTATTGTGATCGAAAAAATAATTATACAAATTCAAAACTCATGGCATTTTCTTTATTTAGTTACCTGTAATTAATTTTCTTCATATTCTTCATCGTATCTACGCTCCGAGTTTACGAGGAAGCAGATAAGCAGTCGTTAGTTTATTTGCTTTTGTATTAAGACAATTAGAATTGTTAGGGTTAGATACGGGAAGGTAAACTATATATAATCTTTCCTCTTTTCACTTGTGCAAGAATTAGGTAGCTATATGGTATGGTAACATAGCGTGCTGTAGCCAACGTTACAATGAAACAAAGATACGTCTATGAGAAAATGTATTTAATCACCCAATCACACACAAAGTTTAATAAAAGAACATTTTATTTACAAATAATACTATCAAATAAACATAGTTTTACTTACTTGCATGGGTATCTATTACATACACTCTTTATGCGCCACTCTCGCAAATTGATTATTATTTAAATTAAAAAAATAAAGTTAAGTACTCATATTTTTTATGGCTCGTAGTACATGTATTGATGACAAATAGGTACCTACTCATGTAATATCCTGGCACATTAAGATTTAAGTAAAAACTATCCAAGTGATTTGTTATACATATAAGAATAATACAGGGAAATACCTCCACCTACTAAGGTTCTGAAGACAAAAGGTATATTTTATGATTTAATAACTAAGTTATGTATAGATAGAATATCTTTATTTTGAGTCTCCCTGAAGACTAGCAGGTAGTAGGCATTATTTAAAACCAATTTACCTTTTTTCCATTTGCTTATCAGTTTTTACTTTTTAGCTTCAGGCGATAACGATTGTATGTAGGTACCTAATATGTTTCTGTGTGTAGCAACTAGCATATGTACTCGTAGCTCATAATAAATGTACCGGACATAAATCAGAGCGAATATAAGTAGAAGGTTTTCAAATTCATCTACGGCTTGAAGTACGTAAACAGGTCGAAAGTAATGGCGTAATGAATTGTATGTTAATAAAAAATACATGATCATAATCTGGTCTAAAACAAAATCCCAGGATTCCTATAACATTTCTAAATCTATCAGCCTTTGCTTTTCTTAACGTCGACGTCGTCATATTACGTCTGCTCTTTGACTAGGTGTTCGAGACTTAATTGACATAGGAATGCACTCCAGTTGACAAATCCACCTTGAATATCGATGTCTTGGTCTGCCCATAGTTTACACTAAAAGAAAAAGATTAGCGTTATCTCCTTATTGGTCTCCTTATTGGTTATTATAAAGTGGCTTTAAAATGATATGCGATTATTACCACCAACTGACATTTTTTCAATAGCCTAATTGGTGTCCTAATACTGGGAAAAGGCCTCTCCTTTGAGCTTCTTACTTTCTCTAGTCTCGGTCAGGGAGTTGGGTAGTTGTATTGGAAGGCATTATCCTGACAATATGCTGTTCCAGTTTATAGCAGTAAATGTAAGATAATTATCAAAGTTACCTCAGTGTCCTTCACTGGGGGCGCATGTCGCACCACCTTTTCGTAGTCGGCCTCTGTGAGGTTGTACACAGGCCTCGTCTGGAAGTCCAGGAACATCATCAGGTCATCGTACTGGATGTTGCAGTTCTCGTCCTTGATCAACCTACAGAAATAACATTTCTTAGCTAATAAAGAAGTAAATAAAAAACCCTGAAAATCAGATATTTAAAAACACAAAAGTCGACTTAAAGGAGACTTAACCCTATTTTATTAAGGATTCCGAGTTACTTACGATAGAATGGCCAACATGGATTAGTATTGCAATGGGTTATTTAAAACGCTAGTAAGTGACTTCTAGCAAGGACAGCGATTTTGAATATCATTGTTGTACGACTAAAACTTGTTTTATAAGAAATATTCATAAAGCTACGTAAGTAAAAACAATCAACTTCCTAGTATAAAATCACTTACACATCCAGCATGCAATCCAATAGGTCATTGCTCACGGGCAGGCGGTGCGCGCGCAGCAGCTGTCGCAACCGTTCTTTAGACAGCACGCCCGAGCCTGCCTCGTCTGCATGCATTAGACCTTCACGTAGGCGGTCGCGATCGTCCCACAAACCGCGGGTGAGCTCAGTGAATACTAGGGACCTTTATATGAACATCAATTTTGATATGTATGTGCTCCAAATAAAAACGCATGTGAGAGTAAGAAAACAGTAAGGAAAATGTAATATAATTGTTATCAAATAAGTAAGACAAGACAAGTTGGTAACTACTTGAAGAAGATTAACTTTTCGAAACTAACCTTATCATTTCTCGACGAGGACTCTTTTCCTTCCCAGGGTCACCGCGGAAGAATCTTATCAAAGTTATAAACTCGTGCTCGGTCATCTTTTCGCACATTATTTCCTTTAAGGCTTGTCTGTATTTAAAAAGGTTTTATTAAGCAATAATAAAGAAAATACAGAAAAGGTGTATATTTGTCATTAAAATATAACACTTACTTGAAACATCGAACAGACATAAGCTCTTTCTTCTCCGCGTCTGTTGCTTCCATATATTTTGCTACGAAATTCTTATACCCATTCTCTTGCGAAGCTAGTACGCGTCGAATTTTGTCCATTATCAAAGCTATATTTGCCATAGGATACTAAAGGAAGAGAAATGTATTTTTTTATCGGTATACCTAGTGGTCTACTTGGACAATAGTAACTTACGTAGAAAGAAAGAAGGAAGGCCAAAGCTGCGGCCAGCTACGTGGAACATGGCTCACCTGTTCAGCATTGAGCTCCATATACCTCAGAGCATATTCATCGGCGGCAATGAGTCGGAAGCGATGTTTGTTCACCACAAGCTCATTGCCTACCCACATGTCTTTATCTGTGTACGTCGGAGGTTCTTTAGGCACGAAGAAATTCACATCCGGAAGATACATTTTGTCACGACGAAAGAATTTACCACCCTGTAAGATTATAAGCAAAATATGAAATTAACTTTTGCGCCACTTTTTAACTATTAACTGTGTTTTACAAAACAAACAATACTCAAAATAAGACAACATTATCAATATTGTGACATGATGCTGCCACTATTATGCCTATCAAAAGTTGCATAAGAAAAGCCCGGAGAAACCAAGGTACAATCAAATTTACCGAAGGATTAAGTATCCTTATGTACTGACCCAGAGATATAGCCGCTTACCTTAAAACCAGAATTACGCTCGCCGAGCTCAAAAACACCGATAGTGTCATCGCAAAGGAAGTATTTGATGATGAAGTAGCGCTGAACATCTACGGGATTGTCGTTAATAAGACGCGCAGAAAAACGCAGAACGTGCGAATCAAATCCAACTCTGTAAAAGTAACATGTGTTTGCAGGCAATATAAGTGATTGCCAAAAAACGTAAGCACAAAAAGGTAATAGCTAGTCAATGATATTACCTATCTTTATTCAGAAATTTAAGGAAATCTCTATGAGGTGCTTTTGGTTCTACAGTTCGACAGTTTTCAGCAGAGTCGTCATAGGACCCGTATCCATTCCAGGGCGGTAGTTCGCGATCCGCCATGTTGGAACTGATACATTCCTTGCTATCGTCTTGAGGCATTGATAGCGTTGTAAACGTATCTGAAAATAACCTCAGCCTTTAAATAAATAAAATTCTTTACAAAAAAAATCGGTTGTCTGATGCGCCTCGTAAATATTTTCTTACTTACAATAACTTCAAAACTGGTGAAACTTACCAAATCCATACGTGACCCGATAGTACTCCTTAGTAAACGGATCACAGTCGGTGAGAACGACGTTTCGTCCAAACACATTAAGGATGGCACCGATACTTAGATCTGCTGGACTATAGGACGGGACTAGTGGACCACCAGTCATTTCTATCCTAGATGGTATTTTCTGGAATATTTTTTCTTAACATAATATAATTAGTGACTAAAATGTTTCTTCGTAATATAATTAAATTGTGATGTATAACATAGTTATTGCGGTTAGAAATTAGAAAGTAAATATTGAATAAGTAAAAGTTTTTAGAACCACTTCTATTGTTATCCAATAAATCAAAACATTTTAATAAAATGTCGACCACAGGCGACGCTAGTTTGAACATAATTCACTATAAATCTTGGCCATTTTTATATCATAATCAATATTTACTAAATTGAATACAAGACTTTAAACAGACTCACGCGAGGTAAGCGCATTCTCTTTAAGAACATTGGCCCAGCTTCCATACCGGAGTTCGGTGCTATCACTTCTTTGATTTCAATAGTATCGTCTGCCAAGAAGTAATGTATCTCCAAGTGGTGCAACGTTCCGAATTCCGAATCGCGGTCATCCCAGTAACCATAGAACCTTAAACAAATTACATTTACAGTTACGTACTCGGCCCTAGACCCAATTGTTACATGAGGTCTATTATCACTCAATAGATCGCTAGGAATATAATAACTTTAATAAGTAACAGTTAAATAAGTTTTACCTCAAAACTTGTCGATCAAAATCCAAAAATTGTTTGAAAGGCCTATGTTTTGGTGGTTTTCTGTTGTCCGGCGTCCTCTAAAACCAGTGAATCATTAAGAAGTTATAAATAATAATTGTAATTTATAAAAGCGTAAAGTTTAATCATAATTATAAAATTGATTATTACCTCTATGGCATCCGGCCACCGTAAAGGGTCGGGTACATTAATTCCAAGGCGATTGAGAAACACTCTTGTGAAGTTGTCACAATTCACAATCTAAAATAAAAATCTATATTTGATATCCATCCAACATTTTAGCCTTTTCTAGGTATTTTCTTAAATAGAAAAAAGTTAAAGCAATATGTTATCGTATGTAAATGAAAAAATACAAACCTTGAATACTTTTCCAAAGAATGTAACTTCTTGTCCAATGTTGAGATCAAGTACATCGTAATACAAATCATAGCTGAACGGAAGACGTATTCTTTGACGACTGATAAGAGTTCCTAAACACATAAATAACAGTACCGGTAACTATTATTATTAAAAACTAAACAATACATGAAAGTGGTTAAAATGTTGAAATATTTATCTTACGAGGATGTCGCTGTAGTAGAAGGCGAATCAATGCCGTTTATCGTTTAAGTAGCTGCCGATATCTAAAATATTCCTTTAGCTGATCTGAGTCAACCGACTCTTCAATCAATGGGAATATCTTCCTTTTTTTTAGCAATAGGTCAAACTCGCTACGATTCTAATATATATAGGTGTCATATGTGATGTTAAGATTATTTTTCCAAAAAAATTGCTATTAAGTAGTTATCAGAAAAGTAGAAAACGAATTGATACCTTGCGTCAGTCCACTGTTATCGGTTTTTGGTTCCATCACCTTTATAGTGCCATCTTCAAGATAGAAAAGAATGTCAACTTTGCGCAAAATATGAGTTCCAGAACGCATTTCGTGCATAGTTTGTTTGAAGAAGGCTTGGAAACGTAGAATCTAGACACGCAAAAACGACTTAGCTTAGGTTTGTGTATAATATATAATACACATATTTTAATGTAAGGTTCGTATATAATACACAGTTCTAGCGACTATATGCTGTCGTATACAGTTGGCAGTCAGCACTAAGGCTACAGAAACACTACTTCACATTCGGCACCGGATCTGGGCCACAATCGCACTTCAGTAACGATGTTTACAGGACTACTGCAATTGCAGGATAAACTTCCCTGTAAGCTTCTGTATTATATCGAACTAACCGGAGGTGCTTGTAATGTACAATTAGCATTCAACTATCATGCCGGACAAAATTATGCAGTCAACTTACATTTTTATCGTACATAATCCACGTAGGAAGATCTGGCGCTTGTTTTCGACAGTACAACGAAGGCACTCTGTTTACACCCTCTTGTTTGTCGACTAACATATTCACTTTGTCGATGGTCGTGAATATGGGACGAATGCCAAAGCTTTTCTTCCCTATCTGTAACAGGCAAATTAATCGCACATGTAATCAAAAATAAAGGACGTGGTATATACTGATATATTAAAAGCTCGAGTATATGTAGCAGCATCTTCGTATTCTCTAGAGTGGGTACTATAACCATTATTAGGCTCAGATATTGTACCTACATAGCGCATACGAAGTAGTTTATTTTACGAATGAAAATAAGTATTTGGCAGTTTCGTAATAAGCTTTGTTTTAATTCTTGCTCGGAACTTTTCTTGTGCCGTAAGTGAGTTTTAAAATGATATAACATTTATGTAGGTACTACGGCCAAACTGGCTGCTTAATTGGTCCAGTGTTTGCTAAGCGCGACTGCTGAGCACGAGGAACTGGGTTCAAATCCTGGGTCGAGCAAAGTGTTACTAGGTTTTTTATTAGGTAATTCTCAGTAGCAGAGAGTCTAGATTTGAGCCCGATTGATAGCTTTGGGCTCGCCCCCTATTACATATTATGGACCTAAAAACATAACTGGCGAAATGTGGGTGTACCTACTATCTGTGCACCTCGGCCTACCCCTTCGGGGAATACAGGCGTTATGTTATGTTTAC
Organism: Abrostola triplasia; assembly: GCA_946251915.1. NCBI lineage: Eukaryota > Metazoa > Arthropoda > Insecta > Lepidoptera > Noctuidae > Abrostola > Abrostola triplasia. Next base: position 4,751,533 of record OX276432.1, on the reverse strand, counting down.
TACGGCCGAACTTTAAAACAATATTTGAAACTAACAAAAACATTTGTCAAGTACAAGATCGAACACGCCACAACTAAAGAAGCAGTCTATTAGTTTACCGAACCACTGTGCCAATCGGGGCATAAATAGGCGTATTAAATCGTATGAAATAATTTATGCAGTATTTTTAGCGGTGGACATAATTATATTCTACTGCCGAATTAAAATAAGTATAATGGTCTCCTGACTGAATTTCGGTCACGGCGGCGGCCTTTATCACCTGAGAGGCTGAGACTAGCCAACTACTTGAAAAAAGCTGCAGGAGATAATATTATTATAGTGCACAAGTATGCGTGCAAACACAGGTCCCTATTCCGTTACTCTCATAGTTCGATGGAACGGTAGACCAACACGACTGGAGAGCGATCAGGCGCAGGACCAACAGCTAAACGTGCCTTCCGAAGTAAAGAGGTTGCACGGAGGGGTCCCGAAATGTGAATACGGTCACCTATGACCGCGGCGGGCACAGCTTAACCTCGCAGATCGACTGATCTGCGCGGTAGCCACATAGCTACGAGCCCCTAATTATATTATATTAAAGAAATCGCCATAAACATTTGTATAATAAATACTCGCCATTGGATTGGTTGCATATCCGGGTAAAAGCGGCAGTCTTGGATTACGGATCGACATTGTTAAAAAAACTTTCCTACTTTCGACAACAATCAATTCAAACTAATTTATTTAAAAAATCTAAGTATAGGAGTTCAAAATCGAAATAATTTTAAATAACAGACAGTTTTCGTTACCACAGTAACGCTTTTTCCTATGGCTTTTTCTTTATACGTAAATTAACAATATTTACAGTATCTTTATTATAAAATTAAATTTATCTGTATTTTATATTTTATTTCAAAAATATATTAAGCTTTCAATGTAATGTGTTTAGTATTATGTGGAAAATAAATTATGTAGTTATCAATTATTGCCTATATAACACGAAACGCTGGACTCCGCTGCTTTTTATCATAAACAGTCTGTGCGCAGCTTATGACATTAAAAGTTGACATTGACACTTGTGTTTCGAGTCCTAAACAAAAATATTACTTGAAAATTATTAATTTATTTGTGGAACTGCAAACTTTCAATAATAACGATGATTGATGTTAAAACTAAAATTTATTCTTTCTTTATATTTAATTCTAGTTTTGGTCCTAAAGAAGGCGAAGTAAGTAATAATACAAGCAGACTGCATCTAACTATATTTTTTATTTCAGTCATTTATAATAATTTTAAAGTTATTATAAGACATTGGAAAGCAGAAAAGATTTCATTTAATTGGCTTTAGTTATCCAAGAAATAGCTTTGTTAACTGATACCCTTGATTACACTGATAAAATAAGTTTTTTATTTTTTGATTTTAGGAGCTACAAAGAATATTGTTTTATCATCCCAGTCAAACAAGTGCTGATGCCCAAAAAATGCAAGTCGGCTTATGTGAAGCTGTGGTTAAATTTATGTCGTAAGTTTTTTATTTATCTATAAAAATCTAAGTTTTAGTTTACTTTCTAGTATCTAATTGAAATAAGCCAAAATGAGGGTAATGTCATAAAATAACTGTTTATACATAATTGTAATAATCTCTTCATTGTACAGTACACCAGGTAAAAAACAAATCCTGTATTGCCACCTCAACATAAAAACTTACTTACCCATATCATACAAGTATGCTATAGAGATAACATTTAATTATAGCATTGGTACTATATTTGTATTTATTTTCAGCACATTTTCGTCAGAACCCTGTGAAGCTTTACAAACTCAAACTAAAAGATATATATTCTATCAACCTGAAAAAGGATATTGGATGGTATTGGTAATATAACTAATTCAATGTATAAGCACACTAAACATATTAATACTACTACTTTGTGTTAAATGAGTTATAATATTTGATGTTATTTCCAGGTTGTTCGAATACCATACACAACAAAGGCTTTATCAGCTATTGGAGAGAGTCGAGGAGATGTTGTGAGTAAAAAATTTTAGATTAATGTATGATATTTAATCTTAAACAGATATTCTGTAAAGAATAATATCTGGGTTACAATGATATTGAGCTTTTTAAAATACATGATAAAATAAATACAGTATTGAGTTTTTTTTAACTTTCCAGGTAGACCCATCTGTGATGTATGATTTACTTAAGTCTGCTTACAAAATGTTCAGAATGTTCCGAGGGCTTTTCAAAGACTTTCCAATTGAAGAAATATATACAGTATGCGATCAATTCTTCACACCAGTAAGTTATAATCTCTTTCTACATAATATTATAATGGGTAGTGGCCACTTCTAAGTATCTTAATCCATTTAAAATAATCCCTAGTCTACATACTAATAGGGCTGCATTAAAAGAGGCTTTACAAGTGATTGTATTTATATGTATAATTAAATGTTACACCCTCCAAGGCAGGCACTACTATTATGAACCTGTTAATAGGCTTATTATCTGATATCTACATAATACTAGAGCCTTTTATGTTTGTGTAGAAAATATAAGTACTTTTTTATTGCACATACATACACCAGGGCAAATAATTAGGAACTCTGTGACCATCATAATTATGTTATTACAATAAGCATTGTTTACACTTTCAGTACATATGTTCAAGAAATCTCTCCAATGACATATCGGATGTTATCCAGGGCATAAACTACTTACCACTGGACAAAAACTCATTTTTCAAAGTGCTATGTTTTATTGATTTGTTGGAAGTTAACTATCCTCACTTTAAGTGCATTTCCTTCATCTACAATGAACAATTAATTTGGTAAGTTTAAAAAGCATTCCATGTGGACCCATAATTGCTTATTTTATAGATTGCCTTTAACATGTTTTTTTATAAAGTAAAGTATAATTCATGAACAAGTGCGGTGGCGCGTATTATAGGTGAGTCACGAGAGTTGAAGCACTTTTTACAATTGATAAAGAAAACCAAAGAGTATACATAACGGCGTATATATATCGTCACTAATGGTTGCTAACTGTGCCTGATCACACGAGGTCCTGGGTTTGAATTCTGGGTCGGACAAAGTTTATTGAGTTTTTCCATTAGGTAACTCTCAGTAGCAGCACGCAGTCTAGATCTGTGCCCGGTCTAGATGTGCTACCCCTTCGAAGAATACCGGCGTTATGTTATGAGTAGTTATTTCAGTAGACCTTGTCTGCACAATGCACTGGTGTTCTGCAGATTCCATACTGGATCTTATGGATTGTAAAATACATTTTGTTTAAATACATACCTATAAATATTATTAATATTATAAATAACCTATTACATTTGCTGTTGTTAATATTTAACTGTTATGTTTCAACCCTTTCACAATAGGAATGGCCTGGCCACAGAGGACATGTTAACCTTGTACCAGTATTTGGTGCAGACGTTGATTCCGAAGCAGGTAGCCAAGGAAATCCAAGGAGGCGCGGTCGCAGCCGCACAGAGGCATGGTCGCTTCATCCACCCCCCTGAAGGGATCCACAATAAAGAAGACTTACAGAAACTAGTGAAAGTCAACCTTATTCTTGAAGATGACTTGGAGTCAAAACAGTATTATTTAGTTGTGTACAGGACTATGAGTGCCACTGTCTGTTTCACTGTTGATGGTAAGTACTTAGTTAGAAATGGTTGACATGAACACAAATAAATTAATAAAGAAAATGTGTTATAAGAACAATAATATTTTTCTTTGCAGTGACTGTGGATCTCCAATTTGAGATGTTTAGATCATTAGACGCATTCATCGGCCCCCAATTATCAGCAATCGCGTCGACTATCAGTGAGCAGTGCACGATACACGCACTACAAACTGCACAACTTGCAGCCTCGGAACACAAATTCGTGTACTTCAACAGATTAAATTTAGCATTTAAAACTTCTGTAAGTAACCGAGAAGGCATGCGTAATATTATTGTATGTACCTCTTAATGGTTACACAAGCAATGTTTGTTTCAGCCACCAGTTAACAAATTACACCTTTCCACTACAATAAAGCCAGAAGTTTTAAGTATTATAGCTAGTATACATGCTGATAAGAAGAGGTGAGTTATTATAATGTGCAATGTGCAATCTGATAGTGGCATAATTTAACAATATACCTACTTATTGTTTCCTTTTTGATATGTTATAAAAATGTTTCATAGCCATTGCAGTTCCTTGCTGGGATCGAACCTGAATGTTGTGTTTGGCGTAGCTATCTAGCCACTAAACTTATATTTTTTTAAATAATGTGTGTTTATATTTCGTCAGCCTGGGGAACTACGGAGAAATTATAATCAAAACACCAGATGAATACTGGATTACAGGAAAGGCATCAAATGAACGAGAGTTTTATGTTATTATCCAAGAGAAAAATGCAAATCTTAAAGAAATAGCAGGTATTTTAAGATTATATATAAGGCTGCTATCACCCTGGCAATTTGCGAGCGAGTTTAAAGTGAGGCGAGTGCACAGCCACTAACGGTCTCGCCACGGACGCACAGACAATAGCCCTGCAAATCGCCAGTGTGATAGACCTATAAAGCCTTTATTTTCGTTAAATCTTTGCTAGTCAGTGACACTGTTTTGTTTGATTATTTACAGATGAAGTGCGACGGATATGTGAAGCACAAATGAAGGGTATATTTTTTTACCCAATGTAAATAAAAACCAAATGAATGCACTATATAATACAATGCCTGGCAGGGATATAAATCAAATACTTATTGAAAACTGCAATTTATATTATGTTATCTTGTTACAGTTATAAAAATTAAAACAACTTTAATGTCATATAAATAGTATGTCTTTATTTATTCAATTTGATATTCTTAACATTGATAATGAATACTAAGTATACTAACAAAAACCTAACAATATAGTATACTAATCAAGAGAAACTTTGTCTTCTTTTTTCCAAACTTTTTTATACACTTTAATAACAAGTTCTCTATTTTCATATCCCCATGCAAGAAGGACACAAAATAACAATATAGCTCCTATAAATATATGGAAAAATACAGAATCGTGTGAAAATTTATATTCAGAAACTTTGCAAAGAAGTCCACTAACAAATAAGGTCAACAAAAAGAATTTACCAACATAAAGCCCTTCTAGAGGCTTGTAATCTGTTCCTTTGTATTTATTGTTTATAAAATGAATACTATGCATTATTCTGGAAAACATATTAATACAATTAGATACAATAAAACCTACTGGACCAAATATGTAAGTTAAAACATAGGACAATATTAGAAAACTTATTGAAAATAGAACCATTAAATAATTGTAACTGTTTAGCTGGGCACTAGTCATAGTAGCAAATGCATAACATTCTGTAACTCCATTAATTGCTAACAATACTATAGCTAAACAATGACTTCTCAATAATTGTACAGGTAATCCACTTGCAACAAATGACTCTCCTCCATACAACAAAAGCAATGTTCTTGCATAGCTTTGTCCAAACACTAAAACAATCAAACCAATAGAACTGACTGTTTTACAAACTTGTGACAATACTGTACATGATTCTTGTATTTTATTCTGATCTTGTTTTTGTAGAGGTAATTCTCTACTTACCATTTGGGTAAAATAGAAATAACTGCTGTCTTCTATAGGCCTGAAAATAAACCTAGCAGCCAAACTGCCGAGGTTATTAACAACATCATATGTGGCTTGTTCAGTAAAGCTCATAACAGGGCTGATTGACATAACATATTTTTCTCCTTCTGTTAGAAGTTGTTTCACAATGCCTTGCTTCGCGAAACTAAGAGTAAGAGTGCTTAATTTCTTATTGAATGTTGTGTTTACTGACCCTACATACTTTGGTAAAAAATCTGTAAGTGATTTAAATTGAAAATCATCCATATTATCATACAAGCGGTTCAAAATTGTTTCAGGCACAATTTTACTTTTAAGAGCACCTTTAGCATAAAGTGGTTTGTTTTTAATATACCAGTAAAAGAATGAATAGTAACAAAGCACTATAGCTCCTATACTACCAACTTGGGCTACTGAGAATGCTACCAATGCAAGAGATCTATCATATACTACAATGGATAGAAATAACACAGTTCTCACAAATATATGCAAAGTATCTAGTGCAACCTTAAACTTAATGAAACAGAAGTGTTGTGCCACTAGAGCTAAATTAGCAGAGCATAGTTCTAAAACACAAGATAAGGCCACACTCCAGCAACCAAATGTATACTGAAATGCATGTTCAGGACTGCTCAGTGGTAACAAATTTAACCAAATGTAAACAAAAACAATGGATAAAACACAACTTACAGGAACAGACAGCCAGATTTGGTTAATTAGCTGCCTCCAGCTAAAGTCATCTTTTTGTCCAAGACATGCTCTATTGAATGGTTCACGACTCAGGAATAATATAGTACTCTCCAATAATAGTAATCTTACATTCATAATACCTAGAACTTCATGTCCTACATTCCTTATAACCCATGCATTGATCACAAATGTAATGCATCTAAATAAAATTTGAAATAATATGTTAAATGACGCATTTTCAAGACTACTCATTAACAAATTTCGTCCCATTGTAGCTTAGCTTGACAGCTTCAAACATTAACTGTGTTTCCTTCAGTTAAGTGAGGATTGATACTTCGTTTTACTACATATATCTTCTTATTGGACAGGCATATAGCGAACCAATGGTCATCATACGTTATAGATATTTTCTTAAACTGTTCATTAGGTCCAAAAGCTAAAGGGTCGACTCTGAAATAAACAAAAAGTAACATTGTAACTAAATTAATCAAAACTCCATTTTTACATCACAACCACGTCATGCTTAATCGCTACGTAAGCGACACTGGGCGGATAAATCACACTATTTAAAAATTGCTCACTTATTAGATAAAGTGATGAGATCAGTTATTATTGTAGCAACACGTTCGTCGTTTTCTAATTCACCACCAGATTCAAGGACAGCTCCGTCCTCTGTTAGAACTAGGTAACCAATCTGGTCAGGGATTTTTTCCATTATAACTGTAATTGTAAAACAATTTGCTATTACAAAAATATACAGGAAGCAAAACTACGAGACGACTGAAATGTTTTTACCTCACACGTAGTTACAATGACAGGACCATATGACATTTTTTTGATGTTTGTATTTCGATTTTGACGTTAGGTTCCTTATGACATTTAACAAATAACGTTCTGTTTTTGCTTCTGTAAAAATATGGGTCAGTTTCCCACAGTCGTGTTTTTCAGCAATGCTGCTCCGTGGCTGCTTCCACGCAACCTACCGAGTAATGAGGTACGTTTGCACCAGACTGCATTAAAACCATCTGTGCGTGCGTCGGATAACATGGACACATGGAAGCTGCAACAGCACCCTAAACCCATTATTGAATGGGTATAGTTAACCCACAGACTACCCGTGCATAGCGTATAGCGACGTAGAGTGCGCTAAAAATACAGTTACTTTTACGATGCCGTACATCGCGAGAATTCTGCTGGCCAACATGTTCCTCGGATTGATAGCTCTGCGCTCCCCATATCTACATCGTCTTTAAGGTCATCAGTTACCCAGTGTCCAAAATATTTAAACTAAAAGGTAGTAAGGTAACAGTCGGATTACTGGGGCCTGATCTACATGCATGTATTCCAATTTCGTAATATTATCATGGAGGAAATAAATAAAAATAAAATAATTTTATTTATATATACATTTATGGGCATGTAAACTATTAGAAACTTAACCTACTCTAACTAAATGAGACCTAACTCGCTAAGAGCGGTTTGTAAAAGTTAGGTTTAAAAAAGCTATGTAAGATGTTAACCTAACTGGTAGAAACCTAACTACAGCAAACCGATAAAATGAAAAAGAAATGAAAATAACTTATTCAAAAAGCAACCAACATATAATCTCATCAACATAATATAGTTACTCGCCAACATACAAACTCATAATAACTCAGCAAGATAGTAACTTACCAATATAATAACTAACCAAGTAATTTAGTAACTTACGAACATAATAACTTACCAACATTTTACACTAACTAATTAAAGAGGGCCAATATTACTACAAGGGCCAATCTTGCTACGACGGCTAATATTACTACGAGAGCCAATCTGACTAAGACGGCCAATCTTACTACGAGGGTGAATCCTTACTACGACGGCCAACATTACGAAAAATATTTTGTGTTATCATCATTGTGTGTATTTATCTCAATGGTTATCATGAATAAAAGAGTTTAAAAAAAAAAGTTCAATTAAACCAACCGTGATGACGATCCTTCCTAATCGAGTAAAATGAAAAATTAGATCTCAGATGGAATACAACATATTGATGAGATTGGTAGAGACGCTTTAATACGGTGCGAACCAAAAAAAACGTCATAGCACGGGTAGCAGTACTTACTAAATAATTATATAATAATAATAAATACTTTATTTCAGACCAGGTGTCCATTTTGTTAGTAACAGGATTCTTATAGACTAGTGTTAGTAATACTATAGATTTTTATTTTACAAACTTCTTACGATTCTTTATTTACAAGGTTATTTACAATTCTTAAAAATAAATATATACAAAAATAAAAAATTTAAACTAAAAATTATGTATCAAAGTATTCGTCCTCATCGCTGTCGACTGGTAGGGTGCCCAAAAGGCTGGCGGCATTGCCATTCAACGTGGCAATGCCGCCAGCCTTTTGGGCACCCTACCAGTCGACAGCGATGAGGACGAATACTTTGATACATAATTTTTAGTTTAAATACTATAGATTGTATAATGTATATACTTTAATTTGTAGAATAGAAAAGCCGGTAAAACCGTTTTACCGGCTATTCTATTAGAAATATGAAATGTAGTAATATGAGAAGTTTGTAATAGTATGGTAATAGCATGAGTAATAGTAATGTAATGTTAATAACAAAAATGATAAGTTAGGATATTTATTTTATAATTATGGTTCTTACAACTGGTCTCAACCTATACTATACCTATCTAGATGGTAAATTCTTGAAAGTCGTACGTTTAAAATAGTAAGCAACCTAATATTACTTATTGGTTTTCATAAAAATAGTCTTGAAATGTTTTTAACATTTTTTCTTGTCTGTCTACAAAATAATAAATTACATTTTTACATGAACGTCTTACTTCTACTTGACACTTGTCAAATCCCAATCACATCAGTTCGCATCACTATTCTGATTTCTCCTCATACTGTATTTGTCACAGACTACTATGTATGTATCTATCTCTATTATGATGATTAGAATTACATAGTGTGAACAGAAATCTATTAATTTTGTGATAAGCAATTTTGTCAAAGGGATTGTGATAAAATTTATACAAAATAAATTTACACTAAATTCAGGCAAGTACATCCTTCTGTATTATTACGAATAAATGCGTAATTTAATTAGGCTGGACAAAGTTTGTTACGTAGCTACATAAACATATGCGCTGTAAAATATGTTTCATGCATATGCAATAATAAGCGATATTGATTTATGCAGCCTTGATTAAAACGCAGATTTCAATTTTTGTTCTACCATAAGAAAGTCATTGTCAAATTATTTTCTCTGTACTGTTTTATCTCTAGTCTTGTAGTCAACAGCTTTCTTAGGTTTTAGATAATCTTGTTATTGATTTCCATGTAACATGCTGAAACCATTTACGAAAAGCATAAACAATGGCCATTTACAAAGCTTGTATTTTATTTCAAGTTATGTTTGATTAGGTATATAATTCATAATATGACGAAATACAGCATTAGAATATGTAAAGAAAGCAAATTGATATACCTTAGCAACATATACATAGTACAAAATTAAATTTATCCAAGCTAATAATTAGATTTGAAAAAATAATTATTTATTTATTGTATTATTTTAATTAGTAGGAATATTTTACCGTGGTACATAATAAAATGTTATGAGTCATAAGATAAATAAATACAAAACTATGATTCATAAATACATTCAGAAATTGCAATGCTGTGTTATAATTTAAGCATTTTGTTGGTTGTATTTGCCATACAAGTGACTAGTCCATATTTATATTATATTTCTCTATTGTATTATCATATCGATGAAACAGCTGCATTCCAAAAATGATTATGGACACTGCAGAACAGTACTTGTCTACATTGTAAATGGTTTCATTTTTACGATTACAGATTATGTTCAGATAAAACTGAAATGAAATAAAGAAACATATTAACCCATTGACTTAAGTACCTATTGTATTATTGTTCTTTTGTATATTTACTAAATTGGTGTTGTACACAAGTTATCTATTCATTCTATAAATTTATGATTCTATACTAACACTCATAATATCAAGGGTCTAAAAATAGATTAAAAATTGATCAATATTTACAAGGTTAGGTCAAAATTTTAGTCATCGGGGTATGAATATGTTGCACTTTTTTCAACATTTACAGCAAGATTCTAAGGGGTTATTAATACTGGAACATTATTTTATATATTGTGTTTTTTTCCCCATTTATTAGGTAAATATGTTAAGATTTCGTCCCAAGTTGGGAAGTGAGCGGAATTGCGAATGGCGCTGCTGTTTCTGTCTTCATGTGCGCACCGGGACTATCTTACTGGGAACATGGCATCTCGTGAGTATATTAACAAGTGTTATTTATAGTATATAGTTTTCTGTTTAAAGGCCATTACTGCAGGAATTATACAATAGTATTTACTGGCCTAGGTTGGCCTAGGCAACAATTTAAGATTTATTATTTGTATGCCATCCAAAAACACAACTTATGAATTATAATTGTGTGTTTCAAGGCTATACTCATCAATGAAGAATTAAATTAATTTTACTGTGTGATTATAGATGTTATCTTCTTATTATGCTTATTTAATAATTGAATATTAATTTGAAATTAAATAACTATCTATAACTCCTGCATAAATTATAAATGTGTTGTCTTGGTTTGATATGGGATTATATATTTCATCCAAGTATTTTGTAAATCTCCATAGATCCAAGAAATCAGCTCACAGAGGAAAATATACTTATGTATTCATACAATATCTTTGTAGATGCTGCACCTCATAGCGTTAGGATTCCTAGCCGCTATAGTGCGCGACCCGCGGCTGTTGGACGAGCTTGAACGCGACTCTGCACCAGTTCCGGACTGGAGTGACGTAGCACGCGTCAACGATGCTGTATCCACTCCATTGTCCAAAATAGAGCCGCCGCCAAGCTCGTTCCCGCAACATGTAGGACAACCACGAGATCATAGCCTCATATATCGTAAGTCATTCAGTATTTATATGAAGACAAACATGTTATTTTCTCCGATATGGTACATTGAAATCGGATCAGCTTGTCTTGCGGTATTTTGCTGCTCGGTCATAACAATACCTGATATTGCAACTAAGTGGCACGTTATCGTTTTTAATTAGTATGTGTCGAACTTAGATGTTGACCTTTGGTAATACTATTTAACGAACTCCTACACATTAGAACATATCTAATATAATTATGTGTATATGCGCGTATTAGGTACTTCGTCATTTTGCCAAACAAGTATATTACTTTTCCATATAGATGTAATATTGTCGTTTACTCCTCTAAATATTCCCATAGTAATAGTGAAAATAACTGAGTCGGGGTCTTCTTTGGCTTTATACTTTGTGTCTTCCAAACTGATGTACCTAATATAGGTATTGATTTTAGTGAGATTGCCAACTGCCAGCTGGCAATGTGACTCATTTCTATGGACTAAGATATTAAACTCGAAAGGCAGCATCTAATAGAAGTTATTCTAAGGTGACCGCAAACCAATCGAGTTAATGCCGCCTATCGTGTATAACAGCTGTGACCTTGCAGATTTTCATGGAAGTACCTACATTGTTTTTATAATTGAAAACCTGCATGACTTTTGTATAAAAGTATAACTATAAAGCAACTAAGTTTTTTTAATCAAAACTGCTCAAGCACATGCTTGTATACCTACGTAACTACATGCACAACAATAATTATGACGATACAGCGTACATACCATCTCAACAAAAGAACACTGGACAATAATACTATTCTATTGGTTATTATATTATTTTTCAAATATGCGTTTACAGATTCAAGTACGGAAGACATAAAGTAAGAGAGGCACGTACATATAGCACCCATACCTATATGAAACAAAGGATTAAAATTACTGACTATACAATAATCGCTTTTAGGTTATTGTTAGAAGTTGAGAACAATCACCGGCGGTCATCACGCATAATTTGCATGACATTAGTATCACGAAATTAGCGGAAATGAAGTAAAAATAGAATATGTAATAACCGTTTGCATGTGTGTGTGTACTAGATGATGTGGATGTGGGTGCGCTGGTTACAGTGTGTACCCTGGCCATCACATTCATGCTGATCTACGGCGCGGCGCTTGGAAAACCAGCCCACCTATTGCCATTCTTCTGTCTTCAGATCTTCGACTTTGCAATCACAGTGTAAGTTCTCTTTTAGTATATCAACGCAATTAATCTCTCTGTCTTCTACCTAGTTCCTCGAATGCCTCACCGTATCTCCCTTTAAAAAGTCGTAACCCCCTTTGTTCTGTGTGACAATATAAAAATCCTCGATGTCAGTAAATCAAATATTTTGTCAAATAGAAGCACCTCTACATAATTATCTAATATACTACTTCTATAAAATAAAATTACGTCGACAGTTACAAACTGGAAAATAATTATGCCGTTGGGTAGAATGTTTATTACTCCTTTCCTTATGTTATAAACACACCAGTTGGCAACCACTTGTAATATAAATCGTAATGTATTGGTGTGTTTGTCCGGCAGCCTGACGGCCACCGGGTACTTGTGCTACCTGCGCTCGATCCACCGGCTGGTGGCGGAGACCCGCCGCGTGCCGTGGCGAGCGGAGCTGCTGCAGCTGCCGGCGCCTGCACTAGCACTCGTCGTACTTTCTACATTCCTCGCCGCCGTGCTAATCAAGGTAACTATTCTATCAAAACACTACTGATTTGTTTCATAGTTTTCTTACTTGGTAATGGCCTAAAGTCATATTACTTACTTAGTAGTAAATTCGTCTGGAAATTTCTACATTAATTGGATGTTCTGTCGCTTGCCACAGGGATACTGCATCAGCGTGGTGTGGCGCTGCTACAAGTACCTGACGATGCGCGCGCACGCCCTGCAGAGCCCGTTCGTGATCTCGTCGGACGACGTGGCGGCGCCGGCGCAGCTGCCGGCCTACGCCGCGCCGGCGCCGGCCTACTCCAGCCTGCTGCCGGACTACGAGGAGGCCGTCAAGCAGACGCCGCCGCCCTCCTACCGCGCGGCCACGCTCATGGCCGCCGCTGACCCCGCTCTTACTACCGTTGTAATTATCAGTTCATATTCTTATCTCATGCCTTGTTTCTATATTATACGATAAGAAACTTTAAAATATGATTGAACCAACGATCTCTGTCGGAACGACAAGTGTTCCTTTATTTGAGCTACAGTTTTCTTGCCAGCGCGTTTGCGTTATTTTTATTCTGAATAACGCTTATAATAATTTGATATTTTAAGCTTATCACCCAACTTAATGATAACAGTATTACCCCTCAGATAATCAGTTCGTATATGGCAAAAATCATATGAGGTAATCACTAAATTTAATTCGCAAGCTGGCAAGTATCCGTTTTCAAGTTGTCTAAAGAATATCAATAGTAACGTATTGTATCGTTATTATAATATAACCCATTGTATCGTACAGCAGGAGAGGGCACAGAGCGAGCACCCCCAGCCGCACCCGCAGCCCACCAACACCATGGTGGTGCTGCCTCAGAACGGCGCGCAGGCCCGCGTCTGAATCTCAACAACTGACTGCACCGAGGATCCTCCCGCGATCAGGACACTTTCGTCTCAAGCCACCGAACTGCGGCCGTAAATAATGATATTATAAACAAAAATACCTAATATGTTACCTACGCGATATAATATCTTCTAAACAGCACACGCAACACGATATTGTAATATCACAATAGATGACACGTGGAAATAGGACGGTATAAAGTAGCTATTGGAAGTAAATAAAGGATGAGCTAAGTTCAGTAGAGCTTATTAGACTAGTTCTAACGTGCCATGTTCGGAACTTTTTATTTATAATATCAGTCATGCGGATACAATTCCCCGCAGCGCTACTAATAGTCGACTAACTCTTAAGGCTCATGTCTTGAGTGAATAGTCAGTGTACAGACCATCTTTTGCTTAATTCGAAAATGCCCTAATCCTACACCACGCTCAATTCGGAAGTCACTTCACTTAGCCTGCGTGTCAAAAGTAAAGTAGCTATCTTCCACAGAACTATTTCAAGCCAGTTCCAGGGAAATAAACGCTCCTCATTATAATTAAGTTCCCAATCCTCGTTGCTCTCATGTAAAAAAAACTTCTTCATTAATGTCTAAAAATATATTTTTTAGCTCTTTGTCCTTCACTTTAATGTAGATGTATTTATTTTTAGTCCATTCACTGAGATGATTTATATATATAATTTTTTTATGTTATAGTATTTAGTATTATTAATATTATTTAGTTATTATAATTCTTGCATTGACTTTGTGGGATTGATGACTTTGAACTGTAACTCGCTGTCCCTCAGTTGAATACTAGATTTGTCGTACCATGAGTATAGTGCCATTACGTTACGATTGTAATAAATTTATTTTTGTACTTCATGAGATCATTAGAATTATATTCCTGATCCAATCATAAAATACACCATTAAGTACACCTTCGGGACACCTCAACAGGAGTCTTATTTGCATTAACTAGCTTTCTGTACTTAGTTTAAAATACTTGATTTATTGTTGTGATAATTTTATTTTGATAGTATCTTCTTGAATATTTAAATCTAAATTACGTACGTACCAGTATGTGCGCGCCTTTATACGAATGTTGCAGAATATTTTTGACATTCCTTTGATTGTGTTATATTTTTTAAATGTTTGGCGTCAATTCATGACATTACACCGTCCATTCTGATTGGTCAGTAGTGCCCCCAAATCTTGACATTCAAATAACTACAACTGTATTCAATATTGACGCGCAACGTTATGCTGTCGCTATCCTCTAGTACTGTAATAAAAACTATATCAATTCAGGATCGTTCATTAAAACATAATAAATTATAATTGATTCGTATTGTAGGTAAATCAATCCAAAGCTTGTTATTCAGAACTAAGAAACTTAAGCAGTCACTTACGCAAGTGTGGTTGGGTAACTACTTAGGGATAATGGTAATTTGAGCTTGAGTAAGACGTCATGACAACTATATTGTATTTAATACATATTAAATTAAAGTATATAAAGTAATTGTAATAGTTATTCATGTTGTGTGACTTTAAACGTGTAACCAAATTCAAATTTTTCCTGTGTATTGATGTAGAGTCACTAACGAAGTATTAGGCCGAACTGAATCATTGCATACCACTCATTGGTGCCTTATCATATCGTTGGCAAATATGTATGTTGTACCTAATCTTCGGAATGAACATTATAAACAATGTAGGTACAAACTATCTTATAAATCGTAATTGTAGTACCTAGATACTGTGTGTGAACTTCTTAGTAAGTCGTTGATATATCGTTGCTTAACGCGGTAACTGCAGAACCCGTAAGTAGTTTCATATTGGCCTAAATTGTAAAAAGTTAGTGTTTTCCCGTGTTATGCTTTTATTTTAGTTAGTAACTTATATTATTATGTCTCGCCCAATATGTATTTTGAACTCGAAAGTACCTATCTTTGTCTAAATAAATAATCATATATTTAAATGTACTGTACTACTTCATTGTACCTTTTTCTTTTTGTTATGGCGAGATGAGTCGAGAAACTATTGATCCAAAAATTATTTGCTCATTCATAGAACGCCTTGTATTGTTCATAAAATTCTTAGTTATCTTGTCTATGTGTTTAGTTACTAAATATTGTAAATGCACTAACGATAAATTGACGTGTATAACTTATTACTTACTAAATTATACTTAATGTAAAATATTCTTGAAATAAATCATACTTAAAATGAAGATTATTCGTTTTTTATTTCAAACAGTCTAAAATTTCATCTATAATTTAAGATGAAAAATAAAAATACCCATCAATCCGCCTTACAATGTAGATAATTATACTATGACCAAGGTTGCGTTAATGCAAATACAAAGGTATTAGGATAACTCGTGGTTATAGGTATACTAACCACTAATAAAATACCGTAACTATGTCACACGATTAAGTTAAAATTAGATTCGTAGTTTTTAACAAAACATAAATTGCCGCAAAAATCGATCATATCAAGCGAGAAAGGTTGTAACTGTAAGTGTAGTAATATAATACTGCCTATGACTTGTTAAAGCTAACTTAATTCATTATTACGTAAGAAGAGAAATAGATCCTCGAAGTTTCCGCCGGCCGCGGCGCTGTAAAGGTCACGTTGAGGGACAAACATGATTTACAAACAATGGGCTGCACATGCGCGCGCCGCTGAGGCAGGTTTCAGTGATTGCGAGGGTGTCAGGCGGACGGCGCCGCGCCGGCCGTCGGGACGCGCAACGCCGCCTGCATTCTCTATTTATATCGACAATTTACCCCCCGCCTCGTCTCGCGCCTGCGCTATACGCATCTGAAAACGACGAAAGTGAAAATTGCACATCATGATAGCGCTCGGTGCACCGCGCCGCTTTACAGGACTACCGCTGCACCCAATGCGCTAATTAATAAGGTGAGGATACAGTGAGCGCCGGCGTGTAGTGCGCCGCGAGGATGGCAGTCGGGCGAACGGCGAGGCATCTCATAAGTACTGCGGTAGTTCTGCGTCACATATCAGCTGATACGCCGGCGAGGGGCGCGCGCTCGTGACGTTTCTGGCGAGTCGCGTGCCGCGGGCCGGCGCGGCGGCGCGATGGCGTCCACCATGCAGCTTGAGTTCACACAGGCGATGACCGATTTCAAGACGATGTTTCCGGATATGGACGATGATGTTATTGAGGCTGTACTACGCGCTAATCAGGGCGCGGTAGACGCCACGATAGACCAGCTTCTAGCAATGAGTACTGATAACCAAAATGAGCGATTGCGACTTGAAATGGAGCGAGTAGAAGGCAGCACACCGTCCCGGCGTAAAGATCGTCGCTCGGGCTGCAGAGCTACTGATAATGGTGAAGATAACGACACTACAGCACTTGTGTAAGTATTCGAATTTACCATTACAAAAGATGCATTAACTGTTGTTCATTAAAATGGCCAAGATTTAAGTTATGAATATAGGTATAAGGTAAAAGGCTACCTTTATGCTACATGCACATACTACTCTACAAACAAACCGATTGTAGCTATTGTATCGCGTCAATGCGAATACCTCGGATCTTGCGTTTGTTAAGTGATGTTGTCATTTACACCGGCAGCTCAACTGACAATTGAGGCAACAGGTTAGCATGACTCGCAGAAATGTTGAAGCGTTAATGTCTTGGATAATGCATACATAGTTAACTTTTTCATTAAAGGTGGAATCTTTCTAATACAAGTAATGATACCTAGATACTTTAAGAGTAAGTTATTGTGTATTGTACTTCAATAGCTTAGTATCTAATTGCCAACATTACCTGAGCTAATACATAAGACGGTCTAGCTCCTAATTCACCCTCGCAATCGGAAGAACCATCGTATTTAACTCACCAAGACGCCAACGTATTTTTTTTGGGTCAATCCTTATTTTGGCAAGTTGCCAGGACTACTTTCCTTGTAGGTCAGTGTGCTCTCACTGGGACTTACTTTTTATTGCAGGCTCTATACAAAGATCCTCTTGAAAACTGGAGATGTTACCAATAGAGATACGAGTAGTGTACCTATTTAGTGATTGACTAAGGATGCCCTTAATAAAAGCCTTAACAAGCGATTTTTTTTAAATGTCGCATTTCTTTTCCTCTTCATAAGGTATTTAAGAAAGACAAGAAGTATAGCTTTGTCAAACTTACTATAAACAGACAATTTATGATATATATAATATAATATAGATAAACAGGATAACTGAAAGCTGAAGGTACTCATGTTGTTTAGAGGATTCAAAGGAGACACAAGTGTTTCGATCTCTCAGGTGCGAGGTTCGAAGTCCACAATCCCAATTTATGGGTATTTTTTATATATCGAGTACAATCATGAATTATTGCTTTTACAGCGACGTTGAAGATGAATCAATTCCTTTAGCTATAAGAAGAAAATGGGTGCCACGAATGTTGGGCCCTCTACCTCCGATGTTTCTGCGAATACCGCCCGGAACGGACGCCAGAATAGACCTCAGTCTAGAAATGGATGATGATCGCATTGCCACATTCCTACAAAACGAGGAGTTCATGGCTGAGCTTCGGTGGAACCAAGAGTTTATGGCAGCATTAGACAGCGAGCAAGGCCACAAAACAAAGAGCCATGACGATGAAGCTGCCTTTAAGGAGAGACTAAAGAATATGGGCAAAAGTAAGCAATCTAATTTAATAATACTTTAATTATGAAAATACAAGTTAGCCAAAATATATAGTAAAAAGAACTAGGTGTTTACAAGTCACACACTAACTTAATATATTCTCACAACACCAGTTTGTAAGTACGGGCAATACATTATTATTGCAGGAGATATAAAACTAAAACCACAACTTCATAGCCTATCTATGTATATTGTGTTTTTTACATAAGGATATAACTAGACGAAGTAGGTATAGGTACTACCTGTGAAGTATTAAGTGTATAGTATTAAGAGTATAGGTAGATAACCTATACTCTTGCATGTCGTGTGGCGAAGTCTATAGGCAAAATACAGTAAGTTAGCCGTTTTTACATGCACGCGTCCGGAAACAATTAATTATACGAGATAATTAATTACCCCTATATTAGATATGGAAAAGGACTGAATCCGGGATGTAGGCAGTAAACAGTTTTGATTATAATTATTGAAACCCGTTACGTAAGCCTTATGTTGGCGGAATCCACCACTCGATCGTAAGTGGTGGGTACCTAATAGAAAGTCTTAGGAAATGTAACTCATTATGTATAGCTTCCTTATGACTAACCGTTAGACAGCTTAGCGTTGCTTTTTCTATACTTTCTGCAACTTAGAATCTATGTCATATGTACTTACTTATATCTGTATTTTTATCCTTGGTCCCTTAATGTCCTTATAAAAGACTGGTTGTGCTGCCATTATACCTAGGTAGTTAGTTGCCGCGCCGTTTCTTCTACCTAGCTAAGGATAGCACTAGTATGAGACAACTGGTAGGCGTTTTAGGGGCTGTCATAGTGTAATTAAACACTCAATAGGTACTATTAATTTTGTCTAAGAAGATTTTTTTTTTATCTTATAAACCAGTTGTCACTTTCTGTTACCTAGAATCCTCCTTGACACACTAATTCGCATTTTATGAATGACAAAAATAGGAAGGAGACAAAACTAAGAAGGACTGGTGATAAAAGTTTGTTAAGGGAAGCTTTTAAATGGCGCCCGGGCCCTAGAAACCTGCCAGTGTGGTATTTTTACTGCACTAATACTCCTGAGAATATGGTTTAGCATAGCCCTAAAGAGACTATAAAGTTGTCTCTCTGACTATAACTCTACCACCGTATTCTTAGTGAGCTGTCGTTAGATGGACCTTTCTAAGTAAACTTAGCACAAAATCTTGAAGCTAATTCACAATATTGTATTACAGTGTCACGCAAAAAATTCGCACAACTGTCAAGGATGTTCAGTCGAGGCGGGACGCGGCGTTCCGGAAACGCGCGCGCACCTCCTCGCGGTCCCCCTGACAGTCTCCTGCTCCAGGAAGAACACAGCGATGACGAAGACCGCCCTCACAACATCAAAATATAACAACACCACCGACGAACTTCGAGGTTGAGCTTTAAACGCTAACAGAGATAGCCTTAAAGGGAGTTACAAGGTTACGGATAAGACTGGGTCTGTTTTGTATATTTAGGAAAGGAATACGATTGATATTTTTATGTATTTGCACTCTTAAGGATCAGCCAGCACTAACGCAGTTACCGTCTTAAGTCGTGAGATGTGAAGTATCAATGTTGTTAAAGTTGCAATAATTACATAGTAGGTATTAATTATAAAAATAGTAAATAGCCTTACTGCATTGTCAAAATTGTATAAGTTCATTAACTGGAGGAACGCCGGGATATAGAACTGTCTTCGGCAGAAAAACCAAAATTTGCAGAATTATTATCATAGCTTTCTTATACACTATTACATACATAAAAATAACTTAAATTTACTATTCCAAGTACCTATTATAGCAAGTTGCACGAAAGCGCGTGCATCGAGCACAATACACGACATTCTGTTCCCCGGTTATAGGTTAAAGGCGGCCCTGGCCATTGTAAAGACAGGTTTTCCAGAAATATCCTAATGGCGTCTCTCCAATACTGAGAACAAAAATATTTTCACACACATCTTCCAATAGTTAAGTACGTAGGTACATGAGAGTCGTGCATGGGCTTGGTCTAGACAAGGGAATTAAATTATTACTATACGAACGTCTCATTTAGAACATTACAGAGTCATTTACATAGAGATGATAATCGAGTCTCGTCTCGTAGATAACTTAATTATGCGCAGCACAAATAACATCTTCCTCTATGGAAGGATTTGAATGTTACGTAAATATCTGAGACTGGGAATGGATACGTTGTCAAAGAAAGGCTGATTAAAGAAAATTTGTAAAGTCAAACCACATCATAGCTAAGTAATGTAAATAACTGTTGTAATAGTTCGAGTAGACTGCTTCTCGTTTCGATCTCTATGAATTTTAGTGCCGTTAGAGATACTTATTTAGTTTAGGTCATCTCTTTGATCTAAATCTATAAGATTATTGGTAGTTAGATTATGCACTAACGATACTTCTGCCTGCACGATTGGCCATAAACATGTACTGTCTGAGCCTGAATAATAGGAATACCGCGCATTTAGATGGTCACTATGACTGCACAGAACTTAACTTCGTGTCCACCGCATAGCTCGGTGAGTTGTTCTGAATATGAAATGTACCGATTTGTTACCAATAGCTTTTCGTATTATTAAAGAATAGTTAAAGGGCGAGCCGCTTTTGTAGTTAGCTAGCCTAACGAATATGGTATGGATATTCGAGAAAAAAAAAATTTTTTTTTTTCGAATATAAGCAGCTAGGGGTGTCTCCTTACATTCTATCCATGTCTCAACACAATAAACTTATAAGATATGATATCACCTATTTCAAAACACCGTTATAACATTCTTGGCTTTGTCCTGACCTGGTCATGACCCACAGGTAGTTTGTATTATTAACATAGACAACCGTTTAGGCAGGTGATGCACTAGGAGGGAACCAGGCTGCAGCCTGACTGCCTTAAGCACTGCCTGCTTATTATGCCTCCATAGAGATGTAAGAATTAATTTAATAAAATCGTAGGTAGTTAAGTAAGACCTAAATGAAAATTACTTGTCTCCGCCGACAGAAACTTGAAAATAAGGATTAATTAAATATTATTTAAATTATTTTATTTATCTATCTGTAAAAACTAAGCTTACTTAAATAATGTTTGTCTTGCTGCAATGTTACAACAAAATTAGACATGTAGAGCTATTGCAGTTATGACACAAAAACTCTACAGTTTATGTAAATCAGATGCCTACCTAAGTAGCTCGAATATTTTTTATTCTTAAATACCAGCTTTATGACTGCGGAGAATTTGTGAATTGCCGTACTTATCGTAATGAATAGTGACTACAAAATGCACTCCGTCTACAAGAATAGAAATAGGTAACTCTACCTAATACAGCTTTGGTGTTTAACAGAACAACAAGCGGGAAAGTCTTGCTCGTTTAGTATGCAGCTATATGTATTTGTCTACAGTGGTTCAAACTGATTTCTTATCTAATAAAAGATATTTATAATAAGACTGTATTTACTTTTTACCTATAGCAGTGAGCAGGTACTACGCGCTACGGTACTAAAAGTAGAGCAATACTTCACAATCATTTGTTTTTCTTTTGATTGAAAGATAGTAATTAATCAATGAGTTTCATCTTAGAAATGCTGGAAAACATATAAAATTATTACCATGATCTGATAGCTGACATGAGGTTTGACCGTTGGACTGCCAATCAAAAATTGCGAGTTCAAACCCCGGCACGCACCAATGTCTTTTCGAATTCATGTGTGTATTAAATAATCAATAAGTTATCAGTTGCTAAAAACGGTGAAGATAAACATCGTGAGGAAACCGGCACCTGATCGCAGAGATTTTTCAACGGTGTGTTAAGCCAAGGCCTACAGACAGTTCAAACTCTGACTAGGTTAACAATACCATAGGCTGAAAAAGACAATGATAGGTTGATAAGTATTTTTATATGAAGTTCATTATTATACGCTCTACGTCTATGTGCTACGAACAACAGTAAAGATCGAGCTAATACAGGTGTTCAGTAATCCTAACCTAATCGCCTTCAGGTTCTGTATCTGTATAAAGGTAGACGACGAAGTCGTTACCCAATACCATTAGAGCGTTGAGGTGTTTAAAAAGAATTCTCACGCTGATCTACTCAGTGATAAGAAAACAGGTTACGCATATGGGACAGTTAACTAAGCACCCATAATTAGTTCAGAATTTCTACCGGAATGGCATTATAGCCCCGCTGGCATGAGGAGGCCTATGAAACCATTGTGTGGTTTACACACGATCAGAGCATATCACGAGTCATCAAATAGTTCGACGAAGCGGAACGGGAAAGTCGTGTAGCATTGAGACGATTGAACGACGTGCATGCGACGAACAGAGACGGTTTTGACGATTCGGTAGCTCTAAAATATTATTTTTCGCATAGATATACAGTTATTATATATTTATTTATTGTTTAACTTCTGTCATCTAAAATAAGTAAAACGTTTTACGATTTTTTGGAATGCTGACTGTAATTATGATAGGTATTGATATGGTAACCTATGTAGGTTGTATAATATATACTAATATTATAGTTTATATAGGTGTGTCCAACTCGGAGATGTTCTGCAAAAAGGGCAAGTGAGGAGTACCTTTAACCGAAGTGCGTGTATGAAGAATGTGATGCGTGTGAATGAGGCGAAAGAAGCATGCCAGGATCGTAGCAAATAGAAATCCGTGATCTCTGTGGGAAGCAGGCGTGATTTTATGTTTGTATGTATATAGGTGTAGGTATAATATAGTGGGTAATCTGAACGACGTTCAAGATATGGAAGATTGGCAGAGAAAAAGGGAGACCAACTCGTATATGCAACAGTGGGCGATATCGAGCTGAAATCATGATCATGAGATTCTTCGATTTATAAGCGGGTGGCGAAACTGCCTGTTCCATAATAAAGAATAAGGAACATATAGATTAAAGTGACAATAATAGGTACAGTATTATTATTACTATTATTCCTGACACACGCGAAGCATAATTTACAGATTTTATCGCGGATTATTCGGATAAGAGTTGGTATAATAAATATTAAATAAAGTGCGATTAAATCCGTAATATGTTAATAGTTTCGTTACAGTTATTAAGTACGTTTAATTATTTTATAATTTATACACTTTTATAACGCATAGTAACTTAATTTTAATTATTAATTGATAAAGTACATATTAACTAGATACCTAAGTTAATAAATGTTAGTTATTAATTATCCCGCAGCAGGGTGAAAGAAGTAGGTATATATTCACAATACCTACCTGTAATATCTATTTTTAATTCTTCTTCAGACTAAACTTGTAATTGCATCGCTCCATGTGTATAACACATTCACGCTCGTCTATCCTTGGGGTAGAGACCTCGTTCATTCGGTCCATTTCGACTTTTACATTTAGAACGAATAATGGTGGGACGAAACCGCTGTTGCGAATTGCGGGCAACCGGTGGATGCAATTGGCAAGCTGTCGTTCATTGTGGCGTTCTAAGGAGGAGGCCTTTGTTCAACAGTGGACGTCTTCCGGCTGATGATCATGAACTCACTGTTGGTTATTTACCGAGAAGATAATTATAATCGCCAATTTTTGTATGCTACTGTAAGAAACGGCTCATAGAAAATACCAATGATATTTATGGGGATTCCATTGAATTCTTCACACTCAGCTGGCGCGAGGCGGGGACTGCGTTCTTAGATAACGTAAATGCTCCTATTACCGCCAGTTTTAGCTGTCTTAGGATTCACTTTAAAAAAATAGATATAAGCTGTTATGTAAGGAAAGATGTTATAATTTATTATTAATCTCTACGAAGTATTCTTTGCAATTCAGTACTTTAATTCAGAAACACAATAGTTACTAAATAATTATTTTATCTAAAAGAGTAGTTGATTTTATTACCGACCCATAGAATGCGGCAAGATTCTATTACCGATTTTTCTACTTCTTTTACCGACCGCTATGAAGTTGTCACTTCTTCTATACTATTAAATAAAAAAAATCGTTTTTAGGGTATTTATTAAATAATAACAATAATTATGAGATCAACATTATTACAATATGAACATAATTATTTATTGCAACGCTTAAAGCACTTAAGTATACACTTATTTTTTGTTATTTTAATTAATAAAAAATATAATCAGAATCAGAGTCAGATGGGAAAATAATTATGTCGTTTCCAACAATTGGTCCTTAGTTACAGGAAAACCTGACTTCCCGAGATAGAAAATCCAGTCTACCAGTCATTTTTCTTCCTCCTTCGCTAAAATAGTTTGTATTCCACAATGTTCATTTATATATTTATTATGCCTCTTGTCACGCAGAGTTGTCCTCGGTATGCCATAGGTTTTTGAAGCATCGTATATGCTGGTGCCTTCATTTATAGCTAGAAGCGCAGCTTCTAGTTGAGCAGAGGTGTACTGCTTGCGCTTCTGCGGCTCCATGATTCTATAAAAAACACATTTTTTTAAGATATGTAGAATTTAATTCTTCGAAAGAAGCTTTAAAAAGTTACTTGGCCCCCATTCCGTCCCGCCATTTTTATGCCATGAAGCCATGAATGAGACTGGATAGCAAATTTTATCCTTCACTAGTAACGTGACGAAATCTCTCAAAACGTTACGTATGCAAGAAATAAGCCAATTTGTTCAAAATTATAGGTACATTTTGTTATTGTGTACTGTAATATTACCAAAAATATCGTTACAGCTGTGAGTCGGTAATAGAATCAAGTATGAAGGTTACAATATTCTATTAGCGACCAATAAAATTATTAATAAACAGATAAAATATCCGCTCTATGGAATACTGTTAAATTCGATCTCATTGCTATATTATTTCTTTTAATGTCAGTTAATCTTTAATTTAGATAATAAAGGTTATTTATAGTATAATATCATTATAATAATAGGGATATTGTCTAACGTTGAATCGAGTTTTACACAAAAACTTTAAGAAATAGCGTTGTCGTTAATAGATCTAACGAAGTGAAATAATTTTAAGAATTGAACCAGAAAAAAAATTAATCAAATGAAGTAGTTAGTTTATATATATATTATTTTAATACTTAATGTTCTCAAAATTTAACAACGCTATGGGTCGTTATTAGAATCAAGTTTTGAAATTTGGATTCTATTACCGCCTTAAATTAAAACATGATTTTATAACACAAAAACCAATAAAAATTATTATATTAAGAGTTAGTTTAGAAAACGAATATATACGTTACAGTTGTAATGTGATAGCAAGAAAACAAATACATTTTTAGTGTGTTATTTTCCTTAAGTAATATTTAGGTGTACTTACGTAGCTGGGGACGCGACACTATGAAACTTGCGTCCGCTGCGGGCTCGTCCCACTCATAGTCAAATTATTTCTTTCACTGGCTATTTAAACACACAAACTTTACTCTTTTTACTGTCCAACAAAAATACGTAACAAATTTTTAAGGTATGACTTTTCTGGGACCCTATATTATGTCTAATATAAGTGTTTTAAAAATTAGATCGTTAATAGAGTACACATTTTAGGGGGTCGTTAATAGGAGCTTTTACGTTAATATGAAATCAGGTATGGGAACGTAGGAAGTAAATTATGTTAATGACATGATTTAAAAAAGGAATAGGTGTTACTAGGTCCTATTAATTCTGGTTTTCTTTTAGACTACATAAGTATCTACTTTATTTTTACCTATAAATATAAGGAGACAG
The DNA here is from genome assembly GCA_946251915.1 of Abrostola triplasia. Classification (NCBI taxonomy): domain Eukaryota; kingdom Metazoa; phylum Arthropoda; class Insecta; order Lepidoptera; family Noctuidae; genus Abrostola; species Abrostola triplasia. The sequence goes on along the minus strand of OX276432.1, from coordinate 4,725,339 downwards.
TAAAATTTCTTTATTTCTATCTAATTAACAAAAATACAAATATATTACAGCGGTTCTACTTCAGAGCAATAGTCTCTTCTGATATACAGAATCAATTAAAAGTTTAAAGTTTTTAGACTATAGATTGTCACCACAATTTCATAATCAGATGATTGCTTCAAAAAACTAAGACGGTACAATTAGCCATATACGTTGTTCAATTAGACGACTTACCCGGTGTAACTGCGAACCGGCACCCGGGTGCAAATCGCCTTACTGGAATCGTAGGCTGTCTACGAATCCACTAAGTCGATCACCGGACTATTTACTCCATAATAGTATAATAATTAGTAGAGTCTCATTATGACATCTTAGTGAAACTTACTATTGCTAACAATTGGGTATTTAAACCACTCAAATGTTTTCCAGTATGCTTTTGTTTATTGAAACTGCAAACGATGAGTGTGTCAATAGACGTGTGAACTAGCGCTTGATGTAGGTCGGCACATTCTGGGGAATGCTTTGTTTAAAAAAATAAAAATACAAACTTTGTGTTAGGTAATTCAATTGCTTATCATAATAAAGTACATATAGGAACGTACTCATTTGATTTCACTATAAGGAGGTAAGTACTTACTCGCTTGCCGCTTCAGTAAATTAGTACCCAATTATCCTCACTGCGTTATAATATACGTTTTAAGTTATTATATACCTTGGCTCTTGAGAACTCCTACTACGGACAAGTCGTTGATGCGTAGAGCTTCCCAAACTACGAAACATTCTGTTTACTGCTCCGTATTTGAGGAGTGGAACTGGACTTCCGGTCACTATAAAACGTGGCAATACAATGATGGTACTTCCGGCATTCTGTGTCATCTAGGTACTACTCCGATCAGACCAACCTATTCCGTAACTTTAGCCCAATTTAGACTAATGCGTAAGAACTTTTGTAATAAATGTTGGTATCGTTTAGAGAGACCTTTAGCACATCCCGTAAAAGAATAGCTAGACCGTAAATTAAGGGAATTAACTGCTTAGGCATCAAACGATCAATCGAGTATCGTTACTCGAAGAGGCTCTTTTTATGCACCCATACTCTAGCTAGCTAGTATTTGGTAAGTTTGCTGAGAACTACGCCTCCTCCCTACTTCGATGTTAATAAAATAATATCTGCTATTACAATTTACTTTCAAACGATCTTGTAACACGCTAAAGAAAGTCACATTTCTCATACGTAGATGTCTCCAGCATTGTTGGTTCGAGTCCGGCACCACGATGACATACATTTTCCATTCTAATGGTCCGCACAACTGAATGAACGTCGAGGTACTTTGTTAAATCATACTCATACACTCACAGCGTATAATTAAAAATATTACAAGAGTTTCTCATCCGGAAAATACTGAGCGAAACTCGGAATATTCAAAGACTTTCATGAAATATAACAATAGCCATGAATAAAACATACCCACCTGTACGATGTAATAAAACGATACCTACGTAGAACCATATACTCGATCTTACGCTCCAAATTGCCCATTCGGCTTCAAGTGCAATAACTATTGTATTTATTGTTATCTTTCATGACGCAACTCAAAAGCTAGCCATCAAAATAAGTGTCAAAACTGCTAACGGCGACACGCGCCTCCCGTCTGAGCACTTGTTTAGGAGACCTCTAAGTACGCACACTTCATACTGCAAAGAATTGACGCGCGGTTCACGCGCATGCAAGCGAAACTCCCGTTATCACAATAAAAACATGTATATTTTACCCTATTCGGACTATTGATATCGTTATTACGAAATAATGCGTATTAGTGCCTAAATAGTCTTACCTCAGACCCAAATCTGACCAATCAATTCCGCCGTAGGCTGCTGAGATGCACGGTGTATAGCCCGCGGTAAAGATGCGTCTGCGCATCGAGCACGTGCACCCGTCACGCATCACGGACACCCAGAAATTCGCTTAGTTTGTCCTGAGACTCCATGCCACTCGCACGCATGGAGGCCCGGTGCTTTTCCCGCGCAAGTGACTATGAAAAAGCAACCTGATATTTATGACGTGGGCCTGGCCGTTGTGTTCTCGATAGCAGATCAGAAAAGAAGTAGCCGCTCTGAAGAAATATTTTCGTGAGTATCTTCTTTTAAGGGCCGGTTAGGGCTTTGACCGTCGCCGGCGCATCGGCTCCTCGGGGCTAAAAGAGTTAAGTCGATCTATACTGAACCTGTTGTTCACCTTGTTAAGATCGACGAACTTCTCATGCTGGAATAATTTGCACTAAAAAATGTCCGTTAACGAGATTGTGAACTAAATAACAATCGTTACGTGTCCTCTATTATGAAACTTATCTTAATTATTTTGCGCGCTTACTGTAACTGTTTTATAGTCAAGACTTATTTATTATGAATGAATTAAATTATAATTATGAAAGATGTCTTGTTGTAATTTAATAATTAGTTCAGACCACATATTTCTATATGAAGTACGTAAATAAATTGAATTCTGCGAATACCTTTCTTATAAGATAATAAGAAAATATTTATATTTCACGAAATCCGTAGTGCGCATTAATAACAACCACAACGTAAACAAATAATTAAAAATGCCGTAGCGACCAGTGCCTCCATAAAATGTTTTAATACTTATCAAAACGAGTTCCGCTGAATGCAATTCAACATCAACATGCAAGATAAAAAAAATCACGCCGTAATTATCTACCAAAATAGTCAACTATTTTCGTAGATAATTGCCGAATGCTTTCGTCTCAACAAGCTCAGCACAGTTTATTTTATAGGCCCACAATTACAGACTGGAAACAACATACGCAGTTTAAATCCAGTTAAAACTTTAAAAAACGGAGCGTGGAAAGAATGGCCATTATAATATATCTTACATTATGTATGCAATCGACATTATCCCAGGCAGTTGCCGGTGGTGCATCCGTTGTCCATAAACGCGTAGTTGCTAGCTGAACAACTTTACTTTCATTTACATAATGCTCCGAACGATTATATTATATTATCGACCAGCAAGCTACCTTTATAATGCGTGCAAAAACTACAAATAAACTGCACATTATGAGTTTATGAACATGTTTAAAATTACTTATTTAATCTCAAAACATGCACTTAACATAATAATAGGTAACTGCATGTTTTTCAATACATGGCCCTGATCCTTCAAAGTAGGCCCTATATTTATGTTATCTTATAAACTATATTTGTGTCTTAGCACACCCACGGAACTCACGGCAGATCATAATAAATAATCGTTATTCACTGCTCATGCTTTATGGTACTACATTATATTCAATCCCCAAACTCATTCTTATGTATGCAAACATCTCAATAGTACGAATATCAATTGGTAGCTTTTAAATCCTCATATAATTAAAATATTTAAAACACGCTGTATCTAGGTATAGGTACATAATTAATTCCAAACTATCTTTGAAAACATTCCACCTCAAGAATTGGATTTCCTTTTCGCAAACATCCAGAAGAAAATCTTCTACAAGACAACAAAATAGAGATAAACCAAACCAGAAGAACAAAGTATAATTCGATAAAAATTACAAGAATAACATTCATCTCATGTATACATAATACTTAGGTACTACTTACACATACATATTTAGCTCTACGACGAGAGCATAGAGATGAACTTATGCATTATAAAATAAAAATTTGGATCCGATCGTGTGTGATACCTTATTAATTAGTATAGAGAATGCTAATATCTCGAACTTTGTGTGGGTTAAATCTGCACCTTCACTATTCATTTAAACATTAAAACAAATTGAAGATCATCATAATTATAACCTTTAAGCTCTTCTAAAGTTCTAAAGCACAAGTGCTTGTTAAGTGCAAAAAGTGTAATGATACATTCGAACTCTATCATAGTAACTTAATAAAAGATCATGAATTTTTATTTGCTAGCCAAGGGTTCCTTAGTCTGTAATCTGCATATTTTATCGTCATAAAGTGCATAAATTAACTAGGAAATTATATGAGGTCATAACCTCTGTAACCACCACAAAAGCATGGCCCGTACGACTTCCTTGTCTGCAAAACATCTTGTAATAGCGCACGCGAAGGCTCGAGGCAATGAAAATCAAAATAAATGTCCAGCCACAAAATAGCTCGAAGATCATAAATCAAAGTGTTTACGACGACGCGACACCTCGCCTTATAATCCTGCAGGATGACCAAAGGCCCGAGACGCGCAAAATGTGGCCTCTATAATAGGAAAAATAATGCCCTAGCAATAAATCATTGTAATTTAGAGCATACTTACGAGTACATTACCTATAACTCTTGAAAGACAGCCATCGCCAATATTCATAGCTATTAAGAACTTGTAATTTGTGGCAGAGATGGAATAATAATTCAGACCTAAAGCCTGTTTTAAACCATGGGAAAACCCGCGTCCCGGCTAATAGCAGTTCGAGGAATTAAACTTTTTATGGCCAGGTTACTTCGACGAACATTAACGAAAAATAATTATAAATAAATGGTGTTCAAATATTTTTGCTTCTTGATCTACCGGGTTAAAACGTTGATATGCAGTAATTCTTAGAAGAACATATCGATATTTTTTCAAGCCCTTTCTTATAAATTGCTGTGATCATAAAGTTTATTTATTAGCTGCATTTAACTTTATGCGCCTAATGACAGTACCCTACCTTTAATACGAAGGATTAGGATAAAAGCTAAAGGCTGTGTAAATTTTCAAACAAATATTTTAAAACTTATTTAATTGGTGTTTACAAAACATTTAACCATTTAACCAATAATCGAAGAAAAGAGTGGCCTTTTAATTTAGCTGTTATATCGTTTTTTCTATCAGAGGGTCGGCAGCGACTGGAGTCATAAAGCAGCAGACCGGGCTCTGTGGTCTACCTTGGGAGAGGCCTATGTCCAGATGATGATGATCGTTATTTGGCTCATTTTGTTTGGACGAACAACCTGGCGTATATTTATTTATGGTATATGATTTCTGTCCCTAAACCTCATTAAATCCACATTATGTCTAAGAGCCTCAAAGACAGCCCTTATGCACAAAAGCATTCTCTGCATGGGTCCAAAAATATACAATAAAATACCAAATGTTATCAAAGATTTGAACTTGACCCAATTTAAACGGAAACTTAATGATTTTTTAATAGAAAAATGTTATTATACCATTGACGAATTCCTTCTCGACAAAATTATATAAACTGACAATTATATATTTATGCTTGAAACTTGACTAATTAATTGTATTTTAATTTGTATTGTAATTCTTTGTAATAATAATTAATTGTATTGTAATCTAAATCTTGACATTTTTATTTTGTATGTTACTTATATAAATTTTAAATTATTATATTGTTAAATAGTGTATGCCCATTGGGCAGCTTTTTGAGTTACTATAAATGAACTGTAAGACCTGCTGTATCACCAAAAAGCACACTAATAAATACTTTGACTTTGACTTTGACTTTGAGAGTCTGGTGTCTAACAAAAAAATTGGCGTGTGTGGTGGTGGTAATCAAATCATATCGTTTATTTAAAGTAAGTAAAATAACTCAAGCAGCGATGAATGCCCGCATGCGGTGGTTAACGCGTGCTAGGCCTCTGCCTACTGCCTCCGGGCACCACCGCAAACTACAGGGCACCAGCCGCATACGGTCTCAAACCGCGTAACATGCAAGGTCCACCGCACGCCATTTGGAGCACTAATCTATGATATTTACTATAGGTATAATTAACAAAAACCTCAAACCAGAATAACCAAAAATAAATTACTACGGAGAACTGCAGAAAACTTGATGAGAATAGGTTTTACTTTTAAGGTTAAACCATGGTATGGCTACGTAATAATATGTATAATATAATACACTCTGAATGAAACTTGTAAAGCAAAATTTTATATTTAATTAGCCTGTAGTTTTTCACACATTTGTTTGTGATAAAAGTTCTGTCTATGCTTTACAGCGCGAGCTCCAAGTCTATTGACGAGGTCTTCCTATGAGTATAAGGGTCTTAGAAAAGAAACTAAATTATTTACTATATAGTTTTGGACTCAAACGGAGCGCGAACTAATCGGGCATTCCTGAACATTCACGAGTGTAAAAACGCCATATAGTAAATAATAAGGATAACACTCACGCAAGCTATTACAGAAAAAAAAACTACCTAGGAAAAACATAATTCTAAAATTATCGACAGATACTTGTTTCTCGCATTAGACTTGGAAGTACTTATCCATGGAACTTTGTGGAACGAATTCTATTACCCACAATATTTTCTTCTTTAAACTTTTAATAATATGCAGATAATTATAATCATAGTCATGCGTAAAGCCTACCCATGTACTAAAGTACATGGGTAGGCTCGTAGATCGTTAGTAGTATAGTATGCACGATGCATGCATTGCGACGCAACGATTTCTTCTCTCCAGTTTCACCCAGTACGGAGTACGCATTGTTACGATACACGTATGTTCCACGACGTTTTTTGTCGATACGTGTTATATTTCGTGCAAAACTTAATGCGTATGAAGTAATTTAAGGTTGCAGTACGAGCACGACTCACGTAATTGAATGAACGAGTAGATAATAGTATAATAGGCGCACACAAGACAGAAAGTAGATGATCACGATGCAAAAAACGAGTTAATTATTATCCATCGCTTATAAAAAAGTACAATAAAGTGCAGTCAATCAATTAAATCGAAATGTATTTTCGCAGTAATGTTTTTTTAATTCCACAAACGCTTTAATCACGCTTGTAATTTCGTGTCGTCTGTCTTGTGTTAAGTTTCTATGGTGCAGGCATGCAGCTACAGGTTATGAAAAGTCTGGATTCAGCTGATCTAGACTCAAGAGCATGTCGAAGGTGTTACACAAATAAAATAATTGAGAGCATTCTTCTCGCAATTATAAATATTTAGTTTACACTACTTGCTTAATAAGCAAGAATGTGTTCTTCATTACAATAATAACTGCCTAATTGATAGCATAACACATTAAGTAGGTGTTAATATTTACGTAGTATCATCGCATCACGATGAATGAGCGACGCAAGTGAAATACCAGTTAAATAATTGTCTGTAACGGAGGAATGTGACGTGGCAGCAGCAGTGTTGGATGTTGGTGTCTCCGCCACACAATCAGTTCAGGCGAGTTTCACTCCGAGTATTCGTGTTGCCTGCTGTTACTTTTACAACGCGCTGCCGCACACGAACAACGCTCTGTTTCCCTAAGTCTCATTGTTTCTACATCGCGCACTGTCAAAGGAAAACTTTGACTTTCCACTGTGTCACCATGAAGAACGATCAATTATTTTAACACCTCTTACATACCTAGTTATGTGCTAGTGATGTAATTATAGGTGATTAAGTTAACTTAAGCATTATAAGTAGAACTAGCATTTTGCTACACAATATAACTTAACGTCAGAATTAGGCAAAAGAACGATACATTTCGATTACATGAATCATGTAAGCCTGCTACTTTGAAAGAAACGTCCGCGTCGTCACGAACCGTACAAAATGTACCGACCCTGGTTTTATTATGAACTGATCATGTTGTAGACGTGATATGAGGTATATAAATAATAACACTGCGCTCACAACACCTGCACACTAGCTGAATAAAACAATGTAAGTATGAAGCAATCATTGGGTAATGGTCCGCGCGGAGATTTGGTAGTGATTTAAGATAACACTTCTCGGTCCCGTTGGTTGCAGAGATCGTTTGCTTGTACGATTGTCGGATGGCCCGAGCACCGAGTCCACACACCGTTACTTTCGCACCAAATCTGCCTACAATACGTTCAGCAGCGTTCTTTGATTCGGATAATAAGTCTAAAGTCACGATCCGGTCCGTGAAGCTGTCTACGTAATCTCTTGGCTGAATTAGAGGTTTCCTTCTAAGGAATGATGCATATTTTACGTAGAAGCTATCGCTGATACGTATTGCGGTCACAGTGAATTTATTTTATAAGGGTAATTTATTTATGCAGAGATATTGAACCTTTTGTAACTATATACAATGAATTGATTTTGATGAATTAAGTAGTTTAACCGAATCGAGACTCGAGAGCATCACGATATCCATAGATATGACGGAGATAAATAATAATATGCCTTATGTATATTATCTCCGTCAATATATCAGTAATCGTACTGGGTTATTTTATTGTTTCGGTATTTTATAATAATTAGGTTTATAATTATGAGTGCTATTACAATTATTTAAATACTAGACCGGGTTCTCAATGAAGCCTCGTGAACAACATCTAACATGCCGAAACAATACCGGCAGCCGGTATTGTTTGAGACTGATTAGGTAGTTAGGTAAATTGTTTACACTTCTGCTCAAATATATTATTCTGCTCATATATTATACACCAAGTCTCTCAATAACACACCACCGAACGTAGGCGAAAGTATTAGAGATGTACCAAACCTTCGTAAATAAAATAACAAAAATCAGCATGTTTATAATGCGTTATCATAATATTATCAGGTTCATTAGAAAGATGTTTAACTCTGTATCGGTAATAAAAATATACAAAAATTCCTCTCACGGTTTCGACTTTGACTCACGGTCAAGCAACTGGCAATGAATAGAGCCCTACCTCTCACTCAACTTTAGCCAATGTTAGTTGCAAAGAATTACAGGAATAGGTAACAACAAGTAACTACACAATGGAGGGGTTCTTTGAGAAAATAATAAACAACTTACATAAAAGTGCTTTTAACTAACACTGAACAATAACATAATAAGGAGCAAGACATTCGTGATCACGTTCCCTGTATTCCAAGTGGGCATTCAGAATGTAAGCGTTACCTCGCCTTTTTCAATCTTAACGACCTAAAATAAAACGACAAAGAATACCAAATCGGTTAAGTTAGGGCACCTAGGAGGTGCAAGGCGACTGTCGAACCGGTTTGGCCGGGAGATTCTTTGTTTGGTTATCGCAGAGTAGAAACGTCGCGACTCGAGACAAGACGGATATAGCGCTGCATTGCATGACTGACGCCGCATTTATCTGTTGCAGAGATAAGAGGACGACCGCGAATGTGTCTGCAGCGAGACACGGGCAGCTGAGGGCCTCGGCGGCCTCATGGCGGTGCGCGCGCTGCTCATCACGGCGGCGCTGACAGCGCTCGCAGGAGTACACGCCGCGCGCTTCGGAGACCGCCTAGCGCCGCGGGTGCCCGCCGCCTACGCACCGCGTAACGCCCCCTCCGCTCAACACTATGCCGAAAGTGAATACGATGAAGTTTACGAGCAGGATTATGAAGAACAAAACCTTTCCGTGGAGGAAGATGATGAGCAGCCGGAGTCGGAACCTCCCCCGCGCCGGCCTGCACGCACCGAAGCCCATCGACTTGAGATGAGCACTGAATACTTCGTCATACCAGAACGTATATCGTCACCATCTCCATCTTCTACATCAACAACGGCAACACCGCCACCGCAACTAAACCTAACCGTTGTATTAGCGCCGACGACCCCGCCAATCTTGGGTGCATTAAGATCAGAGTCTTGGGCAGTGCCCATATTGGCTCTGGCTTGTGTGAGTATGGTGACTCTTGGCGGATTTGAAGCATTCGTGATATGGGGAGCGAGTCGCAAGGCACCGAGCCATCGCCACCTTTTGCTTGGACAGACGTTACTATTTGGATTGTTCTCATGCGCTGCTACCGCTGCATTGTTTGCGACTACGCCAACAGCCTTTACGTGCGGAGCTGTTCGATTTGGAACGGGTGTAGCGTATGTAATTGTGTTCGCTTCGCTCTTAGTAAAGTGTGTTTTTTTGCTAAGTTTGAATGGTGGAGTGTATTTACCAGCAGCGTATCAAGGACTATTATTGTTTTTTGCTGTAATGATACAAGTGGCTATAGGTGCTCAGTGGCTCGGTGGCTCACCTCCGCGGGTGGTGAGTGGCGGGGGACGCTGTGACGTTCACATGTCAGACTTACTGCTGTCGCTGTGCTACGCGGCCTTCTTAATCGCCGTAGTGTGCGGAGTGGCGCTGCGGTCGCGGGGCATCCGTGACAACTACCGCGAGGCGACGCACATCGCGGGTGCGGGCGGTGCCACGGCGGCGGTGTGGGTGTGCTGGGTGGCTGCGGCGCTGGGTGCTCCCGAGAGACACCGCGACGCTTGCGTGGCCGCGGGTTTGCTCGCGACTTGCGCGGTCGTATTCGCCCTCATGTTTGCGCCGAAGGGTCGACGCTTAGCGGCTCTGGGGCGTGAGGGCAGATGGGATGCAGACCGTGATGAGGGCCTCAGTTCGTTGGGTGCCGGTGGCTCCGGCTACTCGCCCTCGTTCTTCCACTTCAAGCCGGTCAAGTACGGCATGGTGTCGGCGGCGGCGCCGGTGCCCGCGCCGCCCCCCGTGTTGGACCGTAAGGAGCCGCCCGCTCAGCCAGCCGGTTAGTTAAGTATCTAAAATGCGCTACTAGTGAGGACTAGCGCTTCCACGCACTCAGATTGACCGCAGATCGCGACGTTCTTTTCGCAGATCCATACGGAGGCCTGTTCGCGAACTCGCCGCACCCGCACTCACGCGTCCTGTACTCTCCGCCGCACTACACCATGCACCCCTTTATGCTAAACTATCACTACAATTACCCGCCCTATCCTTACCTGCTGCCGCCAGGTAACTACTCAATACCTACACTCGCTTGTAATTGACTGCACTTTCACTTTAACACTTTACATTTTCAACAATACTCAAAGCTCTAATCGATCAGACATTGATGTTTCTAAAACATATAGGCAAAATTTTATTTTATGATAAGGGACTAAGCCTTTTTTTAAATCGTTTGATAACTCACGCGTCGCCTGCGCCTGCCGATCTCCAAAAATAACAGCTGTACCTAACAAGTCAGCCTGATATAAAATAACTTACAAAAATTATATCATTTATTCATTTGGCCCTAATCCGATATAAACATAGGTAGTTAAATTCTTTATTATCTTTACATCAAGATTTTTCTTTAATTTTTGAGTAATCTTACGACCCGCAACTATAATCTTCTATAACAATCGGCAGAAGCAAAAGATAGTTTTCAAGTAATATCTATTTGGGCCAATAAAACAGGCCTGCCATCTAGGAAAGTGATCTGCCGGATGACGTCATATGTTAGTTTGAAATCCAATAGAGAGTACTCCAACTCTATGACGACCGCTTATCGGTTACGAAATATAAAACTTGTTCCAACTCGAGTATACCTGTGTAATAGGCTGTGAGCTTAACGGTACTGATTATAACGTTAACATGCAGGCGTGATGGTGCGTCCGGAGGAGGGCAACGTGTACACGAGCGTGGAGCCCACCTTCAGTAGCAACCCCAACGTGTACTTCCAGCGCACGGAGCCGTTGCACGTCGGTATGATGTACTGAGCCCCTGACAAACCACAGTTCCGAAGCGAACACTGGGATTTGCAGCGCGACGCCATAGTTACTTGCTACCCGGCAGTCAGTGACGTAACTACGAAGTTTTGACGAAACGTTGCTACTGCTGTATAAAGTACTCACGGGATTCAAACAGCACTGCAGAATTAAATAATTTAATTAATTAAATTGTTTCAAAATTCATACTGGCCAAAACATTTGTACAAATTGAAAGTTAAATGAAGAAATCGGTTACGTACGACTTCCAACACACTTATTTTCTAGTCAAGTAATGAGTATAATATTCAGAAAAAATGTTTACTAAAGAAATTAGTTTTTCTTCAATCGACATTTCAACCTTTACTTTATACAGCAGTAGCATCCAAAGCCAATATTATGAACTTAATGAACTATGTGAATTGACTTGAATTTTGTGTGGAACAAAAGCTGTTTGTGATGTTTAATTATACTTAACCCACCCTAACAGCTGTTAGAATAAATTATACATAACTTACTATTAAGAATCAAGAAGAACCATTTAACTGTAAGTTTTCCTTATGCAAATTTGTAAATAAAACTAAAGACTGTTTTGATTATTTTATTATCTTTAAATTATAAAATTATTCTATTTATTTAATGTAAACACATAAATAACTGTGCAAAGTTCAGTACACATGCCCCATCAAAACAGAGACATTTATGCTCAACTTTTGTAACAATCTCACTCACTCACAATGTTGCCACTTTCAGTTCTTTAGACGAAAGAGGATGTTGTTCATATAATTTAGATGGCAACACCAATACACATGTAATTCTTCACTTGGTTCCGGTGGAGAGTAGGGCCAGAAGACCAGAGGCAGCTGAGAGGGATACAATATAGTTACTGTAATAAAGAGTCATGGAAGTCATTTTCAGATTTTGATGAATGTATGCAACACATGAAATAGGCAGAATACACCGTGACACAATATTAACAATAATAGGTATAAGTTAGAGTTGTAATAACAGCAACTGTAACTATCTCATTGCTAGGTAGAAACCTATTCTCATACACAAAATTATAAACATTAATATTTCTCATACACAATCTAATTATGAAATTTTAAGACCATATGTTTGATATATAATATAAGATACATAATTTAGAAATAAATCATAATAATTATGATACTGAATTCTTAAAAAGAATTTCAGGGTATCTACTAGATTTGAACATTATGATGATGGATGATCACAATTAGGTGCCTAATAATTGACAGTCTCAAAGTCATTGAGATTAAAAATCACTGAATTGGCTGAGTTTCTTCAGTGTCACGTTTTTAAGATATTTGTAAAAGGATACACAGTGGGTGTGAACGAGCGCAGAATGTAGAAGCTGCTCAGGATCACAATAGTCAGGAACAGGGCATTGTTGTAGAAGATTGAGTAGGTGGTTGCTTCATAATCAGCCACTTCATTCTTCTTCCACAAAATCCTGGAATGATAAATGATTTTATATTAGCAAATAGGTTTTACAAAAACAGTTTTTCATGTCAATTTTTTAAATCTAGATGGCAAAGGAAAAGAAAAAGTAAAGTACAAGGTATCTTTATTATCTAGTAAATAACTAAAATAACTTTTTTACTTATGGACAATGCAGATTGATTCATAATCTAGTTGCTAAATTATCTTTAATGATAGTCATTAATTACTCAGTAATTTTACATAATTAGGAGCTTCAGAGAAATAATTTTACATAAATTTCAACATATTGTTGAGTATAGCAGGTTACATTTCCAAGCTTCCCTTTATATAACATAGCTATAATTTGATGAGGAGCACTTGTGCTTAATCTGGTAAAACAAAATGGAACAGGCAGTTTATCTACAACATACTTCGCAGTTATGAGATGTGAAAATGGTACAAAATGTATAAAGGCAATCGACAAACCTCTCGTCCTTCTCCTTTCTGCTCATCTTCTTGTCGTCAGCCAGCTTACGAGCCATCTCGCGGGCGACAGCGTCTGCCCTGCGCACAGCTACGCGGTGCTTCAATTGGAACTTGGTATTCCTGTACGCCAGCGCGAGTAACCAAGTGCTTGCCGCCGTCACCATGGCGAACCACGCTAGGGAAGAGCTTACTTCCAGGGCGTGAACTCTCCAGAATAACCCTGTAAACACACGTAGATAGCAATGAATCCTACGCCTACTTTCACTGCTCCGCAATATAAGAATAATGTATAAAACTCGATAGTTTATCGACATTACAATGTAGTAAAAGTATTAAGTTATTACTTACATATGGGAATAGCAGATACAATGAAGGCATTTCCGTAAAATAGAGCCGATGACTTCGTCGACACATTACGGCTGAAATCTTGTAGAAGTAGTTCCTCCTCTTTCGTAAAAGCCTTGTTTTCTTTTGCCAACATGATTGTTTATTTAATATTGATCTGATATTCACCAAAACTTAACACGAACTACGTGCAGAAAATACAGAGATAGCTGAATATGCCACCGCTCCAAATCAATTCAGCTGGCCTAGCTGTGCGCTGGCGAGCGAAAGTCAAACGTCAAATGACATGTAAGCAACGTGTCAAAAATATTGCTATCAATAAAAACCTAATATGTTTTTAAACAAAACCGTAAAATACTAATTCGTGCGTCTAGTGGTCGCTGCAAATCGCTGGCAGCATTGATTTGTAATTAATGCACGTTGATTTGTGATCGAGGCAGGAGGCTAATGTCCATATATAAATCCAAAGATAAAACAATGAATAAGTATATAAATTAGTCGATTTGACCATTGATTTGTATTATAATTTTATAACTAGTCTGTGAGTGCTATGATATATAATATTATCTGTATTTTTAACAGATGTCAAGGAAAACAAATTTAAAAAATAAGCGTTACGCGTTTGGAGTTGTTGTGATTATAAAATTACATTGCACTCTATTAAATGTTAATGGAAATCTATTGGCCGTCCTTATAACATAGTAATTAAAATGAGCCACTTTGAGTTTAATATACCCTTACAGAAAGATGAATTATTAGAATCTCATGTGGGACAATATCATGTAGAAGATGTTGTTCCACCACGCATACTATTATCAAAATTACAAGGTAATATAAACATTTTATCTGTATTGTAATATACAACTGTAACTGTATTGTAATGTTCAAGTAACTGTACTCTTAACTCAATATCTTTTTTATTATATTAGACGCCGCACGAGCTTTCAATTCAGATGGAGTTGAATACATTTTGGAACACTTTGATACTTACTTCTCTATTATTGTACACGGCAACAAACTCGAATGGAACGTTATAAACAAAGGTATTTTCTCGGTCTACGAAGTTTCCTAATATTGTAATATTTTTTAAATTACTGTGTAGTTACTTGTGGGGTCTAACTTGAGACTAATTTACAGGATTCGATCATGTTGTGCGTGCGGCTAAAACTTTATGCAACCACCTCGAACTAATATTACAGGAACAAGAGATTGATGCTGATCTACGAACTAAAAACTTAAACATTTTAAAAATGATTATGTATTTATTTACGCAAATTATGAAAACAAAGAACACTAAATTGGCTGCTGATGTAAGTTATTAGTGTATAAATAACTAAATGGTTGTAGGTTTATATATTATACCTATAAGACTTTTTTCCTAATCACAATTTGGATTGTCCTATATAATCTAATGTAGGTATAACAATTTTAAAGAAAATTCTTTATACAACCTGTTTCATGAATCTGATACTTTTTGTTTATAGAACTCCACAAAGCTTACATTGGGCAAAAAGGGTAAGAAGGCAGCCAATGATGAGGAGTTCTGTGGTTGGACTGAGTCTGATAAGCAAGCATCTCTGGTCAC
The DNA here is from genome assembly GCA_946251915.1 of Abrostola triplasia. NCBI lineage: Eukaryota > Metazoa > Arthropoda > Insecta > Lepidoptera > Noctuidae > Abrostola > Abrostola triplasia. Next base: position 4,710,102 of record OX276432.1, on the reverse strand, counting down.
ACTGCATATGGTGCTTCAGCAGCCCCTATTCAAGCTGTGGGACCCTCCACTGGCTGAAGATAACTTTGTATCGTAAGTTTGGCTAAGATCAATAATACATAAAGAGACATAAACTCACGCCTGTTTCTCAGAGGGGTAGGCAGAGACTACAGAGTTCCATTTGCTACAATCTTGGCAGCAATAACAATGACATATCAACATTCTTCTGGATGGTATTTGCAGAGATTATCTATTACACACAGATCCTTCACTAGATATAACCAGTCTCCTGCCATGGTGGGAAATATATTGTAGTTTCTTGTCAGTAAGGTTTTAAATAATTATGATATTAAAAATTGTATTGATACTTGACTGGGTTTGACTGACAATCAAATAATTAGGTATTTGTCCCACAATATTAATAACATATTCAAATAGCTAGATGTAGGATTGTACTATTGATTTATAACTAATTTATTTGAAACTAAAATAAATCTTAATTACAGGATGGTGTCTGAGCCCTGCTACAAGGCATTAGAAGAACAGATAATTAAAAACAAATCTGTGAGGGAAACTGTGTTCCAAGTGCTTGGTGTTCTCATCAAGAAGTACAACCATGGCACCTCGTGTCTTATAAAACTGGTCCAGGTAATACTCATCCCGTCTCTAACAATATCTGACCTGTACCATTATTGTCCTCTTACCATGAACTCTTAAAGCAGAACAGTTTACATTGTGGAAACACTACGATGCCGTTACATGCACGTAGTTTCCACTGCGGCGTGAATGCGTAATGCGGTGTCTCGCTGGGCGAGGCTGCAACCAAAATACTGCAGCTTAAAGTATTATTATGCAAAATCTATATGCACAGAAAGTATTATTAAACATTATCTACCTGGCTGCTTCTGCACTAGAATACAGTCATTTATTAATGTATTATGATAATGGTTTTTGCATTCTGATTGGATGTTACATTCATTTATCTATCCTCAGATCCTACAAATGGTGGAACATTCAGTGTCGCCCATATGTGCAGGAGTGGTACAATTGACAAAAGACTTTGGACTTGGGACATTTGGACCTGAGATGGTATGTGTTAAATTTGCCAGCTGAATGCTAAACTTTCATTTTAGTAGACGAAGAGCATCTATGAATTTTAAACTTCTGGTAATAATTGTAGGTGCGTGAAATAGCTGAGGCTTTAGCGTCAACAGACGAGGAGAACGCCGGTGCGGGCACCGAGCAGGGCGCCGCCAGAAACTGCGGCGCATTCTTATTGGAGCTCACCAAAGAGCTGCCTAAAGAGATGACTAATGCTATAGCCACCATACAACATTACCTAGAAAGTGATGAAGTAAGACTGCATTTTTTTATTAATGCATAGTGTTATTTTAATTAATCAATAATTTTCAAGAAAGATTCTACCTATTTCACTTCTCAGTATGATAATGTTAAATATTTCGATTTAAAAAGGGTTTGCAGTATTCATTTTAAATTCAATTACATTGTCGGTATGTATTTTTTTTTTACGTCGCCTCACTCAGGGAATTGCTCCTGTATGTGGGTGCGATTCACAAACATGAAATATCACATACACAGACTCAGGACAAACATCTGCGGATAGTGCAATTTTTTGTCCTGTGCGGGAATCGAACCCACAACCCTTAGCGCAGTAGTCTAATCGCTGCGCTACTGCACCAATCAGGTTGTCAGATAATGTATTTTATAAATTTTTCGAAATGTTGAATATTTTGAAAATAGACGAGCAGTCACTCGACACCGAAACCCGATGCGACGCAGTCTGCGCCATTTAGAATAGCGAAGTATTATTCAACTTATTTGATGCACGAAAATGTATACATCATAGATATTATATCGAGGGGTGAAAGGCTATTTGGTTTAAGCGACATCTAGGGCGATATTGAGTTATATATGTATATTTGAAAGCGTGAGTGTGTCATTACGCGTGGCACTGCACATCCTCCAGTCTCGGGTTAAAGTAATTTTTCTAGTCATTAGTGAGCTGGCCGTAGCATTAGTTAGTAACGATGTACCCTGTGGGCAGTCGTACACGCTGCGCATCAGCGTGCTGGGCATGATGTGCGAGGTGCTGAGCGTGGAGCTGCGCGGCGAGGGCCTGCGCGACGAGCTGCGCGCGCAGCGGGACGACTTCCTCGACGACCTGTACGACCACCTGCACGACACCTCCGCCTACGTGCGGCATAAGGTGGGGGTGTGACCTACACTACTGTACATACTTTAACATAATCATATACTTTTTGTATAATGTTTAGGATAAAATAAAGCCTCTAAGGAAGCTTTAGGTTGGCATTTGTTTCTTGACCTTCTACTTTAATCCATTGCAAAATCTGAGCAGAAACCTTTTGAACATATTTCTATATTTTACCAAATATATTGTCATAAAATAATATTGTGTTATATGGTCTAGTGGTTTTATCTACATCAAAGTGGCGAGATCTAAGTATTTAATAGCAGAAAGTTACTCCTTCGTGTAACAAAGGCGAACAAACATACCTACATAAAATCTTTAAAATCCTAGGCTGATTTATCAACAGCGTCATCTAACACATAGCGGTGAATATAGCATTGTACTATAAAATTAACATTATTAAAGTCATATTGAATAACCCAGGTCCTTCAGTTCTGGTGCCGGCTTCAGCGGGAGAACTGCGTGCCAGTGACGCGGCAGCGCAGCGTGCTGGAGCGAGGCATCGCCAGGCTCAAGGACAAGGCCGCGCTCGTCCGGAAGGCTGCTATACAACTGCTTAAGGTATTCTGGCTACCTATCTCAAAACCATTCGTGTGTCAGTATTTAAGACTAGTTGTATGTATTGCAGTCTATAAGATCAGACTATAATTATTTTGCTGGTAGTAAGTAATCTTTCTTATTTCTACATTTTTTTCCACTCTTTCCAGATATTCTTAGAGTGTAATCCATTTTCGGCGCAATTGAAACTCGATATTCTGGAAGAACAATTGAAAAGTGAACAAGAAATATTGGATGATCTTCGAAAGAAGCTAAACCCTGGCCCTGATTCTGAACTAGTCAAGAAATGGGAGAAAATAGAGGATGACGTAATAAATGCAATTAAAACAGGTATCGACATCCTGACGCAAGATGAGCCCGAACTGTCGCAGGCGTCGTTGGAAAACTTGTACGACTCGATTCGTAAACATTTACGAGACAAAAACTATTACAAGGCATACTTAATTGTTAAACATACTGAGAGGCAGTACCCAGATGCAAAGCTACTCAGGTGTGACATGGAAAAAAGTGATCAGGTAAATATTAAAACTTACCTAAAAATATAGTAGAAAATATTTATATAATTTTCTTATTTGATAGCATAATAACTGCAAAATATCGTGTAATTACAGATCAATTACTTCGTCGCACTCCTTCGTAATATGTTCATCATACCGGACAGGAGGCAGTCTCTGACCCAGCAGTGTGAGTCAGAGCTAGCACTATACAAACGCTTAGAGGAAAAAGAAAGTATAGTGGCCTTCCTACAAGAGTCTGTTCACTTCAGCCGCATGGTGTCGGAAGCCGTGCCGGTCATAAACGCCTTGCTGATGTCCAAGCAAGCCGGGGACGTCAGCGAGGCCATAGACTTCTTTACGACAGCACACCACTTCAATATAGAATCTGCTAAGACGGGCGTTGCTAATATGTTGCTGCTTGTTTGGTCGCCGGATCAGGTAAGCTTAGGACGTGGGCTATTATTATTACAGGATTTCCATTACTAGGTAAACCCCACAATGTAACTGTCATATTTAAATTACATTGACATAAACATACTAGCCGAAGAGCTTATTTGCCTTAATGAGACTATAATTCCATATATTTAGTGAACTGTTCTTTGTACTTCGAAGGATAAACGTGAAGCCGTAGAGCGTGCGTACCGCGACATGTATTTGGAGTGCGACAACAAGGCGGAGCGCGCGCGGTCCTTCGCCATCGCCAAGAAGCTGGTGTCGCTCATGACGCACATCGACCGCGGCAGTGCGCTCGCGCTCGAACACCTCGTCGACAAGTGGGTGGAGAAGGGGGATATAAGTCCTGCTATCATACAGGTATGACACGCGTCTCATGTGCCTCCTCTACCTAACAAACATGTCAAGCTGAAACATGGTACATTCTTGCGCGCTTTGCAGGTGTTCTGGGAAATATTCCTGAAGAAAATTGACGGAACGACCGACATGGACAGTTACGCCGCGTTGTCTCTTCTCGTTATGGTGGCCAAAGCAAAGCCCTCCGTGGCCCTAGCGAACCTAGACGTCATACAAACACACGGCCTGACAGCAGACTACAGGTCAAGGAATCTGAGCCTCCAACTTCTGCTGCCCTTGACGAAAAAAGGACAAAGATATCCTGCTGACCATGCAATATTTACGTCAATATTCGACAGTTTTATGGAAACATTCTCCAAGTATGACAGATTCACGTCATTCGCTGCTAATTCCATAGACCTTATATACGCAATCTGCGATACTCCTGAAATTCTATGTGGGAAAATGCTAGCAGAAATGTACAAGCGCGTGGAAGAGACGATGGTGAAGGACAGTGAAGATGCGGAGGAGGTGAGCCTGCCCATAGAGATGTTGACTCGCTTTGTGTTCGTGCTGGGCCACGTGGCACTGCAGCAGCTTATATACCTCGATATATACGTGTATAGCGAACTCAGAAGGAGAAATCAGGTAATAAAATCATTTTTTACCTAGATACTAAAAGGCAGAAAAAAAATCAAATGATAATACAAAACATAATAAAAAAAATTCCAGGTTCGTGAAGATCGGAAAAAAGAAGAGAAACGTAAGAAGAAAGCGGGCGTCTTCGCGACCCCTGGACGACGCGGCCGCGCGGACGAGCTGCGGCGGCTCACGCTCATGAACCTCAGCAACGCCAGCGCCTCCTCGCGGCAGCAGCGCTCCGCCTCCGTCACCTCCAACAAGGGACCCTCGGTGAGCCGCCACATTTGATAGACTGACAATTTTTTTATTTGTTAACTGCTGACTGGCAAATAGTCTGGTATAATAATATTTTGTGGTAAACTGCCGAATACATCATTACATTTGAAATCTATTATCCCTGCTCATTAAAAATGTTCGATGTGTACGGCAGGCGAACACGACGATGACCGAGGAGGAGGCCGCGCTGGAGGGCGCGGTCGCGGACGACGCGGACGCCGAGTACGTGCGCGGCGTGTGCGAGCGGGACATCGTGGGCGGCGCATGCGCGCTGGGGCGCTACGTGCCGCTGCTGCGCGCGCTGCTGGCCGGGCCCGCGCGCCCCGCGCCCGCGCTGCAGGCCGCGGCCGCGCTCACCTTCACCAGGTCGGCCGTATACTAATTATAATTATGTTAACAATACAAGCGTGACGATATATTTACTTTATTATTATTAGGTTCATGTTGGTATCGAATGCAGTTTGTGAAGAAGGTCTTCAGCTTATGGTCACTGTCCTCAAAAAGTCCAAAAATGTTTGCCTGAGAACCAACCTGACCATAGCCTTCGCCGACCTTACTCTAAGGTTTCCAAATCTTACTCAACCCTGGACTCATCATATTTATCACATGTAAGTAATTCATGTAACTTAAAATCTTCTTAAAGTTTCAGTAGTGATTTAAGAAAGTTTATACAAGGTGTAATTTATTTTAGACTTAACGACGAGGAGTTAGAAATTCGACAATGCGCAGTAAAAATGCTGTCGTTTTTAGTACTACACGAAATGGTTCGCGTGAAAGGTCAGATCGCAGACATGGCACTGTGCTGCGCCGACAAGGATGCGCGCGTCGCCTCCATGACGCGGCTATTCTTCAAGCAACTGTCACAGAAGGGCAACGCGCTGTACAACGTCATGCCGGACATCATATCGAGGCTCAGTGACCCGGAGCTGAATGTACCTGAAGAACAATACAGAGTGATCATGAAGTAAATACTGACTCATTTTCTATACGTAAACACGCTTACATGACAAATGCAGCTAATGTGCAACTTGCACGCTCGCTAACAGTGCTTGAACGCCTTCAAAGTTATTGTCTATTCGCTATGGATAAAATTTAATTTTCTGATGTGATTATTACTAAAACATAATTTGTTTATCAGGTACATAACATCACTTATCCAAAAAGACCGACAAATGGAAGCCCTAGTAGAAAAGTTGTGCCAAAGATTCAAGCTTTCAACCGAAGAACGTCAGTGGCGCGACCTTGCTTACTGCCTGTCCCTATTCACATATAACGAGAGATCACTGCGCAAACTTATAGAAAATCTTGACTGCTATAAGGACAAATTACATTGCTCTGGAGTTATGGAGTCATTCAATGCTCTAATGAACAACACGGCTAAAATGGCTCGCAATGAAATTAAGGTAAGACGAAATACTCTCGTACTAGCGATTGAAGCTAGTGAAAGATACAAACATTATCTATTGGATTACATAATGTTCGTATACTGTTATTTACGTTGAGTTGTAACATAGAACTATCCTTATAGACTCTAGTGACCGAGTTGGGTGACAAAATAGAAGAATGTTTTGCTGTTCGCGAGGGCGAAGAAGGCAACACTGAAGATGGCAGTGAATGCGGCGGCGCGAGTGAAGGTGAACCGCGTCGGAACGAGACAGTGCGGGCGACGCCGCGGCGCAAACCTGCACCTAGGCGCAACCGGAGACGTTCCTCTTCGAGCCCCGATGAGGTACAATTAATTGAAGCTCGATAACTGACGAGAAACTATACAAACACTGACTCAAGACACCAAAAAACCATTTAGATAAGATAGGGCCCTGAATTGAGCCTTGGGGCTTTCTTTTTTTTTCTTACGTGATTTTGTTCTTGTCTCTTAACAAGGTTCGTTAATAAAGCTGTGTGTTTTCTGTTTAGCAGAATGAACCACCAAATAGCGATAAGTCTCCTCCAACCGTAAGAAAGTCAAGTCGTAAAGCGGCGAGAAACAACAAAGCTGCAGCGATTGTGTCAGATGACTCAGGTCAGTTGCGATATTAGTTGTATTGTATATAAAGGGGATATAACTATTCAGAGTTTTTTAATAGTTATAATAACATTTTATTATATAATATATTATTAAAATATATAAAATTTATTTAATAAGGTGACAAGTTCATTCTACATTATATTAATTTATTTTACATTAATAAAGGTGAGATTAAATGTAATAACCTTTATTATAGATGAGGATTTCCAGAAAAAAGACGACGAAGATGTCTTCAAAAAACCATCTGTTAAGAAAACGACACGAAGAAGAAAGTGAAAACGTATTTTTATAGCAAAAAATATTATAGACATAAAATGTAATTATTTTCTTGAATATGGTTTTATTTATTAAGTCATACACGGTTATATATAGAAAGGCGCAAGTTACAAAATATTTAAATATTCTTTTAAAGGTATGTGATCAGGTGGTATAATTTATTTTATTACTAATGCGCCTTATCACATCTGGTAAGAGGGCAGTTAGTAGTCTTAGAGCTCATACGCATTGTCAGACTATCCGCACTGCGGGCAGCCCGCCCAGTCCCCGTGCACGTGATACAGTCGACCAAGACCATGGTCTACTGCAACTTCTCTCACGCTCATCTTTGCAATGGCTCGATATAACCGCAAATGGCAACGCTTCCTCAACTGCACTGTCCGATTACCCACAGTGTGGGTAACCGGACAGTGCGTATAAGCTCTTAAGCAACGGCCACACAAAAGACACGCGGCGAAGGCGCAGATGGAGCGCCGTCGAGAGTTTTTAAAACGCATTGCGCCTCGTCCGCACCTCCGTTCTTGCCCGTACCCCGTTCCTGTATGTTATGCCATAGGGCGCAGACGAATAGTTTTTTCTGTATGTTTAGCGTCGCGACGTTCAATACATTTTTTATGAAAGTTAAACAAAGAAGGTAAAGTCGTAGGTTGTCTTACCAAAGAAAAATCTTACAAAGTTGTGATTAACCTGCGCTCTAGAGTCTTTGATAGAGATTCCATTTATATTCTGTGGTAGAACTGGTCAACTGACAATTTGATGACAATGACATTAAATTTATTTTTCAGCTGATTGTGTAGTTTGTGTTTGTTGTTATGATTATGAAAGCAACGTTGTTAGCCGGTTTTCTTAAAAGAAATAACCTATGTACAATTGTTATTTTACTTCTAAATATTTTAATGATTCGATCTAGCTTAGCAATGGTTTCTCTTCATTTTAAATGTCGTGGAGGAGTTTATCCTCGATCTAACATTGAAAGGTATTCTGTCCCTGATAACAAAGTTAGCTGGTCTTCGGAATTCATAGAATATAAACCACCAAATCATACCGCATCGTCCGTAAATGGACAACCGTGGGCAGACCCGAATATAGGTAAGTTCACTTTACAATAAAGTTCCTCATGATTAGAAAGTGTTTAAAAGTTGAAATTTATATATTTGCATTTTTGTTTGAAGATCATCCTGACTTTAAGCCAAAGTGGAACAGTATTGATGGAAAAGTTAACAGAGTTAGCTATACAGGCCAATATAAAGTAGAAAATGGATATCCATTAAATCCTGTTGGAAGGACGGGCATCTCTGGTCGTGGTGTTCTTGGGAGATGGGGACCTAATCATGCTGCTGATCCTGTGGTTACACGCTGGAAGAGATATGAGAGTGGTGGAATTGAAAATGATGAGTCTTGTAACAAGTAAACAGCATTTTAACAGAAGTACTTTTTGTACCATATACAAGTATAATAAATGATATTCTATTTTATTCTAAAAATATAACCAATATTTGTTTTAGGCCTATTCTACAATTTGTGGCTGTGAAAAGACGCGACACTGGAGAATGGGCACTGCCAGGTGGAATGGTAGATCCTGGGGAGAAAGTGAGTGCTACAGCAGTAAGAGAGTTCCAAGAAGAAGCTACTAACTCTCTGGTGATGGCTAAAGGTCAGCATCAAATAGTTACTACTTAAATAAGTAATTTCTTGAATACCTATGTATATCAATCAAATTAATAATTTAAAAAAAATCTTTTTTTTTTTTTTTAAGTAGGTAGGTATACTTTTTATTTACAAGGTTATTTACAATTCTTAAAAATAAATATATACAAAAATAAAAAATTTAAATTTAAGGTTAGTTGACGCTTCACGTGACCTGTTTTTCGGCCAAAGAATTAGCATTGCCATTCAACGTGGCAATGCCGCCAGCCTTTTGGGCACCCTACCAGTCGACAGCGATGAGGACGAATACTTTGATACATAATTTTTAGTTTAAAAAAATCTTTTAGATGAAAAAGAAGCTTGGCTTAAGAAATTTCAAAAATTCTTTAGTGATGGAGATGTAGTCTACCAAGGATACATAGATGACCCTCGGAATACTGACAATGCCTGGATGGAGAGTGTCGCCTACAATTTCCATGACGAGAATGGTTCAACAGTTGGAGCCTTGAAACTCCATGCAGGGGATGATGCTGTTGGTGTGCGGTGGGTGGACATCACCCCAGATATAAAACTATATGCAAGCCATACAGATATTGTGATGCAAGTATTTAACAAACATGTCACAAAGTTTTCTCAATAGCAACAAACTATGTCATCTCAGCAAAAATGGAAAAATCGCCTTGTGTGTGACACTTAACTATATTTAATATTTTTAACACTCAGTACCATTAATATTATTGTCGAAATACTATTGGAAATATTAATGATCCAATGATAACAATTGTAACTTCGAACAAAATAAATGTGAATTTTTAAGTGAACAAACATAAATTAAGTCTCACATTATCTTTGATAAAACCATGTCATACTCACTAGTTGTAACTAACTATATTTTATATTTATTGAACTTTGTTACAGTAATACGGAATTTTTCAATTTATTTTTAACCGAGTGTTCCAACATTATTTGCATTAACTCCATTAGTTTAACATAGGATTAAGAAAAATAAAACCTCAATTATAAAACAACTACATTATTTATTTTCCTTTCAATAAGCATACAGAAATTTGACAAGAACTTAAGCCATTATAGTAACATAATTATTGTCTAACTGAAAAGATGACACTTTGCATCTCAATAAACTAAATCTTTACTTTAAACAATTCATTAAAGAAAATGGAAGTTTAATAAACAAGCTACGGTTTAAATAAATAACACACTATTGATATAAAAATATAATTATGTAGTATAAGTTAATTAGATTGGCTGTCACACCATCAACAGAAAGTAAAAAAACACACCATCATCATCAGCCGGAAGACGTCCACTGTTGAACAAAGGCCCACTCAAAAAAAACACTTGCACAGGCAAAATAATAAGTAATTACAATAGTATCATTTAGCTAAAGCACTTATAAAATTTTAATTTAACATACATTTGTGTTTACCTTAATAATTATATGACGTGTTTATTAAGCTAAATGTAAGCAGTAGAACATAATAGAATCTAGTAGTAAATAACTGAGGCCTGTAGATACTGGTGTGACTGCCTCTCAAATGTGTGATTTTATATAAATCGTCTGTAATACGTGCTACGGCCAATGATGATGATTATCAATTATCGTCATTAATAATAACTATACCCAACCCATATGATTTTATCACCTTCATGCTAGGTAAAACTCATACGAGATGATTTGATCTTACAAATATTCTCCACATATAACATCACACCTGTATTCAGATGTGCACATATAGTACACCCACATTATCGCTAGTTATGTTATAGGTCTCAATGTAATAAGGAGCGAGTCTATTGCCTTCAATCGGGCACAAATCCAGCAACCGTGCTGCAACTGAAAATGACCTAATGGTAAAACTCAGTAACACTGCCTGACCCATGATTCGAAACCTCAAGACCTCATGCTTAGCAGTCGCGTTTAGCGATCACTCAGCATGAGGTCGTGGGTGCATCGAGGTCTGCAGTGTAGTGTTATCTACAAGTAAAATAAATATTTGTATTAAATTTGGCTTTGGACTTTTTAAAATTATCCCTTATCGCAGTTATAAAAGTCATGTTCCAAGTTTTATTCCTCAGCTACCGACACATTGTTCAGAGAGACACAAACTTAATTACATCATCTGACCTCATATCTATAGTCTGATAAGAATGAAAGTATTTTGTTATTCCTGACCTGTATTTAACGGATCTTTATAACAACTTATCTGAACTAAGTAGGTAAGTTTTTATATAAATAGTCATGCGTTCAGAACAAAACTAGTTGTAAACAATATAAGATTCAATTTCGTTTTATCGTCAAAACTGACGACATTAAGATCATACTTGTTTCTACATTTTTAAAGCTACTGTTTCCGAAATCGTTAAATTTAACGTAATACAACATTGACCCAGTTTCAGACACCCTCCTATACACTGCAACAACGGAGTTCGCATCAAAACATTTTTATGAAATCCTTTCAATGACTAGTTAACACTATTTTCCAAGATCGCCTCGTATTAATACAGTATCAAATGTTATAAATGCAAATAAATGATTTCATTTGTAAAACCACATGGCAAACACGATTTTAACTCAGCAATAAACAATAGAAGGCCTCTACATAATTCATATAATTATTTAGAGGCCTTTGTAATTAACATTAACGAATATTATATACAGTCTTATATACCAAATTCGAGATGCCGTAGCAATCCGGGAGAACTTGATTTGTCTTAGAAAAATGAGTAAACAACTAGAGATAAAAATGAAATAAAGGTCTTATGTATTAGTATTATTAGTAGTTCCAATGTCTATCTACAATTGATTCACCCATCCAATATACTTTCCGTAGTGTTCTAACTACAAACAAAGAAAATTATTCTAACATAATAATATGTTAGTATTGTGACATAGTGTACCTATAACAATTACTTTTACAAGTAAAATTTAATATTGCAACATAAAACAAGCAATAGTAGTTCTTACTGTGTCGTAAACGACAAAATAGTAGATTTCTCTTGTATTTTCTCAGCATGTTTTGGAAATATGTGAAGTTTCTTATTATCTTCATTTTATACCTTCAAATACATATACCATAGTTTTGTATTCAAGTTCGAAAAAAACATCAATAAATATTTATTTTCCTCAATGAGATTATTGTTCCAAGACGTTCACATCTAAAACCTTTCCTTCTAAATGAATATTTAATTTCTACAGAAAAGAAAAGCAATTGTTAAAATATTATATTTCAAGAGGTCTTATTTTAAAAGGATACTAATATAGCGGTTAAGGTTATTCATATTGTCCTTAACACAATATGAATACGACCATAAAAAATATAATCGTAAACAGACAAATTAATGCCTTTTTCAGATAGTTAAACGTAAATCTACCATAATTCAACGATTTACTTTAAAATAGTAAGAATAATATAGACAACCACTCCTGACACGTGCAAGTAATATGCATGAGGCTCATAACGCATTTGCATAATATTAATATTCGTATCAAATGCATCTGAAGAATAAAATCTTATTCAACCTTATCATCACATTCAACAATAAAATATTTATGAAATATTGTCGATTTGTAATCGTACAAAGAGTTACAAATCTATAGAATAGATATCACAATTTTGTCCATATCACAGCGAGATGTGAAATGCGAGTAGATGCTACGTGGCCATGCCGATGGGCGATAGAGAGCTGTACGCTCGGTAACAGTTCACGTCGTTCATCAGGCGTTGGATGTTCTGCGTGAAGGTGGGCAGGTCCTGCATATAAAAATATATTATGTAGGTGATGACCGCTATAAACATACGCTTGCTGTCGTAAAATCCTTAAATAAATGAGTGTTACCGTGTCGGGCGGGAACTGCGCCAGATGGTGCTGGTGTTCGGGGGACAGGCCGGGCAGCGAGCTGAGGAAGTGCGGCAGGAAGGCAGAGCGGAAGGCGGCGAAGTCCACGAGCGCCATGGCGTGCACGGCTGCCGTCACCTCGTCGCGCGCCAGCGAGCGCCAGCCGCCCTCCGCCAGCCCCAGGAGCAGCACGGACAGGAACTCGCCCAGGAACTCCGTGCGGAACATCACCTGATACATGCTCACTTATATGACTTATAATCCGATATTTTAGGTAATGTATAGAATACCTAAAACTTTCAGATAATGTATGAAATATAATTGATTTATACATTGCCCAGGCATTCTATTTAATACCGAGTAAACAGCCGGTAATGTGTAAAAGACGAGCAGGGAAGGGGGATTACCATCAAAATATTATTATTAATTTCTGATGTTGCGGTGGTCACCAATCCAACCAGTAATTTTTAAATTAATGAAGCTCAGCAACAGACAGTCCAACTAAGGCGTCGTCCTAGGTGAGCGACGTAAAGCGGCGCGATGCGACGCGGTACGTCGAATACTTCACGCGACGTGTGTCCTACTTCATAGTCATCGGTTTTTTTACATTCCGTGTTGCCAGTAAAAACACATTCCGGTTTCCCAGAAATGTGGGAGTTCTTAATCATGTATAAAGGAAACTAGTTTGTGGTCTTTTTTATACATAATTAATATTATGTTTTATTGACCAATGGTGATTGACGTAAATATTCACACTTCTAAAATCTGATCGCAATAAAATATAATTCACTAACATAATTTTTGTTCACTTACTTACCTACTTTATATTATTATATATTTTGATTTGACATGAGATAAATATATGTTATCGTACTACACGTCGTCTGCGTCGCATCTCTTCGCTATAATACAATGACTATTTGATATTTTCGAGTTACGTCGCATCGCGTCCTATTACCGCGTTTATCGCTTACCTAGGTCGACGGGTAAACAAGGTTCACTGGCTTTGTTGTATTTTTTTATAAAACCACTGAAATAACATTGATAAATACAGAGCAAAATATATTAACTTTACACATTGCCAGTGGACCAGCAGTTTCTGTACAATGCCTAGGTAAAGTATGTAATGAGCAATAATATTTTATACATTGCGTGGACGTCCCAGGGATTCTATATAATACTAGGGTAATACAGATTGCCGGTTCAATTATACATAAGTATAACTATTATTAGTGTATCACTATTTCCCGCAGCAGGAAATATTCCTCACCTTGTGGTACAGTTTGCACTTGGTGTTGAGCGCGTCGAGCGTGTCGATGTTAAGCCTCAGCAGCTCAATGTCTGGCTGCAATAGGGCTCGCCCCAGAGCGGCCAGTGCGGCGCGGAGCTCGTCCGTACGCGCACTGCCTTCTGCTTCGTCGCACTTATTAGGGAAGAAGTACCGCCAACGATGTATCAGCACACTAAAACATAATTAATCTATATTAAAGTAAGTTGCGGGCAACCGGTGGTTGCAATTGGCAAGCTGTCGTTCATTGTGGCGTTCTAAGGGGAGGCCTTTGTTCAACAGTGGACGTCTTCCGGCTGATGATAAAACGAAGTAGGTTTGTTAGTTTGTTTGATTTTCATGTTTTTGATTTGTTCGATTCGTCTCCGCCCCGAACAGTAGAATAACTATTAAAATGTCGAAAACTTCATGAAATAAAAATGAAACGAGTAATTAATTATGAAAGAAAGCGCGCGCCAGGTCGGGCGCGTCGCAGGAGGCGCGCGGCAGCACGTGCCGCTGCAGCACGCCAGCCCCGCCCGCACCCCGCCCAGCACTAGAGGACGGTGGTAGTGTACCTGGCCAGCAGGCGGTAGGCGGCGCGCGCCAGGTCGGGCGCGTCGCAGGAGGCGCGCGGCAGCACGTGCCGCTGCAGCACGCCAGCCCCGCCCGCACCCCGCCCAGCACTAGAGGACGGTGGTAGTGTACCTGGCCAGCAGGCGGTAGGCGGCGCGCGCCAGGTCGGGCGCGTCGCAGGAGGCGCGCGGCAGCACGTGCCGCTGCAGCACGCCAGCCCCGCCCGCACCCCGCCCAGCACTAGAGGACGGTGGTAGTGTACCTGGCCAGCAGGCGGTAGGCGGCGCGCGCCAGGTCGGGCGCGTCGCAGGAGGCGCGCGGCAGCACGTGCCGCTGCAGCACGCCAGCCCCGCCCGCACCCCGCCCAGCACTAGAGGACGGTGGTAGTGTACCTGGCCAGCAGGCGGTAGGCGGCGCGCGCCAGGTCGGGCGCGTCGCAGGAGGCGCGCGGCAGCACGTGCCGCTGCAGCACGCCAGCCCCGCCCGCACCCCGCCCAGCACTAGAGGACGGTGGTAGTGTACCTGGCCAGCAGGCGGTAGGCGGCGCGCGCCAGGTCGGGCGCGTCGCAGGAGGCGCGCGGCAGCACGTGCCGCTGCAGCACGCCAGCCCCGCCCGCACCCCGCCCAGCACTAGAGGACGGTGGTAGTGTACCTGGCCAGCAGGCGGTAGGCGGCGCGCGCCAGGTCG
Source organism: Abrostola triplasia (assembly GCA_946251915.1). Lineage (NCBI taxonomy): Eukaryota > Metazoa > Arthropoda > Insecta > Lepidoptera > Noctuidae > Abrostola > Abrostola triplasia. Next base: position 4,694,793 of record OX276432.1, on the reverse strand, counting down.
GGCGCGTCGCAGGAGGCGCGCGGCAGCACGTGCCGCTGCAGCACGCCAGCCCCGCCCGCACCCCGCCCAGCACTAGAGGACGGTGGTAGTGTACCTGGCCAGCAGGCGGTAGGCGGCGCGCGCCAGGTCGGGCGCGTCGCAGGAGGCGCGCGGCAGCACGTGCCGCTGCAGCACGCCAGCCCCGCCCGCACCCCGCCCAGCACTAGAGGACGGTGGTAGTGTACCTGGCCAGCAGGCGGTAGGCGGCGCGCGCCAGGTCGGGCGCGTCGCAGGAGGCGCGCGGCAGCACGTGCCGCTGCAGCACGCCAGCCCCGCCCGCACCCCGCCCAGCACTAGAGGACGGTGGTAGTGTACCTGGCCAGCAGGCGGTAGGCGGCGCGCGCCAGGTCGGGCGCGTCGCAGGAGGCGCGCGGCAGCACGTGCCGCTGCAGCACGCCAGCCCCGCCCGCACCCCGCCCAGCACTAGAGGACGGTGGTAGTGTACCTGGCCAGCAGGCGGTAGGCGGCGCGCGCCAGGTCGGGCGCGTCGCAGGAGGCGCGCGGCAGCACGTGCCGCTGCAGCACGCCAGCCCCGCCCGCACCCCGCCCAGCACTAGAGGACGGTGGTAGTGTACCTGGCCAGCAGGCGGTAGGCGGCGCGCGCCAGGTCGGGCGCGTCGCAGGAGGCGCGCGGCAGCACGTGCCGCTGCAGCACGCCAGCCCCGCCCGCACCCCGCCCAGCACTAGAGGACGGTGGTAGTGTACCTGGCCAGCAGGCGGTAGGCGGCGCGCGCCAGGTCGGGCGCGTCGCAGGAGGCGCGCGGCAGCACGTGCCGCTGCAGCACGCCAGCCCCGCCCGCACCCCGCCCAGCACTAGAGGACGGTGGTAGTGTACCTGGCCAGCAGGCGGTAGGCGGCGCGCGCCAGGTCGGGCGCGTCGCAGGAGGCGCGCGGCAGCACGTGCCGCTGCAGCACGCCAGCCCCGCCCGCACCCCGCCCAGCACTAGAGGACGGTGGTAGTGTACCTGGCCAGCAGGCGGTAGGCGGCGCGCGCCAGGTCGGGCGCGTCGCAGGAGGCGCGCGGCAGCACGTGCCGCTGCAGCACGCCAGCCCCGCCCGCACCCCGCCCAGCACTAGAGGACGGTGGTAGTGTACCTGGCCAGCAGGCGGTAGGCGGCGCGCGCCAGGTCGGGCGCGTCGCAGGAGGCGCGCGGCAGCACGTGCCGCTGCAGCACGCCAGCCCCGCCCGCACCCCGCCCAGCACTAGAGGACGGTGGTAGTGTACCTGGCCAGCAGGCGGTAGGCGGCGCGCGCCAGGTCGGGCGCGTCGCAGGAGGCGCGCGGCAGCACGTGCCGCTGCAGCACGCCAGCCCCGCCCGCACCCCGCCCAGCACTAGAGGACGGTGGTAGTGTACCTGGCCAGCAGGCGGTAGGCGGCGCGCGCCAGGTCGGGCGCGTCGCAGGAGGCGCGCGGCAGCACGTGCCGCTGCAGCACGCCAGCCCCGCCCGCACCCCGCCCAGCACTAGAGGACGGTGGTAGTGTACCTGGCCAGCAGGCGGTAGGCGGCGCGCGCCAGGTCGGGCGCGTCGCAGGAGGCGCGCGGCAGCACGTGCCGCTGCAGCACGCCAGCCCCGCCCGCACCCCGCCCAGCACTAGAGGACGGTGGTAGTGTACCTGGCCAGCAGGCGGTAGGCGGCGCGCGCCAGGTCGGGCGCGTCGCAGGAGGCGCGCGGCAGCACGTGCCGCTGCAGCACGCCAGCCCCGCCCGCACCCCGCCCAGCACTAGAGGACGGTGGTAGTGTACCTGGCCAGCAGGCGGTAGGCGGCGCGCGCCAGGTCGGGCGCGTCGCAGGAGGCGCGCGGCAGCACGTGCCGCTGCAGCACGCCAGCCCCGCCCGCACCCCGCCCAGCACTAGAGGACGGTGGTAGTGTACCTGGCCAGCAGGCGGTAGGCGGCGCGCGCCAGGTCGGGCGCGTCGCAGGAGGCGCGCGGCAGCACGTGCCGCTGCAGCACGCCAGCCCCGCCCGCACCCCGCCCAGCACTAGAGGACGGTGGTAGTGTACCTGGCCAGCAGGCGGTAGGCGGCGCGCGCCAGGTCGGGCGCGTCGCAGGAGGCGCGCGGCAGCACGTGCCGCTGCAGCACGCCAGCCCCGCCCGCACCCCGCCCAGCACTAGAGGACGGTGGTAGTGTACCTGGCCAGCAGGCGGTAGGCGGCGCGCGCCAGGTCGGGCGCGTCGCAGGAGGCGCGCGGCAGCACGTGCCGCTGCAGCACGCCAGCCCCGCCCGCACCCCGCCCAGCACTAGAGGACGGTGGTAGTGTACCTGGCCAGCAGGCGGTAGGCGGCGCGCGCCAGGTCGGGCGCGTCGCAGGAGGCGCGCGGCAGCACGTGCCGCTGCAGCACGCCAGCCCCGCCCGCACCCCGCCCAGCACTAGAGGACGGTGGTAGTGTACCTGGCCAGCAGGCGGTAGGCGGCGCGCGCCAGGTCGGGCGCGTCGCAGGAGGCGCGCGGCAGCACGTGCCGCTGCAGCACGCCAGCCCCGCCCGCACCCCGCCCAGCACTAGAGGACGGTGGTAGTGTACCTGGCCAGCAGGCGGTAGGCGGCGCGCGCCAGGTCGGGCGCGTCGCAGGAGGCGCGCGGCAGCACGTGCCGCTGCAGCACGCCAGCCCCGCCCGCACCCCGCCCAGCACTAGAGGACGGTGGTAGTGTACCTGGCCAGCAGGCGGTAGGCGGCGCGCGCCAGGTCGGGCGCGTCGCAGGAGGCGCGCGGCAGCACGTGCCGCTGCAGCACGCCAGCCCCGCCCGCACCCCGCCCAGCACTAGAGGACGGTGGTAGTGTACCTGGCCAGCAGGCGGTAGGCGGCGCGCGCCAGGTCGGGCGCGTCGCAGGAGGCGCGCGGCAGCACGTGCCGCTGCAGCACGCCAGCCCCGCCCGCACCCCGCCCAGCACTAGAGGACGGTGGTAGTGTACCTGGCCAGCAGGCGGTAGGCGGCGCGCGCCAGGTCGGGCGCGTCGCAGGAGGCGCGCGGTAGCACGTGCCGCTGCAGCACGCCAGCCCCGCCCGCACCCCGCCCAGCACTAGAGGACGGTGGTAGTGTACCTGGCCAGCAGGCGGTAGGCGGCGCGCGCCAGGTCGGGCGCGTCGCAGGAGGCGCGCGGCAGCACGTGCCGCTGCAGCACGCCAGCCCCGCCCGCACCCCGCCCAGCACTAGAGGACGGTGGTAGTGTACCTGGCCAGCAGGCGGTAGGCGGCGCGCGCCAGGTCGGGCGCGTCGCAGGAGGCGCGCGGCAGCACGTGCCGCTGCAGCACGCCAGCCCCGCCCGCACCCCGCCCAGCACTAGAGGACGGTGGTAGTGTACCTGGCCAGCAGGCGGTAGGCGGCGCGCGCCAGGTCGGGCGCGTCGCAGGAGGCGCGCGGCAGCACGTGCCGCTGCAGCACGCCAGCCCCGCCCGCACCCCGCCCAGCACTAGAGGACGGTGGTAGTGTACCTGGCCAGCAGGCGGTAGGCGGCGCGCGCCAGGTCGGGCGCGTCGCAGGAGGCGCGCGGTAGCACGTGCCGCTGCAGCAGCGCCAGCACGGCGCGCACCAGCATGCCGCCGCCGCCCGCCTCCACGCCCAGCCGCACGCACTCCACCAGCCGCTCCAGCCCGCCCGAGCCACCGCCCCTGTACACCACATAATTATATAAAACGTCTTCCTTTGACAATAACATTCTAATGATTCTCAACAACCGAAAAACATTGGTACCTTTGTGCAACTTCTAGGAACACATCTATGGCGGTGTACGCAAAGTTTCCAAGTTGTGGCAGTAGAGCGGTGAAGAGAGCGAGGAAGAAGTCTGTGATCTCAGGCTCGGCAGAAGCGAACGTTGGCTCACACAACATCCGCAACGCAGTCTCCGCGGCACCTTGGATGCCCTCAGCTATCACCTAATAAATTTAGAAATACTGAGACAGTAAATTATTGTATCATAATGTTATTGGCTATTTTGGCAAAAGAAATAACCTTTTTGGAAGGAGTGGGCGCAGCAGAGAAGGCGTGCAGCAGCGCGGTGAGCGGCGGCAGCGCATGCGCAGGCCCGGCGGAGGCCAGCGCGGCGCCCCACGCGCCCAGCAGCGCGCGCGACGCCGCGCCGCCGCCGCGCAGCGACAGCGACACCAGCGCCTCGCGGACCACGCCCGCCGTCTACCGGGGCCCACACAATAATATGATCAACGGACACATTTGAGGCTTATGTTGTATTATCCACGGTTCATACAACTTATGATTACCTTCGGCTCGAGGTACTGAAGAGATCTTTGTGCATGCTCATACAAATCACCGGCCAGCACTACAGGATCGCTGTTAAATTTCACGATCTTCGCTAGACTTAATAATAAATGGGCCGCAGCGTGACATAAAAGCGGTGGTTCCTGGCAGAAGAAAAATATGTAATTAATTAAACAGCTCTATTTGTTATGCTTATGTACACATTTTATATATGAACACTACACTCACTGGTATTTCATGGGGTAGCAGGAAGGGCACGGCTGATGAGAACAGCCCCTCCATCGTTTGAACAGAAACACCACACTCACTCGCGTAACAGCACCACGCACCCATGCAGGCGAACATCTCCGCGTGTCTGTACAACATGACGTTTTCGGTATCAAATGATATTCACATATTATTATGTTCTTTGTATATGACCATTCCAATAATAAGGAAAAAGTCGAAAATTACCTAATAAATTAATTACGATCAGTTAATTGTTCACCAAGAAATAGATGCACTTACACCTGTACGTGCGCGTGCGCATGGTGGGCGTGGCAGGCCGCACGGTGTGGGCGCGTGAGGGCCGCGCCGGCCAGTGCGGCCCCACAGCGCTCTACCAGCGTTGCACCTAGCGCCCAGCCCGTAGCGCGCCGCGTGCTCTCTGTCTCTATGACCACGGACAACACGCAAATAACATTACACAAACAATTCTAAAAGGAGGGATATCATTAAAAGAAAATTAAAAAAAAAAGCTTTCGCTTTTGGCACCAACGGAATGGAAGTCAAAGTGAGGTGAACGTAAAGTAAATACGAGTTTTCTAAAATTAAATCTGTGTTACCGGCTAACAGCGCAGGCGCAAGTCGACCCAGCACGCGCGTGAGTGTAGCAAGATCCAGCAGCGCGGCCAACAGCCGCTCCCCCTCCCCACCGCGAGTCGCAGCCCGCGCGTGCACGCCGGCCAGGCACTGCCACCGCTCTAACTGGAAACAAACGTTACATGCAAGTACTCGTGCGTAGACGAAATTAAGCACTGAATGTACGTACATCGTGTTCTCTTCAATCCCAGAGCCTTAGGCGTTGTCCTAGGCAAGCGACGTAAAGCAACGCTATAACGCGTTTTTCGCTCACCTAGGACAACGAGTCAAGTACTCTAATTACAGTCCACCGCATTAAAACACCGCCATTAATAAAAACCAATTAAGCAGAGTCCTAACCTTAAGTTATACAATATTTTCAGACAATAACCTTGTACTTCAGGATATTAGTAGGACCAATATATTTTTTAACTTACCACAGCAGTGAACACGTCAAGTGGGGCTAGTTCAGCGACACGAGCTATGCATTCTATACAGTGTTTTAGGAATGTTTGCCATTCAGTCTCGCCCTGAAAAGGGTTTTAAATGTTAATAAATTGTCATTTTTAACAGACTTCAAAAAAGAGGTTATTACTAAAATAATTGGGTAAATAAAAATGTATTTCTTAATACACACTAACGTCATCATCACACACGTCGTTATCAAGGTGTTGTAATTGCGCTTTATTGTGTTGAAACTGTATTTTATTCAACACGCCATTAACAAGCGCTTGTAATGCTTCCCAATACCTGAAATTCAAAACACATCATCAGATTATTTGGTAGATTAATGCCAAGTAGTTAAAGTCATAATGAGTACATACTTTGGTGTATCTTCAGGTTTCAATATATCCATAAATTGTATCCATATATCTAAACAGTTAACAAAAATAGCACATGTGGGCACCTGAAAAATAATTTGAAATTATTATGTTTACTTTCATGCCACGCAACAAAAAATGCATTAGCTTAAAGGAACCTCTGAGGAATAAATTTGTCTGTATTCATAATTACCTGGAATGTAAATTGGAATAGATATGACAAAAATTCTATGGCATCAAATTCGGGCTCTGCCTCCAACCTCTTGAAATGCAATGATACAAATAGTTTTAGGAACTCTGCTAACTTGTTAAGGTAACTGAAATGGAAAAAATGTTAAATTATTGAGGCACTTAGTGCACTGACGAGTTGACAGGTGCCATAAAAACACTTACCACTACAGAGTAGGTCAGAAAAAATAACTTAATATCTGTGTATAAATACTCAAAATGGAGCTCAATATTTCAACACCATAGGAAGTATATCAGATGCAGCCTTATGATCTACGCTACCATATAATACTAACTCGTGGTGCGCGTGCATGATAGCTTGGTGGCTATGTGTGAGGTGTCTCAGCAGGCGCAGCGCACAATGCTGCAGGCGCAGCGCGGTAGCCGCCGACGATGGCGGCGCGTACCGCCGGTATAACAACTCACACACACCGCCCAAACCGCCCAGAGCTGCCTCCACACTCTACACACAAATAAAATCAGGATTCATCACATGGTATTGACCCCTTTTTTTCTGCAAGATCTACCACAGTTAGTCCTAAACGTATAGGCCCAATACGGCTTTACCGCGAAAACAGGCAAAACTTAAAATAACCTCCAGCAACAGTGGGGTTGACTCCATGAACAGCGATGGCTTGACTGCACTATCTTAATATATTTAACATCCAAAGCAAAACCACATTACACAACATATAAATTAAATGACATTTATTCAAGGTTTATGTGGGTTACCTGTGATTGTGTTGCTATACTGCCCCAATAAAAAACAGTGGTAACCAATGATGGAGGTACATGTGATGAAAGTGGCAGCCAAGAAAACAAATGCTGAAGTGTTGTGAGACACTTTACAACTATCTCCATATTCAAGGCCCTGCAACAAGCACAGTTAAGAATTAAAGTAAAAATTGCATTAAATAACAACTATGAAATGTTTTATTTTCACATTTAAAACATTCTACGTTTTACTTACTTATCTGTAGTAGTATTAACTTCATGTGCATTGGCCAAAAGATCTGGCAGTGCAGATGTTTGTGGTAAACCATTGGTAGGTGAAGGTGGTGGATTCGACTGACCTTCCTTTTGAGCATTCTTTTCCAAAATATCTGTTAAATAAAGATAACATTTAAATAAAGAATATATGTTAAATTATAAAGACAGCAGGCTAAACTTAGGATATTTCCTAAATTGTCAGTGTATTTTACAAAAACCCAGACTCAGGACAAACATATGCGAAAATTGTGTGTATATTAGGATGATGAGTAGTTAGGTTTACATGCTGGCAGATCATTTTCTAATATAAGTTGCTGATATATAATTACCACTAAGAGCACTTAATAGCTGAGGCATCCCCTTCAGCATAAGCCGCTCTAATTGATTCCTGCGTGCAGATGGCAGTAAGACACCAGTGTCGCGCGCTGCCCCCAGCTCCTCACTGGCGGCCTGCGCTAGAACCAGGCCCAGCAAACAACGACGACCTTCACATCGTATCAGCTAAAACAGCAACAGTGATTGGCTGGATTTAACGTTCATTTTGTTCATTATAATTGAATTAAATAATAAAAAAAATTGTTTCCTCCATACACAGTCACACAATATACCCTCCTCATAAAATTATTATTTCATAATTAATTTAATTTTTATTTGACCTAGATAATTGTGATTTTACTGTATTCATTTATATATTATATTAATTAATATGCAAAGTTAAACTTTGGTAATTAAGGTTTATTTCATAAATAGGAAGAGTGGCAGTTTTATAAAAGTTACAGAATTTATAGAGAAAAATTGCAGTAAAGTAAAGTGTATATAAAATATAGTTATGGTAGCAGTTCAACCATTATAATTATGGGTGAGTGGGTCGTCTTAGTGTCAGTGTTTTATGCAGTAGTAGTTAAAATGAATCATCATTATATATAAATTTAAAATGTATCGTGCCATATTGTCTCTTTATTGTTAAAGTTTACATTACCTCTACTATGTTGCTGAAGAAGTCATCATACAAATGTGGCCAATCATAACGAGCTATTGAAACCATTAGTGCTGCTAACTTATTTCTGATAAAATACAACATAACTTCATGTTTTGCCAATAATTCATTCCATAGTGTAAGTCGAATCTCTGTCTTATCACTGTCTGACAGACTGATCCATTGCCGGTTGATGATATTCTGCAAGATTATTACGAATAGATAAGAAATATAGTAGTAAGTCCAATTAGAAGATACACTATTAAAAGGTAAAATAGTTATAATAATACAATAAAGGTAAACAACATAAATACATGTGTTCAGGAATTCTAAGTTTACATTATACTAACTATCATTCGCAGTTTTAATTGAATAACTTTAATGCTAGTTTAGACAATACACTGTTAAAAAAATATATCTAAATTACCTCTAATGTTGTCAATGAAAACATTAATACATATTGATTTTGAGATTTCTGTAAGAACAACAAACAATGTTTCCAGGAATCACTGCGATTAGAGAAATTCTCTAGCATACTCTCAATCTCTCTTTTCCTGAAATTGCTTGTTGCTGGGGCAAAAAACTCGGACATGAGCATGTCTAACGAGGATAAAGCCTCGTCAATTTCATTATTAGCCTGAAATTTACACAATAATATATTACAACAATCTAAGTAACCAAAAACAAGTCTGTAACATATTTATTTACCGATACGTACCATCATTTTAGAATTATTATCAGCTTTCTTTACATAATATTTCAAAAATAACCTTTAATAATTAAATCACTAATATTATCTTAGAGGAATGGATATATAAGTCAGTTTGAAAAGTAGTTAGGTATTCCAATAATTTGTAGCAAATGCAAGTTGTCACAATATTTCGAAAAATAGGTACCTAATAAACTTTTAATTAAAGTATAAAAGTAGGTAAGACTTTGATTTACTTTTCTTTCAGTATAAATATCAAAATAACTCTGTGATAGTCTGTGGTAATTAACACAGAATACTTATAATATGACAGTCACAGACTTTTTCTGCTTTTTATGGTTGAATAAAGATAGAAACACCTTTATTTCATGCCCTTCCCTAAGTTGGTGTTGCCAATTGCCAGATGGAACAACTTGAAAAAAAAAAGCAAAGCGTTATAGACTCAAACCTCACACAATTGGATGCATATCAATATTTTCCTATAAGGTTCAAAAAATCATTATCATCAGCCGGAAGACGTCCACTGTTGAACAACGGCCCCCCCGTTAGAACACCTCAATGAACGACAGCTTGCCAATTGCATCCACCGGTTACCCGCAATTCTAACGATATCATCGGTCCACCTGGTGGGAGGCCTGCCAACGAACGTTTCTTCCCCTATATGGTTATAGTCGGGTAAAGCAGATAAAGTCTTCCCGGGGCTGACTGATCCGTAATGTATGTAATATCAATAGTGCAATAATTTTTTTAAACCTATTTTGATAAACACATAAGCCATAATTATTGTAGAATTTTTATATGACCGAATTTTGGTCACATCGGCCCGTCACAGTTCAGACTGGCCAACTACGCAAGAGATAATATACCTAGTGCACAAGTAATGCGCGAAAACACTGGTGCAGGTGCTTCTAGTGTAAATAATTAAATATTCTTACTGGTCACTCTTTTGAAGTTTTGATGTTTGTCTAAATTTCGCGCGTATTTTTTATGTCACGCTTTGGACCGTAACAAATAGTAATTGTTAGTTTTATTAAATGTAATATCAATGTTATATTATTGTTTGTTTGAATTATTAATTATATTGTAAGTATGTAGAGAAAATTGTTGTTATTGGTAGCATGCCTAGAGAAAAACACTTATACTCGATTACAATAATGTTCGTTGATTCGATGTTTTTAGTGATAATTATCAAATAATTTGTACTTTTAAGTAAATTCTTATGAGTAAAAAACGTAATCTGATCAGTTTTCCAGAGTTTAAATATCGCTGAATATGAATGCAGTTAACACTAAAAGAAGTTGGGTTGAAGAAATGGATGAACCTCATGATGGTACGTTTTTTGGTTGTATGACACGAGAATTCGCATCACCCTTACATTATAATATGAATGTTTGAATAGTATCATGAACAATGGCTATATTTATCTATTAAGCCTATTCTATAAAACTTATATTTTAGATGACAAATCATCAAAGGGGAAAACAGGAGGAAGCAGAGAAAATTCTAGGAATAGGAAAAAGTCAAAACCAAACAACAAAGGTGACACAGATACTAAACCATGGTAATTTGTTTAATATATTTAAGATGTATGGTTGTGCATTGAGGTTATCTTTGTAAACACTGTGTCCTGTGAAATGCTCATTAAATTTTTCTCTATAATATCTCAATTCATTTGAAGAGCAAATGGCATTTTTACGTAAGTAATAATTTCTTTTTTTACAGTCCACAAAAGAAACCATTACTGTTGGAGACAGACCAGTTAATATTGCAAAGACGCCAAAAACAAATTGATTATGGAAAAAATACAGTTGGATATTACAATTATGTTCAACATGTGCCTCTGTAAGTATTTTATTGTATAACATATTATATTCTTTTTGAAATATTTTATAATGTCAATATTTTTTGCAGTGATCAACGTACAAAAGATCATCCAAAAACTCCTGATAAATTTTCCAAATACAGTCGACGGTCATGGGATACCCTTATTAAGATGTGGAGGAAAAAACTACATGTGTATGACACAGGCGCTACTTCAGAGGCCCAAAATAATGATGATGAAGATAGTGATTCTAGTTAGTGTAACAGACTGCATAGGTGCACCTGCCATTAAGCCTAAAATTACTATATGTATGACGTGATTTAAGTATTACAATAGTGTAACCTTAGTTTATGAAACATGATATTGAATAAATGTAACTCAATAACTAATGTTATGAATTGTTGAAATTGATATCAAGACCTCAGTTAACTCTTCTTCTTTCTGGTCATGGTATTCTTTGTTTTTGAATTTACTTCTGAAGCTTTTTAAATTCTGTTAGGTCTGATAACATTTGCTGATTAAGATTTGTCACGAAGTAATCATAATTCCATGTTGTTAGAACACACCATGTAGTTGATAATACAGATGTCATTACGGAGCATAAATATGGAATTTACACTACAAAAGTATGTAGTTAGGGGTCATCCATTAACCATGTGATATTTTATAATAACCTTTTTAATTTCCTCTGATGATACTTGGTGATTTACCGAATTGCATGTATCATAATTGTAAAAGTATTTTACAATTTTTCAGAATATTACCTTTAGTAGTGAAGGAGTCATATCAATAATTGTGTGTAAGAGCTCGTTTTAGACAGACTAATCTTCAGTTTTTTTCGACATCTTTAAAATACATATGATATCTCACTACAGCCCTTCCCTTTCAAGTCTCAGGTAATTAATGGCCGATCCCTTACTTGAAGATAAATACAGAATTTAAATAATACGTTCAGTAGGTAAGATACTGATTATAGTTTAATGTAAAATACTTAGGTGAAATTATCTTACGCTGGGTAAAGAAAATTACAATAAAAAAAACTTATGATTAAACAATTTATTTACTTATAAATCTTATGTACTAAAATGGGTATGATCTGTCGTCATTAAATAATTTTAATTGGTTGGTAATTCTATTCTATTAAGAATGTCGCGAGCTTGTTTTAGTACAGAATTATTTTTGCCATCAGCTGCTAACCCTTGTAATTTTTCCATGTACTCTTCAATGTTCTGCTCAGTAGCACCAGTTGGCCCACCTAGACATAACAATATGAAGTAAAAACATCTACTATATTTATATAAATTTTTGTAAGTATGATAAATAAGTTACCTGGAATAGCCAAAGTCTGTAATGCTTGGACTAAAGCAGCCACAAGGGCACGACGATGGGCTAATAGTGAAGCTGTGCGTTCCACTGCTGCAGCAGTTTCTGCACGAAGCTTTGATGTGGCGCCACTCACTTCCTCAGCATGTCTTTGCAATATGGCATTCTGAAATTATTGTTACTATCTCAATATAGTATGTGAAATTATACTATTTTAACTGCCTGGTGGAAATAATGGGGATTTTGATTTGCATACCTGTTGTTCATAATCTGAATTGGCTTTCCTCAACTGACGAAGTTCAGATTCTCTCAGTTTATTATGTTGAAGAAATTGATCAGTAAATATTGGTATGTCTGTGTCCCCACCAACCAGCTCTTCACCCTGTCAACAATAATTATGCACAATTGAATTAAATAATGGAAAGTGCTTAAAATGATTATAGTGAAAATAGAGAGATAGAGGAAAGTGCTATAAAGATAAAATGGAAAAAATATGTGATGTAAGAGCAGTCTATATCGGCACCTACAAATAGATACAGGCCAGCTCTGGGTATCCACTTTGTGTTGTTTGGCCACCCTTTACGGGTTTATTTGCATGACATGGCCTTGGCTCAGCAATGGACATAGAATTGGCTTATTACTACAAAATACATTTTTGCAGCATATACTTACAGAAGCTGGAGTAATGCAAGGTCTGGGTCGAGGTGGGGTTTGCTGCCGTGGTACATTTACTGCTGGAGGAACAATACCAGCATTTGTATTTGTAGCAGAAGCTTGTTCAGTCGTCACTGGTGCATTACCTGCTATTAATGTCAATCAAAATAAACATAAATACATAAAGAAATTATAAAGATCTGATATATTTTAGTCTAAATGAAACTTAGACCAGAAACCATTTATGAATGTTTTATTACAAATACATTTGTAATACCTGCAGACACTGGATTCTCTGGAGTATTATGTTTTACTTTTTTTGACAATATTGCATCTTTCTGCTCCATTTGTTGTTTTCGGAATTCCTTATATGCATCAGTTTTCTTGTATTCAGCCCATTCTCTGATATATCTGATAAAAGTAAAAATAATGTAAGTGACTGCCTCGTTGGTCTAGTGGTAGCTAAGCGCGACTGCTGAGCACGAGGTCCTGGGTTCGAATCCTGGGTCGCGCAGTGTTACTGGGTTTTTCCATTAGGTAATTCTCAGTAGCAGCACGGAGTCTGGATTTGTGCCCGGTTGATGGCAATAGGCTCGCCCCCTATTACATTGGGACCTAAAACATAACTGGCGAAATGTGGGTGTACTAAATGTGCACCTCTGCCTACCCCTTCGGGGAATACAGGCGTGATGTTATGTTATGTTTAATGTAAGCAATTGGGATTTTCCATTAATGACACAGAATTATTAAAAAGTTATGATTTTTTAACTTAACCCTTAAATGGACGATTTTTTTTTTACGTTTTAAAAAAATATATTTGTGTAATAGACATGTATTACTGTCTAGGAAAAATGAGTAAAAAAATCTAGACATGAATTTACTATTTTTTTTTTGCAATAATGTGAGTGTTGTTTATAAACTACATTGCGCATTCAATGACATTTTGCAAGTATGGGTAAAATAAGAGTGGATATTGTTTTTGAAATGTGTTTATTTATTCTAAATTATGATATTTATAAAAACAATTGCTTTTTTTCGTATCACATAAAGATACACGACATTTTTGGCACATTTTGAACGTAAATCCTGAACATTTCGGGAATTTGCACCTCTGCTGCTTATCCAGCCAAACTGCCCAATGACATGTCTGATCCAATCTGACGTCTTTCAAAGGAATTGCTTGAGCTGGTCCTCGGAACTTCTTCATTACAAGTCAAGTCAATTACGAGAGGAGGATCAGCATCCACTTCATCAGACTGGGCATTCTCACCTTCATCACTATTTTCAAGGTCCCGAAGAACATCTCGAGCTGTTTGATAATAGTGACCTTCATCCTCTACTTCGGAGTCCGAGCCGTCTAAGCCATCTTCTGAATCTTCAAGAGTTTCTAAATACTTTGTAATTTCGCTTTCTAGTAATCGCGGCATGCTGAAAAGCAAAATAAAAAGCCTTCACCAAACATGCATTTATTTAGCAGGCAATGCGCATTGTAGTTTTCCTACAACATACCAGATTTCGCGGAATTCGACAGTAGCATCAAGTAATTTTCAATGTTTTACAACATGAACATGTAATTGAAGATATAATCAAGCAAATAAAAATATGTTATATACTTACATTATATTTTATCAAAGTCCGAACACAGCTTCAAAACTTAGTTTCGCGCCACTAGAAAAGTTTTCTTCAAAGTGACATTTGACATTCATTTATTTTTAATGCATAAAAATATTGGATAGTGCCAACATTAAAAAAAGTACAAAATTCGTTCAGAAATAAGAACTAGTTGTCAAAATTAACAAAAAAATAAAATAAAGATAATTTTATCTGTGATGTTTAGTATGTTGTTTAAAAACAACATTGTCCATTTAAGGGTTAAAACACGCATTCCATTATTAAAATGTGTATATACAAAATACTGTTCACTTAATTATATACACCTTTCTTTATCTTGGTCAGCAGCATCTAAGTACTGGCGTTTCTCTTCAGCAGGCAGCTTACTCCACTCACTGGCTAACTGCCGTGTCAACTCAGCAAATCCCAGGTCAGGTTGTTCAGCACGTAGCTGGTCCCGTCGTTCATTTAAATACCTTACATACCCTGTAAATAAATTGTAGTAGGTCTTAGAGAACAATGATATAGATAAACAAAATAATGTTATTGTACTAAAACATTCTTCCTTTATCTAGTAAACAGCGTGCTTAATAGAGCAGATATACAGCAATTTTACTGACTACTCAAGTACCTGTCAAAGGTTGACGAGGCGCTGTTACATCGCGAGGGACTTTCGGTTTCCTTTTTTTAGGTTTTTTGGAGTTTGACTTAGGTGTGTCCTTTGTTACTGGTTGAACAGACGGTGCGATCGGCTCGCTAACACTAGCAGCAGCAGCCGGCGCAACAGCATTGGAGGCAGAAGTTTGTTCCTCAGTAATAGATTTTTCTTCACTCGGGGCCGATGGAGATTCCGATGTTGGCTCATTCGGTGTCGGTTCCGGCTCCATGTTTAGTGACAGGAACAAGTACAGGAGAAGCAAAATAAGATTCGTGCCTATTTAACTTAACGTACTAATGCGTATATGCAATTGGAAACAATACATTAATACAATGTTTTCGCTGTAACATTCCACTTTCACATTATTATTTAGTAGTCTTCCGTCTGTCGTCAGTGTCGTCTGACCACAGAATACTTATGCGTCTGACTGTCATGTCGCTTCTACAGAGCTACAGATAAAATATACAGATCCTACTATCCTACTTCCTACTAATATTATAAATGTGAAAGTTTGTGAGTACGAATGTGTGGATGTTTGTTACTCTTTCACGCATAAACGGCTGGACCGATTTGGTTGAAATTTGGTATGTAGATAGGTTATACCCTGGATTAACATATAGGCTACTTTTTATCCCGAAAAAATGTCGCGGGTAACACCGCGGGGCGCAGCTAGTAAAATATAATAATGGTGATTATTATATTTTACACAGAATATAATTAATAATGGCTACAATATATTATTTTGTTCTTCGTTCGCATCCCTACCAACTATGCCATAGACTATTAAGGTGAATAGTATATCAATGAGGTACTATCAATTAAAATATGTGGGGTAAGAAATATATAATTATAGGGGGTCTTAACACTATGGCTGCGGCCGAACAAAGTACGCGCGGGCCACCGGTAGTAGAAAAAACACGGGGTATGTGTAATGTGTGCGGCTGCACGGGTGGCAAATACAATCTGAACCGACAAAAACTGCGAGCACCCACACCTGTAGCGTTTTTCTTTTTATGACTAAAATGCAGAGTGCCGCAAACTTTGAGTTTCAAGGAATTACATCTATTCCTTTATTTGCAAAATTGTATCGGTAATTAGCAAAGAAGTAATTATTGAATTCACACTAAGTCAATGACTTTAATACTGTTTATTTCTATCTTTCAAAAGCGGCAATATAAAAGGTTTTAAAAATTACGTAAACGTTTCAATTGTTATGATATTAGCATTTACTAACTTTTAGTAATGCATTGTTATAAAATACCGTACGGTAAATAACGGCGGTAACCGACGGTATATACGGCTAAATCAAACAAAATCTTAAACACTAGACGCCTTAGCGATAAATATACAATTAAATAAGCCAAAACAAAGGCGGCGATATTTAATTTTGCACGTGCAGTCGTAAAATTACTGCTTTCGTATTTGGAAGTATATCTAAAAAAAAATATTATGACCAAACATAACATCACGCCTGTATTCCCCGAAGGGGTACGCAGAGGTGCACATCTGGTACACTAACATTTCGCCAGTTATGTTTTTAGGTCCCATTGTAATAGGAGGCGAGCTTATTGCCATCAACCGGGCACAAATACAGACTCCGTGCTGCTACTGAGAATTACCTAATGGAAAAACCTAGTAACACTTTGCCCGACCCGGGATTCAAACCCAGGACCTCGTGCACAGCAGTCGGGCATAGCAACCACTAGACCAACGAGGCATTCTGTCAATATTATGACCACTTAATGTGGGTTGCGCCTTACAAAATAATATTCAAAATGTTACGCCGTGGTAATAAAGTCTTGCTATTATCTAACAAATAGGCGGTTGTCTGTATATTACTCTTTTAGTCTCCAAAACTTATTTTTTACGAATATTTTAACCTCTTTTATTTGTAACTAGATACATAAATGTAATTGTATTATTTAATTAATGTCAATGAGCGCAAAAACCCTAAATTAGATAAAAACACAGCAGTCGTGTTATCCGTATTGGTGGCGCGCCGGCCTCACACAGCGTGTGCGTATTGCCGCACTGCTGGCTCGAAAATTTGTTGCCGCAGTGAACGTGATAAATTGTTGATAACAATACTCTTTTTAACCGCTTTCAAACAAAGAAGGATGTTCTTAATTCGTCGGTACGTTTCATTTTTTATGTATGTTCCCTCATAACTCTGTCATTTATGATGCGGATTTAATTTTTTTTATTCATGTGAAAGGGTAGGTATATTTTCCTATTGGTCCCCAGAAATTTTGTTATGACCTGATGATAACATAGCCGAACTATAGTAACAAGTAATATTGCTTATGTAGTAGTTTATGACTGACCACTAACAAGAAAGAGGAGTAGGGCGATGAAACCCTTCCCACCACCTTCCTAGATTAAATATATCTTGAAGTATCGTTTGAAAGGGTATTTTGTACGGATTTTATAAATACTAGTCTTACAAAACTCTGGCAATGAATCCACTAAAAAGCGTGAAAAAAAACCTTCAAAAAACACGAACTAAGTAAAATAATAATATTTTATTCACTTCACTTTACATAACTGCCTCGTTGGTCTTGTGGTCGCTAAGCGCGACTGCTGAGCACGAGGTCCTGGGTTCGAATCCCGGGTCGGGCAAAGTGTTATTGAGTTTTTTCATTAGGTAATTCTCAGTAGCAGCACGGAGTCTGGATTGTACCCGGTTGATGGCAATAGGCTCGCCCCCTATTACATTGGGACCTAAAAAACATAACTGGCGAAATGTGGGTGTACTATATGTGCACCTCTGCCTACCCCTTCGGGGAATACAGGCGTGATGTTATGATGATGTTACTTTACATAAGCAAACTAGAAGTCGGTGCCAAATTCCAACATTAATTAATTCAGACAAAAAGTATTTAAAATAATTCTGTCATAAGTGATTTGTTAATAGTTTTAATGTTTATTTTATTGACAAATTTGTTAATTTTATAGTTAAGACGATGTTACAATATATTTTAACATACAGCTGGTTGGTATCTCTATCTAAATAAATAAATTAACAAATCTCTGACGAGATTTCCACTTGGCTCGTAAAGTGAAGTGAATGAAATATTATTTTTAACTTTTGAGTTCGTTTTTTTTAAGGTTTGATTTTTTTTATTACACTTCACTAGTATTATTATAAATGCAAACGTTTGTGAGTGTGTTAGGTAGTTACTTTTTCACGCTCAAACGGCACGACCAAATTCGGCGACATCATCAGAGTTGCGGTCCATGCAAATGGTAAGCTTGTAAGTTGCCGTTTATTGATGTGTCTAAGGGGAAGGCATGATGAGTAGAATAAAAACGAATAGATATTACTTCCAATTATTTTTTATATATTGAACAATTTGATGCAACCCTTCTTTACCAGAACTACCATCAAGAAATTCAATTTCAAGGAAAGCATTGTTTTCTTTTTTTAATAACTTTAATAAGGCATGTACTAAGGGCTGACCGGGCTGACTTTCTGTACTATGCTCTGAAATACTAATAGTAGTTAAAGGACTTAAATCTCCATTGTTTAGTTGTAATTGTCCTGATGTTGAACTATCTTCAGGGCATTGTAATTGCGTATCTGATGAATTTATATTGTTATCTGTATGTGTTCTAATTTCATCTGAAGGATCAAGTTTAAGTTTCTTTGTATTAGTTTCACTTTTAATTTGCCTTCTTTTTCGCCTCTGATTAGACCATGTGTTAGTAGCTGCAATTATATCTAGTGATACATTATTGCCTCGTTTGTCATATATTTTGTAACTTATATTTAACTTATTTAAGATTTCTTTTAATTTGTCCAATGCACCCTCTGTATTATTATTACAATTGGTGAACTCAGGCAGCTGGACAATCGTTGGAATATGCTTCTTTCGTGGCTTGTCTCTGGGAGGTACTGCAAAAATCAGGAGTTCTAAATTATTTAAGACAGATCATAGAGCTAAATTATTAAAAATAACAATTATTACTATTCATAAGATACACACCTAAATTATGTAAATCATAATCTTGATAGGTCCAGGCTATGGCCCATCTAGTAACACGGCCTTGACAGAACTCAGTATGAGTGAACTTTACTCCTGCTGATTTCAAATCTTGTAAGAGAACATTTAAATTATACTTATGACCAACCATTGTTGTGAATAATCTGGAAAATAATTAATAAATTATGATAATTAATTAGTACATGTACATAATTTATTGTTTGAATCATGCATACATATAATAAGTAAAACTTACATCACTTTATCTTGATGATCTTTACTTTCAAGTATAAGTTTTGTACAGAATTCTAATTCACCACCCTCGGTAATCAGTTCCTGTGGTGACCCAGTGAATCCATTCTTGGGCGGAAGCCTGGAGAATAATACATGCTTTTCAATAAGAAGTATATCTATATTTAACTTATTCTAAAGGGTAATTAATAAATGTCAACCTCAATAATTTAAAGCAGTATCATAATGACGTGATCTATATTTATGTAGGTAATTAATGTAAACACAAACCTGGCAGGGCTTCGGGATTCACACAATTCTTGTAAGGTACTGTAAAATGGAGGATTGCACATACAGAAATCAAAATTTTCATTATCTTCACCAGTGAATACATGAGAAATTATTGATTTTGTCATATTTTTCCTTACTGAAAAAAAGAATAACTATGTAAGTATTAAAAACCTAAAAAAGCGTATATTTCAAAGTTATAGGTAAAAGATTCCAAATGTCTCAAGTGATTTATATTTTATGGTCATTGTATTAGAATGGATCATGTTTACTCATAATTACCCCAACCTAGTACTGTAATAACTTGATGTTGACCAACCCAGTGCCTAGCTAATCTACAGCAAACTTACATGTTATAAATTCCTGTAGGCTATTCTTTTGTATATTTTCTTCAGCTTTGAGATAACTTTCTGCATCAGTTTCTGTCCCCAACATGTTCCATTTATTTTTAACTGCTGCTAATAATGGATATATTGCACAAGCTCCAGTCCCTGTATACAAATAAATGTTAGTTTTGGTGAGTTTCTAGTAAATGGACCAGATTAATCATATAAGTTTGCAGGCTTTACTCTAAATATCAATGTGACTTTTCCAGTGCTTTGTATGCACTGATAAATAGTCAAACACATTAAAATCTTGTCTTGGTGTTTGGGACATTACATCCCTTCTATCATCTTAGCACTTAAATGCCCATTAGTAAGAAGAACTAATATATGTTATTACGGAACTTGTTTCTTTATTTCTTTTAAACTTACCAATATCTAATCCCCGTATATTATTATTTCTTTGAACTGCGCTCAACAAATCTTCTAACCACAATATATAATTAAGCCTCAGAGGAAGAGTTGGCACTAATCTGGATTCAGGAATGTCTACATCAAGATTGAAATCTGATTTTAATAGACACTTGGTTAGAACTCGTAGTGCATGTGGATCTTTGAAATTGATAGTAATCTTGCCAGTGACATCCTGTAATATCAAATAAGGTATGTAAAGGAAGCATTGTGCTAGTTTTATGAAATGCCTGCCACAAACACTGCTCAAGTAACCTCAAAAGTATAGTATGAATAATAAATTCACGTATTTAAACAACAAATAGATATTTTTGTTTAAACTCACAATATTTGAGATAGCAGCAAACTCTGAATATAACATTGACAGTTTTTCGAAGTCAGGCGGTGTTTTATAAATGTTGCGAGGGTGCATATATTTATTTAACGCCATCGTCTATATAGTATTGGTGTTATATCGTTCACGACGTTCACCCCGGCGAAAGAAGATTTAATTTTTATTAGAATGGACTATTTTAAAATTACTAACTACTTCGTTCTTTCAGTTTTCACTTCACTTTCACTGTTCACTGCTTCACCAGTAAACAAATTATTATGTGAAGTCTCATGTGAAGTTTTGAACAAACTTCACTTGTCAATCATAAAAAAATATGATATGTGTCTATGGTGGAGTATATTATAAACCTCTATTAAACTGTATGATCTGTGCCTACTTCCTGTAGGCTATTAATGGGATGGGAAACTTTTAATTTTAATGGACACTAGACTACAATAAAAGAAAGCCTTATTAAAATGAATAAAACATGTAATATTTTTCCCCATGATTCGAATCATCCAGTTTCCACTTTTAGTTTTCACTGGGCAAGCCACATAAATATTCAATATTTTATACACTTCTCAGTATTAACTATTAGTAACTAAAAAAAGCAAGTAAAAAAGGCTTTGTCGCAAACAGTGTAATAATATATAAAGTCTTTCCTCTAGTGTCCTGTCTATGAATTACTCATTTAGTCTTTGATTTCTATAATTCTCTCTTTGTGATTTGTGTCATCATCCGGACCGTAAGCTGCATCGTAGACTCAGTCGTATTAAAAGTTTTGTTCAAATATCTCGTTCTTTGTTTTATCATTTAGAAGCGTAATCATATTTGTCCAAGATGGTAGATCAAATTGAAATGGCTTTAGATGATATCATAAAAGCAAACAAGACTACCAGAGGAGGAGGTGGGGCTGGACGAAAATTTGTGAATAGAAGACCTGGAGGTGGCCGTGGAGGCGGTGGAGGTGCCGCTGGTGCTTTTCGAAATGGCCGTACCGGAGGCGTATTACGTGGAAAAAATCGTGGCGGTATATCTAAATCAGCTAATTACACAAGGGTAAATTATTACTTAAAATGTTATAAAAATTGCAAATGGCGGACAAACGTGGTGAAATGACGCATCATATCAAATAATACATAATAATAATCCAACAGAATGTAATTGCAGCGATGACTTAGTCATCTGTTTGCATATGTTATTAAAAGCAGCTGTTTTAATCTATCAATACATTATTTCACTTCACTCTTGCTCACAGATCTCAATGATCTTATTTTTGCTTCGACAAGCATCACAATAATGTACGCGTTTGTCAAATTTCTTGTGGCGATTCTACAAAGTCTGGCCTGGAATATTTACATCTGAGACCGATAGCAGGCTGTTTGGCATCAAAAGCTGTCGGGATGCAAAAACAAAACTCATCTTCAAATGTCGTCTTACTGGGATCCCTCGATTTGACAACTATAGTATTCACTGATGTAGTGGAAGTGGCAGACGAACGGGAAAAAGTCACCGTGTAGTCTTCACCAAGGAGTCTATGTGGCTTTTAGCTACAATCTGACAGCTGGCGACAAGAAAGAGTGCCTGCATGTGGTGTTTACGTACAACTAGACACAAATGAAAGTTAAAGTAATTAAAAGTAGCGAGTGTGTGTACCAGTGCGAAAATATGAACATTCATTAAAGTTTCAGCAACTTAAGAATGTAATTGTAATGCTTGTGCAGATAAAATGTAAATTTCTCTGTTCTATCATTGTTTTGTAATCATTTATAATACTGTCAATTCTAAATAATGTCATTTGTTACGAAAAAGTAGCAGTGAATTTAACAATAATTTGTATGCCACACTATTACACTTGGGTGTAATCATGTTCAATGAGGCATAGAGCGGCCAAACGGCAAGCTCTTTGAAGGACCACCTATTTCAGGGCGATGTTAACAGCACATGGAAACATGACATGTTCAGTGATTTTGGTGAAAGGAAGATAAATAGAAATGCCATGCCAGCAATCACTACTGGTCCTACAAAATTGCTAGTGTCGAATCTGGATTTTGGAGTTTCCGATTCTGACATACAGGAGCTGTTTTCTGAATTTGGCATTCTGAAGAGTGCTGCTGTTCATTATGATCGATCTGGAAGATCTTTAGGTAAGGATATTATGTATTTAGTTTAACATGTTAAAAAATCTATCGTGAAGGAAATAACATAAACCTGATCTTATTTTTATATTGATTTGATAATATATTTATACCATCAGGTACTGCTGATGTCGTGTTTGAAAGAAGAGCTGATGCTTTAAAGGCTATGAAGCAATATAATGGAGTGCCATTAGATGGAAGGGCCATGAACATCCAATTAGCAACATCAGAAATCAGTACTTTTAGGAGTGAAGAAAGAGGCCGTATTGGTGGTGGTGGAAGTGGAGGTGGTGGACCTGCCAGGAGAAACACAAATAGAGGTATTTGGAACATAATGTTGATTTTTATTAATTGTGTATGAAATAAAAGCACAATTTCAACAGAATACTTTAATAATAATTTGGACCTAAAAATGTTATTAGTATGCTGCAGGCAAATTTAATTTTATGCAAAGGTCACAGTATATTTATTAATCTCTACGTTATGTTTTATTTTAATAATTGAAAGATGTAGGTATACATGCTTAATGTGTTAAAACAAATTTAAGCTTTGAATTATTATGGTACACAATTATTTTAGAATTTTTGTCTACTTAATATCGGCTATCAGCAGTCCCACAAAAAAATTACCTAAGGATACCTGTGACTATGCAGGGCAGAAAGAAGAATTATTACAATACTTTGTTTTTTTATCTATTATACATACATATATTTTTTTATTTGTTTAGGTGGAGCAAATAGAAGCCAAGGTGGAGGCGGGTCACGTGGCAACACTCGGCGTGGGCGAGGAGGTACAGGGAATGGGGCCGGGGCTGGACGTGGGAAGCGCCCTGTGCCCACTGCTGAGCAGTTAGATGCAGAGCTGGATGCATATGTTAAAGAAATCAAGTGAAAGTTAAATAATAAGTGTAGTGCAAAAGACACTATTTTAAGTAAGAGTTAGATTAACTGAAGGACTTCAAGATTGACACCAGAAAGTTTATAATTTGATACCAAGGATATTGGTTTAATGAAAATATTTACCACTGTTAATAGAATAAAATTGTGGTTTTTGACTCATATTAAATGTGTGATTTAATAAACATAAGAATTTGGTACATATTGATAAATTGTTAATTTAAGCCTAATTTTCCCTTAATCTTGTTTATTTTGAACATAATTTGTTACAATTGTTGATACATATAATGTTAGTTTAGAATGATGGCATAATAAATTCATTTAAAAATATTTAGTTATTACATAAATTTGTAGCAAAAAAATTTAATTATAGCCAAGTCTACAGTAAATAAACTACAAAATTAAAATGAAATTGATGTAGGCTACTTATTGTTTAATAGCTAATATGCAAAAGCAGGGAAACAACAGTAATAATTCACTAATATAAGCATAATTATTATAATGTTTAACAAGTTATAGCTTAGTATAATAAGGAAAAGTAAACAGAAATGTTATTACTGTGTCATGCTTCTAACCTTACACATTAATATTAATTTTTACATGAATTGATTGACATTTTTTACTGTAAAACCTAGTGTTACAAGCAAAGCCATTGCATCCCAGGTAGTCAATTTAAATTCTACACCATTTCACCATGTCCTTTTGATATTATGTTCATAATTTAACTTGTTCCATTATGCAAAGTTGCTCTAATTCCCAATCGGTTTTTTATTTTCATCTACTAATCTGCAATAACTGGAACCTCATGGTCTCTGACGACCAGTAAGTAGTGTAGCGATACGCTGTACCGGTTATGACGCAGAATGTCAACTTCTTAAAATTACAGATTCGCCGAACTTCGCATACTTTAAAAAAAAGTCAACATGTATGAGGTAGTTTTAAAAAGTATATAGAATAAAATCTAGTACTTTCTAATTAAAATAATAATTATTTCTTACAATCTGCCAGGATTTAATCAACATAAAGGAAAAGAATACAAATGATTATGTAATCAAGTAATAAAAACAAAATACGGTGCAAATTAATCTTAATATCCTCAAAAAAAACAAATTTAGTAACGGCTTATTCGCAAAATATCGCTTTCTTGCAATGCCTCTGGCAAAATGTCGCGTTAGTAACTAAGAAAAAAAAAAAATATTCCTGTTTAAAAAGGTTGTTTTTGCCAACTTCTTATTAAATATTTTTCAAATATTATTCATCATTACTAGAATTTAGAATATAAAAATAACTATATGAATCTATTAAATAGAAAATACAGTGTATAACTTTTATAATTATTAATTTTACGTATTGTGAGAAAGCGTATTATTATGAAAAAAAAGGCATTTTACGACCAGTAGACATTTTGCGGAAGCGACGTTATGCTACTAAGCCGTAGTAACTAATGTATAAAAACATATGTATTTTAATATACTTGTCTAGACTCACTATTTTCTTAAGTGGGTAGATTTAAAAAGTAATTTTTATTGTACACATATCATAAAAATCAACAGAATAACAATATGAAATTCGATGTACAGAGGCCACTTAAATTCACAATTGAGAAGTATTGATTGATTTGTTTTTTTTTTATAATATATGTTATATTGGATTAATGTTACACCGTATTTCGATTTTATTCGTTGATTAAATAATTGTATGTGTATTAATTACCCACGACGGAATGGAGAAGGTGTATGCGTTAAGGGTGAGAGGTTGTTTGTTTGTTTGAATGTGCACAAATAATTGTTGCCAATTTTCAAAAGGGTTGAGCCACTTTTTTTGCGATTTTCGGTAACGGGAATTTGGTTCTTAGCTATCATTCATGTCAATTTTTTTCTACTAAAAGGTTTATAACCGTTGTGGGTTTAAAAACACATAAAACATACATAACATAACATCACGCCTGTATTCCCCGAAGGGGTAGGCAGAGGTGCACATTTAGTACACCCACATTTCGCCAGTTATGTTTTTAGATCCCAATGTAATAGGGGGCAAGCCTATTGCCATCAACCGGTCTCAAGTCCAGACTCCGTGCTGCAACTGAGAATTACCTAATGGAAAAACCCAGTAACACTGCCCGACCCGGGATTCGAACCTAGGACCTCGTGCTCAGCAGTCGCGCTTAGCGACCACTAGACCAACGAGGCAGTCACAAGAACGACGAGGGTTTAAAAACAAATGTTTTATTTCCCTTATGTTAGTGAATACAGATGGATTATAAAAAAAGATTATAGTTATTAGAAAATATTAGAATCTATATACATATATTATACTTTCTATAAAAATCTACCTATGCCAGAACCTCTACTAACTACCACCGAAGCACTGTTGGTCGAGTTGTACGTTGGTCAAAGGTCGCAAGTTCTAACCCGGCAACCGGTGTAATCTATGTGCATATTAACAATTAGTTATCAGTTGCTAAAAACGGTAGAGAATAAACATCGTGAGAAAACGGGCACACCTGAGAGATTTATCAATGGTGTATAATGCTTTACACTCCACCAATATCAGAGGTGTATGACATTGCTATGTCAGAGGGTTACTGGCGGTCTAAACTCTGACACCAGGTTGTTCGTCAACATCAACCATACGATAAGAAGTACCCACCCATATTTTTATTTCCGTTGCATATAAGTTTGGTGGCACAACATGGAATGACAAGATGGAAGTAGTATGTTGCACAATGAGAAAATCGGTGGCGACGAGAGAAGAGAGATCAGGCACAGGACAGGGTCATAGTCATAATGTCTCATGATAGGCTTTAAAAAATCACTTACAAAACTTCAAATCTAGTTGTTCGTATCAACATTTCGTTTCTATTGAGTAGAACTTGCAAGAAATTACATTTATTTATCAAATGTATAATATAAGTTTACAGTACTTACGATCAAAACACTTACATTGTTAGTTTTTAAATACCTATGTCGTGTGGAGTGGTTAAATATAACTAATATTTAACCCTTCCACAGTCCAGTGCATTACATAAGATGGCACACATCGGTAGTGTATAATTCCGATCTCGGCAGCTTGTAGCAGTGCTGCTGCCACTGAGTTCCGCAGCAATGTCAGAAACACAAGAACCTATGTTCCCCACCACTCCATAGGGAGAGATGATTTTCCATAAAATAAGTACCTACTACTATATTTTTCCGAATAAATCTGTTTAATAAAATTATTAAGTACAAGTGATTGTTTACCATTCGCGTATAGGGGGTATAACCATAAATACACCAAGGACTTAAGTTTCATAATTACGTTAGTGATATAATTATACACACATAATTACGATGTTACAGAGTAGCTTAATGTAAAATCAAAATTACAATGTTTAGGAAATAAGAATGTGGGGCGGGGGATGAGGAAGTCTCCTCATTTGAGCATGTTAGGCTTGTTTATTGTTATCTATTTTATTTATATATTTGGTAGATATGTTAACATTATAGTCATAGTTTTATGAAACAAATTTTTGTCGTTACATTCTTCTGGGCGATAGCCCTCGTCCCCCACGCCCGCGCCGTACGCCGCTTCTGCTTTTCACCTTAGACCAAATAAGTATTATCCTTAAACCATAGTTTCGCAGTTATCATATATTTTTTTTCCCGTGCAGTAATTGAATCCGCAACCCCAGCACAGCAGGCCAATCGCTTAACCACTGCGCCCATCAGGTCGTCAGGACTCAGGACATATTTAATCAAAATGTTCTCGTTCTCAAGTCACTTGAGTTAACGAATCAATTTCTATGCCCCTGTAATAAACTTTATTACTGGATGAAGATGATTGACAGACACTGCAGTTTTTCAATATATTGAAATCACATTAGTCATTAGAGATATATTGGAATCGAGTGACATCACTATTTACTGCGTATCTGGCACCCACAATCGCATACTCCCTTTAGCCTGGGAACAGACATCCGACTTTTTTATCCGATAGTCTGATCCGGTAGTCTGCTACAAATCACACAATATGTTTCCATCTTTTTTCAACATCTATTGAAACCCATGTTTTTTACAATATTTCCATGCAGAGATCTTTCCAAGCGAAATCTCCAGAAGTATGGAGAGCGCGCCTTTAGACAATCGGACCAACAATAAAATTGTCAACACCTCGCGCCAGTTTCAGACTCTGACATCCAATTCGATTATCAGATCGGACGCATTTTGTTGTTCTAACAATATAATTACTCCAAACCCTTCTGATAGCCGGAACAGACTATCGGATAAAAAAATCGGACGTCTGTTCCCAGCCTTGGTAAGTTTAAATATATTATGTGTTCTGTGCTCCCACTTTACCAAGGTCATGGCCTGGCTGGGTCGCTCCATTGACCATAGTATAGTATTATTATATACTCGGGTAGCAGGTATCTACATAAAATTTAAGTGGTCTGTGTGACAATGTTCTGTGAACTAGTAATGTGCCGAGATGGTTTTTTTTTTTTTTTTTTTTTATTCGATTTACTCGTTTTGAAATGGCTATTGACGCGAGTCACAACTCGAGTTGACTCGACTCGGTGTCTCCTGAGAGAGAGTAGGTATTTAGGTAGGAGGTAGGAGACTCGGGGAGAGGTTACCGCCCGACCATCGTATCGACCTCGCCGGCGAGGTCCGTCGCGACGCCCCTCTAGAGCTATTCCCGCGCCGCCGGCTCGTGCCGTGCGAGAAAACTCGATCATGTCCCCAAAAACCCCAAATAATCCGATCCAGCAGCTCCCCCCCAGTAGTGGTAGCTTCTCCTCCCCCAGCGACGCCCTGAGCCGAGGTCCGAACCCCTCGCGGGGGTGCCCTTAGGCGCTGTCGCTTAGTTTGTAGTTTTTAATTTATAAGCCTGGCTGGAGGCCTTTTATTAGGTCTCGCCAAACGACCGGTTAAGCAGTAAGAGCTCCCTCAGAGCTAACTGCGAGAGACAAGTTCAAAAAAAAAAAAAAAAAACTCGGGGAGAGCGAGTCAGCTCGACTCGAGGCTGATGTTGAATCGTTGATGAGATATGGTTACTCGAGTCGATTCGCAACTCGAAACTTCGAATTGCGAATCGTATACAAACAAAGAAAGAGTAGCTGTTTGAGTAGCCGAAGCGGAGCTGCTGTCGCACGCCGCCGCGTGCGATGCGACGCGTGCTGTTGATCGACCGAGTTGATTCGAGTTGTTAAAAACTGAACTCGAGTTGACTCGTTTACGGTTTGATTCGTATTACTCGATCAAATAACTCGACTCGCCCACCACTACTGTGAACTTTTGTAGGTCTGTGGTAGCGTCCAGCAATAAGCATCATATTATAATAACATAATCTAAATAAATTGTAAATGTATAATGTACCTTTAGACCTATTTAAAATATTATACCTACAACAATATCAACTTTATGAATTGGCAAAGTGCTGTACACAGTGAATTACTACATTTATTTAGTGTAACTGATAGTACATCAAGATTATGAAGAACGTTTTTTATTGCGAAAACCTGTTAGTAATTTTATAATGTTGAGTTGATAAGTTTTTGTTTGATAGTCTCTTTTGTCGTCTAAATTCAACAAGGCCAAATATGAATCTTTCAGGTTAGTTTACGGCTCAAGAAGTCAATGTTTATTTATGTTTTGTGGTTGGTTTTTGCTTTGAATATTGCTCGTGTTATTGTCGGCGTTTAACCTCAAAATTTATTGATTTAAAAAATGTTTTATGATGCTTTGTGAAGTCTGTACAACAACAGGTTGTATTTGTGCTATTGCTTAATTTGTTATTATATAAAATTCCTATTTTAAAAATTGGATCAAGAGAAAATTTGTTATTAGGTTCTAAAAAAAAGTGTTAATTGCCTGTTTCCATTATAAGATTGCATGGTTATACCTAAACAACATAAACTATGTTATATATACCTACTATACTCTAGATAATTCTTTATTCTGACTATAATGTCTGCATGGAACAGATCCCTCAGACGATGACAGTAGCAGCGATGAAAGCACAGTCCCTGCGAAACGGTCACGAGCAGATACTTATGGTGCCTCATCTACAACATCTCATGGTTCTGGTTAGTTAATATGAGATCCACTCTTATTTTCTTGTGTTATAACTACATAGTGGTTTAACCTTCCCACACACTTGTGCAAGTAAATCAAAAATTTGGTTACCACATTTCTTTTTAGTGATAAATTACAATATTTAAATATTATTATTGTTATAGCTCTGCAAGAATCTGATAAGGATAGCCCTGAAACACCTATCACTGACAACTATGGAGGTGATTTTCAGCAACCAGGTAAAGTTAGACAAAACTATAGAGATCAAAGTCCGGAAGAGAATATCAGACTTAGCAGAAGTAGTTTAAGTGAAAACTGTTCTTCACCAAGTGACCAATTTGATGATTACCGACCTGGATTTGAAGAGGCTGAAGATGGGGAAGCATCTACACGTCCAAGCTTCCAAGATATAGGAGACACATTTTATAACAAAAATCCAAAACAGAATAAAAACTTTGAGGAGGCTTATAGTGGAGAATATTCTGAAAAGTCCAAACGGATGATGCAAAATATGGGATTTAAGCCTGGAAAAGGTTTAGGTAAATTTGAACATGGTCGAACTCAGCCTGTTGAGGCATCTACGCAAAAAGGTCGGAGAGGATTGGGTGCAAAACCTTCTGCAGTGGGAACCTTGCCTCAAGATATTAAACAAGTCACTGAAGAAGCAAAGCCAGAAGCTGTAGAAAAAGTGGTATGTATAAATGGATATTATTATTGTGTGATCTACATAATTATGCTTGTTCATAGTCTGGCTGTTTGTTAAATGCACTTATGGTACAGGACAAATTACTAGAATCGGGTGTGGGATTTAATAAAAAAAAGGATGTATAAACAGCCTTAAACCTAATGAGGAAATTTTATGTTGCATAAATAATAATATATTTATTTGCTTGAAACAGATACATAAAGTTCTTACATTAACAGAGTTCATCATGTTTTGTGGCAGAGCAGCATGCATAATCAATTCACATAATAGCTACTTATAGTTTACAGCTTAGAAACCCAATTTACAATATAAACAACTAGGATATTAAAATAAACATTTTTATTTTACAGTTATGGCTAGATCCTGCACCAGAGGAACCTTTATCTGGTGACATTTTAGATAAATGGTTACGAAGGGGGTCCAGAAAAACAAAAATTGATGATGAAACAGAATTTGTTGATCCTACTATATTGAAAGGTGTATTAGATTCAAAGGTATACTAGTATACCCACTTTTAAATTAGCACCGAATTAATTTTGTAGTATGTTGTGTATTATAATCTTATGTTTTATTTATTTATTCACAGACTATTTTTGACAGTTTAGATGATGAGGATTTAAGACATGCACGTTTTCGAAGTAATCCCTATGAAACTATTGGTTCTGTGATATTTCTTAATAGAGCCGCGGTAAAAATGGCAAA
Source organism: Abrostola triplasia (assembly GCA_946251915.1). NCBI lineage: Eukaryota > Metazoa > Arthropoda > Insecta > Lepidoptera > Noctuidae > Abrostola > Abrostola triplasia. The sequence goes on along the minus strand of OX276432.1, from coordinate 4,663,802 downwards.
CATAGATGCTGTGTTTGACTTTAATTTCACTAATCCAAAAAAACAAAATGGAGAAGATGCTGTAGATGTAAAGGAAATATTGTATTTTGCTGATGTCTGTGCCGGACCTGGAGGATTTTCGGAATATGTGTTATATCGGAAGGGTTGGAGAGCAAAAGGTAATCTATTTTTTTACTTTTAATAAATTTATATTATTTTGATTGTAGTCTCAATCAGAAAATAACTTTTTTTATGAATATTCAATATGCAACTCATTTATCAAAATTTGTTGTCAAAGTTATTGCCGTGTGTGTTGACTATGGGATGTTGTTACTTGTTACCAAACCTAATTAATACATCACTGTAATATAGAATTGTAGTTTGTAAAACCTATTGATTAAACAACCATAGATAAAGTTAAATAGAATAAAATACTACTTGATCATAATTATATGCATTTTTGTTAAAGGTTTTGGATTCACTTTAAAAGGTCCAAATGATTTTAAACTGTCCGATTTCTATGCTGGATCTCCGGAAACATTTAATCCATATTATGGTGTGAAAAATGATGGAAATATATTTGATCCAGCTAATCTTACATCATTAAAAGACCATGTACTGAAACAAACAGATGATAAAGGCGTACATTTTCTTATGGCGGATGGTGTGAGTTTACAACATTGTTTATTATTCAGAATGTATGTAATGCTCTTACAAATTTACTTGATCTTAATAGATATACTTTTTCAGGGCTTTTCAGTGCAAGGTCAAGAAAATATCCAGGAAATTCTCTCTAAACAACTATACCTGTGCCAGTGTCTAGCTGCCCTGATGCTTGTAAGAACTGGTGGTCATTTTGTTGTCAAACTCTTTGATGTTTTTACACTTTTTAGTGTTGGCTTAATATACATCTTGTACAGATGTTTTGACAAAGGTAAACTTACTTGTTAATATATAAACTTTACCAGAGACTTCTCTGTAACTGTATTTGATAAAATAACTGTAAAAGGCTAAAAACAGGATAGCTGAATGAGGTCATCTTATTTAGATAGCTCCAAAATCGAATTGAAGCAGGAAAAGTGTGAATGAAATAACTAATGTTGTTTTCAGTTTGTATCCACAAGCCCGTGACTTCGAGACCAGCAAACTCAGAGCGATACCTGATATGTATGTGGAAAAGGTTAGGCACGGAGCCTGCAGAGCAACACCTTGCCTCTGTCAATTCTATGTTGTGGAGTGATGTTGAACGGGGTGGAGACGTTACCCAACTGGTGCCATTAAACATCCTAAAAGCAGACAAAAACTTTTTCGAATACATATACAAGAGTAACTGTTTGTATGTACCATTATTTGCTAATAGTATTCTATGGTAAAAAAAAAATGATTTAATAAAATAAACTATCATTATACTTTTCAGATTGGGGGAACGACAAATTCAAAACTTACTGAAAATAGCCAGATTTAGCAAAGATAAAAATTTAATAGAAACGACACAAGCAGAAATGAAAGAACAATGTTTAGCTTTATGGAAAGTTAGTGTCAAATCTACAACTATTATTACAATATATAAAAGTGGTTTCTTTATTTAAATTGACATATTTGTTATTTTTAGTTACCCGATGCTGTAAGAACACAGCCGCAGCGTCTCAGCCATGATGACACCTTGTCAGCCATTAGATCTTTAATGAAGAAAGCAACCTCCGATACACACAGCTTGTATTCTTTCAAGTCTAATGTATTAAATAAACCACCAGACTACTTAGAGAACCGAGCAGATTTAAAAGTGTACTTCAAAAATGTATATGATTGGCATCTAATGTTTCTAAGTAGTGGTAAAAATAGCCCAGATTTAAGAATATTTATAGGTACTTTTCTATTACTTAGCTTTAACTGAATATATTATTGCAAGCTAAGTTGCAACAATTGTATATTTCCATTCATATATCTATAGGTTGTGGGGGCAAACAAGTTTTTCAATTGGAATCAAATTCGTGGAGAACCGTTGTGGATTTACACATCACGCTGCCAGCTAAAACTCTAATATATGGAGAGGTACGTAGTTATACCCAAATACGAGTACTGAGTTCTTTATAAAATTGTCTCCACACCAAAACACATGCACGTACAAGCATGTGCGACACGTCGTATGCACAATCAAAACAATATATGAATTATATTTTTCGATGTGAAATGTAATAAAAACGATTGTATATTTGTTTCAAGGTTGTAAAAGAGTATAGAGGGGAAGGTAACAATCAAATGTACAGTAAGTCGCTGCACATAATAGACGCAATGATGTTGGGAGGAGTCGATATCTCCGGCGACTCACTAACCGACAGGTTTGTCCGCTTTTGTCCTTGTTGTGATAACATCATATTAGTGCCAAACTAGACAAGTTTGGAACGGATTAAAACTGCCTATCGCACCTACGACAAAAACTTGTAAGAAAGGACGAAATGTAGATGCTCTAAACATCTAAAAGAGAAGACTACCTCTGATAAACCCATCTGACGTAACGCTTGATTATGTGCTGTGTGTGTATGTACAATTTTTTTTTGCAGAATAAATCAGTGTAATCTTTTTTGTTCCGCAATAAATAAACCATTTGATAATCATGCCCTTCAAATAAGAACCAAAAGGCTATATAACATGGAACAGTTTGAATCAGCCGTAAGCAATTTAGATTATCGCGCCATGAAGAGAGTAAAAAGAGCAATCACCATCGATACTCCTGATAGAATAAACAGGAATCAAATGTTCTATGCTGTTGGATCTGTTCTATTCCTGAAAGAGATAAAAGGTACTTTTTTATATTTTTTAACCCAATGACATTAAATAATAAAAAAATATATATTAGTAATATGATCTTTTTAACATAATTATGTATTAGAATTTTAAAATACTAGTCGGTTCCGACTAATATTTGAAATTCTTAAAAAATACGAACACAAAAGTTTAGTCAAACAGTGCGGAGATAAAAGAGCTTAATAAGCTTTAACAAAGTGAACGTATAGGATTAGGCGCTGATTTCAACTTCGCATATCAAGTGAAGTGGATTAAATATTATTTCTCACTTTGAACTTGTGTTTTTTGAGAGCAGTTTTTTATTTGCGTAGTATGTGTAAAGAAAAAGGTCGAATACTCTCATTCGATTAATTAAGTAAAAGCTATTACAATTGAATATTAGTAATAATATTAAATTTAGTAGTTTATCAAGAAATTACAACTACACATAATATCATAATTTTACAGATCCTTGGATTGCGGCAATCTCGAAGAGCAGTGGATATAAATATTATTTTAGCATCGGTAGGGACGGAAAAACAAACAGCGAGTATCATATCCCACCTCCTGCCAAAATGGATATGTTAAGTGCGTACACGAGACGTGTTATGTGGCCCTGGGAACCGTCGGCGAGTGCTGTATTCGACAGCCAAACTAAAAAAGGCGTAACCCGGGCAGATATGGAAGAACATGTAGCCAGTCTAACTAACAAATAAATCAGTACACAGTGCATGTCAAACTGTAAATAATATGGGTTAAGGACAGTCAGTACTTAGGCAAATATACCTACCACTGAAAAGTAACGTGATACAAGGGATACAAACAATTATTTTGATTACACATGAAATAACTGTTTAATGAAGTCGGCTGAAAATGATAAAAAACATATACATATTGTATATTAAAACAAAAGTTTGAATATTGACGGTATTTTTATTTCATATAGTATTTAATTCCTAAATCCTTTCGTCCTGGAATCAACACTGAACTGAAATCTAGCATAACTACACACATAATCTTTGAATGCTTAGAAACATTTACTTTTTCTAGCATACTTATCTATTGCCAATTAAGTCAGACTTAATAAAAGTTCTACGATATATTGTATGTAATATTAAAAAAAAAAAAAATGGTTTATTGAAGTAAATCTTACAATTTTGTTACCGGGGCTTCCCAGAAGGTAATCCAAAGATACCTGTGTTGGGAATGCCTCGCTCTTCCAGATGTTAACTTAAATTAAGACTTACAATCAGTTTCGCATGGTTGTAACATGTTATCTTTACACGTTATTTAACAAAAACAAAATAAGATAAACAAAATATGCTGTATGTGTGTTAAGGGTGTATGTGTGGAGTGTGTGTGTGGTGTTGTGTGGGTATGTGTGTGATGTTGCGTGCATATTTAAATGTTATCTTAAAGTTTGCTTAACTCGGTCCGACCAATTATAATGCAATTAACTTTTCTTCACAAAGCAAATGGTAGAAAACATGTATTCAGGATATAGGTAGGTGTAAGATAGACCTATTAACAAACTAGTAGAATTCCTGGTTGGATCCGCAAGGGCCAAATATTTTGTGTAATTAGCATTTATAGATGTTGAGTCAAGAACTTAGGTATGAAATAAGTAAAGGCTGAGACCGGATTGTATGCATCACGCCTGTATTTTCCGAAGGGGTAGGAAGACGTGCACATAAATAGTACATCCACATTTCGCAAGTTATTTTGTAGGTCCGTATGTAATAGGGGGCGAGCCTATTGCTATTAACCGGGCACACATTTACACTACGTGCTGTTACTATGAAGTACGTTATGGAAAAAGTTGTCCTCATTCGCCTGAGGGCATACTGAGGCCCTTGAGGGAACATTTATTACAGAACCATAGATATGCTATAAACCGTTTTTTACTGGCGAGACTCAGATTAAGGATAAAAGAACTAAAGTTTTGAACGAAACCGCTTGTAGTGTTATCTTTATGCACTTTTGCTAAATACTGATTTTTGGTTTTGATTTTGGGTCTGTCTCAAATGCCTTCTGGTTAAAGCAGGACTAATGCCATAATATGACCTATGACAGTGACAGTATTTTATTTGACATTTTGGCGGTAAAAATTTGTAATCTTGACACTTGACAGCGGATGAGCGGAAAAGTGGAGAGAGATTAAATGAACATTTTATGAAGAACTTTAAATTTTATTTTAAAGTTATAAGTCATTCTCTATTTGTAGTAATTTGATTAAGTGTCTAGAATATATAAAATTATTAAAGATGATCGTAGGTGAAGTGAGCAAAAATTTGCCATGGTAGGTTAATGTTTATGAAAACAAAGCACATGCAATGACTTTAATTCTTTTATTATAAAAATATGTATTAACCAGAGTTTCATGTTTTAGGGTCGAAAAATATCGTCCCTCCAAGTTAGAGGAACTAATATCTCATGATGATATCATTAATACGAGTAAGTATTTCAGTTTTGGCATTAATATGTTCGTTTAATGTGAATTTGTTGTTCATGTTTTGTTTGCATTCTAGTAAATCAATTTATGAAGACTAATCAACTTCCACACCTGCTGTTCTATGGACCTCCGGGAACCGGAAAAACTTCCACAATATTAGCCTGTGCAAGACAAATGTATACACCTCAACAGTTTAACTCAATGGTATGCATTACTGACTTTAGTATTCACATAAATATTGATAAGTAATGTTGATTATCAAAAGTATTATAAGTTGAACTTTTTATACATAAGCTTTATATAAGCCTCTTTAGTTTATGTTTAATAACAAAAGGTCATAAGTATTATTATAATAATACTTGGCAGAATGATCTCAGGTATATTATAGATAGAGTATGCTTTATTGTACACCATATAAACACATCTTAACTTAATACTCATTATCTATAAAATAATTGAAGGCTTTCTAAACAGGTCCTAGAATTGAATGCTTCTGATGATAGAGGTATTGGTATAGTAAGAGGGCAGATACTCAGCTTTGCATCAACTAGGACAATATTTAAAGCGGGACCAAAACTGATTATTTTGGATGAAGCTGATGCTATGACTAAAGATGCACAGAATGCTCTTCGCAGAAGTAAGTAACTTTTATACTATTGGGTTGCATGATTGTAATAAAATTAAATTGTAACATGGGAATTAATGCAAACATAAGTTTTTTAAATTTTGGCTTGATGTTTCCCCCAATATAACTTACTGCTAATAAAAAAATATTTTAGAATCTAAAATAGTAGGTAATATTTGTTATTACAAAACATTCATGTAATTGATATCAATCAATTGTGAATAATCTGGAGTAAGTGGGTAATAAGGAGTGCAATATGAATTGATGTTCAAAACCAACAGACACATTTTAAACTTTCAATGTATGCATGTCAGAATACCTGGATCAATATCATGTGTTATTGCAGACAAGAATTATTATGTTAGTTCTTTACAAACTTAGATTCTTCATAAAAAAAAATAAAAAAAGTATTTATCAATATTCTACAGCAAATAGAAAGATATTTAATATCTTGTTTTTGATCTTTTATATTTGTACTGTAAATGTTTTACATGTAATCTATTTGCCAATCTTGACAATATTGACTAAAGTAGGCTGGTGTTTGTTATGTTGTGGAACTTCAACAGTATTTGTTACCATGGTTATTTTAATCAAAACAAAGACACCTCAACATTATGTTCTTGTTAAATATGTAAAATTTTATTTAAAGACAGTTGTATGAGTTTTATAATCCATTGAAGTTGATTTATTAACAAGTTAGATTTTTTAAACTACTATAAAATTAGTTTAAATGAGTTTGCCAATGGAAAAATATTTACAATGTCAGACAGTGAAGATGAAATGGTTCAATCCAAGACAATTAAGATTACTGTTCTTGGTGAGCCTTCAACTGGGAAGGTAAGTTATCAACCTTATATTAATAAACAAGAATAACACCAAATTAATTTAATATGTTAGGCTGCAATTAAATATGTTGATATAACTTGATTTATTTTAAGAGCTGCTTATGCCATCGTTATTTGGGTGGCAGTGGCATCGCTTCGCTTGGCGGCACGCAGGGCGCTGAGGTGATGGCCGGGCAGTGCATAGGGCTGCGCCCCCCAGTACCTCTGCAGCTGTGCGATGTAGCTGGCAATGCGCTGGATACGCACATGTTAGCTAACTATCTTTATGCTTCTGATGTAAGTTATCTTTTCCATTTACATTTTTAATATAAGATACTATCTATGTGTGTCCCTATAGTGTCGCCAGAATGTTATTAAGACATTTTAGATATTAACTATATCTATCTTGAGAGAGTGATTGGTTTAGTGATGTTAAAGAAATTATAAATTTAAATTCCTCTTTTAGAGACTTCAGGATGTTTAGTTATGCTTTTTCCTTTCCTAAATACATCCTACCTTCATTACACACATTCTCAAATACCTTCAATAATGATGTTAATTAAAGTTTGTTTTATTACAGATCATATTATTTGTTTATGACTTAACAAATCTGCAAAGTTTTGAAAAATTAAGCATTTGGGTTCGACATGTTAAGGAAATGTTCAAGAATGATTTGAAAAAGCCCTTGATGGGTATGTTTGGTAACAAATCGGATTTGGAACACCAGAGGGCCGTGAGACTATCCTGTGTACAGAAGTTTGCATCTGAACACTTGTTAGAAACCTTCAAGGGGTCAGCAAGGACCGGCGAAATGGTAAAGATTTATTGATATAAATCTGGTCATAAGAGCAAACCGTAAACAGTTAGCTTCAAAAGTTATTATTTAGAATAACTACTTAGACTTACTATAATCTTTCTTGTACTATAGGTACTTAATTGTATGAAAACTAAATAAATTGCATGACAGTCAGAATTTTAGTTTAAGAACCATAAGTATTTACGTAAATACCTAATGTCAGAGTTTGTTTCTCACGAAGAAAGTATGCAGAGTTCATTAATTTTCCAATCGCTTTGACATTCTTCACACATGCTCTCGCTTTATTGAACATTCGTAGACTTCGTCATGATACGTCAATAATTTAATTTCAGGTAAATAACGCGTTTACGAAACTAGTGGCACGCGTGTTGGGTATGGATTTACGTCGCTTACCGCCGGTCTCCATCAACGGGAAGTCTCCGGAGTCCAAACCCTCCGAATCGAACGGTCACACCCGGTCAGAACCTATGCAACCTCTCATCATGAACAGGAAAGCGCTGAGGAAAGTACAACGAAAAGCATCCTCAAAAATATGTAGCGTACAATAAATATACAGTTGTTATCACTATTTGTGTTTTATTTAGTTGTGTTTGTGTATTTAATTTTGTTTCCTGTGATTTGAATACTGATTAATACACAGATCTCTTTCTCCTCCTTTGAAAGTTAGGTTTCATTCACAAAAAACGCACACATTTGTAGGTTTATAAAATGCAAGATATTAAAAACAGGTCACACTACCTACCTACTAAGGGAAAAAATATTTATAGGTCAGTTTATTATAATGTACCTACACCAAATTATCAATTGTTCCAGTTATAGAGAAATACACAGAAAACGTGAGGTTCTGTATAATATGCAACTATTTGGGCAAGATAATACCGGCGCTGCAGTCAAGATGTACTCGGTTTCGTTTCGCGCCCCTGCAGCAGAGTCAGATAGTGCCGCGGCTTCAAGAAGTTGCCAATGCCGAGGGGTAAGTGAACATACTTAACTTTTAGGTTTTGTTATTAAAACTTTTTTGCACCATGAGCATACTTAGTATTTGTCTAGTTTACACCATAATACTAGCTGGAGGCAGGGGGCCTATTGCTAGCGCTTTCCAAATGTCGCTAAATGTTAAAGCGGTGAGTAACGCCATCAAAAAGAAAAATCTCAACTGTCTCAATCAACCGCTGCCAGTTTTAGACCTCATCTTTTCTATACTTCTCGTTTTGTACATCCCTCGTCCAAGTGTCTCGATTTACTTGGGCCCAAATACCGGTCAAATGAGTTTCTTCAATCGTGGACGCTCGTTTACTTCCCATATTTATTACTAAACAGCACAACAAAATCTTAAACTAGTCCAAATCATTCCAGTGTTAAAATATCGGAAGACGGCATCAAAGCCTTGCTGGCCCTGTCGGGCGGCGACATGCGGAAGGTGCTGAACACGCTGCAGAGCACGTGGCTAGCGTACCGTGACGTCACCGAGGACAACGTGTACACGTGCGTGGGCCACCCGCTGCGCTCCGACATCAACAACATACTCAACTGGCTGCTCAACGAAAATGACTTTGCTGTGTGCTTTAAGCGTATCCTTTTATACATATCTACATTCTACGGACATTATATCACGCATGGAATCCCCTTAGGGGTTTAAGTTGGCAGAGGTGAAGTTGTAAGAGTCACAGTGCCAAAACAAGCCCTGGTGACTAGACCAGCGGTTGTCGAGGGACATCATTATGATGACTCAATCTGATTCAATCATCTACTTTATATCAAATGACCTTAACCACCTCACACAGATATACAAGACCTCAAAATTGCAAAAGGATTGGCACTTGGCGACATCTTGACTGAAGTTCATACTATAATACAAAGAGGTTTGTATGTGTTTTTACTTAGATACAAAGTAACCTCAGAAAATGTAAAAGTAACTTTATCAATTTGTAATTACATTTTATTTTCGATTGCGTTACAGTTAAACTGCCCCCTGAAGTGCTAATATCGTTGTTAATCAAAATGTCGGATGCGGAGGCGCGCTTGGCGTCGGGCTGCAGTGAACGTATCGAGCTTGCAGCACTCATCGCCGCCTTCCAAGTGGCCAGAGATCAGGTTAAAGTGGACGCCGACACAAACGCCTAGACAACAGCTTTTATACTTCATTGTAATTCAAATTGGTTGTATTGTCATTGAAATAACAAATACCTAACCTATACTAAGTGCCAGTTCAATTTTATATGTAAAAGTATAGGTAATCTTTTCCAGTTTTCTAAGTTCGGTGTTTGTTGAAACGGCAAATAAATTGTTTAGATACCAATTAATTTAATCTTGACCACCTAATAATAATATCTAAGATTTTATACCGTTCTTAGGTTCGTGTTAAACACTAACTTATTATGTTTTTATAAAATGCATCATGGATGAAAAAGTAAACAAGTATTATGTAATAAATTAAGTCTTTAATTTTTTATACTAAATAGTCTTATACACTAATTGATATTTACAAATTCCTTAACGATATTGTGATCTATAAGAGATCTGCTTGTTAGCCATGAGAGCTATTATACCAGATACAATAGGTAAGATATACGGTTCTGGCATCAATTGGTACCTATGTCATGAGAATGCTATTTTCTTACAATCCAGGTATTCACGTAATCGCATTTTACATTACTTCTTATGGTTAGAGAGCGCATAAGAGGTTACATTACGTATGTACCTAATACGTCAAATTCTACCGAACATAGTTTCTTTCTTGTTTTATGAATTTTATGTAACTAATTATTTCAATTGTTTATGAATGCCGATGCATTCGTATTCAATACCTCGTTATTTCTCTACTCACTATTATGAGTCTTTTAAGATTTTGTTTGTTTAACCTAAGTTTAAAAAAAATCTGGATAACTGAACACCTGTGGTGTTACTATTGTAGATCTCGGTGAGTAATAATAATTGTCGTGGGTATGTAGCTACAAATGCTACTGTATCGAGATATTTTATTGCCGACTACCACTAATGGGATTTCACTGGGAGTCACCGGCAAAGCAAATGCTAGTTTCTTAACCTAAGATATTAGATACAATGGTGTTGAAGGAGTTGGTGAGCGAGGCGAAGATGCCCGGCGCGGGCGGCGGCGTGCCCGGCGGCCGCGGAGGCAGCGCCACCGGCCGGTAGTACGGCCCGCCGTCGATGCGCTGCAACCACACACCAGTTATAATTGGAGCACATTTATCTGTCGTTATTATATTATTCATTCTAAACTACTGTTACCCACGTGACCTCACTGATCTCGTCATTATGAATGTGATCAGGGGTGATTTTCAGTGGTTACGGCTTGTAAACTCTTATTAAATGAAGCATAGTAGGTTGGCAATATATATAAGCCAATGGATTAACCAAATAGTAACAAAATGTTAGAGAAGTAAAAATGTTAAGACTCACCTTCACCGTCGAGACCATTCTTATAACAATATTCGGGTGTAATATGTACAATGTTAATAGTAATATTATATATTATGATGTCTTTCCTATGAAACAAAATATAATACACGAGCATATTTGTACTTCAATTTTTTAAATATTATGTTGTGCTCCTAAGCAGGCAAGTCTATAATATTTTACAATACTAAAAAAATAAGGACAACATTTTACTGGTTCATGAAATTCAAATAAAAAATAACAACGGCCTTTTTATAGATAGGTATCTGGAATCAAAACGTTCGGGATCAGTCTTCGGGGAACACAATGGCACCATCCCTACTCGGGGCAGCGGTGACCGTGGTCGGTAGGGGGGTCGTCTTCAGCGCGGGCGCAGGCTGCGCAGCCGCCGCTTTTGGTACGTAACCCTAGATCCACAAAAACTAATTGTAACCAAACCACCAAATTTAGTGCAGTTAGCTCGCAGATATCAGGTATTAAATATTTACATCAGGGTTGTAGAGGTTTAAGAAGTGGGGATTGTTACTCGTACAATAGGGGGCAGACTACTCACATGGCTGGTTCTGCCGTTGGCTCCTCGCTATACTTAATAATATGCAATATTTAGATACATTTATTTACAGTAATATTAATTTCCGCTACTTAGTTCCATGTGGACACTTGTAAAATAGGTATATTATAGTATAACTATAAACTACGTATATATACATATACATTTATTTATATATTTACAAGATTTAAAACTAAAATGGTAAGTTACTATTAGATATGGTACTCTTCACTTACTTTGGCTGAATGCAGGGTTATATTCAAGAGTGTAGGATGGCTATCTATGACAATAAATTCGACTTCCTGTGGCAGATATCCTTCTCCAGAAACCTGTGAAAAGAGAATAATTAATGTGACTAGGATTTAAAAAAAAAATACTAGGCAGAGGTACTAAAAGACTTCTAAGATATAATTTGTAGTTAATTATGAAAATGTAACGACTCATGTCCACAACAGGTATCCAAATACTGCGAGGGTTTAGTGGATGTAGGAGGGAGACTTATGATTGCAGACGATATGAGATTTAACAAGTAAGTCTCGATACGAATAGAGTCTCGTGACCATTACAGGCGTATCTTATTACGAAAAGACTTGATAGATATTGAAACTTGCAAACAAGGTAGATGTTGTTGTATCCTTGAAAGCCTTACATCAATCCTGTAAGTGCCGGGCAGTAGGATGCGCCAGAACTCTCCGTATTTGGTGGTGTGGTAAGAGACGTCACGGCCCTTCACTCTGATGGTGGCGCGCTCTACGGGGTTGCCATTCTCGTCCATTACGAAGCCGTGCGCACCACGGTGTGCTTCAGCCAAGTATTTGATGAGGGACTGTAAACAAAAATAGAATACACTTTATTGCATGCCATTCCAAACTCATACAGAGGGTATACATTCGTAAAGATACTGAGAACAGCGCTCGTAACGCTAAAAGCGATATTTTAAAGGTCGATGTACGTATTATCCTCAGATAATATCTGAGATATTATCGTATATATTTGTATCCTAAGATATTATCCTATGAATTCTGAACTGATAATTAAGGCGTCATCATAATATAAGGTGCCTTGGTATACATATCTTTATGGAGGAATAACTTTTGCTGTGGAAGACTAAGCGTTTTGCCTCCACCTTCATTATGCGAACCGCCAAGCTATAGAATTTCTCGCCGGATTCCCCGTTCCCAGAGAACTAAAATTTACGGGTGTCAAAACGAGAGTGAATCGGTCTTTATTAGGTAGGAGCGCTCTATCGTTGTCCACAATATCGCTTACCATCAGTCGAATTGTGGGCATGCGCACATCTATTTCGTAGTAAAAAAGCACTGAAAATTCACAAGAGCCGAAAGATTTGCGAGTATACTGCAGGTGCAGTAGGATCCTAACAGTCTATGAGCTGTGGAAGCTGGTTGCATATTAATATGCGCGGTCATGGAAAGCGTTACTATGAACTCTTAAAGCAGGACATTTTCCGTTGTGGAAGAGATGCGCCGCGGCAGCAGTTCGTTAAAGTTTTCGATGGGATCCGGATGTATGCCGAAGTGCCGACGTACCTAGCCCACTTAGTTTACCATTATTTTGTTTTAGTTGTTTTGTCAATAAGTACAGAGTTGGGGAATGTTATCAAAAAACTAATTACTTAAGTAGGTAATGTTTATCTACAAATATATATTATAATCTAATCGATCACGTGTCATGTAAGTGCGAGTAGGCACTAATTTGTGGGTACATGCTTCATAGAGATATGGGCATCACTAGTGATTTGCGTTCGTTTCGCTAATACAAAATGCAATTTATAGGGCAACTAGAGCTGTGTATGCACTATGCCTATGGAATTGTATAAGAGAAGATTTCACTCTAGCGTCAGCTGAGCCACATTACCGAAAGCTTGGGGGTTTTCCTTTTTTGTTTCCTATTAAGTAGCCTTATAATAAAAAAAACTCGATACCAAACTTGATATTATTTACTACATACATACATAAAGTCACGCCTGTTTCCCTGAGGGGTAGGCAGAGACCACGGATTTCCATTTGCTACGATCCTGGCATACTTCTTTTGCTTCATTCACACGCATCACATTCCTCATACACGCTCTTCGGTTGAGGGTACTCCTCACTTGCCCTTTTTGCAGAACATCTCCGATTTGGTCTAGGTATGTTCGCCTAGGTCTTCCCCTTTCCGATACTCCACTAACACTCGCCTCATATATTCGTTTTGTCATTCTTCTTTCATCCATCCTTTCATCCATCCATTATTTACTACCTTTAAAAAAAACAATAAGACTGTGTTGTCTTGTACTACAAAATAATTAGGTAATAAGAAAAGTTAAGAGTAATTTAAATGGTAGAAAATTTGGTATTAAATAGGTATAAATTGAGTACCTTTATAACCTACAAAAGAACTTGGGTCTTGGAGTAACTTATAAAAAATTTCAACGAACAAAAACATCGCGAAGTTTTTATTATACTGTAGTATTCTGAGGTAAATAGTGTGACAATATCTAATCTCTTATCGATATTTTAAATGGATAAAATCAACTTTTAAATTTTCACCATGAATCTATTGTCTGTTGTTTGTTTGAACACACGCATTTTCTCACGATGTTTGTTCGTTGGTTTTATTTTGTTGCGTTATTTACTGTAGCTACAGTCAATGGTGAAACAAGATCAGCTATAGCGCACATTGTGTCTCAAAGTGTGGACGGTAATATAGTGTTTACTGAGACTCCTTCTGGACTTCACGTAACTGGAAGTATAACGGGATTAAAAGTTGGGAGCTATGGATTTCATGTGCATCAGCTGGGAGATACCAGCACGTGTGACGCATCAGGACCACACTTCAATCCCGAAGACAACACGCATGGCGGTAGACAGCACCTAGTACGACATGTTGGCGACCTCGGCAATGTTGAGTTTGTAGGAGCCATTAATCCAGTTGCTACTGTAAATTTTATAGATAATGTCATTTCACTTCGAGGACGCAATAGTATTTTGGGGAGGACATTAGTTCTCCACGAGCAGGAAGACGACCTGGGAGAAGGAGGTCATGAATTTTCGTTAACGACTGGCAACGCAGGCGCGCGTGTCGCGTGTGGAGTTATAGGAATCAGATCCCCCGGGGATCCCTGGAACGCTGCTATCTCTATTAATCCTTCCATTCTATTATTTATTCTATCCGCAGCATTCATACTTGTTTAGATTATTATATTGAAATAAAAATTACTTACTCACCTTATACCATAATATAATATAACTTAAAAATTAAATACCGACTTTTTTATAAACCTTCACTTTGTTTCGTACAAGAAATCATTTCCGGCGTCCTAAGTGTGTGGTCAAGAGTCTGCTGTCTCGTAGATTTTTATTCGCCGTCCCATTAGTCCCATAAATTACATCCCAAAGATTTAAAGTGCATAGTAATGTAAGTTGGAATGCAATGTAATCTACTGCATGGTTGGTTAGTCTCAGTTGAAATTGCCCGCCGCGCCGTGAGTGCCGTGACCAAATTCGGTCACTCACACAAAAGGCCACGTTCGGATCAAAGTTCCGCGGATGCAACAAGGTACCTACTTAAAATTCAACTAGTGCAGACTTATTTTCGTATTTGACTCTAGATGATTGTAAATTGATTACATTTCCAAGTTGATCGTTTAATATTAGGTACCTTTATATGTTTCTTTATACACTTTATCCCAATCGTCCGACAATCGAAACAATTGATCAAACATCAGACACAGTTTGTCTTACTTCTACTGCTGTGCAATAAAATCTTCGATTCATATATTTTGTTTTTGTAAATTTACAAACCGAATGTAGTTATACAAAAATACATACGGTTAGTTACATTCGGTTTATAATTTGGAAACAAAAATACTTTGGAACTTTCAATGTTCGGATTCCATGAATAAGAAGACCATATCTTTGACTAACGGAGAAGGATCTGAAATTTCTTAGACGTTTTTCAATACATCGCAGTTGTATTATTACAAGCTGGCAGCAATGTCGGCGTTGGCGTTGGCGTCGGCCGACATTGCTGCCAGACATATGCCTTACAAAGAGATAATATCGGTAAATATGCTAATATAAGTAAAGTAAAATGGTGCTAAATACCTGTTTATTGTCTTGCCAATACTTGGCTAATTCGTGCGCCGGCGGGTATTTGCAGCAGGAGATCTCCAACGTTATCTCCATACACCCGTGCCACAGGTAGTTATAATCCTGCATGCCGCCTGTAATACACCATCATTTTATTCCAATAAAAAAACTACTGACAGATCGCGTACATGTAACATCTATGTAATAGTTATTTACCTTAACTTTGTGACCGAGAGGTAGGTTCTTAATAAAAAATATTGACCATTATCTATTTGAATTAAGAAGCTTTGAAATTAAACCAAGTTGTACCTGTAAGGGGGTACCAGGCTGCGCCATTAGTGATGCCTTTCTCGAACCTGGGCGAGCCGGACTTGCAGGACACGCCGCGGGACATCTTGGCGTGGTTGTTGGAGTATACTAGCGACAGGTGACGGAACACGTCGTCGTCCGGCGCGATCGACGGCGTGTGCGCGTAGCTTTGGAACACTGCGTTCAGGCCACATGTTAAACGAAAACAATTATTATTAGCTTTGATGTCATTCTATTATTTGGTATCTAACTATTCTATAATTGATTTAATTAAGTGATACTTCACCGGAACACAGAACAGATGATCTGCATATTCCTTGTTTGCGTGGAAACAAAACAACTGTTAACTTAACTGTATCATACATATTAGGAAATTATTTCTTAATTCACCAAATTCTACTTCCTATTCCTATATACAAATAACTATGATATAAATGCAAGTTCGTTTGTTTTAACAAGCTCGTTAAAATGGAAATCTGTTACTTTAGTTTTTCTGGTGTTATCGCCATGCTCCAAATAGAGCTATAGTAGTAAATTCCCAAAATTTTCTTGCTATCTACTCTAATTCATTTTAACAGGAATTAAAATGCTATTAAATGTGTTACTAATGGGGGTTACTATGAGCTTGCATTTCAAGTCATTGTAAGGCACTAGATTATCTCTATCGGTTGGAACTATTGCATGTGACATATGATCAACCGGAAACGCGTTATGTAATCGACTATTGAACATGGGTTCGAACAATAAAAGTGTTCTGATAGTTACTGGCACTGGGCGTGTTGTCGAATGGGTACGAGGCGACGAGAGCACCGCCGTGCAGTGAGCCAGACAGCACGAACTGTATCTTGCTGATCCATTCTTTGATCGCCTCTGTTTCTGGCTGGGGCTGCTTTGTGTTTGCCTTGAAGAAGTCGGGGAAGTTTCTGTTCAAGTCGTAGCGGCGGGCATTGTGTCTGTAGATGCATTAATGATCAATTAGAATCATTTTTGGCAAATTTTCGACGTCTTAAATGTGTATTACGATAGTCTCGACTCGCTTACAATATGATTTATTGTAATGTAGGTAGTATAATTTTGACGCACCAAACAACACGAACATTATTTGAGAGTTTACGACTAAATTGTAGTTTCATTGAAATTACTTTCAGTGAACATGTGGGTCATTCGCTTACCGCAACCACGATCGCGTAGATACATTGTTTAGTTATCACTTTTTCCTATACGTATTATGAATTCACCATTATAATGGTTCGGCAATGATGTTATAATACTTATAATAACTACTTGTATACAATAGTTGATGGCCGTGTCCTCATACCTGCCATATGTGTTGTCGCACTGTCCTTCCTTCGAGATTGCAAAACCGTCAGGGTTCATAGAAGGCATCAAATGGATCCTAGTGTTGTCCAGCAACCATTTTATGTATGGATCCGTATCGTAGGACGTGACGAGGTGCTGAAATTGTTTAAACTCATTAATAACTGCAGGTAAGCAACTCAAATACTTCAATCATGTCTTAAAACGATCAAGTTAGGTACATGTGCAATAATTTAGTTTTAATGTGAAAACAGTACCTAATTAATGTTCTTCTACCGAGGATTGCAAACAGTCAGTTTCTAATGTGTACAACTAGATAAATGACAGTGTAAAGTCATTGCGGTGATTAGGAAGTGGCCAGTTAAACACCGGTTGCGGTAACTAACTTGTATGAGGTGCAGAAGTAGTTCTCGGCCGACAGCTTCGTTTCCATGAATGTTGCCGACGTACTTGACATCGGGCTTGCCTATCATGTGCTCGTATGGGGACGCAGACACCACCATCACCCACAGATCTCGACCTAAACATAACACGGCACATAGTTTTGGTTACCATATAGGTATACAACAGTTCTCTCAATCCGTAGTTCGCGACCTAGGGAGAGAAGGAAAGATTAAACTCATTTTCCGCTATGAATATTTACCTTTTATTCAGCCCAAAATATACTTAAACTCACAGCCAGTATATACTTATGTTTAATAAGTACGTACGTACCTTGTACAGATTTTCCTATGGAGTATAAAGCTGTGAGTGCCGGATACTTCGCTGACACCGACCGTAGATATCTGGTCATCTGGTCATGGTCGTGGTAACGGAATTCCAGATCTTGTCCGTTGTCCCTCGATTCAACTTCTCCTAAGTTCGTCGATAGCTCATCTGTTACAAGTGTATGCGTGATGCAATCATTAGTACAAACAGGTATACAAACAGGTATACATACAGGTATACGGAGAGGCAATAACTAATAAATATGACTTCGAATTCCAAATTGGAAAATCCCAAAGGTTGTTGAGACTTTACGAGCGAGATATATTTATCTTAGAGATATCAGGTAGGTACATATTATACCTAAGTACCTACCTCCAAAAGGTCTATTCTCTGTCTGTCAGATAAGTAAGCACAATACTCGCTTCAGCTTTTTACGTGGAGTTGATCCATAGCAAGTACTCCGTTAGTATTTTTTGTCACTTGGTCTCTGAATAATGTAGGTCTATACTAGTATCTACAGATCTATTAACCATTTTCCTACCAATTCTCTAGTACCTACATCAAGATATTATAATTAAACTTATTTGTTTATTCTTTGCCAGACTTTCTTTAATATATAGATACATATTATTTTATCTACTACTTATACAAAAAATCTTGATCTTACCTGGATTATAAGTTGGATTTGCGAGCGATTGAGAGCGCGTCGCCACTAAAAAGGTCAGCAAAAGGAAAAACCGCAAGGCATCTGCACTGCTGGCCATCTGCAAAAAATGTAAGTATTTAGAAATAAATAAATGTAATAATGTAGTATATTGCAAGGCCTATACAGAGCCAACGTATCCTGAATAACATGGCATTTTTCATAAGTTAAAATTGCAGTCATTTCTCAAAATTAAGATAAGTTTAATTAACGTCAAATAAATTAAAAAAGATGGGCTTGTTGCCACAATATTACTAATGCCGCAGTTTACCTAAATCATTAAATTGAAGCGGCTCTAAAAGAAAATATGAAAAGAAATAAAGCGCCAGTAAATAGTCAAATTTATGATTCTACTCATGTACTGCACATTGGAGGTTGTGATGGGAACTCAATGGGTATGGAGCTTTCTTTTGAATGTTATTATAGTAATGTTTGGGCGAGCGCACCAGTTATGCGGCGTAACCGGTCGCCTGTTGAAGGTCACTGGGTTAGTGGACCGACTTTACTCACTATAACCATATTTAGTTGTTATATGCGTTTTAGTTCTAGAAACTATATTATTTTGGCACTTAAATTTCGAACTGGTGATATAATTGAGAAGGTTAAATGCTATTGCGCGTTACAAAGCAAAATATTTTATTTCAATGTGTGTCCAATCATGTTTGAATGGTAGATGAGCGCCAAAGTAACTGAACTAATAAAATTAAGAAAGTAGGTAGATTTAGGACCTATATTGCGACAGCACATCGATTTTTAATAGCTTCATACAAACAGCGTCTATTGATTGCATAAAAAGTTTGTTTAACCGGGAGTTCTAGCTATGGATAAGAAGGCCCGTTCCCACTAAGACGAACCGTCTGTTTATACGGAAGACGTCTGGACTTCGCGTTGAGTCTTTGTACACGATGGACGGTGACAATCTCCCAGGTCTGTAGTGGTATTTAAGAAGAAGAAGACGTTAAACAAAACATTGGATGCATCCTATTCTACGTGAAAGATTGTCAGCACGACCGTTTGGTCTTTATATTGTCGAACGTTTTGTCCCACAAGACAGTTTTATCTTTGACAAGCGATACAAAGCACAAGCATCGACGTCTATTTTGCACGAGCGCAGAAACCGAAATTATGTTTGCGAAGTGTCATCTGCAAGGACCGCGGGTTAGGAGTACATTGGTGCCGTCTCCTCGGCTTTTTCTTTTTTTTCCCCGCTGAATCTGGTTTGATTGTTTTGGGACTGATTTATAAGCTAATGTTCGGCCCCGGGCCGGCTGTACTAGGGACGGGAGGGTTGTTTATGTTACTTCAAAATAAATCTTTATCTACATATCGTGAAGAGTGTTTAGTGTCGAGATTTAACCGTTGCTGGAGCACGGTTATACTATCGTTAGGCACATCGACTATAAATAATACACGCCTGGGGCGTCTAGCCTTGGAAATCCGGGATAGTACGTATTGGCCGGCCGATACGACGAAGGGATTGGGGTGGAATTTAGCAGATTCAAAAAAACGTATACTAGTTTCCTTCATGAACTGCTTAATGATAGTATATGTGCGTACAAAGGCCTAGCATCACACTATATCCGAGTCGGGTGTTTAGCTTTAGACGGCTCTTACCAGTTACCAGTGGCAAAATGCCCGTTTAAAAACCCTGATCCGATCTTTTTCTCATCATCATCATAATATCTCAATACACTGCTGTATATAGGCTCTCCTATGGTACCTAGTCTATCTTTTTCTTTTTAGTTTTTTTATTTGTATATTTTTTTAACGTAGGTTATAGTGTCAATGTAATTTAATGTATAAATTGTTTGAAATAATAAAGTTGTTATAAGTACATAATATATTATATTGTAAAATTAATTCTAAATGTGAAATATAAATTGTAGTGCGACTGGCATATAAAACGTCTAAGGGGAAACGGGCCTTAGCCAATAATTTTATCTATGTTACTAATATTTATCAGTGTAAAAAACAATGTAATTCTTTAGAGCATTTAGTTCAGTGATATCATGTAAGAGTTCATGTATTCACAGTTCTTTTTCTGTTTTATTGTGCTGAGGGTACTAGAGTGACGTAAGCACTTGTCTAACCATTCATTATACCACAATACAAATATGTATAGTGATGTAGAGTTACCTAGTACCTCTGTAATCTAGTAATTCAGTCTGTTTTTTCTGCTGAATGTAAGTAGATAGGTAGTTAATCGAATATACCTACTTAATCTATAACCACTATCTCTGGACTACCTCATTTGTCGCGACTGCTGAGCATGAGGTTCAGGGTTGAAATCCTGGGTCAAGCAAAGTATTATTGCGTTTTTTCATTAGGTCATTCTCAGTAGCAGCATAGCCTGGAATTGTGCCCGGCTGATGATAATAAGTTTGCCTTCTATTACATTGAGACCTCAGATTGAGTTATGTGTATAAAACACATAAAACTGGCCAAATGTGGATGTACTATACGTGCAACCTCTGCCTACTAAAGGCGTGATGTTATGTTATAACCACGATATGCTTATATTTTCGGTTTCACTTTTTAGAAGAACATTATCTATCATTATATTATTAACTTATTAGCATTATCGAGATGCTAATAAGTAAGTACATACCGACATACGAGATTGTTCCAGAGAAGGATAGCGACCCACTTATTTATTCCTATGGCAAAATGGATTTAGAACTTATAAAATAAATTGTATAACATCTGACAATTTCTATAAATGTATGTTGTTGTTTTGTGCAACTTTCTTATAATTATTTACCTAAGGCATAACTTGTAAGTATCCCTGGGTTTTTCACATTAGTCATGCTGCCCTGAGCAGGTTTGTATCACGTAACATCGCGGCTACAATTTCTGGTTAAAGCCACGCTAAATAACTATTAGAATAGAATAACATTTTTAGAAAACTGGGTAGGTATCTCACTTTTTTCACTACCACGCTCATGTTTTCTTTTATTTGTATCATCTTACACTTGAAAATATGAATGACATATTAGATTGTGTCGTCGAGAGCATAAATAATTCTACTTACGTATATTGCTTAAGTATATTATTTTATTAACCTAATTAATTCTAAACAACAATCCGTAAATAATCAGCTTATATAGGTTTCTCCAAGTGTACATGGGTGACCAACTCCAAAACTATTAGGTATCTCCGGTATCTCATATCCAAAGGAGTCACAGTGCTAATTTAAGTTTAAAAAATATCAATTTCCCCAGACTGGATTTTTTATCTTTATAAATGTATTATATATTGTGTATAATGTTTAATTTAAGTTTTATAATGTTAAATTATATTAATGTGTCTATATTGTGTTATGATTACCGGATTAAAACGTTGAAGTTTATAGCCAATCTTGCTTAAATTTTCAACCGCCAAGTAACTAATTAGGTGCACACCGGTCTAATGGTAACGAGATGTTTTTGTAGTATTCAGTATGTAGAATGATGGATAACGAATTGTGATAGTATTCACTTTTTCCTGAATTACTAATATTTTGCATTAACATTTTACCCTACTTTTTTTAAAACTTGAGATTGAGATTAAAACTTTGATACTTTTGTCCTTACGAAAGTTAGGCTTTTATCTTATATCATTGTGATAGGTTACAGATAAATTTACTTAATATTAACAATTACTTCATATGTGAGGCTTTAGTCTCCCTCATATTTAGAGGTTCTCGTGCCAGGGCGATGTAGGGTATTCCTCATAAGATATTTTTGCAGCTGTCGTACGCCAATCTTACGTTGGACTTGTGCCAAATGGCAACGGGTTTGACCCCTATTACATGGCTCTAAATAAGGTTACTCAAGTTTAACGTATAAGCATATAAAGCGTATGAATGAGTTCAATTACTCTGAGTTTTGTACATGTCGTACCTATACAGTAGCATGAATGTTTAAATCATCCGAGTGTCACAGTGACAAGTAAGGTGTTAACAAACAAGGAGAAAGAAAGTTTGATCCTTTATACTGCAGAACTTGCAGCTGATCACTTTGTACTTTGTAAAGGTATCGGGCGCGAGTCCTTTGTGACTGTTTTAAGGAAAATGGCCACATTTAATATGTATAAACAGTAGGCACCTACTCATGTGTTTATGGCAACGGTATTTTTTGTCAGCTTTCGTTCCGTTGTTGACAGTGGCATATTAACCCTGTTGACGTGGTCCCGCTAAATGAAGAAACTTTCGATTTCAAAAGACCGCAACTCCTACCGATGTTTTTAGCATGTAATTTATATTTATTACATATTAAAACATCGGTAAACTTTTGCCTGTATTACAAGATCACTCTACAATCAAATGTTAACCAAAACAATAAGTAACAAGCATAATTAAATGTGCTAATAATATAATTTTCTGTCGAGTCTTGTCTTAACACTGTAAACCGAAATTCTTTTGCGATAAGTCTTCTGCTTACGGTACTCCGTGCCACTTCGCGAACCGGATTGCTTTTTTTAGAATTAAATCATTAAAATAATTAATGCATGTGACATGCCGTTAAGTCTAGGGGTTTGTAGCTGTAAAATCACACATAGATCTATAATAATAATTATATCACCGATACCGTCTTGGTAAAGACAATTGTTCATCATTGAATTCTCTAGTATTTTATTTTTATAAGGACTAATAATGTAAATGCTTGTAACTGCAAGTATTTTATAATGTGAAACTACGTTGATGCACCTTGCATCGTTAATCAACAAACAATGCAGCACACTTTTTTGTTATGTGAAAGTCTGAATCTAGTTCGATATGAATAGGCATGCCGTATGAGACATGTTGATAAGAATAATAATTTATTTTAATTTAATTATTCTACTGTGTCTACCTAAGTACAATAAATAATGCATTCGATCGAGGATGCTCATCCGGATAAAGCCGAGATGATAAGTTTTATGTTAGAAGAAGCCAATATTGTCATTATAAATACTCTTTCTTCTTCTCTTACTTAACTTCCACTCAATATTGTTCTACGCTATTATTTAACGGGTTGAGCAGTGCAATGAGCGCCGAGTTTCAAGCAGCATCCATTAGAATTCTATGAATTGAATTGAACACAGTACGGATACCCACACACAAGTAATTATAACTAATAACTGGTCATGGCCCACCACCATTCGAACACAATTATTTATTGACCGACAGTTTCAATGATACCTTAAGTTTAAACATGCCACACAACGATTTAATTTATTTAATTACAAAAGTACACTTGCCATGTATATTGGCCGTCAACTTTAATAACTAAAAAACTTTCCTAAATTTATAGTTCTACGATATTACAAATTTAAAGGAACTCACCTTAAAAACAACTGAGACTAATCTTCTATAAAGTGGTCAAACTAGAGGGTACCATTTGTTTTGTTTTATTTAGCACTCGACAACTTAGTACTCGCGGAAAACGTGTATTTTAAGAGAAGTCACGTCCACTCCTAGCAGACGAGCGGTCTCGGCTCAACTGGCAACCGTTGGTGGGTTGTGCTCGGCCTGTCACACCGTCATCTGCGTCATCCAACACGACACACAACCGGAAAGTGCTTTCTCTCGTAACAATGTTTGTAAAACTGCTTCTAATTCCCCGCAATAAGGTCTAATTCAAGTTCGTGAAAACCACCAATGTGTTCAACATGAGTAGAACTTGTACTTTCCACTCTAGTGGGCACAATATAGAAGCGAGTTTATAAAAGTTTGTAGGCTCTCAAGCAGTGACGTAGTAAGTATTCCCAACTCTCGTCTCATCTGGCACTTTTCCCGCGGATAGAATTTCTATACTACCCGATATTTAATATGCAGTACCTATCTCATTAGCTAGAAAATTTATCTTGAAATTCTATAATTTAATAGTAACAACGCAGCAATTAAGATATTATTAAATTTTACGAAGAGTTTATTAACCCCAGGTCATTCATTATACTTTCAAACCCACATTTACTTAGGTATGCTTTAGATATAAGGTTCTTACTTTTTACATTTACAGAGCTACATTCCAAATTGAAGTTAGGTCTATGATTTGGAGATCTATTAATAACCAACTAATATTTATAGTAGTGACGTCTACGCGTTTATATATTTAAGGCTTTTCTCGGATAACTCATCCCTTTGGGAAATTATATGTCTTGGAGATTCGATCCCCGACCGTGACCTTTCGGATGATAAATTTATTCCTATTTAGGAGTAAGCGACCCAGAACCGTGGAACCTTTTCATGAAAGTATTCTTTAAAATATTTTCTGACTTCTACGTAGCCTTGCGGGTACAGTCCCCAAAACATATTTTAATTCCTCTTGCTTGCTTAGTGTTTAAGTTCATCAGTAAGGCAACGGTAGCACAAATAATACATGAATTAAATTTTATAATCGTAGTATATGTAATTGCACATAAGTGCTGCTATTAGACTTGAGGGTAACTACAAGTCTGTTCACAATACCTACATCTTATCACTAAGTAATCAGAAAACCAGTTCATAGGTATTTTACAATCACATATAAGTGAATGTAAGTGTAGCTAAAGATATAGAACAGGTAATTTAATTATAAAAAGAGTATTAAAAATAAAATGTAATATTATTCTTCGGCTTGATATGCAAATCTGTCACGTCTAACCCTAACGAAATGTGTTAAACTTATCGGTACCACGGGGTAGAAGATATCTCTGTGGAGGGACCCGCAATTTTTGTAATAAGAAATAGGTAGGTCTACAGACCCGTGGAGGTAATTAATTATAATATTTTCTACTGAAAAGTGAAATATTTCAGTAATCCTGTGTCATTCCATACCTAACATACTAGTACTTATTAAGAGCATGGTGAAAATAACAATATACCTCTCCAATGTTATCCCTGATTATGAAAATAATATAAGGATACCCCAAGGTACATTCGTAGGTCCGGTTCCGCATACTCTTCACCTAAATTCTATTTGGCAACACCCAACACCAAGCAGCACCAACAAGTAAATAAAAACGATGCAAGAACCTATGTACCTATGTAATGTTAACCAGAAAAATAAAACTCGTACAGTCCCACTTCAGACCTTCTCATACATAAATAGGGATTTATATACGCTAGCTCACTGGATGTCGGTACTATCAAATAATCCAGGTTTCTTGACATTGTTTTGATACGTTACATACTTGCCAAGTTCTTAACCTGGAACCTTCTGCATGTTTCCATTTAATCATAGGCCACCGCGATATACCTATACATTTTTTTTTAAAACCCCTTAAATATGTTACTACATTAATTATACTAATTACCCCTAACATACATACGTACATATACAAAAGCTAATAATTACCTCTTAAATACCAACTCAAATATTGGAGGCTTAAATCAAATATTTATCTAAGATAGAGCTCACCCATATTTCATTTTTAAATCGACCTTGACCAGTATTTTTCTTAGTGGTCAAGTTAGCCCAACTTGACCTAATTTCTTTGATTTTCTAAGGTCTATTCGGAGAAGTTAACCTTGAAGTTCAATCAATGGATTCAATTGACACAGAAATTGGGTTGGTCACTGTGACCTACATTTGTTTAAGATCCAGAGATAAATCTTATTTGACCCCCTTGCCATTTTTTGCTCATAATTAGCCCGATCTATGGGAATAATGTTTCTATGGAGGTGAATTAAAAGACATTTGTTTGTATCGATTTTGTTTTACGTAAGATAATAATTTCGTTTTTTTTACGTATTTTAGCTTGAATATTATATTTGTGAAGTGAAAAGTGTCGTGATGACCTAGTGGTTGACAATTGACATACCGGATTTGTATGCAATAAGATTGCAGATTCAAACTCAAGGAAGTGACTTCTACAATGTTATAAATACTTTCTTACATATTCTAAGACACCACAGACTAACGGTGACGGATAACATCGGGAGGAAACCTGGATTAAATTATCAGAATTCGCCAACCCGCAGTGAGCATGGTAATCAATGCTCAGTCCTCCTCTACAAGGGAGAGGCCTTTGCCCTGCAGTGGGATAGTTATAGGCTGTTATTGTTATTTTAATAGGTGTTTAAATATGAAATTGCCGTTTTATCCTACTGATTACTTTAAAAATGGGCTGCATATCATTTTGTTTCATATTAACTTTAGATTACTTATAATTTATTTAAGGGGCAATACACTACATGTAGCGGGGACTCGCTTCCACATAAAGCTGCTGCAGTTGTCCTGTTTTAAGAGTTCATGGTAAGGGAGCTGATCCCCAGAGTTCTATCGCAGTAGTTTAAATGATCTTCTTAATTTGATGGCAGAAATGTATAGGAAACGAGATTCATAGCGTAGTTTTATAAACTATAAATCGTTTTTTTTTCTAAACTAGATACAATAGGTAATACAGTCATGTCATAAATCATGACATCACGACTGTCTTCCCCAAAGGTAGGGTAGATAGAGGTGTCTAATACAGGCACATGTTGTCATCAGAAGATGCACTGTTGGGATTGACACAAGAGACAGTCGATAATCTAGATAAGAAAACCTTACTAAGGCATTTGACTCAGTTTCTGTTACCATCCTTACCTCAAAATTAGAACACTTAGATGTACGTGGCGTGTCACTTCAAATATTCAAAGATTCTGTCAAGAAACGCACCTGAAGAGTCAAAATTAAAACCCACCTCAGTGATGAGGTGTTTGTTACTTTCGGCGTCCTCCAAGGTAGCATACTGGCCCTACCTTATTTCAAATTTACGTCAATGATCTGTGCAAAATGTACAAAATTAAATACTACACTTGCGGCCACATTTTGACAGACGAATCTCCAGAATCATATTCCTCTATCGATAATATCGATAATTATTTACAATAATGTTGTACCCACGCAACATTAAAAAATCGAGTAATAAAAAAAGTTTTCTTTATATATTATAGTGTTTACATTTTGTGCTCGATAAATGGACTAACTCCTATTAACAAAGTTGACAAAATGTGGCTAAATTAGACATCGCTGGTTACCCACCTTTGGGGAATATAGCCGAGATGTTATAGTTTGTCATTAACGTGCCTTTGTAGCTAATTTAGAAAAAAATAAACTTTTATTCGATATATAGTTTATAAACCTACGCTATGAACGTATACTTTACGTTTCAAAGCTGTGCTTGTTTATACCCGGTTGCTGACGGGTTGCGGCAATATTTTAAATGGCAACAACCTTTTATGTTTTATCGATGACTATTAAAAAAACATTGAACATTATATCATGCCAAAAATCTTTTTAAAGTTAAATTAAACATATTTGCGGCCAAATTTTGAATGGCAACCCTGTAGAATTATATTCCTCAATCGATAATTATGTTTAATAACTATGTCGGAATAAAAAAACACATGTGAACTTAATATTAACGACGGTGGGATCTTGTACTATATAATATTATATCGTAGAAACTGCAGCTTGGTTGGTTTTAAAGTCGTAAAGCTCGACTATCCATGCCGCTAGATGGAGCTACATGAGCTAAATGCATCGCGTTTCATTCAGTGACCATGAATTACCAGGTATTACCGCGTCTGCCCGATACTCACATGATGGCGCTTATATAAGTAATCAATATAATTAAATACACATCAATTAAACATAAGTATAATTCTTGCGTACGTCTGTTTGTCACCTGTCTTCTTAAACGGCTGGAACAGTTAGGGTGAAATTTTGTCTGTATATTTCGATGGGTTCCTGGGTGCTTTGTAAACACCATTTGGCTCGGTAGGTGATCGATGAATTGGATATTATTATTAATATAATGTTTAGGTTCTTTGATAACTAAGATAGTATCTTAAGTTTTTAAGTTATGGTGTCCTAAACATTACTGACTAAATTCCCGAAAAATAATTGGCAGTGCCCACTTTTAGTTCCCATCTGACACATCTTAAGTTTTGTATGTGATTGGTAATAAAATTCCAATTATATACAAAACTCGTATTTATGTACTCGGTTTACATTTGTGGCCCCAATGCGCCCAAGGCTAATTTTATACAATACATAGTTGATTGTCATTATTATCAACATCAATCGTCAATACAATACACATACATAAATAAAATTGCGAGTTCTCTTTGAAACATCAACAGCTTTTTACTAAATGAATTTATAATATTATACGATTAGTTATATAACTATATAACAAAATACATTTTTTTTGTCTGTCCGTCTGTTTGTTCCGGCTGATTTCCGAAACGGGAAGACCGATTTTGACGAGACTTTCACTGGCAGACAGCTGATGTTATAAGGAGTTGGTAACTAACACTGTTAAAACTATTTTGAAAAGATTTAGGGTTCCGCGTGAAAAAAAAACCGATGGAATTGTTAATAAAATCAAATTTAAATAGATAATGTGCTATTTGTTGCTACGTAGAGGTATTTTAATTGACATCTACGGGGATGAAGTCGCGAGCATTATACGCTAGTTTTTGTATAATAAAACCCATGTTGTGATGTTACTCCAATCACGGGTTCACTTTTGAATGAGGTCATTCTCATTTGTGGACTGTGTATTGTTTGTTTTTCTAGCGTCTTATAGAATGCCTTTATATAAAATATCAATAATAATTACCAGGACTTCCTAGTTAGATAAATAACAATACTATAATGCATTTCCAGAAGCACCATGTTTTATGAACACAACGAGAAAAGCCTGACGAAAGGTGTAAACAAAAATTATACCATAATTATTGGTACGGCACTGTGAAAGAGGAATTTCCAAAATATTGGGATGAAAAAAATTAAATATCCCATCACTACAGGGGTATAAATAGGACCTGGATGTCTAATATCTAGGAGGAATAAATAAATGGTTTTAATTAGACAATTGGACCCTGAACCCCTTTTCTCTACTAGCTCATGTCGCATTTAAAAGCTTCAGATAACTATAGGAAACAACAATTTAAATAATATCTTCATCCGAATTTTTGAGTATTAACACTGTTAACTAGAAATATTCAGAACGTGGTAAATTGAAGATCGTATCGTGTTTGCTCTATTTTATTTTATAGACCTGAAATAAAAAATAAACAGTGTCCAATTCAAAGATTATTCCTTAAAGACAAACCGTTTTGCCTTTTATGTTGTCATCATCATCAGCCATACGACGTCCACTGTATAACTAAGGCCTCCCCCTTAGGTAAAGGGAGGGGTTGCCATAATGCCCACGTTGGCAAGCGGCTTGGTGATCGCAGTATTGGTGGTGAAGTTACAGAAGATGCTACTGCCCATCTTCCGGAATTTCCCTTAGTCATCTCTTAAGACACCCACGGGAGGAATGGGGATGGTCAATTCTAGCCCGGATACTACTCGGCTTTTAATTGCTTTAGTCTTAGTAGTAATTTTCCGTGCGAAGCGATCGTAAAACGTACTCAAAAGTGTGAAAAGTTAAATTATGTTACTACCCTCCGCTGCGCCCCATTAACACATAAAATATTTAAGTTTAATTTTGCCGTCCAGAAAACCTTTTATATATTAGGGTGCCAAGGGTTGGCGAGTGCCAGTGCCCGTAAATACTATCCAAAGATCAACATTTGGTTTAGAAACCAGAGGTTTAAAATTTATAAAATTATTACTCAGATAATTTCCAGTACTTTTCTATGTTGTTTCAGTTGGCCAAAATGTCTACGGGCTGTGTCAGAATTGCTTTATAGTATTGGCCATGGTATGAATCGTAAAATAAACTGTTAGGAATTAATTTGAAGAATTAAGCTGATCAGTGGAACAGCTGATTCCTAAAGTGCATGATACATAGTTGCTGATAAGTATACGCCCTTGAACGATTAACCTTGACATACTTTTCTTCTGTTTGTACTTAAATAGGTAGATTATAATAAAATTATTGATATCCGTTTTTTATTATTGGTTAATCCGTGGTTAAACACTTAATTAAAATAAATTATTATTAATATTGTGTTAGGTACCTAAAGTGCTCTAAATCTATAACACTTTGACTTTAGATACTTATTTATACTTTTATTGAATATGGTTGATGGCAATAGGCTCGCCACCTATTACATTAGGACCTAAAAACATAACTGGCGAAATGTGGGTGTACTGTATGTGCACGTCTGCCTACCTTCGGGGAATACAGGCGTGATGTTATGTGTGTTTATTGAATATTAAGCACATATCTTTATTTCGCGAAAAATTAACGTTATAAAGCCACAAGTTCTAGGACCTAAGAAGTCAAATTAAGTGGGAAATTATGTGCCTCTTAAGCAAATATTTAGCAACGTGTTCACCTGCGCACTATATAATAAAGGCGGCCAGCTGCATATATATTATGATGGGGAATCATACAATATAAATATAATCCTATTAATATAAAAGTACTTGACCTTGAATTCGAATAGGGTACGGGCTGTGCTAATACACATGCATCTGGGGCATTGAAGAGCTTGAAGTATAAAAGCTCCGAGGGCGAGGGTGGCGCAGGCGCGGTATGCTAGGGAAGTATCGATCGCAGGCTGGAATTGGCCGTCACTGCGCGCGCAGAAGACAATATTATGGAACATGGTTGCCGACCAACGGGGTTTGGAGTTTTCCCGCGCATTCGTTTAGCGCATAACCACGCGCAAGGCCAAACAAAGGGGCGAAGAGAGGGGTGTCCTCCGAGGGCACGAGCTCGGCCCGGGACCCTCACATTACGTAACATTAAACGCACAGGACGGCGCACAAACAATGTGATTTTATTTAATCTTCGATTTTTCTACTGTTTTTGGATTAAGTATACAATTTTTAGGATTAGTATCGTGATATTATGTAAAGTGTCGCGCAAATATTTTATTTTACATTAATTTTAGGTGTTTAGTGTAGAGTAATTTGGCAGTGATGTAAACGTGCAAAATTAAAATAAATACTATTGCGCAGTAGAAACTACAAATCGAGACGTCTTTAATATTAATGTAGAGCGTTTTAGAAAATAAGGAGCAGTGGTACCTAATTCTTTGGACAGTGACATAAATAAATTAAATTCAAAACAATCGATCGATATCCTATGATATAATTATTGTTACATTTTCTTTATAAATTAATTATGAAAATGTCAACATTTTACAAACAAGTGAATAGTATTGTACTTAATGTATCAATACGAAATAGTTCATGAAATAATTATAAACACAATTTTATTCAAAAGTCGTATGTCGTGCTGATAGTTGACAACATGACGATGGGTGAGTTATATCTTATTCTTACTTTTTATTAATAGTTATATTTGATCTAGTCTTTATGATTTAAAACCTATATTTTATTAAAATATGTTAGTAGGTACTGCTCGGATATACTTATAGAAGTTCTCTTATAAGTTTTTTTAATCGTATTGACTTTTAAGCAACCCTGAGCTAGACAAAAGCTTTGCGTTTGTTTAGCTTATAAGATATAAACCTATCTTAGACAAGAAAGTTCTCGTGAAAGGGTGAAGGAGGTAACTCTTTGTGCTTGTGCTTACTCTACGGTTCTACATAACAGGTGCCTATGTATACCAAGATAATTTGACTTATTGTATCCATTACTTCGTGCACCTGCTTAGTGTCTTCGTACGTTCACCTGCGCATTGCCTAGCAGCTAACTGCATTCTGTAATTAAATAGTTTAGATGGAACTCATGTCTGTTTACAATACTGCTCCATATAACGATGCCAGTCAAAGCAGACACAACAATACTTGAGATGCGTTACGTCACCGGATGAGAGCCGCGGTATCGCGATGGCTCAATTGAGACGAGTACCACCAACACCTGGAAGGAAGTCATTTTGAATAGGATTAGCATTTAACGAATGACCATGATATTAATATGAAAACATTACTTTAATAGATATATTGAGAGCAGTTTCTTTCATAAATTGTAGACCTATATGTTTAAGGATTTGTCTAAGGGTTTTCTTGCTTTTTCCTTTACATCATTACGTAAGTATAAGAGGCCACACCCACTACCCTTATAAGGAGGTGCCCAAGTAACGTTTTAATTTCTAAGTAATTAGGTTACCTATCTATATCTATACAATCTATATGTATACAAAATAAATAAAATTGAGAGTCTATTCGTAATATCAAGATACTTACGCTTTTTTAACTCCCGAAGCAAAAAAAGGGATGTTATAAGTTTTTTAACATGTCTGTCTGTGTATCTGTGTGTGGTATCATAGCTCCCAAACGGATAAACCGATTTTCGATTAGTTCTTTTTGAGTCATAGATATTTTTTTAATAAATGCACATATACAATTTAATTATTGTTTTTATAAACGTAATTATTACGCTTGCAGAACATTTTGTAGAATCATTCGAATCCCATACTCAGCGCGTAATTTGTTTTATTTGGTGTGCGAGTACAACTCTTACTAAACTGATTAAATTTTTTCGTTACTTCACAATGTTGGTTTTACAAAAGGAACTAAAAACTAACACACATTTTTGTGAATGAACACTGGCTTTATAGTGCCAAATCTTCACACAGCTTCCCACAATAATAATATTTAAAGTAAATAAAAAATCCTTTCCAATGATATATCGCAAGTTGTTATTGGTTCATTGGCCAAAACGCCCGCCCTCATAGCAGAAGTAAGCAAATTTACCTATAGGAGTATTAATAATAACCTGTATCTACATAGGTACAGGTTTTTAAATATAAATCCACGGGGAAGTGGTCGCGGGCATAATTTAGTTATAAAATAATTAGATAGTTTTATCTTTTATAAATTTAAATTTATTTCTTGAAAATATCACAAATTTGCTTAAATTCAACAATCAACGGATCAATCGAAGAATTTATATTTAGTACCTAAGGCTCTCGATGAGACAAAAGCTTAAAGTAAACTAAGCACCGACTCAATATACCTATTTTTCAAAACTCCTGATGTTTTATTATGTGATTGTGACCATTTCCGGCAAAATTATGGGAAATGTTAAATAATAGAACACGTCGGTAATTGTGCATGTTAATTTGTTTGTTAACGAGTGACGCAATTTAACGTTATATCTAACCTGCTTAACTGAATCTGACTGAAGTCAGTTTAAATAGCGGCGCGCGCAGTGTGAACGTGCGCCCGTAGCAGATCCGCGCGTAAATCGCGCGCGCTCGCGCCTTCCTGCGCCCGCGACTATCTTATACTAAACCTCTTACTTTTTATTAATTCCCACTCTACCTTACGATAATCTAGAATAGGTTCGATTAGAAGAAACGTGTATCAGGAAAACTCGCGAAAATTCACACATAAAAATCCAGACCATCCTCTTTAAATTACTGTATATTTCACTCATTCATGATGGAAAAAAGTGATTCGTTTGCTATACTGGACATCAACATTGGCGATAAGAAGGACACAGGCTCTGCAAATAATAACGATCTCGGTGAACATGCCAAGAAAAAGACGCCCTTTACGACTGTCATAAAGATTCGTAAGTTGGTCATATTTTTTAAAAATACAACAAGAGTCAATTATTTCATTGGCTTAGGCTCAATATGAATTCTTGGGTACCATAAAAAAAATTTGCTAAATGCCAATGAAATATGAGCAATATTTTATTTGTGGTACCTATTTGAAACTTGATTTAAATTAAAAAAAAAATAATATGAAACAAACTGTCGTAACGTATATCTGCAATCAAACTATTATCGTTTTTACTATCTGTTAGTTTCTGCCACAGCTCGTGTTTATTTAGAAAATTGGTTTACCGCTTATTCTTTTTACAGTCAATATCAACAATAGATTGATTTTGTGTTCACACAGTAGGCTTTGGTTACAACAAAAATGATGGCTCCAACAAGCATACCCATTGTCTTCTTATAAAATCGTGGGAGGAACCTAGATCGCATGCGCTACAATGCCTACAATCAACAAACGTTCCATCACTAAGCAACAAAAAAACAATCACTAACTGAGTAACGTTCTACCTTGTTTGAGTTCAGGATAATTCGATTAGATCTAACATTGGCTATACGTTTAACATTTGTTTATAGTTGATGCTAATTAGGTCAGGAATGACGCTAGTTTCTCTATATAAAAGATAACAACATCAAACTGTGTTCGTATTGTACCTCAGTCAGAAGCACGTTTGTCGCTTCCGCTAGTCGTCCTCAATATCAGGTGCGCACGCGCCTCGTCCCTGGACGGCGAGCACCGAGGCACACCGAGCCGCCGAGGGAACCAGTCATGTTCCACTCTGCTGCACGCGCGATGTAATGCCCTGCTTCCTATAAGCTGAACAGACTCTAGCTTAATCATTGGTACTCATACAGAATAATAAATTAACTACCTAGTCCACTTAGCTAATTTTTATAAAACAAATAACTGCGGAATGAAAAACTAAAATTTTATCACATTATCAATACATTACCCGTTAAACTCATTAGGAAAATTTCGATTTAATAAACAGATTTAGAATACAAAAAATCACATAAATATCTATTAATTACCTACAATGATGTAATGTAACTAAATCAATATTATTATCGTGGTACTGGTAGAATTAAATTTCGCATCATAATAATATACATAATTGGCAGTTGACTGTACAGGAAACATTGTTTACCATTTACATAGTTTTTGTAAGTTTAAACCACTGTCGGTTCGTATCAGTTACTGCATATCTGATGAATAAAAAAACCGATCCAAGTATGATTGACCGTTGAATATGAATTGTTGTAGAAAATAAGTAATTTATCAGGACTTCCGACAGTGTTTTCAAACAACAGCTGTACAAGCTAATAAAAGAAACAACCACTAATTCAATTCTCATTTGTAAATAACTAATACCGCGGATACAACTAAATTGGTGTGCTCGGTGCGTTTTCAAAGCCATGAATAACATAGAACATTTAATTTTGTTGACAGAACGTGATCGCGGTGAGCGTGACTACATTGGGTTTGCGACTCTGCCTGAGCAGGTGCACCGCAAATCGGTGAAAAGAGGGTTTGATTTCACGCTCATGGTAGTCGGAGAGTCAGGCCTAGGCAAATCGACACTTATTAACAGCTTATTCTTAGGAGACCTTTATAGGAACAGAAAAATACCTGATGCCCAAGGTAAGGATAATAAACAATGCCATATTATTAGCTAGCGCAGCCATAGAACTGTTATAAGCGTCTATACTTGTTTTATATGTTACAGACAGAATAGAAAAAACAACAACAGTAGAAAAGAAAACGATGGAAATCGAGGAACGTGGAGTTAAGTTAAGATTGACCATTGTGGATACACCTGGGTTTGGAGATGCCATCAACTGTGAAGACTCGTGGAGGGTTTGTTCTGCCTACATCGATGAACAATTCAGACAGTACTTTACAGACGAAAGTGGATTAAATCGCCGTCACATGCAAGACAATCGAGTTCATTGCTGCCTTTACTTCGTTCCGCCCTGGGCCCATAGGTAGAACATTTTGTATTACAATACCCGACTATCTCATTTCACTCTTAGACAACTTTCTCTTTTGTTCTTTTGTGTTTGTGTTGTTTTAGGTGTCATTGTGTTGTCAAGTAAGTAGGCACATAAGTGCTTAGAAAATTATTAAAGACGAACTACGATGTGTAATGAGGCGTATAATTTTAAATTGAGCAATTTGCCGTAGGTGTTTTACTTGGCCACAACTTTCTTTCTTTGTAGAAACCCATGTATCGACCCGATTCGCCTTTTAATAGATGCCGTCTTATTGTAGCTATCTCCCATGTGTCTCTGTACGTGTCCGGAGCAGTGTTATTTTTATTAGGTCAATTATGGTCGGGGCCGTTGTGATAGTGAATAACGATGCGGAAGCACACGTGTCTTAAATACAACAACGAGAACAGATAAAATTCTTCAAAGACATTTTATAAATATTTTGACCGGTCTGGTTACTTTAGTATTGTATTATGAAAACAAAAAAATGCAAATTATATTAAATTTAGATTTTTCTACTAGATGTGTCCCTATGTATGTACCTATGTAGTTAGGTACATACCTACTAAAAAGTAAAAACTTTTTTACCATACCAATAGGTATCTCATAAGGTTATTAAATACGTTATACGTGTTTATTCTAAGGATACTCAACGGATTTTAAAAGTGGTAATTTACATAAATGACCAAATGATCTAAAAACAATAAAGCGCCTTTTAACGCCCCATAAAATCACCGCCTGTCCATCGACCACAACTGCCTAGATTGATTTAACACATCGTAAACGACAATAACTTCACTTTATATGATCGCTAGCAATAAACAGATCAATAACGACTGGATGGTTATTAAAAAGTTCGTAGTTTTTCAGTCATTTCTCCTCCGGTCATGGCGGATAAAATCTATCAATTCGAATTGATTTACGTAGGTATTATTAATGAGTAAAAAAAATCGAGAAAATAATAGATGGCAATTCTTCGATCATCTGAAGTTTACCGTTCTATTGGACTCCTCAATATTAGTAAATATATATAAAAAAATAAAATAAAATAATCTTTAATTCGGATAAGCAACATCCATATGGGTTAGTAACAAAACAAAAGACAAACTTATACCTATGTTAGTAAACTTATGTACCTACCTATTATCTATTTGACAACAAGGCTGTTGTTCAAAATGCATCTTTGAACAACATCACCTAACAAAGGAGAATCGTACCTCCCCGCTATGGTCTTCAGGATGGAGTTGGAGCTGTCCCGCACTCTGCAGAGCAAAGAGGCAGATTTCTGTCTGACGATGGCGTGGAAGCCATCGACGTGAGCTTGTGCAAACATACCTGATGCACTGCAGAAACGGGGCAGCCCCATCAGCATCCTGAACACGTTATTATATTGGACCCGCAGGGCGCTGATGGCCCCATACGCCTCATTACACATCGTAGTTCGTCTTTAATTATTTTGCTAGTATTCATTGAGATTAGCAAACTTTATCAAAATAAGAAAAAAAATACTTATCATTACATTGGTACCTAACTATGAAACAAAAATATTAATTAATAAACTGTTTTACAGCTTACGCCAAGTGGACTTAGAAATGATGAGACGACTCCATCGAAAAGTGAACATCGTCGTGGTTATAGCAAAAGCGGACTCCCTCACAGCGGCTGAGGTGAAACGGCTTAAAACACGCATACTGAACGACTTGGAAGAACATCAAATACAAGTAAGGATGCAATATCAATTTCTTAGAAATATCTTCTTTCGCGCAAACTTGACAAGCGAGTTCCGTCATCATTCCAGCAACAATGAAGGTAAAATTGAATGTCAGTGCTCCCGGCAAGTTTAATGGACCACTTATTCCTCATACTGTGTTATCAGGTTTATCAGTTCCCTGAATGCGATAGCGACGAAGATGAAGAGTTCAAACAACAAGATCGTGATTTGAAAGCCGCAGCGCCGTTTGCTGTAGTCGCGTCTGATGTGGTTCTAGAAGTAGGGGGTAAGCGAGTTCGCGGACGGCAATACCCCTGGGGAATCGTCGATGGTAAGCCCAATTATGTATTTCCTTCTTATTATTCGTTTTGTTTGTAGGTATGTTGTAAAAATAACGTTTTTAGGACCGATCAGATTACTCGCTGTTTAAACCTTAAAATGATTAAAGCGCACAAATTACTGTAATGTCTTGACAAATATTAACCTTTAAATCATGTTCTTGAAATAAAATACCTCGCGGCCCCAAACAAATCCAGCCACATCACATGCCATTGTTTACCAATTGAACAACAACATACATCAAATAGTAAATCACTTAGCATCCGACGATGGTTCCAATGACTGTAACAATATATATTGTTGTTTTATCAGAATGTAGTTACGTAAGCACAATAATCGACTCATAGACCTGCTGAATTCAGTGCCAAATATTAGAGCTACGATAAGATAATAAGCGCTGTTGTGGCAAGCTGTCTCACAAGAAGTATGTAGCTTACATATTATTTGGTCATTAAAAACTATTTCTACCTATAGGTAGAAATAGCTACTAGCTTGGTAATCAATATAATTGGTCTTTCTCAAATCATATACGGCACTTTCTCTTATTCTATCGCTTGTTGGGATATGACTGTAGCCTACTTACTTTGACCTGTTGTGTACGCAGTGGAGAACCCACGACACTCGGATTTCACGAAGCTGAGGACGATGCTGATATCGACGCACATGCAGGACCTCAAGGACGTCACGCAGGACGTTCACTACGAGAACTTCAGAGCGCAGTGCATCTCCCAGATATCGCAACATGCCATGCGGGAAAGAGGGTATACATTATTTTCCTACTTTCAACTGTACTTTACGTTTACGTTAACCTTGAATGAGTAGTAAATATAGGTATGGAGTAAATTACATCTAAATACTCTAAATATATATTTTTTTATTTTAGCGATATCTCTATTTTGACAAGCATCTAGGGGTTTGTCCAATCACGTAATGTTTTAGTAACTTCTTAAATCCCTCTCTCCTCTGGTGAATTATAGTTTGATCTCATGTGATAAGATATTGAGTATTAGAAGAAAAATAAATAAAAGTACACGTGATATCTCACTACCCCTTGTTGCGATATTTTGTGACTTTTTCCGAACTTCCTTCTCCTCCCCCCTTTCAAGCCTCACGAGATTAATGAACAATTCCAAGGAACCATTTACAGAAAGCTATTACAAAATTAAAATAGATCTTAAAATAACTCCTTACACTGTGTCACATATTCAATTAAGAAGACGCTTAAGCCCAAACCCGCCCACAATACTTGCATCAGCGCTCGCTCTGACCTCGCTAACTAAGCTAAATTGCTCTACTGAATAAAAGAGGGTTCACCTCAATAGATCATATCATGTGTCGGATTCTGAACCCGTGACCTTCTAATCGGTAAATTCTATCTGTTTTACATTCTCAAATATGAACTCTGTGATCAAGTTTACTGGGGTTTGTTTAGTATTCTGAGCTACTAGGTAATTTTCCTAGTACAACATGATGACGTGACGTACCTATTACATGTCGCTTAGGTTCTGAGGCATGTAGAGTGTAAGTCGTGACTCGTGACACAGAATTAGTAATTTAAAACTTTTTGTTTTGTCTTTAAAGTCACACTTTAGCGGTTTAGAGGTGCGTGTGTACAGCAAAGGGTACGGCGATAACTGTTTAGGAACCTACCTAGCTAGAGTTAGACCTTTTGAAGAAAGCTCTACCTTTATTGCTGACATATCTTATTAGCTAAAGCAGTTGGATAATAAATACTTATTTTTGCCGCCAGAAAACTGAAGAGAGACTCGATGGGAAACAATAACGACGTAGTTATCACAGACACCGACCGCCTGTTGTTGCAGAAGGATGAAGAGGTAATGATCCATCAACAGTGGTACTCTACCTACGTACGTACGGCAGTCTTTTGAATAATTCTAATAATTTATGTCCGTTTCTTTTGTTTTAGATACGACGTATGCAAGATATGCTAACCCAAATGCAAGAAAAACTCAAAGCTTCCGATAAAAAACATGATAGTATTATAGATGTATAGAAAATAGACTGCAATGTAGGTGTATTTAAAGCGTAGTATTAAAAATTACCTACTCACATATAGTTATAATAAATTATGAAAACCTCTTTAGAAAATTCAAATGAATTTAGATTTTATACAATAGATTTTAACTACGGTGAATAATTTTACGATGTATAATTTTAACAACACTAATAAGGTTTAAATTTGTTATATCTCTTATTTGTTAATGTTATTCGTTATGACCTTAAGTTCGGTAACTATGAGACCAGAATGGCCATTATAATGTATGCAAAGAAGATAAGGAGTTCCTCGCTCCAAACTGGACGCGGCGCGATGAGGAAGCAACAGTTGTGTTCGGTATGCCATGTCTAATATTGATGTGTACAAAATTGGAACGCGCGGTGGACGCGACTTCCGTGGTTTAACGCCCCATTTTTGGAGAAAGAAAAAACAGCGACCTACCATAGAATCTATAGCGACCGAACAACGTCATACTTATTACTAATTGTTAGAAAAATATTAGGCAAAAGTAATTATACCATTTTTTGTGATGTAAATAATCAATATAACGACGCGATGTCAGAAAAAATCATTATTTGCTTGTCTACAGAGTTAGAATTATTTGAAATTTATGTCAGTTACATCAAGTAAGTACGTTTTCAAACATTTTACTAGATACAAGCTAGTCTTTCTGACAAGTGGGTTATAAGCAATTTAGAATTTACTCTTTTACATTTGACTTCGAAGAGCCCAACCTTGTAAAATATATTTTAAACACACGAGATAAATTATATTATAATTATTATAGATACACTTGTTTTAACATGCGTAGGTAGATTATATGGATTAAGTGACCAAACACAATTTTAGCAAATAATTAATTAAACTAATTTCCTTGGAAAATAGCGTGTCCAACATCAGGATAAAAATTGACATCTTTTAATTAGGTTTACACGTACTTATTAAAGTCCAACCATTTGTCCTAAGTTCGCAATCATTAGGTAAATATACAGCAGTTATTAATTAATAACCAAAGGAAATATTTGCAACTGAAAGTAAAACACAGGTCCTTACATAACATAATAAACAGTTATAACATTTTGTACGACTCTTTAACACAATTATTGTAAATTACTAGAATAATATCAAACACCACCAATCATAACTGTCTAGGTATACCAAAGCGTTTAATGTAATAATATGAATTTTGTATCGATATTATTTAATTATAATAGTAAATTGATACTTTACCAAATAATTTGGGTTTAATTTCTCCCTAATTCGCCTATAAAAATACAACGCAAGGAATACCTAAATATCAAACCATAGAATCTGATCTGGTCTATAGGTGAAACAATCTGGGTACCAATATGCTACCTTGAGATACACCTGACCTTAGATTTGGTATTTGTTTACATGAGACGATACTGGTATACATCCGACGATGATATTAGTAGAATATGATCTGTTCAAGAACTATTGCTACAGTTTACAGATAAGACTCCTTTGTGCCTTGCCTTGCACATCCTCGGTTACATTTTTTCGTCCATGTAACACTACTTCTCCCATTTCAGCTGGTAGCAGTTAGAAGACGTTAGGAAAGAAAGGGCGAAACAGACTTTAGTAACATAATTACTAAGTTTTCTCCGAAGGAATAAGTTACACCCGCAATTCGCCAATTAAGTCGTAGAAAAATAAACCGCCTTCAAAAACACTAACTAAAAACTGAAAAAGAGTTTTATTCAGTTTTACTTAATTTACGAAAATTTGAAGTTGGCACCTAATCCTAACATTAATAATTATCTAATTTAGTCAAAAAGACCACGAAAGCTATTAACAAAACAAACTCATTCCGGATTTTGCGACAATTTCAACTTTGCGTATGTTAAGTGAAGTAAATGTAATTTTAGTGGCTTTTTAAAGGCGTTTTTTTTATTATTATCCTTTGTGTAATATTATTGTTGCTAAGCTTTCTTATCGTTGGTCAAGTAAGTTATATGTACGTAGATCTAAAAATTTGTTGCAATACATTACTTTAAAGTAAGTAAATTTAGTTTCCAAACCATTTAAACCGAGAAGACAACTTAATATTTCTGATTTCTGATCCTGAAAATATTATAATGTATATTACTAATTGCTGTGTTCACCGCGGTTAGTCTGGTGATGGGTGACCGTTTTCATACATCGAGACCCCTTCGTGCTTCGGAAGGCACGTTATGTCGTTGATCCTGTGCTTAATCACTCTCCGGTCGTGTTGGTCTACCGCGCCATCGGACAATGATAGTGAGGGTAGGGAGTGTTTGCGCGCATACTTGTGCACTTTAATATCTCCTGTGTAATTGGCTAGTTTCTGCTTGCAGTTAGGCCACCGTGACCGTAATTTGATCAGGAGAACATTATAGTTTTTCTACAAATACAAGGCATTATGACCAATTTTAAAAGTAATTGCAGTTTATTTGTAGTCTATGTCTGTCATTGTCAATTTCGATTTGTCAAAATTGACAAATGACCGTAATTTGCAAAATTGGGAATTCGTTGCAGCGGGTGAAAAATTAAATATTTAGGATTTATATAAGTTTTTTCATAATTGTAAAGTTAAGTCCATTAGACTAGAGCATGCGATAGTATTTATTAAGAAGCAAATAGGAATACAAAATGGGTGACAGAGACCTTTCTATGGGTCCCCGTGAAGGTGTAACCTATCCTTTAAAGGTTCAGTATTGCGGGAATTGTTCTATGCCGATAGAATACTGTGAATACTACCCCGAGTACGATAAATGCAAGCAATGGCTTGAAAAGAACCTGCCAACGGAGTTTGAGAAAGTGAAAATCGGTTAGTCTTTTGTGAGAAACATTCTACTACAATAGGTTAACTTTATCAATTGTTAATCATCATTTTTGAGTTAAAGTATTTGTAAACAGACGGTTAAAACCAACTAATGATACCCATCAGATAGAATAGTCGTCGTCAAAACTTTGTATGTATGTACACTTTATGAGAAATGCGTAATTATAATTGTTTAACATTAAACTATTACAGATGAAGAAGAAAATGCTGGCGGAGAGGAGGAGAAAAAGCGTCAGAAGCGCGGAGGCAAGGGCATGTTAAAATCAAAGAAAAAAGAAGATGTGCCCAAGTTAGTGCAAGTGTCTAGGGCACCCCGAGGCAAAAAGAAATCTGTT
Source organism: Abrostola triplasia (assembly GCA_946251915.1). NCBI lineage: Eukaryota > Metazoa > Arthropoda > Insecta > Lepidoptera > Noctuidae > Abrostola > Abrostola triplasia. Next base: position 4,620,639 of record OX276432.1, on the reverse strand, counting down.
ACTGTAGTGTCCGGATTGAGTACTTTTGGTTGGTTTATATTTCTTTATAATAGTACTTATTTGAATTATATTTTATATATTGACTATTTCAGAGACAAACAAATAGCTATTGTTTGCCTCTGCATTTTGTTATGTGTGTCATCAGTAGATATGTATTCCCTGCTATGAATATGCCTAAAAATTGTGTATTAAATTATTTTTTTCGTGTTATTTTTGTGAATGTTAATAATTTACCAGCATGTATATTGTTTCAGACATTGATCTTAAAGTTGCAGCCAAATTCTTTGGTACCAAGTTTGCTTGTGGTTCTTCAGTTACTGGTGATGATGAGATTGTAATTCAAGGAGATGTGAAAGATGATCTGTTTGATATTATTCCAGAAAAATGGCCTGAGGTAACCTTTAAACATAATGTATTATTTACCTATTTAGCATTTGGTAAATCCATTATTATATAAGGACAATGGCAGTTAGCTATTTTAGTGGATCTAATACAAAAAGCTTACAAACACAACACTTTTTATACAAAATCATAGCTAAATGGTAGAAAAACTATAAAATTGTCAAAGTATGTCCAATATGTTGTGGTAGTGGGTAATCTTATCAGTGTGGTACAATTGGTGGCTAGTCACACACAGGTCATGTTGCAAGAAAAAAATAATTATAGTAATTCACACAAGTTAACATTATTTATAGTATCCAAGGAGGAGGTTCAAAAGTGGATGTGTGTATTCGGCTGATAATGATGAAAGTATAATGTTAATAACATGACATAGTCAATTGATATGCTATGTAGTTTAGATAATTAAGAAGGACTCTTCACAGTTGTTCAATATTTCATATAATTACAACATCTTATTTAGTTTATGTGTTAGCACATATTATTAAGGTATTTTGTTTTTATTTTTCAGATTGATGAAGATAGTATTGAAGATTTGGGTGATCAGAAAAGATAGTCACAACTATAGTGAATTGATATTAATTGATAATGCTTTATTTCTTACATGTTAATAATATGGCCAATTACTTATCCTCAACCTTAACATTTTTTAAGTTTTTTTTCTTACATTAAACTGTATGGCACAATTATTGGAATTCAGTGTTATTAATTGAATATTAAGAAGTAAAGCATTTTCGGAATTTCTTATTTATTTTATGGGCTTCATAATTTGAATAAAGATGTGGAAAATTTTGTTTAATCTTTTATATGTAGCATTTATAGTATTATATTTTAACAAAACAGATACCGTCATCATGCTATTATACTGTTTCCATCATGCTATAAAGTAATTAGGAATAAATATTTTTGTGAAACATTTTTATAAACAATGGCTTAATCTAATTCTCTAATGGTACCCATCAGACGCCTGCTGGCGGTTTAAACCCTGGTTTAAACACAACAAATTGTTCATCAGCCATACAATAAGAAGAAGAAGAATGGTGCCTATCAGGCTATCACTAACAATAAATACTTTGATTCATAAAATTATTATTTTACATTTCTTCTTAGGCCTACTCAGTACTTAGTTGGATATAATGACTTTTTAGGGACCTAATTATTTACATTGATGCAATGTTATTTTCTAAAGTGGAGACCAATTTTTTACTGTTAACTGGTTCTGCCGACGCCTTTAGCGTTGTCTATTAACGTCAACAATTTTTTTAAGGACAGACTGGTGTCTTATAACTTTTAGAAAAGCAAAATTTTGCTAGTTACCAAAAAAGCAAGTTACCCGACGAAATCCGACAGAATGGAACATACACCCTCCTCCTTTTTGAAGTCGGTTAAAAAATAGCATGGGTCGCCATATTCAAAACCGCGATCTGCTGTTTTTCTCTAACATCTCTATGCGAGAACCAGGATATGCGTTCACGACCCGTAGCTCTGATTACCACTATTTAACTTAACCACTGAAGAATATATAATCTGGGTTTATTCAAGAACTCAAATTTTATTAAGTTGTAGGTCTACAATTTTCTAAAATGTGCACTCTATGTAGATATGTTGAATTAATACCTAGCTATCGTTATCTTTGTCATAATTATTTCATAATATCATTGTTTTAAACAAAATTATACCATTCATTTTACCAATTTAATTAGGGGCGGTAGAAAATATTATTTAATTATAGTAACACATTAAATTTTATTACTTACCAGCAGTAAAAACAATTAATATAACTGCCCTGACCCTGACTTAGTTTGCGTCCCTTTTTTGGTTGACTCTTAGGGCTGAGTACATACATAAATCATGCTATTTATTATGATAATGCTTTTTTACTATTTTATCCGCCAAGATAATTCACGTTATATTGATTAAATTATATAGAAAGATACAGCATATTATAGTATTGATATTCTTACATTGTAATATGATCATGCATTATTAATAGGTTCTCTTCATATAACCATGGATTAATTAGATAAAACTTATGATTAATGCTCAGACCAGATTTAAGATTACATGAATCAAGGTATTTCTATAAGTAGTAGCTTTTTATTTCCATACTTGGCAACATCGTCTTCTACTTCGCAAAACAACACAAAATAAAATCACTTTACTCATTTTGCATTCGTTGTGTGTTGTGTTTTGGTATAACAAAAATAATGATACGTTAGTGTAATACAAAGTGAATTTATTACTTTTAATGGAAAGTTGGAAGTGATTAGCTGCTAGTTGTGATCAGAATGTAGCGCGCAGTCAAGTTCCGAAATCCATTAAACCAAAATAAGTTATTGATCTTATATTGTATGAGACTGTAAATAAATATAAACTCTAAGAAACATGTCTGTGGTCAAGGGAAAACTTGTGAAAATGGAAGTCGTCCAGGTTGGTGAATATGAATTCACCAAACAAGACATTATAGGACACGGAGCCTTCGCTATGGTATACAAAGGAAGGAAGAGAAAGGTGTGTATAATCTTTCGTTCTCAGAATTGCTATTGTTCTAACGTCTCTTCTGATTAGGGTAATTTATTTAGAATATACCACAGTTTAAGATGCTAAAACACAAAGCATAATCATCTCTTTGTAATTAGCTATAGATTTGTTTCGATCGTGGGTGGTGGCATTTTGACGTATTTAGGTTTAAAATACAGCGCGGATGGCGCAATTTATGGGAAATGTTACTATATTAGCAAAGGGAAAATTAATCAAATATTAAAGCTACATCCTCTACAGTTAGTGTTGAAACAATCAGCTGACATAATAACCTATGAAACTTGTAAACAATATTATCTATAATATTATTTCTAGACTGTCTTTCTAACTTCCTTTTTGTTTAATGATCAATTAATCTTAATTATAATGACAACATTGCAATAAAGATTAATAAAACTATTTGTCTTATTATCATTGCCTGTTTGTTACATACAAAAAACATTTTAACATTCTTTGCATAGGTATCTTTATTTATTTAAGAATGTTGTTCTCAATTCAGATAGATAAGATAATTTAAAAACGTGATATATTTATACATACATTGATATAAAAATTACTCATTTTAACTTTAGTATTTTAAATAAATTAGCCAGAGTTAGATGGTACATATTAAAAGTATTTGTGTTTAACAACATAATTTAGTTATCATTTGTTATACAATAAGTCAAGGCTGTTCAATTCAATCAGTTTTTACATTAAACATAAACAAACTATATTTACAAACCATGTAACCATTTCGTATTTACATTTTATAAACAATGCCGCTTAAATACCTACTGAAAATAATGATCTTTAGGGTACAGTACCAATGTGTTTTGTAATGTTCTTTGTAGGGTTAATTGTTACACATAATATTTTGCCCATAGTATAATTTATGCAATTGTTGTAATTGAGAAATACATATCACAAAGTATAATAGCAATAAATAAAGGCACAGTAATGGAATGAAATGTTAGTAATGTGGGTGTTTCTATATGTGCACCCCTGCCTACTCCTTTGGGCAATACAGGTGTGGTTATGTTAATGTTAGACATTTATGAGAAGTAACTAAACTTTTTTACTCTGGTACCGGGCTTTTTTATTACCTAACTTGCTTAGTACTTGTTGAGCTACAAGTATACTTAGAAGAACATTACAAAAAAACATAATTGTTTGCTCATACACTTGACACCTTGATTGGTGCAGAGGCTTAGTGCTCGGATTCCTGGCAAGATCCATAGGCTTACTAATATTTCTGCATGATGCATACATTTGTATGGTCTGCAGGTATTGGATTCAAGTCAGGGTGTTTACTTTCACTTGTCACAAATGAGTATCCTAATAGTGGAACTTATTTCTTTTGAAACAAATACCTATCTATAGTATCTAACTGCATATGGCTGACCTATCTATATTATATTATCTATGAAAAATATGTGCCAAACAAACTTGCCATTTTATAATTGCTGATATTTATTGCTTTTGTTAAAATTAATATGCATGCTGAATAGGTAATGTACTACTTAGTCAATGCACAAGGCAATTTTGAATCTAACACTTCGGACACATACATTCATAAAGTTTGGGTTTAGTCTTTTGAGGTTGGAATAATTCTATATGTATAGGTACCTAATAAAAAATTAGAACACACGCCTAACAGTTGCATGAATAGTGTTAGGCACAATATTAATAAGCTACTGCATAGAATAACGATAACTATGTGACAATGAATCCTTGGTTTATGATAATAGTTGATTGGTTACGATATAATATTATATTAAGTACACCGACCACGGATCTATTGGCGCAATGACAGAACTGTGCACTCACTGTTAAGCGCGCAAATGGAATGGAGCCAAATAGATTGTGTTGTTTGTACGCTTAAGGAATGTTTCCGAAAAATCCCGCGAAATAACCGGCATAGCCTCATCATTGTATATCGATTTGGAGCTATGCAGGTACGGAAAGAACATTGCCAAACGCGTCGCGTCAAAGGAACAAAAACAAGTTAAGCACAAATCAATATTATTAATGAATATCATGCAAATTTATTAAAAACCGTGTTAAATTTAAAATTCTGATACTAGCAAAACAATCAACATCATATATTATACCTACTTACTTATTCCAGACTAAGTCTAAGTGACTTTAGACTTGTTAAATAGTTCCCCTCTATTTGTATCAGTAATTATTAATGATCATTGTAGTTTATGTAAGTCAACGATGGCCAGGACAATTATAGAAATAGAAATTTATTCGCAGGAACAGTCATCTTTACATTATTGGTCTTAGTTTAATTAGGTAGGTACCTAAAATGTAGGTACCTACCTACTATAATTTATAATAACTATTTTTTTGCCAAGACATTTAAGTTGAAATATTTTCATTACCTATTATGTAAATATATTTTGCTTTTGTCCGTTTCAGAATATATTATACTTAAGTCATAACCGGCTTAAAATGTTCTATTATTGCAATACTACATATTGAAAATTATACCTAGCTACACAATTTTATTATAAACAAATACGGGATAACATCCGATTAAGTTTGCTGTGCAATGTAAATAATATTTGAAATCATACTGACTTAGCCGTATCAAAGATCTTCTCGATTGTAAAAGTCTTTTGATAGGCGTGTGCCTAACCAGTCAGCTGCTCAGCTATTCCGGTTTGTATACAGCCGGCTCTTAACTAGGTTACTTTACACGTGTACGTATTTAATACTACAACTTTATTGTGAACTATAAACTTAGTTAAAATAGTGTTATAATATATTTTTTAAGTATCCTGTTCAGTGCCCCGCTCCTGAGCAACGGTCATCTTATTTCTTCATAACTCTTCCACAAAACGCTTACCTGTCCAATGCCATTAGGGGCCCATGTCTTTTCCGTAATAATTTATCATAAGTACCTATTTAATTGAATTATTTTCTCAACTAATATCGTAAGTAATCCGATTTGATAAATGTCCGATCGTATAGAAAGATTATTAAGGACAATTCTATGCCTTGCTGCAATTATCATTCATAACTTTAACACTTAGTCCCGTATGCGATCGATTGCAGGTAAAGCTTTAGTAGAGGTAAGCTCGACGCTGCGTCCTAATGCTGCAAACCCACTTACATAAAACGATCAAACATCAGTTCCGGCGATCAACTTGCTTTTTTGTCACGGTTCATCTGATGCTTAATTCCGCATACAATCAGTTACTAATCTCGGCAATTTATGCAGACTTTAGTACCTACAAATACTGCTTTGTATCTGTACGACATCTTAACGAAGCTACACAATTACTAAGGGCTTTATTAAAGCTGTAGTGCTTCTCACTTCATAAAAAAAGGAAAAGTTTTAGTCGTGCCCAGACAGTATCATCTACATCAGCTGGAAGACGTCCACTGTTGAGCAAAGGCCTTCTCCTTAGAACGCCACAATGAACGACAACTGGCAGTACACCAACGTTTAATCGAATGGTTAAGTAAAGCTAGAATAGAATAGCTACTCTGACTTTTGAGGAGAACTCCGCCCCTAAGACGACCTACTGACCGAGGTATCATTAATACTATTATTAACTCAATATAATATAGCTATATCATTAATAATGACTGCCTCGTTGGTCTAGTGGTTGCTAAGCGCGACCGCTGAGCACAAGATCCCGGATCGGGCAAAGTGTTACTGGGATTTTCCATTAGGTAATACTCAGTAGCAGCACGGAGTCTGGATTTGTGTCTGCTTGATGGCAATAGGAAAAACATAACTGGCGAAATGTGGGTAAACTACATGTGTACCTCTGGTTACCCCTTCGGAGAATACAGGCGTGGTGTTATGTTATATTTTATCATTAATAATTTCACGGAGGAAGGAACAATTTTTTTTACAGCGAAACGGAACGAAATACACGACATGTCAAGAAATTCTGCATGCACTGTACAATCTTTACCTTACAGTTGCTGTAATACGCAAATTAGATAATGCTATTAGCCATAGCGAGTCGCGACATATAATTATTATCGATGCCGTCAATAAAAAATGCCGATTCTTAAAGTATCGGTCTGCTATGTTATAGCCTTAGAGTTTATATTGAAAGAATATCAAGAAGCACTACACAAAGTTTGTATGAAATATAAGATAATATAAGGCTGCAGAATTGCAGCAAATTATAGTTGCGCTATTTGGTTTATGTGAATTTATTTTACATAATTACACACCCATTATTATATGTGTGTAAGGAGCGTTTCGTTTATTAATTACTTAAATATAATTAAAGCAAATGCAAATCAGTAGTCTGTACCCGATTTTTTTGTATCCAAGTAGTGTCTTTGTCTTGTAAGACTAGGTACTTGTTATACAATTAATTTTGTCGCCAGATACGTTACTATGATGAGAACCAGGCTTCTCGTATGTTGCGCTGCTTAGATTGTGTAGCCATATAATGAATCACAGCAGCTAATGATGAAATATTATAAGTAGTCATTTAGCTTTATTGTTCCACAATAATAAAATACGTTGAGTCAGACCTGGTTGCATATTTTGGTTTTAACTAAATTTCCCTCATATTATTAAGACAACTACGTGGGACCTGACGACTGACGTCAGAGACAATCCTGCCAGTTTAGTTTTCTGATCTGGCGGTCCAGCGTTAGGTTTCTCGTCTTTGTTTAAAGCTAACCGGACAATAGATCGCCACACAATACGACACGCTACGTGCGCACTGTGCCTCAAGGGCGTTACATTAGACACGTGCACACAGGACACAAGTAGTCATCAAACTTACCTATTACAACTATAAAAGTGTGAAAACTTAAGCCAATTCTACTACTATCAGACATCTTATTTCTTTTCATAATTTTCTTTAATTACATCCCAAGGTGATTTTAAAACTTAGGTAAACCAGTTACCTAGTATAGTTTTCTTGACACATGACATTTATTTTAATGATGTAACAATGTAATTGCATTGGCAAACGAATGACGTTGGCAAGTGAGAAGTGCACCAACATGCGCCGAACGGTGACCGTGACCGCACGTCAGACACCGCAATATTAATACAAAATTAATTAGGTAAAATAATTGTGGATAATTGGAATTCACTCTATTTTATTCCTTCTTATAATTATACCAATATTACTATAAATCACTAATAATGAGTTGTGCATTGCAATTATGTAATTTTGCATCTACGTTTATTCTTATTATATAATTATGTTACTGTAACTTTATGGAATAGGTCTAGCAATGATCTCGCACGGGGCTTGTGTTGAAATCAGGTCAAACGGTAATCGCTATACGAGCCTGCGGAATGTAGGGCGGGCTAATGTTAGATCTGCGCCGGCGCACCACCCTCTGGATAAAAGCAAATATAACCGAATCGCACGACTGGCTTAAAATAAATCCTTGCTTATTTCAACTTAAAAAAACAGGCACACGAGACCATTTACTGGTTCTTGTACACCAGAATGTTAAACTTGTATTTAATATAACACAATCTTGCCAGCTAGAATTAAAAAAGAATATAAATTAATCTTATTTATAATCAACATAAATATTATGCATGTTTATACAGACGGGATTGTGTCGAACACAGATGTAGCAAGTTAACGACCATTTCAGTTATAATTTATGTATAGGTGGTACATATGTATATTTGTAAAAAAAATTACGGTGAAATAAAGCAAACTTAAATTTAATACTGGGATTGGGAAGAGCAGAAAGCCAAAATTAACTGAAAATCACGGTCGAATTTTGTATATGTAGCGCTATAGTGTTTTTAAAGTTTTCAATTAGATTTTTAACATAATTTAGGTTCATCAAGAGACTTAATCAGCATCCTGAAAGATAAATCATTTGAATAGTCTTTTTTATATTCTTATGATACAGTCGAGTAAGTCGACACAATCACTGAAGTCGTATCAATATATTCTATTAAAATATGCTTATTGTAAAACCTAAAATACAACATTAAGCTTCTCGAGATCGGCTTGAATGATATGTATAAAATCTGGATTTATGTCCATGACAAAGTACGGGTTAATTGCCATAGTGATAAACTATAGAGAACCTTGGTGCACGCAAGCAACTTGCCCACCTGCGGCCTAACGCTCGCTGCATATGCGTTATCAATTTACAGATCAACTCGTAATTATAAGATTTATATCAAGGCGTGTTTTCAAAACGTACACGCGTTTCACTGAATTTAGCTGTTGAAAATGGACGACTACTGCTGCCTTTCAGTTCCAAACATATTGCGCAGAATTGACTTTTCTTAACATTAGAAATTTCCTTAACCTGTTAACATTATTACGAAAAATAGTTTAAAATTATAAACTGAAAAAACCGAAGTGTAGCTTGACAAATAGTTAATTATCAAAAATCAAACATATAGGTACATACAATACACTTGTCGATTAATGTTTTAAGACCCGCCTGCAGAATGAACCTTTGATTTGACATTTCGAAATGCCAAACGGCTACACGTACAAAGCAGTCATATTATAAACAATTTATTAGGTGAGGCTTTATATTTAAGGACCAGAAAACTATCAATATATTCAATATGCCTACGTTTATTTACACAATGCAAATACATTTCATAAAAGCTTTGGAAGTAGGTTAAGTTTCATGCTTTCCTCATTCCATAGAATAGGGGGCGTTCTTATTTACAGTCGTAGAGCACATTCTAAGTGCTAGGTAACTTTATGAATATAAAAATGTAATAATGCCATTTGAAAATATGTAATAATATACTACACAATAACCGTCTTTATGATAAACGAGAATCATACCTGAACCCCGTACTAAGTTTATTGACATCTCTATTCTTTTATATGCCAACGACAGTTTTAGGTATAATTTAATCATTGTTTAAAAATTGTATTTTTTTATGAATAAGAGGGTAAATGTACAATAAATCACTCCTTTTCCTTGTGGCAGCTCGATAGGAAATATGCATGAAATTTTTTTATACGATACCTTACATCATTATTATAATTGTAAAATAAAAATCAGCCCCAAATAACGATAATTTAAGAGAAATTTTTGTTTTTCATTTTCTACCATTATTTTTAAAATGAAATCGAAATTATATAAAAAGTTTGATTGATTTAGGTATAATTTCTAAATTCTTAAGCAAAAGACTTAAAAATATATATATATGGTTCATATTTGAATCACATGCATATTCCCCATTACCTAGTAGGTTAATTTCCCAAGTAATTTAAAATATGTATTTCTGTATTTATATTGCAAATGCTTTATTTACACTGTTTAATATTCTATCTTGAAACATAATTAAGAATGACATCGATACTGTTCTGACCCCTTTGGAAAAACATCGTGAGTCAATCACCTTTGTTTTTATTTCAGAATCCGTCACAATCGGTAGCTGTAAAAGTGGTGACGAAAAAAGGCATTCAGAAAGCTTCAGAAATTCTCGTGAAAGAGATAAAGATCCTTCGTGAGCTGACAGCCCTTCACCACACGAATTTGGTCGCCATGCACGACTGTATGGATAGCCCCGCCTACGTCTATGTCGTCATGGAGGTGAGTTCATACCATATTTTTATAAATACAATTTATATGTTATATTTTTGCAAACAAACTAAGTTCAGAATAGAATTTATAAACAAAGAATTAACTAAACTGTAGATATTTTTTGTTTAGGAACGTCTTTGTTTTGTTAATCCGTGTGACTCATCAGTTTAAATTTATTTTGTCAGTATTCTTCGTATGTCTTTCCTAAGCTTCAGTTCGTTACCGATTTGTAAAGAAACCGACTTCATGGTTCAGCTAAGAGGACCGTGTGAGTGATGTTAGTATTTATCAAATATTGCCATTCGCCGTTTTGTAAACAGGAATCTCGAGGCGATATTTCTTAAACAGTGGCTAAAATAACCCCCCGTTAAAGAGCTGTAGGTACCGTTTGCAATCATTCTATTTTAAAAACTACTAAACTCATTTTTTTATTAAAAAACCAAATTGATTAGCAATACAAAAGGGTTGATACAAGATATACAAATATGTCGGACAAAGACAAAATGCAATTTACATTATCTAATGTATTGCTTTTCATTTTAACTAACGATAAATAACCGCACTACTCATGTCGCCCTATAATAGTGTTATACTATCGCAACTTTGTGAACATAATGATATTGTATAATTTTCGATATCGACCTTTATGCACTCAGATTGATGCAAATATAACTAGGTCAACACGTGACTAGGACCGGTAATGTAGTCTGTAATATGCAGTAAGAGCAATAAAGCCCTTTTAGTCGTTTTAAACGCCTACGGTATATTATGAAAAAGTGAAGTAGAGTAGGTACTAGAACAAAATTGTATAAATTTGAAAAGCATGCGTAAGTGTGTAAGCATGGATGAGTAGATGTGGTGTGTGTAATGTGTATGTACAAGCCTAGTAAGAGTCAGGACTCATTAAATTCTACTTTCTCAACTCATTCCATAGCGCGCTATAGAATGGATAGAGGAAGCAGACTCTGTTTCTGACCACGTTTTGTAAGTATCCAACTACCTTACTCTTTCTCACATTCTCGTCAAGAAATGGGTAAATGTTAAAAAGAATATTAACCAGAAGTATGGCTCCAAGACGTGGTCGCTAACGGTCTGTTTCGGAGAGGCTCCGAGTCACTGAAGGAGCTATGGAGAGAGCTGTGCTCGGGGTTTCTTTGCGATCAGGATCCGGAATACTGAAATTCGCTAAAAAACTAGAATCACCGACAAGCTCAAAGGGTATGCAAGTTCTGATGGCAATGGGCAGGTTATATCGCTCGAAGAACCGATAACCGCTAGGGAAGAAAGTTTTTTAACTGACGACCACGAACCAGAAGGCGTACCGTAGGCAAGCCTCCCACCAGGTGAACCGACGATATCGACGAGAGTTGCGGGGTAACCGGCGGATGCAAATGGCAATTGTCGTGAAGTGTGGCGTTCTAAGGGAAGCAGTCGTCTTCCGGCTGATGGTGATGAGATTGTAAAGATGACAAGCTAATAACCCAGAAATCTTATTGACTAAGATGTAAGATCGATATATTATTAGAGATTTAACATAATATATGTATACCTAATGTAAATATAATACAGCACGTAATGTACCTACCAACTGTAATCAAATGCGGGTGTCTTCGCATTTTTATCGCGCATGTATTAAGGGCTAGGTTACTGGGTTACGGACAAATATGTAAGCCATTTTACTTAGACTTACTAATACACATCCTGGTACTTAATTGTTGCAACTTGTACAATAATGTGACAAAACATTACATTGTATGTTAATGAACTTATTGAGTGATTCCGGGTTTGCATTAAGTTTATTGCATTATAGAATTTAAATTTACGTTTAAATAAAAATAATGTTACATATACATTCGTTCGTTTCTTCTTGATTTTTTATTTAAACTAGGTTTTGCTGTGTGAAAGAAGGAGGAACCAATAAAATGGACACATCATGGCATAACATTATTAGTTAATATAACTCGAAATAAGAGTAGCTGAAAGATGATAAAAAAATTGATACCTACACTATGAAATATGCTGTTATCACTCTATTGAATGACTAAGTCATGCTCGAAATTGTCTGAACTGACTAAATATTAGTTCTATTTATTTTCTGTATGTTGACAACGATGCAGGCTTCCGTATGTCCATAGCGCGCATGTGGATTCGCACCAAGGTCACTACGCATTAGATTAATAGTAGTCGAGTACAACACGCAGGCACGGCGTGTGCCGCCCGGTTCGCTCCGAACGTTGCCCGTTGTCAAATTCGGAGCAGACACCGATTACCAAGATGTACTATTTTGCTTTGTTGTCCATAAATAATACTAGTTCCACAAACCGTGTGATAACTTCGCAGCTAACTAACTGCGCAGTTTTGCCGTAATGGGTCAAGGGGATATCGACAAAAGATATTAGTTTAACGATAACGATTCAGACAATATAGGTACATACGAATCCTTATCTCGAACAAATTTTGACGCGGTCACCAAGGCAACGTGCCATAGGATAGGATCCTAATGAATGGCACGGAGATACCCTACTAACCTCTTTATCTGTATAACTACCAAAAAGCTAAACAGCATGGACTGTATGGATGAATAAAATATTATCTAACGTTTACCTTTACGTGTATATTATTTTGCCAGGATGGTGTATACAAAATATTGTAAAATAATTGCCCGACAGACTTTGTCCTGTCTTGTCTATAAATATTGAATTCGTTTTATCAAACTCCAGAACAGTTATATCAAACTCCGATGGTTACATTATTCATTTTCTAATGTTCCGCGCAGCATTCTTATTTACATTACTTCATAAGAACCTTCTCCTGACAATAACAACCACAAAAAAAAGAATTTGTGAAATTGGTCTAGCCGTTTACACCGTCACCAAGGGAAATATATATATTTATACGTACTTGCTTAGTATACTTAGTGCGGGATCCGTTATAATTTTTTGTTACAAATAGAGTGATAATTGCGGATAGTATTCATAATTACCAGTTAGAAGCAATTATAACCGCTACATTAGTTAATAATAAGGAGAAAATTATGACTAATCGGTTATTAATGTTATTATTAAGAAAGTAATAAAATACCGTAAAGATACTAGGTTTTTATTTTCTAATTAAAAGTCCCTAGTACCTACTTACGACTGAAGTTCCGAAGAAGATAATGCCAACTAGAGTTAGGCTTATGGGCGACTAAACCGTAGCCTTGTTTTGGGAAATCTTTTAAGCACTGTTTTAATCATCGACATAATTACAAAGTGTGGTGGATGTGGCCCTTGCCACCCCATTTAAATACCGCAAACGAGTTTATTAAGTGTGTTTACTTTAAATGTTGTTTTAATTTACCAGCCGGCCCCTTAACCTTATGTATGCATGTTTGTCAGGAATATTAAATTATTTACGCTTCCTGCCAAGTTTTTACCAAAGTACAGCTTTACCCTGGTTTTACACTAATTTATTTAATTGGCCGGATATTAGTCAATTTGTGGCGTTCTAAGGGGAAGCGAGGCCTTTGTTCAACAGTGGACGTCATCCGGCTGATGATGAGTAAATAGTCAATCTCTATACATATTTATGGGATAGATAATCATATTCATAATCTAGACACGGGGCAGCGTGTTCAGCCAAGTGAAAAAAAAAGAAACTGGTGACGGAGCTGCTGTGCTGTGTGTGTGTTACACGAACCATTTCGCGCTACTTTTGACCTCTTCACAACTCGGAATTTGGCACATTCATATTATACATATAGCCTGCATATTACCTACGTCCCTATTCTGTAAATTACATATAAAGTCAATATAATTTCATGAAGATTCTTAAGAAGATGATTCTTAATTAAATAAATTAATTGACATTATATGTAGAATTGATGATGCAATCGTTTTATAACAGAGTTCGATAGTGGCGACATTGTGTCTGTGAAGATTCCCACACGTGTCGCCTCTGTAAGTCTGTACGTGGTACCGCCTCGTGGAGAGATATATAAACAATAAGTACTTACTATATTGTCTACGTATTCTGCTGATAAATAGATTATTGCGCAGAAATGACATTCGTCATCGCCACCAGTGAGGGCGTTTCGTTACGTAGACGAAACCCACGCTAAGTGGTTATTATAGAATTTTAGGTATCAATCAATATAATAACTTAATATTTATTTACTTGTTTAAAAATTCATAAAATTCGTAAAGGTGCTTATAATGTAAACTGGACAATGATGATCAACACACAATCGGTATTATAAAATATGTCCGAAATTTTGATTCTGTGAGTTCCATTTATAATTTAAATCCTGTAAGCTTGTAGGGAACCCTCAGTGCACGGGTTCGACTCGCGCTTGGACCAGTTTTTTGACATGGCAGTCGTGTTTTCTATTTTTCAACTCATCTATGGCTCTGAGAATTTATCTAAATCTAGTGTTTGTTTGCGTCTTTATTAAGATTACTTACCTATAACAATAATAAGTTGCACCAACGCATAATGTGCACTCGCCTACGTCATTGCATCAAACTCATGGTACACTGTTGCCAAAACATTTTGTCGGATTCAGTTCGAATTCTATGTAAAATATAGTTATTTAGACTCAATATCGTAAAGGACAGAATACACATTGAAAACAAGTTATGCAAATTGACTCAGTTTTGGCTCCGCCTGGTATTTATCGGATTCACAATATTATGTCATGAGCCTACGCACTACAGGTTAAAATGCCTTAACCTTTATTTCTGCGTTATTATAGTTTTACTTAAATTCACAATAACTTATAGCAACATATCCTTCAAACAGTTTTATTTGCCGTTTATAGAGTAATCAGCGTTTATGATCTTATAGTCAGAAATACATTCTTGCACCAACTCATATTCATATTTATTTGCACTCTACTATTTATTTACTCTCATCACTGAAACTGACTGTGGCGTGTAAAGCCATGTCAGAGGTAGGGCATCGAGAACCGGACCAATTTTAGGAACCGGTTCTTTCGGTTCTAAATTCTAGACGGCACCGGGTACCCGGTTCTTTCGGGTTTTTTTCATAAATTCTATTTGAAAAGTGTCTAAATAAAACACACTTTATTGGTACGCATATTTATATATTTTTTGAATTATACTCAAATTACAACATCGTTTTTAACTATTTTTGGCAACAATCAGTTCTTTAAAATTCAGTATTTTCACAATCAGTTACAATCAGTTCTTTATAATTCACTACACTACAGAGATCAAAAAGGGAAATAATAAAAATTAAACTGAAAAAAATTAACCATCTTACAAGCTAGATATAGAAACTTTTACAAATCCACTCAAAACAAATCAACAAGCACATAACAGTTGTAAATAAATTATAAAATTACAAAAAAATATAACAAAAACCAAATAACGAAAAGTAATGATTAAATTGAGCATTACCACAGCATTATGTATTGGCCAGTGTCAATACGCGAATACAACTTTTATTACTATACTATCCGAGACTGAGCTGAAAATTGCAAAACAACTGTCAAAAATTTGAATTTCGCGGGGTATCCTGGAGCATTTACTTTAATGTCCCTTGTTAGTTTCTTAAAGATTCATTATTAATAATAAATTATGACGTTATTTATTACTTTAACAGTGAAATAACTGCATATATTCTGTTTTAATAATAAATTTGGATAATAACTTGATATTTAGCATTAAGAGTATTATAGAGATAATATTATTCCTAAAATTTTAAGAGAGAACCGTAAGAACCGAAAAAACCAGTTCCTCGTTTTACAGAACCGGTTCTATCTGGGTCTTTCAGAACCGGGAATTCCCGGTTCTTTTGGAACCGGGAAAAACCGGTTCTGAAGCCCTAGTCAGAGGCTTACAGGCGGTCAAAACTCTAACGCCAGGTTGTTCATCAACCATACGATAAGATGAAGACTTTACTCCGAATTGGTCCCAAAACTACTCGACCTGTTGTAGTAGATAAGATTTTGAGGCTGTATTGGATTCTCATTTACTTTTTGTGAATTACTTAGCAGTACAAAAATGAACATTTGCTTTTTTATTGGCTGGTATAATAATTATATTATTCGAATAAACTGTCACACAACGCCACATAGAACTTCAATATAAAAATAAGAACGTGTCGATACAAATAAGTTTCAAACCTATGCCAGTGTCTAGATAAATATGCTATGTGTGTTGATATCAATTATATACTAGCCACGTTATATCAACTACAACTCTACACAATCATAATGAGAATTCATAGGATCTTTCCGTAATTATTGTGTGGTCTCGTTAAATTGTCCGGTTTAGTACATAAATTAAAGTATGTACTTACAGTGTTCTCTACTAGTATATTATGTATTATGTTTGTAATCCGTTCTTTATCAATTGGGCGTGTTATATTATTTAAAATTATTTCTGATTCTTCACAAATGTATGTATTATAAATAAATATCAAGGGCACACGAGTCAAGTAGACGCAGCAGGTCACAGTCACAGTGACATGAGTAGCCAATAGTCGTGTGTTACGTACAGATGTTTTTATTGCGTAAAAACTAAAACAGCAATGCCCTCATCGAGATACAAAGCCAAACTCAAGTTCATTGGCACGATTCTCTTTTAGTTGAGGTACGTAATCGCCATGGCTGCCGTGGACCATGACTACAGTAATTGGCATCGTTAACATTTGGCCATCTATTTATATCAACTCTGACAAATTATAACACAACACAACTCATTCACAGCTCTGTGGTTGTTAAAATCCAGATTTTTGTCTTCTACATAATATGTATACATAAGCTTTTTTTTTAACAGCAGAAAGTAGATCGTCCTCAAAGCTTAATAAATCTGTTTCGTTCTACCCTGTCAGAAATATAATATATATATATATATATTTTTTTTTTATAATATTATTATATAACGGTGCAACGTGGAAGTTATTAAACGCTGTAACATGGTCACGTGTTGAGTGTTCATTTTAGTCACCCGTGGTAGAAAAAAAACTTGCGTGTAGCAAAAAACAACCCGGAAGGACCGACATAACCATACTGCGTCGCTTAGTTACGATTTCTTCTCGACTACGCTTCGTTGACTTAGTTCATAAATCACAATGGGGAACCAGCCGTAACATGAAGTACCTATTCAAAAATATTTGTTATTAATCCCCATCTCAAATCTTATCTTACCAAAACTGCTCAATGATTTAAATCACTTTATTGTTTAGGCACGGTTTTCCGACAAATAAGTTAGTAGGTACTTGACACCCAATTTATAAAGACCACGTGCATTCGTTTGGAGACGCGCACGATCGCACGTGTGGCGTGTGCCAATGTTACATAGTACCTAGGTTCAGTTTAACAACTTTATTTGTCCTTCCTGCTATATACATATATACTCAAATTACAGTTGTGTAATAAATTAGACACTGGTCTGCAAAATTAGGTACTTTTAAAATTGCAATAACTTTGTAATTAAATAAAATGATTTTTAAAAGGACTTAGTTTTGCAGGCCAATGTAGTTGAAAAATTGCCTCCTAAAACTCCCTTTGACTTTTAATTAATGCCTGTAAACAGACACATTTATTATAATTATTGTCATTGTTTTAAGGTATTCTTTCTAAGTGGAAATTATACAGGGAAATGAGACATCTACAGGTTACCAATAAGTCTCAGGTTATTGCGAAAAAAGTTAAATCATTGCGCATGCTAAAATAACAACAACATTAGTAATTGCTAGGGTACTGCCTATCGACAGCATTGCATGCATGTATGATTTCATGCCGGATGCAACTAAATCTCAACATCAACACACATTACAATTGAACCAGATAATGAACATAGTACTTAGCTTTCATTTTAGCTGGCTGGATATGACCTATAAAGAATATACATATTTATACGCGAGTTCCACTTATATTTTTATTTTACACTCGGAATCAATCGTTAAGTCTTGTACGTCACTCACCTTTAGATCTGTTTCCGCTGTTGTATAGGACATAGACAAGTACGAAACACGTAGTGAAATACGTTTCTCAAATACATGAATTTTAATTGTAAGCTATAATATTAGTTCTATTTTTTATAATTATTGACTTATAATATGTACATTTAATATTTTTATAGAATTACCTTGAAGTATCTTTTTCGCTATACATTATTTTCTGATAAATAACCGTGTTCATAAAGATCGCAGATGACCTACTCGCTTAGTATACCGACTATGCATATTATAAGTAAACATATTCTCAGCGGCTGCGATTTCACAGTAAGATTGTGTACGTACAATGAACTGTGCACACGATGAACAAAGACCACACTTCTACTAATGATAAGCTCGTTTCTATTCCCTCACTAAACATAGCTTAAATAGAAGCAATCTAAATGTTACATTATTTATACCGTTTTTAATTAAATTCATGTATCCTAAATCAGCGTCATTTCAAAACAAGTTTGTAAAATAAATAATGCATGTTAATAGCAATAGTTGATTTAATTAAAATTAAAATACGCCAAATAATTATCATAATAAGGTTCCTGCCGCGGATGCTAACCCTCACCCTTAAGTTACATATCAGATAAGATTACGTAAAACCAGTTCTTATTAAGCACTGTTGCACGTGTTCATCGCATACCGATCTATATAATGTCAAATACTTACACGGTATTAGTATAGTTGTATAATATGACAGGCATTGATAATTACATAAACAGACGTATCGTTAGTTACTGTCAGGTGATGACCTCGTGGTCGCATTAATATACTACTCGTTCTCTGGCCCTAGATCTCGCTCCGTACACGTGGACGGACAATGAGCACCTTGGGCCTTCGGCCTTCTCCATCTCCACACGGTTTCGTTAATCAAAGGTTTATTTTATAACCTTTGTTTGTTCGAATCATTTTCCTACATAGCTTTACATAAATATGCTTTCTTTGTATGTAACAGTTAATTGGAGCAGAGTATAGAGATAATATAGACTATTGTTTATACTATAAAGTGATATGATAAATAAGTTAATTAAGTAGGACAGTATAGTGAAATATGCAGGTACTTATAACTGTATCGTTTCCGTTAAATGAATGGCAACGATTGTTGCATGCATATTAGATGCATGATGAGACTTTTTTATTTGTTTCAAGTCTCTTAAGGTAACTTTAGCATTGTGAGTGGAAACTGTATTTAATTGTTATTTGCTCTAATGGGCAGCTTCTGTAAGATAAGAACACGTTCCTGTTATACATGGGCTGACATGACCAACGGTCTAAAGAGAACGGCTTGCACGATTGCATCAGACTGGTTTCTCTCAACGACGCTACTCCGCCCCGATTAGAGCTGGAAAGTGTCGTGCCGGAAACCACAGCTTTCTATCTTTGCTCTTGTCATTTTATATTCTACCATAAAACACTTAGGTACAATCTCCGTGGAGTTATCAAATTTTCAGCGGCAAACGCTGTCCTAGTTACTGCTGTTCTTAATTTCTTTGGTTTTAGCCACGAATTATTTAATTGTATTCATACTACAAATACACGGTACGATGAATATGTGTAATTTGTTTTTAGTCTTCAATTGTATCGACGTGAGCTGCGCAACAATAGGATGTCTATGCCGTGGTAAAATGTTCAGACAGTAGCAGTTAGCGAGGAGCTGACTGAGAACTACTCATGTTTTAGTATGTGCTCGATGCATTCAACAGCATTTTTGTCAATTCATAGTTACATAGCTTACTAAACAATTATAGCTCATATAGCTGATTATTGTTCGGTTCAGTATTCCTTTAAGATATAAAATTTTTATTTTGAACGGAAATACTTATGAAGTAAACAGGGTCAATGATTTTCCAGAATGGTTGAATACAAAAATGAAACGAGGGCACTGCACTTGAGTCATTCTCGTATATCTATCTATATTGGTATCTTACGTGTCGCTGATTAAAAGGCGGACACTGGTAGATGTAACGTACATGCGGCATGAATGTGCCTGCAGCTCAGCAGACTACGCAGTTTGTGTATATTTGCTTTTGCATCGGGTCCACAAACCTTACACTGACAATGTCAACGACCTTTTCAATTTATCTATCAATTCATGCCGCTTTAAAAGTAAAAATGTTGCTATTTTTTTAATTAAGTCAAACTTTTTGGGCATGTTTGGTACTAGTAGTGCCGTGCAGTGTAATAAAAGAATAAAGCGTTCTTCTGTCCTTAGTGTTGTTCTATAACGGTGTAACGGGACAGTATAGTACAGGTTATTGGTCAGGTAGGCAGGCAGTCAGCCGCGCATCCGCCTGTGTTGTCTTGCTTGTGCCGCGGCCCGCTCTTTATTACGGCATTTGTTTTCACATCAACTTTCATCTTAGTTCAATTCTATTGTTGTTCTCTCCGTGTGTGACACAACTTGAACCGACTTGAAATTCAGGAGTAGAAAATAACATAGCACGTAGTTATATTATTAGGTATTATATTATTATTTTAGATTGTAAATTGAA
This sequence comes from Abrostola triplasia, assembly GCA_946251915.1. NCBI lineage: Eukaryota > Metazoa > Arthropoda > Insecta > Lepidoptera > Noctuidae > Abrostola > Abrostola triplasia. The sequence continues at coordinate 4,599,745 of OX276432.1, read as the reverse complement.
ATCGGATTATACTTGACTTATAGACGATAAAAAAACAATATTTTAATCACAAAATTTGTTTAAAATAAAAAAACTAAAATCCTTTCCCAATAAAGATTCCTATGAACAAGATGGTACAGTCAACATAGAAATTATAATAATTGTGCATTAGCTTGATTGATCATAATTATATGTATCTACTGCAACCAATCAACAATTTTGATAGATAATAATAACAGGTTTATCTATTAAACCTAATCAAAATTCATGCGCAAATGTAAATAGTAAATAGAATTAAAAGTAAATAGATACAATAATAAATTACCTTAAGTGAATTACGCAAATTTGTTATCGTTCATACTAGCAACAACAACAAAATACACATGCTAGGTGCTTGTTTTTGTCGTATACGTTACTGATACGACGACCAATTAAGAATGTACCTAAAAAAATGGTGAACTGATCTTGATACTTGGCTTAATCTTCTTATAGAACTCTTATTTTAATAACGGTAGTCGTTGATGTGTGCCAATATAATAATGAAACATTTCTTCTTATCGCCAATCGTCGTAGGGAAACAGATTATGCCATAATGTTGAAATATTACTGGTCAACAATGATGATACAAAATTTACCGCCCAGTATGCGCCGGACGAACTTACTTGACTCTATATCAAATTCAACCGGCGTACGCCTAGGCATTTGAATCCTAATAATTTAATATTTTAAGTTAAGATTAATGTGTGGAGAGAACACAATTTTGTTACAGATGTAATTATTTCACTGCACGGCAGGACCTGATTCAGATTACTTATTTATCTTATTTGTGTGTTGTGAAATGTGATTGCGAAGTACAAATATTAAAATTTCCTTGAAATCGCTCATATTATAATTATTATAATATGCAATTTATTATTTGCACGCTCCTCAACTCATAAGTAATTTGAGATAAATTTATCTTAAGTTGACGAATATGCAATGGAGTAAAAAATATTATATCTCCCGGGAGGATTTTTATTATTTTTTATACTAAATTATTATAACCTACACTTTATCTGTGTGTTTAGGGGTCCTTAACTCTCAACGTAAAAATATACAAATACAGATATTCATGGTTAGAAAACAAATAAAAAAAAAACATTATATTTCAAAATTATACTTATGTAAAAGTAGAAAAAAGTTATGCGGGTGGCTTTCGTAATGTTAAAGATAATAATTTATTTACAAAAATACTCGTGACAACTTCAATACTTATTCTACATGTGGACACATTAATACTTATTTCTCTAATTCATTCACACATTTTGGCCCTATGATAACAGATGGCAATAACATTTTGTGGCTACATTACAACATTCAGATCAAAACCAATCATATCTCAACAGAGATTAACTAACACATTATAGAACGCACTTTTTATGCTTACACAGGGGATTTCTCTTGAAGTGGAACTTCTTCAGGTGCTGTTCCATTTGCATTGACGCCTGTGCGCTCATTGGCGGTTCTCGGTGTTGAGCTGAACCGAGTTCTAATCGAACTCCAATTTTTCTTAATGGTGATACCTGCTACTACAAGAACCATACCAGCGACGATCATACCAATCAAGCTTTTATCAACGCCGCCTGTTTTTGTTTCTGATGTAGTAGCTCCAACGACTTCGTTTACAGTCTTAGTTGATTCTTTGTTGATTGATTCTTCTGTTGGCTTTGATTCTTCATCGGATACTTTTACGACTGCTGAACGGAGTTTAATATTTCCATTTGGAGGTGTGCTCTGACCTGTTTCAGTACTGGCTAATTCGGTGGTTTCATCATTTGTATTAGTTGCTAATGTAACTTCAACATTTTCTTTTGACACATTAGTCGCGGCATTGACTGCTGGATCGGCATTCTCTTCTGGCGCTAATGGGATCAATCCTGGCAGTGCAAAATCTAACAGGTCGTCATCCATACCTCGCGGTGCATCAGGGCATTCAAAAGACTTATTGTTGCAAGATCCTGTGCATACAGTTTCTAAAGTTTCTTTTAATGATGCGCACAAGTCTTCGGCTAATCCAGCTGCAGCAGTTGGTAAAGTCAAGGACTGAAGATCTATGAAGTTAGAGAAGGTTTCCGGTTTTAAGGCCTAAAACATATAAAATAGTTTATAACTTTACAAAGATTAACGAACTAAAGATATAATACCAATAATGCGATTGCTTAGATAAAAACAAATATTTAAATACTTCTTTTAATGCTAGGTATTAACATTTTATCGTTGAATGGTTTAGATATAAAGTATTATTAATTTTAAAATATTTTTCATACCGTTCTCATATCGTTGCCTCCCAAATCCAGCTCTTTTAACTTAGTTAGACCAAAACTATTTTTTAGATCTTGCGGGTACTCTATTAGTCTGTTGTTTCCAAGTTTTAAAGTTGTTAATTCAGGTAACTCGCTTATGGACTGAAATGTAAACAAAAATAAAATTACTTGAAAAAAATAACTTTAACAACTACTAACTAAATATGTATTCATTGTTATAAAGTAAAAAAATAAACGTTACAAGTTTCATTACACAGTCATTCTGTATCGTTTTAATATGGACTTGAATCTTTTATACATCGCCAAAATAAATAGAATTTAATTTGTAAATTTTGACTATGTCAGCAAAGCAATAATAAGTTATGTTCTCGAAACCTTTAAAGTTTAGCACCCACAAATAAAAAATAACAATTAGAAATTCGTTTTAAAATATAATTACGTATTATATAACAGAAACTTATACGTACACCAGCAACGATTTCCATGATTTCGTTGTTGTTAACATTTAATACTTTCAAATTTTTCAATATCGATATGTCTTTGGATATTTCAGTTAGTTTGTTATTCTGTAAATTAAGTTCTGTAGTCTTTGGATCCAAGGGTTTAGGTAGTTCTGTTAATTCGTATCCAGAACAATCGACTATGTAATTGTTTGTATCACCTTCTATGTTACAAACGCATGGTTTAGGGCAGGAAAGTTTCTCTTCAGGCTCGACAGCTGGTACGTTACTTGTTAGCGAAGTTAATTGCACGTCCTCAAGTAATGGTGCCGCCGATAAATCAGTGGTTGTGTCAAGCGGTTCGTCTATCACGGCTCCTGCCCCGCTGCCCTCTATCACACTTCCATCAGATTCAGAATGATTGTCAGGTGGAAACTGATTATCATTTTCAACGGGAATATGTAACTCATCATCGTTCTGGGCTATTGCACTTCTGAAAATTGATTTTAATGCAGTAATGACATGTGACTTTATCGAATTTATCGTGAGACGGTGACGCAGAATCGTTATAAAAAGTTGATAAAAGGCCGATAAGTGTATGTACTACAAGGGCGTTACTAGCACACTGTCTTACATTTTGATTGATAGAACAAAAATAAACGTAGATTTAAAATAGAGATACTAAAATGTTAATAGAGAATCACAAATTAGAAAAGTTAATGTTTTTAAAATGATTTTATAATCACTTTATAACTGGTACTGCAAAAACTTTAACTAACCTTATCTGTTTAAAATATGAAACAATTTGCTTAGTAACTGTAAATGAGACAGGTAAATGTATTCAAATCCAAAATTAATGAAATAACAGCTAATAATAATTATCGTGTTTACTTTTCATTAGACTTGCGAATACAAGATACTTGGCTATAAAGATAACATTTTAAACCCTTCTTGTATGAAGAGCTGTACGTTCAACAATAGAACTATTGTTAAGTTTTATTTGACAACCATGAAATTTCGCCATAGTTACGTAAAATTGCATGGATGTATAATTTTGAAAAACATTATGTACAATAAGTGATTATTATGTAAATAAGAAAGTCCACTTTAGGTTATATACACTTGAATAAAAATAAATACTTACGTAGTCAGTGCCAATACCAATATAAAAAGGTGTTTCAACCCCATCGTCACTCTCAACTGCAAACACTGCTATTGATGTGCCTTGAGGAGTTGTTACCTGTCGTGCCACAAGTACCAGCGTAGCGTACAGCTCATAACTCACTGACACTTATAACTATTATCACTCAATGATAAGATTACTAACGGCATGGCAGCTTATCGCGAATCAGCACGATAACAACGCTCTGCATAAACGAGAAAATATTGGGTGGCCGATTTTCAATATCACCTTCGACAAAGAAATAACACGCAATGTATTTTAGGTGCGCGATTTTAGTTACCCAGAAGTACATGCTCTAAAGATCGCGCCCGATACGCCGCGATGGTCGTCATTAACTGCCAGTTGCTAATTCTACGAATACACAAAACCGCCGATGTTATGTTAAGTAATATGTAGTAACACTAAATCTTCCATTTTACATTTTGTTCTTAACACATGCAAATTATTATCGATTGAAATAATATTTTACAATAACTGAAATCGAATAAATACGTGTAAGACCAGCAAGTAAACGCACACGTTCACCACGTTATCGTTCCATCACTGTTGTTACTACTATTTCGCTGATGCTACATCTATAAATTGCGTTTGCATTTTGTCAAGTTTTTGTACTAACACAGCTAGTTTACTTATTATGTGATGTGTAAATCACAGACATGACACCTTACCTAAGTACCACTCGTATTTGTTCACTTATTGTTCTACTCAGTGATGATAATATACAATTCAGTTAAACACACATTTTACGATCTATTCAAGGCCGTTTATCCATTAATAGATTGCCCCACTTTTAGTTATTCAGGTGGTTGTAATTTTACCAGCGCATGTGGACTATTGTGATAACTCATCACAATAGACTAGTTACACACTTATTAATGAATAGGAAAGACACTCGAAGCATAGTTGATTAAAAAATTAATACATAATAATATTATTAGACGTGTATTTACTAATTTGTTATTTTATTTAAATATCCTCGTCATGTAGTACCTAGAAGTGCTATTAAATATATCTAATAAATTGTTTTATTTTTAGTAACATCAATGATCAAACTGCGTTGTATTTTTCTAGATTAAGCACAAGTTTTTTACTCCTTTGACGTCTATCGAACCTGGATTCTGTCCAAAATTTTCATCGGCCAACATATTGGTAACGTTAATTGTTTGTTTCTCTTGTTCAGTACTGCAACGGGGGTGACTTAGCGGACTATTTGCAAGCGAACCGGCTGCTGAGTGAAAGCACTATCCGGCTGTTCCTGAGACAGCTGGCAGAGGCCATGCGTGCCATCCACGCTAAGGGCATCGTTCATCGCGATCTGAAGCCGCAGAACATCCTGCTCACACACAACGTCGCTCCGCCCCGCACGCCGCATGCATCTGAAATAACACTTAAAATTGGTGCGTACTTCATTTACAATTTAATATTATGCCTGTTATTTCTATTGTGATTACTATAGATTTTAAATAGGCGTTCAAATCAAATGTTGTATAGTATCTTAATATGAATGTTTCTGTATGTTCCGTGCAGCTGACTTTGGCTTCGCAAGGTTCCTCGAAGAAGGAAACATGGCCGTCACGCTCTGCGGGTCACCGATGTATATGGTAATATTAATAGTTAATCTAACTGACGTCAATTTCTCATTCAATTTCCCTTAAATTCAATCATAGTTACTACACCTTAACTTGTTTGTATTGACTATGAGAACTTGTGGAACATAGAAGACATAAACAATGTTAGATAACAATTATGTTAGAACAATGTATGAACTGACCTGTTGGAGAAAGTGCAAGTTTTATAGCCGCTTCCAGTTAGCTTGTCATGGCAGACAACTTAAAGTGATTGGTGTTCATCGCAACGCAACGATTTGATTTAGTGGTAACTAAATACCATTAAAAACAATTGAAAAATAAATAGCCGGAAAGCAATCATTATTTTTAAATCTCCTTCATTTCTTTAATTAAACGTAATCATTGATTACAGGCACCAGAAGTGATAATGTCACTGAAGTACGACGCAAAAGCGGATCTCTGGAGCCTGGGCACGATAGTCTATCAGTGCCTAACGGGCAAAGCACCTTTCCAAGCCACCACGCCACACGAACTCAAGGCGTTTTATGAAAACAGCGTCGATTTGCAACCCAAGTGCGTATCATATGTACTGAGGACTTTAACACTGAGTTATATATCCAGATATCAATTAAAATTACCTCACTAAGAACATTAATATTACTTCATTGTACCAGGAATGTCACCAGTTAGTAAAAATAATTTAAAATCATCATCGCCGTGTTGGTATACACTATCGTAGAATTAGATTCTCACCTTATCTAGATTATTTTTTGTGCCAAATAGTTTTTACCAACACCCAAACAATCGGCTTCAACGTTCAAGGTTCTTCTACACGAGTGAATTGGCTCCTTGACAATTTTGAGATATCAATGTTATGTTTGATGTTAGCTAGATAATTCTAAAGAGTCATCTACGGTTGAAAATTATGCAACACCCCAAATTTTCTTATCATAATTCTAATTAATATTAAATAATACAAATAATAATTATAATGTAAAACTAAAACTTTATTATTTTTAATATGTTACAGAATGCCAGCAGGCACAAGTCCTGAATTGTGTAACTTGCTAATTGGTCTGCTTCGACGAAACCCGCGCGAGCGCATGCCCTTTGAAGCTTTCTTCAACCATCCCTTCCTACAACGACCCCGAACGACTTCCATCAACAGTAAGTCATGGAATATTTTATTCATCACCTACATTGTAGTAATATTAAGTCTCTTTTACGCCTTTAACACCAAATCCGCACAAGCAACAGAATTAGTAGGTATATTAAGGTGAACAGTTAGGACTCCTGAAAATGCTTTAGTTAATTTATGCCACTGAGTCATTATTTTATTTAACACAATGTCACATTGAAAGCTAAATCCATACATAAAACTCTAATCTGACCGAGTGACTAATCATCGGTGACCCCTTCCATTGTTAATAACCTTTCGAAATGCTTTACATTCTACACATGTCTCACGTTGCCAATTAACTTGTTTCATTTTCCACTAATACATATAAAAATATTGTGGTCATGTACTATATTACTACTAATCCGAATATGAATTTTAGTTAATTATATTTTGTAGCTTCATTCACAATTAATAAACATATTTCGTAGCATTTTAAAGAAAATACACAGGTTTCATAGAAGACATACATACAATAATTCATTTATTCATTATATTCAATTTACTAAATAGTGAACAGACACGGGATGATTAAATCGCATCATTTATAAAATTAAGTCATATTATACAATAACATATCCACACTTGTGGCTTTTAGTCCACGAATTTTTGAACTATATAGGTAAATGTATATTATGCCCGTTATGTTATACACACAATAACCTATACTAAAGTACTGTCAGTCACAGTGTATGAATATTGTTCAGGTTTGGACTCGGATCTGCCCGACATTTTGGAGAGCGATCTCGAGGGTCGGCCCGATACTAACTGTTACCTAGAGGAGTCATGGGACAGTCAGGGTACATCCTCACTTATTAAATTCGCTTTGATTTTGCATGGGGTGGGGTGGGGGTGTCGCATTTTTTGTTATTTGTCTATATGACAGTTTGAGTCCTGTCGTCAATAAGGATATGATCCATGCTCAATTAAATTTGAATGTCACTTAAGAACATAAAAAGCATGACATTATAAAAGTATAATGCACGAACATTCATTTGCGCAATTTTTAGCGACTCAAAGACCACGATCGACCGGCCAACAGAGTTCAAAAATTTCAAGGACAAGATCATTCGCTATCTATCATTTACATCGCTTGCTACTTATGTGGCTCATGCCTTTCAATACTTTACTCATTAAATGTATGAAGATTAAATGTAAACAGCACAGTTTAGCATGAGACGTTTTTGTGCGTATTTAATATAATTTGTTAAACGAGTGTCGTGTCGGTCAGCAGGAGCGAGTGGAAACCCGTCGTCAGCGCCGACGGCGGGCGGGGCGGGGGGGGCGGGCTCGGGAGGCGCGGGCGCGGGCGCGGGCTCGCGCGCGCAGGCCGCGCCGCGTGCGCACCTCCCTCCACCGCAGCCGCTGCCCACGCTGCAGTGTCACAAGAAGTCACAGCCGACATCCTCCGGTCAGTTACATGTTCATACTCTAGCACGCAACATTGATGCCGTCTTACCTAGCATTATTAATCATAATTATAGATACCTACACAATCTTAAATAATAATGTGTCTTGAATTAGGTAGACATAAAAAACAAATGACATTGTGTGTCATTTATAAATTTAAATTTAAGCAATCCGTGAGCATGACGCATTATGAAACCATTTCCTTTATATACAGTTTATAGTTATAGCTACAGACTACAACTAATGGTTTTCGTTAAACACAACAAATTAATATGAAAACCTTAAATATAGTTTCCAGGCATTTCTTATATTATGCACAGAAGCTAAACGTGAACCCAACACTGACCCCAAAACCTCAGAACAAGAACTTTATCACAATGGATACGGATTTATTCAGACTAAATTACGGTCTAATAACAGTTTATTCAGTAGGTAATTAATCATAAGAGATCAGTTATTGAATTAGGCTTAAGCCTCATTAGATTTAAATTATAGAATAAACAAGTGTTGCAAAGGACATTTATAAGTATGACATCTGTGAACATCATTGTACTTTGTATGCTATGGAACAGATAACCAAATTTTTTTATAGGTACATACAATATTTCATCATAATAATGTTATTCATTAGTACCAATGAGCGAAATATGTCATTCCTACCAAGAATATTAAATTTCTAGAAGTAGTTATCGCAGTGTCACAGATTACGTTGTATAGAAGGATTACGTGTTATCAACATTAATTCGCTTCTGAAAGACAACAGATAATGCGGCGACGTCATTGAATTATTTATGAAAGAAAATGTGACGTTTACATAACCTAAGCTCAGTGGAGTCACGTGCGCTGACTACATCACCCACCTTCGGTGATGGCCAGTCGCACTTGGATAAACACAAAATACATAAAATAAGATTAACGATGGTTCAAATATATTAAAATAGCGCGAATGCTTTGTCTGAGGGCCTGGGTTGGATTTCCGCTTTGGACAAAGTATATTATAGGGTTTTCCATTGGATAATTCTCACTTAACTATTCTTACCGGACGTAGTCTGTATTAGAGCCCGGTTAATCGTATAAGGCTCACCCCCTATAATATTCGGCTCTGTAACACAACTGTCTAATAATGTGGGTGTACTTGAGTATCCCACCGTAGGAATACCTATGGGGAATACAGGCGGTTCTTTATCTTTATGGTGAACCTGGCCACGCTTCGCTCGCGTTTTATAGAATCAGTTGGATATCCATCGACTACTTTTCGAGTTTTGCGGACGTAAACATAATATGAAAGCGAATTTATATAAAGGTACAATATAATGCTCTATTATTCTCAGGGTAAACAAATTCGATAACCTCAACTAACCTGCCCTTGGGAATCTACAGCCGGTATCATGTTTATTGTTGTAAAGTGCAGTAATTTACTGCCCGTTCCGTTATTTTTATGAGTTAATGCTCCTATTTATGTGTTACTATGAAATTATCAGTATATTAATACTGCATATATCAATCTTTACACACTTAATACCACATTATGATTACAGAAATGAATGTAAACACACTTCTTCATCTTACGAGTTAAATATTATCAAAAAAATTTAGTACGGTTTCCGAAATAACATTTTATTAAATCAATAAACAACACAAATAAAAAAGCAATAAATACCTCAATACTTCGTTATTTAGTATAAAATCCGCGCAGCATCATTAATACACACTTATCTCATTGTCAGATTACTAATATATTATTCACAAGTCAATAGATCAAGTAAATTATGACGAGGTTAGTAGTTTAGTAGGGTAAACCAGATTGTAATTAAACCGAAGATAGATAATACGATGGTGTAATTATAGGCGGGATGTTAAGTTATCATGGTACCTCTCCTCTAGTCCATAGGTCCCCAAATGTTTTTGTTTTGAACCGACTTCAGGGAGGAGGTCCTCGATCCGGCTGTAGATATTTTTTTAATATTTTATAAACCGATTTGCATTTTATTTTTTTTCATTTGTTAAGATATACTTTCCGATTGGTCCTATTGACATATTGTCATGACCTGATGATGAAATTCCGAGATAGTAGAACGGAACTCCTCTTAAGATCATAGCAGAACATCGTTCGAAAATCGTTGTGTGAAGTAATATTGCTTTGTTATACGTGTAGTCGATGTCTGACCACTAATAAGGAAGAGGGGGACGGGGAGCTTCGACCACCCTCCTAGCACTTTTCAAGATTAAAATTATATATTTTTTATGCATTTCACTTTACAAAAGCGAAATTGAAGTTGGTGCCAAATCTCATTTATTAACTAATCAAGACAAAAAGTACATAATTATGAGAATGGGTTCATAAGTGCTTTAACAGTTCAGTAACGAGACTATAAACAGTTTCAATACTAAAAGTATTAATAAAGCGAACGCATAGGATATGGCGCGGACTTCAACTTCGCTTATGTACAGTGTTGAGTTCGTGTTTTAGGGTCTACCTTGTTCACCTACCTAATATTCCCTTTACACTATCTTAGAATATTCAGTATTGTAAGGGTCCAACAACACTTATTCAACTCAATCCATACAAAACTCATGTTTTCTATAGACAATTAATGCTGAATTGAGCCGAATAAGTGTAGTTAGTCCCTAAGTGTACGTGACGCGACACGATTAGTCACACAAAAGTGTGTAATAGATGTGAATTTTTTGCAGCGGTATCTCGCGGAGACGGAACTAGATTTGACCTTTTGTAAGTTCGTATCTTACCTCCAGTAATATTATAAATATAAAAGTTTTAAGTTTGTAACTCAATAACGTAAAAACGATGTCAGATGATTTTTTTCACACAATATTAAAAATTAATCTTCCAGAAATAAAGTTATTTGTGTTATTCCAGCTTATAATGTTGCTCATAACCTGGAAGATATTTTCTTAATAAATGACAGGTATTTGTTCATCAATCATCAATTTATGTAAATAAAATCTCTACGCAGACGAAATTACAGAAATAATCTAGAATGAAATGAAACGTTCATTTGTATGTCTGTGCAGCCGAGTCGTCGGACACGACCTGGGCCGGCGAGGACGACTTCGTGCTGGTGGAGGCGGCGGACGGCGGCTCGGCGGAGTGCTCGGGCACGCCGCCGCGCCCGCGCTCGCTGGCGCTGCCGCCCGCCGCGCCGCCCGCCGCGCCGCTCGCCGCTCCGCCCGCCGCTCCGCCGCCCGCGCGCGACTCTCTGGCGCCGCGCGCGCCGCCGCCGCTCTCCGTCAACAGGGTCAGTATTGTGGCTGCTATATTCATTCACTTGTTCTTGTTCTATCACTAAACTGCCTATACACCGAATATAGTACCTATCTTCATTGCTAATGTTAACTATTATGTCTGCTTCACGGCAGTCAAAGTTCACAGAGCAATATGGATCAATTCCATATGCTATATTCATATTTGTCTATCAGTTTCATATTATATGTTCATACAACCGTCTCTTATTTTTAATGGTGCTAAGATTTGCAAGCTCCGTTATGCTTTGTATCTATTGCCATCTTATAGTATTAGTCCATATTGCTTTGTTATATATTACTTAACATTATAACTACAGAAATCAAGTTTCATATTAAATTACTTTTGAGCAATTATGTATGTACTCTCATTTAAATGCCACTAATGTAGATACCATGCCTGAAAACTGTGACTACTTCACATGTGTACATTGCAGACCACACTCGCCGTAACATGTAACAATAACGTCCCACGATCACAACCCATCGACGTGCTTCGATCGAACTACAGCCGTAACGCCACCAACATAGGATCCCTGTCACCACCTACTGTAAGTATTCCACTTGCTCCCTCACGTTACACGAAACCAACTCTTAATGTAGTATTATTACCTTGTCGTTCTTGTTTCATTATTAAAAGAAACGCGCATTATATTGAGATCTGTGTTTCTATTATCATCATCATCAGCTGGAAGAAACAACACTGTTGAACAAAGGCCTTCCCCTTAGAACCTTAGCCACAATGAACAACAGCTTGCAATTGCATTCACCGGTTGTGCTTCTATATAAACAGAATATAACACTGCGTTACACGATTTTGGTACCCTCTTAACTGTTAGCTGGAATGAATAGGTAATGAGTCATAGATTAAATGTTCCAAACATATGTGGTATCCATCACGTCTAGTTTTCAAGGTACATGCCAATTATTATTTTCTACCACCCTCACTTTAGGCGTAAAAGACCGTTACCGTTTTTGATGTATTGTACTTTTTTATTTTGGCGTTTATGTATTGATGGTTTAAAAACAAGTAAACAATCACAATGGCAACAAGTATGCGTCAGTACCAGTAGCATATTCAACTGTTTTAGAAGAAACATATGAGAACATGAAATCGATATTAAATTTAATAAAATACACAAGACTACAGCTGGAAAGTATGCGCTGATCTCAAAGTTATAGCTATTTTGCTCGGATTACATTTTATATATTATTTATATATATATATACTATTTTTCTTTGTATGTATGGCAAGAAAGGTCAGAGTTTGTATGCGGAAAATCTAATGTGAAACATGTACCATTGATAGATCCTCAAAATGTTATTTTACCACCACTCCACATAAAACTTAGTTTGATAAAAAAAATTGTGAAGGCCATGAATAAAGAGGGAGATGGCTTTTTATATTTGAAGACAGTATTTTCAAAGTTAAGTGACGCCAAACCCAAAGAAGGAATATTTGTAGGACCACAAATACGTACTTTGATAAACGACCCAAATTTTGACAAAAAGCTTACTAATACGGAACTTGATGCCTGGTTGTCACTGAAAGCAGTTATAAAAGGGTTTTTAGGGAACCACAGAGCCGAAAATGCGGTACAGCTAGTAAACGACATGTTAAAAGCATACGAAAAGTTGGGTTGCAGAATGTCATTAAGAATTCACTATCTTCATTCTCATTTTTCTTTTTTTCCATCTAATCTTGGTGCGGTTAGTGATGAGCAGGGGGAGAGGTTTCACCAAGATGTAAAGAAGCTTGAAGAACGATTTTTAGGCCGTTGGGACACAACTATGCTAGGTGATTACTGTTGGCGTTTAAAACGAGAAGATCGTTCGAAACACAAAAGAAAACGTTGAAGTTTCACGATATTTTTTATAAAAATTTCATAGGTAAATTTTTGTTGACTTTTTTTTACTTAAATGATAAAATGAGGCTTAATTAATGTAAAAAAAATTGGTTGATTTTACAAGATTTCTTTAAAATATGTTTTGACGGTTTAATTTCTACTGTAAAATAGCATTTTCTTGCGGGATAAAAATGAGACGTGATGGAAAGAAAATTTGTATATATGTTTATTAAACGATACGTATAAATAAAAAATCATGACATTTCAAAGCGGGTACTCAATTTTTTTGAAAATTTGTAACGCAGTGTAATTATACAGTCACTCTCCAATAATAATAATTAATAACTCAATCATTTTATCGTCCCACACCAACGAAAGGCTTTTATCTTTTTTTGGTTAAAAAATGATCATTGATCAGTATCAGTCTGTAGCTTCTATAGTGTTTCGGAGTGTCAAACCATACACAGACTTCTATATAGACCCCCCCCCCCCCAGGTACCGTTCACAATGACCCCGCCGTCCACGCGGCGCCGCAGCAGCAACTCGGGCAGCTCCCCGCCGCCCTCGCTGTGGCAGGTGTCGCCCACCAACGCCAGCCCGCTGCGCAGATCTGGTAAGTACTCAATAACACTGCAACATTTTATTCTGTTTGAATTGCGAATATTATTTTATTTGTACCCGATAAATAGCAATAGGCTCACCCCTTATTTATTCTACCATAGGTAGGTACAACTCTATATTTCGTATCGGGGAATACAGGCGTGAAGTTATGTTTGTGTTTTCGAATAAAGGAAAACAATATGATATACTACTTATAGTAAAAATAAAATCCAAATCCTTCATGTTCACGTGTCCAAGACATGCCGCCAAAATTAGACCCTCGGTTATTTCAGTGGGTAGGATCTTGCGGGTGATCCCCCAGACCTGTCGGGATAGTTCATAAGATTATTCCCTACAAAACAAAGGGAAACACTGACCCCGTGCCCCCCGCAGGCTCGTCCCCGCCGGTGTCGCTGGCGCTGAAGGCCAGCGGCGAGGCGGGCGGCGGCGCGGGCTCGCCCAAGCGCGGCGCGCTGCCCGACATGCTGCGCGGCATCAAGCTGCACCAGCCGCCCGAGCCGCCCGTCTACATCCCCAACCTGCAGGAGGAGACCATCCTGGCCGTGAGTACACACGTCACTCATCAACCTGTCATTTAGGGGGGGGACTGTTCTAGTTATCTTCACGATACTCTTAAAGCCATTTCCTATACAGTGTACCGTTCTAGCCGAACCTTAAAACCTACCCGAAAAGCCTTTGGGGGCTGAAGCTTCAAAAAAGCCCGGCCCGATTATTTTGTGCGCGGCCTATTAACGGCTTTGTTACTGTGTCAGTTCTCAGGGTGTCCTTTTAATCATCAATATTGGTAAAGGAAACCATTGATACCATTCCGTACTCATGTATATTTTGTTCTGCAGGAGGAGCACAGCAAAGTATTCTCTCAGCTTAACTTTGTCCTGATGCTAGCGGAGCTGCTGTCCGACCTTGCAGTCTCCTGCGGTGCACCCATCGCTGCCCTCATGGATGCCTCAGACGGTAAATATTAGAACACATATAAATAGTTCTAGGAACTTTCATGCAGTGGATGTTATCTATATTATATGTATGTGTGGTATTTCACTATCGCTATACACAGTTAAATACTTAACGTAAGTAATAATAAGAATTAGTTTATCAATCATCGTATATTTTATTATGCTATTGGATAATTCAAATTCTGAGAACCAGAGAAAGTCAATCGGCGATCGGGATCTGTAACCACGTTACGCGGTATTTAAATTAAACAGGTAGAAAAGAAAGTATGTTTGTATGCAAAATTAAACCTAAATGAAAAAATCATTAGTACTAGAGGTCCTGTGGCGGCCAAAATTTGACCGTAATTAATAATTATGACACAAATTTTAGCTTCGTCTCCATATGAACATTAACCAATCAAATCTCACACTTCTCAAACTTAGTATTTGACGTTCAATAAGACTAGATAATCACTTTTATTAATCTTTTCCAAGTTTGACTATAAACATTAACAAGTGTATAATATGTGTGAGTGTTAAACGAATGGTAGTGTGCGTGATGTCCTTTTTATGAATGTTTTCTATTTCTAAAGCATATTAATATATACTATTATACAAAATCATAGCTTTCTGCAGTCCCACTCCATATAATTTTTAACTGTGCCAAAATTTAAACTCTTCTGTCCACGTAATTTTCGTTAAAACGTACTGTGAGTTGTCGCTTGACATATTCATACAAAGATTATTGTTGTCAGAGCGCTGCAACGACAGCGTGCGGCTGGGGCTGCTGGTGCAGGCCATGCAGGCGCTGGCCGCCGGCCTGCGTCTGGCCGCCGCGCACTACCGCGCGCGCACGCTGCAGCCCACGCCGCAGGTGCGCAACGGTCAGTACTCACCGCCTTACTCATTACTTCACTTTATTATACCTTTGCACAATATTGTGGCCATGCTAAGCTGAATTTCCTTTTTCATTATATAATAATTATAGAAATTCTAAAATTATAATCACTTGTGGGATTTGAATTCCTTTCTTCCAATTGAGCTACCGACCGTATTGTTACTTTGTATTACTTCGTATAAAGTTGTTAATCCCTTTACTGTATAACTCGTCTTATTTAATAAACGTTTGATCAATGCTATGCTTTTAACACTGTTGGCTATGGTTTGGATAATCTACCTTGTTCCATAAAGGTTGTGGAGGTGAGAAGTTTATATTGCGCCGTTTTATCCTCCCAGCTATAGTTTAACAGCTGTTTAAAAGCATTTCGTGGACTTCCTTATGCAATTACATACGAAAAATACTACTTATTAAAAAAATTACTATTACATAAAATGCAAACCTCGACATAAATACAACATTGTTTTTCTGTTTCCAGTTGTTTCCCTGATGAACGGAAAGTACAAGTGGATTGTAAACGAGTCGAGAAGGCTTCACGAGGCTGGCGTCACCCCGGCTGTCTGCGACAAAATCCTCTACGAGCATGCTATTGAACTGGTAAGTTCTATGATTACTTCTTTTCGTTAAAGATAACTTTTAATATATTTATGGGTTTCAACCATAATTATTTTTTTAGTTAATTATTAACTGCTTTTCGATTAAGTTTTTTTTTTTAAGTTAGAAATCTTCACACTAACATAGCATTGCTTACGTTTTGTCATAAAATACATTGTAATTGTCTCACGGACTGCCTCGTTGGTCTAGTGGTCGCTAAGCGCGACTGCTGAGCACGAGGTCCTGGGTTCGAATCCCGGGTCGGGCAAAGTGTTATTGGGTTTTTCCATTAGGTAATTCTCAGTAGCAGCACGGAGTCTGGATTTGTGCCCGGTTGATGGCAATAGGCTCGCCCCCTATTACATTGGGACCTAAAACATAATTGGCGAAATGTGGGTGTACTATATGTGCACCTCTGCCTACCCCTTCGGGGAATACAGGCGTGATGTTATGTTATGTGTAATTGTCTCACTACAGTGTCAAATGGCGGCTATCGAGGAGTTGTTCGGCGACATGAAGGAGTGCGAGCGCCGCTACATGTCCGCGCAGGTGTTGCTGCACTCGCTCGTGCAGCGACACCCGCTGCACCCACAACACCGCACCACGCTGTCCAAGTGTATGTACTATGTCACACATATCATCGAGCGTCCTAATATTTAAATCACTGTACTAATAGTTAGACTAACATTGTATGAGGAGTTCGGGAGTGTTACTTATAGGTTACTTTTTATCCCGAAAAAATGTAGCGGTTAATACCGCGGGGCGCAACTAGTATTAAATAATAATATAAGTATAAATAATTATCATTGCTTTTGATCATGTGCATAAATAATTTGTTTTGCTTACAGACCGAGACGCAGTACAACGACGGCTCAACTGCCTCAAAGGGCCGCGCAAAATAATGGACGTAAAACTAGAGGCCGGGATCTCATAATGCAATATGCAACCAGACACGTAGGAGTAAGTGGACGTGATGCAAGATGAAAAGTGATTTTATTTTGTTTAAAAAAAATGACTCGGTGAGAAACAAAATACTATATAATCTAAAAATGTATAAAAATATAAAGTGAATTATATCAATTAAAATCAATGTATACAATTGTTTAGCGATCAATAAAAATTAAGATTACCAGAGATTGCAATAATGACTACATATTGAGTTTCAAACAAGAGTTCTTAGTGCATAGAATTGTCTAGAATATTTTAATGCTGTACGAATTGCAGAATCTGCTTCAAAATTAATATAGTTTGTTAGATGTGTGTCTAGATTTCATTTTAAAATAAAAATGGTTGTATCATTTAGTGAGGTTTAAAATTGTAGTATTAAGCATATTTTCACTTTAAAGTAGCAAACTATTCTATACATATTATGATTAATGAAAATAATAATAAATGTACGAGTTATATTTTTTCCAGTCATCAACATTTTAGCGAATTAAATAGACATAAAATACTAAAACATAGGGTAGTCAAAGTAGTATTGTTTCAAACTCTCTTTAACTCTTTATTACTACCAATTTGTAGTTGATCATGTTAAATGAAAATTAGAAAGTAATAACGTCTCGGTATAAATATAATGCTATAGAGATCTCATTGACGACCAATAACAATATTATGGCATTTTTAGGCTTAAGCTGTGAAATATGATTTTAAAGTATTTTCCAGAAGATGATGATTGTATGATTGAATGAATTTTAGTTTATCTTTCTCTGATCATACTTATTTTGCCTAGATTGTGATCCTGAATTATGTATTTTCTTCTCTGAAAATGTCTACTGCTTTACTGAAATAAGAATAAAGACTGTTGTATTATAAAATTATTTTGTTTTGTTTTAATAAATACTTATTTTTAACATCACTAACTATTATTATTTCTATATAAGTATTTAAACCATTTATACAAAAAACAGCAGTTTAACAATTAGAGGCAATTAAAAACATTCCATGTATGTGTGCATCTAGTTAACAAATGCGTGCGGATTTCACGCAACCAATGCACCAAAATGATCTCGGTAAGGGTTATGCAGGATATAACGACTAACTAAACAATATTATTTACCTACTTTTGTGAATGGGATGTTGTCAAATTATAAAAACAAAGACATTAAACCGCAATATTTATTCAATAGTAATTAGTATCAATACTGCACAAATACTCCAGATCCCTGTTTAACGAATTTGTACGGCTTAAACCTGTTGCGACCGCGCACCGGACAAAACATTACTTTATCTGGTGGAAACTCTGAAGAGCCAGTAGTCTCCAGGAGGATATCAAGACATGTTAACAACTTGGTTATCTGTACAGAAAGAGTAAACTGTTTCTTATCTTCTGAACCCCAGTCAGTATTTATGACTCTTTCAATATCTCTGATATCGTCATTGATTCCTGCATGATGTGTTCCATTCCAATGAAGAGTAAGGGAAAACATCGGCGCTTTTTTAGGATATTCACTTCCAAGAGCTACCAATGCCACTAACTTCGCGGATTGTCTTGTTATGATAGCTCTGTATAACATATCATTAGGGTGGACCATTCTCTCACTTATTAGAAATGCTGTTGATGGTGACTGGCTGTATTCTGGCCAACCTACTGACTGCCACTGTGTTAGTGATCCTAAGAGCCTCACAGGACTTAACAAATCTCCTTTGTCTGATAATATTTTGCCAGATTCCAAATCCTGCAACTCTTTCATTAACTGAACTCGAGACAACAACCTCTTCTTCAAAGTTAAAATGAAGTTTTCAACAGTACTAACACTGAGGCTTGGACATAACTGAATGTTTTTATTGAACTTTTGATCTTCTGTAACTGTTGCCATAAAATCTAAGCCACACATTCTTTGAGCCCAAACATATGGCTTACCAAGTTCTGAAATAAAATGCTGGAAATCCTCAGTGATTCCTGCAGAATTTAGTAAATAAGAAGTAGCTGGATGTGGGGAGTCACACCCTGTATCACCAGGATACAACTCATTCAATATACAGTGACCATTTAAGACGTCAGCAGCTGATATTCCTGTAATAGGTTTTGGCAAGGTCACAGTAAATTTGACCACCACTATTTTCAAATGTAGGAGATATGAGAATGTTAAATTCAATGCAGTACCATCTTGGACTTTGACAGACACTTGTACACTCAGTGGATGTTTTTTGAGAACTTCCTTTTTCTTAGCATCCGCTTTTTCCTCCTTGGAGACCTTGGCATTTCTGTGATGGCGCTTCTTTTTCTCTCTCTGGTCATCATCATTATTTTCTGCATCAGAATCGGAATCATTTGATGCAACTAAATCACTATCAACATTGTTAAGTTGTTCCAATCTCCTTGCTTCGTCTTCATCACCAGATATACCTACAAGTATAGAAAACGCAATTAATACAATCCAATCCAATATTATACAAGATTATTTATGTGTAACTTTCAAAACAGAAAACACATACCAACAGTGACAGTCTTAGCCCCCAGTGCATCAGAGTATGCACTGGCATTTGCAAAAAGTAGAAACAAAGGAGATGGCAGCAAAGAAGCAGCTCTTGCTTCATCTCTCTTATCATCAAGCCTCAGAGCCAAACATTCTTGCAAAGGTTTAGTGGATTTTAGAACATCTCTAAGGTGTGGTAGCAATGCATCAAGTCTGGAGCGAGCAGCAGCTATAGCAGCAGCAACACATTCTTTTGAAGAGATAAGTTCATTGCAAGCTGAAGATAATTCACGACGTTGGCGAAGTTCCCACTCAAGTCTTGCAAGCTGAAGTTGGTGTTCATCTTTCTTGGTCAGTTCCTGTAACAAATACACAATTTGAATTAAAATAAAGATATAAATGCCTCGATACAACCTTGGTACCAATAAATAACTATTAGGTACGAGATTTACAAAAACATGAACTAAAGCTCAGGCCACGCAGTCACCTAGTAGGCGATGTGAAGCGAGAGAAACTATACAACTAAGCAAAACTTTGGTGAGCTAAACTATGTGGGTTCCCATCTTCGTAGTTTTCACGAACAGATGGGCCAGTGTGCTACACTCCTCTTCGAAAGACACGTCCTAGGAAGATCGCCACAACGGGAGCGGGCCGGCGCACCGAGCGAGACGGCCAGGCACTCGAGCCAAACAAGCATTGTTTTACCTCTTTTCACATATCGGTTAACGCCGTGAACTACAGCTAAGCTATGCTATCAATATTATTATGAGCCTGTATCGTCCCACTGCAGGGCAAAGGCCTCCGTTCCCTCCTTCCACTACAGTTACACTAACTAGGAATATAAATTTCATCACTGCAATCGTAGGATATTTTATTTGCATTTTAATTACTTATTGCTTATCTCTGTAGTTCGGGGTTGTGAATCGAACTATCAAGAGGTGAAACAATGCTCACCCGAGTCACCTGCTTGCTCTCAGTAGGAAAGTAACTGAGCTAAAATAAATATAATACTTACTGGACGAGATATTTCAGCAGGTGCAGCTTCAAAAAAGTCTTCAAGTGGAACTAGTTCTATCTCTTCATCCTTAGATTTGAATTGCAAGCACTTAGTAACTTCTTTATTAAGGTGATCAGCTTCATACAATAAATTTTGCAAAAGTAGGTGGGTAGAGTCCACCCTCTGCTTCTCCTTATGTAATGCATCACGTCCAGCTCTTGTACGCACTTTCTCGAGTCGGTTGAGTTTTTTCAAAGCAACTAGGTTTAAGGATGCTTCTATTCTCTTTGCATTAATTTTTTCTCTCGCCTTAAACAAATACTTATTATTTTAGTTATACACTTATTAATGAATCTTAAATAATATATTGTGGTTGCTAATGGTTGGCCTTTTGGAGAGGCTCAGAGTCACTCAAGCTATGGAGAGAGCTATGCTCGGGGTTTCTTTGTGCGACAGGATCCAGAATACGGAAATTCGCCAAGAACTAAAGTCACCGACATAGTTCGAAGAATATGCAAGTTGAAGTGGCAATAGGCAGGCCATATCGCTTGAAGAATCGATAACTGCTGGGGAGGAAAGGTTCTTAAGTGGCGACCACAAACCGGAAGACGCCCCGAATTCCTGAATTTCCCATAAATAATTTACTATATATTGTTTATATATAGCATATTGTATGTATATATCGTAAATAATATTGTATGTATAATTAATGAATCCAACATGCATACCTCGTCAGTATCTTTAGCTTTTAATTCAGCTATTTCAGCAAATAATTGTCGAATGTCTTGACAAATCTTCTTAAAGAATATAGCATCTTTTTCCGCTGGACGTAGCTGAGCTTCTGATTCTTCGAATTCTACCACCCGCTATGTATAACAGAATATAATATAGATAGGTAAGTAATTTTAATTTATTATTGAAAAAAATGATTATGTACACCTGGCACTTAGGCTATTAATTTTTAGGGTAATAAAAAGTATCAATTTTATTATAACCTTATAAACATCAACTGGCACTTGTTTAGGAGTTTCATTTGATACACTTGAATTTATTTTGCGGCGTTTTTTCGCAGATACATCTTCTTTCCCCATATTTCTAATTATCGATTACTTGTGTTCAATGAAGTATAAATAAGATCTATAAAACAATTGGTAATTCAGACCCCACTACTATAAACTATTGGCCGATTATTCTTGGATTTTGTATTTGTACAAATTGTAATTATTTGATAAGTTGTTCGCAGTTCTCCGTCTACGTTTTATCACTGTTGGTAGACAAAATAGTGAAAATAAAAATCCAATTGAAGAAAATCACTGGAATCAGGAATGCTACCTTGTATTTATATTTTATAACATGGCTTGCTACAATCTACATTACATATTTTACGACCAGATTAGCGATAGAAGTGTGAGTGATATATTCGTATTCGCTAAGAGATCAGTACAATAATATTCCACAGATTCAGAGATCAGTAATCTGACATGCTAATATTTAATATTCACATAATCTGTATGAATACTATTCCAAACAAGTCGAATATTATTATTCGGATTCATTAATTTAACTGCCGTAGGTTGAATTTATTCTGATAATAATAACAATATTATAAATTGAAATATGAATATTAAGCATATTATAATTATTTCAATAGTTTTGCTACTGAATATTATCAATCAATATTTAATACTTCGTGATACGTCATCTCAAAATATAAAATATCTACCTATTGTATCTATCATTCTAAATCAAAACATTAATATATTAACTTATCTATATAGATATTAGATATCTAGATATTAACATAGCTTAATATAATCTATTGAAGCCGAATACGGTATATGTCACATACGTATAAAGAGTTATAAAGATATCACTGATACTCAAATATTATAATATTGGTAAACTTATATTATATTACCTAATATTTTAAAATATTGGTATTAACCCATCTTTAAATAGCGATGGCAGATGGACTATTACTACTAAAAGTAATCTAATTAGTCGTTTGTTTAGGTTAGTCGATAACAATCGACGTTATTCGATTCGTATCAATCATCAACTAGCGGCGTACAGCGGGCGATATTTACTTACATGATTCTCGTGTTAACTTTTAACTTGTAATTTGTAGCGTTTACTAAACTACTAAATAGTAGTTCGTCAAATAATGTTATTCAAATAATCAAGTTGAGGAATTACTAAATCGACTATCAAATGAGCAATAGCACAATTTTCAATTCAGTCGATTGATTTCGGTTATACATAATAAATATGGAAAAAAAAATATTTTTGTAAAACCACCACAGAATTGTCAGATTATGAGTCAGCACGACAAAGACATCAAGCCCAACCATTTTTTTAATATTTTGATTATGATGATACATTATCAGCCGGACGACGTCCACTATTGAACAAAGGTCTCCCCCTTAGAACGCCACAATGAATTAAATTTTGCCATTTGCATCCACTGCCCGCAACTCTGATGATATCATCGGTTTACCTAGTGTAAGGCCTACCAACGCTACGCCTTCCGGTCCGTGGTCACCACTCGAGAACCTTTCTTCGACAGCGGTTATCCTGACCTGACCATTGCCTCTTCAACTTGCATATACTTTGAGCTATGTCGGTGACTCTAGTAGACACTAGTTTCGCATTCCGGATCCCGTCGCGTTAAGAAACCCCAAGCATAACTTTCTCCATAGCGCATCGTTGAGTGACTCTGAGCTCCTCCAAAAGGCTAACCATTAGCGACCATGTCTCGGAGCCATACGTTGTCATTTTAAACCAGAAGATGTTGCGTAGTTTTCCTGAAAGCTGCCCATAGAAGTTAGATCCTTCGGGCGACCATTTTGTCGAAATTGGACCTACCTAACTGAACAATTTGTCCAAGGTGGACGTAATGATCGACAACCTCGAAAGTATCGTTCCCAACGACAACCGGTACGGGTGCGACGTGGACCCACCTGTTGGGAAATGATACTGAGGTCGCTGAGGATAGTATTGAGCTCCTCCAGTGCCTCCGCCATGATAACGATATCATCGACAATACCAAGGTGAGTGATGTATTCCCCATTGAAGTTGATGCCGAAGCTTGACAACATCCTCCAACGCATATGTAAACTGTTTCGCAGACATAACGTCTCCCTGTCGCTCACCACGTGCAGTTAGATTGGTTTTGTGTTCTCGTCCTGTAACCGGATCGACATGGTGGCGTTACTATACAAACACTTCAACACCTCGACATACCTATAGTCGATATGAAATTGCTGGAGGGACAGCAATACAACCCAGGTTTCGATTGAATCGAAGGCTTTTCACAGATCTCTCGTATTCTTTGGTACTGTTCGGTCTTCCGTATAATCTGGCAGAGCGTGTGGATGTGGTCTATGGTGCTGAAGCCTTTTCGAAAGCTGGATTGTTCGGAGTGGTAGGCTGAAAATCATCTAGCTTGCGAAACTGTTCGTAATGACTCTCGATAACAGTTTGTTCTGGCTCAGGAGCGAGATGGGTCTATAATTCTTCAAAAAGATTTTGTCGCCTTTTTTGAAGAAGAACACCAACACACTCCTGAGTCCTGTGCCATGCTTCGTACTAGTACTCTTGAGTATGACAGAATTACATAGGTTCTGGAGCACTGAATGTATCGGTTTTCCAAAGCTCCGTTGTAATTTCGTCATTACACGGCCTTGTTGTTCATAAGCTGTTTCAGTGCCACTCTAATGCGCGCGCCTAACGCATGCGGCTCATGCGACAATAGTCAGAGTATGAGACCACTGGCCATTTTTAAAATTGATTACTCTCAAGTTAATATTCCGTGTGTAAGAAATATTAAGTAGTATTTTTGATGCCACAGCATCGTTTTATAGCATAGCAATTTATGTCGCATTTTGATTACAATACGTCCATTAGAAAAAAAAATCCTTTGCCATCCCGTCTCGGTCTGCGTTGGCCATTAGTCGCACTTTAGATAAATCGACACCCATGGGAGGAAAAGGGGTGATCAATCCTAGGCTGGATACTACAAGGCAAAATAATATTTTATCACACTTCTAAATTCGAAACTGACAGTTTCCGAACTAAGTTCTCGAATCTCGACTGTCAAGTCAAGTGTCAAATAACTCATCAGTCAATCATTAGCAGGCACACAAACATCGGACTCTCAAGTGCCACACCGGGCACAAAAATACAAAAAAATCGCATATTTGGCCTACACTCCCTGTAAATTCTATCATTATGGTACGGGTGACTTCACTTCTTTTTCGCGTGCCCGTTATTAAATTTCGTAAGGGTGGGTTAGGTCAAGCAGCACACTCTTCTGCAGGTAGAGCAACGGCCACTGGTGCACAATCCTCTCCCTCGGCTGCTTCCCAAGTATGTTCTTATCTTATATTATGCTTGTTGCTACATAATTTTATAAGAAGAAATTGTTTATATAACTATTAAATTTCAATGTCACTTGTCAAATGAGTAAAAAAATCCCATTGAGAAATCGAAAAACGATGAATGATTATAATATATTATTGGCTATCGACACTTGAATGACATAGGTATTTATTATGTCATGTCCAAAGTACTGGCATTTATTTATTAGCACTAATTATATACTCAAATTAATACTATTATAAACTCAATTATATACTAAACAGAACAAAAAATACTGATTGTCACATTTAATATTTACAGTCTCCAAGTCAGCAGTCAGCCGCGGGGATGAGTACGTCCTGTGTCCCAGACATTGATCTTCCACTTCGCTACCGAAGACTTCCTCTTAGTGAAGAAGAAATAGACCACATCAATGGCGGTGGAATTGTTTAGTCCCTCTACTTACAATATTGTAGATGCAGTTTCCGTCGTAGATCTTGGTCAATAACAGTATTTAACAATTAGATCTAGCATTAGAATTGTTGATTAAGGAGATTTTGGTTTACTATTTAACTTGGCATTTATGGCTATTCTTCCCCACTTGTTTGCCCTACAGTTATGTAGTTTGATAATTTTGTAAGAATGACAAGTAATTGGTAACAATCAACTGTAAAATGCTGTAACAAGGATTTAAAAGGACCAAGTATATACACAAACTGACTATTTGGACAGCTCCATAATGTATTTTGCAGTTGACATAGTTGGAAGCAGTTAGTCACCATACATTTATTAAAAATTTAGAAAAAATTAATAAATTAAAAAAGTATGATAATTAATATTTGTTTTTTTTTCAAACCTATCTATTTTGTAATAATAAAGAATATAAATCAATATTGCAGTCAGAACCATCCCAAAACCAAGACCCTGGAGCCACGCGTCTCACCAAAGGAAAGGTACAAGCACCTCTGGGAGTCATAAATGTACCTCGTGGTGTTCTTATAGATTGTAAAAGGAAGAAGAAACAAATAGTTTCTTTAAGCATAGTCCTACAAAAAAAATCCTGTAAATAAAAAAAAAGTAAACTATTTTAAATTTAATTGTGAGCAATCATATAATTGTGTAGTATGTATGATGTTAAAGTTATTAAATGTGATTTACCTACATGATGAAAAATAAAAAAATCACAATTTACTAGTTCTTTTCAATTGTAGGTGGTTCATTATTAATGAGTTTAGTATAATCAGTATATAAAATGTAAATAACATAAACTAAAGAGATTATGAGACATACTCTAATAATACCGAACATTGAGTTTTTCGTTTTGGATGGCCCACATTTGTGCAGCCGGCCCATCATAAGCGACATTACTGTTGGCCTCAAATTTAATTACACCAAATGTTGCAAATTGTTTTTTCCACTTATTAGATAGAGGTAAATTTAACAGCGCATTTGTTATCTCCTGTTTAGTTTCAGCTGTAACAAAAAGGGCAATAAATAGCCTCGCGGGAATATTTTTTTACAGTACTTCGGTACACAAACGGGGTATAGAGACAAAACTTTGGAACGGATTTTATAGCAGAAATAGAAGAGATTGTCACTATTCAGGACCCCATACTTAAATTGTATTATAAATAAAAATCTATTGTCCATTTGGCAACTAACTGTAATAATTTAATGTTAAAATCAATTTCAAAGTTCACCCTATTCACCAAGCTTCGATACACCCCGTCAAACGGTAGTTCGAAAAAAAAAACAGTCATTTACAAACCTTTTAACTTGGCATTGACTACAATGGGATAGGGTGGTAAACGGCCTAATGTCTCCAAGGTTATAACATCTTTTCCTCCGTCATACATAAACTTCTTTGAATAAAGAAGTGTTGTTGAATCAACTGCAGCCCAATCTGCTTGTTTAGATAGTACCATTTGAGCTGAAGAAAGATGTGATCCAGATCCTGTAATCGAGACAAAAACATGTATGTAAACTATGAGTAACAACACCACTTAAGTACTAGGTAGTAAATGAAGATGATGACTGAGTAGGTACTTAGTAAAGATCCGAAAAATGATGCATTTTCGCCCTTCTCCTTTAATGTTTTTAGAACCAATTTACTTCCAGACAAAGATTCTTCGTCACTGTATGCAAAAGTACAACCACGGAGATCCAGTAAAGTATTCACATTATGGGCTCTGTAATAAAATAACTGTATTGTAATATTTGTTGTCGATAAAATAATATTGGCTGTCTGGTAGCTAATTGTAGAATAATAGAAGACATATAATACGCTCTTATCACAAGTCAATGACATGCTGATAACATTTTTATCTATTGTGTATTTATTTGAGTAGAAGTACGTTTTAGAAATGATACATAATATATTTCCTGTACCAGTTATAAGTTCTTAACTTGAAGACGTAGGAATTAAGTATAGGCAAGGTACATAAAATATAGGTAGGTAAGTATAGGAGCATTATAGGTATAGACCATCAATTTATTAGGAGTAGAATATAATATAATAGTAGTGAGCTTACTTTTTATCACTGTGCATAATAATGTCCGAGAAGTATCCTGGCTTGTTTTCAACGTTCATTTGATGAGCAAATACAGGTGTTACAGGCAGAAGTTCAATAAATTTGTTTTCTTTTGCACCTAGTTTCATATACGCTGATGCCGTCATGAAGGCTGAAATATAAAAATAAAATCACACGTAATCCGAATTAGTGTCTTCTCGAATGGGACAACCAAACGAAGAGTTCTGGGATCGATTCCGATCCAAGTTGAACAAAGTTTATCTATTGTTGTATAGATCTTCCCCAACAAATCTCTAAGTATTCAAAACCATTTACGGTCATTAATCTTAGAACAGTAAAGTGGAAGTTGGCTATCATTGTAAAAGTTTGATCATGAACAAATGATAATTAATCAAAATGCCTTACCTAAGTCAACTTTATTAGAAGAAAATGGATCTGGGCGATCTGATAATGGGCCTGGGCTTCTACTTTCATATTGCAAGGTTGTATAACAGCCCAATGCATCTTCCAGCAGCTCCAATATTAATTCGTATAGCTGTACTGGATGAGTCGGACACATATAAGTCACAATGCGAATTTCTTGCTTGTTTTGAGACATTGTTGAAAGTAAGATTCGAAACCGAAGCAGAAACTGCACTAAACGTTTTTGAACTAATTTACAGTAACAACCGTTGTAATGAGCTCATTTGTTTATTATGAACGTATTAATGATTGTTTGGGTATTATCGTAAAAACACGATAAACGCTGCACGCCTTGATCATGTACTTACTATCTAATAGTTTCTCTAGAAAACCTGACGCGGAATGACGTCACTTGCACGCAGTAGCTGCGTGTATGGTTTCTTTTACCCACCCCCACTTTCGTAGTTACAACGCAAATGACGCCCGCACATAACAGCTACGCTTCACAAATAAATAAAGTCGTAAAATAGTAACTCAATGTTTTGGTATACGAGGGACTCGTACCTATAAGCAAGCTACTATGCACATCAGTCGTTACCTATAGAACGATGAATGACATTTGCCGCCGTGACCAATAATCAAGAGGACATTTGTATTATTAAATGATTAATTAGGTACTAAAGTACTTATCTTTCGTGGGTATGATTAAGCATTTAACAGCACTGATAGCCGAGTGGTATGACCGTTGGCAGGGCCGTCTTAACCATATTGGGCGCCGGGGTGCGAAAATCAGACGGCGCCCCCTTACAAACAAAACGAAATATTTTTGTTCTGAATGAGTGCGTATAGTACACCCACCAGTTATTTTATAGGTCCCAATGTAATAGGGGGCGAGCCTATGGCCATCAACCGAGCACAAATTCAGCAGCACGGAGTCTGCTGAATGGAAAAACCCAATAACACTTTACCCAACCCGGGTTTCGAATCCAGGACCTCATGCTCTGCAGTCGTGCTTAGCGACCAACGAGGCACTACAACAACATTAGGTACATTTTTAAACATCAAAATTTGTTTTCTATAATCGTTGCCGGACTGCAACTATTATTTTCTATTCGTCCAGATTCTTAATGAAAGTATCCCCAGAGATTTAGGCTCTTTGTGCACGCGCACCATCTCTCAGGAGATTGAGCTACATATGGAATCATCAGGTGGCGATCATGATGAACGCACAGTTCGCAGGTCAAGACGATCGGTTGCTGCCAGAGCAGCGTACACGTGTAGACCTTACGGCAGGCAAGACTCAAGAGACACGTACGCGTAACTGCCGGCTGCGATAGAGCCTGCTCTGAAAGTCGCAGCAAAGAAAGCTATTGTTTCCGACACTTTAAAGGAAGAGAAAGTCAAGAAGGTTGTGGATTCTCCGCTTCCTTCAATTTCAGCCGACGCTACAGCCCCGGCGGCCGCCACCGGTACCATTACCGGCAATTTTAACACCTCTGCACGTCCGAAGAGAAATATAGTGCTACCGCTGCGGCGAGGTCGGCCAAGTCGTGTGCCAGGGATCCACAGACCACACTGTACACCCGCGCCATCCTGACGCACACGGTTATTGATCCCGATGCCAGCATCTTTTGCGTAAAATATAAATTGTCATAGCAACATTGGCTGATCTTGTGATACTTAGTAAATTACGTTACACTGTGCTGATAAATTTCCCAAATTAGAAACGCTCGAGGCTACCACTGATTTATTTAGTTGAGATGTGGAGACACGATGATCATCACCTCACGCTGATAAACCTAAGATCTTCACCACTTGCTCAAGCATTTTACCGAATCTCCCTAGAAGACTGAATTGTATGACAGTAGGTGTGCCTCCAATTAACATAACATCCTGCATTGCCTATTATGTTAATTAATTAAGCCAGTAACCCCCGAAAAGTAGTATATTTGTTAATATTACTGTTAAGATGCTTACCATGTTATAATATTTAATATACTGCTGTTTGTTGTCCCTATCTAAATAAATAAATAAAAGGCAGGCGTATCTATATTATTGTCGAAGTTCTATATGTATATTAGGTGGTTAGCTATATCAGGTGCGTAGTTCCCTTATGAGTAGCTTTACTGGCGAAGGAACGTGCCCCCCACGTAAGAGCGATCGGCGACAATAACTTTCATTAATTGTACAGGCGACACATTCGTGACATGCACTGGGTTCTAATTGGATTATAATGGTCATCGTACAGTGCTAGACTTTATAAACAACCACCACTTGTTTAAATAAATATAAAACGCAATTATTACAATAAAATAATCATTTAATGAACTTACACGTTGATTTGAATTAATTAAAAACATTAAAATAAATCTTAAAATTTAAATAAATAGCATCATGCACTCGACACTAGTACTTGTATACACTACAGCCTTTAAATATAATCTTATAAATAAAGTAACTTTTGACAAAATGTGCGGAAACATAATCAACTTGTTACATTATTCTACATTACTACTGATGGTAAAAATGCTGTATAACATTCCAAGGGCATCTCACGTCAGTCATTTCCTTTGACAACAACTACGAGACCTATTTTATTGGAATATGCCCTTTTGCATTTTTCTTCATTTAAACAGGCCTGCGGAAGTTCTTGCCGGCGTATTTAGCGGCAGCTCCGAGCTCCTCCTCAATGCGGAGGATCTGGTTGTACTTGGCCAGACGTTCTGAACGGCAGGGCGCACCAGTCTTGATCTGACCAGTCGACAGACCTACGACAAGGTCAGCGATGAAGGTGTCTTCAGTCTCTCCAGACCTGATGAGGTAAATTAATAACAATAAATTAGCATTTGCAGTGGTATTCGCTTGGTGATTAAAATATCAAATAATCCATAATAAATTCATAAAAATACTTTCATTTCAAAGAAATTATATAATTTATTATTCTTATTCCTATGTAAAAACTGACCTGTGGGAAACCATGGTGCCCCATCCATTCTTCTTAGCCAACAAGTGAGCGTCGATAGACTCAGTGACACTACCAATTTGGTTAACCTTCAACAGCAAACAGTTGCAAGCCTTCTTCTCTACAGCGGTGGCGATACGCTTGGGGTTTGTTACCTGGACAAAAACAGAACCACTATCATTGCAACATCCTAGACAATTAATATATCTCCTTTACAATGAATGAATTAACAGCATATATGTTGTAATAGTCCAACAATACAGTAATTAGTCTTTTGTAAGTATATTATGAACTTGTAGGCTGATTGGAAGTTTGCGTAATAACTTCTTCCTATTTAAATTAATATTTAAAATAGTGTAACAATAATTACGGTATTAATAATGGCATACTTATCTATCCATTACTGTTGTCCTAATTAATATAAATATGTTGTCTTTATTTATAAGCTTATTTTGTTTTTGTCATTTTACTTACAGTAAGATCATCTCCGACGATTTGAATGGGAGTACGGGAGGTAAGGCTAGCCCAGGCCGCCCAGTCATCCTGGTCAAAGGGATCCTCGATGGAGACCATGGGGAAGTCTTTGATGAAGTCAAGGTACACCTCCGCCAGCTTCTCAGAGGACAGGTAGTCAGCAGGGTTGGACTTGGGGTTCTTGAAGTCAAGGTCGTAGGTGCCGTTCTTGAAGAACTCTGATGCAGCTACATCCATTCCAATTTCAATCTATATACAAATAAATTTTACAGAGATTAGGTATATGGAACAATAATTTTAAATTAAAAGTAAATACTTAGTAGTAGTACAGCTATATGAAGCTGCTGACCTTGCCAGTGTAGCCAGCCTGCTGGATGGCATCCTGAATAAGGAACAGAGCATCCTTGTTGTTCTGAATGTTAGGAGCAAAGCCACCCTCATCACCAACAGCAGTGGAGTCCAAGCCAAACTTATCCTTGATGATCTTCTTTAAGTGATGGTACACCTCAGAGCCCATGCGCATGGCCTCACTGAATGAGGCAGCACCTATGTAAGTCCACATTATTATAAGTACTTATTGATTCAGTGTTATTAGTAAAGAAGTAATGTTTGAAGTAAGTAGTAAACAGACATAATACATTAAGACAGAATAATAATAACCTGTGGGCAGGATCATGAACTCCTGCATAGCCAGCTTGTTACCAGCGTGAGAACCACCATTGATTACATTGAAGGCAGGCACTGGAAGCACTATGTCAGCGTTGCCAGCCAAGTCGGCCAAGTGCTTGTAGAGAGGCACACCCTTCTTAGCTGCACCAGCCTTGGCTACTGCCAAGGATACTCCAAGGATTGCGTTAGCACCCAACTTTGACTTGTTTTCAGTGCCATCCAAGCTCAACATGAACTGGTCAATCTGTGAAGACATTTAATAATACATTTAAGGTTTGTTATAGATTATGACGCGATTTTCCTGTATTTCAAATTTGAATATGGCCTGATATGACTCACACAATGTTTTCAATAACCAAGCTATGACATCATAACATTCCACCTTCATTTAATATCTGATATGTACCTACATTTTGGGTTATCAGTTGTTAATTCAATATACAAGGAATATTTTTGTTTGCATCATACTTGTGTTACTTTATACTCCATTTTAAGTAAAAGCTGAGGTCATGATGAAGGTTAAGTCAATCATAAGTTACCTCCTTCTGCTGGGTCACTTCAAGGTTCTGCTTGAGTAGTGCTGGAGCAATGGTGTCATTGATGTTCTTGATGGCGGTGAGGACACCCTTTCCATGGTACTGTCCCTTAACATTGTCCCTCAGTTCCAAGGCTTCATGGACACCGGTTGAGGCTCCAGACGGCACAGCCGCGCGAAACAATCCCAACTCAGTTACCTACATACAATGTACATTATACAAATATGTTACCTTTTTAATACCAAAACAGATTCTTATTTGAATCCAGTATAATTTCTGTTAAGATTAAACTACTTAGTCTATAATACCTACCAGGTCAACCTCTACAGTGGGGTTGCCGCGGGAGTCAAAGATTTGACGAGCTTTGATGGACTTGATCGGCATTCTGGACATGAAAACAAAAAGATTCCTAATAAAAACGATTGTTTGTTAGTATCGCTTTACTGACGCTGTGTATTATCGTTCGAATGAAATAAGTAATCATGTCCTACCTCAATTGGTTCATGTGAGATGGGAAGGTCAACTATAGGTTGTAGAGTTAAATAATCAAGATTATTAAAAATAGTATTACTAATATTATACAAACAGGTAGGAAGTTTGGACAACGGATGAAATTAGTAAAATAAATGAAAACTGTTAATTAACGAAAACAATTGACGTATGCACATACGCAAAAAGTTATGTTATATAAAATTACAATTTACGTGTAATACTAATATTACGTTGATCTAAAAATAAAGAAGATGACAAAACAAAGTTTTCATTTAAATATTGTATATTAAAAATCTGGACTTACTTGAAATCTCTGTAAATTCAACAGCAACTGAATTCGCACAATTCGCCGGATGGTTATGCCGGGTACCTACAGTGCAAAGTAGGTATAAATTTGTCCTTCACAAGGTGAATGTAGAGGTCAAAAACCGTATCGTTCCGCTAAGTATTGCCATATATTAGGCAAGGAATATATTTGCACATAATAATGCTCAGTTCATTTGATAATATAATGTTTTGTAAAATCAGGTAACAAATTACTTTGTTTGTATTACATTTATTATTGATATAAATGTATTAAGTATGTGATGCGTGTGAATGAAGCAAAAGAAGTATGCCAGGATCGTAGCAAAAGGAAATCCGTGGTCTCTGCCTACCCCTCAGGGAAACAGGCGTGACTTTATGTATGTATGTATTAAGTAGATTCATTACTTAGTCAGATTTTTCTCTAGGTTTGACATCATGTCAAATCACATAAAATGTCTATACTCTATTGTCAATGTCAGTGTCAACTTGATAAGTACTTTGATCTTCATCTAATTTATTATCTTCTGCGGCTAAAAGTATTGTTTATTTATTATTTTTTACTTTGCGTTGCTAAAATATTATAATAGTCTTAAGAACAAATCTAAATATGAGCGATACAGAATCCAAAGGTGAAAGAAAACCTATAGTTATTAAAAATGCAACTGATTTACAACGCTTAAAACTAGAAAAACTAATGAAAAACCCAGTAAGTTCTATTCTCAGCATGCTTTATTATTATCAAGTAATAGCGGAAATAAGCCGGACATTATTGTCGAAATTATATTTTATTTGTTTGTTAACTTTACAGGATAAGCCTGTGGTGATACCAGAACCGCCGAAGTCAAAATCACTAGCTCCACCACCAGACTTCGTCCGCAATGTGATGGGATCTAGTGCTGGCGCAGGCTCAGGGGAATTTCACGTATACCGCCATTTGAGACGAAAAGAATATGCTAGACAGAAGTTTATTCAAGAAAAAAGTGAAAAGGTACATAAATATTATTACTTATAGTAAAGCTGTAATTTGTTGTATGTTAATAGTAATTATCTTGGACTTAAGTTTTACTTTAGTTAACACATTATCAGTAGAAATTATACCAAACGTAAATTATTAGAAATATAATATATTTAAATGGATTATTTTTAGGAAAAACTAGATGATGAATATCATGACAAAATTGAACAAAATAGAAGAGCAGCTGAAGAGAAGACTGCAAAAAAGCGGGCTAAGAGGCTAAAGAAAAAGAAAATGGCAAAATTGAAAGAAAAGAAAGCAAAAGTTGAAAATAAACAAAATACATCATCACAGTCAGAGAGCAGTAGTGAAGATGATGAGGAATCAAACAAACATGAGACAGAACAGAATAAAGACAAACAAGATACTTTTAACAGCTGAACAAAATGGTTTATGATTTTGAAGAGTATTTATGTGAATAAAATCTTACTTTTTTAGTTATTCTGTAACATTTTATTTAGAATTAATCCTAAACAAATAAAATTCAAACATTTAAAATAAGATAGTACATTTTATTACTAAAATAACACTTATAACATGAAGAAATAAAAACATAATCAATACATTTTTGTTTTAAATAATTAAACTGATTCTATAAAATTATCATATTTGAATCCGGTTTGAAAATAGTAAGGAGGCAGCGGTGGGAATGACACTGTAAAGCTATCATGTTCTGGTATGGCCATCCGACTCCAGGATGCAGTGTAAGGCATGGTATCATTGTTCACTTGTTGTGAACACCAGGGTATTATACTCAACCTGTGAAAATAATGAGTGAATGAAATGCAAAGAAGTCACTTTTTTATATAATTAGAATTAACAATTTTACTAAATATTATCAAATGATATATAATTTATGACTTGATTAATGCAGTGGCTAAGCGATTGGACTGCTGCGCTAAGGGTTACGGATTGGATTCCCGTGCGGGACAAAAAATTGTGCAATCCACAGAAGATTGTCTTGAGTCTGGGTGTTTGTGTATGCTATTTCATGATTGTGAAACAATCAAAGTTCAAATTCCTAGTTTGAGGAAACCTTTTTTGTTATATAATGATGAAGATAGGTATAACTTGAATCAGTTCACACATCACCAAGTTAGCATATCACGTGTCAGAACTTAGCTTTTTGTTATTAGATGTAACTTTTAATCTAGGTATTCGGGATGTGCAAATATACATCAACCTTAACCCTTTATATAGGTTTACGTTGTTTATCAACCATACGATAAGAACGCTTTGTTTACCCAAGGAGAAAGCACAGATGTATAGTACCTACGCCTAAAATTCGCCAGTTATGTTATTATACTTATCATCATCATCAGCCGGAAGTCGTCCACTGTTCAACAAAGGCCTCCCCTTAAGTTATGTTATCAGTAGGTCTAAATGTAATAGAGGGCGAGGCTATTGCTATGCACCGGACGAAACCCAGACTCCATGCTGCTACTGGGTTTCCTAATAACAACAAAAAAACCAACAGCACTGCTCGACCGGATTGGAATCGGAACTCATGCTCGCGCAATGTGACCACAACACAAGTGAAGCAGTTAAAGGTATAAATGTGCAAATATGAAATCTAAATATTAACGAACTCTTCGTACAGTTATTGCACATGTGCTGCTCGCCTGTACGTCACCCTCATCACATATTCAAATTCACCACTACATCACTCATTACATATTCCCTGTATCTCGCTTAATTTGGATGTTTATAAATAGGGTCAAACAACACTACTACGATAGATAATTACTACGGAATATTATAATCATTAGCCACCTAACCAAAATACAGAACTTTTAATAATTAACGAATGTGTACTTACCCAACCATCAATAATGTGAACGTTATTATTATTATGGCAATTATCAGAAAAGCCAGTGAGAATTCAGTCATTTTCACTATTTTTGTATCCTATTTGATTTACTTCGACAACGTGGAGTTTTACTGTCGTAATTAGCAGGTATAGATATTCTAGTATCCCAGCCACTTATATTATTTCAATAGAAATAGGGTACTATTTTATTACCACTGCAACCTCTTAGAAATATTTTAAATGAAGGTAGGCAACAATAAATTAAATATGTTTAGGAAATGCGCTGGCAAAAGGTTGGTTGGAATAGGGTATTAATGTAAATTTTGATAATAATGGAACAACTGTTATTATTTTTCTTTTACAGTTAAGAATATAACTTTAACCTTTCTGGCCCTATTGCTAGTGGGTACTTCAAAACAGCAGCATCCTTGTCTGCCAATGTTGCTAATCCGTAGTATACTCCTATATCGAGACAATGGATTGACTAGCTATCCCAGCAGTTTTGATTCAATATGTTGTATCATGCAAAACAAAAGGTCTAAAGTTATTATAGTAAACAATAGGTCTGATAAATTAAAGACTGTGTGAAGTTCTCAAAATTCTAAACAATTTTATTAGAACAGAAGAAATGAATACAGATAAATGTTAATTAAACCTAAATATAGCTAGCATTTACTGGACTGAAGCCATGACGCTATCCTCGTTCTTCTTGAGAATGACGAAGCCCTCCATAACGGGTGAGAGAGGTATGTACTCGTCCGTAGCAAGCTCCGCACGCTCTCCAAACGAGAGAAGCACGGGTGTTGTGTGAGTGTGGGAACCGGCGATAGTTTTGGGTGTTCCTGCCTTACCAATAACGTCGACAGCCTGACAACATATACAATTTATTAATTACAAGCATTCTCTGCACACTGAAACAGACATTTGCCTTGACAAGCATTGACCGACGATGTAATAAATGTATCCTAGTTTTTCTTACCTGACCAACACGCACGCTCACGTTCAAGGGCTGGAGGTTATCGTCCAGAGTTACCAACCAACGGGGCTGCATCGCTGTCGCCAGAACATACAGCAAATAATGTGATTTGCCAAGGATGACTGGAACAGAAAATAAATATGAATAACGCCGTCGTACAGTAATTTAATTATATCGTAATGCAATGATGTGAAGTTTCCACATTACTTTTTATTCTAAAGTAATCAAATACATGAAAAAAGCAATATACATTATACCTATGTAAGTAAGTCTATGAATATTGGTCTAGTCGAGTGCAGACATTGAGTGTAAGGTTGTGTAATTTTTAGCTAAGTGTTGTAATAGTTGTAAAGCGGGTGAAGAGCTATCTCATAAACAGCAGCGAAGCATAGAAGAGGGTCTTACTGTTCTTGCAGTCGAGGAAGGCGGTGAGCACGACGAGCAGGCCGGCGAGCGCGGGCTGGCTGGCCAGGCGGCGGTCGGCGTGCGTGGGGCACAGCGTGACGGTGCCCTTGCCCGCGTGGCACAGGCCCTGCGCGAGCCGCACCATGAACAGGTGCACGGGAGACTTGCCGTGGTACAGCGCCAGCGCGCGCAGCATCGTTGCCAGCCTACACAACATAGGGTTTATACACATTGTGCAAACTTGAACATTTTGTTGAGTTGTGTAAGTGACACAATGTTACAATAAAGACATCTTTGAATAACACAATAATAAATGGTAGGTTCATCAATGGCAAAGTTCATAGAAGTAAGATTTTGTTAATATTTTATGTCAATTCAGATTTCAATTTACTGTACAATATGCTTCTCAAATTCAGCAATGTGTCAATGTGTGCTCTGTCGATTGAATTGTAACAAGTTCTGTTTAGACTGAAGTATATGTTACCTAGCGTTATTGGTACCAGCACCAACGAGCCCCATAGCGAAGATCGCGTTGTAGGCGACGTCGTTGTCGGAGTCGTGCGAGTACTTGTTGAGCACGTCGATGACGGCCAGCTGCGGGTTGGATATGGAACACAGGGCGATGGCCAGCGGCACCGCGCGCCGCACTGCCGGCTCGCCGTAACGACCCTAGGGTTAGAGATTTCACCGTGTTTCATTCAAAATTATTTACACTTGTCAATCTAAAGAGTGTGAATTCCCAGACCAACCAATGTTGCATGTTAGCTTGTGCGAATAGGTTGAAAATATAATATAAAGTTCACTTTTTTTTTAATCAAATTAATTTCTTTGCCTGAACACTTCTCAAAATAATGATAACATTAATGGACTAAGCAAAACTTATATCCATAAATGAATTGATATAGTTTGCCTTTTCTTGAAATTCCACCCCTTGGCATCTTGGAGTTTTCTCCACTTAGTCTATACACATGTTTGTGAAGTTCTCCCTGATGTACTCACGAGCTGTCCGAATATCCTCGTGCACATCTCCGCGCCGGTCTCCTCGGCGAGGGCGATGACGGCCACCCCCAGCGTGGCCACCGCCTGCACCGACGACAACTCCTTGTTGGCCTCCTTTTCCTTATCCTTCTCCTTGCTCTTGCTGTCCTTTGATGACTTGCCTAAAAACATAAGACAGATTATACAATTGTTTATCACAGAAGTAGAGCTAGAATTTAGTATTTGTTCTGGGAAAAGCCAGTTTAAATTGACAAGCGCATATGAATGAACTTGAGGACAGTGAATAAGGCAAAAGTGGTATGCCAGAATAATACCATCATACATATTTTTTATGTATTTAGATTGTGTGTAAAGTACATTCAATTACTAAGTACGTCATCAGAAGGTGGAAGGTGTGGCGGTTAAATACTATATTTTTATGTTTGAGTAATGTTTCTCGTATGTGTACACGTTTTTACCTTTGGCCTTATCGTCCTTTGAACTGCCGGCAGAGCTAGTACCTTCCTTGGCATCCTTTTTGTCTTGCTTTTTGAATGCTGTGTCCTCAGTAGATGATTGTTCATTCTAAATTATAGAAAGAAAAGGTTAATATAGATTAGATAACACATTATTTATCTGTGGTGCATAGTAAATATGTAAGTGTTTATCGTACATCAGTCTCATAATGTTTGGAGCAGATGTGCAGCATCTGTTGAACTACGAGTACGTCGCCGGTGCCTGCGTATGCGCACATTGAAAGAGTCGTCTGACACAGCGACTGTTGGGGCTCCGGTAATACTTCTAATGCGGCCATTGTAGCCTCTGTACGCTCCTTGCAACCTAAACACATACAGTTATAATCAAACAAAAAATGTTGGAGTACTTCAATATAAAATAGAATTCATATTTTTTGTACTAGTGAGAAGGTTATTATATTGTATGCAATTGTTTAGGCTTTACCTAGGAAGCACAGTCCGAGTCCCAAATGTAAGAATCTAGCATATGTAGAAGAATGTAAGTCCTTGTTGTCATCAATTAATCGTTGAATGATGGCGCAGGTTACCTGTAAACAATTATTTAGCTTAACATTACGATTGCCCAATAATCTAACATATATTTTTTAAGATACATGAGATATATAAAGTATACTAACGTCGCCATTGCAGGAACCGACGGCGATGAGTCCACATGATATAGCGGCTAGTGCGCAGATTTCAGCGGGCGCTGCCGTGTCGCTCAACACCGGCAGCAAGTGCGACAGGACGTCTTCACGCTGCGTGCCCGCGTATGCAATACCCAGCCCTAACAAAACAATGTTGGCTTTAATTCCAAATATTTTCCAGTTCAACATTTCATACACCACTTATGAGCACTTGTCAAACATCAATACTCTACTTGCATAATTCTAAAATATAATTTATATGGAGAACAGAAATTCCCAATTGAAATGACACCTGGGACCTAGCAATTAGAGATAACCATTACTCAGTGGCTTCTATTGGCCAAAGTGAAATTAATAACTTGAAATATTAACATTTTGAAGTTGTTTAATCCAGAACTATAACATACTAGCTGCGCCCCGCAGTGATATCCGCAATGTTTTTTCTGAATAAAAAGTAGCCTATGTGTTAATCTAGTGTCAGCTAGCTCCATACCAAATTTTATCAATTGGTTTAGTAGTTTGAGCGTGAAGAGCTAACAAATATACAAACACACTCACAAACTTTCGTCTTTATAATATTAATTGATACTGTTAAGAGTGAAAACTTTTTATGTTGAAAATCCACTAAACAAATTTGTTACTCACCCAGAACACTACCAATTCTTAGATTGGAGCTCGAATGGAGGACATAGTCGGAGAGCAGCGCAAGCGCTGGATCGCACTCGTTGCGGACGCCGCAGTTGACGAGGCCGAGAGCCAGCAAGGCGCCGGCCTTGATGTGCTCGTCGGCGGTGTACAGGTACTTGTCGATGGGCGTCAGACCGCCGTCCACGTCCCACAAGTGTATCATACCCAGGGAGGCGGCCGCTGATAACATGCCTAAAAAGAATGTTCTACTTTAGCAATGAGCACATTATACTTATAATAGTATTAAGTCATTGATTTATTCAATACAACATACAAGAGCACTTAATGTGGTCATGTTGTGTACTCAATACATACATATAACATAACTGAGATGAATCTTGATTAATCATGATAGTTATATTCTATGATGTTGTAAATTAACCCAAATAATTTTCCATTTCTTGCATAAAAACAAACTGTTTAATGTAAGTGCAAAGAAAATATTGGTATAATAATTATTTAATTGATTGAAATAAAAGCATGACTTTGTTTGATCTTAATAAAAACAAATTATTTAACAAAATATAATCTTTTATATTCTGTTTGTTTGGTCCATCTTAGCACACGACCGAAT
Organism: Abrostola triplasia; assembly: GCA_946251915.1. Lineage (NCBI taxonomy): Eukaryota > Metazoa > Arthropoda > Insecta > Lepidoptera > Noctuidae > Abrostola > Abrostola triplasia. Next base: position 4,558,778 of record OX276432.1, on the reverse strand, counting down.
AAAGTGGAAGAAGGGAAGGGAGGCCTTTGCCCTGCAGTGGGACAACACAGACTGATAAAAAAAAAAACTCAGTTAATGAGTTTTGCGTAATATAATTATAACTTACCATGATCCTTGTTCTTGTACATCCATTTGTTGCCATCTTCAGTAGTGACGAGCTTGTCGCGTCCGAAGCCGGCATTAACAAACGCGTTCACAAACGTAGCAGACAAGTTCTGCCTGGCTGAGTCCACTGGGTGTTCAGTTAACAGAGAAGGGCGCAGAGCCGAGCCGGCCGACTCTAGCCACGTCTTGTATACTTCCTCGGGAGTTTTCGGCTCCATTATATCAAGCTAGGAAATATATGTAAGAAAGGTAAGGTATCATCACCCAAATTTTGAGTTATTTATGTTAATAACTTATAAAAAGTCTATGTAGCAGAGAGGGAGAGTCTAAGTGGAAGAATAGCAGTTTTAATATGTTTATATTAAAATTGATGATTAGCAAGTACCATTGTACCAACTGAGTGTATATAACAAATATAGAATAGAGAGAGAAATATAAAGACTCTTGTTTATTAATATAAAAATACGTAAGTTTAATTTTATTTAGTTTGTTACGCCACTCACCTCTCTTGCTAAGCTGAGGAAGTGGTCATTGATATGCGCGTTGAGTAGAATAGTGCGCAGGTCTTCGTCGTCCACCTCCAGCGGGATGTACTGCCGCGCCAGCATGTAGCACAGCTGCTTCTTTACCAACCTGTTTCACAATTCATTCATTAATTGTATCAACTACAGTTTATTGAGTATTATTATTAAAGGAAAATAAATAAAATGGTAGTTCAGTGTGACACAATTAGATTCTTTCATTTTAATAATTCATCATTTTTTTGTATACCTTTTTTATTGTTTTCTACAGAATATTTAAAATGCCGCCCCTAGTCTTTATATACACGAATAAAAAGATCAGAATACTTACGGGTCAGTACAAGCATTGAAGACTTCTTCACATTTAGCTTTGTCATGTAACTGCATAGAGACAAGCATGGCTCGGGGGTATTCCCCAAAGCGTATGTAGGTGTCAAGAACACCCTGCAGAATCTGTGTGGACTCTGGCTCTACCACATAGCTGGCACACCTGCAATTAATTATTCATATACTCTTTTTCTCCTGTGGCAGTCCAATGCAGCCAAGTATAAGGTGAATATGCAAACTTTTTTGAAGACTCAAATTAAATTGGCTTTACTTTATATAAAAATTAGTTATTAAATACAAACCAATGTCTTAAGATGAGCAATTTAATGTTGTTGTATATTTATGTTAATGCCATTAGTCAAATTTGATAAACTTACCCAATCAAGTACAAGCACACTCTTGGGTAGTTACTCTGGTCCATGTGCTGGGTAAGGAGATCAAGTCTGTCAATCTCCATCAGTAAATCACAGGCCTGAATCTCAGCAGAGTGCTTCATATCAAAGGAGATCACATCCCTCACCAGGTTTAGCAATGAGTCCATGTTCTCAATATTCCATTCTTCTGCTATCTCACCCTCCAGTTGCCTAGTTTACCAACAATTTTAGACAACATGTTTTAGAATATAAATGCTAAATTACTCTGGAGTATTTTAGAGAGCATTAATAATGATGGCATAGCATATTAAATTAATTATAGAAGAAATTATTTAAATTTTACCATAATAATTACAAACTTCTAATGAAATGTATGGTATACATATTATTACTGAGAATAGTCTCTAAGATGAATTTACTGATTGATTATTTACTAACCTGACATATTCATGTCCCCAGTCTCCTACATTAGACATAGTTCCAAGAAGACAGTATTTAAGACATTCTCTTTTCTCAGCAGCATCCTGTAAGCCACATTAAGATGTTTCAGTTGCATTGTTTTCTTGTAAGCAAGTATTGTTTTTATGGCTGAACAAATAAAGTCATACTAAACAACAAGTTACTCAGTTAATATATACTACTTACAGTAGATCCACTGACACCCATAGCGAGAACAGATACAACATCAGCGCAAAACTTCTTTGTCTGAGCATTCTGAATCTTCTCATACACCTGCTTCAGTACTGGATAGTGTTCTCTCAAAAATTTCAATGGTTTTGGCACTGACGTCATCGACGTGGTCGAAGTTCTTATAAGTTTGCTCAACATCTGTAGAGCCGGTAGATATAAATCTACATCGTCTCCCTGTTAACCGAATACGAAATTAGGTTAGAACTTTTTAAATATCACTAGTCATGATTTAATATTATTATTAATTTAATGATTACTATGCGTACCAACAGCTTCTCCACCAACATATTGAGTTCCTCTTGCAATCGTTTGTCTTCTTCGGACTGCAAAGACAATGTTTTATTATTTTCGAAATACAAGTTTCACATTACCTTTATTACGGAATTGAACAAACCAGATCATCATTAGGAGCTGCAGCTGGTTCTGCTTTCTCTTTTTTCGGCTCCTCGGTCTTATTTTTCACTGTCATTTTGATTTATTTTGGTAATTTACTTTAAAAATGAAACAATCTGTAGTGACTCTTTCATTCAGTGATTTTACAAAATTTGACAAGTCACCGCGGCGTCAAGATACCAATGTTAAAAATCTAATATTCTACCAAACCAACATTCAGATTTAGACGATTAAATTACTGTATCAAAAAGGTGGTAATGCAAAAGTCCAAAAAATATAGTACTTACATTTTTTAGCAATCATTTCTTAATAATTTAATGTTTGTTATAGTAAATATCAAAAAGCCATTGAAGTATACATTTCTTCTTAAGAAAATAAACAAATTTTAACCAGCCATATAATTAAAATACAATTTTTTTCTTATGGCTAATATAGTTTATTTATTATTCATCTAATATTTGTAAAATATACAACATTAATTAAATTACAAGATTTATATCAAACATGAAAGCTTGTTTCCCCTCTCGAACAAATTCTATTGGATTGGTTGAATAGATAATTATAATGGTTATATTCTTTTAGTTCTACCATAGGTTCTACTTTATATTATCTCATAAAATACCGCCTCAGTGCGCCGCACTGCTCAGTAAACACTGAATTTCATCTTACATAAACATATTTTATTACACAGATAGTTAGGGCACCGTTAGTTTCAAATTACCATAATATGGTATTGCCGCTGTCAGCAACATACATAATTCACTGTATTATTACCATTTAAAATAGAGTTTTCTTGGAACAAAGCGATTTGTGATCGCTGACAGATTGTATTTGAGAAGGATTTTATTCAGTTAGCTAAAAGTCGTATTCAGAACAGGTTGAACTTCATGCTATCTGTGAAACAGTGTTTATAATTATACGTGTTACTAAAATAAAGCTGATCAGGTTAGTATAGTTACCTTTTAATACATTCGTAAATTATTTTTTACATTATCGTATATTGTTTGTATAAAGGATAGTATGTAGTTATGTATCCTTACTTCCCCTAAGTGGCCTATAAGTTGTGTTAACTCTCGCAAGAGCAGGAACCTTTTTAAATAGTTATTTAACGTCTATATCGTATTTGAGTTATAAACGAACTGGCTGTACCAAAATGAAACAGCTTCTCTGGGACACCTAGTGAAAACAATTAGCAGAATGTGGTATTTTTTTGCGAAGCGCGACGTATAAAAATGTTGACTGTTAGACTATTTTGACGACCTGGTGTGTGCTGCGTTTTGGGATGCGGGTTTGATTCCCGCACGGTAGGTTTATTCGTAGATATTTGTGCATGTGTTAATTAATGTGTGTAATGTTTATTAAGTGGAGTGTAATGTGAGATATTAGTTATTTTTTAAATAGAAATTGCATATATATATGTATATAATGGGCCACCTATTGAAATGGGTTAAGTATATAGGTATGTTTTTAACTAGCTTACATTTTAGAAAAAGATTTTTTGTAAAAGATTTTGAGCATTATTTCCAGCATACCACCTATTATTACGTGCAAAGCTGTATATATATATTTTAATACTTTATTTATATAGAAAAGTAGTCAAAATATTGGAAACGTGTAAAATAAAAGATAGGTAACTATCTTACCTAATCAAAAATACGCTCTCGTTAGTTACATTAAAACCCCCCTATAAACATAGCAGGTTACATGGTATATAAATAAATATAATATTTATTATAAACCCAATGTAATATTAATTATAATATTGGGCTTGTTAAAACAGTTTTTATGTGAATAAACAAGTTTTTGATAATCGGTAAAAACAAAAAGCAATAAAACAAGGCACAACTTATTCGTAAAACCCATTTAGGTACCTATTGCAATAGGTTATTGGCATAAGTTTCAGACTTGACGCATAATTTCAACAATGAGCCTTTTTAAAACCTGTTTATGGCGTTTTAACATAAAGGTTATCCAAGGATAGAGAGAAGATGCGTTGATCGAAAAATCATTGAAGCCGATTGCATTTGCTCAGAGATAAAAATAGCATATCAACATTCTTATGGTCATAATTAATTATAGTATTAGGTATTTTAATTAATAATTATTTAAGGTTGTTTTATAATTTCATTTTGTCCGTTACAAGTATGACAGAAGAAGAGCTTGTAAGTGTTATAACAATTTTCTTGCAGACACAATGCTTCGCAGTAGGGGTGTATGTCTGATAAGATATGTGCAGTTTATCAGGAATTTCTCTGCATCCCTTAATGCTTCCAAATTACCTTTAACGATACAAGATATGCCTCGACCCAAATCACTACCCCTTATCGGAACTAAGTTGGAATTTATTGCAGCAGGCAGTGGAACAAAGTAAGATACATAGATTTTTAAACAAACGCTTACATTTACGTTGTATAGGTCACGATTCAAGCATAAGGTCTATCTAAGATCGAGATTTACATCAAAAGAGACCATTCACTTAAGGGGGATGCGCTATAGATATGCGCAAAATTCAATTTCTAGGGGTTTAGATTATCACAGCTCAACGACACTTCTTGGTAAAACAGAATCTCGCTAACACATGCGTTTTAATTAGTAGTTTCGATGGATATATTTAATTTCACAATATTTATTACCAGAAATTATTTTGATGTAGTTATTAAGTTTTCTATGACATACTATGCCGAGTGGTATCCGGCCTGGAATTGAGCCCCCAAATTTTTTTGTTTATATTATAGGTTACACGAATATGTGGACAGTCGCCATAAACAACTCGGACCGATATTTTGCGAAAAGCTAGGCAGCAGTGCAGACCTAGTATTTGTTAGCGACCCTTTGCTTATAAGATCGCTTTTCCTCACTCTTGAAGGAAAGTACCCCTCACATATACTGCCAGAACCATGGGTATTGTATGAAAAATTGTATGGGTCTAAAAGAGGATTATTCTTTATGAATGGGAATGAGTGGTTAGATAATCGCCGAGTGATGAATAAACATTTTCTTAAAGAAGGATCTGAGAAATGGTTCGAAGCCCCGGTAAAGACGACAGTTAACAAATTAATTCAAAAGTGGAAAATTGAAGCTGAAAAGGGCAAATTCGTACCACATTTAGAGTCTGAGTTTTATCGACTTTCTATTGACGGTAAGTATCTACAGTTAATTAAAGTCATCACGAAAACTCAAGTATTTTAACGCGTAACCTTTTTTTACAGTTATAATAGCAGTTATGTTAGGAAACAGTTCATCACTTAAACCAGATAAACATTACGAGGCGCTGGTGGCCACATTTACAGAAGCAGTTAAAAAAATTTTTCAAACCACTACAAAGTTATACGGATTACCAGTCCATATGTGTCAGAAGTTGAATTTAAAAGTATGGAGGGACTTTAAAGAAAGCGTCGATTTATCTCTGTTTTTAGGTAAATTATAATAATATATAGGTACACGATGTACTTATATATATATATATGTATACACGCAGAATATACTTAATAATTTCTTATTGTACTACTGTATCTTACACAATTGCAGCTCATAAGCTTGTTGCTGAAATGTTTCATAATGACGGAAATAATAAAGGATTAATACAAATACTTAATCAAGAAAACCTAAAAGATGAAGACATTAAAAAAATTATCAGTGATTTCGTGATTGCAGCTGGAGATACGGTAATATCTAATTAATTAACTATTGTATATAATTCAGTATTACCTTATGTTTATTTCAATTTCAGACAGCTTATACTTCTTTATGGACTTTATTTCTACTTTCGAGAAATGAAAATGCTCAGCGTGTATTATCTTTAAGAAATGACTCGTACGTCAATTACGTACTCAAAGAATCTATGAGATTATATCCTATAGCTCCATTTCTAACAAGAATTTTACCGAAAGAATGTGTTCTGGGGCCATACATTCTTAGTAAAGACGTAAGTAGAAGTTTATTTTTAATTTTAAATAAGTGTTTTTAGTGCGTGCGTGTTTGACATTTTACAGATCCCGGTCTGCTGCGGTATGTTACTCAATCACGGAAAATTATTTTATACGTTAGTGACAATGCCTCCATGACAAGAGTTTCGTAACAGTGTTTGTCATGTTGAAAGATTAATTGCTTACTCGGTCGTTGGTCTAGTGGTTGCAAAGCGCGACTGCTAAGGACGAGGTTCCGGGTTCGAATCCCGGGTCGGGCAAAGTTTAATTGGGTTTTTCCATTAGGTAATTCTCAGCAGCAGCACGGGGTCTGGATTTGTGCTCGGTGGATGGTAATAGGCTCGCCTCCTATTACATTGGGACGTAACTATTTCGCCATTTATGTTTTTAGGTCCCAATGTAATAAAGTGGGTGTATTTTATATTATGTGCACCTCTACCTAACCCCTTTGGGAAATACAGGCGTGAATGTTATGATGATGATGATTAATTTCTGTTTTATTCAGGCATTTTTTACCCACGATGGAACAGAGGAGGTATATTATTATGTATTTAGGGTAGGAGGTTATTTTTTCATAGTAACAACAATGTTTAATATATACAAGGTATCCTAGGTGATTCTAGGCATGTTACACTGGCAGGTAGCTTACTCTTAAAATATTAAACAAATCGTATCTACTTATATAGTACAAACTTAACTCTCTGGCAACATTATTAAACTGCGCCCTATTCTACTACTGGCAAGACGGCGGGCAAGATTTTACTTGTGGCAACTTAATTGACATTATGACAAACTGAGATATACGACAGTTTTGACATTGACAAGTTATTTTAGGTTAAGTAAGAATAAAAATTAGTAAACAACACTTTATTATTATGAATAAAATAATGTTATATAAACGTATTCCTAAGTTTAAAACCAACTACACCATACCAATTTACCGGAAATTTAGTGCTATATGTTGTAACCATGTTAGTCAAGGAAAAAATGATATAAACTATAAATGCAGTGTAAAACTAAATCTGAATAAAATGTACATAACACATTACAATTTCAAAAGAAGTATATCTATGGAAGGATTTGTAAAATGGCAGGAACAAACGTACGCTAGCATATCAAATAGTTCTCCCGTTCATTTCATTCAGGATGGCCTACTTCAATTCCATGAAGTGACTGGAATGTCTTGGTGGGCTACAATTGTCACATCCACGATACTGATAAGAACGCTTATGACTTTACCACTAACAGTATATCAAAATTACATATTAGCCAAAGTAGAGAACATCAGCTTAGAACTTAAGGATATGGTGAATGAATTAAAAAAAGAGACAACAATTGCAAAGAAAGTTTATAATTTGACAGACAAACAGACTGTAATATTGTACAAGAGGTCTTTGAAAAAGCAGTGGAACAATTTAATAGTTAGAGATAATTGCCATCCATTTAAAGCCAGCTTACTTGTTTGGTTTCAAATACCAGTATGGGTGTGCATGTCATTTGCTTTGAGAAACCTCGTCTACATGCCTAATGCAGACCCAGCAGCATTAGTTACAGTCATGGAATTATCTACAGGAGGAATAGGGTGGATTCCTAATTTAACAGAGCCAGATCACTCTTGGATTTTACCAGTAGCATTTGGGTTGACAAACTTGTCCATTATTGAAATACAAAGGGTATCTAAACTGAGACAACCTTCTAAGCTGTACAATGTTTTTACAAATGTGTTTAGGGTATTCACAATAGTCATGATTCCTGTCGCGGCCAATGTACCTTCATGTATGTGTTTATATTGGATGACTTCAAGCAGTGTAGGACTGGTCCAGAACATGGTTCTGCTGTCCCCATCTCTGAGAAGAAAGCTTAAAATACCTCTAGCTCCAAGTGAACTTGAAAACCCCTATCAACATATAAAGGATGAATTAAAATACTCATTTAAAAAAATTATACCAAAAACATCATAGTATTTTAATCCATTGGAATTAATCTGTGTTGTTTGGTGAAATGCAAAATTATTATAATTTAAGATATACCTAAAAAAAGTTATTCAAATACTCTGGTTGGCATTTTCATAGTTGGTAGTGACCACACAAATTATTACAGACACCAGTTATTGCATCAATTTATACATCTGGAAGAGATGAACAGAATTTTAGTAATGCTGATGAGTTCCTGCCTTACCGTTGGGACAGAAATGATTCAAGGAGGAAGCAGCTGGCAAATCATGTCTCCTCAGCATCACTACCATTTGCACTGGGTGCCAGGTCTTGCATAGGCAAAAAGCTAGCAATGCTACAGATGACAGAGCTTATTAGCCAGGTAAGAACCTAATCTATATACAAATTCTAAAAGGTATAACAAGCTTCAAAATAAAAAGCTAAGAAGATAATATTTATATATTGAACATAAGTGGTGCTTCTACTGCTCGTTTCATTAATTTCACCAGTGTATCAGTGATTTCTTCTTGTTTTAGATCACACAGAACTTTGAATTTGTATGTCTAAATAATGATGAGGTACATGCCAATACCTCACAAGTACTTGTACCAAACAAAGATATTAAGCTGATGTTTTCATTGCGACAACGCGACATGGAAGTATCCAGAGCCAAAGCACCACAGATCTACATTAATAGTGTATAATGACTTTGATCATATGATGTTAATCGATGTTTCACTGATCTTATAACTAATACACATAAATAAAATGTATAATTTTGACTGTGTTAGCATGCTGTAATTGATTGTGTTATGTTCCATCAGTTTACACAGTGTATGTCCTTCCATCATTGCCTATTTGTATCTAAAAATAATACAAACAATTAAGTGAATATAACTTTATTTACAATACATTTTTTGTTAAGCAGCCACATTTTTATTTATACCTAAATTTAAAACATTGAATAACAACTTTCATAACCGTTAATTTAATATGCAGATAGATTATTTTGTGTCCTAATTATATATTAATACCTACATTCACACATAAATTGCGTAGGTACCATTCGTTTTACCATAATAAAAATGCACGAATAAAAGGTTTATAACTTGAAGTTTAAAAAATAAATGCGACATGAGAAAGACCAAGTATTTCACAATTTCATTGAACAACTTTTCTTGTACACGTAAAATTTTCAAATGTTAACTTCTTTGTAACTACAGAGTTATTCTACAGTTAAAAACCACGGTCTCCGTACCATTCGCGAATGACGATATATTATATTCTATGTCTCCATCTCCATTCGAACAGTACACACGTCTCATTCTCAAATTGGCAACCAGACACAAACGATCTATCTTCAGTTAGTACTGTTAGTCATTTTCTACTGAGGTTTCATATCATTTATTATGGATGCTTTCTAGTCAAGATAATAAAAAAAACTACATAATTAAGATTTTGTTTTTTTATATTTCTATGGAAGCACGCACAGGAATAATTAAAATTGTACACTATATAGGGTGTAATTATTTTCTAGTTTTTTGGTTTCTATTATTATATATGACCTACTTAAAAAAATCATTTTCATATTACAAAATATTGCGAATGGGACAGTTTACGTCTGCGTGCAATTTTCGTGCTTGCATCTCAAAATGAATCGGGAGAATTTCGTCTTAAGACATTAAAATTATAATATTAATATAAAAAACATTTTTTTATGTCAAATAAGTGGGGAACCAAAAATAATTTGATTAAACGTTTTATTACATTAACATGTTTCAAGCAAGTCGCGATATATGAGCGAAAGCAAAAAGGGACAGCATAATTTGATCTCACCTATTTTATTTAGATAAAAAAACATTAGGTGGGTAATTCATTATGTCAAATAAGTAGTTTTTAATAAATGCATTAAACACAAATAATACAATCATTAAAGCTAAATAAATAAATCTATTATTATTATAAATAAATCTATTGATATTATAAATAAATCTACTTACTTATTATTGCTATAATAAATGGCAGTTATCATTCTTATTTATATGTATAAGCCACAATAATAATGACATGGAATTTATGGAGATCATGTAAACCTATCTTCCAATATTTACAATTTATTTTACCAACTGCCTCAATATCATAGATTTAATGTCTTCAAGCCACTGTTCTTTATACTCTAAGTTAAGAATATTTCTAAAAGATCTAGTGCGATCTGACTCGCTCATTTTTCCTGTCAACAAATATGCCACTGATTCTACGCACAAAAAACCCATACCCTCGCTCAAAGACCACACGTAAATTTTATCTGCCGTATCCTGATTTAATTGAAATTGTAGAATAGCACTGCTTAGTAATCCTTTAAGTTTTTCAAATAAAAATCTATCGGCTAACAATAGTGCTTCTAAATTAGTTTCTAATTTGTCAGCCATTGGGAAAACCTGAACTGCGCACTTGGGACTGTTTAAACCGCAATGCAGTAAAGTAAAGAGATATTCTAATGCCGATTTGGTAACATTCTTTAGTCTTACACATTTCTCTACCGACTCTTTGAAACACCCCATTAACATGGCGCTGAATACTTCGGAATTTTGACATAAGAATACTCTATTTGCTTGCACTGTTGATAAATCATCTAGTTCAAATGTAACTATTTCGTCAATAGACAAATTGTCAAGAATGGGGTCGTAGCTAATGCAAACCTGATCTTTAAACCTATTTTCTAGAACTTTTGGATCTTTTATGTTGACATTACTAGCTAGCTTTGCTAGAGCTGTAACGCAATCCTGTATGTCTTCTTTGGAATCCATAATTATTGTGAACAACAAATTGAGTGCGCTGCAATCTATAAAATATTTCTTTAGCGGTTTTTCAGTTCTGTAAAATAAAATTGTATTATGTCACAATGGCAAAATACAGCAATATTAAAATTTTAGAATAATTATAATAGTATTGTTACCTAACGATGTAAGGTAGCGTTAAAGAAAGCGTCTGCTTCATAGACGAGTTCCCTTTCAGAAGCTGGTAGCTAATCTCACCGATACCATAACTCGACTCAGCTAGTATCGTTAGTTGACTCAAGAGTTTCGAGCTTAGCCGCACGATCTAGAAATAAAGATACTATTATTACCGAAAAAATTTATGAAAATTCATTCATACACATTCAAGTGTCGAAAAACGAAAAAAACCTAGTTGAAAGTAGGTATTTTATTTCAACGAAAGTAGGTATTTAATAGACTTACTTGCTTGCACTGTTGACATTTGGTAGGTGGATGCTTAGAACTGACGCTCATACTATGTAGTCTAAGAGCTAATCTATGTTTCAATATACTCATAAGACAAAGAGCATTGCTGTAAAAAAAATATTTTCTTACTATAGCAGATAAATCATAGGAACCTATTACAGCGATATCTATAGCAAAGGAAATCTTTTATAATTTTTTGACAAACGCCTTTGTTTATAAAAAAAAAGAATTTTAAGTTGATTGTCTGGTTAAAAAGATATTCAATTTAATATTAACAGAAGAAAAATTACCTTCTCTTCCATCTTTCTTGGGGTTTGAAGGATCGATGAATCAAATAATAATTAAGTGGTTAAAAACGGATAAAATTTCCAAAACTCACCTTAATACCCTTGCAAGAATGCGAGCTGCCCGTCCTAGAGGTCGCTTGCATCTCTCTACGTAATCCAATAAAGCGTTCAAACACTCTCTCCCCGTCAACAGCTCTAATGTCTGGTTCGGGACGGGCTCCTCACGCAGGGCGCCAAGTGAATTGCACGCTCCATGAGAAACTCGAAATAGTAAAACCAATACGCATGCTATACGAGACGATTTTGTGTTTGTGTCAATCTTCGTAGCGTCAACTGGAAAATAAAGTTTTTTATTTGATTTAAGTGGTACATTAGACTTACGAAGATTTCTTTGTTAGACCATTCAACTGTAAACGTATTTATTCTGCAGAGTAACGTATTAAGTCCAAGATAAAAAACGTCTAGAAAAGTTTAATAAGTGTTGCTAGTTTACCTTCTAATGGAGCTTCTTCTTCTACACTCTCATCATCTTCCATGATGAGCTCGTCCAAATCGTGTGCGACTTGTGCAGCGTCAAGCTCTGCGGCAGCACTGTTCACACCAGCCAGGTCTACTATTTCCCCTTCATTGTCACTACATACTGGCGAATAACGACCTGATATTTCTGAATCTGAACTATCTGGAATAAAAACAAGTATCCACATTGTCAATTACCTAGTCTTTAAGATTAAGTATTTTTGGCTTATTCTGAAGTTTATTGTATGTACCTTCTTTGATGCTAAATGGTGACGTAGGGCCTCCTGAACTACTGGGACTCCATTGATAGTCAGTCCAATAGGGAGACATAGAACTAGCTTCCCCTGAACTAATGCCAGATTCAGGACTCCAATCCCACCTGGCACGTTTATTCGATGAGAACCCTCTATGCTCTGGGCTGAACCCATCTGAATATGGAGACAAAGGCCCATGGTCTCCTCTATCTGGACTCATAGAAACGCGAGAACCTGAAGCTTGCGGGTTTGGGGGCCACTCGGGACTTTTAGGTTCCCAATATACACCAGCTGACCAGTCTTTGCTGGCCATTTTAATAAGTTGAGATTTCTGAGGAATTCAAACATCATTAGTATTTGATGTATTGATAAAAGTAAGTATGCTTAATAATTACCTTTTTGATAGCCATTGGGCTAATGGATCGAGCTCGTTTAAGGCACTTACGCCGAAGTGGTGGAGTTTCATCCTCACTTTGGCTGTCATCCGTCGCGTCGCTATCGACGGCGTCAACAAATCCGACAATCATGTTATCCCTTTCTATTACAACTTTTAGTTCGTCTTCATTCTTACAAGACAAGGGACCTTTACGACGAGCAAACAAACTAACTTTTCCTTCTACACTACTTGAGCCACTCTCATTTGTTTGTACATCAGAATCAGTTTTAGCATCCTTTTGCATTTCTTTGACCTTATCTACGGCTTCATTTAATATATCAGCATGCTCCATGCTACTGTGTTCAAAATTCATAGTTGTCAGGTATGTTGTCAATTCATCAGTCAGTAGACTAACTAATCCCTCGTTTACTAAAATCTGAAATGCTGTGGATTGAATTGTATAAAACTAATTTATTGCATACGTACGACGATATTTACTCTCTATAATTATGTCCTGTATACAACGCCTGAGTATTTATGAGTAGATTTGATTCTGTTAGTGTCCTTATGTTGCCTATTACAAAAAGTCTCCTATGTTATAAAGTACTTACATGTATCATCGAAAACATATTGGAGGAGAGCGTGCATGGCGTGTGGGTCGACGCGTGCTGCAGCTACCAACAAGGGTAAACCACCACAGTGACGTAAACGAGATCGGTTCACTGATTCGCCGCTAAGCTGCGCCAGCGCATGTGCTGTGCCCTCAGGCCATAATGAGACATCTGTAATACAATAATTTAATAAGGTATAATGTAGTACAGGAACACTCTGAAGTATACCTATCCTTTTAATATAAAAATCAAAATTAATGCACAGTTGTGGAACAGTTAGATACTCGGTAATGCGGCGTGCTTACTGAGTGAATGTACGAGGGTTACTGTTTTACTGCTACTGGTTACCGGAGCTGTTATTAGATTAAAACTTAGTTTTTCTTGTAAATATTGTTTTGTATTTTTTTGTTTCTGCACTTTTGTATTAAGATAATTCCTGTAATGATAGTCGTAAGTTGGCGTATCTAGCAGGATTATTTAATCAGTGGCTAGATTGTTCGTAAGTTACCTGATATTTTCTGAAGTATGCTTACGAGGCATTCAACAAATCCTGCTATTCCGAGGAGAGGACGGCAGCTTGAAAGGTAGCACAGATTCATGAGACACTTGAGTGAAAGTGACTCAAACTTTTTTGTTAATGCTACAAGACATTGATATCCTCTGCCATCTCCTTGAATCTAAAAATTAGAAGTCTGGAGTAAGAAATAAGAATAAGAAATTTTATTTGCGCAAACATGTGTACACATACAAAATTAAAATAAAAGATGCATGCAAGGTCGTAAATAAGATTAGCTCACGACATGTTTGCCATTTCTCATGGCGTGCAAATATCTTGGAAAAAATAAAATAAAAATAGTATTAATGGTGAGCTGGAGTAGCTCACCATTAAGCTTTAATCTTATTATGTGATATACAATAGGGAATATGCATGATATTCAAATATGAGCCATATATTTTTTTAATACCTAATCTCTTTTGCTTAAGAATTATACCTATATCAATATTTCTTTATATAATTTCGATTTGTATTCAAAAATAATAATTGAAATGTACCGGAAATGAGTCTGAATCATAAAGTAGTTTAAGTAATATTTTAGGCAATTTTAGTATATTTTTTTTAGCATATTGTATTTGTTAGATATAGAAAATATTGAATGTTGATAAAAAACACCCTGTATATATGTGAATAAAGATTTACATCATAATACATACCTGTTCTGCACATTGTGCTGTAGAATGTGTTGTAAAATACCCCAAGCACTTCAATATACCTATTAAAAGTTCCTCTTGACTTTTTCGCAGTACTTCAGCTTCACGGATGGGATTTGTAGATTTGATAATACCAACGGACTCACATTCTGTTGTAAGCAATATTGCAATACAGCGGACTGAATTTAAACTGAGCATTTCATCTCGTTTTTCAGTTACCATCCACAGTTGCCTAGAACAACAGAATATGAATAAGAAAAGCTGGTTCAGGATATGTATCTAAATAGCAGAATTAATATAGTATTGAAAAACTGTCTTTGGCCGATTGGTAAAATTGTTTAACAATTTATGTACATGCAATTTAAGAAGTAAGAAACAATAAGAGAAACATCAAGTGTAAAGATACTGCTTATTTCATTAGGATTTTTTTTCTAACAGATCTGTGTAACAACAAATATAATTATAAGCAATTGAGGCGACTGTGCAAGAAAAAGTATACAAGTAACTATTTTTAAAACATCTTAACATATATTATTAGAAACATATGGAATAATTAGATATATATACTACATATACATATACAGATACATGTTTTTGTAGTAGAATTAATATCCATAACATAAACTTACCTGATAGCCCGCACCGCCATTGTAAGGGTAGGGCATGAAGTAGATTTATCTCTATTTTCAACAAGTGTGACTAACGCCGACACCGCACCATGATTGTGTAAACCTTCCGCATTTGAATTCTTTTGTGCCAAGTTACCTATCACTCGACATGCTCTTCCAACTATACTATCACGACATACTGTTTTAATTATCTTTACTAATGGTCCAAAGCTATATAATTTTCCAACCTGAAATTATTGTTTTACTAAAATAACGAAAATATTGCCATACGTACCTATCCCATATAGCAAAATAAAGCAATAGGTAATGGAGTCTAATTATTTTCAACAATATAAGAAGTGCTTGATAAATGTTATAAAAGATGATAAACTTAATTACTTACAGATAGGCTACTCTCTTCTTCTAGACAACAATTACCGAGTATACTTAACGTAATATCCAGTATCCTTTCATTTGGTTTACGTAAATGAGGCAACAAACATTCTAAGCCACCGCATTCGCGAAAAAGCTTTATTCCATTATCATTTGTAATGATTTTGCTTCTTATTTTAACTAAGGTTTCCTGCACTCGACTCGATGATGAAGATTTTAAACCGTCTATTGTAGATTGTATGTAATTTAAATCCATTTTTTCAAAAATCAGCAAGGAATTTTAATAACAATGTTTTGACATTTTCTTTTATAACTCCAGCTGATTTTGTCTATGAATAAATCTATTGCACAGATAAAATTGTTGTAATGTTTACATTTCATTTCTCACATGCAATATGCGGGACTACTTTACTCTGATTACGGCATGTCTACGGTCTACTACCGCCGCGCGGTTAAGAGAGCACAGTGTGATAAATATAAAATGATATTTAAAATAAA
The DNA here is from genome assembly GCA_946251915.1 of Abrostola triplasia. Lineage (NCBI taxonomy): Eukaryota > Metazoa > Arthropoda > Insecta > Lepidoptera > Noctuidae > Abrostola > Abrostola triplasia. Next base: position 4,542,514 of record OX276432.1, on the reverse strand, counting down.
AGAAAGGCAAGCAGTGGCTTCACCTTATGTAGACTACTCAATTCAGATAATTATGATTCAGATGCGTCTGATTAGACTGGAAGCCTACCATAAGTTAGTTGGAAAAAGATATGAATCAAAAAGATTTGTTCGATTAACTAAACAAAAAGTAAGTGTAAATAGATTTTGTGTAGATGTCAAAATTAAAGACAAAATCCTTAAAATCCTAAGGCCGCTTATTGGATAAAAGTAATCGCGGGGCAGAGGCGACAGCGGAGCATTCATACGCATTAATTTCTATTGAAGCTTTATGGATGGCAGCGGAGCGGGGAGCGGTGCACGAGCGATTCTCTCTCGTCGAGCGGTGTCACAGCGTTTGAGTTGGCGCCGTCCGGCCGTCGTCACGCCACTGCCCGCTCCGCTGTCGCCACCGCCCCGCTACCCGCTGCCATCCAGTAGGCGGCCTTAGATTTTGAGGATTTTGTCGTCAATTTTTACATCAAGACAAAATTACTTATATTTCCATGTATATAAAAGTACTCTGTGATCCAGTTTGAGGCTCAGAGTAATTACTAAAGCATCATTACTCTGAGGTTGGGTCTGAGGTGTAATAAATTCACAAGCCATAAACAAAGATAATTGGCAGTCTAGTCTGTCTATGGTTGTTGATGCATTTAACTTTTATTTTGCATCTGTGGTAAATAAAATAAAGAATTTGCAATGCGATGACAGAATTTGTTTTACATTTTTTACTCTGCTAGAATTACAAACTTAATTAAACTCGATTGTATTGTAACATAAATTTGTCATGACATCGTATTATGAGAGATGAGTGTCTTCGGAGATTTTCAACGTGTGTGGGTGCAACGTTTTCCAGAGAGTGCTTTACCAGCAGCCTGGGAAGAAGATGTCAGGGCCAATTTAGCTAAACACAAACAAAAAGTTGCTATATTACGAGAAGAATTAGAAAAGGAAGAGTTTTATGTGGAGTATTTAGAAACATTACTATCTGATGTTGAGAAACATAAAGCTGCCGCAGAAGGCAGCCGGACGGCTCCGCCCTCAGGGGGTGACGTGAACGATCTCGACGATAAGACTTCTGATAGCAAGCAGGTAACTTGTAATAGTCATCATTATTACTATTACATATTCAGCTAAGACGTCTTTATTTAACATAAACAATCTAAATACTACCTTTGCTTATTTAGGGTATATTTTATTAAAGTAATTACTTATTAATATTTTTTTTAAGATCACATTTTCTATTTTCTCTAATTTTATTTCTCAAAATATTGGAAAGTTGTCTAATCGTATTTTTAATGAACTTGTTTTCTAAGTTTTTAACTTATAAATTGTAATATAACATTAATACAATTAATCATCAATTCATATTCACCTATTTTAGACTAAAACTGAATTGACTATTTATTAAATCAGTTGTGATGTAATTTCTAGGATATAGTGATATAAATGTACACAGCAAACTTTATTTCATGTAAACATCTCTTGATTCTAATTATATTAAATGGTTTCCTGTACAAAGTTTTAATTGTTCCTAATTTAATTGAGAAAATATAAAATATAAAAATAAATATATATATTAGCATTAAAAACATTATCATCAAATGTTATCATTGTACCAACAGATGATCACATGCTTTGAAATTGCAATTGTATCATAAAATAGTAAACCTGAAAAAATTTTCATTGCCTGATAATAATGTAATGAAAAAAAAGTGCATTTAAGTTTAAAATCTACAACAATGAAAACTGTATTTCTTATACTACATTTTTGTGTTTAGTTACTAAATTTATTTATATGAAACACTAATGCACAGAAATATGGATTGAATTTAATAATATGGTGTTGTAGCAAGATGTTACACTTCCTACTAAAGTAGTTCAGTATTAAAGATGCAATATTCATAACTGTGTGATAAATATTAATGTTATGGAAACACCATCTTACACATGAGTGCCAATTAATTAATATTTCATGCTAACTGTTAATTGATTTGTGAAGCATGTGAAAGTAACAGTAAGTTTGACCTGCTTAATGGCTGCTTAAATATCTTGCAACATAATAGTGTCTACAATTGGTTATACAACCACACCAAGGTGTGATGAATCATCAATGAGGATGTAAATGAGATGGGTGTTATAAGGCTTTGAATACCAATAAGTTCCTATACCAACACATGTATTCACCCAGTGCAGGATGTGTGCATATACATCCTGTGGATAATACTTTCACTATAGCTCATGTCCTCAAGGTACCAAATAATCATGATTAATGGTAAACAGCTCTATTTATATGTATAATAACTACTCATTCTGAATTTGTCTTTCATGTTTTATTACATCATGAACCAATTTAGATGTAAGGCTCGTCATTGTGTTAATTAGTAGAGTATGAGGTAAATGGACACATTGGCATTCATAAAAAGTAAATTAAGTACTTAGTTATTACAGCTATTTAGATTATTATTTTTTACATCCTTTTAGTTAATTGTATGAAAGCATCGCTAGTCAAGGTTAAAAATGTTTTGTAATTTATTAACTTTAATTGCTAATTGCCTAAGCATATTAAATAAGATAATATCTTTTCAGGATTCTAGTACTAATTCTTTATCTAAGAAAAGTGAAATAAGTCTTAGTAGCAATAAGAGTGATGACTCAACACCAGAGGCTGCTGAATGTGAACCAGTGCAGCTTAGAAACAAGCCAGTCCGTATTACTGAAAGGAGTTCAGTCAATCAATGCATCAATGAGTTATCAAACCTTGCTGCTGAGGCAGCACGGAGGAGGTGTAATAGTGAAATAGTCCAGAGAACTGATGTGAACCAGGAGACTAATGGTAAATACCTCAGGGATATACCCTAAATTAATTAAACCAGTTAGTAAATTGGAATATGTTCGAATATTTTGGCTTTTAACATAAAAATGTTACTAGGAAATTTGTATACATTATGGAAAAATCGCAATATTGTTATTAATTTCAGTTCAACACTGTAGTCACTAGCTAATACCATTGTTAAATTCAGATATATTTATTTTATTTTGATACCATAAATTTGTTGTGGTTATTAGTGTATTTAGGATTATTAGTGTATTAGTATTCACAAAGGAAACTTCAAAGACTCATTTCAGTCCTAGAATAAGAGTCAATTTTTAGTCTTTTTCTGATGTAATTGAAGTTATGAATGATTCCATTATTACAGTAGCAGTAGAACAAACAAGTCCAAATGAAGCCAAAAACCGTCCAACGTCACAAACTGGTGATTTTGTAACAGTCATCGAAGTAAATGGTCTGAAATTAACAGAATCTGCCTCAAAGAAGGCAGAAGAGTCTCAGCAATCATCGGAGGGTAGTCCTGTAGATCCTGTGGCTATTGCAAAGAAGAAAGTCCCACCTAAGTAAGTGTCTTTTATTTGAAGGATTTCATCCAGTGTTAATAATAAACCAACTATCTTGAATGTTGTAACTGCAATAAGTCTTCTCGTAGATTGTCGAGAAGAGTTTTTAAGAAATGCAGTTAATAAATGAAAAAAGAACACATTTTTTAATTACACATAGTGCCATAATAAATGGAGATTGTACTATAATTTCATGATTTTGCTTTGTTAAGGCCTCCACCAAAAGTGTTCAGTAAGCGCGGAGCTTCATTGCCGGAGTCCGGGCTGCCGGAAGACAGTCCGCCTTCCTCACTGGGGCGTAGAATCCGCAATGCAGAGTCACGTGAATCTATCGCCAGTAGAGCGTCCACGCCCTCCATCAGTGAGAGAGTAAGTGCATAATGTTGTTACAAATAAATACAATGTTACAGAATAAGCATATACTCATCTGCTACCTAAACATAGTAAATTTCTTAAAGTAGCAAGTTGAGTAACATTTGATATAACCATAGAACCTTACTTTAATAATAATAAAAATCAGTAATTTCTGTAGTCAAACCACTTTTATATATACAGGTCAAGAGCTATGAGTCGATTAATTCCCTATCTTCGGAACGAAAGCGTTCTGGCGGTGCGGCGACTCCCCGATCCATTGATGAGGAGGTTACATCCACAACGCCGGACTTGCCTGAAGGCACCGATGCTGACAAATCTGCGCCGATATCGTTAGAGAGCATACCGGCGGCCGTGCCCGTCTCCGAAGACGAACCTTACTACGATCAAGTGCCCGTCGACATCAATGATGGCGAATACGTTTATATACAAGCTGGTAAGTAGTATGAAAATTATTATGGAAATAATATTACTTTGATATAACGTAACATTCAAACGTTTTCCGCTACAGTATTTTTCATATTTTGTATAGTGGAATTACCGAAAATTTTAATGTCTTCCTACCATATAATTGTGGTTAGTTCAAAGCGATTTATTCCGCTTCGGTGAACACGTCAATTTGGTGAGATGTTATTTGCCCATATTTTGAGCCACCAATATAGTAAGAAATTGAGGCTATCATAAAGTTTGCTACTTTTAACTTCATAATGGCATATCGCCAGTTAAAGATCCCATGCATTAATGGCGACAAAAAGGGCCTTGGTGCTGCTTCTGGATAAATCTACACACACTTTGTGTAGATTTAACTGAGATAGGTGTTAAGTTTGACGCTTTATTTGTTTATGTTATGTTAGGCGGCACGGGCTCAAGTACTGAAGACGGCTCGAGCGGCACCAGCACGCTGCCGCTGGCGGGCCCGCCGGCCAGCGCGCCGCCCGCACCCACGGCGCCGCGCGCGCCCGACTCGCCGCCCTGCGCCACTGCCCCCAACTACGTCAACATACACTACTTTATTCAGTATGTTACTTTCATATCCATACAGACCGTACTTTACAGGTGTGACTGTCAATACTTAACATCGTTTCCGTGTAAGCACTTACTGCACATGCCTTATATCTATTTAGTCCTTTATCATGGACTTCATAGGTGTTTGCTGCATGCTGTTCCTATCATGTATAATTAATTCAGTTTTTAGGTTTACATTATGTTGACATTATGTAACAAATTTCACCCGTCTTGGCAGTAGTACCATGTTGACCGAAAACAAATATCGAAAAACCGAATCTAGTCAACGCAGGGTATTCTTCAAGATCAGAGAACTGTTATTTAGCTTTGATAAAGGTCTTAATGTAGTTTTGTTTTATCGTAATAAAGAAAAGGCGGCGACGGCACCGATCCGAATGACACTGCGTCAGAGCTGGCCGATTCGAGTGACACCCCTCTTCTGCTAAGAACTATATCCTCGGACACCGAAGCTAGTGCCACACCACCAGCTTTAAGGAAGTTACAAACTCAGGTAAATTCACTTAATAAAACAATACAGAAATATACTTTTTATTTATTAACATTTTTTATTTATTTAAGAGTAGCTAAGAAGGTCTTGTACTATGATATTGGGCAAACAATGACATTCATAAATACGAACGCGATACTAATTGGATTCTTACAAAAACTATAAGTTACGATTAATAAACCAATACGTACGTTCGCATGTTTTATCTTAGGCTTTGTGAGTCATTTCTACCAGTACGCTACGGTGCTTTGTATAAGTTATCAAATTGACTGGACAATTGTTTAAGAGTCCACAGTTAATTCATTTGTTATTGTTTAGAAGATGGATTAATGACGCAAGAGGATGTTTACAATAACACTCTAACTGTATTTTATTTAAAATATATTATTTTTTAATAACTACATTTTAAGTTATTATCCTCATTTAATTAAACGCCTGTTCAGAAATAAAGGGCCAATACGACTTTCTTTTAGTTCATAACTTTGGTTATCAAATGTTTTCTGTTAGACATCATTGTAATATCTTCGCAGCCAAAAGTTATAAGCCTGCATTAAGGTCTATTATTATCGTACCCATACTGATAAAAAAATAATAAATAATCTAATTTATTATAATGTCGTTGGAACTTGCGAGGAGTAAAATATCTTATTAAACATAAATAAAACCATTTTGATATCATGTATCACATTTATTATTAATAAAGGTTTATCCAGCACTTATTTAAGACAGGTTAACAATTCTATATCGTAAGTGTTAGTATATCGTAAGTATGAATAAATTCATGCATCGCATGTGTTCACTGTTTTGTTTCTGTCTTTAGTCATTAATTATACTCGAACACGACACTAGTATAATCTACAAACTAATCTAAGCTTTAGTTTCTTATCTATTAGATAAGAAAGCCTTGTTGAATTAAGACATACTTTTCATTCCAATAGCGGACCTTATTTTGTTTACTGTAAAGTCACAGAACTCGGCTCGAACCTGTGTTTTTTAACCGATGGAACACTTTAATTTATTGGTTGAAATGGTCACATGCAGGTTGAGAAAACACCGAAGCTAGTGCCACACCACAATATACAAATCTAAGTTCAGTTTCGCCATTTAAGTACACGAATACGTAATACAAACATCATGTGAATATATTTGTTAGCATTATTGGGATATTGTAAATATAAAATGGTAGTAGCTATGATGCTGCAGCGTTTGTTATCCCACCGCGAAAAGATGCACTAAGTTTTAGGTTGGTCACCAGATTATATATAAGCCTAGTTCCATCCTTCAATGAAACAGTCTTCAATATGGTAGGTATTTTATGAATATCTATTTCTTCGAGGGTTTCTTAATACACATACAAAAGTATCGCTCTAGGCCTGAAATAAAAAAAATACATTATAATAAATTTTAACAAGGTTTTATTTATCGAAGTTATAGTTTTTGTGCTCAGGTTTTAGTGCATGTTCATAAGTTGGTGTCAGGGCTAAAACCTACTGAATATAATGTTTGAAATTAAGTACTTAAATTATTATAATGTGTTATTAATACGTGCGCTGTATAATATGTGTATGATGTAGAATATCGTTGTCTTTCTATAACGACTTTAAGGACACTTGTCTAAACTCTATGACCTATCCATATTTTTGGGATCATCACTCTAACTTTAGTAGTGTAAAACATTTAAATATTAGCTTAAAACAAGGCAACTAGGTTACCCGTAAAAACGAATAAGTCTGAGACGATTTCAAATACTTTTGTCTTAAAAAAAAAGGTTATCCAGATTTAATTAGAAACTATTCGAAATTTCGAATACTGAATTAGAATAAAGATAATTAGTTACTAACCTTAGTGTTGTCACAATAGTCACTTCGACGTCGTCTTAGTTATTAGGAGTTTTTACTTCTGCCTGTGTGTTTACAACAGACGATAAAACTGCTTCTCGTTTTAAAGTGGGCTTATCCGCCGTCGAAACGTTAGTATTTCCATTCGAAATCACTTTGCTAGGTGTGCCAGTTTCTGGCATGGTTTCAGTTGGTTTGTTTTGCACAGAAACTTCTGGCATGGTTTCAGTTGGTTTGTTTTGCACAGAAATTTCTGGCATGGTTTCAGTTGGTTTGTTTTGCACTGAAACGTCTGGCATGGTTTCAGTTGGTTTGTTTTGCACTGAAACGTCTGGCATGGTTTCAGTTGGTTTATTTTGAACAGAAACGTCTGGCGTGGTTTCAGTTGGTTTTGACACAATGTTTTCTTCAGTCACGAAATTATACTCTCTGCATTCTCCTCTGAAATCCGTATCATATAGATTACAGGTGATGTTCCTACATTCCACCTTATTGCATTTCATTGTCGTACAAGTTTGATCATTACACCATATCGTTACATTATGCCTCCTAACATCAATGTCGTTAGGATTGGACGTCGTAGACCCAACAGGTTGGTCGGTAACAGGCTGCTCAGTGTCCCCTGAACCCCACCAATAAAAAGGATATGAAATCCATCCCCAAATAGAGGAAACAATCCCACGGCCCTCTCCTATGTCATCTGCAAGCGGTGTGGTTAGTTAATTATAATAAAAACTATTACGATAAAACCACGTTCAACAATGTAGGTAATTGAATTAAGTAAACTTACGTTCTGTAGTCGGTTTGCTAACACACTCATGCACAAAACACAAGAAAAAAACGACGACGATCGTCTTTGATAGCACCATGGCGGCAGGTAGTATGGATAGTCTTAATGGGAGTAAATGTTTAAATCCCTGCTTACCTTTATATACATACCACGACGAGGAACAGTTTTATCTTTAAGGAGATAAGATCCCATGGGGAATGTTTACTTAATGAGTAAGAAAAGACATTACGTTAACCTTACTGGAGGTATCATAGTTGTTTTAGTAGTTTAAAAGAATTAAAAATCTTCTTGTTTGTAACATAATATATAATTAACATTATGATAATTTAAGTATACCAGTCACTACTTTGTAAGGAAACTTGTTTTAAACTCTTCACAATAAGTAGTATTTCTATGACGATTCTGTCGTAAGTTAGCCTCACATAAAATGCAATGACTTTTTATGTTAGGACATGCCAGAAATCTACAAACCGACCTGGATTTGTTACATGTGGTTAGTACTTTTAATTTTTGCGGCCATTTTAATGTGGCATACATTGTGTCCACAAAATTCTTTAATTCATCCGCAAAGTAAGTGGCATTCCACTGTAACTTCGTTTCATCTCGTAATTTCTTCTTACTTTCTACGTTTGTTGTGCCTGCTATACTGAGTATGTTCTCATTAGGCAAGTCCTTCATTTTGACCTCACCTTTCGGATCAAATTCTATAATTTTTGGATGAGGTTTATTGATACTGGTCCAAGGATTAATAAAATTTACTTCACCAACCTATTATGCAATTAATAAGTAAAAATATTAATTTATAACCACTCAATGAGAATAAATGCATTAAGTTATAAATGGAAATAAAATATATTTACCGTAAGCACATATTTATTATACAAATTAATCGTAAATATGATCAAAACCAGTAGTGATTTCATCGTTAAGAAATATGCTTGACTAAGTACGAGCCGTCCAACAACTAGTTTCTTATCAAAGTTTAAGAAAAACAATACATTTTTTAAACAAACAGTTTCTCCAATCGATGTGTTTATTAAACATAGGAACTTACATTACTTTTAGGTTTTTGGCGTTAGGACAGTTGCCGGATGTGTCGACTTCCTTGATTGAACATCTGGACTTGACGAAGTTCTTCTTAGATGTCACAAGTGTGATGCACTTAGAATTAATACAAAACGTGGCCTTACCAAATATTTTACCCAACATTTTGTTTTGCAATATGTCTACAATCTCAAATGCAATGTTTGAAGGCAAATCCATAATTGATTCCATCGAAGCTACGCTATCTGAAACGACGAATGATTTTTATTATTGATTAGAAAATATTAAAAAGAAAAATGGCATGCTTTAAAGGACGTCAATTCTATTGTACTTACCTGTGCTGTTGGTGCCGGCACAATGTCCTCTATTATTCAATCTGTCTGAGGGCATACAAACTCTATGTAGGCATGTTTTATTGGCACATTTCATTGAGTGACAAACTTTCTGAGAGCAAAATGTTAACACCCCACGAATATACTTTCCTACAAAAGACATAAAAGCTGGCGCCACTGTATCGACATCATCCCAATCTACTTCACCGAATATAGCCTGTTCTAATGCTCTGGTGTGGTTCTGACGAATTGTTTCTTTGCTCATGTTTAACTTTGATTTCTTATGTTCGTTCTCTAGTATTATTGTTGTGATATTTTTCGATTTAACATCTCCCTTCTTCCTAGTTACATTTGGCCAATATAGCAGCTCCGAGTCACTTAAAAAGGTTTTGTCCGCTTTTTTATTGTAACTCTTTTCTTTAGTGATGTTACTTTTTGCTGCAAGTACTATTTTCTTTACGGAATTAGTACTATTTGGATTATTATTGGATGCATTAACCTTTAAAATATCTCGCTTTTCGCGCGTAACTATTGGGCCTTTTGTCGTGATGTTAGAGATCTTTTTAGGGAAATCAGTTTCAATACTATTTTCGATTTTATGTGCATCTTCTGATCCATTATAAGTGTTATTTGACATATTATTTACCATCAAATAAATACTTTCCTCGGTCTGGGTTTCATTTAAAATATCGTCGGTTTTATTGATCATAGTATTAATTTCAAATTGCAATACATTAGAAGGTTGCAAGTTTGTGTCATTGGTTATGATACCAATGGAATCGTTTTTAAGTGTATCGCTTATGTTGCTGTCGCTAATATGACTTGCAAATATTGGTGGCTGCTCGAGCTTAATGTTATGGAAAGTTATTAGTTTTTTTCGGTGTTTTTTGTTACTATTGTTAGTCCTAGATTTCTTTTTTTTATGAATAGTTATTTTGTGAAAAGGCGTGGAGTCATCTTTGCTGTATTTTGAAGTTTTTTTGTATCCAAATAGGTCTGGAGCGGGAAAATTAAAATACGGAAATGGTAAATTTATGGCAGTTGTTAATTCTTTAGACAGTACGTCATCCGGGTCAAAAAGTCTATCGCGATTGTGAATTTTGTAAAATTTCCCTAGTATTTCTTGTGGCTTTGGTAATTGAAGGTCAACTTTAATGCGGATATTAAGAGCATTATCTGGTAGCATTTCTTTCATGTTATCGTCAAGGAAATGTTCTGATTTTTTGAAGAAATTATCAAATAACACTGAATGTTTTTTCGGCTCATCTGTTGACCGTAATTTCATTTGTTCAATATGGTCTCGTGGCATAGGATCAAAATGAATTAAGCATTGTTTGCAGTTGCAATCGCAAGGAATGTGGTTGTTTTTACAGTAGCACGAAGATTTTATCGGCTCAAAAGATGATTTATGCATAACAGGCGTCAAATCTAATATTTTTTTCTCGTTTAACATTATTTTTTCAATAGGCAGTAGGTCTTCACGGTTACCTTTGGGTACAATGGTCGTCGCTTCTGGTTTACTTATGTACTTTCCTTTCGGGTTAATGGGAATGAATACATCTAAAGGATTTCCGGGGGCGAGAAATTTATATGTGCCTGCATTGTAAAAGCCGTTGGTAGAATAGTCATCATGTTTACTTTCTACACCAGATTTTGTTTTAGTATATTGGTCGTGTCGTGGTAAAAGTGGTACCTTGTTTTTAGTTTTTGACTTCTCTATGTAATTTTTCCGTTGTTTGTGTGCCTTTTCTAAATATCTTTGATATTCAGAGAGTAAATCTTCTACATTCTCTTCACTTTGACTTTCGCTGTTCGTAAAAACATCGAACGGCGAAACCTGAAAGTATTATATATAATGCATTTAATATGCGTATCTCGATATCATTATCATGGATATTAAACGTATACTTACACCATTGTTTTCAAAGTCATTTATTATATCAGCGATATCACTGTAGATAATAGTATCATAAAATGGACTCACTTCAATTCGATTAGATTCGGAACCTAAAAATATACAAGATTGTTTAGCTAATCATTTCCTTTATTAACATTATTTAAACCAAGTTAATTGACTTACTTTCAGAATCATAGCAGTATATGGTTTTTAAAAAGAAGACAAAATTGAAAATATATATTATATTAATTTTCATGGTTCGTATGCCATGCAGAAATCTAAAAGAATGACTGAACTCGCACTGGTATTGATGTTAAACGTTTCATGTTTACCCTTCTAACTTGTATGTTACTCCAAACAAAAGTTTTAATGGCCATTGTGCACTGTTGCGAAAGCAGTTATACAACTTCCCTGATTACGTACTTAAATTAATTAGGTACTACTTGATATGTATATTATTTAATTATTTCAGGAGTCAAGCAGCAACAATGCGGAGGCAGAGAGGCTAACTATGCACCGCTGCATAATTACGAGTATCATTGAGAGCGAAACTGTTTATGTTGAATGCCTTTACGTTATGGAGAAGGTACTAGCATTTTATGTTGCGTAATTGAATTTGAACACAAGTTGAACAATATGAAATTATATGTTATTATGTAATCACATGATATGTATCACAAGTATTGGTATACACAACGTGTAGTCATTAATACATTTAAGTAATTAGTAATTCTTTAAACTTGATTAATGTATATAGGGAGGCCTTTGCCCTGCAGTGGGACGATACGGACTTATAATAATAATGTATATGTAGGTATATTAAACTTACAACATTAAATTCTATCTAATACACTATTTCATTCGAATGTTTTGTCTGTGAGCCCGGAACAGATACGCAGATGTATTCTTAATGATGAAGTGTCTACACACTCGTATATTATTACCTACACTACAGCAAAATATGAGTAGTAGGCGGCCCATCCGGTAGTCTTCAGGCCCGCACTAGATGACACAATACTCAATACTTTATTGCATTCCATAAAAGTAAATAGATGGACTTATAATACTACAGATCTTTATGGACCCTGTCGGGCACAACAAAAATAAGTCAAAAAGCTTTTGGGTTTTCTTTGATGTAATATTCGGTACAACTAACCTAAGTGTGATATTATTATATAGGTTATTATTTTTCAGTATATGAATGCAATAAAAGCGACGCTTTCAACATCTCAGCCAGTAATAACCGAGGAAGAGTTCAATACAATTTTCTACAAGATATCTGAACTTCATGAGTTGCATAAAAATTTCCTCGAGGGATTAAAAGCTGCGGTCGCTAGTTGGGAAGAGCCTCTATCTGTAGGGATCCATTTCAAGAAAATGGTAAGTTTGAATTTATTCTGGTACTGAGTTTTTTACCTAGCAGGCAACAGATACACATTAATTCGTTATAAAAAAATGTAGATTTATTCGTATTCTTATATTGTTTTTAGGCTGAAAACATAAACATATACGGTGCGTTCCTGCACAACTACGGTCGCGCGACGGACGCGGTGCGGCGTCGTTGCTCCTCGTCGCAGAGCTTCGCGCACCTCACGCGCCAGATCTCCTGCCACGGACAGCCCATGTCGCTCGACGACTTGCTGCACAAGCCAGTCGCCAGGGTCCAGAAGAACGCACTAGTCTTACATGTGAGTTTCACGCATTGTCAACTGGACTAAGAATGAATGCTGTGAGACATGTAGTCGCTAGATGGCGCAGAACTCAACATTTAATAATAACAGCATCGTTCATCAAATTCACAATTATTTACAATTAAGAGGTTGCATGTAAATAAAATGTATGAGCACATACAAACTAAGGAACAGTATTGGTATTTTGGGCACAACAATGTACTAATATTTGTGTGCACATTTTCAGGATCTTATAAAATACACGCCAGCTAGCCATCCGGACCATGCGATGCTGACGGAAGCGCTAAATATGACACAGCATTTCCTAGACGAATTCAATATTATCCAAACTAAATCCATGTTCCCTGTAAGTAAAGATACTTAATTACCGTATATAAAGGACGGAAGGATACAGGCTAATCATTTGATATATCCGTAGAACGCTGATCGCGCTCAAAGGAGGCTGGTTAAGAACTCATTTATCGTAGAACTATCTGACGGCCACAGGAAGTTGAGGCATTTATTCCTCTTCAACGATGTCATCGCGTGTGCCAAGTATAAGGTAACTGTGGTAAATATTGTTCTTTTTTAACTAATTACATAAATAATAATTATTATTTAAAGTTTGTCGAGTGTACGGTCTTGGATTCTTCGATTTTTAATAATCAATTTAATTTACTAAAGGTTAACATCGTTGGCATTAATTTTGTTCATTTCCTAATCAAAGACAAAATGTTCGGCTGCCGCTTTTGCAGACAGCAAGGACAGTAATGTGTATATTTTATTTTTAGGACAACTTACAGCTAAACAGATCAGTAGTAATAGTTTTAACAAAATATGACCAAAGATTTTTTGTATTGCACAGAACCTAGTAATAACAATAGCTGATCCTCATATTTTTAATGTGGTTGTGATACTAATGTAAGAATTCTACACATGTATAATAAATTTTGGTTGTCACTAAATATTTGTGTCTCAGGCGTCTGGACGCGACAAGTTCACGTTCGAGTTGAAGTGGTTCATTCCGCTGCCGGACATCGTGGTGGTGGAGGACGACAGCGCAGGCGCGGGCGACGCGCGCGAGACCTCGCCTGCCAACATCGTGGCGCTCAAGTCGCAGGCCTCCACCGTGCGCGACCAGATCCTGGCCGAGGAGCGCGCCGCCAGCGACGACAAGGTACGCCCGGTTATAGCTCACATCTGTTTCGCTCTCCTAACACTTGCACCGTCATTCAGAAAGTTCAAGTCATTTAATTTGATAATATTCAAACATACCATAGTAAGACTTTCCACATCGACGGCTACGTACTTGCCCGAACACCTGGGTGATTGCGTCGTTCTTATCGTAGACGATAACAGTACTAAGCAATTTTTTACAAGTTCTATAATGCTTTTGAAATTAATTTTGAACTATTTTTGCAGAAAATTCGTATCGGTGGGCGCGGTGCGGCGGAGAAGCAGCGCAAGAAGCTGGCAGAGCTGGAGGCGCAGCTGGTGCTGGCGTCGCCCAACCTGGTGTTCCGCGTGGGCGCGCGCGCTCCCGCCTCGCCCGCGCTGCAGCGGCAGCACTTCTTCTTCCTCAGCTCCGAGTACGAGCGCACGCAGTGGGTCGACTCCATCCACGCGCTGCAGGTCACTGGCATGTCTTGTAGTCTCTCTCTCAGAGCTGGAGGCGCAGCTGGTGCTGGCGTCGCCCAACCTGATGTTATAACAACACTCAAATCTAATTATAGATACTAGTGACCGCGCCCAGTGTTTCAGATTGAGCTTTCTAACTACTTCTCAATATTAAACTTAAGCTATGCGATATCTCAGAATCAACGTACGCGCACGTTTATAAAAAAGGATCAGATGTTTTAGCTTCCCATATATTATTAGATAATTTTAAAATAAAATAAAGCCATTTCGTTAAATTGAAACAGAATGTTGTCTGTTGCAATACTGACAAGCGTGTTTGTACTCTCGTCAGGCGTCGTCGGCGCCGCCGGCGGGCTCGAGTTCCATCTCGATGCTGGAGCTGCAGGCGTGGGTGACGGCGTGCCGCAGCTACCTGCAGACCGACATGGGCTCGTACCTGCTGCGCAGCGGCCGCGACGACTCGCTGCTGCTGGGCGACCTGCAGCTGCACGTCGGTGGCATGACCGCGCCGCTCGACACAGCCGCCGGTAACACCACTTGTAACTTAAACAAGTTAATACTTGAATTAAAAGTACATTTTAATGTAAAGATAATTCCACATACTTATTACGTCTGGTTTTTCGATTTCCAGTATATAACATCTTGTTCTTATTGCTTTCTTGTGTCAATATATAACCGACTTCAAAAAGGAGGAGGTTCTATATTCATCTGCATGTATTTTTTTTACCGTGAACATAAATTCCTCGACATAACTTCAAACATAGTTTATAAACAATATTGACTTCAATAGATTACTACATAGTCGTGGAAGTGGACTCGTACGGGCATTACTTTCGTAAGGCGAAGTCGAAGCTAGTGTGTCGCAGCGCACAGCCGCGCTGGAACGAGAGTTTCACGCTGGACCTGGAGGGCTCGCAGAACCTGAGGCTGCTGCTGTACGAGGACGCGGCGCGGCCCGTGCTGCGCGGGAAGTGCACTATCAAGGTAACTGATCTTTAGCAACAGTTGCGCTCGATGCCACTCACAACTCATCACTATACATTCAAAGCTCTGTCGTTGTAGCAGCTTAAATAGTCCTGGTTAACAATTTATATCAACAGAGATATCAAATGTATTGACGGAGGAAATGGCAATGATGAGCGCCGTTCTCCGTCCTAGCAGCCTATAGAAGGATTATTGACCTACCAGTAGCGTGTCAATTCCATCAAATACCTAGCCATGTCTTACGTGGCGACTCCTCCTCTCGTGTGTGCAGCTGTCCCGCGAGTGGGCGGCGGAGGCGGCGGGCGGCGGCGTGGGGCGCACGGTGTGCGTGGGCGGCGGCTCGCTCACGCTGCGCCTGCGCGTGCTGCCGCCCGAGCGGGAGGCGCGCCGCGTGCCCTCGGCCAAGCCCGGCGCGCTGTTCGGGGCCAAGATCACGCACGTGGCCAAGTGAGCGCACTACCATACCTATATACTTTATACGCGATATAGAAACACCTTCACACTCTGTGGAGATATCTCATAAAGTGAAAAAACCTAGTCGCTTGTTGTGTATGATATGTTGATAAATAATTATTAAATTACAAGCAGGTTTTATTTTGACGAGTTCCATAAACAAGTAAAGTCTCAAAATACCTGAACGTATGTAAAAAAACATGTACTCCACAGACGCGAGAAACGCAACATTCCGTTCATAATAAGCGCGTGCGTGCGCGAGGTGGAGCGGCGCGGTATTCACGAGGTAGGCGTGTACCGCGTGTCGGGCAGCGCTTCCGACCTCAACAGACTCAAGAAGAGCTTTGAAACCAGTAAGCTACTCACTAATTACTCACGCTTATATTATACTAACAGAATTTCACTATTTTCCTACATTATTTAAATTAAAGCATAATCATTAATCTGTTTTTTTATTATTATTACTTTTGTGAGTAATTCATTTTCTCTGTAATAATTTGCATCTAGTAATCTCGCATATTTTCGGGAATTTCCGACTAATTTCGGAATCAAACAGAGCCCTTATTCAGAAGCTAGTGACACGGCGGACTAGGGGATAAATAATAATAATCCCCCCCTGGAAATATGAATGTTTATATGCTATGTTAAAACAGATGCTTACGAAGCCGAGCAGCTACTAAAGGAGGTCGACATACATTCAGTCACGGGCGTGTTAAAGTTGTACCTGCGAGAGTTGCCTGAAGCGCTGTTCACAGATGCTCTGTACCCCGAACTACTGAAGGCGTGGGGTGCTACCCAGGTACCTGTATAACTAACTAACTAACACCACCTAAACAATATCAATTTATTTTAAAAGCAAGAGTGTCAATCCTCTTTTTGGCTATCTGTTTTACCTGTGCCATCATATTATAAGTATTAATTGGAAATTGTTCGTAATTGTTGGATAACTGTCCAGGGCGTCGGCACATCCGTGGACTCCGGTCCGGCTCACACGAGACGTCATGCACTTCTTAAGTGTTACGCTCAGCTACCGGACCTCAATAAAAACTGTATCGACTTCCTGCTTAACCACTTCGTAAAGTAAGTGACTTTGTTATTTAAATAATTCAGTTCCAAACATTTTAAAAACGGATCATTGCTCATCAGACGAAACGTTGCAAAAATTATCTCAACATCACGTATAAATTATAAACTTTTTTACAATTAAACTCAAACTTGCCTCGAGCAACTTTAGTCGATAAATTCAGTAGTATCGTGGCTTTAAAGATCGTCTGTAACGCAGGGTGAACCAGCACGAGGGCGAGAACAAGATGTCGCTGCACAACCTGGCCACGGTGTTCGGGCCCACGCTGCTGCGGCCGGGCAGCGCGGGCGCGGGCAGCAAGCTGCGCACGGACCTGCTGGCGGCCGGCACGGTGGACGCCATGGCGCAGGCCGGCATCCTGTACTGCCTGCTGCAGCAGCGCCAGCTGGCCGCGCAGCTCTCCTCGCACCACCGCGCGCCGCAAGCGCTGCTCGACTAGCCGCCACGCTTGACGATCAGCTATGTATTTGACTAACTTAGTTCTACTAATATAAACACCATTGTTCAATTAAGAAGGTAGAACTGTCTATTTCTTTCGATACTGTTTTACTGTACGTCGCTCTTAGTCGCTTTCGAAGTTAATACGAGAGAGCATGTCCATTTTATTTACTATATAGACAGTATTCTCCTGTATAAATAAAGTAGAAGTTATCAGTTACTTGCCAATATAAACTTGGCATACACCCCGAAGTACCCCTTTGTTATCCCCAGTATTATAATTTCCCCACGCTAATTGCTTCAATTATCTATTTTGATAATAATAGAAAATATTGCGGGGTTATATAATCAAGTATTTTGTTTTCAACGCGTATTTATAAGCTCTACATTATTTGCAGATCTAAGGTACTGCAATATCAATGATTTGGTTCTCGTTATGTACCAATCTAATTATATTTTTATGAAAATAATAATAAATACAGTGTTTTTGATAGGACATACCTATGCCTCATGAATCCATGATTCAATAAATATTTTAATTAATTCATTGATTCATTAAAAACATTGATCGATTGATACAACTGAATACATTCCAATAATAACGACAACAGACTGAGCATAGATGTATCGTTTATAAGATATAACATTTACAAAAATTAGCATGTATGTAATATGACGAAAGGGATGTATGTAGATGACGCTAAGTCGGCAATATCACAATGCTGAATGTTGATTGAAATGGGAAATTTGTATGCGGTTGTGACGTGTGCAGCTGACTCCGTTGAGGCACATAGCTTGATTAGCTTCATGGAAATAATGGCGTAAAGATGCAGGAAAATTAATTGTTAATAAGCGAGTATTATGATGAGGGACCGAAATAAATTTAATAATTTATGGTAATAAAATCATTAGCATAAATTGGAGCAGACTGATATGATAGTGAGCGGTAGTGTTAATTTTCAAAAAAAAAAATGGTAATATTTTAGATTCGGTCCAGAGTTTTTACATCAGCATAACAAATGACGATTATTATTGAATACTTTTCAAGTTTGTGGAATGATGCAAATGAAATCTTTTAAAGTATAAGATAAACTGTAACAACATTGTATTAATTGGACACTTGAACTTCCAATGAACTTGGAAGCATATGTATGAGTAATAAATAGTGAATGGCTCCATAGTTGCAGTTTTAGTTGCGCTAAATCAGCATTAAATTGCTTAGCCTTGTTAGGTATCCGTATGCCTTTACCAAGTTCGAATATTACATTTATATGAAATGGATAGCACATAATTATGGCTAACTATATAACTAAATGATATACAAATAAAATGATGTATTTAAATTTTACAGTCATTTGTATTAATGGACATATAGGTACAACAGTTGTTCCACTTATAGCATTTTACATGCTAGTCGTGTGTATGTTATTTTTAGACGCTTTATGTTGTATCAGCACCACATTCTAGTATTTTATAAGATCCCTGCAACATCGATAAAGATGACTAGGTTTAAATGTAGGTGTTCTATTTCACAAATAGGCTTAGATGAATGGTGTTATATTAGTACTTAAAGGGAAATTTTACCAAAAATAAAAATTCTTAGAACAATGTTAATTTCATATATTAATTTGTGTTTATTTCGTTGAAAGACATTAATTAACTTTTTAATTTACGATAGTTTGTTGTTGAGTAATATATTCTATACTTATTTTAAGTGACCACACGTTTTTGTTTTTGTCTACTCTGAATACAATGTTTATTCTTCACCAAAGACCACTGTTTATCGCGTAATTTCTTTTAAATCATTACTAATTATCACAAATGCATTTTTTGTTTTTTTTACTTTTCATAGGATTTGGAGCTACAGTTTGTGTGCTTTTATTTACCGTAGTGTTTGTCACGAAATACATTGTAAGTAAGGACATAGTTAATTTATATAACTCATAGAAGTCTTATGTATAGTTCTGAATGTTTCCATTTAAAGGTTACTTATAACTTTTACAATTGAATTATTTTGTTTGTGTAGCTACTTCTTCAAGTAGACTTGAAATAATGACGATTGCTGTTAGTCAAGGGGTTTTGTCCTTTTACAATCACTAAAATAAACTTACACTTAAGGTTTATTGATAACGCAATGCAAATATAAGTTGCTTTGGATCATCTGAGAACACTTTTATAAGAACAAATTAGCACATTGATTTGTATTCAGTCATTATTTTTATATTACTATTAGGGATTATCTTTTTGTCAGACTGAGAATGTATACCTGTGCTTGCTGTTGCCAAATTACCTGTTGCCAATTTTATTCTTTATGATGATATATAGGACATCTAAATATTTCCAAGTGATTGGATATAATGTTCCCAAAGGTATGTGATTGTAATAACATGATGTCAAAATATGAGCTTTTTCAAAATATACAGTAAATAACTGTTCATGTAATTCATGTGAATTCTGACCCTAATTTCAATTGTTACCTTGTAGCCTGATTTTTAAAGTTAAATATAAGTTTGCTATTTAATTACTTAATATTATTATTACCAACATATGTTACTGAATAAATGATTTTACACACAGTCTGAGTAAATACTAGCAAAGTTATCATTATTATCATTACCCTACTCTGGCCTACATTAAAGTTGCTCTATATTTAAATACTGGTTGTGTGAAAAATCATTATATCAACAGCTGTATTATATAGTATTCCACAATTTGGTTATAATACCTACCTAAACTTTGTATTTAATTTTTGTATATAAATGACACTAAATGTAGTTACATAAATTTTGCAATAAAATGTATTTTTAATACACCTTTTCCAAGAATATTATTTATGATTATCCTAAAAATAATAAATCTTAATCAATAGAAATAAACCCCATAACTGGATGACTGAAAAACAAACTCATAGGTTTGCAACATGATCGGCATTCTGTCATAGGCTCAACCACTAGAAAACACACAGAAATATTGAACTTATTAGAAGTTAAAATTACATTATGAAAGGGAGAGTAAGGTGTGCAACATCCAACCAACCCAAAAATTTACAGTATACCTTACTCCTAAACCATGTTACACGGAAACTTTGTTTGTTTAATAATATTTACTATAGAGTCTTCTAAGTATATATAAAAGTATACCCTACATAGTATAATAAGGTACAACACAATCAAACAACTTTGTTTTCTGTTTACAAATTATTATTATTTATGATTTTTACTGCTTAATCTACTTTAATAAATTACAAAAGGAGTTTATTGATTCAATATTTTTGTCAGATGAGAGGAATGCAATTATTATAAATAAATAAAAATAATATATATTACAAAATGCCAATACAAGCCTTATAATAAATGCATTTTAGACCATACAAAATACAGATTATTTAAGTAGAGTCATGCCAGATTTGCATTAGTACATCTATTGAGCTTATTCTTAAATTCTTCTCTGAGAAATAAATAAATATAGCAAAAATTAATGCTACAATTGAAGCTACTAATTGTGATTTACGCAAAATATACGTAATAATAATAAGCAAAGTAAAATAAAATGTTAATCTTTTGTACGTTTCTGTTACAAGATTTTGTTTTAGTTGATTTTCTATACACATGCCAAACCACAGCATAGTGGATGGTTCACAGGATGTACAGTTCAAGGAACCTTCACCTATGCATGTCTTACATGATAACTCACATTCCTTACAACTGTAAGAACCTTCAGAGTTGACACAATATTCATTATGTGCACAATTAGAAGTCTCACATTCATTGACATCAACACACACACCTGATTGTGATTGCCAACCAGCATTACATTGCAAACATGCTGTCGCGTCTTCCCCATTACAGCCATCACAAGATTTGTGACACATGTTACACACACCAGCACTTGTTAGGTAATAGTTTTTGGCACATTCATCGCACAATTCTCCAGAATAACCTTTTTTACAGATACATGTACCATTCCCTTTGCGAGTGCCAGCTCCATCGCATCGCCCATGACCACTACAAACTTTATTGTTTTTGTCTTGAGGACAGGGAGTGCATTCAGTGCCAAAATGGACACTCGGACAACAGTGTTGCACAGATTCGATACATAAAAATGTGTATAAATCTACAGAAGGGTCTTTGTGAAACCACCAGTTTTCAAGAACTTGTTCTGCTTCTTCGGCAATAGCGTAACATGCATCTTGATATGTTTTAACCTCTGAACACAAGCCTTCTTGAATTTCTACGAGGCGGATCTCACTTCGAGAATAAGATTTTAATTTGGCTTCCTCCCAAGCTGCATCTCCACCTTCATATTTTCCTCTAGAAGTTTTATCAAGCCAGTAAGTGAAAGAATCCGTTAACACCTTACAACGTTTACATTCGTTTAATTTAGGAGACCCATTTATATCAGGAGAAGGAATTTTTTTGCTGCCGGATAATTCACAGAACAATAACAATAAAAATAAATATTTATTTGGTAGCACAGAAATGCCCATAATTAAAGGTCGCGCTTTACATACAAATTTGATATTGCATAAACTTAGGAAGTAGTTACTAGTATAGTTAAATCATTAAAAAAGTAAAAATTAAAACATAACCTTTAAATTTAAAGTAATCAACGTCAAACCACAGCGTTTTGAATTTTCTGTGATTAAGTTGAAGTATATATGAAACCATAATAAATATTCTGAAAATAACATATCACACCTTATCAGACATCAGAATATTCTTGTTTTTCGTTGCAAACATTTTCTATGCGGTATAAGTGCATGCATGGAAAAAAAAAAACAGATTGCCTGCATTTGAGTGCTGAAAAGGCAAATGTTTACATAAAAAATAAAAAAATGTCAAATTGTCAATGTCATTTGTGCATTGTAACAACGAGGCACGTATTTTTAAATTAAATTTAATTGTACGCATTAGTAACGGCGTCAAATAATACTCATTTCAATCTACATAATAATCAGCATTAATTGTGCACAAGTAACTGAATAAACGAAGGGTTTGCATCGTGGCGAATGGATCGCTAACCTAAGGCGCTGCTGCGTTTTCATTTCTATGATTTCAATCAAGACAAGCTCATAATGGCAGATAAAATAAAGTAAGTATCTTTTATAGTTAAGATAAATATTCATTGTAATCATGTTTTTGATATTTTCACATTTAGATGGTAGTTGGTAATGTATAATTTATAAGTAGGTAAGTACCACACTGGCTGGTACTTTTATTTGTAATTTCTTCTATGTGTTATACTTCAAAGATATCTTTAGATTATCACGAGACGAGTTTATTTTTTACACAACGTAGTAGCTGTGTATAAATAAGAGTCATTATATTATTAATGACTACCAGCTGTTGTGCAGAGATTTTATTTAGCAGAGATGTTACATATTATTAATATGAGTGTTTTTTTTCTAGGGTTAAGTCCAACTTTGACATAAAAGGTAATTATGAACCATCGGATTCAGATGAATATACACCAAAAGAGAAAAGATTACTGGAGAAGGTAAGGAAAAGAAAACACAATGATTCAGAAAGTGAAGAGGAAATGTATGCATTCTCTGAATCTGACAATTCTGAAACTGAAAAAGATGATTTAGGCATTGCTGATAGTGATGTTGAAGGTCAGGAGAAATCAGAGGATGATTTGCCTGACTCTAAAGCTTGGGGTAAAAAGAAAAGATCATACTATGCTACTGATTATGTTGATGAAGATTATGGTGGATTTGGCAATGATGAAGAAGCTGCGCTCATGGAGGAAGAAGAGGCAAAGAACATACAGAAAAGACTTCTAGAGCAACTTGGAGAAGAGGATTTTACTTTAGATTTCTTCACGAAACAAGTAGCCGAGGTTGAAGAGAAAGAAACTGTGATAAAAAGTGATTTAAGCCAAATGTCTAAAAGGCAAAAATTACAGCTTCTTGAAAAGGAAAGTCCAGAATTTGCTGGGCTTATTGATGATTTCAAAACAAAATTAACAGTTGCTAAAGATGATTTGCATCCTGTGTTGGAGCTTGTTAAAGATGGCAAACTTCCTACATGTCCCGCCTCAAAATTTGTCAAAACAAACTATGATCTTATTTTAAATTACTGCACTAATATAAGTTTTTATCTACTACTTAAAAGTCAAAGAATAAATATTCAGAACCATCCTGTAATAAAAAGGTTGTATCAGTACAGACAAATGTTGAACAAAATGGAGCCCATTTACTTGGAAGTTATAAAGCCTCAAATAGACAAAATATTACTGGCTGTGAGGAATAACCTAGAATTACATGTTACTGAAATTAAAGAACTTAAGAGAGATAGTAAGAAGCGCAAATCAGGAAGACAGTCCCCA
This sequence comes from Abrostola triplasia, assembly GCA_946251915.1. Lineage (NCBI taxonomy): Eukaryota > Metazoa > Arthropoda > Insecta > Lepidoptera > Noctuidae > Abrostola > Abrostola triplasia. The sequence goes on along the minus strand of OX276432.1, from coordinate 4,518,735 downwards.
GAATCTACACCCAAGAAGTTGAAACTTATTAGTGTAATGGAAAAAGATGATGGTGAAGATACTGGTGTATCTGATGATGAAGATGAATATGAAGGCAATGACTTCTTTAAATCGGATAAGGAAGTCATTCAGAAAAATAATGATGAGTCTGAGGAGAGTGGATTCTCTGATAATGATATTTCTCCTAATGAAATTGAAAATGAAGACAATAAACCATCTACCTCATCACAGAATATTGTTACCGAAGAGATTGGCGAAAAACGTGAGATTACTTACCAAATTGCCAAAAACAAGGGTTTGACACCTCATAGAAAGAAGGATCAAAGAAACCCAAGGGTGAAACATAAGCTTAAATATAGAAAGGCCAAGATCAGGAGGAAGGGAGCTATCCGTGAGCATAGAACTGAGATCACCAGATATGCAGGAGAAGCTTCAGGAATAAAGGCTAATGTTAAAAAGAGCATTAAAATTAAGTAAAACTTGTTTATTTATTTTTATTAAAATATTGTAACAGGTTTATTTATGTAATAAAGTTGTATTTCAATTAAATGCTTGTCATCATTCAGTGCTGCCATCTGGAATAATAATTCATAAAAATTATATACCAAAATATTACAATACAAAATGTGGTGTTTGATTCATAAAACTTACAATTTTAGAACTTTATCCTTTCCCCCTGAGGCTACATAAGCACCATCTGGGGACCAATCTACAGCGAAAACTTCATCAGCATGTCCTGGTAAATCCAATTCTAATTTCTTTGTTTTCATATTCCAGACTGTTAAAATTAAAATTATCAATTACCATCAACATACATTATCATAATTAATAGACAAAATACAGTAAAATATTAACCCTTCAAAGTAGAATCTGCACTGGAGCTCAGTAAAAGTCTGGAGTCTGCGGACCATGCTACCATGTAGACAGCTTGAACATGTCCCCTAAGGCTTGTTATAAACTTGCCTGTTATAGAATCCCATAATTTTACAGATTTGTCAAATGAAGCTGATGCAATATATCTAAAAAATGGCATAAGATACAGTTATTTCCTTTATCTATTAAATTATATTTCATAATTTTAAAATAAGGATTTAAGTTAGTAAACAACCTTGTGTCTGGTGAAAACTTGACGTCATTAATGAGCTGCTGATGGCCCGTCATTCGAGCCAGTGGTCGTTTTTCTTTTTCAGGTAGCCACAGGAATAACGTAAAATCGTCAGATCCAGAAACTAAGCGTTCTTCGCTTTTACCACATACTGCTTCATATCGTTCGAGCGCGCGTTGCTGTAGTATAATTTCTAAAAAAAAATATAAGTTACTTCTGCACACAATAAAATAAAAACAGGCAGATTTTTATTGATATATTTAACTTACTGTCGCTAATACAGGTTTGCTGGTCTGTTACTGGATGAAATGGTCCAGTTCGTAGCACATAATCTGTACTTAAAGCTAATGTGTTCACCCAATGAGCATGTCCTTCTAGAGTCCGGCAGAGTACTCCATCATCCGATCTCCATACCTGATAACATGAGCACAGCAATTATTAGTATTTTAACAACTTAACCAAGTATAACAATAGGAATTATGGAAAAAGCATTTAAATAAATGAAGTTTAAGAAGTACTCCAAATCAAAAATAATGAAGGTTTTTCCAGTTTTCTTTGTAAAAGATGATGATGAACATGAATGTATGTGTTACTCAGATAAATAAACTATCACAAAATAATATTTAAGAAAGCATAATTATATATTTATTTAAATTAAATATATAATTATGCAAGATATTTTTGTCAAAACATTTAGAATTTTTTTGTGCCAGCTAAACCTTAATTGTTCTGTCTTGAGAAGAGGTATATATCAGTCCATTGCCACCCCATTTTACTGATGTCACTGCTTTAGAGTGTCCAGTCAGACTTAAGATTGTTAGGCATGTCACTGTGTCCCATATTCTGACATCACCATCCTTAGAAGCACTGGCAAGTTTTCTGCATTCTGGATTCCTAAAATTATGAATATAATAGTTAAATTCAAATTAATAAAGGAAATTTGTTAATAATGGATCATAGGTTTCAGTGAGAGCTTGTATCCATCATTTTAATCATTCCCTTCAATTTAAAGTAATGAACTGGTATCAAGAAAATCAAGCTATAACAAAATCAAATTAATGTGCCATTTTACTTTTAACTCACAAACAGTATACCAAATAAACAAAATAAAAGTATTGTTTAGTTGGTGTCTTGGACCTGTGGCCATTCTAATTAAATGAAATAATTGGAATGGCCACATAATAATTACAATTTGGTTTAATATGTTTATCTACATACTTATGATAAGGTTCCCAGGTAAGTGCAGTGACCCATTGCTTGTGTCCTATCATCGTTTTACCTATTTGATTGCCTGTGTTAGGATCCCAGATCATCACCCTACCCTGCTTGCAGGCTGAAGCCAATTTGTATCCATCCGGGGACCAACTAATGCAAAGTACCCAATTTGCATGACCTGTGTAAAAAGAAGTCAAATATAAACCCATTGTGAAAATAAAAATTACATTTGATAGTAGAGCTTACATTGGGTCAATTTGATAATCATTTAAGAATAAATTAATTAATGAAATTTTACCTTTACAGACATGAAGTGGAGTTTGTGTGCTTAGGTCCCAAAACCTGACAGTGGTATCGCCAGAGCCACTGGCTAACTGTTTGCCAGAGGGACTGAAGCTAGTAGATATTACAGCTTCTGCATGGCCTGGTATGGAGCTGAAATATTATTTATTTTTGTATAAATATAGCTGGGCAACTGCCTCCCCTTTCTTCCTCCAAACCACTCTATCCTTTGCAATATCTGACCACGTGTGTATGCAGTGGAATACAAAATAGGCTACGAAACAAAAAAATATATAGCTAATTTCATGTGTTTTATGGCATATAATCATTCTCTCAGTCGTTAAAATGGTAACAAACCTGGTACATCTAGTCACAGGTCTCACTCTAAATACGGCTTGCTGCTGATATATGATTTCAACAACTTCTTCTGAGTTCAAGCTTTTTATGTCAAGTGCATCTTGCAAGCTATTGGTAATTTCCACATCTTTGACAAAAAATAGAAATGGTTTGTCATCCTGAAAATAATATGCAATTTATTATTATTCTTGGCAAAGAAATATAGTAAGTAGTAGATAGAAAGTCTATGATTTATAAACCAATTTAGCAGCGAATTGATATTTTATAGTAAATTATACTAAATACATATTTATTTACTTACAATTGATTTATTTAATTATGTTTAAGAAAGGCATGATGGCCTTACGTTTACACTGGATAAGTTAATAATATGTGGACATTCCCCAACTTCAATGTGCAATATTTACCATGTAAAAGAAGAAATGTAAATTTAACTTACTTCTTGTAACAGGGCATTGCATATAAGTTGTAGCTGATCTCTAGTTATGTTTAGCGGTAGATCTAATGGACTTCCAGTCTCTTCTCCTGTGTCTGATTTTAGTCTAGCTTGCACACAGCTAGGTAAATCAGTTTCCATTTTCAATAGTTTATGAATAACTTTAGAAGATAAACATGCACATAACCTAAAATGACCACCTGAAGGTGACAGTGACCTGTGACAGGATAGACATGACAGTGAACACAGTTCACAGTTAAATGCACAGATCATGTTATTCAACTGATGAAATTAGCTAATATAATAATATTAATAAAATATTCATTTGCTTAAATTTAGGTATGATTAATGGTATTAAAATATAAAATTTAGTATCACTATGTTTCACCTTAATTCCACACACAAATATTAATAATAGGTATCTAAGTATAGTTCCAGTTATACATGTTAGTACATTAATTATATTATTATTGTTCCATTTTCAGGTATCATAGTATTATTAAAGAAATATATACATTCACATAAATAATAAGTTGTATCTTTTAAAAAATCACTTACAGAATAATAGGCCTTTTTTAATAAATATGCGTTATTGTAATTTGTTTTTAATATTTTGCAAGTTGCTACTAGGATAATTACATAGTACTACGAGGATTATGTTTTAAATACACGTTACACATACAATACACATTTAGTTTGCTGGTGGAGAACAATTTATTTTAATTCAATTGTGTATGTCCTGATTTGGGCCTTTAGAAATTAACTTTATGCATCCATTGCATAGCTGTGAACCCATGAGATCCTGGGATAAAATAGTCTAGCTCAGGGACATACAATCCAGCAGATTCAGCACAATCCACACCTCACTATAAATGACGTTTAAAATATTTTTTTTTGCTTATGGCAATTTTTATTCCATAGATGTCCGACTTCGGCATTTCACATACGTGTTATGTTTATTTTATTTGTACTTTAATTGGTTTTAGGAAGCTATTTGCTGCTTAAATATGAAATATTTGTATTTAATGTTTATTTTTTGGACTATAGTTAATTGTGACGAACATACGCATACGTATAAAGATGGAGAACAAGTGGTGCTGTGGATGAACACAGTGGGTCCGTATCATAATCGCCAAGAGACGTATGCATATTTTTCATTACCATTTTGCGTAGGTACTAAAGTGACGATTGGGCATTACCATGAGACTTTATCTGAAGCGCTTCAGGGAGTCGAATTGGAGTTCAGTGGTCTCGATATCACTTTCAAGGATAATATACCGGCGCAGCAGTTTTGTGCCATCGAACTTACAGACCAATCATACAAAGCACTTGTGTATGCCGTCAAGAACCACTATTGGTATCAAATGTACATAGATGACCTGCCAATATGGGGAACAGTAGGCGAGATCGATGGGGACCACTTTTATATTTGGACCCACAAGAAATTCGACATTGGTTACAATGGGAACAGAATTGTGGAAGTAAACCTTACAGCTGAAAATAAGGAACGACTGACACCCGACGCTAAAATTCCATTCACATATGAAGTAAATTGGAAGAAAAGCAATATACACTTTGAAGACAGATTTGATAAATATTTGGATCCAAATTTCTTCCAACACCGGATTCATTGGTTCAGTATTTTTAACAGTTTTATGATGGTGATATTTTTAGTAGGACTTGTTTCTATGATACTTATGAGGACACTTCGCAAGGATTATGCAAGATATTCAAAGGATGATGATCTTGATGATCTAGAAAAGGATTTAGGTGATGAGTATGGCTGGAAACAAGTACATGGTGATGTTTTCAGACCAGTCCCTCATTTGCCTCTATTTTCTGCACTGATTGGAGCAGGATACCAACTCACTGTTGTTACATTGGCAGTTATCATATTCACTATATTTGGTGAACTCTATACAGAGAGGGGTTCATTACTGTCCACGGCAATATTCATTTATGCCGCTACATCTCCAGTAAATGGATACTTCGGTGGATCTCTTTATGCTAGAATGGGTGGTAAGCTGTGGATTAAACAGATGTTGTTGTCTGCCTTCTTGTTACCTGTCATGGTTTGTGGGACAGCATTCTTTATCAATTTTATTGCTATGTATTACCATGCTTCTAGAGCTATACCATTTGGTAGTATGATAGCAGTTATGTCCATTTGTACCTTTGTGATATTGCCCCTTACCCTTGTAGGAACTGTCCTTGGTCGTAATTTAGCTGGACAGCCTGACTACCCTTGTCGCATTAATGCAGTTCCTAGACCAATACCAGAAAAGAAATGGTTTATGGAGCCTCTAATAATCATCATAGTAGGAGGTATTCTTCCATTTGGTTCCATATTCATTGAAATGTATTTTATCTTCACATCATTTTGGGCATACAAAATATACTATGTGTATGGATTTATGTTACTGGTTTTCTTAATACTGATGATAGTCACTATTTGTGTGACCATTGTTTGTACTTACTTCCTGTTGAATGCAGAGGACTATCGCTGGCAATGGACTAGTTTTCTGTCTGCAGGCAGCACAGCTATTTATGTCTACCTGTATTCATTCTATTACTTCATTTTTAAAACTAAAATGTATGGCTTGTTTCAAACTACTTTCTACTTTGGCTACATGGCTCTGTTTAGTTTAGCTTTGGGTATTATTTGTGGAACTGTTGGATACATAGGTACCAGTATATTTGTCAGGAAAATCTATTCAACTGTTAAGATTGATTGAAATGTTGTGATTTGGTGTAATTATGATGTTCTAGTTTTATGGTTTTGTTAAGGATTGCATATATCAACATATTGGAAAATGTCTTTAATGCAATCAATTTAACAAATAGCATTTAATATTGGTTCAAACATGTCTAAATTTAAGTGAAAATAAATTTTGTTTCAAAGCTATTTATGTGTAATTCAATAATTAAGTTGAATACATTCCTAAAAATTATATCACCACATTAGAGTAATTATTAGGCACCTAATACATTTTCCCTTTCATAAAATATCAATGTACATTTTAATAATTTATGTTATTATTTTACTAATAATATTGTTGTATGTCTAATAAAATTATAATGTTTTATCACATCTGCACACTATTACTATGTTACTGCCAATAGAATACTTATTCTATAGTATATATTTTAATCTTCCAATAAAATTGTAATCTAAATGTCCTGTAATCACATGGGTAACATATTTTTCTTGTATAATTGTTGTTAAAATGATGCAAGTTGGTCTGAAAAATTGTATTAATGTTTAAAAATAAATAATTAATACTTACTTAAAAAGCTTCAGATTAATAGAATAGATTGATATTTATTTTATGATGCTAACGTAAATATAAAGTATTATAAAATGATGAAAAAATATATGGCACTTGAGATCATGTTAAGTATTGCTGTGTAAGTTCTAGTAATAATATGGTAATTTAAACACTACTTAGAATAATTTACTCTCCTGGCCAATTTGTTTGTTATGCAATGTATTTTTTATTATTGTTAGTCAAATGTATTTAATTATTATCCTTTATTTCGTTTCATGCTGTTCCTATGGTATGTAAATATTTTCCAGTCTTTCTAGTGTTAATTATATAATAACTGTAGTGTTAACAGTAAACTTCACTCATAGTTCAATGACTGGTGGTATCATATAAATCATTGCTCGAAATCATAAGTTTGTATGTTTAGGTGTGAAATATATTTAATTATATTTCGTCATAGTTATAATTAGAGCAATAAAATAAAGGTTACTCTCTTCATTAGGTACTATCGAGTAAAATGTCGTTAAATCGTGTATGTACGTCGAGATCGAATTCATCTTTAACTTTGTAAATACTAGAGCATTATGAGCTAAATACAATAGCGACATTATTGAGATTCTCGATCACATTGGTTTCATGATTTTTGTTACACAGATAAATTTATAATAATATGCCATCCAACATTATTGTAACTATTTTGGCATGAAAATAAATGCGGATAACGAAACTGTTATTTCATTTCCAATCAGTATAAAACACCAGCAGCGAGATGGGTCGACGATATAAAAAAGATTGCGGGGCGCACTTGGACAAGATTGGCACAGGACTTATATTTGATTGTTTAAGGGAGGCTTGAAGCAGTGGGATATTGAAGGCTGTGGATGATAATGATGATAAAACACCGAAAATAAAATTATGAATGCAGTTTAAATGTTTATTGTACTGCATTATGTATTTACACTGTATTTTTTTCTCCTTCAACAAATGTTTCGACGTCCACAGCTCCTTTTCTAGACTTTTTACCTCCCGGTGTCTGCGCGTTGAAGCTTTGTGCTGTTCTCTTTCTTAGCATTGTAATATCTTCGTTCTCGTCACTTTGTTCTGCCCATTCTAAGACCAATCGTCGGCCATAAAGATGAGTAGATTGACATAGAGCATCAAATGCTGACTGAAAACCAGGAAATGTGGTTATTTTTTTTATAAATAGGTAAATGATATTGCAATATTTTATGTGAACAATTTACCTTAGCATCTGCCTTCGAATAGAAATCCACAAATGCGAACCCACGATGCTGGTCCGATCCAGGCGAAAGCTTTTTAGGTAATCTTAAGGTTTTTATTTCTCCAAACGCCCTGTAATATTATTTCATGTTAAAACATTGTATGGACGTTAAATCCACTATACTAGATAAGAAATTGAATTGTGTTTAATCTAACATTGGAAACGATAGCGCATTAATTACCAGTAACTCCGTATCAGTTCATTAACATTACACCAACGAAGTGTGTTGCGGCTTTTAAGTATTACCTACATTTTTTATGCTTATTTACAATGTATTTCTATTGGCATTGTGTACTGTTTAGTTTTATCAACAGACTGCATGTGAAGCGGCGTAATAAACAGTCAACTTGTACAGTTTTGTCTGGTTTACCTTGATTAAGTACAGCAATGACTCATGTTTAGTCGTCGAGTAAATCAGTAATACCTTACCTGAATATTTCGTGTAATTCGTTTCTATTAGCTTGGAATGGTACATTTCGCACTAGAATTTTTGTGCTGTTCTGGGTGGAGTCTTTGCTCGATTTTTTCGATGTTCTAACTTCATTCCTGTAATATTGAAAAAGTATTAAAATAGGAAAAATAAACGATTTTATAACGAACGTGTACGACGGTTAAAACTCACGTATTTCCTCTCTCAGATCTTTTTAATTCTAACGATTTTCCATCCAATGTTGAAACTTGAAGAAACTTAAGAGCTTCGTTGGCATGTCCTTTTTTGTAATATTGTACAAATCCGTAACCCATTGATAGAAATTGTCCTGGAGTTTTAGGATCCTTCTTCCTTGCTATCGACACACTATAAACTTTACCAGCTGCTGCGAAATGCTGTAAGAAATAACAGGTTAAGTACATTTATGTCAGTTTTGGGTAACTATATAATGTAGTAACTGTTAAATAGCTACGCACCGCTTTTAGACTATCTTCAGTTGTTTTGAAATTTAGATTTTTGACAAACAATGTGGTATCAGTTTCGGGTTCATCTTGTTCCGTTAAGTCGTCATTTTTATTTTTAACCTCTGTTTGTTTTTCAGTGCGTGGTTCAGTAATCGTGCATGGCTTATCGACGACAGATGTCGAAGTATCCATTTTATTTTCAGTCCCATCTGAGTCATTCTTGATTGTATTTTGATTCAACTCAGTTAATTTAGCAGACTTTATAAATATGTTTTCGGGTGCCCATTCCAAATACAGTGGTGCACTCTTGAATTGAGAATATGCCAACTTGGTAAATGCTTTTTTCGCTTCGAACGGTTCAATAAAATCAACAAGGGCAGTTATGCCGTGTTTCGGCATAAGGAATCTCGCGATTTGCCCATGTTTAACAAACAATGACTTTATTTCATCGCTCTCTGTATTTGCGGGCAAATTTTTAACGAGTATGCATGTTTTCGATCTCTTATTTGCTGGCTGTAAGAAAGTAAGCATTTAGGTATTTTTAGTGTGTCCTTCAAAATGAAAGCATTCAAGACAAAAAGCTATCAAATTTATGTCGTACTCACTTTGTTGAATGCATCTAAATATACACCATTCTGTTCTAGAAAAGCTCTTGTTTCAGCGACAAGTTGTGTTTCACCCAGAGCCAGTCTTACAGCAGCGCTTGTATCTATGACAATATGAGGAAATTTACTAAATTTTTACAGACGCACATGGAGTACACAGGCACAGATAGTAGGTATTGGTAATTTATTCATTATTGGTTTTGGTATATAGCAGGAAAATAAAATGATGATAACTTACTTCTATTATTATCATTAAGCAGTTGTTCCTTCGTAGTGTTGTAAGTAGACGCTATGACGTCAGCGACCGCGTTGTTGCCTAAGAACAATACGTTCCAGTTGTGCGATGACTTTGCCTGGGCTTTCAGTTTCTTTGCCTTCTTCTCCTTGAACGATAGACCCTCTAAAATAAAAAGTTACATCGTATATAGCGCACGGAGTACTTGGGTAATAGAATTGAAACATTGCATTTGGTTTGCACGTGTTTAGTAGTTAGTAACTAGGCAATCTAGAGCTCAAGAGTAGATTGATTAAAAGAAACAGAGTATATTATGTTTGACACACATATTGCAAATCGTAAAATCGTAGCGCACACTTGGAACCTACTTATTTACGATAAGTTAAGTTGATAACACGACGTTACATTACATGCCAAACATTATACTTTTATGTAGGTACGCGTAACAGTAAATATTTACATTTGAAGCCTACAACTCATGATTATATGTATTTCTGAATGTATAATCGATGTTATAAGTAAGAAGGTAGATCTCGATATAAGGTTTTTGCTAAATCGGCGAACAACTAGCAATGACGAACCCGATTGGCGCAGTAGCTAAGCTATTGGATTGCTGCGTTTAAGGTTGCTGATTCGATTATTGCTCGTGACGAATATTTATGTGATCAACGAAATTTTGTCTTGAATGTGTGTGTTTGCGTATCTTATGGACCTATGAGATATTTCATGTCCGTTAAACGCACCTACGATCTCTGAACAACATTCTTAACTAGACGTGATTGTCAAAAGAAGTTAAGCTGCAACTAAAAAGACAATAAAACAAAGCTAGGTATGAGAGTAAAGAAACAAATCATACCATCATCAGACTCATTCTCAAGTTTCTCAGTTCTGGCCGGCAATAGATGAAGCATTCTGCCGCAGAAAGCAGTGCCATCCAGTTCAGTATACGCCTTTACAGCGTGTTCAGGCATCACAAACGTTACAGTAGCAAATCCCTTTGGCTGCCGTAGTATTGGGTCTATAGGCATTGTTACTTCGGCGATGGGCCCTGTGGAAGTTCATATAATTTAGAATATTTTTTTCTTTAAATCACGTAGTTTCTTCAACTAAAATGTATGTGAGGAATGGATTACTCACCATACTTCTCGAACAGTGCTGTTACCTCCTCTTCAGAAACAACATAAGCTAAGTTCCGTACAAATATACTTCCACTTTCACCAATGCTTTCCTCGTTATTTGATGTCTGTAACAATATTTACGGTGAAATTGCATGCCCACCCTGTGACTGGGTTGACCAATCGGCTAATAAGTATATTATCTGCTATTTAACCATATAATATAAAAGTGGACCCGGCGGATGCCGTCCTGCCCGGAAAAGCAGCGCCTCCTACCAGGTCGAATTGTGTTTTTAAAACCATTCAGGAACCCATTAAAATATACACACAAAATGTAATCAAAATTGGTCCAGCCGTTTAGGAGGAGTTTGATGACAAACACACGTACAGAAGAATTATAAATAGGTATTAAGATAGGTATTTGTCAAATTCATAGTATACTCCTTTGAAATAACGTTAGACTGTAAGAAATCCTTTATTTACAGTCCGGGCAACCAATTTTGATTTCTATTACATTGATGACATTACAGTAGCTGTAAACAGTTACTAGTTACATATGTAAGTTTTTGCATTCAATGGTATCCTTATGTCTACAGAATAGAATACAAAATCGGTTGAATAAACTGTTTGCTTGTTGGTCTAATGGAAATGATCTATGTTCAATGGAATAAATGTTACAATAAGGGCTGTTAATAGAACGTATTTCAAGGTCTCACGCTCATCTATGTGATTTATAAAGACGTGTTAATAATAAATACGTATTATAATTATGATGAACTACCTCATTCGGTTTAAAATATTATCTAGTAGGTATCTAACCCATGTTAATAGCAACAATTAGTGTTTGAAATTTTATTGTTCCATCTTAGTACCATGGTGAGACTCTATATTTGTCCATGTGTTTTTCGTATCGCGCATTTTTCTTTTAAAATAAATCGGTACAATAAGTATTGCATTTCTATTCTTCATACATCGTCTGTTAACAGTCGGTAATTTTGTGTGATGGAATCACATCACAACACTTTATAAAACAGTAAATAACTACCTATGTTTATCGAATACATCAGGTTTATTAATCAACACATTATCAGTTTCACACTTCCCGTCCTATTTGATATGAAGTTTACACTACTTTTAATTTACCGGTACAATGATAGATAATAAACTTTGATTTAAATCTATATCATCATTATTATTTCTTGCTTCAAAGTAATGCTTCGTTAAAATGAAATGTAAGATACGATATGTAGTCATTATTGATATTGTTCATAAATAAAAATCAGAAACGTAACACGTAACGTAACGTAAACGGTTGCCTCGTTGGTCTAGCGGTCGCTAAGCGCGACTGCTGAGCACGAGGTCCTGGGTTCGAATCCCGGGTCGGGAAAAGTGTTATTGGGTTTTTCCATTAGGTAATTCTCAGTAGCAGCACGGAGTCTGGATTTGTGCCCGGTTGATGGCAATAGGCTCGCCCCCTATTACATTGGGACCTAAAACATAACTGGCGAAATGTGGGTGTACTATATGTGCACCTCTGCCTACCCCTTCGGGGAATACAGGCGTGAAGTTATGTTAGAAACGTAACAATATTCGTGTAATCAGTTATTGTCTTGAATGTCTTTAAAATAAAGTTAGTATATAGTGAGTCTGCTAAGGCTTAGCTTCTCTAAGCAAGTGGCAAAATGCCTGACGAATAGAGATCGAATTGAACGAAAAATATATGGGTGCAGTGCAGGTAATACCAGTGTTAAATCTTATCACTTATGACTATAGAGCATAGTTGCCAGTCAGAAAAAATAGCTTTTAACTTAAAAGAGTGGTAAACCTGTTGTAACTCTCTTTAAAATGTAACTGTAAGAGAAATATTTGAAAAAGAGCCACCAGTTTTATAGAGTATGCCTATTTTTCTTTTCTTATAAGTACCAGGTATATTTTCAAATGAATTACCTCTATTCTCTTTTTCTGACTCGTCTCTTCTTCCTCAGCTGCTAATTTAGATTTATCTTCATATTTATGTACGTGTACGCGATGATTACCTGTGAACAGACATTACTAGTAATGGAAAAGTAACTTGTTTAAACTAAGGTAAGTCTACAGGTTTTTTGTTATTTTTATGTAAAATCAAGAATTATATTTCAATTGCTATTCACTTTATATTTACCATATACGCTTTTTATATAAATATACACTTATAAAAAAATATGACTAAGAACTGACCAGGGTCTTCAATAGTATAATTAATATTTACAAAATGTACCTAAGAACAACTTGTCTTTGTCTAAAGCCTTCTTTAGTTCTTTCTCAGTTCTGAATCCAACATAGCAGAATCCAGTCACTTTTTTCCCTTTTCCAAGTGGTAACCTGATTGAATAAGGAACCAGAGGTCTAAAGAATTCTTTTATATCTTTCTTCTTGCATTTGTATGGTAAACCAGTTATCTGTAAAAAAAAGGTTAAAATTAATTTTTAAACATGTATTACATTTACTAATTGTTTAGCATAGCTATAAAAATAGTCCCTAAATGAAAAAGTTTGTAATTATGGATGGATGTTTGTTACTCTTACATGTAAAAACTACTGAATGGATTTTAATGAAATTTCATATAGAGGTAGATGACACTCTGGATTAACAAATAGGCTACTTTTTATCCCGAAAAAATGTAGCGAGTAACACCGCGGGGCGCAGTTAGTTAGTAATATTTCTATGATATCGATGATTATTATTGAAGTTAATTGTATAGATGCATGGTATAGGAGAACAACCCTGTCATTCTTAGATAAATATGTTGCAGGTAATTTAAATTTTACTATTATACCAAAATAATGGCCACCTAAAAAATACCCTTTGTTCCATTGTGACGTGGTTTATAATTACAGTTTACAGTAAAACATTACCTTCACATGAAATAGAGGCCTATTTCTGATTTTCTTTGGTGTTTGATCCTCCTCAGTTTTGTCATCACCTTCTATAGCAACATTCTCACTAGTAGAGTCACCTACTTTCTTCATTAACAATTTCATGTACTGTAAATTAAAAGAAGTTAACTCTTATTCAAATATGAGACATTGAAATGATAATATTATATGTAATGGATTTTATCGAAGTCTATTTAATATTAACACATCTTTGGAAATCTGTGGTCACTTGGGAATAAGAAACTTGTTTATCAAGTGATAGGTCACAAATCCCATCCACCAGGTCTAGGCACACAGTCTGGACCTGGTATCAGTTATTGTTGGAATCAGTTATTACATTACATAAAGACAAATGTATTTTAATTTATTTAACATACCTCTAAATCACTAATGGGTTTGTTGGCAACCTTTTTGTCTATTTTTTCTTTATCTTTGTGGTCTTTTTCTTTAGGAGTTTCTTCATCATTTTTTGAAGCCAGATCTTTGGTTGTTTCTGTGTTATCTTCATCAACTCCACTGTCATCATCATCACTTTTGGCTGCTGATTGTAAAGCATCTTTTATCCAGGATGTCTTGTCATTGACATGGGCTTCAATGAATTCAGTAAAAAGTGGATCGTCTTTATGCTAAAATGTTAAATAGTTATTAAATAATATTACTTGTTTTGTTTTTTCATATATTAATAAAATAGTTTAAAAAGTTACCTTTTTGAGCAGGTCTTTAATCTTATTTTTGTTTTTTTCCACTTTTTTTTCTTTCTTCTCATTTTTTCTTTTATCATCAATTTCATCCTTATGAATCTTCTTGTAAGCTGTACTATCTGGTGCATATTTACTCCAGGCTTGTGGTTTTTTTTCATCACCTAAGTTTGCACATGTTTGAACTTGTATTTGCATAGAATTTATGCATGTGCCATCAAAATATTCTCTGGCTTGTGTTGCCTGTTCCTCAGTTCTGTATCCAATAAAGCCGAAATTCCTAAACTTTCCATCTTTTGTGTATTTTAACTGCACATCAGTTACTTCACCCTTTTCTCCAAAAACATCTCTAAGTTTTTCAACTGTAACCTAAAGCAAAAATTGGTTATTGAAAAATTATTTAGTTATTATAATTTTAAAATATCTTTAAATGTAATTAATGTTCCTAAATCCAAGTACCTAGTTGAAGTAAGAAAATTATTCGAACCTAATAGTTTCCTCAATAGAGTTAAAATTGTTATTTTATTTGAGTGGATAAAAATATCACAATACGCAGAGACTTGTTTACATTTTTGCACTTATAAAGTATGATAGAACTGTTTTAATGGGTAAGTTTTAGATGACATAAATTGGAAGGGAATACGTACCTTATTAGGTAAATTCTTTACTATGAGTCGTGACATTTTACACAATTTACAACATTTTATTTGTAAATAAATAGGTACGCACGTGTAACGCACATTTAACTCCCTTGACGTAAAGTAAAGTTGACATTGACAGTTACCAGATTACCACAGATACAACAGAATAATTAGTCAAACTTTCGTAAAGCAATGCAGTTAAATCTATTACATTTTCTATTTTCAGTCCTAAGAAATACATTTTGTGAAATAATTATACAGCATTGCTTTTATTTAAGTCAACTTATTATTCTCTGCCTACCCCTCAGGGAAACAGGCGTGACTTTATGTATGTATGTATTATTATTTGAGTGAACAAAGCCTTGTCTTGATATTTTGATTAGTTCTGTACTCAACTACTCCTGTCAAGTCCTATCATTGATAACAAGTGTCATGTAATTATCAGCTGTCTATAGAAAATATTTACAGAAGAAGATTTTAATTGGATACGACAAAGAAAATCATAATAATACGGAGCTGCTTTTAAATATTGTATGATTTAGTTTCGTTCTTGCACGAGAAAGGTATTTTAATTTACAATAATGTCGACTGCAATGACTTTTGGTCAAAAACAATTTATTCCGACTCCACCAGATAAGGGAAGCTTTCCATTAGATCACGACGGAGTGTGTAAGAAGAGTATGACAAAATACATGAAATGCTTATTCAATAACAATGGCAATAACTCTCTGTGTCGAGATGAATCCAAAGAATATCTAGGATGCAGAATGGACAATAACCTCATGGCTAAAGAAGAGTGGTCCAAATTAGGTTTTAAAAATGAAGATTCAACAGTTAAAAAATGATAATTTGTTAATGATTGATTGATGAGGTAAGAAAACTGTTGTTAACTTGTATGTATTTAATAAATTTTAGTAATTACATTAATTTGTTTTCATTGTAATGTATTAATGTCCTGCAATGTGGAACTTACTACCAAACATTTGTAAGTAGTGTATTTCATTAAATTATGTGCTTGTATATGATAAAAATGATTCTCCTTGCTACATAGTTTGCAAATTCCTATTATATCACATTAAAAATATGTTTTCTGTAAATCAGATTAACACACACTTGACGGTAGCACTATTTCTGTTTTACTCAATTACAGCAACGACTCAATGTTGTATTTATAATAATATATTGCCTCAATGTAGTATTTATAGTGACATAAATAATTGTGATTGAACTTAAAAAGTTAAATAAGGTCATAGATATGTTTGTACAACCCGATTATTGAATCTGTCACATTTACTAGCAGCCTAGTAGGCCAACTTCTTAGCTACTATTCCAATGCCATAATCCAGTCATCTTCAAAACTTGTCAGTGTTGGATCAAAATGGCAAGTTTTCTTTCATTGTGGTATGTGGGGAGGGTTTTTTTTAACATTGGACTTCTTCCGGCAGATGATAATGTCAGAGTTCATATGTTAATTATTTATTCGCCCTCTATAGCTTTCCGACATGAGTGTCAGCAGTAATTTCTCAAGAAGGTGCATCTACTTTACATTGACTCAAAAATGATATTATGTATTAAATGATTTTTTTCATTTTTAGTAGGCTCTACAAAATGATTTACCTTTTTTGTATAGTACACAAGTCCACGAAAGAGTAAAACACGATATCATTATTACAATATTATACATATCAGTTAACCATCCGAACTTTATTTGATGGTGGTGCCAATGTTGAGCACTGAAATGGTAGCCCCCATTCCAGACTAACTGGCTGAATATTCTTTTATATTACGGGATATTTTATTGCCGACAACTCCGGGCAGGGTCTTATTTGGCGTCACCAGACGCCTCCAGCTAGTAACCAGCTAACTCAATCGTATCTTTCTAAAATTAAGGTGTCAACTGAACCCCACTCAGCCAGCAGCCTACACTTGTGACGTGTGCGCCCGAGACAGATTATAATAATATTAATATACCTACGCACATTGGCATATCCGAAAGTCCCCATTTATTCCGCATGGAAATTCATACGGTTGTGCAGAGATAGGCCAGTCAACAAGGATGGTAGCGAGGTTTACCTTCAGGCTTTACTGTTCATTGTATATTTAAGTACTTGCAAGATGCAGTACTTGCAGTACGCATAATATGTAATAAAACTGATACCCAAACAGTTAACACTTATGTACCTATTTCGTAACATAACATAAGATTATGCTTGTATACATCTGAAGCGGTAGGCAGGGGTGTACTTACATCTACCCTTCGCCCAATCGTCCCAATGTAATAGAGGGCGAGCCTATTACCCTTAAAAGGAATAAACTTACCTCCATCTGTTATTCGAAAAACTGCGGGGTACGAAATAGGGACTGCCTCGTTGGTCTAGTGATCGCTAAGCGAGACTGATGAGGTCCTGGGTTCGAGTCCCGGGTCCGGCAGTGATATTCCATTAGGTACCTAATTCTCGGCACAGAATCAGGATTTGTACCCGGTTAATACAATTTTTTTATTATGTATTTTTACGATTAAACTATATTCTACAACAATGCCCCAGAAAAACCTATAACCTACGTCATTTAAACCTACGATTATGACTAGTAGCAGTAGGTAATGGTTTTTAATAACATATAGTAGTTATATAAGTAGTAAGCAGTTATATCTATGCTGTAGGATTTGTCTTAATTTCCCAATTGGATAGGAATTGAACCCAACACCAACCGATGTACTGTATTGCGACCCCAATGAGAACAATATTATTATGTATCTAAGGCGGTAGATGATATGGTGAATCTACAAGATTGAGGTTACCCACCTCTCAAACTCTCATATAGGATTCCTTATTAACCTACTTCAAAGATGGAGGATGTTATCAATTCTGAGCGTATATTTGTTCGCATCGATGTTTAACCCCACCAGGCTTTCAATATGACGACGAAGGATTGTGGTACTTATGGTTTGTCAAAAGCAAATGAACAACAAGTCATAGAAACTTCTTTATTTTGTTTATTAAACATATAATATTACTTAAAAAGAAATTACATTGAACTAAAATTATTCATTGAGTAATTATTTTAGAAAGACTTTAATTTTTTTATTATTTTTTATCGCCAGCGTTTTATGGCATTTTTTTTATAAAAGTAAATATCACAGTTATTATTAAATTATGTATTTGTGACCAAAGAAATGATAAAAAGTAATGTAGCTTATATTACACTAAAATGATAAGTGACTCCAGAGGTATAATATTGTTTTACACGATTAAAACAAGTCCGGTTTATGAATCTCTGGCTGTGACTATACTAACCACATTTATTATAAATGTACTTCAACTGCTGATTGCACAAGATATAACATGTATTTGTGTATGAGTATTCGATTTTCATACAATCTGATACTACGGAAGTATAATGAGGACGAGGTAATTCATTGACTTGCTTATGGTAAACATTGATTTAATGACACAACAGCAACATACAAAAATATCCAAAGAGAATTTATTCTGTACAATGACTAACTATAATAAGCACCATATTCATTCTACCAAGTTTTACTTTTTCATAGATCCACATTGGCAACACAATTGGATTACACAATTCATCATTCTTAGCTTTTTCACAGTACACATAAGGCCATTTGTTAAAGAATATATTTTGTATTATTCATATCATAAAATATGTTCTTATGAATATAATTAGCATGATTCAATGGCATCTATTTATATCCACTTATCCATAATTCTAAACCATTTATATAATTTACAAATTACAGTATATTATGTGTACCTCTTGTAACCAGCATAAGAGATATAAATAAGTTACTCAACTATTTTATAGATGATATTAGTGACAAGTAAGGAAGTAGGTATACATTTTTACAACATTAATCTACAAATGCATGATATTATAATATCAGATAACTAAGGCAGTTACGTATGCATAGATACAACAGTTTCCTCTAAAATAACTTTGTATTTAATTAACACTTTAAGTAAACATCGAAGTACAACAAACTGTACAGAGCTAAATGGATGGTGTTTTATACCTTACATGACAATAACAAACCAAGCACTCGATCGTTTTGAGATCAAAATGTACATATAATAGAAATAATAATTCATTATATAGTAACCTAATTACTTAATCTCTAGACTTTATTATATATTTTAATTTTAATTATATTATTATTACAAGTATAATAGATGTAGACATTTGTTTAATACTAAACAGGCAGTGCAATTTTGCGCAATAGTTACTAAGTCTAGTCTTAACTCAGACATTTCGGATATGTAGTTGTTAATTCAGACGTTGTTACCCGCCATCTGTACTCTGTACATAGGTATTATCAGTTAACGCTATTATGTACTTATTTAAATTATATAGATATGAAAACTAGCTGTAGCAATATTTCCAAATATTAGTTTTTTTTTTACATGCTGCAGTCATTTAAATAAATACGTTACGTCCACGTTGCTTACTAACAGTACCTAATATAAGTGGCCAATATTATAACTGCCGAGTACAGGAATGGTATTATACTGGTGGTGAGAGAGGCGGCGGCGCTGGGCGAGCGCAGCGTGGAGCCGGGCGCGGGCGGCGCGCGGTAGCCGGCGCGGCGGCCGGCGCGCTCCACCGGGCAGCGCATCCAGAACGACGCCGACGGAGTCGGCTTCTCATTATCAACGCTCATTTGAAGATCGTTAAACCTCCAGAAATTTTTGCCTTTGAAGAAGTAAGTTTTACCTGGAAAATAAATATTATAAGTTGGTATGAACCAAACCAATAAGGTACTTAGTAATTATGTAAAGATAACTTGCTCAGATGTTGCATGCTCAACTTGCTCAATTCTTAAGAAATAAGCACAAATATTTAAAAGTTCACGTTCACTAACATAACAAGATATAATTATGGAATTAATTATTATTTTCAGTAGATGCTATAGGTATATGAAATTGCTCACCATCTTTCCACTGGAAGACGCTGTCAATATTGTACCCTACTCCTTTCCACATAGCCATGTTGCGGGGGTAATCGTAATCTACACGACCTTTTTCTTCGTCGTACCTGAAATGGGCCAAATGTTTTAGCAACCCACCTATAGTAAGGCCGTAAAATGGGAATAAACGTGTCTATTAAAAAGGTAAACGAACTTACTTCCAGTACATGGTGCCACTATAGAAATAGGTGTTGCCGTTGTGTCCCCAAACCATGGCAGCGTCAAGCTTTTCCAAACTTTCAGGTAGACCAAACGTGCGCAAAGGTTTCGGGTATCCGGGCAGAAGATATTGAGAGTCGAACAAGTACAGTTGTTTACCTGACAAGGAAAACACCATCAAATGTTACTTACCGGTTTAATAAGCAATAAGGAGTAATTATATGGCTAGATATTATAAAGAAATCATTTTTTTACCTATGAATATTGCTATCTTTCGATCTGGTCTTTCGTAAACAGCATCGACATGTGTAAGGTTCTTTGGCAGACTGGCCCACATCCTGGTTATCTCCATTGGATATTCCGTGTAACGTCCACGAGATCCTATCCTCCAGTGGTACTGAAATAATAATGGGAACATTACATTGGTTTGTTCGGTATTCGACTATCTGTATTAAGGTTACAGCTATTAGGACTGGAAGTGGTCGAGGTAAATCTTGTTAATTCAGTAATAATATCGTTTGAAATAAATGGACAGGAGTACTTACTCGGTTCTTAAATATAAAGAGTTCGCCGCGTATGAGAGCTACTGCATCGTAACTAGTGTCGCACGTGTCGGGCTTGTCAGACGGTGTCGTAGTCGTCGGCCTGTGTGTCGTCTTTTCGGGGTAGTACGGCTTCCTTGGATTATCTTGCTTCGGATCATTAGGGTAATTAGGTCTTGGATTACTGGGGTACTCCGGCCGCACGTGGGGATAACGCGGGCGGTAGGTGGTGGGGTGGGTGGTGGCTTCAGTGGGCCGTGGGTAGGGGTGATGATGATTTGTGCGCCGAGGATGTTCTTCGGTCGCATTGTAATGGCGACGATCGGGGTAAAAGTTCGTTCTGTCAGGGTAGAAGGTAGGGTATTTGACAGGAGTGCGAGGGGTGTACACCCTGTTGGGGTATCGTTCGGGGTGTTTATTGTGGTGGTGATGGATGTATGGTCTTCTGGTGGTAGTGGTGGTGGTAGTGGTTGTCGTTGTTGTTGTAGTAGTTGGTGGTGGTTCTTGCGGACGGTAATATGGTATTCTTGCCCACTTAGTGCTCGTTTTAGGCCCTAAAAAATATATATATATTGTTATAAAAACCTCATACTACATTATCAGTATAAATATGTATAATATCGCGAGAAATCTAAGATGCTTACCATACATTTGTTGAATGCCATTACGGTCGTCTTCCGGTAACACAAAGTTCGGTTGAATACCTTGATACCATGGAAACATAAGTGCGCCCTTCACAGAACTGTGACTTAGCCCGAGAGAATGTCCAAACTCGTGGGCAGCCACGGCGAAAAGCGAAGTTCCTAGAAAATAAAACAAATGCAACTGTTAAAACAATTTATTTATACCTCTCTATACGGTAGAGGTTACACATTCACGTAAAAGTGCACGGAAGCTTTTTACGCAATCAAATATCGCAGTATTTGTTATGATCGGTTAGCGGGGTACCTATGTTCTATTCGCATGTGGGTTCAGTCAAATAAAGGTGGATATTTACACATGGCTAGCCGAATACAATTCGAAGTGGCGATGTAACCGTCCGTTGTCCATGTAAATTATCACGTGTGCACAGTGCGGAGCAGCGCGGTAATCGCAGCAACGTCCACGCCGCGCCGCTGCGGTCGCCACCTATCGGCTGCCGACCGTGTTTACACTATACATCCGATGACCACACTTGGCTCGCATGGCAGTGTTCGCATACACTATGTGAATTAAATCTGTTACGTAATTCTGATAGTTTCATGAAATATGACAGTGCCGAAGGACGCACTCGAACAGCTTAAATACGATATCCTCATATTGTCCAATAGAGAGCCCATTTACAAAGACAATTATGGTACTAAATGCGACTCGAGCCAGTATGTCTATCATCAACTGCAAAGCGTAATAAATAAATTACGTAATCTTAGTCAGGACCGGGATCTGAGTATAATATAGTACTTTGATGATAATAATAATGAATTGTTCAGCGTATATTATTTTCACGCAAAGGCCTACAAAAGCCGAACAGGCGTGTGTTAACGTATAAGGTGAGCAGCGTATTCCGGCACTTTCGACATTTGCATGTCAAAACATTGCTGACCGCAACATGCTCATTTCCGAGCCACACGTGAACTTATCATGGAAGCTCTATAAATTCATCGGAAACCCGTTAATTACGTGCCTAGAACAATGTTTATTTTTTAATGGCTATAACGGTACCTATATGATCACGATTTACACAATACACGATCAAATTGCATTAAATTGGATAAAGTGATAATGGAATTACGTTCAGGTAATATCTAACACTGAATTAGGAAATATCTAACAATTGAACAAAAAAAAAGTTGTTAAAAAGTGACCATGATAGAGCACTTCTTTTGTCATAGGCACCTAATACTAATATACATATGTCACAGAAGAAAACGAGACAAGAAGAACACAAGAACTAGAGTAAAATATTTTATAAACCTAATAAGTAGCAATGTTGTAAAGATATATATGGCATTACCTTCTTCATCATCATCCCTGGGTTGCAAGAGCCACAGTTCGTCATCATCAAAGTGAGCGTCGCCGCCTCGACCGCTGCCGGGGAAGAACGCGTGCGCGAGGATCGAGCCGCGTCCATCAAATGGATAAGCATCGTCATGGTACCTTCTGTTGAAAAAAGAAAAATATATTTAGCTCCACAGATATCATAAGTACTTATCATGACGAGTTGCATTAGGCTTTTACTGTTGATGAAAACAGTCATACCGAAGTAATGTATTCATCTCGCAACAAACAACAATGGATGGAGTAGATGGAGTCTGCAGAGCAATCAAACTTGCGTCCCATGGGTACCTCGCCCGGCTACTACCCACCTAATCATTTTTCGCGCCAACAAAACACAACGGAAAGACCTCGCCCATGCATATTTCACGCGATATTAGCTGACCGCTGCGTTATTGCGTTTCTATGTGAAAGTTCTGCTATTAACCTATATGGGCGGGGTGGACGTTAATAGGGAAAATATTCCTATACTTAGTACGGCTATTAATGTACTGATCGGTTTGTGGCTTGCTAAGTAACTGGTATGGACTGCCTACTTGCGTGATTTTGCCGCCATATTATTATGACTGTTGAGAGCGCGAGGAATAGCCATTTTTAGGACAAATAAAAAGTGATAGGAAACAGCAATCTTATTTTGAAATCTACATTACCCTATAATGACAGCACTTTTATTGAGTGCTTTCACAAAGGTAGTGGAATGAGGAAGT
This sequence comes from Abrostola triplasia, assembly GCA_946251915.1. Classification (NCBI taxonomy): domain Eukaryota; kingdom Metazoa; phylum Arthropoda; class Insecta; order Lepidoptera; family Noctuidae; genus Abrostola; species Abrostola triplasia. Next base: position 4,495,263 of record OX276432.1, on the reverse strand, counting down.
GTCTCTCTGACATACGCCGTCAAATATAATGGGTTCGAAATGGAAAGTTTCCGAGTTTTGGGATGATTTATTGCCGCGTTGTATCTGGCCTTAGCAACGGAACGCGTGAACCTACTATGTGCGGATACAAAACGGGTCTATTTTATTCCATAATTAAATATTTAACGCGACAATAAAGACAAACAATATAAAAGGTAAAATATATAAAATGTCTTAACTATAAAATATATATGTATGTATTAGGTACATGATCTAAATGCACGAGAACGTATGTAAGTATATCTGTACTTTACAAAAGTAGCCAGTGATTGCACTTATATTATTTCTGAGTTGGAGAACGCAGTTAAGTTGTACGTATCCTTTATTACTTGGGCAATATTACAGTTTATGAGTGTAATAAATCTCGTAGACGCATTTAGTGTAGGGTACTGCGCCTGGTGCAATCACTCTGGATGCTCCAACCCAATGAAGTGATGATAGAATCGGTTCATATTAAATCATAAATATCTATCGTACTTACTCTGTGTTTATGGTATATATCGCGATTTGATATGAGTTGTAGAGTCATGAAAACTGATTCTTTTCACGCGATACCCGCATTCAATGATTTTTATAGTTGTGATAGCATTTATATATATTTTTTATTACAATAAACCATTATATAATAGTAACTAATCGTAAAACAAAGATGCCTATGGTTTCCTGATATAAATACTTAATCGTCAGAGTCGTTAACTCTGAAAAGTGGTTTGTTATAGTAAAATATTTGTACCCGTGCAAGTGTGCATATAATATGCGGCAGTATAATCCATTTTCCAAATTAGACTCTGTGTTTCTTTACTACTCGGGTATCGTTACGTAGGTTTCTACACCATTGGAAGACAACTTTTCCGTAGAAATAGAAGGAAACGGAAGACTTTTATAGAGTGTAATATAAGTTAACGGCACGCATAAAATCCAAGACAGGTAGGTACCTACGAGCCGTAGCATTTGATACGCCTTCCCTATCGTATAGATAGACGACTAATAATCTACGGCCTTGTGCGTTAATATAAAGCTGTATTATGTACATCTTCGGTCGTATTATTACAGAAGTAATATCTATCATAAGTTTCTACCCATACAAATAGAATGAATAGTGGTAAATGTGGGAATTTAATTTCTCAAACATGTAGGAGCGAAGTGCTTAAATCTTTTCAGCGCCACGAACTTTGTGGAATGTATCGCAAAACCTTATTGAATAATATATCGGAACTCGTGAGCAAACTTCTTATTGATTCGGCGGCAAGTAATAAAAGTGCGCTCGTGACGTGACCACGAGCGCCTCAACTCACAAAATGAGACGCTCCCGGGGCACTGAGAAAAAAGGAAATGCTATGCAGAGCGCGGTGAAGTTGTCGGTTGCCGCTGCAAGTTTGCAGCTCTCGCCGCAATATGGCGGTCGCAATATGTCCACTGTTGAGGTTTTTGTCGCCGCGACTTTCTCATATCGTCGTTTACGGTGATCTAATAAGGGAAACTTCGCCCTACTCTCATTCAATATGAGACTCCTGTCGGAAACTTTGCGTTATTTGTCAGGGTTCGGTGTGGCTACATTGTATCTGTTTACTACTTTGTTTACTTGTGATGTTTGCTCATACAGAATGTAATACTTACATATTTTCAACTTTTTATGTAGGTATAATTAGTTGGCCCATATACTTACAGGGAACAATCTGTAAAGGGCTGAAAGTCGTATATATATAACGTAATTATTAAGAGCGTAAAAAGGTATAGGTAATAAGGTAACAGTCTTTACATAGGCCTGTAAGTAATTTATCTACCTAGGTAATTGTAAGGGTTTGTTTTTAAACGAAGGTTTTTTGAAAATAGTAGCCTACGGTATTTATTTAACAAAAGAACAGTTTTTATGTTGACAGAGCGTAGTTCCTGTAATAGTTAAGTCAACGTAATAGCGTACAGTTTGGCTTGCGAAGCGACGGACCCTATTCGTATGCCTCGCACGAGGAGATCGCAAATCCCCTTAAAATGGATAGGACGTTTCTCTAAATCCTCAGTTGATTATTATTTATTATCAACACAATAAATCAAGCTTGGGGATATTTAAAGAAGTCTGCCAATTTTCTTAGTGTCGGCGCATATTATTTTTATATATTGGATACGTAGGTACAACATATTTTTCAGAAATATTTCTTCTTTGAATTCTTGGCGGTTTTGGTATAATTTACCTTCTTCTTACTTATTTTCAACATGCCCAGACGTCCTGAGTAAGGTTTATAAAATATATTTATCTACAGACAAGAGCGCACATAATCCAGTGCCATTGCAGACTATTCTTCGCCATCCATTTGACGTCCCGATACAAACCATTTCTAATCTACCTTTAATTTGTTGTATATTAGGTAATCATATATTTGTAAACATGCTCTACCAAATACAATGGTAAAACTACTTACAGCTATATATACCCATATAATAAAAAAACTTTGGGTGCAACTTTGTTACGAATTTGTATAGTGATATAACTTTGAAAAGATTCAGTAGAATTACAATATCGTAGCTATTAATGGCCGTTGAAGCATGGCCAACATACAGCCATTGTGAATAAGAACCATTACTTTTTTTAAATGCTGTACTTACTTGGCAAAGGAAACGACGATGTCTGCTTCATCCGAGTTGACTTCTTTGAAGGTAAGACGCGACGCTTGGGACCAAACGTCGAGCGCCCGTGACAATACGCTGCGGGTCCCGTACGGATCGAGCTGTGATGGCCGCCGCACGGAGGACAAACTGAGGACAAAATATATTTTATTATACACTTATTAAATAATAAATTGAAGAGTGTACCTGTTTTAAATGACTTGAGGTTTTCAATTCGTGTTATGTTTGCTTCGCTTAAAAACTACTTTTAGGCTGGAAAAGAACACTGTCCTAAACATTTCTCTTACTGTGCGATTATACCTATAGAGAATAACATAAAGCTTTAATCAACGCAGTGTTTTTGCTTATCATGCTTATTTGAGCAAGGAAACACTACTAGTACTTATTTCAAAGTCCCACTTATATCAACGTAACCAGCTACCTCTCCAGTCGTTACTCTATGGCTCTTTCGTAGCGGGAGCGGAAGCGGAGGCGGCAAAGGAAGTAGGAAATAGAAAAGCAGCACACAGTGTGATTACACATCCTTTATATTGCGATTTATTTTAGTATAGTACCTGCAACCTACGAGTACGACACGCACGATATCATATTGTTTAGTATTTCTCATTGATTAATAGCTACTATTCCGGTTATTGTCCGGCTTTGTTTTGGTTAAATAGTGGTAATAATAGTTGACGAGAGTGGCACGTAGAAGGGTCTTTTAGTACGCTTATATTAAGGTAATGTGTAGCCGTGGCGACGTCGACGTGCGCCGCGTCGGTAGGTATCGTGCACGTATGCATGCCACTCACTGTGGCGGGGCTGAACCCTATTCCAGGGCTGTGTTGTGTGTGCTGCGGCCGGACAGCTATCGCGTAATGGAATAATCGCATTGTGGACAATTTGAGTGACTCGGCTCTATTTAACGCTCGCTGCGTTCATTACACGGGATTTATGCGTTGTCATGTACAACAGAGACCTCATTAGGTCCGCTCAGGTTTTAATTAGAGATCTAGCTCGACTTAATACGCCACTAAGCGGATATTTTAAACGATAACGTATAAGCTGCAGCGGATCTCATTATTCAATACCGATGTATCGGCAAATGCCCCAAACCGCTAGTGTCGTGGTTGGTTTCAGTCTATATTTGTACAGCACATTTTGTCGGATAAAATATGGTATCCGCGGGTAATTAAAATTAACCAACGCGGCTGTTGTCCCGAGCTCCTGTTGTTAACAATTATTTTAATAAAATTATTTAGGGACACCGGGGAAATTAAACAGACCGCGGCTGGCGGGGTTGTAAGTAGAGTACGAATGTTTGAAAACCTACGTTATTCATTTAGGTGGTCAAATGCATGTCTCTAGGCAGCAGCGACGTGCAACGCTAATGAAATGATAATGTGCAAAATAATTCATCGAGTCTTTTTAATGTGCCGGGCCCCAGGACAGTCAGGCGGCGGATGGAAACCGCTTGAAATTTATTATTGCCATATTAACATGGGCCGCCGCTCGTGCACGCACTATATCAGCCAACTAGTTAATTGCAAACCTTGGATGAAACTCGCAACCGCATTTCGAAGTTAATGTTGTTATGTCAGCCCAAAATAATGAGTGTGGTCGAACTGCATGAGGGAATTTTACCTCTCCATACACGAATGAGTTACTATGTACTCATATTTATCCTAAATAACAATATATAGGTATTATTATATTAAAATAGATTATGTTACTGTTTTTCTGTGTCAAATAAATTGACCAGTCTTTGCGTAATTTGCTTATCGACGGCGGCTTCCTGGAGCGATCTGCGTCAAGCCTGTCATGTATCTTTACACCCCATTACACTAATTATCTGATAATCAAATCCATACACGTCCGCACCTAAATGTTTTAGGGATAAGCTCACACACAATGATCATACGTTAGTACGTGAATATTAATTAATTATTTATGTTAAGTATTGATTATAAAAGTATTTCAGTAGCGAAGGGTAGCAGTTATAATGAAATGAAACTTGCCTCTTGTTGCCGTAACAAGAATTATACAGTCTTCACTCGGTAGGTAAAGTTTTCGAAAACGAAGCCAAAAAAATACGAATACTTTTTTCGAAACGAGGTCAGCAGCTTAATAATTTTCATTTAAGTGAAACACGTGAGTTTGCAAACAAGTTTGTTGAGGTTTTGAAGGACTTCGCGGCACGTTGTTTATTGGTCGGTCAGTTCGAAGGAGTTGGGAACAAATAGAAGCCTACAACCTGACTCGCAGGGGTAGGCGGCTGGGTTGTGGGCCACGTGACGGCAGGCGGAGGCGGCCTGAACACGTGCCACCTGCCACGCGCTCGCCTGTATCACAATGCCTGGTGACGCCTACGTTTCGATCATACCGCTATATAACCTAATCATCTAATGAGCTGGACCACATCTCTATTTTTGTATACTGTGACAAATTGTTAAACCTATCTGAATAAAATTATTTTTATCCTGTACAAAAATATCGAACATCAATTTTCAGGACATCATTGTTAATTTTGTCATAAATGGAAAATGTACAATACAGCCATTTTATTATCATACGTGTTTATCGTATGCACCTATCTATAGCAGATTGACACCCGCATGAGTTCATGAAATCTTTATTCGCTATAAATAACTTCCATTGTTATATTTATTGGTAATAAACTGTCATGATGCGCGTTCGATACTCACATTAAAATGTTTCTGTATAATTCAGCGGAGGCGGAGCACTGCCGGCAGTGCGTTTACAGCGTGAAATAATAAAACATGCAATATCGTGACGACACGGCGACGTCTTCACTACGCATCGGACATAATCTCGTTACGATGTCATAACAAACAGATTTGTAAGCACGAATTTTATGGTCTGTGTCCAACGAGCTAAAATTTAATTTTCTGAAATAATCTGTCAGCAAGCTATTAAAATTATTCGTCCGTGTACAGCCCCTACAGACGTTACACTTTATTACTGGAAAAGATGTTAGAAGGACAAAGCGAATAACTTTGTTGGCCGAGTATTGCTTTATTACCGCGTATATTTCCTACAGATACGAGTATAGCCATTATGTTAGTTGACTTCTTTACAATATGTTTCGTAGTCTTCTTTGTGATTCTGAGTCAGTAAATTTTATCCAAAAACTTTATTTACGACGCACTAAAATTACAGTAACAATTACACGAAAACGAGCTCTGTTCGTTCAGACGTTTTGTGTGTATAGTATCTGAGTAACTATTTTAATGATTACACAACAATTGAACATACGATTTATTTCAGATAGATATTTTAGAAAGGACAGAAATGCCAAATTACTTTTTATTTTGTGCTTTAAAGGGGGAATTATCATAAAAATAATAAAATGTCAGTGGGATAAGGACCCCCGTGGCGTGCCAGGCGCGCCCTGCCGCCGTCTGTCAAAACGGTTGTCAGCTCTCCACTGCCGATGAAGCATGATGCGTTATCTGGATTATTGTCAATAAACAAAAAAAAACATAGCTTAATTGAAAGCTATTGATGGACGTTAGTTACAGCTGTTATACACAATCGAATCGAACCCGCATGTCCCCAAATTTTAAACAAGATTTAAACGAACCGATTAAACTTCCTCTTAAAATCTGTCTCGAATATAACATTTCATTGTAATATTGGTATTCAAGTTTTTTTTCGCATAGAAATGTACTGTGGTTGTTCAATCAAAATATTGATGAGTCATTCACATACAGATATGTATGTTGATCGTTTTTGCTTATAGCTGTAATTGTTCACCCGCGGTGCAGTAAGGCAAGGCACTCCTTTGAATGCCTTCCCCTCCGTACCGCGTTGCCTTCGCTTCAGCTCTCATGCCGCACATTGTAGATAAGCGACGTGGCAATAGGCATTGATGCTCACTGGGGATTTCAATAGCAGTCTACCGCTTGAATTCTTTGATGTATAAAGGGATTTAAAGAGACTCTTCAACGTGAAGAAATTCCAATTTAAAATCGATGCGTTCCTATTTGCAATTTTGTAATCGTAACAATACGGTATTGTACGAAATCACACAGTTTCTCGATTTAAAACGTTAGTCATTTGTTTTTCTACCTTTAGCGTTGGATTTTTAGAACAATTTAATAAGGTTGCTAAGTAACGACAAAATCTAAATTAACGAGTAGAGTTATCTCGATTCCTAATTGACCTCTATCGGCAAACTCCTTAATAATAGCTCCTTTGAATGTCGGCTGTCGGCCGGTAGCTCTCACGTGCACCATTGTGGAGCAAGCATTGATGCTCCTAAGGGATTTCAGAGGATTTCTAGACAACGCTTTACTGTCTCTCTATAGTCTGTTTAAACGCTAGTTCTGTCTCCATTGTGTAGACGTTTACATGTTTATATGGGATTATAATGGCTCTCTAAGCGTACATTTTTGTTTACATAGTCTTCGGTTTCGCAGAAGTTGACGGTACAATAAGTAAACATGTTGTATGATTGGCGCTTAGATTGGGTTTTGACGTTGAACGGTGCACATAAGAGAAATTAGCGTATCTGGCCAGCCGGCAGAGCGCCGGGAGCGGAATTAAGTCGAGAGTAACGTTGTTATGATGGTAATGGCATATTACTGTTCGCTTCGTGCGGACATTTTCCGCACGAGCACAGATACGAAATTGAAACGATTTTTCAGTGATACGATTGCATCGGTAATCAGTGAGCGTGCACATCACAATTCACGTCGAATGTATGTAGATTGTGTTACTCTATATGGGATCGTATTAAGTTTTATTTCGGAATAATTTCGGGAAACAAAATCTGTGTTTCAAAATATCTTAAGCACGGTAAAGTTATAACTAGATGAACTATCGAAGTAGGGTTAACATTATATGTTATTATATGTATATGAATAAAGTAATAACAGTGGTTAAACTAAGACTCAGTTTAAGACACGCGTTGTAAGAACTTTTATATGAGTTGGCTAAACTGGGAGAGATGTAATTGGAAACTTGTGAAGACTTGCAATATCATCGCTGTACTGGTTGTAGTTACGACCTTAATTTTGGCTATAAAACCGCAGTTTTTCTAGGAAGAATTGGTTCATTAAGCTTTGATGCTGATATTGGATAGTGGTGCTTTGGCTTTCTAGATAATAAGATATTTCACTTTTATATTATAGTTTTTTAATAATCGTTGTATTTTAGTTATATTTCGAGTAGAACCTAATCAATTATGTCATGACACTAGGTGAATATACTCGTGCATAAACTATGACGTTAAAAGAAATCAAACGATTTTTTTATAAATGTTAAGACATTTAGATTATAATTGTTTAGGTTCTACTCCAAATATAACTATGTGTGTAATGTAGGCTATAAAACCCGCCGTCTGTAAATTAAAATCTTGGATGACAACATAAGTTACCAATCTCTTTATCGTCAACTACAATTAGCTCATTAACCATTTACGAAACGATTTACACGAGGATAATACATGAACATCTAATAAACACGTGGAAAGTATAATTTAGTTTATCTCCGATAATGTTAGCGGTGGCGCGAGGCGGCGGCGTTCCGGCCGATAACGTACGGATGTAAACGGGCTTTATGCATATTATCGCAAGCTTTCTGAGCCAGAGATTAGAGGGCACTGCTCGCACGGATGCCGAATGTGCATGCCTCAAGATATCTTTCACTGAAGGATGATGCCTTTTTGAGTATCCAAAGTAATGTGTAGAGGTAGGTAAGAACAGCTAGGTGAACTGGAATTGCAAATATTTTAATATTCGATTGGCAAAGGACAAGTTTTGAAAAGAGAGTCAACCGTCAGTACAGGAGTGGCTCTAAACGAAGTCAAAGAATATATCTATCTAAGGTATGGGGTTAGGTAGTCGCAATTATTTCTAATCACATTCTAGTGCATAATTTAGGCAAGAGTATGTAGGTATGTATCCAAGGGGGAGGCCTTTGTTCAATAGTGGACGTGTTCCGGCTGATAATGATGATATATAGGTATGTACCTAACACTACAGTAGCATTCAGTAAAACATATTAAATACAAGACATTTTTTAAATAAAACGTTGTACAAATGCCGAGATATGCTCCGATCGTATCTAAAGTTTTTAAGATAACATTTGCACTCCAGACGTGCTTGTTTATAAATGTGTGTCTAAGTAAGTCTCAGTTTATCTATCCAATAATGCCATCGGCTAAAACAACGGGTGCTATTTGATGTTTCAACTCCTTGCTCTTAGAGCACCAAGTGTCTCAAGTTATTTTTACCGTCCCCTTACCTTAGTGCACTAAAAGCGTTTGTCTTGAATTTTTAAAGTATATATTGAACTTTAACGGCTAGAGACCGTAGGCACAGCTTACACTTCGTGACATTACTAAAGTTTAATCATAAAATATGCTCTTGTTTATTCTCTGTGTTACGAATTTCAAAGCGATATCACTAACTTCGATTCTCTCACAATATACTTACCCGATTTGTGCGTCTGCATACTAAAGAAGTATTTAGTAAGGGTTTAATGAATAAAGTGAACCCCTCTTGTGTTGTAAACAAAGGACAAATATCAAGTATTCAAAACGGCGTCGCGGCGGTCGATTGCGGAAATGACAAACCGATTAGTTGCAGGTCTCTGCGTCCTGGGAGATATATATCCGCCGGAAGTGAGCGAAATTACTTCCCGCGTTGCTCCCGATGCACCGCAACAATGTCCAACCAAACAGCGCAATTCGATTTAAGAACGAGCCACCAGTAAAAAGTCTCCTCCACGTCCGTAAAGTTCCAACTCGCTTGCTTCATTAGAATCGAATTTCCCACGGTTCATTAGAATTCCCCAGAATTCTCAACGTTCGTTAGAAATACTCTAGCGGCAGTGGACCCCGGACGTAAATAAGTGATTAACGCAGTTGGGATTGTTTTCAGACGCTCAGCCGGAGCCGGCGCTGCACCTACATAGTTGGACTGAACTCTTGATACATTTACAATGAGTCGCCGTCTTCCGACGCTGCCCGACCTCTTGCGTCAACTGTACGCGCTAATGTTTGATGAGATTACTGAACAACTCTTTTAACTTACATTTTCATCTCTTTAAATAATGCCAGCACTCGAACAATGTTCAAGTTTTCAGATCTTGTAAGATTTATCTGAACACCGAGCAAAATTATCGTATTCATCTATTGAATATTTTCATGTTATAAAGGGAATATATTTATACTAAGCTGCGTTCAACGGAGGTTTGTAGGCAGGTAATGGGTATTTTTAAGCTGAATTTTATTACGTCGCCATGAAAGAGGGTAAAGCGTAATCCCAGGTATCAATGTAGATGTTGAACTACATTTCGTTGGAAGTTAATATTATGTCCTTACTTTGTACAGGCGCCCCGTCGGTTCTGTCGCTTTATACCTACGCAGTAAACATGAGTAATTTATTGAAATTATTTAAAAATAAGCTACAAAACCAAAGTTTTATTGAATTGATTAAACTTGTTTATGTATTTAGATTACTTCGTTTAATTTGTATCTTTATTTTGTTGTCGCTTTTAAAAATAATAATTATTAGCAATGATGGTAATATGATTCAACATTTTTTCTTGTCTGCGTAATTGAAAAGGCAAATACTGTGTCTGTGTTACGTAAGTATTGAAGTATGTATAACTAGTAGGTACAGCAGGCTCACGTTTGCTAGGGCGAGGTGTCCCTTTTCGTGCGCGGTGTGTAACTCTATTTCCCGTAAGCTAGGGAGGATAAACGTTTGAATTCAGTTTTAAAAGTGTGTTCCGGTTATTGATGACTTTCTGAATACACGAGGGGGAGGAGGCAAGTCTTATATAAATCAATATGTTTTCGAGTTAGTATGTTGTAGAGATAATTTTATCATTAAAATCTTTGTTAGTTATAGGCGCTTGCTCAGAAGTTGTCAGTTGGTTTAGGGACTAAATGGACCCGCACGTCCGGACAAACATCGCGGGAATTCGTAACTCAAACAAGTTTAAGCAAATTTATAACTTCCGGATTGGAAGCAGGCTGTTCCGGACTGGAGCCTTCTTGCGCCACCGGTCTTACTTACACATCAGACCGCTACATAAACATACATACAAAACGCGAAAGAAGTCCTTAATAAGTTGTTAATAACTCGTATCAAGTACTCTAAAATGTAATTAAAATAAATAAGTTGTTGTTCAAAAGGGACGCGGCTACATAAATTAAGTTGTAGCGGTTCTGTTTGCGTAGTCACATGAATAATACAAGCTAGTGATGTAATCTGCTCGCGTTGTTACAGTTTGATCGTTGAATTTCTTATAAACACGCAGGTAAAATATAATTCAATAAACTTATTTATCGCTGAAATATTTTCATTCTTGCTATGAATACGAAAACAGTTCAAAGCGCAATTCTATAATTCAGTAGCTACCCACTCTTTTCTAATGATGAAGTATGAAAGATATGAAAATAGTTTCCTTATATCAGTCGATGTGCAGTTAAAAGGAAATAAGAGACGAAGTACTTTACGGGCAAAGACCGTGAGTTCAGTGGCCTGCTTGCATGAGCGACACCATGCGATATTGTTTCAGTATACTTTCATCATCCCTTGGTTTTCATATAAGATATTTTTAAGGTTTGTAGGATGAATATTACAAATTCTAAGATTGTATTATTTTAAACATTAAGTTATATTATAATTGGATAATGTTCAACCGACACGTTTCAATGAACTTATATTTGCAAAGAGCAATGTACTTTTTATTGTTTTACAGAGCTGTTACAAAACGAACAAAGTTACGTAAAAGTGCATTATCTGAAATACTGTAGCACAGAGATAGAGCTAGGGTGCAAGGCCCTGGAGGGCGGCGCACCCGTCCGAGGGGTGCATGCCCGGACTAGCACCTTTTGTCTCTACTATTACGCCACGCAGGTGACCGCATATCTAACACCGAATCATGCTAGTAAACCGAATTACATGATGCAAGTATGGCGCCAAATTATGCAGCAATCTGTTAAATATGCCATTTTAGACACTATTGTGATGTATTTTATGTTTAAGCTAAAATGTGTATTTCATATCAGTATTCAAATAGGTACGTATGAAAATTGTCTCAGAGCTGCTTCACGGTTGTGGAAATATAAATTAAACAGTAAAATTTCTCCTGAAATCTATCAGGTGTAAACTTACAACTGGCTGTGCCAAAAATCGGTGTAACAAATTCTAACTAGGGTGCAAGTATTTTACCTTTCCGTTTACGGTAGTATGTTGCATCAGTGTAATATAAATTTATTCGTGAAGGCATCGACCGCGAGGTGAGTGAACATGTTCAGAGTTCAACAGCTCCTGAGGTTCGAAGGTCGTAGTCCGCAATGAACTGTCTTTGTTACGTAACACGTGAGTTTGTCTAACTCTTGGGCAACATTACATATTTTATGATCTTATTTTTATTTATGAACTTATATGAATTTGAGCGCTTCATTTAAGAATTGTTTAGGTTTATGAATATTGTAAAAAAAGGGCACGGTTTTAGGAATCTGGTTGTTCTACGAAGGTCGGTATCAGAATATGTCATTGTTTATCGATTTACAACTTTGCGTAATTTAGCACTATGGAGCAATGCAGAACGTATAGTTATAAGTTTTGTGTTTCGGATATGTAAATGTATTATACGTATATTCGAAGTTGGGAGCAATAAAATAATTCAACTTATGATAATTCTTTTCATGAATAATGTTTTGCAGACTTCGAAAGGTTCCTGTGTTAGCACCTAGCCATTATATCATTTGAGCTGTCTACGACGAGCAGTTCGTGGAAACTAGTTTTCGTGTTCCAGCGAAGGTGAGACCCGTTTGTACAGCAGGATGAACGCTGTGATAATCTCTGCCTGCCATCGGGTCGCTCATATATCAACACGAGGACGAGGAGTTTATAAAGAATAAATGGAATATGCAGATATACCTAAATTTTTAAGTAATACATTTTCGTGTGCGTTATTTAGCCACTATTTTGTTGATTTTGAGTGCGATTCCCTTTCACTTTACACCTAACAGGCATTTAATAGCGCTAAACCAATTGTTGCGTAATTACCCACCTGTTTCTGTTCGCTTGCCCTGAACGTTATTTAAATTAAGTCCTATATTACAAAGCGAACCTCATTTGCGTTTACAAAAGTGCAGATCATATTTTTTCTTCTGTGTGTTCGAATTGAAAGCAGAGTAATATTCTTTTTTGTCTCGAAGCGGGCGCCGCGCGCGCCGCGCACAAAGCCTGCCAGGTTTTGTATTCGCTTCCTCACTCACCTGGAAACGAAAGAAAAGAAAATGTTAATTAAGAGCCACTGAACAAAATTGATATCGTCGGGAATGAAGCTTTCGCTGTTATTGTAAACGGATGCCAACAGTTCGTTATAGCCACCAAGGAAAGTATCCTTTTTATTTTAACTACGAGGTAGGTACAATGTTTGCTTTGGTATCGGGAGAAAAATCACTGTTATGAACAATACAACTAAAAGTGAGTGTAATATGAAGTGTCATAACGGCTGGATATTTAGGTAATGTGCTACAGGGCGACGGCGGCAGCTCCGCGCAATGCCAAACGAGGCTGAAACGTACGTCTCATTAACACGTAGCGGTGGCGATATTTAGGGAGCGGTCGCGCGCGGTGAGCCGCGAACTAGCATTTGGCAATGCACGCGCTCGTACACAGCCGGCTCTGTAAACTAAACAACTCGTAAAAGTGTAAAAGTCGTAACGATAGCAGCCGAGAGACCGCCTAATATGAGCGGCGGCTGGAGCCGAGCCAGTCGTGCTCATTATCAGATGGGACGTTCCGGCGCAACCCTTTCGTTTTACGATTGGCCTCTAATTACAACAGCGCTCAAGGCGGCGCGCTTTTTCAGTTGATACGAGTATGGAGTGGGCGCGCATTGCCAAATGGATATATTTATCGGCACAAGCCAAATCGTTTACGCGGTTCGGCTGCCGCGTCCCGGTCGGCGGTTAGCGTTACAATCGGCAGCCGTTTTGCGATATGAAAAAAGTCTCGGGAAATGTCGCAACCGAGCTGCAATAACAGACGGCGTAGGTTTACGAGAGGCCGCTGATAAAGCGTGCGCGGCTCGCAGTGTGCGGGTCGCCTTAACGACGTGTTGCCAATTTATGTTATGCGATAAGCTGAGTTTGTTTAGCCTGAGGCTGTGACGAATTACGAGTGCTGAATCACGTCAAGCCATAACGCCTAAGGCTTTAAGTAAGGGCGGATAACTTTGTAGATGGAAAAAATATTATGGTGCTATTAACTTCACAAAATAGTTTATGTGATGAACGTAGTAAAGTTAAAGGGTTTTCTATACCTATAAGACAGTAACGTGACTGCCTTACAAACTGACTGATTGACAATGCACCGCCAAATCGGTGGATTAGTGATAGAAAGTTGAAATTTCGAGACATTCCCTAGCTACTCTAGTTGATAACTTAGAAATATTTTTTGAAATCTATTCACTAACAGGTTTTTTTACCATGACTTTGCGAATATACTCTTCATTTTAACAACACGTACCAATTATACTTTTTTAATTCATGTCCTAAAAGACATGACGGGTAAAGTTAGATTTACAATCAAGCTGTTCTATTTTACGCCGCCATCCACGTTTGTGCTTGATATTGTAGATAGGTATAATTCAACGCTCATATATTTATATCGTGTTATTTATTATGTAATACATCTTAGTTTAGTGAATACATATTGCGGCTCGATAGCAGCATTCGGAGGTATTTGACACAGTGTTCAGTAGATCCTAGCAACATTATCAAGATACTGAGTGGCGTGCAATCGGTGGTGAGGTACGACTGGAATTACATGAAATCGCTCGCACAGAATATTAGTATGCCAGTAGCGATCGCCGCTGGAATGAGTCGACGTGACGTAGCCGGCATCTACCTCGCTCCTTCGTCAAAGTGCAATAACAGGAATATCTTAAACTAAGAGTAAAGGCGCTGTATAATGTATGCAGGAAATATATTAAGATTTCATATACCTAGGTTAGTTGCGGTCTGGTTTAATTTACTCTGAATATAGTGCATACTGTAAATACATGTTTACCTAGATAACGTAATAGATACATAACTTTAAGTAGTTAAGTAAGATCTCCCATGTATAATGGATTATTTTTACGACAGTTTTAGTATATTAAATCAATGCGATCACGCATAGAGCATATTCTACAATTAGGATTGGCTTGTAAATAGTTATGTATGAGTTATGATAATTCTAAGCACCTCGTAAAGATTTATTTTTGTAACACTTACATAACCAAGTTATAACACGCAATGTAAGTATAATATACTAATTTATTAATATCCAAGTATTATTATTACTAAGAGCCTATACCTACAGTCCCACTGCAGGGCAAAGGCCTCGCTACTCTCAGACTATAAGTCTCTATCAAGTATTACCTATAATTACATATATTTAAATATAGTATCCATATATTGATTGAGTAGGTACTATTAGGGGCCGTAAACCAGTATGAAGGAAACCACGTGATGTAAAATGAGGCGTTTTTTCCGGTAACTCAAAACATGGCGCGTGACTAGCATGGCGTATGTGGGAGTCTATTAGTCTTGGAATCTCGGAGTATTGACGC
Organism: Abrostola triplasia; assembly: GCA_946251915.1. NCBI lineage: Eukaryota > Metazoa > Arthropoda > Insecta > Lepidoptera > Noctuidae > Abrostola > Abrostola triplasia. The sequence goes on along the minus strand of OX276432.1, from coordinate 4,480,011 downwards.
GAGAACCTGACGGCTTAGTGTGTAACAAAGGGCGCTTACGACGAAATTAGATATATTCATAACATCACACATTTTCCCCCTATCTATGCTATATCGAGTTACGTGCTACGGTCCTTCATCGGTTTTCAGTAGTTACTAAATACTACCTTACGTTTCTACAAGTTATCTACGGATGCTGAAATATTTGCAGCTAGAACTAGATCGCTAGTGCAGTGAACGTCATGTAAACCATCTAAAAAAATGTTAACAAGAAATCGTTGACCATCAGAATTAGATATTCGAACAGGGACATATGATAATGGGGAGTGCGGGGCGATGCGTTCGTAGGCGTCGTCCTCGTTGTCGCGATGTCGACAGTCGCCGGGCCACCCGCTCGCCCGCGCCGCGCCGTGGGGACCGTCAACTCAATCTTGCCCCATTACGCGCGACAAATTGGAAAAATATTCAATTACATCTCGCTAAATATTGAATTATATCACAGCAAATTACAATTTTGCATCGGAAACACTATACTTTGGGCAAATTATCAAAATTTATGTTAGAAAGATGAGTAGGTAAGTTCAAATGTACATTATGAAAGAAAACTTGTGTTGCTATAATATATATCAGTGTTTAATGGCTGATTAGTTATGGTTTTGAGCAACGGTGATGATGAAAATAAGTGTATTAGTTGATCGACTTCAGACTAATCACTAATTATACTACAAGTGTATTGGTCGTAGAATGACATTTACAATCACTAGGTACCAAATAAGGTATGTATGGTACTAAAAAACAAAAGTAATTATAATCGCCCCTTTAAATCTATAATTCTATTTTGTTCGGCAGCACACACGATCAATTTATTTACTCGATGGAAAAATAATATGCGAGCTTAGCTCGGCGACAAGTGGGCGCGGGAATTACTCGCCAGTTGGAGTAATTGCCAATTAATCACCAGGCGTTTTCTATTTCAGCAGGCGACGTCTATACGTGCCCGCCGCTAACGAAATTGAGACTGCACCCAGTATGTACTGTTATGACAGTACTCTTCGTAGCCTCGCTACTTCCCACATACTAACAAACTAGGATAATGAGAAAAACGAAGAGAAAACACGCGCTTTACAACCGTGCTGTTTAACATCTAGTTACTTGATATTTTGTTAATCAGAGAAAGTGTATCCATTGTAGAGTAACAAGAATCAATCTATTGTCATCTATTTGTGTTTAAAATGTCACAAATAAGAGCGCTTTTGTGATGGAAGTGATAAATAACAAAATGGAACAAGTCGCAGTACGAAGCCACGGCGATGAGATGGCAATTGTCTGTTGGTCGAGACGATTATTCCCTCGGCTTTCGGCGCTCCGTTTTATTCAGATCAGTATCTTTATAACATAATTAAGTAAATTTCAAAGTCGTCGCGCTCCATCTCCGATATAATAAGAGTGAGAGCTTAGATAACCCGCGATTTAATACAATTTTCTAAATTTTTCATCTCCGATAATTTACTTTTTGTTGTGACTAACGAAATCACAAAGTATCTAAGTATCACGTTTTCTGACGTAGCCCATGTGAGAATAGTATCTAGGTATTTATAGTTATTATCAAGAACACTAACTAAGTCTCTAAGTCATTTAACATAGTTCATTTACCTCTGCATGAAGTAAAGGCCTCGCTTAGAATGTTTAGTCGAATATAATTATCGACTTTTCGTCTTCCAAGAATTATTAAAAGCAACGGTCCGCTGGTAGATATTAAACATAGATTGGGTTTAGTATCGATTAACGGCGATAAATAGATTTCCGGTATATTTTTAGAACATTTTATTTTTGACATGGGTATAAAGTTCTATTATAAATTAAGGCTAAGCTAAACATTGAAACTGAATAAATATAGATTGCTGTCATCCCATCGTTCTCATCATATCGTTCAACAAAACAACACATATAACAGACCTTTCACAATATCGTCACCGTGAGTGGCATCGGCACTAGAAGAGGTTGTTTAAAGACATTCAGTTAGGTAAATGGGTCGAGCAAGTTATTTCCTCAGAGTGATTTATACCCAGGTTATTCTAGGTCGGGTATTTGTATCGGCTGTGATCGCTGAGTGGATTGCCACGCGACACCTTTCAAATAAATTGTCTTGAGACCGGCCGGCGACTGTAAACAACTCAACCCTATGCAGATGTTCTCAAACCAAACACCTTCAATTTCCTAGAGGGGTAGTGCCGGCCCTAAAATTGCACTCGACTCCCGTTTCTTCGTGGCGTAAGTGACTTAGGGAGTTTTCTATTTAAACTGAAGAATGAATTTTTTATCTTGTTTAAAATTGCTTTATATTATTTACTATCTTCGCTCTCTTTGAGGTCAAAGTTTCGTGCAGAAGACCATATAAGTTAAATACAGAAGTTGAATTGAAATAAATATGTACAATGGACGTCGGCAAAGTTTAATAATTAGTGGCACCCTGCATTGCCCTGTGATAACCCTCAATCGCAACTAAACAAGTTGATTAATTACCGGACTACGAAGTGAGCGGAACTAAGTTCGATTGTCAACTGTAAAACTAGACGGAGTCACGGTTGAAATATATTGTTACCTTTCTAATAACGGTGTATACCTAACTATACATAATAGTTTGGTAAGTGAACATAAAAAATTTAAATAATGTACAGGTTTCAGCTCTACGGAATAGAATAAGACATATCTTTAGTTAACATATCCAAACAATTTTTTTTTTTATAATCAACCTATTTGTTGCTTTTTTTTTAACGATATCTTAAACTAATGATAATTGTTCAGACTGCAGTACAGTCAATGCTAGCGTTGATAATAAAAGCAATTCTTGCTACACGTTGTCGGTATGAAATTGGTGTTGCAATAGACGCGGTGTCGCCGCTGCCAAATTACCGGCGTGTGTGTAACCGCCCTAACAATTACACCGCTGGCCTTTAGTGTTTCGTCGTTGTAATAACCTGATGTTTTTGTATTAACTTTTATTGTTATTACTGACAATACACTTGTACCAATAGAACTAGAGGGTTACTTGCGACTTTGGTTGTTTTACCGTACTTTACGTTTTATTAATTTTTGTGCACAAAATTACTGATGTGCGAGTCGTTATGGTTTAATTTTTGTACCATCTTCAAATTACACCTGCACGTTCGGACATCTCTATGCATTAAGAAATCCTATTTTATACCATAACATATTTGTTACAAAACATTTATCAATTATATCACATTAATAAAGGTGAAGCAAACTGCAATAAATTTATGATACATTATTATCGGTTTAATGAAAGTGGAATTCACGTAGTCGGCTACGAGGCGGTGGCGTAGCACGCGACGACAGCTGATATCGGCTTAGCCGCGTAGGCCTGTTAGTTGGCAACTGCTACGAATGCGCGAGTTGCCAGCGCCTAACGGATAAGCCCACCAGTTATACACATGGCAAGACACGAGTATATACACAAATTGTGAGGTACAATCGTCATATACACCGAATACTGATACAGTAGTTGGGTTGAGTTACGCTCTTAATAGGCGGAAAATTATTTTATGAACCATAAAATACCGTACACGCATGAATTATAAGATAAGGTACTAATAAATGTATCAGCAGTTTGGATTGTAAAAACAGGTGGGATGTTTTACGCGATGTAGTTAAAAATGTATTAGTAGGTTTGTTCTTGCAAATTTAAAACGTAATGTTTTTAAGATGATGTGAATCATCAAATATGAATTTCTATTCCTCGCGCATTTATATATACAATTATAGGGCTGTACGTTTGCGTCAAGACGTGTGATTATAATACCGACGGCAGATGCAATCGGACAGGTGTAAAGCTAATACAATCGGTGTCTAAGTGTGAAACATTGCGTGGCTAATCAGGCGCACAGTAAATGCATATCAATGCGGCCAGGTGTGACAGCCAGATAATAGCGGCTAACTATTGCGTGCTTGATGACTGCACTGCTTGATATGGCAAGCATTGCCATAACAATACCATGATTGGTATTAACATTATTACTGCATATTCTGTGCGAAGTACCGGGAGCGTGAGGTCGAGATGCTATCATATTTTAGAGTATAGAGTTCGGAATAGTTGAGATTATGAAGCGCATTCGCTAAGTCGGTCGCAGCACTTCATTTTCCAATAACGAATAAGTAGGTGCTTGTCCGTATTAGGTGATTTCAAAAGCATGTTTTAGTATACTTATTTCACTAAGCGGTTTGCGCTCCGTAACTTCAAAAATAGGGCAAGGGATAAAAGCAGTACTTGACGTAAACGGAGTGTGCCTCTCAGATTACGACGTTTGGAAATCTACTTCGACACGAACACAATACTTTGCAATTGCATTGAATGCCAGCATTCAATATTTTACCTGTTCCGTAACGTTTGACAAACTCTAGAGTATGCCGCGTATGATCCTCGATCTGTATGTCGTAAACCGCCAAATCGGTAGCCAATAACGAATAAATCACGTGATCGATGCGCGCCTGTTTTCTGTACGTTCGTGATGCTATTTTTGCCGACCGCCAGACCAATCGTTTTTCTATGAAAACTTCGATAAGATGCGTATTGGTACCTACACCTTATTGAATATTATAACCGGCCGCTGCCATGCCGTTGTTAACACTAGAATTAACCCTAAAGATAGATTTTAGGTTATTAGTACGTTGAAATCAATAACTACATGAGCATTTTACAATTAGGTTCAAAACAATAATGACTATTGGACTAAATTAACTTAAGTCTAAGTTTAGGTGACAAGCGATTGACGCGCATTCACAACAGCTGCACAAACAGTTTTGTAAGGCGTTAATATGACCGCACCTTGTTATTGGGACTTTATGGACGTGCGTCAAGCGCCTGTCACCTACAAGGACACTGGATCGATTATGAAATAGTTTATAAAACAGTAGGTTCCGTCCACGAGTAGAGTTCTAGATTTGGTTTAGTTTACAGTATCTTATAGACTTATCACTTGTCTTGTTACATTTACTGATATAAATCTCACGCTCATCAGCTGATCTCACAAATTGTACGTACTGAGTACTTATATATTTATTAAAATCCATTAGAGTAAAAACAAAATTAAACATTTTGAAATGAGACCATTATAGACGTTTTAGAAGAAAAATTGACATTAATGATAGCTACTAAGAACCTTCGTTCTGTCGTGGGTAAAAATCGTATTATTGCGTGGTTCATTACTTATCATTGATACGTTTTACCATAAAAAACAATTCTATAGATATTTTCTACAATGACTAGTATAACATACCTTAGGCTGTATAGCATGAACTCAACTTACAGACTAACAAAGCACCACTTAATAAATAGAACACGAGAAATACATTGGCAGATACGTTGAGCTTCTTCTTCAGTCTTCGATTGATGATCACCTCGTCCACGGTCGCTCACTCAAGGAGGTTGTGATGGGCCGAGCAACGAGTGCACACATCACACCCAGGTTGAGTGAGTAACCGGAGACGAAGTTTTTACTTCTTTATCTTCATTCTTGACATATTTTTCTTGATGTTACTCAATACTGTAATATTTTATAATTACAATTTGGTACTTAAGGCGGATGCTATTAAAATACTTATGATTAAATAGGAAACATACATAGCTGTAGTTATTTAAATAAACGATGTATAGACATATTCCAAAGTACATACAAGAAAAACCTACATACAAGAAAAAAATACGTTTGTGATTAAAAATTTACAAAAAACCCCAACTCCATGGTTTTGCTGGAAAAATCCGACACTGCATGGAGAATTATGCTCAAATCATTGTATAAATCCATAAGAGCGATATCGGAGCTTGTTTGACGGAGCGCTGAAAATAGAACGCTGTAAAGCTTCGCTTGTAAACCGATCGAACGTCTTACTCCGACTATTTCAGCCTCAATGGGAGGAACACGATGTTTTCATAATAAACACTCTTATAGCTTTCACCTTCGATTCCCGACCACTACTACAATTAATTAGCTACATATTAATTTATTACCATCCGTAACGCATATGCTCTTAACTTTATGTACCACTTTAGAATGCCAGTTCGTAAATTACGACGAAAGAACTTATGTTGCCATGATAAAAGATGTTTCGCAACACGCAAAATAGATCGCATTGTTATGTTTATAACATCTTTGTTCGGCAATAAAACACAAACAGTTTTATGTAACGCAGCGACAGATTCGATTTATTTATTAACTACCTCGGTAATGCCACACGCGCGGCCAACGTTTTATACGGCAAATAAAATTGTATTGTAAAGGGGTGCGGTTCGAAGGCAACGCCATCTATTATTTACAGTACGCACTGTGCCCGGCCTACCCTCGTTTACATCACAATTAATTTAATTTGCTTTTTCACAGGCTTCTTCCATTCCCTCATTGTGACGTGGAGGGTTGAGGGCGTGAATTTTCTCGTGATTTGGTAACGGAGGCGGTAATTAGAGCAATTGTGAGGTTTCTCCATTTGTTTTTAACTGTTTATTACCGCTCGCGGTTATTTGGAATGTACCTAGCTTTATGTTTGATATCGTTGTAACATTGTATTAACACTTTGTTTTTGAGAAAACGAGAATCTTAACAAAACACGGGTACTGACTTTCTTTTATATAATTAGTCGAGCAGATTTTGTAGCAGGTTTGATCAATGTAAGGCGATCTGAGCGACATGGAACACGATACCGCGGCGAGCTGGCTCACTGTCGTATCGGATATCGCCGGACATGCGCAGGCGACGACGGAAGCCGCCTACGAGCGCACTTCCGTCCGGAGTAAGTCCATACGACATCTGTCATTATAGCATGGATTGATATGATATGGCTTCCTGGCCAAAAGATTGCGCGCCGAGTTAAAATTAATGTATTATTACAACTGTAGCACTTATTGTACGTATGTATATATTTATGTGAGCTGAACCTTCTATAAAATCTTCTATAAATTGAAAACGTTTTTGTGTTATTAATGTATATATATAGGTATAAGACTAATGATACGCTTCCATTGAAACTCCTACATATTTGGCCCACACTTAATATTTTTTGTAAATTCCATTCCCAGAACCTACGCGGTAATACCTATAATTGGCTGATCAATACTATGCACGAGTTTTCTTTGATGAGTATGGTTCTTTTGTCGACGGATATAAATACGTAGTATTTATAGTCAGTATGTGTAGATATGTATATGAGCTGTATGACATATTGTCAGGCAGCTAGGCGTGAACTGTACGAAGTTGCTGTAAATCTTAGTCTAAGTGAGCCGGGATACAGTTTAAGCACGCGCTCGCGTCGCCGCGTCGTCGCCTTCAATCTAACTTTTGCCCGACCCTCGCCTGTCCGCTACACCCCTGCATAATGAAATGGGGACTGTCCTAGAATTCACAAAGTTACCCGATACTCAATAATTACATCCATGCTCCATCACGCCGGCGTTCGTCACGACTACGTATTAAAATGTTTAGTGCAGTTTTTACACGAGATTTTCCCGACCTTTTTATGCGCTCTGCCCTTATCTAATGCGTCGTAACATTTATCTAGTATCTGTCACTTAAAGCCTTTGCTCTCGTGTAAACGGGCGACCTTATTTTTTGCCGAACGGCCCGAGCTATCAGTTGGTCCCGCGACACAATATTACCCTGTACGGCGATATATCGCGTTAGAATCACGTCATCGTTCACTTGCTGCCAGGGCGTGGTTGCTCGACAAGAATTTGCGGGAAGTTTGCATTATGCCACCGATACATAGACACTGCTACCGACGTCGACACCTCTTATCAGAAGTAGTAAGGAAAATATGCAGTTTGGATCTAGCGCTGGTTACATAAAAGTGAGGTAGTTATTTTCAAATTATTAATTGAATTACGGGGGCTTTTGTTGTATATTAATAATAACACCAAGACGGACCGGACGTAACAAAATATAAAACCATATATTTGTAGTTTTTACTGATTAGTGATTACAATTCAGGCAGCGTATGTGTACCAGAATATAATATATGGATTTACAATAACCGTAACCTAAATTAATACTGGCAGTGTCGCCAACTGAGCCGAGTGTATACTAGTAGGTATTATATCATAACGTAGCGTACACTGCGTCTGTTATAAACGTACCAGGGACATCTGCAGGCCGCCTTATGAATCCACAGTATGATGGATGGATCGGCCTAAACAGAACCATGTACAGCCTATGATATGCCATCTATAACAAACCTACAGATATTTGTGTGCATACCGCGTAACCTCATGCATTAATTAAGCAAGAATATTGGTAGGTAGGTACAACAAATTACAAAAGCTCTTTAAAACTTACTCGTAAAATCGCATCGAAGGGTTTTCTGTAACCAATTGGATATTCAACTGAAAACTTTAAAGGCATTTGTAAAGTAAATTAAGCGTACCGGTGGAGTAATTTGCTGAACGTTTTATCTACCCTTTTGAACAGTCTAGAAAAATAACCTATGTCTCCCTCGGAATGGTTAAAAGTGGAATCTTCTTTTAGAGAATTGACACTCTTTGTAATCTTTTAATTATTAGGACAGCAAAAACCGTCTGGTTTACCTTATCTGGTACACAGGAAGAGTAACTGGCAGACTTTTTCAACTTTATGACTATTTGGTGTATTAAAAGTGTCTAGGAAAACATTTGATAATAGTTTGTCCGTTGCTGGGCAACGATTACCCTCTAATCCTTTTCTTCCTCTAGATGAAATCCGCCAGTATGCCAGAAACTGTTCGAGATCGTTTTGCCTACGCTGTCTCAGCTGGCTAAGATCGCGTAGTCCATTATCAGCTACATAGGGTGTGGCCAAATTAGAAAAGTTAAATTAATGAAATGTTCACTAACAAAATGTGCTACAAATTTACCAGAAGTATCTAGTAACTACAAGATCGTTGTCCTGAAACTTGAGTCTCGTACCTACTGTTCACGTTTACATAATTTTAGGTATCGTGTTGTCAACGAGTAGGAAATGAGGCAGTTGATAATAATGCTGCGACGGCACGCTACGAGACGAAAATTCAGACGGGTTTAACAGATCTTATCTATAAGGAGGCAGGTTAATGATGAGGTCGATCACCTATCGTTTACTCAACCGTGAAGGTACAATGTAGCGATATGAATATATAAAAAAGATTACTCGGCAAACCCGCTTCGTCGGATGCACGATGATCATATATGTATTATAAGTGACGCATGTAGTTTGTAACATTACGTGCTTGTACGTATACTTTCGGCGTGTATCTAATGGTCTTACAAATGTATGTATAGGTGCGTTCATATAAGCGACACCACGACAGAGCACTTAGCGGAGCGGCGTTCGAGGCGGGGTCGCATCAATCACAACACAATTTTATATCAAATGTCGCTCTCAATCAATTTGTGCCAGGATCGTATTCCCCACTAAACTACCAACTAGTGACGCTCACCTTCTTTATACATTTTTGAAAAGGGGATACACATCCACAATCCAGGTATAACTAATGTTTTGTCTACACGGCAATTTGTATTGGGAGTAAAGTAGACGCTGAGAATAAAATAAGTATGATAGATAATACGCGATTTTCTACATACGTTAAGTATGTCAATATGGTATGCTTTTAAGAAATATGTATTACATATATTGTGTGATCGCGCCTGTTGTTGAAGGGTGTGGTCCCACACAGTATGCAGTACAGTACATCCATTAAGTAGTTTAGTCACACAAATGTGTATATTTTCATTCGATACTGCGGTTGGATTTTCCTCAACACGCGCAGATGACTAATATCAGATGACGTTGTAACGTGGCCTGAGGTGTTACGTTGGCCGAGGCCGCTAACTTTCCTAATGGATAGCGTAGTTTTGAGGAAACCACTAGAGATAATTACAGAGTTAGCCGCTTGCATGACTGTTCTTAATTGATCAAGACATCCTTACGTCAGAAGAATAATTCTACATGGCAAATTATGTTCAATCTATCTTTTCATTAATCTACGGCAGGAATATTATTATGAAGGCAACATTTTGAACAATTTGAAATTCAAATGTGTTTCAATTTCTTGCGTTGAATCATACTTGTTTTCAGAAAGTAATAATAAGAAATTACAATTCCTTACGATATGAGTAAATCGAGTAAGTTATGAGTAGGTATGAATGTGGCCACACAAAGGCGTTTGTTTATAAAACAAAACAGCCGCGTTTCTTGGTCTTGCAATGCGTATTGAGAGACTATGAAAATAATGGTCTATTAAAGAGCTAGGCTGCTCCTCGTGCCTAGTGCTCTATTGTTCTCTGGTCGACGTGCACTCACGCGGAGTGCGGAACATCTACCAGGAAAATAACTGATAATGATACTACGTACTTATTACTTACATCAAATATTAAGCTTTGAAGCTTCATGATATTAATAATTTGGCAATAAATTATCAACATTTATATTGTATACATATAAGTTTAAAATGTTGGTTTATCAATAGGTACTATATCTAGGTACCTACATCCAAAATTCCAAACAGACGTCTGAATAATTAAGAATTAATCGGACTAATTAGCTGATTGCACGGTAAACCTATTACCACCACTCTGTATTCAATTCACTTGTGCTCATTACCGGAGCATTGCTCCATTCTATTTAAATGTGTAGGTATTGTAAAGTACTTCAACGACCACACTTCTCTGTATAAGGGCAGTTCATTCTACTTTAATAATGTTTTATTGTTCAATTGCGTTAGGACTAAGGCATTCTTGTCATAGCTCGGTCGCTTGTTGAATATATTTATTATAAAGCATGGGTTTTTTTCTGATATCAGGGTGAGAATGACAGCGACAGGGGGCGGACACGGACGAGATAAAGTATCTTATCGTCTGCTATCTGTCCATAGGGAAGCCACTCAATCGATATCTGGATGAAATACTTGTATTATGGGAATATAATGCGATGAGCTATTAGTATTGTTCGGAGAACAACTAATGTTTGTGTAAGTTTAATGTAATCTAAACATTAAATATGCAGTGGAGTTTGGAATTTCGGAAGACGCGCTGTTAGATTAGAGGGATCTCAATAAACTACGAGTTTTACATTGACATTATTCGAGTCTATAGCATTATAAACGAACTTAATTTCAGGTATTGGTTTATTCAACCACGATGGATTTATGATCGTGTTACATCTTAAGATAGCGTAACTGCCAATCATAACTTGATTAATATAACTAAGTAAGTATAACTTTAGATTACTGATACGTCCGAGGATATACATTTATTGGATTCACAATGACCGTTAAGTTTAAATGGACTAATAGAATGAATGTTTGTCGTTGATTGATTGACAATGCGCGTGAGTGGAGAGTATCCGGGATCACTTCTAGTCTTCTACAGTGTTATATTAACAGTTTATTTGTATTTAAACTAGAAACATAAATATGCAAAATATTACTACTAAGTTATATTTTTGAAGACTAATTTATTTATTTTGTACCGCTTTTACAACCATTCAAACATTATAAGGAATTTTATGGAGCAATACGGAAACAATGAAATAAAAAAAATATATGTAATCGCTTGTAACAACTCACCGTTTCACAGCCTGCCTCCATTTTCACTTACGCACAAAAACCAATAAAAACAAGAATAACAACGTAAAAAATAATACAGTCCGCGCCGCTCGAGTGCAATTGCATTAGGAGATGCGAAATAAAAACGAAAATAAAAGACGATGTAATAAAACTGCGCGCGTCATCGCCGCGAGACGTACAATTAATGGAATGTTTGATTTGAATTGTTTTGCGTTAGGAAGTTGGGTCGCGTGGTGTGCGACCGCGGCGAGCGGAGGTTGGATGTGATATGGCAGGACTGGCAGTCTAGTGCTGTGACGTAAGTGAAGTGCGGACGCGGCCGGCACACCCGCACGCCGCCGCACGCGTGCTGTGCCAGTCCGCACACAGGCCCGCCGCGCCGGGCGGGCGGTTATAAGCGCTTACAGCGGGGCGGCGGTGTCGATAAATAATGCGATAATATCGCATTACATACCTAAAAGCTGCACTTTACATAGCTATTAAAAGATAAATTAACATCTGTTAAAGGACTGGCCATTTATCAGTTATCTCTTTCGAAGTTCTCATGATTTCGTAACAGCCCTTTTTGAATATCAAATATTTTATTTAATAGTTTAAAATGTAGGGAATGTTAACTTGGTAGTCACTAGTTAATAATATAATCCTGTATAGTACTTTAATGTAAAACATAATACTTATAGGTACTTACTGCGAAAAAAATATGCTCTTTGTTAAAAAGATAGAGCTAAGTATGTATATCTATTAAAAGAAGGTATGTATAAGTAAACCACCGATATGATAATCCTATAATGTATAAGGTAATAAATGTGTGTGAGTCAGTATCGACTAAGGCCCTGGATAAGGCTTCGCCGGTATAAGTAGCGCCGAATTGTGGCTTCATGTCCGAGGGTCGATAATCTAATGATTGTGGTGTGGATATACCCGATATCTAATTATACTTGTAAATGGAGACGAAGCTTTAAATACATTTAGTTTAGATATTTATGGAGGTTTACCGATGACTGAGTGGAGGCACCATTTGTGGCTAAATGTAATTTAATCATTGCGGCTTGGTATGTTCAGTTTTATAAAATCCGATGTAAAATTATTTTTTAGATACCTTCTTTTCTATATTCTTTTTCGCAATTTCACATAAGTGAACGGAACATTGGATTTGAATCTTAAAAAAATATTTTTTCCTGATAAGTATAGGTATTTATTTGGTTACAGAAAATGCTATAACGAGTAATTTCTAAGACAGAATATAAAATTACCATTACGCATTTAATTGGTAATTTTACAGTATGCATTATGTGAATAACACGTATCGTTGTATAAATTACATAAAAACATACAATTACATCGAGTTATACGTCATATAAACAGGCGACGCTTAAATTGTAATTTCACGGCTCGACGGAAATTTTCATTGGCGATTAATTCTTGTTCGAGATTTTAGTTCGGAGTAGACGCCGCGGGCATAGGGTGCGCCTTTAGCAACGTGTCGCTTACGTCATTATTCCTGTACCGCTCTCCCAGCCCTAACTGTATCATAACAATTAATTTGTTTTTGTTTCTCTTCTGTGAGTTAAGAGAATTATTTTGATACCCTATAGCGAGTTTTATTAAAAGGCACGGCAATAGGAGTATAGCTCGGCGACTAAGGTTTATGTATCTTTAGTTTGTTTAAAGTAACGAGTGTCAGCAGATTTTAAGCTTAACGTTGCGTATTGCATTTTCTTTTTGTTTTAAGTGATATGTATACCTACTTAGTGCAACACAATTCAATAATACTAAAATGACTAAGAACTTTGCACTTTGTGGTTACGATAGATTTAAATACGACTCTACCTAAAAGTTATTTGAAACAATACTTATCAATTAATATATTACTCTGATTCATACTGCTACATAAAATAAAAAGCAGTTACTAGTCAATGCTAATTTTCCTTGCTAATTCTCCTCCTTTTTTGAAGTTGTTTAAAAAGTTTGTAATATTATAGTGTAGTGACACACGTGATGAGCCAGCTCTTGTCACATTTCGTTGGCCATGTTAAGGGTATGTGGAACTGTTACGATACTACTCACCGCATTCAAAAAACAAAGAGCGGACGGCAGTTTCGACGCTGCCACAAATTGTGACAAATTGTGTTATTGAAATTTATGTCCGGCAGTTTTGAGACATAATTGGATGCGGAGAGCGGCAGCCATGTTCCCAGAGTGACGTCACGTGCTCTAATGACATTTATTACGGACAGTTCATTGGCGCCGCACGTCTCCACAAAACGTACTGCTATTTCACATTTGGAAATTAATTTTCGCGGTACACTACGAGCCAATGCCCAGCACAGAGTATGTATGCCGGAACATTGCTGCCGTAGCTAAGCGGATTAGCTTTTAAATTAAGCTGGAGTTTTGTTTTTCTAGTACCTATCCGAATTACTGTTCTGTTAATTTCGGGAAACTTTGTTAAAGTTGATTATTATCATACTCAATTTGACATTTAATTAATTTAGTAACTTACTGTTGGCATACCGCAAAACGAGTTGTAACTTACCTGTAACAAAAATAGTTAATTAGTTAAATATCAGACTAATTACATAACACAGTGTTTTAGCAAACAATTCTAACAATATATAAAATCTAATATAAATAAATTCCGTACGTCGATAGGTGTACAGTAAGCCGGTGTTTACGTCTGCGTAAATCTGACCCAATAAAAGTAATAAATCGTGAAGCGTCACTACACAGGTGGTGATGTATTTTTTCCACAGCAACAATGCGAAGATTGCGTCTATAAATAACTGCAGCAGTGAGATGGGACAGGATGTCCAGTCGGTTCGGAGGCCATTGACTGATTGCCTGGACAGCAAGGACCGACCGATAGGTGGCGTTAATTAAATAATTAATCAAGTGCTGACTCTTGTAAAATAGTGTTGGTGAATATTCTTTATATAAGGGCTTTGTTCAATAAGGAATGTTGATGATAAGCTTGCATTTTAACTAATAGTGAGGTATAAATGCAAGTATCTGTAGTTTATAGAAAGTGAGAAAGCAACAGTTAAAATAATTGAAATTATTTTTAGGTAACATTCCAAATATTTAATCGTTAACATATAATTAATATTTAAACGACGATTCGTTTATCAGCAATCTACTATTGCTATCTATACAATGTATTTATTCTTGTTTGACAACAGCAGAATCAATTGAACAACTTATTTTCTTGTAGAAATAAAGCCAATGTCACGTAAAAAGGCTTTATCTTATCAGTGAAAACCTCCTCTTTACGCCATTACGAGAAAACGTTGTTTTTCAATCATCAATATATCACGTATGTGGGTGGAGAGGTTGAGGATCAAGCTGAAAACATTGGCGAGGAGGAGTCGCTTTCAAACCTGTCAAATGTGACAGGAAAAAGGGCGGGAAAATGTCACTATAATGGATGTGTCACCGGCATCGTGGTATAACGCGACCCGTTGGCATGCACGGCCTCAGATACACTCCCTGTGGATTAAGTAATACCAGATTTGATGAAAATTTTAATACCTACGAGCGACAAACAACCGCAGATGGAAAACGAGATTGTACGTACTGCTTTCCCCGCAGATTTTTTTATAACACGACCTTTTAAAGAATTTATTTTCAATTCCAATTCGAAATGTGAATTGGTTTTAATTTGGAAAATTATTTATTTTTGTCAATGTCTTTTTACTGTACCTATATTAAATGATACCTACCTTATTAATTAGGTAGGATAATAAATATTCATTTTATATTTCATTTGTAGCCGTGACTCTTTTTAGATTAAAAGATACTATAGTGGCTTCCGAAAA
The DNA here is from genome assembly GCA_946251915.1 of Abrostola triplasia. Classification (NCBI taxonomy): domain Eukaryota; kingdom Metazoa; phylum Arthropoda; class Insecta; order Lepidoptera; family Noctuidae; genus Abrostola; species Abrostola triplasia. Next base: position 4,464,637 of record OX276432.1, on the reverse strand, counting down.
CTTATTAATGCTTTAAAATGTTCTTGAACGTATAAGCAATATATCTGCTGTAGTAATATAGAGCTGGAAATGCACCATAGTAAGGTAAACGAATGTTTTCGTGTAATAAGAATAATGAATGCGATGGTTCAGTGCGATAGTCAATAAATACGGTTCGGAAAACATGTCCAACATGATGGATGATGAAAGCGCCGATGTGATGAAAGATAGAGACAGATATCTGTTAATACTCTCATACAGATTATGAATACATCAACTTCAATACTATCGGTTTTAATGGAGTAATATGAAAATCTCTCCCTGCAGATGCGGATTTTGTGTTTAATTTCCAATCGTATTGGAATTTAATTTCGAGTTTCGTCTGATAAATATCATTGATATAGCTCGATCCAATTCTAGACAACTTATATAATAATGCAATATTTGATGTGCAATGATGTGCCTTACAGTACAGGCGTGGCATTTGTCTCGTATTTCACACGTTTAAAATTTAAGGCTACCTCGTTGATATCATGTTGGTCCTGCAAGATAGTTGTAGTAAATGTAAATCAATACTAGGCTGATAGGATATTTTACAGTTTTGTAAACCTGATTGAAATGAAATACTTTTCGGAAATTTAATACGAAAATTAGGATTGAGTGCTGAAACCCACCGAGGTAGATCAGTTGATATCATCGAGTTGACATTTACCAACGGCCATATTGGTCGTTATCTGTCACCGCCCCCTACGATCCGTTTCACTTGCAACCCGATAGGGGGCGACACCGGGCGACGCGTCTACTCGCCCCGTAATGGCTACCACGGCCCCTTTTTTATTACTGACCCGCTAGTAAACAGATCATTCGGGTTTGTGGTGTTATAAAAACGAAATTAACTCTGGCCGGTAGATGTTCAGATATCCTCAGTACTTACTGCCCTACTATTAACATAAAATCGCGTGTCACGCACATTCCGGAGTTTAAAGCGTCTCACAAACATTAACTGCTCATGTATTGCCAAGTAATAACGTCTGAAAGGTACATCAACTCGCATATTCAGGCTAACACCGGGTATCATTCAAATTTCAATCGTGTTCAAAACTTTAGACGCTCGAGTTCTTTTAGACTGGAATACGAGCCCAAATTATAATGCTCACTGTTCACTATTAAGGTAATTAGTATAAATGCCTATAGATAACTACAACATATCATGTTCATGTCTATACAACTGTTCAGTCAGTAGGTATGCATGGTTGATATGATTAAACAATTCATATTGGTACATTTCCTATGCGCCGTCCGCTCCCCGCTGTTCATTATACCTAAATACATAACGTCATTACAATACTGCGAAAGCACTAGGCACGTATGGACGACTACCGCGAGTGGCACCATTGTGCACTCCGATATTGTGTTAATAGATTAATCCAATCAAAATATTAATTCCACAACGCAGCTCGTTCGTACCTATTTACATTTCAATCGCACGATTTATTCGTTGGATTTGAGATATTCATCGCCTGCAATGTTCGACTCCAAATCTATTGGGAGACATAAATACGTTTTTATAAAGTATGTTGTTATCCCCATTCGAGATGCGTGTAGAGCTACGCATGAGATTGGAGTTGTTTCTGAAAAATACTTAGATATTTGAAGCAGTAAGATTTCGTTTTTATGAAATACTGTTTTATAAATCCGTGTTCGGTAGGTACTATAGAAGATTGTATAGTAAAAGTTTGTAGCGTATGTCGGGTGTAATAGAAAAACTCCAATATGAAAATCTATAGATATAATTTTATTGGAAGCAGATCGGTACCGCAACTCGAGTCAGTAAGCAACGTGAGCCTCTCAGAGGGTCGCCTTGGGACCCATGAAAGCTGCTGTTTAAATAAGGGTCTAACTGTAAGGATTGCTCAAAATAGCACTTTGTAACACCATCGACAGAATCGAGAACATTCAACTAACATTCAAGTGTAATATCTAGAATATCGAATCGCAGGTGAAATAATAATATTAAGACTATTAATATTACACGAAGGATTTTTTAGTTCCGGTATGGCTGCATACAAGTACGAGTCATAAAGCAAAGGAGTGTAATCATTTTAATAGTGGTATTGAGAGACTAGCTAAATATGAACGCAAATTGTAAATTATCCAGAGGAAGTGCGGCGGCGCGTGCTCTCCCCAACCCGCTCGGGATTAGAGTCCCAGTTGTGCGTTTGTGCTGTTATTCCAGCATTCACGTATAATATCCCTCTATTGTTTCTACTAGAAAAACCTTTGGATATTTCGTTTCAAAGCTCTGGGAAAATACAAAAATCTGACCACGAACAGTTTTTAATAACACAAATGGGGGCGTGACTCAGTTTTTAATCTTGAAAATTAGTCCTGAGCTCTATCCAGTCGATCAAAAAAGTTGTTACAGACATAGAGAGCGGTCATTGAGTTTTACCTCAAGACAATTGAGTCCATATGGGACGGCGATAACAGGGGTTGGCATAGATGAAATGAGTCGGGGTCGGTGCGCGCTCTCAGGACTCAATATTTGCGCTGCAATACAACCTTTATTGTGAGGATCAACTCGCTCGTACCAAATATAGGCGAGGAAATGACCCACGCTGTAACCTTTTAATGAATAGGCATCAAATCACGTGAATTGTTTGATGTGAACTTAGCTATTTTCACAAATGTGTTTGCCAGTATCCATACAGCTCACGAACTTACTTGCTGCAAAACAACATTTTTCTAGTGTCATTTGTAGGAGTCGCGTGGGATTGGATGATATTACGTCTGTGTGACGAAGACGAGCGTGTACTGGAGCACTTCGCAACTGCACCGACGACAGCTGGTTCTCTTTATTTGATTTCCAACTATACGAAGGAACATTCAAGTTTTATGTCAACGCTGCGACACATTCGAACATTTGGAACGAATATCTTCTCTAATGAGGTTTCAGCTTTCTAGTTAGAATTCGATTTTATATCCACCTACGTTCAGTCGCTCGTATCTGCATGGTTATCGCCACGTACGGGCCGTTAGGTAAGTATTTCCGATCATTTGTATATAGGTACGAGTATGTGTGGGTTGCAAAAACTGCACAAGTGTATTGAGATGACCAAAGGCACGGAAAAATCAAACTTTATCCGCTTTCATTGTTACATTAGGCACTTATGGCTCATTCGAAGGCCCAGTGATAGTACAGGAAATTGTTTGAAATAGGTATAAACATTAAAACCGTTGTTGAACAAACGTGGGTCGCGAATATCGTGCGTGAGCAATATCGTTTGGGACAGATGGCAGAGGGCGGGGTTGTTTGCGTCTGAGCCTCGGACGGTCAACAGCGGCGGCAAACACGCGTGCGAACGCTCATGTGCCGAGCGGCACGCTTGTTGCTATTTTGTATCAATAGAACTTGTGACGCGTTCAATGCGTTCAACGCGTTCAATTTGCGTGCTCTACGCTATGCTATAATGCGGAGCTTTGAAGTGGTTTTCACCTGATTCATGTTTGTACACGATTTTGCTGTACCGCTTTGTGCACAGGTACCTACCTATTTAAACATGGTATAGCTAATATTGGTTTTAGTAATTGGTTTGTAGGTACTGATACCAAATTTATACGTAAATGGTAGCCAAGGAAGATATATTATGTATTTAAAGGATGCAGTTACCAATGTTATGATACTGATGCAGAGTCTATTGTTATAAGTACATATTCAAAAAACGCGCTACGCTTAACTAAATAATTTTGTAATTGAGCAAGATACTGAAAGGAAGCTGCGGGGCGAACAGTTTTAAATTTAAAATAAATGATACACGCTGCACGCTCATTGATAAGCTACATGCAAGCGTCCGCCATCAACATGCATTTATCATCGCTGGCTCAAAGTTCGAATACAATAACCTTGTTAGTTACTGACACTTTTTGTCGCGCTCCCGGCTGCGAGCAAAAAATACAGATGTATCCAAGATACCAATTTTGTACATCATACTAAACTTAGTACGAACTTCGGAATTAATATATTCAAACGTATTTTAATACTGTGTTAGAAAATTCACATTAAACTACATATTTGAGTTCTAAGCAATACGACGGGTTCACGAATTCCATATTTCCTCACATGATAACGGCTCTGAGGAATTCACAGTCGGACATGCCGTCTACATTTAGATGTTAGGAATTTTGTAATACCAAGGCCGTATAGAGCGGACCCTTTTTCAAATTGATGCCACGATACGTTCGAGATTCATCAGACTAAAGCTTTATTTATCAAGCTAACATAACTATCTTACTCATACCTTTCTAATAAGGCACACACCCTAGATTCAAACTTTACTTTAATACAGCTTCCTAGTTATAGAACTTACTCATTATTTTTAAATGTTTAATGCATTTTGACGATGACGATAATTAAAATGTTCATTGATTGTTAATTATTTAAATAACTGGCTATTTAATAATTTTGAAGCAATGTTTTGTCATGTTAAAATGGAAAGCAAAACCGCAACTGGGAACAATATTAAAAACTCTACTACTCTTTTTATAATTTCAATAAAAAAACACATTGCCGAAAACCTTATACAGACCAAAAATAAAACATAAGAATGGTTGCATTTGAAGTTATATTTTGTTTGGACGAAGTTAGTAGTGATGTCTCGGGGGTACGAGAGGTCCACTATCTAAATGGATTTCGGCAGCAATCTGAGGCACGCTGTACCACGGGAAATAATCAATAGTCCGCGCTGTGTGTGTGGCGGACTTGACGCTGATGACACTTGTTTGTTTTATTTCCGAAGGCTCGTTTAGCCCCCAAACAAGTTTGCGATACGTCGTCATTTGATAAAATGACTTTAGTAGAGGCAGCTGCCAGACTATCAGCGTGCAACAAAGTACAGTGGGAACACGGAGAATATACCAACGACTGTATGTATTGTTTGTCACACTTACCTAACCGGACCATCTTTGGAGAAGGTTTGAATATCAAACAACCTTTTTAAATTGTATAAAAATGTTAAGTATAATGACTGCTTAAATAATATTGCTTAAAGCTTATTATGAGATTTATATTGGTGCAAGTACGAATACGCCGTAAGTTTTATAAGATTTATTACACAATAAGAAACAACCGCGGAAACTTTCGTATTTGAGTTTTGTTTCCGCAACAATATTAAAACAGCGATATACAACTGAGAAGTATTGAAAAATGTGAGGCGGAAACATCAGTTCACGAAACACAAGACCGGCACGAAAGAAGTTGGCCGGCGTAGCCGCGGGCCGCCAGTATCGGCAAGTTCGCGCGCTCGCTACCAACTGCTACGCGCGTAGACCCGTCCTCGGCCATGTTAAACTTTCTGCTACTTAGTTTTATTTCACACCCAATTTATTCCCGAGTAGCAATCTAAACGCGATAAACGTAGTTCGCTCTGGCTCTTTTATTACCTACCTGTGGGGTTACTAACTCACCATAAACGTTTGTTCAATTTAATTCCAATCCAAATCTTGAATTCTAAAAGCGCAAGCTGGTCGTTTAAGAACTAGCTAATTCCAAAGTTTCTAACGCTTTTCACCCGTTGTTAGTATTTGATCTTAGTTTTTGAAAAGAAGTTACGTATACATGAGTAATAACTATAATAACGGGCAATGTCGTAAACCATAAAATACATAAAGAAGCGATATTGGTTAAAACATAAAACTGCGGTTGATGTCTAAAAACCCTAAAAGTAGTATGAATCCAATTTCCCTATTGAGGTTCAGAGTGTCACCGTATAAAATAAAAATACCTACATAACAGCCACCCCTTACCCTGCAGGGTGCGGGTGGTACTTGTAATAAAAATTCGTTAATACTTTATTTACTGTATTAGTACACGTAGGGGTACATTCGCTTCATATGTAACGATCAATAAACCTATGCTTCTCGAACTATTTATTAAGCGTGTGTCGCTACGTATATTATTCACGGAACGAGTAAGTAATCCGTTCAGCGGAAACATGACGCCACTGACATATAGGAAGGTCGCAAACATGCTTTAATTTATTAGGTAAAAGGTAAACAACATATACACATACTCCGTATAGGCACTAGTAAAAAATAACATCACTAACCAGTCATCTTAATAACGTTTATATAATTTTAATATCGTAAATACAGATCCTTTACAAGCAAGATTAGGCGGGTTTAAAAGCATTAGGGGTTTGGCAAACAATGCAGGCGATTATCTAGTGAATGGTTGTCAGCAGCATCGGTCTCGGAGTTATTGTAATATGTAAACGAGTCTACCGACCGTCCGTCCGCCACCTAATTGTCCGCGTCAATATTAAACTAAAATGTTTGTCAGCCCTGATATTTGTGTAGTCTGTTATTGTACTAATAGTGGGTCTTTTAAACGCAGCTTGTCTTTATTTCTACCGGTATCTGTTTAGCATTTAAATTAGAATTGATGATATTAAGTTTTTAGTTTCCATAACAAGTTTTGAGAAAAAACAATCTGGACGTTTAACTCTTAAAATGTAGGTTGAAAAAACAGTGAAGCAACTAACATTAAAAAATCGTGAAGATCAACGATAATAACACAAATCTTTATACTTATCTATGTTTAATTATATTTAATGGTCTACGTAAATGAAAGAAGTAACTGCAAAATGTTAGAACAAAGTGTCAGCACTTAGACGATTCATCGATAGTTTGTAATGGAGTAATAGAGTTCATTCAACTTCGGCTGCCTCGTTAGATGGTTCGGAATAAAATTCCACGACAATAATAATTTTTCATTTTCTATAATGTTACAGACCTTTCGGATCACTGAGTAAAAGTTCACTTCGGGTTATTATAAAATGATATTGGCAAATATAATATCGACGTCGTAGGTTATATTGATATATTGTACAGTATGCAGAAAAAAAAAATATAGATGAAGCATGTGCGACGTATGTGTTGGCTCTGTCTGTGTGGGCTAGCTACATGACCGGAACTCCGCAGGTGTCCGGCAGCAGGTGAGCAGTAAGAATGCTCAGTTTCCATGATTCAGCATCCGTGCCAATCTACTTACTGAATATATTTTCTATCAACCTTATGCCAGGGATTTTACGTTTTTCTTTATGTAAAAGATCTCAAACAAATTGAATTTTGTCTTTTTGAATGCAAGTTTTCGTGCAGCGCTATAATTTAATTAACTTGTTTGCGGAGGGACGAAAAAACCACCATTAATGTACTTAATTTGGCAATTAAAATTTAATTTGATTGCGGCTACGCGGCCTGTGCGGTGGCTGCGGCTACACCTGCAGGACCAAGTAAAATGAAGTAATTGAAGTCGTTGCGGCACGTCCCCGGCATTACTTACCATCTAGCAACAATTTGTTTTTTCCCACCCTCGAGAGAAACTCGAGCAAGCGCGCCCTGCTTTTTAGTCCCAATTTATTCTTCCAATAAACTTTTCCGCTTTGCTTTTTGCACGGAAAATGTGCGTAAAATATTTAAACAGTTTATGTTTTCGTTCACATGCTTATGTTACTGCTTATGAGCTCAATATTACTCGATGATACCGTTCGCAAACTCTTAATGCCGTTCGTGCCCATCTAAGTTACGTAACCTGAATCACGAAACGGTATGTAAATAATCTGAAAACTTCGTTCGCAAAACGACCCGCAAAAATGTTGCTATTTCATTTGATTGTTTTGGAGCGTCTGTCCAGCGTAAACCATCCTGTTAAACGTAATACTATATTTGTGCTTACATATTTTATGCGATAAAATGGCGATGCTTTAAATGACCGCATAATTGGAAAAAAAGGAAGAAGACAATCTATGACAATCAGTATTTGAGGGTACCTATGCGGAGAACGGCTGTACGCCCAGTGGCTCGCGACTCTAACGGGCCGTGACAATCGTTTCCATGCTAAATGTCATGGTGGCCATTGTTCTACACCGCCTCCCTCACCCCTTGAGTTACCCGCACCACCCTAACTTTCCCTACTGAAGCACTGGCATTTATTCCCCACACCCTTACCTCCGTTAATGAAAAATGTAGGGCTCGGGATATTGATTATAGTTTTTACTCCTGTTTGCGACGGTAAAATATTTCAGAGTTTTAGTGACGTAATGCAGGGAGAGTTTCGCAGTAAAAAACTGGTATTAGTAAGTTTTGTTGCAGTCGAAGTTACGTACGGCTGCGATGGTAAGATTATTACATTTTAGTTTTTAGGACAGAGAGAGCCTAGGGTTTACATTAATTACTCAGGTTTTACTATTTAACATGTTCTTTTAATAAAATGGTTTTGTCATTAGAAATATTTATCAATAAATGAATTTTGACATTAAATGAGTATTAACATTAGACATTTAATACATGGTCTTAACTCTTGTTAATCAGGCCTAATCATCTTTATTGCCTCCTTAACTAAATTATGCTGGAGAAATAGTGAATTTAGTGAGTTCAAGTGAAGTAAAAGTGGGGGTGGGGAATGTTAACTTAATATGGCGGGGGCATCACGGCAATTTGTTCGAGACGAACCTCCAGTCTGCCTGAGTGCTGGCAATATCAGGGTTGCCCTCCTATTATGATAACCTTTTAGTGTCGTCATGATACAGGGATTTAAACTACTCATAAACCCATTTTTATTTATTTTCTTGGATGTATTGTGGTGAAAGCTTTCCTTGCGGTACTAAATGTTTCTGAACAGAGGTTGCATCCGGTGCACATTGTTGCATTATATTCTGTAGTTTAATGTGAGGTAGATCTTAGACATATGTAGCTGTATACTTAAGAATAGTGTAGATAATAATAAACTAGAAGATTTCTATTATCTCGGTAAAATAACCAAATACCCAAATGCGCCAGCCCTTAAACAAGTTTACGCTTGCGCTATCGAAGGAAATCACGCGAAAAGTAATTATGGATCGGTAAGACCTTTAGCTTAAAATCTGCACCTACACTGAGTTCGATAATATGGCGAGCACTCCTACACACGTGTTAGCGTTTACGTCATACACGCACACAGACGACGTGGGGACAACTTCATTAGGAAGCCATAAGTCGGCGTGAAGAGGCATCACTCGATAGACTTATGTTCGTACTAAATTGTTCCCTCATTTATGTAGGCGATCAAACTAATTACTTTGCTGCTTTTTAATGGACGTGGGGCTTCTGTAATTTAAATCCCTGATGTTTTCTCTAATAGAGTGTTTCCACTGTAACGACATTAATAATGTCAATAACTCAATACACACGTTGATAATTTATTACCCAATACATAATTAATCATAATAATATTGTTACAGTTTCACATCTCATTACACATTATAAAGCGGAGCGTAATATTACCATTAATGTCGGATGCTACCTCATTATTTATTCATTTATGAAACAAAACATTTGACTGCATTTGTAGACTGACTGTGTAACATGAATATTTTGTGCTCGAGAGCATTCTTTGCATTGTATTTTATGCGAGCACTTCGTCTCGTCCATAAAAATCATAAAAACGTAGTAAGGGCGGCCCCCATTTGTTCCAGTATTTGCATACGATACAAACGAGTGAAGACAACGATGTCCTTTACAAAGATCGTTGGCCGTCGACAGTAAAAGTGTATTTGCGAAGAAATTTAATAAAGCGGAAGTGGACTGCTATTAGGGCGCGCCCCTGAGAGCGTTCGTATCACTTCGTACGTACTCATAGGTGTACCGGAGTCCGGTCGGCTCGTCCGCCTTGTTATAGCGGCCTGCGATGGTAATTCATATTTATTTTGCTGCGCCGTCGATCCGCTAGTGAGACCACGTGCCTGCTATCGGCGTTAAGATAAATATTGTCAGCGGAAACATTCTGTTTGGTTTGTAGCTTATTTAACTTGTTGATAGATAATTGTATTACATATTATTAACAAGTGTAATACTTATGTGGAATCAGGCTAGTCGGAGTTATCGCTATTGCGCAGTTGTCGCATGTCCTTTTATGAATGTTATTACATTTTAATTAATGAGCTCCTTTGATATATCTATCGATATATATTGTATTTATACGATTCTTCTGAAAACGGATATTTGTTATTACTGAAGGTTATTGAGTTTAGTGCCTTCGGTATCTGCCGTACATGTTAAATCGGATTTCAAGGAGCATAATTTAATTCTTTGAGGAACGAAGTGGATTTATTTTAAATTTCTCGGGATTTGTCTATTTAGGCGTATCAGGAGCGGCTCGGAGGAAATCGCTTGGAGGCTTTTTACCAACACACGGAACGATTCGCATTAACATTATACAAAGTTGATTATTTTTTTAACTTTCGGACAGAATAACATATAAAGAGATATACTCGTTATTTTAAGGTAATCCGCACGTGTCAGGTGGTTGTACATCCACTTATATTAATGAGTGTAACATTATATCTGTTGAACATAATCCATTTTCAAATTAGTAAACTTATTAGATTAAAAACGGTATCAATATTTCTTTGCAAATTTTTCATCATCATCATCATCATCAGTCGGAAGACGTCTACTAATGAACAAAGGCCTCCCCTTAGGTAAAGGACTATCTATAATCGCTTGACAAGCGGCTTGGAGATCGGATTTTTTTGAGTGTTAGTATATTTTTGAAAGCTTTAATAAAACTGAATAATATTTTGTTTTTAAACCGGAAAAAGTTTGTACCTATAATTTATAAATCTGAATGATTCAGTTAAGCCAAAACAGGTTGCAATATAGTCGTAGCGTAAATAAGTGATAAAAATTCTATGGATTAAATTAAACTAAATAATTTGGTTTTCCTTGCAGGTAACATTCGTAGCGTATTCGTAGCTTCGTAGCATTCGTAGCATCACGTTCACAGGTGTAGAAGATCTGGCCGCATAGCATTGAAGCACAGTGACTGCTATATGTCCATTATTTATTGACTTCCAAATTAACCATATGCTATAAATAAAGAGTACAGCTTAAGTTTCCTAAGACTTATTCAAACTATTTTGTTTTCGTTAAAGGAAGAACGAATTAGTGTATAGTTTTAAGTTATTCTATCGTTTTAAATGAAGGTTCGTTAATGCTTCTTTCCCCTATGGTTAATTCCAATATGTCGGTGGCGCCGACGCGACGCCCTACTTGTTGCGCAAGCCATGCGCCGCCAAGCTCAGTATTTACGCGACAAGCGCCAACCAAACAATATCGACTCTTTCACTAAGTACACTCGATTGATATACCTCTATCTATATACTATCTAATTCTTTACCAATATAATATAGAACCACCATAATATATAAATAATATGGTGGTAATATGTTAAGAAGAACTCTTTAAAATAATAAATTAATTAATAATTTTGGTGGTTCATAACTCTTTTGTTCATATTTCGGGATAATACCATGAAACATACTGTAATGTTTATGGTATTATTTCATCGGCTTATCGAATTATTCAGCCAGTTTCCTTTACGCAATAAATAAAGTCCGAAGTTATGTTTGTATTATTATTTTAATAGATGTATAATCGAAAAAGGTGCTTTTATGTCTTCTAATTAATGTTAGAACTGCCTGTTTTTATAAGACTTCAGTGTAAATGCTGTGAAGGATGACGATTATACGTCAAGAGTAAACTCATCCGGTCACAAACGAACTTCTCGAATATTCGAGAAAGCACGTTAGGGGTAATAAAAGACGGTCGCTCGTGTGTAATTTGCGCCTTTGCTCAGCTCATCACGACCAGATTGAAATTCCTTTCGCAGCCCCACGACGGCGGCACCCTGGCGCCTGCCTCTACTTGTTGCGTTGAGAAACGTCATAACTACCCTTACGTGACGATATCATACGATACTTTGTTTTATTGTGCTCGGCTTATCAACTCTTATCATCATGAAAGGTTCCCAATGGGAACTGATAACACTATCATAACGACAAAATTAAATACGCAATCATTTGTTGCTTCGAATCAATAGCTAAACTCCAGTCTATATCTACACAGTAAATTAATTTACGTTCGATAAGCCCGTTTCTGATTAAGACTAATGTCGCGAATATTGAAAATGCTAACATCGTATTAAAGTAGTCGCGTCGTTTCCATTTCTCCTTAAGTAAAACTTTACAGCAAAGTTTGGGAACAATCGCGCAAATGGAGTTTCGGATATTCTTCTTTATTTAACTGCATTGTGCTTAGAATGCATCCATACATCTTGTTGATATATGGTGTTACACTATAGAACTATACGTATACCTATTCCCCATTTAGCTACATAATATTTGTTTAATATGAATTAAGAATGATCTAGAAAGTCAATTACAAAGTTAACCCATTAAAGTGGCAAAGGTACTCGATATATTGGTTAAGTTCGCAAGTTTTTAATTATATTTTATCGTCGTCATTAAGAGACTTTACGACAGCTGATACGCTGATACATTAGTTATGTTTAAGTGTCTAACTATATAATATAGAATCAAAGCTTTTTGAATTCAATAAGTCGAGTCACGAAGCCATCCTGTGCTTGTGAAGAAGCAAGTAAATGAACTACAACTCAAGTAAATAAAACCAATTTGCCTCGTCGAAGCTCCAATCAGTTTCTTGGAAGTGTGCTGGCGTTCTGCTCGGTCCGTGCGCATAGCGACAAACGTGACCGTTCTGATTAATGGTGAAATGTTCACATGTTATTAATTAATTAGTTGCTACAAATTAATATTGTGGGGCTTGCAGTTGACGTGACGGTGCACGACGCCGTCGGCAACATGCGTCACAGAACGTGGGTGATTGCGCTTTGCGTCATTGCACTTCAGTTTAATTAGAGAAGACTTACACTTTGATTATGCACATAAAACTGGGAGGCGATAGACGCCTCACTTATGAAGAATGAAACCAGAAAAATGTGGCTACGGTTCTTTGGTAGAAAATACTGATTGATTTATTAGAAATTTTCTTGCAATTTCCTAGAATCTAGCACTGGAGCTAAGAAATAATTTGTAGTTTTCTACTCATAAAACTATCGTTTAAATATTATATATACGCATATTTATTAAGAATCGCTTAGGGATCTGAACGTAGTAGAATTATAAGATGTATAAAAGCAAAAAATAAAATTCTTTACGATACTAAAGATGGAAATCTCAGCATGTATGGAAGAAAGACACATTCTTGAGGGCAACGAAGCCCCGAGCGGGCACTTAGCTTCGGCTATTAAGGGCGCTGTGACCGCCACCGAGACGAAACGACGAAAACTATAAAACCGTTAAAGCAACGTTTCAGCAGCCGTAAAGAGCGTCGCAAGATCTGTTGACAATGTCGCCCCAAACCGCCATAAACCGTATGCACCCGGCGAAGCAGTAAAACTTAATGGCACTCTGATTAAACTTATCTCTGGGGCTAGCAAATCACGACCTCCGCTAATAAGCGGTCGTTCGCTCGAAATCCTAGAATTTTTACTGCATACATTGATAGTTGCATAGCATTAAAACGCTATTAACTGGATGAATTCCGGTAGAATAAGTCAAGTGTAGAGCTATGGCTTCTTGGCGCGCCGCCCGCGCTCGCACAGCCTCGACATTGGTTTGTTGTCCTAATACGTTAACTTGTGCATCGTACAAATAGCACCACTAAATGCTTTAGGATGCTCCACAAATTGCATGTTCTATACAAGACTATAGTTTTGTTGTTCTGTAGCTTTATCGTTTGATTAATTTCCATGTTTTTTTAAAGTTACTTACTTAAATACCTATATTTAATTAAAATCGGATTAACGGATAAAAACTAATGAAAAATAGGAAAAGATCTCAAGTTTCACCAAGAAATATAAAGTAACAAGTGCTCGGCTGATTCAAAGATAAGAGATCTCCTTCTAAGCGGGTAGACTAACGAGGCGTAACTTTAAAATACTTTCATTTATAGCGAGCGCGCGCGATATCCAGTACAGACGTCTTTATGTACAAACTTGTATACTTAGCGACGACTGTATGATCACACTGAGACCGAAAAATCGAGATAGTGCGGGGTAATGCGAGGTCGCATAAAACGGCGAGGACTCTCAAAACGCTTTACAAGTGCTGGAAGGATGTTATAAAGGTTTTACGATCGCGTTCCGTCAGTGAACGTTGCATTGGCCTTAATGGACGACCTAAGTGCATAGAGACATTCATGACAGCGGTAAAGCGGTAAGGAAACGTTTGCTATAGGTACCGATGGTAATACCACTAACGGTTTATTAAAGGGAAATAAACGTGACCGCAGTCGCCGGGTGTTTGTTGACGCTCACAATTATGACCGACGCGGAACGAGATGGCCATTCTCATTGATAGTATTGTCACTTTTGTTGGGAGGCCGGAAATGAGATACTGACGCCGTATCCAAAAATGTATTTGATAAATGACTCTATAAAACGTCGTTGAGTGGTATTGTAACTCGTGGACGGTTTGTAGACTCGTTCATATTTACTGCACTACTTAGGTATAGCTACACAGTTACATTAAATTTGATGAGTCGCAATTTGTAAGCAAAATGAACGATTAACGTTCGCTTATCGTGTACATTACAAACGGAATAATATACAAAATAAATAGTAAGTATGTTAAATAAAAGCTTTGGAACGTTACTCTACTCGAGTTTGATTTACTTTGTGTTGAAACGTTTATCTAGAGTGATTCATCACATTGGACAATAATGAGGGAGATTTAGTTCGGAAGTAAAACAAATCCCACGTCATCGATTAGTAATTTGAGACTTTAGGGGTTTATTCCATTTTTCCATTTGCTGTCGGCAAATGAGAATCTAATAGTAATGAAACACGATCATGTTTCCATAAGTGGTGTTCACTGTTAAAATGAATTATTATTCATAATATCGTGGTGGAAAATTCTAAGGATTCACTCGATAAAATACACTGAAATCGTACTTAGTATTCATATATTCTTAAGGTTGCATTAATGATAAGCTTACTCGTATATCTATCTCTTACAAATACAAAACGATTTGACGATATCGAGTAAAATAGACGTTTGACGAATGAGTTGAGCAATTTAATTTCCAGGACCTTTTATTCAAACAATAGTGTAACTGTTTGATCCGAACGCAACTATTCAACCGAGTCCTCTCGTAACTCTGCCCTTTCCAATCCAATTCCATAAAACACAGTGCTATTTCAAGTTTCAATCAACATGTCCCGGAATCGTTTTACTGGGTCATTGTACCAGGAAGGTAGACAATTGCAGGTGGTGTAGGCTTTGTATAGGGTGTGCTAGGCAGTGGCTAGACAGACGTCGGCGTCGAGCATGTTTTAGCGGCTGATCGATACGCCCGGCCCACCGCGCCCTACTTTGCTGCTGCCCACAACTCTATTTTCTTTTGCCCTTTATTTGAATACAACGATGAATGTATTATGAACCAACCCATAGCGATTACGTACCTCATGTATTTTATGTAGTTGAAACAAATAGTAATGGAAGATATTACGTCCAATAAATAATTCAACGTTTGCAAAAGGAATAGGAATCGGCCGATAAAATTCCGATGTACTTACATTCTGAAAATAGGAGTAAAAGAAATTGAGTTTCGAGAAATGTTGATGTATGTATAATTCTTCCTTTCTGCTTATCATAATTATAATGATATATTGCGTTCGCATTCATTAAAAAATAAGAAAACTTACAACAGTCTATATCGAAAAAGGACAGAAACCACTGTTTTATACGTTAATAAAAACAAAGAGGCAGAAGTCAGCGCCATAATGTTGAGCTCAATAGCTAATTACAAAGAATTGTAGTCAAGCTTGTCCCGGACATCATTAAGTAGGTACTGTAAACCCTCCACTTTGTAAACTCGGAAGTAGGTAGGAAATGCTCGCATTTTTGGCATACTTGCGACAACCATTCTAGAAAGTGTCGTTCGAGAATTTATGGTAAAATGTAAGACTCTGACAAATGAACTTTACGTAGATCGACGCGACGTGATGCCATAGACAATGTGAATGTAAAATAGAGTCGCTTACACACTCCTATTGTGTTGATTTTTTAAACGAATTTTGTTTTAAAATATACGTGCAAGACGTTGAATAGCTAAGATAAAAACTTTGCTTTAAAAAAATGTGTGAACAAACCCTGTTCCCTGCTCTCTCGCTCCTTTGTTGTGCATTTGACAGGTAAAACTTTATCAGATCTGTTAGTTTTGTAAAGCTTCGTTCATTTAAGTCTTTATAATATAAACTAGAGCAGAAATGTGTCGCGGAGCAGGTTTAGTTACAAGATCATAAGTCGGTGGTTTCTCGACTGCTTGTGTGCAGTGTTTCTGTGAGATTTCTAAAAGGTTTTCCTTTACGAGAAAAAGTTTTATAATTAAAGGACATCAAAGAACCGCCGCGATGGGGTTACACTTTGGATCGTTATTCAAAGCGGCTGTAACCGAGATAAGGGATCTTTTGGCGCCTTTTCATTGAAAGTTTATTTTATGAACTGTGACAAGGAGATAAATTTGTTTCTACACCTTTTCTTAGGAAATTATACACGTGTATAAATATAAACTCAATAAAAATAATTACGTTTTTGAAATATTATGAGTTAAAAAACTTTATTATTTTAACGTTACGAGTGTTATGGCAGATCCTTGAGTGTTTTCGTTAGTCTTTATAGAAATAATTATAAGAAAATCCTGGCTCATATCACACACGCGTAAACCACGTAAGAATCAACGCTTACACTGAAACACTGGACAGTTAATAATTGACTTTTGATGTAAGTAATTCGTATAACGTCAATATTAAAAACCAATAAAAGGTTGTTGTATCATTTCCTTATCGATAACATTTCGTGATACAAATATAGCATTCAGATAAATACGTGCGCTAAGGGCACGTGGAGTGAGCACATTGATAATCTACACTCGTATGCGAAACAGTCACCCGATGAATACTAAAGACGTAATCGAAATGATACTCGTACACTGATGCATTCGGACAATATCGTTAAGTCGACATCAGTGGTAGAGCAGTAATCAACTCCCCACTGACTGCAGAGTAATTGATTGGTCCCAGACGCAGACAACAAAAGATAATACCGAGTCCCGTGGTAAATGGATTTGTCAACTGCTGCGCCAGTAATTAAATAAATATACTATTTGTTTCTTTTCTTGTACACGGTTAGTTAACATGCGCCGTCGGGCTTTATCGGCGGTCGCATGGTTTTTGTCTCGAGAAGCAATTTGCGAGTCTTAATTGTTCAGTAAGGTGAGGTGTCGAGTTTGTTTACAAAGATTCTAAGCTTAGACTCATTACATTAACGTTGTTAGTTTCAGGCTGCAAATACATAGATTGAAACTACATTTAGTGAATTGTAATTAAGTTTTGGGCTTATTTTTGTAACGAATGATGCTGATTGTAAAATGTGAAAGTTTAATTACTTTAGCAATTACTGTATTTTTCGTAATATTTATTATATTTTCTTCGAAGATAACTCAGAATTACCGTTTCCTTCAAAATATAGGTACAATCAATGGAGAAAAACGAATAACTTTTCATATTAGATCCTTCGTCACCTTGGCATGTTAAAAATAGATTTAAGATTTTGTCACCCAGAGAGCGGGTCGAGTCCGAAATCGTTGAGACAGTGAGTACTTGGCAAAAACTGTCTATGATAACTCAAGTGGAAGTCAAGTAAATGTATGCTTGCATGATCTGCAAATGTATTTTTGAGTCTAGGCAATTTGATGTGACATTAGAGATAAATTGTATGTAGTACACCAAATATGCAGTATATTTCATGAAAAATGTTATGTTAGTAAGCCACACGCACATTATCGAGCAGTTTCATATAACTTCTTTGATCAAAGAGACATAAACTAAAATCGTCCAAAACCCGCGCACTGTGTGACAAAAGCTTTATCAGTATTCGATATGTATAAAATATTAAAACATAAAATACACTATCAAACTCTTTTTAATCCTTGGCAAACTTACGTGGCGTATACATTATAGTCGGTGAGGGTAGGGGAGGGTGGCACATCAATCACCAAAACCTTTTTGTCAAGTTGCCACTTCGACACGTTTCTCCAATGTTATGGTTAATTCAAGATGGGAGTTTGAGCTTTCGAGGCTGAACTGATATATTTGCTAAGAGAAGTACTCTTATCGTAAATATTATTAAAAATCGGTTTAAGAAAATATCAAAACTTCTACGATTGTGTCTAATTATCTAGCTGTAAACTTAAAGCTCTGAAATTCCTATTTTCCAAATGTTAAATGTATTTAACTGAAATGTATAGGACGGTATAGGACGAACTGTAATGATAAAGCCGATTAACTTAGTTGCGTTATTAAATCGTTTACGTAGACATAGCGAGTTGATACTGCATCCCTGTGGGCCCGATGAGCCCGGTGCGCCCAGTGAGCCCGGTGAGCCCGCTGCCCGTTGCCCCACCTGATCCCTTTATATGCTCTCTCAACCTTTAACTTTTTAAAAGACCTTCTCTGTCTACCGACAAACAATTTAACAGTATAACTTCGTCGAATAGACTTTTCGGAGGAGATTTGTTATTCACTCAAAAGTTTTAAGTGGCTGTGAAACATCGTTGTCAAAGAATTAAATAACTACTTGCTTTAAACGATTCGATGCTTTAAACTTGTAATCTTAGGGTGTATAATTGTGTGTAGTTCGTTCGTGAACAGTTGTTAGTCGACACGTCGATCTGGGAAGTTTCACCGTCAGGTTGTGGTGAATTGACTGTATTTCACTTGACGGAATGTAGATGTTTGTACTTATCGCAGATCGGGTTAAACTAACTTTAATAGAATTAGGATGCCTTTCCTTTGGGAAAAATAAAGTTTGTCCATTATGTTACACGGAATAAATCAGTTTAGATTGTATTTATATACATAGTACATACGGTTCGAATAATGATGATTCATGTTATCAAAACACTCTATTTAAAAACTTATACAATATTATAAGTGAATAAATGATATATAACAACATAAACAAATGATATGCGCAGTTCAGTGCATCAGTTCTTTAACCTCTAATATTTGTAACGACGTAAACCACTTAACAGATATATTTCCAGTTTTATCAGACGGACCGAGGTCTAATCTATTAAAGCGCGGATTAGAACTTCTGGCAGCAGTTATAAGCGTCTGGGGGCAATAAGAGTGAGATTATTTTCTCAAATTGCATCCTTTGGTATATAAAAGAAAAGGCTAAATTCGCCGTTATTATAAAAGTCGATGTTCGATAAGAGCTGTATGATAGCCCCCCGGCGCGCTGGCCGGGCCCTCCATTAGGCGAGCGTGTTGGTCGCAGAACCCTGCGATGCCCAGCGTGGCGCCCGCTGCCCCCGACTTCAACGAGTACTTACTTTTTCAAAGACAGTCGTAGAAAATTAGTTTCATCAACTCAAGGAGATTCCTTACTGTTTATTTTTTCTGAATACCGAAATTATTTTTTATTTAATAAGTTCCTAAAATAGGTTACAGACGACGGTATTCAAGTTAAGTATTTCATGAATTTAAATGATAAACTAATTGTGAATGATTCAAAAGAAAACAATCTGGAAAAGCTAATAACACTCATTTGAAAATTACAAAAAAGGCTGGCGTTACGAGTGTCGGTGTAACTCGTTAGTTTCCCCGGACACGGGATAATTGTGATAACCGCATTTATCCATGTCCGTGGAACTCTTGAATGTAAAACTTAATTGAGTTATTTTCTCTGGCGGCTGGCACGTTCCGACATGCGTACCTGCATGCCACATATATCCATTATAATTCTGAATATTAAAAAGTAAAAAACAATCAAGCGAATGAATATTCTACATGATCAAACAGTTACTTTGATTGAGCTGTAATATTAGTTGCCAAAGTATTTTATATTTACACTGAATATAACCAATGTAACGAGAACCGATCGTCCAACTTCATTCAACATATCGAAGATCCCTTTGACAAAAGGACAATGGAGTGAAAGATGAAATGCCACGATTCTAGTGCGTGGTAGCTGAAACGTAGTTATTTTCGATATTAGATAATCCCATAATACTATTCAAAGCTCAGTACGGTTCAGAAAACTAACTGAAAAAGAATAGGTAAGTGTAAGAGTATCAAGGCGACGGTTTCAATGGCGTGTAGACTACGAAGCAGACGGTGAGTTAATGCAAAAATGCATAAGAAGATGGATTTTCATGCTCAAAGAATTCCATTCACAACGTGCCAGTGTCTGCTAGATTAAGTAGAACTTTACTGCGAGGAATAAAGTTTGAAATAGAACTCATTTTGAATTTTAATCGCATAATATTGGGTCGAGTCCTTAAAAGCTTTTTTGTTGGCTGGTTTACACAGAATTTTGTAAAAACTTTTTGTTCACCGGTGATATTAATTTCGCTAAATTATTGTTTTTAACTGGATTCTACATTTCTAGGAGTTTTAGTTAATTAGTGTTAGATCATTTATGGTCATAAAACGTGAAAGTTTTTAAATATAACACTAGAATCCATTTAAATAATGAGAGGTAAATGTGTAGCGCACACGTAAGATCCACGAGATTCTGTTTCCGACTGTGTAGCGTCTAATTACAAACGTTGAACGGAACTTTTTGTTCTGCCAGATTGTCGTACCACCGAGTTATCACTTCAAATTGAATATTAAATTTCCATCGCAAAACGAGGAATTTTAAATTCGTTAGCTGCACAGTTATTTGGATTGTTTTTCCTGCACACTCTAATTCTACAACCGGGGCTACAAAGTTACTTTCCCGAATAAAAATAACAAAAAATAAATTAAGATCGTAAAATTACTGTGTATGAAACTTAAGTCGTAGAATTGTACGCAGGAACTTACTATGTAAGCGTATGCGATGTTGTAATTGGTATCATATAACGTAAGTACACAATATTAATGCTTGCAACGCACGTACAGCTGCAGCTATTTCGGCAATACGACTGCATAATCCGCAGCATCCTATTTTGTAGCGGCTGCATAGCGTAATAATCTCAGCTATTCGGTGGGCTTCGTCAGCGCTCGGCTCGACAGGCACTCGAGGCGGCTCGAGTCTCGGGCTCAAGGCTCGAGGTGGCTCGAGCCCGCGGCCTGAGAGTGCTGGCGCGGCGGAAGCGGGCCCTTACGTGCTTGTCGTCGCGACACGCCGCCTTTGTCCACCCACTAGGCTTATTTGCTGAACAATGAAAAAGACGAAAGCCTCCGACATATTTCTGCAAAGCTTCTGCGATGACTCGAAGAAAAAAGTATTTATCGCGTAAAAAATATGCCGTGATTCGAAAATAATAGACGCCGCTCGCCGTCAGTTTCGAATTCATTGTATTGATTGATGAAAAGGCTATTATGAGATTCCACCAGATTTTGTGAATTTTTCATTTTCGTTTAAACGCGACTTTGCAATAAATCGATTTTGGGCCCAATTTATCAAGCTTTCTAAATACTCGTCTTAGGCGAGTCATGACTGTGAAATTGGGAGGGACTTTAGAAATGGCGAAAATTATTTTAACATTCTTACCGCATGACGTTTTAGACGCGAGCGTCAATTAAATTCAGAGGGTGTGAGCTCTAAGTGGGTAGGTACGTGTACCTTTAAAATGTTATTAAGGTACAATCCTGATTTGATTCCAAAGACTACTACAACGGTAGAATACATAGATAGCTTTATAATTATTAGGGACGTACACATTCGAAACGTTCAACATTGATGTAGGCGAGGATTTTGTGATTAGATACGCGTTTCAATTTCTCAATTCAGTCGGTCCGTCAGAGCGCGTGAGCGATGCGCACGTCGAACCAGCGTGACAGGCTCCCCCTTGTGGCTAATACACACTGTTCTCTAACATCGAGTGTCGTGTAAGTATTTTCGCTTACACGACACACGATTTGATGGAAAATGTAATGTTTAGCAAAGGCCAGGATTTGTACACCTATCAAGTAAGTGTAGCTACTATTAACTTAATTCATATTTTATCTTTACGTATGGGTGTATTTTTACTAACTACTGAACTATTTACAAAGTTAGTATTTTGAAGAAAGGTTCTAATAATCAATAATATTTACGTTACCATCTTGTTAGAAGGTTTGGGAAGTTTATGTTTCAATGCCGAGTTCCGTGTATCAAAGGAGCTGTCATGAATTTATGAAAATAATAGCACGCGATCATGTCGGTTTTCAACCTCTGTCATCGTAGAGTAACTACAGTCACGAAACAAACATTGCTACCGAAGTTTTATACCTAAGTACTAAGTACATAATGCTTTCAGCTATTCTTCACCGTTGCGATTTTTTGCTACCAAGGGGTTCGTACCTGTACTTCGGTATCGGCATTTAAAATCATGTCAAATCAAGCGATTTTGCTACGGAGGATTGTGGAGGAGAGCACTCGAAGCGGCCGAAGGGTCCGGAGTGCACTCCTCGCGAGCCCGTCACATTATTCGACCTACTTAGCGGCGGCAATAGGAGACACGAGCCCGAGGTGTCGCCTGTAGCCGCCTACTTGATACTGTCGTGCTTATAGATGACTCGCTGTTGAGATCTCCGAGTATTTTTATGATCCTTTTGTGAACACTTCGAAATTATAACATCCTGATAGGCGCTCTACAGCACTTTAAAGACAATTGAAAAGTGACGATGCTTTGTGTTTTTTATTACATCATTTTCATATTTCCTTTTCAATATTATAAAATGAGGAGTGACACCAAGAAACATCTGGAATTAACGTAACGCCAGCGAGGTCCTACATGTATGTATAATATTAAAAGCAAGAAAATAAAGGCTCAACGAAAACGAATTGAAAAATTCAGTCAAGTGAATTACGGGATAGCTCCTAATGCCAAGATTAAGCAGGATTGCCTTTGCTT
The DNA here is from genome assembly GCA_946251915.1 of Abrostola triplasia. Taxonomy (NCBI): domain Eukaryota; kingdom Metazoa; phylum Arthropoda; class Insecta; order Lepidoptera; family Noctuidae; genus Abrostola; species Abrostola triplasia. The sequence continues at coordinate 4,441,870 of OX276432.1, read as the reverse complement.
GAATATTTCCTTCCACTTCTGTAAATAAAACACCCACATCTATTGGGTTGGTAAATTGAGAGCTCAGCAAGACAATTTACTTTTGTAATTTTCTTTTTATATCAAAATCTGGTCAAGTATATTGCGTTAGATGATACGAGCGGTTCGATATCGGTCGGCGAGTGACAGTGGCGGCCATATTGGTCGCATAAATCATGCGGGGTGGTGAAGTGACACCGCGCACCGTAAGCGATCGAGTGTCAGCCGTCTAGAAATAAAAGCAAGAAAATTTTTCACTAGTTGAGTGGTTTACTCCGAGGCATGCGGTGAAATTTGTCTCGTCTGCTACCCTACCCACTTACTTGTTGTTTATGTTTCGTCTTCTAATTTCGAGACTCGGTTACTTAAGAACTTGGTTCGTGTGGTTTATCTGCGTTTGTGCACATTATTAAATGTTTGTGTTTAGTTTTAAAATGTTCCTACTTTGTTCTTACGCGTCCTTGGCCTACTGTCCGGGTCTGTAATAATTTAGAGATACGGTTGTACTCTCAATAGCAATTAGCAAACTTTATAACAGTTATGTTAACGGAGCTATAGGAATTCCCCTATATAACTTTTGGAACCATTTCGTTACCTAGTTATTTACTTTCGCAACGTTAAATTGTCGCAATATTATTTCAGTATTTTTAAATTTAAGTTCGTTACAAATTCAATCGCTTGTGTCTAACCTAGAAACTCGTAGCACCAAAAATGTATAAAGCTGCTTAAAGTAAAAACTTTGCGAGTAAACAGACAGGCACTTAGTTATATTATATTAGTGTGGATTACTAAATCAAGTCTAGCTGCATTAGCGATGGGAAAAGACATCGATACTCGCGCCGCCGGCGTCGAGTTTCGCGCGGTTGCGTGTTAGCCGCAACTTGTGCATTCCCAGTGCATATTACTGTTACAAATCAACACACACGGGAATTTGCAGCTACTTATATCTATATGATGCCTACCTTCATGCTTGACATCGTTAGATTGATTGGTGGTTTCTAGAAACATACCTATACCTAGATATTCTTGTAATGGATCATTTTAATTAAGCTTTGTTTAACTTTAAGAATCATTATACAATTATGTGGTGAGAAAAATTTGGTAAATCTTTATTATTGTCTGGCTGTGTTAGCATCAGTAGAGTAGCAACTACTTTTTACTGTTTGTCAAACAATCGAATGTAGCCTCTCTTGATTCATACTAAATTATATATTTACTAAAAAATTCTTAAAGTTTTTGCCTGTAACATACCTTCTCCATTTATTTAAGCAAATTACATCCTTTAACTATAACATGTTACTATTAAGTAGTGCCTATAATTAATTGCATTTTACGAAGTCATATTAAATGTAACGATTACTTGTAAGTTAAGTAAAGGGCGCCTAGTGTCACTACATAGTATATTGGGATTGCTTCACGCATTTTCAGCACGCGACTTCAAGGAGTGGTTGACACAGCTCACGTAATAAACCTCCCGTTGTGTAGGCACCTTTTGGTACTCAAGTAATTAAATAATAGACAGGCAGAAGGATTAGAAAGGATCATTGATATCTTTGTACAAATATAGTTAAACTTTATGGGTCATTAAGACGGATAACTGTTAAATTTTATTAACACTGAACTATTCTAGAATGTAGGTTGTGTACTCTGTATTTGTTCAGGTAATTTTACCCACGATTTATTCCTAAAACTATATATTTACCATACAAAACACGAAGAAATACTGAAGGTTCCACAACCAAACCGATTACAGACGAAGCCTGTCCCTTGCATAGGTAAACTCTTCTAAACTAAGCAATGGGAAATAAAAAAGCACTTCATATCGCACACGTCTCGAGGCGTGACCGAATTTTCCGTCCTCTATGACACAGTCAATATTACCCTATCTTTTTCTTTTATGTTAAACCAATTTCGTTCAGGGTAAAAATCAAAATAAACTCAATGTGTCTTTCATACATAGTTTGGTCGACCGAACCAAAAATTCGGCAAAGTTTTGAATAATAAAAACAACTCCACCGTACTTGATATCTAATATTTCAATAAACCTCCAAGTTTTGGGCATGAGAAAATGGAGAGGCGAAAAATTACATTACGAAGGTCTAGCTGATATTGAGGCTCTTATCAGGCGCACATGTAGCGTAGGTAGGGACGAGATGTCATAGCGTGCGGTCACATGGAGTTATTACATGAATAAAATCGCTCGTACGACTTTCATTTCGACGTATCTAGTTGAAATTGTGATATAGTAGACATGAAGCTGTGGGATATGCATCCTTACTTTCTGTTTAGAATACGTAAAACAGAGTGCATTACACTTTAGCATACCTTATATGTTATATGGTCCAAATACGTTTTATTTGAGCCATCTTCACTGAAAGGGAATACATTTTTATTTGCTAGATACATGGTCAGCGATATAAATGAACATATACGATGTACGTGCCTCGCCGTAATGCTCTTATATTTTATACGAACTAAATACGTTTTACATGACAATACCTTGCCCACTGAACCGTTAGTTACTTTCATGTTTCAAGTATCTTATAAACCTTATAAAATAAAAACAACCCGTATCAGAGTTAATAATTTAACATTGAAGAGGACACGTGTAGCCGGTTTATTACTAAATCAAAAACGTATTAAACAATTTCCCCAGTTTATACTTTGATGAAGACACTCTTTCCATCTATTATCTTATTGAATATTGTAAAAGCCTTCGCGTAATTCGAAAAATATTCCACTCGCAGTTCCCTAAACGTTTAATATTGGATAAAATACACCCTAACGTTCCTCCGTATTCCCCCGTTGTTCATATCGGCATGTTATTCAGATTATACACGAATATTTCAATGCTTTCTACTAAATTACAGCTCACGAAACTCTTTTACTTAATGTCGTACGTTGACTGGAGCGTGCCGGCTGTGTACATCATGTTACAAGCGATAGCGAAATTATAATAAATAAATTGTAGGTACACATACACGTAATGGAACACACGAGGACCTATCATTACGTTACGTCATCGTTGTTTGTAATTTACTTTCAATTGATACGAATACTACATCAGACAGAATTTTCAATTCATGGTTCCACTTAAAGTATTATGTACGAAGAAAAATACATTTAGGAACGTAAAAATAATGATTATATGAAAATAACAGCACCTAATGGGTAAACCACTGGCTAATGGATTCTCAGTCCCGTATTTTTTCGTAACCACGAAGTCCGTATATAATTTGCATACTGTTATTATAGACGAAAAATTGCAACACATTAAGCGGCTCCGTCTTAAATTGTTAGAGAATGGATTTCCTTGAGCAAATACGCCCGTTTCATTATTCTAAACAACGAATAAATTTACCGAGGGAAAACAAAACAATTGTATTCATTTTGAGCGACTGCGGTTGCTGCATTACTTGATCAAATTATTCATTCGTACTTTTTATTTTCCCTTTGGTTCTTATATTGTTCGCGTTCAGCGTTAAAAGAATATCACCAGTATAACAACACTCTGAAAACAAACCAATTAACCTTCTGATTGGGATGGCTATATAAAATAAAAATGCTTCAAATAGCAACTGTCAGCATTTTGGACGAAACGGTGCCCTTTAATTAGATTCGAACCGGGCATAACCGGCTTATTCCAGCTTAGGCCGGTTTCGCGTAAACACAGCCGTGCCACTGCAAAAATGACCAACTAATTGGCTTAGAACATTGTGTTACGCAGTTTTGGTATCCAATATTCAGTGGAATTGTGCTTTGTAAAAAATAACACTTGTTCTTGTTAGTCCAATTTAGATAGTCGCTACCGGTCGGTCGGTCGGGAGCGCGTTTTCTCCTTTTGTTTTAGTACGACGATTTGGAGGCTTTTAGCCGTATTAAATAGTACTTGGTAAATACTTTTTAACGTGGTCCCAAAAGTCCATTAAATGCCAAAGGTTTGTGGGGAATACGGCAAGATGGCGTGTTGGCGTGATTGTCGCGGTGAGTCGACTTCCGCTTGCCGGTGCTTGTGTACCGGATGCGTTACGTCTCCCGCGTCTACCGGCTGTTTCCAACTCATCTTGGTTCTTTGTATGTACACTTGCCACGACACAGCGAAATTTTAGGGTTAAGTATTTTGCGCTACACCTTGTACAATACAGATAAGGTGATATTGGTAAGGAATAACCTCATCTTCGTGCGAGTACTTTACTTTAATGTATCCAGATAATATTAATTCCTACCAAGTAAATAATAAAAGCAGCTCACAAGCATGCAAGTATTACAAAAAGTCAAAGCTCAACGAGCCTAAGTGGGTCTCAAAGAACCTCTATTCGGTGGGTATGTTAATTTAACGAGCGTTTATTAAGCAAATAGCCGAGAGTTCTGTAACATAAATGAAAGTGTTGTTAGGTCGTTCTGGGGCGGGATGCGCGCGTTATGTTAGTCACACTTCGTTGGGTGCCGTCGCAACCGAGGTTTAGGTTCAAATACTTTTCATGTGTGTAAACAAAATGGTTCTTACGGGACCAAAATTTACATCGCTTGATTTCCTTTCAATTAAATGCCTTTAAACTCTTTGACATGGCTCTAAAACTTCACACTCGAGTGACGCTTAAAGAAAGTTTATTTTTACACATAATACGGAAGGTTCGGGAAGGCAAAGTTATATTTAGATGCGTGTCCATTTAGATATTGAGTAACAATTCCGGTTACTTATAATAACTTTTGTTTTTTCTTGGCGTAACGTATTATATTACGAGGAAAATATATTACGCAACGCGCGTGTAGGTAGACGTGTTTGTAAATATGTACAAGAATAAAATAGTCATTCTACCAGCTATAACAACACGACAACCATAACAAGATATAAAATTGCGCTGAAATAGAATATCCCTTAAAACATTTATACTTTCAGCGCGATGAAAAGTTAAACTACAGAATACACTGTCAAGTTCTCGGCGTAAGTAAAGAGTAAAGCTTCATCTCCACAATATCATTGTTTCAAGCACGTTGGAAATAGAAAAAGTAGGAAAGCGGTGAGTGTCCCAGTTATTCCCGGAGCTACAGTTTCAGACGACCGCAACTAGACACGAACTTAGTTCAGTCGAGTCACCTCAAGAAAGCTTTCGCGTGTATTAAGCCTATAACAAACTGTGAACTTCCACTACACAGCCTCTGCACTAAATTTTGGGGTTTTATTGAGCCGTTTTTTCGGGAGGCTTTATGTGGAGACAACGTATGTTCTGTGACAGCACCATAAATTCGAATTTAAATAAAAACCTTTTGTTATTTGACTTTTACTGGCTATAAGTTTGAAGAGATTGTAGCAAGCTTTTAGATAATCAAAACTGCTCGGTAATAATGCTTACACAATTAACCTAATTTGCGATGGAGTGTTACAATAGATAATGGTTTTAATGTACCTTAAGTGAATTAATTGAAACCGGGCGCTGGAAAGCCTAAGTAAGTAACTAAAAGGTACAGTCGGCAAAAAACGTGGTTTCATAATTCTACAGAAGCCGTAGATGCGGGGTGCGGCGGTATGTATATGAAATACAGTAGTACGCGTGTAGCATTGTAGTCGCTATTCATGTGAAGTTTGATGTATGGGGTAGCGTCACCGCCACCCGGTGTACTTGTCGGCGCTACAAACTATTTCACTACGGTTTCTCGATACTGATATTATTACAATTAATTGTTGGGTAAATAGCACTCTCGTGGTACTGTTTAGTTAAACAGATAATAAAGTTTTACTGGTTCCGCGGACACTGCTGGAGGGTTTGATTTTCCCTTTATACTTTACTTATTATTCTGGTAACTAGATTGTCATTAAAGCCTCCTTCGTACCAACTGCTTATTGAGTATTGATTACAGGCAGAGCCGTAATAAGGTGCATTTAAACGTTTCTCAGTAACGACACACGCCACTGACAAGTGGCGGGCATTACTATTCAATCGAGTTTTCCTAGTAGCTGTACTTTGTTTGGTGTATAAATAGAACCCACAGCACGCCAGGCCGGCGGGCTAGTCGCGCCGGCGCCTTGCGCTTTTAATCTTTAATTAGTATACGTTTTATACAACCGGGACAGTTCCGATGACTCAAATGTCGATGTATTTCTAACATACAAGAAATAATAGTAACGACACAAAATATATTTGCACTCATAGCAAAAAATTGTGATGGCTTTTTTCTCATGCCTAAAAATATTGCTACCAGTTTAAAATGGATTACATTAACAATATAAATCGATATTATGGAGCATTTAATATTGGATGATTACCAGCATGTTTCTTTACCTTCGTATTCGTCTCTTAAATAATAAATTATAACGAGAACTTCGTTACAGCACCTTGATTTCTTTAAAATGTCGGCGCCGGTTTTACTGGTATCTAGTTTTCTTTTCAAAGACTACTTCATAAAGAATTCACGTTGCATTCAGACTCTACGTACCTATTTTTAAATGGAGATACGACTGTAGATTGTAAGTTAAGTTATTTATTAATCGTATCGATTTATATTTATATGTAACCTTATATGCGTATCACTATCAACTTTTTCCATAAAACACGGAATGTTAGAATGGATTGTATAGAAAGTACACTATAGTGAATTAATTAGTTGTTTGAGTAATAGTACAAGCGACATTAGTTAAAGTTGCAGTAGAAATGTGGTAATAATGTCAGTTGGTTCGCAGCAAGCAGGGAGAGGGCAGGCGAGGGCAGGTAGGGCGCATATCGCTAGCACAATAATTTACTCGATTACCCGAAGCGCGTCGCGTGCCCGCTACCACTACAAATAATTCATACGACCCGTCTAGTAATGGCCTTTTAGCTGCCCGTCTAACTTCAAATGTAGTTACGCCGATGTGGTTACAAACTATTGCTATTAAAGTAGCCACTAAAACCTTCAATTTATACTGTTCACAGCGCCACATGTTGCTACAGACATTAGGGAAACAATTTGAAAAACTTATATTACAAATTGAAAAAGGACTAGTTGGCATAGTTTTGAACAAATATGTGTCAGGTGGTTTAAAGTCTGACAGCATTTTAGGAAGATCAAATAGTGGGGGTCCTGCATAATAGTCCCTTTTAGAAAAAGATGTATATATGTATAATGTTACCTAAATTAGTAGTTTAAACACAGAAATGCTCTTGGTCTCCGTTTAATGTGTACTCGCCGAATAAACGATATAATCCTTTGATAACAAAACTCATTGAACATCTCTTACTGTCGGTGCCTTCAAGCATATTGTTCCAGCGTATGTTGGAGTCATATTTTAATTAGGTGGTTCCTCCCAGCAGACGCACACTACACTATCATAACTTAAAGCTTTCAATAATTAATGTTGCGTAGTTTGGTTAGAGGCCTCTACAATAATTTTAGTGCGGCATTGTAATTTACCCGAGTCTAGTCGTCAAGTTCCCTGGTTGGGACATGTTTAACTTCATTAAGCATAATACGAAGCGCTCACAACATACTCGTTTAAGTCCAATCTAAGTTGTGTGAGAGGACGAGTTTACATGTGAATAAATTATTATCTTGCAGTCGACAGAGTTGGTGGTGTGAAACCTCGGCAAACGCTGTGAACTCGATGCACGACCGTCTTTGAATTTGAGTTGCTCATTTAAGTTGTATAATTAAATATATATAGTGTAATATTGTATGGTTCTCAAGCTCATTTTTATGTTGCTTCCATAACCCTTATGTCATCTATTTGTATTCTAAAAGTAAAGTAATCGTGTAAAACATAGAATGCCACGCCTTTTTTTACGACAAAGATAAATTTCAATTTGAAAAAAATGGTCCCTGATATGACATAACCCCTACGTGTCATCTTCTCTTAATAATATAATTTATATAACTTTCGTCAAAACTATAGATAACTCTACCATTAAGGTACTCCAACATATCTACGTGATGTGAGATCAAACCAGTAATTAACAGGTTAACATGAGCCAGTGTGCAAATAGCCTTATTTACCATACTCAATTTCATAATAGCCAATTCAAACTCCGTTATCTTATCTGTTGGAGACCAGGCCCCTATATTGTCTCCGGGACACTTCATACGGGCTCTGATTCAGGCAAGGATTTACTGCAAGTGGGATGCCTGTGTATTTGACTAATCAACATTTTGTGGTCGAGCTCAGGAGTCGTGGTGTATCACACGAACGCTATTATTAAATCTACTTGTCAGGGCATGTAGCAAGCTATTGTTATTTGAGTGTGAGGTCTTATGTAATGTTTTCTTTTCTAAAATAACGTTATTTCGTAAGTAAACAGTAAATTCTTGTACAACCACAGTTGTATCTAAGAATAAGCATAAAATATCAGCCGTTTTTGGACAAGTTCCCTAATAGTGTAATAATTTAACACGAATGGCGTCGTAAGTTGATGCTGGCTATGTTTCCCGAAATTAATGAAAATACGAATAAGAGCGCAATATCAGCGTGGCACATACGCGTACTTGTTGTTCGTAAAGTTTGCCTGCTACTGAATAATTAACTTGCTAATGGCCAGATCGCAAATAAACTCCAAATTATTGCACTACAACTTCGTCCGCGCGTTAGAACTATGAAATATGACTTCGTTTAACAGCGAACTTTAAACTACCGTTGGTTACTACATTATTAGCCAACGAAAAAGGATATTTAGTTCTTCTAATAGACTCGTAGTCTTACATAAAAGTTTGTGCTCGTAGCAACTAGCTACGTCGTAGCACACACGACGATAAAATAAAGACTGCCTTATTATATTTATTATAAATGAAAAATTTATGGTCATAATAAATATTATTGTAAAATATTATACGGAGACATATTTTTCCTCGAGCAAGAAGCAAGTTTGTACAGCGATTGTCACGGCTCGCTGCGTAGGACATCTACGAAATAATATTTCTGTAAGCGGAGTAAAATTGAAACATATTTTATTTTTTAAATGTTATCTTTCTTACCGGGTTTTTTTATTTTTCTCTTGCCTCTAGCTTACCTGTACTAAGAAAATTATACTTTAGGAAACTTATGTAAGTCTCGAATAAACTCGCGTGTAACCAGAATTATTAGGAAAACAAATCTGTATTACCAAAAATTTCCTTAAATATTTGTAGTAAAAAAATTAACCTCAACACAATTTATCACAATTGACATACACAGAAACAGGGATAGGTTATTAACTCGATATATTCGTCATCGATTGCTTGTTAACAATACCTAACCAATAGAACCATATATTAAGCTTTGCACTTAAGACGCAATGTATGTGCCTATAGTCTATTAGCTTATAGTCTCGGAGTCGGCGCAGTTCCAATATCATCGCATAATACCTCCAATTGAGATTGTTCCACCGCAGACGATTTACATAAACTGTGTTCCCGGGAGCACGTGCCACTAAAACTGCACTGATTGCGTGTACTGGCAGCTGATAAAACTTTTATTTGATCGGGAATCGAACGGATATGTTTAACACATTTCGATCATTGCGATGCTGTCTTACTGTTCTATAAAATAACCGTTCTATAAAATAACCGATTTTATGAAGCGATTTCATGTCCGAAGGAAAGGATGGAAGGAGGCAGTGTTACTACCGTCTGGCTTACAAGTGCAAAAAGTTAGGTAAATGTGTAAACTTTATTATATTTTTTGGCAATTATAAAATTTTATGAAAATCTGTTCAATTATTACGATAATTATATTTTATTTTTATATAAATTGTAAATTACAGATTCCGTAACCAAAGTTAGCGACAAATTATCAATACATACCGTTTTTCCTACCCTGGCATGTCTAATTATATTTGAATGTTCAACAAAAAAGTTAACTCAAGATTATTAAAATATCTCACAGCGTGCTCTCAACCTACAATTACTCTCTTAATAAAATCCATTGGTATGTGAATTTATTTTTGTTCTCCATTTATAGCTTAAAAGTTTATATTGTCTAGATTATGTTTTATTGTTGCTTTCCAAACTTGAAAATGTTGCAGACGAAGAGAAGGAGCGTCAGATCGTATAGGGAACCTCCGCCGGTGGCCGCGGGTAATGGCCCAAGTTCGACTAAGCCCCGGGAAGCCCCCGGACGTGTGAGGAATGCGCCTCGCCCCGCCTTATTACATACGTGATTCTTATTTATATTATATTCCGAACGAACGGCGAGCGAACGCGTTTCCGATATCGGCACTCGGATTAACGCATTGCCGCCTTTTAGTGCTCTAAGTACTCAACAACTTTGTAAGAACCTTACAGAGTTACGTAAACATTGGAAACACTTTTACGGTCATAAGTTTGTTTTATAATGTATTTGATGGCTCTAAAATATAACAACACTAAGTACCAGATTTACGAGGAGTATCGTAAAAATAATACATTTTAGTTGTATCATACGCACATAAATCCGGGCAACACTAACATTCGGAACGGAGGACAGTGCCGTTTTATTTATTTTAAAATATTACCTTTTTATATTTCCTCTTACATTTTATCCCCATTCATGGAGCACAAATCGATATAAAACATCCGGTAACAATATATCAAGTGTGAGAGGGACCTTTATAAAGTATTTTCGGTAGTGTCCTGCGGGCATGTTGAAGTTGTAAGAAAATCCGGGCGTCCCTGAGGGCCGGATGCACCGTTTCCGCCCAGCCCGATGCGCGACGGTGACAAGTGCTCCAACATTTCTTTGTACCGGTTAGGACGCAGTAGATTACACTAATCATATCTCTTTAATACATATTTCAATGTATATTCTGTGTGGAATACGGCTTACCGACGATATTGAGATCATCGTCTCATCTAGCTATTATAAGAGTTCCTAAATGTTAAGAAATTTTATACTTTCTTTTTTAAACACAGTTTAAGTAATAGACTTGTAGTTCTTAGTATAAATTATGAATTTGACCGCCTATAATATGTGAAATGTTTCTTTACAATTAAGAATATATTCACATTGGCTTCGTACGTCCATATCAATGAAGCATATGTCAGTGATAAACCAAGTTTGATCCTCTTGGCATCGGTAGGCATTGTCACAAAGTATCGACGCATTGTGTTGGCCTTTCAAAGAATTCATTCCGTGCCTATCAATAGTTTTTTATCATGTTATAAACTCAAGCTGAAATTATTTAAAATTTGCATAAAAATAATCTTACCAGACACGACGCAGCTTTGATGAAGGAAATAAGTACGTACCTGCAAAAATAAAATAATGCATTGTTAAAAACCGAACATAAAAATATTTATAGGCTTACTACTAATTTATAATTATGGCGGATTTCCATTGAGAAATAAATTCCACGTTTACGTATCAAAATAATAATTATAAATTGCTGTAGGTACCCTATTCATTTTCATATCCATACATCATAATATTACTCGCGTTTATACCAATTAAGGGCGGACGAAGATACATGTGTTTAGAGAAGTATAAAAAATCAACATTAATACAATTTAAGCTGTGTAATATCTGTCTAAATTATAACGGAGCGCAATTACTCAAAATTAATGGTGAAATTAATACTTTGACCGCTGTGTTAATTAAGAGCTTTATATTTACTGGTGAAATTGTAACGCCGGTATTTTAATTACATTTATATAGCGCTAGTAATATGGAATCCTGTATTCATTGACACACGAGCGTCTAAAATGTTTGTGTTAAAATTGGCGAAATGTGATATTTTTGATACCTGAATGTAAAATCTACTAATGATTAGTGATATACATAAATAGAAATTAAACCCGCCGCAACCACTTTCATCTGTCAAAGTTATAACACGGGCAAGATTAAATAAAATTATGAATTTAATTCAGAATAAATATAGTCAGGTTTAAATCAAAATGCGTGGACGTTTCTGGCACGTTATTAAAGAACTTTGAAAGAAACATTCTGTAATGCCACTCGGTAACAGAATAACAACAAGTGAAAGCTTTCTCTATTCGGAAATCTGTTCTTCGACTCGCTTCACAGTTGATATTATTTTCCCTCTCAGAATATCTTTAAAGGAGACTGGCCGTTAATAGGTACACGGTGTGAATGCGTAAAAAGTTGCCTTTTGCATTACCACGACGTTCTCACGAACCGAAATATTCCAGGCGTGTATTACAATTTACATAAACTCCAACGTCATTCGAGATGTATTAAGGAGAATGTCATTTTATGTTTTGATATGCGGTAGCGATGCAACAGACTCGTGTGTACAGAATATTGTAGCTGTCGAATGAAAACCATTATTTGGTTTACAGTTCTTGTGTGTTGCTCTTTTTCTCGTTACTTTTCTTGAGTAGGAACAGTGAAATGTTTAATGTAAAACTTTAATGTTTAAATTTATATGAAAAGTTTTCATTCGCACTTATTAATAATTAAAACGAGAAACGATAACATTCCGTGAATCAATGTGGCGTCCGACGACTGAGCGGGAAGTATTCGTGGAAACTTTTGGAATCGTTATCTTCCCCCAAGTCCTTATGCCAAAAGTTTAACTTTGAATTATCAGAATATTAATCTGTAAATTTTAAGTTACATAAAACAATATTTTTATTAAGTTTTATGTAAACAAGATGGAACTACAGTTTATTGAGCAAGTTGTATCGTCCATCACGAGACATCAAACAGACCGCAGTCTTTTGAGTCCCGTAATGCGATAGTTTCTTTGACATGATAACGACCCGCCTTCGCCAGCTCATATCAACCGAATACATTATATTCTATTGACGCACACCCTCCACTATACAGGGAGCCAGAAAATATTGAAAAATATAAATCTACGTTTCATTCACTTCGTCAAACAGTGAAAGGCGTATGTAACGAAAATGTTCATTTATTACGACAAGAAAGATCAACAATAGAGCGTCAGAGGTCAGTAAATAAAATGTGGAAAATAAAATAAAAACAAAATGTAATCCGAGTCAACTCGGCCGCTGGCTGCAAACCGAGCCTAAGCTTCACGAGAGATAAAAAACTTTTAATTGGATTTTTTTGTAGATTAAAACAATTATTACTGAGGAGTTTGTCAGAAGTAACGTCAAAGAAAAATATGTTAAATTACGTACATTCTGTTTGGTACACAAAATATTATTATATCTTAAAAGACAAAATTAATGTTGTAAATACTTTAAATATTTACCTACTCGGTTGAGTTCTGTGTTAGTTAGACTCAATCACCATCGTAATAACTTCAGTATAAGACGGCACGTTTCATTCGCCGTTTTTCGCGCGATTATCGATATCAATGAGCTTTTGAGCGACGGATTAAATTATATCTGAATATCGATTAGGGATTTAAACTATATGCGCAATCCTGTCGCTGGAGGATCGCTATTGTCTTTTGGAATTGGTGAATTCTGCCGACAATGAACACTTTGTCGTCGCGCAGTGGTGCGTACATCGCTACAATTCATTCAGCGCACATTTTGTTGAACGCGTAACGTCACTGTCGAACCTATTTTCATTGCTATGCTAATGTTTTTGTAAAATGCAGCACTATGGATGACGGATATTTTTGCTTTACGATTTGCAGTTTCATTTTTAATTTTAAAATACAAGCATTTGCAGCCAAGGAATTTTAGCAAAAATAATATTTAAAGAGTTGATACATAGAAAATACTTTGAAAATTCGTAGAAGCTTGAATATAAATTAATGTTTGCATCTTATATAGCATGTAAATTTAATGTGAACAAAGTAATTTAAAAAGAGACGACGCGGTAAAATCTAATTTGCAGCGAGCGAATCCTTAATCCTTAACCAAACATCGCGGAGGGGGAAACTGGCGCATTAGCCGCGTCAGTCATCAGCAGAATGAATCATTACTTGAAGAGTGCGCCAGTGGCTCGTGTCAAAGAGCCTGTAGCTCAAAGGTCCTCGTGCCCCCCCGCCCCCGCCGCGGCCGCCGCGCGCCTCGCACTCGCCCGCAAGGAAGGGCTGATTGAAGGGCCACTCTAAAACCTCGACCACCCGCTCGTTCGTTCTCATTCAAGGGTCGAATCCGGATTATAGGGCGCCAAAGTCTGCACCTTCATCAGATATGTATAAATTTGTTTGCAGATCGGCAATTGAGGCGCCGAAAATTGTAGTCTATGTGTAATTTTGCTCCATTCAATGTCCAAAATAAAACGGCGGCATGAGATTACACTGCCTTATCATAAGGCCACCGAAATAAGGGTGTCCAGTATAATATGCTGACGTAATTGAAACATACATTTCAATCACGTCAGCGCTCCTTCCCATTGGGAAACATTTCGAAGCAATGACATTTGAATGATCGCGTCGTAGGTATCATACGGGACTACAAGCGCGGGTATTGAGCTGCTTCCCTGTCGCCTCATACGTGTGTCGGCACACTCGATACCTTAAGGCGAAGTTGCCGTGTAAGTTATTATAAGAGAGGTGCGCCGAGGGAAATGAATGTCGAGTAGGGCGACCCGTTGTCATTCATATTAGCTGCGACGGCTTAAATTTGTAATCACACTGCGCCAATTCATGGCGGTTCCGCGACATAACTGTGATGAAAATAGGGAAACGAAAAAGTAAGCGCTCGCAGTAAAAAGTAAATACCAGCGCTTGATAAAATTGAAAAGAAAGCTATGTGTCATACTGTGGCTCGTTACATCAGAATTAAATTGTTATCCATTAGGGAGGGTGATCTTTATTAAGGAAATATCACTGTAGTAACGCAGGAATGTACCTAGTTAGTGATCTAAGTACGCAACAGTGAAAGAGTATGTATGAAAACTCATTCCAAGCTTACACAAGGAACAGTCAAGTTTTTGTCGGGTTATTGACAACCTTGTTATATTTATACATAGGACGATCATGGAATAGTAAGCTAAATATAATAGTTTAAACGGAGTTAAAGCGAACAGCGTTTCATACATCATTTGAACAATCGCGGCGTATAAAGCTCAGCAGCGGAAGGACTGGCGCGCCTTAATAACACTCACGGATGACGAAGTCCGTCGTAACACAAAATGATTACACACATAAAGAACCTTATCTCTTTACATTCTACACTGGCATAAACCGGTTACAGTCGGGAGTAACCGTTCCACAACCGCTCGAATGTTTACGCGAGTTTTACGCACCAATCTCGCCGCCACCGACGTTCCGCAAGAAATTGAAAACGGAATTATGATGAAATAAAAATGGCACACGAAATGCCCCTCTGGCGTGGTCGAGCGGCCGCTGGTCGGCGGGAGGCGCGCTGCAGTCAACTGCTGACTAGACAGCAGGAAATGTGCGATGTGCCGCCGGATATCAGCAAATGTGTTCGAATTTTAAGTGAGCCAACGAAAATTGATTCTGTTCAATTTTACGTAAACATGACGAGGAGTTGCATTGATTGAACTAAATCCGGATTGCATTCGCGCCTCGTCCTCACGACGATTATTGACGTGGACGTAGCCGGCGGCTACGAGCCACGCGCTCCACGAATACTAACGTCTACGAGCCCAATCCGATGTAGCAACTATAAGGACCGTAACAATAGTACATTTATGACTCTGTAGCACCAAATAGGGGAGCAAGCGGATAATTACTATACCTACTACATACGTACGTGGTTTACTTTCAATATTCAGTGTAGTGCCAGCCCGCGGAATGCGGTAGAAATATTCAGAATATCTGCGTAGCCTCAATCACGACCCCGCATTACAGGAAAGCTTAACCTGTATCGTGTATTATGTAAATACTTAGTCCGCATACGCAAGTAATTACATTTTACTATGTGCAGTGAAATACCGGAGAGTTAATTTATTAGACGATCTCGTGATAATATTTTAAATATTAAGAACGTATATCCAAAAAACTCTGGGGAAAGTCCTTTGGACGCATGGAAATATTATATAACTAGAAGTAGTTACTATTCAAGTCAGTAGTTTATTTACGATAAAGGGAAATGAGTACAACCATCGAGGAAGGCCACAGTAGAGTATATTAATGTAAATACACTTTACTTCGACCTTCCAACGACAATATACAAACGACGTCGCTTCATAAAACAAATAGCAAGTAAAGCTTCGATATAAATGTGTTTTTAATTATCACGGAGCAGGATGAAAATGAATGTAATTTGATCTGCAAACGGAGCGTTTTAGCCTTTATGTCAGCTCTCTGTATTTAAATAGAACAATTAAAAGCGGTCAAGCGTTCTACGTAAACATTTTTACGTCCGCCTGTTGTTAGCGCAGGCAGTGAATTTGCATTTTACACCGAGTCGCGTTCGCTTGCATCTGATTCCGCACTTCATTGCAACCTGGCAATTAGCAAGAATCAGTCGTCTGGATTTATTGATATAGAGGACCTATCTTAATTAACGCTGACTTTTTAAACAACATTTGTTTTGATATAATGGCCATTTAGTAAGCGCGTGCAAACGTTAACGAATCGTTTTGTTCCGAGGATTTTCTTCTTGCATTGTACTATGTTGATTTTAAAACTCAGGATTTGGAACGTCGCGTTTATGGTGTTAAATTGTTTGCTAAGCACGAAACCGTGTTTGAAGGTATTTGACGTAAAATGTTGGTTTAAATTCGGGCCATTCGGGCAAGATAAAACTTTAGCTAGTTTCAATTCTCGTGTGGTCAGCGAAAAATTCGCTCGGAGCGCGATGTGTATGTAACGTGGTTGACTTTTTGTGATCTGACGGCTTTACCTGACTAGAGGCTGCGGAATACTAGACTCACCAAATACTTTTATTTTTTTCCAAAACAAAGGATTATTAGCAAACAAAGTTAGTGGAATGGCTGACGGGAACGTAAGTAATATAGTTGCTATATCCAATACTGAATACCTCAACATTCATACTTTGTCAAAAGAGTATTACAAAAAAATATCATAAAATAACTTTATACGATGCGGTGAAACACTATAAAACATTTTGTTTTAATAAACGTGTACAACGAATCGATTGAACACTAATTTAGTTCGTTAATGGAAGGTCGCGGGACACGGGAATTATATTACCAAACCACTTATCCTTGTAAAACGTCACGTTTGCCGTGAGCGGTAAACTCGATCGGCGCTGCACTCACTTGCTGACGGGGATGAGTGGTAGGGGCGGAACACAGGGGCTGAAATATTGAGCTAGCTCACTCTGCAGGTAAACATTTTTGATTGAGCCGGTACAAACAACATTTTCCTTGGAATCGTTGAAAGAATTTCTCCGCATTTGCATTTACCTTTGGCACGAAAAATAAAGTTGAATCGATTATGTATTTTTGGAGGGTCTATAGGGAATGTTTCTAAGATATAGGTTTGTTTGTTAAAATCGTTATATTTTTTCTATAAAATAAATCAAAGCGTATTTTCATCTTGTTTGATATCAGAATTCTATTATCATCGACAGCCATCGTAAAAATGGAAAGCCTACTTTATACAAATGTAAAGAGTCTTGTTCTGTACTAACTTTTATATTATTATATAATATAAATAGATTCTGGAGCATTGTTATTAGTATATAACGAGAAATAACATAATAGTGCTATAATAATTGATCTCCGTGTAACAAGATAGCTTCCAGATGAAACATATTGTTTTAGAATTATTATTGTACAATCATGTAAGTACATTTACATTGCATTAGCTCTGAATAAACACAGAAGAGAGAACAACAGAGAATTCGTAGCAACAACAAAATCAAACGATGTAAATTTCAATACGAAGGTAATTTTCATAATTGAAAGGGAAACCGTTTTCCATTATTTATTTAGAAATAGTGGTCCGTGATTTTGTACAGCTTTAATGGTTGTTATTAAATTGTTAGCGGCGGCTGAACAACGAATGCTCGGGCGGGGTGAACGAAACAGTCGTTTCACTACAATTAGAGTTGATGCCGTATCAATTACATTGCATACAATTCGAGTTTTAAACTTAAGCTAAATTACACCTAACATAACAGTAAATCTACGGTTAAAACTGTAGCTTTAACGGACGATTTGTAGATCGTACAATTTAGTCGTAATGGTAAAACGGCGTGCATCTGTTTAAGATAATCCGCTAACGCCAACAAAATTCAGTATCAAAGCGGCAATTTAATAGAACATTAAAAGTGAAACGGAACCTCCACCTTTAATTACGGCGGCTGCTTTCTTTCCTTAACGCAATTTTATTACAATGACAATACGCAAGAGCACGCCCATTAAATTATTTGTGCGGCAGGCTGAGGCTCTGCGGCGGCGTTGAGCCAAAATTACTTATTGTACAAAAAACATTCTCGGTAAATGGTGTCAAATCATCCTTGTTTACTAGAGGAGTCCGGGCGGGTGCCGCATAAATCATAATATTCGTAACGAGTGTAAGACGCGCTGCAAGGGTATTGAAGCTTCCAACGTTCCCTCTATAATTCAAATGCGGCCTCCTACGTTCTCAGCGGAAAAGTTGAGCTTTCCGCAGATTTTAAAATGTGGCGGATACATCACGTATGTGTAGCGCACTGTCCTCATACATCCTCGCATTTACAACGCTTCCTAAATAATATTTCGCGAGATTTGTTTGAATTTTTATTCTGATATTTTTCAGCAGTGGTATCTTTGTACCCTTCTGTAATCCTACATCCTAAATAATAAATGCGAGTTGGATGTTTCAGTGTTTTGGCTGTTTGTTAGATAATGACGGAATGGCTAACCCGTTTTAGATGAAAATTGTGCAAGGGTTAATTTACATCTCGCAATCATTACATGTAAGTATCTAAATAAAATCGCGCCGAATCCAAACGTAACGTAGCGTATCTTCAAATTACGATATTTACTGCTACTCTGATTAATTACGCCAAATACAGAATTACTCATTCATAGCATGACGAAAATTACAACCCATTCATAAATGTTACCTACATTAGTCCCTAACTTCTACAGAGCCCTCCGCAATAAAATACTTAGTTGTGAAAGGCTGTGAATATTTTCGGGAGTAGGACGCGTTTCTACATTTTTGGGCTTAAGGTACAAAACGTAACACAGTCGGATTATGAATAATAGCCGAGTATGAGCCCACTCGGCACATGATATACAGTACTTTTATGTACACCTATATTGTCCTTGGTTACACGTATCTAAAATTCATGCTCTAAATACAGAGCTGCGCGGTTGAGCACACACTTCGTGGTCTTTTATTGCTAACCACACGAAAGCAATCTTGAACACGATGGGTAGACCGCCTCTTTTTGGTTAGTTTTCCAGTTCTTATAAAAATGAATGTCAAAATATCAAGTACCTACCTACTGTCCCTGCAGTTTCAAACCGAAGTGCCTACGTAATTAATGATTTTTATTTTGTGTTTTTCTCGTAACATCGTTCACCTATAAATAAATAGTTGCAGAGTTATTCTAGTAGAACAAGTTTTCATACATTGTAATATGATTTAATTAAATAACAAACCTAATAAGTTCAACGGTGAACAATACCAAGAAGCTGTAGCGTAAAATGAGTTGAAAACTTTTCGGAACAGAGCGATAAGCCTAATCAGGAGACAGTAGGTGCTAATTGATCAATGGCACAGCCGCTTAACGAATAAGTGTTTTAGCGGAAATAAGATCGTTCCGAACAGACGCAAGACGTTTTAAAACAATGCGCATCATTCAAATATCCCATTAAATCGTGCGATTTAGCTCGGAGGAGCGGGTTCGGGTAAATTAAGCAAATTAAGAGCTCGCTCCTGAGACAGTAATTACTGCGCGTCTGCACTTGGCCACCGACCAAGTACGGTGCCTACTTATACTACGTCCCGCTCGATTTATGAGGGACTCGATTTTCCGATTTTCGAACGTAACTCAATTGGTTCGAACCCCATGGGCTCGCTATGGATTATGAATGTTATCGTAGGCGCGCTGCATCGCCGGCAACTATTTTTCGTAGCTTGACTACATTCGAGGACTTTCTATGTCAATCGTCACCGACAGTTTTGATGCAGGGGGATTCTATACTGCTGTGATTTAGAGTTCATTCAATTGAATAAACCCTTTACTATAAATAATTTGATAAATCCCTTAAAAAAATTACAAACTGATAAAAAATAAGAATAACCAATAGGACTCGACAACAATCGACATAAATACGAAACCTGAAAACAGAGTAAGTTTGAAAAAAGACTAATTGAAAAGTTTGTTAACGGTGTTAAGAAGATATTCTGTGGAACCTGGAAGTCTTCCTACGTCTCCAAAGAAGTTCTTTGGCCCGTACCGCATGATAGTAACAAAATGTGCGTCTTGATGTAAGAAACAGTGAAAAAATGCCACGTTATCAAGTAAAACAGCTGTAGTGCAGGCGCGTGGGCGGGCGGCGCGGCTCGCTCAGGCCTATCGACTCGGCTCGCCCTCGCGCTTGCACTCACTCACCTCAAGGTCACCGCCGACAGCCATCACCGCCCGTTCCGACCGAGCCCTAATCGCAAACCCCGCCGCGCGTCCCTTTTTACATTTCGACTACCCACTTTAAAAATTTAAAGTATTCCTCGTCCTTCCGGCACATTTTCCCGGGTGAGGGCGACCGGCGCCCGTGGCGTCCCTGAGAAAACTGACGGACGTCGCCGGTCCTCATCGGGTTATAAAGGCGGCTGCGGGGCGGGGCGTCGGCGCGCGTTGCGCCGTCGATTCGCGAACTCGATAAATAAATTAATTAAAAGTGCAAGTGAGTGATCGCCCGCGTGCAGTCGACCTGCGAACTCCTCTAGAGCTTCCCCTTAATTGGAATTTCAGACCCACCGGATACTTGGCTAAGGCACGGATTGTTTTCCAGTTCAGGATTTACGAGCCACTCGTAGGGAGGTCTCCAAACGTGGCGTTTGAACGAGCTCATCCGAGATTGAACCTGATTTATATCGCCCTGTTGTACAACCTCATGTATAGCAAGGTCTCAATTTGTGCCCAGGGTAAAGATGTATTAACACACCACCGCTTCTATATCACGGTGTATAATATATGTAGCGTCAAGATAAGATTGATGTCTTTTACAAAGATTAATCATAGAAATGTTGAACAGTAGTTTTATTAAAATAGTTAGTGGGTACTAGCAATAAACTTTAAAACGTACTTAATCGATTTCCACCTCACTTTAATAACTGAACTCGCAGAAAAACCTTCCACGACTACGTAGAACTTCCACAACAAATCCATTCCTGTAATACAAAAACCAGATACCACTGCAACAATGAACACAACAAGACAAGTAATAGAAAAAGCAAATGGATCTGTGTGAGCAGTAACGGAGTTAATCACTTCGTTACTGGTCTAGTAACTTGAACCCTTTCAGGTTCGAAGAAAAGCTGATTGCGTTCCGCAGTGACGTCACCAGCCATGGCAAATATACCCGTCTAGTGTTGGGGACAATACGTCAGAATATACATATAGACATGTACTGGTGGGTGGAAGGCTACATCGGCCGTCTATTTCTGGGCAACGTGCTGCTTAGAAAATTCTATTTTTATATATTCTTGTTAGTACCGAGTACTTGAAATCGTATTTTTCATTAAAATGTTTACGTCACATTCAGTTTGTTAAAGGAGCATCATGTGTTGTTGAGACACTAATTAAATATTCCATGTTAAAAATGTTTAGTATTGATGTGCCGTGAGTTAGTGGAGGTTTATTTTAGTGTAAATGCTCACGAAGTAATAAATGTTTAAGTAATTTTAGCACACATTATTTCATACCATAATGTGCACATTGAATTAACTTAGGTTGATGCACCATATAGGTTCTAAGAGGGAGGCCTTTGTTCAGTAGTGGACGTCTTCCGGCTTATGATGATGATGCTCCATATAAGTTCGAGACACAGCTCCTACAAGTGTCCAGCTCTATTGAAATTACCTATTACTTAGCCTTTTACTCATACTAAGTAGCTTATAACTTGCACTTATAACTCTCCGAAACATATAAAATGCTTCTTAAAAACACACTGTAACATGGTACCTCAAAATAAAGCAGAAATGTGCCCGCTGTCCGGTGTCCATACATACCAATATAGAGATGTGTCGGCCATAACGATATTACTCAGATGTATGTAGTCTGAAACGGCTGGAATTTTATTTCCTCTATTCAGAGGATTGCTCGAGTTCAGTGGTAAAATTACCTCTGTGTTTCTCAACTTCAATAATGTAAACTGTGGTACTGGTTGAAAATGCTGTGTTTGAATGGAAATGAGATTCATCCTTACTGGCTACGTAATATAAACGAGAAAGTAACTTGTTCCGTATGTTTTTAGCCTCATTAAACTGAACTACTGAATGGATCGTTATGAAATATTATGTGGAGATAACTTAAACCTTAGTTAAGGATAGGTTATCGTTATCCTTAAAAAAAAATCACGCAGTTTAAGCCGCGGAAGGATACTACAAGTAAACTTATACGATGTTATGTTATCTTGAGACAAATTACATACATGAATCATTTTTGTCTAAAAAAATGACTAAACAACTATGACGTAGGTACTTAATCGCGTGTCTAAGAAAGAGTTGACTACGAACCATCAAGACATATCATCATCAAGCTGGTACATTCCGAAGGGAGAAATAGGTGTGTCATTGGAAATTACAAGTCCGATTATTGTCATTTACAGGGCCAATCAAGTTGAAAAAAAATTAGGAAAACAACCAACAAAATATCAGTCTCTCTATGTCCTTTTGGTATAAGGGCCACACTAATCCTACCACCAGTCAGCTATATGGATATTTCTATAGTAGTGGGTACATAGTGCCTATACTAATGATGCCTAGCTTTGACATGGATCATGTCAATTTAATCGCATTACTCGTCACGTGAAAGCCCATCGACCTGTTACGTCGGTTATGTAAGAGGAATACAGATGCATCTAGCTATACAATCAATTATGTATGAAGATGTGTATGTTTATACTGTATATACATACCTAGTATAGTAGTACCTACTTAGTATATTGCTGAGGTATAAGCTCCCACCTAATTTAGAGCGTTCAGTATTGCATTCATCTAAAGTGTTCATTTGAACTGGTAGGTTGTTTTGGCTTTCTTTCATGTAACACTAATAGCTTAGAAAAATGGAAAAGATCAATCAAACTAGCTAAACATTTAAAGAACTACTTCTTACGTAGTAAAAAGTCTTAAATTTTCTCAGATCAACATTTGAATGTTTCTGTAATTTGAAACAATAACTTAAATTGTTCTTTGTTTCTTTTAACATGAGGTTCCTAATATTTGAAGCCATTTATGATGCTGACTGTACATCCTATTTCAGTTAAAGTAAGTATTATAAAAAAAAGTATGCATGCATAATTTTGATCAATGCTCGTTCCTTCCATGTATAAGAATGCCATGTCCCTACATTATTTTAAAAAGTATTTAGCTGTTCCAAATTTAAATGATTAAATCTTACTATTTACTATACGTAGCTCCAGGATATAAGGTGTAAGAGTTTTGTCATTTGAGAACGAACCTGTACGTGTCAAAGCTTCACAACTGCCCAGTCAAGGTGATATCTGATTTACATGTTCTTAGTGAATGAACGGCGATTTAATTATCCTGGTTAGTAACAAAGCAATAACCTGTAAATGTCATTATACAGTTATACTGTTAAAGCTTTAGTCATCCAAAATAGTGTGTAGGTACACCATAAAGAAATTACTAGGGAAAGATGATTCACGGTTTTCTCGTCACAGTTCTCTATTTAGCATGAGTCATATAAAAATAAACTTTTTTTTTCTAATTGAGTATCTTTACACAATAAAAGCTAACTAGTATTTTACCTTAATAAAAGAATACCAGCAATTTATATTATAAAACTTATCAATTAAGTTATTGATGACTTTAGTTTAAAGTTTAAATTGCTGTATCTACGAAAAACTTTCATAAAGTACAAAATGAATATTTTTAAAATTTAACAACAAAATGTCATGGCACAGCACCGTTTAGATATTAGTGTATAATTTCGACCATCCATTCATGAGCCCGGATAGCTCAGTCGGTAGAGCATTGGACTTTTAATCCAAGGGTCCAGGGTTCAAGTCCCTGTTCGGGCGGTTCTTTTTGCATTTTGTTTTTATTGTTAACATATTTTGTTACTATTTTTTTTTAATATCTCGCGGTATGTTGAATTATTACTAATATTTTCATGTATACTATTTTTTCGCTTGGTAATATAATAGATAATATGGCAATTCGTCAAAGCAACCTAAGTGAATGAAAAAACACCCTAAGTTAGTTACAGTGTTCATCATGTTAGTTAATATAATAATGCCTAGTACTTTGTAACGAGTAGAATGGGCGTAGGTAGATTGTTAATGCCAATCCTATAAATTATGCTAGCATTATTATCAAATGCATGTTTATTTTTAAATTAAAAGTATAAAAGTTAGTTGATAGTAGTATTATTTTCTGTTGTGTAATAATATATAATTTCGACACCTCGAGGCAAGC
This sequence comes from Abrostola triplasia, assembly GCA_946251915.1. Taxonomy (NCBI): domain Eukaryota; kingdom Metazoa; phylum Arthropoda; class Insecta; order Lepidoptera; family Noctuidae; genus Abrostola; species Abrostola triplasia. The sequence goes on along the minus strand of OX276432.1, from coordinate 4,417,505 downwards.
CCCTGTGGCCTAATGGATAAGGCATCGGCCTCCTAAGCCGGGGATTGTGGGTTCGAGTCCCACCAGGGGTACACTTTATCTTTTGGTAACATTGCTTTTTAAAAGAAGCTTTTGTGCTTTTTATTAAATATTTAACATATTTCGTTAAAAAATTTGTTAAGCTGCGCAATGCTAAGATTGTCTTAGAATAACATCTCTATTCCCCGCCAGATGGCACACTAGTGGAGGTTACGTGTTGTATATAACGAGCATGGAATTGATGCTACACCTAAATACAGGTGGGTTGAATTCACGCTTAATAAAAGTTTACGAGGCTCTCCAGTCCAGTCGCGACTTAGATGATATTGCTACACTTTTAAAACACTCTCATACAAAAATCTTGTTATAAAGAATGTTGTTTCGCACAGAACCAAAATTATCAACAATTTATTTAATCCGATAACAATTTGTTGCGGTCTATCAGTGTTAAACTGTAAGCATAATTTTAATAAAATGATTCACAGATTCCTTGTCGGTTTACTACATTCAATATACGTATAATAAGCTCTTTATTACGTCGTACAGTCGCAATAAAGAGCAATAGAAATTGTGAAATGCCTTCAATATTGAAATGTCGACCTAGTTCGCGTGGCCGCGGGGTGCCTGCGGGGTGCGGCCGTCAGGAGTGCGGGGAGCGGGGGCAGGGGGAGGGAGGGGTGGTGAGGGCAAGAGGGCGGTGGCTACGTCACTACAATTTATTAATAATAGCTCGTCATAGCCCTCATCTATTTACCGGTTTAATAATACTACTTTTTCATAACTAGTTACAAGTAATTGTAGGTAAGCCCATGTTTGCAAATGGAAATGCTCCCTCGTGTGAGTGCGTCCGCGTCCGTACGACCGGCCGGCGCACCCTCGGCAATAAGCCTTGTTGCCAACTGGCTATCGCAGCACAGCAGGAGGACATTTCTACAAAAGTACAAACATAACATACCCTTGCCTACATGCATAAAACACGAAGCATGAAGAACGGACAATAATAATTAATTACTTACTACTCCTGTATATATAGTCAATTATTTTATTTTACTTTACATAGTTTCATATCTGAAATTTGGAACGCTATGTCTTTCCTGGAGGTGGGCGTTAATGGCTGCAACACAGTTATCCAACTAATGTAGCTATTTACGTACGCAAATAATTTGTAAATTGTGTTTTTGTTCCAATAAAGATTATTATTATTATATATTATTACTACGTTTTAATTAATTTTCTAGATAAAAATGTCGAATAATTACTTGCAGTGGAATATGCGGACTATAAAAGCATGAAAATGTTAATAACTAAAAATGTATACTCGGCACCAAAAGTGGCTTCAACTCTTTTCGTATTAAGTAACATTTAACATAAAACCCGAAACGAATTTCGTAGCTGTTTGTACATAGATCACATCACTATGTCCCTTAGACAGTAGACAAAACATTGCACATTTTCTATTTGTCCCTACATTTTCACGTATGGACCACGGGCTGAGGGAATGCACGCGTAAATCTCCCGAGCATTTTAACAATAAGCTTTACGTAAAATAGGTAGTATGAATTTCATAATAATAATAATATTATTCCTAGTGTTGAGCTGAGTGGCGATGACAGCGCCCCATGCGGCGGGAGGCGAAATGCGCCTGTCATTTCCCTGTCAGCGACATTGCGAAAACAATATCTACCGTTATTTCCATGTAATAACTCTATCGTTATCGGACGTCTAAAACATAACGACGTTTGTGTACATTTCATTCTGCGAATTGCATTAACTAGAACTCCATTTGTATTAAAATGATTATTCGACGTCGTACACCATAATACGTCAGTCCAGTTTGTGTTGGTATTCTGTTGTGTTTGGATGAGTACCTATAGAAATTGTAAAATTAACTAAATAATGCTTTAGAAACTGACATACTTACGAGTACAGAGTACTGTACAGCGTACACCCCACATAAGTATCTCTAGTACTACATAAGTATCCCTAGTACCTAGTAGGTAAGTACGTTACGCGGCGTAGCAACGACTTCGTAGAGACTGTAGTCTACCTAATTCAAGGAATCATTTGTGGGCATAGCGAATCAGGGCCCGAGTGTCTGTCTTGTCATGTTGGAAAGTCATGTATTTATGTTCTTTAATTATCGTTCATGCTCATTTTTTACCATGTTGTATAAAACTTTTCTAATATTTTATAGGTATAGGTTTGTATGGACTTAAGAACGATAGGCAGTGGGAATAACCGCTAAGTTGAAGACAACTAAATATTGTCGTTTGCATATGTGTTGTTATATAATCGTGGGTCTCGGGACGATAGTCTGCGATGTTGCTGACCCGCACCAGCACGGCGCCGCGCTATCGTAAACCCACCGCGAGATGGCGCTGCTAGTTTTATTGCTTGTTTGCACAACAAGCTGTAATGGAGGACTACAATATTGACAGACCATTAATTCGACAGGAAATTGTGCTGAAACAGCGGTCTGTGGTCTGTGCAGGTGATTGTGAACTTTTCAAATTATCCGCGTGTTCCGCGGTTGTTTCCACTTCAAACAGCCAACGAGCAAGTCGAGCTTTTCACTCCAGGGATATCAAGTTGAATAAACTCTGCAAGCTACAATCTAGTGGGCACCGTAACAGGCAGCGCACGACATGTTTGTGTATGTTTATACATGTTCCGGTGAATCGATTGCTCGGCCACATTATGCCTATATTTAACATGTGTAGTGCGTACTCTAGCGTGTAAGGAGTTAGTACGACTTTATTTTTTACTTCACGAGTTCAGGCACGTGTAATTAAACGTTGCCATGTATGATAGAAATCGGGAACACACGTAGCGTAACGATCATGCGTTGTAAAATGTACGGGCATGCGGCCAACGTCTCGGTCCAAATTGACCATATGGAAAATGCAATGCCAGCGTCGGATCAGGTGAGCTCTTGAAACACAGTTGGCAGAAGTGTTCAATGGAGCGAGGCGAGTCGGGGACATCGATGCTTGGTTTGCAAGTTACATCGTTGTCGGCATCAGTGTCTAGCATGTAAATCACGTTAACAAGGTGATTTAAAATTACAATATAATTAAGCCCCGTTGGTGGTCAGCATAACGTAGCAGTATTAAGGATCTTCGGGATAGTAAGTGTGGCCTGTAGGTAATATTGGAAAGAAGTTTAGAGAAAATAAGTTGTAAAAATCGGCGTCGAGTTATTAATTAAACTTTTGAGAATAATTAACCTAACATCACGACTGTATTCCCTAGAGGGGTTAGGCGTGGGTGTACATATCGAGGGCATCATTCCATAGGGGCGTATCCAATTTTGGCTACTTTTCAGGAGGAACAAAAAACTGTCTAACTATTTAATGGGATGTTGAATCGAAATGAAATTTTTAGGAAAATTATATATTATTGTGACACACATCATGGTATAAATTTTGTGAAAATAACTTATGTCTTTATGGTATTTTTGGTCCTTACGCCTATATGGCGTAACGAATATTAGAGAAGTATCTGCTCAAACTCACCATACATTTTGGGGCGTATAATATTTTTCTTACTTATATCTTAAATAATGTTACGGTAAATTAATCGATATTCATTGAACTAAATTAATAACCGTCTGGATATTTTTTAGGTGGCCTATATCTCGAAGTAATTAATTTATACGCCCATATGGTGTGACAAAACAAATGAAAACACCAATAATTCTATAGAGGCGTAAAACTTAGAGCCCGTTTTATACGGTATTCTTCCACTTCTATTCGACTTACGTTCTCTACTATGCGTTCTCGTTGTTTACTGAAGTCACCAATATTCCAAAAAATATTAATTCCAAGACTATTTTTTGACTATTTTTCTATAAGTTGATGTTCTTGAAAAGCGACTGGAATACTACAACTGACCGCAGTGTACAAAAGTGTGAGACTGCCTAATAACAAATTTAAATTGGTCTTAACATAATGCTGGAAAAAGCAATTGCTGGGATAGGTCCTGATGTATGTCAGGGAGCGTATAGACGTAATAAGAAAGGTTTGTTAAATATTTTAAGGTAGAATTAGTGGACTTTAAGAATCACATATGGTTCCATTTATGCTGTAGGCCATAATTACATATTAATTTACGATAAGGCTAGTGAATACTCCGCGAGACGATGACAATATTCAACGAAAAGATTAAATGAACAGCTCGTAGTCCTAACCTGAACCAAATTTAAATCGAGCTGGATAATCGCATAAGATGAGGTAAATACTAAATCATAGACCAGCTTTTACGAACATAAGAGTACACTAAACCTATATTTTACACTTGACTAAGGTTTCTTTTCTTTTTGTAATGGTTCACTTAATTTAGTATTGTAAAAGCACCAAGAAATTCTAAAGAAATGTGATAATTATCTACTGTACGCCTATATGGCTCGACAAAATAATGTATTTTTACATTATTTTTGTCGTTTTAAGTTATACGCCCTTTATATTTTATTAAATATAAAAAAAACTATAAGACTTAAAAATATGGGTGTCAAGCCAGATTGTGTATTCGCACTTGTAGATTTCAAAAATGCAATAAAAAAAAATCGCATTTTTGGGTATACGCCCCTATGGAATGATGCTCTCGATATAGTACACCTACATTTCGCAAGTCATGTTATAGGTGTCTATGTAATTAATAGGGGGCAAGCCTATTGCCATTAACCGGACACAAATCCAGACTTCGTATCGTGCTACTGAGAAATATCTAATGCAAAACCGAGTAACATTTTGCCCGACCCGGGATTCAAACCCAGTACCGTATATGTATATCGTAACCCAGCAGTCGCGCTTAGCGGTCATTAGACCAAAGAGGCAGTTTAACCAAAAAGACTTAACAAGTTCACAATTTACCAGTTACTAATGTGAGTAGACAGAATTATTATGAAAAAAACGCTTTAATAAAAAAAAAACCTGGAAGACTAAACTTTTCTTATGTGAAGCTTTATACGTAGGTACCTATCCGTTGTCGGCAGGCGTCAAAAGAACAATATTCTTTTAATTAAGCCACGCGGAAAGCGTCGTAAATTTTACGATCTCCGCGTGATTTAACTATTATTTGTCATCAATTTTATGTGGTCTTAAAGCAAATACCTAGAACAGTTCGACATAAAATGAGACATTAGAGTCCCGCCTTATTCGTTTTGAGATACCATTATTGTTTTTTATGCAATCATTAATAATTAGTGTTCTACTTGTTACACGTAATGTTTTAAAAGGAGAAACATTTTACAAACGTGAATTTGACATGATCAATTGTAATATTAGTAGGTAAGTGAGACCTAAGTCAAAGTTAATATAGGTACTCTTATACTCAATGAATATTACTTGTTTAGTATTTAAAATTGTAGCGCTCAGATTATGTACCTTATGTATTTTATTCACGATTAAACGAATTAGGTTCTAAAATAAAAACGAAATAAGGTCTTGAAAGTAACTCAAGAAGGTTGATAGTATAGTCATCTAGTGGTAAGTAGTGAAAACTACAAGGCGCTTAGTGTGTCAGTTGTTTAACTAGTGCAAGCTAAAAACAATAGATGGCTCTCATTCAATTAATCTTTCTATTCAGTACAAGATGGCGCTGTGTAAAATAAGTTTACAACATGTGGTGTAGATGGCGTTGTTTGTATACGAAACTTTTTAAATAATAATAATGTCCATTTAATGTGGTACATTTTTTATCAATCTTTTAGAGTAAAACAGCACTTCTTACCTCCATGTCAAGTTGGTGTGTTTCCACTTGTCCCCCTGCACCGCGAACCGTTTCCTCCGGTGGCCGCTCTCCTCACCGTCCTCCCGGTCAGGCCTGCCGCATCGCTTCTGCTTCATCAGCGAGGCCGTTGCCTCGTCGATCTCTCCTGTTACGGGAATACCGCCGAATTCCTGGAAAAAATCATTTTGTTTAGAAATATGATTTTTGTATTCTCCATAATAGCGTTTGGAGGTTTTAATGTATTGGTCTTATAGATACTCTTAATTAATAATATAAGGTAGGTCTTCAAATCAAACACAAAAGGACTGAAAATGTACTTGATTAATTAAAGCTTTTGATGAGCTTATTATTTTTTCTTGGTTTCTGTTCCTATTGATATGATATGAATAGGAGTATTTTCCTAATTTCCTTTTCATGTCCTTGACGATATTTTTAAAGTTACTACGTAATACTTTTTGAGATATAAACTTTTGACTGTCTTTATAAGTGTTTCTAACGTTATTTCATTACTTGCCTCTTTGAGGAAAAGGCGCGTATTTATAAGTGTAATATTTTGATTGGTACTAACTTGTAATGTTTTGATGGCGATCCTGAAGTCATCATCGTAGGCCTGCTCGCTGTCCATGAGCTGCAGGTTGCCGACCTCCGGCCGCCCCTTCTTCAGGTACCCGAACGTCTCCAGGTAACTCCTCTGGAAGTTAAGAAAAATTGAATCTTCAGTAACGTAATATAAACAAGTATTACAGTGGCGTGGGCCCGATGCGTGGTAATTGGCAGTCCACTAGAGCCGCGGCTGCAGTAGGTAAATGGGGGTGTAGAAAGTCCTGACGGAGAACAATTGTGTAAATTGTTCAGATATAATAAACGGCATTGATGTATGTAAATAAGCAGACTTATGCTGGGATAGGTTACCTATATATATTTTTGAGTTTGAGAGTATGTGCTGCGTATATTGTGAGGTTCTCTGCCCCTAAAACCACCCCGTGCCATTTTCACGTTTTCATTTTAACATTGTTGGATCAAAAGCTTTTTTATTTACATTGCAGTAAAGTTCTATTTTATTGAATTCTTCAATCATTAGTAATGAGTGTTTTACCTATATACAAACGCTGTATTGTTTTCAACAAATAACACTCATATACCTACACCGCAACAGTTAACACGGCGGTAAACAGTAGCAAAGTGCAAATATGTAAAACCCATTACACTTTGATTCGGACGTTCATTCAGAAAAACAAACATAAAAGGAATACATAACGTACACGTAATTATGTGCGTAAGTGTGTCATATCATTCACGTGAGACACACGAGACAGCTAAACGGATTGCCAGTGTACTTAGCGCATTAAGGATTCCTTTTACTTTCCGAATTGCGAAACCCCAAAGTAGGTACCTACGGCTGATATTAAGCCTCCATTAGCGCCCCGGAAAGGACGCACACGGTACACCCTAACAGTTATTTAACCTTGTCTCACCAGCTTGAAATACATACATATTCGGACATCTGGCAGATTGCAATTGCAATTGTTTCGGGAAATCGAATTGAAATTGCTGTTTAGAGCCTGCAGACCAATAGTGTCCACAATTGGATGTATCCATATATATATGCGTCATTAAGTAGAAGATAATTCTTGTTGTAAGTGTGATCCAGGTTAAGCCCAAGCCCTAAGACCATATGGCTGACCTGACAATATACAATTGACATCAGCACTCTGGGCCATCGGCGTCCCTACTAACCTGTTGACTTCTTGCATCTTGAGCTCTAATGTAGAAGTATGAATAACGACGAAGGTTGTAAGTAGGTGTGCACCATAATTATCCCAAAAATGAAGTAAGTAATTTTTAGTTTATTTTTTTTTATTTTGTATATATTTATTTTTAAGGAGTGTAAATAACCTTGTCAATAAATAATTCTTAGTAAGTAATTCTACTACCAGTTTGCCGATCCAGTATTGACAAAACATCGTTCGACTTCGTTATCTGGCTAGTATGGTGAATATTAATGAAGTAATATAATAATAATTATTATTATTATGTTACAACATACGGATCTTACGCGAAAGAGTTAATCGATAGGAAATAATGGCATTGTACCAACAACAGCAGCTGTTTCTTGACTTGACTTCCGACTCTATTGTTTATGTTATAATTTGAATTGTTCCGTAAGTTTGTATAACATAATTTGGTAATTAACGTCGTAACGAAATGTGGATGAAATATAACCGACTTATTCAAGTAATTAGTTAAGAGGTAGTCCGCCATTTTGACTTGGCTAACGGACCCGGAATATAAAGTTTGTGATCTACATTTTTAAACACCGTCATTAATCCTAAACCAACTTTATTTTCTTCATCAAACATCCTCTTTTTTACTTTTAATTAAAACCACACTTGTGGCTTGACAATGGTGGTTAAACGAATCTCTTTGTATTTTTTGTCGACTTCCCTTTTGACTGTCTGTGTATTTTATTTGGAGATACGAAGTTGGTGTCAAAAAGTCTTGTGGTGTAGCCCGTGCAGATTGTACCTACCTACCTGTCTCATGTTCCCTTCTCAAAATTAAGTTGATTGATATAGCTACTAGTTCATAAGCACGTAGGTAAAACTTATCTGAGCTTTGGACGTCCTTAAATGCCTGTAATAGATACAGCTAGTTTTAATGTTGAAATCTATATTAATGTCCCTGACGACGACCACGACCCCGAATACGACCAGTGTCCTAATAAATATTCAAAACGAACCGACTAATACGGTGCATAAGTAGTGGAATAGCATCGCTTTTTGTCCGAAGCTTGCGGTGAACTCAAAGTTTGTTTTAACCGAGGATGCCCCTAACTTTACGACTAACAATAAAGACTTTGTTAAGCAATCTGCCGTCTATTATTCACTCCCTTAACTTATCTAACTTAGCTCCTAAACGCTTCTGTGGGATTCTGTTTATTTACGTATACCTGTGTTTGAAAAGGATCTAAAGTAACTTCCCTTTGAAGTTGAACAATTTGAGGCAAATTAAGGCAATCATTCCTTTTATGTTGTGAGACTCTATTATCTACAATGTCTACCATTTGTCTCGGAATAGGTACACATACCGGATTATAAAAGGTTTTATACAAGAGATAAAAAATGTTAAAAGATAGTCAACATTAATAATTATGTGTTGTGTCGTGAATATTCTTCTAATCCAAACATAGTTGTAATATGGACTTGACTTATATGAGTATATAACTCGTGATGTATTAAAACCAGCCAAGCCCAATAATGTCTTAGAACAAACTTAAAACGTCAGCCGGAGCTCCCATATTTCTTCATTTCTAGAGTGCAAGACATAAATTACGTAGACAGCAATATTTTCGTGCGGTTTCTTTCTGTGCCAGGTCAACAGGTACGGCCACAGCCCGGGAATAAGTCACGACGAAGAAACCCATAAAACAATGCAAATATTTCAACAATTAGGTTAATATTGTTGCTAGCCGGCACAATCGTAGCCAACTTAATAGATTGCCATTAAGTTCGAAATTTAGTGCGATCCGATGGCTTAGCGTTTATTCATTTTTATCGGGATTACTTTTGGCCCTGGACTGGGTTATCTGGAATTGGCATCAACACAAATAAAAACATTTATTTTCCTGTCGTGAGAGTGTAGATATCGATTTCAACATTGTTTTTGACTCCGGGCTACTGTGTTTACAGGAAAAGGTGCTTTTTTATTGTACCCTGCGTCCTTCGTGTGCGTATTATATTCAACAAAGTTACATTGTATTATTAAGTAAAGAACTCCAATCATCAGCCAATAATTGAATTCACGTTCAAGTTTAATTTATTACTTTTTATTGCATTCTTTTGTAATGTGTCTTGCCATCAGCTGAGAGGATAAGATTTGGGTAAAATGAATCGCTGACCCCACAATTATATTCTTGGAACTGTATACAACCTTTTGTGAGATGGAATTTTTTGTAGCGCCAAGCAATTATTTCTTTATATGGATACAAATTTGCTAATATTAAGTGTTTATTATAATTAAACCACTAATGCCTTTAGAATTCCTCACCCGAAGATTTAAAGCATAAAATTATGATTTATAGATATTTTTTTACTTTACTTTTTGTCGGAGATGGCTTTTTTGACAAACCTATACGATCGGAAAAGACCTCTACAATTGAATTGTAAAACATTACTTACCTACATGAAGATTCACCTAATTACTATTTCGCATGTTTTACGCACCGTTGCGCTTAATGACATGCTGTCATCAGGGTGCCCTAAGTAGGGGAAAATGAGGACCTGTGAACCCTGTCTGAATGTAGAACACGGCGGGGAAGTTAAGTACCCTGAACCACAACTAAGTGCGTCGCGTGACGCCGCCTATTCTGTCCACTAATTAATTAACAAATCTCTGCCATCAACCTGTGCCAGTTTCTTCGGTGTCGGGGAAACAAGTCAAAAATCTTTATTTAGGTCGATTAGAATAATGTGTGCAATTATGTTGGGCCGTGTCCCTGTCGATACTATGTGTCCCAAACGTTTTCAGACTTCGAATATGGTTGAATCCTTCAATTAATTAATGTTTAAATTGGCCGCTAAACCCAATCACAACTAAGCGACATTCCGTTATTACACAACCCATAATACACGATCCATTTATTAACGCAAGAACAGTATAATTATAAAATTATGTAACCATACGTTAACTCTATCATGAGGCGACCGCAAAATGTGAACGTCATTAAAATATAAATTCAAACTTCATCAATATCCATTAAATCATACCCGGATAATTAGCATAGTGATTACCTATTGGTCGGTGGCGGTGCACATAGATGCGCCCCGCCATGCGCCACGGGCTGCGTCGTGTGTGGTTGTCGTCGGGAGGTAATCAACCGGTACGAGGGTGAAGCGCCGCGATGCCCGCGCCCGGCGCTGCTCCCCATTGATTGACACCCGCTGTCACTTCACCCCCACTAGATGCGATTATAAATTACTCGTGTGAGTGCGTCACTACTGTTTTGATGTTAGTTTTAATTTGGTGGAGTCGATATTTTGAATTTATAGAGAGAGTCGATTTCGGAAGTGTTTGTTTTTGTTATACTAATATATTTTAGTAACATATGACTGTCGCAATAAAGAAGAGGTTTCCACATACTAGACTTAAGTAAGCTTTATCACAATGCCTCACGCATCGCTGTATACTAGGTGCTAAAACATAAATATTCATATGCGTTGATTGTGATTTACGCCTTGCGTAGGAATTTGTTTGGATGAATGAATGCAAATCGCGCTGACATTCTTGAATGGATCGTTCGAGCTAGCGTCGCGACTTGTGACAGTTGATCACGCAGATCGTTCACTGCCTGTGTCCATCGGTAAACATCTGCTCGCTAGATAATAATGACAACAATTTGTCGCATGCGTGGGAGTTCTTCATATGTTATTTTAGTTAAAAGCTCTTCCTAGTTCCAACATTAGAGCGATGCACGCTCCTTTATAGCGGTATACAAGCGTTTATAGTAACTACGTGTTCATATACTAACTAATGGGTATATTCACCTTCGTGCTAAAAATGTGACGTGTTAGATAAAGTTAGAAATCTGGGAAATCTGGCCTGTGTTATGATGCTCGTAAGATGATGGAGAGAGTTCTGTTATACGACATACATTATGACCGATTGAGTACGCTTAATATACATATTCATACTCTCGTCACTAACAAGCTTAATAGTTATTACGACGCGCGCTCAGGTCGCTGAAGACGTTAACTCCGAGTTAGATATCGTAGTCAACCTATTGCTATTTATGCACCATTTGGAACCTTGAGAACCCTGAGTATTGCAATTGAGCAATTACTGACAGCCCTAATTTAGGACCTGCAAATGTATTCCGAAACTTCTTGCCTGTTATTTTTGTGCACAGTTGCACACACTATGCTAATGAGCTAGACTTTTAATAACACTTTTTTTAATATGTAAAATTATTTACAGGTAAATAAAATCGCGCGTATTTTGTTGCCATCATATTAACGTCATTTTCTGTAAATCATATAACAATGCGTTAGCAGAAGGGAGTGCGGAGGGTAAGATAAATCAATATTTTACTGCAGCGGCCCTGCGCCCTTCGGGATACCGCGTGCATTATTGACGGCTTGTAATAGCACCGACGTTTAATTATTTCAATCACTGTTTGATTTCCAGCAGGGAAACGAACGATATGCAATTGTTTTGTTTAAATAGACTAATATTTTAGGAGCTTAGTCGGGAAAACATTCAACATTTAGTATTTGATATAGTAGACCTAATAATGTTCATCTTCTTATTTATGTGGATTTAGTTTTGATTCTTCTTTCTATCGTTAGGTTGATAAAAAACCTGGTGTCGGAGTATAAACCGCTTTTAGGCTTCTGACATAGCTTTACACACCGTTGAAAAATCTCTCAGGTGTGCCGGTTTCCTCAAGACGTTTTCCTTCACCGTTTTTAGTAACTGATAAATGATTTATAGTACTCACATGAATTCGAAAAAACATTGATGTGTGCCGTGGTTTCAACTCGCGACAGTTGACTTGGTAGTCCAACGGTCATACCATTCGCCTATCAGTACCTTTTAGTTTAGATTAATCTTATATTAAACCATAATTGGTCCCGTCTGTACTAAAATGTGACAAGCGTGATAAGCTTATTTTAAAACGTTCATTCTCCATGTAACCGGATCAGGACCTGCGAAGTGTTTTAATTTAGAAAAAATATGCGGCTCGAAATCTGATCCCAGCTGCTTTAAACTCTAATTAAATAAATGATAAAGGTTTCTTAGCTCCTACCAAAGCTTGCGGTGACTCAAGTGTTTCTGTAAATTACTGATAACAATACAAATTGTGCCGTTAATGATTTTCATGCGTGGAATACAGTGGTTACCTTGTTGCCCTAGATCGATTCTCGAGTTAGAAATAGTGGTGTTTTTATAATGCTATTTAAATTTTCAGACTGGCCCTCTATTACCAGGGACCTATAACATAATTACTAATATGTGGGTGTAATAAACTCCTCTGCCAACTCTTCGGAGAATTCGTGACGTTATGTTATGAATAGACGGATGCACATAAAGCGTACATTGAATGCACGTATTCAACTGTCTCCAATTGGTCCTCACTCATTGACTGTCTGTACTAATGGGCTCGTAATGTGCAGGTTCCATGATGTGTCACGGGTTCGAATCAAAACACTAATTCGACGGCGAGCTACATAGAGGGATGAATTTGAATTTCAAATATGCAGTGACACACGAAATTGAATGGAATTATGTGTGAAACAATGGTGTTGGGTTGTTGTTACATTGTTTGTTCCGGCTTTTGTACACCCATGAATGCATCGTAATCCATTAATCAGAATTTAAAGTAAATTTTCCTGTTGTCGCTACCAATGATGTATTACGGCTATGTACGTAACTTCGTACAAATATTATGATTAATAGGTGTACCGTATGGCTTTACGTTCGGTATTTATTCGAAGAAAATTAATTAACGAATTACCATTAATTATTTCATATTCAGGAGTTTTACCTTGTAGTGATAACATTAATGGGGCCCGATAAGTAGTAAGGGTAAAAATTGGGGACAACATTGAAAAAAGTAAAAAACAATAATTTGTTGGCTTATCTTAATGATTAGTGGAATATTCCCTATTGTTTAACTCGAACAAGCCTTTATCCTAGGATATATAAAGGCTTGTTATGTAGCAATAATAGTTAAGATTAATAAACAGATTTAATTAAATTCTGAACTTAAGTCTATATTAGTGCTTTTTTCTAGCCTGCGTGAAAAAGCCTAAGTTTTGCGGTGACCACTGATTGATTATTTTGAGATTTAACAAAGTGCAAGTTTTTAGGTTTAAATGGATTGACGAAAACTGTCTTTTAAACTTTAAACAGGTACGTAAAGCTTCGAGTATTGAGTCGGACAGTATTTATATATATAATACAGTTATTACTTGCAAAGTGACGTATTTTTCATTATCTAAGCATGAACCTTATACAGTTAAGAAAATACCTATTTTTACGCGCGCAAATTTTCCATGCGAGAAGTCTCATTCCCGTCGTAAACCATATATGCGTTGACATGTCAATCACTCCTCCTTTCCTTTTATCGTTGGGCGTATAAAGACAATGGAGACGTGCCCGACTGCACGTCACACTTAACAGTACATGTTTTATTATAAATAAATTATTCAGTGAGTCGTATGTGTTACTCTCCCTAAAGCAATGTACGACAGACGGTTCATGTCGTAGTGGTCACCGAGCCATTTAAGTTTTATGACTATTTTACTGTTCTACTCATAGTTACAGTCGACTTTATTGTAAGTTGTTCAATGACTTAGAAACAAAGGTGCTTAAGAAATAAATTTCTATTTCCTTGAAATATTTATGTCAGATTAACTTCTAAAAAGTTATATTTTTTTGAAAGTTCTATTTTTAAATTATCTTTTGTTTGCAACCAAAAAGAATAAATGGTAAATGGGAATTAAAATAGTATCTTAGCATATAGTATTGTCTATGGACTATTCTTGTAGCTTCCTGCAGGTTGGCTTATTCTGGTGTGCGTAGGCGAAGCTAACAGTCGTAATTGCGTAGTTCCGCACTATTATTGTGATCTTTAATCAACGCTTCTTCGCGTTGTAAACATATAAATATGTATATGTCATCTACATCGCTTATTTATCTAACATGATAAGGATCTTTGAGTGAATAATAAGAAATTAATGTGAAGTATGCGACAAGAATGCACTTAATCAATTCAGTTTATTATCGATACAGGTAGCTTCTAAAACACAGTCATGCAGATTGAATTACGTGCCTATTATATTTTGTAGTTATTTATTACCCTTAACTTAAGTTGGAATGTTTTAAACTTAATGTAAACAAAGTACAAGAAAGTTACTTACAAACAATCAAGTTGTATAAACGCAAGTAAATCGAAATTATGAAAGAAAAATATTGATATTATTAAAGAGTTAAAACTTTAATATTCATCGAAACCAAAAATAACCAGTTTAACGAACATTACTTCTGGTTGAGAGCGTTCGTAAAAATAATATTTTCAGTACAATTTGACCTCTATACATTATTGAATATAAGGGGTGAGCCTAACTTGAGTCTAGACGTCGAAACTTTAGCAGCCGCGCTTTAAATAATAACTTGAATATCACTTTTTGATTCTATTTCGTGCTGGAACTTTATACGAATGTAAGAATTTCTAAGTATTTGATTTTCTTTTGTATGTTTGCTTAGTGATTGGTAACAATTATCTTTATTTACAAACAAACGGGTATTAATATCTATATTTGTCTCTTGCGGAAATCGATCCCCCTAATACGACCCTCAGTGTAGGAGGTCAATCACTTGGACCCTGAACCACCCGGGTCGTTGAACCGAAATTGGATCTAGAAAATATTTATAGCCTTTTTGTTTGTTTTGTATAGTATAGGCGTCACGTGACAATGGTCATGGCGGCCGTGATCATTCTGGCTCACAAAGAAGGTTTATAATAAATTATGATCAATGTCACTTAAAAATACTTAACAAAGATGTGTTATTTTAATTGCAGCAGTTAAGACTCGTAGCCATGTGTATTTAGATTTTCCTTTGATTTTCCGGTATGTTGACTGTCGGTACACTTCTGGGATATGTTTTAAGAATTCCTTTGTTTCACCTGACGTTTGGCTTCCCGCCAGAGCCAGTCTTTTAAGAGATCTTCATTATCATATTGTAAGGGAAATCTTGGTAAGTCATAAAAAATATTTAATGTCATATAGCGCGCATTAAGATGATGACATAAACTGTTTATGTATTTTCTTTTTAATGACGCCTTTGCCTATTGTGTTGAGCGGAAATTAAACCAGGAACCAAGCTTGACGTGCCCCGAGCCTGACAATGTATTTTTTTTTATCCATCTTATTTACCGATTGGTAGCAGTCAATCCTTTTCAATTACTAATACCCTTAAAGCCAATAGTAATTGTCAAAAAATCATTTAATAAGTGGATGAAGCTTTGAGTATAAACAAAAAAAAATGCTGCCTTAATGGTATTTTGCTGTCTCTTCGTGTAATGGAGGTTCAGCTTCATTATATATTTAAAATAATATATTATACTCACAAAAACTTTCGGCACATACGAGGAAACTTAGCTTGTAACATAAGCAATGCTCACAAAATTAATAAGTTGTGATTATTGTTTTGTGAGCAACGAAAACCAAGAGTAGGGTGAACAACCGATTTGAACTTCAAAGAATGTTTTATAAAAGCATTTGTATGCAAAAAAAAAGTAAGAACTCCAATAACAATCTCTGAGAACATTACTTTTGAACGTGATTGGGATTCCACTGTTTAAGGTAACCCTATTTCTACTGATTGACGTTTCTTGCTTTCTTTCTCCATTCGTAGTATCTTCTCCAAAAAAGATGGGATTCCACAAATTGTGTTTTTTTCAATAATCTGTCAACCATATCATAATTTTTCGATATTTTGTGATATATTTGGAGAAGAACATTGCCCTTCGGAAATAGACAACGTAGAATGCGGTCCGTGTTTGTTTTTTAAAACAGCTGTTATTGATAGATATTGTTCGGTGAATTGCTTTCTCAGGGCATGGACGTTGGACGTGGAAGCATGATGTGCCTGGCACCACCAATGATTCGCGCGGCGAGGGTCGCAATTGGAATCAGATTACTATCGCGTTTCCATCGAACTGTGAATGACAGGCATTCTTAAGTAACTTGACGCGTACTGCTAAGAATTAACCCTATTCGGTTACATTGCTTTTTTAAGTACAAACTCATACAGTAAATAAAAAAGGAGACGTTTTCAAGAGGTACTGATTAAATCAACTGTAATGTTTTTGGCATTGGATTGCAACCAAAACAAACGCGGTTGGTTTCAGATTATTATACAGGGTACTAATTATTATACGGTTGGTTTTACATTAGGTGATTAGTTAGGTACTTCATTAACACAAACGAGACTTGAGAAATGGAAAGTCTTGAGTTCAATAAACGCTCAATGCAAGCGAAAGTTTGATTATTCATTTTTTAAATAAAATGTTCTAAACCTTGAAAATCTGTGAGAATGATATTCAAGCATTCTTTCTAATTAGCAGTAATAAATATTCCGGTACATTTTAATTAAATTAATTCCCAAGTGCTGGGCCGTCGTGAGGATAGTTTCTTCGAAGGTTGCTGTACACTCTGTACAGTCATTCACTTAAAACGCTCCGACTACGTCCAACCCAACCGAGATTGTTCCTCCGGCTCTTCCTCACAAACTTTCAAGTCATTCTAACTTTTGTAGATAAATTAATGATGGAAACTAATCAGACATTGTTCAACATTTTTACTTCAATTAAATAGATTAAAACGACACCGTATTTTATAAGTTAATTTAATAGCGAAGCGAATAAAGTACAATGAAAATGATATTTTTAATTAAGATTCTTAAGTTTTATAGCTTCATTTGGTGCGTAAGTCACAAATGGGGGCGACAGTACAATGTTTAATGCACTCGTGACGGTTCGTGAGACGCCTCAGTGATACGCCGTTTGAATAAACCCGTTGAGCCGCGCATGCGTTTGCGCATGCAATTTGTTAGGTGCGTGAGAACAAGCTGAAATGGCGTGACGTGCGATTAATAAGTATGCTTGTAAAAGCGACGTTATCATGTGACATTAGTCAAGCACCGTAAAGTGATCTCGTATCTGATGTGTATAAAGGTCAATTCACCTATCTGGTTTTGAATGACACAATTTCAAGTCAACCGCTTTACTTTAAATGCCCCAAGCAACTCTTAATATCACGTGTAATTCGATACAAGATAATTCAGTGATTTCTTAACAAATGCACCACGGCTGCCATAAAATTACATTATAATCGGGCTTGCAAATGAGTATTATCCACACGTTAGCAAGAACACTTGAAGAGCGCTGCGAACAAAGATTAGAAATGCTGTTTGTTTTGCAACTAAAGTGTTTGAAAGTTTGTTCGTAATACTAAGGTGAAAATCCTCGAGTAAGCTGCTAGCGCGACCAAATAGCCCTCGGCCCGAGCCCGGAGCCCGGAGCCCAAGTTTCAGTTATTGCCACAAAGTAAATACTAATATCGGCTGGCCGCGCTATAAACTTGCGATATTGCCCAACATTATACGGACACCTTTCACGGTTTTACGAGTTCCTGAAGAAACGTTCCGTGCACACATATGCTACGTTTATGAAATTGATATAATATTATCTTCGTAAACGTTACCGTCAATGTACCTTTTATAGCTGGCGAGCATAAAAAACACAATTTTATGACATTATTAATCAAGAATTATATGGGTTGGGGGAATCAAACGTGTGCTGTACGTGTAAACGTGGCCTTTATTACAATGGCATAAGGATCATTGGGCTTTAGCGGTTTCAATTAAATTGAGTCGTTTTACATCGTGATAAAACGCATTTGAGGTTTTTCTTCTACTTAAGGTAAAACATTACTAAAATTATATTTATCACCCAGTCAACTTTTTAAGTAAAGAGAAGTGTGAAATTATTATATCTACTTATAATCGCCTAAATTTGATGCTGCGATTATTATCTTTGTCTTCAGTCATACGTTTCGTCATTGACATAAACTTTAAGCTCAAAACATAACAAAAATAAGCCAATATCATGTCAATCCAGAGTATTAATAATATTTTCTTAAAAGTTTTAATATTTCTATACAAGTATTAAAATATTTATAACAAAAATGACAATGTAAATTAATAAACTAATCAAACTTTCTTATTATAAGTTTAAGTTAAATCCATACCTACACAAGCAGATAGAAGAAAATCAAACCTAATATTTACTTTAAATCTTTTTAAGAAGGTTGAAATTGATTAACTGGAAAACGTGTCGCGAAAATTAATGGGGTAGACATTTTTTACTATAGACTGTTAGGCTGGTTCAGCCAGCATCATAAGTAGCTGAATTTTTTTGTAACGTACCATTGAATAAAGATCAACAATTTATGTAGTAAAGTCTTAAATATTCTCAGATCATCATTTGATCCGATCATAATATTAAATTGATGTTTGTTTCTTTTAATTATTTGTATAAATGTTAAGCTACTTATGATGCTGACTTCTATACATAGAAGTCTTATTTTCATTCATAAATTTATATGTGTAGATTATAAAAGTGATTGTTTTACAGTAGTGGTCGCGGTGATTCAACAGACAGCTGTGCGTATTGCAAGCTTGCTGTACTCTTATGGTAACTTACTGGACAACTTACAACTACTCATTGCTTACACAAAGAATCTATATTGAATCCTCATTAGCTCATGTTACTGTCTGTTTTAATAATGAGTTGTATTTTCTATTCGCATTAAGAATTATTAGGTAGATTAGGTAGATTCTTCAATAGTACCTACTTAATCCATAGTCTAACTTCGAT
This sequence comes from Abrostola triplasia, assembly GCA_946251915.1. Lineage (NCBI taxonomy): Eukaryota > Metazoa > Arthropoda > Insecta > Lepidoptera > Noctuidae > Abrostola > Abrostola triplasia. The sequence continues at coordinate 4,398,314 of OX276432.1, read as the reverse complement.
CGTCTGGATCACGTCTTCACAACATCACATGAGGGAGAATAGAGTGATCAAAACTCGTTTATTAACAGCGATATTATAATACGTACATGAGATCCTTCTTTCCCTTTCCCTATTACATTGGGAGCAAAAAACATAACTGGCGAAATGTGGGTGTACTATATGTGCACCTTTGCCTACGCCTTCGGGGAATACAGGCGTGATGTTCTGTTTATGAGATCCTTTTTCGTTTTTGACTTCACTGCAAAGCTAACTAAAATTACACATCGTACCTAATACTTGGCATTAAGTGTCAAAATTACGGCGCGTAGCGGTGCCAATTTAAGTAAAATTTACTAATAAATACTTAAACAGATGTTACATGAGCCCCACACTGGACGTGAAGTAGCCTCTCACGTAAGTGGCCGCTAAAATATTTAATAGAATGTGGGGAAACTTAAGGGCCTTTTAATTAACATTAATTTTGTAACAAGCTTAAAATAGTAAAAGTTTGGTAAGCGGTGCTTTTGGATAGTATTATAGAGATCTTCTTTACATTGAAGTTATTCAGGCTATCGAGAATGAAATACCCTTATTACATAAGCTTTCACACAATGACATCTATCAAAAGGTTATCAATCCGCTTGAAGTATTGCTTACTTTGAAGAGAATAGGATATAAGCGGTACTTAAAGGTATAATGGGATGCCATACAAACGCCGGTAACACCTTTCTAAAGATACTGGATAGTGCACACAATATAGGCGGAACAAAAGGGACGGAGTGGAGTAAGACGTATACGAAGTTCTTGAGCCCTTAATAGGACATGGGAGTAATTCTCAGTGTAGGAGAGCGTAGCAAGTCACGCGTTGCGATAGAATAGGAAGTGGACGCGTCACACCGGTGCACTGTATCGGGAAAGCTCCTAATACGGCACCGGTAGCCGCGGGAACTAACTAGCTTGGCGATAGGGTTGACAGGTTCGAAAAGGTATGAGAAACAATTGAGTGGAACAGGAGAAATTTGAAGAATTAGCGTAATGATACCGCAGGCCTTCCTAAAAGAAGCTTAAGTCGAGATCACATACGCGGTATAGGCTGAGAAGGTAGATAAAAAGTCGATACCCCTAACAAATTCAAAGGTCATATACAAAAAGATAAACCTGAGGTATCTAAACTCCAAAAATGTTCTATTTTAATACTTCTTATCGTCAACCCTACACATGCTCCGTTTAAGTGCATGCTTTCGTTCACATAGACAATTACTCACGATATACGTATAGCCTCTAACCACGATACTCCACATCGTAAAGTTGAAACGAAAATATTTCCAAATGACTAAGAAAGTAAAAAAAAACCATAAAAAGGACGCACTGCAACGTAAAAAATAAGGCTATTAGCGTCACTCATCAGGAGATGTCGTAAAACATAAGTTATTCCATGTTAGTGGGCCATTTATGATTGCTAAGATAAGTGATGCTTTATGTATAGTGCGTTGTTATTAAAACAGAATTCTTGGCAGCCAATATTGTTTCTATTTAATGATCGTACGTGGCGCGTCAGTCATTGAACTAAAGTCTGGACTCGACTAGGCGTGCACCGCGCATACGTTACTCTCGTTACACAGAGAGCAACAAGCGGTGAGTGAATCACCCGCGAATCAAAACAAACACACATCACTAAAGCTCTGCGTATTTTTTTCAATTAAAAAGCAACTGCTCAGCGATTAGTTTAGACATTAGTATGCTGTATCTCTTAGGTACATTCTTAACGCGTGCATCTTAAGATAGTTGCAAAAGTTCAAACCATTGTTTCACTGTAGAACAATGCTCAAAAATTTGTTTTAGAAATGGTACCTCTCAGAAAATGATAGCCTAAGGTAACCGAGTTTAATATCTGTTTCTGTAGTAAACTTTATTTGTATTTTTTAAATGGATCTTTTTGATTTTCCATAATGCACCATTTGGGACTACTATCGTCCCGCGAAGGACTGCACGAGAAAATTAAGGTATTTTGAGACAAGAAAATGGAACTAAAATGCAGTACAGAATTTTCGCAAAAATACCTACAATTCATCTGATAAAACTTTCCCACATGCTATTCAGTCGTAGACTAGAATCACGACAATTCGTCTACATCTACTGAGATCAAAAGTCCGCCATAACGAATTGGGTCGTCGTCTTGTTACACGATCTTATATACAAACTTATGAGTCAATGACCGTTTGCAAATTCGTCAATCATATGGCGCGAGGTCGGCAAACTGAAATGGCAATAGCAAGGTCGTTGCGAAACCGACAACCACCTCTGCACAACCGCACGGTGAGATATTAGCTGCGACTTGTAGTTTACTACATCGCACAGGTGTTCAATGTGGTTACAATATACTCAAGTTGCTGCAATGTAAATGCCAAGACATGATGTACTACACTAATACTAAGTGCAGCATGATTCTCAGCTATTCAATTTGAAATTTTAGTTTCGTCATGAGGGCTGGTTAAACTGCTTATTTTGGTCCCTTGTTGTTTATTTTTTGCTTCACCGTTATTAGCGTGCCAGACGTGCCAGTGATGCTGCATATTTGGAAACAGTTATTAGATGGTTTTAATTTGTTTATTTAAAGTAAGTTTAAGGAATACTGTGGCCAGACGTTAATCTAAAGCTGTTATTATTTATGTTTGGATAAATATTTTCGTCTAAATTAGTTATACATTTTACACCTAGCCTCCTTTTCTAAATTAGTTTTATGCAGTCACATCTTCATCGATGTTTAGTGTAGTATGTAAACAAAGAAAGTCAATTTGTCTGGAACTAATTTAGCCGGTCGCAGCCGAGGGTTACTCTCGGACGACCAGACAATATTAACGGTTGCACTTTATACAGGAAGCCCGCCTTATTATCGTAACAGTGTTTACGTGAGCAAAATAATTTATATCGCAAATGTGATTCTGTGAAAATTGATACTCAAAATATTCCGGTTGGAAATAATATTAAAGTGTATTAAAACAGTTTGTTTTTGTTACGGAACCGACCGAACGCGTATAATGAACATTTTGAAACAAAGGTTCTTTTTATTTAAAAAAAGGAAGGGATAATGCAATTCCCTTCCGTTTATGGTAAAGCGAGTACTCGGTGTGGACCTGATGGAATATGAATGGCAATAGGCTCTCCATGGGAAATAGGATGGGAGGTGAATTAATTGTCTGATAAAGTAGTTTCTATGGTTACTAACCTATCTCTTCCGGAGATTTCAAATATAATTATATATATGTAGTTATTTTAAACGTGAATAACAATCCCGAGATGTAAGATAGACATCAATAAAGCGCTTAGAACTATCTCTAAGACGTGCGCGAAACTTGGCAAACTGCAGTTAGTCGGTACTATTAATTGTCGAGTGGACTTTGTCACGGTATTGTGATAAATTGGAGTAGTCCTTGGACATATTAACGTCCCTTGGTTGGCAATGAGCGTGATTAATTATTGTGGACGGTACACACGGTCAACCCAATTCGGGTTAACGTAGTTCAGTGACTTTGTGTGGAAAGCCGCAATCAACCGATGGCGGCGTGCATTGAATGCATATGTGAAGTTTGGTAGACTCATCGACACATTGCACCGCCTCTGCCACATATTAGGTAACGTTTGGCGTGTTTACTACTGCAATACCTTTGTATACGGAACGTGAGGTGCGTATTCAGTTTTAGGGATCCGTGACAAAGTATTTTTGGCCATAACATACCTATTTATTTTGGCGCAAATTGTTGATATGCTATGTGAAGCTATTGTTTTAGCCCTACATGCTCCTATGAGGCAAGCAGTACAATCATAAACGCAAACCAAGTAGTTTCACAATATATTTTGCGTAGCTCCTACGTTCCATAGTTTCTGCACGACTGTATTAATAATTGTATAAGTATGGTATGGTGCATAAGTACCATGGTTACTTCTTGCGTGTGCGGCATCCATCTCGATAATTGTCTTTATGATGAGCTTACGATAGCACGGCTGTAAAACACTCGTAACCAATTAAATAAATAGCTGTTATACGTAACTGTTTGCTAGGAGCTGTTTCATCGAACGACTCGAACTTATATTGACGGCATTTAATTTAATATCTACAATGATTTATGACTTATTGGCGTAGGTAGACATAAAATGGATTGCTTTAATGAATCTTAATAAGTGGACGGTTATGCTCATGTACGTTTGCTTGTAAGTTGGACTAACTAGACAGAATGTCACATAAGTATCAAGTTTATTTTAAGGTATCTCTTACTACCATGTAACGCATAATTCCCCTTAAGTAGAAATATGTGTATAACAACCAGTTTCGCATGAGGTCTGAACCCGCTAGACTCAGCACAGAAACCCAAACGCTTAGGTACTTAGCGATTGGGTCGTCATTTAACAGTAGTGCCAACTAGTGCCTACTGGTGCCAACTGTTTAGAAGTCACGCACCCTATCACCTCCACACAAAAGTGTCAAGATTGTATGTTTAATGATATATCTACCTACCCACTAGGCACCTATATGAAAACCGCAACTGTATATGCTTTAAAATCTGTTATCTTTCTCACTTTTTATATCCTCGGGGGAAATTTAGAAAATCCCATCTTGAAGGACGATTATATAACAAAATATAACGACCCCGTCGTTTTCAATTACATGTTGGTTCATACGTATTTTATATTATGTATTTTTATAACCGAGGCTTAAAGGATGAAAATAACGTTTGTAAGAAAGGAAGGCTATAATCTTATTTTTTTATATCGGTATCAGACTAGTTATTTTGTGTGAGAACATCTACGCATTATACAATATACATATTAAAACCCATACACTGGGCAAGCGACATATTATAATACGCAATTTGGGGTCCGCAATTTATGAGAACACAAGCCTGACTTTTAAGAACGCCTAGTGCATGTTCCATGGGCGGTAACGTTTTTACCTCAACGTTGACTGTGTAACCTCTGTACCACTGCATACGCATAGTGATGATAAATTGCTTAGTACACGAAGAAGATGAAGCTAATTGAACAAGCTAATTTAATTATCCTTGCCTTACGATGCTAATAAAAATTCTACTACAAGGCAACTCTATTTCATCAATAAAGCTATGTCCTCCAGAATTAATATTATAGGTACGCATCTAGATTTTACATAATTATAATTATACTTTACAAATCAAAAAGCTTTTCTTAAACACTACCGAGAATCGATGCACGAAGTGACAAGATAATAAAAAATCTGTACAAGCAGATACTTGACCCATTCCTTCTCGATGAGTGTGTAACGATGTTGTGTTATAAATTAACTAACCGTGTAAATGCCGATCAAGCGGTTATACCACATTAATAATTGCACTTAAGGCATTCCAAAATGACATTTATACCCGAGTGGTAAGGTGTATAAAGAACGCACGTGATAATCATATGTATTCACATGTGGTGTAGATTTGATATGCTGGGCGCCCGCCAGCAGTGTTGTCAAAACTGTGAGGCCCACACACGTAGACCAATAAATAAATGACTTATTATGCTCATTGTTTATATAATAATAGCATACTACACTGCATGCTTAATATTATCTATTTTGAAAATAACTTTTAATGACCCATTAGCGCAGTTGTGGTGGCACGATAGTTACGGGTGCCAACCCAGACAAGAACCAATGTGACTTTTTGGATGTCATATCTATTTTCTTGGATATTTTACTACACTACTGTACTGACATATATTATCGCAGTCGAGCCTTTGCTGAGTAATTCTTTCGCCTTTCTGCGCTAAAGGTCGTGAGAGAACCGCACAAGTATTTGCATGACCTGCAAATTATTTTGAGGTTGCGTGTGATTCATGCATGCGAACGTATGTCATGATACGATAGGTCTTGGTAAAGACAATAGTAAGAAGGCTGGAACAGACTGGAAGCGGAAGGAGAAGAATCAGTTGTGTTGCCGCTTTGGAGAGATTTATATAAAAAAGGGAGTTGTACAAGCTTAAGAAGACTGATCTATTAAAAGGCCAATGAAGATTTTATATTAGTTAATAAGGGAGTGGCGTGGTAGCTTGAAGTGTTACAAACTCGTTGTTCGATGCCTAATGGAAATATCTGAATGAAAATTAATTTCTTATTTAGCCTCGAATTATTTATGATGCAGAAAAAGAAGTAAAAGAGTAGACTAATGGTTTGAAATTGACTAACAGTGAGTAAGCGAGTTAATCAATGCCCGCTCCTTGTCTGTTTGAGAAGGGTCTTTGCTCTGTAAGTAGCCATTACGGCCATTATCAGAGATTTAAATTCAATAGTAGTCTTGTAAATTAATCTTTATGACAAAACTGCACTAAGGCGTCTCGAACACAATCGTGTAATCGCTGTGTTGGGGAAATACTATACTACGTAGTGGTTGGGTTGATTGACAGAATAAGGTTGTAATCAGTATCAACATACTCACTGCTATCACAAGGATTCCCAATAGAAATGTAGTTTGTCGCCGGTCAGTTACTATCGCGAGTCATTACGATAAGGAACGTGGAAAATGTGTAGAATGTGTACTACATGCGATACCTACCAATGTAAAGTTCTAAGACTTACGTGTTTATTTAGATTTCACACTTTTCTTTGGTCCTTTTGTCCCTGATCAAAACACTTTCCGGAACTTAGGACCACAAAATATTATAGCCCGTATCTAAAGTAAACTTAATTTATATTACGTACACAATCACAATCGAAGCAACTATGAAATGTTCTAGAACTTTGTTTAACTTTACAAGTTTTACAACGTAGGTACTAGTTTACAAGTTTATATTTCAAACATAAATTTATTACGATGTTATCTTTAATTTTGTATGAAATATTTTATAAATAATTTGTGAAGCTTTTATTTGCTTCGTATATTAAATTCAGGCGCTTAATATTACTTTATTGTTAGATATAAAACCTCTAAACATCTAGAATTGTTCATGTTGAATTTTATAGCGCCAGAATTCGTTTTTCAACATTAACAACGCCGTCGTATGACCCAAAAATGTAAAATTAAGGTTTCGAAAAACGTACATGGCAGTCACGGCACGTCACTAATGTATCGCAGTGTAGTTTTATCGGGACAGTGCGGTGTAAGCTATCGATGTTATTGTTATAGACACGATAGAGTTGAGTTTGCGTCGGTAGCGGCAGGCGTCGACTCGCGTCGAGCTACTAACGAGGTCGCATGATTCACGGCGTCATCCCGGCGCCTATTTCGCGATCCCACGTCTTCCCGACTAACCCGAAGCTACTACCCCAGGGAACAGAGTAATCTATTTTCATTCGTTTGATGTGAAAAGCTGTGTCCGTCCGCCTAGAAAATTATATGTTACACACTTTTATCCATGTATTGTATTAGGTATACTCACTCAACTACGAAATGGTGTTTTTATGTTTACTTAACACGTATATAAAATAAATAAAGGAGAGTTATCTTGTATCTGCAGTCTTTTACACTGTAATCATGCTTATAAGGCTTTGCTACAGTTTATTAAAAGCGAGCGTAAAATATATTTTTGCTACATATTATATTAACCTTATCGTGATAGACATGTTTATTTTGAGATAATTAATCCATTCATTAACATCATATTTACTTTAGTTTAATTTGCTGAACATTGCTGACGGTTAATTTTAATCACTCTGGGCTTACATCTGACATCTTCTACCAATTACAGTCATCAAAATAAACTATCAAAATTAATTAAAATGTCAAAGTTCTATGACGTTGACACCCCTGACATAACTGAGACAAGAGCTTAGGTAACAATATTATAACTTGGCACTTATTATGTGATACAATAGGGTGACAGAATCTGCTCGCAAATAAGTCTTAATTAATTTATTCACTGTGAAGTTATGTCGCGTGTTGCTGAATTAATTATGCAGATTTTAACGAAATCCGTATAAAAGCGGCGCCGCCCTTAAACAGTCGTGTTATATGGATAACGCCTTAATCTTTAGTTATGCTGTGTTAAGCAAACCTTACTAATTAATGATATTCATTTTTATTGTTCTTTGCACAAGAACTTTAGGCCGTAGTCAAATTTTAATACGTGACTTAGTTCTTTATTAGCTGCTTTTAAAGTCAAACCATTTGTGTGGGTTGGATCAATATTTGGGCATAGAAGCAGTGTAATATAAATATTATTAATATTTGCGAATATTCTAAAATATTTAGAAGAGGTAGGTCTGTACCTACTTTTACTGTATTTAAGCCCAAAGCGTTTATAATTCACGTTTAAATTTTTGTTTGAATAAGTATCTATTTATTATGCTATTCAAATTGAAATATTTTACTCAGAGTTGAACCAGCTTACTTGTACTAATCGTCTGTTAAAGTTTAGCTTCATTGTGAGTCAGACACTTGACAGCCAATTTGTTAGTAACGTTAGATTAGTTGGATGGTGCAACTCAGCCTAATTAAAGATTAATATTAAGTATTTAATTTTGCTAAAAGCGTGTGTTCTGCACGTAAGGCTTGATATAAATTCTAGATCTATCTAGTGATGTCTGCGGCCTATAATAAAACTCCACATCAAATGAGCTTCAGACGATATAAAGATGAAATCACTTCTAATACGGTTGATATGGCTCGAAATATAACAATTCAAAGCTGCGTGTAATTTTAGAAATTGAAGTTTACAACTTGTAGTAAAGATGGTTGATGTTGGGTAGGTACCTATCTGATTTAACGAAATGTTATAAACTTTACACACACAATATATTTTTCCTTCAAAAGCTAAATTATAATACATAAGAACAGAAATTAATGTATTATTAACTCGATCTGACTAGTTCGTAGCCCTGACATGTGCAATTAGCTACATTCATCATATTTTTCAGTAAAATTTCAAGTGGTTATAAAATATTGTATCTACGTTTACTTTTTAGGTTTTCCATAAGCTTTTACCCTAAGGTAGCTCATTATAATTATGGTATTCGAATAAATATAATGTTCTTGGTGCAATAATAAATACTTTTTCCTTCAGCGCATCCAATTCTTAGAACACATAATGCCATGATTAGGTACTTCATTATTAATATTCCATTTTACGTATGAGTTGTATAATTTGGATTCGCGAGTAATATGATTCAGATATTTCAAAGATTAAAGTTCACATACATCTAGGTATGTTTACTTAGGAAGTTGTATTTTTAGATACTGACACGTATAATGTTAGTAATTCGAACAGTCATCAATCGAAAAATGCACATGCTGCAAAACGGCAGTCAGCCAGTTACTCAGTTGACAGAAAATAACAAAAGAAAGTTGGATAATAAGATATTAAGATTCATATTATGTGGAAGTGGTGAAGCAATCATAATCTGATATTGTAATCGAATAATATTCTTTTCTGATCTCCTTAATCTTTTATATGTAGCTACAACTCATTATAATGTATGAATTTTACGGCTAACAGATATGCTAGGATAGTATTGCAGTACGTAAAAATGTCATGTATGTAGTTCACCTGTCAAAATATTAGTCATATCCATCATGCCACAGATGGTCGACGTCCGTTGTGACGCTCATAAGACGTCTGCCCGGCATTGTATCGATATCATACTCGATTTATTTATTACATAGATGGTTTGACTCGCATCGGTACTTTCGAATAATCGATGGCGCAAATCGGTGATTACATTAAATTTATTGCGAAAGTTAAAAATATGGCGAGCAAGTCTCAATAAATTTTATTTTCACGTCATGGTGGCCAGCAAATCTGTCACAAAAATCCCGCCAAACGGTCACTTTAAAATTATTTACGGTCCACATTATACGTTTTGAAAAATTTATGTCGTCATTGTTGCATTGGTGCAATCTCTGTGACTGAACCATAAATTAAAACTGTCTGCGATGAATATTCTGTATATACTAGGGTCCTTACATTGGATTAGCTGTATGTTCCAGAAAAGAGAAAAAATATGACAAGTGAAATACGCAGTACTTAGATAAAAGTTTATTAATAAGGTATTTCTTTATCAATTGATAACGCTAGCATTAAGTCCATTTAGGATCAACTATAAGCATCAGCAAAAAGATCATGCTGACAGCACTTAACCATGTCAATTCCAAGTCAGATTACGTTACACTTCATTACAACAATGAGACTTAATTAATAGCTTTCATACTAAGCGATCCTTGCCTGCTACATTACAAAGACATATAAATTGTAATTTATGAGAGACACAAAAAATAGACGAAACTATATAAGTGGTACAAACAACAGTAGGACCAAGAAACAAAGTGTAGCGTTAAAAAATAGAGGAGGAGAGAGGAAGCATATCCTATACGAACCGCAATAAAATGCTGGTCACAATAAAGGTGACATCAATTGCAACAGGAAAATAGTGTTCCCCGTAAACCTATTTCAAGTAAATGTGATTATAATTAAAGTCCAGTGCACAATGGATGTCCGGCCACGTCACTAGTGTGTGTCTGGCGCGCATCCTTAACTAAGCCCGCTTAATCACCGCTGACCTCTCAATCAGGATACTTACTGCCTTATTTTAAAGACAATATGAACTTATATCCCTTGATTTATTATTTTCTAACAGTGAACTCATTATGTCCGCGACGTACGGACGACAGTCGCTGCGATACACTCTGACATACATGTTGCCTTAGAATATGACATAATTATAAAAACAAGGATAAAACTGCGCTACGATAATATATAATAATATATAATACTAATAAAAGAGAATTAGATATTTCAAGGGCAATATGTAGTATAATTACAAAGATCCAAATAATTTTTAATTTATTGCACTAAATTTTAATTGTTTGTGTACAATGCATTAGAAAACTAATCATTGTTATCTTAAACGGGGTAATAAATGCGTATATTTAAGCACGCATGTCAATTATATGATTATTTCATATAATTGACATGCTTCATTAAAGTCAATATCAATTTGCTTTACAACACAACCATTGACAGCGTAGGCTGAAGCTGCATTATAGAGATCTTTATAACATTCGCTGCAACAGTCTGAGTCAATGGTCTTTAATTATAAGCAAAAAGTAAAGCAACGTAGCGCACCCAAGCTCTAAATTACGCACTTATATAAAACGCGTAGTGCATAATGATGCTATAACTGACAAAATATATGAGTAACGTATCACAAAGGATTTATTTCGATGATTCTAGGAACATGTCATATAAGTAAACATAGATGGTACCTACATGTTCCTACACAATAACTTTTGTCTAAATCCGGTACGCTGGTGGCATCTAAACGCGCCATACACATTGCTATTTCGATCGTCAATTGTTACCAACTATAAGTCAGACGACCTGACACTGTCGGTGGCCTCAACTTGTTCCAACAACGAACTCTGAGATAGAAACTCCATGATATCATGATCAACCCCGCTACAGATAAACCTTAGAGCCACTGAGGTCCCATAAAGTTTACTGCCGACATAAAGAAGACATTGATAAATAGCTAGATTATCACGAAATAGATGCTTTTAGGAACTTTCTTTTACACATCCAACAGAAAAAGGCGAGTATTTTTGTAAATAAAAAGTTATTGTAAAAGTTTTATTTTATCGCCTTTTAACGACTGTAGTGTTGGTCGACTTGAACCTCTGGTGGAACGACATACAAGTCCTTAAAATATTTGAAACTTTTTCTATTCACGATAATATTTCAAATTGTGTTACAATGATTCACATTTCCTACATCTGCGTCTGTAACCTTTATCAAACTGGGGCTAATTAGTCAAATTGGAACGTTAGTACTTATGACAAGTCCATTTAAATGTAGCAGATGAAACTTCCAATAAATTGCAGAACCCCAGCAGTGGGTGTATTTCCACCCCTGTGTAATCTGGCTATATAAATCTTCGCCATAAAGTATAACGACATTTCAATACCTATTAAAGTTATGTGCCTACGAGATAGGGCTGCTACCTACTTTGTAACTGATATGTCGAAAATAATATAAGTGTGCGACCTCACTATCTTTAGTTCAAACGTGATTTTGTCGCGGTAACGGAACCCTTTTAGATGTCATATTGTCACTTTATGCTTTCCGTATTTGTGAGCATGTTTTCCTATTTTATTTCGACATGAAATAATGTCTCAATCTGTACTTTCATCAGTGTTAAAACGTATGTAGTATACCTAATACCGTAGCGTGTTAAATAGCTCATTGTCGTGTTTATTAAGCCCAGCCCTGAACTTAACATTGAAAAGTGTAGCCCGCGAACGTGCGTTACACAAAGCAGTTAAAACTGAAATGCATTGATTGACGGATTGATGGCGACTACAAAAAGTTCCTTGAACCTTCAAAAAAACACTCCACGGATGTATTCTGACGCGCTGCATAGCGTTTTGTCAATATTATTGTTATTAATGTTACCATTGACTTCGTGGTGACCTATCAATTTGAAGCTTGATATATGTATTTGCTATTTTACCAGCTGTTACCATATGTGACCATGCCAACGCATGTGATTAAAATTTAAATACGAAAATATCGATGTAGACTTTTGTAGTGCGGGAGGGTGAAGTCTGAGTGACCACCCGTCTAGCATGTAAATGTTAAGCGAACCAGTTCAATTTACGCGTCTGCTGAGCGCCCCTTTTAAAACAAAAAGGAAAAAATTACGAGTATTAACCTATTAGTTACTATTTTTTTAGAATCTGTAACTGTTAAAGGTTCATTTCACTCAAGAACATTTTCTCATTAGCTCTCTAGACAGTCTGCAATAATAATTTGCAAGTAAATAGGTTTCTCTTGTTTTAATCAAAACGAGCAAAAACCTGTTATTTATGAAAAAAATCCCTCAGGTTATACAGGCGATCGATATGTATTCTATTACAAAGTAAAGTATACCTGCCTTGTTGAATTAGATTACTTATTCTTTGATGAGCAGATTCTTGGTAGTATTAACGCTTTGTTTACTAGGCACATCTGGGTTTGTAGCTACCGCTCAGATTAATCTATCGGCAAGGTAAAGCCATGCTCGCAGCGCTCAGTCTTGTGATGGGTGACCGTTTTCTCATGTCGAGACCCCTCCATGCTTCAAAAGGTACGCTAAGCTGTCGGTCGTGTTGGAGTATCGAAATAGGAGGTGCACCTGTGTTTGCGTAGTATAGTATCTCCTACGTAGGTGCTCCGTCTCAGATGGGATAGGCCGCCGTGACCAATCGTGAAAATCGGTCAGGAGATCAAAATAACTGTAATTTTGACTTGTTTTCTCGAATGATAATGCCACAATAATTAGTTTTTTTTATATCTATCATATAGCATGTACTAACTATTTTTTCCTTTATATTTAAATGGCTTCATACAGTATTTGGAAGCAAAAGCGTTGAGCGCATTAGTTATTTTTTTTAAATGAAGCACTAGACTGTTAGCCTGTACAACCTATCACAGATTGTAAGTGCATCGGTCGCTTGTTTTAATGGTAAAGGGTAATGATGGCGTTTTTATGGGCGATCGTTTGGTATCGTCTGAAGTTAACGTTCATTGTTTTGACATGCAATCGTCCCCTCGTGGAAACTTATCGGGCATACAACACTGTATACTAAATTGATGAAGAAAACTAATTTACTTTATAGAAAACGCCTTTGTCCATAGGTATTGAATATTGGTAGTAGGTAAATAAATCATTTTTATTCGGAAATCCATTCTTAGATTGGGAAAATTTAGTTCTTGACATTTATTATTCTTCGAAAGAATGTAAATACCTACTCGGATATAAGATTCGGATCTAGTCTATATTATCATCAAAATTGTAATGAAGATGTCTGATAAAAAGCTAAAATTACAGGTTGATAGGTTGATTACTTAATTAAATTAAACATTCACCCCTGTAATATAATACGAGTTATTGTGACAGTGTAAGTATTAGGTAAAGATAATACCGAAGTATATTTACATAATACCAAATATTATAATGACACAAATGCTGTATACTATCTTCTATTATTATACAAATTAGTATAATTGCCCGTAATAACAGCTTTTAACCCTACAGTCTGTCCATTCAACATAATAATTACTTCTAAGGTCATTGGTTTTCAACACTGGGTCACTATCTCTTTAATTTGTGCTTTATTATCTGGATCATACGGTATAAATTATATTTGTTATTTGTGTATCTGATGGCAAGTTCAGAAAAGCTCCTCAATGGATGTGATAGGTTGCATCCTGTGGTTTCAATTACATTGAAAGTGCAATTTATAGTTTATTGATACGAATGCGGTTGGCCACAGATAAACTAGCTCAATGGAGTGTGTGGCGTAAATAAGCCGCTACTTCGGGCAAGAACCGTGTGCGAGGATCCAATAAATATCGATCCAATCATTATTGTTTATGTTTGAATTGTATTGTATGCTGAAGTGAAAGACAAGTGTTACTTCTCATAGTTTGTAAGGAGTAATTGTGTTTTAATACCTATGTATCAAATATTTTGTTGTAAATATAGACCATATGCGTTATTTATATTAGGTTAAAACGTTACTATTTTAGTGATAGCAGTATAATAGTATTTCTTCTTTATTTAAGCGTTAAATTTATCAGAATTCATCATAAATCTCGTCCACACTCCCAAAGTCAGGAAGTGCAATTGCCCAAGCGTTACACACTTTTTATTCTAAGAAATTAAGATCTTTGTACAAGCACCGCCTTATGCTCAGGCCATTTATTTTAAGACCCAATGTTACTCAAGTCGTATAACAAACTTTAATTTAAGTCTAAGAATTTAAACAATCCCCAAGGCGTGCCTCACCGAAGCCATTATCGGTGCAACTAAAACTAACGTCAGTTAAATGGGCTGGACGTAAAACCATTTCCAATTTACCAGTGACAATAACAGTGATTCATGTAACAGGTATTTTGAACGGAACAGTTTGTCGCACCGCCAGTGTAGCAATAACGTATCAGCTCTCAGGCGCCGGCGACGGTAGTAAAATACACGTGTTAGGAATCATTGTTTGGTAGTACTTGTCTGCGTGTACCGCTCCCTACTAATATGTTAGGGATGTTTTTTTACCTTAATTTATTACTAGCGACCCGCCTGTAATCCCGAAAGCTTTCGTAGGCAGCTTTTACTAATTCAGATAATATTGAGTGGGACTTGGGATTTAGGTAATTGATTGATTTTATTAACTCTTCTATTGCTTATGTTAGTTTAAAGTAATAGCTCACATTGTTTCAAATTAAAAGATTTAGGTTTAGATGTATCTTCATCATCAGCCGGAAGACGTCCTATGTTGGACAAAGGCCTCCCACTTAGAATTTAGAACGCCATAATGAACGACAACTTACCATGGATATATCCAATACAATTTGACCCAGAAGTTGTCCCGATTAGAAATTAGGTAAACAAAAGTGTAGTCTGGTTTGAATATATGAAATATTTATATAGATAGATCTAGAATATTTAACTTTTCTCTTTTGAGTCTTTTCCTGTATGTACCTAATTTTTTTAAGTTACTGTATTTTAAAACAATTCAGCTAAATATGTTGTTCATTAATTAAGGTAATTGTCGCTACAAATGATCAAAGTAACGCTCATATGTACGCAAAAATCAATAACCGTAAAATAAAATATTCATTCAGGCACCTCCCAAATAAAAGTTATTTATAGAATATCCACAGCTTTATAAAGACAATATGAAATTTTATAGCGCACTATACTAAATTATTAGTGAGTGGGTCTATCTGGCATCCCGAGAGCATTTACTCTGCAATATGTCAAAAGCCACATTACAGATGACAATATTTTATTCACCGCGCGTTCATGATAACTTTAATATTTCATAGGTGAGTTATTTAAATAACAAATGAATATCACCGAACTGATTGTTTTAATAAACTTTCTTTATTTGTTTTGTGGAATCATAAATTATTCATTTAGTTCTTTTAGACATTATTATTCTGACTTCACTATAAGAACACACAAATATTCTAATATTAAGATGCAGTCCGTTTGCACTATTTAATTTTAAGATGTTAATATAAGATAATGAAATGAAAACTACATATTTCCATAAGAAAATGTAGCGACATTTGCATAAAGCTGGTAAGGCACACTGGAAAGTGATTGGCCTTTTAAGCTCTAAGTACGAAACACGCATGAGATAAATACTAGTACTCTGTATTGCTTCAGTTGATACGTCCCTGAAAAATAGAGTAAAATGTAGAGTAAAGTGTAGCGTAAAATGTAGAGTAAAGAAAAAAGGAGTTGCAACTTCGGTAAATACCTACATATTGCCTTAAAGTAATAATACACGTATCATTGTTTGCAGTAACTGCAGACCATTAATATACCAGTTTATTAATGATCGGCAGAATACATTACAACGCATTATGTATGTCAGGCTAAGACAGATCTGTTTCTCCGACGGCGCCAGTTATGATTAAGATCGTGCACACGTGCCCACCCCGGTCAATAAATCGGTAGTAAAACGGATCGCACTCCGGCGACCAATCGAATTTTCCTTAATATCCTTAATAAACTTCAATGTGTACTTAATGGGAGCTATAAAAACTTCCTCGAAAAGATTTTCAGTGTTATAAAGCTAAGTACAGACCTGCGCATGATAATCGATTATAAATAAACATTTTATTCGATCGTTTTGATTTCTTTGTAGGACTGTAAAGTAAACTTTATTAATACTTATTCAATTTAATTCGCGCTTGCTAAGTTGGGAGCAAGATTTATAGTAATTGCACCACGTACATTGTGCAATATTAAACAAAACAAACTTCTAAACAAATTGCATACAACCTATATGTAGGTACACCTATCTAACCTTGTTACTATTAGGTAACCTAAATGCAACTTCGTCTGTTCGTTAGCTCATCATGACTAAACCACTGAACCGATCATAATGTAATTTAATATGGGTATAGTTTGAACCCTAGAGAGGGACGTAGGTTACTTATTATCCTGGAAAGATCTTCCACGAACACGGGGTCTGGAGATAAGTTGGTAATACCTATTTTTAAGGTCTATAACCCATTGGAAATTATTCGTTCACCGAACAGCATCGTTCGTTGTGATGTGCTACTTGATGAGTGAAATTAAAATTAATTCTGCGATCATAACGTTTATATTCAGTATTGAATGGATCGATTAAATAACATAATGTCATGATAATAAAGCAGTCATTCACCTATCGAAGCGAAAACGCTGGTCCATGGAGCAGTAATTAATGGATGTGGTATTACCCATATTGTATTAGAATTAAATTAAATCCTTTACTTTAAACATGGTATGGTATTCTAGATTCTTAGACTAGAAAGCATCACTCTGATTCTAGTTGAGACAAAATTGTTATATTACCAATATTGCAGCGACAGTATTTTATATTAAAAGTTCTTTGATTACACTCGATCGTATAAAATTAGCATAATATATAATCGCTTGATAGGCAGAATGTTAGCTCTCCATCTGAATCTGTGCTCTACGTGGCGGCCTAATGTCCGCCATTGATCGTTCAGCCGTGTGATCTGCGCTGTGATCGATGACTGCTGATGTTAAACAACGACTGCCACTTATGTGTCCATCGTTATGATCATTACGTTTGACAATCCAGCCCTGAATTATTGAGTCTGTATCAGGAATGAGTTTTGTTCAAAGCGTAGGAGCGACACAATTTACCTCGGTTTGTTAATCTGCGCTGTATATTTATTAATTACTAGTTGCGCCCCGCGGTGTTACCCGCTATATGTTTTCGGGATAAAAAGCCTATATGTTAATCCAGTTAATCCAGGGTGTCAGCTACCTCCATATTAAATTTCGTTAAAATCCATACATAGTTTTTACGTGAAAGAGTAACAAACATCCATCCATACCAACAAACTTTTGCGTTTATAATATTAGTAGTGATTCTATAATATCGTAAAACTTCGAATAAAACTACAGGAATATACTAAATTCTGCATTTATACAAGAATTAAGCAGCTATAGGTACTCTAACACCACATAGATTTAACACAGAGGGTACAAACCAAACAGCTTAAGTTTTGATGATACCCTGGAATACGCAAACGAAAACCTTGTTACCCAGTTTCAATCGGCAACAGCCTGAAAACTCATCAGGGTATCGACATTTGTGAACATCAATCATGTCTAAAACAAACGTACGGTTCTACAAAGCCTAGTTAACAGTTTCATCAGTAATAGATACATTGTACACAAGCATATTGGTAGGTACATAGAACATCCAGTCTGTACGTTGCATATGTACCTATACACAATTTTAGAGGGTCAATTATGTAAGCATGGCTACTCTATTTCGGTGTGGGAGTTGAATCGACCCTTAGCAGTCAGCAATGTACGTCAACAGTGTTAAGATAGGGAAAATGTTTTTTTACGCATAAATAATTATATCAATGTTATGTTTATTATAAAAATGTTCAGGTATAAAACAGTCATGAACTTTCATCGACCTACATTTTATGTAACAGTTATTACTCGGAGATGAATCATCGCCACTTCGCTACCTTTTATCGTGCTCATAAAGAAACGTGCACTAAATCAGGATGTTGTAAGCAAGTTTTATTGAACTTTGTCCGGTTAGTACTGTTCGTATTAACAAATTCTTGCTAAGTGGTAATTTCTATATATTCTAGTGACAAATTACATACAATGACATCCGTACTAATATTATAAACGCGAAAGTTTGAAGGTATGGATGTTTGTTACTCTTTCACGTAAAAAATACTGAATGGATTTTAATGTAATTTCATATGGAAGTAGCTGACACCCTGGATTAATACATAGGCTACTTTTTATCCCGAAAAAATGTAGCGGGTAAAACCGCGGGGCGCCGCTAGTGTACAAAAAATATGGTACATTGTAATTAAATTGTGAACGTTGCAAAAAGATTTTTAGGATCAAATAACGTCAGGCGAAAAAGTCATGTCATTATCGTTGATTTTATTTCAATCATATCTAACTTGTTATCATCTCGGCAGCAAATATATCAGCTGATGTG
Organism: Abrostola triplasia; assembly: GCA_946251915.1. NCBI lineage: Eukaryota > Metazoa > Arthropoda > Insecta > Lepidoptera > Noctuidae > Abrostola > Abrostola triplasia. The sequence continues at coordinate 4,379,340 of OX276432.1, read as the reverse complement.
TCGATAATACAACAAAACAACACTAAAAATAGTTTTGTGTGTCAACCATTTTTTGTACGTAGCTACTACTACTGCTACCAATTTTATACTAATCTAGCAAACACCGCCTGTACACGTTGATACGGATCGCAGCAACCTCGTCAGTACATCATTACAACTAGTTTCCTTCCATCATTCCCATATCTAGCGTGGGTTGTTATTAACTAATGCTTCTTGTTCCATCAATTTCTAGACTAACATGAAATACTGGACCGACCGTGTTTATTCACGACAGACGCAATCACTAACAATATATGTTAGCTAAATAATGAATCGAATAAGTTTGTACAGCTTGTTGAAATAACAACAAAAAGGCCACTCAATAGTTCATTTTCCGCGTCACTGGCGAGCGGCCAAAGCATTGCATTTGATTCTTTTGAGCCCCCTTCCTACGAGTCGGACATTAACTGCCTTTCCTCAGTGTCACGGGCACAGAACGATTTATTAGTAAACAAGCTTCGCCACGCGACTGCGTTCGTGATGACTCACGTTACGACTCACGTTATTATATTAGTGAGTTCTTAAGGCGATATAGTTGTGTACAATATTATATGTCAGTAATAATTATGTCACTTTACAAGAAATTGATTAGTGAGTCAGTATACACTTCATATGTGCGGATTAAGTAAAAACGCTGAGTAATTTCAAACACACTATGGAACTGAAGTGGGCGGAGCAAACAAGACTAAATCATAACGATAGCAATCGCTAGTGGTACCCTCATTCGCGCTTATGACTAAACATTGCGATCGTCAATCCGTGTGTCAACCATCATGATTAAAGTAATTTTCCCACAAGTAATGTTTTAGAAGCGCAAGTTAATCCATGGACGTTTTTAGTAAGCATGTAAAAATAGACCACGTTTCTTCATAATTTTTGACAGCTAATTTGAAAGAGCTATATACGGTTCAACTGACATCTGTCACTTGTTTCAACATCTTGTTCAGACAAACCAACATCGTTTGTTGGCCGAAGTTAATGAAATAAGTGAACATTTGAAATTGGGTTGGTACGTATGAGTAAGTGATTCGCAATCACATCTGTTTTCACTTTTCAGGGACAGAGCTCGAGCCATCTGATACATGTAAATAAATTAAAGATTTTTTACTCCTGTTTACGTTCTTGATATGTTTAATTTGTCACGATGATTTTAATAATAAAAACGACGATTTATCTTCTTATCTGTTTCCCTAATAAAATAATTGCTAAAGAAAACAAAGAAATATTTATTATTCATTTCGGTTGATATATTATTCGCAGAACTTTCAGTAACAGTAAAGAAATTAAAACTTTTTGAGTAACAAATTTTGTTCGATCAGCTGGTTCAAAGGTCAGTTCCCGTGCCGTTGACCCCGGCAATCGATTGCGCTTCCCGCCATGGCGTATTGTAGCCATCTCCATTGAATAATATCGATGTACTCACTCGAACATCGATTATTACGATCCATTAACTACATTTCTGAGGTAATCGTCTCATTCATCGTCTTTGATCGTAGTATTCGTACATTTTATTAGACAAATGATTATTTATTTTTACTTAATATTTCAGAGCCCGTACATAAATAAATTTTATAATTTATTTCAAATTAAAATATAAGAAGTGCAGTCTAGCTTATTAAATGTAGTTTTTCAAACTTGGTACAGTAAATAACTTGTATACCATAATGAAAGAAGGAATATTCAGCTTTCATCGGGTGTGTAGAACTCATCGTTGCATATATGTACATACACCGAAATATGTGGCATTCATTAAGCTTCGGCGCGACGAATATTGCGTATCGTCTGTACGTGAGGATGAATATAACGCCTTACTTACTTCATCCCTTAAACAAAACATTTCATTTAAATGTATTATAAAAAATATTTACGATGCAATGAAACTCAACCTGTTTTACATTTAAATGACCAAGTTTCTACTGCTTGCTAATGGAAACGCTGTGCAACCTGTATACGATAATGCAAATACTTTGCGAACAGTGTACAAATGCAATTAATTTGTTCCTCACCTACACGTAAACTGTGCAGATAGACCAGCATTCTATCGCATCGGTCTTCGGCTACGCAGATACGTCTCAAAGATAATGTACAAAGATAATTAAAAATACCTTTTTTCCTGGCACTATCTTTACAGGAAGCGGGCACGTACGGAATCCGATATCTTGATATATTACTGGTGGGGTGTTTGGCGCGTTTTTACAACCCCCAGGGGCGTCTATCTATTTATAAGGGCGTGGGGTACCGCCGACCTTTACGAATACAACTCTAACCGATATGCTCTACAAACTGCCGTCATAAAAGCGTGTTCGATGAAAGTAAATTAATGACGTGCCGTAAGGGAACGCTTTCGTGTTCCTTATACGAGCATTTGTGATGCCCGAACAATTTGATAACAAACGCCGAAATACTATTGTGATATCTGTATAGTCACACACGAATGGGAATTGTAGGTACCAGTTGTCTTTTTCTAACTGAGGCACATTGAAGCTTACTCCATTAGGTACTTAAAATTGCAAATTACAAATATTTCCGCTACACATATATAATACACTCTGAAATCATTGTTAGCAAATCTCCGAATGGAGAATTACGATCATTTTGTCATTATGAATGTGTTTCCTGTGTTATGACGCGTGTATCTTAACTGAAATGTGATAATAATTGCTTCATTTTCCTTCCGGCAATATGTGATTCTTGCGGCAAACAGTTCGTTGATCGCGAAGTGATACAGGCGTATAATTAGCTTTTACGAAAGGTGCGAAGGTAGATAAAAGATCATGAATATGTCATATGGCAGCTAACTAAACAAGTAACTCAGTTAAAGGTAGCCGAATATAAACTCGAGAAGCCTTTGTTAGACCAATAAATGTTTTTATACAGGAATAAATCCGTTAAGCATGTGTATATAGTGTGTTTATTGCTAGACTAGTGATCTGTTGCTCCCATTCGCCAATACATCAGCTGAGGGACGGGTCACGCCCTCGCGCGGTGAAAGTGGCTACATTTATAGTTCGGCGCGAGCGCAGGTAGCCCCCCTCGCAACGTCTGTCTAAACTTAGACGTTAGACTGCAGACGTAGTGCACGGACGTGTACGAGCATTATTGGGGACAAAATTAGGATTATTAACGACCGAAGTCAGCTAGTTACCATATTACAGTGAACTAAGTGGATTCAGACGGCTGATCAAGTTTCATACTAATTGAATATAAATATACAAACAAATTAGATCAATATGAAAGAAATAATTAAAAAAATAAAAGAGAAAAGAGTATTAATAATCTCGTCAGTCCATAGTCCTGACATTTCCTAAAAATACATTAGAACATAAACCTTCAAGTATGCTTATAATGGTTATTACTTAAATAACCATTTATTTTAATTTAATTATTATAATCGCTGGCTGGCCTACACTGTGTCCGCAGCTAGAGATTATATTAGGCTGCGCACGCGCCGGCCGCCCGAGCGCCGCCCTCACTGTCTGCATGCATTAATACATATTTGTATTTAAACTGTATTGACTCCGTGCATAGTTTATGAACCATACATATAGCAGGCGTCAATCGAGTGAAATCTGATCGAGACGGAAGCTAATGCATCTTTCGAAATATGCATCTCAACGCATCTAAAACTGTATTGGGTTCAATCAATTAAACAGAGTTTAATGTTCCTAATGAGCCCGGCTAATTCTACCTTCATTTATTTTTAAGAAGCACAAACATAATTTCCAATATTGGTTTATTTCGTTTTGTAAGTAAAATAGAAAACTGTCTGGAATACAGATTAAAATCATCCAATTACATTAACGCTGTAAAACGAAGTTGTAAATAATAAATTATACGGTCACTTCACACACCTATTAATAAATTATGCAAAAACCTCCTTTGCATGTAAACGTGCGAGTCACGTCGAGCTCGCTACTAAGTTATACGGTGTAGAAGCGGAAGCGAATCAATCGATAACAGATATCACGACCGACTCGAGTTGGATGTTAGCGATGAGCAAACACCAACCCTCCCCTGTCTCCTAGCCTATATTTTAATTTAAAACATTTGTATTCTCCATGCAAAGCTAAAGCTACGATCTTTAACATTGTATCCAAATGGACGATATATTAAGAAGGACCACCCGATTTATGTTGGGCTGCAAGACTTTATAGTCCACTCGCAGATTGCAGAATTAATAATCATTGCATTCCGAGCCAAAACGAGAATTTCATTAGGTAGTAATATTATACAATATAAGTGAGAAAATCAATTAATATTAGCTTCGAGGCTTAATCACAAAGTTCGCACTTAGAATTGCCATTTCAAATGCAATACAAAACAGCTCGGGCGACAATTCGTGTCTGAAGTGTTCTACCAGTCGTCAATGTGCAAACAGTCTTACTCTACTCGATGCAGTTCCTGTGTATCTGACATTTATAACGTCAATAAAGACACCGCCAGACATAAGCGGATTCAAAGTTTTCCATTCATTTTCCCTACTAGACTGCACTCTGTTTTCGATGTCGCACATGTGTTCTTTGTGCTTCGGCTGTGCAATTTTTGTTTGTCTGTTTTGTAGTTCGGTAGAAATGATTAAATTTAGGGATCTCACAACACTTTAATAGGAATAAATATAACCTTGTTAGCACCTATACAGAACCGTCCTTAGACTACCGTCCTTAGGTACTAAATACTCGTATTTTTTTACAATGGTAAGATTTGGGACCATTGCCAAAGTGGTATCTTTGATGGAGTAAGAAATCGTACTATAATTGATTATTAAGGAAATGGGAAATCTCGCAATTTTACTTTAATTCTATAGTAATGACTGTTTAAAAATATTGTTTCAATACATTACTGGTTCTAGCTGTCTCAATAACCAAATTATATTGTTATATTAATCTTATTTAATCGAATGCATCAAAATGTTTTTTTTTTTTCATTTAAGATTTAAATTAAATCCTTTAAGCGAGTTGTTAGGCCATCGAGAAACAATAATATAGTGCTTGTCGATACAGAATGTGAGCATTAAAGAAACAATCTGGTACAAAACAAGAGAGACACGTAACAAGCCCAAGAAATAAACTTGACCATATAAAAACGACGGGTAACGAGAATGCAGTATGCACTTTTAAGGTTACAAAGCAACTACGACAAGAGTACACTTGGTCACACAGGCGACACGCCTTCAAAACCGTCCACGCCAAAATAACCTTTCCATCAATGTCATTCAGACTATTTTACCTTGGAGTCTAAGTCAAGGAATCGGTACCTTCTCGGTCAGCTGTACCTAGATCCAGTGAAACCTGAAGAGCGATTGTGACATAAGCAGTACGCGTAGACTGTTACGCTTACAAAAGTGTTTGAAACCAGCACTGCTTTATTGGAGTAATGGTTACGGGCGACTATCTAACATTCTAAGGTAAATCTGGAACTACGATTACGATTTGCAACACCGTTCACCTTGCCGAATGATGTATTACTATATTTCTTTATAAATTAGTTGCACTATGATACTCCGAATTAATACATTTATTTTGATAAAATTACAATCAAGTTTTTTACTGATTTAAATACAATTCAGATCAATTCAGTTATTCTTTATAACAAAGTACAGTAGATACAGTCGATCGATATTTCTAAGCCTGATTTTCCAGGCATTTGGCTACTATCATTTGAGACTCACTAAAACCATTAATGAATGCTTCAATAAGTAATGAGAATTGCTAGAAATACCAATATCAAACAGAGTTTTGAACTATGAATAGGTAAATGACAACGATGAACTCTATCTATAGGTGCATCACCTCCAGTTACTTGTTCAGGGAATAAAGACGTAAATATAATAAACTGTGCTTGTTAAAAGCAGTCTATGTTGCACCCGCTGTGTTTACTGGTTGAGTTCGTAAAAAGTATACACTAACACTACTCTAGCGAACATTCTTAACACAAATATTGCACATTTTTATGTTAATATCTTACGGGTTTTTTGCAGTAGTTTACTTTGTGTTACCTTGGGGTTAAAGTGATTTTTATTTCAGTTTTATATATGTAGCCAACTCAAAGAGCTTTCAAATATGGTTTATATTATATTTAAGTCAGTTCTCTTTTGTTTTTCTTGCTTTGTTTGTTGGCCTCTTAATAGCTTTAGTTACACAAATATGCGTAGTACCAACAATATAATAGCAACCATAGTTATAAGTTACGATGTACAAATTAAAAGCTATTATTGACCAAACAGGAAAATAACTTCATTTATTGACAGGTAAACAAACAAGTCGAGTGTTATTCGGCCTAGAATTGACCCTTTCCTCCCGTGGGTGTCGTAAGAGGCGACTAAGGGAAAATCCAGAAGATGGGCAGTAACGTCTTCCGGCTGATGATACTGATGGTAAAACAAATAAAGTACAGTACCAAAGATCCGAATAACAATGACGGGCATGAAAGTGAATTTGATGACTTAAAGTCCCTTTTACTAAATGATTGATTGATTGAATGATTCCGTTTCTTTAAAAATTAAAATATAGGAAATACAGTCACAAGACATTGGACGAAACAAGTCAATCATTTAAAAGACTGGCGAAACTTACTAATATACAATGGTGTCTTCATGAGTCGTAATTATGAGCAGAATTAATATTAGCTTTAATGGCCTGATTCTTAGAAGCTGTATAATTGTTATTGCATCCAATAATTATACAGCTTTTACAGCTTCGAAATTGTACCTATGGCTTGCCCACGTGAATAAGTAATTCATATTGCAAATAACTACAGTATATACACGACACGAAAAAACGTTTTTGGGACAGATATTGTCCTAACATCGTGTACTGCGCAATGCGCAAGTCCAATCCTTTCCGTCTTAAGAAAGACGGAAGATTGTAGATTTTAATTTCTTTAAATACATTAAAGTCTATTTACAAAAGAGAATATAGGTCAACGATACATCCTACGTCATGGGTATAAAGTTAAAAGAATAAACTAAAAATACATCACTAAAACATATTTAGAATAACAATGGGAAAGCGGTATAGAGCTGAATCACCAACACGATTATAATTTGCGTATTCATTGATGCTTATTAGAAGGCAGCAGGGTTTAAATTTGTTTGTAGATTAGTAAATTTGGACGGATGCAGTGTGACTCACCGGAACATTGCGCCGAATAATGTCCGGACTCACCTGGGAGCCAGCGGCGAACAAGCAATGAATACTAATTGACGAATCTGTGAATTGAACGAAGCCATGGCGTGCAAACATACCTCCGATTAATTGTTACAATCTACATTGTTAATTTTTCGAACCGGGACTCTATCTGAATTGAAATTAGGCTTCCCATACACACTTTTGCATGCACAAGTGGGATCATTAGCAACACCACGATTAATGAGAATGCAGATGATCTGACGTACTTCCTGAATAACAAAAATTATGTCATCTTTATCGTATTTTTTCTCTTTGTATTTATTTTTGTCGTTAAAATAGTTTGACAACATAAACAACAATCATGATCACTAAAAAATTAATAAAAAAACACGTCTTTGTAATGATCTCATCAGAGCTAACGCAATTCGCTGTGCGTATTCGCCCAAAATGATCAAAAACTCAGTTACTATCAACAGTGTATGAATAACCTAATTAACGTAGATTCACATGTTAACAGTGCAGGCCTATTCAGCAGCTGAACAACTGAAAGCATTTGTCTCTGTCTAACTGGTTTGTTAGAGCGTTATTTTAGTATATCCGTCACTCTTTGCCGGCTAAATTTATCTCGGAGATGCGGTTTCCGGTTAGAGCATGCCATTCGGCAGGCTCCCAAAGTTGCATTGCACTCGATTTAAATAAGAATTTGTGAAAGTCTTGCACTGTAGGCGTAAAGTTGCATTTAGTTGGTTTAACTAAAAATCGTCCGGTTTAAAATACATGACGATATTTTAGCAGGTCAGGGTCGATATAATTACTTAGTCCACTAACGGGTTCAGCTCTTTTCACAGACCTTTATAATATTTATAGAATGTTACAAGAGTTTCCGCAAATCCAAACTGAAATAAGTCGTGACTAAGTTATAAGCCGATGTCCTTCCAAAAACAGCTGTCAATGCAAAATACAAGCACCTCAAATATGAGATAGCGCTGTTGACATAGCTACAGTAAACAATCCATAGTAGGAAGTTTGCATATTTTTGAAATATAATTATAAGGTGCATCCACCTTGCAGAAAATAGAAGCAAGGTGTCATCGTTATCAATTTTCGGGCATTACTTATTAGCTGGTCCTTGCCTTATCGCAGCGGGCTCATATAACACGAACCTAACATAACAAGATGTGTGTTTAAGTAGACTACACTACAGTTTTTTAGACCGGAATCACATAGTTTATAGAATTGTTTGTAGGTCACAAACCAACCTGGTCAAGAAACTATATTGAACATAAATGTCAAATGCAATTTTGGAGAACCAGATTAGATATCTACACTAGAGATAATAATCTAGATTACCTGACTACTCATAAGGGAGTTGTCTTGCAGCAAATTTTTTGTTTAACCTGTTGCGCAAAGATAGAACGTCTCAAAGTTAAATGAACTCGGGGCATCGATCTTTTATTAACTAAGTTCTATTTAAAATGTAATGCCTTGTTCGCCAATAACATAAGAGTTACCTATTTAACATAAAATCAATAACATTTTATTTCATTTGAATAGGGGCGGGGCCTAAATAAATCCAATTACGTGCCTAATAAGTAGAAGCTAATAACTGAGTTCAGTGTAATGAACATTTTGCATTACACATGGGAATACAAGTTATGAGCTTTATGTACTTAATATATTTGTATAACGAGCTGAATTCGTGGAACAGGACTCATTATCGCCGTCTGCAATCTACAGCAGTTGACTAATATGTATTAAAACAGTTTTAGGTCAAAAGAAATACGATACTTGGCACTCATGAATATTTTTAATAAGTTCATAACATCACTAAGCTAAGTGGAAAGTGGTGTTATTTCCAAAAGTATGCTTTCTGAAAATCTTTTAAAGTACCATGAATTAATTAAGGAGTTTCGTTATTTCGCGAATTTATTAATACCTACGCAGTTATGGACTGACATAATGTGACCGTCCAAAACTTCTAAGACAATTTCCCTCCGATAGTAACTTGAAAATTTAGTGAGTAATTCTCAGATTTAACTCATTGTAGCGCCTATCCAACGCCCATATAGTACGCAGTGCTTCCTTGTGCAACAATAGTGTTCTGCTTCGCAAGTCAGTGTTAAAATATAAATTACGATGCACTGCAAAATAGTGTAACTGACTATCATTTATCAACTAAATTATAGTCCGCACATTAAAATTCAAGTATTTAATATCTAGGTTATCAGCACTTCCTGGAAATCTAGGTTTAACCGAATATGGTGGTGATGACCACTGATCAGGCTGCAATTATGCTAATATTGGTACCAATCTGAGAGCTTCATTAGTGCGTCCCGTTAATTACTTTGACGAAGCTTGGACACGATTATTATCAAAGGTGCACCTCAACCATTAGCGGTTCATTCTGAAATGCAAATTGTAATTGACAACGCACTCGTGTGGTGAGGACCACAATGGAGCCATTTAACGCGCGGTTTACTCTCCTGATTATGTTTTCATAGTCAGTTATAAAAAGTGAAAGTAAACAATCATTTGAAAACTTTGTTTTTTTTACAATTATGCTCGTTTTTGTTTTTAAGGTGCACTTAATTAACTTTAGAAGAGAGTTCAAAATTAATTTATTTAAGTTTGCATACAAACTCGCTTCGTACATATTTTGTTAGCATGTATCTTATTCCCAATGAACCCAAGCGGTGTTCTCAAGCACTTAACTCCATCACTAATAAGATCGTCAAATTTATCATTACTAAGACGACATTAGGGTCACTAAATTGGGAGTCTATTGTCATAATATCGGGCACTATTCCAAGTCTCAAGCTAAGACGTTAGACAATCAAAATAAGGATGCCACCCTGAAGATATTTTCCTAGATAATACGAGATTTAGTCATAACTTTTTAGATGCAAGTTTTACACATTTTAACCGATAAATGGGCGTAGTTTTAGGAAAAAGAGGAACACCTCTTTCTAGGCCTTCGGGGATTATCAACGTGATTATGTTGTACATATTTAATGAGTGTGTGCTTTCTGAAAAATAGACTAACAATCTAAGTCCTAAGAGGTTCATGATACAACTATAAGATCAATCACCCATCACGGGGTTTTCTATATTATGACAGTGTGTGACGATACGTTACATTAACGTTTACGAACTGCTACGTTATTGATGAATACATCGAAGCATAGATAATGCCGAGAGGATTTGGTCAAACGATGCGGCGAATGGGACGCTATAGATAGCATGATGTATATCTAGGTCAATACCGACGGCCTCCAGCGCCGTTTCAATTTAATTATGACTCATGTTAATTTTCTCTTGTATTGTTCACTCAATTTTAGCAAGGTATCACTTAAAATTATATAGGCAATTAATCGAAAGATGAACGAATATATTAATATACGATGAGATGGTCACTTACAGTGTATAACTGAATGATATAATTATTAACTTTGTTAACAGATATCGCTTTTATTATTACTAGGTTATCGATATAGCTGCCATATAATAATAAATAGTAAACAAACTGAAACACGAATTGAATACGACAGTAACCGATCGCCTAATTTAAGAACTTTGCATAAGCCCGGCTAGCTCAGTCGGTAGAGCATGAGACTCTTAATCTCAGGGTCGTGGGTTCGAGCCCCACGTTGGGCGCAATCTTTTTGAATTTTAAATTTATATTTTATGATAAGTTGATCTTCTATTTTATTAAATTATTACATTATCCAAAAAAATATTAAGAGTTTTACAGTAACGCCACTATTATAATTATTGTATTTAGTAGACATGTGTCATCTTGTCTAAATAAGTGAATTTGCATCCTTTATCACTTGGATCAATGTTAGCGCCGCTTGCTACAATCAGATGTGACCTAGTTTCGACCAAAGGTACAGAACACGACTCGTATGCAGCCACTAAATAAGAATGATAACACAGTTAATATTACCCACATTTTGCAAAGAATGTTTTTATCTTCACAACCATTATTCAAAAGATATGTGAGGAGTAATGATTAATTAGTTACAATAAAATTGAAACATCAATTTACGGCACATTCGATTAAGAATTGATCTTTTTTTACATGTAAGATCTAGGCGGTCGATCGAGTTAGCCGTTTTGTTAACTAAAACTAAGATAAAGATAGTTGAGAACTTGGCTAATCTTTGGATTATTTGGTGAATTTTGTAAATTAAATCTAAGTTTCATCTACACTTAATTGTGTTGTCGCTACTCATCTCAGTCTAAATGACAGAATTGTACGCACGAGATTTTCAGCCTGTCTTTGCGGTTTAATGAGGAACAAAACATGGGATTTCTCTGCAAGCATGTAAAATATTAAAGCCATAGTTATCACATAATACGGAATAATTTGTCTAACAACATTGTGTGTTTGAGAAGTATTGAGACTATAACCACGTGTAGACAGACAGGCGAAGGCTCGTAAGTGGTCGGCCGCGAGGGAAGGTAGATATTTACTGGCGGCTGTGCATTCTAGCCGGTCGCAGACGCCTTTTGTTGCAGTACCTAGGTGCACGTCACCCACACACACAACACCCATCGCCGTATCTCTATTTATATAAACTAGATTGAGGCGTGGTGATCTACTGTTTTATGAATGCAGTTCCTAAATTTGAGGCATTTTCTCCAGTCTCTGCCCAGGGTCAGTCAGTTTTTAGGATACAGCTGATAGTGATTAGTAAAAGAAAGTTATAACATGTCGACCCAAAGAGATATGCGATAGATAAACAAGTTGTTTATTTCGTAGAAAACTAATAATAATATTTTTTCGCCCCAAAAATTCACAAACAAAGATTTTCTCATAAAGTTATTATAAGCTCAACTTTAATTTTATATTGACTTAATATAACAATAATTCCAGATACTCATTATTTAGCAGATATTTTATAAGAAAGGCTGTAATAAATTTATACCTATCATCCTTCTTTGCTTTGCTTCATAAATAACTGTGCTTCGTAATAAATAATTGAGCTACAATTATACCAGAGAAGGTAAATCCCATCTGATGATAAATTGATGCCTCGGTTATCTCAACGGCTGGTGTTCACGGGTTTTCTGATTATTTATATATCTTCAGCTATCTAAAGATAAGCTTCGGGCTTTCGTCGTGAAAAAAAACAGGTTAAGTTATTCCTCAAGCTCTTTTTTCACCTCAATTGTTATTATAATGATTTCAGCGATTTATTTATTTAAGTATTTTAAATTTAGAAAGACTGAAACCTAACTGGCAATTTCAGACAACAATGATTTGTCCACAGATACTTCATTGGTTTGGAAACAATGTCTGGTATTTTATATCTAGCCTGCCTTTATAAATCGAATACAGAAATGAGCTGATTTTCTCAAAAAAAGTCATCCCTTACGATGCAAAGCATAGACTGCCTGATCCTTGTTTGTTTGAGAGACCACTGCAGTGTGACATTTACAGTCTAATTATAATACCTAACTATTATTATTAATCTGTCTGTCCACAAAACAATGATACGATAAATTCCGTTCGTAGTTGGTTAAGTTTTAGTTTACCTGTCTCTTATTTCTCGATCGTAATCCGCTTTGTAGATTTGAATGAGGTTTTATGACGGGTTGCATACCGACCACCGAGGTCACTCATAAGCCTTTGTTATACTCGAAATGTATTCTGTACCAACCGAAGGGTCGAAGGTATACCATATTTGTATCTTGTTTATTTAAGACTCGATAAGCTTGCGGCGACTGTGAACATTTCGATGTGTATCATAATTTTTAAGTTTCTGCTTTATACACTAAATATCGACATTGCATCTGCAGTGAACTTTATCTCATATATCACAAAAGCCTTATCTAGGAACAAAATATATAGACTGAATATATAGGTAATGACAATCGAGTAAAAAAACTTCAAACAAAGACGACACGCAACCATAATGTCTTTGATAACAGGTGAGGTAATGTTAGATTACGCTTACAATGTCCCTCCTACACCAGTAATAAACTGAGACGAAAGTAAAGGTGTCAAGTTGCACCTTTACCAGTGTTTACTGCACTGGTTTACAGTAAAAGCACAGAATATCTGATAGTACAAGGAGGTAGTAAAAGTTTTGCGGTAACATGTAGTCGTTGCTAACGACATTCAAATGTTTTTGTTTTACGACGACCATTGAATGTTTTGAAGAAACCAACTCAATAAGGAAGATGCCTCAATTACCTTGCTACGCCCACAATTGCAGTTTTGATTTCCAGTAAACATAGATGAGTGTCTGGATTGCAAGATTGTTATGTCATGAAAATACTCTTCATATTTTGCTTGAATACAATAGTATTCGCGAAGGTGCTCCTAAGAGAGTTTCTCAGAGCAGTAATTAAGGAAATATCCACCACAAATGACTAACACTAAATTATATAAGTCAATCAAATAAATACTGCATAATAAAGTGGTATGGAAATATCGAAAACATTGCGTACAACTCCAGTTTCCTGCATCTGCTCCGTGAAATATATTAACTCGATCTACCAATAGTTGATTTGACTAGAGGTAAGCGCAGTAAGGGCCCCAGTATCGCAATAGACCAGTTATCACTTACATAACTAAAGTTAAACACAAACACGGCCCACATGCGCATGTGCAGGAAGCTGTTAACATCGCGGTCACGCCGTGTTTAAACTGTAATTAAATCGGGTTCAAATCTGATTCAACTCATCCCATTCGACCTGAGTAATTTATCTCGTTGTGATCTATTTTTGGGATCGGATTGAGAAATTTTGGACGTAGTACCGGATTCTGACATGTAATTAGCTAGCCAATAAAACGAACGTAAAAGATTCTCGTTTTAGAATATTTGATCTGAGAAATAAAGGCCTGATTGTTCGCAGTGATCAAAACAGTGGGGGCATTTGAAGTACTCTTAACATTGCTCTCATTAATCAAACTACATTAACTTCCATTAAGTAAAATTGAACTTAATGCATCCACAATATTGATGCTTTGGTGTTCATTTATTAAAACATTTGTGTCGCATGTCGCATCGTATCTGCCCCAATAAAATTAGTCGAATTTTTCACTATTTGTAACGGTCCACGAAATAAATGAGCGGGATGTCTTCCCGAGTCGAGGAGGACGCTAGAGGCTGCCTCCCACTCGTCACTTAGGCCATTAATCTCCTCCCAAACGGTCCGTCCGTCTGTCACTGCCAGTAATCTAATACGACACGCCAGCTTTTTGTCCCCATATTACTTGCACTCAGTAGGAATACGCCTTAAAATGGTCGTTAATCCGTCAGTGGATAACGGTCCCTTTTAAGGGAGAATCAAACATTCCCGGGTAAAAGGAAGACGTTCATTGCGAGCATTACTGGCGCGACCTACGTGGACTGTGGACGACTTACATGTCATCACGATTGTAATGAAAGAGCGTGAACTGACAATACGAATAATTAAAGTATATACCTTGCCCACATTCTACATGACTATAATGGAATGTTCCGTATATATTTCATGAATTTACCAGTCCCACTATGGAACAACTTTTATTTCTCATTATATTGTGGAATTAATCGCTCAGCTATAAAGATGACATTTTTTCGCGTAAACAATGCCCATTTACTAAAACGACAGCACCAACTGCTTTTGTTTCGTATGAAAAGATCACAAACAAATCTGTGCGAGTGCTTAAAAAATGGCTGTGTAAAGAAAGACATTGTCTGGTAAATCAGACAGATTCAGATAACACAGACAATGCCAGTATAATAAGCAGCACGTTTCCGGCGCGCTAGGGACGGGACTAAAGTTTACAAGTCCTCAGGATACACGTAACACACTCTTTAGTATGCATGAGTCAGATTGTTACTAGCTTACTCCGTATTGTATATAATGGGGTCCATTGGCACCGTGTATATTTCCTAAAATGTAATCCAACTCTGCATCTTGACGATTCCGATCCGATGCATATTTAGTATAAAGAAATAAAAACTCACCACATTTTTCTCATGATGTGCGCTGCGCGTAGGTCGAGACCTCGTCGGCGCCGCGGCACATGTCGCTAACATGGCCAGGAACAACCCCACGACGGCTATCGCGCGCACACGAACACAAACGCCCATTGTCCTCCCGATCGCTTCCATCCACTCCTGTGCATCCCGGGTACATTTAAATTTCAAATTAGCGGCCCGCCTTGAACCACCGCATTCGTCAACCTCAACCCTCTTTCTGGTAATCGATTCTTTTCCGTATACATCTTCTTTGTTATGCAATACGCATCGTTGGGAGGCTCTATCTGTTTCAGAGCATCGTCTTTCAGACTCGTGTTGGCATTCGAATTTTCTTTTGTTAAGTATCCTACATCTATCTAAGTCAGTCGATTCATGAACTCGTTCTAAATTATCATTGGAATGATTGTCGTGTGCAATTCTGTCAATATTGGTAACTACACATGATGTCTGTGAGTTGCTTGGCGTTGCGTTGAGTGACGTAACACTAGTAGTGTGATCCATGTTGGATGATGTTAGCTTCAGAGCTAGAGCGAATTTTGAGCTTCTATGAGGGCGATGTATGGACGTGTCGCGTTTGTTGTGTGTGTGGGGATCAGACAACATTGTGGTAACTGTAGGGCATAGTTCGCAGGTGTCAGCTAAGCATATTAGAGCGTCGGCAGCGTGGAGCGGTTCCCTCATCAACACTGTTATAGCATATAGCACTTTATCGGCATGCTTCCTGTTACCGTGTTCCAGATTATTAATTTCTCTGTGGACGGGATGCTGTGTTATCTCGCTACGTGGGCGGTGCGCCTGTTTGTTTTGTACTTATAATATTCTTGTATGCACAAGATATCGAAGCGATTTCTGAAACAAAAGAAAGATATTTGATGATTATACTGTGATAAGGGAGAACACAAAGAAATACCCGGTACGTGTTATAGAATAAATAACGTTTGTTTTACTTTTATATTAGTAATGTTGTGGACATTGTAAATTAATAAGATTCCATAGCTCAGATAAGTATTAAACAAACGCAGATAGCACACATGAGATCATTAACTCGTCGCAAGTAACTCTTGAGAGTAACATTGAAAACAGGAAATCCAGATAAGGAAAGCTCTCTCAAGACCGGACTGTACATTGTGCATTGATAACAGTCAAAGTAAGTATTTAATTATATTTATGAGATAAACCTTCGCCCTTAACATAAATCTTGATTTATAATTTCATAACAAATAGATCGTTTGTTTACACTCGGTATATGAACGCGGCGTCGAACAAATGCTTTCAACCTTTGCTTTTGTGTTATAATTTAAACCGGTTTTAATTAAAGCCCTAATAAGACAAAATGTGGTATTACGCGCTTGTTTTCCACTTTAGAACAATAACGTTTGTATATCTGCACGCACAATTATGTACTGCTAACTGTAGAAAAGGAAACAACAGGACATTTACATAAGCAATAAATGCAATTTAACGCACCGGGTAAATAAATAATTAATTGCTGAAAATAGATATTAATTAAATTATTCTAAGTCGGTACAGTATTTCGTTGCATTTTCAATGCGTGTTTTCCATGTTATTTTACAAGGGAATACCTAACACAACAGAAGAGACAAACATAAGTACACTGGGAAACTTAAACTGGGAGCTTTTTCAATTACCAACGTGGAACTTTATCACAGCAAAACTATGACGTCATTAACCACGTACCAAGAACAGGTGCAATTTTAGATGTCATACATAGCCATTATAATTAGTTAGTCATAATTTGAGCTGTCATTAAAGTCTGTACGGGTGGTGTTGCTTGACAAGAAAAAAATAAGTTCAAATATTACGAAGTAAATAAAAAATGGTAATTATATACACGCTAGTAATCTTGAAAACTGATTGTAAGCTTCTCTAATTTTAATCTCGGTCGGTGTGAAGCGAAAATGAATCCCGGTTTCCCTTGGTCACGCCATAACTTGAAAACAGCTGGACCGATTTGGCAAAATTTTGATTTAATATTTATAGAAGGATAGGTTTAAATGGTGATAAATTCGCCGGGTCAGCTAGTTACCTATACTCAGGTGTTTTACATAGTTAGCTATTATGACGGGAAAAAGTGTATTTTTATTCTTTCCTTATTTTTATCATAGGTCATAGTCAGTCATCATTCTCCTCAGATATTAGAACTCTATCCATTGATGAACTTGTGTTATCACTATTCATTGCAACAGAAGTAAAGCTCTTTGTTCTATAATAGGGTTTATTTTACCATGAAATATAACTTAGAATTGTTAATTAATTTGTTCAGGCAATTAATATAGGCTCTCATAATAGCTGCTTCAGTATTCCTACCGGTAATTAACGTTATGTTTATCTAAAGTGAGAATATTTTAGCAACCAACAAACATAAATGGTTAATGACGTGACCTAGATAACTTCTAACTAAATTGTAATCCGCATAATGCTGCTACTAAACATTACATTTCCAAATCCTAGTCTCCTTATTTTCGTATGTTTGGTAAACAACCTGGTGTCATCGTTTAAACAGCCTGTAGGCCTCTAACATGGCTTTACACAACGTTGAAAATCTCTCAGGTGTGCCGGTTTCTTCACGATGGCGACGTTTTCCTTAACCGTTTTTAACTAATGTATAATGCGCACATGAATTCGAAAATACATTGGTGCGTGCAGAGATTTGAACATGCGATTTTTGACTTTGCAGTCCAACGGTCATATCACATGGCTATCAGTCATCATCATCATCAGCCGGCAAAAGTCGTCCACTGTTGAACAAAGGCCTCCCCATTAGAACGCAACAATGAACTATCGGTGCTATTGAAAAAACCCTAGTAAAAGTAGATAATTATAGTCAAAAATTAATGGATTGTTCTGATGTTAGTAGTAGAAAATTATACTATTATACAGATAATTAAGTAGTTAGACTAATACATGTGACATATCGTAGTACCTACGTTAATTAGACCGTATGGGTAGCACAGTCCATATCACACTGAGGTCATGAGAGTCACCTAATTATCATACACACATTATTAAGCAGAAGTGTATATTACAAGACCTACCTAACATTTAGCTAACTTATTGCCATTAACTGGGCACTAATCCAGACTTTGTGTTGCTACTGAAAATTACCTAATGGAAAAACTCAATTTACACTTTGGCCCACCCGGTAAACGAACGCAGTACCTGACTCTCAGAAGTAGACTGTTACGACTACTGGACCAACGAGGTTGTCATAACGACTAGTTCATTATTGATAATGTTTAACTATGGTTCGGAATTGGGACCAATAATGTGCATTGAATTCAGTGTGTGTTCATTGCAGCAGGAATCTTAGCTGGTGGTTTTGATCGCGTGTGTGATGTGTCCCGATCATCGATCATATCAAAATCAGACTTAATTTTATCCTCAACCCGATGGCGGAATTTCTAAGCGAAGATACGTTGTTAGTAAAATTTATTTTTCATTTAGGGCTATGGCAATTCGAAGAGTTGGTAAGTTTGTATTATTTATTGAGCAACCGACACATTTCGTGCAAACTTGTTGATATACTTTGATACTATACATAAAGTCACGCCTTCCTATTAGTTACGGAGAGACTAAGGATTCTTATTTCACAATTATTCTCTTTACATTATTTATAATTGCTCGTCAATTTTGGGTAGTCTTAACCTAATAGTTCTCCAGAACATTTCCGATCTGATCAGAATCGCCTCATACATTTATTTGTCACTCTTCTTTCAAACAACCTTTCTACATTCACAAATCTTCAAAGTATTTACTTATTTCAACTAAAAAAAATACTTCGTAGCAATATGGAAAGCAAAACTAATAAGATAATAAATGAAGTATAACTTATTTCACGGTCGATTGCAAATAATAAAAGAATCTCATTGTTAAGTTTCAAATAGTAAGTATAACACAAAGCTGAGCTATAGTTGTTGGCACAAGTTACATGCAAGTGATCCTAAGTGGCGACTATTTATAAACGAACTCAAGTCTAATTGGAGCCGTCCACATGACCGAGAGTGATCTACAAATAAATCATAATACAACACACTACTCATTTGAAACTTCCAGTTGACAGAAAGCTCAATTTTATGAAAAAGCTTGGTGGCATGAATTAGAATGATAAGTACAATGCCTTATGATCTTATTGTTCGACAATTTTTTTACCCGACTGCCAAGGAAGGGTCACGTTTTTGACAGAATGTCTTTTAACATAAACGTGTCTTTAAAGCAATAAAAATGCAACAAAATAACAAGCAAAATTAACAACACTTACATTTTCTTAATCCGCTCTACATTAACATACAGCAAAGAAAATCATGAAAACAAAACAACGCTCCCTTAACACTCGGCCTTTTTAGACACTGAAACACTAATAACTGTATACCAATTCACACTTATGCTTTACATCCAAGGAATATGAACTCAAAAATGATGAAGCTAGCTAGTTGCCAAAAATCGATAAATGAGACATGAAAATAGACACAAACATTTAGTCATACGTACAATCGGTATAGTATTTATTCAACTATCGCACTGTTTCTGTGGAAATTTAAATATAATACGAGTGTATCGTAAATAAAAAACAACAGTGTCCATGAGCGGAACGCTCGGCTCGCGTTCACCGCGACCACGCGCGAGCTAACTACTAAACTTTGCGACGAGCTACGGAACGGCTCCGACACGCTGCCTATACAAACGACATGTCGCGTTATTTTGTCTCTCTCTTTTTGCATGCACAAGATGAGAGCTGGCATCGAACTTTAGAGTAGTGTGCCCTGGTTATTTCGTGTGTGCCTTGTCGGTGTGTAAAATATCTTTATACAAATGAAGGGTTTGGGGTTTTGTATTCTTGTCGGCGTACAATCATTGTTTAGTAAATTCGCTGGATTAAAAAGGGACCGGAACTTTTAGTATTCACATTTGCAAATTATAGAATGAATATTGTTGTCGTATATAATGTATAAAGTAATTTATATTAAAATAACAAAAGTAGGTACTTAACTTGACAAAAGTACTTAGCCATCGTAAAATATCATTTTTTATACTTTTTGACATTGGCATGTTCGCTTGTCATGTTACACGCCACCCGTTTGTCTTATTGCGATAAATTACACAAATAATAAAAATGCTGTACCTATACATATTCCAATGTCCTATTGGGATGATTAATCACACACATTATCATAAAAATGCTTTGTTTTTAGTGATGTATCTATATATATTATGTCAATGCTGCGATTTTTTAATTTATTATTTGCAACTGAACCCCGCAAAAAACTCGAACTTGACCATTTTTTTTATTAGCATCTGTGCACCGCTTCTGTAGGGTCTTTGTACACAACAAGTTTAGGGGAACATATTGGTCGGCACTGCAAACGTTCAATTAACACAATTCACCGTTATAATATAAAAAAATAAAAAAGAGTTTCTTTTGTACAATCCTCAAGACTTTACAGGCATTGAGTGGAGTGTAATACATATTTAGATAGATATTAGGAAAGATTGATTTAAACAAAGTAGTCGTAGTACAGATGTTTTACGACAAAGGGAAAGCCTTGGTATGTTTTCGTCCGAAATAGACCTGTATAAAAGTCCCTATAGCGTCGTCTAGACACGCAGTAAGTACACTTGAGACTTGGTTCATTTTCAAACAAAACATCTGGTCTAGACATGAGGTGCTAGCTCACTGAACGGTTACACTTATCTAAACAATCGCCATTTTGACGAGTTCAAAATAGATCGTAACCTATTTGTCTGATGAATAAAATTAGTCATTAAACTTCTAAAAGTAGGGCTACATTCTTTGCGCCTCCAGTCATCAAGTTCTGACATAAACATAGGAAATTTTATATTCAAGTCTTAGAATTAATTCTTATTCGGCAAGAATTCGCAGTCGAATAACGGCTAGCTCGGATTGACATTTTCAGAATATGGATCCTCCTTCTGAGACAGAGACGGCCGAGCCTCTGTCATCGTAATTTTGAATCTCAGACATAAAAGGAAATGCGATGACTTAATATCAAGTTCTAAACGAAAACTGATAAGTAATATTATATTTCTTATAAATATAGTCTCACTTCCTTTCGTCATCATAATTATAATAACTGAGCGATGACGATGTGACAATAATAAGGTGACGACGTGACACTTACAATATGAGAATTTATGTAGGACTTGTTATATAGAAAAAGGGCAGAATCAATTGAACGATTACACACACGTTAGTGCGTAATATTTAAACAAAACATGATGGCCGACTGAGTCAGCATTGGGCCACGGTAAAAAGTATTGTAGGTACCAGTCGTAACTACTTTCACTTGACCAAGGTCCCTAATTTCTTAGTCATCTTTCTAATGGCCAACGCAGACTGGGACGGGATGGCAAAGGATTTAACCGCGGCATGCCATGGCATCTTTTTAAAGCATGGCAATTTATGTCGTATTTCTATAACAATACGTTTGAATGTCCATTGGTAAAAATTACGATCCCTTGCCATGCCGTCCCAGTTTGCGTTGGCCATAACAAAGCAGAGCACACTGGTTCCGTTCTTCAGTTTAAAAAATACCTCATAGCTTCAAATGTTTTAGTTGCTTCTCAAATTGTTCTATACTGTATCACTAGACAAATACTTCAGATAAGATTCAGCCAAAGCTCCAGAGCCAAAAGAACATGAAAGATGGAATTATTGGTCAGTAATTTGGAAAGGAACAATTATGTTTGATGGTCATTGATACAGCTCTTTACATTAAGATGTCTGTAAAAAGAAAGGTGACGCTACCCGTCCAAAGCTTTCATTGAGTGCTTTATTATTCTCACCTCGGCGATCATTTAGTTCGCTCTCGATATTTGGTTATAAATTAAATCAGCGCTTCTAAACATCTGCGTGAGATCACTTCTACAACCTTACATGGGCATTAAAGGCTGAATCAAACTCGATATAATCCAGAAATTGATCACGACAGAAAACTTAAAGATAATTTTCTTTAAGAGTAGCTTTATAAAGAAATAACGACTTCGCAACGAGTATGGTAGTGCAAACAGTAAAGTTAAGAATATAATATATGAATTACACCTCAATTACGTTCATAAAAGAAGCACATCATTTCTGGACATTATCTACTCGCAAGCCGGAAAACCGATTGTTAAAGGAAACATGGACAAGTTCACGGTAATGTACTATAATGCGGTAGTTTAGCATACTTACTGCGTTTGGACAGACAGGTAGACGTCCGCGGTGACAATGTTACATCGCGTATAAGGCGTCAATCTAAAGTTGGATGCTAATTGAAGCTTATTACCTATATGTGCACGTTCTTGGTGTTTCTCAGTAGATATTTCTTAGAATGCAACGGTTTTATGCCTTCGTCTCTGCTTCCTGCGATGATTAATTTATGTGAAAAGTAATTATATTTTGACGATTCCATAATTGCCTGTTTTGGTATTAGGACCTAAAGCATGAAGCAACTTTGAGGGAACATGTACAATCAGCTCTAAATAATGAAGCAATCTTAATAACGGTTTGTAATAAATGATGGAGAAAAAAGTACAAGTACAATTGCAACACGTGCGTCTCGTCTGGTTGATATACGTTTTTGTACATGCATACCGTAATGACAAACGTCCTCACAGTTCGCAGTTGCGTTTCTTTGCTTTAAATTTTTCTATTATAACTTCTGTCTATCGATAAAGAAACATAAATCGGTCTGGCTTGTTGGCAATGCGCGATTCAAACCATGTGAAGCAGGCGGGTGGAGAAGTATCTTCCATACTAATAATATTATAAATGTGAATGTAACTCTGTCTGTCTGTTACGCCTTCACGACTAAACTGCTGGACGTATTTTGATGAAATTTGCACGTGGAAAGTTTAAGACCCGAGAAAAAGACATCCGCGGGCGAAAGCTAGTAAGATATATTTTTTATTATTTAGTTCATACATTACATACTTGTAAGAAATAGATAAGGATGTTGTAGGTACAAATGGAGATTAAGGACTGATGCAGATTACTATAGCTATCGGGGTGAGCTGCCTCAATCGCAACGCTTGGCAAGCGGATCGTAACCGCGGTATGTTTGTTAGTAGTCAGTACACAGATAGATGTTGGTCCAAATCTATGTGATGCAATCTCCTGATGGCTGCTGACGACACGTACGAGTAGTTGCAGGAAAACTGGTCTATATTTAGCCAGGTATCACACGAATATTAGCTTTGATAGAGATAACTATTGTGATGTTCATTACCTGGGTGCTAATCTAATTGTCAGGATTGATTTTAAAAGTTTTAACTAAAGAAATCACTAACTTGTTATATTATAGTATTTGATATTTAAACAAAAGCCCTTATATTCAGTAAGCGCGCATACATAGTATACTAACATTACAATTTTAGACTAATAAGGCTTTAAACTATAACGAGTTTAACTATAACACTTTACCTGACCTAAAATTGAAATCAAGGTCCTCAGGTCCACCACCCGCCATACTCACGTTATAGCTAAACCAATGAGGCATTCGAAATACATAAAATAAATCGAGCGTATTTTTAAACGTCAAAACTAATCCTCACGCGTGTCGCCAGATACTGAGTAATGAGTTTTCTACATTTCACACACCTACATAATTAAACGTTGGTTCAAAAATAGCGTGTGTGGCCGACGCAGCGTTCACATATGGAATGGTACGTGCCTAGGAACGGTGGCGGAGGCGCCGGCACAACGTGACTTTGACCCACGACTCGGTATTGTTATTATACTAATCACGACGCCACACATGTTTTTTGTAGTCATACCTCTGTGTGTAGTCTGGAAGAAAACAGGAAGGGAAGTCGTTTCAAGTCTACCGGAGTCGGCGATTCTTGGTTGTACTTTCTATACGGTTTACCTATACATATGCCTTATATCATGAAGGCTGAATAATCCAAAGAAATGCGAGTCGTGCTCAGATATATCTTATATAATTTAAAACACACTCACAAACTTTTGCCTTATAATATTAGTGTGATAATTTTTTTACCAATTTGCCATAACTGACAGATAGGAAGAAAACCTATTATTATTTACCACCGTTCCAAAAAAGAAGAGTCCAATAAAAGTTTCACTTGAGAATTAAATCCTAGACGTCACGTTTGGCAGCCGCGAACGGTAACCCTGACGCCAATAACACGATTTGTGCAAGAAAATTGCTCAGTTGCAAGATGTTGTCATTACTACCTGACTAAAAACTTTGCATGTGTCCATACTCCCTACAAGTCTCTGACTGGATTAGGAAACTAACTCACGTGTTACTATGTTTGTAATGCTATCTACAAGTAAATAATTGTAAATAGGTAAGTTCTATTGCATGCTTCGTCAACCGCATTTAATCTAAACTCTATAGGATAGTTATAAAATATTAATGATAATGTCTTTTCGAAATAAGACGTTGTCGAATCCTATCGTCTCTGCTTCAAAAAAAAAGAACATCTAGGTTTAGGTTTTTGTCTGTTTAAAATTTTGACCAATCAGACACCGTTAGGTACAGTATAGGTGCACACCATTCTATGTGTCAGATTTGCCAAGGTCTTTCCTATGGAACATTTTAAGGCAATACTCATGAAAAGTCTTTATAATTCAGAACAAACCTATAAGTGGTTCCATATTTCCTATATTAATACTCAAAGATGAGTAACACAGGTTGTTCAGTCATTTCTAAGTAGCTGACCCACTTGCACGTCTACACAGTTATCACGGCGGTTGACTAATTGGATTTATGAAAGCTAACATTGAGTAGGTTATAAACTTAATGGACGAGGTTCAACGGAACTGATAGCGGTGGTGGCCCGTTCCTGTACTTTATAAGGTTCTAACATCACACAGTCACGCCTGTTTCCTTCATGAGTATGTAACCCGTAGGGTTTTGTCTTCCTAGTATCCTGACGAATATTTTTTGCTTCTTTATTGCCATCACATTATTTTCCTCCTCGATTTCGGATTATGGTTAAGCTATCTGTCGACCATCTTTTATCAACTCAGAATATGAGTAACACGGTGCATTGGGCTTACCAACTATCTTTATAGCAATCAACAACACTGTTTACAAACTGTTGATAATAATATTTCCCAGTAGGTATTCATACTGGGAAATATTATTTTATTATCAGGCATACCTATCTGTATTTTACTGTATTGTAGTGACAAATGTTAATACGCATTTTGAGCGTCATTGAATTACCCAATAACAATAACTAAATAGGATAACTGTACTGAAAAAAGAAAAAATCTCCTTATTAATTTGTCAAAAGTTACACTAACAACTGTTCATCATAAGTCCCACGTCCCAGGTGATGAGCCTACAAGTATAGCTAAAACAGCTAAACATCGGGATTCATTTATTACCGCTGACGATTCGCTCTCAGCAATGGTGGAAAATTTTACTCATAATCTATTCCCTCAGAGATTTAAGTTAGTTCTGCATAAATATTTTTAGTTATCTTGAATACTGTGTGTCAATTTAACATGAATTTCAACGCACTTCGTCAGAACTTACGACTTCATTGCAACATCCCAAGGGGACGTCAACAGCGCTGCTGCGTTTCTATTTGCAACGAATTTAAAGCCTTTTTTATTTACTCTTAACTTTTGAATAATATATACCTTCGGTGCGTGGGATTCTCTTCGGGGATCGCGCTTGATAAATCCATGCCTCCTAAATAGAAAGGTTCTGTGGCCAATCTTAAATTACATCGGATACTTGTATTGTTACACGAGCATTATTGATATCTTATTACTATATTCTGAACACAATAGGTAGATACCACAAACAGATTTTATAAATAAACGAATATTGTTATACTTTAACTTTATTTACACAAAACGGTAGAGTAATTTTAAGTGCCTTTGGCATCGTAAAACCTTTTTTTTTTTTTTTTTTTTTTTTTTTTTTTTTTTTTTTTTTTTTTTTTTTTTTAACGTGAGGGAAATGCGTTACGCATTCCCCGCCGCTGGGAGGCGACGGGGATATGTGGGACTCTCCCCCATGAACCCAACAAGATCCACAGGGGCATACCCACTAAAAACCTCACACTTTGCCTGCATCAGCGCATAATCGGCGGGGAGGCGGGGTCGCTATAGCATTCTACCGCCAACCCCGCCAGCGCTATCCGCCCTGTAAAGGGGCGGATTCTTCTCTCCCCCCTATGTAGAGGTAGGGGGGTACAGGACTTTCAGTGCAGAGGCCAGTGCAATGCAGAGGTGGGTCTCCCAACCCAGCCTCCGCGGGCCTCTGCTCAGCAAGGCAACGGGGCTCCGTCACCTCGCTGACCCTTTGGCGCATGGGTGCGCGACATCAGACGGAGAGGTGGGCCACATCAGGAAGACATGGGCACCACCTCCCCACCCGTGGCAGCTGGAGCAGGGGTCGACCGCGGAGCTGCGGCCTTCCCCGTACCCTTTCGAGGCACGCGAGCCCCACAGGGCTTGGTGCCGATCGGGTGGTCGGCCTTTAGACCCGCGGCAGCACAGGCTGTGCAATGCGGGTCCCTGGCACACAACTTGGCCAGGTGGCCGACCTCGCCGCAGCGGTAGCACTGCGTGCGGCGATCCACCTCGGACGTGCAGACGTGCTGCACGTGCCCATTGAGTAGGCAGCGGAAGCAGCGGGTGGGTCTGGCCTCCAGCAGTTTGACCTGCGCCGAGACCCATCCCACTAGCAGCCTACCCTGAGCCACCTTTTTGGCCGCTGCCACAGGGCAGCGCACCCATACGCTGCCAAGGCCGGAGGGGGTTCTTCGCACCTCCCCCGCCTTGACCTCGCCGACCGTGCAGCCACCCGTACGGGATACTGCGGCCGCGACACTCTCGGACGTCGCGCAGTCGTCCAGGCCAGAAATGCGCATTTCTGCGCACTTGGTGGGCCTGGAGACCCGGACGTCCTCGGCACCCAGTGCCTCTCTCAACTTTGCGGCGAGGGCGTCAGCCTTCTCGCCGCTTTCCGCCCCCGGGGCATCGTAAAACCTAACCTAAGACCAGTGTACATTATGGTTACTTACTACAACCAACTAAAACGACGAAATATGAGTGTCAACACCTCATTATTATTTCATTGAAAAAGAGTATACTTATCATATAACTAGTTCTCATTGCACGAGTAGTTTTAATGTCGTGTGTATTTACAAAGATATCTTAATCTTGACTTTTTTGAGTCATACGTGTACATAAAAACTTCTTAAAACACACGCTAAGTTTTCGCATACCAATGTTGATACTAACTCTTACTAACCATAATTAAAAACAATGTTATCACACCAATCGCTCTTATCACAATATGAAAGTCAATGTATACTAAAGGAATTTTCGACACAGCCTCAGCAATGGAGTCAATCAATGATTTTACTAAAACTTACTTTATATTTAATGTTGATTTATACGCTCTCGTAAAACTGTTGAATGGAGTGTCTATAACTGATAGATTTTGAATACCAAGTACTTTAGCTAGTGGTAATGGTTTTTTTTTTGCCGATTGGAAGTGTGTACTAAGTACTCAACTGAGTAATGAGTACTCTCAACCTACATAACAACATGAATATGATCTGCGAGTATTTAATTTTGTACGGATAGTTAGACAAAATATTAGACACAGAAAGGATTATTATAGCTCTTGATCTTGGTCCTTACATGATGATGATAATTTGCCACTAAAGCCAATAATAAAGATATTTCATATTGAATGTTACAACTCACATCGTTTCTTCAATACAATCTCGTTGGTTTCAGCAAAACCATCATTTCCATATTTTCGGGTATGATTTACTAAATGTGAGTTACAAAACCATTCCTAGAACTAAACATCAGATGTCTACGAGTGCCGCGTCCTGAAATGAAAGGGACAGACAAAGAACATTTTATTTTATAAAACGAAATTGGGCGCCAGGTTATGGACGTATCTTGCAACTTTGGGAATGAGACAAAGCTTTTTGCCGTGTCTTTTCAGGCATATATACCTCTCTCCTACAAATATACTTTTGCTATTTTTATGCAGATTTCAGCACGCAGAGCTTATCTACTGGAGACATCTATTTAGCTCTAACCCCTCACTGCCGAGTAGATTGCTCTTTTTTCTGTTTAATAATTTATTACGAATCTAATAAGTACCTAATAATTTAAGACCAATGATATTAACCCTTTCGACCACGCGGACTAGAATGTTGTTGCTTAGATTGTATAAAGCTAATCATGTGGTCGGTCCTAGGTATCGCCACATTTTGAAAGTAATTTTGAACCAATCAATATCCAAAGTACAAACATGAATAATAAAGTCGAAATTGCTTGAAACCTCATCCGCCTTGCAAGAAGCCTTGTAGGATTAAGGTGAAGCAGTGGAAAAGGACCAAAAAATGTTGCTGTTTTAGACCACAATGACCAACTTAACTGTTCATTCCATTGTTTTTACAGTTAACCATATTCGAAGGCCTACTTGACGGTTTTTCTGTGTAGAGATTGTAAGGTAGAATGTAATGTTGATTTCTATTTAGGATAAGTAAATAATATACATGTTGTTTTGAATACTGTTATGATACGGTGAGTATTATATTAGCATATTTGCACCTTTTACTTTTTGTTTGTCTTTACTCACGCATATATTATGTACTCGTGTTTTAAGTAACATTAATTTGACTTTTGGTGGCTGCTTATAAACTCGTACGGACCGCTATTAACGTCATAATTATATTAATCTCTTAAATAAATAAAATCCATACAAGCTTGTTTTATAAGTTTTTTTACATATATTATGTTTTGTACGTACTGCTGGCGGTGGGTATCCATGCGAGAGAGACCTGGCCTATAATTGCATTGGACTGGATTTTGTGGATGAGTAATGGGGAGGCCTTTGCCCAGCAGTAGGATACCGCACAGGTTAAATAAAAAATGTACTGCTGGCATTCTAAGGGGGAGGCCTTTGTTCAACAGTGGACGTCTTTCAGCTGGTAATGATGATGATGTACTGCTATAGCATACCTAATGCTATCTGAAGTTTAAACAGATTCTAGATATTTGATACTAGTTAAGAAAAAGGGCACTTATAAGTAAAATTACTATAGTAAAGGCTTATAAAATGACTGCAGCTATCTCGTGACGTCAATACTCCACATATTTTTAACTTTCTGAGTCCAAAGCTGCGGAACGACACCCCTCCGTCATTCATACATCTATTTATCGGTACTTACAAATGTAATAATAATAACCTGCATAATTTAAGACCTGTACCGTTATCACACAGTAATAGTTTACTAAGATGCATAAGTTATTCTCTGCTGTCAGGGCTAGGTCACCTCATCAATAAATATTCCGTATACTTATAGATCAAACTGGAATCTCGTCTCATTCGCTACAAGTCAACAAGCGTATTACTCTACTCTGTACCTCAATAGTCAACCCTGGAACGGAGGAGCATAAAAAATTAAAAAGGTACAAGTCGGTCTATAGTATTATTAACCTATCAATACATTCCATCACAACGGTAACTACCTATAACAATAAAATATCGATAGGCTAGGTTACCCAAAAGAGTACGGAGCAAAGACCACTTTCATCGCAGAATATAACCCTGGCACAAATTAAATTTATATTTGTACTAAAAGTCAATCTGGTACTATAGTTTTACCTCCAAGCTGTTGTTACCAATCATCACACTATTATGTAATCTTAATGATTAGACAAAACCTATGAGAGAAGTTTGTAGATGTACGTCGTACGTCGCTAGAAGTCATTAATGACAACAAATGTTCTACCTGGCCTTTGTTCTGGCGTGTCGCCTTGAACTGCATTGTATGCACATTGTGGCCCAACCGTGCCGCAGTCGCAAAACGAACCTGTCATCAAATTCGTAACAGGATTAACTGTCCAGAGAGCGCTGAACCTATACCTAAGACCCTCGAGACATTTTTCCAATTTTTTTTCATTGTACAGCTGAATGCCTTTACGAGATTTAGTATTTTTATCAAGCCTTGTAATTTAACCTGGTGTTTCTGAACCCAACACGTGTCTGGACCACGTGGCTGTGAGTAGATAGCCTTTTCGCCCTTTGTTTGGTAATTTAAAACGGTGTTCACGGTTCACCACGTGATCGACCATTATAAACGTTTATATAAATGAGCAAAAAGCTTAATTCAGTGACCCGGTTTGTGTTGCGGATAAGTCAAAGTTTAAACCACAGCTTCTTGTTTTAAAGATTGCACCTGGTTTGATCGCTGAGTGAACAAAATATGAACACCAAGTAATTACGACACATCAGGTCCTTATAAGAGAATCAATAATACGAAATGCGCAAGCTCTTCATAAAGACGGATTAAATATACTCAAATAAATTTTACGATAAACATAAATATTTAAGTCCATGTTAAATCTTAATATCGAGGCCTGCATCTCATATGCTCATAAAAATGTGGTTGCACGTGGGATTTGCATATATTATGACGAACACTTTACTTTGAAAACACTGAATTCAATTCACAAATGTACTCTCTTACTTGAAATTGAATGAAGCTTCTGCGACTTCTTAAGACGTTCGTATTTTATAGACGAAACATATAACCTCCCTGTACACAAAGGATTAAATATTAAGTAAGTCCAACATTTAATTCTGGGATCACAAAGTTCTGCGAATTGCGAACTAAAATTATATTTCTTAATTTGTGGACCTCCTTGATTAATGGTGCTTGTGTTGTCAGATGCCACGGATGATTCATTTCAACGTCCCTTTGGCATATTTTGACCGCAAAACGCTTAAGTCGGTGTATATTACGGTCAGTTGTAACGTGAATCTTATTTAGAGCTTTAAGCAAACATTAGTCTATTACTGTAAAGTAAGTACCACTTCGCCAACCCGCAGCTACCTAGCGTGGTGATCAATGCTCATACATACATACATAACATCACGCTTGTATTCCCCTAAGGAGTAGGCAGAGGTGCACCCACATTTCGCTAGTTATGTTTTTAGGTCCCAATGTAATAGGGGGCGAGCCTATTGCCATCAACCGGGTACAAATCCAGACTCCGTGCTGCTACTAAGAATTACCAAATGGAAAAACCCAGTAACACTTTACCCGACCCGGGATTTGAACCCAGGACCTCGTGCTCTGCAGTCGCGCTTAGCAACCACTAGACCAACGAGGCAGTCAATGCTCAATCTTTCTCTATAAGAGAAGATCGTTTGCCCCGCAGTGGGACAGTTAGAGGCTAGCGTTATATTTATAAGTACCAACTGGTGTTTCCCATATTGATTTTCTACTTACGTAATAAGGTAAACAGATATTTCATGTATGACAAACATTTTGATTTGTACAACGTCGCTCCCTACATGGCTTTTAATAGAAATAACATTATGCGGTTTTCCACGTATTAAGCTTAATGAAACATGGATGGCCATATTTCAAAAATTACTGTAAATAATTCAGGATAACTGATATAAACTTAATTATTGTTATGAATGTAATGATAATATTGTTGATACTCATATTTATGAAAGTATCCCTACATTCATATCAAACCTATATTTCAATACAATTTGATTGATGTAAAATGAGGTCAAAAATAGGTAGGTAGGTATTAGTCAAAATTTAACGCAACACATTTAAGTCTGTGTTGTATTTGATTAAGAATGTTCATGTTATTATAATAAAACGATTATATCTACATATTTATTATCATAGTTATCATCCTAACCTTGTGCCTACTTAATTGAGAAGTTAATAAGAACACTGGATGCGTGTATTTTCCTTCTAATGAATCTGGAAAAGGTTTTTATAATAAGATAGAAAGTTACGAGTACCTTCCTTTTCGTATCTCATGGACACAAGTTATGCTGTGGTATAGAGGTTGACTAGTCACCAAGGAACTTAGCGAGATTGCCTAGAACCACGAATTAGATCTTGAAATGCCGATGCTCAAAATGTGTTACTAGGCTTCGTTTCAAATAAAGTCACGCTATAAAATGAAACGAAATGCCCGTATATCTGTTATACATGTCACAATACACAGCGCAATATTGCAGAGGTCAAAAACCAATTTTATGTCGACCTTCCCGCAGGTGGCGCTTGAATATTTACATGTCAGCGTTTATTTAAACAGAAAACCTACGTCGGTATTTGTATCTCACATAAAATACGGCTTTTGGCCTCAAAATGTTCATTATTTTGTTCGCCCTCCATATTATTTGCTTTTTTATGAATAAGTTATAAAGCAGGGCAATTTAAAAATCGTTTGCTTTTTATTTCGGTAGTGTGCTCACTTACTTAGTGAGGTTCGGTCATACATTTGTTGACGATGATATCAAAATTATGATACCCTTGCCCAGCATACAAATGAAGGCTTTTTTTAAAAAAATATTTTTGCAAAGGTTTTTTTTATTCACGACAGGGTCAACTACTGTGTTACTTCGATGTGGAATATAAATGGTCCAGAGTTTGATGGCCAGTTTTTGAGGACTAAAATGATTTAATCAGGTGTGGTGGAATAAATATATCAAATATATGGCCTTATCGCCTTCCTTATTCCGGTTGGTCCCTAGCTATTCCTACAACAGTAATGGTCCTGTTGGGAACACGTTAGGCTGAAAAAGTTGCAGACCGCTTGCTACTAGTTTGGATTGTTTTGAGGTCGGTTGTGAAAAAACAAAAGAGCAAAACTAAATTACTGTTTCGATTTGTCAGAAAGTGATGTGACCTCGAGACTTATTTGAGCTTTTCGAACATTTCGACTTTTATCATTAAATTCAAACTTTATGTTGTCTGGAACGGTTAATCCGGACAAATCAGTACCTTAAACGTAAAAAGTAGATGACAATAAAGAATTTATTTTACAATAAAAAACAATACTAATATAAATATTTACACACATAATTATCGTACCTACTTATATACGACAACACAATTTATAACAATTAGTAGCGGCCTGTCAGACCGACGACCCGACGGGCCCGACATCCTGCGATATGATAACGTACCGATCGACAATATAACTTAACTAGAGCACTAACGTACACTAACATGCTATACATGTGCTTATGTATGTAGATCTACTTGTTGACATGTTATACATCACACATCATTGCTGTGCAATAAATTCTCTCTTCGCTAGCCCGAAGCTGAAACAAACATGTGTTGGAGTGAACATATGTTTATATAACTTATAATTATTTACTAAATATTTCGTAGCATTGTAATCGTTTCTCATTCTTTTGAGCAGTAATTAAGAATTGTGTTGCTTTAAATTAACCAAATACAGTTGAGAGCTTAACTCACTAATAGAGACAATTATATTTTCCAATTAAGTAACTACTATCTTGCTTTCTACATTGGATTGTATATTTGTTCCATTTGCCACAATTCACCAAATCAAAAATAGCAATCTTTATGGCTGAAGCAAAAATAAAATATGAATAATTGAATTTAGAATCTTGGAAAATAGCCTATAGTTACGCATTGTTTTTTAAATTCACTTTTTCATTGGAAGGTGGAAACAAAAAATTCAAACGAAAATATTTCGGTGGTTGACGACTACAACCTAGAACTCAAGCCAAATTACATTGTTTTAATAACAAAGAAAGTTTTTAAATATTTACAAAACATAGGTAGACTAAGTGCGTGTTAGAATCTGTGAAGAATCTGGGCAGCTGTTGTTAATCGGGAAATGTTTCGGATAACAGAGACGAAAATAGAAAATCGGTCAAAGACCACGGCGGCTGTTTAGCTGTTCAAATGAACGCTAAGTGTGTCCGCTGTCCGCGCATTTGTTTCACACCACAACCAATGTACGCTGGTAATCTGGTGAATTTAAAGATATGCTCAACGGAATTGGAATCTATGTGGACCATTTCTTCCTCCTTTCCACAGCTGCTGTGTAGTAAGCAATAAAAAGGAATGGGATTTATATGCTATGTGCCTATTATAAAATTACACCTTGTTGTTTTTTTTTTCAATGTATGCGAAGATTTCATCAGACGGTTTTTAATTTTAACAATTAGCAATAATTATTATTGTCTTCACTTTTTAGGCTTCAGTGTAGACTATAGGTATTTTTATTTATATGCTGCAATCAGAGCACGGTCAGTACAGATTGTCCAAAGCCAATCATGCCATATACCTACCTATAGGTTCCATGTGCCCACATCAGACCATACTTTCGACGTTGCGATACAATCAATACCCATTAACATTTTGGAATCATTTTAATAACAAATCATCACTCAAATTTGTCACCACACGTTTCTATTTAACACCATAATTGGATTAATTGGAATTTGGAAGCAGGAAAAGGGATTATACCTTGTATATATTATTATAACATATATATTGTTATATGTGTGTAACGTGGTTACAGACTGGAAATGTCCAGCTTACAGTAGTGACTCAGCAATTCTACAGACTAGTTTAGTTCATCATAGTTAGTGACGTGTGGTCGCAAACCCTGCCATTGAGGTCCTACAGAGATTTTGAACATAATCAAATTCGGCGTCTACAATACAAATATTCCTTTTTTTTAAATCGCCACCCACACTAGGAATTTCTTCTGGCTGCGTTTCACAAACATGCAATATCACATACACCAACATCCAGACTCGGGACAAACATCTGCGGATCACACAATTTTATGTCCCGTGCGGGCATCGTACCCGCAAGCCTTAGCGCAGCAGTCCAATTGCTTAGCCACTATGCCAATCGGGTCATGTAAACCTAACCTTTACTTTAACCATTGTGTTATAGTTATCTATATGTACCTATAGTGTTACTGTGTATATTGTTTTTGCATGCCTAAAAATGTATGTGAAATATTATGTGAAACTAACTTCTGTAAACACCATTATATCAAGCGATTCCTATTCTTATTACCATTGCCTATGACTTCAGGAAGGACCAGTGTGAACTACATGTTACGTAGAAGTCGTTTAACACTTGGTTGAAATAGTAAAAATAAAAGGCGTAGCATCGTAGCAGAATAGGGAACTATAAAGAATGAACATACATAATTATGTTATAAGCATAGTAGGTACCTATATATAATTATATGCACTTTTCGCTTGTT
This sequence comes from Abrostola triplasia, assembly GCA_946251915.1. Taxonomy (NCBI): domain Eukaryota; kingdom Metazoa; phylum Arthropoda; class Insecta; order Lepidoptera; family Noctuidae; genus Abrostola; species Abrostola triplasia. The sequence goes on along the minus strand of OX276432.1, from coordinate 4,344,133 downwards.
AAATAATATTATTAATCATCCGAATAAAAGTCATCGAACTGAATTTCCTTTTACTGATTCACATTATATTTGTAGGTACCGATGAAATAGGTGCATTCGTACCGACATCGCTCATTTTTTTTTAATTGTCTGGTTCTGCAAACCTCAGGAGGAAAATATATATACACACGCATGCGCATTAGGGCTGTGCTTCCAACCGCACTAGTTGCGGTGAGACATGTCTTTTGACGTCATTGATCATGATTCAAGCACACGTTCAACTAATATAATTATTGGTGGATACGACAAACAATTCTCAAATCATCTAACTAGGCCAAAGCAATCCTAGAATAGGAAGGAAGTGTTAAGGAAAATGCTTTGTAAATACTATCTATGTCATGTTATGTAAACTGAGGGAATATTTTGTCCTTCAAGTAAAACCCTTTGGATTCCCATTAACTACAAATTCCTGAAAAGTTACACACGTTGTTTAAATAAAAAATGTATGAAATAGTAGGTATCCTATTATTTTCTACTTTTACATCAATACACTAAATTTTATTTAAGTACTTAATGTAAAGTATAAAAACAAAAAAGATAAAAATAATCGCCCAACGTGGGGCTCGAACCCACGACCCTGAGATTAAGAGTCTCATGCTCTACCGACTGAGCTAGCCGGGCTTGTGTAGTGGATGTCAAAATTGACCACCGCGTTGAATAGTCCGTTCGGACAAATGAATACCTATAGCGCAAAAAACGGCGGTAATGACAAAATCCTTCTTACTAAAAGCTTAAACGATGATAAAAGAAAACAAAAAACCTAACCAACTTCAACTTAAATATCTATTGACATCATTTAATTTAAATTGACAATTCAAAATAAAAATACATAACATCACGCCTATATTCCCCGAAGGAGTAGGCAGAGCACATATTTAGTACACCCACATTTCGCCAGTTATGTTTTTAGCTGCCAATGTAATAGGAAGCGAGCCTATTGCCATCAACCGGGCACAAATCCAGACTCCGTGCTGCTACTGAGAATTACCTAATGGAAAATACAAAATAAGAAATGGAAAAAGTACATTTCGAAATTCTTCTAACGTTACACCACTCAAATTACGACTACAATCGAAACGACTTTAACCTTTACAATCTATCATCACTCACAAAGTTTTATATCATTCGTCGGTTACAAGAGTTGTCGATGGACTGTATTAAATGTACCTACCACCTAATTATAATATTAACATGTACAAATAATTATTTGTTTCTAAATTGATAAAGGAAATTTGAAAAATGATGGACACGAGCGGAATTTGAACCCGCGACCTTCGCCGTACCGTGGCCCTGCTCTAACCAACTGAGCCACCGTGCCGTGGTTAGAGCAGCGCCACGGTACGGCGAAGGCCGCGGGTTCAAATCCTACTCGTGTCCATCCATGCTGCTACTGAAAATTATAAATTAAAAATCTCAATAACTAACACTTTGTCCGACCCGGGAATCGTACCCAGGACCTCACGCTCGGCAATCGCGCATTGCGACCCTGCGCCTAAATTAATGTGTACTGATTGTGTCTGAGGATTAAAGCTCAAAGCATTGATCGTTTCTGCTTCCTACGCAAAAAGTCGTGATACTACCGAGATCGATCATTAGCTTTTGCGATGTGATATATTTACGACATTAAACTATGTTTGTTAATGAGTCACGCGCTTCTGTGCAACGCATGCACTGCGCCTGCGCTTTACTGTTTACAAAAGGGTTCCGAGTCTAAAAACAAAAGATTTTACATGTGATCTCTTAATATCTTAATTAGAGTATTTCGTTGAGTGCAAACTTGCTGAGTTTCAAGAGAAATGCAGCGTAAAATACCGCTGAGTTCCGTGAATTGCAAAATAATCAATTTATTGTTCGAATCAATCCGAGTCAGAGTAATTTACTGTTGAAATTAACATAATTAGTTTCTTTTGTTGCAGCGTCATAAAAGGGGTACAATGATTTGCTTTTTGTCAAATCTTCTTAATATCAACTTGGAGAAGTAATTTTGATTTCATAAAGCAGAAATCTCGGAACACTAAAATCACAAACTGTTGCCCCGTAGCAAAATCATATTTATGCTGAGAAATATTGGACTGAAAACGAACCCATGTCTTAAGCCACTAGGGCTTAAGGAATATACAGCTACACTAAAGGATTGGTCAACATTGCACGGGAAAAATAATTGTGCGAACTATGTAAGTGCATATGTGATGTGATATATCGTGCCTTTAAAACGCGTCCTTGGCTCGTAACAAGTACTAGGGAATGCTTACATCGTTCCCTTTTCAAGGAAAAACGAAAATGAGATATAATTTGCGTGTGCACTGAACATATACGCAGATAAACCCCAGAATAACGGTTCAATCCCAAAAAGACATCAAAAAGTTCGCTCAAGCAATCTCATTTTGAATCAAGGCGCATCACAACTTGAGTACCTACTAAATTAATTACAATAAGCATGCATCTCGCTCATCATTACGACGCCTATAAAGCCGTCGGGCCGCGCTCGTAAACGGGGTGAACGGTTCGATATGTCCGCATATTGTCATCGTACCGAGAAACATTAATGACAACCAAATTAACCTTTATAACGGTATGATAACATGATGCATTGTAAGTACCTTTTTGTTAACAGGTATCTCTGTGCCTATCAAAATCTTAATATCCATTGGAGCGAAAACCTTTTTTATTTTGGCTTCTGAAGAGAAATTCTACAATATGTTTTGAAACAACAATCTTTCTGTTTTGACTGGCCTGTTGGTCTAGTGGTTGGAGGCCCTGATTATTTAAACGGAGGTCATGGGTTAGAGTCCCAGCCAGGATGAATCTTTGTGTGATGAGTTTTGTTATCATATCATCAAGATAATCAATTGTTCTGTGTCTGGATGTAATAAGCTATAACATGTATATATTTAGGAATATATACGTATATTTATCAGTTGTCTGGTTGCCATAATACAGGCTCTGCCTAGGTTGGGATCAGATGACCTGTGAGCTGCACCAAGATATTATTATTAACTACACCTACCAAGCCTACAGAGTCAATCAACAGTTTTATACTTATCATTCAAGGTTTCAAACCATATTTTTTTATCCGTAAGTCAATGACATTTAACATTGAAACGTCACGATAGATTTGCCAACTTTAAAAACCGGGCCACTACAGTTCTTTGGATAATTCTCTCAGCCTTCCGGCGGTCGCGTGGCGTAGTAAATGAGGACTATTTTTTATAATACAATAAGCTAAACCAACACATAATTAATGTGGTCTATATTCCCGTTGTTTCTGAGAAGTGTGAGTGTATGCCACAGGTTTGAACGTACGTACGTTATGTAGGTACACCTTACTTTGCGGAATTTAGTTAATTTATAAAAAGGTTAAGGTGCTACTTTTGGAATTACCCGCTGGAATGATTCAACTTATGATGAATGAAATTGGAAAACATGTTTGATTATACCTAAATATTACCCTAAATTACACAATTTAGTAGCCTGTCAGTGCTTACTAGGTACTATTTTCTCTAATTCATATTAACTTAAACCTGTCGTAAATATATTAACATGTCGATTCTTCGACTTACAAATACAGCGATAGGTATAATTTAGTCCAAGGATTAAAATTGTTTTTTTTTACTAATAAGGTAGTTTAAGCGTACAATTGTAGAACAAAGGCTTTGATTTGCAGTCTTTATAATAATATTACAGATTCATAATCACGTGTGTGTAAGCACCCCCTACATAGGACCTTTTGAAACGAGTTTGTTTAATGTACGACTAAAAACCAAAACTACCAAATAAATCCTGAGCAATGAGCCTTTACATCAATCAAAAAAATCAAAATGAATATGTTATGAGGTATTTACCATGTCCGAAATAATGCAATAAATTACGGTGTAAACACGAACAGTTCCGCCTAATTTCTTTGACGCGAACGAGACTTGAGTCACTGGAAAAACCAGACTACTCGCTCATTTATTATAAAAACCACAAAATAAATAAACACTACACCTCCGGTAGTGGGTCAATATTAATTAAGTCTATGAGTCAAAGTGGAAACTGTTAGACGTAGAGTTGCTGAGAATTTTCGACTCTTATAAAATGATGACCAACCAATTTGTGCCCGACTAATGTTGGGATTTTTACGCTTAGGGCCTTAGTTTTCATTTCCGTACAAGACGCATCTTGAAATTGTAATATTTATTTTTTCAATACTCAATACTCAATCATTTATTGCATTCCATATGTTACAGAGATGGTAGAAAAAAAAATTGTAAAAGATCAATATGGACCTTGTTGGGCACGCAAAAAATAAAATTAGGTGAGAGGAAGAGGGTTGAATAGCAATTTAGTAAAATTAATATTGTTATAAATTATTAACTGTCATTCATTGTGTATATAATTATATTCACATTATTATTTATATATTATTATGGTGGTGTATGCTTCGGTATTTTGTATTGCATAAGAATAAAAATATTATTATTTAGCCGTTGCTTGCTACTACAGAGCTAAGACGTAGGTATACCTATGAACAATTAATAACCTGAACTACGTTTACCGACGAGGTTAACAAAAGCAATTGACGTGAATGACAATTACAAGCTGTTTGACCTCTACTTAAAAGTGTTATTAAGTACACACTAACTTATTTACCTTCTATATAAACTTATATTTGATATATAACATAACATCACGCCTGTATTCCCCGAAGGGGAAGGCAGAGGTGCACATACAGTACACCCACATTTTGCCAGTTATGTTTTTAGGTCCCAATGTAATAGGAGGCGAGCCTATTGCCATATTATACATATTTGTTATAATAAATAACACTTGCCAATATAAATCGTATTCTTTATCAACAGAATCTATACGATAAGATAACAAAACTACACGATTAAGTTGGAACGATCGGTGCGCGCTTCGAGAAAGTTAAACGAGGAAACTTAAGTACAAAGACAACTTATATACTATGTTAAACACGAGAAGGAATAAGTTATTTGTACCTTCTGGTATGTCCGTGGTCTTTGCCTACCCCTCAGGGAAACAGGCGTGACTTTATGTATTTATGTATGTACGAGATGATGTAGCTACCACAATAAGATAGTAGGTGATAACAATATGGGATTGAGGAAGACAGAGATTGCATCGACGATTGTCCTCCAACGTAATTGAGAGGCACTTTAGAAGATGAAGGGTAATTTTATTAAATGTGAAGTTAATGATCAATAGCAATTTTATTTGCAAAGCTCGTTTGTAATATCAAATTTTACCTGCAGGACAACGGCTTCGCGTGCAGTAGGAGGGCTGGGACGAGCATAGACAATGATCACACTACCCTCGCTTCCAACAAAGGTGGTGATTGAAGATCAGTGGTGTTGAGGATTCGTCATTTAAATTCCTATGATGCTTGGACAACGCAATATTGAGCTAATAAAGCGCAGACCTTTCTCTTAATAATGGATGCATAAAAGTAATGCAAACGTTATAGTTTTGTCAGCTATTAACATAACTTACACTAGTGGCTTGATGCCTGTAAGTAATAGCTCCCGCTGAGGTCCAGTGACCCAAATCTAGCTACAAATGGTTATAGTCGTAATAAGTGGCTGCATGTGCGAGCTTAGGTCATCGGCGTGGCTAAGTAAAAGCTAACTGTCATCCGTGCCACTTCCTTCGCGCAGCGCCGATTGAATACTGATTGTGCGCACGTACCACCGCACGCGCAAGTTTTGTATGTTTCGTTTTGTACTGAGAAGCTTAAGCTTAACGATGTAGTATGGAAACATTTGAAAGTAAACTTTGTGCATTTCTGTTTTATTAGGTACTTTAATCGTATTGCTTAAATAGGACTACAATACCAAAGGTAGGTTATTATGAGGAAACATACATTTAAGCATAAAATTAATTATTTTGAAAAAAAAAAATGAAACACATAAAATTCTTATTTCTTTATTATTCACTTATCGTACAAATGATCAATTTCTACTATGAGAAAGAAATTAAGTAGCTAACATCAACATATTACCTACTAACAAGTTAAAAGAGCTTTATACGTTGGCATAGTATCTATTAGATGGTATACTTCCAAAGAAGATTCGATGGCCTCTGTTGTCTAACAGGTAACTTTATGGATAGAATAAATATAATTTTCCTAGAAGCTCTCAGCTTGTAAGTATTCCGTGCAAACAATAAACTTGTGCTCTCGACTGTACCTGATGCCGCGCGGCGTGGCGCCAGGCGATACAACACATAATATGTATAATATATAGCTTCACATCTAGCTACCTATATGTCTATATTATGTTAATTATGCTATAGAATTTTGTTAATATAAATTCATACTATAAAATCATTAATTAATTAAATATTTATTAGTCATGATGATGATGATTAAAAAGCATAAGAAATCGGAAACCGCGTTTTATTTTTTTATTCAATTTTTTCTACAAATAATATAAAACGCCATAATTATATTCTATTTGTTAAATCTACTCGCACCTAAATGCTACCAGGTAGTTATAAGTTTTGGCAATTAATACCGAAGCCCGGCTAGCTCAGTCGGTAGAGCATGAGACTCTTAATCTCAGGGTCGTGGGTTCGAGCCCCACGTTGGGCGCGACTTTTTGGCCTGCATGAAATTTATAATGAATTTTCTCAATTTATTCATTCTCAACTGAATTATATTCCTCATTAATCAAATTAGCATTTACCATTATAACTTATCCTTACTAATATGTTAAACGCGAATGTCTGCATGGATGGATGTTTGTTACTCTATCACGTAAAAACTACTGAATGGATTTTAATAAAACCATACAATAATATAGCTTATACATCAGAATAACACATAGCCTACTTTTTATCCCGAAATGTAGCGGGTGACACCGCGGGGCGCAGCTAGTTGTTAATAAAGCAGAGTATAAGTTATATCCATCTTGTCAAAAAAATACGTGTGCCAAGGTGGAGGACTGCATACAAATCAACACAACTAAATATCAACGGATAGCTTTGGCATAATATATTGGCTACAGTGGCTATTCCTACTGCGTAGGTACCTACTTATAAAAATTGTAGAAAATTAAGATTATAGGTACTTGTTATTAAAAACTGAGTAATTATTCATATATCATAGGAAGGAAACGTACGTGGGTATTTGTCGTCTATTATTTCATAGGTTCGTACGTATGGCACTATACGTAGTATAGTGCCATACTTCGTATAGTGCATTAATCGCATTTTCTTACTTTAAGTTTGGCTACTAGTATATACTGCTAGAATTCTGCTAAATCTTGGACTTACTTTCTTAATCCAAAAAATATTTGTCTTCTATCTCGTGTCATACAAACTCCATACACAAGGCAGTTTACATAGAAACTAAAAAAAACATTGCAAAAAGCTCTGTAGGTACATGTTTATCGTTTATCAACGGGATGCTACTGACGAAGTTAATTCATAGAGTTCCGTAGCAAACTGGAGGAACCAACCAATGAGATGAGTCATCTTGCCTACCAGGGTAGCTTTAATATGGTCTAATGAATCTTTATTACGTACAACGTAGATCAATTCAATGCAAAATATGCTGCGGCGTGTATCATGTCACAACAATTACCAGGAAATACATATATAAAATTATTGGTTTGTTGCATCCTTAGAAGAGTGTGAGTGATTAGCAAGACATTTGACGGACCTTACAGATAGCTGTACCAATCAAAAACTGGAAACTGCAAATCCAGACCGTGCTGATAACTGACTGATTATACATTTTGTTTTTAGTTAATTTTCCGGTGAACCATTGTCCCCGTCTTAGAGGTGGGCGCTAATGAATGCAACACCGTTTTTCTAATTAATGAAACTGTTAACGGACAATTAATATTGTAAGCCCATTTTGTGTTCCAATATATGATTTTGATTTAATTTAAACTTTCGTTAGTGTTTTTCTTGTCATCTTGTTAACGACCCCACTGCGTCACATTTTCTAGGGCTCTTTTTGAGTCTGAAACTACTCGGGCATTCCCGTATTAACACGTAAGCAAAACTGGACATATTATGAAAGACCTTCGAGGACATGAGATGCCACTAAAAATATTAAGCAGCTGTTATACACCTGTGCAGTAACACTAACAAGGCTTGTAAGGTTAGGACGGTACTATATCAATTTTTAGATAAACATACTACTAAACTTGTGTTTTAAATTGACAAGAGAGGTAATCATTGGTATTTTTCTAAAATATAGATTATATTCATATAATATTTGTAAATAGTATGAGAGGTAATTGAAAAAATATCTGTTAACAAAGGCAACCAAGTCATCTACAACGGCTCCTATAACCAAAATATTCCGTCTGTGACTAACTGCGCCAGTGGGTTTGTCATACCAAAACTATCTGTTATTACAACTCTCTTAATTTCCTCGCAGGGCAGGAGTGGGGTCCGCTATCCGATCTGCAGTTATTTATTATCAGTAGTATAGTATCAGTGAGATGGGGGGCCACCATTGTTGTCATCGCGGTTACAATTTGGATGGAGCTGGCACAGGTGTGGAGAATAAGCCGGAAGCATATCATTGCCGCCTACTCAATGTACAGTAACATCTAGTATTCTATTTGACGCTAATATTTATGGACTACTCCACCTTTGTACTAACAGTTAAGGCATACGTAGAGAGGAATGGTACATTATAAACTAACATAACATCATAAGTTAGCGTGTCAGAGGATTTCTAATTATGAGAATTTTATAATTATTTTTTGATTATTATGGCATAAGGAACCATCAACCTTTTACCACGTTGTGATCGCTTCATTGACTTTTTATATGCAGTAATCAATAACATTCCTGCGCGATGTGTCACAATACTGAGTCAGAGCGCATTGTAGTCTGCTGCCTGCTATCTAGTGCGTTGATAACTGAAATTATTCATTAGCTATCGGCTCTGAAACTTATTGTCGCTAATGTTACCGAGCGCGTGTCCCAAGAAGACTAAGTTTACTCAATACACGGGCTGCTGTATAGGGCTATAGGCATATGCATATTGTGCTTATTAGTCGCACCCTATGTAGAAGGGGGCGATCCTAACCCTAAATCGGCGCTGCGCGGGGAATAATTACGTAACAGAGTCACCCTAACTGGAAATCGAAAACAGGACCTCAAGTTTGGTTGTCTATTCACAATTACAAATCATTACATCGCCCACGTGAATATAAATAATATTCAGTAATAAAATACTAAAATAGGAAACTAAGAACTGGAAAAGTGTAAGCAAATATAAGAACACCTCAAAGGACTTGAAAGGGTTAGCATCGTCTAGGGGTGGCTGGACCTAGGTACCTATGAAGGCAGGGACCCGGCTAGAACAAGCAAGAGCAACGAACTCCACATTACAACGAACTAAGTATTAATCCCATGTAAACTCAAAAAACTAAAATGATTCGACAATCTACATACAGAGGAGGCTACTTTTAAATCCCGCCGCTATTTTTGTTACCGATTAGTTGCAAATCCCGGAGGATCGCAATCGCAAACGAGCGTTGTGTATAAAAGTCTGATCCTTTTTTAGGCATGAATACCTTAAATCCGCTTTGTAAAGCGACGCTGCGTCCAATTATCCTGTAATCCACATCCACACAACAGCTTTGTCCTCTCATTTCGGATCTCGGAAGTAGGATTTCATGACAATGGGTATGATATGGTTGTTGCATAAAGCTAACCAGCCTGCGAAGCTTTTAGCTTCATACATTTTATTAATTATGATAGACAATATAGCTACCGACAACATTATTGGTCCGTAGTTATACTTATTGCTTTTTAATCTCATGTAGCTGTGTTAGTTGGTATTTTTAATATAAGAAGGTTATGCGTTTATCGCTGAAGAATATGAACTTAATAGGAAGATGAGCAAAAGACTTAAAGTAAACTATTCTATTGGACTTTTTTTTTATAAAAAATTAAAACTCAAACATGGATACCTGTTGTAGGTCACTGTCGTTTGCATAATTATCTAAATAGAGATATCAAGATTTTTCAAGACGGGTCTAAGTTAGGAATGGTATTATCCTTGTTTATGAATAAGAGGGTTAGAGTGCCAGAGCATTATACAGTACCTGCAGTTCTCCGTTCAGACATTTTTAGTCGAAGATAATATATTTTTTTTATTCAATAAGTATTTTTTACTTTAGCAGAAATGGAACCCCAGACCTCATAAACGATAGTCTCGTTTGCGACCGCGAGATCTATGAATGTGTACGTTTATAAATTAGATGCTTATTTATTAACAAGACAACGCAATAATTGGGTTTACGACATTATAAAGATTACGAGGCGCACCTGGACAAGATTGGCACAGGACCGCGGCGGATGGCATTGTTTAAGGGAGGCTTATACCCAGCAGTGGGATATTGAAGGCTGTGGATGATGATGATGACGACAACGCATAGTAGAATAATTTTATCCTCTTTTCAAACTAACTATAGGACACAATACAATAGTATTTTAATTTTGAAATGGTAATTTTATTTAAATATAAAATGTAGGTATGTTATGTGTATGTCAATATTTAAAAAATATTGGGACAGTTTTTAGTAGTAGAGAAAGTAGATAACTCGATTTTCAGATTATTTAAACTTTTAAAAATATAACCCAAAGTAAATTGTTTGATTAGCGCCATCTAGTTAAAAATGAAGAAGGCTACGCTAAGCTGTCTTAAACGCCATCTATGGTCCAGTAGCTGTATCAGGTATGTTTTTAAGCTTGTAGTATGCTGAAATAGTTTTCGTGTTTTAATATAGATGGCATATTTTTACATTCAAAAATAAGTATAAAATGTAATATTGCAATAGAATCAACCGGCTTTCGGGGGTTTGTTATTAAATATTGGAAAAAATATCATACGTAAAAATAAAATTCAAAAAGGAGTCTGCATCGGCCGGGAATCGAACCCGGGCCGCCCGCGTGGCAGGCGAGCATTCTACCACTGAACCACCGATGCTTATACAAATTGTTTCAAATAGTGGAATATTACAAAATGTTAATGCGATAACTAATAATATTTATTGATAAATGGCTCACGGTGTACCAAACAATTCATTGTGTATCGTCGCTCGTTGATCTTTGTACATCAGTCTCAGGCGTCATTTATAACATTAACTGTATTTACGATTTATTAAATACTTAACATTTCCCCCTAATTTTATTTGTTTTCTCAGTCTTTTTTTATGGTTTTTGAGGTCACCTTGACCTTCACCAGGGTGTCAGACAGCGCCAAATCCACTGCAATCTTCTGTAATGATGCAATGCTTAAATAAATAAGGTTTAAGTAAACTACTTTAAATTGATGAGTAAACTTAAAAAATAAGCGCCCAATAATGTTCTGTTCTTAGTCTTAATATTTGCACAGTTTTGTAGTTTTTGAGTCATGTAACTAATAAGAATTTTGTATTAGTGTCATCATGATAACACCTGTGTTTCCCGAATTGGTAACATAAGCGGTTCCACTTATTTAGTATGACCGACTAAAACTTAACAATTTTCAGACAAAGGCAACCTTTGACCTGTAGGGCAGTTCATAATTAATATATTTTTTAAATTATATATTTAAAAATGTTTCAAACCGGGATCAAGATCCTAGCGGCCGCCGGTTAGGACTAAAGAGAAAAACCTGTGTCAAAGAGCGCGTTCTGCATCAAGCCCACCGCGAGCCACTTGAGGTATGTTATTATTAATAAGTAACAATAAATGTAAATAAAGAACATGTAAATATTATAATACTAGCTTTTCTCCGAGGCTTCGCCCGGGTTAAGTAGCCTATGTCCTTTCTCGGATCTTAAACTTTCTACACGCCAAATTTTATCAAAATCCATCCATGATCCAGCAGTATAGTCGTGAACGCGTAATAGTCAGTGTTACTTTAATATTAATAATATTATATTATGGATATGGATAGTATAGATGTAGATATATGATTTTATTGTTTTTCTTTAACAAAAGTCGATATTTATTATATCTACATTCTACACCCACATTTACCAGCACATCATAAGTGCAACGCATGTTGCGAAACATTTATCGGGTCAGCAGAAAATAATATTATAACATTTTAACTTATGTTTATGCGGGAGATGGTTTATAAAACAAGTGGTAATTTGGCAGTACCGCAACTCACCTTTAATTCGGAAACAAACAAAACAGTATTTATTTATCTATCTATACACGACTATTGAATTAGGAAGTTAACTAACAGAACACGAATTTCCTTTCGTTCAATTACATCGTATGTTTAGATCTTATCTTATCCTTTGGGGAATCTAGTTTAAATGACACATCATCAATTAGTGACTTAAGTGCATCCTATCCTTAGACGCGTGTCGGTCTTAACCCTTATTTTTGAATCTCTAAAGATTTTTGCGCACTTATGTTTAGGTGTAGCTCAAAACAAGTAAACATAATTGAACGTTCTTAAATGTGAAGTAAATTTCAACATTTACTTTGAAAACATTTCATAAGTAACAGCATGTGAATATGAATCCTGCATGCCACAGAAATTGTTTATAAATCTAGTATCTGCCTATCTCACGTATTCTTATGTTCCTGTTTTATTAAAGGCTTTTCGTGCGGTCAGAAACCAATCGTGGCCGCTGACATAAAACACTCTTAGCAACTGCACTTATCAGTTAATGACATCGTTTCTCAACCTTGCTGACCTAATAGGGGGTTTTTACAGGATCAAAACGTAATTTCTCATCATGATAGTCGAGGGGTCAAGGGACAAGGCCCATAGGGGTATCTATAGGACGGGACTTTATAAACATACATTTTTTGTTTCAATAATATATTCATAGAGTGTTTCTATAGGTTTACGAACAAAGGAAAATGTATATTGTCTATCCTCAGATTTTTGTCAATTTGTACGAGACCATCTCCTAAAAATGCCTTTGTGATCCTAAAAAACATATATTCCGTATTAGCGAAGACAAAATTATTGCTGAAAATACTTGAAAAGTTTGCTTGCCATTTAGGATGAGCTTGGATGGTTGGAGTAATAGAAATAAATATATCACGCACAATGGCTCAATCAAGCGGCTAAGTGCGGAAAATGCCCCGAGATACCATACCATACGCACAAAACATACAGTCAAAATAGTCAAATAATATACTCCTTCCTGTTAGAGGTGATTTCAACGGATCCGTTGAGTTAAGCCACTCCTTTAGCTCACAGAGTAATTAGATACTTACGCGTTTTTTGCGTTACGCTTAGGTTTCAAAGTTATTATCGAGTTTAACTTCACTTATACTAAACACAATACAATGTTAGATAATGAATTAGTGACGAGTGCTACAAACATTATCGTAACGAGTTAACGACATGTAAGTTTAACCTACAATACAAACAACTTACACATTTTGCAACTTACACAACAACATTGCTTTACTTTACTTATTGACCAAGAAACCAGATAAAAAAGGAGGATAAACATAACATTTCATAGAGTGTTTCTATAATATTGATATATTATTTTTATTTACAAGAGACAGGTATGGCAAAATATTGATATGGATAATAAAAGATGCAAACCATCGGCATTGAATGCAATACCTATGAAATAGTCGTTATTTTCAATGCTTCACAATTAACAAAAAGTATAATTAATGGTAACTGTATAATCAACAGTAAACACACGGTTTATTACTACATGTTTCTCACTAATTATCGAAAAACGCGGAACCGCTTATAAGCTTTTATCCTTCGATTCACAAAAGCAAAGGTACCTAATGTCCCTAAGTGAGTAAACTTCAGACACCACGGAACCATTGCTCATGGAATTACTTGCAGCTTGCAATTTTCTCAGACAAGTGTGGCTGCGAAATAAGGGTGTATACTGTATAGAGCCACGATAAAGTTGATCACCTCTGCCGGCACCTTCGGAGTTACGTTGATCACTAGGTAATTTCATTGATCAACTATAATAATAATAATAAATAACTGGCAACACTGCTCTACACGTTCTCACTTATTTTTATTTTAATCATATTTATTTCCAATAACCTGAAATCCATTTGTTACACATTTTATTCTGTTAATCAAATATTCAGTTTCAGTTAATTTATAATCATATATATATTACAAACATTTTAAATGAGGAAAAGTGTCTTTTTATATAATAATATTTTCAAAAGCAAATGTCACAGTTTGTCAACTCGATGACAAGCAAAATAATAGGTATGGAAAATAATATGGAAGAAAAAATATTATGATGATTACAAGAAGCAGAGCCAAGGTAGCACGCCCAACATCTCCGGACTCGTCGCCGAGCTCCGCCTCGCAGCTGTCGGACCAGCAAACGCTGCAATCTCCGGCATCTGCAGTTGCGTCGAGCTCCAGCGACGAGTATTTCTCTCCGCCGACGTCGCCAAGACCTGTACGTCGGCAGGGGAGAGGCCGGCCACCGACGAGTTTGGGACTCAGGGGTCAACTGGCCCCAAACCGGGTCCCCACTTCCGGTGGTTATGTGCAGCGCATGAAATGGACTCAACTAATAAATGAGAACGTCATGCGCGCATATTATGGGTCAACAGAGGGGGGAGCTAACCTCACCGCGTACCGCGATAGGATGCTTGCTCTGTTTCAGGATCTTGAACCAACCATCAACGTCTCGGCACAACGACTTTCGGATCAGGTACGCGTCATCCTACGGAACCACAGGTTGGATGACGCTACGCTTGATAGGCTTCGCTCAGAAGTACGCAGTAATCCTGTCACCTGCAGGCCAGTACAAGTGGTGGTGCCGCCTATTGGCCCACCGCAACAAACTTGTGATAATAATGTGGAAGCAGATGACAGGACTATCACTGTAAGTACACAGTACAATGATATATTGAGGAGTACACTTGAAGATACGATTCGGGAATATAGAGCTTTTCCACCTGGACTTAGACCGCGTCTACCACGCTTGCCTATGCATAACAAGAATAAGGCAATGATAGGTGCTCTGGATTCGCTGCTTTCAACTTACTTTGAAGGCAGCGAAGATCTCTGTGATACACACTCGATTCTGTATTGCGCGGCTGTTGCAGCATGTCGTGTAGCAAATGTGAAGTGTTTTGATAACAGCAGAGCTACACGACCGAAACCTGCCGTACCAGCCTGGCAATGCAGGATTGAGCGTCGTATTGCGGAGGCCAGAGTACTTATAGGCAAACTTTTGGCCTTTAAACAGGGTAATGAAAGACCTAGAGTGATGCGCTTTGTGAGGCGAGCATTTTCGGGGATTGACATTAACCCCCGTGAATATGTAGCTCGTGTCCCAGAGCGCATCGACTTCTACAAACAAAAAGTTTATGCATGGGCAAGTCGTATACGTAGGTATAAGCGTCGGGTGGATAGGTTCACCCAGAACCGTATCTTCAACCAGGATCAAAGGTGGGTATACAGGAACTGGGAGCGATCAGCTCAAGGTGTGATTGATGGGCGCTTGCCCGATGATGATGCTACTAATGCTTTTTGGCGCAGCATCTGGTCGGTGCCTGTCAACCACACTGAAGGCAGTTGGATGCTTGACGTCGAGCAGTCATGTGAATTCATACCAGAAATGGGGGCAATCACAATAAGCCCCCAGGATGTGGCCAGTGCAGTCCGTCCAATGTCAAATTGGAAATCACCTGGACCTGACGGACTGCACAACTTTTGGATTAAATGGTTACGTAGTTCACATGATTGCTTGGCGTCTCAATTTCAAGCAGCCCTAGAAGCAGGATCGCTACCGCAGTTTTTAACGACAGGATCTACCCACCTGCTCCACAAAACAGGTAGTACCACGGACCCAAGAAACTTTAGACCTATCACTTGTTTACCCACCATCTATAAACTCCTTACATCCATTTTGAGGGCAAAGATCACAAAACACATTGATGATAACACTATTATGTCTGCTTCTCAAAATGGATGTAAGATAGGGTCCCGTGGTACGAAGGAGCTACTCCTCATAGATATGACCATTTGCCAACAGGTACGTCGTTCAAAAAAGGATCTATCGACATGTTGGATAGATTATAAGAAGGCCTATGACTCTGTGCCTCACACATGGCTCATGAGAGTGCTGGAGTTGTACAAAATAGATGCAACTCTACGTACTTTCTTATTGTCATGTATGAGGCAGTGGAGGACGGTTCTTCACTATCCAGGATGTCGAAATATCCAACAGGACGGTGAACCGATCAGGATTGAGCGGGGAATATTCCAAGGCGATAGTCTGAGCCCTTTGTGGTTCTGTTTGGCCTTGAATCCTCTTAGTACTTTACTTGAGAATTCAGGGCTAGGCTATTCGTTGCGAAGAAGGAGTCAGGTAATTTCCCACCTGCTTTACATGGATGACCTTAAATTGTTTGCCCCCAGCAGAGTCCAACTGATAAAGCTACTAAAGATTACAGAAACTTTTAGTAACTCTATCAGGATGGAATTTGGTGTGGACAAATGTGCAGTCATGCATGTAAAACGTGGGGGGATTATGGAATCCCAGGGAATTCAACTCTCGGATTCTATAAACCTTAGGTCACTCTCCGCAACGGAAACCTACAAATACTTGGGTATGTCAGAGGCGTTAGGCATCAACGTGGTTGACATAAAACAATCATTGAGGGAACGTTTCTTTGGCCGCCTGAATAAAGTACTGAAAAGTCTGTTATCAGGTGGCAATAAGGCTCGTGCCTTTAATGGTTGGGTTATGCCAATCTTGATGTACTCCTTTGGTATACTCAAGTGGACTCAGACCGAATTGGATGCCTTGGATAGGAGAGTCCGTACACTGCTAACTGCAAATCGGATGCATCACCCACGTTCGTCGGTAATGAGGCTATACATCCCACGAAAATGTGGTGGTCGTGGTTTTTTAAACGCCAAGACTCTTCATAATCGTGAGGTGTGTAGCCTCAGAGAATATTTTCTGCATGCTGACGTGGGAATGCACCGAGAGGTAGTTGTAGTGGATAAAGGACTCACTCCGCTCTCCTTGGCTAAAGAGAACTGGTGCAAACCTGTGGTATTGAGTGTCAACGACCGCAGGGATGTATGGCAAAGCAAGGAGCTACACGGCCGGTTCTACAAGGCTCTTCATGGGCCCGACGTAGACCTCCTATCGTCCGTCTCCTGGCTACGCTTCGGTGATCTCTTTGGAGAAACCGAAGGGTTTGTTTGTGCAATTATGGACGAAGTTATCATGACGAATAATTATCGGAAATATATCATTAAGGATGGCACGGTTGACATATGTCGGGCTTGTCACCGTCCGGGTGAATCCTTGAGACATATTATTTCTGGTTGTTCTAGTCTTGCTAACGGCGAATACTTGCATAGACATAACCAAGTGGCCAGGATTATCCACCAGCAACTTGCTTTGAAATACAAACTTGTGGATTCCGAGATACCATACTACAGGTATGTCCCCGACCCAGTTCTTGAAAATGATCATATCACATTGTACTGGGATCGATCTATCATCACTGACAGGACTATTGTTGCCAATAAGCCTGATATAGTGGTGATAGATCGATTAGAACGCCGTGCAGTGATTGTTGATATCACAATCCCACATGACGAGAATCTCGTGAAAGCTGAAAAAGATAAACAAATTAAATATCTTGATTTGGCGCTCGAGGTTGTCGACATGTGGGAAGTGGATTCAGCAATCATTGTACCGATAGTCGTTTCGGCCAATGGCCTCGTGGCCAAGAGTCTCGACCAACACCTGAAGAGGCTCACGTTAGGCGGTTGGGTCAAGGGCTTGATGCAGAAAGCAGTACTCCTTGACACGGCACGCATTGTGAGGAGGTTCCTCTCTCTGGAGGCCTAACCACCGGTGGCTTGGACCCGGTTCCCGCTGCTGGTTGGACCCTGTATTTTATATTTTTAAATTTTGTATGTTTTTTTTATATATTATTTAAAAATGTAAAATATAAGATGTTAAGATGAATAAAGGGAATAATAAATAATAAATATTTATTTATTTCTCTCCACAAAGTTACAATGCTATTACAAATGTATACATTCTTCGAAATCTATTGTTAACTTTGTGAGAGACTGGTGCCTGAAGTAGGTTTATGCAACGGCACAACCTGTGTTACAGGTCACCAGGGCCCCCCCGCAGTTAAATGACTCACGTAATTATATGTTTATGGTATTTTTGTGTTCAAATCTTAGAGCTCTAACAAAATCTAAAGGCCCGAAAGCATGTTAGTACTAAGGGGTGGGGGTGGATTTAAACCAATTTGTACCTGGAAACGTTCATCAATAAATGATTACTTATACAATTCTGTTTATCAATTCAGTATTTTTGTTTATCAATGGATCCCTAGTTAGTGAATTCCGAAATGTATCATATGTCGCTATGATTTATCTACAATGTCACTATCTTACAAAGTGCTTTCATTTATCTACATATATACAGCTGTACTATTTATCAGTACAATACATCTATAACATCACACCTGTATTTCCCAAGGGCTAGGCAGAGGCTTATAGTGCACCCACATTCGACTGTTATGTTATAGGTATTTATCTCAATGTAGAACCTAATACGTACTCGTAGTAGTTAAAATGTAGGACTCTTTTTTTGTTAAAATTTGTTTTTGTTTATTTTTTTAGATGATTGATAAGATATTGATTAAGCAGGATTAAGTTAGACAGAGGTTAAACATTAACGAATTCACACATTCTAATGTAACTGCAACAGGCCTTATTTTTTTTTTTTTATTTATGGTATCAAGCTTTTTCGATATATATTTTTTTGTTATTCTATGTATCTATTTTTGCCAATCACTCGTCGAGTTGGTTTCAAACAGGATCTATTTTGACTGTCTGGTCAAGTAAGTTCTACTAGAGTCTACTCGACATAAACAGGTTATGGGCAAACAAAATCACTCTATTTAGCTTAAGAAAACAATTCGTTCGCCTGGATTCCAGATTATAAAAGTCGGAGGACAATATAAGTTCATCACGATATACTATTCTGTTTCAATCAATTTGATCTCAAATAGATAATTAGGCTTATAATCAATGACCTATTGGTTAACAACAAACCTGTAAAGTTTTGGACGCTCTTTCGAATAAAACTTAAAACACAACACTCTATATCCCCATATACCTACCCAAATACCCCTAATTCCTGCTAAACTAGTTAGTTGGTTTTTAATTTATTTAATCACTAAGCGATACCTATATACCTAAAAATATTATTTATATATTGTTTCATTACACTCTTAGAATTTTACTACAAATCATAAAGTTATTGAACCTCTTTTATAACTTGTATAATATGACGACTTCATTAAAAACCGGTTACTAGCCAGATACAAACAACAACAAATAATGTTTAACAGCTATAACATAGCTGACCGTTATTACAAATGTGCTGATTGTCACTAGTGTCACTGCCTTCCTATGAACTTAGCTCACGAAATGGCATTACAGTCATATTGCAATTCTGGTTGAACAAGGAAAACATTTGAAAAAGAACACACTGGATATGAAAATATATACATAATGATCTCTACAACAAACAGGTCATAGGCTGTCTTCAACCTGTTAAGTCGGTTATAAACAGCTCATCCTTCTGCCTTCCTAACGTAGGACACAAAGCGTACCTGACACACTTATATGTATGTATAATAATTGTGTTGACATGTGACAGATCCGTGGCAAGGTCGGCACTCAGCACTGAGGTCGAGCCCAGCCCAATTCCTAATTGTCCCGCCAAAAACGCCCAATGGGATCGACTGAAATTTGTCTTATTTAATCTGTGGTCTGCAGATTTTATTTAATGCCAGCTATTAAAAAAACTTACAGTGATTAATAGTGGTTGACACGATGACCATAACTCATTTAACTATATTCGACTGCTTATTAGCGGGTTTTAACCTTTTTTTAACAAACATGTAAGATTTGTAGGCACTGTTAATATTTGACGGTTAAATAATCTGCTTGCACCGTTGACTTGACCTTCACATAAGTCCATTTGTATCTCCATGGAGTAAGGTTAACCTATAATATGGTCTATGTCATCTCTTAGTGTGTAGTATTATCTTATTGCATTAATATATTGCAATGGCAGTAGGCTCGTCTGTTCCAGATACAAACCGTTATCGCTAGTAAGATGTACATAGTATGTAAGTGAACCTAACTGGCTACATATCTGCCTACGTCCAAAAATGGTTTGGATTTATACGTAAACTAGCTGCCCCCGCGGTGTTACCCGCTACATTTTTACGGGATAAAAAGTATCTGTGTTAATCCAGGATGTCAGCTACCTCCATATGAAATTTCATCAAAATCCGTTTAGCCGTTTGGGCGTGAAGAGGTAACAAACACACTCACAAACATTCGCCTTCAAAATCTTAGTTTGATTCCACAATGATTTAAAACGCCTGTATAAAGTAGGGGTTTTTTATTTCATTGTTGGTTTATATCTGATTGTTTATCGTACTTTAAGACTGAGTTTATAATAAACAACTTGGTCGCAATTGATGGACACAAAATGACCCATATAGCCATTTCAATCATCCTTATCTGTAGTGCATGACAACTGGGTTTATTCATAAAATGAACATGTAGAGTGAGTCGAGGAATAAGGAGCGGCAGGTTAGCCGCGGGGTACTGAAAACTTAACTCTTTCTATTTTTTTTTGTAGTGTAGTTATATCTGGTGCGATGCAATTTCACGAGTCACATTTTTACATCGTTTAGTTAGACATTCAATCACACTACACTACACCAAAGTGTTTATGTCCATTTTACGTGTTTAGACCACAGGCAAAACTTATTTAATGCCTTGATGAAAATAAAAAAATGTAATATTTTAAAACGGGCTAAAAAATCTATGGCTAGAATTTTATTTTATTTTCAAAAACCAATTATATTAGACATTTAAAACAATAATTGTAATTGAGCAGTTAATTGAATAAACATAAAATTTGTCCATGAAGATCAATAACATAAATATACATAATTGTTTACACGTATACTACACAACATAGGCTTTATTTATTTTCTTCATCGTTGATGAGATAAAATAAAACAATAACTTAATAATTACTTTTTAAGTTACAGGCATTGATATGAATGGTTGAATAATCTTGTAATAAACTTTATTGCGGGTATAAAATTGATCGTGATTAATATCTATAATGCATTTTGTATAAACTATTAATAAAATAAAGCATTTAACTCCACCTCATGTTAGGTACACCTTACATTCTTCAAACATCTCTCATAACTGTACTTACCAACGTAGAAAACTATTAGATATTGTTTTTAATTAGTTTACGGTCAAACCAATTCAGTATATTAAGATAATGTCCCTTAATCTAATTAATAAATCATTAATGTTTTACTGACATAATCGGTATCCCACTTTGTTTTTATCGCTCCACCTTAAACATTGCAGTTACGCCTAAGCGAGAAAGTGAAATAGTGCACACCCGACCACGAGAAGTTGGGCCGTGTTTACACGCCACTAGAGCTTAATTGTGTTTATCACAATTTGGTTGGTTTACGCCGGTACGTTCCGATAATATGTGACAACGAATTTTTATATTCAGCCAGTCCGCAGACACGCGTCGGGCGGAGAACGCGCTTCTATTCGAATTACAAAATTCCAAAAATAAAACATCGCGATAGTATTTTTGACAGATGTTGAATTATTTTGTAGATTGTAATTTTTTTTGTTTTTAAAATAATAGTTTGTACTAACGCTAGTTATTAATTTATTTCGCGGGTGTTTATCCGCGGTTCTCTCTCTGATATTTGCGCTTGAAGAAAGTTTTATGCTCAAATGTAAGTAACTCCACAATTCCTTAATTTATTTTTCGTATAATATTCTATTGTAACTTATACTTAATATTTTACAATAAGGGTATGTAAGTACAAGGTAAGCTAAGGTGTGTTGTTACTACTAAATTAGATTACACAAGTTACAAATTGCCCGTTTTTATATACTTCACTTATTAAATTGTGATAAAAAAGTTGAAGGTTATAAAGCATAACATTTCTTATGACTTATATTTTTAGCAAATTAACAATATAACCACAATTGCTAAATAGCCCATTACCCACCAAACTTAATGAAAAGGTTTAATACATATTTGCTTATTTAAGATAAGTAGGTACCTGATAAAATTATCTACACTCTTGTACCTAGATTTCTGCTCCATTCTCTAATCAAACTCTGGGTCAATTTGATGTCAAGATCAACTTTTATTATATTTTATTATTAAATTATCTTTGTTGATTTGAATGCTGTGTGAAACACCACATGCTGTCCAACGCCCCATTGTCTTCCACCATAATTAACACAATTATGCCACTAAAATAATAAATGGGTATTAGATATTATTACGTCACACACTGTCGATTTACTACTGTGTTAAAAATTAATATTATAATCTGTTATATAAATACTAAGATTCAGAATGGTTAAAAATAATAACTGACGTTTTGTAATAATAGATAATAATTATACATTTAATTACACATTTGACTTTGAGTGTCCCCAAAAATCTTAGCCACATAAAATACCTAATAGTGTCTAATATTATAAAAAACCTACCTACAACAAAAGTATACAAAAAATGATAATCGTTTAATTTATTTATAATCTAGTAAAACATTCTAAAAGTAGATTAAGCAGGCAATTAATTAAGATTCATCCTTATGGTAAATATTTTAATCATATAAGAGATTTAAAGAAAGAAAATCCGTTTAATTTTGAGAAGGAAGGAAAACAATAACAATTAAAGTACGAGCAAAAATAATTCGCTAGTAGATATTATAGGAGCTCATAATTAGGTATAGTATTCCGCTTGGGAACCTTCGGGATATAGGAACTCTATCATAATAATTATCTTAATTGCTGCCAGCTCAACCAAAGCTCGATAAGGCTCTCTTCTGCGATACGTATGTACAGTTACATGTGTATTCGTATGTAGAGTTTAAAATGGTTGTATAATCTATCAGGGAGTTACAGGAACAATACTATTCACAATTTAAGCTTTTGTTACCGAGAAGGAGAGTTGTAAGACGTCTTTGAAACCCATGTTGGGCTGATAAATGGCAATAGGCTGGTCTCATGATTTATGGGAATTAAATTGGTGGTACCCGTGGGTGTCGTAAAAGACGACTTAGGAATATTTCCGGGGAGGTGAACAGCAGCGTTCCCCTGTGTGGGTTACCAACCGCCTGCCCTGAGGGGTGACTATGGGTAATATCCCCATGAAGAGTAGCCAAGGTCCCCAGTTCCCGGCTGAACTATTCCAGGTTATTTGTTGTGACTGGGTAACAAAAGGGGGAGGCTTGCGTCCAGCTGTGGACAGATGGATGAACTGTTGTGAAAATAGCCGTCGAAATGTTAGTTTATAGACTCCTAACTGTCCTGAACCACTCTGTCTTTCCCTTCGAGGGTTTTGTAAATTGTAAAAAATGCGTAGATTCCCTTTAATATTGGTGAATGTGTAAAAAAGCCAATAAGACAGTGGAAAAATTAGATTCTTAAGTCATCGTCATAATAATGTGTTACTATCTACTAACTTTGTTTATGATAAATAATGAGTGATATAAACAAATAACAAGTCGTGACCCTAAATGTCGTAATGATTGTGTCTCTGTTAATTGATTATTCGAAATTAAAAGCCGCTAACGTATTTTTACTTCTTATCGCGTGCTATATTCTACCATTGCCACATTTCTTTTACTTTTTTTATGATAATATGCGTATTGATTGCTGATCTGTATAACCGGTTCGTGCTAAAGCTAATGAATTCGTTTCTAACTCTAAGAAATCGGTTTCAATTTTAGAAATTAAAAACAAATCCATTTTCTTACCTAACACATTAATTTAGTCTGGTTATCAGCCCATTGGTAATACGCGGTGTACTCGTACCAAACAGTAAACAATACCAATTAAGTAATTGTTTTTACTGACAGCTAAAAATAAGCTAGGGTTACGGGACTAGAGGGAAATACTACTCTCGGTACCTGAAAAAAGTTTCGAGAGTACCACTTTAGTAGTTTGATCAAGAAACTTAAATAAATAAATTATGATAGGCAAACTTAATTAACATAAACTCTTTAAAACAATGGAAACATTTTTTTCTCTCACTGTTAAGGTCATGTAAAGTAGTCGTAATGATAATTTGATCTCACTACCGACTGTGGATACATAGCTCACGAAATAATTGTACAACACGATAATAGGTGTAGCAAAATATATAATTAAACCTCTATAATAATAGAGTTATGATAATCAAGTCACGCACGAAGCAGGCAACTAAACTACGAGCTGTTACTTCAAATTAAAAATATTCGGATGTAAGAAGTAACTTTATTTGATCTTAGTAAAAAGAAGATTTAATTAAAATCAAATTTCTCACTGTTTTATGGGTTTTTTAATACATTTTTATTTGTGAAGAGACCTAGAGACCTCATTATTGACACCAGTGTAAGAAACTTCGGGGTTATTTTCAAAACAAATGAACTATCTAATGAACACTATCTGCTAGATTATACTTGTAGCTAAATTATAAAACTAACATTTTAACTATCATACCTGTTCTAACCTTTCAGTCTTATTGTTTTTTGAAACACTCAAACATCATTGATGACTAATTATCATATTGGTTCTGACAAAGTTTAAACATTTGTTATTAAGTATTCAATTGTCAAAATGATGCATACTTATTTGAATTACCAAGTCTGATTATATTATTAAACACTACCTTATATAATGTAATTGCAGTTTAAATATCGGAACACAATTATTACAAAATAACCGGACAAAAACTGATTCGTTCGTAAATGCCAGCATTTACGTACCCACGCTCCACTTGTAATTTACTCGTAATAACTTCTCCTGAGATCATATTTTGTAACACCTCAACTATTTTGCTCAGATTGTAGCGAGTTGTGTATGACTAGAGTCGCAAGTTTAAACAACCTGATCATAAAGATCAAGTGGGAGGCTGCACCTTCCAAGGTGTATGTTGGATAGAATAAGGTTGTTCCGCCTATGTGGTGGTGTACCATTGTACTTATATCTATGTATTTACGTACATACAATTGTTTGTACGTACGACGAACCCTGGTCAAACAATACCACCAAATTGATGACTTGCACAGCATAAGCTCTGTCGAAGTATTTTATTTCTAACCTATATCTCACACTTGCATGTCAAAGAATAATTAGCATCAAGTGATTAAGCTAAGAATCATAATATAGATATGAACTTTAAACATTAACATAGGTGCTTTACATTACCATTTTTAACTTAAGTTAAAGCACCTATTTCTTGATCAACAATACAGATCTGAATCCACTTACCCGTACTTACATACAAATGAAAGAAATCATAAGCGTCAACTATAAACAATGCTTTTCATTAATCTCCCATACCAAGCAACAATAAAATGTTTACGATTCAATTTCAATTTGACGAACTTTCACTATTTACGATAGACAAATAAAAACAGAGCACGTAAGTTAGAACAAAGACACATTGCGTGATGTGAAAAATGTTAATAGGGTATTTTTTAAGTAAGGCGTTAGAAATATAGCAAGTAAAGCCATGGGTTCGAATGGTTCTCTCAAATAAAAGTAAATAGCATTCCGTTTTGTATCCACTGTTAAGTGCAGCAGATGGCATTTGGGCAGATAGAGTTTTGTGACGTATGTTAGAGTTTGTTTACATTCAGCTGTTTTAGCTGTGTTTGGTCAACGACGCGTAAACTTATAAATAGTTCAACGATTTCTTTTAGAGATGCATTCAGCTGATTGAATTTAAGCCATAAAAACCATATTCGTATAAAATAGCTTGATTTTATACTTTGCTCTGCTCTTGACAATTATTTATGGTGCGGTATTTTTCAAATTTGCAGCATGTATTACAATATTTGTGAAGTGTCGTTGGGATAAGATTTAATAAGACTCATTGACTTATAATATTAAAAAGATAACTATTACTGTTACTAAAATAAAAAAAAACATACCTTTATAAGATAATATCGATGAATAATACCTCATTTCTTGTATTCACGACTGTCTTAGACTTGATTTTTTTAATAATTGCAGCAGAAATAATAATTAATTATTTGTTTACAAGGTTATTTACAATTCTTAAAAATAAATATATACAAAAATAAAAAATTTAAACTAAAAATTATGTATCAAAGTATTCGTCCTCATCGCTGTCGACTGGTAGGGTGCCCAAAAGGCTGGCGGCATTGCCACGTTGAATGGCAATGCTAATTCTTTGGCCGAAAAACAGGCCAGCCTTTTGGTCACGTGAAGCGTCAACTAACCGTTTAGCAAGGTCACTAAAAAGAAGACGCGCACTCGGACCCCATGACCCGAGTGTTTCGACCCCAAACGGCTCAAAAATATAATTACCTATAAGGTTATTATATTTTCGCCGCTTGAGGGTCTCCGCAGCTGCAGCAGCAGCGCCAGAGCAAACCGCTGTGCTGGAAACATGAGATGGCGCAAGGGTGTCGACACATGTTGCATCCCACACCAAAGGCCTACCCAATTTCCATGGCATCAAAGACATACCGTCTGGTCTCTTTCCATCGTCCCGTACCAAGCCATTGGGTTCTAATATAGCTGGGACGCCGGCGGTGACGAGAGCACGACGAATAATGTCGTTTAAATTCGCGTGCCGCGGTATGCGACCAGCGCTCCTGGCGCAGGATAGGCCATGGTGCCCGAGGCTGTCAACAGCTTCACCACAGTGACACCGGTGAGGAGCAACACAGGGTGCACCTAAGCGTAAGCTGGTGGCAATTCGAAACGTATTGTCGTCCAACATCGTTCCTATGCTGGACGACGGAAGTGCTTGTAACCAGAGACCCGACTCCCATTCACCCACAGCCAGCAAACGGGCACGCTCTGCAGTGTTGATTGACGTATTAATTAATTGTTTCCGTATCAACCTACAGAGCGGCTCATCCCACTGGCGTTGGGAAAAAAGTTTGTCGGGTAAATCCGCATTCGGGCAAGCTATTTTCCAAGCATTCACTGCCTCAGTCATGCACAGTACCTCAAAATCAACTAGCGAAGTGGCTAGAATATTTCTAGTTAATTTTTCAGTACTGTGGACCGATGACAGGAAAGCTGGTAAACTTAAACTGCTAACTTTACGGACACCCAAACCACCTAATCTAATTGGTAATGTGGCTTGAGACCACGCTCGGTCGTCTAAAGCCACATTCAGAATAGTAGTAAGGGTGTTCCGTATAATTTGGTCAATCTTTTCCAAAAGGTTCGCATGCTTCCAGAGTTGGGAAGAGCGAAGGTAATACGTAAATTTTGGGCCAAAACAACAAAAGCGAATTAAAGTAATGGCCGAATGTATGCTAATTTCAGAAAATCTCTCTGCAATTGTATTATAATTTTGAATTTTTTCGTCAATAAAATTTTCATATGAGTCTTCTAAAATTGGGGACCCTAGGAGGCGCAAAGATGATTTGGTCGCAATTTGGATTTGAGGGGCAACTGAAAGGAATTTATTTAAAGTGGATAGTCTGTTTGTAATGTCCGGTATGTAAATTTCGCATTTGGAATAATTTAGATCTAAACCTATAGAACTCAATTTCGCTTTCAAAAATTTAAAATCTTCAATAACTGTGTTCACGTCACCTCCCAGAGTTCCATCATCCAAATACCAAACATTAAATTTAGAATTTAGTTGTTGAATTATTGGGTGGATCGCTAAACTAAAAATAACAGGCCCGAGCGGATCTCCTTGTTGGCAGCCAACTGCAGATTCTAAAAGATTATCTTTGTAGACTAATTTGGAGGGTTTTTTGTAGCATTGCCAAAGGTAACTGTAAATTTTGGGTACTTCATTTTTGATTCCTGCCAACAAGGTGTCTCTGTTTACTGAGTTAAAAGCGTTTTTAATGTCAACCTTAAGAATGACCTCGCCTTTATCAGAATTTAAAAAGGTCGAAAACGCATGTACAGCAGCCTCACAGCCCCCTTTGGAACCGAAGCCTAGTTGTAGGGGCTGAAATTTGCTGGATAACGACTCGCTATAGTATCTACAGCAAATTTTGGCTGCTGTACGCCGGTAGGTAGTGCCTACGGCAATGGGACGAATGCCACCATCCCTTTTGCGAAGGGCACATAAATTGGCCCCATACAAAATGTCAATGATGGCTTCGTTCACATTGCCGGATAGCATTAAATTGATCAAAGCCGTAAGCTCCTTCAAAAGTGTTTCACCAGCATCCCCGGCGCTTGGGCACGTAAGGTCCTTTAAATGTTGTGGCGTCAAGCCGTCGAGGCCGCCGGCGGAGCCGCTCTTGAAAGAGCCTATGGCTGTGATCAAATTCTGGGCTGAAATTTGTAAGGTATTTAAAATGGGATCCGGAGCATTGGGAAAGGAAAGATCATGTCTTGGCGCCGGATGTTTGCTCTCCAAAGCAGTGAGTGTATCTGGAGAGCACGGCGCGACCACATCACTGCTGAATAGGATTCTAGCTGCCCCCCTAATATCACCTTCGCTTAACTTAGATTCTACAAGATGTGAATGCCCTCTTGGTAAGAGGGGATTCACAGCTGGGAATTTGGTGTCAAAAGTTAAATTTGGATTAGAACAATTGTCCTTAATTCGAGTAGTAAGGGTTTTTTTGTTAGCCGAGTTCTTTTGCACGTGTAGAATTCTATACGGGAAGGTGAGTAATTGTTCCCAAGCACTTTCGGAGTTTTCTTGAGATGCAAGACGTACACACCGAGCCAAATGTAATGCAACTGATGGTCTTGCACCTCGAGGAACTCTCTTTAAAACGGGCGTAGAGTTTTTCAATTTTGATAATCTTTGCCAAAACGGAATACTAGAAGGGGTTGATGTTATAGGTGTACTATCAGGATTGGAGGGCGCATTTTGGGATTTGTGAACTTTCCCAAAGTGCACCCTCAAACCCCGGTTACCTTTAAAATACCGTACTTGGGGACAATGGGGACATCTCACCAGCAATGTGGTAGGTTGACTCGCACTTTCCGAATCATCACCAGCATTAAAACTCATTAAATGTAACTAATGAAACTAAAATTAATATATTGTGTAAAAAATATAAAAATTAAAGAAATAACTATTTACAGAAAAAAGAAAAACATTTAACAGCACTCTGAAAAAGTCCAAACGAGCAAGCGACGCCTAGGGTGCTTGCGTCCAGAACTTAATTACTTTTATGGCGGCTCCTATTCTGACTCAAGTAGGCTCTGTTCGTGGAGTGTGACGAGTGGCTTTTCGGGCTTCGGCCTCGTGCTGAGGTAAAAGGCCGAGGCGGCCGCGACCCCGGTTAACGCCAGGGCGCTTATTTGTTATTTTCAATAAATGTCACATCGAAGTGCTTATATTGTTCTGCAAGTAAATGCCACCCATATATAAATAAATTGATTGCATTCATACTATGGAATCGATTGTTATACATAAGTGTCGAGTTCTTTACATCGTAAAACGCAAAATATAACACGATAAAGTTATAACAGTACGTTAAATGATTCACTACAGCCTACAAAACCTTTGTTTACTTTTCTGGTAAACTAGGTCATTATTTACTATTCCCATTATTTTATGAAAGATTGTGTAAAATCTAGTTTTATCAAAATTTGCAGCGGCACGTAAGCCTCCATAATAGATAGATAATTTTAGAGTAAATCTTGTGTAATAAAGCAATATCATGTACAGCAATAATAACAGCCTATAACTGAGCGTTAGTTAGGGATGGTTCTATATTTAAAATGTAAAAATACTATAGGTAGGTAACACACTTACCAACCAAACCTCTATATTGCATAAATCACATATACCTATTTTATTTTATTTTACCTTGACTGATTCATTTAGTTCATAATATTTAAATTTACAATATAGTATAATTTTCAGCTCTATTAAATAATGTTTGCCAGTTTACTAGTAGTTAATTAAACAGGACGAAACTGATAGTTGTATCTATCCTTCCGAAATAGCTTCCATTATACAATCGCCGAGCAAACAGTGTTATGATATGCTGCATTTGTTCTACTGATAGAAATCTAAATGATTTCTCTCAACCTTAGCTTTTACGATCCACTTTCCCATTCAAGGTTTAGTATTCTTTCTCTGTCCTGCCTCTCATGCAAATTTCTTTTTTGTGCAGCGATTATATCGCCAGTTGTGCGTAGACGTTTTCCTTATGTATTTTTATGAAATTGGTATTTGAATAACATCTAAACAATAAATGGAACTTGCATTATGAGCACACGTATAATGTAATGATCTTTTGTGCTGTAGAATGGAATCGTGGCTCAATCAATGTTGTAATTTCCAATTTCAGTATTAAAACCTTTTTTCTTTTAGTTTAGTTTCCCCAATACCAGAGGGTATGTATAAACTGTGCATTACATTTCGAGGAACTGCGGAAGCGTTAGGCAAGTAATTAAGCTCATTGCTTTAATGACACATTTCACTGAACCGGGTCAACAGTTGTGTACGTACCCGTGTACGAGTCACAATTGTACTTACTTTGGAAACATTGCTGAACAAAGGACTTTGGCTAATTACGTCTGCCTTTCGCATTGTTGGCGATATAAACTACGCATGTTAGACGGCTTTAAATATATCAATATTTTGCCCGTTGCATAGGATCAATTTTGCTTTGGGGATACTGAAATCTCATTTTAGACTTTCCTTGACAATCTTTTTGTATTATGACTTTGAGTTTAGGTACTCTAACTGCTGACATAATCGAAGCTCTATTTAGGTGAAAGGAATTCGACCTCATTAAAAGATGCGTCGCAATATCACAAAAGCATGTTAGGACGGAAATTAAATTATTCAATATTGTTGTGTCATTGAAAACAATTGCTATAGATCTCTGAGAATAGAGTAGAGGTATTATTTGAAATTAAGAACAAATTACTTATACATACAGAGATCTCTGATCGTGGCTCATTATGTTAAATGTGCTATTAAGGAACCTCATTAGAGGTTTTTTAACACGACTCGATCGTATCGCTTGACATATTATAATGTAGAGTCGGACATGTACAGTTTATCCATTCTAATTTGCATAACAATGCGTTTATATGTATTATAGTACACTCTACAACTACCGCACCTTCTGCATTTTACAAGGATGCGAGCGTAGGCTATATTACATTTATATATATTTACAATGGCTAAGAGTGACCTACTGAACTAAGAGTCATGGTTTTATTATCTGCGATTCAGATATGAGTCCAACTTCTATATGATATAGTATGGTTAATGTACAACCTGGTGTCAGATTTAAAACGACCTGTCCTCTGGATTCACTCACAGTTGATAAATCTCTCAGCTCTGCCGGTTTCCTCACCATGTAGTCCTTCACTGTTTTTGGCAATTGATAACTAATTTATAATACCTATATGAGTTCGAAAAGAGATTGGTGCGTGCCGGGGTTTGAACTTGCGACCTTTGACTTGGCAAACGATCAAACCACTCGGCTATCAGCGTCAAAGGGATTCGAGCAAGCAAAAGGGTATGCAATATAATTATGATAGGGAATGAAGTAAATAATATACTTACCTATAGTACCTATAACTTGAACAAAATCAGGAATGTTTTCACTTAGAATTATAAGTTCTAATATGTCATACACGACACACGACTATGTCCTTGGTAAAAGTAAGCCACGGTATTAAACGATATTATATGCGATAACGGAAATCAGACCATGTAACGTCATGATCTCGTAGTAGCCAACACGACTGCTATATCGGGCCGGGTTTTCCAGAAAAATTAATTGATAATAAGATTACAGCCTGTGAAAAGCTTCAATCTCGCCGCAATTAAGTTTTTTGTGCATCTGTAGACGTTTACCACCTCTATGAGAAAAATGGCCAACTGATACTAAAACCAGATAAAGTTTCAAAAAGGTCCAAATCAAAGGCCTAAACCTGAAATGTATAAGCA
The DNA here is from genome assembly GCA_946251915.1 of Abrostola triplasia. Classification (NCBI taxonomy): domain Eukaryota; kingdom Metazoa; phylum Arthropoda; class Insecta; order Lepidoptera; family Noctuidae; genus Abrostola; species Abrostola triplasia. Next base: position 4,312,151 of record OX276432.1, on the reverse strand, counting down.
GCTTAAGGTGTGGCAAAACCCGTATCCAAATAGCTATAAAGTCAAGCATTGATCTGTTTACAGTAGGAGAAGCGGCTGCGTCGGTCAGGGTCGCTCCACTCCTGTAAACGTTGACATTACCCTTATCATTGTGAGATTGACAAGACTGTAATATGATCCATTTGATTGATTTTATCGCTGGTCAACTTTATGCATTTCTGCACTAAAACCTTATCCTATTAAAAAAATCTGACATTTCTAGAGAAATATCAGATTTTTTCAATAAGATAAAGTTTTTAAGATAAAGTGATATGATATCTACTCAAACTCCTTATAAAGTAAGTCTAAGCCTGCTTACAAACTTTATACATAGATACATATGTGATTTTTGTTTGTTTAAAAGCATATACTGCTACTCATATGCAGATGTTACATTCCTCATATCAGAACACGTGCAAAACATAGTACTAAATAAATCTAGAGATACCACGATTTCCCACAGGCGGTGTGTCGGCGAACCGACTGATCTGATAAGTTTGCTAAATGATGCCAGGCTGTACAGTTGCGAACAAAAGCAACATGAGATTGTGAGTTATGATGTGTGGGCATTAGGCAGGACTTGACAAGGTCGGTAGAGGCGTTATGCTCGCTGAATAGAGATACCATTTTGATTTTGTTCATATTATATTAAAATAATACATCATTTACATTAAACATCCATCAAAATGCATTAGGACGTGTTGACTTGGTGAGCTTATTGTAAAGCTATAATTTGATTAATTGTTTAGCTACATCTTTATCTATCGTTTAAAATAAAAATATTGCTAAGCATTTTCTTATTTAATTTATATATATATACAAATATTTCTATCCTTAACACGTTCATATAAACACTGCTACTGAATATACCAAGAGATTAGCGATAAAATGTACATGTGCCCACATTAAGTCCATTCAATAAGAAGGATGTAAGCTCTGAAGTTTAATTCATCATTTATTTAGATTTCTGTGGGCGTTTTCAATGGTTATTAATGCACGGAGTAGATAATTAATATTTATACTTTAAAGATTATGAACTTTTAAGCGATTAGAGCTTTTGGCAAAAAAAAATTGTTTGCCATACATTTGATATCAATTATGCCCTACTAAACCAACAGTAGATATTTTCTCTTGGCAAATGCTGTATGTATGAAGGCTTAATGCAAATGAAATCACGACCAAGCTTATTGCTCATATACCTACATACTAACTAGTTAGAAGACATTTTTATATATTGTAGGACACGGTAAGCACCGCTAAAATTATATAAGTATTCTTACAGTGCATAAACTCTTATTTGGTCTTTCTGTATTTCAACTTTATATTTGACTATGGCAAAAACTTACATCATTTAAGAATAACCTTGGCGCGGGACCAATAAAACCATTTAGTAAATCTCACAAAATTATACGGTCGATCACCTATACTCATTAGGATTTAACGGCAAAAAGAAATATTTATTGTTTTAATAGGTTTAATTTATTTGTGTACTTAAATATTTAGTATTCATCATATTCGTGTGTTTTGATTTATATATTAAAAAAATCTCATTACTATCAACTAAAAAATTTGTAGGTACCTTAATTCATCTAAATAAAGTAAATAACATAATGATAATTTATTGTTAGGTAGGTAATTTTGGCTGTTTTTTCATACACCGTAAAGCATATCCTTAACAAATAAATCATACTTTACTACACTAAACATGTTGTACCTACCTACCATTTTTTTGTCTTGTCTAATTAATACCCAACTTTTGTGTTGTGATTTTTTTGTGTATTGTAATTAAACATATTGTTACCGCGTTTATAATACCGGGAGGCGACAGGCACATCCGTTTGATAAATCCAAGATTGATGAACAATAATTTGCGGTTGATCGTGATTCGTGATAGATATTGTTGTATAATCTGTGGCTACAACTACGATCCGTTAACATACAAACTATTTACGCTTTACATAAGAAACAATAAGCGGAGAACTATCCGTTGATTAGAGTTTAGATCTATGTAGAGTTTCAATAAGTAACTCTGTGGGGTCGATTTTTGTATAGGTAATAGTCTTCTTCGTTTCGGCATGAGCCAATAGTCACATGGGATAGGTCATGCCGTGCACTAGATGTTGGTCATGTCAACAAGGATAAAAGCTACGTTGACCGTCCAGGGTGCGCCGGACGTACATCAGTATCGTCACTCGTTGAGGCTATCTATTTGCACACCTGTATAATAGTGTAACCGTGACAAAAGCACATAAGCGTACATATACCATATGTACGCTTATGTACATACACCTTATCGTCTTAATCCTTTAAATGAAGACAACAAAGAAACAGGATTATTACGATCTTACATACTTGTCAATTATTCGTGGCATTATGCAAAACAGGAAAGTGACGTTGATCTTGGCATTTTTAAATTACAAATAAAACAATTTTCAGTTGTTGTGCCCAGTTAATAACAAATAGACTCACGGCCAACCCCCTCTTTTAATTTTTAGATCATTACTTATGAGTATAACTGTATTGTAATTAAATCAAAACAATATTTTATTCTATTAACAGGTAATTAGACCAGTTTAAAAAAACAATTACTACTATGGCACCATAGATAGGAATCATCGTGGTGCCCACTTAGCGGAACACATTGTTTGTTATTTTGAGTTAATTTTAATGAAGGACAATATATGAAGTAAAAAACCCACTTATTAAGATAAATAATGATTCGAGCTCCTAATTAATGAGGTATAATAATTTCATATTTACGTTTGCTTTTATATAAACGTGATTATAACAGGAAACTTGAAGGGGCTATATCCTCCTGCAATAGTAAGCAGACATTCAAGGTCTAATCATTATATAGTTTAAACAAAACGATATGTTGTAATACCTGGAAATCGGCAAGCAGATAAGCTGGCCAGGAATCCATAGAACTGTAGAGTACGAGGTGCTTTAAATATTTTTGTCGCATGTTTATCTAACATTCCATGATGACTACATTATGACTTTTTACCAGGGCTGTCAACCACGTTTTTATTAGTGTACATTTATTATTTCGTATCTCGCTCCTGACCTAATAGCGATTGCCACCCCTGTAGATTTATAAATGCGCTGGTTTTTCAGGTATTTCTTAAGCTGAAGCTAAATATTGTTATTTTCTTTTTATTTTTTGGTATGTTTACTTGATAGTAATTTCATAAAGCTTTCCGTAAATGAAATTTCCCTGAATATCAATACATTTTAACTAACATTTTAATTATGATTTTCTAACCAACAATTGTACGACGGTAAACAGTCCTGTTACATTCATAAATTTGTACAAATCTGTACAAATGTAATGAGAATATTTACCTATATTCCTTTAATCCCGTAATAAGCTAGAATTAATACAACTTAGTATAACAATGAATTGTGAATTATCTGCCTACTATGATACATTCTCATCAAAACATCAAAGGCGGATATGTCCCCGCACAATTCACAAATCTACCTACTACAGAGGTATTGTGTTGTGGAATCAGAGCTTTTAAAAATCCACCGTTGTGTAGATTCATCTATAACATCGCATCACGTGACTTTCAGCACCCACATATCTCTCACACCCGTCAGCCCTACTCACTACCTACTGTACCTACATGGTGTGTGGAATCCGCACAGAATTCTGATCAACAATTCAGCTCGTATTGTTTGAACGCATGCGCTAGAAAGCCACTGGTTTTGTAACTAACGTGTGAATGCATGCCATTAACATAGGCATTATGCCGGTACTTACATATTTATTGTAATGTCAACGCACTATATTTACGCAATATTTGCGTATTAATATCCAAGTGGTGAATCTCGTGAATACCTAATGCTGTTGACATAAGTAGGTACCCTATACAAGCACGTTAATTTCATAAACTGTATAAAAAGTTTCCACTGCAAACAGTAATTTTTGTTTTAAAAGATAATACCAATAATATTTCATAAAAAAAAATACCTCAAGCCTTACGGACTATTCGACTATAAGAAGAGATCCTACTCTTACACCAAATAATGAAATAAAACATATGTTATTAAATTGAATTATGTTGGCAAAAATTCAAAGAAAATAAAGATTATAAAGCAAAACCCCTTGCCGCACGCAAATATAAGAAAAAAACCTAATCTTTCTGAGACACTTATCCTACAAATTCAAAGCTTTTCTCAAGTAATTAACAAAACCTGTCTAACAGACATACGTTTAAACAAAAAAAAAGTTAAAAAATAGGATACAACTACTAAATCCAACATAGAAACAAATGTTTGTTCGAGACAAGACCAGCATGAGTAAACCGGCTTCACTAGATTATTCGCACATGGTGCAAATAATACGCACGAGCGGTACGTTATGGTACGGCGGTCAAGGTATCGATGTGCGACACACGATACACTTTCAATTAGTTTCGGAGCCAGCAAGTCCAGGAACATTCAAAATGTCTGTCATAAGAACACTAAACACTAGATTAGTAATTAGAGTGGGAATAATGTAAAAAAAGAAAGTGAACATGGTAATCAAAATATCTATTCTCAGTCTCTATCCAAATCGTTACTATTGTTAGTGAGCTTAGGACTTAAGAAACAGTTCATAAAATAAAGTATAACAACTATACACATGAGCACTACATCTTGTATGTCTCCTCCTGTATTTTAAATGAAGTCCTAGCTTGCATGATATAATTTCTTTTAAATAATTCTAATTGTGCAATTAGTCACTATAGCAACTTGATTTCTTCATTATAAATCAACGTGTGCAGTAGAAACCTGCTTTACGTAAAGTGCTATACAAGTTCATAACATTGTCTTAATCAGTAAATACGCATTAACAGATAATTAAAAATATTGTTAATGAGCACCCTAACCGATTGCACATATTGTATTGTGGAAGAGAGACATTCTAGATGTGACTGCGACGATATCGCGGAAGTATAGAATTCATTTAATTTACACCGACGTAATATAGGATGCTGCAATATTTTAAATTGTTTAGAGTATAACATGTTTGGTGACCATTGAACGGATTAGGATGAAAAAGTTTTTATGATATAAACATAGGTAGTAAATAAGTGCACAAATGTAACAAATCATCGCCTGTAAACATGACACACGCACACTTCTCTATCACGCAATTCTCAATTATACATGATTTTATTAAAAAAAACAGTGCAATTAATCTTGTTTGTAACTTCTGATACTTTAACCATTAATTAAATTTCAATGTTGCTAGTTAGTCGAATTAACTAAAATCCTGGTTAGCATCGTTATCTACCAAATCACATTACACACCTTTGTTAATCTAACGTACAGGTATATTTGTACGTAACATTTCCAGTAAAGCAGTAAGTATGTACCTACTTAAGAAAATAAAATCGCTTTCGTAGTTGGTCGACTGACTAGACTAGATAATAACTGGACATGCAACATTACAGGCGATCGCCGACTCGTCTTGAATCTTCAATAATGTTTCACCCATTGATTAATAGTACTCGTGCCCATAGCCGTGAATTAATGCTTCATCACCCTTCTACGTCTGTTTTATGTTTATTGTTGTATTCATATTCATATATTTATTTGCATTCCATATTACAAGAGATGTTAAAGAGGCTTAAAGCTACGTACAATATTATGTCACTATTTCTATAAAAATAACTTAGTTTTCTAATATGGGCTAGTCTTTTCACAATGTTTCCATTATTATTATTAGCATGGAATGTACCACGGCTGTGCAAAGGCCTCCCAACTCTCTTTCTACGTCTCAATGTTTCTATAATCCAAGGAATTTCTCCTAGTACCGAAGTAGAATATACTTGACTGATATTTGTTTTGTGAGGACTCAAAATATATTATATTGGCACATTCATCATTCACTTAAGTAACTTTGTCTCTCTTGTTACAGATAATGTTAAAAAAGAAGCTACTATTTACATTCGCTGCACTGTTATGTGTAGCGAACGCGGTTGTACCTAATTCAGCAACAGGCAACGAGATAAACCAGTTACCGAAGAAAAGAGTGACCAACACAGGTGGACCTTTATATCCACAAGCAACGCCCACAAGAGATTTAAGGACACTAGATGGAATATGGAACTTCAGGAAGTCGCCTTCCGATCCCGAGGTTGGGTACAGAGGCGGCTGGTACGAACAGGATCTTGACAAGGTAACATTATTTTGCCTATCATGTGCTTGATAACGTCCTACACTGATCTTCAGTAAGCTTCTAAGCCGGTCGAATGATTCTTGTTTTTGTCCATACATCACGTACTTAGTTTTGTTGCAAATTCATGTGGCACGGAAAAGACATTATGTATTTGCAAGTATGTAGTCTAAATCTAAAACGTGTAAAAACTGACTATTTACTCTTTGGACACGTGTTTGACTATTTAATTTAAGACTAAAGAAAATTCCTAAAGTTATTGGTCCAAGTCGTGGTCATAATTGGCTCACATAACATTTTATCTGAAGTCAACTACATAAAATACAAATGCAAAGTTAGGCAGCAGAACTTAATTAAAGTCATTTCTCTAATTATGACACTTAATATATTATCACACAGCCTTCATGCTACCCACCCACATTAATCGCCAACAATGCCTGCTCAATATTCCCTCAGACTTCTTAAGCAAAGATTGGTCTCCGTCCGCGCTTGCTTATACTGTAAAATCAGGACTCAGATATAAAATATGAATAACACATTATGTACATTTAATTTTTAACTTTATTTATGGCATGTGGACTAGAAAAATTATCAAGATAATATGTGATCGACTTATAATGAATTGATGATCTTAAATAGAGTGAGTTAAAGCTGTATATAGATATTCAATTCAATTATTTTATTGCAAAAAAATAAAATTATTGCATAAATTTTATTTTACATTTCACTTGATGTGACGAATTGTCAAATATTTGTAATAACTAAACTAATATCGGGAAAGAATCTTACAAAGCCGTTGACCTTGGAGCCTATGCGTGGATTACTAATACAAATTGTATAGATATACTGAATACACTAGCTTTGTTAATGTTGTTCAAAAACCCGTTTACCTATTGCTATTTTGTAAAATCCTTGTTATGATTTTATAGAGAACGTCACGTTATTATTACTGGAACTCTAAACTAAACCTTAATGAATATTATAGTTGGACGTAGCAATTTAAAAACAAATCTGTAAAAAGTTTAATTCACCAATTAGTATAGGTACATTGTTAATGTAACTATGATTCTTTGATACTTACTACTGCCCTCTACTTAGTACTGCCCTCTTACCATAAACTCTTAAAACAGGACAGTTAACGATGTGGAAGCGAGACGCCGCGTGAAGTGTAATGCAGTGTCTCGCTTCCACAACACAAAGTGTCCTGCTTTAAGAGTTCATGGTAAGGGGGCTGTATCTTTTTGCTAAAATGAATAACTTCACTCCTACACTTTCATTAATCTCCTTAAACATGACGTGTGGAAGATAACATTTTAACCATTTTTCATAAGAATAATAGTTAAAACTCCAATAACGATAAATCACATTTACTTGTTTTATTTTTATGTTATTTGTATACCTCATCGTCTGATATAAAAGGTATTTTGTACATACTTGTATATTGTACTTTAGTACATACAATATAAAATAAGAGTCAACAGGAACACAATGTATACCAATGGGTTAACTAATAGGTCTTTACCTATGTAATTGGAGATTCTATAACCAGCATTTTCAGAATTAATTATCTGTGGATTGGCGCGCAATTCGAAATTCAAATAAATTTTATTCAAAAGTCGTGTTAATTTACTTTCAATTTCAGTCATTTGTTTTTAGATAGTTTTTTGTTTTTGTGACATTGTGGTAGTTTTTGGCGCTATGGATAAACTGAAAATTCGCACAATTTTCGAATATGAGTTCCTACGTGGAAATACCGCTGCGCAAACAACACGAAACATTAACGACGTGTACGGGCATAACACTGCTTGCATAAACACAGTCCATTATTGGTTCAATCGTTTTAAATCTGGAAATTTTGAGTTGAAGAACGAGCCTTGCGGTCGGCCGGTAACTATTGTCGACAACGACGAATTGAAGGCGATAGTGGAAGCGGATCCATCTCAATCTACGGCTGAGCTTGCTGCGGGCCTTGGAGTTAGTGTCAAAACAACATTGAAGCACTTGCGTCAAATCAGAAAGATAAAAAAGCTAGATAAGTGGGTGCCACACGAACTAAGCGACCGACAGCGAGATTTACGTGTCGAAGCATGCATAGCACTACTGAATCGGCATAGAAACGAGGGAATTCTTAATCGAATTGTTACCTGCGATGAAAAGTGGATCCTGTACGACAACCGTAAGCGTTCGTCTCAGTGGGTGGACCCGGGTACAGCACCTAATCAGTGCGCTAAAAAAAAGATTACTCATCGGAAGATGATGGTGACTGTCTGGTGGACCAGTGCCGGACTTGTACATCACAGCTTCTTACCGAATGGCACAACAGTGACGGCAGATGTCTATTGCCAAGAATTGCAAACAATGATGGAGAAGCTTGCAATTCAACAACCAAGACTAGTCAATCGCTCTTCCCCGTTGCTTCTCCACGACAACGCGCGAGCTCACACTTCACGGCAGACCATCGCAAAGCTACAAGAGTTACAGCTGGAAGCTCTCCGTCACCCACCGTACTCACCGGACCTTGCCCCAACAGATTTCTACTTTTTTCAAAATTTAGACAATTTTTTAAGTGGGAAAAAATTCAACACCCGTGATGCAGTACATAACGCTTTCGCTGACTTCATCGCCTCCCGTCCGGCAGACTTCTACAGTAAAGGGATTAAACTGCCATCAAAATGGCAAAATTGTGTAGATAATTTGGGCCATTACTTTGATTAGCTGAAATAAAAAAATTACCAAAATTTTTATATTTTAAAATTATCATACAAATCTCCAATTTCATAGGTAAAGACCTAATATAATAGACTTTCGATGGTACTAAAAGGACGACTTTAAATCCGTGGGGTATAGTATAGGAGCTATAACAACAAAGATGATGAAGACATCTTCATCATCTTTGTTGATTATGTATTTTGAATTGATCTTGTAATCGTCGATTATTCTGTTGTTTCGTTTTCCTACTATGGGTTTGGTACAAGTAGATATGCAAAAACGTAACATAATATGTTATCACGCTTGTATTCCTGTCTGAGAAGTTGGTGCATAATAAAAACGGATCGTCCGTATTTTAATTCAAATTTGTAATAAAATAATAATAAGAAGAGAATTGTCAACTGTTTTCGGTGGTTCGGCGACTGAACGGTTATAATATAAGTATACATATATTAATAATGAGTAAATATTTTACAGTGAGTGTAAACTATTTGTAAATTGATACAGCATTTACAATTAGTTAACACTCGCCGTATACAAATAACTTTCACCGGTAGTTTAAACTGCGTACCAATTTGTCATTACTCATCAGCGAACTTCCTAAAATGTATTTATATGTAAGAATATAAGGCATTCCTTTTATTGTTCCTCAATATTATAAAAATAACACATTAGTTTTTACTTAAGAAAGTACCAATGTTTTATTAAAATACATAAATAGGTACAACAACCAGTGATATAAAAAAGCAAGTACATTTGTTAAAATTTAAAATTTTTGTGTATTAGGTATCGATGCTGATGTAGAAACTACACTATTTTCATATAACAGCAGCACCCGTATAATAATAGCTCCTATTATTTTAAGATTGTTAACTAATAAAATTGATTCTTTCGCAGACTGGGCCTGTAATACCCATGCCAGTACCATCATCATATAACGATGTAGGAGAGGACGCGTCCCTCCGCGACCACGTGGGTGTGGTGTGGTACGACCGCCGGTTCCACGTACCCTCATGGTGGGGCGTCAGTGGTCAACGAGTCTGGCTACGGTTTAGTAGCATCCAATACGCAGCTGAAGTGGTAAGTTAAAAAGATTTTCTACAAACGACCTTAATGTACGACCTACCAAACCAGTAAGAACGGTATTTTCTTAAATTTAGTCTAGTCTTACTTGATGCCAGTAAACAAAGAGAGTAGGCAAATAGAGACAGGTAATTCCAAGACTAAGAGAAGTCCTAGATTACATTTTACAGTTTTACTTAATATTCAATACATGGCTTGCAGTAGCAATATTTCTTTAAAAACCAAACTTACATAAGTTGTTATCATTTTTAATGCGTAGCTTTTACATAATTTAAACGAGTGTAAAACATTTGCAATCATTGTTGATTCAACAGCTTACGTAGAACCCAGTATAGAGTCGAGGTTCACACGATTAACATATAAACGGTTTTAGTGGTCGTTATATCATCTGTTGGACACATCTCTCTTGAGAAAATCTAAGTCCATAAAAGCTGTGAATATTAAATAGTTGTAGAGCCCTTATTAGTATGTCGTGTTATGCACTATGTTTTCGTGTGACCATACCCAACATCATATTCATAAGGCCATTGCTGGTGCCTCCTCATATGGAAGGTTGCTAATTGGAACAATCTTGATTATATTATAGGTACAGGTACATAGTCCTAGTAATATTCACAGATTTTGCTGACTGGCGAACCTTCAAAGAAACAAACAGGAGTATCGTTTTGTTCTTCTTTGCTGATCGTGCAAATTATGAAACTTCATACCGGCATTCAAACCAGCTTTTGTTAATTTTGCACAGTGCTTATCTATATGAGAAGCTTAGGAAACACCTACGTAGTATTATAAACAAAAGAAATTGCAAAAAAACATTGTGCGAATTGACCCATAAAATATTATTTTATCATGAGAACACAATTGCAATATACACAGAATAAAATAATAGACTAGTCTTTGGTACTAAGATTGTTGCTATTAAAATATGATGTGATAACTTCTCCTCGTAACTATCGTTAGGTTTATTCATGCAGATTGTGATGATATAAAAATTACCAGGTGTTTAAAGGGCTGTAGTTCCCTTCACATATGTGTAGCTCCTTAGCATGAAACTGGGCTTTGCTTATTAGTATAGGCATCAAATTTTTTTCATAACAAATTTTCTAACCGGTAAAATCGAGACTTAGCAACAAGAAAGGGCGGATCTAGCCCCAACCAGTAACCAACTAGAGGTGTCTCTATCACTCAGCTGTCGCACGATGGTAATTGGACAATTTGTCATGTGACACCGGTCCCGCGGGCTTACTCTCGTTTGACCCGACCATTAACACAAATATAAAGCGCAAGGAACGCACCTACTATACCTATACAGGAACGAGCTATCAATTATTTACTTCACGCAGAATTCTTGCATGCAAACCACTTACAACAGTAAACTTGTTCGTTTAAGGCGATACGAATGATTGCTGAGTTTAATTTCGTTAATTCGTTGCAATGAGGTCACTTGTACCACACTTGTACTTTAATATACAGTGAAGAAAAATACCATCTCTGTTTGATATTATGTTATACTGCTTGTTACATCTAGCCACTTTTAGTTAACATTAAGCATAAAAATCTAAATACCTAAAAACTCATATCAGGTTGTGGTAGAAGTTCTTCAGTAACAGTTTTATTTTATTTGATGATTGTTCGTGTTCTACTTACAAGCTGCATTAGTGCTATTATAATTAACTTGAGAGCGACTGTGATATTTGACGGGGTGACAAATATCACAGTCATATCCTATTTTCAATTAAAAATATACTCGTACTGTACACTACTACAGACTAAGCGCTTTCAGACATCAAAATAACTGTTGTGGACGGGCGTCATTCATACACCAATTGTACTAGAGGGCAAGAATCACTGACCTCGCTTAACTGACATTACTCAATCGACTTCCTTCTGACATGTCTCGTTTGTAAAGGTACCTCTGTCAATCTGGGAGAGGCTAGGTAGATCTGGATATTATAAATTAATACTGTTGGAATATATTCACGTGAGTCTTTATAAATCTTAAGTACATACAATTTATATCCTGTCATCATAATGATATCAAAATCACTATATAGGTACTTTCGGAAGGTAAATAATTGGTACTTAACCACTTTACTTACAAATATGTCATTACTCTAGAATACAGAGAGTGCAGAAGTTCTGTAGGTCAAAATAAGCAAATGAAATGTCTTCCTAGTAGAAATTCTAGTCAAGCTGTAAATCGCGCACGAATGATTTATCGTACATTGAATATATACAGTAAATTACGACAAGCATCACAAACTTACTACTTTGTAGGCGATACCTCATTACTTGTACAATGATTTGTAAATCAACCACGAGAGGACTCGGTAAAAGGTGTTGTAAAGTGGTATATAAAGGCGCAATTTGCAGGACAATGTCTTTACCGCTCGGGTCGACAGTCGACACCGAGCGCAAATCTGCCTAATATAAACAGATACAAATCATTCAGCGATTCGAACACCTACAGGATAAAGTTCGCATTTAAACTAAATGGAAACGCAACTCGTGATTTTGAGCACCCACGTTGTCTACATGGGATTAAAGAGTAAATTTTATTAGGACCTTTTACATTCGGCCGTTATTATTATTTTCATGTCCTGAGGAAGACGACTAGACAGCTACAACATTAAGTTAAATTACAAATATTAAAATCACAAATAGGTACTGTTATAATTACAAATATTAAAGATTTTTGTAATAATAAGTCTATTATGTAAAGCCTAAAGGTAATCTTTTCCTACAATTTAGCCAAAAAACATTTTGTATTTCACGACGGCTTCGTTCATTGTTTTAGCCAGTCACCCTCGTTTGATTGATGCGGAGCTGAACCTTGATATTACAAAAGGTTAAACGATATTTCAGCGTTTCCGTTTTGGACCTTAAGAAAATGGACACCTATTTCTTATAAGTAAAGCTTTTTGGTCACGATACTCACAACTGAAACATTATTAAAGAAAACAAAGGAAGCACTTTGGTCATGATATTTGTTCTCTATATTTATTAGATCGCTGAATAAAATAAATGCTAAAAGCATGGTTTGGAATAACTTATTTACAACTAAAGTAATAGAAACGTTGACTCCTATTTCAATTTTTTGGGTTATATTCGTACGTACTTCGTAGTATCGTACATTGTGTAAACACATTGTATCTGGAATGAAAGATGTTTGTGTTTAAAATTTAAAACATTTACGTGCTCGAGAATCCAGACCGTGATTACAATTTTATCGGAATATTGACCTTATCTTGAAACAAGTGAGTGTCGAGGTATAATCCTGTATTTAATACAATCCTAATATAACCCCCTCAAGAAGGTTCAAATTACGCCTTCAGTACGCGATATACCTACATAATTCGTTTACGTATGTCATGTTGGTACATTTTTATGACACCCACGTGAGGTGAATGCGCCCAACTTTTGTTCAAGTTGAACCGTGTGATCTTATTCTTTTTATTGAATGCACTGGTTGCTCTTTATTTTGTCTTCTCAGTCAGACGTTGGTTCTCAAACCGTCGATATTTATAGATCCATTATTTCATCTATAGAACACTGAAAGTTATTACTTTGCCAGCACTTGTTAAACAGTTTTAAAACGATAGCTTTAGCCCCATTTGTATATTGTTAGTTGGAAACAAAATGTATCTTATCTTTGTAACGCTAATGTATTTAGTATTTACCTAACTTACAAACTTGCTCACAGCTTGATTCCAATAAAGATACCGTGGTATTGAGTAATATCCGTTAACACCCGCTTAGTTTTATCTGTGATAGCGCCAGCAGGAATAACTTTGGTATATTTTATGAGCAAACTTTAGCGTGTACGAAAAAGCTTAAGTTGCTGTAACGTTGTAATGATCCGACTTAATTCATTTGGTGCTGACAGCCAAACAATTGCATAAGATGCAGGCCAAAGATACAAGCAAAAGAAACATAGATAGTTTCTATCCTGAAATCATCCATTTTACTCGGAGTTCGTGCCTCTCGGGCTGTTAGCCTCGTCACGAACTTGCTAGATACACATACGCAAATTGTTTCACAGGCGACATTGAAAATTGCTTGAGGCAACAGAAAAAAGGTAAAAAGCTTTTCTCACACAGCACCTACTATAAGTGTATTTTTATTTTAAAATGAAATCTCTCATAGTTCCTACCTAGTAGTAGATTGTCAAGGCATACACAAGAGCTCGCCAGAGAGGTACATAAATATAATACGAAACACAATAACAATTGTCACTCGTACGGCGAAGACATGAGCACCGTGAGCAGTGCTGCTTTGGCTGAATGTTCTTATGACATACCATTATTCGGACTGATGAACCTACATGACTATTTAATATTTATTCAGCCTCATATTAATTATGATTTTGATTTTGATTTCGACTATACCTTTTGTGAAATAATAGACAACAATAGCAAAGCTGTAACGTACAACATACATATCTTTACCATGGTATAAGAACTCCATACAATTGCTTTGTTAACCTTTACAAACGGCAATAATGCGCTGAACGTAAACTTCCATCTTAATTTATCTTTGTTAAGACAAATGAGTATAGCAGATGTCTTTCCATACCGTTACTCGGTACCGTTAGGGTAAATACATATAATAGAACAACATTAATCTGAAATGACATATTGTGTTAAGAAAACGCTAATATGGGCAATATTAGCGTTCTCTTCACTCGGATGCATAATACATCTTAGTAATAAGGTCATGTCGCGGTCAATGTGACTATTACAATTGACATAGGTTTACGTTGCGTTTTGATTTAATCTTTTTACGGGCCTGCCGTAAAGTCGTTAGTTATAGAGGTTCTTATTAAATCAAGCTGAACTGACCATTTTTACACAGCCTGATTTCCCAAGAGGTGCAAACCAGGATGCTAGAATTTAGTTACATTGATCAATGTTGCAAAAAGAAACTAGTGATCGGCTAATCGCCGTATGGATATTGGAATAGAATTCATGATTTATAAATTTTGGCTGTCTGCAATCGTTCGCCTTATAAACTTCACCCATGCGATACTCCTTCGTGATCGCAATATGCATAAAAATAGGCTCCGTCCACCTTTGTTTTATTTTCACGTATCTAAATTCCTTCCAGTTTGTGAACGGCAAGTCGGTGATGTATCACGAGATTGGCCACCTGCCCTTCGAGGCGGAGATCACCGACGTGGTGAGCTACAACAGCAGCAACTTGCTCACAGTCGTCGTTGACAACACACTGCTCAGCGATACCGTGCCTCAGGGCACTGTCAAAGATATCTATGTCGGGTGAGTGGCCTTTTCAATGTACACTTTTCAATCACAATTATAGTCTATGTAAATGAAGAAGCCGACAAGTTACAGTTATATCTTTGAAATTGTATTTTCTTAGCTAGCAGGTAACAAGGTTTCCTTTAAAAAACTTGTTAGTATGTGAGTAACATTACTCAAGATACCTGTCATATTGACCTCATTCACAGTGAAAAAGCTTATGTAGCAGAATTAAAACGGTTCTTTCAGTCAAGTACTAAACGTATTTACATAATATTAATGGCCGTAATGAAGTCTTCTTCGGTTTTTGTACCTATTTACACATTGGCTTACTGGCTATGAGGATTGCTTTCCCGTCCACGTAGCCTACCAATTTGGGTAGGTATTACATATAGCCGAGATGATTGATTGATGCTCTGCCTGTTCCAGACCGAACAAAATCCGCCAAGAACAAGTCTACACGTTCGACTTCTTCAACTATGCGGGAATTCATCGCACCGTATTCCTCTACTCCACACCTCAGGTGTTCATCGATGACGTCATCGTCAACACGGATATACAAGGACTGACAGGTAATAGTCTTAAACCAACATGTCTCAATGGCTCTACTAACACAAGTATCTACTTTTGATTATGAATAGATTGTTAGCTATTAAAACATCTAAAGATATATCTATGGCAACATCTATAAGTCGTATACTTTAAAACATAGTTAATAAACTCTTTCCTAAATTCCTATTCGTGCAATCCAAACTATAGCAACACTAATAAATATGATAAGTTAAACCGATTTATGTCATGAGAATTTTCAGACGGACAGTTTTCTAATTTTACATGATTGATTAGCAGCATGCAAGTGTTTCATATTGCTATAATCGTAAATTCCAATCGCGGTAATTATAGTATTAGCAATACAGTGTTCTAGCATAATAAGTGATGAATATCGGATGATATTGGTAGGTTTTGCCATCATGTTACAGATATTACAAGAGTATATTAATTTTCTTATGAAACTTACAGGTTTCATAGTATACAACGTGACCCAAAAAGGCTCTACAGCGGACAAAATTCAATGCTTCGTGCAAATATTCGACAAGAACGACACGCAGGTGACGGCATACAACGATTGCGCTGGATTGCTGGAGATTGGCAACGCGAACTTCTGGTGGCCCTACCTTATGCACCCTAATCCTGGGTACTTGTACACCTTTAAGGTAACAGCATTAATTAGTATATTAGACTTTCTCTAGGAAAATGATAAAAAATTTACCTACAACCTGCCTACATAGTACATACGTATTCAAATGTAAAATTTTAACCGTCAATAGTTGCATTGAACTAAGTTTTGTGTAATGTGTATTGAGACGACGTGTCTCAAGGTTTCAATTTGTTTAAATCGTCTTTTGTTCAAATGTATGTATTTAGTAAACAGCCTAACGCATTAGCGGCTTTACGTTTATTACTTAGACCTTCAACAGAACCGTTTCTTCCTCAGGCATCTCTAATAGGCCCTAACGGTGAGATCATCGACACTTACAGCCAGAAGATCGGTATCAGGACAGTGACCTGGTCCAACACCACCATCTACTTGAACGAGAAACCTCTTTACATGAAAGGATTTGGAATGCACGAAGACTCCGACGTAAGTGGAGTTGGTCTTTTTATTCAGTTCATCTGCGTCACTGAAGTAGTTTTTTTGGTCCTAAGCACTTCAATTTGGGTTTTACTTTTATATCAAAGCACTTAAATTTTGTTTTAAGAATAAGTTTTTGTGCCAGAAAAAAATTTCTTTTAATTAATTTGCAATTCTAAAATAAACACGAATTTGGTCTGCTTAACATCAACTGTTACAACAGAACCACATGAAAGTTGATATAAATTATAAGCTGTTTTCTTCAGTTAAGAGGCAAAGGTTGGGACCCCGTGCTGTGGGTGAAGAACTTCAACTTGATAAGGTGGTTGGGAGCCAACGCGTTCAGGACGTCGCACTACCCCTACGCCGAGGAGATCTACCAGCTGGCTGACGAATACGGCATCATGATCATTGACGAGTGTCCCAGCGTTGATACTGAGTGAGGACACTATTATATTTAATATTCTATCCGTGGGGGAAGTAATTAAGTACACAACCGTGTAATCAATAGTCAAAAACCTAATAGAATATAACTGTTTCAGTGGTTTCTCGGATTCGTTGCTGGCGAAACACAAGCAATCTTTGTCGGAGCTAATCCGGCGCGACAAGAACCACCCCAGCGTCATCATGTGGTCCATCTCCAATGAGCCGAGGTCCGCCAACAAACTGGCCGACAAATATTTCGCGTGCGTACACATTGGAATTACTAATATATAAAATTATTTCTAAATGGCTAACGGCATCTGATTGAAACTATGTTCTTGCAGGGAAGTAGTGCGACACGTCAAGTCCATGGATTTATCAAGACCAGTCACCATTGCAATTTCGATGAACGCCGCTAGTGACAAATCTGTAAGTATTTATAACCTAAACAGTACTTTTTGTTTGAACTCAGACCACGTGACACTGCCACCTTTACAAATTCAGTATCTTGTGCTTTAAGTAAAAACTTTAAACACCTTTCGATCCCTAAGTACCTATATCTATCACGCGACTACTCGTCCTTCAGGGTCGCCACTTGGACGTGATCAGCTTCAACCGCTACAACGGCTGGTACGCCAACACGGGGCAGACGGCGCAGATCACCCACAACGTGGTGGAGGAGGCGTCCACGTGGCACCGCATCCACAACAAGCCCGTCATCATGACCGAGTACGGCGCCGACACCATCGCCGGCCTGCATCTGGTGGGTATAGCTCCTACACGACTCACACATCACCAGCCTGACACTACCTACGGCTATTGATTTCTAATTCTCTACTAAGACGATGCCTGAAGTTAGAACTACCTGTCTTAACATATTTTATAGAAAGAAAATTACTTATTAATTTGGCCACCTTCAGATGATATAATTTATAGGTATTAAAAATTGTTGTTAAAGAAAACTGCTTTCGCCGACAGAATGTAGAGTTGAGTACTTCCTCACTTTATAAATGTATATGATTTATAGATCAAAATCGTTGAAATATTGTTTTTGAGTTGTCTCTTGATAGTCCAAACAAAATATTACATTATCAACGTTTCAATGCCATCTTTCTCTACTAAATGCCTAGCCAACGTTTCCCAAATTAATGTTATAAATGAATGTCACCAGTACCCGGAGTTCATCTGGTCGGAGGAGTTCCAGTGCTTGCTCATCTCTGAACACTTCAAGGCTTTCGACCACCTGCGGAAGGCGGGCTTCTTCGCCGGAGAATTCATTTGGAACTTCGCTGACTTTAAGACACCACAATGTGAGTATAATTATCATGTTCCCTAAAAGGGACAGGTGAAACTAGGGCTGCTTAGATGGAGAAGTAGATTTCTATCAACTAAAAAACTTAGTATTTCTGCCGTTAATAATACTCGCAATATTCCAATGTCGTTTTAACTAATTTAACCTTTTAAAACTAAAATTTATTTTAGGGAGCCGAAAGTATAACAAGCACGTAAAATAAAAACATTAAGAAGGAACTAAGTAGGTATCTGATGAAGTTATGCTATTGACATCAACAGAATTGCCAAGACAAAGATGAGATTACAAGATTTTTCGTTTGATGATGATCTAATTGTTGTTACTTAGGGAGGTTTGGCAAAGGTCCGCAGCGTCGCCGAGACCGCCTCCAGCCACTGATCCGCCACAGCAAGTGGTTGCGCTGTAAGCGACTACGATCCTTTGACATGAAACGAATGATATTGATAAGAATACCTTTTCTATGTAGTTAGCAGGTGGTGGAATACGAAACACTTTGGAACTTGCTGTTGGATTTGTTGTTAGAAGGATGCATACCTAATGCATGCTGTCTAAAACTCAAAAGCAGGATTTGCAACGCATGTTTATAAAACTGAATCCACTACATCGTTTGTTGAATAGTTTTAATTAGTATGTAATAAAGAATATATAAGGGATTCTCATTACGAATAAGGATTACGAATGGACTACCTTTTGATTGACTGTTATGTTTCTTTACTTTATAAGCCTATTCCACATGCCTGTGTTATTCAAAACTCCTACCCATCAGTATTTCATACGTTAGCTTGTCGTTTGTATAATGTGTTGTCAGTGTCTATAGTTACCTACTCTATCGTAGCACCGTAACACGCATGTAAGGAACGTTTTCTCAGCGAGAATATCTTGGTCTTTGCTAAAATGTTATAAGAGCAGGTGAATAATTATGTATATGTAGATTGACAATTATTCAAAACCCTCATCATTATCTTCCAGCATTTTGCATTTTGATATTTGCACCTTAAAGTATAATTATAAGGCGGATAGCATGACATTTATACTCTGAGACTCCTTAATAATAGTTCTTGATAACTCAACTCAATTGACCAACCAAAAACATTTTTTACAGCCATCACCCGTGTCGGTGGCAACAAGAAGGGTATATTCACCCGCAATCGGCAACCGAAGGCCGCAGCGCATCACTTGCGGGCTCGCTACCACGCGCTGGCGGTGGCCGACTACGGGGTGACCCTCCCCGACACCACGTACTACGTCAGCGACAACCAACCCGCCAAACATGAAGAACTGTAAACTGACCCACAGCCATAATAATCACCAAATAATTTATTACTTTAAGAAAATGAAGTTAGACTTTTCATAGGATTGACTACTTTTCAATTACGTTACTTTTTTCATTAGTTTTAAGTCTTAAACCTGCTGTGAGAAGAATTTTAATTCACTGCCACTATGGTCTGTTCGTAGCATAAAAATAAGGTCGGAAAAGAACTGTATAATTCATCATTATTATAGATAGATCGATATCTATGCTCGCTCTGGTATAAGTAATAAAATATTACGATAAAACCACTTCTAAAACATGTGCCTTAAGTGTGCTAATAACGCATTGGTACTTAATAACAGGACTTGGCACTATATAGTAGTCTAAGCTTGGCACATTGCAGAGATGAAAATTTAACATAACTCGACCAAATGCAGACTTCTTTTTATTTTTTATTTTACAAATAATATACCTTATGTATTAGTGACTTAACGTGTAGATAGAGTAGGTATTGCTCGTCGATTCGAGTATATTTACTTAGGTACCCATCGTTGAAGTTTACGCCGACTTATGGTACTTACGCAATGCCAAACCACTTTACTTCTTTGCCTTGATTTAGTAGAATAAACCGTAAAAAAAATATTGAGTAGGTTAATAAGTTTACATTTATATTTTATGAACATTTAAATACAATCAAAACCTGCCGAACTAGTATAATGTAAGAAGTATTTTGCTGTATTTTTATTAATAGCATGTACGTACAATAAAAAAAAGATTTATATTGAATATAGTGAATACACAATGTAAATATTTATTTTTAATTTTTAAATGATAATAAAGTACAAAAATAATGCATGTTTGTGTTTATATAATTGAACTTTCATTGTATTTGTATAATTATTAATAACCTATAGGTACCCTTTACCATTTGACTGCGATGAAGCCTATACTTCAGATAACATGGAAACTTTTAAATCTACCTTATCATAGGTACCTACACAGAAATCGAGTATCGCTATTCATCACCATTGGCCCGAACACGACCGTCGAGGACTCCCTCTTAAGTAAAATGAACCCGATCAAAATTACTCTCTTTATCTTTACTGAGGTGCCGTGCGTTTATTCGCTTACGCCGATTAGCATGCTAAGCAATGAAGAAAGAAAACATTTGGATGCCTGATTTCATATTTATTCTAACATTTTTGTAATATTTATGAACGTTGTTGTTAGTTGTACTTTTGTTTAATAGATAAATTATTATAAAGTATGTAGGTAGGTGGATAGCCTTAGATAATCTCTCTTAAAATACACCATACACCTAGAATAGCAAAAGTTCTAAACGCTTTTTAAACACATATAGAGGTAGAGAGAGCTGTAGTTCGTGCCATTGTATGTACTTACTCAATACCAGTGCGCTATATAAAAATAAATTCTTAACTTTACTCTAGATTTCTTTACAGTGTTCTTGATTTCTTATCTAGAATTTTACCAATATACCCGCTAGAAAAACCCTCACTTCTACTTTAATGTCTTAGTTAGTTTAGTTTAAAAGGCAAAATGATAAATGATTTTATTTTTGCAAATAGGTTTAAAAAAATCACTTTTACACGTCATTTTTTTTTAAACTAGATGGCATCGGCATTTCCTAACTGACTACCTCTGAGAAGAAATACCGAAACAAACTCAACAACGGCAACACTATAATAAATTTTTTGTTAGTTGAAAGTCAAATTTCATGGCAGTGTCACTAACATGTGGAGTTTGACATTGACATTAACATTTATTGACAAACATTGTTTAAAATTTTGGGATATTTCATTAAAATGACGTGCATACAGTGTCGTCAGGTCTCAAAGTATAAATGCCCTGTATGCAGAAAACCTTAGTAAGTAATATATAATAATAATACATGAATATTTCACATACTGTGTAGAGAATAAACAGCAATATCGTAACGGGCAAACACCTTAGCCTCTGGATATCATCATCAGCCCGTTGCAGCCTGCTGCTGGACATAGGCCTTTCCCAAGATAGGCCACAGAGCCCGGTTTGCTGCTTTATGGCCCAGGGCATAATACACGGGATTTATGCAGTACAGCTGGAAGTTCTCTTCCTAAGCCTTAACAAACTAATTCAATGTAACAACTTATTGCATAGAAAAATAACTACAATACTGACGTTGAAGTATAGAGTGCCTCTTTAAATTGGCGGAGAATTGAAACTTCACAGTGACGAGGGTAAAATATAAATGTTTATTGAATAAAAATGACCCATCTATAAAGAAGTGCATAGTGTGGTGAGACAAAAATCGTAATCAACCGAAAATAACACATTATAAATTACTGCAATGCTGAGACTTCAGCAAGGCCCTTACATAAATACATTGGACATAGTGGTGTTCAGAGTGCAGCTAAGTTCCATTGTAGTTGGATATATGTATTTTTCTTACAGGTGTGTGGACTGCACTGACGCTACAGATGTGACTAATAAATGACTGTTAAATGACAAATGAATGACCTTTTTTCATTATATTTTTTTTCTATTTAACAGTTGTTCAGTTCCATGTTATAAAGAACACAAGCAGACTCCTTGTACACCCCCACAGGAATCTCCCAAGCATGTTGATTCTTCAAATGAAAAAGATACAGAATATGACTACCCAACAGAAGACACTGTGCCAATAGAAAAGTTAAAATTACTAGGTAAAGCTCTGTGTACTTGTCTACTACATTTTTATTATTATTTTCTAGCTAAGGACTTCATACAATTCTATTATTATTTACAGAACAATCTACAGACTTGAAGAAATGTTTGGAGAATCCACATGTGAGAGAAATATTGGAGTTACTGGATAAGTCACCACATCCAGACGAATTGATGAAGAAGTACATGCAAGAACCTATTTTTACAGAATTTGTTGATGCATGTTTATTAGTTGTACAGCCAGAAGTGAATAAAGATCAATAACAAGTTTACATACAATATTTGAAGTTTTTTTACAATCAACCATTAAATCAAAATACCAATTTGATTGCAGTATACTGGGACAAAATAATAAGGTGCAGAATGCTAGTTGGTGCCCAGCCATTAATTATGAGAAATACATATTCAGTAAATTGTGAGAAATATAAATATTTGTTACCTTTCTATTCTGCCTGATAATTTGAAAAATCTCACGTGGCAATGCTGCCAGTCTTTTGGGCATGTTACCGGTTGACATCGATGGGGATGAATTCTTTGATGCTTTTTAACTTTTTATTTTTGTATATATTGTTTTTATTTTGTATTAGAATTAAGTTGTATATATTTGTAAAATAGTATGTTAAAAATAAATTGGAACCTTTTTTATATATTATGTATGTTGTTTTGAAACAACCAAACAGATCAACTACTTAGTTAAGTGTAAATTGTTTATAACTTTGCCTGCCACATTGGTCTCATGGTCGCTTAGCGCGACTGGTGAACACAAGGTCCTGAGTTTGAATCCCGGGTCAGGCAGTGTTATAAGTTCTACCATTAGGCAAAATTCTCAGTAGCAGTAAGTTTGGATTGGTACTTAGTTCTGGGTATAGTAGCTGGGAGTAACCCTCTATTACATTGAGATCTCTAACATAACTAGCGAAATGTGGGTGTACTACAGGTCCAACTCTGCTTTTCCCTTCGGGAATACAGGCGTGACGTTATTTTATGCTTATTAAACACTCGCGTGTAACAAACCGGCCTTTCGACCTACTTATTTGTTTCGCGTTGTTTTCTTCAATTGCCTACTATCTAGGTTTATGTAAGGAAATACTCAAAAAGGCATACAAAATCAGACATTTTATTATTAAAACCATTATTTTTTTACAAAAATACATTAGTTACAATTTAGCTAAAGGTCGCCTAAAGCTGCTTTTAATAATTTTTCAAATTCTAATGATTTCTTTTTCTCTTCTTCTATTTGTTGTTCAAGCTGTTTGACAGCTTGTGCACAGTTGTTATATTTAGATATATTTTCATCTTTTTCTTTTAGACTTTCATCCACTAATGTGCGATCTATGTCTTCTAACATAAGGTAGTCTGAATCCATTTCAATTTTTCGACGCTTTGCTTCGATGTAATAATCAACATCATCTTCATATTCCAAAGCTTTGTGCTTCATCTCGTTTATAACGTTGACTTCGTACAGCCAAAGGGCATTACGATAATCTTCTAAAACAGATTTATTATATATTGCAAATCGATTTTCAAAATGTTTTAGTCTATTAATCTTCTCATAGACTATTATATTCATTAGGTCTAGAAGATTGTAGTGTGCAAAGTATTCATTAAACTCTTCGCATGGCATGCTGGTGTTAGACAGTTCCCGTGGTAGCACAGCTACCACTCTGCATACCACTTCTTCAGGATTTTCAAGCCAACCAATCTGATTACAATAGCTACTTATTTGCTGTTGCATGCTGAGCGCATTCACTGGATTAAAATCTGATGAAGGATCAGGCAATTTCAAATTATTCATAATCCTTTTAATTGCCGAGACATTATCAGATGTTTTCACGCTACTTGGTATAAACTCAAAAGGTTTTGGATATGGGGATGTGCTGTCCAAATATGGTTGGAATTCTAATGGAAATGATGAATAATTAAACAAATCTTCGTTTGTTATGACATCAGTTAATTTATCCACAGCTGTGTTGTAA
This sequence comes from Abrostola triplasia, assembly GCA_946251915.1. Taxonomy (NCBI): domain Eukaryota; kingdom Metazoa; phylum Arthropoda; class Insecta; order Lepidoptera; family Noctuidae; genus Abrostola; species Abrostola triplasia. The sequence continues at coordinate 4,287,618 of OX276432.1, read as the reverse complement.
CACTTAATTAATTTATACAAATCTCTTAAAACGACATTCATACGATTATCATTTTCCGATTTCAATCTACACCAGATCTCATTTCCAAGATATCTTTGACAAATTGATTTTAAGAAATCAATTTCTAATGGTGGTGTTTCTGGGTATTTTTTCGCCAACCATTTAATAGCACTTTTAGACGATGCATTTAATGACTCATAGACATTCTGTGCATCTATTACAAAAGTTCTGTACGTCGATATGACATTTTTCTTAACAAGATTTGATAAAAGACTTTCAACGCGTATTTGTATATGCTCCAGTTTTGGTATAATGACCGCCACTGGAATCACTTGATACGGATATTTGTGCCTCAATGTTTCCTCAATAGTTTCTGCGAGATCATTTTCAGATTCGGTAGCGTAGAATATGACAGCATTAGCGCCTTCAATTGCCTCATTACCGTTAATATGTTTTTCCTTACTAGTTAAACTCACAGATATAGCAAAGTCCATCAAATGATTCCAAGATTGTTTTCCAACATGTATCAATGTATTGGACACTTCATGTTGTTTTTTGTCACTGAAAACATCTAGTAACCAGTTTTCAATATTAATTTTGCGGTGTAGCCATTTCATAGCACCTGGTGAAACCAGAGTAAGTTTCCAGAAGAAGCATTTGTCATAAGGGTAACTTATTTGTTTCATGCGTTTCAGTAGGGGCGATCTTATAATTTCCATGATTTCATAGGGCTCGGGATTAGGCAGCTGCTTGAGTTCTCCAGTAAATTTATAACCATTGTGAATAGCATTCATATTCTTTAACGTAGCATTCTCAACAAATCTCCTTAGGTAAGTAGCCTCTTCTAATGGTGTTTTTCGAGTGAGCCAAACTGGGGTATCCTCAAGGAGTCTCCTTCGTTTAATATTTCTTGTATATTGATTTTTCCATACATGAAACCATTTCTTCATAATTTTCTTTGTTAAAAATGTTTCAGCCATTAATTCAGATTCACAAATCTCAGTAGACAAATTAAACAATATTTCATTTGTCACTGTATTAGCAAACTGCATCAAACTATTTAGCTTTTCCATTTCTTCATTCATTATACTCTTTACAGCAGCATTATTCACTTCATCAATCAGTTCTTCAACAAGCTCAACAGATTCACTTTCAACTCTTTCCTTAAATCTTCTTTCTTCTTCTGCTTTTCGCTTTAGTTTAGCTTTCTTTTCTTCTTCAAGTTTCCTCTTTAACTCTTCTTGTACCCTTTGCTCCTCCTTCCTGCGTTTTTCCTCTAACAATCTAAGTTCTTCATGTTTTTTACGTGCTTCTTCTTGTTTTCTACGTGCTTCTTCTTTGCGTCTCATTTCTTCTTGGTGCCGCAGCGCCTGCATTTTCATTTCTTCCTCTTTCTTCTTAATCCTTTCTTGCAATTTCCTTTCTTCTTCTTCTTTAATTCTTTCTTCGTTAAGTCGCTGAAGTTCACTTTGTTTTAGTTCGTCGTCATCATTTTGATTGAATTCGTAAACTGACGGGACTTTCGGAGTTGTTACCGAATTCAATATATTATCAGCCACTGTTTGTGCTTTATTTTTGCTATGAAATATGGAATAATTTTGACCTTCGGGACCATTGGGTTGAACTGGATTAACTGCACTTTTGAAAAAGCTCCCCGGTGATAACTTGGATGTAGCTGTAGCATCACCGTTTGAAAATATAGAAGGTGGATTAACCTGATTCTCAGCACCATCAGGCTTTTTAAACAGATTAGTATTTTCCGATTTCTTAGCAAATGCACCAAAAATATTAGATGGGCGCTTTGAGTCATCAACAGCGGCTGGAGGAATAGACTTCGCGAATATATTACCACCTTTTTCAAAAGCATTTGTACTATCCGGCTTTGAAAATAAATCATTTTTGACGCCAGAAAAAATATTATTACTGGTAAATACTGGTTGTTTTTCTGTGTTTTTATCTTCTTTTACAGCAAACACATTTCTGTTAGCTATTCCAAACAAATCTGTTGCTGGCTTTGGTACAGAGGGCTGCGCAAAGACCGACTTGCTCTCAGGCTTTTTAAATACATTATCATCAGGCTTTGTGCTACTGAAGAGAGACTGTGAGTTTGGAACTTTATCATTAATTGTTTTAACAAAAATATTATTAGTGTCTGGTCCTGTTTTTTCGAAAAGTCTTCTTACCGGTTCTTTACCCGTAAATAAATTAGATACTATGGTTTCTTGAGGTTTTGAAAATGAAAATATCTTTTTCGTGTCTTCACTAGATATTTTTTCTGGAGAACTCTTAATTATATCGGTAGAAGCAACAGGAATGGCTGGTTTAAATGAAAATACTTTTGTATCACTTTGGAGTTTGGGTACAATAGGATTGGCCGGAGCATTAAATTTCTGAGGAAGTTTAGTGGTTAACGATGGTACTGCAGGTTTAGCAAACATATTTGTTTTAGTTTCTATTGTTTTCTCAATCACAATTGGTTTTCCACCCTGTGACAATCTTTGAATCTCCGATTTCAGAACATTTATGTCTTTATTACTATCGTTAGATGTGTTGTAACCCTGATCTTCAGCAGTTAATGCACTTTGTTTAAATCTACCATCTGAATTGAAACTGGTATACAGATTGTGTCGACTGTATCCAGCATCTGGGAGGCGTCCACCAGCAATAGTTTCGCCAACAGAAGATTGCCTTTTCGATTCAATAAGTTGTACAGCCCTCGCCGTGGGATACGGATCACTGTCTTCTATAAACTGATTCCGGTCTAGTATTATTGATACTTCGCCCTCACACTCTTCGGTTCTAGCTAATCGTAAGCCATAGTGATTGATAAAGGATTTTAAATTTTCAATAGATTCGAAGGCAAGCCAGTTCATCATATCTTCTGCAGGGAATCGAGAACCACCTCTGGGCGCATAAGCTTTAACTATTCTAGCAAGTGCCCGAGCACGAACATCGTTGAAGTAACGCAATAGGATACATGCTTGAAGGTACGTGGCCTCTTCCATCACAAGCCTGAAGAACTTCACGTAGTTATTATTATCGATTGCATTAAACACTTTTATGGCGAAGATTATGGGCTCCGACTTCTGTATTTCGATTGGCAGCTGCTTAATCTGTGATAATAACAAAACATTATGTGAATTAAAACTACCATCCTAATAATATGAATAGGACCCTTTATTTTGTATGTACTAACCTCCCACCAAAAATTAGCATCACCAAGGTTGAGAAGCGCGACGTATCCTCTAAATTCTGCTTCTCTTGGCTTCTGTTCAGCACTAACATCAGAATACATGTGTTTTAATGTCTGAAGACATTTAGTAAGATTATCTGTGTTCAACTTTTGGTCGAACTGAGTGTGTTCAAGGTCAGCGAGCCGGGCGGCACAGTGCGCGTGGAATCTTGCGCATGCCTCCACCAAGTATATGGATTCTGGAAATTTTTAAGTTTAAAATAATTTCAAGTAAATATATGAACTAATATATATATATATTGTATTATTGCTTACCTGCACAACACATAGCCTGCTGTGTTATGTCCTTACGAATACCACGAAATCGATCCCACATGAAATGAAACCAATCAGCCAACGAAACCTAAAAAATACACATTTATTTATCACTAATGGATTTTACTTGTTTGTCGTATTACGTATGACTCAATCCTTATAAACGTCAATATTTTATAGGATATATTAAATAATAAGCATAAGATATGTTAAGACATTATTTATAAAAACAACGACATCCATACGAATATAGAGATGTAAATAACGGAAATATTCACCTGCCGTTTGGTATCGGCAATTTCATGTAGGAGGTAGGCGCAGGTGCGCATGAGCACGCTCGCGGGCCGCAGCTCGTAACACATGGGGATCTCCTGGTCGGCGGAGCTGCGGCTGTATTGCTTCACCGCTCGCCACGGCTCAAGCTCGCCATCCGAGTCCGGGACTGTTTCTAAGGTCATCACCTGGAAAGATTTTAAATATTATTGCTTTTATACTAACTTAATATATTTGTTTTTACTTTATCTGAGGTAAATAAAAAACTGGACAAATTTTGGCACATTAGAATAATATTCATAAGGCAAATGTCATCGAAACGAAAATGAAAGTAATGGAATCAAAAATATAATTATAAAAATGCACATAAACATAAAATATTATCAACCTGGTGTTCAGCTTGTCTGTGTAACAACTCTTTCTCAGGACACATGTCTCGACAGGTACCAATAGTAGCGCCACCCACTTTGATCCGCGATCCAGCGCCACCCCAGCTTCTCAATATCCTAAGATAATATAAAACCAAAACAAGTTTATTTTGAATAACATAACAATTTTATTATTACAGCCAGAGATTTGGAAAAAAGATAGATACTCCTGCCTTACATGGGATACAAGAATTGTAAATATTTATACTAGTTTTTAGTTACGGTAAGATAAATATGGAATAAAAACTGCTTTTAATCACTTGTTACCTGTCTCTTGCATCAAGGATCCGCCATTTCTCATCTGGTGTCACCGAAACCTTTGAACGTAGTTGGTGAAGTTCCAAGGCAGCCTCTGAAGTGCTGAGGCTTGTTTGTGTTGTCGCTATGACCACAGGGACGTCCATGACACTTGCAGGTTGAGCCCTAAACATTATGTATTGTAAGTTGACAAGTAATAGGTAGAGAACAAAATATTAATATTATTTTACAATATAGTTCCAGTCTTCTTTTAAGAAACCTCAAATCAAGTGCCAGCCAAGGGACCATTTATTTCTTTCAGGTAATATGGTTGTTGTTAAGTGATTGAGTGAAAAGTTTAAAAAATACTTAGAAAACAAGTAATATAAGTATTTTCAACTTTATCAGCGCACCGTTGATTCAATACTGTATATATTTCATTTAGATAATTAAATATGAAGCACTAGTAACATACACAGATGGTTTTTTCTCTCTGATCGGTAGTTTTTTCTTCAGTGGTGACGGTTTCATTACCCTGGGTGGCATCTTCAACTTCACTTGTTGTGTAACTGTTTTGATTTCAGGTTCAACATCCATTGCTGAAATATAATGACTTTATTTTAATGTAATAATTAATATATTTTTTACCTTATTTCTCTTAGTTCTCGATCTCATAATATATTTATATAGTATTTTTTAATTTAAATATAATAGACAGTAATAACATAAATTATGTCAACATTTTTAAACATAGGTAGGAATGAATTTCATAAATAGTTTTGTTTCCCATACATTTTTGACGTGTAACCCTATAGACTGGAGTCCCTCCCATAGCCGATAGTTCCTCTTCCACATCAGAATCTGGCACCCAATCTGGATCATTATCTGTCTTCACACTGCGTCTCCGCCTGAATATTATAGAATAATAATTTTGTTAAATAGAGGTAAGTTAGTTGCCATTCTTATAAAGGTAAAATTTTTTGTTATAAACATTATACACAGTACTTGTATTCATGTAAGTTAATAACTGTAAATTTTAAAACATAACAATACTTACCAAATAAGTAATATTAAGATAGTAATATAATAGTTATGTTAAACAAGCATTAAACACCTAGAACACTGTAATAAGCAGCATGACACTTACACCCTTGCCTTGCTGCGAGTAACATCAAACATGAAGCCATCATAGGCACCGGCATTTAACACTGCACGTTCCGAAGAGCTTGGTTGGTCGTACTCAATAATACACATGTGACGCTTGGGAAACAGACGGATCTTTTGAACGCGACCAAACTTGCTAAAGTGCTTTTTAGCAGTGGTAGCATCAAATAGACAATCTGGGACATTTATACATCTGAAAGGTAAACAAAATCTTATAATTTAACACATTGGATCTCTTTACATAACATTGGATATTTCCCTAACGTTAAATAACAAACAAATGTGATTATACTATATTCATTATTTAAATACATAATACTACTAAGTCTTGTTAGAAAACTTGTGATTCTTGGTTAGCATTTTCTGATATATTGAATAAGATCGTGATACAGACACTATGTTGGGGGTATTTCAACAACTTACGTGACAGATGTCTTAGGATTGATGGTGGCATCTTGAAGTGGACTTTTTAGTTTTTTACGAGGGCTTGTAGGGGACTGCATGTTGATCCTTTACACGAGTGTGTTACACAAAAACACCATTAAGACATTGTTATAAACATAGATCGCAGATTCTAAACACGAGGTCGTTACATCTTACCACTGCATTACAATTATAGATTAAGTGAATTTGACTTCTTGAGTAGTTATATTTAAAATGGTGGTATTCAAAATGTTTTACTTTAAGTTTAGTTAATTAGAAACCAAAAATACTGGATAGATCCTCAAATAAATTACTGAACGTTTGACACTTGACAGCGTCTGTCTGCCTTGAAATTTCTTCTAAGCGCACGTAATTTTTCCTACCACAGGATATAAAAACCACAGAATGAGAGATTAGATATCTTAGTCGATTAAAAAAAAAATCTGAATGATACCGGCGTACACCTTACGCCGGTATCATTCAGAATTTTTTTATATGCATTTCAAACATTGAGATAAATACACAAATGGTTTATTGTATCAGAGATTTCCAACATCTTTCCACTATTTATTGTCATTTACAAGCTTCTACTACAGTTGTCAGGATATTTGCCTTTGCTGGAAATAACTCTATAATTCATGTAATATGTAATAAAAAGATTATTTTTTTTATAATAAAATTAAACACTAAATTCAGAAATCTCAAATGGTATTTTCCCATTGATTTAAATAAAATTTGAATATAATACTATGTACTAGTATTATATTCAAATTTTATTTATTTTATCCGATAGATGTCAGTGATCTAATTTTTGAACAACTGAACATGCAATATGCACATTACTTGTTTTTTTAATAGATGGTAAATCCTAGCACGTGCACGTGGAATACATTGCGCTGAGACATTGCGATATTACATATTATAATTTTTTAACAGACTTCAAAAAGGAGGAGATTCTAAATTAATATAATTACTAGCTGTTGCCCGCGACTTCGTCCGCGTGAATTTCGTTGTATGAAAAATAGATGTTGGTCGATTCTCAGACCTACTCAATACGCTCACAAAATTTCATGAGAATCGGTCTAGCCGTTTCGGAGGAGTATGGGAACGAAAACTGTGACACGAAAATTTTATATATATAGATGTTTGTAACACGATATCTTCGTCAATTATGAGCCGATTTTTATGTTTTGATTTTTTATTTTTATTATGTTTAGGCTTGTTACTAATATTCTATTAGCTAAAAATTATAGTAATGCAATTATGAGGTACGAAACGTGATGTATTTTGAACTCAATGTTTAAGGCTAAAATATAGTCTATTTAAAAAATGTAGGCATTTTATGCTACTAAGTTGATTTATTCATATACATAAATAATGCGTTACAATGGTTTTGTAGTGAAATACATGCGAATATAGGCGAAATACGTGAACCACGTTTTCGTACCGGGACCGGGACATACGCACAGGCAAGGGTTTGGCGGCTCTTACCATGTGCCGGTATGTCTCGCAGACGAGATCTATTAATTGATCTTCAACTACCAAAAGTACCAAACGAGCCAAGAATGGTGTACAAGGGAATGGGAAATGGGAATGCAAGCTAAAGCTCATAATATTATTCGCTCTGAAGGAGCTCTGTGCCCTTAGCACGAATATTATAGATTATCGTCACGTATTTGTATGGAGTAAACTATTCTATAACGTTAACTATTCGATAGTCAAAAATATTCGTGCTAAGGGCACTGACTGCTTAACCGGTCGTTTGGCGAGACTTAATAAAACGCCTCCAGCCAGGAGTGACGACTCCTAATGTATTCGCTGACTTATACTTTCAGCGGGAATACAATGTTAGCGCGAACTAAAAAAAGAGGGCAAAACGCCATCTATCGAGTTCGTCGGTAGTATGGGAGCGTATAAAATCAAAGGAAATATATTTTTTATTATGACTGTAAACATTTGAGTTTAGTTTTAGAATGGTTTCAATATTTTTGTTTCGTCATTTGGAAGGATTTAGGCGTCGCTGGCTTTCATAGCCATTTTATTGGCTAAGAGTGCGCCTATGCCTTCGCTAGGTTTGATTCTGTTTGAATTAGTGGATTAATCTTTAAATTATATGCTATTCAATCACTGAACTTGTTATGCGGTTTACAGTTAATACCATTTCATGGTTTTGTAAAATTTTGCCCTAAATGCCTTTAAAGTTGACGAGTGCGTTAAAACGTTCATAATGGTTTATTAAAATTTTGCTTTCGCTCGAGCTTTAAATTAGTTTAAATATAAATACTAAGTTACATAGAGGTACCTAGTTCATTTACAATAAACGATTGACTTTCAATTTTGGTGCTTAGGGAAAGTGACAAAGTTCGCGTACGTCAAATAAGTAAAAGAAGCTGCTAGCTTAAACTTGTTATTACCTCTGATAGTTAAGTTTTTTTTTATATTTGCATGAATGTAGGCACGAGTGCATGAACGCAGCTGGCAAAAGGTTGCCACACATTACAGAGGACGTGAGCTGCAACACAAACATCCACGTGTTAGACGTTGTATCAAATTTACATCGACTGCCGAAGAACTAACTAGGTACCTAGTTAGGTATAAGTATTAACATTTATATAATAGTAGGATGTGTCTATCATTACGGATTTGCATTCTATGACAATTCCACAATCTTCAGGATATACTATGAAGCATCTGGCCGTCGCTCCGTGTATTAGGCCCACCCTAACATGTTAGTAGGGAAAGAGCCAAGCTGATGAAGATTTTTCCCATAGATGTTGCATCAGAATCATAGTTTTACTAAAGAACGTTATTAAAGAAAATATAGTTAAGTCTCATTTTATTATACAACAAAATCTTATGTCCTAAGATTTTTCTTATAAGGAAACAACATAAACTCAAATAGAATGGGGCTGCATAGAATTGTGTGACGACAGCATGCGGTGACCACAAATGATGTAACGACATTCCGTAGAGCAAAGCGCGCTGTAGTTCCGGATCGTACCGGATGTACCTCAGGTACCTGTCACTTTCTAACTCTACCATTTTGGCAATTTTCATTCATGTGCGAGCTATAGCCAAACCGTTGCCAAGTGCCATTTAGCGTGGCATCTTACCTGGGCTGGCTGGCTATAATGTTTCACACGACTCTACATTTAAGCAAAGAAAATTTACTGTGAACTAAAAGAAGAAAGTAGATAGTTCTTGGATATCATCGGTGTTGCATTGTTGATTACTGTTAATTTAATGAGGTAATGTACCTAAATAAGCTCTTGTGAGTTGCTTCAATCAAATCGATCAAGAAAACTAACCATAAAATTTTAATTGCTCATAGACATTAACCACAGCTATATAAGTAAGGATATTAATTTTGTTTCTATTAACGATAAATGATTATAACTTTACTGTACTTTACGATACTTAAGTTTGGTATGTTAGTGAAGTTTCAAGAAAACTCATTAAGTCAGCACCATATTTTGTAGATCGTAAAAACAATTAGGTATTCCTGCTATTTTGCCGAGCAAAGTTTCAAACTTGATTCTTCTTTGACAACAACATTTAGTTCAATGCTCATTATCAAGTAATATAAACAAATATGTTGATCCATAATGGGAGAAGGAGCTGTTTAGGCGTTCCGATGGTGTTGAGTGCGGTGAATCACCTCGGCACGTGACGTCATCGCTATAAATTCGGGTGTCACATTCCGTTGGCAGGCGCATGCGGTTATATAAAAGAAAGTGGCGCGGCCGCGCGACGACCTTGCTGGGTGAAAGGCGTGGCGCAAGTGGCACAGCCGGAACTCGCTCTTCCCACGGACCGATCCCGCGCCTCTCGCCCGCCATGCCGTTATGCGCCCGCGCAACTTTCGGTAACCGGTTTGATGTTAGCAAAAAAATGCACTAGGCATGCTTGGACCGGTGCCAGTTTGGAGGATTCCGAGCGGTGGACATAAAACACGGAATGTTGCAAATGATCTATATCGCTATCTACGTGAAAGCTTGTTTACTTCCAGGCATTTCTGACGTCTATTGTTTGTAAAAATGGCATAATGCATTTGGCAAAGGAAAATATTGTTATAAATATTGACACTTACTCAAAATAAGTTTTGCCTGTGCGCTTTATTCTCTCCCACTCTACTATCCATAATATTTATCGTGCACTTTTCAAGTTCTGGAGCTCAAAGTTCCTACATAACGTAAAACAAAATATTTATAATCCTTCAACATAAAGGACCACAAGACGCTTGTTCCACGCGCAACATATGCGTCATCCAAAAAATTGATACAAGAATCACGCGCTTGTGCTATAACCTGGTAGATAGCTAAAACATTATCGTCGGTCAATGAGAGAGATCCGTAGAATCATCTTGGACAGTATTGCAATTGCAAAGACTCATTGAAAAGTAATTTTGTTAACGCCGTAAAAGGCATATCAATGGTTTATTGACCGGGTTGTTATTAAATACTTAGAGAAGTCTTGTCAGAGTTACATGACTAGCCTTACCTACACACAACTAATAGTCAAGAATAGTTCCGTTCTAAAATGGCTATGTAGTCAGAACTAAGAAAAAAGAAACTGCATCACCAGTTACTCTGCCAAAAAACATACAGCCCTTTTAAAATATTGGTGACTCCTTGAGCTCTTATTAAACTGGTACCCTGTTGTTTTTACCAATAATATAGGAAGTACCTTTCAAAAATAATTTCTCGATAATGACCTTCACAAGGTTTGTAGTCTTTAACAGGTAGGTATCGTGCCGCAAATACCGCGTCCAATGGGGGAAATCGCCTGACAAAAAACAAAGGTTTAATAGCTAGAAAAGAATATAATATACTTAATTACCTGTATTGAGTTGGATCCCTTAAATTATTCGTCACGATCTGTATCTGGTTTTCCTGTTTACAAGCCTAATAATATCATACAGTATAAAGGTTGTTCCTGCACTGCTGTCATGTACCAACACTGTATTTTTTATTTAATAAGTCTTCATTTATTTATCCCGTTAGAATTTTTATTTAGAAAGTAGATTAAGATAGCAAAAGCAATACATTGTTTTTGTTTCTATTGTGTAAAGACATGTAAGTATAGCTCAACACTGCATTTATAACTAAACTAAACAAGAAAGGCTGAAGCTGCAGCACGATAATATTCTAAAAAGTTTCATAGTAAGTACACAGATTCTGTGTCAAACGTTTAACCTCTTCGAATCTTCGCAGTGTACATTATAAGTAGTGTATAATACAAAAATATGATATTGCGTAGATAGAGTCTATGACGGTGCCTGGAAATAGATAAAAATATGTGAATAAGAAACTGGCTTCATTGTAATTTTACAAATAAGTTAATATACTTTTGCTGTCGTCTGTTCCTCCCAAGACAGGCTCCGTAGGCTCTACCAAGCCGCGCTGCAACATTCAGTCCTCCGTCATTCACTAACAATTTGTCACAGTCATTTCATATTTTCACATTATTTATTGTATAGACAGTGTGCAATAAGTATTTAATTCAATCACAATTTCTTGTCGTAAAAGCCTTATGCCTATGCTATAATTGGAAACCGCAATATGCACTTTTTGCAGCGACTAGCAATTAACATTTTTATTAAAAAGAAGGCTGTATTCCCATATATATTGAACGAGGCTTGTAATTGTGCAAGAGAGATGGAATATAGTGATGTTCGTAGTCGTGTTGGCCTAGAATTTAGACAATTTCCGATTGCCACGGTCGGTCCGGGCGGGGAGGCGGCATCGCCTAGCAACAGATAGACACGATCTGCGCACACGCTTACTTTTAAGGAAAATTGGCTTTGTACTCACTACGGAGCTTGTTTATTTCGCAAATCACGGAAATTGAACAAGAAATGTTTTTGAAAGTTAGGTTTTGAGTTTTACGGCTAGTAAAGCATAGGAAGTTTGGGTGTCAGTTACAGGTTAAAATGAAATCAGATAGTACGTAAAAATAATGTTCTATTTGATGGAATTAAGTTCAACCGTTGTGCGATGCAGAAGCTATACGGTTTTCCCGTCACTTTCCAACAATTTTATCTGGAAACATACCTCCTTAGTTGCAGCAGTGCTAGCTGTACACCGATCAGACTACCTAACGGTGAAGACAGAATTAACTGCCTGTATCTTTACAGCTAGTACAAGGCCGCTTGAAATAAACAAACAAAAAACTACTTATACCTTAATTCAGTAAGTAGGTATTATGTTAACTTCATTCAAGATCTAGGACAATATATCATTATTGTCTGAATTCTTATCTAATCAGGACAGATAATGGTTCGTTATATAACTGATTGAGGAATACCTCGGCTTATCAAACAGTATTTAGGTTGCTCGTCGTGGTAAATATGAAATTTTTTCATTAGGTAAGAGCTTTTTTCCTAAAATAAGAAGAGACTTCAAATTCTGCCCTGATATGGGCTAAGTTAAGAAGATTTTGCACATTATGAGTGAGCTATAAGCTAAATGGATGCAAAACCGATAAAAAAACAGACATGAATCGTTTATTTAACACATGCACTACTTTGCACATGGTAAAAGCGTTCGTCACAAACATTTTTTGGTTATGTCAAAACGGATGTGCGTTTGACATGTGGTCCATTATTAACATTTGTGTATTAAAGATAAGTAGATGTACGCATCAATATAGAATATGGATGTGTTAGGTGTGTAAGATATTGGCTTGAATTGTGTCTCGAGTGAGAGGTTCACCTGCTTCAGCAGAAAGCCGCAAGCAATACGGAGCGGCGCGTGCGGCGGCCGCGAACCCGGATGCGGGCAAATGACGTAACGCAGCCTTTGCTCCCCCCCATCCCCCCACCCCGACAGCCCCGCACCGCGCTTGCTCCGCGACAACCGCGCCCCCCTCACTGCACCCACCTCTCGTGTCTGGTCGACCGTCTGAGCCGACATTGCCGCGCTTTGATCTCATGTTAGCCTGTCTTGTCAATGCTCCACTTATTTAATTAATCCCTTATACGGCGCTAGAGGGGCGATAGTCGGTTCCTGGGTGTAACTATCTCAACAGTCGCAACATACAGTTAGGTAGACTTCCTCTGATTATGGTGAGATAGATTGCTATCTCGTACAAACTGAGGGGTGAACATTAACATTGTTGATTAAAGATATACCCAATAATAGATATCTTTTAGAGAGATCAAATTAATTAATTAAGTTTCTGTATACCTAAGTATCAAGTAATAATTAAAAAACAATTGCGTAGCACACCTACCGAGTCACTGTTGGAGAGCTAGTACATAAATGTATGTTTAAAATAAAGTACCAAGTCTTTGTAATTATACAATTATAGTGGAAAAATGTGTAATTATAAATGATTATTTATGAGCTCTGCATGTCCGACGAATCATAAAAGTCACCCCGTCTGTACCCGTGTGGGTCGCAGTACGGTCACCAATCCATTAGCCAACTGTGGTAGGTATCGCAATAGCATTATTCATACATATTATTAAATATGATGTCAATCTTTAGGAGAAGAATCTCATGCCTGCGGTTGAAAAAAAATAACAATGTAGTAGATAATCATTTTATACCCTGTCTATAATCAATTGTCCCACTATAGGACAAAGATTTCTTTCCTGTTGGTACAGAGAAATAATAAGCATTGATCACTAATCTTGGAATCTGCGAGTTAGCGATTAGATAACATTAAATTCTCCATAACATGCTAGCAACCTGCAGCTTGGTGCACACGGGTCCATTGTCCATCAACCAATGGGCCGCCTTAACATTATAACTCTCATAATACTTCACAAACTTCTATTAGAAGGAAACTATAAATATTACTTACAATTCGTAGACCATTATAAAGATTAACGTATAGTAGGTCAATATTTTAAGTGGCAACGTCGGTAGACCGCCAGAAAATTATTCTCGAGTCTAATTAGCGAACATGCCTCGAAATATAATTATTATTTGAAATTATAAAGTAACGTCGGCTACCCGTCACGGTCTGTGGCTAGGACGTTGACGTACACTTTGCTTTTAATTAAGTATTTTTTTAGTTTTCATTTCATTTTATGACCCGACTTTATTTGAACGTAATGTTTGAAAAAACTTGTGTGTGTATTTAGATAATATTAACAGCATACAGTAAGAACGTGAAGTAAATTGAATTAGTAAGTTAGGTAATTATGCTTACCATTATTTTAATGAGTTAAAACGGATGGGCTTCAGTGACGACACTAAATTAACATTATCATGATTATTTTCACAGTTATGTACTAACTTATCCAAAGACTGTAGCATAATATTTTTTTAAGTTGCATAAATCGTAGATAATGATAACGATAGTGCATACATCTCAGCATCTCAGCAAAATTGGTCCTAGCATTATTTTAAAAGCATTCAAACTCCACTAATTGCTTCTTGTGATTTGGTCTAAAATAGTCAAAATCACAAGAAGCAATTAGTGGAGTTTGAATGCTTTTAAAATAATGCTAGGACCAATTTTGCTGAGATGCTGAGATGTATGCACTATCGTTATCATTATCTACGATTTATGCAACTTAAAAAAATATTATGATTTTGACTATTTTAGACCAAATCACAGTGTGAACTAATAGGCAAATTCTATATTCCTATTTATTTCAATGTTACATTTTCACTCCAGAATGTCATACGAAAACAGTTGCTCTATGTTTACATTAATATAATAATTCCTTCAACTAGACAACAAATAAGTCGTTTGAAGTTGACTAAGATGCTCTACTTCGAAACGCATAATTTCTAGAAAACACAAGCGGTCAACATGACAGTGGGACATCGGCGTGCTGTGACTATATAATGAGCGGGACCGAAATAAAAACAACCTTGTGTGTGATCAGTGAAATGAGTACATCACGCAACCTCTGAATCATAGCCAGTCGACACAAAGAGCAGAGGTGAGTCAAACGTGGGGTTACTATCATTCTGGATAAAACCGGATTTACTAGAAGGCGTTTGAAGTGTTTTTTGTGGAGCCTCAAGGATGCCGGGTGTCGACAAGACGTTGGAGCTGATACTACATAAAAACTTCGCAGTATAAATAGACTGCTGAGTGCACGATAGGGTTACAGACATGCTAGATTGAACTGAGAAATATCAATACATAATATCACCTAAATCCTACCAATAAAATAACTATTCTAAAAATCCAGTATGCAATAAACTATATTACTAATGCTGTCGTTGACTAATTCATTTTTCAGGGAAATTATCCTGCTTTAAAATTGTTTACTGGGATCTCTAGTGGTATTGTATGAATCATATTCATTATCTGCTGGTCGCTCTCCCTGCCTCATCACAAATGCGACGAATAAAGGGAAAAACGTTAATTACATTAAGATGTTTTCCTCAACACTAGGTACTTTAAATTAGTAATAAACCATTCTACAGTGTCGGTCTACAGTGTGCTTTTACCAATCATCTTATCTGTTTCGCGGTTTTTACTATGTATCGGTATGAATGCCACATTTAATTAGATTCTAATTAAAATCGAATCATTAGCGTGTATAAAAAAACAGCAAAGTTCGTTCCAGAATAGCCAATTAATATAGACTCGTAGCAGTTGTGTCGGACGAGATGAAACTCTTGATAGGATCATATCGCGTTGTGAGACCGTGGCTTAGCTGCAAATCCAGCTGACTGTAGAGCAATGAAAGCTAGCAACACATTGTTTATCATTTATATTCGTGATACTTACTGAGTATTAGCAAAGCTTCAATTCGTAATGGTATGTAAAGCGTATAAGTATGTATTCATAATTCGCACGGCCGCCGATCCCCTGCTTAACAATGTAAGGCGGCGGCATTCCTCAAGGTCGGTCGTTCCTTCCTCGTAGATATCACGTAGGCAGTTGTTATGTCGAACACATACAATCTAAATTACCGCTGGATAGTTCGATGAGAGCTTGTTTTTGTTGCAGCCTTTAATACCTACCAAGTAATGTACCACAAACGTAAAGTGACATGAGAGACTCAACAATTTTCAAAGAATTTTACCTAGTATGAAACTGAAACCTGCCCTCATAAATTACTTGCAAAGCCCTAATTCAATAAAGTTAGTTGTGTATTATTCATTATAATGTTACATTATTCATTGTCAACGTTGAGTTAAATCGTTAGTGTGCTGATTATAAATTGTGCGTGCCGTTGCATATTAGTAAATCAATTCATTACAATACAGGGGTTCAACAATGTGCTTTGGCTACGTAAATCTAATACCTCAGAGTCGGGTCGCATGCCGATGCTTAGAGCCAGTCCAATGGGACAGATCGTGTCCGTGCAACCTCTAGCAATGCAATGCTATGCTATTGGGTGAATCGTGCTATACAGGGCTGTCTAATGTTGCATAAATCTTTGTATACCTCTGGTGAACAAGATAGACAAATGCTCCTAAATGTTTGGTAGAAATATAGGGGGTTACTTTACTCAATATTTTTACTAATTAATCAAATTATTACCTGTCTGGCTCTCAATATAATTAGTAAATTTTGTTTTGTTTACCTAAAATAATGTTTTAATTTTTATTTTATTTATTAGTTGTTCATGTAGCATGAAAATAATGTATAATTATCCAAATAAGTTTATAAAAATTGTAAACACGCAACAAGCAAACACTACAGTTTTGTCCACACCGACCTAAAAGTTTCCAGTCTAAAATTATTTCTTTGTGGCTTATATAGGTAGTTCCTTAGGTATTTAAATAATTAGCAGTATGATAAACTACATAAAAAATATAGAGTCGAGCAATGTGCATCTATATTTAAACACAGAAGTTATCTTCGTGACCTTACAACATTGACGAATGTTGAATTCGTAGTTAATAGGTTAACGTCACTGACTCGATAGCCATTTAAGCTGGCATGTCTACGTCTTTTGTTTTGGGTATTATATCATATATGTATAACAGTGTTTTATCAGTCTGTTGCTTTTACCTGTATAGCCATAATATCCACATAAAACCGGCCTAAAACCTCACAGAAGACGACAGTTATTTTGAATCTCTACTATTATTATAAACGTAAAAGTTTGGATGTATGTTGATGGATGGATGTTTGTTACTCTTTTACGTAAAAACTACTGAATGGATTTTAATGATAGTTCATATGGAGGTAGCTGACACCCTGGATTAACACATTGGCTGCTTTTTATCCCGAAAAAATACAGTGGGTAACACCGCGGGGCGCAGCTAGTAATTTTATAATTCTGTCATTATAATGAGCATAGGCTAGGGTATAGCTGGTAAGATTCCCATGACGAGACTTTCACTATTACACTACGAAGCCCACGCGAACAATAAACCGAGAGAACTCTAATACTATAGTTTAGACATAGTATCTTGATGATACGATGCACAACGACGAGGAGCAGGAGTCAGGAGGTCACGGCTTCTGTAATCTCGTCGCCTGGATGATATCAGCCAGCCCTACTGGTATTTGCCAGTGCAATGGCAGCAACGGTACCCGGCCTCCGCGGCGGTTAAGGGCGAGCCCTGAATGCAGTCCGACTAGTTTCTCCTTTGCGCGAGGAATGTCACCTACATGCTATACATCTTACGGGATTTTATTTGTTATGTGCTGCTCTAGGTCTGATGCAGTTCCTATATGTTCTAGCTGACATTATTATCAGTAGAGTTCTTTCAGTTGATTAGACAGGTGCTTTTGGAGGCAACCATGCCTTCGAGACACAGGGGAAGCGCATTCTTCAATTTGAGATATCTATCAAATTCGTATTGTCTTTTTTTTCAAACAATTTAGTTTTTCTTTAACCTTTTCAACAATATAATTGAGGAACATTGCGGTAAATTAAGTATGTAATATGTTGAGTGTATTCGATACATTATGCGTTTAAATATGCATAGAGAAATTTAATACCTTCCGTGAATGTAGCATTCTCCGTTTAACAAGTGATAAGAATAGGCGGCATATTCAATGACAGTACGATCTGGTTTCTGAAATGGCTCCGAGGCTCGACTCACGCGCCGCGAAGAGAAATCATAGATTCGACAGCTGTTGCTAAGCAACACTAGCAACAGTGGTATCGCTGGGCATACTGTTTTTAATCGCTATTTAATTTAAACTAACGCACGTTCCAAGCTGGTAGGTTCAATAATTTGTTCGGTCTCCATTTAAAGCTGGCGCTAAAATTATTAGAACATTATTCAACATAGCAACACACTTATTGTAAATATTTCGCAAATTAATAAGCATGTAGTGTCGTACGTTTCTGTGTTTATTTTGAACATGTAGTTTCATTTCAGAGGGCAATCAAATATAGTTCGTTCTAAATATAATGTTAGGTTTGGCACGTGTGTTAAGGTAATAACATGACGCAAGCAGTGCACATGAGATGCTGGCCGGAGTCGGTGAATGATGGCAAGTTTGCGCACAAGACATAATGCGCGCGCTCCGTGACGAATCCAATATGGCGGTTTGGCGCGGTTTGGCGGTCGTTCACCCGCACCCGGCCGAATCTTGGATCCACGCAACGTTACATTTTGATAACTCACACTATATTTAACATTGATTTACTTAGTTAGTATACATAACATTAAGTTATAGAGAGTTAATTTAGTGATGGTACGATTTTATTTTTGTAAGCTTTTTATAACTTCTTGTTCATTACTAACTAATTTGAATACAAAAGTTTAAAGCTTCTTTAATTTATTTACTACTTACTTACTTTGACTTATCTCTAATTAAAATATCTTGTTAAACAAAGGAAAGGGTGATAATTATTCATTAACATGTCGATGGTCTACTAATGTAAAGTTCACATGTTATTTTATTAAGTTACATACTTAAAAACATAACATTATTTATTACCTGCCCATCTACTATCTGCACATGCAAAATCTCTGGCTGTGGTACCTAATATTAATTTTATGGGCATGATTCAAAGCTATCTTAAAAGGACATCTGTAAAGTAAAAAGCATCGACTCTATGACAGGCATCACTAGTGGGTTAAAAAGAAAAAGAAATAACCCATTACGAGTGGTTTCTTGGTACGAATGTGCTGGAGGTAGGGTGTTGAACGACTGCGAGCACTGTGAGGACCAATGCGAGGGCCGCTGACGACACCCGCGCCCTCCCGAGAGTGACTCACCGTCCTCGCCGACCTCACGGAGGTCTGCCTTGTTTATTGCCGCGGTGAATGGTGCTCTAACGATATGCAACGCTGAGAATTACGAACAAAACTTTATAGATCATGAGAACATTACTTTTTACAATTGATTTACTTTTTTATTTTACTTTTCATTAAAAAAACGTCGTCCCATACTAAGAATGTCTCCTGTATCGTAGTTGCATTTCACAAACATGAAATATCACATACACAAACACCCGGACTCGGGACAAACATCTGCGGATCGCACAAATGATTGTCCCTTGCGGGAATCGAACCCGCAACCCTGAGTTATTGACCTTCTTTTTTAGAGACGATCGTTGGTTATATATTACCAGTTAGTATGAAAATTCTTGCTCTACATTTCGCCTTTTTTCTGTTTATCTTTTGCACCCTTTTTTTATTCTGAAGCAGTCCTATCCATGCCGTTACATTATTCCATGAAATTATATGCTTAAAGGTCATATAAATGCAGCTTAAAATTGTTAGAATTAAATGCTTCTAATTTGTACTTAGGTACGTTCAGCCAAGTTACGCGTCAGACGTCAATCAATACCAATTCATTGTAGCCATCTACAGACGGAGGTCACCTACGATACGCTACGTCTCCCAAAGAAGATTTTAACAAGCACGATACAGCTAAGCTGTGAAGCTGTGATCCAGAATATATTTATTTTAGCACAGATAAAGTACCTCTATTAGCATGGATACTCTGAAGGTATAACTAAAGAGTAATTTACTATATTTAAAATTGTAATAAGGCCAGTCCTCTTTGTGGCCCACAGGAACATATTCGAATGTCTTAATGATCAATGGCTATACAAGGCCACACAAAATTAGATCCTCCTCCGAAAGTTTCGCTGTTCTTACGTGACAACTTGTTATATATATATATCCAGACCGTATTCGGCCACAGCGACTTAGGATTTTTACTGGTGAGAGCTTCGATGGTGTGCTCTCAGGTGGCTGACGTATCCGATCTTTGCTGTAAATGTGCGACCACATTCGCTGCAAGTCAGCACCCCTCCGACATAATTATAATGGTAGGCCGCAGGTGGTCGGGCCTTGAGCTCGTCTCGCTTGGTGTCGAGCTCTTCCCTTCGTTTTTCCTCGTACTCTAACACCTTAGTGTTAACAGTACGCCTCCACAGTGACCGGTCTGTTGCCATCACCTCCCACTGTGACGGACGTACGTCACACCTTTTCATGTGACGCTTAAGCACGTCCTTATACCGCAGGAATTGGCCGCCTCGTTTCCGCTTACCATCCTGCAGTTCGGAGTAGAATATGTGCTTAGCCACTCTGTCGTTGGACATTCTGGAGACATGGCCACACCACCGCAGCTGCCGCCGCATTAGATAAGCCTCTATTCCACTGACATCAGCTCGCCGCAGAACTGCCGTGTTTCGTACACGGTCTGACCAATGGATGTTCATAATGTCACGTAGGCACTTCAGATGGAATCTATCTAATATGCGGATATGCTTGCGATATGGTACCCACGTTTCAGAGGCATACAGGAGGTTTGGAAGAACGATAGCCATGTACACAGATATTTTTGTATGCGTTTTTATGTCATGTGAGCGAAACACCTTGGGACGAAGCCTACCAAAGACCGCAGCAGCTGCTCCAATTCTGCTGTTGATTTCGTCATCAATGAGGCACTTTGATGTTATGGTGCTGCCCAGATATTTGAACTTGTCTACCGGCTTAAGCGAGTCTTCACCGATTTTGATCTCGACTGGGGAGTTGTTTAGAGCCAATACTTCAGTTTTCTTAACATTTATCTTAAGACCAAATCGGTGACACGACTTATTAAGACTCGACATAAGCCTTTGTAGACTTTCTGGAGATTCCGCCACAAAACATAAATCGTCTGCATACATCATCTCAGTGATAGTCGCGTGAGATACTTTAGTGTGAGCTTTTAATCTAGAGAGATTAAAAACTCCACCACCATCAATGCGATAACGAACACGAATGCCCTCGGACAAGGTTTGCAAGGCTTCCCGAACTACAACTGCAAAGTACAGAGCGAACAGAGTTGGAGCGAGTACACACCCCTGCTTCACACCACAGCTTACTTGAAAGAACTCTGAGTTCTCGCCCTGCACATTAACGCAGCACTGCATATCGTCATGCAGGAGACGGATCATTCTTACAAACTTTTCCGTGCATCCAAGTTTTATGAGTACAGCCCAAAGAGCTTTTCGAGGCACGCTGTCGAAAGCTTTTTCCAGGTCAACAAAACATAGATATAGAGGCTGACCCTGCTCACGACTTTTTTCTTGTAGTTGGCGTACAGAAAAAATTGCGTCACACGTTCCTCTACTAGGCCGAAATCCAAATTGAGTTTCAGGTAGTATGTTTTCGGACAAGGGCATTAAACGGTTCAGCAAGATTCGAGCAAAGACTTTTCCTGGAGTAGTCAACAGAGAAATCCCTCTGTAAGAATTGCAATCAGCTCTGTCACCCTTGTTCTTATATAGAGAGCAAATAATAGAAACCTTAAAGTCGTCAGGTACTTGCTCTTCATACCAGAGTCGAGAAAATAGCTTCCAGAGTGCCTCATGCAATTCCGATCCTCCGTACTTCAACAGTTCTCCAGGAATATTGTCAATGCCTACCGCTCTTTGGTTCTGCTGTTGTTGAACAGCGACGATAACCTCGCGCAGAGATAGTGGGTCGTCCAGGACGTTAGATGTTGGGAGAGAAGGTATAGAGCAGATGTGAGAAAAGTCCACAGCTCGATCAACATTCAGCAAGTTGTTAAAGTGCTCTGCCCAGCGATTGAGTACATCTTGTTTGTTAGTAAGTAAGTTTGTGTTGTCTAACGAGCGTAAGGGTACTCTAGTCCGTCTTGTTATACCAGTAAGCTTGCGAATCTCATCATAGAATGAACCTAGCTGGTTGGTATCTGCGAGCCATTGCATGCGCTCCGCTTTATCTTTCCACCACTTGCTCTTTACCTGCCGTACATATCTACGTAACTCAGCGTGACTTTGCTTAACGCGCTCCGCCTGTCGATCGTTACGGTGCTGTCGCAGGAGGGAGCGATGTTTCTGAATTGCTTCAGATAGTACGTCGTCATTGTCATCAAACCAATCCTCGTGTCTACTGGATTTAGTACCCAATATTTCCGAGGCGGTGGTGACTAAACTAGACGAAAGCGATTGCCAGTTGGTAACAGCAGTATTTTTCTCAAGATCCAGCGACCGAATCGTACCACCAATTGCCTGAGCATAGGTCTCTCGTATTTCTCGACTCTGTAACTTCCCTACGTCGAGACGTTTAGGCTTAAACACTTGCGATCTTCGTGGGCGACGCAGGCAGATCTTAACTTTGGTGACGACAAGCCTGTGATCGGTGGAGCAAATTGTATTAGCATCACGCATAACACGTGTGACATGTACTTGGGAGATATCTTTTTGTCGAACTATCACATAGTCAATTAGATGCCAGTGTTTCGACCTAGGATGCATCCACGTAGTTTTATATTTTGCTGGAAGTCTAAACATGGTATTGGTGATAGCCAGCTGGAATTGGGCACACAGAGACAGAAGGAGTTCTCCGTTGCTGTTCATGTTCCCAACACCATGTCTTCCCAAGACTCTAGGCCAGGCTTCGAAGTCACGCCCAACTCTTGCATTAAAGTCGCCCATTAAAAGTACTTGCTCTCTAGAGGAGATCCTAGAGAGTGCTTGGGTGACCTCTTCATAAAACTTAGCCTTGATGTCATCGTTTTTGTCCATAGTTGGTGCATATGCACTAATGACGTTAAGGTGGTTTCCATTAGCCAAGTGCAAGCGCAGCGTAGTGACGCGGTCCGAGATGTGAATAGGACACTCCTCCATTTTTAAAGCAATGTCATTTTTGATCGCGAAGCCAACACCAGACCTCCTGGGTTCTGATAGCGGGGTTCCTTTCCAAAAGAAAGTATACCCACCCAGACGCTCTGTTCTTTCCCCCTCATCAGCTAGATGTGTCTCACTGAGAGCAGCAATATCTACATCATAGCGTCGAAGTTCTCGGGCAACAAGAGCGGTTTTACGAGGAAGGCATAGGTTAGAATCACGATCAAGTAGAGTTCGTACATTCCACGCTGCAAAGGTCATGTTCCTGGTTTGATTTGTTTTATGGTTTCTTTTCTGTTCTTTTCGACCACGTGTTGAATGATGCAGAGACAGCCGCGGTTACTCTCTCTGTTTATGGTGGGTTAAGCCTTTTTTAGGACACCTTTTCTAGTCCCCTCCCCGGATTGGGGAAAGCAGGGCCCCTCTGAATAGAGCTGCTTTGTCATTTAGGGTGCTGCCGAATCGCACTGTTATCCCAGTGCAGTGCTAAAGCGACCACATGCCCTAAACCGCCAATGTGCAGACATCAGACAAAGCCTGGTAGCATCACAACCAGACCTCTCTACCTCTGTCCATCGCCACTGGACTTTATGTCAAATCGGAGTCCTTTTCAAAAATCCAAGTCAGTTGCGCAGGAGATATTTAAGTGCACGATGCATAGGATGCCTGTGTGCGCGCAAACACAGGTGCACTCTTACCCCTACCTCCCTGAATCCGATGGAACGGAGGACCGCTACAACCGGAGAGAGATAGGAGTGTGGGTAGAGATTAGCCAGTCAGCAGGATGGTAACTAGGCTGACTGTCCAGGGTGCGCCGGACATACATAAGTACAGTCACTCGAGGAGGCTCTCTACGTACACCCGACACTTGACACTTGACCGTGACAACTTGTAATCACGTGATTATTCACCACTTAGCATAAACAATATTTGCCACAGTTCATAGTTCATTGCTGCTTACTAAAACTAAAAGTTTTGTCACTAACGTATAAAACAGTCAATGAATCGCGAGCAATAAAACAAAGTCTTATCTAAAATGGAAAAAACAACACGCGGATGCTGTGAAACCAGATTTGTGGGCAGGTGTGAGTCATACACCGATATATTGATTGTACACCAGAAGATAATTTTATTTGGCTCCGTCCAGTTTGTCGCATTTTTTGGCTAGCTGCACCCACGTTGAATAGTTTTGAAGCCCACTGCTAAAATATGTTAGCTCGTAAATTTCATAAAAATATGAACATTATGAACGCCATTTTATAATCAACAATATTCCTTGTAATCAGAGTCAAATTGACAAAAGTAATGACGCGTACAAAACATTTTATTAGAATTAGTCACTTTAATAATGATATCTCTCCTTAGTAATAGATAACACAGTTACTAATGATATCTGGCTTGTCCTTAATCTACAGACATGTATCCATTAGAATGTTATCTTTCACAGTAATAGGTAAAATCTGGATATGTGGAGTGTTCTACTACTGTTCATAAGTTACTTTGTATAATACTTGTTCCGTCGATACACTGGAAGGCTGGTAGAGGTGTCCTACGATAGTAAAACAAATGAACATTGCTATTAATTCAAAGGTTTACGATCCAACTTATGTGAATACCTGAAAATCTCTACGATAACGAGTAAACAAGTGCAAGAAGTGTTGATCCAGTTCGTTTCAACTTATAATGTTGATCGTAGCGAGAATCGTTTGTTTGTTGCGCGGGCGCACCCGACGCCAGTGACTCAGGGGGCGGTGCCAAGGGCGCTACGCCCTGTCCCGCCCCGCGCCCCGCCCAACCAGCCATGATTTTGCCGCGCTTTTTTTTTCAATCAGGTCATGTCCGCGTCATACTTAATGTGTTGCCAAACACTGGTGTAGTCACGTCAATGACTTGCTCGACCGAACAGGCATTCATCATAATATCGTGAGTCGTGATACTTATATTTGTCTGCTTGTTTTTTTCTTATCTGCTCACGCGTGTTGTATTGAAAACTGTGAAGTCAGACTATTAGAACTGTGAATTGCCGCTTAGAGCTGAAACTTTGTCGAGTCGAAGTTGTGATCGCTTCGTTCAAGTAAGTTGTAGCTGTAACTTTATATCACTTTTTGTCAAACTTATCATTACGCCCTGTAGCAATGTTATAGAACTAGGTGTTGCCAGCATTCGTCAAACTGACTTTTGCGACACGTGACTTCATCTGCTCACCACGATATTGAAATTATATACCATCATTTACAAGAAAATCAAGACACCATTCGCATTAACTGTATATCTAAGTCTAACGCGTTATATTTCCTCCTACAAAGTTCACTAAGTTAGCAGACGTAGCACGAGGTACCTTGAGCAATAAAATCAAGTCTACATAAACGAGTTTCACTTATTGAAGTTACGCTTCAAACATGTTTCATCGCTAAACTTAGACATACCCATCTAATATTATACATATACTGATGTATGCATTACCTATAAGGAATGCCAGTCAATGCCATGATGTACGGAGAAATGATTGAACAACAGAATGCTTCAATATAACACGAAGCAGTAGAAGTTAAGCCAGTACTGGACATTAGTGGCATATAATATAAATGCCAGTAAACATTGACAAATTGTGGGTGGCCTAGTGGTTGATATACCGGATTAATATGAATAGTCTTGCAGGTTCAAACCGAAGAGGCACTTATTAATGTGACTGTTTTAATATCATCAATACTTTCATCCTACTATATCCTACTAATATTATAAATGTGAAAGTTTGTGAGTATGGATGTATGGATGTGTGGATGTTTGTTACTCTTTCACGCATAAACGGCTGGACCGATTTGGTTGAAATTTGGTATGTAGATAGGTTATACCCTGGATTAACATATAGGCTACTTTTTATCCCGAAAAAATGTCGCGGGTAACACCGCGGGGCGCAGCTAGTATTATTAAAATTATAGAATAATGAATTTTCAAATTCCATAAAAAGAGATTCAGAAATCTCTTTGTTTTTGGGTCTTAAGGCAGATAAGGTATCATTCCTAATATTATATGCTCAATCAATACCCATTCATATACGAACGTCCTTGGCTTTTCCAGTGAAATGTACGAAGCAATAATTCCTGAGAAACCACAATAATTTAATTGTAGCAGCTCAAGTCGAACTTAACGTATTATATGGTTACATAGAACCTCTTTACCTCTCTCACATTCTGCCCAAAAGTACACAAATGATTGGTGACCAGATGATTGGAGACCTTCTGTAAGCTTCGCTTTAATCAGGATTATCAGCTGTGTCCAGATTCCTTTTGAGCAATCATTTAACAAAAATAACACACATATTATAGAACACCTACTAATGTAAAGTGGAAACATTGTATTTGATCTCGTAGTGATTGAAACACTAAAGAAATGATTTCGAATAAAATTAACCCCATGATCCTTAAGGTTTTAAGTTTAGCTTGGAATCAGCGACTCTCTGTAGGAGGTCATCACGGGTGGCAGTGATCATTCTTACTATTAAATAAACCGTAGGTTCGCTTACTACCCTATATTAAAATTTATGCAACAAGCTTCAGCAGTTCAGCAATTCCTACTCCTCCTATATATTCTTTTATGATTGATTTCGTTGCGGGAGTGGAGTTATTTCTCTGGGACGCCTCGAGCTTCATTGCCTCAATGGTTCTCAATGGTTATCATTGTAGATCTTGGCTTACAGGAGTCGCAATGATAGGCACGAGTGGTGGGCTTGTCCAGTACAAAAAAGGTGTGTACTTCACCTTTTTTGGTCCAGTTCATTTTGCGTCAATCTTACAAATACTTAATGTAAATCACACAACATTTTAATGTTAACCAATCACTTTAATCACAGCCTGTTCGCTCTCGTTATTAAAGAGATAAGTATCGGATTGTTCCCCGATGTTTATAAAGCAAGAGAACGTTGTTAGCGATATGAAACGTGTAATAAATCGGGTACCGCTAGCTTTTCAGTTATGTCTGTGATGGACGCCGATATACGCTCACCTCTCTCCGCAGAACGCTACTAGTTCAACATTACAACTTTCATATTATGAGGAAGGTTTTGCTGTTCAATGCGACAATAGTATGTTTACGGTAGCTACTTTATTTTAATTATTATCTATAGGAAATTAGGAGATACTAGATTAGCTTCTCTTCTTTAGGGTTAATGTTTTTTGGAAAGTTCCGCACTTGTTTACACAATACATATTGATGTAGTAGTATTGACTAGTCAATGAAAATGGTGTAATACACATTTATGATGATGATACTAATAATGCTCATATCTGGAGTCAGGGCCTGAGGACATTGGACCAACGTAATACAACCGCTACCCAGTTTTGGTCTTCTTAACACTTTTAATGCTACCAAACATAATAATTTTCCTTGCTCTTGCATTTGTTACAGTCTATATATATCACAACCACTAGTCAACCAAACTGTAATATACCTAGTTTAAAGTATTGTATATTTAATATAACGTCCTATAATTAATGAAGATAATATTATTTAAATGGTATAGTTTAACAAATATATAATAAGTCATTTATTTATAATAGTATCTTATTCTATAAAATATTTTTCTACATAACAGGAACTTTAACTAACTATACTTCTATTTACCAAGTATATATATAGTTTCAAACTCACACAATAA
The DNA here is from genome assembly GCA_946251915.1 of Abrostola triplasia. Taxonomy (NCBI): domain Eukaryota; kingdom Metazoa; phylum Arthropoda; class Insecta; order Lepidoptera; family Noctuidae; genus Abrostola; species Abrostola triplasia. Next base: position 4,259,953 of record OX276432.1, on the reverse strand, counting down.
TGTATTTTTTTCGATAGTAATTAAATCGATTTATGTTCGTAGACGTTGTCGTAGCATGTAGGACTAAAACGAGCTACGAAAAAATCCTTTTCTTTTCCAATTGATTATTACATCCTTTAAGATGTTATAACTGTCACTAGCTTGCAAAAATAACACAAGTTACACAATTAGTGATTAAACTTCTAAACATGAATTATGTTTTTTTTCGTTCACTCACATTTTGCTACTCATCGGGATATGGCACCACTACCTATATACACGTTATGTCCAAGATCGAATAAATATCGTAGAGAGAAACTTATTTTCATTATAAACAAATAGTCATCGTCTACAGCAGGACTGTTACCGAGCTAAACCGGATTGTTCCAAAAGTAAATATTTTCGATGACTCCGCAACCGGTTGCTATGCTAAATAGACATTGATTAGGAATAAAATCGTGTTTAACGAGAGCCTAAGTTGGAACTCGCATGATTCACATGCATATAGGTAACATATTTCATTTGCTTTTGATGTTTTGGTTAAAATTTCTGGATAAAGAAAGTCACAAGTACTCTTAATTGTTTTTCTTTATCGAAGGCACATGGATTGACGGACACGATTGACATAAGTCTCCATCCAACTCAGTCTACCTCAGTCTTGCACCCCTGTCTCAATACACCACTAGACATATTGTACTATACTACGAATATATATTGTGTCTCTAACTGAATTTTATAATACTCGGCTCTCTGTCGTGGCGTCTTCTGGGCAGTGTGGCAATATTATACAAAGTTCAATTAGTTAGCTGATGTACTTGACTTCATTCGAACATTGCTGAAAAAAATGTAATCCGTTCCAAACGTGCAATAACTACTTGGCCACGACTTTAACGAAACAAACGTTTATAAATGATAACTACTTCTAGATGGCATAACAATACATTAAATTTGGAAGTAGAGTTAAGTAGTGCAAACACTATCCTCAGATGGATAGCTCGACTGACCATATTATTAACTACGTTCTCTTAAAATACGAGGCCAAGTAGTACAAAGGGACTACTCACCACTCCTCAATACAACTATAGCATTAAAGGTACAAAATACGTCAAAGATTTTTGGAAGAAAGTTTCTCATATTATATTCATCTCATATACATAAAAAGGCATGTCTGGAAATAGGACTCTACCGACTCTACGGTCTTCCATATGATACCACTCTATCATCTTTCACTATTCCTTATCATATTTTAATGGAGTATTTATTTATGAATATCATATTTGTATGTACACTAACATAAAGTCACGCCTGTTTCTCAGAGAGGTAGGCAGCCACGGACTTCCATTTGCTACGACCTTTCATACTTCCTTCTCCTCATTCACTCGCTTCACTTGCCTCATACACGCTAGTCTGTTAAGGGTACCTCACTTGACCATATTGCAGAACATCTAATGGTCTAAATATGTTTGCCGAGGTCTTCCCCTTCCCGATACTCCAATGCAATTCGCCTCATTTATTCTCTTTGTCACCCTTCATTCATCCATCCTTTCTATATGCCCATATTTGTATGTACTGATGTATTTATTTGTGCCGAGTGGTATCGTAAGAGGTGACTAATGGAAAATCCAGAAAATCGGTAGCAGCGTCTCATGTAACTTCACCACCAATACTGTGTTCCAAGCCGGTTGCCAAGCGTGAGGATTATGGCAACCTCCCCTTTACCTAAGGGGGAGGCCCTTGTTCAACAGTCTTCAAGCTAATGATGATATATTTTTTTATTTAAAATTCATGCAAAATTAAGTACATAAACATAAGATGGAACATAGAGCCCAGACCCCCAGTGTATTGGTCATTCGTGTCATACCCATTCCAACTTGTAGCATATACACTAACGCCAAGGTTACGGACATTTTAAGTTAACGTAAATCGACAATTTAGAGTCCTCGTATGTGTCTGTGTTCTAGAATATTAAAATACCTGTACATGGTGATCTTTGCACTACCTACCTATAGAAACTTTCGGTACATATTTCACTTTTGTTTCCCATCTCTTTTAATGTCAGCCAATTATCCAAATAGCCTCTTATAGCTATACAATTTTTGTAAATTGAGTTACATGAAAAAGCTATGAAAAGTATCAGATACTTCCAAATTAAAACTAAGTCCTTATGTCGTATTTCATATTGTCTTATGATGCACGATATCCATAGTTTTAACTTTAAATATACATACTAACTTTTAAACTATCGCGTTGCATGGTTATAATAATGAGTCTGCATGCGACCACAGCCGGTGCAACTCAGTCAAAACGTCAAGCCAAAATTAAAAACTTGAGTTCGCGTTATTTCTAGGGTGTTTTTTTATTTTATTATTCCAAATGACGACCTGATTGAAAACAATATTGAAATTAAATTATGTCAATTCCCACACTGTGTCCGAATATATTGTGTATGAAAAAACAGAAAGCTCGCGTTTGTGTCGATTCGAAATATATTTCGGTATCCTTATATCCTCCGGTACTAAATATCATCATTATAAGCCCATCGTAGTCCACTGCAGGATATAGCCCTCTCCTATACTAATACATGGTATATACAAAATATCATCATCAGCTGGAAGACGTCCACTGTTGACATGTCCAGAGGTTGCCATAATCTCCATGCTTGGCAAGCGGCGGGGATCGCAGTATTGGTGGCAAAGTTATAGAAGACGCTGCTGCCCAACTTCTGGGTTTTCTCTTAGTCGCCTCTTACGACACCCATGGGAGGAAAGGGGTGGTCAATTCTAGGCCGGATACCATACATCACTACATATATTACGCACTATACAAAATATGCACGTTAATAATATGAAGGTTAAATTTTGCTACGACCTTTTTTTCTTTTACATAATACCGTGTAAGCACTTTCAAATTAAAGTAATTTATAAAATTGACATTCGTATTTAATTTGTAATCAACAATTTTCGAACGTGACGGTGTCATACTAGAGAATGTGATGAATGTATCGAGCCTTATTGGAATTCGTAGGGTTGACACTACTCAGAGAATCACCTAATATTATTTTCGTATCACTGATCTCTAAATCGGTTTATAAATTGTTACATCAAGTGCAGTAATCTAAATACTAATTACTTAATTTTATTTATACATTCTCATTAACAATGAAGATTCTTCAAAAAATGGGACCATATTTGAATACGCCTTAACGTTTACCTCTAAACGCAAAACAAAAAAAAACTTCTCTGTTATAAAATAAGTAATCACTCATTCATAATTATAATTATCAGTTTATACCAATGTATGACCCTATTTCTACCACGTAAAATAAATTGGTCCTTTCACCATTATATAGTAAAAGGACCAATTTTATTAAAATTGTTATCCAGTTATAAATTGAGGACCGGTGTTCAAATGCCAGCCCTGCTATACAAAGGTGGAATGTAGTAGGACCAGCTACTAAGCGTTTAGCTTGTGATGCTATGGGCGTGTACTCATGTCGTAGAGTCATCTGTTATGTCACCACATCAATGGCCAGGCTTAATTACTAATGTAAATGTAATCAACTGATCACTTTCCACTATGTATTGAATGACTCAGTCAACACACTCACCACTCACACCAAGCCTTGTGGTTTAACTACATTTATGCTATGGTTTTTGGAAATTTGTTCAGACATTCAAATGCGCTACATACCAATATTAATATTATAGTCATGGTAAACGTTTTCTGCACTTGTGCACCCAGTTGTATTTATTCGGCTGGACTTACTATTTGACTTTTCGAAGTTATTTACTTTTACTTATTCGATAATCTAATTGTCATAGTAGAAGAATAATAAGAAGTACTACAATCGATTTTTTTTGTTATTATGTAGCTGTTTATACTCTCAGTTTTAATTTATATAATTATTAATAAATATTATCTATCTATAAAGTAAAATTAATGAAAACCCTGCGGCCGTATAGTATTAGACCCTAATGTTTTAGAAAAATATCCCCTCGTCATAAGACGAGCGACGGGTGAACGTTACGCAGAAATATTAATATAACTTACAAGTGTACAAAATATGATCGATATAAGAAAAACTCTAAATTGATAAAGGAAATTTGAAAACTGATCGACACATACGGGATCATTCATTCATCAAATCATGGTCCATCATTTTTGAAATGGGCAATTTTTCAATTCAGCATGGGCAACATGCAAAAATAACACCAAAAGTCATATAAGAAAAAGTCTCTATTTTAAATTTAGAATATGTAATAGTAAATATTGTTACAAAACTAACAATCATATATAAGTAGACTCAAATTCTCAATAAGTTCGTATTCTGTGCGCATATCTCATTTTGATTGAGTGCTTCGTCGGCAACTTTCTCCAGCCATCCGACTCATAGACAACGTAGACGCTATGGCGCCAGATTTATGAATGAGATAATTATTCTTTCCTCAACCAGTTCGGTTATAGTTTTTTCATTCACTAAACTGTAAGGTATTTTTATTTTAATATAACAAAATAATTGTTTTTTATAGTTTTTAACCATATTCTTTCATGTATAGTGCCAATGTACGATATTGGAAATAATGAAAACTGCGAATCTTATATAATGCAGAGCTGTGATGTAATTTGCTATTTCAAATTATAGCCACAACAAAAATGTAGGCAATAGATAAACTCCTTGTTTAAGTTCTACGTCTCTAAAACCAGAAATCATATTAATGCAAAATTTGTAGCTTTTGTCCATGAGTGCAAAAATTGTAGTTATACATAAAAGCGGGATTTGTGCATTTCTTTTTATTGAATACATTATACGTAAATGCTCTACAACAGCAATAATTAAAGGTCGGCTTTTCATTCAAAATTGTATTTTGAAATGTGTGCATCACGATTTAAAAACTATTAAATGTCATAGAAAGCGGCGACGCGACAGTGGAAGTGAGAAACAAAAATTCAATTAAATTCTTGTAGCAGCAACGTAGGAGCCAATGTTAGTAGCAAACGAGAGGTGGTCTACAGGTGCAAAGACATTCATCAGTCGCACAAAGATCTTTAGTCAGTGAAGTCGCAAGTTCACAAAATCGCGCGACGGAAGAGTGAACGGCTTGCGGCGGCACCACCGCGAGCGATTGGTGCACGATGCGAAAGGAAAACGCCCGCGTCGATGAAACATATTCGCGAGACGCTAATTTTTCAGAGGCAAACTGGCGAACGTGTGTCCCCCACCACCCACCACCGTATGACAGTGACCCAAATGGAGCGCCGGCGCAGTCAGTTCCGTGAGCGCGCGCTTGGTCGACGTTCATGCGCGCGTGCTGCCTGGCACGCGTGCTCCTTTTCGCTGTCGTTTTAGTGTGATTTGATTTATGATCGGATATTACTGTGCACAATGCAGTGAGTGAGCACCGGCCGGAACGCCGTGCATGTGCCGTCTTGACCACTATGGATGATGACCCCCTCTCTCCCCAGGTAAGAGACGAAAAATAAAATACACCTGCAAAAGCTGACGTCAGAATGATGTTCGGAAAAATTGTAGTAAAATTTCGAAACAAGTACCGATTACGCGGCAAAGTGTACGTAGCACGGCGCTTTCGGCGAACGTCGTGATGAGTCAGCCGCATCTCGAATTTTCCTCGTGCACGAATAGTGGTATTGTCATAGAGGGGGTGTGGGCACGCTGGCGGCGGCGTCGCTCGCTGCAGCGCGGCACCGCCGTCCGCCGCCTGGCAACAGGTATCTAAGCCTATCAGCAAGCACAGCCGCCGTCTCCGGGCCGGAGTCGGTGGCTTTCTCAGCCTCGCGGTCGCTGCAAGTAACGGAATCGGATTCCTCGCGGCCGAAATTCCGCCGCGGACGTTCACGCCGCGACCGACTGAAATAAATCGCTCGTTTAACACAAATAGCACGACATTGTCGCCGCATTGACAGACCGACAAGCATTTCCGCTTCTCTTTTTATCTGCCTCTCTCGCCACTGGAACCATGAACAGAAGGCCTTCCTCTGACGTAAGCGAGTCTTCCGTCATACATAATTCTATCGGTTTATTTTATTTACAATGATGAACACCGACTGTTTACCGATGAATGTAATTTGACTCACATTTATGTATATATGCTTGACCTTGAATTGTGGAAAGAAATTTGACTAACGTGGCTTAGGTAGCTATTTTATTGATATTTCGTTGCTAAGCTAGCTAACTTAACGATGAGCAATCGACCTTTGAGGTTACGTCAACGTGGCAATCTTGACGATCCATAATAATATAAATATTATACTACATCATACCTTAATTTTAAAGACTTAAATTACCTTTATTTTATGATAAATCGTTTCAGCCTTCTCTCTCTATTAGAATCTGAAACACGTGTTCAGAATAGTTTGAAAACATGCATTAATTTATAAAATTGATTATTAACACAATACTAAATAGTTTCTTAACTAGCATATTGTCACCTTCAAGCGAAAAGTATGACTTTTCCACAGAAACAATCGGCCGTATAACATGTGAACGATAAAGCATCTATCATACTCGTGACGTCAGCCACGATTGCGCCTGCGCCGCGATCCGAACGCTGAACTTTGCGACATTGTCACAGATAACGACAATTTATTGACTAATTCCGAATATGGATAGAGATATGAATTGCCAATGAAGATATAAATGTTCTAGGATAATATATTATATTTGCATAATTTTCAATACCGAAAATCCTGCATAGAAATTAGAGAGTTTAAAATGCAATACCAGATCAAACCTTTAGAATTATGAAGAATTGGTCGTAACCGTAGTAAATATCATCCATAAGGACCAAAATAACTTTGAAATCCAAAAATATAACATCAAAGTAAACACATGAATCTTGACACAGTAAATATGTTCTCTAATACTTTAGCCAAACACCAGTAACAAGGGAGGTTCTAGGTAAGCAACAAAAAGTTATAAGTTTTATAAATCATCGGAGGTTATCGCGAGGTCTCCAGAGGAGGCCGATCGCCTCCAAGCTACAAGTCGGGACCTGTCGCGGTCGCATAATACCAAACAATTACTCATCTGTCCAGAACAAAAGAGTTCTGAGTTCAGGTGCCCTTTGTTAATATCGCAACGAAGCTTACATTGTCAGGTACCAGGGATTATATTCACCCTTGTTAATAATTGAAAATTGAGATGAGTCCACGAAATAATAACTGTACCTACTTAGGAAAAACTTAAAACATGCTCAAAAAGTGTTTGTGGATTTCTAAATTAAATTTTAATTATCTAAAAAAACGTGTATTATACGAAATAAGAATTATTATCTCATATAATGAGACATTTGTATGCCTCATGTAGACTAATTTTTATAACTTATGATCCTTTATGCACTTATGTTTTACGAATAAACAATTTTGATTTGATTTGAAAAAATAAACATAGCAACAGTTGATAAAATTGATTCGATTGAGTGCAATATTGTCCGTAGAAGGGTTTGCAGTGTCGCGACTGGTCCCTCGACAGTGAGTCACACAGCCGGTTCCGATGCCTTTGACCAACGTTTGCCTTTTGCACATTAGACCTACGTGTCTCGCACACAGCTTGCATACATAACCCAATATGTATACTTATTTTAAGTTGCTTATATTATAACGTACCATGTCATTTTTTATACACATGAACGGATCTGTTAACATAAATAAAAACTGGTCCTTCGAGCCAAAGATTATTTGAATCAAAGGACCAGTTTTAATTTTACCTTGGCAAAAGCGTGACTCAAGTGGCATGAAAGAAAAACAATGCGTTCTTTAGTTGCTACTGAATTAAACAACGAATAGCGTTGTCGTTGATATTGGTAACAGTAAAATCACATAATATGGTATTATTTTCTACAATGAATTGATAGCAAATACGTATCTATTTCATTTCATATATATAATTACTAAATAAAAAATAATAAGTATCAAACACACACTTTTGTATTCCATGCACTTTATTTTTTTTTATGCATAGTTATTATTGGTATAGTTGCTACAACTACAAATAACAATCTTATAAAATAATTGTTATATCGCGTTGTAACAATGTAGGCACCATCACTGTACTGTTTTTACTGTCACAAATGTCTTCAGTTCACACATGGCCTTGGAATGTATAGTCATGCCTATTGACAAATTTGTTAAAACATAACTATACTGAAATGAATAATTACGCAAACTCAATCCACACATACCGAAATCTTGTATTGATAACTTAACTTTTAAAACACTATAACTAACTGTATCATTTTTTTTTATCATTTTAATCGAATTATTGTCGCTTGGCCACTGCTCACATTGATAAAGTTACACCCTCGAATTTCTCGGAATTCATTAGATACGTAAAATAATTATAGTTTTTTATCAAGTGACAATTTATGAGCACGCATGTTCATTATGCCATGCCGGCTTTAAATGTAACATTTTGATGGACTTATTCGATAGAAAATTACAAATAACTTACCGAGTCAAATGAACATACGGTTATTTAGTTTACAAAGAATATAATGTTCGTACGGACAAAATAATTCAGAAGTACAGTTATCAAAGATCTGAGTCTCTACCAAATTTAATAAAAATAGTGTTACAATTTACAATTGAACAGTGATTCTACAATAGCTATATATAATAATAACAATAGACAGATTGTTTCAAAGTCGTCGTGGTACGGTGGTACTAATAGCCCTAAAATATTCACACCGGGCAAATAAACAGGAACTTTTAGTCCAATTATTAATAGATATCATGAAAGATTTAGCATGCTACATGCCAAAACGAGTGTGTTATTGTCACATGCTACTGTAGCGTACATATTTGTTGGCGACAACGTGGCATTATGTTTTACGCAACATCCCTTGCTAAAACTGCGCAACGTTGAATCAAATTGCCAACAAGTTAGCAGTACGTGTGTCTTTATTTACAGATGTCAGTATATGTAAAGTAATTAATTTACACGATTGAGTTTAAAACGTTTTTTCTTTTTAATTAAATGAAACATGATTCAAAAATGGCATCGGTCAATAAAAGTATAAAAAACTGGTACATATTTCTAATTATACTAAACTCATTTTGTGTCCTATAAATACGTGTTACGTAGGAGTCCATCGTCCAGTCCATAGTCTAAAATCTAAAGCTATGCAAAACATGTTTTTTCTTAGATAGAAAGTTTATTACAGCGGAATCTCTGTAAAATGTCTTGAAAAGAGGGAAACGAACGGGGTCGGCGCGTGATTCGTTTAGTAGAGTAGTTTAGCTGACGTGGGCGCTGCGTCAGCGCACGTCACTATCACACGATTGTCAGTATCGTCACTAATATATTTAGAACGGAATGTGGAAAAATGTTTAATACACATAGCCGTTACGCCTATAAGTTTCCGGACAACGTTGGCGCGATTCCAGAGACTTTCTAAATTATGAATGCCCGGCATTTCGTCGGCCTGTCGTAATACCTGGTGTCAATGTTAGGATCCAATTAAAAAAAAGTAAAACGAATAAAATTACATTATAATTTACGGTGTCATAATAAACGTTCTAAATTATATTCTAAATATCTTTATTGATGTTACATTTTTGTTGCTTAATCAGTCTCTTATTTTACCAACATTCTTTAAGATTAAGATTCGTAGGTATTATTATATTTATTGCCCTTTAATGTTTCTTCGGTGCAAACTATACATGTTCAACGTTTCAGAACGTCGACTCATGCCAAGACAGATACCGAGATAATTTTATTTCATTGTTTTTCCGTCGACGGTACTTACGGACCGACTCTAGCTGCTCGTTCACTCCATATAATCAGTTAACGAACTGTAACGCGCAGGCGCCAAGAATTTCTTGATTAGGACATTACAATTGAATTTATACTGAACTTTCATACGGATCTCACAAAAAAACCATAACGCTACTGATCTAGCCGTTGAAAACTTGAAATTTTATAACTATAGAATGCTAATAAATTATACATGTTGATTGTGTAAGTTTAATGAAAAAAACATTTTGGAATACTAAAGTTATGATGTCATTTGAACTAAAATGCACCTCGCCATTAGCTGTTAGCTGCCATGGCTATGAATTATCCATTCATGATGTAATATGTACGCATGAAGTCATGTTGTATCACATTTCCGTGTCTCGTCACCGTGCTAAAACATTGACACTTAATCAAACTATTTAATTCATAGTCCTCTCCTCTCTAATTTATTATGCTCTGTGACATTTTCCGTTTACCACTGCCGGCTGACCTGATATCGTTCAGCAAGTTGATATCTGCTCAAACATGTTTCAACTCGTTTAGAAGCCAATGAGGTCTTATAGAACAGTCTCCTACACTCACGATCCGAATTGAACCTACGTGAGTGTGAGTGCGTACTGCGTATATTTTATATCTTTAAAAATATTGGCATATCAAGGAACCTAAGTAATAATTATGGTTTAATAAGCTAGGGTTAACTGAGAGAGGTCTATAACACTAGCTTCCTTATAAAAAAGAAACAACTGATTGACGAATTAAAGTAGGACTTATAGTAATAAATCATTAGACACAACCCAAAGAAACATATAGTACAAAACAAGCAATTTAATCGTAAACTCGCCAAATGGTCTCATAAACAACGTTATTATAACACACAAGTGACAATAATAGAGTATCATTGAGTGTTCCCGAATTAAATTAGAGTGTGTACGGTGTGCGGCGCGGGCGCCAACTTACTCCCACCACTGACATGATGCCGACACGCATAAACAATATATCATCGAGTACGCTCCACATTATAATAGCCACATATCTATCATCTCAACCTGTTGCAGTAAGTGAAATAGGACTCTACCAAAATGTCGCTAAGATGAGTGGTGGGTCATTGACCGCAAGTCCACTTGCTCTCGCATCAATTTCGAACTTTAGCGTCACGTAAGCGTAACCTTAACGTCAAGAATCCACAAAAAAGTCTAAAGGAATAGGAAATGTTTTTTAAAGAAATTATATTGCCTTATACGAGTCAAGAAAAATATTTTAGATTTTCACTTGTTCCATCAAGAAGTACGAAATTTTGCGATATTATGGAGCTATGTGAGCTAGCCAGTATGTCAGCTAAGAATTACTTGTTATTAACCTTTTCCAAACCACCTTCAATGAAATAATAGTGAATGTGGTTGTCTGCATTAACAGTAAGTGACGTTTAGTAGTTGATAATCTACTTTAATATAACAAATCTGAACAAGTCTGTACGTCATTTAGAAACAAAACAGTGTCTTTAAATGAATTATGTATTTCGCATTCGATGCTAAATAAAATAATCGATTTAAGCTGCATACATAATAGCTCAGCAATGTTTTTTGAATAGCGATTGCGATTAACTATTCAAATGACAAGCACCGCAATAAAATACATTCCCACAGTTTGTCCATTGATAATGTCAACTTATGCCTAATCGTTCTTAATGCTTTCCAAGTATAGCCCTCCTCGTTATCGGAATTGTTGACCATAACACTGCGTCATATCCATGTTCCAAAATGGATGCTTTCAATTCCGATTTTGAATTTGTTAGTTCCATACTAACGTAATTCAAGGAACATTGACTTAACTGATCAATTAGTGGACCTACACAATGTAATGCATATTTTAAGTAGTTTTTTTTCTGATTTTACTCGAAATTGTGGTTTTACTTGTCCTAGAAGCAAAACCTTAATTAAATAATAACTCAACAAAAACAAAATAAATAAATCAACTTATCTTTACCCCAAATTAAATCTCTGTCAGACAAACAGCTACTGGAAATCGATCTTAAATGATATATTTATGAGAATACCGAGCTATGCAGTTGTGAGCGCGTATTTGAGATAATTAACTTTTTTATGCGGCCGGCTGGCACCTGGCCCGCGGCGCTGGCGTTCCCTCAGGAATGCCGCGTCCAACTAGTTTAACAGCTGTGCGTGATGTAACGACAACCGTCGTGTTATCTCTTATTATTGTCATTCTGTCTTTGTAGAGAATAAGTTCATGTTGAGGAACATGATATAGTTGGTCTAGGAAAAAATATCAAGGTATCTAGATAATTAAAGGCGTTTGGAGTTAACATTAAATATGGGATCTCAGATATAATGATACTCTAGTTCAAATTCCTTCAACTCATGAAGTTTTCAGTGCCAGCGTTATCTGTAACCAAACAATATTTTAATAATGGCGCATATCTTGGATTTCTTTCATTCTGATAACTAAACTGATTATAATTTCTTCGGTAGATAAACTATTCGGTATTTATTCTGGTTGGAGCGGGCCTAATCGTCGAAAACACGGCCTACAGGCCACGGCCCAGCTGACGTTGACGTAACTCGTGACACGAGTCCACGACACTATCGGCTCGTTGACATAACGATAACACACACACGCACAACCGTATCAGAACACAATCTCGTCGGTGTGTGCTAGCCGCCCGTAGGTGTGCGTCCGCGCCGCCATTCAACTACGCTAACATCAAACAGTCATCATCATTGGAAATAAACGCGTAGGCTTATTATGTAGCCGCCGTAGGCCGCGGTTTTCTACACGTCTTCAAAAGATAAGCAGATCATCACCGGTTGAGAACACTTCCGCTATGTGTGCGATGTGTTAGTGTGTTCAGATTAGTGTATGTTATATTGTTTTAGAGTAGTGGTGTCAAAATAATCGAGAAATAATGGAAAGTTTTTACACTTTTAATTAATTAGTTTTTAAATTCAAGGGTAGCATGTTATAAATATGATTTCCATACGTATTGTGCAACAAAACTAAAACGTATTAGTTACTTTTCTCCCACGCAGATCATAAATGTCGATAAGAAGGGTTAGGTGCCCGCCACGTGGGCGGCGGGCTAACGATTTGCCATCGCCATAATATTTAGCCACCTTTTTATCTATGTGTATGCAAGTTTATTGAATGATGAATAAATACTACTATTTGTGTGCGGACGGACGTATTAATCTTTGCTAGCAATATTTAAGAAATATTCGAACATCTAGGACCTAGGAGATCGTATCAATCAGAATGTTGAAGCTAATATGTCACGTGCCTATGATGAGAGTTAAATATGGGATTTTTTCTTGTGAATTCGTGAAATCCTACTTTATTATTTATTATTTATTATAATATAATATTATAAATGTGAAAGTTTGTGAGTATGGATGTGTGGATGTTTGTTACTCTTTCACGCATAAACGGCTGGACCGATTTGGTTGAAATTTGGTATGTAGATAGGTTATACCCTGGATTAACATATAGGGTACTTTTTATCCCGAAAAAATGTAGCGGGTAACACCGCGGGGCGCAGCTAGTATGTATATAATGTACTAGCGTAAAGCAGGTGATGAAGATATCTTACGTGATCTTTATCATAATTTTAATCTGCAATTCCAACCATAACTCTATCCAACAAGAGGTAATGTCACAGCAATTTTAAATATTTGACGCAACATTATTTAAGTACATGTCATAGCTAAGAAACCGGTCAGCAAGGTGATCAAGAAATACACTCCTAAGGATAGATTACTGTCAGGGTCCATGACCCTAGTACACTTTTCAAGTAGCTTTTCACATCTACGACATTTTAGGATATTATATAAGTGGATATTCTTCATCCCTTCCTCGTCCCGTTATGCAGACATCACTCTAACAGAGTTCAGTGACTTCAGCCATCTACAAAAGCCTAAGCTTAAAACAAGTGAAGCTAATAAAAAGCGTGTAAAAACCAGTGTATTTTAAGTGTTTGAAAACTATTCGTATAAGGGAAACTTTTCATGATTGTTATGAAGTATTTGTTGTAATCGGACAAGCAAAGCCTCCATAGATAATACCTAATGATGTAAGATGAAATATCCAGCTTATCTATCAGTACCTACCTACTAGCTACCATTGTCGTTGACTGGCCAACTTATGCGCCATGCTTCACTGTTTGCTAATACTATGCTCATGCTAATACTAAGTGGGAGAAATTTAAAATATTTAATAGTTATTATTACTACACATCAACATGTTATGCATTGTAGTTTGGTTGTTGGAAATTCCCTAGGCACATAAAATATACCTAAAAGGTTTCCCAAGTCGTAATACGACACGTAATAACACGCGGACAAAGTTCACGTTGCTTGTATCGAATTAATCTATAATAACACATATTTCATAAAGGACGTGAGTCAAATGTAATAAGGTTACATTAACACTATAATGTCAGCAGTTGTTTGTTAAAAATATTTGTTGTGTTAACTATTTGTACAATTAAAAACCCGAAAGGAAAATACATGTCCCACTTGAGTCATGTAATGTACAGGTGACATCATGAACTTGTATGTATGTGTGTGTGTGATTAAATTCACACTCGGTTGAGTGCGCGCGCGCCGCCGCGCCGCCATGCCACTCGTTTCCTCGAAGACATACGAATTATTCATGAGGAAACATTAATTGTAGAATAGTTATTGTCTAATTAAAAAAAACATATTAACTGAATAATTCAAAAATATCTTTAATCAAATCTATAAACTACACACGCTTAAAAGTAATCAGTGTCTACAATATGTTCCATTACTAACTTTAACCTGCGGCGTTGCTCCTGTAGCCTACCTTTTATGAATCGTGTTTATATTATTTTTTTGTATAGGTATATAGAGGTCAATGTCACTATTTGTTTTATAAACCCTATTAAAAAAAAACATTTATCGTACATAAAAAATAAAAGGGTGACTAGGGAGACAACAGTAGAGATGGTAGAGACAGTGAATGCGTGTGACTTATTTTATGGATAATTTATAAATCTAGTTGAAAGTCATATTTACAAACTAATTTAACTGAATGTAATTTTAACTAAAAATTTAATTGAATAAAAATAGTAATTGTATGTATAGTTTTATATAGGATAACAACACGCATTATAACTTTTAACATGTATTTTGTTTCAACCATTTAATATGTATTTTCCTTGTTACAGATTACTGGCAATAGTTAACGAAGAATCGAGGCTTATCCTGACCTTGCATAATGCGAATGGGTAAGACTGCACATAGGCTGGCACATGTGACATCTGTATGTTCTCTGACGTCAACATTCAGAAGCAAATACAGACTGAATGCACATTGGGTAAGAGCTGTTTAGAATGAGAACAATACTATATAAGTCGCCCATGCTTTGAATAATAATTGAGAGCCCACGGACGGAAGGACGTGGACATGCGGAGGTTAAATGCCGAATTCTGGGAAGTCGTAGCCATCGCAGCCACAGGTTTACGAGCCCAGGCCACGCTGTGCAACTCCACAAAACGAATTGTTTCCTACACCAACATCCCACACACACACTATTTATTTGGGCTATTCCTGTCTCGCAGTTTATCTCAGGAACAACCAAAATAGCATGATTAATTGATAGTGATACATTCATATTAGCTGAAATGCCAAACTAAAGTAATGAGGAGGAAATGTTTTCATAAATAACACAGTTGACCTCATTATCTTAACAATGACGGCTGTATACTGTTATTTTGGACGCATGCATTTCGCCAAACTGAATATTAGTCATTATTTTGCATGTATTTCCAAATGAGTATCTCTCAACTGGACAACTATTACTAATAGACCAAGGAAGTGTGATAAACATTTCAAGTTGGGAGTGACGCGGTTTCGCTCGCCTCACGTGATTCATAATTCCCGGATGCACGCCCAATAAATATTCATTATCTAATTTAAGCCAAGCTCTAACAATAAATAAGTTAGTAGAGCCATCATGTTTTAGGACAGGTAACCACTTACGACTCCTTTTGTTAGGTACGAAAAACAAAACAATAATGATAACTAACTTTAGGTTCATTAATAAGGATACAGTTGCTCCAGATTACAAAAAATAACTAGTAATAATAGTCACCTATCATCGAAAAACCTAAGATGTGTGATTCCAAGTTCGAAAATCGAACCCTTCGCGTCTACATAGATAATATTATAGACTCATAATAAAAATAAAATATTGACGAACCTTACAAAATAGGCTTAACTAATACTTAAGCAAGAGTTGATTAACTTGAATTCAGAAATACAGAATTCGTTCTGATGAGTATTTATGGAACTCTACGCCTATTTAAATCAAAATCAAATCGTAGTTAAATGTCAATAAGATGTCGATCGGCATGCAACGATCTCAAATGGAACGAGCGAGGGTCAACTCAGCGGCGAGATGTGATAAAAAGTGGCGTAAAATATAATGGCGACGGGCGGCTAGGTATTGTGATGACGCGGAGCTCGCCGGGTTAACGACACCTGACTCATGTCCTGTGCCGCACTCGCTGAAGACATTCGCTGTGTAAATGATAAGTAGCGAAATATTATTTGAAATACATTTCGACTATACTGACTGCACTGTTTCTCTATATTTTCTGGTAGAGAGCATAATTTTTTCTGCTAACGAAACAGATAGAATTATGGAATTATTTATTATTATATAAAACGTATGATTAAAGAGATCAAATAACACTGCTATGAGACACTCATACTCTGATACTTTAATTAAAATATAACAATAATTTCAATGCTAAAAATAAATATGTTATCATCAGGTGTACTCGGAAATGAACTGAATAATGTTCGTATTAATCACAAAGCAGCCTCATTTCGCAATGCTCTGTCATGACAACAGTTACGATTGTGAGGTAATAATTAAACAGATAAATACAAGGAAAATTATGAGTCTATTTATATCCTATGGCTGAGACTGGTTGGCTGTGATGAGTCACCGGCATCGGGCGATCTCACCCTGCAGCTTTCGTTTTAGAGGTCGATCGTTTTTTGTCTCAAATGAACAACAAACGTGTCGCTACTTGTTTGTGTTTTACTGGCGACGAAATGAGGAATGTTCCAAAACAATATACACCAATGTAGAGCTGAGTTTTGATGTTGTGATAGGCATTTGTTTTGGTATAAGCCCTATGCATTAGCGTATCTAATAGGCTACGTATATGATACCAAATCCTATTATAATAATAATAATATAATAATAATCAATTTATTTTCTGATACTACAATCCATATAGTTAGTAAAAACATACACAACTTACAAACTAGTATTAGTACATAAATATCATCATCTAAAATTCAATTCAATTCAATTAATTTACAATAAAATATACCTGTAGGTTAAAAATCTTTAAAATTTACTTCCATCTTTCAATAACATACCGGCAAAATTTTTCGCAACCGTGCATAAAAATCTAATATTGTTTATTTTTTTATATTATCTCCTAAACAAAAACTGCATAAGATCTCGAAATATCATTAAGTCATATCAATCAAAAAATCTCCAGAAACCTCGTTCCACCAAATTCGGTACGATCACGAAAATGATTACAGTAATTAAGACCCTAATCACAGGCCCAGAATTTTAAAGGCAAGCGTCGGATTGCACCAACACTATATTAGGTAGGGTTGCCCCTGATTTATTATAATATTGAAAAAACTAAAATGGTAACCGCAAAAATATTCCGCATTGTAATTATACACTTAAATACTTCGAGTCACCCCGTGTCAAGGGACCCTTACCGTCGTCAGCTAACATGTGGGTACATCATACATCAAAAGCGAAGATACTTATAAATTCTAAATTAAACTTATGATATAAATCTATTATTGTATGCCAACTACCACCTAGTGTGAAGTTTAACTTCATCACCTTTTAATTTAAACAACTAGTCTGTCTCTTCTGCTTGCCTATTATCTTATGGATTAATAAGGTACCGATAATATTAATCACATCTGTAGTCCCTCTCCTCCTTATTCGTAATAAAAAGGCAATTCAAACCATATTATCTACTATATATACCGGTTATACTCACGTCGATATATATAGTAGATAATATGGATAACACTCACGAAAGTTACTATAGTAAATTTAAACCATGGACTAAATTATACCCGTCACTGTCGGTCCATGTCAAAAATGGAGATGTCAATAGACTTAATGCGGGGTTTAGTTAACACTGGTATGCTCCTCGTGTATGTATAAGAGGGTAAAGGAGTAGAAGGAGATATCAACTCTATCAGCAGTCGATTCAATACGTCCGTTTATCATAAGTATGGGATGGTAGCGAGCCTATTGCCATTCACATCAGGGCCCACGTAATGTTACATCTTCATAATTACATAACTTCCCATAAAGGATTCTTATTTCGTAAGTAAGTTTTCATTATTTTTCTGTTAAATAATGGAATTCTTACTCTTTGTTGTTTTCAAAACATTCACCTTAGTGTCACTGGTATTTCTATTGTATCTGTACTATTATAAAAATATTGGAATACAAATATACATTTAACTTGTATGTGTCATGTAATAAAGAAATTGTCACGTGATTAGTTACATCGTTGATGTTTAATTGAGTTCAACACAATGTCATTATGATAAAGTCGATAAGTATAAACACACGGACTAAATATTCAAGTACCTATTCAAAAAAGGGCATAGATCAAACTGTGATAACATAATTTTAAATACCTTATCTGTTATCAAATTCGTTTACCATTTAATAATAGTGTTCCTGCTTAGAGCCTGATTCGCTACGGCGTAGCACTTTACTACGAAGTACGCGTTAGTGGTTACGTCAGAAGTTTTTTATTAATAATGGTCATAAATATTTGGGCAGGCCATTATAATTGTAATATAATTTACAATGAAATGTAATGATCTTTTTATTAACGGTTTAACATTGATTTGTTAATTTGAGTGCATATATATCACGTCTTTGTAGTGCTCATTAGTAGCGTAAACAATTTTGTACTCGCTTTGAAATATAATTTAAAAAAATATTTAAATTTCCATTTTATTAAACCTTGTTTTGTGATACTAATGTCAATTCAAAGAACTTACAACATTTCATATTCTAGTAACTCATCATACATTATTAAAATCATTCTAATTACAACCACTGACTATTGCATGCACATCTCACCAAATCATCGAAACACTTCAGTATTTTTATGATTTCATGATTACTTAGTATGTCAGTTTTGAGGTGGTACCTATGTGTTTAAAATACAGTCGCCATAGCACGTTCCTATGTAGTGATTTTACCCGACCAAGTTAATATTGTCATATTTATTCTAGAACTGACATAGCCCTACAAAATGTTGGCTAGTCATGGGAAGTCGTCTACGGCTCAACCTTGCTTGGAAATAATACTTTTTTTTTCATTTGCGATGTCATAATTTAGGTTAGGCTCTATTTTAACAGCTATAGTGTGCAGACATGCATTTAAAAATGCAATAAAACCCTTGAAGTGTACAACGTAATAGTGCGCTAGCCACACAGGTTGTAGAGATAAATAAGGACTTTTTATTTTTAATATATCATTGCTTTTTATAAGTATATATTTTTTATTTGAGACATTGCATCGTATTAACTACAGGGTTTTATTTAATTCTTATTTTAACGTGAGCTTAGACACGTGCTATTCATGTTTTATAACTGGAAATTAATAGTTGTGAGTAGCAACTAGCTCGTTTATTTTAGAAGGTTTAAATTATAGCTACTATTTTGGAGATATTAGTATGTATTAAATTAACACTTGCAGTTGCGCAGGCGCCGACGGCAGCGGTAAAGTTCACGTCATACGCTAGTGCGCTTGTCTGTCATGCAGCCGTCATTTTGATACTAAATTTAACGAACCATAGGTATGATAAAAATAAGAGTATGTGACGAACCCATTTCATGTTCCTAGCTTTACGAAACTATGGGACTTACATTGAGCGAAATATAGGTGTAGACTCCTGATGACGAAAAACCCTGAATTAACTAACCAGGACTGAATTTATATACAAACAATTATATTATTTACTAAATGTAAAAATTCCATATAATTTCGCACACGAACAACTATTTGTCGACGAATTCAATATGGTTTAACTGCGTAGTGTTTGTTATCGATGAAGAATATTTCCTTCAAACGAATGACAAACAAGTCTTATCGTTTCGATCGATTATAATGTACAAATTAAGAAAGAGATTATAATGCCTACAAAAATGTATTAAACATCTAATTTTAATGATATAGGTATCATATAGTAGACTAGAATTCACTGTGCCAAGAACAATATTTGAATCAGTAAATCAAATGTATAAACCTATACTTTATCCTTTTCAATTCGAGAATAACTTGGGAGGAAAATACCGTTTCATGTTACCTCTCGATTATACCGAGCAAAATATTACAGGCTTAGTGGTTTTATCTCGTTAGGTACCCTGGGAATCGCTCGAGCATGACCACATTAGCATTTATCTATTCGTGCTAGGCGTCGGACGGCTTCTTATTACCTACATAATTGAGTTATTGAAATGGCTGCTAATGTTATCATGTTACATTTATTATTGGACAAAATGTTTATGAGTTTAGAATCACATTTAAAAACCCCCAAAAAAAATTCTTAGTACACAAATGATTGCAATAATTGCGTAAAACATAAATATACAAGGTAAAGAACTGTCTAAGATTTCTAAAATATAACATTACTAAGGTTCAGAACCTAATGAACAATAACTTCGTCAAATATATACACGCCCGTATGTCATTCACAAGATTACGTCTAAAGGTCGTCACGCTGAAATCGTGTTGTTGCCGACGCGACGACAGCGCCGCGCTGCGGTGTGCGTGCGACGTTCGCAGTGGTTCAGACGACTCGTTCCCGCCAAAACAGTCGCAGGCTGTGGCGCGAAGGCTCGTGATTGGTCAGCGCAGGCGGCGGCGGCGGCGCGCGCGCAAGGCCGCCGGTTTTCCCGCGAACAATGCCAAATGGTGCATTTGTCAAGGTGAGTTCGTTCACCGCCGACGCCGCCGCCGGGCGCCGCGCGCTCCTCCGACGGACATTCGCCACAGCATTCGCGCCGATCGAAGGTCGACGGAAGGCAACCGAGCGCTTATTTCACTCCGCACCGAATCTACATCCATTAGCATCCGCTCTTTATTACAGGTGAATAACTTGTTTTATCTTTTAAATTATTTTTTATGGCTATGTACGTTTTAAGTTAGTTTAAAAATGTAATATTCTCACAGTAGGGTTATTGTTGTACCCAAATTACTATTTTCGTGCTACCTTAGCAAGGGTAATAAATATGTGTACGTGTTGGGTGTATGTATTTCTTTAAATATGAATGTATTTATGTTAACTACCTGTATATTAAAATGTATGATGAGTTGTGAAGATAGAAGACAGAACAATAAGATTTTGGAAGAAAGAAGAACGGTATCAAGTGCTACGCCCGGACGAACTTCCCAGCTCGACCGACATACACGGGTCGGTGGGATCTTCGTCCGTTTGTATCGCTTATACGTTTTGACTACAACATCGTTGGATTACATACCCGAAGACGATCTGAAGAAAATTCAATACGTATACTTCGCGCCACTGTAAACTGTTGCTAACTGTTTACAGCATCGGCACTACAAGGTCTACAAGTCTACAGTCTATTTGAACTCAAATTATTGTGTTATTAATATTTTTACAAATCTCAGACATTTCAGTGTACAGTTATAAGTAAAAGAACTGTGCATGTGCAATTTGTTTTGTAGCACTTCCACCAATCACTACATCGTAATAACTATTGCTTTTAATTTTACTTAAATATTTGCATGTTATTTGAGCAATTTAGTTTCTGTTGACAACAATCAATTTATTTGACTCTTGCAGCTACATTATTTGAATTATTAATTTATAATAATATTATGTTCATTACTTTACCATATTATATGTCTGTACTTAGAAATAGGTAATGAGTGTTATATTTTTATTTAGGTATATTATGTAACCCTTTTAATGTACTTATAGTTCATAAATTATTTTTGTATTGTTATTATACTAGATGTTAGTATACAGTTATTGGTATACTCTAGTATAACCGAGTTTATATCGCCTGCATTTGTGCATACGCAGGCGACAGCACTCTAGTATTATTTTAGACTGTGTGACTATACTTTATAATTTTATCCGTGTATTATACTGTGTTATGTTAGCTTAATCTTACATTCTTCTTTTAACAAATCCTTTTGAATGTCTTTTAGATTTCAGTAAATACCACCGCAAATATTGACATGATAATCTTTAAATGTATGTTCTCTTAGCACTACACAAAATATCTCGTTTTCTACAGGTATTATGGGTCTTCTAATTTTCGGTTAATAATACCGCCATATTTAAGTTTTGTTGAGTCTGTGGTACGATGTTACTCGTTGTATGTACGCGCACTGAATAATGCATTTACTGTTTGTTAATTTTATTTTATAAAAACCAATTAATGTTAATAGTAGGTATAGTCATTTGCTTGAAATTATAATTATACTCTTATATTCATAAGTTTATCATTCGTTGATACACTAGTGACTTGTTGACCTACAATTTTTCATTGTCTATAAATAATTTAGCGTATCTCGACAGTTTAATAACCGAGGTATAACACATTGCGAGTTCACTTACGCTGGCGTCAAATAAAGTAACAAAATCAGTATTGCTTCCGCAGGAGATATAAATAGATGACGCGTGTCGTAATGCCGAGAGGCGTATCTGTTAGTCAGCCTATTATTTTGTGACTGCGTCAGACAAGCGCTCAGTGTACACTCATTACATTTTTCCTAAACATCACACTTGTTTACGAGCAATTAATACTGTGAGGAACAGTTTAAATTCGGACCAAGCATGACGCAAATGACCGTAGGAATTGTCATTTATAACTACAGGTAGGAATTGTCATTTATAACTACAGGTAGGAATTGTCATTTATAACTACAGGTAGGAATTGTCATTTATAACTACAGGTAGGAATTGTCATTTATAACTACAGGTAGGAATTGTCATTTATAACTACAGGTAGGAATTGTCATTTATAACTACAGGTAGGAATTGTCATTTATAACTACAGGTAGGAATTGTCATTTATAACTACAGGTAGGAATTGTCATTTATAACTACAGGTAGGAATTGTCATTTATAACTACAGGTAGGAATTGTCATTTATAACTACAGGTAGGAATTGTCATTTATAACTACAGGTAGGAATTGTCATTTATAACTACAGGTAGGAATTGTCATTTATAACTACAGGTAGGAATTGTCATTTATAACTACAGGTAGGAATTGTCATTTATAACTACAGGTAGGAATTGTCATTTATAACTACAGGTAGGAATTGTCATTTATAACTACAGGTAGGAATTGTCATTTATAACTACAGGTAGGAATTGTCATTTATAACTACAGGTAGGAATTGTCATTTATAACTACAGGTAGGAATTGTCATTTATAACTACAGGTAGGAATTGTCATTTATAACTACAGGTAGGAATTGTCATTTATAACTACAGGTAGGAATTATGTAAAGAAAACTCAATGTTTAAACAAATCAATATTATTTCCAATAAATTTATCAGTACATCCACATTGAATGCATATTACTTTTACTCAATAAAATACAACATAAAGTCTTCGACAGCATGAAACTAAACATTAGAACGAGTATAAGATACAATTTATTTACAATAAGGTGGTTTAAACACAAAATAAAACATTGAACATAACAAAATCAGTGCAACAATGAAATAATAAATATTTATAGACAGTGGACTTCAACGTGGTAGAGTTATAATAATTCTAAAGATATAATTATTCAATCGTTAGTTACACAAGTTTGTTACAAAATTATCTATTGGCCTTCACATCACAGAGCTAAGCGATCTCGAGGGCGGCCATCGCGCGGACTGCCTAGCGCTAGTCGAAGCCCAAACGCTCGAGTTGAACTGGGATGCGTCTCTCAACTATATCATATAACATACTTCTCGTTCATAACAAAACTCAAACTGTTGCTCACAACAAACTAAGTGGCATAATAATAATGAAACCAAAACAAAACGTTTCCTTGCACGTAGTCTGCCCGACCAGTGACTCTCAACCAACTAAAATGCTTAACTGCGACGTAATATTGTCAAAACTGCAAAATATCAGAGCTGCGTGTAAATGCGTCCACGACAGACGGAGGATCATCTAGACTAACTCGTATAAAGCTCTAAAACTTTAAAACCGTAGGAGCTCCAAACGCCATGCAATCAACTCTATGTCGAATTCTAAAGACTAGAAAAATGCAAACCTTTCAAAGAAACCTAACGTCCGAATCCGTCGACGAATAAATGCCCACACCGTGTTACCTAACAATGATATGTCTAGCTCCCGAAAGCGATGAGGCAATGTGAGATAGCTCTGCTGCGGCCCGCGAGCCCGTGGCGCCTCCGCCAGTATATCATAATAAAAAGTTGAACACACTATCAATTATCGCCTAAAATATTTAACAAGGAAAATTAGCTGATTCGAGTAGTCACCAAATGTCGCTCGGTTGAGAATTTCGATAGCTCTCATACAACAATAATTACTATAACTTAGGACAGTCGTTAGGCCTTAAAATTTAAAATGTACAGTTATTTATTATGGCAGATATCAACAATCAATTTATACTATATCGATACGATACTGACACTTTTTACAGAAACAATACTAAGTTATATACACTCATGCGATAACAACGTGCACCGACCCTCACGGCGTCGCGACGTCCTCCTCGCTAGCAAATGGCACTTTCGAAACAAGCTCCCGCTACTTTTGTTCTACACCATGGACTCGCGACTGCCCGTCGCTTCTGTCGGGACCGAGGGTGCACAATAAACCAACTCTATATTAATATAGTAATATATATTCTAAATTACTCTAATCCATAAATATACCGGATCCCCCGGCCGGCTATCGAAAACAAGAAGCGTATATAATAATAGTCATATTCGAAATGAGGTACCGTCGGCGGCCGGGCCGGGCCAGCTCGACACGCGCGGACGCCGCGGCCCGGCCGGACATACTCGCATTCACACAGAATACCAAGAGAGTGAGCAAAGAATTCGAACACGAGAGACGTCCGGTGCGCACGGGGTCGCGGCGGGCCCGGTGGGGCGAGCGGGCCCAGCGGGGCGAGCGGGCCCAGCGAGGCGAGCGGGCCCGGCGCGGCGGGCGGGCCCGGCGGGGCTAGGCGTACCCGGGCGGGTCCCACGTGGCGGTCCATCAGGAGGCGCGCGGCAGTAGCAGGAAGTACAGGCAGGCGGCCAGCAGCGGCACGGCCAGCGCCAGCAGATGGCGCAGCGCCAGACGTAGCGGCGGCTTGCCCTGCAGCGTGGCCAGCTGCTGGGCCAGCCGCGCGCGCTCTGCGCAGACCTCTGCCCAGCGCTCCTTGGCGCGCACCAGCTCCTCCTCGAGCGCGTGCAGCGAGCCGTTGTGCAGCGTGACCTGCAGCCTCTCGTCGTCGTCCAGCCGCACGTACTCGCCCACGCTGCCGCCGTCGTCGCCGACGACCGTGGTGCTGGGGTCCTCGTCGCGGTTGATCTCGGTGACGGCGGAGTCCGTTTCCTCGTCTTCGTCGTCGTAGTCGAGGCGGAACATCTCGTCGATGTCCGCAGAGATCTTGCTTCGTTCGGTGGAGTCGTCGTCATCGAGACGCCGCAGGTCCTCCAGCGAGCCGCCCGTCTCCACGGCTTTTTCGAGAGTGGACCTTTCCCTGACGGTAGAGGTGCGCAGTCGTTCGATCTGTTGTTCACGGGCGAGCAGCTCGGCGCGCAGCTTGCCCACGACGGCGGTGAGGTCGTCGATGTCGGCGCGCGTCGGCCGGAACGCGAGCTCGGCCTGCATCTCGGCCGCGCTCGACGCCAGCCTTTGAATTTCGTTAACGTTCGCTTCTTCAGAAACAGTGGAACGGTTAAGTTGGGCCTAGAATAAAAAAGGGGAAATGTAATTATTTATGCTTACACAATCGATTGTTAATCTTGTTATATGGCGCAGTGTCGTGCACTGTATAGCGGCGCACCTGCAGCTCGGCGATGCGCGCGCGGTAGGCGGCGGCGTCGTCGGGCTCGAGCGCGGGCACGTCGTGCGCGTCGGGCTGCGCGGCCAGCAGCTCGTCGCGCGCGGCCCGCAGCTGGTCGTTGTCGGCGGAGGCGGCCCCCAGCCGCTCGCGCAGCACCTTGATCTCGTCGTTGAGGCCCGCCATCACGCGCAAGATGTTCGCGTACTCCACGCCTGCTTTGCTCTACGAAAAATAAAACGTTTGAAACTATCTCTTTGTTTTATTTAACCTCTCGTACCAAATGCACAGTAAATCTGAGATGCCTGCATCGATCAGTTTGAAAAGTCCATGTAGATAGTGAGCTAGGTATTATAAACATAAACATTTAGGTTAGATTGTTTAGTGACTATACCATTAATTGAAATGAATAAAACCAATATCAATCAAAGTCGCTAAAATCCCATAACTACGTAATGTAATGTACATAATGTAAATACCTGTGAAACTTACTTATTTACACTACTGTTACTAATACCATTTTTAGGTTAAATATAAGACGCAGTGAATTAATTGTCACGGTCGTTTAGCGTCTTCCTTAACATCTTGTGGAAACTTTTTACTTGTATATAGACAAATGTAGAAAAAACTTAGCAAGAACTGCATCAATCATGTTAATTAACGACGCCACGCACAGTTAACCATCGCAATTTCTTCATCTAAGGCATAATCATTAGTGCCTAAATCAGATTTTATCATTAAGGTAATGAAATGTAGATCGGAGCCAACAGTGTTGCACAATGTTCCCTGATGATGTTGTATATTAACATTCCTCGGCGGTATAGCAACAGGGAGCAATGAATGCCGAGTGGGCGGGGCGAGGCGGGCCCCGCCCTCCGCCTGAGTCACCGCGCACCTCGCGCCGCGCAATAAAGAACAAAGCATCACACGAACTACCGCGCCGTGAAATTGTACATTAACATACATAATAACACGCTCGTATCGTACACCACCCTTTACGTAGATATTAAGGATTTTATATCAAAATAAACTTCTTTGAACCCTGTGTGTGTTGTTTTACTGATTTAAGATAGAGTAACAAAGGACTTTATTACCTGGCTATTGTCCTGAGTAAACTGAAGAACAATGATTCTTCAAACAAAAAATCTGATCATATTACTACCTAATAAAAGGAGTAGGGACTAACTACAGAGCTATCTCACAAGAAAATTCTCTCAAAGAAATAGCTTATGTTCAAAAGACAAAATACGATAAGTGACAATAACGAGGCTGCAGAATTTTTAGCTTCCAAATAGACATCTATTTTAGGCGAGCAGCATTATTATGTTGCTTGATAGCTTCTAATAATATGTAGAGAAAAATTGTACTAGCGTATTTGTTATCTCATTATAACCTTAAACAAACAAAACGAAGTAGTATTGATTACATATAAGTGACTAATCACAACAACTCGAACATATACAGTCTGAAACGTAATGAAAACATGCAAGGCATTTCCGTTCCAATACGAGGCCTTTGGGTCTGAGTAACGATGATTCACGCTAAGATTTCGAGGTCAGTCCGAGTCTCAATCTAGCGCGGAATGTTCAGTTATAAGTTACTTTTTATAATGAATAAAGTGTAATGTGCTACATACGGTATGAATCCGAATACACAATGCTGTCTGTCTATAAACTAAAGAATTCAGGATATTCGAATTATAATAATTAAACATATAACCGGACTTGTAAAGAAGCATTGTCTATAAAAATTGTCATAGTAATCAAGAATTCATTAACCACCAAAAGGAACAATTAAATCTTACATTGAAGAGTTATATAGAAGGTTCAACAAATAATGGAAAAGAACTGAAAGACCATTTTTTACAACTTGCCAATACAATTGCTGTTTTTAGAACACTAATGAATTGTACAGCAAATGATCATTATAAACTGGGTGCAATTAGAATGCCTCCACAAGTGACGATATCTCCGTACGTCTGGCGCACCCTGGATGGTCCGTTTAGCATCCTTGTTGACGGACCAATCTCTACACCACAGAATGACCTAGTTACATGTGAAATTTGGCACATGCCGATATGAAGAAGATTATAAACTGTTCCTATACTATGATGTATCTAAGATGAAGTTACGTTAAGGTATCATACAAATAGCAAATAACTATTATAAAGTTTTCGTCGGTTTTATTTACATTGGGGGAAAACACTATCTCCCTATACGTTTTACAGACATGAAATAGCACACGCACGAACGCTATGACTGGAAGAACACATCCTACAAGTATTATTAAAGAAGGTAGGTTTTACCTGGTTTGTATAATAACCTTCTTCATTTCTGATTAAAAGATCGATGAAGATGAGTGATGCATTAGAAGATCCTTTTATAAGTCATTGATCTAGTAATACGTTATTTGCACCTGAGTTAGACCTCTATGAACTTGTATATAATATGAGATATAATAATTTGCTGTATACGTATAGAAAAAAATAATCAAGGGACTTACAGGTGATTCTTCTCTAGTGCTGGGCTCGCTATATGTGGAGTTAGCGTTGTTATCTGGACGCAGCTCGCCGTCCAGCGGGCTAGGGGACTCCTCGTGGCCTGGGTCTGCGAGTTAATCATACTAATAACCTTCAAGAAATACTAAGTGGTGTCATATCAGTAGGTTTAAATTAAGGCAGAGAAGAGTCAATAGAAATAACTCCTAATGGCATTAGGCTAACGCAGCCGATGGAGTATAGCTGCTATGATATACATACCTTAACATCTAAAGAACATTTTGTTTTATAGATTAGAAAGACGGTCAACTGATGTCAAAGCTAAAGCTCGATGATTATGTAATAGCAGCTAATTGAACATTATCGGTGGCAAAGGTTCACACCGCAAACCGAAACGCCTCAGAGCGTCTCTAAACACGCTATTGTTAGTTGCGTAATACAATTTATAGCCATACAGCTAAAGTAGACAAAAAGAACTTTCAGTTGATCTAGTATTACATGCTTTGCCGTCACATCGACGGTCTGCGCTGGCCCTTATTTGCTCAGTTTGCTCTTACTATGGAAGCTTAAGCTTCTAATTAATGAGGAATACTTAAGTCGAAAGAGTCGTAGTTTAACGTCGAAATCACATTACTATTATACCTACCCTTTTGACTAAATACCTAAGAGATCACCACGTTTTAAGTTACGATAAAAAAATCACAACCATGCAGAAAGCTACGGTGAATGTTCCTGTTGGAAGAGGAGCCTCCAATCCATATATGATGATAGTTTTATGAAAATACATATTTATTTATTCATGTGTTTGGGTAAAACATTATTTAAGGTGGAGAAAAGTTCAATAAATTTCTACTGTCATGCATATTGAATCAAAGGGATAAAAAAAACACTTATCAGTGTCATAAATATTTCAAAACAGAAAATACCATTGGAAGTAATATACGAACCTAGATTCATCACGTCGATCTAAACTTTGACTCCACAGAGCTAATTACTTTTTTAACTGGTAATTTACTCGAAAAAAGCAAATGGAAATATTATTTGATTTGAAAACTTATTTTTATAAAGGACTGGACATTGACATCCCTTGACAGAGACACATGGAAAGAGAGTAGGGAGGCCATTGCCTTGCAGTGGGACAAGTTCACTTTACTTATTTGAAAGAGCCCCGACTTATAATGCGGTATTTATGTACGTTCTTATTGTATTAGTAAATCAGCTATCTTCACTGCTTTCGAATCAAAATCAAATTGTAAGGGGCGATTAATTCAGTGTGCATACCCATGCAGGCAATAGACTTGCTACTATTTATATGGTACGTATGATAGATTGATGTTACAAACAGACACACCAATTTTATTTATGTGTATTGATGATGAAACATTGACTTTAGATTGATCCTGATAAAGAACAGCTAGATCTATTCTTTCAGGGAGTACAAGAGTAAGTATGTATTACTATGGATTCACACATATGAGTTCTAAGTATACAATAGGGGTGATGACTACATTACAAAATTTGTAGTAATTAATTAAAATATATAAAGCATTCCGCATGGGAAAACTGAAAAAATCCATGAAAAATGGAGGAAATACAGCGATTTTGAGTTTGTAGAGGGCATTCTCTATCCCTCGCCCGCAAAACGCTAAATGTATGGGGCGATGTGAAATTTACTATGCAATTACTCAAGTATGACGTCAATTCTAAACAGATGCCTTATCCGTCATACAATAAATTTAAAATGCTTATAACTTCTGTAACTCTACACCATAATTCAGGAAATCAGAATATCAATATAAAAACAATCGTAGTCATCATCCCTATTAGCCTAATAAGTTGCTTGATTGGGTCCTCATGCAAAGCATTCAGAGCTGCCTAAAGCGTCGGCACAACATTGTAACACACA
Organism: Abrostola triplasia; assembly: GCA_946251915.1. Lineage (NCBI taxonomy): Eukaryota > Metazoa > Arthropoda > Insecta > Lepidoptera > Noctuidae > Abrostola > Abrostola triplasia. The sequence continues at coordinate 4,229,699 of OX276432.1, read as the reverse complement.
GTGAATAGATTCAGTGAATACCATGGTTGAGTCGCGACTGCTTCTCATCGTCAGTACATGAGTCAGGCTCACCAGTCTTTTCCTCACTGCTGACGCCTTCGTCGCCCTCTTCGCCATGCTGCTTCTCTGTAATAATAAAAAAGTACTATAGTTATGACGTAACGCAACTAAGCAAGTGGATAAAAGGTTGATTCCTTTCTTTTATAAATGTTAGGGCAAATATGTATGTTTGTTAACTTATCACAAGTACTACCCTCTAGACAAATGGCAAAACTCCTGACGAACAGAAATCTAATCGAGAAATATATGGATTTGACATAAATAAATAAAATAATCTTTATTTCGGATAAGCAACATCCATATGGGTTAGTAACAAAACAAAAGACAAACTTATACCTATGTTAGTAAACTTATGTATCACATAACATAACTATGTCATTGATAACATAGTCGAAAAATTATTTAATCCCCATACTTTTAGCGTTCTATTCGATTTTTATTCGCCAAGTGTTTTGCCACTTGTTTAGAGGGGCTGAGCTGAGAGTTAAATTTGGTATGGAGAAAGCTTTAATCCTAGGGAGTGGCATATGCTGCGATATATCCCGAAAAAGACAGGAATATTTTCTTCACAGACAAAGCTAGGACTGGAAATAGTTATAACCTTAGTTTGTCTTGCGGGTATCATTAGTAATTAAGCACATGTTTATTGTTCTATTATCAAATATAAACAGAACATTACATTTATCAAAACTACAACACAACATACGGACCTCGCTACGAGAGTCGAGTGCACGTTTATGTACCGCTGTCAAGACAACACATTGATAAGGTGACATCTTACACTTGTTTCAGTCTTGTACTTCTTATATTTTATCTCTTATTAAACGTTGTCCATATCCATTAAAATGGTACAGATACACACATAATAATACTACAAACATACATAAAAGTACACTCAAAACTGCTAACATTTATAAGTAAATTTCGAATTCTATGGACTCACCTTTGCTTTCAGAATTATAAACATTATTCTTTTTTAATATTAATTCGAACTCCTTCGCAGATTTTCCTTCGGCTGATATCGCTTTAATTCCCACCTAAAGAAAAAAACTTACATTAGTATTTTATATCAACCTAATTAGGCCGTTAATAACGAGCTTCAATTGAGCAGCCCAAGTCGACGTTGAATACTTGAGCGCGCCTACAATGCGACACAACAGAGAATGGGAAAGTGAATGACATCTAGCTGTTACTTGCCACATTAAAAGTAAATAGTTCCAGTTATTTTTTAAACTTAGCTATAATAATAATAACTAAAAATCAGCATTTTAAGACCTGTAGATAAGTTAAATTAAATGGTGTATTTACAGCTATATGGCGAAAAGGCGGCCTATTGTTATGGTGATCGTAGTGTACCTTGTTGAGCAGCGGCTGCGGCAGCAGCAGCTTGATGTAGTCGGGCAGCGCGCGCACGGCGTCCTCCAGCGACGCGCCGCGCTTGGCCTCCTGCAGCTTGTTGCTGTCCGTGCTCAGCACCAACATCTTCGCTTCACCGTTTTGTACTGAATACTGGAACCATCACATCACCCCGATTAGTGTTAAGTCCCTCTAACATAGACTATGTAACTAATACTTTTTTAAAGTCAACTTTAAACAGTCGTTACTAGCTGTTAAAAAAACCCTTTTTTAATAACAGACCCTGTCTAATTACATAGAGTATAGAACCTTTATGAGATACTAAACGTAGTGAAAAGTGAAAAGATCAGGAAAAAGACTGGAGTTTCAGCACATTGTAATTGTAGTAAATAAAGACTTATTTGGACTAAAGAGGATATATTGAGGAAGAATATTCAAGTAAGTAAGTGAGACATACGGCCAGAGGGAGATGGTTGCGCACGGCCAGCTCCCGCTCCTCTGCGGCCGCGATTGCGAGCCGCGCCGCGCACATCTTGCGCTCACACCGCGCTGCCAGCTTCTGTAACCACAACACAAACAACATACGTCAACATTGATCATAATTTAAACGTATAAATGGTGGACTGAGATAGGCTGATGATGATGAAATAGTCGTTAGAGCCAATAGAACTACCCCCTTGCTCTAGATGTGCAACATAGCGCACCAGCTGAGGATGAGGTGCTAGGCTCGTTATTGGGGTCGGGGAGTGTTATTGGGTATACCATTACGTAATCCTCAGAAGTAGAATTCTGAATTTGTGCCTAGTTAATAGCAATATGCTTACCCACTAATTCATGAGGGCAAAATGTAAGTGTACTAAACCTCTACTTTATGTTATCTATCTCCAATTTCTTCGGGGAGTACAGACGAGAAGTTATGTTTTACATAGAAATTGGAAGTTGGGCAGGTCACGCGTCTCGTGTGGTGACGGGCGGTGGTGTGAGTGTACCTGTAGCTCGGCGAGCGCGTTGTTGGCGGTGAGGCGCAGCGCGTAGTTCTGCTGGTGCAGCGCGGCCACCTCCCGGCTGCGCCGCTCCAGCGTCTCCTCCAGCGCCAGGCGCTGCTCGTGCGCCGCGCGCAGGCTCTCCTGCGCCACTTCCTGCGTGGACAACGCGAAACTCAACTAAAAATCTACAACTAACATGTAACTGCTAATTAATTTGACAGAAAAAATATTTCTATATAAAGCAAATGGAGTTAAAAAATAGGTGTATAAATTCACGCATTTCTGTAAATAATAGTAACGAGCGTAACCTGGTAGTTCCTCTTGTCGCTTAGCAGCTGCGCGAGCTGGTGGTGGTCGGGCTGCTTGCCGACGGACAGCATGGTCTCCAGCGTGTGCACGCGCATGAGCAGGCGCTGCTCGCCCACGAACAGGTCCCAGGAGGCGGCGGCCTCGCCGCGCGTGCGCTCCACACACTCGCGCAGCGTGCGCAGCCGCGCTTCCAGGGACGCCTCACGCTGGATCGCTTCCTGAAAATAACGAAAAACCAGTCTCAAATCTAATACACTAAAAAATTGTCTTTGACTAATTAAAACCGGTAAATCCACCGCTCATTAATTTCTGCCACCCATTTTTTTACCAATAATAGATTATCATTTCAACAATAGTAAAAATCTAAACTAGAATAAACTACAGTATTTTTTACATATCTACAAATTAATCCACGATCTTAATAGGTCCCTGTGATTTATTAATTACCTGGACGAAATTATTGAGTTGGTACAGTTCCTTTAGGTGCAGGGGTGTGGTCATAGTGGGGTTGAATGATAACTTCGCCTCCTTTCCATCGGGGTGATAAAGTTTGAGCAGGGCAACCACTGGCGGAAACGTGTTCTGTGGACAAATACACATTATGAAATCTCATCGCATTTGACAAACATAAGTTTAATACAAAAGATTTGAAATAACCTAGGTACCCAATCAAACGAACAGATATTGCCAACAGCCAAACAATAGACAAAAGTGACATAATAATTCTCTAGTTATCTCTCAGTTTATATTACTAAGCAAAAAAATTGACCGGCTCTAAAACCTAAAACGAATTTGACTATGAATGCGAAATAAGATGAAGATATTCACTAGGCTAGGTATATAAGCGTATGTGTATTTTTAATACATCTTACATGTTTATAAATAAATTATTATCTCGAACTCAACAGTGGGATTGATCACATACTAAAAGAAAACCAGTTTAAATCACAGCTCAATAAATGATGCATGAATTAAAAAAATCATATACATAAAGTCGTTTTGAAACATGATTTTTAGGTTTTATACATAAATATCACATCATGAGAATCCTGTTTAACATCACACAAGTAATTTAAACCACTGTTTTAATAAATAACGCGCGATATGAGACGGAAATATAACTTAAACAATTAACCCTAAACTTAAAGAACCGTTTCCCTAACGAGACAATCGAGAGAAAAAGAAATTCAATTACGAATACGTACGACATAACGAAGCATTTAAAACACTCGCGAACAGTAGACTGATGTGCAATATTATGCAGCGCACTCGGCATTCACTCACCACAACAATTGATTCATATTTGTGGTTATTGAGAACAACAGGTGTTCGAATTGTTGTCGAGCCATCGCGGTATTGGTCCATATCACGACAATTGTTTACAACTAGCGCCCAGCTATTGCATATGTAATAACCAGAACTATAAGTATTTAAAGTTTGAACCACATTTCACACATTACGTACGTACATAACTCGTTCTTAATGTCACCATAAAATATCGTAGATACCAAGAAATCAAAACAATCCAAAACTTTACATTACATTAATAAAATTCGAATCCTAGTTTAATTTTAAAAAGTAGCCGCAATATTTCTATAACAATGATTTTTTAGGTCTAACAACCAATATAATTATGTCCTAAATAAAAAACAATAGTAACTAAAGTCAATTACATCAACGGATCATATCACGTCACTTCATAGATATACCAAGGTGGTACGTAATCCCACTCACCTTATCGGAATTGCCGGCATTCTCCACGACCGGTATGCCGAACTGTACCACGTCACCGGAGAACACCTCGTGTGGCTCTTGCTCCTTCGATATGGAGCACCGGTTGTTGTTGATGAACGTGCCATTACTGCTCTGATTGTCCTGTAAACAATCAAACACGCACGTCATACATGAATACCGCCAATAACAACAGAGGAATTGTTTATAAACATAATACAAGTTTATTTGGATGAGGATTAGGAAATTGGGTTCTGTTATGAATTATAAAATATTTTATGAATTATGCAGTAGTGGCAATCGATGCTCGAAGAACGGCCTGTAAATTAAAACCTCTTTGCATTCTCTGGTATGCGCCATGACAATTTATTCCATGTAGTTTTCACTTCACTTCAAATTAGGTAGTATTCTTCGTCAATAACAGTACTCTCATAACTAAACGTCCTAGCCAATTACATACTAATTAAAAAGCGTAGTGCGTACTCTGAAAAAACGACGAAGTTGCGGACACAGCCTAAATAGTAAACGTCACCAACAGGTTAGACTAGAGCCTGTTTATTTTAAATATAGATGATAGAGGTTCAGAGTCTGTTTCAACTTATTTCATATTCAAATATATTCGTGCGTTTTGTTTAAGAATACCTCGTGATACAATGACCTTTCCGTATTCTACATTATCCTTAAAAAATACAAATTAGGACTAGCTTGGCCTTAATTACATCCTTTGGCCTTTACCTAATACGTATCAACTAGGAAAACGCACCAGTATTAAAACATTCTGGCCGTTATGGTTGTCTAATTAACATTAATACTAACAAACGGAGCATTTTTATTGGTACTAACTTATAACGATTATTATATTTCGCCCAGATATCGATTCAACACCGCCAATTATTAAATAGCTTTAAGATTTTTCTCGTAACGATAGACGGTCAATATATCATCTGCAGCAAAGCGTCGATGGCCGAAGCCTTTTAAGAGATAAGCCACAATAACAAGCAAACCCGCACACAACTAAATCTAGCCTGAAAGCCCTTGCGGTATTGTTATTTGTTCAAGTATGTTATAAACACTGAACTCTTAACATGCTTGACCAGAAACTAGTAGCGTCTTTCACAAAGTTATTGGCCAATCTAAATTCCATTTCAATCAAGAATTCACGTGTAAGCATATAAGGTGTCGCAATTAAAAAACAATGCCTATCATGGGAATGGGCGTTTCTTTCTTATTAGCATGGTGAATTCATTAAAAATTATCATACTCGTGCTACTACATATACGGCAACCCAAAAAGACGGACAAGTGCAAATAGGACTTGCGCCCCGGTGGTTGCGTACCGTTATATCATATTACTTACCGCCAAGTAATTAAGTAAAACAGTGGACAACAAATGAAAGCTTGTCAAGTCAATGACATTAACCAATAACGCGAATACCTTATATAATATTACGTATGGCAGTTGGATTTTTTACGCGAGCTACATCTTTATATTTTACAAAATTTTAAGGTTTATAAGATCTTTACAATTATCCAAGATTAAAACACGTTATAACCTTTAGATCCATATAAGTGACGTTACCTTTTTAGTGTGACTTCATTTTTATAACCTTATGTTGAAGCCAGTGTTTTGATATCGAGGTATTTCTGAAGGCAACTATTAACACCTTGAATATAGTGCACATTTCTTATATACTAACTATATTTAAGTTTGAGCTGAGCCTGACCAGAAGATATCCAAAACAAAATGTATCTATAATACTATGCTTTAGCTTTATATGTAGTTTTACTCAATGAATCCTCTAACACACACAAAGTTCATTCACAATGAAACCATTACCGCAAATATCAATTTCCACGTTAAAAGAAACGAAGTGTGTTTAAGGCCGCAATCAAGCTTGGTGTCTTCATTCTTTACAACTCATTATGGATGTTTACGACGTAACGATCAACCTTACTTGAACAATTCAGACGTTTGTAGGCAAACAACCTCTAAAACCGGAGACGCAGTTCGGTAAACGGAATTACCATGAAGACAAGCGTTCATAGAAATCGCCTGTGGGCGGAAACGGTGAGAGTCGTAGTCGAATTACTAGGCTTCCAAGTTCCAACACGTAACCAAACCACTGCAAGGTTCTTTCATAATACTCGAGGTGTGGGATGAGGTGAGACTCGTAACTCTCGTAACATTCAGTAACGAATGTACCATTGTGATCGGTGTGATACAAATGAGATTGGCGTGAGATTTTAATGTGGAATAACGTACATATTTATGTTTATTTAATTATGTTCTTCTTTGTATTCCAGGACTAATTATGAATATAAATAGAAACGTAGTTTTGACATTGTTTAGTTACATAATATGCTTACAACTTAAATGAACATAAAGTTCAGGAGGAAACGAAACACCGCCTGCCACTCTCCGCCTGTTTATACTGTATGTATGCTAATTTAAACACGACCAAAGCCGCGGCCGTTCACTAATGTCACATAAATCCAATTGTCCCAGTTGGAAAATCGTTCCAGGGCAACATCTTGTTAAAGTGAAAATTAAATTGAGGTTCTTTGTGTGCTTTTATGTAAAATATTTTATATTCTGAAGGGTTTCCCAATCAGAAAGTTTTATCTGTTCTTGTAGTATATAGTATTAGTGTATTATATGATATGGCAACTTCAGTGAGTGAAGTGTGACCAAGAACTGCCTCCGCTTGCCCTCAATAGAAGTGGTAATAACCATAGCGACCTCACCGGCTGGCGCAGCTTCGCATTAATGAGTACTGTTATGGAAAGAACTTCGCAAACCTGACTGACGACAATTGATCAATCTACGGTACTATAAAGAGGTGGTTCCTTTGTTCTATTGTTCGGGGTGATCTCAGTAACTACTGAACCGACTTAAATTGTTTTTATCATTATAGTAGTAACTCTATTTCTTAAGTTTCACTCGCAATATTGATACGCAAGTCAATACCGTCATTAACATATGAGACGCGGGAATTAAATAAGATAACGGCTATGTTAATGCCTTCATTTTATCAGTTTGCTTAAACTGCGTAGTGAAATTAAAAACACCACTGATATATTGCTACTTATAATTATGTAGTTTCGCCAACTAGTGTAATAGTGTTGAGTTGAAATAGGCAGGTACAGAATGACTGTGAGCAACAATTGAACGTAAGTTGGTACATCGTAAATAACAGCAATATAGGACTCACCACAAGGTAAAAGTGGCCCTTGTCGTAATAGAGCGTGGCGTGATGTCGAGACAACACTCGGCATTCGAATATTGTGTTCGTAGGACTCGGAGTCGCACGGTACACGTTCCGTCCGATCTGAAACATCACACAAAATATATGTATAAATATAATATAAACAATAATCTCATTCAAAATAACATTTTTAATCACATAATAGATACTTTTCCTAACTTTACACAATTATGCATCAAGCCTTAGAATCTGGTGGTAATCGGTAAGTGATAATTCCGGTCAAGTTCGTCTTGAACACGCTGTAACTGAGATTTTTAGTTATACCAGCGAAAAATTTGACCTCTAACACAATTTAACTTGTATGAACATAAACAACTGCTCCTTCATATTTTATTGATCAGGATTTCAAACTATACTTTCATTTTAAAACACCGTCTATATGATAATACACTTTTGCAGCAAAAATGTAAGCTTATTTGGTGTTAAATTAGGGCAGACGACAGATGGACGAAGTGATAAGGATTCCTTAGCTGTAATTTAACCACGTAACCAAAAAATTTTAAGGTACTGCGAAAGTTTAACAAGCGACCTATAAGACAAGTTCTTTATAATATGACAAGAGACAAAAGGTTGAGCATCCCTATGTAGGTACATTTGCGAATCCGAAATTAAACTGATATTGGTACGATACCTACCAGCCCAGATTTACCAGTTACCAGATGAGGTTCTGGAAATCTGTATCAACGTATTTGAGGTTATAGCAGTCAAATTCAAACAATAAATTAATATTGGGCAGTTTGCCCATTATATAAAAGTCGATATAACTTACATATTACGCCTGTATTCCTAAAAGGCGTAGACAGAAGTTACACTAACATGTCGCCGGTTATGTTCCAATGTAACCAATCCTGGTAATATTAAAACTATAACTGATGTCCTGTTTGCATATTTTAAATTAAATCGAATATACGCAAGCGCAAGCATGAATGCTAGGAATGTTGAGGGGAGACCGTTTGTCGTATGTATATTCATTTATGAATGGATTAAAAGCCTTGTCTGGAAATGAACACAACGGTGCTCATATATACGGGCAGGGGACGACCGAAAAGTGATTCAATGAATTGAGGTAATGATAATACCAGAAAGAAAGGAGTGAGGGCTGTGATGACAGAAAGAATAAATGGAAAATGAGCATTTAACCTAGCTTAAATGATTTTAACAGGCTAGAAAGATGACAGTTACTCCTTCGTTGTAATGCCTTAGTAGTGCGTGCTTTTTAGTCAGTCATGACATTTTACTAATTTCCCTGCCTATTAATTACTTCTCAGCACGTAGCTTGCGGGCAGAAAAACGTGTTCTTGCGCTACTTACATGAAACTTAGTCGTGCACATAAACTAACCAAGTTTACAGGTAAATAATTTGTGGACACGCGTTATAAAGAAATTACAATAACTAATCCTTCTAGTCAAGCGTATGTAACTGAATGCATTGAATAATTCATTTGTTATTAATTCAAATCATGTTTGCATTATTACGTTCATAACATAATTACTCAGATGCACGCGGTACTTATAAGTTATTGAATCACATCATTCGCTCAAGCGACGTTGAACTCACGTAGGGTCAAATACTAAGATGTTGAATAATATTGTACTGTCTTCGACTCTTAGCAGCCTTCTCCTTTAACCCTGAGTTTTGTTGTAAACTTATAGTAGAATAAACATTACTATAACACAAAGCAATGAAGTAGGTATAATATTATTCGTGAAATAATTATCTTCCAAATACTTCAGTATCAACATGATTATCGATCAGCAAATTGATGGAGATTCAGTTTGTATTTCACGAATGCATCTAAGATCGACCTTCGTGTCTGAATCGATAAAACTTAACTGTTAATGTAGGAGATGGCCCTTTTTCCAATACGGAGCTTATTCTTACGACCTCACTATCGCCTTTAATATAAATCAATTTTATTGGCAAGATAGTGCAGAAAAAACAATGAATACATAAATCATGAACATGATAACCATAAATAGTTATAAACAATAATTGTAACACTTGGCCTAAAAACTTTGCGTAATACCTAACATTAAAATATGATCTATCTACTTCCTTACACACGTATGCTGATGGCAGATGGGTAGTCTGAAATAGCACAATTTAATCTCATTAAATTTAATTGCCAATGCACAATTGTGGTCGTCTCAAGCACCTCGGGTCAGGCTGAGTCAGGCGTGTTCGGCCATGCTCAAGCGCATATAGTACCGACAGACAACTGAGCGCCTGGACTGAATACAAACTAAATTATGGATAAATGCAATGATTCGAGTGTGCCGCGATTGTCAATTGAATTTTATTTAATGTTAGACTTAAGTTGAATAAAATAGACGTATTTATGATATACTTGGAGCAATTTATAAAGTTTAAAGAAAAGTAAGGAATGTTTAAAAGCTTTAAAACATTACTTTTGTTTTTCGGGCCTATTTTGAATATTATTACCCATATAAGTATTATGTTGTGGCTTGTACCTTTAAATGCTACGACAAAACTCATATAAGATACTAAGGAAATGGCATAGATACACATCGGCTGTAGCACGCACTGCCGTGACGTTTGCGTGTTTTATTAGCTGCCTTTGTATTTGAGCTTGTAAGACAGTGGATTCCTTACGAAACTATACCAAGTCGGTACTCAGTAAAACAGGGAGTGCCGAGTTATTGGTTTTTTAGGGATAAAGCCTCATTATTGACTGTTCTTATTTCCAGAAGCAGTACAGTAAATCGTGGTCCAGAGGTTTTCGATTGGTGATTTGGAAACAAGACTTGCGCTGCTTACGCAAATCCGAGAGAGCAGAAAAGCAAATCATGAGAAGAATTTACACGTACTCTCGGTGCACAGATGGTTCAATAAAGCATAAAATAACATTGAGATTACAATGAGGACAAACATTCACGCGTAATTGACAAATATGTGGGATTTCTGGGCATTACTGTGCTGTGATCTACTTGAGACAGAGTTGGCTCACTACTAATAGAGATTGACTTTATGATTGAAAGCGAAAGTGCGTGGGTAGGTAATGCTTCGTTTTGAGAATTGTTTTAGGAGGAAACGGCAGTCGCAAGCAAAGAGGTCAGTCACACCCGACCCCTGGACCCACCACCCATAAAAAAATGCAGAAGATATACAAACGGAATCCATAAGAATAATTCAATAATTGTTATTTAATAATTACAGGTACCTACTTTAAAATGGTTACATGATAGATTTGGTGGGTTGTATCCATTGAAATAGCATTTACGAACTGAGCAGAGTTGATTTTTCATAATTTTGCTTTAACTAGGCATACTAGGTCAAACATTGTTTTACTAGGCTTCTTTGTTATAATCATTCTTACTAATAAATAGAAATATTATACACGACGGTGATTAGTAGTAGTAGACCGAGGCTGGCTGACTGTTTGTTTGCCCTCTGTAAGTTTATACAATGTAGTACAATACGGGAGTGTTAAAGTTGTGTTGTTAAAGTATCCCTGTGCCTGCTTATTCAACATTAAGGTTTGATTATATACATACAGCAGCAAATTGAGGAGAATTGAAAAATATTGTGTAAAATTTAAGATAAATTTCAAATGTGTCAATTCATATCGAGATAAAACTCTTATCAGTGACTATTTGAGCAAATAGATTAGGTATAGGAAAAAATCTAACTTAGTAACAAGAAACTTATGATTCTTAATTTAATTTTAAATAAACATTTTTACTTTTGATCTTATTTTAATTTAGAAGATCTAAATGAAGAGTTTATATATTATTATAAAAAATATCCTCCAAACTATTTGCCTTGGCCTTGCCTTATTATTTATCTAAGCCTGAAACTATTTGCATTTGGAAAGTAAACCAAACATTTATTTCAAGATGTTCATTTTTTTACCTTTTAGAAGGCTTAATATTAACCTTTTAGACTACTTTTTATATGATACACAAGTAACAGAAGTATTTTATAGTGTTCAGACTGAAAGGAAATAATTTAATGAAGAAATTAATAAAATCAAAATTAGAAGTGAAAGTGGTTATAATATAAATGTATGATTGAAATAACCAAATGATCTAAATTCTTGACAGACTAGTACAGTAATAGTTTTTTAAATAATTTTTACACCATTTGATCTAATCATGCTCAAATCAAATTAACTTGATTCTTACTGGAATTATTTCATATTTACATGCTAATATGAATAATACAACCTTGCAATAACAGCAAACACATACTATTTTGTTAATTATATGAGGATCTACATAGGTTGGAATCAATCAAAACAACATTTCCATTTCTAACCATCACTTATTTGGTAAGTGCAGATTTGAAGCAGTTTTCTTTACTAAACAGTACCATATGAGAGAATGTTCAACAAGCTGTGAAGGTAAATATAATGATATGATTTTATAAACTTTCCTATGCATTGAGAACAATACACTATTATTTGTATTCATAGAGTACACAGGCTCAATAAATATTACATGTGTGATAATCTTTATACCTAAACTTAGCAAGTTCATGCTATTATTCAATTATTTTATCTAATTATAGTGTCAGTCCCACCAACTGACAAGTGTACTCTAATTACTGAGCAAATGAACTTTGAGTTGAGTTCCAATATCAGGACATATACATTATCATGACAACTACTCTCAGGACAAGATACCAACTCAAACTACTTGTGTATCTCTCAAAGACAATTTTAAACAGCCAGCTCTACCAGGTGATCATATGCACACGTAGTACATTAAAACCAGACAGACTGACAGATGTTTGAGAACATAGAGGTTAATAGGAATCCACTTACCTTGACTGGTTGCTCCAACGTGACGCGTCTTTCTTCAAACGGCAATGAGTTCGAGTGAGGAATAAAGATCGCCCGAGGTATACCGCCATCCTGGTTGTTTGGTGGCTCTGGACCGGGTGTCCAGTTGTAATCCATATTTTTGATTGTATTATTCATTTGTGGTTTTACTTTCTTGCTCTTTGCTATCACCATCGCACACACTGCTCCTCAGAGTCAGCATCCGTGCCTCGTATATAATATAACGAGTAACACATCGGTGATCGAAATTAAAATCTATTCACTTGCTGCAAGGTGAAAGGTGAACACTACTGATCACTGCCATTTTGCGGGCCAACACTGTTTTATGAGCTAGATGAAGTCCAAATGTTATAGTTGATTAGATGTTCTAAATATCGAGGCAATTATGCAAACACCATTATTTATGAAACTTGATTCCTTTCGTCTACGTAGGTATCGACGATGTACAAAAAATCAAAATATGGAAGATAATGTTTTAATGCTAGCTATTATTTATTATTGTATAATAAAAATAGTTCACGCGTGGTTGAGTATTGTAAAAAATTAATATTTTCAGGGCGTCAATCAAAATTATCATTTGAGGAACTTACGAAATGGGCGCACGATTCGGACATTTGTTTTGTTGAGTTAGAGGTACGCTTAGTTGACTAACACGTTCTTAATAATCGACTAAATTTAAAATAGTAAGTTTATAACTATTCAAAAAACAACAATTCATTGATTTACTAGACTCATGGAGTCCGTGGAGGATTCCAAGCTAGTGTATCACTTTTACATGTATTATAATATTGAATGAAAAATAATTCTGAATGCACGGTGTTATTAATATTTTATTTTAATATCAACATATATTATAATATTGTAAAAAAATATTTTAATCCCACTGTTCTATAATAATATTATAAAATTTCAATTCTATTTCCAGCTTGATTGTTCAAGCTTTGGTATTTAAATCGCAGGAGTCGCAGGTAGTCTTAGAAATAAACTCTATGTTAGTACTCTATACTGTTAGTCAACTATAAACTTCTTGACTATATAATATTAATGTGTTTGAAAAGGTTATCGCACATAATTGAAAGATACTAGTGAAAAATACAATAACATAAGAAAATGTACAAATAAATTTGATATATCTATTTAGTAACATAAGTGTAGGAATTATAATGACCGGAGTTTGCCACATTAAAAAATATCTTTAAACCAGACGTTATCATATTCTAATATGGAAACATTAACATTATTTGGTCGTATTACTTGCTCTTGCGGGGTTCTATATCTCCTATCCCTATTTAATCTTATCTACTAAATTCAATCACAGATGGCGTTGCAAAAGTAAATGTCGAGAGAAGAAAGAAAATCGAAACTTCATGTTGTATTGGATTGGTGGGTGAGTTTGAGCCATTGCAACGAAAACGGTTTTCTGCCTTGGGTCTTGTGTGAAGTGTGATTGTAGAGTGCGTGTTAATAATTTCAGACAAAAGTGAAATTTAAAGTGTTTTTGTGTTCTGTAAGTATGATTTCTTGGATTTGTCAGTTAAATACGTAGACCTAAATGTTAACCAAATAAATATATCTGCGTCGAGCTTGTTCGCTGTACTGTACACGTTCAATATGGCCGTTCTTTTATAATATTCTTTTATTATTTGTTCGGGATTATGTAGGTATCCTTTAGGTAATAAGTAAATACTCATATAACAGTAATTGTATATATCACGAAATCATTAGATTACTGAATTTCGTTGATGTGGCAAAATGACAGTAACCCTATTGGTTTTGACGTTTAATTTCTGAGTCAGTTACTGCATTCACATTTTTATTCATTTTTGTAATTGTAATTAATTATATGCATTAACTAATAATCTTGCAATGCGCTTTTGACTTCTTCATACGGTTATTATCGAGTAGACTATGATAGTGCACAATTACATAAATAGTCAACAATCATACAAAAAAAATCACAGGCTGATCGATGAAATTGGAGAAATATTCGCAACTTACCTTATTCTTATACTATGTACTGTTTAGTCTGTTGTATCAAGTTGCCGTTTGCCATTTTTGATCAAAACACATTAATACCCTTGATCTAAATAGAGCCTATATTTTGAAGCAATTGAAAGCTTCTTACTCAATTGTTCAGACATCTATTCAAAATAAAATATCCAGATATAATATCACGGGTTACACTCTAAAGCTGCTATATTAAATTTGTTTATTTACCCTTCACTGATATTTTGTATGTGATGAGAACATTGAGTAAAAAATACTATATAGGTATAATAATTGAAGACCTGTTTTACTTGTAATACCTATGTAACACAACATTTGCAAAGGTCATTAAACGGCCCTCTATGGCTTCATTTGCTCAACATACCAAATAATAGGTAGATTTGCCCTTGACATAGAAGCCATACTTTATTTTGATTAGCTTCAAATTACAAGTTAACATTTAAGCATTTTAAAATGTACTAATTACATGAAACCTTTTAAGTTTATGTTAATTTAAGAGCAAAGAAAAAAAAAGCTAGATCATGCTTTTTGTACATATTATTAAATTTATGTAAGATTTGTTATATTTTTGAGCAACATAGGCTTAGTCCTTATTTGTAGTATAATTCATACATCTTTAAATAATTTTATTTTTGCAAATAGGTTTAAAAAAAACTTTTACACATCATTTTTTTTTAAACTAGATGGCATTTAACCTAGATACATACAATTGCCTTATGCAAACTAATGAACAAATACTAATTTCTTACTTCTTAAACTGGAATGCCATGGTCCTACTTTTCTGGTTAACAAGAATGACTTTTTGTTATTAAAAGCAAGTCATGCTTGGAAGTGTTTGTTTATTACTTTAAAATAATTATGAAGAGATAAAGTTAAGAGTTAAATACATTATTAATGAATATATTAATTGCTTTAACAAAACCATTATTACATGCATGAAGATAAAAGGCCATGCGAGGATTGTCTTTGTAAATGGAAAGCTGTGATTTCTGCCTACCCCTCGGGAAAAGAGTTTCAGGCCCAATATTTTAGTCCTTTTTGTTCATCCATTAGGATATTGAAGATTATTCGAATTTCTATTGCTTCTATTTAAAAGAAAAAGTAAGTCTACTGTGGTAAAGTTAGTACAAGGCCTAGTTTCATTGTTAAGATGGAAGTTCAGGAAGGGTTTTTTTATGGACCCACTATTTAAAGTTAAACTATGTATTAAAATAATTATTCTAAAAGAAATTAGATGAACCAATATTTTATTTAGTTGTTTGTTACATCTAAAGAGTCAATAACCTTACTTCTTTTGATTATTTATAATAAAATTATGTAATTTATTTAAATAATATGTAAAATCAATACTGAACTGGTCCCATAATTTAATATCCTTTAGTATGAGCAAAATATTGCATATATTTAAAAAAATATTTATTGACAATTTATGTATACAAAAGAATAAAACATATAAAGAAGAAAACAATTAAAGTAAAATGATCTTATTCTTATTTAAATGTTTCTTAAAACAATACAGCTTACTTCTTGATAACCAAAAGACTCCTGGGGAGACATAAGTGCATCAAGAAATAGGATAGTTTTTTTTTATACAAATGGTTTCCATGCAAATAAATTTATTCAGGGTTAAGTGTCTCCTTCAACTAAATGTGTTTCTTGCTTGAAATATAGATGACTCACTAACTTTATGTTAATTTCAACAGTGATGTAATATAAACTTTAAGCTGCCTTCCTCATGTCTTAATATATTTCATCATTTAAAAAGTTAGTTGCTCTAATATATGTGACAGTTGATTAGGCACTATGTGATCACATAGAAGGTAATCTAAATACATTTCATTACATCACATCCAGAAATGTTCTGATGCATTTATGTAAACTATTTGATGTAATATATGCATTAATTTAAAATTTTAAAGGTGAATTTGTTACCTCAGCTCACTGACCCCAAAATATTACAAAGCAGTTGCTGACAAAATAGTAGTTATAATAATGGCAGATGTCTGTTATCAATTATTAATTCAAGGTATTATTTATCTAAGGGATCAATTAAATATATTATATACTTATGTGTAAATATTTATTTTCTGGTACCTATACCATCTATTTATGTAGGTCTCAAAAAGCGATAAAATGAATGATGAATTAAAGTAATTGTAATTACTTGAATTCATAAATAATACAGGAAATGATAACTTACAAACTCAATATTGTAAGCCTTATACAAGGAACCATACTGTTCTTTACACATTTCATAGATTAACGAAAAGTATGAATAATGAACACAAACACGAACTATAACCGGGTTCTGACTAGTTTAGGGAAAATGTTGGCCTGGCTTATTGCGGTCAATGTTACGAACCGGCGCCGCTTTATTAATATTAATAATTGTTATATTATCAAAAATATACTATTACAGAGAATGTCATTAACATGTTACCCAATATACTATTATTTATAGGCAAAATATACAAAATAAACTTTTTACAAGTTTTTCTATAAATAATTTTATAAATTGTTTGGGTAGTAATCTTATTAACAAAAGGGTTGTGTTTGTACACAGGTGTTATAATGGCAACGGCGTTCTTGCCGTCGCCCGCGTGAATAAGTGAGACTCTAGTGCAGTGAACCAACCGGGCCCGCCGCCTCAAGCGTCACCCGACCACGATGAAAATGGTGTTGTCACAACGGCAACGAGAGGAGCTGTAAGTATCCCATGTTTTTTTATTATACTTGACAGTGGATCAGAGGTTTTCAGTTATGGACAAGGTTTTTAAAGGATCTATAGTCGTAAGGCGATTGAAAGAAGAAGAATGGCTGCATTCTGATCGCAGATAAATAATTAATACTATGTTATCTAATCGGCAATCTATATAAAGCGAAATCTCGAAATATTGTTAAATCTCGTCTTTTTATACCTAGTATAAGTCGCAGTGAGTAAGTGTAGGATGCCAAAGGTTTTGGTAAAAAGGGTAGGAATTCTAGAATCAATAAGTGACAAAAGTCAAAAGCATGCCAAAAGACTTCAAATAGTTGGCTTGTTCAAAAAATTATTTCATTAATATTTGAGGAGTTAAGGACCTCTCTAGTCGTGGTTGTTCTTTTCAGTAAAACTTGTCCACCGCTTAACTAAGTTATCGTCTTGTGAAAGGGTGCGCTTCCATCTACATTCACAGCTCATTCTAGCTTCACTATGTTGTCACAATATCATCCAGCCAGAAACCTAGCTTCACGCTTGTTACGCAAGCCTTCACTCTGCCGGTTCCGTCCAATGCAGTTAGCACTAGGGCTGGAAAGCGAGCGAGGGCAACGTGTGTGATATATTATAATGGCTTCATTCATTTCGTTAACCTGAATATCAGTTGAGTCAACGTGATGAGATCGCAGGTTCAAGCGGTCAGTAGTAGTTAGTTATTCCTCAAGCTTCGTCTTGTCACGAAGAAATTATGAAGACGCTTAGAAATAAAACTACACAATAAGGATAGTCCCACTTACAAGATAGTCGACTCAGCTGCAAAGTCCTGGCACTTTACAAAACGTTGAGTATTATGCAACCTAGATGGTTCGACACCTTTGAGATATGATACTATAACTCGATTTAGACTATGGTCTTAACTCTAATAAAATTGGTCTTCACAGACTAAATTATGTAATACATGGTAATACCAGCCTATTTTTAACACGAGGAAAGTAAATTACGCAT
This sequence comes from Abrostola triplasia, assembly GCA_946251915.1. Taxonomy (NCBI): domain Eukaryota; kingdom Metazoa; phylum Arthropoda; class Insecta; order Lepidoptera; family Noctuidae; genus Abrostola; species Abrostola triplasia. The sequence goes on along the minus strand of OX276432.1, from coordinate 4,211,477 downwards.
CCCCTGCCTTATGTGAGACTGCCCCCAATAAGATCCACAGGGGCCTACTTACTGAAAACCTCACACTGCCTACTCTGTCTTGAAGGCGGGGTGGCGGGATGGCAATAGCATTCTACCGCCAACCCCGCCAGTAGTTATGCCAGCCTACAACCCCAACTGCAGGGCAAAGGCCTCTTCTTATACGGAGAAGGCAATAGCATTGATCCGCTAGCTCACAGACAATCATCCTATTATGCAAGCTTATGAGTGCATTGTCCTATTTTCAGTACGAAAATGTTTTAACAATGTTGAAATAATCGATAAGAAAGCTATTGAAGTATGAAGATAGGAATATGCACCTGGACATTGTTCTCTCGGTACTCACTATACATCTGACAAGAAATGAACATTAATTCTATGGTTCACGTCGAGGTCATATTAGTAACAATTTGTTCGCAGAATAGATCTTTAAATTGGTTAGAAATCCGGAATAGAAAGTTGTAGTATTTAGAAATGGGTTTTGCTTTATTGCATTGTTTCTGAAGTTCAATTTGTTTAACATTCGTTTATAATTATTTAATCTCATAAGCACTTTACATTGTTTACAATCGTGGAAGACGCATTGTCTTCAGAACATACGATTGCGTTTTTGGAACAGCAGAATTAAGTTTCAATGAATTCGGTCAAGCAAATAGTTGCGGCGGCAACAAGGTCGCTACTAACGCAATGTTACCAATACTCTAGAAACTTTCTGAATTTGGTATTAATTACAATATCCTATCAGAACTTAATAAGTTACATTAAAATTAACACTACCCTGGTAAACAATATAGTTATTGTTATGCATGCTTTGAGACAAAGGCTTGGCACTTTTTTCAGTCACTAACGCAGCTAACGAAAATCAATATTATCTTAAAAGTATTTATAACAATTCCGCATAAATATTTTTGTAGTAGCCGCCACCCGCTAACGTTTATTCATGGGTATTATAATTACACCAAACGGGTTGAAAAGGTTTTATTTCCGAGATTGAGCCGAACTGTTAAGACTAGAAGACGCGACCTGAAACTAGTTTTACAATTGTATGATATTATATTACTGCAGAAGAACCTACAGACTATTATGTGCTTAAACGTCAATTACTTAATCGTTTTCAATTACCTACTCAATATCTAAATCCAGTTGGAGTTTGTGTAACCATATTTTTATTTTTAACTATAGACTTCCTTCCGCGTGTAGGTAACTGTCTGGTGTTGCCTTATGTTGAGAACCCTCTTCATAACCGGATAACAGTTATCGATGTTTACATATAAGTATTACAATTTTACAGTTATAGGTAATCATTTTACTGCGCCTATTTATAAGATTTTAGTTTGTATTAACTTGACGCGTTTAATTTCCATTAACATATAATTGGTTGATTATTATCAAATATAGCGTCTGAATGTCTGAGTACCATAGCGAAGTGGTACCATCGGTACCTAGCCGACCTGCGTGCCTGTCGGTCGACCTTTGAAAGTGACAGTTGCTCTTATAACGCAGAGTCGTTGACCCCGCGTCGCCGTTGGCGCCTTCCTCGCCTTAATGTTGGTGCGCAGCTTTCATCGTGAACCTAGCAGTCCCATCATTATCACACGATTATTGATGTTGCAATTGCGAATAACGGCTCACCTGCGCTAGCGCTGATTGCAGTTTTCAAAGGAACTTTATCATTCTGATGATAAGTTTAGTGTCAAATCTTAGATTAATACCACGACGATTTAGCATATTGTGATAAAATCAATTATAATTATGTAATTTAGGTAGGTATATCATGTCAGTAAGTATTATCAAACATAGGGTAAGTGCTTTATAGGCAGTAGTAGTACATTCAACGTTACCTACATCGGCCGTGAACTAATGACCTAAAATATCTAAACGTTCCTTATACCCTTTAACTCGCTTCACACGAAGTGAAAGGCGAACTGAGATCTAATTCGCGATACTTCTATACAAAGATGTGGTCATGCTGTTCACACGCTATTGTTATACAAGTGCAAGCTACACGTCCGAATTAAAGGTGTCCATGTTATGTAAGTTCATTATACAAATAAGTTTACACTTTATTAAGCTCACGACACTAAACAATACAAGTAAATAGAGTTTTAAACATCTTTTAATTGCGCCTCAGTTATTCGCAATAGTGCTATAACTGACTTTAAAAGTAATAACTACTTTGCCATTGGCACTAGTAATCATAATAGTCTATTCCGCGTTCTGTTCGGATCTACTGCGTCGAATCGGGGTCATTGAACGCGTCTGTTGATTAAAAATAACGATCACAAAGTAAAACACCAGCAGACATATTTCGCTAAATGGACATGCTCTTACCGTTGAAGCTTGCTGCACTTGTTGTAACTATGCTGTTGCAGTTATTCGGGTCGCTAGTTAATCGACTGAAGATTATACGTTCTCGATTTAGTATTTAATGTTACATAGCCAGTTTGATCTTATTCTGTCTTGTAATGTCTTTGGTTATTGCGTGTTATCTTATTTCGTTCCTATTTTGTATACAGTAACCAATGTTTTTTTACTTATTCCACTTAGTGCTTCGTTAGCCTTTGTATCGCTATTTATGCAAAAATGTCCCTATATTTAACATTTCATTAATTTTAAGCCCATTAATTACAACGAGATAAAGCCTTAAAGATTAAAAGGTAGAAGACAAAAAACTATGTAGTTTATTTTATAATAATAATAATACCAGCCTATAACTTTTCCACTACAGGTCAAAGGCCTCTTCTTGTATAGAGAAGATATATATTTTAACAAGACCAAGATTTGGTTACCTATGATAGTGAAAGTGTTTAATACAAAAGAATTCATGCTATTATACATAGTATTCAGATGAGATCGATAAGAATCTCAACACCCGCTATTCGAGACCCATTGGCTATCAAAGAATCGAGGTCGTATCGAGAGTTGTCTTACATTTTGTACACCCAAACATAAAAAACCGCTTACGTCATACATCTCGTTATTACCATAATCGATCAAGATCATAATCTGTGTTGCATAACAGTCTAGATGAGGTAGAAAGCTGTTATTTAGTATGTAGATCACTCGGAATTGATTTAGTTCAAATACTGTGACAGTTGACGGGCAGAATAAGAATAAATAAACAAAATACGTAAACCATTTGCCACGTAACCGTCGTTCCAAAAATAATCTGCTTTTCTCCAATTAGTACTATTGGCCTTGAGTGTGGATTTGGCCGATGTTAGGCGTGTCCCTCGTATGTTCGTTACGTGTATGAACGTCACAGCATTCACAAAGGTTAGATGTAGCCTAAGAAAGATCGTGAGTCATCGTGCATTATTGTGATCAAGAAACGGCGCTGCATGTCAACCTGCTCTTATTGATGCAATCTTTAAGGCAAACGAAGGTTACCGTCGTTTTTTATCAGTATTGTGAAGTCATATAGTTTTAATTACAAACATAATAATATGACATGGATTTATCTACCCAGATACTAAGAAACACTTTGAAATATTAAAGGCACTTATGATATTGAAATTAAATACTTATACTTCTTTGTATATTTTAAATTATTTTTACTCAATGGAACTGCTTCGACTTATTATATTTAAATATATATCCTAATCAGGTGGTATCAGAACTAATGTTATCGGACAAGGCTATTTAAAAAGAGCTAATAAGTCAAACGTCTTTACAAATCGCGGTATCATGACGTAATGTAGGAATATGTCATTATTATCATTAGATACAACGACGCGACGTGATAATGGGAATCAAGGAATGTAAGCCATTGTTAGGTTCAAGACCCGTTGTCCATCCGCTAAACTGCTCTTACCTTGGCTGTGGATCGCAAGGAATGCAGTCCTCGCCCGGTCGACGTTGCTCTACCGCGTGCAGGCCGCGCTGTCAGGATATAATTACATTTTTATAAACCCATACATAATTACATGAATTCTAAAAGCTTCCCTTCCGACTCAGAGGAATCCACACTTAACTACTCTCGCGATTGTCTGCCAAAACTGTTTATTCCAATTGCCACAAAAAGATAATATCAATGGGAACGCATATACTAAGAAATACACGTTCATAATTATCACGATAGCATTTCTGTTTCACCTTTATTATCCATGTTGGTCAACTAAAACGATACTAAGAAACTCTAAATACATACAAATTGATAATGATTTTGTGCTCCGATTAATTCTGATCGTGCTCAAATGGACAAATCGACCAAATCATGGAGAAATTTAAAATCTAATTAAGCAGACTACAGAGCATTCACCTGCTTACTGTTAAGGATTTGAACAACCGGTCACGAATATTTAATTGAATTACTTACTATGTAGAAACTTACTTGGTAACTTTACAGTGTCAACGTTTTTGTGTTACATTGGTTTCCTTTATGGTTTCTTGACCATAAACTGTGCCTATAGTCTACAGTTAACCTTTTCCCCTTCGTAAATATCACGTTAATGGTATTTCAACCCCTATTACGTTTAGGTTTTTCCGATATTTAATTTGCTGTTGCACCCCTGTTTATTACTAAGTAACGAAACAAACGTACCTAAAATAGGGGAATTGTTTTGGTTGTCTGTTGCTTTGACATCTTTCTGGGGTTTCCTATATAGATTAATGTGATTTTAACATAGGACTAAGGAATACTAAAGCAATCTGCGAGCAAGTAGCTTTTCTCTTTATCACCAACATACAATTCTCAAGAAATTAAATTTGTATATATTAAAATCATTTAGTTGGCAAATGGGTTCTTACAAAACACTACATTTTTTTTAACTAGATTGCTAATTTTGCGCAATTCTTCTGAACCTGTTATTTGGCCTTTTTTGCTTTTTTCGTGTCTGTAGGTTTTATTTTCCCGAGATATTATTAGCCTATGGTTTGCCTCAGGGGATTGTAACTTGGTGAGACTTGTGAAAAAGGGATTCGTAATGACGCAGTGTGACTATGACGTAGCTGGCGCCTAGTGGGGGCGATCGATATCCCAAGTCGCGTGGGCTGCCTCCCCTTCATCCCCGCTGCGAGAAATACTACTTTCGACTTTAACCTACACCTCTAACATTCCATTTTCATTGGCAGCGTTATAAATATAGAAAATACCAATGAGTGGGTGCTAGACTGTTTGCCTTAGATACTTTAAATTTATCGTGTCTAAATTAAAATCATATAATAAACCGTAATTTATCAGCATATTTTGATCCATAAATAGTTTGTTTGTATACTGGTCCTTTTTAGGCAGAGATGAGCTAAAATTGCACTTCCACATTTGTCAACTTAGTTTCGGTCCAATATCAACATGGAAGCGAGCAGATTGCTATTCAACTACCATTGCTGGCGTTGCATTACCTACTAATGCATGCATATAAAAGGAATAATTTTAAAGAAAGATTGGTCTTGATAGTTGTGATTGACAATGATCCGTTTGGTCACAGTTTTTAACTATTCGACCAATATTATGAAATAGACTAGGTTGTCTTTTTAGCTTAGACAGTAGCTTAAAAGTTTACATTTCAAGTCACGACTGTGTATGCAAATTGTAGCTTGTTACGTGTTCTTCATACGGATATGGTGAACACAGTGCGGTTTCTTCAACACTTTTAACATCGTTCCGCTTTGTTACATCCATCCCGTTGTTTCTATTATTTGTGATCCCGTTACGCCGAATGCTTCATTTCACAATTATTTAGGGTTGAGCAATCAATTGTTATCATAATATAATGACCAAACTTTACGGCTAATAGAGCGCGAAACATGTTGATTTTTGGAAATTAATTGTTGTTGCATAAACTGCTGCATAACTTCCTCGTTAAAAGTGTCTCAAATTCTATACTGGACAATGTATTTAATACAGCTTTTGTGTTTATTTAGCGTCGTCTAAAATTAGGTATGTTGCTTAAATATAGACGTTTAATAATAGATATTCAAATAAAATGAAGGACGTGCAGCAGGCCATAGTCTGCACCGTACTCCGCAGATAGGATCTAAATAGTATTTGAAATATAGATTTTGGCCAAGATAACCTCAACGCCACAAAATAAAAATTGGGGTAGACTTCCTATGAAGTAGTAGCTAAGAGTGCCCAGGTCCCTGTAAAATGAATGTTTTTTAGAAACTCTGGGTATGGGTACATGTAAGCAAAAAGGGCGGAAGCTTAAGCTCCCATGTGGGTTTAGAAAAGCTGCGAATGTTCTTTAGTTTTTAGTATCGAACTTAAAGGCAAGCGAAGACTCATGGTCTATTATTTTAAATTAGAAAAAAAATACTGCCTATGAATTTCTCTTGCATCCTGGGTTTTTCTCGGAGACATAAAATATTACATACACAGACACAACCAACCTAAATAAATATCTGCACCATAAACAAATATTTCTTGTTAGGATCGACCCGCTCTTAGCGTAGGTAACTGTAATAATAGACACTTGGAAACATCGCCAATCAGGTCGTCGAAGTAGGTAAATTAATTTTATTCTTCTTTTATCTGCCGTAATTTACCTCGGCTATTGTGCACATGCTAACAAAGTGTCGTTCGATTTCAATTAAAAAGTAAGTACCTAGTAAAATGAAGAAATCATTTTTGTACGCTGAGTCAAAAGCTTACTGAGCGCCTAGAAAGTACGCTTGAAATTGTATTAAAGTAACATTTTTTGTATATCAAAGTGTAATTATTTATGTAACAAGGTCTAGAAAAGTGTACTGAAAGACTTAAGTGCATGTAGGTTTTAATCATCCGGCCTGTTAACTAATCGCAAGAACATTGTTCTGTATCCTTATACAATTTCACAAACTTCCTCCCAACCTTCCTAAATTAATAGAATTTCAACATTTTATAGGTTTCATTGTTTCTGTAAAGTTATTACCATTTTGTAGCACAGATTTGCACTTACATTATCACGGCCCATTAATATTCCGTCTTATCGATTCATGACGTATTTGTTACGATGTTTCCGTTGTTTTATGTTACAATAGGTACATTTACAGGCCGCAATAAAAGTATCATCGTAGTCTCCGTACACCTATCAGTGATGAATCATCAGACAACATTGCGACCGTCTATCAAATAATACTAAAACTATGCACAATAAAATGTTTGATCATCATGCGTATACGGAACACGTCTATAATAATTATTATCCAATGTAACGATCAGCGATACCTGTTTGAAATATTAATCTAATGTCACGTATTATTGATGGTAATGAGACCACCATGCAAATTGAGCCCGCTTGTTTGTCTCGTACGTTCTTAACTTTAATCAGGAACTTGTTTTCGTTGTCAAAATCTTATCTTAGTGCTATTGTGATATTTCCTGTAACAACAATAGTAAATGATCGTGTCATAGTCTTATAGTGAACATGACGCGGGTACCAGCACCACTTGTCCCTGCAATCAGAGTAATAACGTCGGAAATGTATCGTGAAAGTTATTTTCTCAGGCGGTCCCAGATCAGTCCGCGCCTCTAGCTCTACGCACGAAACCACTTTCGCTGTACCCCAACATTGCTACTGAACTCTTATACTGTTTAATGTATGAAATCTTATTTTGCCTCTGGTTACCACATTGTTTAACCAACTTTGGTTTATTTTTAGAGCATTGTATCTGATCTAAACGATCATAAGATTAATTATTTATATCCATTTATAACCTTAGCCTTCCCTGTGAGATCAAGAAGTTTAAGAATTAACTCGTCAAACATTTAGAATGATTGATTGTGTTATTTATGACTAACAACAGGTATTACTTTTCATGCTTACAACCTGTGCCGCTTAATCTTTTCACTTAGCCAGAACAAACGATACGTGTAACTTGATTGCTCCCACGCGAACAATAGGGACACTCGCGAGACAGATTGTCTTTGGAATCGATTCGGTTTCACCGCGGTATTGAAGCCCGACTTGGTAATCAAGCAAGAAATAATCTCTTTTCAACAGAGACGTTTGAGATGAAACGCTTCGCTCGTCGTCGTCTTTTTAATATTTTCGCCAAATTCCAAACTCAATAAGAAAGTATTGCCAATCGATACTTTAATGGTCAGGATTATCTGTTGCATAAGCGCAATAATCAAATTATCCACTTACAACGCCTATAGGAAGTTACTGAGTCAGCAATACAACGTGTTGTTTATAGAACATATAAAATGACGTAATTCTCGAACACAACACACTAAAGCCTGTTTTCTAAATAAAATAAGCGAGTTTGTCCACCGCGCGGTCGAGGTCTGCCCCTCACACACACTCACTGAATAAATATGCATGTACTCTGACATAAAAGACAAAACATAATATCTGTATAACTCATGACTCACTGTTTTGACACGATTATTATTTAACACAATTTGGTAATTGACAATATTAAAGGTAGTTTTGTTTTACAATAATTATACCTACTGGGCATAAAATTTCAATGTTTCCGAGATATCTGAAAACTTTCTACCAATATTTGGTGGCAACATTGGTTTTATTGTACGGTTCATAAGTGTTGTTAACATGTTTTTAGCAGCGATATGTTGGTCCACTTTTGAAAAATCCATTCAAGCTTCAATAAAACTGAAGTGCGTGGTACCGATCGTTGTATTCCGTTCAGCCGTGCGCACATTAATGTTTACGTAACAACATACATATTAAATGAATATTCAACAGCATCCCTTCAATAAAATTTACATTTAAATTTTAAATGCAAGTAACTTACAAAGTGCCTGCTTAATAGCTGTAGTGAAGTGCTGTACTAAACTTTCTTAGAAAGTTTGAGTAGGCGGTTCGTATAATCCTCAATAGGTACCTGATTTGTCGTCAGTCTATTAATTAGCAGGTGTTTTGCATCCTAGAGAGTCGACAGGCATCTGTAAATAAAATACGATTACCTGCCAACTTATTGCAATTTAAACACTACCTAGTAATTTCAAGTGTCTCTTGAGGTGTCTCTGAATGGAGGTTGTCGTTTCCCAGTATCAATACAATCACTATCTCTCTTTCTTCCTAGCTGTAAATCCCATATGGTGGTGGGGTCAGATTTCCTTACTTGTCTCTTCCAATTTACTCTGTTCATTTCTGTGAAGACGACTTCCTGGAAGTCGTCTTCACAGAAATGACAATTTTTCATGACCTTAGTACTTCACTTTCTACCAAGTCGTGGGTCTACCTCGACATCTTCAGCATGGTATGGAAAGTTGTTGACTATGTCTTATAAATTACATTGTCATTGTAGTGCCTAGAAGCCGAGGCTTACTTGCTTTACTCCTTTATAACTTTGACATTATTTATATACAAATGTTAACCTTATTGTCTTTAGGCAATTTAAGCGTAAAGTATTGTGTATTGTATGATTGTACCTCCCGGTCAGGCTGCGCCTATGGCAACGCCATTGGCGTGATTAGTCTCGGCTTTAATTTTGCCATCTTGTGTAAGGTTTGGTCGTTTGACTTCTATGGTGCAGTGATGGTCCTAACCTCTTATTCATAAACGAGGATGATACCGATATAAACTTAAACTTGTCTTAACTCTATTGACGTCTCTATTGTTTGACATGCAAACGAAAATAACAGGTATAATTTCATCCATTATAAAATACTTTTATTTTTTAAGAATAAGGGGGCTAATAAGTATATGTTTACTAATTTATGTTATTCTGTCTATTTTTTTGTAAACCTTATCAAGCTGTAGCTTGTTGTTTTTTTTGTCAGAAAACCCTAATCATACAACCCAGACAACAAATCAAAAACCCTACACTGTATGCAGTGTTAACCGGGCTTTTGTCTTTATTGTTTCAACTTCAATAATTTATAAATGATTGTGACTGCCCTGATGTTTACATAACCTTACTTAACAAATCTGTTATTCTTTATTGAATGAGTGACCTCATCGTAGACTAAGCAGGCGTTAACCACGTTGTGTCGTGTGATTTAAACCTACGTCAAATACAATGGTATGAAACAAACTAAACGTTTTAGAATTAACTAACAAACGAAGACAGTTTTACAATGTTGTCGCATATGTGCATGTGCATAGTATTGTCAATTTTTCTAGGGTTTACAATCTTATTTTAGCCGTAACTTAACATTTTAGTTTCTTGTGTCGTGCCTTGAAATCATACTATGTGTTAAAGTTTGATTATTAAACATAAAGGTATAAAATATTTATGGCCGAGTGGTATCCGGACGAGAATTGACCACCTTGTTTCCTCCCGTTAGTATCGTATGAGGCGACTAAGGGAAAATCAAGAAAATGGGCAGCAGCGTCTTCTGTATCTTCACCACCAATACTGCGATAGCCTCTTGCCAAGCATTTGGACCAGTGGACGTGTTCCGGCTAATGATGATGACTTAAATATTATGACCTCATAAAACTTAGAAGTTCCCCCATGACTCCCATGCACATGTAAGAAAAGTGTTATCACGAAGGCTACGTGATGACAATGGCCACAAGGGCAGCTTATCAAATTGTAACCGGTTTAGTGTCTTTGTTATCATTGTTTATCGGTGAAGTTTGTATTAGACAATAACAATATAATTCGATGTCTCGCTTCTAAATTCTTTCCATGACCCTGATTACAAAGAGTTGTTTGCATGGGCTACGTATTTGCACAATATCAGCTCGTTCGATTGATGAAACTATACTAATAAATACATCTGGCGGTGTCGTCATCGTGTCAAGGTTACGACAGAACCGTGTCCCATTCAACACATTTAAACAAAAATGACTTGAGGCTCTTAAGTACCTTTACCTTTTATGGGTTATTGTAATAAGTTTTATGAATGTAACTCACTCTGCCAATGAGATGTGACGTCATAAGAATTAAGATCACATAGAATATACGTACTCGTATGTTGATTCGGTTACTCGTGGGAAAGTACTAGATCAGGTGAATCGATGGGTTCAGAGATTGTTTATTCAATTAGATTAACATCGACTTGTACACGTCCAATGTTAAACATAGGCTTATTTATCAATATCATTGGCATTGTTATTGTTACATCTCTTTTTTCTTCGTAATGACGTAGAGAACAAACATTGCATTACGTTTAGTCCATTTATAAATAGTACTAATGTATGTACCAGAAATTAAAAAATGTTCATTTAAATCTACCAGCGAGTGAGAACACGAAAGTAAAACAATATTAACCTTGCGCTCATTTTATCCTACTGTTTGATAAATCTGATAAATGAAAATTTAACAATACACCTGCTGAACTTGAAAACAATCTTCTACGTTATACGACGCCCCCAGACGAGAGAACGTTCAGTTACATCAGCTGATTAATCGACCTCCATCCTCCAGTAATAAACCACGTTATTGTAAAGCAGAAAATAAACACATTCCTTTGCGAGTCGACCTATATAATTATTATTGTATCCCGGGCATTATGAAAGATCATGGTGATTTTTTTTAGGAAACGCCGCCATATATTTTGTTATTTACTTTTAAATATAAGTATGTTCAATATACTTCGTGTTGCAATTAGGAAATAATGGTCTTTGCGCGTGAAATAATCGTTAGTGTAGTGACGAATAACGGAATATACTGCTTCGACCAATACGTAACAAGATCACAATGATGTTTCCTACATTGCAATGGCCTTCTAACTCTGCAACGACGTTTTTAGAATCGCTAATGAAGTTATAATCACAATGGCCTATAATCTTACCGATTCCGCAGTCAACAACGATTTTTACACGCTTTATATTAGCTTCACTTGTATGTATGTATGTTTGTTTGTATGTTTGTAACCGACTTCTTTGGGCGCGATTTTGACCCACTTTAAACGGCTAGATTTCGTTCAAACTTTGTAGATTTATCGAGGACCGATGACAATACACTAATTTGATAAAATTATTTAATAATATAATTAATAAAAAGTATTAATTAATAAAAATAGCATAATTACAGCCCGCAACACAAACGCCCTCTGCTAAGCCGCTAGTCGCTACGGTAAAGTTCCGTGGTAGCTAAGCGTCGCGCGCGTGTCCCGACTCCAACGCCCTCTGCTAAGCCGCTAGTCGCTACGGTAAAGTTCCGTGGTAGCTAAGCGTCGCGCGCGTGTCCCGACTCCAACGCCCTCTGCTAAGCCGCTAGTCGCTACGGTAAAGTTCCGTGGTAGCTAAGCGTCGCGCGCGTGTCCCGACTCCAACGCCCTCTGCTAAGCCGCTAGTCGCTACGGTAAAGTTCCGTGGTAGCTAACCGTCGCGGGCGCCGAGACCGGCTCGCGTTAAGGTAAAGCTCCGTGGTAGCTAACCATCTTAATAAAAAATAGAAAATAAATAATAGTTTAAAAAAACTAAAAAACACGCTTTTTATCGAAAACCGAACTAAAAAATAGAAAATAAGTTTTAATCAATTTAAATTAAGAATAGTGTTAAAAATTTCAATAAATATAAATTAATAATAGTGTGAATAAAAACAAAAAATATTTTATTTAAAAAAGCGTGGGGTGCATGGTGTCAATAGTTATAAATATTTTATTGACAGATACGAGTAGAGTGATTATCACTTTGATAATATCTTAAAAAGCACCCCACGCTTTTTTTAAATAAAATATTTTTTGTTTTTATTCACACTATTATTAATTTATATTTATTGAAATTTTTAACACTATTCTTAATTTAAATTGATTAAAACTTATTTTCTATTTTTTAGTTCGGTTTTCGATAATTAGAACATAAGGTCGATATCAGTAAATGTTGTCATATCATATTATATGCAAGTAGATATATCTAAGTTTTCAAAGAAATTATAATTCTAACAAACATGGTTTTAACTAAAACATTTTTTTTGAAATGACTACGGAAATTGTACGTACTTGATCTTCAGCTGTTTTTGTAAAAACGTTTTTGCCCTCGGAACATCGCATTTACGTCATGCTTGTAGCAACATCCGTAATTTTATTTGTACCAGGTTTCACATGTCAAGTTAAATTAAAAATATTGTAATATGTTCTGGTATATTACTTACCTACTTTAGTTTATCATCCAAATGTGACATTCAGCATAACGGGCATGCATTTTTTCCCATTATTGCAATTGTAATAATGCGGTGTTTCTGTTTTACACAACGATAATTTACAAATTGCACAAACTGCTTTTTAACAAATTAATTTGCGTTGTTACAGGAACAAAGCGATCGCCGATTATTTAGGTAGCAATGGCTATACGGACGCGCTGGAAGCGTTCAAGAAGGAGGCCGACATGACCGGCGAAATGGATCGCAAGTTCGGCGGACTCCTAGAGAAGAAGTGGACCTCGGTCATCAGGTTGCAGAAAAAGGTGACTATAACCTATCACTTAATAAGCACAAGTTATTAAGCAAGTCCGGTCTATCAAATTCCTCTTAAAGAGTAAATTACAAAACAAAAAGATTTTTTGGTTTTATTGTAGAAGATCGAGCTCAGTGGCGTGCCATGGGAGAGGCATATGTCCAGCAGTGGACTGAGATAGGCTGATGATGATGATGATGATAGTAATCTGCTAAGTTTTTCGATATTCTTTTACTCTTGTATTTCATACATCATTTCATTGTTGTTTTTATGATACATTTAAAAATAACTGAAATTTTGTGTCCAACTGTCCATGTTAACAATCTTTCACATATCATCAATCAGAGATAACGTGATTCATTGAAGCCTCGTGTAACACTTTCTGTAATTGATTGTGCATAATCGATTTGTGAGCACAAAAGATGACGCCCATTAGTGTCCCCCTGTGTACGCAATACACTGGTTGCATAAGTAAGCCAGTTGTCTCTTTCTGTAAAGTTGCAAGTTGCTAGCAGCTGAATGCATATTGATAGCTTAAACGTGTGAAGTAAAAATGTATAACGACATCCAAGCACGATCCGGTCCGAGAAGTGGACTCCATCGATCTGAATGCTGGACGTTTCTAGGTCACTATAAACAATTTTCTTAGGCGGGCGGTCGGTGTTGACCGCGGCGATTTGCTCCTATTAATCGACTTGACACGTTTTATCCATTGACTCTTAAAATAATGTCAACTATCTGTAGATAAAAATAGTTGATGGTAACCAGATTGTTGCTCGGTTCTTGTTCTGTAGTCAGACAATCAAAATCAATTCGCTATGAAAGCTGAAATGCAGGTAAAATAAAAGATAGCTATAATTCTAGTAAGTCTAGAATAGGTACATTTATATTTCAAGTAAGACCTATCAGAAGCGGTCATGCATTCAATTCATTATCATAATTATCTTTTGATTAGTACTGAAAATTCCAAAAGTATAATACGGGAAAGCAGTAAAATTTTACATAAAGCATACAATTAACAATAATCTTTTGTTATTCACCAGGTGATGGAATTAGAATCGAAGCTGTCGGAGGCTCAAAAGGAATTCATCGAGGGTGCGCCGACACGCGCCAAGCGCACGCCAGCCGAGTGGATCCCACGTCCACCAGAAAAGTTCTGTCTCACCGGTCACCGGGCCACCATTACTAAGGTACTTATTATTATAAATACCACTAACATCACCATTTTAGAGACGACGGCCATCTACTTGGTAAAATAATAAACCAAATAGCAATCTTGGCGAGTCCTCATCCTAGCAATACCTGGTGCAAAGCAATCGCGGCAATAAACACAAAAAGTTTGGCCTAGCAGTGAAAGGAATAGAGCATAAGCTGATTTAAGTAAACCAAGCTGATATGGCTCTATTTAATTCGGATTTGATAAAGTTTCGGCAGGAAACCTTTACTACCCGACAGGGGTCAAAGGCATAACGGTGTTGATTTATGTAATCGCTTCATAATAAGCATAGACAACACCCATATGTAATTATTTTTATGCTAATACCGTGACACTGGTAATAGTTTTCATTATTGCTAATTACCTATCAAAAACTGTCGGCTTCTTGTGTGACTGTGACGAAAAAAATATTTTCCTTAGTTTCATGTTTTAACGACTGTAAAAAGAATTCTAAGTATTTATCGGATACTCGCTGATAATATGATAATGATACTCTCTATTTTCAACCAACATAACGACACTAAAACAGCCATTATACATCTGTTTGACATATTCGGTAGGTTACGATGTATTTTGGGCATATTTTACTTTGCAGATTTGAAATATGTTCAATACAGGCTTACGTAGAAAAGATGGATAAACCGCAGAATTTGTTCATATTAGTAAACAAACGAATTCTGTAATTATAATTAATCGTGATCGAACACATTTCGGTATTCATGATTACCATACATGAAAAGCATGTTTAAAATTGTTTCCAGATTTCGTCATTAGTCTCATTAATTACGTAGCAGAAAATGCGGCCAATCTGTAACAATTATTCTGTACATCATTTATCAGTGTTTTATAAAGACGTTTACCTGACGATCTATAACGAAATTTGTACATTAATAACTTTCTAATCCAACGAAAGCTGTCTTAAATGTATTGTTTTGGTTTTTGTGCATAATTTCTCGTGATCATAACCATGTACAATTGTATCAAACGAATGGTGTGACTATTATCTATAGCGTTCCGCGAGTTTTTTTTCTACTGTTCGATTCAAGTACTTGATTCTAAAGTCCATAGCGTGAAGCTACGCAATGACTACACTTATAGAAAAAGCTTAATCTTATTTTACATTCTTATTTTCGGATCATCGTGTAGCAACTTTTTACAAAAAATGGAATATACTTGGGTTTGTATACAGCTTGTCTAAGTAAGGTACCGGTAGCTTTAATGCGTTTGGAACACGAATAAACTATCAACGAAAGCTACCAAAACACGAACCCCTCTTATTAGTTTATTTACAGTTCAGAAATAAGCTTCCTATCGCATATTTTGTCCCGTTTACACAGAAATTAATTTGTTTAATGGGCTTGCTCCCTTCCTAACCATTGTAGAAAATGAATGGTTCGAAAGTAAACAGAAATATTATCTACCTTAGACTTTTGGGGATACGGTTTGGAACTATAATTAATTATCGTACATTCAAAGTATATTATACGATTTAGTTTTAACGTTTAACAATTCAAAGCCAAGTGTTGTTTTAATACCATTTTATTTTTTCTAGGTAATATTTCACCCAGTGTTCAGTTTGATGGTGTCCTCTAGCGAGGACGCAACCATCAAAGTGTGGGACTTTGAGAGCGGCGAGTACGAACGAACCCTGAAGGGACACACCGATTCCGTTCAGGATATCGCTTTCGACCATCATGGAAAACTACTCGGTGAGTCATTATGTTCTTAGAACCTATAAAGCTATCGACCGTGTGAGCTTTTATCATAAAACCTAAATCCTAAAAAAAATTCAAAGCACCCCAAGTTTACGAACTTTTGTACCTACGTGTAATCATAATCAAATGATTACTAAGTTCGCGTCTTGAGTTTCCATTTTACACCAGAGTTCTACGACGCGCCTCTATATTTGGACTCGTGACGTCACTTTAATCGAAAAAAGGTCTTCCACCCAGCTACGCTGGTGTATCGAAAATCTTCAATATTCCCTAAAACGTCTTGGAACTCCCTTGACATTAGTGAGATGGACGACAGTTATTTTTTTTCCGCTAATCTCAATATGACGATGATGTTAGGAACCTTACAGTCGAAGTTCTTTGTCACATCTTCCGTCTTTAACCCTATAGCAACAACGTGATTTAACGGAACCGAAATGAACCCTTATTTATTGGTCGGATTGGAAAAGTTTCCGCAGAATAATTGCCTATAAAATATGTTTCATTTCGTAGATGTTTTTTGTGAACCCTAATAATGTTGTGTTAATGATGTAAGTTCAGCTATAAAAGTTTATGGTTTAGTAATATTCCTTTTACGAATAGAGTCACAACTTGTAGTTCTGTTACGTCATCCTCATTTATCCTCTTCAGCATGAGGTGCTTCGGTGACGTTTATTCATATACATAATATTGCGTACGTAATTATTATTGTTAAATTGCTAAATGAGTCATTTACAGTTGTGCCCTCGAATGCTGAATATGGGTCAGCCATCGAGAAAAGTCAATTCGATTAAGGGGATAATCCTTCTCAGTAATATTACGTGGATTTATTTATCGTGTTTCGATTGATGGCCACCTACTGTGTATGACTGGCTCTCGTTTAATGACAAGGCAAAAAACCATTGCTTTTCAGACGTTCAATTTTCTTTTTTTCGTTTACAGTATCCTGCAGCGCAGACATGTCAATCAAGCTGTGGGACTTCAATCAAACATTTGAATGCGTGAAGACAATGCACGGACACGACCACAACGTGTCTTCGGTTGCATTCTCACCTAGCGGCGACATTGTTTACTCCGCCAGTCGAGACAAGACCATCAAAGCATGGGAAGTGGCCACTGGGTAAGGAACCGACGACATAACTTGTTCTTTACTTAGAAGGATCGTTTTTTTGTAATTGAACACCTTCCTGCGCTTAATTAGCGGATGTTATATAAAAAATTAAGTGAGCGAACTTACTAAGTGAAGGGATGACGTGTGGCATATATTTTTTGTCATAAACCAACTTCCGTGCAGTTATTTTGAGTTTAAGCTGGCCCAATTTAAACAATTTCGCTTAAAATTTCGCGAAACAATTTACCAAGAATATATTAATTGAGTTGTATTATTAAACTTAAATTGCCGCTTAGATTTCTTTTGATTATATTATCTGTCATTTAACTAAACGCAAACGCGTATATTAACATATGTATATAAATATGAATTGCTGTTCTTTAGTCTCGCTAAAACTCGAGAACGGCTGGACCGATTTGGCTAATTCTAGTCTTGAAATATTCGTGAAAGTCGAGGAAAGGTTTAAATGGCGATACGAAGTTCACCGGGTCAGCTGGTCTATAATAAAATAAGGTGTTACCTAATTTTCTTTCACGTCGTTTAATGATGTATGTGTGCATTTCAGTACACTTTTCTTGGTCATTTTGTTGAGCATAGTAGTATCTAAACTTTATGATATATCATTGTCGGTAAATACGTAATTATTACAATAATAGCTTCTAGTGTCGTACTAATGAAATTCTATGTCCTACCAGGTACTGCATTAAAACGTACAAGGGACACCGCGAGTGGGTGCGCATGGTGCGCGTGTCGCCCGACGGCACGCTGCTCGCGTCATGCTCCAACGACCAGACTGTACGCATCTGGAACGCCGACACCAACGAATGCAAGGTAAGTGTCATACTGAATTAACAAAATGCCATGAAACATCTGGCAATCTTGTCAAACTACTTAATTATTATGTAATACTAGCTTCTGCCCACGACTTCGTCCGCGTGGACATTTTAACAACCAATATCACTATTTCCGCACTTGGCTAATTTCAGGCTATGTATAATATATAGAAGAAAGAAAGACCTTTTTCCTGAAACATCATGTTTGTAATTGTTATTGTTGATTTCTTATAAATATGGTATCAACCTTTTTTGCCTGGTTTTTCAGCTTGTAGCCACTAATAGTTTACTAAATATAGCAAGTCATACGTTTCAGCGCTTAGTTTTTAACCAATTTTATTCATAGGATTCCGGTCAGTAAAACTGCTGACCGGACACTTCAACATTTTCGCAATGACAATAACACTAGCACAAACCTTGTCAGATGGAGTTGCGCGAGCACGAGCACGTGGTGGAGTGCGTGTCGTGGGCGCCCGAGGCGTCGGCCGCGGCCATCAACGAGGCGGCCGGCGCCGACAACCGCCGGGCCAACCACGTCGGGCCCTTCCTCGCCAGCGGCTCGCGGGACAAGTCCGTCAAGGTACAGCACTACGAACCTCTGATGATATATACATTTATGATCACTTAACCCTTTTCTAGTGTGTAGTATGTATGGGTCATAGTCATTGCTTAGCTATTAAGTCTACTTCACGCAGTGTTAAGCCAAATCCAGTGCTGCTACTAAAAATCACTACATGGAAACCCAATATAAATATGTTGTGTAAGAAATGATACACCATCAAAAATATACTCCATCTATTTTAAAGCCCAGATTTCGCTTTTGTAACTAAAGATATAAATGTACGTAGCCTACTTCTTGTAGCCTATTCTGATTAGTTACATACAATACAATTAGTTTCAAATCGTTTATTTATATAACTACTAATGAACTTGTCGAGTGGCCTAAAAGTGCTTCTGTATCTACTCGATCGGTCACGATCAGGCATAGCCAACGAGCAAGATCGATTTTGTGGTCTTATCGATGGAAAAATATTATATCGATTGGTAACACCAATGTTAACCAAAGCTTAATTCACATGTCACTTTGAGAAGGTTCACAAACATCTTCTTGCGAACTAAGCACCAAAAATGTACAATAATATCAAATGAGTGTTGACCCTACCAACGCCCTGTTCAGATCTGGGACGTGAGCACGGGGCAGTGCCTGGCGACGCTGGTGGGGCACGACAACTGGGTGCGCGGCGCCGCCTGGCACCCGGGCGGCCGCTACCTGCTCACGGCCTCCGACGACAAGACCCTGCGCGTGTGGGACGTGGCGCACACGCGCTGCCTCAAGACGCTCTACGCGCACCAACACTTCGCCACCAGTCTCGGTCGATACGCTATACTTTTATTACTTTTTCATAACATTTACATATATTTTTTTACTGGGTATATCCTCATAGACTTCCAACCTGGGTGAACGGAGGCATATACAAAACTCTTACTGGCTGAAACCTCAGGGTGTCCTAACTATCTTAGGTCGAGGGTCACTGGATAACATTTACACATATGTATCAGAGTCGTATAGTTTAATCCTGTTCTGCTAGTTGTATTGTCCCTTGTGATAGGGGAGGACCAATGCAGACTCAGTGCGGCTACTAAGAACCAAATGAAACAAATAGATTTTACTATTTCCGCGACGTTGGGCCTAGGAATCAAATGCTACATATTTAAATTTGAGGGGTCATAGCTTCATAGTTAATGTGACTAGAAGTCGATTAGCAAGGTTAAACAACGCTTACTACAGTAAGTATTTGAATGGAAAACCGTTCTTAACACGTCGACACCCCTCTTCTATAGTGCTCTTCTCCCAAAGTTCTAAAAAAAACATTAAATCAGTGAAATGGTTTTAAATAATGATTGCGGTTAAATGAGATCAGTAATACAATATTGTTTGTTTACATTCCAGATTTCCACAGGAGCTTGCCATACGTGATATCAGGCAGCGTCGATCAGTCCGTCAAAGTTTGGGAGTGTCGCTAGGAGCGTTGCCATTTTAGTAACTTAAACTCACCGATGATATCCTTATCATTAATTTTCGCGTTGTAGCTACAATGAGAGCGATGTATGCTGCTGTCATTATGGTCAATCATTTAAAGGGAAGAGACACTTGCGTCTCTCCCTTCTGCTCATTGTAGTTTTTTGTACACCTGACGATGCTATGTCTCATTTTATTCAAAATTGGCGTAATACTGTAGTCCCTGATTCTCGTTACGTGTTTAACTACATCGGTTAGATTCACACATTCCATTAAAGTGTAATGGCACATAGAATCTGTATATTTTTTTTAGTTAAATTGATTATTTCCGAATTTTCAAAAAATTTGGAACCTACTTTTAGTTAAAACCGTGACGTAGCATTCGTCATGTACCCGCTCGCATAGATGGAGTGAGGAGTTTAACTGTATGTGTTAATATAAACTTTCAATGTCTTGTTTTATTTGATAGTTATTGTTTATTCGTAAAACGTTTAGATATAAATTTTATTTGTTATTAATAAGTAATTTGATTTATTACCCAGCCAATCAGATTTTGTACCTTGATTTCTTTATTAATAATGTTAGTTTTATGAAATTTGATATTGATAGTTATTCATGACAACATACAATTTTAGTAGAACACATTTGTACTCATCATAATATGCTCCATCGACTAGTGTACATAAAGCTTTTGATGTTTGTCTCAGCTCGATACGATGTTCATTATGCTTGTTAGCAACCGCGCCAACGACATTAATGAATATCTATGGAGACAACGAAACCGAACCCCGGCATCGGGATAGTGTAGCGACTTTCAAGTATTTTATATCATTCGGTTTCTTAGGGACTTATTTTAAGTTTTGGCAATTCAAAACTTTAACTATAAGTTAGAAAGTTATATTTCAAAATTTTATTTATTTATATCTTCAGTTTTTATTTCTCTGTCTCAAACAAATAACAATTTTGTTTAGTATAAAGCATTCGATTGCTTCATGGGTAATTGTAATACAATTCACGGTTTACATTTATAATTATTTGATTTTAAAGTTAAGTCAATTTCATTTATGTCATCATAATTATGTCTAAGTAAATTAATGTGTGATATAAACTTTAATTAATACTTTGAATTACAGGCCTGTTTAAGGTAGCTAGATTGAAAGAGAAACTTAATTGAAGCTTTCTTACCCGACTACGGTGAAGCCAAAAGGAAGAGTTATGAATTTGCTGTCAATGTATGTAAGGAAGTTCCCTCGTTGAATAATAAATGCACTTTTCACGAATGAGGTTTAATACAAATTCCTTTTGTGTGATGCGCATGAAGAGGGTGTGTGTTTATCCGTGGTCGGGTATTTGTTTTTAATTTTTAAAAGTATCTAATAATACTATCAATAGTTATTTATTACAATACGGAATAATTTGTTGCCTGGTTTTGTAGTGGTTAGTTGGTAGTGTAGTTTGCGTAGGTACGCTCATACTGTTAGAAACAGCTGTGTTTAGTGCATGACATTATGCAACGTGTACATTGCTTACAAAGTGACGCCGGTAACACCACGCTAATATATATCTCATATTTATGGAGTTATCGCTTTTACAATACGTCATTATTGCTTTTGTATTTCCTAATCGTGATATAATGTATCGTAAGCCGCAGCTGTCAGAGTAGATGCTAAACTTGGTATCTAGTAACTAATACAAGGATTATATTCGCTTTGTCGGTGTGCATTCGTAAATATACAGACCAAGGAGATTGTAATACTTACTAGTGTTGTGGCGTATCCGTAGAGAGCGCTCAACTCAACATTTATTGGTATCGATAGAGCAACACTGTACAATCGATTTATAAAAGCGCGACTTGAAACTTGTAGACTACGAACAAGATAGCAATTGTATAAATCGTTTACATTATAAATTGCCTAAACATCACAATACAGTTTTTATCTAGTCATTTTTGTTTGCAATCTTTTCCTTTTAGTAGAATTACTTCTTTATAATATATGGTGACATTAATTTATATTTTATGAGTAATAAAAACAATTGTTTTACGGGTTTACAATATGGCAGTATAAAATATACATTCATGTCATTATTAGGCAATGATTATTTTAAAAATTACCGTACTTAACTCATTAACTGCCACACAGAAGACAGAATAAAAAACTACTTTTTCGCGGTCACTGGTGACCGCGGTGGCGCTCAAGCGTTAAACGGCATTATTCTGTTGTTTTTTTTTAATAGAGGTACTATCGATCTAGTATTTAAAGGTGTTAGTGTTACTTTTAACAAATTCAGGTAGCCCTAGAATCAGCGTAGATTAGGCTTGTTCTAAAAGAGCGCTCTCTACCACTACGCGTGCTATATTATCTTGGCATAGAAATATAATCTCTTTGAAATAAGGCAATTGCCTATAATAAATAAATAATCTGCTGAACAACAATATGTTCTTAATAAAATGTTTGTATTACCTACAATTTTAAAATAAGTATCTTGCACTTTTAAAAATGTAATTACTGTAAGAATTATATCATCAATATAAGTTATCTACTTGCAGAATTCTCTTGGTACATTGATTCTAAATAGAATATTAAGATTTTCCTTGCTTGAGTAGCCCTAAGTATATTTGACTGGCGTGTTAACAGGAGAATTTTGCAGTTACTCATAACAAATGCTGTAACTTGTCAAAATTAATTACCGAGTAAACCCAAATAGATTTGGTTCGCGTTTCATGTAAATAAACAAGTATTTAATTTATTTTATGGTGTATTTTTCTTTGAACCTATTTTATACCTCGTACTAAAAGGTTTTACAAAATTTCATATGATTTGGAGAACTGAAGCTGTCTAAAATCCAAAAAATTATAGTGTTATAAAGCTAGGTAGTCATCAGTGTAATGAAACATCTCGCCTGCATTCACGGAGGGGTAGGCAAAGGTACCAGGTATGCATGTTAGAGACTGGGTAAGAGGACTCCTCTGACCTCTGCATTTCGCTGGACGCCGCCAAAGCCCCTGCCCCCTTTACCCCTTGAGGTGATCCATAAGTCGAAGGTCGCGGTTTTCAGGGTGGATAGCGCCGGTGGGGTTGAAGGAAGAGTGCTGAAGCGATCCTGCCTCCCCGGCATCATAGAAGTCAGCAGGCATGGCACGGATTTTAGTGATTATACCCCTGTGGACCAGCCTTTTCGGTTCGCTGTGGGGTCCTACATAACCCCGTCGTCTCTCAGCGGCAGAGTATACGAAACACATTTTCTGCATTAAAAAATAAGCAGAAGTTCCATGTAATACAAGGCAAGTCTATTTCCAACATAAGAACCATCTGTAGATCGCAAAAAGTTTTGTCTCGTGCTGGAGTCTAATCTCTAAGTAAAACCCTTAGCGCAGCAGTCCAATCACTTAGCCGCTGCACCAATCAGGTCGTCACGAAGATATTATGTAAGACATTTTAGGAGGGCAGGGGGTTGATTATTATTTTTTCTATGACTTCAAGTAACTAGACACCGAAGCAGGATTATCAATCGGCAAATACAAAAACCGTGTCTCTGCCCATCCAGTTGGAGGATGATAAGATAGATGAAAAATTCTACTTATTTATTTATGCTTAAATACTTACTGGTAGATATGGAGGGAATGCCTTTAACACGAGTCTATAGCCATTTATTAAACAGTCACTAAAGGCCACCAGTTTCTCTAAGCATAACTATTCATGTTATTATTACAAACTGGTGAACTTACTAAATAATTATATTTTTGTATACATTTCCTAAGATTTTTTAACAACAATATAGATATAGAGTAATTTATATTAGGAGTATAAGCTGGTTTGATATTAACACATTTTTTTTTAATAAATCGACTAAAACGAAAATTTAGCGTCACTCTCTATTTTTATTTAGTCTGTATCGACGCGACGACAGCTGGCCGACTGATCGGACAGATGACAGACGAAAGGTCACAGAAAACGGGAATGGAATTTACACATCGGGTCGAATTCTTGTGATTATTTTGTGAAGAAAATATTATTTGAATTTCTAAAACTACAAAAATGGATGTTGAGGAGTGTCTCAAAGAATGGGAAGATCTAGTGGTGGATTACAAGCGCTTAGAGGTAAATTAACTGTAATGGAGCGTGGTTTTATCACGAAACATAATTTTATCGTCTGTTTTTATATGGAAATCTAATGCGTTGTGTTGGTCACATATTATGTTTTATTCAAAGTCTATTGATATACATGGATATGGCTATGAATAACATAAAATGTGCCAACTTCAACTTGTATGGTGATATTTCTTACGCTTGGTTTTAGTCTAAATCTAGTAGAAAACCATTTTAATTTTCAAGTAAATATTTCCGATTAGACATTCATTTTTAGATTTAAGAGTTTGTCGGCTATTTGTTTCAACGGTAATGAAGTAAATAAAGAGAACAATAATGCCGGCGGCGCTAGTACTCGGCAGAAAAAAAATACGTTTCGACATTCATTGAAATACTCTCGAACCAAATAACGTTTACATGATGATAAAATGTATAAAACTTAAACAATAGCACCTTATTGCGTTTTACTGACATACTTCTGAGTTTATTGGATAATCACAAACAAAGCAACAATATTGTTTAGGACTAACAGTCAAACATTGGTAGTCCTATAAATAATGATAGGATTTGAGTTTTAATGTATTCTGGTATTTACAATTAATTTAACCTTATAATTGCCATGTCATCCAAATTGTTTTTGTCTAATTAGTTTGTTAAATATGAGGTCTATAAAATCTTTGCACATATAAGATGAGTCAAGCCTAGAGTAATGAATAAAAACAGTGTTTAATGATGACATGACATTATGCACAAATAGACTACTTTTCACAATTTGACTTGGTACCATTAGTCACATAGGTATCAATACATTAATTTCCATATTGCATAAAACATAATATGTAAAAATTCATGTTGTTGTAGACCACAAACAAAGACTATGTCACGAAATTGGAAGAGGTTGGTGAGTTACAAGCAGCCTGCATGAAGGAAATCAGCCACCAGAAGTACCGTATGTCCATCATAGCCAGTGCACTGAAAAGGTCAGAATAATATTATACATTGACATTAATAATCTAATGTCACTTGATAACATATTTTCTTATAACTAATATTGGTATTTGGAAAACATACAATTATTATTGACTAAGTCAACAAATTTTATCTTTCTTCTTTAAGAGTAGTCTATTATTTTTTTTTGTAGAATTTATTCTAAGTGTAACTACAATATTGTAACTAAATCCCAAAGTTTGGTTTGTACTACAGGTTGAAATTTAATTTAAACCTTATAAAAAAGTCAAATATTGCAGTCACAGATTTTATATTATTGGGTTTTAGGGGAAGTACAAAAGTGCTGGTGCAAACCTTTATATACTCCTTCAGAAAATAGCTGTGTAATATTGATACATACTCATACAAATATAGTTGTTGATAATAAGATCAATAACTAAGTCATTAAAAAGTTGCACAACATAATTGAATGCAGTCATTATATTCAGATGTACAGATTAAGGGATTTACAATTTGAGCTGTTTAGTAATAAAAGGAAACTTGCATATTACCATCCCATTTTCTTTTGTTTAGTAAAATAATGTTGGGAATAAATTAAATTGGCATAACATTTTGTATAATATATGTGACATGAGTTGGTGCTGATAAGACAATGGTTGCATTCATGATGAAATTAGAATTGTTCTTTATACTGTATGAGTAAATAATAGGTTTATCATGTTTGTAATCAGTACCAATACATAGCAACTTGATACACAGTAATTATGTAAGGTTCAATGATTAAAGTGATTATATATGATAAATTGATTGATAACAGCATATCCTTTTAAACTTATGTAATACATAGAAATTATTACATAAGTCTGCATCTGTGTGGATTATAATTTAGATGATGATGTTTATAGGTATTCTTATTAGTTGGTAAGCCAATAAAATTTTCCAGACTATACATTCCAAATACCTCATTTGTGTCTGGCACACAAATGAGGTATTTGGAATGTATAATACCTCATTTGAGTTACATACTTTATGGTTGAATGTTGTTTTAAGTACTAATTGATATTCAAGGCGGTTTACACTTCGATAATGCCTTTAGCCTATTATAGTTTAGCGATTTTAGGGTACATTGGTGTAGTTACTGTACTTTGTATATATTGCACAATTTTTAATGGTGAACTGTTTATTGGGCACGAAACGAAATTTACCCGTGTCTAAAATGCTGCCTAAATTGTAGGGAATCCCAGTGACCAGTAATTTTGAGTTTTACTCCTATCTTGAACAGGTTAGAAAAAAAAGCTGTCACCAAAGATGATCGAGTTGCAAACTTGGAAAAAGAAATAATGAAAAGGAAAGCTATGCTGCGTGAGATCAACGCGACATTGCCGAAACAGAACAGCCTCTACCTACGTATTATACTAGGAAATGTTAATGTTTCTATACTTAACAAAAATGACAAGTGAGTTTTTTTACACTATTGTGTTTGAGCGTCTGTACAGCCTGCCTAATGACTTATTAAAAATCGTCTTGAGTTGAGGCTACACAAAAAAAATTGTGGATGGCTTTAGAAGAGACGGGACCTTTGCACAGTATCGAGATTATCAAGTTTTGATTAAAAAAGATTAACTGTGCTTATAATATTGTTTCGTATGATTGTATTGGATTTGATTAGACTTTTACTCATACTCACGAACTTTGTACTCACGTGTTACGCATATATCTGACTAGTTTTGGCCTCAAACAGAGCCCATGCGCCAATTACACGATGAACTTACGAGCCAGTTCAGTACAGTTACCTACAAAAAAAGTATTTACAATAGATCTTAGATGTGAATAGTTTAAAGAGGAAATAAAGACGTGGTAACAACGTAAAGAAACTTTGTATTTTACGATAGCTCTTGTAATGAGTAAATAGAACTGTAGGAAATGTGCCAAATCCACGTACAATAACACTTTTCAAATTACGCGTTGTTTCTTTGTTACAAATGACGCGCTAGAATCTGTAAATGGATCAAGACGCTCATTAGTGGATATCTACTGGTGACTAATAAATTAAATATCACTGTGTCTGTATTTGTTTACTTTCTGAGCGCTTACGACAGAATAGCATTATTTTGAGTACCAAAACTTAAATGTTTCGGGTGCACCTATATTAATTAGTCAGCAAAGGTTTTATTATATTTTTACAACTTATGAATTGTCCGTCAGATCGAACGTTGAAACAACCTACTTAATCCAGTACAGTAACTTTAAACCATTGGTACAGTCAAATGAAATAAATGGTTTTCACTATTTACATTTTTAAGGTGTTCTTGATACGTAAGAACTCGAAATATTTAAGCTCATTTAGATTTTAATGCCATATTATTCAGCGTATTTTAATTCCCCTCAAAATTTCGAAATATAATTTTGTTTTTTTTTTCAGGTTTAAATACAAAGACGAATATGAAAAGTTCAAACTGATTCTTAGTGCAATAGCATTTGTTTTAGCCGTTGCCAATCTGTACATAGACTTCAGGTAATTTAGTTTTGACCATAATCATAATTTTATCATCAACTCCGAAACTATCTAATATTGTGTAATGTCAAATTCACTGCAGCCATATTCAAATCAAAATATTCATGAAATTTATCAGCTAATCATATCAGTCCAAAAATACATAATTACACTGATTAATCTATTTAAAAGTAAATTATTCTAAATTTATCACGACAAAAAACAGTATAAATACTGGAAACACAAAGTACATGACCTTTTAATATTTTTCTATAATTTTAGGCCGTTACAATTAATATTGTTGTTCCTACTGGTATGGTATTACTGCACGCTGACGATCCGCGAGAGCATCCTCAAGGTGAACGGGTCCAGGATCAAGGGCTGGTGGCGGCTCCACCACTTCATATCGACCGTGGTCGCCGGCATACTGCTCATCTGGCCGCAGAACGAGCCGTGGAACATGTTCCGACATACTTTCATGTGGTTCATAGCTTATATCAGTAAGTATTTTTTTAAGAATTGAATCTCCAAATAAATTGGTATGCTACGTATACATAGAGAACTAAATGTCAAAGATTTTTTTAAATTCTTTATTTTAAAGGAATTTGTACGTAAAAATGACAATGTCAATCCTATAGTAGCCTATTCTAAATATACACTAACACGCGTCAAGGAATTAAAAGTATAAACATCCATTCATGTTACTATTTCAAATGTAAGAGTCAAAAATGCAAGTCGGAGAAACAATTTAATTAATATGTTTAAAATTCAATTTGTTCAGCTATTTTCGTCGCTGACTGTATTAAAGTTAAAAAAGAAGAAAGTCTTGACCCGTGCGAGAATCATATTCAAAACAGTCGATAGTTGCGGACTTGCGGCTTATTATAGTCATCAATAGAAGATAATAACCAGTAGCGATAAACCAGCAGATTGTATAATCCATTCTCATTATTTTATATCCCCTGTTTAATTAGGTATTAGGCATGCTTACTATGAGTGTTGTGGAAGCTTACGATCAATATTATGAGTGATAATTAAATATCGATCCAAAGATTACTCGCCCTGTTAAGATCAGTTAAAATGCAGTAATGATAAAAACTGCATTATATTGGTAAAATATTTTTGCTATTAAAGTAATGTTAAAGATTTTTTGTTATATAGTACAGTCAGCATCATAAGTAGCTTAACATGTTAAGAAACCTTATGTCAAATAATTGAAAGAAACAAACATGAATTCAAGTTATTGTTTCAAATAATAGAAACGTCCAAATGATGTTTTGATAATATTTAAGACTTTTTACTGTATAAGATGTTCTTTAACTAGTTGTATGTTAAAATATTAAATGTTTAGCTATTTATGGTGCTGACTGTACGATCAATAATAAAAATTAAATCGCTGAATGAAGTACACAATGTAACAGGTATATTGCATAGACAGGTTTATTTCCTTATTTGTAAGCATTCAGTAGGTTTAGAATTACAACAAAGTTCCTTATTACGTGCCCCCCCTTACCATCAATTCATAAAGCAGAACCGTTTACTTTGTGGAAGCGAGACGCCGCATTACATTGCACATAGCGACGTCTCGCTTCCACATCGTAAACTAATCATAAGGCTAATCTTGCTTATTGTTACTGGGGTTGAAAACAATGCATTCCAATACCTATTATTTCGACTAAGTATTTTCTTGTTGTGTATTTATTTATAAGGATATATTTACACATAACCTTTAATTGTGTATATAATGTCTTATTCTTCCCTATATCATGCATTTTACATCAAATGTAACATTACTTTTATAACATCTCGGTGTCAGCCCTTACGTATTATGCATCAAGGTTAACAAGATAACGATATCAAGTTAATATAATAACAACTTATTCGATGCATAATCTATGCACACGACGACCTATAATCTATGTAATCTGTTTACACATGACATGCATATAATGCACATGACATGTAAATAAGTACACAACTACATAATCATAAAACAACATTATAATTTGAACACTTTAGAAAATTGGCTTCTCGTTGAATTCAATGTTAATGTAAAGCTAATGTCTGGCTGCACTTGGTATACAGATTGGTATCGCCAAGACGTTATTTGATTTATTAATTGTAAAACCTGTTTGTTCATTTATTTGTATGAGTAAGACTGGCATACTACATATGGTAAATTTTGAATATTTAATTTAATTATTTATCCTCTACTATGGGCCCGATCGACCGATGGCCAGTCTTCATCATACAAATAAGTGGTCAATGGTTTTTGCACCAGAGGTTTGCAAAGAAGATGTACAAGTTTTTAAAGTAGAGGAGTTTTTTTTTAATGTAAATACATAGGTACCAACTACAAGACAGTGTTAAGTTTTTATGCACGTTATTTTTCAAACGTTATGCTGCAATAGGTCCATCAAAACGTGTTGTTTACAAACTTTAAATTATTTCGCAGGTGTAGTCCAATACATGCAGTTCAGATATCAAAGCGGAGTCCTATACAGGTTGAAGGCATTGGGCGCTAGGCATAACATGGATATTACAATAGAAGGATTCCATTCGTGGATGTGGCGAGGACTATCCTACCTACTACCTTTCTTGTTCGGAGGATACGTGTTCCAGCTGTACATAGCTTACACCTTATACAGTCTTAGCTATCACCCGGATGCGACGTGGCAGGTTCGTAATAAAACCTTTTTATTATAAAAAAATATATATAATTGTTTGTAAACGTGTTACAGCGGTATTATGACTCAGGGTAGGTAATTATAAAGTTGAATTTTCCTTGTGATGTAATTTTAACATACTTAGTTAAACAGGAATTGTTGTTCTGGAAGTCCTAGTAGTGTATGCAGGTATTTTAAGCCGCATTTATCAGTGATGAGCATATGGGGTAAATTGTAACGTTTGGTTAACGGATTGGTGGTCGTGAATTTCGTTTACTGAAATAATTATAAAAATTAAGGAAATAATTTTCTGGGACACAAATATACATCACTCATTTTAGTATTATTTTTTAAAATTTTAGAGCAGTTAGTACTTAGGTAAGCATTATGTAGTTAGGGTCACAGTTCTGTTACATGCTCAACAAACCATTAACATCTGATTACTGTGCAACTCTTTGGAGGATCATTAAATATCAGTTTCACATAAGAATATTTTGTATAACTACTAATAAAAATAGAAACATATATAAAAAGCCTGTCCTGTAACAAACCGATAACAGGTGCCCGCATTAAGTATATCATTCCTGACGATCGGCATCGGGAACTGCGCGACGACGCTGATCGTGATCCCGCAGAAACTCAACGAGCAGGTACAGTGGAACTGAGACGATTGGACAACGCAACGCGTCAGCGACGCGCTTCGCACGCTGTGTGATGTAGTGACGTAGACAACCTTAGAGCGTGTAGGCTGAAGACGGTAATGCCTTTGCCTCTTTACCGTCATACCGACAATTGTCAGATATAAATAATTTCGCGCGTAAATTATTTAGAAATGACAAATTTAGCAAAAATTAGGTTTAATACTGTTTTTTTTCGTTCAATGATCGGCACTGTCTTCTGTTTAAACGCTCTATGTGACAAAGCAATCGGTTGCCGCTATAATGGATATCAATTTTAAGCATGTCGTGACCGAATGCTTTTTAGAAAATCAAAGTGCTTTCAGACAGTTTTAACTATTTATATCTACCATTGACGTTTTAAAGTAAACATTTTGGATTCTATTTAACTTATATAAGTACAAGTAACTTATTTATGTTTTAAAATTCAAACATTATGTCTGAAAGCAACTCAGAAATGTAGCTCTGATAAGTTATGAACTTGCAATTATAAGTAATCACACGTTTAAGTGCAATGCTTGGTCTTAATCAGACAAGCATTAGGTCAGATAAACTTCTTACTTTTATCTGCAATTTTCTTTAATATTTCATTTACCTACGAATATATATGTATAGATTTGTATATATTTTTAATAAAAAAGATCTTATTGAAATTTTTCGTGAACTAAAAAATATATAATAATTTTTATTTTCTTGCTAAAATCTGTTTTTTTCTTCATAACAAGATCGATTAATATTTTGGTTTATTCTTGTTTATGAATATATTATACAACGAATATTCGACTTTACGAAATTTTTTAATCGGTTATTTAGTATTATTATATATACTTAATATATATTATCCTTATCAGAGCTACAGGGTGAAACAAACTCGAATGCATTCGTAGCGTTGAAAGTTTCTCCCGTGGACCAATTTGTTCTATAGAGTGTAGAACCTTAGATTTTATTAATTATTTATGGTATTTAAATTCTTTGACATAAGCATTTTCTATTCCACTTATATAAATATTTGCCGCGCACAGTCGTCAAAGGAATACTACTGAACTGAACTTACCACTCCTTATTTAACGCACAAAAGTTCAATAAAAAAAAACAGATAAGGTATTTTTACCAAAAACTTTCTTAACAGAGAGTTAGTAAACCTTGATGAGCGTACGCAATAGATTACTTCTATTTATATATATATTTATTGTCAAATTAAATATACTAATTTATTGACTTTACCCTAAGTATGCTACTATCTAACATTTAACTGACAAAGCATTAATATCTGTACATAAATGTGAAGTTCATTTATATTATTTACTATGTGTATTTTTCTATTTTCAGTAAATAACTGGACTTCATTTTAAAATCAATTTTTGTACGGAGTCTGTACATATTATTATGGATTTAGTTATTAACTTCACAATATATTTAGGTTATGTAGATAAATGGGTTTTACATAAATAGGTACTCATATATTTATTTATAAAAATATATAAATTTGCATATGTATTAAGTCGCATATATTTCTATTTTAAAAAAAGGAACAAATTTTGTGCCAAATGTGTATTTTCTGTTTTGCTGAACTTATTATTATTACTTATAAACGTTGTTTATAATTGTGCATTTTGATTTTAATGAGCATTTTCTAATCATCTTACCGAAATAACTTATAATTGGATAGTACAGTGAGTTGATTCTTTGATAACTATGTCCTCCATTTTCATAATATGACCTTAGAATGAAAACTGATGATTGTGGAATAGTGACATTTGAATAGCCATGTAATATTGATAGAACAATGCAGTAACGTAAATAATAATTATTATAGGTACTGATTATAAATTAATTTCATCTACTCCGTATTACAATATATTGTTGTAAAAACTTCGTATTTATTCTTCGAAAACTTTTGACTTGCTGTATGCGAGTATAACATGTTAATGAATCTGTATCAGGAATTCAAGATTGATTAAACAACGATTTTAAATATAATTAAATATCAACTTTCTGAAAGGGTTTTGTATGAGTTACGTACCTAGTATTTATTGTGCATGTTTTGATAACTAAGTGTTATTATTATAATTAGTTTTTATTCACATTCATGTGTCACTTGGCGGATTGGAGAAAATTATGGACCACGCAGACAAATGTTTAAATATGTATTGTAATAACTAAATATATATTGGTACTAGCCAATTTTTATCTGTAGTCACAATATTTAATATAAAAAATAAATATATATATTTGGGCATACATGTTTGAGACTGGTCGAGACTAGGTAGAATACTGCTGATCTACCAGCGTGTTAGCAGTATTTTATATTTTACAAGAAATCTGGTACTTCAATTGTTCATTGCTTATATTATGATGATGCAATTTTATGTTTAACACAATGTAAAACTAACAGCTTTACACGCACCTCTTGCTTTTGCCTATGTACCAAATATCTTGTATAGTACACTAACTTATCAATATTAAATACTTTTTTTAACTTGTTGTTTACATTTCTTAGATGCCAAGTGATTTAGTGAATAGCATTTTACAATATAATTAATTGTAAATAAAACCTATTTTCCAGAGCTTGTTTAGCTTGTGTTGTGATATTTATGCAGAAAGCGAACAATGCAATAACTGAATTGTTCCCAAGTTTGTCAACGTTATAGCTTTTTGTATTATTTTTATGGATCTGATTATGTACCTACCATGTTAATTCTTTTATTGTATGTGGTTAAAGGCACAAATAGTTCATAATTTTAAATCTGGCGTGTTATATCATCCCTGGCCATAGTTATTTTGATTATTTGCAATTATCACACCACACCATACTTGGACCCAAATGTAAAATTAAATATTTGTTTGTAGGTGGGTGGGTAACCAAGAATATCGTAATAGTAGTATCGATTGAAATCAAATCTTTTGTACTTGCAAAAAGGTGTTGCTTAACATACATTTTTAGTAAAATCCGGGTGCCCATTTTAGACGCAGTAACATTTTAGATGATTATTAATGGTATAAATTATGTACTATGTTAATAATATCCTACCCTCATTACCTAAAATAATTGTAAAGGAAATTCGCCCCATTAAGTTATTTGTAGGTAGATAATAAACGTAACCTAATATTTATGATACCTATCAGTCGGATATAACTGTAAGCTGGATGGAATAATCTAGAAATAGGTAGATTAGAATTAGATAAACCGTCCGTAAGTAATGGAAATTGGTTATTTTGGTTAAATACATTAGTGTAGTAACAATCTTGTAGCAGGACTAGTCAAATTTAACTATCGCTGATTACATTTACTTTAATATTTCGATTTCCAGGTAACTGTTGTCTACCTGAATGCCTAAATATGTTATCACTTTGTTGTTTGTGAAGCATTGCTATCATGACAACCATAAATAATATACAAGTAACTAATATAAGCAGACATCCTAGTACGATAAATAAATTAATTAAGTATTTTATGACACAAGATTGTGAAGTAAAATACCTATGCAGGTATACACAATAGAGCAAATATTTCGTGCCTTGATCAAACAATAAACTATTCGTAATTTAGTGATAACGTTGTACTTATGCTTTGTATATTTGATTAATTTATAATGGTTGTTTTAGCTCTTATTTGTAACGAATGTTATTTATTTGAATGCATAGATGAATAAATTTGTTTTTCAGTGACATTTGCATTTTTACATTTATTTGATGTATTTTGTTTGCACCATCCAACAGATATCTTACCTGGCGGCTTTGTTTCTTACGTTGCACTCTCTCAACATGTACACAATACTGCAGACCTTGCACAAGAAGTTACAAGGTGGTCTGAAGTTACGGTACAAATTGCGTGCAATAGCCTACCGTCTGTCCAATGAGATCGCCGTATTGGTACGTGTATGATGTGTCACTTATTAGCGCACTCTGAACTTCCTACTCTGCAGTAATCAGTCGTGTATACTTTTTAACCGATGAATCTATGCAGAGGTCCCTCAGCTGATTTATGAAGTCAATAACAGTCCTTTTTCATAACAATCTTTTAGGCATATAATAGAATAACTTCATGACTGATTATACCAGAGTGGGCGCTGAAGGCTATGAGGTTGTCGGTGGAGTTTAATATATTATATCGTTTGTCAGTTATGTTCCTCTGTTCGTTTACAATACGTAATTATATTACCTATAGAGACTATATTATTAAATTTACAGTTTTGCTCAAATAATGCATTGAGTAATTATTGCTTACTATATTACCCTACCTTAATATTATTTAAATTAAAGAAAAGATATCTCCCTCGTATTACATAACTCAGAACCATCGAATTAAAAAGAAGAAATCATAAACCTATTAAATTTTAAGTAGAAAAAGCATACATAATGAAATAGTAGGCTCTATTTAGAGAAACATGTAATAGTATCAGGATTTATCAGTTTAAGAGATTGAAGTAACACATATCTTGTGAGCTATGCCGCGGTGATGGGCAGTGGTAAGTAACGATTTGTTAAATGTTGGCGACGTTACATAAGATATACTTACATAGTTATTTGGTATCTTTGGTTTTACATAGTAGGTACATCTATTTCATATTTATATGTGGTTGTATATACGGGTATTTGTGATGTTGTTCTGTTTGGTGGTTGATTTATTGTTTTGCTGGCTTTGTAGTTATAGTGTGCTAGAGAAAATAAACATTACAATAATTAATATTTTTACTTACTAAAAAAAATCTGTAAGTAGTAGTAATTGTAGGTACCAATAAACAATTAACAATAATTTTGTTTTCTCTAAGCTTGGTTGCATGTTTCGTAGATAGTAGTTTAATATTGTATTGTAAGGGATTTCATGTTTTTTGAATAACAATAAAATTAAAGACTAATATTTGTCAATTACAGGAACAAAAATGGCG
This sequence comes from Abrostola triplasia, assembly GCA_946251915.1. Taxonomy (NCBI): domain Eukaryota; kingdom Metazoa; phylum Arthropoda; class Insecta; order Lepidoptera; family Noctuidae; genus Abrostola; species Abrostola triplasia. The sequence continues at coordinate 4,175,568 of OX276432.1, read as the reverse complement.
ACAAAATAAAGTGGAAACGAAAACAGAATAACTTTATCTGGCCTATATTTTTATGTGATTAACTAATGTAATTTATTAGATCAATGAATGATTTATATTTTCGTAATGTATGGTGTTTAAAAACTATAATGGCGTTATTTCTCTACTGTAAATATAGTTATTTAATAACTTTATGGCTTTTATTAACCTTTGTGGTGTGGGTGACATTCTATATCCTAATTAATTAACAAGTTATGGCACCGACAAGTTACTAATCACTCATTAAGTGGGTACATACATACAGTCATTAATGTAGTCTCAGAAGTGGTTTTCTTCTTTATCAAAACCTAAACCAAGCTTTAACCTTTTGAACGCCAATCACTTCTATACAAGTTCGAGATTTTCGTGCCCTCAGCGCCACTACTTGATTAGAAGTAATAAGAGTATAAAATAAATGTACGACTTCTACAAGACCTTTTGTTATATTTTTATGAAAAAATACTCCGTTATAAGACATATTTTTAAGTTTTATCACACATATAAGTTCTTGTTTGTTTTATATTCAATAGAAACAAAAACGCCAGAAAATATTTTAATGCCCCCAACGCCAATTACTTGATATAAAGTAAGCCAGTGATGGGACACGATGAAGACCTCGCTATATTTCATCTCGTCGAAACGATCATAAATACTATTATTGCAAGAATACGACGTGAATAAATAATATTTTATAAATATTGTAAACTATAAACTAAACTAAACTACGTTTTATTCACCTTAATCGAGAATAAATAGGTTTTGTAATCATTGTCGATAGTGAAACACTGTTTGAAAAACCCATCCTTACAAAGTGGCTACTTGTCAGTGCGCACAACGCCACGAACTTGTATAGAAGTAAATCTGTGACGTCATAAGCGGACGAGTTTCAAGGTCACAGTGACTTGGTGCATTTTAGTGTAGTGCAATGTTGACACCTCGCGTTTGCGAATGTAAAAAATGACTGACAGTGATGACGAATTATTGCGACTTTTACAAGGTGTGGAGTCTGAAACAGAATTTGATAAAACTCCAGAGGACAGTGAATCGGAACGTCTAATAACTTTACAATTATTTTCTTTTAATTATGGGAAATATATACAGGTTTTCATATTGATTTTTTTATGAAATATAACAAAATATGAAAATAATTAATATCATTCAATATCAGTTTTTATTTAGCTTCGTAAATTGGTGAATAAACATTAATTTCAACTTATAATATTATTTGTCGATAAGACGTTAATCCCATCCCTACGTTTTACTATAGATACGTTATACATTTGTAGCGTGGCGCTGGAGGACACATCGCGTATTATATCGATGGGCGTCGAAAAGGTTAAAAGGGTTTTTAAAGAAATTGAAATAAATCTCGTTGATTGAATAGTAGGTATTGCCTAATGAATAATGAAATATATGAAACCAGAATATATCTACTAGTTTGTCTCTTATTTCTAATATTCATTCAATGTTAAAATCTATTCCACCACATTCATAAAAAAATACAATTGAAAACCATGAATTAAATTATACATTTGTCACTCGTTTGCACGTCAAAGAATATAGATGACAACATAAGACAGGTTTAAGTTAATACCGGTATAATCCTCGTTTATGAATACTTAGATGGTAGAGTGTTTGAGTTTTATCCCTGTTAGACTGTATACATCGCCGCTGCTCATGAAAGCTTCAACATCATAATGAAGCCTGGGTCGACGAGTCTCCAACCCGCAGTGATCCAGAATTTTGTTAATGATTGTTCTTTATATGAGAAGGGAACCGTAGAACAATATATTTGAATATACCTAGCCATTTTATTAGGTACACCATTGGGCGTGCAGTTATTTGTTTCTTCACATATTGCTATATCTACATTAGATGTTTTTATCATTTTAAGATTTCTTCAAATTTAAATCAGGCGCATGTTGCCAGATAGGTCAAAAACGTAAGTATTCTGTCTCATAGTCAACATGGAAAGTGGAAACTCACTTATGTTAAGTTATTCGCTTTATCCTGTACGTAGCTAGTTACAAATTTACTCGTTCACTTATACAGCGAAAAGAGGTATTATACCTTCTAAATATTGCTTTTTCTTGAGGTTCATTATCATCAGCCTATCTCAGTCCACTGCTGGACATAGGCCTCTCCTTATCTTGAGGTTGCGGCCTGGCAACGTCGCTTTTCGGTGGACGATTATTGATAATACTTGAATAAAATATTCATCAAAATATATCTACATAATTATATAGGGTGGGTACGTAACTATATATTATAATACCAAAACTATACCGCTTTGTTCAAATATACTTATGAAAAACAGCGTCACCGAATTAGGATTACGTAACTAACCTCAAATTGAACAAATTGTGTATAGCTCACAAAACGGGGTGTCGGTTAGATAAAACATTTCATATTTAACATGTTTAATATTCATAAAAGTCCAATAGATTATAGATGAACATTGACTAGTATACATTTAATTACGAAAAGCTTTGTTACCAGCCCGCAATCAAATCAGTCCCCATAATGCGCAAAGTACTATGTTCTTAAATTATTTTAATTAAAATACCAAGACATATTATTTTTTACTGTTGTATTTATCATAACTCTTATTATTTACAACACATTTTATGCTTATATTACTTACAAAATAAATACATTAGGTATACAAAATGATTGTATAAACAAAGCAATGAAATTAATCATCTGGAAAATTTATAAATTATGATATTATCATAACTAGGATTTTGACTTTTGTGTAAGACAAAATGTAAATCTAATTGAATCAGTCAACTTTTAGCTAAATATTTACACGGAGCCCTGCCATTTGACAAAAACGAATCAAAAATTTTCATTTTAAAAATTAAGTTGGGTACATATAAATTTGATTAAGTTATATTATTTCTGTAAAAACTCATTTGACAAATAATTGAAAGACAACATTTCAGTAAATCAAATCACCATTTGACAAACTAATATTTTTATAATCATGTTGGTAAAAGAACGCAAAGTATAGATAACGTTTGACAAAATGCATTGCAATTACTTACATTCATTTTAACAATAGAATAAATTTGATGTTTTCCATACATTAACTGACAAAAATAGTAGAATACGAATATATAATAATATCTACTTATTAACCTATCCAAGTTAGCAGTCAGCATGTTTTCTTTTAATTGACTATAAATAAAATGTTATCAGTATTTATATGAAATAAGTACATGCCTATAAATTATTTGTCACAGGTGATAATTGTAAAGTAGGAATTTATTTACCGTACCGGCATTTTGTAAAATCACAAATTTAACAATCGAAGTACATGGTAAAATAAATATTTTTGGATGATATTTAACATTTGCAAAATCTGTATTATGTCAAATGATTAGTTGTAAAGTAAATAAGAGTTTGGTGGTCAAATGATTGGTGTTCATATTATTTTTAAAATGATAATTTGCTATTCGTTTTCTGTCAAACATTAGTGAACCTATTTACACACATATAACACTTATTCGTCAGGTTCTTCTGCTGAATCGTACCCTCCATTGTCGTCATCGTGATTTGAATGTCCACTACCCTCATTTATATCTGTACGAGGTTTTTTTACTAAGAGACCCTGTTGCTGTAATCTTTGTATGGCTTCCAAAGTAGTCCGTTTCATTGCACTTGATTCACAATTTTCTTGTAACTGGCTTTGTTTTGCTTGACTAGACGTAATTTTTAAACCAGCTGTATTGCTAAGCCTGCTTAACTGTTGTGTAGTAGCGTTTACTTGCGATTTAACTTGTTTAGCATTAACCACAGAATTTTTGCCTTTGTTAATTTTAGTTGTGCTCGTAATATTGGAACTGGTTGTGTGTGAGGCTGAAGTAAACACTGTGGCGTCGCTACTATTCGTAAAAGTCGGAATATCGGATACTGGAATTAACGACTCTTTGGGTTTCTTAAAACAGCTGAATGGTCCACTCAAATCTTCAGTATTGGGCCTTTTTATTATTGATGAGGTCATCATAGCAGAAGGTGAAATTTTTAAAGGTCTTCCTATTATATGATTGCTTGTACTTGGTGAAGGTGCGATTTTTTTGCCGACCGCCATTCTCGGGCTATCGGCCCTCACCAAGGCTTTAGATGTAGCAGGTCTCACATGATGAAGAACCTGCTTTGAAGGTCTGACTATGGCTGGCCTGATTTGCGGCAGGCTATTGCATGGTCTGACAACATTAGGAGCGGCATGTCTAACAACTACTCCCCGCAGATTTCTAGGCTGGCTTGGTCTTATTCCTATAACTTTTTGATTTATCATTGGAGAGTTTGTTTGGCAAGTGTTGCGCACTTCTTGTTTTACAGTCTGATTCACAGTTTTTATAGTTTTGGTTACAGTTGTGGTGATTTCTTGTATCACAGTGTTAGTCTGTATCGTTTTTACTGTCACTTCCTTGTTGATTGTATTCACTTTATTCATAGCTGATTTCTTGTGTTGTATGGAATGTGGTGAAGAGTCAACATTTTGACCCAAGTCTTTTACATGTCTACTTGTGCTCATATTCTCATTTTTGAATTCTCTTGTTTGGTTTGATGATTTTGAAGGTAATTGTTTTATCTGTCTACATGGCTGTGGTTCAGAGTTGTCATGTTGAGCTGGTTTACTGATGTCCTCTTTATCTGTAGTAGATGGACTCAATGATTTGATTGTGATGTTTTTCCCAATATTTTTTATATTAGTCAAGGTCATTGAAGTCTTTGTAGAATTGACACTTTGGTTAAATTTATGTACTGTGTTAGATTTTATTTCAGCTTCAAAGTCTTGTTCAAAATCTTCCATATCTTCCATATCACTGCAGGAATCATTAGGTGTTTCGACGATGGGGTTATCGTGGTTACTATGTTCCAAGTTGCTGTCATTGTCACTTGCATCTTGATCAATCTCTGTTATTTTGATATTTCCCGGACACGAGTCCGAGTCGCTGGCTTTATTATTATCTAATTTAGGATCATGTGCATTATGGTCTGGAGATTGAACAGGTCGATTTGGTGATGAGTTGCCCGATTTTATTGTTATGTTTTTACCTAAACCCATTAGTACGTGCGCCATATTTCTATTTTGAATATTAATGAGTGCTTCGACATTTGAATCATCTTTATAGTTGCTAAAACTATCCTCGTTTTGTTTCTCTACCTTCCTATTATTTTCAAGTTTAATATTCTTCTGAACAGGTTGTTTATTTGATTTAATAGTAATATTTTTACTGAGATTTTTTAGTGCATCCAAAGACTGAGTTGAATTTTGACTAGGTTCTATCTTATTACTGCTATTTTCGAGTTCGTCTTCGGAGTCATCAACATCAAAAATTTCTATTATTTCATCGTTTTTTTCTTCTGATTGAACAATTTTCTTAGCTATGTTAGTTTGTCTAACAGCTGGCTGGCAATTTTTTCTATTGTTTATGACTGATTTAGTGGTTATATTCGTCAGGCGTTTTAATATATTAGCATTAGTTGTTTGCGCGCTACTGTCTTCGTTTTTAATAATTATTTTTCTAGGCTTCATTCCCGCGGCAGGCAAACTATGGGATTGTTTTCCTCGTGGAGATATTTTGTCTGGGGTATTTAAAGACTTAACAATCTTGTTATCCATAGGTTCACTCTGTTCTACCTTGATTTTCTTAAAAGTTATAGCTTTTTGATTAATTGAATTTTCTTCTTCATCCAAGTTGCTGTACTTTTCACATTCACTATTTTCAATAATTTTTTTCGTTGATAAAGATTTAATTGTTATATTCTTACATAGGTTTTTTAAGGCATCTAATGTTGGATTCTTTTCAACACTTTTTGGCTTTACTAAGGATGTTTTTTCAGTAGGTGCACCTGTGTGAGGGGTTACTTTTTGACTGGTAGTTTGTGGAGTCTGTTCGTCTTTTGTTTCAACAATAGTCTTCTTTTCACTTTCTACAGATGTAGTTATTTTATTTTGGCTGACTGGTTTCACTGTGATAAGATGACTCAAATGTTTTAGGGTAGATAAAGAGGCGCCTGTGGAATTATTCATATTGGGCTGTTTGGTATTATTATCACTAGTTACCTCATTCTCATCAGTATGTTCATCTTTTTCATCATGGTTTACTGAATCTAATAATTCATCTTCCTCATCTAATTCATTGCCAGAGAAATGATGCTCAGATTCATTTTCGTCGGCTTCCTCATTAGCTTTTGTTATTTTTTCACTGTTGCTTTTATCGTCCTGTTTAGATAAAGGGCAGAACTTAGCATCTTGGGATATATCGTGAGATTTCTCATCATTATCTGGAGGGACATATTTAGTAGCCTGTTTCGAAATATTTGTAATTGTACTACTTTCATCCAACTCTTTAGGCAACGGTTCATCCAGAGTTTCATTCAGAGATTCTTTAGAGTTTGGAGAGGAGGGCTCCTTTTCAATATCTTTGTCATGTAAACTATTTGATTCTGGAGTAGATACCCTTTTTGTTTGGGTAACATTGCATTCGTTATCTGCTTCAGAATGTTCTACATTGGTATTTTCACAGGGTTCATCTTCCTCGACGCTAGCATCATTTTGTATGTCATTAGGATCATGTGCCGCACTATCACTGTCACGCGCACTATCAGTACTAGATTTCTTTACAATTTTTATTTGATTATTACTCTGGTTCAGAAGTTTAGTCAAGACTTCGCTTGAAGTTTTTATTTCTCTCTCAGGTTTTACTTTGGTAAACATTTTATTTTGAACGCTTTTAGTTGGTTTAGCGGGGAGCTTTAAATGCTTGACTATTTGGGGTCTACCCACTTTCTTTTTAATTACAATACCAGCTTTCTTTAATTTTTCTAAATCTGAAATGGTAACATTGCTTGTGACATTAGTTGGTTTCTTATTAGATTTGAGCTGTTTTTTGACCACTCGCGTTGGTACTTCTTCGATTCCCTGAAAGTCTAAGCCTTCACCAAATACGTCTTGATTCATACTCAAGAACTCGTCCAGGGTTATAGCAGATTTCTTAGACTTTTTATGTTTCTTATGTTTTTTTACTTTAACAGGACTGGTTTCATCAGATTGATCCATGGCCAGCTCCAGAAACTTTTCCTGTAATTAAAGACATTGAGGTTGAATAACTTTACAATATCTAGCATTTATTATATAGAAATGTTAATCAAATTTCTTCAACAGTACAACAAACTCTATTTTCAAAACAAAAAATGAAAGTCAGGTCATCTTTACATGCATCAAAATTTGAGTGTCTGTTTTTAATATCAATATAACAGATTTTTACACTATAGGTAGGTCGGTACATGATCATAATATATCAAAACTATTATAATATCAAAATTGCAATATATTTTTTATGTTTGTTCCGGCTTATCTCTGAAACGGCTGGAATAAATTTAAAGGGACTTTCACTGGCAGGTAACTGATCGTACAAGGTCTTATATGTATAGGCTACTTTGAATTTTGCAAATGTTTAGGATTCTGCGGGAAAAGAGAAAAACGCGGGACATTCGCGGATTACATCTTATACTCACAATTCCTACAGCATTTATAGTTGACTCTGCATCATCTTGATTTGGACCATCAATATCTAAATTCTCCACTTTTTCTATCATAGGAGGAACTGTTTCTAAGGAATAATCTACAAGTTCACTAAATCTGAAAATAATAAAAACAAAGCTATAAATCCTCTCCTCTATAAAAACAATTTATATATGATAATACAACCATGTTTCTAGTAAATGTCCATGTAAATGGTAACACACAACTTATAAATGTAGGAATTAATTTAATCATAGGGCTTACAAATTGAGTTTTTATAGGTAAAAGCAACATTAACTATGTCCTTTGTAATAATGTGTGAAGGGAAGATTGGGAATGGAAAATTTACATACATGGAGAAGTGTTAGATTTTACATAGGTGGGGTCTTCTGCCCCGAGCCTAGCCAGTCTCGCCAAGTTGGGTTAAATTGGCGAATGATTCAGATGTATGCGGGTTAGGGCAGGATAAACTACGGATGTTCTTTCACTAGAATGTGGGAAACTTTAACAGAAGTAAAGGAAATGAGTTATATCTTGGCTACTGTATAGGAGCCAGGCCTCCCTGTGGTGGGGCTGCAGTGGCTGAATAGTATAGTTCATGTTTATATTGAGAAGAAGTGCAGATAATTAAATTTATACTGAATTATGGCGGAAGTTAATTGAGTATAATTGTTTCATACTTACAAATCATTCTTGATGCTATACATATCATCGGGAGTGTGAAAGGTCAGGTGTATTTCGTAAGCATCCAGATGGTAAAAGACAGCTTCACAGAGCGGACACTTCAGCACTTCTTCAGGACTCTGGTTCTCATCACTATGGTCATCTGTCATATGTTTCTGTGAAATACTTTCAATATGAACTACCATAAGGACCATCAATGTGAGCTTCATATATAGGTACATTCTATTTTATAGATACCAGAAGATACACATATAAAACAAGCTTGCAGCTACATTTCATCTTTAGGCCTTATAATTTATAGTCAGCCAGATGATATAATACAGTGTTTTAACTAATTCAATATTGTGGGACCCTCCAAATCTATAATTATAATATAGTATATAGATATGTACCACTTCTATAGATTAAGGAGTTCTTCTCCAATCTGGTAGTTATTCTTCCATACAAATACATTTATCCAAACTGACAGAGTTACAAAAGTCTGCACTAAATATTAGCAAATTATTCAGAAGTGGACAATATTTTTACTATATTTTACAATAAATTAAACATGTATTTAGCAGCTGAAATCTGTGGAACTCAACTTGAGAATCTTAAAATAATAGTGTAAATAGGTTCAAATGCAATACTTACAAATAAATTAACTTTATTGTCATATTCTTCTCCACAAAAAGCACAATAATAAATCTGCATCACTTCCTGTAATCATAAAATATTCATGTTAGGAAATTAGGAAATGTTAATGGTTTATGAGGGATAACCCAATTCTGATATATTTAATATCATGTAGTCTTTACCTCTTAACACGTGCAGCGCCAAGGCACCTCTGAGGCAAACAAGGGTGTATATTGACTTATACATGTGGCGCTGAATGTGTTAATAATGCATTGATGTAACAATTGATGGTTAGCCAATTTATTAAAAAAAATAATTAAGCCTGTACCAGCCACACCCAAATATTAAACTTAGTTAATAACTCATTACAATAGAGTTCTACAATGCGTGGCTTTTTGTGCAGAAAAGTGGCTTGGGACAGTATAAATCTATTAAACTTTTATTTATTTTATTATTCTGCACGGCTGAGCTCATATTTATAATAAACATGATAATTAAATATTAGTTATCATCTATATATTATTATTATTTTGGAGTTAACCTCGCCTGTGTACATTATGTTTCATGTAAAATATCAGTATTCATTTTATTGTGTGCAATAAAGAATTATAAATTATTACCTGATTATATAATTTAAATTTCTTTGACTGTCCCACATCGGGTAAATCTGTATCTTGCCGATGGAAGAATTTATTATGGTATATCATAGCTGAGGGGATGAAGAAGTCTACACTGCAACTATCACAAGTAAAGGTCTTGTCTTCACTTAGCTCTTGATTGCTATGGTTTGACTGCACATGCACATTATACAGGTGCTGAAACAATAATATATTTAAATTATTAATTAGGCCTAAGCTAGTCATGCAGTAATACCTAAATGTAAACTGAAAAATTTATATTTAAGAACTTAGCAAACATAGAATTATATAAATAGTATATAGATTATATACCTAGCATATAATAATCTAAGATTTTTTATTGCCCACAGGCTTTGATGTGTGTAGCTCTGAGTGTAGATAGTAGAATCGTACGTCGTGTTAAATGATAGGTACATAATGATAAGTTTATAGTAAAACTACGTGTAGTGGGGAGGGGGCACAGTTCGCGATCAAAATTCTTAATCCACTAAACACGCGTGTGACAGCCGCCGGCAACCGAATTAGTTTTTACCTTCATAGTGAACAGTTTCCCGCACCAGGGACAGAAGTACTTCGCGTCGTGGTCCGGGTGCACCTTGTGTTTGTGAGTAATAGCCTTGGATATCGTCGTGAATACTTGCGAACACACGTCGCAGCTGACCATCTCTGTCTTCTCTTTAGATACTTCATTTGAGATTTGTGTGTCGAACCGGGTTTTATTTTTGTACTTTGGATCTCCGTGTTTCCTAAACATTAATTTTATTATAATTTCTATTGACTTTACTAACACAGCATTTGGATTTGACACCAACACAACAGAGTATTAAATACCTAAAATGATCTTGTAGATCCTCTTTATTTCCAAAAACGTCTTTGCAAAATATACAATTAAATTTCTGTTCCGTAGTCATGATCTGCACACAGTACACACTGAATACTGTAACGTCTGTAACAAATTCTTCTCTTCAAGCCGGACGGCGGTGTTATTTTGATTTAGAACATTTTTACTACAGTCGAACAATTAACTGCACTCCTCACTCTAAAACAGTGACTTAATAACGTATACAAAGTAATATTTAGTTGCGATTTGGGTCCTTTTATCGCAAAGATAAATTAATCTCCAATCCAAACAAAACGTAGGCCATTTTGTATTTATTTATATTTCATTTTCATTCATCTTGTCTTGTTCACTGGTTGTAAGAGTATCATTACACAACCTGAATGCTACAAAAGTTAGACCTATCGTGGTATTGAGAATATCAGTTTAAATTATTTTTAGTCGAGTATAATTTACTATAGATTATATTAAGAATACTTCATTAAAATGGACATGATTTAGAAAGAAATAAATCCTGTTTTAACCCTACTGCGCCAGAAGGAAAGTTACATTTTTAAATATAAAATATAACTGTTACCCTGAGCTGTTAGTTTGTTACCATGATCCATGATGTCAACAATATAAGGAGTAGCAATCGCTTAAAAACAGCTAGCCTAAGTTTTGTCAGCCAGAGTTCTCTATGCAATCAGAGATGTCGCTAGGAGTTCCAAAAACTATTTATGCTAGTAGTAAAGTAGGCTAGTTTACGGAACGTAACCAACTGAACCTTCTCTTTATGAACTTGTTTATATAGATAGATTGCGCCGAAATTAATGATTTGAATAACACGCCTAAAAATACACGCATAATCTTCTCTCTTCTTATAAAAATGGATTGCTATTCGTTAGTCTCGCTAAAACTCGAGAACAGTTTGACCGATTTGGCTAATTTTGGTCTTGAAACACTCGTGGAATTGAAACAATGGTTTATTATAAGAATTTATAATTTTAATTATTAACGTGAAGCTATTAATTTCATTTTCAGGATTTAATCTACGTATTTTTTAAACCCAGGGAAGAATATTGCATCTAAATACAAGATGTCTAAGTTGATTCCTTCATATCATTTCGCTAAAAGGATGTATTCTGGGGTGTCTGGTAAAGTGCAAGCACAAAAATATGTCCTAACAAAGTACTTTCAAGGTGAACCGAAAAGAACTGATTTCGAAATCGTAAATGAGGAGTTACCAGAGTTAAAAGAAGGGGGTAATGGTTTTCATCTCTTAATGTTCGAATTATTTAATGAAATGTTATGTCTCCCGTGCTTTCTCGTATTCAGTTAATAGTTTATTCAAAGACTGGAATAGTCTCGCTGGCTTCGGACTTCCCGACGTAAGGTTTTGTCCATCTGCAAGGCTAAATCGTTTCTCATAAAGTCGAGCTACAATTAGTACATTAAGTCAGCTCTGGTACAACGGTGTTGGCGTTAACAATTAATAGCTATCATGAAATTATTAAATGCTTACAAGTAGGCACGGGCGGACACAGTACTACTTAGATGCTAACTGACATCTTGTAACTTTTCAGAAATATTAGCAGAAGCTGAGTATTTGAGTGTCGATCCATACATGAGGGCTTACATGATCGGATACAAATTACCAACTGATATGATTGGAGGACAAGTAGCGAAGTTAGTCACAGTAATTACTGAAGCCCACAGAGTTTGTCTAAAAACAAACTAACATCTCGATCTGATTCTAGGATCATTGCGAGTCGTAATAAAAATTATGGTGTCGGAAAATACGTAACTGGATCTTTTGGGTGGCGCACGCATACCATTTTGAACCCCGATGCAGAGAATAAAAAAGCGGGTTTATTGCCTATTACTCTTCTGCCTGAACTTGATAAGTACTCCGTGTCTCTTGCTTTGGGAATCCTGGGAATGCCGGGGTAAGTATACTGGACGGAAGGAGATAAATTCGTACCAACTAATTTACTCACATAGTATTTGTTTGGAATTAAAGTATCAAAATTGATTACGTCATTATATTACACTTTTTATTTTCAGTAACACCGCTTACTTTGGTTTGAAAGAGATATGTAAGCCAAAACCTGATGATACAATTGTGATAACCGGCGCAGCTGGTGCGGTCGGATCACACGTTGGGCAAATTGGGAAAATACTAGGTGAGTAATGTACGAATAGAGAAGATAGTACTTACAGGTTTTGGTCTGTATGGACTTACCATGCATTTGAAGACCCGCAGATATTAACAGTTTACCTAAGCTTTCATTCGGTCATCGTTTTGAATGTAATAAGTCTCGTCAGTCGAGTGTATGTACTTGTATGTTTTTTAGGTTGCCGTGTCGTCGGTTTTGCTGGAACTGATGATAAATGTGAATATTTAGAAAAAGAGCTCGGTTTCGATCGAGCTTTTAACTATAAAACTGTTAATATCAGGGCTGCTCTCAAAGAAGGCTGCCCTAAAAGGATTGACTGCTATTTCGATAATGTAAGTACAGTATTGTTCTTTGCTTGTGTGTACCTTTATACACTTTAAGATAAAGAGGGATAACCGTTCAGGGTGCGTCAGACTGCCTGTGTTCGAGGCATGGTCTGAAGAGATTGTTAACGACTATTTCAAAACGTCGGCCCGCACTATGAATTTCTGCTTTATTGTGGATGCGTTATACAAACATGAAATATCACATACACAAACACCCAGACTTGGGGCTCTTGGTACAAATATCTGCGAATTACATTAATTTCTGGCCTTGTCCGATTGCTTAGCCACTGCGCCAATCAGGTCATCGCCTTTCTAGCGGTAACAGCTTATTTGTTTCAGGTGGGTGGTGAAATAAGCTCCACTATAATAAATTATATGAACAAATATGGAAGAGTAGCTGTTTGTGGATCTATATCGTCATACAATGACACTCAAGTGCCAAAAGGTTTTTATTACTAATAATACTTCTATGTACTTACTTACCTACAAATACTTTTAAATGACACTACAACGTCCTCATATAGCGTAATAAAAAAGTAAAATAGAATACATCCGATTCTATTATTTGAAATTAATAAATAATTATTGTTTCAGTCTCGATCCTCCAGCCTGCCATCGTTTTGAAGGAACTAAAAATGGAAGGTTTTCTTGTAAACCGGTGGACTGATCGTTGGGACGAAGGTGTTCTGGCAAATCTTACCTGGTTACGTGAAGGAAAACTGAAGTACCAAGAGAAAGTATATCATGGCTTTGATAACATGGTAGATGCTCTCGTGGGTATGCTAAGAGGAGAAAATACAGGAAAAGCTGTTGTAAAAGTCAAGTGATTATTTTGATGAACTCAATCAATAAACATATCTTAATGTAAAATTACTACCAGGATATGTGTTTAATTTAATTTCATATTTCATTACGCCCGGCCCCAGGAAACCCCCCTTTACACTTCACAATCACATACATTTATTTATTTATTTATTTCTTTATTGCACTATGTAGTTTACATAAAATAATATATAATATCATAACTAACACAGACCCTGTAAGGGTGTAGCAACACTTATTTTCGATAAAATAAGAAAATAGTGGTTAAAACTTAAGATCTAATTTTAAAAGTAACTTATTATTATGAATCTACTAATTTATTTTATTTAATCTACTAATTAATTATTACTAAATCTACTACCTAATTATATAATAATAATTTAACTTAAATAATAAAATAAAAATTTAAAACAATTATAATTCAATAAAAATTTGTATCTATTTACTTATCAGAGGTAACTTTTCACCTATTATTGCTATTTGAACAAGGTCCATATAAATATATTATATTTTTTAAACACATAATTAAACAAAACATTTTATGTAATTAAAATTGAGGAGCTTACAGATATATAGTCCTATATGTATTGGCTTATACTCAAAGTTTATCTTCCATAAATTCTTTAATGGTGTAGTAACATTTTTCTAACAGCATATTCCTTAACTTAATTTTAAATATATTTATTGTTTTTGTATCTTTTATACTATCAGGTAGTTTATTATAAATTTGAATACATCTATATTGAGGGCTATTTCTATACATTTCTATTCTTGGTACTGGTAATTCTAGTTTATTATTACGGCGTTTATTTTTTTGGAACTTGAACTGGTTTAAATTTTTCTTAACAAACATAGCTATTTCTAATATCGAGGGCATCATTCCATAGGGGCGTATACCCAAAAATGCCATTTTTTTTTATTGCATTTTTGAAATCTAGAAGTGCGAATACACAATCTGGCTTGACACCCATATTTTTAAGTCTTATAGTTTTATTTATATTTAATAAAATATAAAGGGCGTATAACTTAAAACGACAAAAATAATGAAAAATACGTTATTTTTATCGAGCCATATAGGCGTACAGTAGATAATTATCACTTTTCTTAAGAATTTCTTGGTGCTTTTACAATACTAAGTTAAGTTAACCATTACAAAAAGAAAAGAAACCTTAGTCAAGTGTAAAATACAGCTTTTGTGTACTCTTATGTTCGTAAGAGCTGGTCTATGATTTAGTATTTACCTCATCTTATGCATGGATTATCCAGGTCGATTTAAATTGGGTTCAGGTTAGGACTACGAGCTGTTCATTTAATCTTTTCGTTGAATATTGACGTCGTCTCGCGGGGTATTCACTAGCCTTATCGTAAATTAAAATGTAATTATGCCTATAGCATAAATGGAACCATGTGTGATTCTAAAAGTCCAGTAATTCTACCTTAAAATATTTAACAAACCTTTCTTACTACGTCTATACGCTCCCTGACATACATCAAGAACTATCGCAGCAATTGCTTTTTTTCCAGCATTGTGTTAAGACCAATTTAAATTTGTTATTAGGCAGTTTCACACTTTTGTGCACTGCGGGCAGTTGTAGTATTCCAGCCGATTGAAATGGGTCTTAATCTCTCTACGCTAAACATTCAACTGATTTTTTGATAGATAACACTTTGATTTCGAAACGGTTACATTACCTAAGAATATTGTGAACCGTCTTCTTAATACGTATTAAGAAGACGGTTCACAATATGCCCCTTATACTATCCAGAACTCTAGAACGTTCTAGAGTTCTAGACAGTATATGGGGCCTTGTTGAGTAGTAACTGGTATATCAATGGTACCTGACAGCATCCTATATAGTGGTACGTACTGTACGCAGATATCTTAGCATCCATCCAAGCGAATGCTGGCTAACCATTGTTTTATTTCCCGTAAATACCGCTTTTCAAGAACATCAACTTATAGACAAATAGTCAAAAAATAGTCTTGGAATTAATGTTTTTTGAAATATTGGTGACTTTAGTAAACAACGAGAAAGCATAGTAGAGAACGTAAGTCGAATCGAAGTGGAAGAATACCGTATAAAAGGGGCTCTAAGTTTTACGCCTCTATAGAATTATTGGTGTTTTCATTTGTTTTGTCAAACCATATGGGCGTATAAATTAATTATTTCGAGATATAGGCCACCTAAAAATAATCCAGACGGTTATTAATTTAGTTTAATGAATATCGATTAATTTACCGTCACATTATTTAAGATACAAGTAAGAAAAAAATTATACGCCCCAAAATGTATGGTGAGTTTGAGCAGATACTTGTCTAATATTCGTTACGCCATATAGGCGTAAGGACCAAAAATGCCATAAAGACATAAGCTACTTTCACAAAATTTATACCATGATGTGTGTCACAATAATACATAATTTTCCTAAAAAAATCATTTCGATTCAACATCCCATTAAAAAGTTAGACAGTTTTTTGTTCCTCCTGAAAAGTAGCCAAAATTGGATACGCCCCTATGGAATGATGCCCTCGATATGTACATTGAAGGTAGGGTAAGTATTTTCTGTTTGATAAAGAAGGGTTTGCAGCTATCACGTGGTTTAATATTATATATTATACGTAGACATTTCTTTTGGGCAATGAATAGGTCATGAGCATCTGTACTGTGGCCCCACATAACAATGCCATAACGGAGCCAAGCATAGGCATATGCATAGTATACTGATAGTGCACATTTTATGTTAGTGTTGGTTTTAAGAACACTGAGCCCATATAGGAATTGGGATAATTTTATTTTTACTTTCTCAACATGTTTTTTCCAATTAAGGTGGGTGTCCAGAGTTAGTCCTAATAAAGTGAAATTATCTACTTCTTCTATGTTAATGTTTTGTGTTATAGTATTTAGATTAATATTTTGTTTTTGATAAGGTTTAAACTGGATTATTTTTGTTTTTTTATTATTTACTTCTAGATTATGGTTATGTAGCCAGGTTTTTACTGTGTTATAGGTTTCTATTATGATATTATTATCTATTTTATTAGCAGGTGTTTTAAATAGGATGGATATATCGTCGGCGAACATCACACATAGTTGATTGCATATTTTGGGCAGGTCGTTGATGTATATTAGGAAGAGAATACAACCGATAACACTTCCTTGGGGTATAGACCAATTTGTAGTTAATATATTGGAGCGCACGTTTTGAAGTTCACTAGTATTATTATCTAGGTGTTCGATCTGCACATATTGTTGCCTGTCAGTTAGGTATGATTTTAACCACTCGTGTGCGGCGCCTCTGACGCCTACTCCCTCTAGTTTGGTAAGAAGTATTTCATGTGAGACTTTATCATAGGCTTTGGTCATATCGAGTAGGAGCCCTATAGCGTAGTTTTTATCTCTGATGTAGGTGAGGATTTCTTGTGTGTAGTGATATACGGCTTGGGTAGTTGAATGATTTTTCCGAAATCCGAATTGGTTGGTGTCGAGAATATTAAATTTCTCCAAGAATTTACACATACGGTTCGCCATAACCTTTTCATATATTTTTGAAAATGCGGGAAGTACAGCGATGGGTCTATAATGACTAGGGTCTTTAGGTTTGCCGTCTTTTTTTAGTATTGGTTTAATTAGAGCTTATATTTATTATCAACAAACAAAAAACATCATTAAAAACAATTTGTGACGTTGTTTTATTGTACACGAAAAGTGTTAAAAGTGCTCTAAATTATCAAAATATTCGTTTTGATGTAATTCAGGATGGAGTAAGTTAAACACCTAGGAAGAACATTAATTTTCAGACGTAGTCGCGGGCAGAAACTAGAGCATGTGTAAGACAAGTTGTTTCATAATCTGTACATCGCTAACATCAAATATATTATGCCATTCAAGTGGCAATGCCGCCAGCCTTTTGGGCACCCTACAAGTCGACAGCGATGAGTAGGAATACTTTGATGCATTTTTAGTTTCCATTTTTTCGAGTGTAAATAATTATGTATAATCTATAGTAACTGTCACAAGTGAGTAGTGACATCTGACAACCAAGAAACAAATCATTATTGTTTTTGAATTTGAAAGCAGTGCTGTATTTTTGTAAATAAATACGTGCATAGTTTTTTTTTACAACAGAATGTCGCTTTCAGAAATGATTTCAATGTTCCAGGATAATTCTAAAATAGTTTATGTTGATACGTTCCAATCTCCTTTGGGTAAATTGGTTGCTGCAGCCGATGACGACTACTTGTTTATCGTTACATTTGAAGACGCCAAAAACTTTGAAAAGCATTTCGTGACCGTTGCTAAAGAGCTATCTTGTAAGTTTGTGTTAAAAAAGAATAAAGTGCTGCAAACATTAGTAGAGGAAATGACAGCATACTTAGAAGGAAAATTAAAGAAATTCTCAGTTCCTATCAAAACTTATGGTTCGGAATTCCAAAAGGTTAGTTTAATTTCGAGGTATATTATTTTTTATTTTTTCAACAGGTACACCAACAGCATCTATGTCACACTTTGTAATTTATAAATATTTTACATGTAGGGAACTAGAATAGATGCCAATTACAGGTATACACACAAAAACGTACAACGTAAAGTACGTCTCCCGCCTGCACTACACCACTAAGGAGGAGGACATCGCTGAGTACGTGCGCCAAAAGACGAAGTACAGGCCGAGGGTGCAGTTACTGGAGTCGCGCCGTAATGTCAATTTCAAGGCATTCATGGTGCGAGTACCGAACTGTTTCCTGCCCCTCGTCATGGAAGAAGACTTTTGGCCGCAGGGCGTGGTGTTCCGTCGCTTCCGCGGACCAGTACCACAGGAGAGCACGAAGACAAGTGCAAAGTGAAGTGCTATTAACATAGTTTTAAGTTTTTATTTACTAACACAATTTGTATTTAATTTATATATGTTAGTCTGTAAGGTATATATCTATGGGCCATTGAAGCCTGAAAATAAATGATATTATTATTATTATTCCCTTTATTCATCTTAACATCTTATATTTTACATTTTTAAATAATATATAAAAAAAACATACAAAATTTAAAAATATAAAATACAGGGTCCAACCAGCAGCGGGAACCGGGTCCAAGCCACCGGTGGTTAGGCCTCCAGAGAGAGGAACCTCCTCACAATGCGTGCCGTGTCAAGGAGTACTGCTTTCTGCATCAAGCCCTTGACCCAACCGCCTAACGTGAGCCTCTTCAGGTGTTGGTTGAGACTCTTGGCCACGAGGCCATTGGCCGAAACGACTATCGGTACAATGATTGCTGAATCCACTTCCCACATGTCGACAACCTCGTGCGCCAAATCAAGATATTTAATTTGTTTATCTTTTTCAGCTTTCACGAGATTCTCGTCATGTGGGATTGTGATATCAACAATCATTGCACGGCGTTCTAATCGATCTATCACCACTATATCAGGCTTATTGGCAACAATAGTCCTGTCAGTGATGATAGATCGATCCCAGTACAATGTGATATGATCATTTTCAAGAACTGGGTCGGGGACATACCTGTAGTATGGTATCTCGGAATCCACAAGTTTGTATTTCAAAGCAAGTTGCTGGTGGATAATCCTGGCCACTTGGTTATGTCTATGCAAGTATTCGCCGTTAGCAAGACTAGAACAACCAGAAATAATATGTCTCAAGCTCAGACGAAGTATATGATAGACCGGTTCTCATGTAAATAAGGCGAGACCAAAAATGATATGAGTGCGTGTTTGACATATAGTGCTGTGACACGCACTCTCATATTATCGTATGTCGATAAAAATCACAATCATGAAAACAACGAAGTTAAACGAAATTATCTAAAATCAATATAGTAAAACAAAAGAATCCATAAATCATCGTCGTTTATTAAATCTTAACAAAAAAATAAACCTTTTAAAGTTAACAAATAGTCAAAAACATGAAATAAAATAAAAGTCGGCGTTGGTTTCTAACGTCATTAATGCAGTAAGCCCAGTGATCAGTGATCACACTGTTAATAAAGATTTCAACTTCATATCGACCCTACCGTGGATTCCCGAAGGCAATTAACATATTACAGAATCAATACATAAATCACTTATTCTGTTGAATAAGTAAGTGTATAATAGTCAATTATTGCAGATTTTCCATTTTTACTAAACTAACTAATTTACTATTTACTAATGGTAATTTATATTACCATAAAAAAGTACATATTAAATACTTATAGTCGTATTGTCTAATTTATTAAGTAGTTCTGTGGTAAAAGGTAAATTCATAAAATAACATACCATATTCATAAAATAAATAAAGTAATGAAAATCGTAATCTGATGTATTTAGGGCATTTTCTAAAACAAATTTGTTCAAAGTGCTTACTGCAAACTGATGAATATTTTTTGGGAATCCAGTTACCTCTATTTAACAGTTTTAGCCATTTTTGGCGAAACTCTTCATTTACAGGAAATCTTCAAAATATTTTTTTACATTATTCTAAAGAATTATAATGTTTCTAAATAATTATTTTGGACATTGATTGATTATAATATAATATGTGTATTAATTTATTTTTACAATAATAATATTATGTACCTATACTAATTAATCAACTTCTCAAAATAAAACGTCAAGTAGAATATCGAACAATATCGATAAAGTCTCTGTCAAGGTGGTCAATCTCTATTCTATGATATTTGGGTAAAAAATACACAAAATTTACGTACGTGTTATTTCTTTTTATAAAGATCTACAATATTAAGGGTCACTATGTGATTAAACGCGATACATTGGCGTACCGATTGATATACGCAACGTTAGTAAAGGCATTTGTAAACGTATTGTAAATAGCAAAATAACCAATTGTACTTACAAGTGAAAACTGTAATTATTTATATTATTTCTATGATTAGTATCACATCCGGGTACTACACACGAAGGCATGACGAAGACAAATAAATAAATATAATTTACACACCAAGCATATATTTTTTCAAATTAAATAACACAATTTATTTTTGACTAATTTGAAATGTGTCATTTGGTGTAAAGTTCAGTCAGTAACACGTCCAACTACCTTTCTCACTCTAACCTACATTGTACTCAGGTCTTTCTGTTTCAATCACCCCATCTATAGTAGGAACTACTTGGATCCTATATCTATGGTCTCAAGGATTCACCCGGACGGTGACAAGCCCGACATATGTCAACCGTGCCATCCTTAATGATATATTTCCGGTAATTATTCGTCATGATAACTTCGTCCATAATTGCACAAACAAACCCTTCGGTTTCTCCAAAGAGATCACCGAAGCGTAGCCAGGAGACGGACGATAGGAGGTCTACATCGGGCCCATGAAGAGCCTTGTAGAACCGGCCGTGTAGCTCCTTGCTTTGCCATACATCCCTGCGGTCGTTAACACTCAATACCACAGGTTTGCACCAGTTCTCTTTAGCCAAGGAGAGCGGAGTGAGTCCTTTATCCACTACAACTACCTCTCGGTGCATTCCCACGTCAGCATGCAGAAAATATTCTCTGAGGCTACACACCTCACGATTATGAAGAGTCTTGGCGTTTAAAAAACCACGACCACCACATTTTCGTGGGATGTATAGCCTCATTACCGACGAACGTGGGTGATGCATCCGATTTGCAGTTAGCAGTGTACGGACTTTCCTATCCAAGGCATCCAATTCGGTCTGAGTCCACTTGAGTATACCAAAGGAGTACATCAAGATTGGCATAACCCAACCATTAAAGGCACGAGCCTTATTACCACCTGATAACAGACTTTTCAGTACTTTATTCAGGCGGCCAAAGAAACGTTCCCTCAATGATTGTTTTATGTCAACCACGTTGATGCCTAACGCCTCTGACATACCCAAGTATTTGTAGGTTTCCGTTGCGGAGAGTGACCTAAGGTTTATAGAATCCGAGAGTTGAATTCCCTGGGATTCCATAATCCCCCCACGTTTTACATGCATGACTGCACATTTGTCCACACCAAATTCCATCCTGATAGAGTTACTAAAAGTTTCTGTAATCTTTAGTAGCTTTATCAGTTGGACTCTGCTGGGGGCAAACAATTTAAGGTCGTCCATGTAAAGCAGGTGGGAAATTACCTGACTCCTTCTCCGCAACGAATAGCCTAGCCCTGAATTCTCAAGTAAAGTACTAAGAGGATTCAAGGCCAAACAGAACCACAAAGGGCTCAGACTATCGCCTTGGAATATTCCCCGCTCAATCCTGATCGGTTCACCGTCCTGTTGGATATTTCGACATCCTGGATAGTGAAGAACCGTCCTCCACTGCCTCATACATGACAATAAGAAAGTGCGTAGAGTTGCATCTATTTTGTACAACTCCAGCACTCTCATGAGCCATGTGTGAGGCACAGAGTCATAGGCCTTCTTATAATCTATCCAACATGTCGATAGATCCTTTTTTGAACGACGTACCTGTTGGCAAATGGTCATATCTATGAGGAGTAGCTCCTTCGTACCACGGGACCCTATCTTACATCCATTTTGAGAAGCAGACATAATAGTGTTATCATCAATGTGTTTTGTGATCTTTGCCCTCAAAATGGATGTAAGGAGTTTATAGATGGTGGGTAAACAAGTGATAGGTCTAAAGTTTCTTGGGTCCGTGGTACTACCTGTTTTGTGGAGCAGGTGGGTAAATCCTGTCGTTAAAAACTGCGGTAGCGATCCTGCTTCTAGGGCTGCTTGAAATTGAGACGCCAAGCAATCATGTGAACTACGTAACCATTTAATCCAAAAGTTGTGCAGTCCGTCAGGTCCAGGTGATTTCCAATTTGACATTGGACGGACTGCACTGGCCACATCCTGGGGGCTTATTGTGATTGCCCCCATTTCTGGTATGAATTCACATGACTGCTCGACGTCAAGCATCCAACTGCCTTCAGTGTGGTTGACAGGCACCGACCAGATGCTGCGCCAAAAAGCATTAGTAGCATCATCATCGGGCAAGCGCCCATCAATCACACCTTGAGCTGATCGCTCCCAGTTCCTGTATACCCACCTTTGATCCTGGTTGAAGATACGGTTCTGGGTGAACCTATCCACCCGACGCTTATACCTACGTATACGACTTGCCCATGCATAAACTTTTTGTTTGTAGAAGTCGATGCGCTCTGGGACACGAGCTACATATTCACGGGGGTTAATGTCAATCCCCGAAAATGCTTGCCTCACAAAGCGCATCACTCTAGGTCTTACATTACCCTGTTTAAAGGCCGACAGTTTGCCTATAAGTGCTCTGGCCTCCGCAATACGACGCTCAATCCTGACCTGCCAGGCTGGTACAGCAGGTCTCGATCGTGTAGCTCTGCTATTATTAAAACATTTTACATTCGCTACACGACACGCTGCAACAGCCGCGCAATACAGAATCGAGTGTGTATCACAGAGATCTTCGCTGCTTTCAAAGTAAGTTGAAAGCAGCGAATCCAGAGCACCTATCATTGCCTTATTCTTGTTATGCATAGGCAAGCGTGGTAGACGCGGTCTAAGTCCAGGTGGGGAAGCTCTATATTCCCGAATCGTATCTTCAAGTGTACTCCTCAATATATCGTTGTACTGTGTACTTACAGTAATAGTCCTGTCATCTGCTTCCACATTATTATCATAAGATGGTTGCAGTGGGCCAATAGGCGGCACCACCACTTGTACTGGCCTGCAGGTGACAGGATTACTGCGTACTTCTGAGCGAAGCCTATCAAGCGTAGCGTCATCCAACCTGTGATTCCGTAGGATGACGCGTACCTGATCCGAAAGTCGTTGTGCCGAGACGTTGATGGTTGGTTCAAGATCCTGAAACAGAGCAAGCATCCTATCGCGGTACGCGGTATGGTTAGTTCCCCCCTCTGTTGACCCATAATATGCGCGCATGACATTCTCATTTATTACTTGAGTCCATTTCATGCGCCGCACATAACCACCGGAAGCGGGGACCCGGTTCGGGGCCGGTTGACCCCTGAGTCCCAAGCTCGTCGGTGGCCGGCCTCTCCCCTGCCGACGTACAGGTTATTATTATTATTATTTCCTTTATTCATCTTCATATCTTATTTTTTACATTTTTAAATAATATATAAAAAACATACAAAATTTAAAAATATAAAATATAGGGCCCAACCAGCAGCGGGAACAAGGTCCAAGCTACCGGTGGCTAGGGCTCCAGAGAGAGGAACCTCCTCACAATGCGTGCCGTGTCAAGGAGTACTGCTTTCTGCATCAAGCCCTTGACCCAACCGCCTAACGTGAGCCTCTTTAGGTGTTGGTCGAGACTCTTAGCCATGAGGCCATTGGCCGAAACGACTATCGGTACAATGATTGCTGAGTTCACTTCCCACATGTCGACAACCTCGTGCGCCAAATCAAGATATTTAATTTGTTTATCTTTTTCAGCCTTCACGAGATTCTCGTCATGGGGGATTGTGATATCAACAATCATTGCACGGCGTTCTAATCGTGTTATTATTATTATTTGTATCTCATTTTATTTACTCGGGCTATCAACCATGTGGAAGATACCCGGACTTTTAAAAGGCTTACGTGGGGACACAGGTCCAACACGCAGAGGCCCGTTGAGAACTTTAATCTAAAAGGGGATGGGACACCAGCTAGGGACACCACACAACTGCTCTATAACAGAACAGCCATGAAAAGTCCCCAAAAGGTGCAGGACTATTGAGAAAAATGGATACTAAAATGATTTGGTCTATTGTGTTGGGATGTTTCGTGGAATGGTTATTTTTAGTTTATTCTGAATAACAACGGCGTCTGCCTTTAACCATATAATATGCAGTATATTAGCAGACGGTGACTCGCCACTCACTAGATGGGCCCCCTAAACAGTCGCCATTATAGGCAACAGGGAGCAACACCGATGCGAGTGGCTAGGGGTGTAGAGCGGTGCGGCCCCGGTTTCACCATCGCGCGTCTCGAAGACTCGGAGCGGGTTTCCCCGCTATTACGCCATTAGACACTTCCACCCCCGAGCATATAGCTCTGGCGACCCCTCTCTGACCAGCCAACTAAGGCAAGAAAGAGCTGAGAGTCCTGCGGGCGCTCTTCGGTTTCCACTCCAGCTACCCATATCGGGCAAACCGGGGATGAGTCCCTGACCGACTCTCTGGGGTATCAGGCACGTTGTGTCGCCACTCACAAACAGCTCGCCACAAGCTGCCCTGCGGTTTGTGTGCTTTTAGTACAAGTCCTTGTGATATATTTTTTATTTCTATCACGAGGTTTGGTAAAGCTATACTACTGTCCCCTCCGGTGTTACGTTATTCTCATGTTGAGGTAACGATGTGCCCAGAGGGAATTTATTATTATTATTATTATAAAAAAAATTGGCATTTTTTAGTATAATTACAAATTTATTTTTAGTTTGAATATTATCTTATCTCCATTTCATATATACCAGAAATCATGATATTTATTAATGGATTTCACAGGAAGTATGGGATAAGCTCCTGGAACTTCCATATGGGTCCACCCAGTCATACGGTGACTTAGCGAAAGCTTTGGGTCGGCCATCAAGCCACTCTCGAGCTGTTGGGGCAGCCTGTGGTGCCAACGGATTGGTGATAGTTATACCGTGTCACCGGCTTGTTGCCTCAGGATCTAAAGGAGGATATAGCAGTGGTGTGGACCGCAAAGACAAACTTATAGAGTTAGAAAAAAAGTGTTCTGTATAAATGGATTTTTGCAAACTTGGAACTATTTTATTAGGTATTAGCTTTATAATGCTACCTTTTTTATTATCATTAATATTTTTTTGATTAGTTAAGTGCTAGTACAGTTGATTATTGATTAGTTAGTCCATAAGTTTTTAGTATTAATTAATGAGTGAGAAAAAAAATAGTACAAACTAATAAAATATGTAATACTGACATATTTAAATCAGGATAAGATGGAGATTAGGTAAAGGTATTACCTACTTTGCTTACAGTCAGTGTTCAAAACTTTTTTACAAGATAATTTTAGCTTTTATTGTTTGCTGGTAAATTGCAAAAATGGTTAAATTATTTTGAAACACAATTATTTTAAGTACCTACCTAACAAGAAATAGTAAGCTGTACCTAACATATTATTATGAAGACTTCAATTATTTCAAGCTACATGAACAAGATAATATTAAGATAAGTCTACATGATAATTTGTTAGTTATTGATTAATGTGTATTCAGTGTACTCAAAATGTGATTGATTATAATGATTAAATAAGAATTTTAGTTGTTATTATCATGTTAAGATTTAATATAATATAATTTAATAAATAAAAAAAATACCTGAAACTGC
The DNA here is from genome assembly GCA_946251915.1 of Abrostola triplasia. NCBI lineage: Eukaryota > Metazoa > Arthropoda > Insecta > Lepidoptera > Noctuidae > Abrostola > Abrostola triplasia. The sequence continues at coordinate 4,149,632 of OX276432.1, read as the reverse complement.
AATCACATGTATATTTTTATTGTATTTTTTCCGACACATTGTGGGCCTATATTACCTATTTATTTATTTCAAAACACATAGGTCAAGTACCTTTGTATTTTAAATTACATAATCCACCCCCGTTTTGTACTTTTAGAGGAGGTCGAAAAAGTGAGAATTAGTTTGGCGCACTTTTAAATTCGGACATTGCTTCAGAAAGCTCGCAAGTATTGCGCGTATTTTATTTATACAGCTATTATGTTAATTGGATTCTTTACAACACTTCGTGACGCTTTGCTTGAATGTCTATGCAACACCATGTGTTAAATAAAAATAGTGTTACTTTTTCATTAACTAAATTGTTTAATTTACATTTTGAAGTAAAATTATGCTATACGTTACAACTACAGAAGCTATGGAAACTAATAAAGCGTAGTTTAGTGTGCAGAAATTCGCCATGTTGAAGCTTATTGGACGCTCTTGTAATAATGTGCGCAAATTCATCATAGTCTTTTGCAGGACGTCACCTGGTGACAAAATATAAAAGGTATTAGGAAGTTATTATTTAGTAGGTACTTAATACGCGATCGCGCAGACTGCTTTCTTCTATTCGGGTGGTTAAACTCCCGTTTAGTATTCATTTACTACGTATTCAGCGGCCAAGCACTACATTTTCAAACTCACAGTAAGAACATTTGCTGAAGATTTTTTTAGTAATAAGCTATTTTATAGTCATTGGCGACGATGCGCCCATGCGTCACTTGGGCCAGTCCGACCGCAACGAGTAAATCCTCCCTGGTCCAACACAAGTGTGTCGTCAGCCTAACACTGACACCTGGGAGAGTGGCGCCCCGAAACACGCAATCGTTCCAGTCGTTGGGAGGTCAGAGGGCTGACCCCAGTGGAACACCGCAAGTCACCTCCTTAGCATTTATAACCCAGTTAATCAACTGTGAAGCCTCTTTAATTTTTTAACTTCATGTAATTTATGTCACTACCACACTGTCATATCAAATCTAATTCATAGGCAGATTGGGTAGATTATTTTAGTATTTAATTTGCTTACCAGGATTCTTATATACCAGAAGATGGTCTATGATGTTAATGATTTGTTCCCTTTGTCGATAGGCCTGCTCACACTGGGCCACTAGAGAAAATATTATGCTTGCGCTGGTTATTAAACGCATTATACCCGAAATTGCTGGCAAGTAATTATAAGTGCCGTTGTAGTACAAAGTCCGCTGAAAAAAAAGAATAAAGTTATGTACCATAACTCCATTAGATAATCTTAGGCTTCAGATTTTTCTGTCGGATTATGTTCTTACCTGGGATCCTATTAAGATTCTTATGGTCAGATTTGTTACTTTCACCATATCCAAAAGGAGGCTCAATGTATTTAACAATATCTAAAAAAAACAGATTTTGTATCGTTATGATAAGAAGGTAAATAAAACCTTATACCATGAATAATAGGCAGGAGGGACCCTGTGGGATGTTTGGCGTGTGCATGTTTTTACTCAAAGTTGGCAGCCTTCCCACCAGGTGGACCGACGATATCGATAGAGTTGCGGGCGACCGGTGGGTGCAAATGATGATGACGTTTTGATGGTCAACACGGTTTGAGGCATGATGACATATTTTGGTAGGATGTATCGGATAGAGTAGATAGAACTTTTGACGACTTACCCTATATCCAAACATACTGTTGATAAACGCCACTTGTTCTGTCAATAACAGGTAACACTTGGCCAATCGCTTCTTTATATTGTCGTTAGGGTGCATTTGGAGGCCATGAGTTTTTTTACCGTCTTCGGTATATAACCAGTTTATATTATGAATACAATCTGTCATCCCTTCATCTGGACAAACTTCTGTAGACGAATAGTATTGTCGAACTAAATTGCCTATAATTTTTAAGCGTAATTCAATTTGAGTCACTTGGGCTATCAAATCTATGTTAGTCAGCATTTTAATAAAAAAAAATACAAATGTAATTGAGTGTGCGATTGGGATCTTCCACCCGTAAGTGACGACCCATGCTCCCAGGTCACCAAAAGAACTAAGTATCCAAATCGTTACGAAAAATGCGATGAACTTTGAGAGTTTTTGTTTTATAGCAGAGTAACAGATTACATCAAAGAATTGATCAATTTTGTCGTATTGGTTAAAGTATTCCACGCAGATATTTCTTCCGTATTTGTAAACGAAATATAAATCCACAATGTATTGTAAATAGTCGGTTATTATTTGAATTAAATCTGTGACCCACACAGACAGGTCCATTGTTATGTAAATATTATTGATTTTGTAATATAAACTATAGAACTGTATACAGCCAAGTAGTAAACTGGTAAATAAACATTTTAGAATAACGAATGATGTCTTAAAATTGGCTTCTGCATTGCAATTCAAAGCAAATATCTTTAAAATCCGAATTAAAGGCATCATTGAATTGTACGTGTGATTTACATATTCATGGTTTATCCCACTGACTTTCATGATTGTAATATTATATCGTAATAATTCTACTCAGCCAAGTATTCACTGGAAGCACAGAAGCGCCAAACTGAATTATAATCAATTATAAAATTCCTTCATGTCGGTGAACGACAATACCAATCATCATTAATTATGTAAGTAAATTTACCTAGTAACTTTAGTAATAAAATTTATGAAGTGGCATGCTCCAATAATACTAATAGCAATATTATGTTGGTTCTGCGTATATTTGTCTGAGTGTATGTTGTTCTTTAGACTTGGTCTTTTTCCAGGTTTTCATAATAAATATATAGATAAATAATATAGTTCTAGGTATCTAATCATTTACCCACAACTTCATTCTCAACAAAAAATAAGGAGAGACTCCTGACTAGCCCGTGTTAGCAAGGAATCTCTTCGTCTCTCAAAGAACCGTCAGGCAAGCGCAACCGCCATGGTCAACAAGTCTCTTATTTGTCGTCTTCTGTATTAATAATAATCACAACTATAAAGTCACAGCGTTCATGTAAAGCATGATTCGTAGTCGTAGGTATTGTAGGTTAGGTGCCTCGTTACCTACATTATTTCATATAGTTATAAACTCGGTACTATTACTTCAGATAAGTATTATATTTCCTATTTAAAAACTACTATTAATTAATGCCCCCAGACCGAATTTCGAACGTGGCGGTCTATCTCCGACGACATCGGATGCAGGAACAACGGCTTGACATGCCTTCCGTGCCTTACCGAGGGGACTCGACATGTAACCACGGTTAGTTTTATGGTTGGTGACCGTTTACCCACCATAAAACTGACCATGGTGAGCCCTATTTAACCCTCACATATAGGCAATAGAATGGCGAGCAAAGCAAAGTAAAAAAGCTAGTTAACACACTAACGATTTGTGTTATTAACAAGCTTTTATATTAAATTGAACTAAACAAACACAGGTCGTCGGTCGATCACTTTTATTTGTTATGCCTCTATAGACGGGAATATATAATAGGTACTAGATAGGTATGATTGAAATCAACAGGCAAGAGGTTCCGTATATGCTTTGGATGGGTTGTAGCTTTGCGTTGCGTCTTGTAAACAGCATTTTTAGGGTACCCTAACCACTGCACCATCACGCCTATATTCCCAGAAGGGGTAGACAGAGGTGTATAGTAACACTCTCATTTCGCAATCTTATATGGTGGTATGTATAGGTACCTATGTCTATCGAATTTATGTTGTCTTCTAAATTAATCATTTGAATAGTACGAAATATAGCCCTAAAGGTATTTGTTAATATTTCCCAACAAACCGTTGTGAAGCAATTAAGGGTAATTATGCGGATATTTTTATTAATTATTCTGCGTTGAGCTATTTTTCCATGTGACTTTAATTGCTCGTTAATTATAGCGTGCTTATCTAATTATATCGAATTAACAATTGTGATTAAAGATTCATATCATTATCAAAGTATAAATCAATGACTTAGTCGCAATAAATTACCTAAACTTTTTCATTGATGTTATTTGCCAGTGTTATGTTAGAAATGGGCGTAAACGTTGTCGAATTTCGCGGCCTACCTTGACGAGAAAGATAAATAAAAACATGGCGTTCTCGTAGCTAGGTAACAGCCGTACAGTTTAGTGGATCTAAATTAAGTTGACCTTCATATTTTCATTTGGAGACGATGTCTGAGAGGCTTTCTACCTCTTTGTGATAGAATAGCGAATACATTATTGTGATGCCTGATTAAATAGTGATATGACCAATTGGCCATTACCCAAGGTTCTAATTGTTACTCATATTTAAGATTAAAAGTTGGCCCATACTATCAGCGAAATATTATATTCCACAACATCTATAACTTCCTCATTTTTTTTATAATTTAACTGCAATCTTTGTACATCGAATGTAGGTACAAAGATTGTTGGTGCGGTACAGACGACAAAGTCACAAGTTAAAAAATGTTTTTTTATTGTCTATGAGTCCGAAGCATAAACCAAAGCGTATTAAAAAGTTTACCGACTGTGCTCTATATAGTTTGTGGTTTACGTGCTAAATGCCATTATGCCAAGTGTTTGTATCTTGTTGTTGAGTGTTGTAAATTGTTGATAATTATTCTTACATTATTTTAGCTAACTTATTTGTTCTTATGAGATTTAACAAATAAACTCCAAGAACATGGTGGTTTAATTTTACATTTTTGTAGTTATAATGACAATAGCGCGGGTTTAAATACTAGGTACGTTTATTATAATCATTTTATTTTTATTTGAAGTATTGGGTATTTTATTTTATTGTTACTAATTATCCATATGATGAGAGACGAGTGTTTTCTCTATCCTACCCGTTAATATAAATACCTAATCATTCGTGGTAACAGATGCGATAATAGACTATTTATTGTACCTAAATCTTTTGGATCAAACCTACTATACCTCAAACTCTCAGTGCTCAACTCCTATTACAACCCTGTAGTATATATAATTGCCCTGTATATTCTACATCATCAGGCCTATACTTTACTGGCAGGCCACAATAAACTATGTTATTCATTGCTTTGGGCTTCTTAATGTAACCAAGGTTTAAATTTACTATAATTCTAGGTTAATTATTTTCATTCTAAATTATTGTAACCTAAATGAAAGAAAAACCTTATGGTTTTGTTTCTGCACCATCCTAAAGTTGATATTGTCTTTCATTTTTTATTTCTGCATAATTTGTGCCTAAAGCATAAATCAATTCTATATTTTTTTTTATTTCAGAAAGTACAATGGGAGGTTGCCGCTGCACTTATCGTAATTGCTGTTTACGAACTGATGGTAAAACCCACATGTTCCACTACCCCGTGTTTGACAAAGTCCGCTGTCACCAATGGCTCACAAATGCACATAAATTAGAATTTCTTAATCTAAAGGTGTCACAATTGAAGAATAGAGTTGTGTGCCAACATCATTTTAGAGATGAAAATTTTATGAACTTTAGGGTAAGATGTTTTTGTAATATTTTATGTAACTATTTACTAGTCAGGCATTCCCGAATATCGATGTGAGTATAACCGGTATACATAGTAGATAATATTTCCATTATTATTTAAAAATATGTATTTCCCACTGATTATAATTGTATTTAGGTACTATGTATTACAGTTCCGTTGTACCATAGTCTGGTGTCTGAAACACCTCCCAAATATCTTTTAATACTTCACATGTCTCTGGAACTATATCCCTGCACTCAGAGACATAAATAAATAAATGATTACTTAGGCTGTGAACAAGTGAAGGTTTTCTGTAGGAAATCTTTACTTACTATCATTTCTGTTAGTAACCATTCACTGTCAGTGTAACCATTGCAAAATTTGCTACATAAAATTAAATGAATTTCTTATTAAACTATATTGTTTCGGTATATTGTATTAAAATACACTACACCTGTACTAACATGACCGACTGAATTTTCAGAAAGATAAACTTACATTCGATGCAGTGCCTACTGAAGATGGACCTTTCTGTGATTCCAATCAACTTCAAGACAAAAAGCCTGAACAAGAAGATTTGAAAGGATACAGTATATCACTTGATGATATTGAAAATGATTATTTAACTATAATTGATAAAAAAGCCAATTTTTCGGTAAAATATGGGGATTTCTTAACAAACTGTGATTTGATGGAGTTGAATTCTCTTAACCAGATTCCTGATAAAACACAGATTGCTTTACAATGTCCCTCCATGTTACAACAGTGCCACATAACAAATCCCAAAGACCAGGTTCTTCCTAGTGGTCCTGTGAAAAGTGTAACACATATCTTAAACAAAAATAATCATTTTGAGTACCCCTGTAGCATTATTTTAAATGATAATACTAATACAAAACCAACAATTATTATTCCATCGCAAAATGAAATAGATGTCAGTAAAAATATAGCAACACAAGGAGGGGAGGAGCAAAACTCAATGAATCTAATATTTAATATCAGTCATGTGCCAATCGAATATGACAAAAAACCAGTAAACCAAAATGTAAATACAGATCAATCATTTGAGGTTAGTAGTAAAGAATTTAAAAGTGAAGAGCCTAAACAATTAAATGAACCCAAAAGTAATAGTTTATTAAAAAAGAAAATTACAATCATATCTGAGAAGAAAATCTCAGAACCTGTACCACTTATTGGAGACTTTAAGCCACTGACACCATCAAAAGTATTACCCTTGCCAAACAGGAAAAAGAAAATAATTTTCAATCCAGTTGAAATGATTCCTGAAGTAAGTACTAATGTGACTGACAGTACTGAAGGTGATATAACAAGTACATTAAACAATAATATAGTTGAAGAAAAACCTCAAAGTAACCTTAATAATATATTATATGATAGTGAAAATCAAAAAGCACCTCAAAATATTATAATTGATGAAATAAATAAAATTAATTATGAAGGAATGCCTAAAACTTCTCTAATAAAGAATAAAATACCTCCAGAGAGGGTTGCTGCTATTGCAGAAAAAAGGAAATTCAATATGAAATTGAGAGACATTGTTGAAGACTGCTTAGACAAATTAGAAGAACCTGATAAATCTATTTATGATAACAGAAAACACACTCCCAAATCAAAAACAACACAGAAAAACACACAAAAAGTGAGTTCTTATCTTGGAAAAGAACAAGAACTGCCCAGTGTCCATGAATACACGATAGCGTACCTGGAAGCTAGAATGAAAAAAATGGAGAATACTTTACTGAGTAAAATTGATCAGAATTCTCAAAAAATCACAGAGTTAAAACAGACATTCACAATACCACATAAAAAGAAAAATGTTCATACACAAACATCACTTAGTGAAATTCAACACAAGAAGCAGCTTTATCAAGAAATATCTAAATACTTAAGTCAAGACGCAAATAATTTAGTATATGAAGAACTTTTCATAAATAAATACAAACAGCAAACGCCCAAGTCTTCATATTCGCCTAAACGTCGCAAATTTAAGTAACGGATGGCTTAGAAATAAAATTATGTGATTATTTAAATATTTTTAATTAAATTATATTTAAGACTGCTAATATTGTTATTTAACTTTTACAAGAGTTTTACCGATGTTGTCTCCTCTAAATAATCCTATAAATGCATCAACAGCTGTTTCGAATCCATTAGTTATGTGTTCTCTATACTTCAACTTATCTTCTTTTATCCATTGCAAGTTTTGATTGATTCCTTCCATAGTATGTTCGGCAAATCTGTTTACCAGAAATCCTTCGATTTTCAACTGTTTGCCGACAATATATGGTTGCAGAATTGTCGCTAAAATAAAATAAATAATTTTGTGTAAAGGCGGCTCGATTGGTGCATTAGCTAAGAATGATTCCATTGTTGCGCATGGCCATTCCATACTCGCAAAATAGAAAGGTTTGTGTGATATCGGTCTCGAAACTGAAAGTGTGCATTCGGCATCATCATCAGTTCGTTGCAGTCCATTGCTAGACATAGGCCTCTCCCAAGATACGCCACAAAGCCTGGTGCATTCGGTATGATCGTCTAAAAAACCCACTGCAATTTTGTAGCATCGATGCTGCCTATGCAATGTCGTAAGCTCTAGTATTTTGTATTAGTATAAACTATATTATGATTATTTTATGTTTTGGTTAGATTTTAAATACCTACCTTTGCGCTTTTCTGGGTCCGTTTCATTGTAACTAGAAATGGCTCCACAGACAGCCACTCTACCGTATTGGTTCATTTGCGACATGACTGTACTACTAAGTTCTCCACCAACATTGTCAAAGTAACAGTCTATGCCACGTGGAGCGTTCTCTTTTAGAAATTTAGCTATATCAGTAGTTTTATAATTCGCTGCCCAATCAAAACCTAATTCTTTGACTAACCATTCGCATTTTTCTTCCGTTCCAGCAAATCCAATAACTCGACATCCTAAAACACCAATATCGATTAGCGATCTACGGAAGTGGTTAAAAAACTACTTAATTATTATATTATGTTTTTCTAAGAATATTCAATTTAGTAGATATTGTAAGATCATTTTACTAGCTTTTTTTTACCGAGTATCTTGGCGATTTGTCCGACATGAGACCCGACTGCGCCAGCTGCACCAGATACCACTACAGTCTCGCCGGCCTTTGGTTGGCAGATTTTCGTGAAGCCGAAGTAGGCACTGTTCCTGCAACATTTACAGAACTTACTTTCAGCTAAGGTGCCTTGTAACAGTGCATTGCATAACTAATCCATGTTTATTAAGAAAATCTGTGTTCAATGTTTTTCTTTTAGGCAGTTGTTAGATTTGCTGTTGAATATAGAAGCAGTAGAAATTGTATCTATAGAAAAATGAGATTAATTTATGCATTAATTAGGTACCTACCTACTTAAGTAGGTAGTACATGTACAGTAGTACATAACATAGGTAAAATTAATATTAAGGACTCCTTACCCTACTCTGCCACAGACTCCTAGAGCCAATGAAACTGGTAAATTTCCGAAGTCTGGTAATTTGTAAAGAAAAGGTTTCTGCAAACAATGTTGTTCATTATCTGGATTAATAATAGTGTGTGTTCTCCAGCCGAAATGTCCCATTACCCACGAACCAACCGGATACTCCGAATGTTTACTTTCTGTGACTCTGAAAAGACACCCTGTTGTTTTTATGTAAGTAGTAATTAATGTAACGCACTTACCGTGAACTTTTAAAACAGGAAAGTTTACGATGTTGGGGCGAGACGTTGCTACATGCAGTGTAATGCGGTGTCTCGCTTCCACATCGTAAACTGTCCTGTTTTAAGAGTTCATGGTAAAGTGGCTCGTCCTCTAAAACCACGTTCCAGGGCCAGTATTATGTACCAGATTTTGCTGTATGGTACACTGTAAAACACTAACTTTTCATTTTCTTGTTCAAGGTAAGCTATTAATACAGTTGTAGATTTGCTTGAATGATGCCGCCTTTACATCTTTTATGAACACAAATTCCTTACGTATTATTCACGTGCGGGGTGTGGATCCATGAATGGCAATAGGCTTGCCACCGGAATCGTTGAGACTGCTGAGAGAAGAGAACATCTTTGCCTGCCTTTTCGGGGATTAACGGTGTAATAAATATCTAATCGAAGGGTATCGGCGTATGAGTCTATTAAAGTTAACGCAGTAGGTCCAAACCTGTAAGCTATTGATTCTGGATCCTGCATCACTCACACTACAGTCTACATAACATATACCTACTTACCAAACTTGTCAGATAAGTATCTACAGTTAAGGTAAATATTGTCCTAAACTACTAGGTACTTACTTCGCTATCTGTCCGCCAATCATATCACAAGGATAATTTCCACCGAGTTTCATGCGCTGATATGGGTCAACACTAATGTATGCTGCCTCGGCTAAAAATTCTGGAAGATATTAATATTTCTTCTTAGGCACACATATACAAAATATTACCTATCGATATTTTCAAGTAATACATATAACCATTTTAATAGGTACAATATAATCTACCTACCTATAATTTATGATTATTCAAATGAAATATGAAAGTATTCAATATTTATATTAGGCACTTAATTTTCGTATCCAATCTTATCTTATGACTAAAGACTTACCATTTTCTTGCACAGCTGAAAGTTCTTCTTCAACAATTTTAAAATCACTAGGTTTAGGTTCTCCTACAAATGGAGTTAAAACAACGTATTTCTTAGCTATAGCCATAGCGGGATGTAATTTGGATGTTGGAATTTTAAAATCTTATAGATTAGTCGTAGATACCTTTGTACATGCTATTTTGTAAAGGGTAATGATACCGGTTTTTATCATTAAAAAAAGCTATTATTATTGATTTGTGCCTTGTTCCAATGATATAGAGTTTATTTTCTATTTACTTAGGTACTTAACATAGTTTTGGTTCTATGATAATGTGCGTCTATAATGTTAATAATAATCGTTTCATGTTTCATTAACTTATGAAAACTTGTATATAAAAATATAGTAGTTGTAATAAAATAATTTAAACTTATAATACTACTGGTAATAAATATGATGTGTTTTTTTTCAAATATATGTTTTTATAAACAGTTTATGGATAAAAAGTCTCAAAAAGATAGTATACTTTTAAGCCTCAGATGGACTGTAAACTCCGATAAACCTGACAGAATAGACACAGACTATAACTACTTAAATTAATTATCTCAGAATCACCTATCTTCGTTCTTTTACTCGTATATTTTTTACCGTTCCTACTTACAATAATTTCAGAAATCAAATGAGTGAGTTGGCATATAATTAATTGGCAGATCGAATACTAAAATAATTATGTAAGAAACATTGAACTCAAGTTATTTTGTATATTATCGTAACATAATATAGGAGTGTGCGTCTTCGTTATCTGTACTTCAAATAAGTATACAGATAATAGATAATACGCGTCACGGATAGCGTGGTCACAATAAAGGTATACAATGGCGGGAATTATAAATGTTGCGTAAAATATTTTTTGTTGAGTGTTATGTGTATGGTGTTTATTCGCACCAATTATGGCACGTAAATATAAAAAAAATTGTATACTTTAGTGATCAACGGTTGTATTAGGTATCAATTTATTGTTGTTGAAGTCAAAAGAAAATTTATTTGATACAACTGTACGGAGCAAAACGGTTTGTGAAGTAACGTAATCTTTGATTAGTAAGTACTTTAAAATGTACTAGCATGTATTTGTAGTTAGCTAGTTTTTTATTATTTGAAAAAGACGTCGCCCCACACTGGGAATTTTCCTGTATCGTAGGTGCTTTTCACTAACATTAACTATCACACGCATACACCAATGCCCAGACTCGGGACAAATATCTGCGGATCGCACATATTTTGGTCCGTGCGGGAATCGAACTCGCAACCCTTTACGCAGCAGTCCAATAGCTTAGCCCCCGCGCCAAGTCGTTGCCTACCCCATCGGGGAGTACTACATAGTTAAATTTTATGGATAGCTTATTTTCGGGACTTTGTCCCCTCGGATTTCAATTGAAAAACCTGTATGTAGCAGATTTACTTAGTTGAATCTGATTTCGTTAACAATTTAATGGGTTTTTATTTTTTTTCCACGGAAATTATGGAATTATATATTTTCAATATTAAAAGTAGCCTTACATACTCCTTATAACATCGGCTATTTGCCAGAGAAAATCCCGTCAAAATCCGTCCAGCTGTCGAGGAGTAGCTGTTTCCGACGATTACCCTGAAAAATAATACAAATACGCATTTGTATTATTTTTAATATTTTTAAAATTCAAAGTAGCTTTTATTAGACCTTAAAACATTCGCTATTTTTCAGTGAAAGTCCCGTGAAAATCAGTCAAGCCTTTGCGGAGTTATTCTAGTTTTACCGCGGAACCCTAAACATTTTCAAAATTCAAAGTAGCCTATATTCGACCTCGGACCATCAGCTATCTCCCAGTGAAAGTTCCGTCAAAATCGTTCTCGCTGTTTCGGAGATTAGCCGGAACAAACATAAAATTTTTGTTAATTGCTTTTATGTGTATCGTGTATAATATTATGATATGCATTGAGTCCTAAGCTGTTATTTTGATGTTACAAACAGACACTTCAATTTTATTCATGTGTATTGATGATAATTTGTTTCAGCACAGACAAGGATCAATAGTGATTGGATCTCATTATGAACTGACAAACATTTGTCAATCTTTCAATAATGTTTATAAATGCTTCGGTTGGAATACCTAATAAATTTATTATGAAATCTGCACGGTTTATTGCATTATATACAACCGTTTTTTTAGTTTTTTCTTGAGTTGAGTTTTACTAAAGTGAAACTGTGGTGCTACATAAAATTAGGAACACTTTTATTACGGGCGTTGTGGTTGTGTTTGTTTTTTAGATAGTACTTGTTTGTGTATTGGTTCGTTTACTAAATAATCATAGGAATGAGACGAAGAAGTAAAAATAAAAAAGACGTAAAGTAAGTCACCCTGTTGTTAAAATCGAAATTAAAATATTTCCTTTTCATAAGTGATAAAATCCTTTGTTCAACAGTGGACATCTTTCGGCTGATGATAATGAAGTCATAAAATCTCGCCATCGTTATCAGTTGTTTTTATCTCACGGAGCACGTTATTTGTATATATTTAATAATTATTGATTTATTGTTACATTGTATCGTGCGCTAATAAATCTACCTATAAAAATAAGTTAAAGGTACACTGATAGCCGAAAGTCTTGCTTCTTCTTACAGAATATGGAAATATAATTCTTTGTTCAAATAACAATTGCTCCATTACATAAAGTTGTTAGTAAAAAGAAAAACTTATAAAACTATGTTAGTGATTAATGGCTAAAAGTGATTTGGTCCTCTGGGTGAGGCTTCAAAGCAGTGGGCTATCAAAGTTACAGACAGATTTAAGGATGCTTTTGCCACTGCCACGCAGCCTCTGTAGCAGTGAGGCTGTCTTTTAGAAATTTGCTTTTTGTATTTTTTTAACCCAAATGTAATTTATGACTACTATCTAGACGATAACTCTAGGGAATTCCCTAGAAAGTTTTGCGGTGTTGTCAACTTTGCGACATTATTATGAGTTAGATCCTTAAAGTGTGGCCAGCGTTTTATTTAAAACTGTAGCCTCATATGTTATTGAGTTTTTATTGATTTGAACACTGCTGTCATTGTACAGGATGTAAAAAGCATTTTTTACATTCATGCCCTTATTACATACATACATACATAAAGTCACGCCTGTTTCCCTGAGGGGTAGGCAGAGACCACGGATTTCCATTTGCTACGATCCTGGCATACTTCTTTTGCTTCATTCACACATTCATGCCCTTAATTTATCTTCTTATTCTAAATGTTTACATGACAGTTAATTAGGGATATTTACTTATTTTCCAGTGCCAAGGATGAAAGGAACATTAAAGAGACTGCGCCAAGTATATCGTATTTTACACTGGTATAGTTCTATTTTTCATATTCACTTTAAATACTTTGTTTAACAAGCCGTCATACATGGAAGTCCTTCAATGTGGCAATACAGATAACTGCAAGCTTTAAGAGCATCAGGCGTATGATGATTTTGTGCAAGGCGAAATGAAATTGAGAGAACTTGCGCTTAGAACAATCTTGATAAACACCTGCATAACAGCATATCATGTAGACTATACGTGATTATTCTTTATATATTATGTTACTTTTTTGCAACACTTATGGTCTTATTTATTTCCAGTACAGATTTGCATCAAAGTGGGACAGAACATTGATATCTATATCGTTAATGGCATCATTTGTAGCGGGTGCTACGTTGCCCTATGCTATTACGTTAGTGGCAAATGTTTTTCAAAGTATGATAACCTACGACAAGTCTGTACAAGCAGGGAATCAGGACGACGAGAACTTTCTAAGGAGTATGCACAACTTTGCAGTGAATTACTCTTGTGTTGGTCTCCTGCTCTTCATATGTGCTTACTTGGGTTCAGCCTTGATGAATGTTACAGCTATAAATCAGGTGATTATTAACACTATGTCTACAAATTATTTAGATAATTAAGACTCCGTGCTCTATCTAAAAGTCCATCAAAAATGTAGCTAATCTCATAGAAACTGTCCCATAAAATAATATACCGAGTTATAGAGTAAAAGATAGTTCCGGTAGATACTAGTATTTCGAATTATAATGTTCTCCTGACGTGTCTTCCGAGGCATAGAGAGGTCTCAAAATGTAAAAATGGTCACCCATCACAGGACTGACCGCAGCGAGTACGGCTTAACCTCGCAGACCGACTGATATGCGCGGTGGCCACTTAGCTAGCAGCCCCTCAATTTTTATAATTAACTACCGGTCCACAATACCTAATACTTTCTTAGAACATATGATTCCACACTTAGATGCATGTCATGAACAGTATTTTTATAGGTACATACAATCAGACAAGAATATTTAAAAGCGGCGCTAAACCAAGATTTTGCATATTTCGATCTTCACCAAACTGGGGACTTTGCATCTAAAATGGCCGAGTAAGTTTTCTTCTCCTTACATATTAGGTACCCACACTCTTAAGAAGCCACGTGTGATATTAAACTTCTTACTAAACACTAGGTTAAAATCAAAATCCCAGAATTCAGCATGACATTACGATTCACGCGTGTATTCCCCGTAGAGGTGTATCACCCTACGTTCGCTATGCCAGTTCAGTATGCTATAGGTTCCGTGTAATTAGGGTTGAGCCTATTGGCATTAAACTGCTCTCAAATCCAAACTCCGTGCACACAGAGGTACCTATTGGCAAATCACACTATTATTTTGCCGCCCTGAACTCAGGATCTTGTGCGATTTCTGGGCAGTCTAATGTGGCGTCTCGTTTCTACAACAGAAAATACCGCACTTTAAGAGTGCCTGGTAACGGGGCTGGTCAAGTGAAATTATTGCTTACAAACAATTTTGCATGGGCTTATAAGATAACGCCTAGATCGTGACTGTTCAGTATAATCTGTGCTGTTTGTACCAGCTTTCCATATGTGGAGGGATGATGTAGTAAATAGTAGTTATATTTCCAGTGACGTGATAAAGTTGGAAGAAGGCATAGGGGACAAAGTGTCGGCGTTCGTGTACAGCTTGACCACCGCTCTCGGCTGCATCTTTATGGCGATGATAAAGGGATGGAAACTGGCCCTTCTGTGTCTCACGACGACACCTATCACTTTCATGCTGGTCGGCTTGACTGGACGAGTACTTACATAGTTTTATAATTTATTTAGCCACTTGTATATTCTAAAATAAACTAAATATTTATTTGATCTACGGACCTACCTTGCTATAGAACCAACTATATTTCCCTTATAATAAGTTTTTACAAACTTATCTATAAAGAAATACACTTTTAACCTGCGGCCACTTCAGTGAATTTTATCCTAAACAATTTAGGTATAACTTGCATTAACAAAGAAAGCACATATGAATAGATATATCATTTACAAACATTCAGATTTATTTTATTCTAATCAGATAGCAGATCGCTTGTACAAAAAAGAGGCGGCCGAGACAGGACAAGCCAGCGCAATCGCTCAGGAAGTGTTGAGCTCCATACGAACAGTGTACTCGTTTAATGGACAAAAGAAAGAATTGGAACGTTACAGCAAACCTCTTGCAGCTGCTAAAAAGATTCATATTAAGAAAGGTGTGGCCTGTTATACTATAGAATCAAAATTATTCGTTGGTACATTTCGTCACGTTGCTGAGAAGGTTAATTTTCCTGACATAGCTTGTTTGGTAGCCGGTGTGGGTTTATAATAAGAAGTTGTTCTTACCTACTTATTTAGGTTTCTACTGAAAGTTCGTAGTCTTGGACATTGGCTACCAAAAGTTGTAGAAATATATTTACACCAAATTTTTTTTTTCTATAATGTTACTTATTATAACCATACTAATGTATTTTGTACATATTTTATTTACGACGTATTAAAATGTATAAAAAATAATCTTTACAGAGTTCTTTACGGGCCTCTCAATGGGGTTTTTGTTTTTCTGCGTTTTTTGCTCCTACGCTATATCATTCTACTTTGGAATATATTTAGTAATCAATGATCCTGAAAACTATAATGCTGATGTTATGTTTTCGGTGAGTATGAAATTCATAAAAAAAATCCGTGACGATTCGATTTATTAGATGCGTTTGACAATTAGCTTTTAAATAATTTCAGGTGTTTTTTGGTATAATGACGGCGCTTGGAAACTTTGGCATGGTAGGCTCTCTAGTCCGGTCATTCGGTTTGGCTCGAGGAGCGGGAGCCCAGATATTTAATCTTTTAGACAATGTGCCCACAATTAACCCGCTTAAAAATCAGGGGTACGTGCCCTCCACTGCCGAAGGGGCTATTGAATTGAAGAATGTTGTGTTCCAGTATCCGTCCAGATCTGACGTGCCTGTTAGTAAATTACTTTACCAAATTGTATAAATTGACACCCAGAATCGAAAAAGGCTGTAGATAGCACCGATTAACGTTAGTCAAACCTGTAAATCTTACTTAACCATTACTTTATCGGTCATTGAGGATAGTTCGTGAAGTTCTGCCTGAAGCTACGTACATTTGCCACTGGGAATATAGATAGTTAGGTTATAATACTATTACAAGTAGCGGTATTAAGTTTTTAAAAACCTCATAAGAACCTCTCAAAATATTTTAAGTTCCCTTTAGATCCGTCTACCGGAGTTCTGAACATCAATGAGTTAAATCATATAGACACAGATCTTTAAGACCGTCTCTTGAAAAGAATGTTAAAGTTATATCCTTTCAGGTTTTAAAAGGCGTCAGTCTAAGTGTGAAACGGGGACAGTCTGTCGCGTTGGTGGGCCACTCTGGTTGCGGCAAGTCTACTATTATACAACTGATATCTCGATATTATGATGTGACGAGTGGCAGTGTGAGTATAGACAGATGCTTTTAAACTTATAATTTTGTAATTCATACGTATTTAATATTCTTCAGTTTCGAAATTCATAATAATCGTGTGCGGGTTTCAGTTGTAGTGCATACAAACATGAAGTAAACTTGCCTGTCTGGGCCACAAACGTTTGCTACGATCCTGTCATACACTTTTCGCATCATACACTCTTATTACTTTCCCCAAGCTCTTCCGTTAAACAAATCGTTTCTTTCATTCTGTAGAACATTTTTGATCAGGTAAAACATTCATCATTGTCCTAATTTCTATCAAGTCAATGTATACTCGCATCATATAAATGGATAGAATTTTTGTTACTAATTTTATGTGAGATATATTTTAATTTAAGTAGTTTACCCACTCAGGTATGTGTGGACAATATAGACGTGCGGGAACTGTCGGTGCGATGGTTGCGGTCGCAGATAGGACTTGTGAGGCAGGAGCCGGTGTTGTTCAACAATACTGTGCGCGAGAACATCCGCTACGGACGGGACGACGCTACCGATAGTGACATAG
Source organism: Abrostola triplasia (assembly GCA_946251915.1). NCBI lineage: Eukaryota > Metazoa > Arthropoda > Insecta > Lepidoptera > Noctuidae > Abrostola > Abrostola triplasia. Next base: position 4,132,229 of record OX276432.1, on the reverse strand, counting down.
AAGCAGCGGCTAAACAGGCCAACGCTCATCACTTCATTGTCAAACTACCGATGGTAATACAGCACTCAACACATTGCACCTTATGAATTTTGTATGTGTGATTATTGCAACACATCATTTATGTACAGTTATGTATGTAAAATTATCTAATTATCCCACCAAAGACAGTTTATGTCAAATTAGCTGCCCAGACTCACCAGCTCACAACCATTTCCTTGTTATAAAGTTATTAGACCTTACCGATAGTGCTAAGCCCCTTAGCCCTGCTCAAGACAATGCTATTTTATCTCTAAAACTATTAGTTAGTAGTAAGCTCTCACTTACAAACTAACCAAACGAAGATATGCCCGTGGAGTTATGGGTCAAGATAGCATCACCCCATTTCATCCCGTGGGTGTCGTAGGAGGCGATTAAGGGAAAATCCAGATGATGGGCTATAACGTCTTCTGTAACTTCACTACCAATACTGCGAATTGCGATCCCCAAGCCGCTTGCCAAGCATGGAGATTATGGCAAACCTTAAGGGGGAACCTAATTAAGGGGGAAGCCTTTGTTGAACGGTCAACGTTTTCTGGCTGATGATGATACCAAACGCTTATGGATAATAATTAAGGTAGAAGATGTGGGAAAGTAGTATTTTGATGTTGATTACGTAGGGTTATGACACCCTTGTGGGGGAACGCGGTGCGTCTTTATCGGGCGGTCAGAAGCAGCGCATCGCCATTGCGCGTGCGCTGGTGCGCGAACCCCGCTTGCTGCTACTCGACGAAGCCACCAGCGCTCTTGACACCGCGTCGGAAGCTAAAGTTCAACTAGCCCTTGAAAAGGTATCTATAACTAAAATTGTTATGTCTGTAAATGTGTGTATGTGCTGTTCCTACGCGCGCGCCATCACCCGCGCGCCATTGCAAATAAACAGTGTGCAATTGACTCGCTTGTTTGAATGACGCGTACGCGCGCCCTTCCTGTCACCTGATACGAATACTTAACCATAAACAATATAGAACAGCAAAAATAACCAAATAATAGCCTTGTAGTACAGCGGTATAGCACTGTTTCAGTACAATGTTGAGAAATTCGATTAGTCCATTATTGAGATTTATTTCCAGACTAGACAAATTTTTGTATAATTAAAATATCATTTATAATAAGTAATCCCCTTCGTAATAATTTTGCTTATTTGCATAAGTATTTAATCATTAAATTTAAAGTGTATTAGTACCTACTGACAGTCAAGCTTATTATAATCAAATGTCCTGCTACTATATAGGCAGCAGAAGGTCGCACGACAGTGGTGGTGGCTCACCGGCTGTCCACCATCCGCCACGTGGACGTCATATACGTCATGAGCGGCGGCGAGGTCGTGGAGACGGGCACGCACGACGAGCTCATTGCCAGTAAGGGCCACTACTACGAAATGGTGATGATGCAGGGCGTCGAAGACCCGTCCGCGACGAAAGGTCAAATACTACTTCCAATAATTTCAAACTTATTTCAGTAGAGAAGATTTTAGAATTTCACCTTTACCCTACCTAACCACAGAATAATATCTACTCTTTTAGTAGTAGTATCTACTCTTTCTATGCATATTGCGCCCACGGAGTACCTAGTAAACAAAATTTGGCAAAGTTAAAGTGTATATGAAGAAGTGAAAAAAGTTAAAATTTATAGTTATGTAAGTAGTCCGTAGGTCTCATGCATCAAAAGTAAAATATAGGTAGTTAATCTGTAAAACGATCACAGAATACTCTAAAAGAAATAACAATGGAAAATGGTACTAAGTGTCTCTACACTTAGTACCATTTAACTCTTTAAAAGAACGTAAAATCCCGTCACACGTGTACCGCCCTCAGCCTCACTATAGCCCTTGGCTCTACATATCAACTTGCGACCCTTCACGATTCTGTTCCCACTGTCGTTATCTCAAAATGTTCACTCGACATCGGTACGGTAAAATCAACTTGAATGTTTAATTTATTGCCTACTTAGTAAACTTCACGCACGACCCTTGACGACATCCACTCTAGAAGTCAACACCTGACAATAATATTCGATTGAGTTGTTTATTTATTGCTATTTTTATCTAGCCCGACGACTTAAAATACTTATGGTCTAAAATCGATCTTTGAGCGACCATTTTATTAGTTTGTATTAATTGACACTATTAAATTAATAGGCCTTTGTTCAACACTGGACGTATTCTGGCTGATGATGATGATTAAAATATCAAATTGGTAGCTATTTATTTACAATCGAAAAATACATATTATATCTAATTTGGAAAGTCAGTTTAAATTAGTGAACTTTATTTTACGTTGTGTAACATCGCTGATATATTTTTTTCTATACATTTAACAGACACAGTACCGATTAGAGAGGAGTCTTATATATCAGATAATGAAGCCGATGAAGCTGTAGTTGTGAGTGTTAATATTTTCTTTACATTTTTAACCGATGCCATCTCTATTATCTATGCAATATTTGACCATTTTTATTCGCAAGGCTATGGAGGACGAAACCCAAGCCGATGTGCCCCGCATATCGATCTGGCGTGTGTTAGCCATGAAGTCCAAGGAATGGAAGTGGTTGGCCGCCGGCACTCTCTGCTCTATCCTCAACGGCTTCTCAATGCCGCTGTTCATCGTTGTATTTGGAGATTTGTTCGGTGTGCGTGATTTTTTTCTTTAAAAATAGCTTTAGTTTCTTCTGGGCCTTATTGCTAAGTGAACTTTTTCAAAAAAGACTAAATTGAAAACAATTATCACCGTATACAATATAATTAATATTCGGATATAAAACTAATAAAGACAAACTGAATTGAATTGAACACGACGGCGATTAGTCTTTAAACTGATCTCAAAAATTTTGTACCAAATACACTGGATCGCAAAAATTCCGGGTCACTAATAAATGACTAATATTGCGAAACTATAGAATATTGTAGATGACTGATATATAAAAAAAATGTGTGACACGTTTTGTACACTATATAACTTCAATTAAATACAAAAAAATAAGAAACTTTCGCTTCTAATTTATTACAACAAAAATATACTTCGCAGTAAATCTATGCTCTGCTTACTACATATTATTTATTCTAGCGATCTAGGTATACAATTTATGGAGATATCACGGATTCTTTTGGCGACCTGGATTTTTTGCGATCCAGTGTAATAACAATGATACTAAAACTAATTGGACGTAATTTTCAGTCTATGTCGGATCCTGATCCCAATAAGTTAATGGAGAAAGTGAAGAAAGTGTCAATAGTGTGTTTATTCATTGGACTTATAATGGGCACGTCAAATTTGGTCGAGGTGAGATTGTACAACATGATTATGGACCCTTGCTGCGCGCTGTTGAATAATGATAATTTCTGTAAATAATCAATTGCTATTGTCAGTAAGAAACCATATCATGATGCTGACTATCTTATATAGGTGCTTCACAAACTGCGACTTTCAGAAACATTTTACAGTTTTAATTATATTATTTGTTCATTGTAGGCGATATCATTCGGCGTGGCAGGCGCACATCTGACAGAGAGACTCCGTTCACAAATGTTTGGACATTTACTTCAACAGCACGTGGCGTATTTTGATGAAAAAGCCAACTCCACTGGCGCTCTGTGCGCGAAGTTGTCTGCTGAGGCCGCATATGTACAGGGAGTAAGTTTTATATGCAAACGCACAACTTCAGTACTTAAACCTATTGAACGCCAGAGCGTAAACGCATCGGCGCCACTTCTACGCCAAGAAAATGGTCGTCTTTTGTCGGCATTAGCTGACGGTAGCGTGTTGGGCACGTTTTCATTTGTCGGCTATATCCGACCGAGAAGTTCAAAAGGTTAAGGTAGGTAAAAAGAAAGGTTTTTTTTGGGATACCCACATAATAATCTTCAGTACTGTAGTTTCTGCTCGCCTGGTATTTGTACGGGAATAATTTTATCGGTTAAGCTATTAAGGCACCAAGATGTAAAAATTGTCCAGAACCTTTACTGTAAAAAAGGAGTTCATTCAAGCACCCTTGTTCCCAGGCAACTGGTCAGCGAATAGGAATTTGCTTGCAAGGCTTCGGGTCCGTCGGCCTAGCGCTGGTCCTAGCAATGATGTTCGAGTATCGAGTCGGTCTGGTCGCGCTCGCCTTCCTGCCAATCATAGTGTTTGTAGTGTACCAGCAAGTCAAAGCTATCAGCCAGGAATCTTACGGAAATGCCAAATCGCTGGAAGATAGCACGAAGGTAGGCTGTAATTATGTAACATGTGTTAATTCTTTTGTTGTATGCATCACTTCAAGTTATACGAGGTTATACTGCCGACAGTACCAATTGATGGTTAAACCTTATTTTTAGCTGAGAAATGCACGCTATTTAAACCCAAGCCATTTTTTTATTGTTATATATTTATTAAGATATCTAACAAATGCCTTGCATTGTTCACACACTATTTTTAGTTATGAATGGTTGGGTCTACACCGAATAACCCACCGCGCTTTGTCGAGTGTGATACAGTGGTGTGTTGGAACGCGTGGAACGATCGAGCATCGATCGTATTGAACTATCGATCTGTAGATCACCATTCCAGAAAAGTACATTCGGTGTAGCTCCAGCTATTGGGGTGACGATGGTGCCTGGGTAGGTAGCGATCGAGGCGGTGTCCAACGTGCGCACGGTGGTGTGCCTGGGGCGCGAGCGGCAGTTCGTGGGCGAGTACACGCGGCAGCTGGCGCCCGCGCTGCTCGGGGCCACGCGCGCCGCGCACTGCCGCGGGCTCGTGGCCGGCCTGTCGCGCTCCATCTTCAACTTCATCAACGCCGCCGCCTTGACCTACGGAGGCCACCTCATCGTCTCAGAGGGCGTGGCTTACGAGGATATCTTAGTGTGAGTATCGACGAAATAAGCATCACTGCCGTATATAGTATGGATCCTTACTTACAAGTCATGACTGTAATACCCGAATTGCCCGATTATAATACCTCTATACATATATGGATTGATTAAAGGTAGGCCAATATTATCACCAAAATGGATACCCACCGCCGGACGCCGACGACCAGGCCGACCGAGAAGGCGATGGCGAGATAATTTGGACATCTTTGCGGGAAAGACGTGGCCTGAAATGGCATTGGACAGGGTTTTGTGGAGGAATAATGGGGAGGCCTTTGCCCAACAGTAGGACACCGAACAGGCTACATAAAAAAATGGATTGATATTAGATACGTCCACACCACACACGTTACCATTAATTATACCTACATCACTTGCTATGACGTAATTATACGTGGAAAGAGCGCTGTGATATGTTTTTATCTAAAATCATAACTGCTGATTCATTGTAACTTGTTATTACAGTTGAAGTTTTTATACATCTTCAACAAACTGCATCATAACATTCATTAATGTGTATATAGTATAGGCATCACAGTGGACAATAACAGATACCATAATGTTACCAGGACAACGCAGTCATTACAAATGGCGTCCGGTCAAGCGCAAAATGCGTTCACATTTGCGCCCGAGTTCCAGAAGGGTGTCAGTGCGGCTTCTAGAATCGTCGCGCTTCTTAACACCAAGCCACAGATCTGTGACCCGCAGATACCTGTCGTAACGCCTTTTGTAAGTATTTTCTATTCAGGGTTCATGTCATAGCCGCCCTGGTCGAGCGATCGACCATAGGCCACGCATTGCTACGGTCAGTTTGCGGATGGAAGACCAACTATTTTCATACTAAGACAGTTTCTTCTCGTGTACAGCGTATTGAGCCGGGAGCCGAAGCACCCGGGTGCAATTCATAAATCTACTATAATGACTACTGAATCATTATAGGATACATATTTCCTGTAAATCTAAAAGATTATTGCCGGTAGTCCGATGGAGGAGTTCTACTGGTCGATTTATGGGCATTGTTTTTCGCCCATGATCCTATAAAACTACCCGTAGTTCTATTTATTACCTGTGATCCGATGGCGTAGTTTTATTGGTCTATCCATTGGTAATTGGGTATGCTTTTGACCACCGTTATTAAAATATAAAATTGTATTGGTACTGGACCTACTGGTAGAGTAGGACCAAAAAAATATAAAATGTGTTGGTACTGGATCAGAAATCGTTCAATACGACGAGCAATGTTAAAATATACAGATTTTTTTAAATAATTCATGTTCGCAGAAATCGAAAGGTGAGGCGAGCTTAAAAAACGTGGAGTTCAGATATCCGTGCAGGCCGGGTGTGCGCGTACTGAGAGGCTTGGACATACAGGTATTTATGTACTAGATCAATTTTTTACATCATCTGCCATGGATACTTTGCATTTAAATAAAATAAATACTGGCCTAGTAGTCTTTGTTCTGGTTAGTACCTATGTCTCTTTATTGAACGTGAAAATTTGCAGGTCCATCAAGGTAAAACAATTGCCTTGGTTGGTCGCAGCGGCTGCGGTAAGAGCACCGTCATACAACTGTTACAGAGATACTACGACCCTGACGCTGGGATAGTCGTTAGTACTCTACACCGTTCATAAATCATAAGCAACACAAAGTATCATTTTTATTCTAGTTTGTCTACATAGAAGAATATTGTCAGGCTTACACGTAAAAGAAATAAGCTTCGTCATATCAGGTGGTCTATTTAGGACTTAGGTGCTGGCTGGAAATGGCAAACAGAACTAATTCCTCTGTTCTTCACTATCGTTGTTGACTGCTTAAAGATTCTGGACTCCGTGGGGTGCTACGACGTAGCTAGTTGCGTAGTAGCTCCAATTCCGTTAACAAGTTCCAATAGAAGTTGCGAAACTTTAAGACTTTGGTACTACGCAACCTCTCGCGGCTAACTACCACACATCACAAAGATTTGCATGTATCTACGGACTTACGACTAACTACACTTATTTAGTTAGATTCAGCATTTGCTTATTAGAAAACGTCCGTTTCGAATAGAGATGATTCAGCTTCCGAAAGGTGAACGGACGTGTAAGCATTGAATACAAAACTGTTTTTTTATAGACAAATGATGTATCGAGCTAAATAAGTGTAGCTAGTTCCTTATACGATTGATATATTGGCGCCAGCAGTATCTCGACGGCATACCGTTGCCGGGGCTGTTGGTGGCAGAGGCTCGCTCGGGCTTCGGCCTGGTGTCGCAGGAGCCCGTGCTGTTCGACTACAGCATCGGCGAGAACATCGCGTACGGCGACTATGCCCGGTCCCCCGCTCATCATGAGGTCGTCGATGCCGCTAAGCAAGCCAATATACATAATTTTATTGTCTCATTACCGCAGGTAAGTCTTTCAACACATTCCTTATAGTTACAGCCAATAATTTTAATTCACTTTAAAACTCATATGAGTAAAAACATAAATCTGAATATAAATTACAAAATAGAGCAAATATACACAATACAAGATTTTTAGGCATTACTTTAGATAAGCACTTTACATAGAACACATTGATAAACTATGTAAAAAAAATAATAGATTTGTTTATGCTCTACGGAAAGTCAAAGTCATCTAAGCAAACAGCTAAAATGGTGTACTATGCATATATATGTTCGATTATTCGTTATGGAATCATTGTTTGGGGCAACTCATCTGAAGCTATGAGGGTTTTTATAGTACAGAAAAAGTGTATCCGCGCTATTTTTGGCATGAAATGGTCAGACCATTGTAAAGTAGTAAGACTCATGTAAACAAGTCTTTAAGAATGAAAATATTTTTACTGTTCCTTGTATTTACATATTTGAAGTTGCCAAGTTTGTTAAATTATATTCCATACTATTCGAAGACAAAAATAACAAATAAACGTCACATTACTCACTTGTATAAAAAACTGCCCGTACCTACGCTAGAAATATTTAAACGAAACTGAAACGTTTTATTTATAATTCTTTGCCGAAGTCGATCGTAGAGTTGCATACTTAGATTATATTAATTTAAATTGTTATTTTCTGGAAAAACGCCTTGGTTATTTATTTAAAAATTTTGTTCTACTTAAAATGTTTAACAAATTGTGTGATCTCAAGTATTTACATTCTTAGAATTTGCCATAAACCTTCGAGTGTAAGTCTTATTGAAAACTATTTATGTTTAAGTTACATGTGTTTTAGATTTAAGCAAAACCTTAAATAACATTCGCATGCCTGAGTCGGATATGTCGGTTTTTTTTATATATATTTAACATCTTTTGTACCATTTTCTAGTCGAATAAATGATTATTATATTTTATTATTATAATAATATTACTTACTTCTGTCGCAAATTGACAGTTGCGCCTCGGATGACCTCATTTAAGAGCCAATAGTGGGAAGTAGGTAGCGTTTATCTGACTGAAATATGACGTAACCTCACACGTCATATCAGTATGTTCCTTTAACGGTCAACTATCGTTCCCGTGCGATTAATGATGTAATCAAAGTACATAATTATTTGCATCTTGGTTTCCGACTATTACGAACGTAGTGGCTGTTTATGCCACATATTTGGGGATTTTCGGAAGGGGTACAATTATTTTTATTCCGTTTATCTTAATGTATTGTTGGTCTATGTTAGGGGTACGAGACAAATATCGGTTCGAAGGGTATGCAGTTGTCAGGAGGACAGAAGCAGAGGGTGGCTATAGCGCGCGCTCTTATACGGAACCCCAAGATCCTACTTCTAGACGAAGCGACTAGTGCTTTAGACACCGAAAGTGAAAAGGTTAGTGTATATATAGAGTATAAATAAATCAAGTGGCTGTTAAAATTAAGTTCGAACGTAATTCACAATACATTTTGAGTCCTCTGTACAATTTCAATTTAACAGTCCTCCTTCACGAAATATGCTTAGAAAGGGTATAAAAACAACGTTTTCTTTTTACGTATAATGTATTTAAAAAAATAAAACGTCCTTTTCTTATATTGGGGAGGAGGATGTTATGAGGAAAAATTTAAACACTAAACTTTGATTAATTGTTGAGTTAGTAAATGATTTCCAATATTTCTCTATCTCATCAACAACCGTAACCGAGGAGACAACGTTTATAACTCCCTACATGGTTCAGTGAGAAATGGAATGCTGCCTGAACCGACACACTGGTGAGGTAGGACCACACTTGAGTTCACTTCTTGGTTGGCAGTGAATCCTCGACCGGGGGTTTGTTACCAGAGGTGGCTTTCAAAAGAAAATTGAATCTCGATACATGCACTACATCTAATTGATTTTAAGGTCACTGTTATGAAAGGATTTTATAATTTTTCCTCAGTAAGTAATTTTAGCGTAGATAATCTAATAGTGACAACGCTAATAGAATCTTCATGCTCTTAGCAACTCTCTGATATTTGTAAATACTTTTTTAAATCAGGTAGTACAGGAAGCTTTAGACGCAGCTAAGGCTGGCCGGACGTGCGTCACCATTGCGCACCGGCTCAGCACGATCCGCGACGCTGACCTCATATGTGTGATTGCTGCCGGTCAGGTCGCTGAAGCTGGCACACATCAACAACTACTGAAATTGAAAGGGCTCTACTACAACCTCCACTCCAATGCATTATAATTTGTTGAAAATCCCGTGTTTATTTTAACCCTTTTCAACTCACTGTATTTTCTTAAAACCAGCGCAGTGCTGTATAGAACATATAAGTTCCTAAATTTGTATGAAGCCAAGAGTCCAAGTTGGGTTTAGAAGTAGAAAGCTGTGAAAGTATTTATACTATCAGTTTTTTTTTATTCATTTCATATTGAGTTAAAGTAAGTTGCGAGAATATGCGTCCACTGTGAGCATGAACTTTTACATAATAAGACATCCGTGATCATTTGCACAGGTGATCATCAGGATCGTCTTTTGATTTAAAACCAAACTTCGAAAGGAGAGGACTAAAATGTTCATGATGACATTCAATGTTATTGAATGACAATTGAATATGGATCATTTAAATTTACTTAACTACCTAATACCTTCCTAAGTAATAAGTCTTTTTATAGGATTTTTTTTCTTTTACTATATGAACCCGGTGTATGAGAAAAAAATTAAATTAGTATCATGAAAGAGGTTTATTAGGTACATTGTTTTCAATTTGTAAAACAGTACATTATAAAAGGAGATTGGTGGGTAAATACAAAATAAAAGAAACATCATAATCAATTACCCATTTATTTCATACTTAACGAGCACAAATTCAGTGTGGACGTCGTGAAATTAACTGAAACAAAAGATTTGTGCCATTAGTTTTATAGTGTTGAGTACCCACGGTATTTATAAACACGTAGATTGTGTGTAGTTCTTTTCTTACACCATAGGAATGCATACTTTATAAAACGACAAATGAAACAATTGAGAACAATGAACAAATGTAAACCAATAAACCTGACTCGGTAGACGTAGTGTAGGACGACCTCCAGTTAGGTTAGGCCACGATTTACGCAAAATGGCAGCTGTTGGAATCGGAGGGCCGACGATCGAGCTCAGTGGCGTGCTTTAGGAGAGGCTTATGTCTAGCAGTGGGCTGAGATAGGCTAATGATGATGACGAATTAAATAATTATATTTTAAAAACAATCATTAATTTGGCTAACTGAGATCTAGCACTAATGTCAGTTAATTAGACATTGTTGAACATTGAAAATTAGCTCAGACTCATGTAGCATAGGTAAGTACAAGGAGTTTTTTGCATAGTTTAATAATAAATAATATACCCACTGTGCCTAAAGAATAGTTAGCTTAATGCCTGGACTGTCAATCTGCTAGATATTGTGCCAATTATATGCGAAGAACTCATGTAGGTATACATGAGTTCTTCGCAAACAATGAACCGATTCAATACATTAACACACTCAACTGACATTATCGCATCCGAATTTGTTATAATGTAAGAGTGTACTTACGGTGTAGGAGCTACCATAGCTGCAGCAGTGAGCTGTGAAATTATGGAGCCAGCAGCAAGGTTCCCGTAGTAGGCCTGTGCGGCGGCGGCGGTGGACCCAGCCGCGATGCCCGCCCCTCCGAAGCCCAGCAACGGCGCCACAGCCGGCGCCAGCAAACCGCCAGTGCCGTAAATCACGGCGCCTCCGATCACATTCACAGCAATTGCCGCAAGAAGCCCCATTTTTCGTAGATACTGAAACGAGTATTTTAATATTTTTAATGAAATTGTTACGAATATAATTGTTATGGACACTTTTACGGGAAGACATGGCCGGAAATGGCGTTGAATAAAGGTTTGTGGAAAAATAAAGGTGAGGCCTGTTAAAAATTATTGTGAAAATACTGTGACAACATTTTTTGGTTAGATGAGAATGCTCTTAATAAAATAAACGTGGATAATAAAATTTTCGATCCATCAGAATAGCTTAACTAGACTACCTATCTTATTAGGGATTTCGAAAGACGTTTACGATATTTCTTTGTTCTTTCATTTAGAACTTCGGTAGGCATTAGGTAAGATTTTGCAGTATGTCAATGCTTACTCTAAACCCTATCCGGATGTACTGTATAGGTTACATAAGTTTAAAAACGTTTTAATGCAATATGGGGACTAAGAGACTTCATAGTTATTATACCTAATAAAACTAACATCTAGATAACTACACTACATTGATTTGGTGTATTACGCACTCTATACTACACTAATGCTGATAAAAAGATCGGAAATAAACAGATTATTATAACTGTGTCAAACTGCTGTAAGGTACTGCGTGTGTGTAGTCTAGTCGCCATTTTGTATAGTTTGCAGCACCACATACGCGGCGATTGCTATTGCATTGCATGAACTAAGTAGGTAAACAAAATGGCTACCAACCAGGCACCGGTAGGGCTTAAGTGGTCGCTTTAGTAGAAATCTATTGAAATAAAAATATTAAATAAAGCCACGACCTGATTGGCGCAGCGGCTAAGCAATTGGACTGCTGCGCTAAGGGTTGCGAGTTCGATTCCCGCATTGGGCAAACATTTGTGTGAACCGCAGATGTTCCTCCCGAGTCTGGGTGTTTGTGTATGATATTTCATGTTTCAAACGACACATGGGAAATTCCTAGTGTGAGGAACGTTTTTTTAAACTAAAGCTAAATTCATAATCATAATCATTAATTATTTGTAAAACATAGGTAAACAGAAATACAGATCTTATAGTTAGCTTAGAGCGCTATGTTTTGTCTATAGTTAGACATACAAATATAAGTAGTATAAAAAGAAAAATAATTATACAATATTAAAGAAAACAGAAAGATAACTAAAAATAATCAAATTAGTCGTTAAGGTATTCATCAACTGTGTAATAACATTTATCAATTAGAATTTTTTGTAAAGTTTTCTTAAACTTGTGAACAGGTAAATTCTTTATCTGATCGGGTATTTTATTGTAGATTCTTGGTGCGATGCCAAAAAAACTTTTGTACATAAGAGATGTTTTACATTTTGTATGACATAATTGATTTATATATTTAGTACGCATAGGAGTTTTCTTTACATCTGATAATTCAACAAATAAGTGTAAGGTTGTTTTCACAAATAATGCCGTTTCTAAAATATATAGAGATGGTAATGTAAGTAATTTCAAAGATTTAAAGAAAGGTTTACAACTATCAGTTACTTTAATATTACACATTGATCTTATGCATCGCTTTTGATTTTTAAATTACATTTTTAAAACGCATAAGGTCAGTTCTTAGTTTGAATTTACATTTTCGCCGCACAAGGCAAAATGTGTCGAATCTATTTTAGACTTAAGAACCATCTGTCTGTACCCATGTTTTAAGCGAAATAAATATGATTTGATTTGATTTAGGATTACGACCGGCGCACTTTCATATCACTGATTTAATTCTTTGGAACATATGACACTCTTTTAAATAATTGCGTAGATATTTTCATTTTAAAGCCAACTATAAATGGTTTGGATTGATAAAAATAGACATTGCTGAGAATTCAGAAAATGATTCTCATTAAGAAGAATTGACCACCAAAAGTGACCATTTTAATTCCGCATAAAATAATCTTAAGACCCCACGCATTAGCTTATTAAGCTGCTAGTGTGGTTTATAAAATAATAATACTAAGTAAACCGTGATAGACGCGAAATCTTAATTGACGTTTTGATAAAAACAAAACCTTACTTACTTAACAATGGATGTTAAATCACAAATAAGGTTCTGAATATGAACTGCACACAATCACTGAATGTAGCAGACTGACGCTCGCTTCTGATCTCCGCACCATTATATATAGATTTAAGACCGCTCCGTTACTGTTTTACTAACTCACTCTAAATTCACTTGTAAAAACTCGACTAAGAATGACGCACGAGACTGAATGAGACATTCGTACAATTTCAGTGCGATAGACTGGTAATCAACTTGGTCCAACCGATTAGAGATCCGTTTTCTTAAAAACCTAAGGGTTTTTAACCGATTTCAAACAAGGAGGCGGTTTACAATTCGTCGGAATCTTTTTTTTTATGTATGTCCCCTGATTTCTCGAAGACGCCTGGACCGATTGAAGAAATTATTTTTGTAATCAATAGAGTATACTCTCCAGGTGGTCCTATTGTCACCAAGTTAGGATCTGATGATGAACATCGGAGATATTTAACGGATATCCTCATAGGAACATAGTAGAGTTGTCGTAACAAGTAATAAAAACATAACATCACGCCTGTATTCCCCGAAGAGGTAGGCAGGGGTGCACAAATAGTACACCCACATTTCGCCAGTTATGTTCTAGGTCCCAATGTAATAGGGGGCGAGCCTATTGCCATCAACCGGGAACAAATCCAGACTCTGTGCTGCTACTGAGAATTACCAAATGGAAAAACCCAGTGACACTTTGCCCGACCCGTGATTCAAACCCAGGACCTCGTGCTCAGCAGTCGCGCTTAGTAACGCGTATATTAACTGATATGATACCAATAGTACCCCCGCAACGTTATATCTACTAGTAGATAAACTGCATTATTCGGGGAATTCCCTTCCATAGTCAAGCCAGAGCGTGCAGACAGAGCCACGCGCCGCGCCGCCGCCCGCCGCCACCGATTGGCTTAGCCTTAAAATCAATATAATTGTTGTTGCAGTTTCATTATAAAAATAAACCAAGTATCTACAAACGGATTTATATACCATTAGAAATTAATATGATAATAGAAGGATCATTTATTGTTTAGATAAATAATTCGTTATTGTTAGTAAATACATAAGTTATAAATTATATAATTACCGTAGCTAATGTCGCACGGCTTTTGACAACAACCTATTAACCAAACAAACGTAATTATTGGTTCAAAACCACACACTTACTTCTCTTCTCTTATCGTATGGTTGATGAACTACCTAGTGGCTTTACACACCGCCAAGAATATCACAGGAACCACAGTAATCACACGCTATACTAGTAATGATATAATGTATAGAAATACTCCACAATAATACTCCAATTATTTTTAACCAAGTCTCTTAAACCCACACTACTTACAACTTCTCAAAGTATAACATGCGTTTAAAGTGTAAGCCTTAAGTGTTATAATGGCTGAAACTGCTCTTTCTAAAGCCAACAATTTGTCGCTAAGGTAGAGTAAGATGCTGATTGGGGTTACGCAAAACTATCCAAAAAATAAACTCTAGCTGTGACTGAGAGCAATATCTTTCTCCAATAGTCTCGGAAACAATGCATCAAAGAACCATGGGCCAGTGTCATGTTATTTTATAAGAACGTGTCTAACTCAACAATTAATGTTTAGAGTAATCTTTGTAGCACGCTCTCATTTTAATTTCCTTAGGCGGAATTTGAGAGGACTCCATACCATGAACTTTTAAAGCATGACAGTTTGCGATGTCACGCTTCCACATCGTAAACTGTCCTGCTACAAGAGTTCATGGTAAGGGGGGCAGTTACCTTTCTACCATGGATCATGTGTACCAAATTAAGTATCATGAAGAATATGAAATTATTTGTGCTTTTTCAGACACATTGGAAATAATAGAACAATTATGTTATCAACTGCGATAGGTTCGCCAGCACATTATCGTGGATAATCAGCTGCAAAATATGTTTCGCAAAAATTCCACGCTGTTAAAGATACGGAGTTAGGTTAGTAAGTCCAATCTTACAGCAAAAATCTGCAAAATGAAGTGCATCAATCGAGTGACGTCATCGTCATAGTTGTTTTCGTTAAAACGGTATCAAATGGGTTTGTTATCTCTCTTGACACCATATAGGTAGTTAGCGAGTATTCCTATGTGTTCCATGATTTTTGTTCTACTAATAGATTTGTGTCCGGTTGATGGCAATAGGCTCGCCCCCTATTACATTGGGACCTAAAAACATAACTGGCTAAATGTGGGTGTACTATATATGCACCTCTGCCTACCCCTCCGGGGAATACAGGCGTGATGTTATGTTTTAATAGAACAGATTACATATTTTTTCTACAATGTTCTGCTGAAAATTTTAAAAACAAAATCGTATTTAAATTTCTCATTGTTCTGCTGTCGTTCATTGTGGTCTTGTAAAAGGGGAGGCTTTTGTTCAACAGTGGACGTCTTCCGGCTGATAGTGATGATGATTGTTGTTGTTATAAAAGACTTCAGTAACAAATAAATAACGAAATGACAATTTTCTTAATGCAAAATTATGTTTTACCTCAAGCCAGTATATCAAGGGAGATAACCCCAATTTAACCTCTTTATGTATAGTTTAAAGTAGAATAAATAGTAGAACATTATATAATTATATAATTAAACCCAGTTTGTTCTACTAATGGAGACAGTAGAATGTGATGGATTTTAAATTCCATTTTGTTTTATTCTTTACAGTAAAACATTGTAGGAAAGAAGTGTTATTTGTTCTATTAGTACAACAAAAATCATACAACTATTATATTGTTAGGTATGTCTACCTGATTTACTGCATGCGGACGTCTGCTACCTTATATATGCAAATTTAAGCTTATTGCGTTAGCGTGATTCTAGATGGTCAGGTGTTTTTACTTTATAAACAACACGTACTAAACATTTGATAAGTTTAGCCGATTGACATTGTTATAATAAACTGGCTTTATCCACTAGATTGATGATAAAAGTTGACAAAACTTAAAGAGATACAGTAACAAAAGGTAGATACTTAGACAGTTTTCTTCCAGATACTACGTTCTTCGTGTGAGTACGAGTAAAAGTGAAGAATAACGTCACGTCTGTATTCCCCGAAGGCGTAGGCAGAGGTGCAATTATAGTTCACCCTTATTTAGTAAGTTGCTCCTAGTGAGAATTACCTAATGGGAAAAACCGAGTAATACTCTATTTATGTTGCTATTTCCTGTACCTACTATGTTCCTATGTGTGATGATGAGAAAAATAAACATTTTTATTATTTATTATTATTTATTTATTATACTTTGCCCGAGATTCGAACCCAGGACCTCATGCTCAGCAGTCGCGATTGTTGGCCACTAACTAGACTAACAAGGCAGAGACTATCCTATTATATTATTATAGAAAACTAATGATAATACTTATTTGTCAAAAAACGTTATCTAAAAACAAAGCGAAATCTACTAGAATTGCAGATTTAGCTCTAGCTAGAATGCAGATTACTATTTATATACTATTATGTATTTTTTATACAAATAATATCTAAAAATAAAACGTTATGAAGAACCCGAGCGAAAACTTTCATATCATGCTTACCACGCTCAAGACAATTTTATAAAACGGGGAAGTACCACCATCAACTAAAATTGATATTATGTTGCCCGTGCTTTTTCTCAGTGTGACCAGCCGCGAAATATTCAAGTATTCTAAGTATTGTGTAGATTTTTACTAATAAACTACTACTAAATTATGTTATTGAATACGTTTTACATTTAGTTAACCTTAACGTTTTTTGTCAAAAAGTTTTTACAGTGCTTTGAGCACAATATTACAAATGTGTTTTCGAATAAACCTATATCTAAATAATACAAATCAAATCGTAATTGCGAAATTTGAAATGCGAAAAACTTAAACAAGATTAATGCGAAGATTAGTGTACAAAAATGATGGACGCAATACCAGCTAAAAATAATCCGTATAGCAGAGCCCTCTATTGAACTAACCAAATACTACTGAGAAGTTGCTCGCATCAAAATAGAACTTACCAGAAATATAACAAATCTACACTCGAACATCTTATACATAATTATAAATGTATAATCTCCTCAAATTACTTGAGAGTGATAATATTGTAATATATCAAGGATACCTACATAAAATGCGGTGCAGTTACAATGCAGTTTCTTAATTATAAATGTAGATGGCGCTACAAGTGTGAAAATTAGTTTTATTTCAAGGTTTTCAAGTTATGCGGAATTAAATTGTATTGATATCTCTTGTAATGGATTATAATTTTACAGTTGTTAGAGATGGCTCTCTAGTTCTTCCCACCTTTACACTTGACTTGTAGTCCCGGGCGAAGTGCGCATGTGTGGCTGCATTCCTCTAACGTAAATAGAGGCTTGAACCACACTTGAACTGCTATAACTTATTTTATGTCGCGATTTTTGAGAATGTAGCATGTTCATCCAGGATGTAGCATCCAGAATGTATGTGTATATCTTATAATCCTCGGAGTTCTCGTGTGAGAACATCCATAATTGCTTATCCTAGTGTAGATGTCAGCATACATCTAAAATCTGATTGATTCGCAGATTCAACCCAGCTTGACGAGAATGGCAAAGTTCGAGTCGGATGACCCCACAGGACATCATTATATTCTAGATTTTCACACTTTACTAAATACAATTTGGTGACTGAGATGTCTATAATACTCACCTTTACTCCTATTCAGTCATGAAAACAGCATAGCAACGTGTGAGGACA
The DNA here is from genome assembly GCA_946251915.1 of Abrostola triplasia. NCBI lineage: Eukaryota > Metazoa > Arthropoda > Insecta > Lepidoptera > Noctuidae > Abrostola > Abrostola triplasia. The sequence goes on along the minus strand of OX276432.1, from coordinate 4,114,423 downwards.
CAGACATTTCAAAAGAAAGGCCAGACGCAGGAGCACTGCTTAACGTGTTTTAAGAGGGGTCTTTAAGAGATAGAAGGTAACCCGTCATACGACTGACCGCTATAATAGTACCTATAGTAGATCCTAGAATAGTTCGATTATAATAATAATGTCGGCTTACGAGCCTACAGCGTCACTAGCTCATCAATAAGGACTTCGTTTGAGTCTGAAACTAGTCGAACATTCCCAAAATAACCCGTGGATATAACTGGAGAATGAATAACAGTAAAGTTGCTAACTTAGTTATGTCATTAAAACTAGAGGTTGTCCTAAGTAGACCATTTTAAAGTCCAATTTAATAGACGATTTGCATTGCCAAATTCTGAGAATTTTGCGAATTCTCTCGCAAACGTAATTTACAGTTTTGTAACCCGCGGCAAGACGCGTGAGCTGTGCGTGTTTCATAGATTTTAGGTGTTGATTTTTTTCTTGCTATACCAAAGTTATAAGCTTATATTTTTATTAAATTAGTCTTAAAGACGATTGTTATTTGGTGTTGTAAAAAAAAAAGATATGAAAATCTATGTTATTTTATTGAAAAATCGAGAAATCCCACCAGCTCAAACTTGCACACGGCGTCATCGCTTATGTAGCCTAGTTGACGTATTGGAGCAGCTGATCTGATTTGGTTTGATTTGGCACAGAATAATAGTACTGCGCGTTAGATTACACCTGTTTGACGGCAAGGCGAACGGTGATACGGTGACGATCCTTTTCCGACTTGATGTGTGCTATGTCTCTAAGGTGTAATGTTAGAATATTATCTACTATATATACCGGTTATACTCACGTCGATATTCGGGAATGCCCGACTAGTTTCGAACTCTAACGGAGCCTTTATTCATGAGCAGGTGACGCGGCGGGGTCGCGAGACGAACTGGCTATATAGTAGATAATATTATGGATAACACTCTCGTAAGTTATTATAGTAAAGTAATGTTAGAATGTTTTTTTTTTTGGGAGTCGTAAAATATCTTTTACAATCAGCATGTATGCTAACTTTGAACTTAGTAGGTATAACACCAGATTTGCCGAGGAGTATCCGCCCTAGAATTGACCACCCCTTTCCTCCCGTGGGTGTCGTAAGAGTGAGGGAAAATTCAGAAGATGGGCAGCAGCGTCTTCTCTTACTTCAACCACCAATAGTGCGAACCCCGAGCCGCTTGCTAAGCGTGGGTATTATGGCAACCCTACCCTTTACCTAAGGGGGAGGTCTTTGTTTAACAGTGGACGTCTTCCGGCTGATGATGATGATGATGATAAAACCTAAACATAGGTTTTTAAAGCAGACTGAGTATAAAAATAGTATTGTGGTTTTTTTTAAACCGTGTTCGATAGAAAATATAGTGCAAAACACATAACATCACGCTTGTATACGCTTGTTTACCATTATCAGCTCGTGTCTAATCTATGGCTAATGGCTCGTTTCAGCCGCATGGGTCAATTGATGGAATTTAAGCTACTTTTGTAGGTCTATGTCTGGGTGATTATTGGCTTTTTATCCTAGTAGGTCACCTAATTTCCTGGTGTCGTATACAACGTCCTTTAATTGATATTATTAACATTGTGTAACTATGTAGTTAATGGTCATCAATAAAAAACCAGGTTCCTATATTGTATAAAAAATGCCTAGTAAATAGTTGCTTTTACACCCTTAATGAGTTTCTGACAATGAACCTTCATTGATAAATTATCATCTAAGCCTCTAAGACTGTTAAAAAATATGTGTTGTTATGTTGTTAATTTTTTATTTTTTATTTTAATATTTAAATTTAATGTTGATTACAATAATTGGTTTATATTATAGGTTAAGTTGATATACTTGTATTAAGATGATAACTTAATTTTAATGTGTATTATGTTTTTGCATGCCGAAGAAAGTAGGCGAAATATGTGAGACTATTTTTAAAAAAAATACCTGTAAACACCATTATTTCAAGCAAATAAACTATTCTATTCTATTCTATATATTTAAATAATTATTATTTCCTAAGAAAACAGTTCAACGACGACTTGATCAGCCTAGTGACTGATCAAGTCAGACTGAACAGGAATACTGCGCTAGGGTTGCGAGTTTGATCTTCGTTGTTGACGCCTACAAATATTTGTGATTCGTGAATATTTGTCTAAGTAATGTCTTGACTTCTGGACTTTTAGCGTGGACATGTTAGAAAGTGGATTCAATGGACGCTGGAAAACATTGGATTAAAATCTTAAAACTTACCTACTTAATTGAAAAAAACAAGTAGGTAGAGATTTTTTTAAATACGTCGCTCCACACTAGTATTTTTTTCTGTTTCGTGGGTACGATTCACAAACATGAAATTTCACCTGCAACAAAAACCTGCGGATCGCACAATTGAATCGAACCTGCAACCCTAAGCGCAGCAGTCCAATCGCTTAGCCACTGCGCCAATATGGTCGGCAATTGTTAAAATTTAAAACTTCCTTGTCTTTCTCAATTTAAAGTTGGTTAATAATATTTTCCAAATGCAAACGGTATCTACCTATTAACTAAAAAATAAAATAAGCGACTATCAATAGTACATATTATGTCATTACAATAAGAATTTACTAATAGTCCTCTAGACTCTACAGTAATAAAGAATAAAGTGATCAATCCCTAATTACAGAAATTGCATGAGGTTTATTTACCGCAATGTATTATATAGGTACGTCATCATCAACAAACAACGCAGTGATAAAGTGCTGAGTGTAAATGAAGAAGACGGGCGCGTCAGGGCCAGGGTTCCAACCTGCGGTCCCGCGCCAGTCGGGAAGCACACAGCGCCGCAGCCACACGCCTCCCGCCGCCCTCCTCGAGCTCGACACGACACTACGCTTATCTCTTATCATTACTAAAATGATACATCAAATTACCTCACTAGTACTCAGATAACGAACACTCCAACCGTGATAGCAACTTTCAGTACCGATTTAATTTACTTACAACCTTATTTTGTGTAATTTCCCACTTTTGGGATCCTGAAATGGTAAGATCGTGTCGCGTGCCTAGGAGTTGAGACGTGAAGTGACAAAGTTTCTGTGAGTGTGAACTGTGCTGCTAAAAATGAAGGCGTGCATATTGTTGGTGGTGACCCAAATCATGGTGATCGTGAGTGGTAGTGCTCCATGCACTAGGGAGCAGAGCTTAGACATAACGGGTGGAGTTCTGCACGCGAATCGCTCTATAATATTTGATAATGTGGAATATAAGGACGGGGCTTGGTATGAGAATGAAGAGAACGGGACAACGCTACGTATGGGATGCCCCTGCATCGGCCGCATATGCGTCCACCGGTGTTGCAGGCGCGGTACCGCGTTCTTCAACATGCAGTGTATTGAAACAAATTCGAGCGCGATAAACCCTTTCAGTCCTCCTGTGTACAATGGGAAGGAGCTGACGAGCACGGTTGCACACGAGCATTTCTTTTACTTGTACCAGCGACCCTGCAATGACAGCTATCTTGTGGACTCCGGCACCGCAAGCGAAGAACTTTACATTCAACAGGTAATATACTCAATAAGTTTTTCCTATTGTTGTAAGGTTACAAGAACTATATAATGACACCTGACGATTCATGAAAATACGGAGAAGGTGTGTAAACATTCGTATGTATCATTTATTATCGTTGAATACATGTGATAGATAAATGTCTTATCTATGCGCGTAAAAATGTGTTACAGTGCTCCATCGAATGTAACAGCGCTAATTTAATTTGGCCAAATGATTATAGTTCATAATCTGGCTTGGTGTAATCATGTCCGAAAGAATTGTAAACATCTTAGTGTATAATTTTCATACAAATGAATCATTTCAGGAAAACAAGAGCTATGGTTAATCCATTCAGTAAAATATGTAACTCCTAGAGCCATGATTCATTGTGGTCCACTTTGTCCGAAAGGTAATATTCATACAACGGCAAATTCCAATAAGACTAGTACTTGAACGATTACATATATTTAAACACAATAAAAGGACAATACTTCTGACTACCCATTAAGGGATTACAGGCGTGTTTATAATTATGTATGATGACTAATAACAGCAAAATAATGATTGAATATGGAATTAAAAAACTACAAAAGTAGTATCGGAAAATAATATTACAGATGATACTTGCTTTATATCAAAAGTTCTGAAACAGACCGTCAAGTTTCTAAATGAATGACAAAGTTTGACGTGAGCTTTAAACTTTTCAACTCTGCGACTAACGACTCTCATCAAATTAGCGAAAGAATGGATTAAAGTTTTCCAGTCACCTTACTGTCAATAATAACTTTATCGCTTTTGCCTTAGACCAAACTGTAGAGTGGAGGAGTTACAGAGTACGGTGGCATAACTAGATCGTTTGAGGCCTCTTTTGGTGATTTTTGGCCTCTCGGACATCTTCATGGCCTGGCCTTCTTGGGCAGGAGCCCGATTAACCGGGGGCCTATGCCTTTTTGGCGGCTTGCTACTATACAGTTACGCCACTAGGGTGACATTCTATGTATGTACCTATTACACTTTTTATTAATAATAGCTTCCTACAGTGGTTTCGTGAAATATTTTAACGCGACTTTTCTAAGCTGAATCTATGAGTTAATCTAGGTTTTAAGCGATATAGTTCTAAACTTCGTCTAATTCCGTTGAGCCTTTTCTGGCGTGATTTTTAACCAACATATCAAATTATTCACACTTTCACATTTACGATATTAGTAAAGTTTTATTTACATGGCCAACAGCGCATTTAAATGTTGTGTACACGGCAATAGCTAGCTGGTGCATAAACGCTGGCCATAAACATCGCGTCCACAAAGAGGACATTTTTCCCTCCTTGCTTTCTTAGTTCGGCCTCCAACTGTAAACTGAAATAGTCACTGGGTACACATCAAACATTTTAGAATCAACCATAAAACTTAAAGAAAAAGATAAATAGAAAAGATAAGTACTCATACTTATTAATGCGCTCCGTAATAACTTCCAGAGATAAGACTATTTAGTAACTGATTACAATGACCTTTAGCTTTAGATTTATTAAATCTAGGTATACAAGTAAAAAATAAATAAACCGTTAAAAAGTATTAAATTTATCATCATTGTAGGTATACAAAGGCCCTAAGGAAATGTATACAGACAAAAAATGAGCGCGTAATTAAATCACATAAAAACTTTTTAGATAGAGTAATAACTGGCTGATGTTATTCCATTTCCAAAATCTATGTCCAAAAAGTTATAATTAAAAATCTTCACATAATTTGTTCCGGCAAAAAAAAGAATGAATCAGTTTATTAATTAAACTTTGAAAAAGTTGTCAATCAGCAATTTTAATGGAAGAAATAAGAATTTTTTAAATTGGTAAAAATGTGAGCGTTGGAAGTGCATCTATCTGCCTGACGTGCGGGTACGAAACCTGCAGTGTTTGTAAGGTTTTTTTTCTATAATTTCTTTGATTGAAAAAATACAGTGCCAGTGCACTTTCTTATTATTTATTATTACTTTTATTATTTTTCTCCTTTACTTAATTAGTAAATGCTGAACACGTGCTTAAATTATACCTGTCACTGTCGTTTGCACGCAAAGAATAGAGATGTCATAAGACTTAAGAAGTGGTTAAATGTAGAACACACTTTAGCATCGTTTAAGAAAGAAGGGCGACTAAGGAAGAAAAGCTAAAAAAGTACAAAGACAGATGTTTGAATTTAAACTGAAGTTGAAAATGGAATTTTCACACCTGACTACTCCCATCATTATACCAAACTTGCGGTCTAATTTGTACGTAAATTAGAGCCATTTAAATTGAGAACACTAAATAGCGCTCACGTGGAAATTAAACACAATTGTTAGCACAGACAATAATTTTTATTTTTGACTAGCCAAGGACATTCCATTTCAGTGAACCTTCGCCGAAACAAAGCAGTTAACATTAAAATTGTTTTATATTGACTCATACAAGATAACTTCATCGTTACAATATGAAACGAAAGAGAATAGTTAAAAGTGGAATGTGTTTATGTAATAATAAGGTGGAAGTAACTGTTTAAGATAAAATAATAATACGAGTAGCTGATTACCAAAACATTTGTTCAAATCTTTTTCTGCTCACTGTTACGTTTGGTTAACAGCAAAAGCGCGGCTGGTTTATGGGCTGTCTCAGCTTTACCTAGCCTTAAGTCTCAGCTAACCTTATATAAATAAATAAATAAACTCTGACTCAGTCCCCTTACCATGAACTAAGAAAAAAAAACAGTTTATGATGTGGAAGCGGGACACCGCATTACACTGCACGTAGCAGCGTCTCGCTTCCACATTGTAAACTGCCTGCATAAAGAGTTCTTGGTAAGGGGGCTGGCCAGAGTTAAGGTTGAGACAGCCCACAAATATCTTTTACGAATATCTATGTGATGAGAATAAATGAGACAGAGTAAGTTAGCCAGGATTATGTACTCGTGGACATTATTTTGCCCGAAATTGAAGAAGCCAAAAATTCGTTCATCCATTGGGTTAAGGTTCAAATCTAATCAGTACGAAGCGTAAGCTATTAAAACGATTTGTCTATCAACGTGTTAATGACTATTTTATGAGAAGCGAATTGAAATATAAACAATGGACAAACCAAACATTATCAGTCAGTTATCTATATGGGTGCGCCCAAGAAACACTTAAGAAAGAATGAGTCATTCGCTAACAGTGTGGCTGCATGTAAACAACATAAATATGAAAGATAACAATTAACAATATGAAGGCAAAATACGATGCGGGGCTGGTGGACTGTTGCAGCGGTGAAAGTAATTTCCTACAGGCGAACGTCGAGCCAACGATAAACGAATACAATTGTATAGATACTTACTACATAATAGCTATCTATTAGAAATGTCAGTATGTTTGTTGGTTTGTCCCTTTTTCATGTGATTTTTTGCTTGCAGTTTTAGTATTAATACAAAAACAATGAAAATACATAACTTCACGCCTGTATCTCCTGAAGGGGTAGGCAGTGGTGTGGAGTACCTGCACTCACATTACGCCCGATCTCAATATAATAGGGGGCGAGCCTATTGCCATCAGACAGAAATCCTAACTGTGCTGCTACTGAGAATTACCAAATGGAAAAACCCAGTAACACTTTACCCGACCCAGGATCATCGGGATCGGGAAGTCGCTTATCGACCACTAGACTAACGAAACAGTCAGTTTATAATATTTAAAAGTTAAATTAGTACAAAACATTACTCGTAAGTCACCAGGAAGTGAACTGTTAAGAGAGAACTAATTTGGTGAGGGCCCGACTAAGAACAATTGGCTCGACACTAATCAGTGTTCCCTGATAAGGACGAAAACAAATTTGTTTTCTCCTTCGAGGATTAGAGGCGTGATTGTGTGTATGTCTATCAAACCAGCCATTAATTCCTCTCATATTTGTACTGGGCCCTTACTATGAGCTCTTAATGCAGGACGTATTCCGTTGTCGAAGCGAGATGCTGCTGCAGTGTAGCGCGACTTCTCGCTTCTACAACGGATAACGTCCAGATCATAGTAAGGCACTGATCGTGGATAATGTCGGGACTTCGAAGTGATACGTCTAATGTTCGTGGCCCTATTTATTGACACTCAATACAATAAATGTAAAATACATTCCTGCTTATCGTATGAATAATGTACAACCTGGTGTCAGAGTTTAAACCGCCTGTAGGCCCTTACATACCGTTGAAAGTCTCTCTCAGATGAGCCGGTTCCCTCGCGATGTTTTCTTTCACCGATTTTAGCAACCGATAACTAAGTGCGCACATGAGTTCAAAAAAACATGCAGGGGTTTGAAATTGCAATCTTTGACTTGACACTGCTTCAACCTAAAATAAGTAGGTACATAATTAACGCATATTTCAAGGTAAGAACTCAATATCAGCAGTCCGTAAAAAGAAGTTCTGATGAAATCGTTAGCTTAGATCTAAGTATGTATATTTAAATTGAAACTAAAACTTGACTATGGTTTATGATAACACGTAATGCACGAGTTGTTATCACACGCGCAAACATTACAAAATGTTCGCTAATGTATGCTAATCCTGAGATAAAATTGTTACACCCCATCATTTTCTCGTTATACCTGAAAAAATGCTTCACGAAGCTTTGACGTCTCTGTAAATATATTTTTATATTGTTATTAACAATTTAATATGTCCAGTAGATTTGTCAAGTTCGCAAATAAAATCTCCTGGGAAATAATTATGTCCCACCCCTCTGAACGACAGGCTTGATATTAAATTACGTATGACAATCAAAATTGTACACGTGACTATTTTTACAATCTTGCTTATAAAATATAACGTATTTCGCTTGTATACACATAAATTATAATTATATTATCATTTAAGATTTTTTCTTCTCTCTCTATAACAGCCTAATTATATTAACTTTTCCACTGCACGGTTAAGGCCTCTTTTCATATAGAGAAAAGTATTGATTGCTACGATAGCTCTATAATAATTTATGATAAAATATTTTAACCCTAATAATCCGCATAAGATCCACAAAGCTTAGTTATCCAGCAGGCATAAAGTACAGCTCCCTTACCATGAACAGTTTACGTTGTGGGAGCGAGGCGGCGTATTAAACTGCACGTAGCGGCGTCTGGCTTCCACAAGGTAAACTTTCCTGTTGTAAGCTTCATGGTAAGGGGGCAGGTGTCGTTGGAACAGAATATATGGATATGTAGAGGTATAGATGAAGTACGAATAGGCAGTAACCCGGTCAGCAGTTTTAATTTCCAACCTGACTTACCCAAAAAATAATAATCAAACAGAAATTCGCGAGTAAACGATTAAATTACTTCCACAAATTGATTCGCAAATTATCCTCAGGAGAATATGCTACGGCGTACAACGAAACACTGCCTTTTAATTGGTATAGAGGTGAGGAAATGCGGTATTAGGAATTTCGTAGTAAAGATATACGTGTGATAATAGGGCTGAATTATACCTATTTCTTTAATTTTCTTTCGTCGTATTTTCTGACATAATCTTAAAGACAAACTCGTGTCAAGAGTGCCTAAGCTGCTTTCCATATCCATATTAATATTATAAATGTAAAAGGTCTGTGTCTGTCTGTTGCGCCTTCACGACTAAACCGCTGGACGGATTTTGATGATGTTTGGCATGTAGAGAAAGAACATATGCTGCTCAAAGCGGGCGAATTCGATGGCATTAGCTAATTTTATATAAGTATCATGTCTGACATAATAACAGAATATATGTAAATTAATTGCTTAAACTTAGTACTAAGAACTCTTTTTTATTTTATGCTGTGGACTACATACACACTAACGAGTATAATAATGGAAAAAATTGCGGATTTTCAGTAAAATAAAATATATTCTTTGTTCGATGATGTTTGAGACGCCATTTAACAGTTAAAATGAAGTATAAACAATACAGTTTTCTAAATAATTCTTGCTGCACCATTGTTTCTGCGAATTTACATGTTCCGTTTGGTTGTTCCTAGCTAAATATTTACTAGAGCGACGCCAAATCTCTGCAAAACCACTAACAAAATAAAACGCTGTAAGGGCTAATCGGAATGCTAACAAATGGCTTCAAACTGTGCCGTGTTTGTTGTTACAAGTGGCGTGATCTTCACCGTGGAACCGGATCGTGAGAATATTTTTGACGTTTACAATCCATGGCTGACGAACCTCGCTACTTTCAGAGTACAATAATATACAAAGTATCAATCGAACGATCTAGAAGCTCGTGTACAGTATAGTCGCAAATTAGGAACCATACAGATCATACCATTTAGAGAAAACCCCTATATACCTCCCTCTATTTACCTATTACTATTTTATGTTAATACTAGCTGACCCGGGGTATGAAAAAAAAAGTTAAATAAAAAAGTTAACTAAGTAGGTACTTAGATATTATGATCTTCTTTTACACGTTATAATTGTAAGTTGATTTTAATTAATCATTGCTAAAAGGATAGCCTTGGCATTCTACAGGCATAATAAATAAAGCTCATGAATCAAAGTATGTCATGTGTTCGTAATCAGTTAGATGTCTTCCAACATTTTTCATGTTTAATAAATTTTAATACATGCTGTAGATATGTCAGAATATCATTTTTCTCGTATATTAAGCAGCCTAATATTTCTCATTAAAACGCTGATGGAAATTATTGCTACGGTCTACTACTGCTATAGGTACTAGATCTACTAGACAATTAGATTAGGCGTCAGCGTATGAAGCTGCGAATTCTGTTAGAATAATCCCATATTGGTTTTTAGGAATAATATCTATCCATAACTTGTCTAGAAGTCAAATCACTTAAAAGTATTAACAGCTTAATTAGAATTTGATGGATATAATTATTGGATGAACTCTATCATCAGAGCCGTCTTTGGAAACCGGCCAATCAGTACGTAAACTTAACATATCATCATGCCTATATGCCGAAGAGGAAGGCAGAGCTGTATCTATAGTACATCAACATTTCGCCAGTTGTGTTATAGGTTCCAATGTAATATGAGGCGAGCCTATTGCCGTCAACCGGCCACATTTCCAACGCTCAAGCCCAAAATCTCATGCTCAGTAGCGCAACTACCTTAGACCAACGAGGCAATCAGTTTAGAACATTTAATTTGTGGGACTTGCGTATTATGAAGCTTTGCGACGCCAACCTAACAACCCAACAATGTAACAAGCTAAGAGTAAAAAGGTTAAGTAACGATGTAATTTGTGAGTAGTGCAAATGCCAACATAAATTCCATACCGCTGTTATTAATTTCCCAGGTTTGCGGAACACAGCTGTGAATATAACTATAGTTTTTAATAACAGTGATTCTGTTGTTACAAAAAGCTCTTGGTTCCACGCGATGTTTATTATTTTATACTCAACAACGTAAAATAAATATCGTTGGCATATTTACTTAAATAAGATATTTTTAGTCGTGATGCTATACCGTCGTTAGCGTAGCCCTTGAAATGGTGAAGGAATTAATGTTTAGTGTTGCAGTGACAGATTAATAAGGAGAAAAATGTATGTAAATACAGATTAAACACTACCCCTGTACTAAAAGAGCTTGTATAGCGGATAATTGTATGTTTTTTAATCGTCGCCCCACACTAGGAATTTTTCCTGTATCGTGGGTGCGTTTCAAACATGAAATATCACATACACTAACACCAAGACTCGGGACAAACATCTGCGGATCACATAATTTTTTGTCCTGTGCGGGAATCGAACCTACAACCCGTAGCGCAGCAGTCCAATCGCTTAGCCACTGCGCCAATCGGTCGTCCTCACAAGACTACCAAAGTTTCATCACAATATGATCATTGGTTTAGGTACACATATAGGACAAACATACACACATTTATTTATGTAGTGAATTTGTTATGTGTCCACCTGACTGAACGTATTTCCCATTAATTTTCGTAAAACGAGAATTAATATGTATAAGCTAAGGTTCGCCGTGAGAGTTATGGCATGGTTTCATAAGCCTATTGCCATCAACCGGGCACAAATCCAGACTCCGTGCAGACTGAGAATTACCTAATGGAAACACCCAGTAACACTACCCGGCCCGAGATTCGAGCCCAGGCCCAGCCCGTGCTTAGCAACCACTAGACCAAAGAGGCTGCTAAAAAGTACAAGCTAATTTTTAAGTAAAAGTTAACCTAATATGGGTGGCCTAATAGTATCCCATCAGTCATCACCCAGATACCAGCTAACTGGATACACATTAAAAAGTTATTTTAGTAAGTGTTCCTGTATTGTCACAATACTTACATTTTAAAATAAAATATTCAAATCGCGAACGCCACAGAATATTAAAGAATAAATCGGGGATAAACCGTCGGATCATTATTATCTGATCTGACCAGCCAAGCTAAAAATACACGAACACAATGCTGTGCATCGATTTATTTATGCTTTATGAATATCAGCCGTTATGGGGTTGTGAAGAACATTAATTTCCCGCGAATATATTTTACAACTATAACACAACTCGGCTGCACGCTGCTCTGTTTTGTGTTGAGGCAACGGAAATCTGAAGAACGGAAAATTGAATCGTTTTTTGCATGTAAACAATGATAGGGTTATCTACTATATATACCGGTTGTACTCACGTTGATATTCGGGAATGCCCGACTAGTTTCGGACTCTAACGGAGCCCTTATTCATGAGCAGGTGACGCGGCGGGGTCGCGAGCCGAACTGCTCGCGATGCGATATATTCGCGGGAAATTAATGAGCCGAACTGCTCGCGACCCCGCCGCGTCACCTGCTCATGAATAAGGGCTCCGTTAGAGTCCGAAACTAGTCGGGCATTCCCGAATATCAACGTGAGTACAACCGGTATATATAGTAGATAATATGGATAACACTCACGAAAGTTATTATAGTAAATGATAGGGTTAGCACTTATTTTTTTTAAACTATTATTTGCAATGAGCCAATAAACTCACATGCCTTGTGGTATCGGCCTAGAATTGACCACCCCTTTTCCTCCCGTCGTAAGAGGTGACTAAGGGAAAATCCAGAAGATGGGCAGCGTCTTCTGTAACTTTACCACCAATACTGCGATGCCCAAGCCGCTTGCCAAGCGAGGGGATTATGGCAACCCCTCCCTTTACATAAGGGGGAGGCCTTACTTCAACAGTGGACATCTTCTGGCTGACAATGATGACGATGAAATAAACTCACATGCGACATGGGAGTTCTGATGAGCGTCAAAATGTGGGTGGGGAATAAATGTTTGATATAGAGGACACCTTTTTTCTACCACTTAAGGGGTAACATGCGTGATAATTAGATTATACTTATATTGGAATAATAATTCATTAATCAATTATCAGCATTTAGAATAACCAAGGTTCTAACAATATTTCAAGTGCCCACTAGCCAGGGGTGTCCCGAGATTTGAAATTGATCACCAACGAGCATTTGGTATTCTTGACTGAGATCTCCATTCTGCTTGCCTTGCCGCTCATATATACACATTAAAAGAGCCATTGTTTTTGAGTTTCAATCATCCGTTGTATAGGTATATAACTGTACCGAGGTCATTAGTAACATGTAATATTGTTATTAAGCTAGCAAAATGAACTTATTACTATATAACATGTAACATATACATTAAATTGTCATAATGCGTCACTTGACCGAAGTTGGGTGCAGTTTTACTATCAGTAGTATTGTTCTAAAATGTATTGTAGCAAGTTTCTAGGCAAGCCTTCTACTGTAGTAACGTTGTCTTAATGTGTAGGTACGGCCAGGAAAGCAATTAGTTATATTTAAGTAAGTCTCCTAAGAGTAAGAATAATTTACCTTCATGGCATTGCTGGTAATGGTTAGATTTTCTAAGTTTTATACAGGTGTTGGTAGGTCTTGCTATGTAGCTATGTATTTTTTAACTCCACAAAAATAAGGTACTCTTTAACGGCATTGTGAAATTTTGTTTTGTTAAGTAATTCGAAGTAGTCTCAGGGTAATACGTGTAGATCACATCTCAGCCTACCTCTTCAGGCAATACAGGCTAGATGAATTAATTAACAGTAATTTATCCTCCATATTCAGTCAAGATAAATTGAGAATACCACACAATATGGTTTGTTCTCTACTAAACTCTGCAAGTGAACATTGAAAGATTTGCAGCGTCGATTTTGTTGTATGGTAATCGATTAAAGAAAAATATTAGTTTACTGTGGGATTAGTGCTATTTGCTAATCCTAATTAAACTATTCCAAATACTATAGGTAGGTACAATGCAATATAGTGCACTCGTAGCGGGTCCCCGGTTACAGCTAAATTTATTTTTAAAGTTACAACGAACTACCTACTAACCAGCTTTTATTACTCAAAGTATAATAAAAAGTTAATCTAATGTTGTTAAGAAAGATTTATAAATAAGTATAATTTTAAAATGAAGTCATTTAGTAGTTACAGTAATTTTAGTGAAGTTATTTCCTCGATAAGATGAAGAATACAAATTAATCATGACGCTGGATAACCAAGTTGTAATTGTAACCATGAACCTAGGTATATTTTGATTATAGTAATTAGACTGACATTGAGCAGTGAAATGAAGGTATATTATATTTATATTCCTGATAAAAGGGAACACCTCTGCAAAAAGTCGGTATGCACTTTTTGCAGATATCTTCCCTTTTTGAGGAGTACAGACAGATCTACAAGACCCACACACGCGATTATAACAGTAAATATACTAGTTTATGTAAGATCTGAAAGACCACAGCGTGTGACGGTGTAGGTATAAAAATAACTGCAAACCCATGAATGAAGTTCTGCACTACACATTTGTTATTCTGTGGTCTGCCATTGAAATAGACAAAACGTTTGCCATAAATCTAGCTATACTCATGTTGTAACGAAACGATTTGTACACTCTACGTCGATACTAAAACTGTTCCGAAATATCTCCTTAGCGTTCAGAACTGAACACCACTTGCTTTTTATTTTCACTTTTATATAAACCCGTACGAACATACGTAAGTAATTAAAATCATTAGGCTACTACCTACCCGCCCAAACACGTGGCTTATAAAGTTATAAAATTATAAAGAACTAGCTTCCACCCGTGACTTTGACCGAGTGGAAAATGGCATAGATATGTTGCTGGAATATGCTTCTTGAAAAGTAGGTATGTAACAAAACGGCGAAAAGTGATTTGCAACTTTCGTTGTCAACATTGCATGTCCGATTCACAAATAGCAGAAGGCTTTTGTAAAATTATAGTTACACACATACATGGTTATTTGGTTAATTTGAATGACTGTGCCAATTATTTCCTAAAAACTACTTAAAATATGTTTTGAATAAATTAATAATGCACGCTATGATTCTAATAATAAAGCTGTATTTCATTTGTGTACAGAATGGCACGCTGTATGAAGTGGCTCCTGGCGGTCAACAGTGGCACGTGCCGACGTCGTACTGCGTGGAGATGTTGTACAATGAAAACTTTTCGGAGCCTCGCCTGGTGGCCGGCGTGTGCTTCCAAGACGTCGTCACCGATGACAGTGTGATCCTCTACAGTGCGTATGCTGTCGGTAAGTGGAGCTTATAAAACACACAAAACTACTAGACTAAAAACTTGATATTTAATGGGTGGGAGCAGTGACACGGTAGCTCATTTTGAAGAGCTGCGTCACGGAACGGTTAAGGCCGTGAGTTGGAATCCCGCTCGTGTCCATCATTTTTCAATTTAACTTCATTAATTTGAATAAATAAGTAAACACTTTTAGATTCCAGTTTTTAGCCGCAGGGTTCCACGTTCCAGGCTTATCAGGACTCGTGTAAAACAATGTAATTTCTAACGCAATTCATCCCAAATGAATCATTTAATTATTACCAGGAAACTGACTCATTAGTGTAATCTTCTTGTGTATTTTGCAAATATAGATACAAAATATAATCGTTATTTATAACGGGCATGTGGTTAAGATAGTGCTGCACACAACATTAAGATTGATTGCATATACAAATATAGACATTCTTGATTATATAATGTAGGTAGTACCTACTGTTGAGCGTACCTTCCATATTGAAACAAAACTCATCCATACGAATATAAGCGACATAAATAAATTTATTTTATACAAAGTAGGATGCATACAGCTCAAAATAATCTGGTAAAGCTCCTGAGGTTTGCGTGAAATAGAATCGCAGAAACAATAGCTAGCTAAGATGGCGAAAACCCATTCAGTACCAAATATAGGACTACGCTTATTGCTTTAAATTCAGTAGGTGCAGCTGGAAATCCTGGTTATTACATATTAGGCTCTATGAAAAGCTCTAAACTTAAGTTCCGTTCTCATATTTATAGGCCTTTCACGTTTGACTTTTACGTGACTCTTAATGAGGTAGGAAATTTTCATTTTCTCTGCCTCTACGGTTTTACCTTGTATTGGCATTTTTTCTTCACATACAAGTTGCATGGGTTAAATGTCGCATTTGATATCATTCATTGTCATTTTGGATACATTATTGTGACTAAAACGAGAACTACCGTGTTTTAAAGTTACAAGAATAACCCAAAAGATATTTTAAGTTAGTCAGCACAATTACCAAGAACTCTTAAAGCAGGACAGTTTACGTTGTCGAAGCGAAACACCGCATTATATTGCACATAGCGGCGTCACGCTTCCACATCTTAAACTGTCCCGTTTTAAGAGTTCATGGTACGGGGGCAGTTCCTCAAATTCTCACTGTATTGCAATCTTCACTGAACGTCGTAAATAACATAATTAAGTTCAGGTCATGGTGTTAATGGTCCATTTATGTTTTAAACGAGCGATAGTTTAGGTGTCAACTGTCAAAACAAGTATTTGTTGACACTACACCAGTGTACAGGACCGGACGGCCAGTTTTACGAGGCTTGGGCAAGGCTGGGCTGTTAAAAGCTCTTAATTATCTGCTAGCACATACTCAACACATTAAGTGGGCTGTAAAATATTGTCTGAATATTGGTAGATCGCTATTTTACGGCGCTTGGTTTTATTAGTGTTTAACTCCCGAATGTTTTTTTTATATATTTTTCATATTACTTAAAAGTCGTAATTTTTTAACTATAGATAATTTATGTGAAGTTTTATGTTTAAATAAAACCTAGCTCTAAGATTTTCATCAAATTGATCGTAAACGCAAGTCTTGGTATGTAAAATGTAAAGAAAATTAGACAACGCATTGACGTAACACTTAAAGCCGATTGAGTGCCATTCATATAAAGAGTGCAAAATCATCATCATCATCAGTCGGAAGGTGTCCACTGTTGAACACAGGCCTCCTTCCCTTAGAGTGCATAATAAAAGTAGGTACCGAATTACATAAAATAGAGTGCCGTAAGAGCCTGGAGAGATAAACAAACAGTTTCTACAGCTCACTTTACCATCATAGAGTATCTCTACTAAATCATTTGATCCGTTTCAGTGTCACATGACAGGGATCGTCGTCGATTTCTCGTGAGACCCACTCTGTCAAATGTCTCTATTGGCGTGTTATATATCTATAGTTAACTGGAGCGTGTGACCAAAATATCAACTAATAGGATTAGAATCTTGGAACAGTGACAGCAAAGTTATGCAGTTTCTGCAATGCAATGTTATTTTGATTATAGATTTCATCACAAAGAAAAAGATATCCATTATTATTTCTATTTTTTAAATAAACATCTTTCCACACTAGTAACTGTCTCCGGTATCGTGAGTGCGTTTGACAAACATGAAATATCACATACACAAACACCCAGACACGGGACAAATATCTGCGGAGCTCACTATATGTTCCGTGCGGGAGTCGAACCCGCAACCCTTATCGCAGCAGTCCAATCGCCACTCCACCAGTTAGGTCTCCATATTCAACAAGAGAAAATGACTGACATGGTCTGTCGCCCTCCCATATCAGATGCGACCTTATCTGTCTTTCAGTTAGCAGACGCCAGCGCCAGCTCGCTATGAAAAACTTCAATTAAAAAAATATTGGTTCATGTAACTTCAACAGTTTATTAGGGACTCACCATTCTCATTTTATTGCATCTATATAAAAACGGTTGTAAAAATCTTAGTTCCGATATTCGGCTGTTTCTTTCAATCATGCGTAATATGGAAATCCGTTATAATACAGATAATTTAGACATCCAAGGTTACAAAAATTCCGACTTGGCTGAAAATTGGTAGAATTGTTCAATACACTATTATAAAGAAAATGTTAGATATTAAAAGTCCTCATCGTACTTGCAAAAAAATTTACTCGGAGTCAAAGGTCACAAAATCAGATTTGTCGCGATTTTCAGCAACGGTAAGTTTTATCATACTTCTGCTTTTTAAGATATTCTGGCTGGCAGAAGTACGATGAAACTTACCTCTATTATTAAGTCTAATTTGACCGGACTATTAAGTTTGTAGAAAATATAAATGAATGAGCCACATGTTCCGACTAAGACATAGCGTATATAGCCTCAATAAACAAATATGAATTCATCCTAGTCATGATTTTTCTTCATACGATGCTACAAACGCTATGCTACAAACCGTTTTTAGAGAGTTGTGTATTCTGTATCTACATATTTTTATCGTTTAATCTCAATCCTTACGAGATTGCTTCAAGATTAATAGGCAATAAACATAACATTCGACTGCTGTGAGTGTATGGTGTTTGCCAACAATTATGTATGGCAATAAAAGTTATTATAGGCGGCCATGCTCTACGCATTAAGGGACAAACACGACGACAAGTTCATTACTGTGTGTATTACTAAAATAGTTTTGGATTAAGATATGAATTGGGACCATTTTCATCGTGATATTTAACAATACAATAAAGAGATGTAAGGTGTGATACGGTGGTACTTTTTAAATACCTGGAAACCAACAGATGTTAGGGAAACTGATCTCACAGATCTCTGACTTAAGGACTGTTTTGAACGGCTTATTGTTTCTTTTTTATTTCTTGTGTAGGTAATTTTTTGGCAGTGTGTACTGTCTATGTAACCAATATCATAACAGTAGAGCTACTTTAAAATATACTTATTATTAATTTGCGTTACATTGCGCACACATTTCGATATGAGTCTCAACTGCTTCGATATTGAAGCTATAATGAACTGCATCTTGCATTACGTTTTGAAATAAATCTTTTTAAAAACTCTTCTTATACTTCAGCTTTCTCATATATTTCTTTGTTGCAGGACTGCTTTTGTCCGTCCCATTCCTACTGGCTACATTCCTGATCTACGCGTTCATCCCGGAGCTGAGGAACTTGCACGGCATGTGCCTGATGGCCTACTGCGGCGGTCTAATCGTGGCCTACCCATTCCTGGCCTACCTCAAGCTGCACATCGGCCAGGTCGGGGTTGCTATGACCGGCTGTTTGGTAGTCGGTGAGTTTCAATTTATCCATTTATTGGGCACGTTTTTATGTAAACAAATCTATTGGTTTTGATATAAGAGGGGACATAGGAAAGTTTAAAGACGACGAGTAGCAAAAACGACTGTGTTTATAGCTACCAAGTATAGGATTTCCTATTTAGATATTCGTTTTTTAAACGCTTCAATTAGCTTAACTTTTTTGGGTGTTTTTCGTGCTCCGTTGAGAGTAGGCCTTATTCAAATATCAGTCTGAACAGACTCATATTTGAATAAGGTCACTAATTATGATAATATAATCAAACAATGGACGCATAGCATGCGCGACAGCACAATCACTGGGGGACTTGCATCGCAAAATCAATACGATACCTTTTTCCAACGCTGGAGTTCTGTATGAATGTTCAGATACATACAAGCTAGCTTTTATTTTAATAATACTATGTGTAGTCTGTGTATTGTGTATCTTTAATATTATACGTAGTCAATGATTCATCTACATAGTTGGTAGATGACGTAGAGAATAAATCTTATTATCGTTATTATATTTATCTTATTGTCATCTTAGATCATACTCTTTCCCACCAATGAATCGTGCATATGAATTTTTGCAAACGCCATCATCAGCTGGAAGACGTCCACTGAATTTGATCAAAGCCCTCCCTCTTAAAGGGGGTGGTTTGCCAAATACCCACGCTTAACCAGCAGCTTGTGGATCGCTGTATTAGTGGTGTGGTGACGGAATACGCTGCTGCCCGTCTTCTAGATTTTCCCTTAGTCGTCTACGACATCCATGGGACGAAATGTGGAGGTGCTATTCTGGCCCGGGATTTTTTTCAACACCGTTTCCAAAATAGTGGTCTCGTTCTATTTACCTAATCGATCAAAAACGGAATGATGTCCTATAATAAATAATTACGGAAAGATTGGTGTTGTCCCATAAAACCTTGTACTAAATCTAGTGAACAACGATTCTCTGTCCACACACTTAGTTAAGGCACATAATGTCAACACATAATTGTTACTTGTCCATTTTTACTCGCCGTTCGTTTAGAGCCTAATGGCAGCCATTAGTAGTCAGTGTCTAATTAACGATAAGTAGCTACTAGCTACACTGTTTGTTGTTTCAGTAAAACGATTGGTTTGTTACCAGCAACCACTTATCACGGCTAATTTCCTGGATCATTATGGACAACCGCACCCCGGTACCTTGTTAATAGACGCAATCAACTAACCAACATTAGCACTGATACACATGCTAATTTAATTAAAATGTTTACGTGCGTACAAAGTGACACGCCAAGCTTTTAAGAAAATTATAATTCATGTTAATTTCTGGAAGTTCATTTGAGTAATTTTGTTCAGAGGCCGTTAAACAAAGGAATTTTAATAATACCGTCATCATTCGGAGTTGGGACCAACTTATGAAAATTTATTAAGTCCGTTTTTTTTTACTAGGAATTTCTCTTGTATCGTGGGTGCGTTTCACAAACATGAAATATCACATACACAAACACCCAGACTCGGGACAAACATCTATGGTTCGCACAAAGTTTTGCCTCGTGCGGGAATCGAACCCGAATTTTTTTGACTCAAACCTCGTTCTTGAATTCTGTAAGAAGAAACTTCTGTTAGTCCGTTTTATAATAAAACCTTTTTTGAAAACTCTATCTCAAGAGTGACCTAATTAAAAACAATACCAATAACAATTAAAAATACCATTTCAAATCACAGTAAACCCTAAGAAACCGCAAAAACCGCAAGTAGATGACTTGAACTAACTAAACGTACGTAAACTAACACAATGAATTTGTTGAACAATATTAGTTAAGCGTTCGTCATTACTTAAACAAAGCTTAGTTGTTCAGTGTTCAGAATTAGTGAGTGACGTCATAGTTTCGAACTCAAACGATACCACCTACGGGATAGTTGTTGTCGAATCAGAGGAGGTTAATAAACTAAAGTGACCTACACAATTGATGGCAATCGCTTTATAATTTGGTATATATGATGTAATTTAGCAAGTCTGGTTGTCTGAGGGTCCTTGATAGCTATAGAGTAGGTTATTCTGAAGTCATATCATTAGGTAAAAGTATGTATTAGGTCAAGCATATATATTTATAGGTAAGAGGCTTTATTTAACAACCTTACATGGTTTAAATTGATAAAGGAAACGTAAAAAATGATGGACACGAGCGGGACTCGAACCCGTAACTTTCGCCGTGCCTTGGCGCCGCTCTGCCATCTGAGCCATAGTGTCACTCGCATGCATCGAATTTCAAGTTTCCTTTTAATGTTTACGTCTTTAAGGGTGACGTCACGTATTATTATATATTAGGCTCGTGTCCATCATTTTTCAAGTTTTCTTTATCAATTTAGATTTAAGCTTAGCAGCACCAAAAGTCATATAACCTTACATGGTGTTTAACTTATTTTATACAAACTTTTAAAAATAAATATTTGTGAAAATTGCAAATCTCATAAGGACTAAACATAACTGTGCCCGTATCACCTGCCATTATTATTCTATCTCGAAACGTCAGGACCAAAAATCAATTAAAAACCGCGATAAAATCCGTAACCCTAGTTTTATTTCAATGTCTAATATTCGCGTAAGTGATAGAAATCATTACATTATTACATATCTTGTTAAAACATTTATACTTCGTAATGAAGGCCGAGTTGTGAGAGGTTTTAGCGAGCGGACTTCATGCTTACGAACTTATTTTGAGTTCTAAACAAGTCTGAATACTCCATCGATGGACCTAGTAATTGTAGTATAACAATCAATTAAGTCATACTCGATATTAATAATAATTCATCAAAATATACCATTGAACTTAAAACTTATCAATGAAATAGACTGAAATTGTAGCGTCGTGAGTCACACGGCATTATCTGACCGCAACCTGAATGACGGGATGATTCAAGGAAGTAACTGCGTACGTATTTTATAAATAACATATACTTACGTACCTATACTGAGCCTATATTATACTTAATCGTCATTGAATATATTGCCATAAAATAATTCTTTAATATGGAGAAATAACTATTTTACAAATATTTACAACTTAATTCTAATACAAAATAAACAATATATACAAAAATAAAAAGTTAAAAAGCATCAAAGAATTCATCTCCATCGATGTCAACCGGTAACGTTCCCAGAAGACTGGCAGCATGTCTCTTACAAAAACGTATGAACTCACAAATTATATTTTTTTCAACGTCGCCCCACACTTGTAATTTTTCCTGTGTCGTGGGTGCGTTTCACAAACATGAAATATCACATACACAAACACCCAGATTCGGGACAAACATCTGTGGTTTACACAAATTTTCGCCTCGTGTGGGAATCGAACCCGCAACCAGCAGTCCAATCGCTTAGCCACTGCGCCAATTAAGTCGACTTATATTAATTTACGTAAATTAGTAACTCAATAGTGCAACATGCAGTAGAAAAAAGAAAAGCGATTCACTGGTGTTGGACGTTGGTGTAAATTATATCGCAGAGATAATCATAAACGTTTGACATTCGCGTTTTGTGAATCAATCAAAAGATGAATCAAACATGTCAAATTCTTTACTCTAGTTCAAATTATGATACTAAACAAATGACGAACGTTGGAGCAAGATCAAGCGTTTGAAAATGATATCTTTAATAAATTATATTGATATAATTATAGTTATTTATGAATTTTGGTTGAAAATATTACGGATTTTAGAAAGATAAAAAGCAGATTGTAACTGTATATCGGCTTTAAGGATTTACTACAGTAATCTTTATCTTAGTTCAGTTGAATAGATAAGGTTTCTAAAACTGCCATAAAGACGAGGAAAACAATTTAGTATCTTTTCCGGGATTAATGTATTCTATTTCCCCCTGAAGGTCTATTTTAAATATTGATAGGATAGTTCCAGAACTTACCTCCAACATACAAACAAACAAATTTTATCTCTTACTAGCTTTTGCCCGCGTTAAGTAGTCTATGTCTCGGGTCCTAAACTTTCTATATGCCATCATTTCATCAAAATCCGTCCAGCGGTTTAGTCGTGAAGGCGTAACAGACAGACAGAGTTACTTTCACATCTATAATATAAGTATGTATAATATTAATATAGACATACTTATTACAATATTTACATATCCTTTAGAATTATACAAGAGTGATATTCACACAAACTTATATAAGATACAGCAAAAAAATGTCCTAGCAGGATATTTCTGGGTCTGCAACAAATTGCGTAGGTAACTTTGTACCAATTGGTTATTTATTTCGTTGCACACACGGCTCGTAACGTTCTTTTCGACACGTGGGCTGTCAAACGCCGCCCACTTCTCAGAGCGCACTAATTCGGCAAAGCAAAAGATTTATTTGCTCATTGATTTGAGAACGAAAGGAAAAACAGCGTGTCGGCTCGCCAGACGGTTCGCGTTTGGTGATGAATGGAATTTGTAGCTCAATGTACCTAATGGCATAGGCTATAGGCAAAGATATGCTAATGCCAGAGCGGCTCAGAGAAATAAACGTTTCAGTGGCAAAGAGTTAACAATCTTTTGTATCCAAGTAAATACGATTTACCTATTAGTTAAACTCAAACTTTGTGATGATGTAGGTTTCTTATACGAGCATCACTAACCGATTCATCAAATCATCATATGACTTTATAATAGTTCTAACACACCTAGTACGTAACTGTCTCTCATCGTCTCGGCTTCGAACCCAAGATTCGAAAATTATATATCGAGACTTCATTAGGAGTTTCCAATTAGCTAATTGATTATTATCATTGCATATTAGGTACATTAGATTTTACTTTGGCGTAGAATTGATACGTATACTTACTTCTGCCAACTTCTTGGGTAGCAAAGGCGTGAAAATCTACATATATATGTCAATAGTATACAATTTGTATCCACATCGTAACGTAATGTGGAAAGTATGTTCCGTCGGCACGTAATTGGGCACAGCCGGTAATGGCTCGCGGCTATTTCGGAGCGTCCCATTCGAGGCGCGGGAATAAAGTGCGGGAGATTTGATTTTTATTTATTTTACGGCTAAAGGGTGGCAGTGTTAGCGTCAAAATCATAAATATGGATTAACAAGGCGTTCTGTGACGTCCAGGTTTTTAAATTATCGCAGCACAGATGCAGAGCATCTCATCTGTGCTGCGATAATTTAAAAATTTCTCCCATCCTCCTCTGTCCTTGCTCTACTAAGATCAATGGAGATTTTCTGTTAAATTGTTTATTTTTTTTGTACATTCATAGATTGTCAATCTTTTCTCAATCGCCATAACACCTTTGCATTTGACCTACATCTTAATTCAAAGACTTTTCGTAAGCATTATTTATTATTTTTGATCCGTTAGGTGTTTTGTTTTCTTTTATCTCTGGAGTATTGATACTAAACCACTTCCTCTCCGTGTGGTCTTGATGTTATGTGTTTTACGTTTATTTATATTTTTCAGCGTTCATCGTTTACTACGCATTCCAAACGAGCTTCTTTTGGCTAAACGTCATGTGTTTCGACATTTGGAGGACTTTCAGGTAAATGTATTTGCAATATTTAACAATAACACGCTGAAGCGATAATAAATCTAGTATGTAAGCCGTAAATAATTTGAAATATTTCAACGAAACATTTCATCTTAGCGTTGTTGGTTCGATTTGATATCCAAATATTATTTCATTTTCAATATTTGGCCAATAATTTACAGTCAATATGTTTTGATAATATACACGTGTTGTAATACATTACACAAGCCACGTGGTATATATACAGCTGATATTCTTGTTAGTGTGTGGACATATGATAATGCTCATGGGTGATATTTGCCGCTCAAAGCCCACCCGATCCTCGTGGGCCCGCGGGGTTAGATACGGCGTCAACGGCGGCAGCGTGGGAATTCCGCATCGTATTTTAGAAAAAGATAACCAATTGCGTGGTCTGATCTGCGCCGGTCCCGCACCCACGCAGGCTCTTTGTACGATATTTATAGGACTTTGTAATTGGCAACGTGCTTTGGTAACGCGATGGTGTTGTAGAATCCTGTAGGTAATATTTCAAAATATAATTTTGTCTCAAGAATTTTGCACTTCACAATTTAAAAACAAAGAAACATTCAGTAGCAATTTAAATAATTAATTCATAATACATGCTTTTTCATCGCTTTTTATAAAAAATCGGTATATCATGCTCCCATATTCAAAAATATTTTTATTCGAAGGTTTTAGTTAACCTTAGGTAAACTTATTGAAAGAGTTGTGCAGTCCACATTAACTAGTCGCCCTGACGACGCTCAATTATACTTATTGATCCACTCATAACATGTTATAAACCACATGCAATATTGAAATGTCTGCAGCATAAGGCGTTTTAACATGACGGTTAATATATGTATAGTCCTGAGTCAGCAGATTCCTAATAAATAATATATACTTTTCCATATTCAAAGAGGGAAAATGTAAGCTCTACAATTCGAAAATTGGTTATTATTATTATTAATTAAAATATTTCTTAGCAAACATATTCAGGTGATCTTAAAATTATTTTTTTATTTATTTAATTCGAGGAAAATTGGAACGAGTATTGATCGCAACATCATAAAGTTATGGAAAATGGGTGACATGTCATTAATGTATCTGTATATATGATAAAATTATTTTATCTTCATGCTCTTATAACTCCATAAGTTGAGTGGTTAATCACCATGGTATAATCAGTGGTAGTACCAGTGTTATCTAATACTACGACCCTTCATAGATACCTAGTATAATAAAAGGCATCTACCTACCTATCTGCGAAAAAGCACCAAAAGTTCCTTACTAGAGGTTTTTTATTTTAGGCTGTTTGATGATTACCATATGTAGTCAAGGTTTCCGTAAGTTTTACCCTATTTGGAATTAACAAAAGACTCCGACGTTACTCGTCGACAAACAACTGTCAACTGTCAAGAATGTTTGTTTTGTTTCACAAGGTTGTGGATTTTGAGCCGTTCGAGCTTTGGAAACATGACAAAATAAACATTCAATCAGGCTACAGATGAATATTATTATCGATAGCAATATCATACCAAGGCCACATAAGAATTTAAAGTTAAAAAAAATATCCAATTTTAAGCAACGGTAGCGTGCAAACTCGGAGCATTTGATAATAATCTGTTTTACTCCAATATCCTTCACTAAGTATTAAGTTATTATCCATATCTATCACAGTGTTTTAATAAGCCACTAGTTACTGAAAATATAATAATAAAAATACAGGATTTAAATTGAAACAAAACTACCTCGACGCGAAAATCGGTTTTGCTTGCAACTGCACGGTCGGAGTTCTCCTAAACAGACACCAATTCTGGGTACCATAACTGAAGTATGACGTTCGATTACAGATCTGCCACGCCGTGCCTGAAGGGCTGCAGCAGCCACCTGTAGGTCCCTAAGCCTAGCTTACAGGTCGACGTCTGTAATGGCATGACACTCGTTTGCTAGATAATGCTCGTATCTGTTCAACTGCGAAATACAAAGGACTCGGCTAAACTCCATGCGATACGTGATAACAAGCTTAGATTAAGAAACTTGGTACTAAATCCATTATATTTTAGATTCTTGATGTTTTTGAGGATGCCTATTAATGCACTTTAATGCATGTTTTATTTTTATTATAGTTGTATATATTTATAATGTAGAATATAGAGTCCAAGTCCAATATAGCAGCAATTAATCCCAATCAATTTCGACTGGTTTGTTGAGTTCTTCCGAACTGTTAGTTTATTATCGCGTATAGTATGGAGTGGAGTTGTTCTTATCTATTCCGTAGTTGTCATTAACGTTCGGTGTTAACACTTGCCAGTTCAATGTTGTTTGTCAATAAACGAACACGACATGTGAATAACACGCATATGATTGTAACATTTCGTATTTGTAGATAGAGTCGATCATTTAGATAGCGTCCGCCTATTACAGTTTTATTGCCATTAAAATATCACTCGATATCCTGCTCTCATATAGGATTACCTTGTCATATCAAGTAACGTTAATACATCATGTAGACTGCTCATTTTAATTGCTGTAGATCATTTAATTGATACCATAGTATTACATTTATTGGCCTGACAGAAAGGAAGCAAAATGATCCGGAAAATCAAAAATTGATTTAGTATTTCTTAGACAACATTATAATTAATGATGTTTAATCCTTATATAAACGAGAACAGCACTGTAGTGCAACAGTTATAGACTATTAAAATATATTCCTTCTTTTATCCAATACCTAACATTTTTGAATAATACAAGAATTTAGAAGGCGACAATTGAGCCCAAACCATTAGAGATAGTCTGACAAACATACAATAATAATATATGTACTTAATAACGTTGATAAATATGGAGCAAGTTTTATATTTTTTATAACAAAGAAAGATCAATTACCTTGCAAACAACGATTGCGATTCACAGCTGTAGGTACAGACTGATAAACAATTGATGCAACAAGCTAATGTTGTTATTATACTTACCTGTTCTGAGAGACGAGAATGTTAAACAAAATTACGCATTATTAAAACAAATCATGCCACACGCGGTCTAAATATTTGTTAAAAAAAACTATTTAGATTTTTCAGCAAAATATAAGTCATCTAAATCAAATTTTTCATCACATCGTAGATATTTTAGTTAAAAGATACTGAGCACCGCAAGTTAAATGAAACAGGAGCTGAAAAAGTGGCTATACGATAGACGAATAGAAATGGAATTGAATCGCACTATATCCCTACTAACATTAAAACTCGAAAGTTTGTAAATATGGATGGATGTTCGTTACTCTTTCACGTAAAAACTACTGAATGGATATTATTGAAATTTCATATGAAGGTAGCTGACACCCTGAATTAACACATAGGCTACTTTTTCTCCCGAAAAAATGTAGCGGGTAACACTGCGAGGCGCAGCTAGTGTATAAGTATATGGGATTGACATATAATAATATCATATATGTAATTGAGAGGCTCGAAGCTACACGGTTACCGCGAAGATCAGTCGATGGGCGAGGTTAAGCCGTGCTCGCTGCGGTTAGTCTTGCGATGGGTGGCCGTTTTACATGTCGAGAGCCCTCCGTGCTTCAGAAGGCACGTCAAACCGTTGGTCTTGCGCTTGATCTCTCTCCGATCGTGTCTTTCACATCGGTCTATGAGAGTGAATAAGGAGTGCATTTATATTTGCGCGCATACTTCATTGTGCACTATAATATCTCCTGCGTAGTTGGCTAGTGTCGGAGACAGGCTGCTGTGGCTGAAATTCGCTCACGAGAAACATCCTCCCAAGCAAGTAATGTAACAACATTAGATGAAATAGAAACGATAAGTCACCCCCATACATGCATCATTGTATTCGGTTGTTTAGTTTCATTCATTCGGTCATCGTTTTGTCACTTATATAGAGCTCCTGACAAGTTCTCTCGCCCTGTTAAATGTGCTGAGTTCAAACCACAGTTTCTCTCTCAGGAGTTATATCTTAGTTAAAGATGAATTTATCAGAATTAGTCTTGGCCTTACGCTACGCATACTTCGAAAAAGGTCTCATGAAAGATACCTAAATATAAAAAGAGTTATAACCCCAATATAGCTACCATCATTTACTTTTTACATTTATTTGCAAGCAGTTGTATTCAGTAGTAAACATTTTGGTATTTACTATCATTAGTTCTTTAGCATATTAACTAGTATCCTCATACTATTTTTATTACGTAAATTATTAGTGAGTAATGTTATTTAAAAGCACGTAAGAATGTAGCGCACATTATATTTTCTAAATACTTATGTTTATGACGTAGTTAGGAAATTTATGTCTTGGCTATTTTTACTTTGTAGCGTTCGAAGTATGTAACCGTTTAGGGGAGATTTTCTTTTTATCAAGTAATTTAGTATACTTTAATTTTGCGTTAACAACTTGTTAATTACATTTGTTTCTATTTTATAATATTTTACTCAACTATTTTATATATACTCTATACCAACATGGTACATAATTATGGCTTCTGTCACCCCCAAAAGGTCGGTAGAGGTGGTAAGTCTCCTAGAAACGTGGAAAATCGAGTTATGAATAGAAATCGGATTGAATGAAAAATTTATGGGTTTGACCTATGTCATCCATAACATAGTCGAAACTATGTCGTCCCTATACATTTATAGAACTATTCTATTTCTATTCATCAAGCCCTTTGTTTAGGCTGGTCTTCTTTACCTTACCTTTATGAGTAGGTCAATTCTTCCAACTTAAGAAGCTCTCGGGCAGTGCAACATTTATATACTTTAGATAAATCCAAACGATTTTTGTATTAATATTCGTAAATTTTTATCGGAAGCGCATCGCTATAGCATTGCTCCATAACGTCTTTAGTTACGAGAATTGACCTACTGAAGTCTATACGATTAAAGCATGCCCCTGATTATGGGATGGTGTTAAGTTAACTACTCCACCATTTTGCAGATCATTCATACTTATACAGTATACCGCCTATTAAAGCGTCAATCACATATAAAGGCCTACTTGAGTTTGGTTAGTGATGCTTATCAACCTTATCTTTGAAAGGCTGTACAGCCTAACATGAGTGTATAACTAACACAAATGGCCTGATAAAATAAATATCACCTACACACGAAGAATCAAGGGGGAACCATGGCCTATTTCAAATAGAATATTAATTATTGCACCCTATTATACAGAACTGATAGAATGTAATTCAATTAGAACAGGTGGTCAATTCTCGTAATAAATGACGTTCTGGAGCAGTGCAATAGCGATGTCCTTTCGATAACGTTTTAATCCTTCCACTGCCCTGTGTACCACATTTAGTACACTTGGATTGTGTTTACTTAGCGGACAGTCAACGTGTTAAGTTATGTGAATTGACCTACAGAGAACAATAGGCGGTCTTATCGCTAAGTACAAAATCCTCCAGACAACCTTAGGGTAGATAATATACATCATCATGGGCAATAGGCTAAAGCGGACTTATCGCTAAAATCGATGTCTTCCAGGCAACCATATTCCATACCCCATACAGCATACCAAAATAATTGTGAATAACTACGGAGATTAGAGTAATTAGTTATATAATCATAATAGTTAGATTGGCTATGATTAAAATTTTACATTCTTTGTGAGTAAAAACTACTGAATGATTTTAATGAAATTTCATATGGAGGTAGGTGACACCCTGATTAACACATAGGCTTCTATTATCTCGAAAAAATGTAGCGGGTAACACCGCGGGGCGCAGCTAGTTATAATATTCACATCTAATAAAGAACTAAACTAAACAATGTAGTTAGACAAATAATGTCACAGTTATCACATACATTTATGGTTTTTAATGTTTTAATGCTTTCCTATTGAAGATTTGGGACTTTAGCGCAACAGTCGCAAAGGTAAGCAATGGATAGTGCTGAAAATGTTTGTATCATGCAGATAACAATAAATTAACTTATTAAAATATAAGTCATGCAATTATAGCTGGTATTGCGTAATTTTACCTTCATACTAACTAGTATGAAGGTAAAATTATTCTCATACAATTGGATAAGCAAAACATTACGCTTGCTCATACAAGTTGACAATGCCAGGTCAGAGCCAGACAATAAATGAATTAATATGAATATAACCAATTCTTCTTCAAACCGTATGGTTGATGAACAACCTGGTGTCAGAGTTTAAACCGCCTGTAGGCCTCTGATATGGCTTTATACGCCGTTGAAAAATCCCTCAGATGTGTCGGTTTCCTCACGATGTTTTCCTTCACCGTTTTTAGCAACTAATAATTAATTTATAATGAATGTGTAAAAACCCAGTGTAACGGACATCTGTTATTTAAGTATCTAAAAGCAAGTAACTTTAACTCTATGTCCTAAATGTTCAAATAAGTGTATAAATAAAATAACTAGGTATGTATTAGAAATGCGAAAACGTTAAGGATGCTGATAGTGTTAAACAAATAGTTATGTATTACGTGTTTGTGCATGGATGCTGGCGTAAACAACACGCAATTGTACAGTATCTTATGTAAACTCTTTCCCTAAGTTACAGCTTACGTCAATGCAATTTATTTCCTACAATAATAAGGAAATTCTGAAGGATAATGTAAAAAACATTAATATTCCTTATGAATTAATTTCACAGTGTACTTAATAAAATACTTCAGTGCAAAGAAAATGAAATGAAAAATAAAAGTTTAACACACGCTAGATAAAAGATTAGTTGATATATTAAGGTGCTACGAAACAGCTACGCTCTACGAGAAAGTTATTGCTAACTTAAACTTAACCGCTACGTGTCGTAGCTAGCTCGCTACACGTAATAAAAATGTTTTTTTTAAGTTAAATATTCTGAATACGTAACCATTGTTTTAAAATAATGATTGGTAACCCTTCATTAGGCCTTTTTATTTTACGTATACTAACAATAGATTTAGTATTGTCTAATTATTTCTTGTGAATAATGAAAGATATCAAATTGAGCTAATTTTCGATATATTTTGCTAAATTGAGCCTTGTTATTGGGTATTCTGGCTATGACTTTACCTTAAATGAAAATCAAGCCACCAGTTTGAGGGAAATACGACATTTGCAAATTGAAACTGGCATTTGGCAGTATAATTTATTCCCCGCTATTTATACTTGACACGAGCGCATGCGGAATAGTTTTGCGGCCACCAAACCCCCTGACTAGTGTGTTGACTGCGCCAATTCTAACATTGATTTATAAAATTACATCTCTACTTTACGACATAATCTATACTTAGATGCTCATTTAATACACCAGAGCAATATAGTAGTTCAGAATAAGACTCTTATGTTATCCTACATATCTCTGTGTATATGTTATTTTACGAGTTATGATAGGGCTGACACAATAAGCATTTCCCGAAAAGCCTCGACACAAAGTAAAGATAGTAAAACAATCGTATCTGATATTCAAATACCTGCACTACCAAGCCTGTCTTGGACAAGCAAAAATGACTGCTAACGCTTCTGCGTATAAAGATCATTTTAGCCAGTAAAACCAATCGTAAATCCCGTCCCTATAACAACCCGGCTGCACAATAACACCAAGCTGGGGTCTACACCTACACTAACCTTCCGATTGCAGATGTTATAAAAACTCTATTAACAATAACAGTGGCTACCGCGGTGGCAGCGTGAACAAACGGCGCGAGAAGAGACGCTTCCTCCTGTACGGGCTGTACGCGTGGGGGGTTCCTCTGCTGCTCACGTGTCTGACGGCTGCCATGCAGTTCAGTGACCTGCCCAGCCATATTATTACACCTGGATTTGGGACGAGACGCTGCTGGTTTGTGGGTATGTACTTTCTATATGCCTAAATCTTGGCAGACTTTTTTTAAAGTACTTCTTACTTTTAAGCTGTTTTTTTATATTAGCATACCTTTTATTATATGTTTTACTTATAAAATAAAAAAGACATGATCATTAATTTTTAAATTCTGGATGCGTTAACTGAAAACATACTTGTTGTTTACTAATGTAGCCCAATCAGGGACCAATATCTGTTGGTTACAGTCATGTAATTATAGATCGTGTCAGTGAATTTAATCACTATCCAGCGTAATCAATAATTAAAACAATTATATGTCATATCAGCATAATAAACGGTGGAACCATAAGTCGTCTTTTTCATATTATAACACGCGCGCCACAACGTCGCCAACTCTGCATTATGCATGGCTACTGTTGCATAGCAAATAACATATAGCTGTATGAAATAGCTACCATGATATATGATTCCAGAATACAGAGCAAACAGTTACATCTGTCATTATATAGGCTACCAGAGCAAAAAGAACAGTTACGTCTGTCATTACTACTACTTATTCCTAATATGAAAAAGAAGTTAATAAATAAACTTATTGGTAATGGTTTTTTGTGCCGTTTGGGGTCGATACATTTGCGCCCAGGGGTCCGAGCGCTCACTCGCTGTATGGAGACTTGCTTGTAGTCTACACGTGATCAAAGTAGTGGTGCACTTTTTGGCCAAGGAAAAGGATTGCTATTCAAAGCGGCATTGCTGCCAGTCTTTTGGGCTTTTTACCAGTTGACATCGATGGAATCAATGTTATAAAATATTATTAAATATTTAAAGTTAGATTTTAGTTATAAATAATTGTAAAATGATGTGGCATGTAAATATACCATTTTTTTTCAATAATAATAAAACGTATTGAGATTATTACACATTGAATAAAACCTATGTATATTCGTAAGAGCCTTAAGTACATTTACTGAACAAGGAAATATGAAGCTCAATTCTGGTGTTTTCCCAATGAACATGTCCTACTTTAAAGTCCCTGCTGCATGTAACATTTGTATGAAATTCACTGTTAAATTCTCTTATTTTTGTCCATACTTATTTTGTCCCATACATTGAAACGTAAGATAAATATTCTTATAGATCCTTGTAGAGAGATTCGTGAGTTTAGAAAAAACTTCCCAAATTACTTAATACTTATGCCTTTTTATGAAATAGCTAATAATCGTGCAAATTTCGTGTTTACACGTTACGATTTGTATTTACTATTTACACATATAAATTGAATAAGACATTTAAGCGCCTTCGTTGAGATTATGGCTCCTATAATTGTATTCTTCTAAAACATTCAGTAATTCCTTGTACCACCCTCACAGACTGGCTGAGCGATCTGGTGTACTTCTTCACCCCGGTGCTGGTGCTAGTGGTGTGCAACGTGATCTTCTTCTCCGTCACCGCGCACCGCATCCGCTCCATCAGACAGGAGACGGCCATCTTGAAAGGGGCCGAGTCGTCGCGCAGTGACAAACTCAAGAAAGATAAACAGAGGTACTTGATTTTTTTATTTCGTAGAAGCTAGTTATTACACGAGTCAAGATGTTAGAATTTTAATATGTAATATAAATTTCAGAGTATATCCCCTTTAAATGAAGTTAAGGAGCATTTGTTTCTATAATTTGGATATAAAACCCCACCCTACACTAGGAAGGTCTCCTGTATGATGGGTGCATTTTACACAGAACACCGAGACTCACGCCTAACATTTTCGGGACACACAATTTCTTTCTTGCGTGGGAATCAAACCCGCGACCATTAGCGCCCCCTGCACAAATCGGGCCGTCAAAACATTGATAAGTAATAGTGGTAATCAGATCCATCATTGGCACATTTGCCAATGTAAAATGATGATCGATCGAAAGGCTAAACTCCTTATTTTATCTAAAAGCCATTTGACATCTTGTAAGCTTATCTTTTGTTCAAAGACCGGAGAAAGAATTCTTCCCTTGTTGTGTAATCAGTCAATATCGAGCAAGTGTGCTTTCTTTGTATTAAATTAGCGGCTTTACAAACATTGTTATAATTCCTAATGTATCCAAGTAAAAGCGTCATAGTTAATAGGTAAATAAAACTATGACTTATTACGAAAGTTACGACACTATTTACGTAATGAACCTACTAATCAATGTAGTATTTTGTAAAGAATATAAAATACATTGTTGGGTTTAATTTTACGTGACATTGTTTGCACTAACATTGTTTTCAATGCCGCGTATTTCTAGACCTACCATTAGTAAAGTCAACTATAAATCTCTTATTTTAAAATCACATTAACTAAAAGCTTTCGTTGATTGTAGGACCTTCTTAAATAGTTTTTGATTAAAATACATATACTATACTACTTATATGTATATATATATACTATACTACTGGAGAGTCGCGCATTAAGAATATGGATAATGTTTCTTAACTTTTCTATATTCAGATGCTTACATAAATAAAGGTAGAAACCATAAACCAAAGAAAACTGAAAGCGCTAAAACTTTGGGTGCCTAGCCGGGGTGTAGACTCGACAATGTTTCAAATAAGATCGCTTTTAAACTTTTATGGCACAAAGTTTTATCCACACGTAATTTTCGTTTGCGTCTGAATTCAACTTATCCTCTATGGAACAACTGCTTGCTAGTACTAGACTATACTGGGAGAAAAGTTATCCAGCGAAACACATAATTTGTTCCCGTGTGTAAGGTGGCCTCTTGCTTCCACAACGGACTATGTCCTGCTTTAAGAGTTTAAAGTAAGGGCCCTATTCAAGCATTTTTTTTACACTCTTACATTGCAGTTTGAATATAATGTATAGGTATAAAGGATAAGGTTCGTGTTGCAACCGAAAATGAAAGCAATTTTTGCGATTAGAAACAAATGAAGGACTAGGCACAATGGCAGATGGTTGTGGATATAATAAATTTTCATTCGCGAGTAGACAGTTACATCTTTTGTTTCTTTTTGTGGATGCTTTTGGTATATTTACGAGCATTTTAGTTGTTTGATGTAAACGTTATATCGTACGTATAAAATACATAAAAGTGTACTTTATGTAACTTTGTGTGCCTCTATATTTTCTGTAGCTTTGTCTTTCATAATTATTATTACATTTTTATCGCATTCATTTATCTCTTGAGAATTTTTAGTAGCATAAAAGTATTTTTCTCTAGCTCTTTTCGTTTCCTTACAATGCTCCTCTTGCTTACAAATGGATATCTATAATACCAACCTACAATGAGCTTTATATTGCCTAGGCTTACACCTGGAGCCAACTCATCTTTATTTAGACAGTGCTAATTCAAAATAAAGGTGCCCACACGCTTGCCTTTTGATTTACAAGACTTCAGAATAGAAATAGTGAATTTGTGAAGCACAGACAAATCTTTCTACTCAACTCCAATATTAATATGATTTGAAAAAAGTAGATAATCTAAATACACAATTTACCTTTCAGATACGGCCTCTACTTGAAGCTCTTTATGGTGATGGGTGTGAACTGGACGGTGGAGCTCATCAGCTTCGCAGTCGGTGGCTCCAACTGGTACTGGATCATTGTAGACTTGTCTAACATCGGCCTCGGCGTGTTCGTCTTCTTAATATTTGTCTGGAAGAAGAAAGTGCGCAACTTGGTACAAAAGAGGTATGTTAACATGTTTACTGTGAAGAAGGATTTAGTTGCTTTGGGATTGGACGTCAAGGAAAATCTCTCCCGCTTGTCGGAAACGCCAAACTCAATTGTTTTTGCAATAAGCTAATACTAAAGATTTTTTTTATAAAACCTCCTACACTAGGAATTTCTCCTGTGTCGTGGGTGCGTTTCACAAACATGAAATATCACAAACACAAACACCCAGACTCGGGACAAACATCTGTGGTTCGCACAAAGTTTTGCCCCGTGCGGGAATCGAAACCGCAGCAGTCCAATCGCTAAGCCACTGCGCTAATCAGGTCGTCTAAAGTTGTACATACTATGTAAGAAGTTCAATCTCCAAAGCGACTAAACTTAATAACTACCTAGTATAATTTTTGAACTCCTCTTCCATTATTTATAGGCAAAACTGTAATACGGAAGCCAATACATTTTTTCCATTGATCGATGGGTCTACCAAAACCCGGTCGGGCCAGTCGCAGAATCAATAACAGTTGCCGAGGCGTAAGACTTTACAAAAGCCCTATTTCACTAAAACATGTTTGCTAAAATTACCTGTCACAGTTTAAAAAGCTTGTCACTCGTGTCTAATAAATTAATACAGAATTTAATCGTTATAACAATAGGTGTGTCATTTTGGTGATGATTGTACGATTCTGGCGGTGGGTATGTTCTAAGTACATGCAGATTAATACTATCAATGATGCCATGTGCCTTATTAAGGGGATTTATTTCCACCATGAAAAGATGGGTACACTTTATCATTATTCCGACTTCTCACGGCCGTAGAACATGGTAAAAAAACCAATGATCACTAACTTCTAAGGAAACTTATCTTTAATAGCCTGTTGGGTGGTAATTAAAATCGATTAAAAGGACTGCACATAAGGTTTTCCATTTCTAACATTATTTGTATTGAGCTTGAGCTCTCCGTCTAGTTCACACAACGTTGAAGTAAGCCGATACCGTCAGTATTAATTACCCTAACCTATCACAGGCTTGCTGTACAGTTGATGTCGTCAATGTTGACAGAAACTAATGGTGTCCGTGAATGCATGTTGTGTACACAAGCACACACACATACGCAATCACGCGCACACACACATACGTAGTAGCTACCAGTAGCTTCCTTACCTTCATATCGCTGTTCCATGAAATGCAATTTATCAACAAACGACACTCAGGGTTAAATGAAGATACCATCGCATTTTGAATACCAGGAATTTAGCTTATGGGAATTTAAAAGCGGATGCTAGCTTATATGAAATTAAGTAATCAATGTCTATTCTAAGTGATAAAATGATGCATGAGGACATTTGATAAAATTTAACATGTTAGGTAGGTATTTATCTGTTGGTAAAATTTTAAGTTTATCGACTACTCAGTACATTTGCACTGAAGTAAATGGTCTGAGCCATTTCAAGAAACGCTAGAAGCAGTATTCCGTATTAAGTCTGTACAATCCAAAATCAGTCCAGCGATGATAATGCATTGGCGATGGATAGTATTACACCACATTCTTTCATGATCGAACACAATTTGTCATCGTAAGCATGTCGTATGCAAAGGGTGACTATTAAACAGAGATTAGGTAATGGCACACCACTGTCCAAAGCTAGAATGTAGATCGAAAGCGTTAAATGTAGCTTAAGCCTTTTTTCTCAGACTCAATGTCTGCTCCAGCCAGTTCTAAACTTTGACGGATCGGGAATTAAGGCTATGCTTTTTCGTTTTATGACTGAAGAAGAGTATTTGCGGTTTTCCTTCGTAAATAATACCCCTGACAGATTGAAACTTAGATAGGGCCACGTTTTTCGGCTATTTGCACTTTTCCTAACAGTTATCAGTGGGGCTACTATGAACTTGCATTGCAGGACATAATGAGCAATGCCAGCTCATAGTAAGGCATCAGGTAACTGAAATGAAAAAAAAAACCTCTAAACCTCGAAGCCGAATGCTTGTCTCATTTAGTAGAATTTGCTAGAACATCAACTGTTGTGATTAACTATCACCCTTAATCCCGTACAGCCTATAATTCACCTGTTGTTACTATTCTTACCAGGAATAATTTACAAATTTTGTCTTAGATGTTATAATACTGGATTTTTTTTTATATTGTTGCTATAAATAATATTGTTTTAACATCCAGATTCCGCTCTATATTCGGCCTACCGTACACGGAGCGAGACCAGCGAACTGGCAAGTGGAACGTGACCAGCACTGCACCCACCGAGGACACGCGCATATCATCCGACGACTCTGCTCTACGACTCAAAGATATGCACTAATCATAAAGGTGAAATTAAAATAGCATTATTATATAATTGTTTTTTATGAAAGGGGCCTATTTATAAAAAAAAGAAAAACAAAAAATGTCTGCGTATTAAATAAATATGACAAAAGTGCCTGGGCACTTCTTATATGCATACAATTTAAGGCCCTTTGTCACAGTTGTATAGCTTTTATATTGTGCTTATAACTTAACTACGGGTAACATTTCTTAAATGGATAAGCAGACATATCTGCAAAGAAGAAACTCTTATGGTCAAGATCCTGTAAAATAATGTGCCATTTTCATATTTTTTACCATTTCCCTTTCAATAAGAGGTAAAGGCAGGACCGTATTCGCGACACGCCATGTTATTCTATACTACATCCAATTACTGGGCGTAGGTAGGTAATTATTATAAATCGTAACTATATTTTATTTATTTTACAGATTCCAGAACATGACAAGTTTGAGCCAAAGAATTCTCATGAAAACATGGATACATCACGTACTTGCTAGTCAATTTTATTGAAAAATAGTAATCACAAAGTATAAATTTAATACGCTTTTAAAATAGTAAATAAGATGAGTGTTACATTTGGCTATGTTTATATTATAAGTACCTATAGTTATAAAGAAAATACATGTTATTATAAGCATTTATTATTTAGAAGTAAGTATTTTATAGATAAGTCAAATATCATGTCCATTAGTTATTTTCTATGTATTTATCTTTTCTTACCTCATTCATCTTTATTTTATTGAAAGTGAAATAGGCCTTTCCTTTTAGAAGATAGTATCTTCGGCGTAAAGCATTGGTGAACAATGAAAATGTCCGTATACTTTATCGTGTAACACGCATAAAATTTGACATAGATTTTATAAATATTATTTTTTACTGCTTTGTTCTGTTAGATAGTAAAACGTGCCTATGCCTTCTAATTTTAATAGTCTTCTGTGGGGTTAATCTCCAATTTAATTCCGACTGATTTGGATTGGAATTTTTAAACTTCGGAATCTTCAAATCATTTCTTTATTATGTGTCCATATTGGGAAGAAGTAACTGAGATTAAAAGATTGACAGCATATTTTTTTAATAATGAATCCTGAGAATGAATCATGTATTCGTTCAATTGATATGTTGCATTGACCTTGTATTCAAATTGAAATTAAATTGGAGAGTAGACCACCAGCTGTTTTCTAAAGGTAGGTATGCAAGGTGCACATTTCTAGTACAAATATTTGTATGTAATGTTATTCATAGGTAAAGAACAATGTGTTATCTTTTAAAATAAAATATAATATACGTATAAATATTGTTGTTTTTATTACTTATTCTCTCTTCTGTAAATACATACATAAAGTCACGCCTGTTTCCCTGAGGGGTAGGCAGAGACCACGGATTTCCATTTGCTACGATCCTGGCATACTTCTTTTGCTTCATTCACAGGCATCACATTCCTCATACACGCTCTTCGGTTGAAGATACTCCTCACTTGCCCTTTTTGCAGAACATCTCCGATTTTTGTAAATAAAGAAAAATAATGTGCTACCTACCTAGTACCTGATCATAGGGGCCTGATCATGAATATATCATCATCTGCATCTGCAGGCTGGATCATATGCAGTCAATAAATATAAGTTAAATAAAATACAAAGTAATATAAGAAACATGACAAGCCATTATCATAAAACATGAATGGCTTCGTTAGATTTACAGTCTACTAGCAAATATTTAATCATCAGAGTTGTGGGCAACCAGTGGATGCAAATGGCAAGCTGTCGTTCATTGTGACGTTATATGAGAAGGATGCCTTTTTTCAACAATGGACGTCTTCCGGCTGATGATGGCCCACTCTTTTTGCCTGCCATTCTTCTTTGCTTCGAGCGACTCACATCCAATTTCTTTTATTTGGTATGGATTAATGCCAACGACCCCGAGGAGGGTATTATTGGGCGTAACCGGACAAAGGCGAGACTGCATGAGCCCCCAGCCAATACTCACATCCAGGTGTTCTTTACAATTTAATAATTTTATTTATGTATCCAAAGCCATGATATTAAACCAAAGAGAAAATAAAAGAATTGTCAATAGTCATGTCAATGTCAACCTTTGTACAGCTGTCAAATAATGTATATGTCAATGTCAAAGCTATTCTAACCTACATCTTTTGAGATAATGTTTTGATTTTGTCCTGAAAGAATAAAGTACAATTTTAAAGATAACCATTTAATTTTATGTTTTAATTTATAAATCAATTACTTTTTATGTTGATTAGGTAATATAATAAGTATGTACAATTTATATTATTTTTTATATTTATACTTATCGCCAACATTAAATTATTTTCGTAGTGGCGTAAAGTTTTCTTTTTATCATAAAAAAATATGATATCGTGGTGAATTTTAAATCGGTTTGGTGTCGTAATTACTTTAAGTATAATTTAATTTACAGTAAATGAATATGTTTAATTCAATAGATAGATAAATCAACCTTTGGACTTTAGTTAGTAGGCATATAATGTATAACATGATATACCAAGTACCTCTTGTGGTTCTGTTGCTTACAATCATTGTGTCGTACTTTTATATGAAGAGTCCAACAGGTGGGTTAAAAAATATTAAATCAAACTAATTACTTTCCTTAATTATTGTCTTACTTGAATAATGGTAACAGTATTTTAAACAACTTACTAGATAATAAAATTAAACTCTCACAAAAGTATCATAAAACTATCTTTCAGAAGCAGATGAAATGGCGAACAATGGTTTACTCTTCATTTCCAATGCAGCTAAAGTGAATACTTTGTGCCAGAGGGCTTCCAAGTTTGTTAAGAGAGTGTTGTATGTCAAAATAAAAGAGAACTCAGATAATACACTGCCGGCACTTAGCAAACAGATAGATCAATTGTACTCTAAGGTGAGTAGATTCAAGATTTACAAAGCATATAAGTTTAACCCTTTGTTCTCAAATTGCTTGTTTATTTGCATTAGGTTTTATTTGTTATACAAATTCTAAAGTAGACTGCAACTCAATAGGAATAAACACAACTGGTAATTTTCCTCTTAATAAGCATATCTGCCCCCTTATATTACCATGAACTTTTAAAGCTGGACAGTTTATGATATGGAAAGGCTTCTTTACACTGCACATTGTAAACTTTCCTGTTTTAAGTGTGTGGTAAGGGGGCTGAGCTCGTCTTAAGATGAAATAAGTTAAGTTGTAACACTTGTGAAAAAACAGGCACCAATATTTATTAATCAAAACCTTGCAAAAATCTAAATCAAATAGACCTACATAATCTTATTTGCAATTTAATTAGTCATAATGTATGCCATTCTTAAATACCTATAACCCTGACATTTGCAAAACATTCTTGTCATAGTCAAGTAATTTACATTACAAAGGCTTTGAATAATGTAGTATTATTTCTTATGAGCAGTCAACCGATCAGTACCTACACTTAACAAATTAATGTGTTTATAGAATGATGTTACTTAACACGTTGACTGTCTACTAAGTACACAATACTTAGACAATCACTGTGTATTATAATTGGTACACAGGGCAGTGAGAGGGTTAAAAGACTTTTGCCTAGCTTTTATTTTTCTCCATACTTTATTCAATAAAATTGATTTAGCAGTTTTATAAATGAATCTACTTAAATTTCTTAATGTATGGGTTATAAGTGTATGTAATCTATGGGTTATCCGTTATTCTAGAATCCATACTAAACATTTAAAAACCCAATTTTCAGGCTACTGCACAATGTATTAACTTGGACATAAGGCTGATGCTGAAACCTAGTGAGACAATCAAAGAAATAAAAACATACTATCCCATTGACGTGATCCTGTATGACAGTGATCTAGCCAAGGACATTGACCAACTGAAGAACTCTGTGGCCAGTGTTACTAGTGGATATGAACTTCAAAGTATTGGTAAATATGAGTAGTTTGTGGGACATTTTTGTTTAATATTTCTATGCAACAATGATTTTCTGGCGTCGAGTGGTGGCAGACAGGGAAAAGTGGAAGGAGGGAAGGGAGGTCGTTGCCCTGCAGTGGGACGTCACGGGCTTATAATAATAATAACAAGGATTTTGATCATTTCTTGCATATGGCCGTCAAGTGATGTATAAAAAAATTGAAAACTGGACAACATTTTCTATTTAATGCATAGATTGATAAAGTTAATAGTAATAACAATATGTTTTATACATTTCAGATTGCATAGACTCAACAAACATTGACAAAGAGGAGTCGTTAAGAACATATGAAAATGTAGCCCTTGGTGGAACATTTGACCGCTTGCACAACGGTCACAAGATCCTTCTGTCCCAAGCGGCCCTCCGAGCCACCAAGCTTGTCACGGTGGGAGTCACTGATGTTAATATGATTCAGTGTAAGAACTACATTTTAGTTCAGTATAGCATAAATAATATGAACTAAGATTACACATAAGATCTGTATTTTGACCAGTGTTACACAAATAAATATGATTGCTTTATTGACATCTTGCATACTAGAATGTTTACTTTATATGATTAGATACAACAGTACATAACGTAAAATAGAGTGTCTTCAGGTATTGTGATATAATTCTCTAGTTGTTTTACTTTAATAATGGAACAAACAATTTTATCTTGTTTCACTCATCTCACTGTTCATTGCTGTAAACTGACAGTTGTAGTAAAACATTAAAAAACATTCTAAAAAGTACTTCTATTGTATAAAATATATTTTCATTTACTCAATGAGATTATTAATAATTAATTTCTAATAAATCTGTATTTTGTGTTCAGCTAAAAAGTTATGGGAGCTAATAGAACCAGTCGAAGTGAGAATGAAGCAAGTGTTGAACTTCTTAAAAGACATCAATCCCGATCTTGAGTACAACGTTTTTCCGTTGAAAGATCTTTATGGGCCAACAAAGGATGACCCTAAATATCAGGTAAGCTATTTCCTAACTTAGATTTTAGATATTCACATTAATCTCTTTACTGCCTCGTTGGTCTAGTGGTAGCTAAGCGCGACTGATGAGCACGAGGTCATGGGTTCGAATCCCGGGTCGGGTAAAGTGTTACTGAGTTTTTCCATTAGGTAATTCTCAGTAACAGCACGGAGTCTGGATTTGTACCCGGTTGATGACAATAGGCTCGCCCCCTATTACATTGGGACCAAAAAAACAACTGGCGAAATGTGGGTGTACTTGTGCACCTCTGCCTACCCCTTCGGGGAATACGGGCGTGATGTTATGTATGTTTATATTAATCTCTTCTCACGAAATGGAGCAGTAGTAGCAATTGTTAATAATGTTTACAAATCTTGGTTAAAAAACAAAAGTAGTTATATTTATATTAAATCTAGCAACTCTAATTTTCTAGTTAATAATCGTGAGTGAAGAGACTATTCGCGGCGCAAATAAAATTAACGAGAAGCGGGTAGAGAACGGCCTACAACCGATGGATGTGCACGTGATTGCACTTGCGCAGGACACGCACCCGCTTCGCTCGCATGAGGAAGAAGAAAAGGTCAGCTCCAGCAACCAGAGGATGAGGGTACTAGGCACCATGATCAGGCCGCCTGTGGTAAGGGAATTAATCAAAAAAGTTTTATTCAGATAAGAAACACTTATATAAAGACACATTTTGACAGTTATGGTATTGAAGTAAACGTCAATTTTGACATTAACGACGTTGATACTGGATCGGAAATATATTTCAACATTATAATTATATTTATTTCCAGCCAAATCCCAATATACCTAACTGGCCGTATGTAATCGGACTAGCGGGAGGAATAGCCAGCGGGAAAAGTAGTATAGCCGAGAAGTTAAAGTGAGTAAATATATTGAATAAAATTTCAGTAAATTATACCGGTGGGTATAATTTGTTAGTATTTATGACTATTGTTTAATAATAATGTATGTATAGTACAAAAATAAATTATTTTATCTTTTGTTTCTTGCGCCGTTTTCCCCCTCAGACAAAAGGGCGCGGGGATAGTGAACTGTGATATAATCGCCCACGAGCTGTACATGCCGGGGCTGCCGCTCAACCGCACCATATCGGAGAACTTTGGCTCGATTGTCGTCACGGAGACCGGCGAGGTGGACAGGAAGATACTCGGACAAATCGTCTTCAGTGATCATGTAAATATTGTTGTATTCTATTTTCTTCGGTTGTATTGACGTGTTTTTTCACTAGATCATAGATAAGGTATCTTTTTAGACAGAAAGTAATGGGGAAACTTAAAAAAATAGTAATTAATATAGAAAATTTGCCAAGTGATATCCAGCCTAGTATTGACCCCGCCCCTTTCCTCCCCTGGGTGTCGTAAGACGCGACTAAGAAGAAAT
Source organism: Abrostola triplasia (assembly GCA_946251915.1). Taxonomy (NCBI): domain Eukaryota; kingdom Metazoa; phylum Arthropoda; class Insecta; order Lepidoptera; family Noctuidae; genus Abrostola; species Abrostola triplasia. The sequence continues at coordinate 4,069,879 of OX276432.1, read as the reverse complement.
CCAAAAGATCTCCAAGCCGCTTGCCGCAAGCCTGGGGATTATCGCATCAGCTCCCCCTCCCCCCCTCCCCCCTCCCATGAGAGGCTTTTGTCCAACAGTGGCCGTCTTCCGATATAGAAAACATTCACGAAAGTCTTAATGGTCCTGGTACTGGCGTGATGTATGGACAATAAACATGTTCCTGAAAATGTATTGTACGTACCCTGTGTTGATAGGCGCAGTTAGAGAAGCTAAATAGCCTAGTATGGCCGGCGGTGATAGAGGAGGCTCAGCGTCGGATCCGCGCGCTGGGCGAGCTCGGCCACCGCGTCGTGGTCATGGAGGCTGCCGTGCTCGTGCGAGCCAAGTGGTACAAACAGTGCCACCAGCTGTGGGCGGTCATCGTGCCGAGGGAAGAGGTATGTGTATCCCACAAAAAAAATCGTTTGTGTTGTCGCCCCACATAGGAATTTCACCTGTGTCGTAAGTGCGCTTCACAAACATGAAATATCACATAACAAACACCCAGACTCGGGACAAACATCTGTGGTTCGCAAAAATTCTTGCCGTGTGAGGGAATCAAACTCCTTAGCGCAGCCGTCCAATCGCTAAGCCACTGCGCCGATCAGGTCGTCAAAAGTTTTTATACGTATGTTGTGGCACTAGTGATAGAAATAAAGAAAAAATATCTATTCGGCTCTATAGAAAGTATCTATAGGGGAGCAGCCAACAAATTAGTCAAAATTTAACTATCTATTCTAAAATTAAAATAAATAAAAGTTATGACTGTATGAACTTTGCGGCTGCACCGAAATGGCCCCAGTTCAGCAATTACGCCAGGCAAGTAGTGCCTAACGCTGGTTGTCAATTGGGCCTTAACATAGTAGACCACAGTTAAAAATATAAGGAGAATTTAAACTTTGAGGGTGACTTCATGTATTGAGACGATGAAATATTGTTTGAATTTGACTCTCAATATATTTTAACCTTACATAAAACTCAAATTTTCTACAGGCGATTAAGAGGCTACAGAAACGCAACAATCTAACGGAAGAAGAAGCAACACAGAGGATCGATGCTCAGCCGACCAACCAAGAGCAGATAGCCAACGCCAACATGGTGTTCTCTCCGTACTGGAGTTACAAGTACACGCAGGAACAGATCGACCGCGCCTGGCAACAACTAGATAAGCTGTTAGCTGAGAGACAGTGAATAGAAATGGGGACTGCCCCCTTACCATGAACGGTTAAAACGAGACAGTTCACGTTGTGAAAGCGAGACACCGCTACGTGCAGAGTAATGCGGTGTCTCGTTTCCACAACGTAAACTGTCTCGTTTTAAGAGTTCATGGTAAGGGGGCTGATCGTCTAGTATGTACGTATACTCAGAGTAATAGAATTCTACTTTAAAGCCACAAAAGAGGCATAGAAATCAGGTAGCTCTAAGAACTTGGTTGCCTCTCATACGTTTTATCAATCACTGTTCTCGTGTCGAAAACTTCTAACAACATAATTAGGCCCTTAGTTGTGAAATCTAATAGTTTAAAATTTTCTTTTCGTAACCCATGTTCAATCTTCTATATAAAAGAAATCTGGCGTTGAGTATATACATATTATAATAATTATTATTAGACTAGCCCATTAAGCTAAATGTTCAACTGCTTACAATGCTGGTGCTGTGTATATAATAATTATAAAATGCAATAAGTTAGTCGGCTGTGTTTTTATAAATATCAGTTATGTCTATTTAAATATCTAAAATTATAATATTGTAATAAAATTAAATTATATATATAATAAACTAGAGAATAAATTAAAGAGTAGCCTTATTTGTATAATAAATCTTAAATTCGAAGTTTATATTCATATTTACCACCCTACAAGTGTATTCAAGCTTGATTCCATCTAAGATAATTTATTTAATGACGGAGAAGATATTATTTATACTAATACCTGTATTGTACGTACATTATGCCATGTAAACTCAAGTAGTTATTGACTAAACGTGATAATTTTATAGTATATGCAAAAATATACGAATGCTGCAACCTAAAAAACGCTATTACAAGGTTAAATACTTATTTTAAAGTATAACCTTGTGTTACCAGTCAAGGTTTATTCATGGTTATTTAAAACTACTATGTTATATATCTTTTTTACTTGAGTATAATACTATAGGTATGTTGTGGACCCTGTTGATTGGCATTAGGCTCGTTCTCTATTACATTCAAACTTAAATACATAACTGGTGAAATGTACTTACCTACAGTGTACAGTTGTACACAAATACACCTCTGCCTGCCTATCCGGCGAATACGAGCGTAATGTTATGTTAGTACAATATTTAATTTGTAATCATAATGTAAAAGGTATGTCCATTACTAAAACTGTTATTAAATTACTTCTATCACATTTACCAAATTGTGTTCGGGTTATTTCAAACTTTAAATATTTAACTAAAACTGTACTTACATATTTCATAATGTTTAATATTAGTTGGAATAGAGCCCTTAAAATACTTACTGTAGGTACCTACAGCTAATACGTTTATTGTGCTAGAGATGCAGTTGAGATGTTTCTAAAGAACTAATTCGCATAGCTAAGGGCTTTGCCTACATTGTTGTTTGTTATTATGTTCAATCTTAATAGATAACGTTATTTGTATGTATATTTGACAAAGCTGTAGCGTGCTTTATATCGACTGTTTCCTGTAAAGTAGCTAACATTGATTACGATGGTTGGTACGATGAATACGTATTTTTATTTATATGTACAAATGTTAGTAATTTATTAAAAGATAGTGATTTATATGTACAATTATATTAAACATTAGACAACTAACATCGACTTCAAAAATGCAATAATAACAAAATTATATATTCTTAGTATATTTACGAAATAGTTAGCACATAGGTCAGGCTAATGATAGAATATATTTTTACGTATTATGTAAAAAACATAGGTACCTACATCTTAAATGGCGTTGAAGATATAACTAGCCGCAATGTCTCCTAGAAGCAAATACTTAGTGTAGCGATCCAATAGTTTGATGATGACGTGATTAACATCAAAATTAGAGCAAGTCAACGCCCCCATGATATTAGAAAATTCTGAAGTGACCTACTAGGTAGTATTCCAAAGTTTTTTACCGATTAATTACCTAAGGCGTAATTTATTCTTCGATGGGCGAAATGAACACAAAAATACACACCATGAAGTAGATGCAGACGTGAAATAGACAAGACGTTATTGAAACACACGAGAAGGCAAAAATACCGCATTTCCAACTTACCTCTTTGAAATGTTCAACGTGCACCTGTTTTTTCTGTCTTCTTATCGTACGGTTGATGTACAACCCGGTGTCTGAGATTAAATCGCCTGTTGTAGGCTGGAAAAATCTCTCAAGTGTGCCGGTTTCCTGATTTCAATGACAAAGAAATGGTATACCTAGGCGCGTATTTGATAATAGCCTGTCAATAGGTCACTCCTGCGTCCATCCTTGGGTGCAAAGGCAAGAGTCCGTGCCTCGTCCCCGTCCGTAGTCCGCATCTAGCCAGCTTGTCCATTGACCCTCATTATGCTACACTGTTTGTGGTTGCAAGTGCAACCAATTTATACCTATAAAAGTGTTCTCTGGAATATAAACTATTTATTACCTTTATTATTATCTTAAGGTGGTTATATTTGTTAGGACTTATAATTATACAATAAAACATTATTTTTGTTATATCTTGTTTATTTGTGTAAGTCTAAATCTAGATAGATAACTAGGTATAGCTACCCCATAGCATATATTATCATAAATATCTGAATTATCAGCAACGACATTACAATAGGTATATAAGTAGGCAATAAGTATCTGTTGGGTTATTTATACGGGTATATTTATACATTGAGTTGTAACATAATCGTTACCCAAATGTGCTTATGCATAATTTACTAGATACCGATACGATTTTAATATCGAAATGGTTTCAAAATGAGCACTATCGATATATTAGAACCCTCGACATTACAGTACCTAAAACTTAATGTTTTGTTACTCTACTTGGAAGAGAATAATTCAGTTCGTTAAGATAAATGTGAACATGCGGACGTAGTGTCGATTCTATATAGGTAGGTAGGTACTTACCTGCCTAGGACCCTGTTATCTGGCTAGCTGCTAAAACAGTAATTGTTTTAGACCTTATCAGAGAGCAAGGGAACGGAACTTGCATTATGGCAAGTGGTACCTGTGGTGTCATGAATATAGCAATACTTATTTTGACTGTTTCTTCCAATGTTCTTGGAAACCTTGTGAATATTCCTGAACGTACCCCAGAACAAAAAAGGACAGACATGATTGTAAGTAATAGGCCACTGTGATAGTAAGTGGGCCATTACAATTTAGACAAAGCTGTACTTTAAATAATTCCTTTTTTAAATTACAGGTGAAAATTATATCTTTAAATTTAAAAGACAATGGATGGAACACTGTATTGTGCCACGGGTATCTGCCCGACGACTTCTATCTGAAAATTCAACCTATATCTTATGCATATACTCTATTGGATGACTATGAGCCAAAAGATGATGATGACGACGAAATAATACAAATCCACTACTACTCGAATTTTATAATAATTAACTGTCAGGACTTTAAGGGATATGAAGAAAGTTTACTGAAATTGATGAAATCTTTAAATTGGCACCCGCTAGCTAACATTATTGTATATTATCACAAGGAAGAAGAAAGAGAAACAATAGCAAAAATATTCTTCATATTATGGTTTTTCAAAGCCATTAATACAATTATAGTACAGTACGATGATTCGCAACAAACTTTATTCATATCAGACTACACTCCATATGTTACGAAGACTACGTCAGTGGACTATCAGTTTGGTTGTTGGACTACAAGAAAAATCGGTATGCCCGTTTTTGGGTTTGATGAGGGCTTTACGTGTGAAGAAAAATGTCTAAACGTCACTTTACATTCAAGGCTAAGAGCTGAAAATCTTGGTACATGCATTGGTTTCAATAAAAAAGCTATTTCGTACAACGCAATCGAGGAGCTGACAAGTATCAATTTGTTTGATGATAAAAGCAAAAACTTTAACGGTTTTATGTTTCGGGCATACGCCACTGAAGTAGAACCATTTTTTACCATAGCCGTGCACGAGAATGGAACAAACACGATCCATGCTAGAGATGGAGTTATATGGAACACCATGTCTCAACTTATGAATTTTGCCATTGATCTATCGCCTAGCGTAGATGTTATGAAGAAACCATTTGATTATGAGTTGAATATTGAACAAATATTCGCTTTTTCTCGCAGAAGAGGAGATATATATTTAATCCCTATTTATATATTTGATATTATCGTAGTGGACATTGATTTCACCTTTCCATTTAAGCAGAGTGGAGTTTGTATTTTGTCATATCGTGCCGGATTTAAAACGACAATGTTTGATACAAAATCTCTAGAAACCAATTACAACATGATAGTTTTATTTGTGGCATGTTTTATTAGTATTTGGATTACCTTTTCTCTTTTCAAAGGCGAAGAGAATGGACGTTTGACGCCAGATCAAATAGGGAAAGACCTTATGAATACCTTCAGAAACATTTTATCAGTAAATCTCCACAAACCACCAAAACGACAGTCTTTTCGTATTTTCACAGCAGTCTCCATATGGTGCTTTTTCGTACTAAATTTCTCAAACCAAGCAACAATAATATCGTTTTTCACAGCAGTTAAAAGAGGTAAAGAAGTGGAAACTTTCGAGGATGTTATTGAAAAAGGGTACGTTATTGAAGGCATGGCTTCGCCCGATCTATTCCTTCCAGACACAGAGGATAAGTTTAAAAGAATTAGCCAGAGACTTGTTGCTGAGCGCGATATATTCGGATGTGTGAGGCGAATGAGTAATGATTCTCTTCGCTTTTGTCTTGTAGATTGTGCTATCGGCCACTACGTGGAAAGAAACTGGCTTAATGAAAAAGGCGAACAGTATTTGCATATTGCTAAAGATAGAATGCACAGTCATTATTTAAGTATGATATTGCCGAGAGATTCCCCTATAACTGAGAGATTTAACAAATACATGATGACGTTTGTAGAAGCTGGACTAATAAGGAAATGGGAAAAATACAGATACACAGATATAAAGCAGGAGGTGTCAATTAAACCTCTAGGAATGGGACAATTACATGGTATTTTCCAGTTGTACTGCATGTGGATTGGTTTCACAACTATTATATTTCTTTTAGAATTAATCATATATCATAGTAGAAAATGTGTTACAAATTGTTTGAAGTCTAGTCAATATTAGAAAAGTTACTATTTAAATGGTGAAAACCGGCCACCACGGAGAAGTAATGGTCATAGATTTCCTTTGTCGAGTAGTGTTGTCTTTTTATGCACAAATAAAGCTACAAGTACTTAATTCATTTCATTATTCCTTTTGTCATTTTCAGATACAGGATAACCCTAGTACTTATTCAAACCAATTGCAATTAAAAGTAGTAGTAGTATTTAAAAGCGACGTTGCCAGCCCGCCAACTTTGCCAACAATTTATAGTGTAGGATTAAGCACGTAGGTAACTAAAACATTAATGAATTTTCAAGCAAAAATAAATATTTTTATGAAAAGAAGAAATATTCATTAACAATAAGTAATGAACTAACTCGGTTTATTATTTAGCTGAGTCAATGCTAGTGTGATGCGTAGAGTAGAACGTATTAGAATAAAACACATAACCCTTCCTTGGCAATCGGGTAAAAATTGGGTGGTTTTCGAAACGTTCTGTGTGTTCCTCGATGTTCAATGTGCTGTGCTTAAACTACAGATTATGTACCTACTTAAACTTAAGGGTTGAAAGAACTTTTTCTATTTAAAAAAGTACTTTTTTCCCTGTAGAAAAGTAGGTACCTCTTGATTCGATATTTTAATTATAATTTGACATGGAGAATTCAATGTTACCTGTATTGTATTTCCTAGTTATTAACTTATACAATTAAGTAGACAATTTCTATTAATTTGATCCATGGTTATAATAATATTTATAATTAAGATTGTAATGAATATAGTTTATATTTAAATTGATATAAATTTGCTGTCTTACCAAGAGTTCCATAAACTTTCATTTTTTAAAAGCCTGGCAACACTGCTGCTAATAGTTTATGGGCGATTCATGGTGGAAAAATTAGTCAACAGTTTTTTAAAATAACATCAAAATATACATGAAACGGCATGTGTTGAGCCATTTAGTTTAGTTTAATGGGAAACTCGCATAATAAACACTCTCAGCGCATAAACCAAAAGCAATCTACGCATTCAGACCGCGACGGCCAGGCGTTCACAAGTCAGGTAAGTGATGAAACGAAAACTTGTCATTCTCAGCTGAACTCACGTAGCTGATATTTTTGTAGATAGACACAGGTTTTCCGTAATTTTAAGCTGCTGCGCAGTGTGTTTTAGACATCCTTTGTGTAGAAAAGTTAGTGAATGTTAGAATCGTTATTATGTCTATTGTTTGTGTCAGTTCTTTGTTACCCCTAAAGCGCATAATTTATTTTTGTATATAGTTCAGTCTCTCCCATTTCGTGGGCAACCTCAGCGGGCGTTCCTTCGTCAGTGTTACGAGCAACCAGTCGGTTTACAGCGCATCGCGGCCTTGGTCTCGCGTTTCGAGGCGAAGGTTAGTATACACTTCGTCAAAACAAACAGTTTTCATTATGAAGACGTAAATGAATAGCGCCAGTTTCAAATACCACGGCCTTTATCTGCTTATTAATTAAATATGCTTGTTTACTTAATCAAATATTAAGTTTACATTGTCTGTTTAAGTTAATATTCTTTTCATTTTACATTTTTAATGAAATTAATAATAAGATCAACATTGAATTTTTATATCCATTCAATACTATATTTTATCAGTAGGTGTGATAAGATATTGCTTCAGATATTTTGTTAACCATGATTAAGGTAACTTGAAGTCATGTGCATAACAATATATAAGTTTGAATACATTTTATGAAAATAATTTGTTTGCAAAGGGAAAGTAGAATGAATGACAATGCTTTATGTCAATATCTTGTGGCTACTGAAACTTGTGTGGCTATATTTATTTGTTTTTTTCATATAGAAACCTTGATAACTTACCAAGCTAGCATAAAAATACTGCTAATTAATGTGATTCATTGTAATTACAATTGTTAGTTCCACAACGTGTTGTACGACATAACTGTTCCTTCCTTTTAGTTACTTCTTTATCTTGAATTTAGAATAAACTGGTATAAAAAAATACATAGAAAGTACAAGGAAATATATATTGTAATAAAATCTAATTGAAGTTTTTACATTGAACTTATGCTTAATCTGTGGAAAATCTAATTACACACTACTTTTGCATAGAATAATATATTGATTTTCAGTTTTATATTTTTATTCACCACAACTTAGTTGCACATGTTAGTTGTCAAAATGATAGTCATATTTATTTATAAAGTCATGCCTGTTTCCCTGAAGGGTAGGCAGACACCACGGCTTTCTATTTGCTACGATCCTGGCATACTTCTTTCGCTTCATTCACACGCATCACATTCCTCATACACGCTTGTTGGTTGAGGGTAATCCTCGCTCCTCATTTATGTACTAGTTTAAAAGTAAATTAACTTAACCATACCTTAACCTACAAGTATAAAATTATTTTAACATTTTGTATCATAGCCATAGAATACTATGTATTCTCTTGTATCTCAATTTGCGATATATTTTATTGATTGCCCAATTAAATGCATACAAATATTATAACATGAAGTGAGATGTACAGCGGCTAACTTAACTCGGAATTCAGTTTTCTAACAGCAAACCTTATTAATATTATATTAATTAACATATAATACTTAACAATTTGACATATAGGTTTTATCAGTTACAATGTGTGTGAAACATTGAATATCCTATGTTGATTACAGAATAAACATGGTATAATACATTTAGAAGATAAAGTAATTAAAGTTAGTTACACTTAATTCATAATTATTTTTAATTCACACTTCATTCTGAAGACAGTAATTTTATTTAATTATCATATTAAGTAGCAGTATACATATATCGTAATTCAGAATTTTATTATTGTTTGTTGTTCTTATCTCAATTTCATGCTTTAGATTTGTTATATACCTAAGAGGTGGGGTTATAGTGCCAGTTTATTGACAAAACTATATATTCCAGATGGAATGACTCCACATTAAAAAACCCATTAGAAGCTAGCAAGACAGCCTGGCCTGTGGCTCACAAAGAATCAATCTTCCAGCCTGAATTCCCCATCACCACCGATTTACTTCAGAAAGACTTTCAGATCGAAGAGACTATAGCCAAAGGTGCATTTGGTGAAGTTTATAAAGTGAAGAAGATCAGTGAAGACAAAGAATACGCATTGAAAGTGCTCAGTAAGTCACAGGTAAGAGTTTATCCAAATAATATCATGTTTCTTTTTCTTTTAGGTCTTACCAATATCAATGTCAGGGGTCATCCATTAACATGTGACGTTTTCCGAACTTTTTCAATCCCTTCTCCCCAGTGTAGTCACTAATAAGGTTAAGACTAACCTCACCTCCCCTACAAATATCACGTGTTTTTTTTGGTACCAAGTAATTTTCGATTGAGCTCGTTATTTTATACGTAGTGGCAGTCTCTGTTAAATTTCGATGATACGCGCTTTCAACGAAAACATTAATACTCGTGACAAATATCTCACTACCCATTTACGATCTTCACGTGATTAATGATGAACCGTAAAGGTAAAAATACTGTAAAGTTTCTTCAGCCCATTTAAAAAAAGTACTTGTATAAAGATGCTTAAATTTATTGTAAACAGACAAAAAAATCATAACATTCCTTGACACGCAGCATAAGATAAGAAATCATCCACTAGACATAACATAGATCTTTATCTTTGTTGTATTGTTAAACAAAGTTGCTCTCAAGCGAACATGCACCAATACAGGCACTTACTTAAAACTAAATGTCTTATCTTGTTTGGTTTTCGGAGTTTCTTAAAGGCTATTTTTTAAAATAAGCTTATCGATACAAATTTATCAAGTTATCATCAGTTTTAACTGAAGATAACCTGCGTGGAATTCCCCGCGTTTTAAAGCGATGAAATAACGTTAAATACAGGTATAACACCGTATCTATCTATGTATATGCACGTATTACCGATAGATTCGTTCTAGTCATTTGGAAAGTCTGAAAGTTTTGGACTTTAAGACGTGATTTTGCCATTCGTCTGTATCAGATCAACATGAGCCATGCATTTAGACTAGCTGCAATTTTATATAGAGCCAACCTACCGAGGTTGCTTTGTATGAGCAATGGAATATCGCTACAATTACAGGCTTTAATGGTTTACAAAGCGAACATGGATATCAATAATTATGAATACTCTGACTGGCACGATAACTTGGTGCTTTCAGTGTATTCAGTGTATTTATTCAATATTATTACAATGAAGTATGTTATTAAATTAATTTTCTTAAGTACACATACATAAGTTTGTATCAGGTAACTGACCTACAAAGCGTTGGACAGCATGATTGTAAAAAATACTTACGTATAATGACATAAAAAAGAACAGTCATGATGTAATGTACAATTATAAATGTGTGCTCTCATCTGAAGCATAGTCTCTCCATCATTCGTTTTTTTTCCATACCAATCTATTTAATATCTATTTTCCGATTCTCAGTCCCGCAATATCCTGGTTGAATAACTCTGTAGACTTAGGTATGTACCTAAGTAGTGCAAAGGATTTGAAATTCCTCCGTCGATTGCCTTGCTTGGGTGCTTTATTCATCGTCCGCTCACTGTTGTTGATACTAAGTAGTTGTTTACTTAACTATAACTTTCCCTAAAAGAAGTGTGAATATTTAAATACATCTTTGAGCCTAATAGAAAAAAATGTGGCAGCATTATGCGCTTTTATCTTGAATCTCCTTATCATTTTGACCCATATGTAAACTTATTACCACTAAATGTGTTTCACAGCGATAAGCCACGCATACTACTTAATGCCTCTTATCACTGATATTTCGTCGCTGACTTAAAGTTATTCAGTTCGCGACTTGTGATTCGTGGCTATCGAACAAAACGATCTATCGACCACCGTTTTTTCATTGATACCTGTTCGTGCCTTTGAGATATCTTGTCTATCATCTATCAAATCAAGCGGTGTATTGACCAACTGTCGAAAGCACAAAATTTTATAATATCATACCATTTTTTATATGACTTGAAAAGAAATTGAGTTTTACATAACGAGCTACTTACCATGATAAACAATATTGATGCTACATATCGCGTTGATATGATGATTGGTTTAAAATATCAGTGAGTAATAAACAGTTGATCCGTGTTGCGGGCATTCGTGTGGAACGAACACGGTCTTCCCTATCGCGTCTTCGTCTGTGACACATGTCTGCCGCATCATTATAGCTCGTAGATACCCACACAATGTATGTTAGGAATTAATGATAACTCGTGTACGACTGCTGATTACTAACTAAATGTTGGGCAATTTAATTTTAAGAAATAAAGAACTAACGCGTCAATGCAATAAGGAGGAACTTTAGTAATCGTCATTTTCAAATCAGTCTATTTCTATATTTTTTGTGCGCAATTTTATTTACGCAGTAGGTAACTCCTAATCATTTAACACAGTCATTGTAATAGAATTAACCACTTGAAGCAAACTAACAGTATCTTGTTTACCTCTTTATACATTTTCTTTTCCTGCTTATAATTTCTAATTCACATACAAATCAACGTGCGCAAATTATTTCAGATTGTGAACGAGAGTGCTGTGCGTCAAGTGAAAGAGGAGGCGCGCATACAGGCGGCGTGCGGCCATCATTCCTTCATAGCGGGCGCTGTGGCCCGCTGGCAGACCAAGAAAAGACTTTACATTGGTAAGTGTTCAAACACAGCTGCGACACTCACATTCATTATCTTACATATCCAAGCAGACGATGATAAAATATGATAACAGACGTGACAATTTGTTTTTAAATATTTTATCTTCGATTTAATCAGTGTAGGTCAAAATACTTGCTATGCTATAAGGTGAATGCATTACGTTTCCCAGCAGTAATCAGTAGCGGAAATATTACTTTTTATAATTTACTTGTAATATGACAGAAATATGTTTTAAAAATGAAGTACAATACAAATGTTGACAGTGTAAATATTAACAAAACTTTGCCCTGTCTGCGTAGATGTAGCACATGTGAGACCTGTGATAGTCACTTAGTTGTTGGATGACTGCATTATCTTACACTCTAAATATAGTCTACCAGGCATGTCACGGACACTCCGACTATTGTTCCGTCCTCAAATCCAATTTGTTTCGAATTCAACAGGACGATCCAATTAATGAAGTTTTGATTAGGTACCTACTACTGCGAATAGAAAAATTGAACAGGTAATTCTTTGCAGCTGACGCGAAAAAAACATAGTTAACCCCTTTTCCATTTCCGCGGTCACTTCCCATGTTAATTAGCTGAAGTCATCAGCAGTTTTAGCACGTAAAAAGTTAATACAACGCTTGAGTGACGAGTGCTAGTTAGCTTAGCGGTCACCGAGTCAACCTGTATTAGAGATGCGGTCAAAGGGTTAATTTGTTCACGGCGGAAGTAACATTAGATTAACTCTGCGACTGATAACGCGACCTAATAATAAAGGTGATTGTTCTTGATATAGCTGTACTGTAACGACTATCATTTTTATCGGTTATGTTTACCTTGGTGTTGAGAGTTTCAGACTGTTCACCTCTTTGGTACGCCACTTACGGTAGTACTAAAACGAGGTCGCGACTCACCCATTGTATTTCTTAATTCTAATCATATTGACATTGTTTGTTTAATTTATTGATTGAGGTCGCTTATCGGTTAGGTAATTTGAACTGGGTTTGCTAGAGATCAACTTGACTATATGCTAATTAGGAACGTTTGGGTATAAATTATTATCTTCTACGCAATATCTGCCTAAGGCTATCGATAGATAAGCTTGGATTTATCGCATAGGACCTATTTTATATAAATAAATGATTATAATCATAAATATATATTTAAAAATAAACTGTTTTATATTTGTTTAAGTAACTGTCTTAGATATGTTAAGTAGGTACATAATTGTGATAAATATAATATTATATATATTAGATATTTTTAATGTCGGTGGGCTGTTGTATTGGTAATTCGTAATACTACGAGAAAATATGTTTTAATTTTTTTTTTAAAGGATCTCATCACCTACACAGATAATAAAGTAAATAAAAATAAAGTGGCATGGTTGTCCATCCTATTTGTTGACTTTACTCCTATCAGTCTTCATTAGAATCTCTGTTACAGTTTCAGAATACATTCCTGGTGGAGAGCTGTTAGCTTTACTGGACAAGTACGGCAGGTTACCCGAAGAGCTTGTCAAGATTTTAGTTGCAGAAATTGCTATAGCTATCGGTGAGTTTATTGACATTATTAAATTCTATTTGCAAACAAAAAATAAATTTCAAGTGTAACATACATGAATGTTTTATCTCTTTCCAGATTTCCTTCATAACGCTGGCGTTATATACCGTGACTTAAAACCGGAGAACATACTTCTCGATTCTGATTACCATATACGATTGATCGACTTCGGATTGTCCAAGTGGTTGTCCATCGGTTCGCGCACAACTACGCTTTGTGGGACCCTCAAATATATGGGTAAGTTGAAATATATATTGAGATCAAGTCATTATTTGCGGCAAAACTAAAGCTTGATAGGAAAATATATAAACGTAGTAGGGTGACTAGGTTAATTAGTTTTAAATATCTCGTGAAACTAAAGCGGTCATTCTCCATTTCAGTGCGGGAGTTGACTCGTTTCATAATTTAAAAATGGCACAGTGCATCGCTAGCTCCGTATCCGTCGCGCGTCTGAGCCAGGGCAGCCGTCAGTAGCCGCAGCCGGTTAGCGTGATTATGTCGATAGTAGCGGCGAGCTCTCGCGCGTCGGCCCACTGACGCCGGCAATATGAATGCTCGAACTATCGCGTTCGAACTGTCCATGGAAGGCAGGCAGGTGGACGAGGTGGTCGCTTGCATCTTCCACACCGTCCTGTTCCACCGCTCCAGCGGCAAGTTCACGTACAACAACGAGGAGAGCTACTCCATCCGCACCGTGAGCTACGTGGACGTGGACTGCGACTTCATCGACTTCACGTACGTGTGCTGCGAGTCGGCCGCGCTCGGGCGCAGCGTGCGGCGCGACATCTCCGACTTCTCGGCGCTGCTGCGCGGCGTGGACGCCAGCTCGGCGCCGCCGCGGGGCTCCATCAGCCTGGAGTTCTTCCAGAAGCGCCGCGCGCGCTGGCCCTTCCAGCCCGAGTGCGTGCCCTGGGAGGTGTGGACCGTGTACTGCGAGCTGGCCGAGGCGCGCTCCGAGCACGACATGCAGAGCAAGCACGAGAATGTGGTGGAGATGCTGCAGGACAAGATCGTGTTCATCACGGAGATCATCAACCGCCACGAGTACGTGCCCAAGATGCCGAGCCGCTCGGACGCCGACCTGATCTTCGACACGTCATACGCGGACATCCAGCCCTACCTGTTCAAGGTGCACTACAACCTGTCGGGCGCGCCGCCCACCTCCGTGGGCAACACGGTGCGCAAGCTCATCCGCGACACGCTCTCCTTGTGATGCTCGCACGACACGTTGTGTTCGCTCCCTGTTACGAGGCTCTCGATGGCGAGGATTCTATAGTTCAAAACGTGTAGTACCTGCGCCACGAGCGAGCTAAAACACCAATTTTTATAATCTTTTGAAGCTAACAAAAGTATATTCATGGAGATAGGCGAGATCGCCCAATGCGGTACATATTATTTTACTAAAGATTTTAAATTGAAATGTGTGATTTATTTTTACTATGGACATGTGTGTATAAATAATCATATTGATGAATGTAATGTTTACCTATTTAACCTGTATTAACGTTTTGACAATACATAACATCTGAATCTAATATATCTGTGTCATTTATTGTACTTATGCTTTGTTTGTTGCACAAACGTTTGTCGTAGTTATCGTTGCAATTAATGTGTTGTCTTATGATATTAATCAGGTAATAACTGACTGTTAGCTTGTACTAAACCTTTGTGTTTCATAATCGTGTAGGTCTCTTTTCTATAACAAATTCAAGCTTATCTAAAATAAAACAGTTGGGGTCTTTAAACTTAGTTGCAGATAACGCGATCGTAAGTCCCGCTCGTGTGTTCCCCGTGCGGGCATGAGCCGAGCCCTAAGTAAACGTATTTAACAAGTAATATTTTGATATAATCGAAGATTTTGTCTGTTGTAATGTTAGTTTTAAATTTAGTTGTAATCAGAGCTATGACTCGGAAGGCTGGTTAATGTGTCCATTCATTTTGTCGTTTATTTAAGCTTTGGATTCGTCTGTTGGTTATTACTAAGTTTTTTATGTAGACACGTTTGTCAAGCATTCACAGAAGTTTGATGTAGGGATAATAGTTACCTAGAAATTGATTGTGTAAGTAATAGGTAGTTTTTGTGAATTGTATTACAACACTCGAGTTTTTGTTGAAAAGGTGGCACTAAATGTTTTAATTCTTGACTACTAACGCTTCTAAGATAAGTCAAACGCGAATCGAGTCACACTGTACTCATAAAGTAGGCATAGTCATTTGACTATTCACTTATATTTAAATAATAGCTTTGTGATATCGCGGATAATCCAGAATATTTAAAACGAAATATGTAAAAAGTATATTGAATTTTAATAACGTGTGTGAATCTAGAGAAGATTGAATTATTATTATATAATAGATATTACGACTTAAGTAGTTATATATTGTCAGTAATTTTATGGATGTGTATTATAAATATTGTAAATAGCAATGATAGATGTCACTTCAGTTGTTCGAATAGTTCAAGCGGTTTGTTGAGAGCTTTATCGGTATATGATGTACTAGATGATCAGTGATTGTTCTATGTATTATGTAAAAATGTTAGGTTAACGCGGTGCGTGGAATGTCTCATGTCTAGTTAAGTGATGGTACGGTGAATAATCAAATTAAATTGTAATGTCATTTAACAACTTCATGTTCTAATACTTATTTTGCGATGTTTCTAATTTCTTTATGACTTTCTGTTAAAGAGATCTTAATTTATTATAGCGCGACTCGAAGACGTCGTGAAGATAATTATTATATACTTGATCCATGACTATTTTGCAACAGATAATATTGTAGGTATATTCTAAACATAGTTTAATGTCGCATATTAATGATATATATGCCAGTGTCAAGTGATTTTAGTTTTTTGTTTTGTTTTGCTAGAGGACCGTGAACTGAGTCCATCCATACAATTCTGATTTACTATCCTACCTCATTTTGTGACTCTAGCTTTAGTGTATCACGTCTCTAGGCCTATCTAATCACACTTGTACCTATTATAAAATATTTATCAGAATTGTTTCGTCACCAAAGATGAGGCTGTATATGCTTAACGATCTTACAATTCAAATTCTTTTAAATATTTGCCTATTATGTTGAAAGATAGTCTTTCGCTTGCAATGTCGATATTATAAATAAATAATGTTACAATATTAAATTAGTGACGGACAAAGAGGTGTTATTACGATTAATGTCGACAATGCATGTGTGAGAGTATCTTTAGCGCATAGAGTTTTTATGATATCCATTTGTAATTTTCATATCAGTGAGTACCTTAAAGTTTTAATGGTTTCAAAATGTTTACATACGGAACGCCTGGTGATAACGACAATATATTTTACTCTATTGATACCTTTCGGTGTGCCTCGTAGTGTGGTATGTCGAGCACATTGTATAATGTTATATCATCGCACTCTCGCTATGGCCTTATTTAAAAAAAGATGTTTTAGAACTATAAAAATTCACGAATCGCGTGTAATAACGGCTGTTACATATTAGAGTTTATGATAAATGAAACAGGAAGTATATATGTTGTGATGTATAAGTTCAAAAAAAATAAGCTAAAAATCTTAGTCTTGTGATATAATTTATATATAAGTGAATAAATGATGAAGTATTTTTGTTGTTTTTTTTTCTAATATTAAAACCAGTAAGTTAGTCATACTAAATTGGTTTTTAAAATATGATATAGCCATATTGCCTTATAACTAATGACTCCGCGAGGTACTTAGCAGTTTGCTAGTGTTGTTCAAATGTCAAATGCTTTATCTGATGAATTGCCTTGCCCTTTAGTTGGCATTATAATTAATATTAAAAACTTGACACTAAAACGCGACAAAATACGAATCAACATGTGGTGTGAACACACCATATCGATGAATTACACTAATGCACCTATATAAACGTATTCTGCCCAAACTTAGTCCTCATCTTTCAAATGTAAAACTACAAAAAACTAACGACAAATCTGCATGTAGTCTTTTAATATACAACTATTCGAGCCTTTTATATATTTGTGGATGACATAGTTACTTAGAGATGTGTTGAAAAGTGAGAAAAGCAAGAGGACTTCGTGTGCTACACGCCATCGAGATGTTCCTTCCATAGACAAGTATTACCTATATGTTGTTATATTAATGTTATATTTAAGCGTGAATGGAGGAATGACTGCGTAGAGCACAAGAAGTGTGAATGCTTGTACATATTATTTTTTAAGATATAATGAGATAATATTGGTGCCAAGTTTACGATAAAATTAAATAGTTTATGTAAGTCTAGATCCAAAAGATAAACATTACTAAAATGGACTAACTTTTGATGTACCCCAAATAATTTCGCTGATTACTTTGATCTGGTTTAATAGATGTATTTAAATAATGCATTTTGCTGGTGTTATAGTGTGGATATTATGATATATTGATAACAAATTAAGCCTTCCCGGCTGTAGCCATGTTATATTAATATGATCTTGTGTTGTTTTATGCAAGTGCTTTACATGCCCATACAGAAGGGCCAGAAGACGACTGTAAAAAAATCATCAAATGATGATTGCATCCAAAGAGTATAAAATCACAATTTAATAAGTTTTTTGTAAGGACTTCTTAGCTGAGTCATGTGCAGTAGACTGGCATGACTATGTCGGGCACCAGTATTGTCTTAAACTGTTGTGAAGTGATCGTAACCTGTGTTATATTGTTACCAGCCCCTGAGGTTCTGAGCCGCGAGCCCTACGGCCATGCTGTGGACTGGTGGTCACTGGGCGTCCTCACCTGCCGCATGCTTACCAATGAGGTGAGATTACATATATTATATGATTTTTAGGGTTCGTCAGGTTCGTAAAATTGGACATCCATGATCCTAGTCTCTGGGAAATTTGAAGTGTAGGTGTATTGAGGTGAACCTAGCGGTCGATTTTTGTAACAGAATGGGGAGAGTAATTAAAATTGATCGTGTTAAGCTTTTTTGGTAAATAATGGCCAGAAAATTTTTAGTTAAGTAATCTGACTAAGTCATAGTTAGTTGGTTGCTTGTAAGTATATTTATCAGAGCAACATATGAAATACACATTTCACAAGTCTCCGCGTTGGATGAACAGGCGCTTGCCTGGTTCAAGCGATTGATATCTATCAACTAAGGAAATATACTTTGATGAATAGTAAAGTTCTTAGCAAAGTATAATTAGCATTCTATCCAATCTTGTTTTATTCCAAGCACACAGTCTGTTGCATGTCGTATAATTATGGAATACATAATTAACCCGAGGTTGTGCTTGAAAAGTTTATAAGGGTATTGTTAGTAAATACATAATCATACATACTTCATCATCATCAGCCGGAAGACGTCTACTGTGGAACAGAGGCCTTCCCCTTAGAACGCCACAATGAACATACATACTTAATCCAGGGTATTTTTAACCTCTTTTGTTATTATCAAAACACGAATTTTGTTAACTTCGAATTATTACCTGCTTTATAATTTTTTGTTCTTTGCCTTTTTTTTTTCTTTGCCATATAAATAAATATTGTGTACATTAGCTATACAGTAAGAATACACGATAAAAAGGTCAGCTATTGGCAGGATGATATCGGGTGCCCAATGCCCATTGCTCAGGATGCGCCGGACGATTATTTGAGTATATGGAGCCTCTTTTTAAGCGTCCTAAATAATTTCGCCGATTGATTTGATGACAAGAATTAACAGCTGTACTGCTGTAGTCATTATACAAAATGGTGGTGGTATAGTGTGGATTGTATGTGTAGGCTTGAACTCATAGTTCTTTAATTTAATGGCAGTTTACATCCTTGTATTACTACTTTGCTGTCATAGAATTCTTTTAACTGCTTTTAATATAAGAAAAAATCGCGCTTTACAATTTAGAAGATCATAATGTACGAGTTTGCTACTTTCGTTGCAAGTTGCTTGGTAGTAAATAGGTTCATAAATTGTTATATTGCTAAAAAAGAAAAATAGACTTCTTTCTTCTTTGCATAATAAACTTAAATAGCTATAATCATGTAGACATGGTAACAAAAAATCGGCGGTTGTCTGCTCAAACCTCCCGTATGTTCAAGCAATTTGTATTGTGCCTATTATGTTGTTACTGTAAAACCCATGTTAACTATAATTTTGCAGTTTATTTATTAGTCAAGGTCCGCGTCATACAATAAATCGTATCTAACAACGGGAAACAATTATAGTTGTTGAAAAGCTTAATTGATTTAACTAGTTTAATTTAGGAAGCCATATATCTCTACTACGTACCTACTGGTAACTATTCTCCTAACGCAAGACATTTAGGAAGCCCTTCGTTACATTCCTTACAACATTTGGATTTCTATTGCATATTGCCATAATGACAGCACGAGTAAATACGTTTTAGCTTTTTAAAATTAAAGTTCAAAGTCGGTTGAATAAACTGTATGTAGGTTTGTTTGTTTGTATAACAAATAGTTTAGTGCATGTAGTACCTAATGTCCTATGTCCATGTTAGTATTCTGATCATAGAACACAGCCTAGACTGATATGAATTCATATAGTTCAAGTTCAAGCCATCGTGAATGTATTAGTGTAGCTGTTTGTTTGTTGAATAGTAAAGGGCATATTTATATTGAATTAGCGGTGTACGGCTGTCGGAATGTCTTCAGTTTTCTGAGAACATGAATACCGTACTTGAGAATCTTGCAATAGGTATGTTCTAAGCACGTCTGCGCTTCTCATTCGATTTATTTTTTAGACGCAGTGTTTTCATTGGTGCTGATGTACTTATGATTGTCTGGTTTATAAGCTTTAGGAAATATTAGGTACTTATAATTTAACCCAATTCCAAGGTCAGCAGCTTAATATGACAATACATACATAATGTATAGTTAATTAGGTATATAGCATTTGTATAAACTGAAAATGTTTTCTGGCGTAGGTAATACGTACAGCATTAAATTACTATTATGTTATACTGCACATACAAATTTAGTCATCAAAATATAACCTTTACATTTAATTCTTGTACATGTGTTATAAATAAAAATACTTATAATTATAAAATATATTTTATTACTTATAGTACCGGAAATTCGATAATTTACTTTGACAAATAATAATTACAACGTAGGTAATTTTCTGTTCGGCTATTTAAATAGTCTCTAGGTCTAATGAATAGTCGGAGATATTCACGCAATCGGCGCGTCGGTCGCCACTCACACACTCACACGTATGCATCGCACGCACTCGGCGGGGGCGGGCCGCCGGGCGGGGGGCGCGTGTCGAGGGAGGTCGACACACGCCCGCCGCCGCTCGCCACCTCACTCACTTCCTATCTAAGATGTAGAAGCGGGCTTCTTGTTCTCTTTGCTCTCCTCAGACGAGTCTTTCTCTCCGCTGGATTTCTCTACGCTCTCCACGCTCTCTTCGGAGCTGCTAGAACTGACTGGTGCGTCACCTGAAGGCTTCTCGTTTTTGTCCGCGATAGGCTCGCTCTTTTCAGGGACTGGTTCTTTGATTTCTGGCTTTTGTTCTTCGACGGCTGACTTAGCCTCCACCGGGGCAGGATTAGCCTCTACAACGGGTGCAGGGGTTTCACTTGCTTTGGCCTCTTCCTTCTTCTCGGACTCTTTGGGACTTTCCTCTACTTCGGCGGCTTTAGTAGGTTGAGCATCAGCTTTGGGTTCTCCGGCAGCAGCCTTAATTTTGTCGTCAACGGTATCACGGACTACTCGCAGGCTATCTTCAATTGTAGTAGCTGAAGTCTCTTCTGTCTTGGGTGCAACGGGAGCGACGGGAGCAACTTCCTTAACAGGTTCTACAGACTTAGCCTCGGGTTTAGGCTCTTCAGGTTTGCTTTCTTCGGGTTTGGCTGCTTCTTCGGCAGCGGCCGGTGATTCTGACTTCTTAGGTTCAGGTACTGGGACAGCGTCGGTAGAGGGGACAACAGGCAGGTCAATTTTCTTTTCTTGTGCAGGAAGAATGACTTCAGGAGTGATCACTTCGTCGGCGATAGCAGCGTTAGATTTCACTGCGCTAACAACGTCAATTGCTTCTTCGAGCACCACAGCGGACTTAGCAGTTACATCCTTAGCAGTTACATCCTTAGGTACCTCATTGACTGTGGCAGCTACTTCAGGTACTTTAGGTTCTGCAGCAGATTTGGCTTCAGGCTCAGCAGCTTTCTCTTCTGGTTTCGGCTCGGCTTCTTTAGGTTCAGGTTTTGATTCAACTGATTCCTTTGCAGGTTCCGGAAGAACAGCCGCTTTAGGTTCAGGTACTACTTCTTCGACCTTGATTTCCGGAACCTTTTCAGGTTCAGGTTTAACTTCAGGTTGGGTTTCTACAGGAGCGCTTTTAGCTTCGGGCTGTTTATCAGCTTCTTTTGCTTCTGGTACTTCTTCAGCTTTCTTTTCTTCTGGTTTTACTTCTGCAGGTTTTTCCTTAACCTCTTCAGCCTTTACGGCTTCAACTGGAGCTGGTACTGCAACATCATGCTTTTCTTCAGCTACTGGCATTGCCAGAGTCACAGCGGCAAAGGCCAAGCATAATAGTAAGACCTTCATCCTGGAAAGACGAAAAGGTACAATTAGTGGTCTGACTGAATAATGACAGAGATTATTGTGGATTCAAATGCACGTCTGCAAGTCGTGAGCGCGGTAAGGCCAATGTTACGCGCCGGCCGGCTTCGACGTTTCGCAGCAATCTTCCTATTAAGGCTGAATCATCTAAGGGCCTGATACGCCGGGGAACGGGTAACCATCGAAACGTCTCGAATTAATCTTGATGTGCATAAGTAGGATGTAATCTATTTATAAAATAGGCTACGATAGAGCTTTCGAAAGAAATTTCTCATGTTCACTTGTGGCAAACACACACTGCATGTGCAGTGAGATCATTCTGTTTTTTCAATTAGTACATCTACTGAAGTCTAACATGTATTTAATGTAAAACAGTATCCGTTGTCGCCTGCATAGTGAATGTGAATATAATTGCACTAAATAAAGAAGTAAATATTTATTTTTTTGCGTGGCGCTCTGCGGGCGGCTCATCTATTTTCCATTAGCTAGGAAGGTCGTCCACCCCGACGGGTTCTATTTTTAGCCTACACTAGCTGAAGGTAGGGCATTAAGGCGATATCCCAAGTCCTGCTGGAATGCGGTCTGGCGCCGCACTGCAAATAGATAACCACCTTTGATGGGAATAATGATCTTAAAATAACCTAGCATTATTTACCATACAACTTGTCATCTTTATAAATTGCCACAAATAGCAAAAGTCTATTTAAGGTTCGCAATTTTGCATAGTCCTCTTACTGAAAATATATTTCTTAAGAGAAATTGAGGTAAAGATACAATTTAACGTTATATTAGTATAATATATGTATTGCACATGATGGACACTTCCTAGTGCGTGCTCAGAACTACGCAGGATGCAAAACGCGCGTTAGAAATATGGATGATCCGGCCAGACGTCGGCAACGCATTATCTGAATTTTAATTGGCTCATTGAATTGAATCGCCAACTAGAATGCAATACGTGGCATCGTATGAATGATTCACACGCATACGCACTTGTCTCCACGTTTTAATCGTCGCACTTGTATCTGCTTGATATTTATAGTTTTAGAAACACATTCGCTCGGAACTTCGCACTGAATTTCAAATTTGGTCAGTCTAGGTGTAGCTCGTCAATGTCATTGTCGACTGTGGCTAGAATTTAAATGGTCTTAAAAAACAAACACCATCTGGACCAGCCAGTCGTGTACAAATAGGTGTATTTCACAAATTTCGTACAATTATAAGCACATTATTATATCAAAAGTCGTCTAAGTATAAAGTTATGAAATGTTACATAAATATCACCCATCAAGTGTTATGTGGTCATAAATACTGATTCAAGATTTCCGTCTTTTACTTTACAATCTTCGTGTTTCGATATCTGTCTGTTTCAAGTCGAGATGATCGTTTCAGGTGTATCTCTCGTTGCACAAGTCAAGTTCAATACGTAACAAGAACCAGTTTTAAAAGTTCTCGGTTACCGGTTATTACGCGTCCCCGTTCTTACTTCATTTTATAAAGCGTTCGTTATTGGCTTTTTTTAGTCGTCCAGTGCGTTGATGAGAAAAAAGATCACAACCCGTCCTTCCGACCGTACATGGTACGATTCAGAAAAGAAAATGAAAGTCGTCGGCGGATAATTGTAAACGGTTTGTTTTGTCCTGATGTTTATTTTAAGAGTAGGTACCATGAGCGAGCGGCTATTTGGCTGTTTGTAATAACTACAACCGTAATCTCAGAAGAATTATCCTTGTGCAAAAGGCTTTAAGTTATAGGTATATATTGAGTGCTAGGATGCGAAGGATAAATCTTCACTTCAGAAATGATAAAGCCCCCTGCAGCTTTGTTAATATTTAAAAGCGCAGATATAAAAAATGTTGCGAGCATCAATTTCGCGAAACTGGTTTGATCAATAAACCGATGAACCGCGCGCGGCCGTTGCTCTGCAGCCCTCCACAGTTGGCGTCTGATTACACTTAATTCAGTATTATTATTTATTATTACTGTAACATATTATTATCGTCTATATTTTAAAGGTTTTTACCCCCGGATTTTGCTAGGCTCCAGCATTAGTCTTACTACTACCTAATCTTCTTACTGATGAGCCAAATGTATCAGAAAATCTTTATCGATCGTTATAAACATACGATCAGAATAAAGAACAACATTATTGAGAAGACACGTACCAAGTGACGCACATTGGGTTCACATGGCGCGGGCGCAGTCTGCGTTAACATGTTTTATTTATGCGATCGTTCGCTGAGTTATTTTCTGGAAGGATATCCTCGGCGGCTGAGGGCAAGGATTGTCGTCCTCCCACACGCGGTAATCTTCCAATTGAAGCCCAGCGCATGCTCCGCTCATTGCGCCAATGAAAAAATTTGCCGGCCTGTAGGCACGCAGTACGTGGCGCAACGTGATGGCTCCAGCGACTAACGAGCCGACACTTTTTTATTTTCAGCTGCAAATTGATGCAACACGAGTGCAGCCGTGTTTATACTACAGAAGTATATTGCGGTGTTTCCTCTATTACTTCGTGAGCGTAGGTTTCGCCTAGCTAAGTGTACAATAATATAGTATGTCCTACAGCCTGCCTAGTATCTCTAAACTTTTTCTCTGTTCAACCTAATTGCGTGGGCCTTGTGAACTCTAGTTATTATTATTGTAGTATAACTTGTCACGGTTACAAGTTTACAACATAATGACAATGTTACAGCTGACCGAGCTTATTTACGAAATGCACATATTTTAGCGCCGATCACCTTATTCGAGCGTAACAGATGCAAATTGAGTATTTTTTAATTTTGTACTGACATAAACATACTATTGTCATTTGTTACTGCCAGTTCTGAAATAAATGATGTGGAAATCGATCTGACATTATTTCGTACAAAACACGTATTGCCGTTTTAGACTAATAAGCTGTTCGAAATTCATAATAATTGTTATTTGTTGGTAACTGAATTACACACTGACTTATGAATGTACAAACAATTCAATACGAACGTCTAAATGAACATAACATCAAAATTATAGACATTTTTCATTCGTGCAACTATCATATATGAATGCGTATTGCAAACTACAGTAATCAACATTAGATATAATATGTTGCATCAGTAGTATTTTCTACGAGTTATGTTTCATCAAAATGTTACAAGGACTCGGTAATGTGCATCGTAATTACTTAGGCACCATAATAACCCCGTTTTCTTTATCTACCAAGTGAATCATATGAGTTTTTGCCGATGATAATCTTAAAGTTTATTCTTCTAGCGTGGATTCAGCCTCGACCTTTTAAATACCTTTGGAAAATGCGTAAACGCGATGCTGGTGTAGACGCTATTTGATGTGATTGAACATTACTTCCAGCATAAGTAGACCTATAAGTAGGTGTAGGAATAATTAAAAAATCATGTTAAACGGTATAATAATTTCAAAAAAGTATCGAGCTGTAGTTGATCCAAAAATGCTGCGTTCACAAAGAGCGATAATACAAAATTCTGCATAGTTTGTTAGAATTTTTATTAGTTACAGCATAATGGACGGGATTCGTGATCATTTGTTGCTCTAATTACGTGTTTACTACGTCGAAGAATGAACAAGATCCAACCAATCAATATGTCACAATAAACTCCTCGCAATAGATCACTATTAGTATGTGGCACACGTATTCTGAAGTAATTTTCATTATCTCATACTACACTAACTATAACCAATGACTACATCGTTTCCACACATAATAGAATTATATCATTGTTTTACATTAACCCTTTATATGAAAGAAATGAAACATCATTCAATTATAATTTGTAAATAAGGTTCCTCATAGCGTCTGTCGTAGCCTACGATATTTAGGTCCTTTGAAATATTCCGCTGCGATGTGACTGCGATTGAGTAATGTTCACGTTTATTAAAGGTTAATGTTGCAGTCCCATTCTTCGCAGCCTATGTCCAGGTGGCTCACGGCAAATACCACGGTGACATCCACACAAGCTTACTAAATTCCCCAAACAGGTTTCACATTCTTTAGATAACTGTGATTATTGGGAAATGTATTGAAATTAACTTCCATTAACCGCGTGTGTGTTGAAATAGTATAAATAATACATACCAGTTCACCGTAAATTATGTACAAATGGTTTTAGTATTATTGTGCATATAAAGGTAACGCAATAAAGTTTTACGTAAAGTGCTTGGATGGTAAATCTTTCTTTTCTGTTTCTATTTAGTGGTTTCTAACGAGATCTGATCGACCTAGACGTAATTTTTACGGATCACGTTTCGCTCTTTCTACAAAAAATGACCTGGTCTAGTCTAGTACATACCTAGTTTATTTTGTAGCCCACTTTCTATAGCTGTACCTGTGCAATTGTGTAGGATTTTTTCGTATTCGATTGGGCGGATAAGTGTTAGTTAGATTGTCAGTAAAGCTGCGATGCATTATGAAACTCTCTCGTACGTATTGTGCAACGGTCGGCCCACGGTTCATTGTCGACGTACTGGGAGTACAGATCGATCCTATCCGGTCTACAATAACATCTCACTCGCATAAATCAAATACGCTGATGTGACAATGGTCTATGATTGATTGTTTAGCTGCAAAGTCGAGCGGAGCAAATGGTGTAATCGCTGTAATGTATTGTAAAATTTTATATTATCCGATAACTAAATAAAACGTTGGTTACAGATATATAAATATTGAACAATAATTCAACAGAATGATTTACGATCTATTTTAAATTGAATCCTTAACTATGATTGCACATGTAACGAGCATGTGAACATCAAGTTAACGCCCAACATAGAATTTTGTAAACAACTTGATGACATACTCTATTAAAGTTTACTAATTGTCTTTATTATGGCAATTAATTTTAATATTGCTGTTAGTTTTTGTATTTTCGTTGATATTAAGTAGTGCAATTGGACTGCTCGCATTATAGTTACTATGTAGGTACGCGTTTTATTCTGTAGCGAATTGTTTCTATTTACTATAACCAGCTGGAACGCACTTAAATGAGTTGCGCACAATAAAATTATTACCTCCGTTTACAAAGATTAAAATGTGCTGCTTACAAGATTCGTTATGTTCAGTTATCAATATTAATTATACATGTATGATTAAATAATTACCGGCGAATTTTATTACTTACTTACAAGTTAAATTATTTGTATTTAATCTGTAAGCACTTATATAAAAGTCAAGCGCGAAGGTTTAATTACAACTCTGAACTATTAAGAAGATATTCGGATTTTTTATTGCTATTTTATAGCTTTAGATATTTTTTTAACGTTTTTTACCGTATCATACGTGTTGTTTCGAAAACGATGTGGTAACATCAGAAAAACAATTGCGTATCCAATGTGAGGTCGCCGGTTTAATATTCGAATCTTGCGAGTGGTTGGAGGCTCGTTGCATTGAAACGCACAAACAGAAAGGTGGCCTATAGGTAGTAAATGAACGGTAAACGACAGCGAGAGGTGGACAGTGCAGTGTGAGAGCAACTTAGGTCAATGCCAGCGGAAGAACTGAGTTTGAGTAACGGCACAGCCGGCTGCGGCAAGTGTGAAATGTCAACAAATCCCATCATCTCACTGTGAGCACTTAACCGGTGACTTAACTTTGACTCTATGTAATACACTTTTTGTTCGATCGTCGGACTACCATCTTATGTAACCTTAACATATTAACTATTTTAATGTCACATATTATGTAAAGCGTTGCATTTATTTGATCAAACTTCATGTAGGTACTCCAAACTCTTCTGACACATTACAGCATATGTTACATGCTAGAACTAATCGATTGATACATTTGCACTTTTATATTTTTTTCGATGTTCATCTTCGTTAATAATTCATTCTTTATTTTTAGAGTGACTTCGTAACTGTGAAGACGTTGTCCGTTATTTTGATCTATGAATATCGTCTTGTATAAACAGCATAAGTCTTAGATTGTCCTTGGTTGTTTCAAATAATTATGTATGCTGCTTCATTGTTGTGACTAAATATCCATGATCCGTGGAAATGTTTATCATTATGTTACATAATTGACGTGACCGGTTACCTTGGGTAGCGTACCTTACTGGTCACTTCGGTTTTTGCATAGACCGATACTATTTCTATATAAGTAGGGTAACAAGGAGCTTCCGCGGATATTTCCATTATGTGTAATGTGTATTACAATGGTTTATGGGCGATGTCACTTACGGAAACGTACTGCGCAAATCATATTGGTGCTTGCGTCACACTGGGTCGACAGGAGCGTATGCAAACTAACGCCACGCCAGATTTATGGAGCACGGATGTGATAGTTTTGCTAACTATTCATGTCATTCGTGTACCGTGGCTTTATCGCCTATTGTTAACTTTAATTTTCGGATTGTTCTCTATGAATGTAGGCGCCATTTCTATCGTTTATTAAACAAAGGGACATAGGTGTTTGGCTAATCTATTAACTACGGCACCAGCTATTGTCTTTCAGTTCTTACCTATATGGCAATGGAAGAATGCCATGATAAATGGAAAAAATATACCTCGATTGTAAATGCCAACATAGTTTTAAAATAAAATTCTTGTAAATCTGCATTTTATACAATGTCCTACAAAAATTCTTATGTACTTCTGTACGTCACTGGTATTGTGCGTAATAAAAATCGTTTTTTTATTGCTTACAACTTATGAATGCCACCATGTCCCTTTAATTATTTTTTACGGATCTATAGTTATTTGAGTGAGGGTGAGTCATGGAAACAATTTAATTTTTTCTCCGGTACGCGGTCTCTCGACGAGCGGTAGGTTTTATTAGCAAGATGTTTTTATCGTAGTTTTGTTTCGCTCCAGTCAGCTAGCGGGGTCATTAGCTACTCACGACCATCTGTGGCAAATTACCGATTTTGTTGCTGTAATTCCTTATTCATCAAGTTTATGGTTCGATTTATAGTTTTTGTAGAATTAAATGCACGATTTGCTCGTGTGTAATTAAGGATCGCCGAAAATTGAGGAACTATTGCCTATAATTTTATATTGGCTACACTATATTGGTTACTATTATAGCTTTTTTTATAAAAGCAATAGTAATGGATACAGATTGTACCAATTATCTTTACATGGATTCCATCGGCTTATACACTAAAATGGGCTTGATTGGATCTAAAAATGTGTGTAAACTACTTACTTGAATTTAGAGCAATTAGTCAATTTCACTGATATCTTTGATAAAACACCAATAATGTTTTTTGCAGTAAACAGAGAAAGTATAATGTTAATCAGACGTAAAGGGTAATTAATACACAATGTTTCTTGTCGGCGACTGAGTAGAAAAAGGTGCGAATGATTTAGACGATACCTGAGGCTGGCACATCGGGCTCTAATCGATTCACCACGCGTTCGTCTCGCCTGAAGTGACGCTACATGTTTGGAGATTTACTGAGGTTTCTTTCAGGAAATTAATTAGGAATTCTTAAATAGCAGACGCCCTTAAAAACTGTAGCATCAGGTTTTTAGACAAGCCAACATGCGGAGTTTTTCATAATACAAATTTTCTTGAGCCTTGTTCGCTTAACTCTACCTTTTAATATCCAACTACAAGTAATTGAGATACTTAAATATTTCCCCGAATTATACAATCCACTAACAAACTAACACGAACGACGTTGATATTTTGTAAACAAATACAAATTACGTTCTGCGAAGCATTAACGCAAATCGTCAATCTCCGCCTGTCCCCGCTTGTCCGCCGGCCGGGAGTAATCCTGGCCATCCTAGCGTGAATTGCGCTACTTGTTTTATTTATTGTTGGACAGGCTACAACAACCTAAGACTACAACCTGCACTAAACTATAGCACACTAAGAATGCAACTGATCAATTTGAACTGATTACTCGAAGTAGAGCGCAAGGTATTACAAACAAACGGTTTAGTGGTTATTATCAGTAGTTATAGTCGATTAAAATACAAGGAATATAATAGAATAGATTCTTAAACACCTTTAATAGCATTAAGCATACAATTACATAGTAAAATGCGGTTTTATAATAGAGTAAGGGATAGGATGTTACGTAGAGTCGTTTAGTTCGTAAAGCTTTTTATATATATAAATAAAATATACTTTCTTAAAAAATATATAGGATTAGACATTAATATTTTTTAATTTTAAGCGTTATCTATTCTATCGTAATCCTCTAATTCTAACTAGATCGATGGTTTATTAAAATAACGACAAAGTTTAGCACCAATATTTAGCGCTATCATAGTGATTATAAACAGCCCTTGTATTTTAACATGATGGTTGGTTATCTTAAAATAAATATATAAAAAGATGAAGAGAATATTTAAATATCCTTCAGCACTTGAAAATATATTTGCGTATACTCACTTGAAATAAGGTCCTGTAAATACTTCGGTTGTAGGGAAGATGTAATCACTGACACAACTTTTATTTTCTTAAAGCTCCAAATTATTTATTTTTAATGTGCGGTCGCTGTGACGGTCGGCAATGTATTGGTGGTAGTTTGATAATGGCCGTGTTTATATAGCGCGTTCGGGAGGCGCGTTGACATAGCCAATGCAAGCACGCTGCGCCTGACCATCTCCGCTGAGAGCTTTGCCTTTTAAAATATTGTGTCTTTGTTTTACTAATATTTTATTGATTGTTATTAAATATTAATTTATTACGTTTTTTGTTATAAATGTTTCAAAATATTGTCTAGTTTAGTAGGTGAGCTAGTAGAGCTAGAGATACATGCCTTTTTCGATTTTGTTTTTATATTTATATAACGTACCATGTATGTATAATATTGTTATTGTTAAATGAAAGTAAGTAATGATTTGCGGGGAAAATTTATCAATAAATGACCAAGATAATGGATTAATGCTTTTTTCTTCATTGTATGAGCAAAGGCCTTTGCCCTGCAGTCGGACAGTCAAAAGCTGGTAGAGGTATTATTATAATTATAAATGACAATACAGTATAATAAAAACAAATCGAGTGTTAATGTTGAAAATACCAACAAGTTTTAAGACTATTTTCAACAAGTATTATATCTATAAAATATCTTGAGAGGCTACTTGCAAAAGTTAGCATAATTTACGTATTAGTTAATGTCAGGAGACCGTGTTAAAATATTTTCCTGGACAATGTATAATAAGATATAATAATATTTTGTCATTTAAAAATGGACATCTTTAAAGGCCAAGTAATTGATTTAAATGGCACTGCAAATTAAAAGAATAACATGAAACTTAAATAATAGTTCTACTGTAAAATTTACGCAATTTAATTCATATATTATGTATATATTTGATTACAGTTCATTGAATATTTTTTTCAATTAAATGAAACATTATTTTCTTCTCTTTAAATAATCAACATTTACTTTAAATATCTAATATTTTGTCTAAACTTGACTGTTACAAATATTAAAGAGTTAATTTAAGAAAATATTAAATGTAAGTAAATATTTCCCGAAAAAGCAATGAATGAAGCAAAAGAAGTATGCCAGGATCATAGCAAATGGAAATCCGTGGTCTCTGCCTACCCCTCCGGGAAACAGGCGTGACTTTATGTATGTATGTATTTCCCGAAAAAAACCTTAACTTAGTGATATTTTAAGTAATTAATAAATGTCTCTGAGTTCGCCGGACACTGTATTCACACCCGTAGGAAAGTTAAATACGGTTTAAAATAGACTCATTAATAAAAAATATTATTAAATTAATTGCGCGGTTTATCCCATTAATATATCGGAATATTTAAATAAACTCTCTAATTTACATGTAGCGGTATAAGATTCTAGTTTATTAATTTATTTATATATAAATTGGTACCTAAACCGTTAAAGATTTCTTATACTGGTTTGTATGCTAAACACTTTTATATGAAAACACACGTTTGTTTAGTGTTCATTAATATAGGTGAAACAACTTTACAAAACGGATTCTTTATGCTGTTGTGTATTTCTTATGGACTGTAAGAATAAACTAATTTTAATAATCATAAACAAACCTGTGGACGCTCAGAATTTGACCGTAATTTATCATTATACCTATATAAATGTTAGCGTTCTGCGCCCCTTGTCCATCCCCACTAATATTATAAACGCGAAAGTTTGTTAATATGGATGGATGTTTGTTACTCTTTCTCGTAAAAACTACGGAATGGATTTGGTTGAAATTTCATATGGAGGTAACTGACACCCTAGATTAACACATAGGCTACTTTTTATCTCGAAAAATGTAGCAGGTAACACCGCGGGGCGCAGCTAGTTATTTATAATTATTTCGGATCACAGTTTTCCCTGCGTTAAATTTACTTTTAAAGGAGTAGAAAGTTTCTTTACTTAAATGTTAATAGTATAGGAGCTAAGTATATAAAAGATACAT
The DNA here is from genome assembly GCA_946251915.1 of Abrostola triplasia. NCBI lineage: Eukaryota > Metazoa > Arthropoda > Insecta > Lepidoptera > Noctuidae > Abrostola > Abrostola triplasia. Next base: position 4,037,477 of record OX276432.1, on the reverse strand, counting down.
GGACGTATCTAAGGTAGCTCTACCTTCTTTGAAATAAATCTCATTTTATTTACTGTCGTAAAAATATGGTAATTATTGAAAAATTTAGGTATACAAATAGAACACTTATTTTTCATAAAATACCTGTTCCTTATTTAATTTTGAAATAATCATTCGAAAAAATCGCCGCCATTGAATTAGCGATGAAAATATAATACATTTTGTAGGTACTAAGTTTATTATGTTTCTATATTCTAAAAGGGTATATTCCATTTTGCTAAAATATATAATAGTACCTATACAGGTAATAATGGTAATCCTAGGTCATACCTACTGCCTAGTTACGCTTAAAATTACCCGAAGGAACATGAAAATCTGAAATACTGTTTTTAATTAGGTAAAACATAGTAATTGTATTTTAATTTGAACGATTTATGTTTTTGTGTAATTATCAATTATAAGTTAAAAAGAAGAGTTCCGTTGCGTTATTTGGCGAAAATTGTACCTTTTAATCGCAGGTTGAATTAAATTAGAGATATTAAATAATTATCACATAGTTTGGTTTTTTTGATATTGATTGGACATAATATATTGTACATATCTACTGTTGTCCTGTTATTATTCTTTTTTTTTAATAGCCTATTTAGGTATACCACTGCTGGACAAAGGCCTATCTCCATATCGACCTTTGGGCTTGATATATCAGTAATTATTCCATTAAAATCTTCATAAGAATTGTACTTTTAGCGTACACTTCGAAATATGTAACCATGTCTATTGGTAACCTTAAGACACGATTATTAAAAAAACTAGGCATTTATATAAAACAGTTTATCTAATTGATATGAAACCTTCACGTATGACCTGGAGTGTTAACAGCCATGAAGAATACCCACGAGAACGAGGTCTTTAGGTTCACAAGTTTACAAATATTATGAGTTGCTAATAATATAAACAATATCTACATTCTCTGCGTCATTGGGATACTAGAGAATATGCAGATCATATCATATGAGCTGGATTAGATTCCCAGTTTAGTTATCGTAGCCTGAAGTTCAGGTAACCAATACCAATATATTTCATAATTTTCGAGCGATCTGTATCTTCTGGAATTAATATTGCAACGTAATGGACCCTCCATCTATGCTCAATATACCGTGGCATAATGGTAATAGTACCAAAGGTAGGCTTTGGACAGAACTACTATACTTTAGCGTTGGTTTTAGATCAGGTTTTTATATGTAAGATGGTATAAATATTTGCATACCAGTACCATAGCAAAATCGTTTACTGAGATGTGCGTGATTGTTCGTCTCAATTCAATTTGTTGCTATATTAGGAAGAATCCGATGGTAATTATCCTACGTCACACAAGGTTATGTAAAACTCTAGGTATTGCAGTCATCAATCAATCAAAGTCCGCAAACGTAGTTGAACCTTCCCGATAATATACATACATACTAGGATTATCAGTTCTGAAAGGATAAATCTAGAATGTCGGTTATCACTATTATAAGAGGACTTCAACGAAAGTTATTAGGGAATTTGAAGAATGGGCAGCTACAAATGGGCATGGCTACAAACTAATATCGATTTTGGTATGATATTATTTAGCTGCTATCAAGTCAAATTCCTCAAACCTTCGATGTTCAAAAAATCCCCATTATCTTTGGAAGACCTAGAAATAAACTAATTGCGTCGTTAGTTTAGGCATTTTATGCGTCGTAGTAACCTCTGCTTTTTCCCCGTAAGACGAAGTATACAAGCTATAGTAAGTAGATGCGAAGATAAAGGACATGACGGAAATAATCGTCTGGAAAAATACTTCCATTTGGGAATAACCGCTTATCATAAGTATACCTATGTCATTTATCATTCATCCATCGCTGCACTGCGATAGACTGTTTATAAGATGAATCACACCAATATTATAAAGAATCATTACCCCTAAGTCCTATATTCATTCTTTATTTCCGACGAAAATTAATTCCTGGTAAGGCAAGGGTTTTCATGTTCAAAATTAACAATGCCTTCTGCTTATCTCATACGTTTTGAATACACCAATCAAAATAACTAAGCCTCCATTATCTTTGTTGATATGTGTTTACAAATAAATTATAACTATTAAATCCTGCATAGACGAACCACTAATTTGGGTACGACCATGCATTAGCTGGACTGAGAATCCCACTGCAAGAATTCTCTCAATGCTGTATTAGTCCAATTTACTGTAAAATTTATCTCGGCCGCAAAGAAAGAAGTCCACTGCTGGATATAGATCTACTAAAGTCGCCTCAACGATATTTCAGCATCTTGGTTACAGCGCTATTACCAAAATATTTGGATATTAACTTTGTTTGTGTTCAGGAAGCATCTATAGGTACATCTATATCTGACATACTTGGGCGTGCCATTGAGGAAAATGCCAAAACACCGAAAACAGCTCGTGTACGTTAGCACTTATAATTTATGTGACGTGATCTTCCAATGCTTAGTCAGATGTTAGTCAGAATATCTAATGGTATTCATATCGTGATAACATAATTGTATCGACGTTAATCTTTCGCTTCGGTAAGCAGATGTTTTGACTAGACGCTTTTCAGCCTCCGTACGTGATCCAATGCAAATGGGAATTATTAGAATTTGATAGTATTATGGAGTTGGTGTTATCTAGATGTAGGGTAACGTGCGATGTGCGCGGATATCATCTAAATATCACGTTAATAGCTGATTGCTATTAGCTAGATATTAACAGCTTTATTATCTTTAGGAGAAAAAAGATATGGATTGTTTTTGTTTTTTAATCTTTTATAGCTCTTTGAACTCCACCTCACTACGAATTTGCAGTCTGATATCACTATTGTTGTGTTGTCAATGCTATAACTATTTCTGACAATCCTAAAATGATAATCAATTAAATTACACGTGTCTAAGGTGATCGTTCGGTAATTATTTGTCTATTAAAAACACGTGGCTGAACTTGAATCACTGTTAATTGACTTAAACGTAAAGATTTATAGATATCCTTCGAATGGACTCCATAAAATACTAAATCGATCCGTGGCGTCGTGTAGTTACCAAAACAAAGATTTAGTTTAAGATCGTCTCCCGACCTTGACATCTCTCCAGTGATGTGAAAGTAACATTTGGTGAACTACCGTTTATCACTGTTAATAGCGTAACGTGTCCGCTTTATTACCCCGGCCCATGTGGGACCATAAAACGACATCACAGCACGCGGGAGGTCACACACTGCGTAGGCGACGTACACCATACCATATCTCCTTCTACAAATGTTATTCACAGCTCTATAAACTAAGTAGTTACATTCTGGATTCTATTACCAGTTCCAATGATCATTTGAACTTTCTATGCGTTGTGAACGCCTTCGATAACCAACCCAAGGTCATTCATAGACTTTATGTTTAGGTGTGTATCTGTTGGAAGGATAAGTACTTTTATCGGTTAGACTACGTATACTAGAATACTTTGATAAGTTTAATTAGTACCTAAAAAGGCGGAAGGAAAATCGTAAGTATTATATATAAATATGTTTCTTGCGTGTTCGTTATTTACATATACATTAGAATAGATTGTTGCGAAGGATATTCAAATTTGTTTCACCAATGATAAACAATAGCTAAGAAAAAAATCTTAATAGGCCGTAACAGCCTCATCTATGGCTGTATTGTCTAATTCTGCACTGTTATAATTTCGGGAAGAATGACTTGTAGAACAAAAACTAAGTCTTTGGTTACGAACTACATTTGTAGGCGATAAGACAGAAAAGCAAAACTTTGCGTAGAAACAATTTTTTTTCTTGATGATGCCTATTCTGTTTTGTTACTGAGTTGCCACAAAACCGGCTAACGTAACTTGGACGAAGAAATTAATCTTTATGTGATAGTGTATTCACGGGTTTTATTTATATTAAAGTTTTATATACGAAGCTGTATTCGATTTCAAAATGCTTCGATCCGATATCGATTATGCTTTTTGTTTGCTACGTAGTTAATGAGAAAAAGCTAGGTTGAGGTTCGTTACGCAGGTATTGTAGTACGTTAAGATGAGTTCTATTTCCATACATTGTCACAATGACTGCACATGTATGTCTATAACAATCTCCATTGTAGTGCATACCATAATTGTTACACAACTTATTTACGTCATCGTTAATATGAAGGGTACAGTAGCAACCTTAACAAGGACAACATGACCAAACAAGGTACATACTTTGACTTATTCTTTTACTCATCTGCAAAAATATGACATTGTTAATTACCTACCATACCAAACTAAAGGTTCGAGAGCGAACTGTTATTACCTTATATAAGGTAGACAGGAAACTGTTTATCGATGGTTATTAAGGGAAGTAATGGCTGAAATTATGATGGTCATTGAGACAACAGTCGAGCGTTTCCTGCAGCTCTAATATCGAGCTGGCTAAGATCGTAAACACATCCATTACAGATTCTCATCTCACCGTATTTCCTACTGATCTGAATTTCCTTTTCACTCATTCTTAGGTACCTACACTTGTCTTCGTCATTAACTTTTTTTGTGTGTATGTCTTTTTTGTAACGCTATCTCGTAGCGCTTTGATACAGCTCATTTGCGTATTTGTATCGAATCAATGTTATTAAAGTTTTCGGCGTAATTTGCAATATTGTTTTGCTTTTAACAGCACGTTACGTGCGCTAAGACGTGTGTTAGTAGTTTCGTGCGTCCATTGATGTCATAGTGATCTTTGATAAGCATGTGTATGTGTGAAGTATTCTTTGCTGGCTACGGAAAACTTTTATTTGTATAATCGTCATTATTTTATGAATTCGTCTTACATTGTCGGTGGATACCTGTACAAAAATGTTTTTTGATTTTAGAATTCAACGTTCAGAGTCACGGTCAAATGAATAAAAGGTATATTTTTTAATTTTGAAGGGATCTAAGTAACATTTGTTCTGCTCTATCATTGTACCAATTTCTTTTTAAATTAGGGAAGAGACACCAATGTTTTCGTGATTGTAGGAAGCGAATGACAACATAATATATATGAAACCTGATACTAATAATAACATAGACTGGTGTCTCAAATCCATTTCTGAAAATACGTCAATGTCGCATAAATATAATGCAATTATGCATGCAACTTATCTCTAAGCTAGTCGATTAAAATAAACAATCTAATAAAAAACGTACCAAAACGAAATATTGTCTGAATTTATAAAGAATATAAACGGATAGTTTCGATGCGGGCTCACTGACACGATCTCAACATTTATGCCTAATTTCGAAGGCTACGTAACTACAGCAATTTCAATGTTTAATTATATACGTCAATATCAGTTCCAATAGTTAAATCACTTAATATTGTTCAATGTTATACAACATTGTTATTGCATTGTTCACTTATTACGCTTACCTATACAATCAAGCCAGAATATACCGACGCGCGACGTAGTTTATACTGAAATATGTTGGTCACACAATTTGCGTATAATAATAATGTATATTAAGACTTCTGACTTGATTTACATTAGCAGTACAGCCCCCCCCCCCCAAAGTGTTATTGGGTTTTTCCATTAGGTTATTCTCAATAGCAGCACGGAGTCTGGATTTGTGCCCGGTTGATGGCAATAGGCTCGCCCCCTATTACATTGGGACCTAAAACATAACTGGCGAAATGTGGGTGTACTATATGTGCACATCTGCCTACCCCTTCGGGGAATACAGGCGTGATGTTATGTTATGTATGTTATGCTTTAAACAACGTAACATATACTCCGATTTTGATGCGCTGGTAAGGATTTTATATCAATATATTATATACATATCTAATACAATTTTTACTTTGAGGACGCTTGATAGTAAGATGATTCGTAAAATGGTAAAGTATTTCAAAAGTGCATTGATAGCTATTAAAAGCCTTGTAGGCCTAGTAAGTACAATAATTACACGTACATTAATAACTTATCTAAGTTATTTACATTTGTATGTAAAACTTTAATGACTCATAAACATATACTCATACATTATTATCGCATAAAATAAGCTCTACGTAATGGATTTTTTTAATTAGCATTCGTTGGATTCGAAACTGTATAGGCACTTTAACCTTACATCGAATGGATAAACGGGATGTGTGTAATATGCAGTTACTTCTGTTATTCTAATGAAACCTTATTTTTTGAAGGGAAAGCGAGACGCCACTATGTGTACTAGTACAGTATAGAGCGTCGTCTCACTTCTTAAACACAAAATATCCTGATTTTGAGAGTTCTTAGTAAGAACCCTGTAAGAATATTGACCCAAGCTAGTGTTATAATAATAATTGTGTTATCTACATTGTATTCGATTGAAGGCCAATTTGTTTAGCAGGTCGGACTGAAAAATAGCAAGTTTGTTGCCATTACCAAAATTGTGGCCCAGCTCTAATAAGATGACAATATACATATTATAAAATCTACCAAAATATACGTTACATTTCACGTAGATTCGCTAGATGCATGAAATTGCGAAAACAATTTAAGTAGCTGAAGGAAAGTATGGCAACGTTTCATGGGATTCGAACTAATGTGATTAGACTGGAAGATAAAAAATCCATAAAGCTTTAAAAAATCAGTTTTCGAAAATATTAGACAGTAAGAAACAAGATAGAAGTAAAACTCATAGGTATCTACCTAATTTTCAAAGACCGAGTGACTTTGTAAGTATTTTTTATTCATTTGACCTACGAGTGTTTGTACGAATGCCCGGCGTCTCCGTACAATTAACACTTTACCTGTGGTTTTGTTCGAGACTCTTTGCTTTTCTCTTAGCACCTTCCCTATGCTTTACAAATTAGTTAGTGCAAATTAATGACACCAAATACTATTCAACAATTTTCACACCGGCTAGGACTTTGAAATATTTCCTACTGGCAGTCCAGATTTGATAGGTTTTTGCAGCATTAAAAACTTAATAAAAAAAATAATAATTCTAATAATTCGAAGTAGTAAAACAAGTGAAATATGATCAATTAATTTAATTAACGTTTTGTTACGCGCTTGGGTATTTTCCCTAAATATGATGATTTCATAGACGCGCAATAAATTGAAAAAAAAAAAAAATAGAATTGTTTTCGGAATAAGTTTTAATCCGCATGATAGAACTATATACCAAAGCTAAGCTAAAAAAGTATAGGTGCATCTGGATCGAGGGACGTAGAGACAAATAAAAAAAATGCTGTACTGTGTGAAAACCTTATAGCGCTTCAAACGCTGGTTTTAAAGGTTAATACAACTGCATAGACTGCATCACAGCATCATGAATGTCTGTTTATGCTATACAAAATCGAGCCTAAAAATATAGAGGCGTGGTGCAACGCAAGGGTATATCTATAGTGTGAAATCCTGTAGGAGCACTGCAAACATTATATTCAAACGATATTTCACTTATTATGCATTGACTGAACTCTAGGCTTTTATCGATATTCAAAAAGTAAACTGCTAAAAAGTTAAACATATATCTATAGGTGTTGCACATAGAGAGAACATCTTGAATGTATTCTGAAGTGCGCATAAACAGCACCCTCCCTGCCTGTATATATTATGAACACTTATTTTGTTTATTTGTTATTGGAAGGCATATGACGCTGTACACAAGCAGCTACAGATGACCTATTGTGTTTTTGATTACAGGAAAACATCAAATAATGTGATTCTCTTCTTAGATTATACAGAAACAAGGAAAATTGTATTTTCAAGGAGTTAAGTAATTTGATTAACCTTTTTGATTATTTTTTCTATTTAGTTAAAGAAAACGGTACCACTTAATTTATAGAATTGTGTATTTCTGTTGACGCTATATTTTTTGTTGTAGCGGCAACAGAAATACGTCATCTGTGAAAATGTCAACTGTCTACCTATCACGGTTAATAAGATACAGCCTGATGACAGACGGACGGACAGCGGAGTCTTAGTAATAGGGTCCCGTTTCACCCTTTGGTTACGGAACCCTAAAAACGATCTCGTTTCAGGAAGATTATTCAGTAACTTAATTCATCAACATATTATATTTCTTGAGGTACCATCGCTAAGTTATTTAAATGTATGCATACTCTTCTAGGGTTGAATTGATCTAGGTATACAATGTTAAAGTTAAATAACAGTTTGGTATGAAAAAAAGACCTTTGATGGGTGATTGCGTTCGTCGTCTACAGCCTTATTGACTTGAAGTAGCTATTATATTCCCACGCAACTCATTCGTATAGATTTCTTACCACGTTTCTGTAAGATCGGCAACTGTTGTATCTGTTGTTACAACAATTCCACAGCAATTTATTACTATTAAACCCTATCATTATTGCTATTCGTGACTATATAGGAAGGTTTGCTCATCACAATAAGAAAAGAACGTGTCGATACATTTATACGCCTACGTTGTAAGGTGTTGGAATCTTACCGTATTTTTCTTATATTCCCTTTAAACTCAGTCACGTATTATGCGTATATTGTGGCGATGTATATATATTGAGTAATAATCATGTTCCCGCCATGTAAAGCGATGATCGTATCGTTTTAAAATACCTAAAAATGTTTGTTCGCAATTTGCATGCAACCCGCGCCAACCACCTATGCGTCTACGGTGACTCATTTATTCATACGTTGACATTTCAACTTACGCCAATGGCAAATCAACGTCACACAAAATAATCGCTCGTAACTTTACATCAAAGAAAAATATATCACTTGGAGTGTTTTATTTGTGTAAACTTTATGGCTTTGTTGGTACGGTGCACAATGCGAGTTAATAACAAAAGGGTATCCTCATTTTCCTCCGGCCAAGCTTTTTGTTTCTAAACATAATATGGTGGTGTTGAACTTAAGAAACAGCATAAATTCAAAAACATATTATACTTATAGAGTATCAAGTACATAAAGCTTGGCATTTACGGGAAACTATGTGGAACTGAACTATGTTTTGTCGTATTGACATGAGCTCTCAATTGTAATAGAAGCAATAATGCGGGTCGGCAGGTTAGTTGCCGTGTTGGTCTGACTATCTAGTATGCATTTTTACAGACTATTTTGTGACGCAAAATGAGTCGCGATTTTAGCTTAGATTGCAAATATCTGTATGTTTTCTACTCTATTTTGCACTAAACTGACAATTCTAAAAGTAAACTGCTATTTACAGATGTCATTCATAAAATCTTCCGAAGGTCTATTTGTCACTAATTTTAGAGTGATGCAGTCATTCGTTCGTAACTACTTGATAAAAACATTCACGGTCTGCGGCAGACTGGTGCATCATCATGTGACGTTCTCGAAGCTATAGAGACGCTGGTAATATCCGCTTCATACTTCAATAGGTTTAAACAATAACAATAAGTTCTGTAAATCGAAAGGATAAAGTCAACACTAATGTTGCAATCGAATGTAAAAGTTATTGCAATCATAATCCACCACCTATACATCTAAAACTTACCACCTATTCGTCTTAAACTAAATTCCATATTAAGTCTATTGACATCTCTATTATTTGATATGCAAACGACAGGGACAGGTTATTTAGACCTTGGTGTAAAATTGTTTTTTTTTTATTAATAAAGGGGGTAAAGGTATATTAAAGAAGCCCGTCTGGCCTGTCATCCTCACTGTTTTTATCGAGCAGGCTACAAAAAGCATTTTTCAAATGCTTTCTAAACCTAAAGAATACTGTTCTTTAGGTTCTGAACATTTTTCATCAGGCAACCTTATTCAGTTCAAGCATTTTGTACCCAAAAAGGGTTATACGATATGAACATTTTAAATTTTGCAGGTCTTTAAATACAAATAACATGTATACAATAGTAAACTTTTAAAGAAAACCTTGTTTTGACAAAGTTTAAATCGCTTCACAAACAAACTGTCATTCATCAAGTATTTGACGATATGGCAAAAAATATGTTTCTATACATAAGGATAACTGTCGTTAACCTTCAGATGAATTCCACTTTGGCCAAAATAATGCAGATTATAATAAAATTCGTAAACTTTAATTGAAAAGACGACCTTAGGTAGACATCCTTTGATGAATCTTATACAAAGGGAAGTAAATAAATAAAGCTTTTAAGAATGTTATATAATTTACTACAAGATTTGCAATACTCGGCACTCAACAATCAAGATGCTGAAAGGACAAGCTCTCGTCAAGTGTATTGATTAAGTTTATTTCCCTAATCAACATTTTTTGGCCAGATACTGATTGCGTGTCACGAATTCACATGGCACGAATATTTGCAAAGTAATATTGTAGCTAACAAACTGGCTGACTGAATAATTTTAGAACTAAAATACCATCAATATGGTTACCAACCAAGATAGAAGCATTGTTTTAATAGTTACTATGGCAGGCCTAGCAAGCATATTCACAAGTTGAATGTTGTAGTGACAGTGATCTCCAATATACAGTTTTTGTACTATAATAAATTAACATAATAGATTTTGTACATTATGTTTACGTCAGTCTAGTGTTCTCCATTAGTCACATCACACTGCTTTGTAAAACAATTCACGCGTTACGTTACTAATATTTTGTTAATTGAAAAGAATAGGAGTCATTGGTATTACAAAAACAATGCCTTCCAACTCAAAACTTTATTTTCAGATAATAAGTACTAACAGCTTGTTTGTCTTTTCATTGTTTATTGTTTTTAGCGTACGTGAGTGTTTTATTACAGCAGACGCAAATAACGGCTGTAATTCGCACAGAGTACGATGGCTTTTGGCAAGATTTCGTGTTTCTTTTGTCATTAAATATCATTGAATTTTCAACAATAAATTATTTTTTGTAAAGCCGTAGTGATGTGTGTCAGTGACGTCTACGGTAACGCCTTGTAAAACGACGCGACCCGTGATTCGCGCGTTACGTCAGAAGCCGCCAAAAAAGATCTTTCCTTATTATGAATAATTCAAAACTATAGTTTAGAGATGTTTAGGACAGATTAAGGAATTACCTTCTGGAACTAGGAAGTTAACTTAAGGAAAAACACGAACATACAACTCCTCCATTATTTTGATACGCACGTGCTTGGAATAAATTCGTTTGAATTATTATTGACGTTTAAACTATCATTCTAATAGATAATATTATACACTGAATACATGCATACCTTTTCTATTTATAAGTATATTCACATATTTGATGTCGTATATGTAAAATAAATAACTAAAGATAAAATGCTATAATATAAATAGAGAGTACGCCAATTTTTTCACTAAGGAAATATTTTAATATTCTAGGTTTTACTCTAAAACTAAACGGGTGTAACAACTTGGCAATTTTCATTCGGTGCTTACTCTAAAAGAAAAACAATATCAATTTTAGAGGCTTCCTCACAAATAACGTATTATATACATTTACCTTTTTGTATTTAAACCACTTTCCACTGTAATCCCACAGGAGAAAACACAAGTAAATATCCCCAAAATTCTGAATATACTGAAAGCGGTATCGTGTGCCAAAAGCTTAAACACGCAAATATTTTGCGTCATCGTCGCCCAGATATTGCGCAAAGCTTTACGTGGGCTTTTTGTAGTACTTACATGTAATAATGTAGATGTAATAACCTTGAGAAACCCTCTCTAGGCTCTCATTCCAGTCTAACCAGTTACTGAATACCAGTTGTCAGAGTTGTGGGCTACCTGTAATGAGTATCATAGTTTTCGTATAACCAGGAGCGGCAGCTTATCATGCTCTCTCACTCAATGTGTAAAGAAAGGTCACCAACCCGCGGACTGACCGCGCGTTGTATAATTTTCAAGATTAAATCCACTCGCATAGCTGTAGACTCCGAATATACAACGTAGCCCTTAGACTGTAGTTTTAGCCTTTTAAAGTATTAGACTGTAAATAAGTACCACAAAACACAACACAAATATTTTACAGCATTAGCTTAATGTTTCTAGGTTACTAGTTACATACGCATAAATCGTTATTTTTGTCATGTGTAACTATGTAGAAATGACCTGTAGAAGGTTAATTAAAATTAACATTCTTGTAATCCTCTCTGTAACGGATAGACGGTGATAAAGTCGCCATAATGTATACTTAATTACAACCCACAAAAGGTCACATTTACTTGTATGAGGAAACGGACAGTGTCATCAATTAAACCCTTAATGTTTATTCCGCACCTGTTTGGAAATAAAGGGCTTGTTACGTTATAAAAAGCCCTTTTTTCTCGTAGGTCACGTTTGTAGATCGCACTTGATCACGAAGAGCCATGTGTTAAACAATTTATTCGTTTATTTTTAGTAAGTATATTTATCTAAACGACAAAGACAAAAGAATTTATGTCATAATTTTATTCATATGCATAATTTATTTAGTACAGCTTTTAGCCACTAACACTAAATTGAAGATAAAACTATATATATATATTAAAGAACAATACATAATTTATCGGCACTTATGTCTAGTTACGATAAATAACAACACCTCGATATCGTATAATATTTCTTGCTGATGTATATCACCCACAGGCGACATTGGACGAGGTTATTCGTGTCGCCATATAACCTAACATTTGGGTTTCATTTCTACAACAAGTCATAACCGTGGCACTCACACGCATCTAATCATACTTAAAACTGGACATTTTGTATACTGTCCACAGACAAAGGACTTCTGTTATTCTGTATAAATGAAGACGCTAATAAATTGCCTAGTTTTCAAGCAACAACTCATTACTGAGAATAAAATTCACTATATAGGCCTTAAGTAATTACTTTACGGTACACCATGAGTGAGGTCCAACGTCTCAAGCACTAAACTGTATGAATTAAACGCGGCTGAAACAACGGCACGACATTCGACTAGAAATGCAGGTACTTAATTACTTTGTTCCGGTTTACCCGTTAACCTGAGCGCAAACCGTTAATGTTACTTAATCGGTTTTTGGAGCGACTCGACTCGCCCCTGTCCGGTCAATCGATTGATGATTAGACGTCAATCAATGCTAGCATGATTGAACTATCACCGCTAAGTATTCAGGTTTTTGTTTTGCGCCGGCGTCTATATTTGACATGGATTATATTCACGTTACTCGATTAATCGTTCTAAATTTAATTTGAACTGGTGCTACAAATTATGTAACGGTTTCCAGACGATTTCATGATTAGAATTCAAAAAGTTCTTACAAGCTGCCAGAGGTATAAATACAAAAAACGATAAAGCAGGAGTTTCCTCAATTAAAGTCTAAGTTTGAACTATTTCCTCGGTAAATATCGTGTGTATCTCATGGAGTAAGTCATTTATCCTGTACATCATTGTGTGTAATGTACCAAAGCTAAGCCTAATTAACTTTACGCTGTTCTGATGTACTGATTGTACGAACGACGCATTACAAACGTGCTGCATGAATTCTACGGTTTGTTTCCGTCATTAAAGATTAATTATGTTGCTTTGTCCAACATTCAACGGGTTTCCAACATACCAAGAGGTTTTTTTGGTAAAGATCATTCATCATCGCAGTCTTTAATAGAATTTCTAATTGGATGGGTATTATAATGAATTTGCAAGCCTAGTACACAAACCTACCACAGACAATGCCAATTGTATGATTCATATGCACAAGTAGTATTTTTTACTTTAAATATAAACAAGGAAACATCTCGGAAGTAATGACGAATACTGTAGTCGCAAAAACTTCGTGACAGCGTTTACATCTATTTATATGTGCGAGATTAAAAAACAAAATGATAAAGTAAAGTAAAACATTCGATAATTATTAAAATAATACTATTAAAGTTTTTTTTTAAGTTTATTGTTGGGCATATAAATGTTTGAACTTGATTTTGGAGACGTTAAACGTAGACTTTTACATGGCAGAAGAAGAATAACCTCAAACCAAGTCACAGTTCTTGGCCAGAAATGTTTCTTAGACTAAAGCTACCTTCGTAACGTAAAGTCATATCAAAACAAAAAGATTTTTGATCTAAATTGAACAGGCAGTCCTCTTAAAAATGTGGAACCGCAAAAAGTTATAATCGATGCTTCATACCATTGGGGTTTACCCAACTGTCTCTTGGAATCCGTTCAGCTTTGCAATTATGCTTGTTTTTTTGGTCATACAAATTACTATACTGCGCTTTATTTACTGGTTCTGGTATTTCGTCTTCATTATTTAGAGTGTAAAAGCTTTTTAGTTATAGTTCTCTAGACCCAGAGTTCACTATTCATTATAGTCACCAGAAACAGACTGTATAGCTATATATATAATCTGTAGATAACGTTGTGAGTAGTGTATTTGTTAATTTTACTGTTTAGACGCTAACTATGTTACAATATTTAATATACTGCTGTTTGTTATCCCTATCTGAATAAATAAATACATATATAATATTCCCACCTCACTGGCAAATAATAAACAGAATAATACTTAATATTCAAACCGTAAATACAACCAGTAATAGAAACTGGACTCTGTCACATGCCCTACTAGACTAATGAACGTAGAAAACAGATGTAATTGTTCTTGGGCTGAAGTTCCAATATTTCCTAAGCCTCGTAGGTATAATCCGATTCCACTATAATTAGATCAGTTTTTAATGCATGCGTATTTATTAATACTATCGAAAAACAAAGTAGTACCCCTCTATTACGATATAAAAAAAATAGGTAGTTTAAACCAGTTCACCTAACCTTGGAAAACTATTCTAATTTTCCCACAAGGCAACTATAATGATATTACCTGTTATTCTCATGGTAAATGGTCCCAAACATCAATTAGATGTAATTTATTGGTCAACTTAGGTACAGTTAAAGACATAAAATTGCTATTTGCATCGCCCTTTTGATGGAGACGGTCGTCGCCGTGTCGTCGGCGCCAGCACAGGCGCTACGAGGTAATGGCAATGAATTCACGCACTAATGACTTCTTACAGCGATGCTACTAACTGATCTCGATTTATTGGACCCTTCTAGAAGTAATATATTTTGTTTCAAGATAACCAGTAAAACCAGTTTTATTTTTTACTGAAGCTAGAGCGCTTTGTGTGTCTATATTTAATTTTAATGGATTTTTAAAGTTCCCATCTAAATTCTTATTCAAAAGCTTTCTACAAACAGTTACTCGAAGCTTTATCTGTGACAAATTGAACAAGAGTGGTTCACATTCATTAATTATTACGACTTTGAAATGAGTTCGTTACTACAATAGTAAGAACGGGTGTAAAATTGAAATATAACATCGACGATTACTAGCCAGGAGCTATAACTGGATGCTAACACTAACTTTGTGCAAATAAACAGGTCTTAAGGAGCAGTAGAATTTGCACCGCACTTATTATAGGTAATCACCCCTCAAGTTAACGATTCATAATGACAGGAAGGTTGCTTCCGCGTCGTCGAAGCATTTGCGGCGAAAAGATAGACACTTCACGTTCCGCTGTGTTGATGTTGTCATTCATTGTTAAATGCAGAAGTGGGCTGTGGGAGGACGGAGATGAACGATAATGGCGTTTGTCCGTATCGCACAGTATTCTACGAACGATTGATTTAGCTTAGGAAACTGTAAGTGTATGATTGACGCTTTTGATTGGAGCGAGGGATAGATGTACTCATTTTGCTTAAAAAAAGTCTGTCACTCATACTTTGCCAGACCGAGAAACTGAGGCATTGTAATTTGTAATGTTAAGGTGGGTACTATCAATAGATATAGTTGAAGGGATTAGTAGTTGGAGACCGGAATAACAACGTTGTTACATAAAGGATTGTTCGTGTCGCATGGAACCTTCGCTGCGTTTGGCTCGCCCTTCGATGCCTTCCATTAAGCTAACTAGTAAACGTTGACCACGAACATTCTGTCTTTGCGGTAAACAGTCGTGCTTACTTGGAATTTTAATATTTGGGGACTGTCCGGATGAAGCAGGAAAGATTCAGCTGTTTTCTTTTCCTGATTTAAAGTTAAATGCATAGTCAAATACATTGTTCCTTTGTATTTTCAATAATATAATTGTTTAGTAGGTACTTAGTAAATAGAAAGCTTACAGATAAGAGGTAATTATGGTGAATAAAGCACTTTATTTTTAACTTCGCCCCGCGGTATTACCCGCTACATTTTGTCGAAATAAAAAGTAGCCTATCCAGGGTGTCAGCTACCTCCATATGAAATTTAATTAAAATCCGTTCAGTAGTTTTTACGTGACAGAGTAACAAACATCCATCCATACAAACTTTCATGTTTATAATATTAGTAAGGATAAGACCGAATTGCGGGCAACCGGTGGATGGAATTGGCAAGCTGTCGTTCTTTGTGGCGTTCTAAGGGGGAGGCCTTTGTTCAGCAGTGGACGTCTTCCGGCTGATGATGATGATGAAAGATAAATGTTTATGGGAGGAGTTACCGACGAGCCTGTATTTGAAGCAAGGGTATGAGGTGGTTATTAAACACAGTCAGCTTTACCAATCCGAAACAATTACATACTGGCCACGTTTACGAGCCATATTACTCTTTAAACAATAAAATTGACTACGTTTTAGGTGATAACCTCCACCACATGATGCTGCTTAACAAACTGAACTAGGCTAAAGAACTAATAATAAGCTGCAGTCAGTTGAGCCTATTACTAATAATTACACCTCGTATTGACAACACTTAAGTTTAATGACAACAGCTCCTTTGTAAAGTAAACTTGAAACATATCTACAAAGACAACCCTTTTGTCTAGGATACATTAGGACAAAGGATTATGAGAGTAGTCCGAATCGCACTAGAGGTCGTCTGTATTACCCGCAGATGAGGTTAAGTGGCGTTTTAAATCGTCCCAAATTTAGTGTGTGCCGTCTAAGGTCAAACTTCTGCTGAATAAATAACAATACTAAACAGAAAAACTTATACAACCGTTTATTTATAACAGCAATAAAGTTTCTCCACGTGACTCCATTGCATTAAATGACGATAATTATGCGTGTCGTTAAAGAATACAAATAAGATGTAAACACAGAACGGGTACAATGTCAAGGACGTTGACCGCGAGCCGGCGTTACCGCACTCAAGCCACCCTGACACACGTATTTTCCTGCGCAAACGTAATAGTGATTTCGTCTTCGTATGACAATTATGTTTCTGTAAAACTTCAGTGTATTTATTAAAAATAAAACAGACCAATGCTTAATTTAATGGGTATCTCCTAAATATTTAAGTATTATCTGTAAAATGTAAATCGTAGCAAATGGAAATCTGTGGTCTTTGCCTACCCCTCAGGGAAACAGGCGTGACTTTATGTATGTATGTATCTGTAAAACTTTAGCAGCAAAAATGTCGTCAATCTCATCATTAATCATCTGGAAGGCAGAATCCTAAATTTCCGCTAAGGATAAAGTATCATAAAAATATCCCATGGCATTAAGTCCTGTATTTATAGAGAGTTGTTTTATTTTCTTGCAACTTATTCTGAATAGTATAAAACCAGCTCCTGGTAATATGCTACCCACAGGACGCGCTGTTCACTTAATAATATTTATGATTATGGCGTTAAGGAACACGTTAGTATCTATGGTAGACGGTCAGACCAAGCAAATATTATAGTTGCTATAAATGTTTATAAAAAGCCACGTAACGGTCAAGTTTTTAAGCACACTCGCGCTACAGAAGCTCGCGTATCACGCATACAAATATTTAGTTCGCTAATAAGGAATCTAAATGCAATGCAGTACTGAAATCTGGAAACATATTTTTTACATGACCATCTGATAGCATGAGACGGCGGCGGCTGCTTTTTAGTTGCATTTTTTGTGAATTTCTAGGACGTTGGCCGCTTTACGAGAAAGATTGCTGAATATCTAAAGTGAGCAGTCAAAGTATTACAAACCGTTAAATTTTAGACACGTAATAGGTACTCAACCAGCTTTCAATGACCGGATTATGACATGGTGTTTGTTTAGATCACAATTTTTTGAAAATTACAGATTACAATATTAATTTGGTAAATGAATAAAAAAATTCTAATTACAAAAGAGGTTTTGAAATGTTCAATACGTTTTTTTTTAAATTTGCGTTTAGTTAAAGAAAAGCAAGAAAGCTTTTCATGCTTCACGTGCATAAAACCATAGGCTGTCCGCCTGTTATTAAATAAAACCCATTTAAATAATCTGCTGGACTGTAAGTATGTCTTATGGATATCTATTTTCTGCTCGGCTGGCAAGAAGTCGTTCATCACACTGTATTAATATTTCCGTCTGCTACTTACAACGGGACTGCTCACTACTGCATTGTGTATATACCTGTAGTCGTCACAATAAGATACTCGTTTTATTTTGACACTACAATACCTTGTTCAAATAACGGGATAACAATTTTCAAATGTATATAAAATGCAGTACAAAATAGTCATGACGCTAACAAATATAACTTTATACATTTTAATTTACTAAAGAGTGCGTCTATGTCATTATAACTGCAATCAAGCACAACAACGACTATAAAAATAATTACATAAATATTTAACTACTGACCACATTTTTAAACCTGTTATATTTTGTATTTAAGTTGTTTGAAGGTCAATGACATTTTGGGATTCGATAGTGTATGCAAAACACCAGCTCTACCTGGATGCATGCAGAACTACCTTTACGTTTCGGTTTGAATCTGGAAAATGGAGAAGACTTAGTTGAGACATGATTATTAAGAAGAGCTCCACATACATTAACCCATGTGAGGTGAACCTTATGCATCCTATTTTAATAAGAGCAGTTTATGCATATTTGTATCTCTTGTCAAAAATAATGCATGATCAAGCTATGTGACCACGGCGTCCGATGATTGTTTTCAGTAGCAGATTGGTCGACTATTTTGTTTAAAGTTATTATGACATTCAATAGTGGATACAACATTGGCTGCGTAAACGCTAAACATAACATTTAATCGATGTCCTAGTCAAATTATTATCCGGTCAAGCAAAGGTATGTTGCTAGCTTCTAAAACAAACTTCATGGAACCTTGAAGTTATCCTTAGTTCCAGGTTTAAATAAATAAAAACTATACACTCAATTCCATAAGTACCAACAAATTCAAATTTTTTTCGCAAAAATATGGCGTACAATGGTGTTACAGTTAGTTTCACATATTTTATCATGATTAAATGACATGTAAATATTCATGATAACCTAATTAATACTTAAATTATCATTTACTTTCATTTTACAGTATATATATATATTAATTATGAATAAACAAACCGTATTCTTGAGGTCTTAGCTCTATATCTGACTACTTATATAATATTTAATTACGGTTGGTTGATATATTTAGAATTTAGCGGTCCAACATTTTCAAAAGTATTTATAGCGTTACAAATGTGATGTTTCAATTTGAAACGCTTGACGTCAATGTATTCACAATGATAAAAATCATTTCATACACTTAGGACGTGACATTGAAAATATAAAAGATATTTGACAGTGGGTAAATATTACAACAAAATACTATTATTTAGGAAACATTATTCTGTAGCTATTGATCATCGATCACTAGTGGGGGTCATGGTCCCTTCTAGTACTGTCTTTCATACGATAAAAACGAGTGATTGCGCACTCGTCAAGTTTTAATTAACTGTCATTTTACTCAAATTACGACACCGTGTAGAACTTCAGCTAAATGAGATATATTATTTCACCCAATGATGTAAAGGTCACTTATAAAGATCGTCATTCATAAACTTTCCGTGTAGTTATCAAGGACAGTAACTGTATTGTCATTTACTATTACCCCGTGTGATTCAAAAGGTTCTATAAGGTCTGGAATGTAGATAACATTCCGAACCATCATTGATCTGTCTTTATATGGTAAACATCCTATCTCGTCAGCCGTCATTCATTCTCAGCTGCCTTTCTTTTAAGCTTACCCACTTACTCCGTTGATTTGCCGTGAATGCTGTCAGTATTTAATGTTACAATATTTTAAAGTGACAAAGGTGTACGTTCCTTTTATTCCT
The DNA here is from genome assembly GCA_946251915.1 of Abrostola triplasia. Classification (NCBI taxonomy): domain Eukaryota; kingdom Metazoa; phylum Arthropoda; class Insecta; order Lepidoptera; family Noctuidae; genus Abrostola; species Abrostola triplasia. Next base: position 4,017,543 of record OX276432.1, on the reverse strand, counting down.
ACAAAAAGTATGTAGCCTGTAGTGATATGAAAGGGTAGGTGAGCCATCAATCGCGAATTGCAATCATACATTTGCATTTGGTCTGCATGATCAATAACCGCAAAAAGAACAGAACCATAACAGGAAAACTTACCAATATAAATACAAAATCAAAATTAATAAACGTCGACCTATCCGATGGTAACCTTATATTATAAAGAATATTTTTATAAAAAAATATCAAAGTTATAAGATTTTTAGTTAGTTTTTTTTTTTTAATACGAGAAATGAAGTGGATTTTGGCAAGCACCGCGATATTATACACGAAAGACAAGTGTTATTAGAAAAGTGTGGTTTGACGCAAGCTTTAGAAAATGGTATACGTAGATAAAGAATTCATCCTATTGGAAGGCATTTTTAAAAGCAATTTACTACACAAAATTCCATTCTCATGTGGCATTCTAGCTCTAAGCCGTTCCAGATTTTCACTAACTTTATAGATGTTTTGAATATTATGGTCTTACAAGACGGAAGGTTTATCGTGTGATTACAAGCCTATATTTTATTTATTTAATAATTCTTCAAAAGTATATGACTTTTCGTGTCATTTTTGCATGATGCCCATGCTAAGCTAAAATCTAAATTGATAAAGGAAACTTAGAATAAATTTAGAATTCTTCAAAAGTATAAAAGTAAGTCTACCAAGTGTGCCATAATGCATATTTAAATAAGAGTTGATTTTATATGGCCATGTGCATGTGCTATTCGTTTGCATATAGGTACCATGTTGGATATAGTGATACATGATTCCATAGAATAAATCATTAACTGGTGTTAAGTTGACATAGTTGCAAGTGTCGATTTTATTAGCAATATAAATGGCTACAACATTTTTATCTTTATATTCTCATATAGGCACTTAATTGAATCATTAAAATTATTTTGGAAAACAAGATTTTTGGAGCCTTGTAACGTTTTTTATTATTAGAAATTTTAGAATTTTATAATCGCTTTTAATGGTATTTTTATACACATGTAGTGTCAGTCATATGAAAACATTGAGATGTAAGAGTATGATATAAATATTTCCCTTAACAGGACAAGTTGCATTACCTTCTTTCAATTATTTAATGTCTGAGTATCAGACAGTCAGACTTCATTTCAAGCCAAGTTATTTTAATGGTTGTAGAGTCCCTGCATAGTGGTAATTAAGCAAATTGTCGGTAAGGTGGTGTGAGTAATTTTTATTACATTGTAGTGAGAGTAACCAAGATCATCTGGGAACCTATTACTTCAAATGTAGATGCATTTACAAAGTCGAAGCAAATCCTTTTTTTAGTAGACTGATTGATTACGATTGTTATAATGTTGTTGTTGTATACCGTGCCTACAGTAACAGATGGTCATGTTGACCTTTTCCAAACCTACTCATTCTCCTATTATAATAAAAGGATTTTTCTTCCTATTGTAAACAGGTAAATGCGTTGATTGATATTTATAATTTATAAAAGTTATTCTTTTGCCCATCACTGTATTATAGCGAAATAAATATTTTTGCGATATGTATATTCTATGGTAAACGTCTCATAAAGGTCATCAAAATCAGCATAAAGAAGGCTACGAAGATACCTACAATCTTAATAGTATTCACTTATTCTAAGTATTTATTTAGATATTTATACAACCTTGTCCTTGCCTTAGAGCTAGGTTCAATTAAGTTTATGTTTGTTTATTTATGAACAATTAATCACTTAAAAAACAAAATGCTGGCGGTAATTGTCTATTGAGATGCAGTTACACTGACTATTTCCGGAATATTAATTGGTCAGTGCCGACAAAAATAAAGCCTTCCTTGACATGAGTTTTAGTTTGTGTTTCCTTAAACATAGTGCGCATCTAAAAACAATTGAAAAGATTTTCCATGGGTGTTGATTGGTGGACAGACAGTGAAAGTCACAAAAATGAAATACTGTTAAGGAAAACCGTAAAACATGGAATAAACTGATCTAATAAATATTTAAGTGACCATTTCTTATTCACATAAATGTCGTTCGAGTCGTGACCAGACAAAATCACCTTTATTCAAAGACGGCAAACTGATAAAGATAAGATGGTGATTAGTAGTCAGAGCGCTGATTCTAACGGAGCTTTGTTCTTAATTGTCGTTTGAGTGACAGTTATTAACGTATCAGCTGGATGCTACGGAAAAAGAATAAAATGAGCTTTAAGCGCCTTAGATGTATTCTTAATGTTTCGTGATATAATGAGGACGGTTTTATTAATGGCGTTTAAGTTCGTACGCTGTTGATGAACTCGTTTGCTCTATTACGTACATCTGTTACGGCATCAGCATACAAAAGTAGATGTTAAAAGTGCTACTTCTATACTTCAACTTTGTGACAAGAACAACTAAGTGGCCATAAGCAATTTTAATCAATGATTGGGTACAAAAAAAATAGCCATGAAAATTCACGAGGATAAATTGTTATTTTACGAGTTTCAAGCCTACATCAAAAGTAATGTATCCGTCGCCGTAATAACATTTTTATGTGCAACAATATACTAATTACGTTCCCAATCTTTGCTTCCATTACTCCTCCCTCTGGTTAGCCGGTCAGAACTCCCAGCGCAATCATTAAATCGTGCAGAGAGTGCAATTAAGGGGCTGCCTCCCTATTTTTAGCCGGACGAGTGATGTCGACTTTTTTCTTTTCAAACGAGGCACGGGGACGGGTTACGGTGTCGTTCCCCTTAAACCTTAGGGCTCTGAAACCTACGTAGGTTCTGAGGTATTTGTGTACGACAGAGATGGGTTCTCCTGATTACAAATTAACATGGGCGTTTGCGATTGAGTTTGAATTACCTACCTGTTTTGTGATTGGAGATGTTTTGTTGTTTCATTTTATTTTGTTTAAAAATATTGGTGAGCGAACATAAATGATTTTAAGAGATTGTTACGCAACTCAGTTTTGGTTTGTAGTCCCGTATACGCAGAACTTTACTTTTATTTATACCTATAATTAGTCGGCTAGTCTTACCTTTGCCCTGAGTATGCGTTTCTCTTAATTTTTATTCAGTACTTACCTACCTGTCTACGTTATTTTACGTACCTTATAATCATAGCCTTTGTTATTTATTTCAGTATCCGGCGCCTGCGTTGGGTAAAAGAGCAACAATTGACAGCGAAGATGTAACTGATTGCTCAAATAGGAGCGCTACGAATGTAGCGTCGTGTTCCAGTAAGAATAGGTGAGGCGATCTCATTATTAATTCTAATTTCAGTTGCACACTTGCTACTAATTACTTACAATTCGACCGTAACTTAATAAGTAGGTACGTATATATCGACTGCAAACCTTTGTAGATGCAAATGGAAAGTTGTCATTCATTGTACCGTTCCGTTCTAAGGGCCTTTGTTCAACCGTGGACGTCTTCCAGCTGATGATGATGATATATCGACTAAATAATTCGGCACTTACAACGATATAATTCTTGAATTAGTTAACTTACTAAACTTACCAGATCAACATCAAACTCATGTTGCGTTCTTTGTCATGCAATCATCTTTTATTTAGCCGTTGTTGTTTTAAATATGTTCATTGTTCAAATCTACAAATATGCCTTTAAATGAATAATATATGTAGGAGTAGATGTAGATGCGTTTATTATTATTAATCTAACAAATAAATATGAATAAATGGCGCAGCATTTTTTTCGTGGCGCGTCACTGTTTGTGTATGTGTCGGTAAAATGGCGCACGTAAAATGCCCTAATGTTACTTTTATTTTTTTATAGCAATCATGAGCAACGGAAACAGTATATTCAACCAGTCGCAGGCAAACTGCCAGACTCTGCTACTTCTTTGTCCAATGCTGCTCGAGGGTTACTCATGCGTCTGCTAGAACGGGATCCAAGGGTCCGCATAAGAAACCTGAGACAACTGCAGCAGTCAGCGTTTTATATGAAATTTAATTTTGAACATATAAAAACTAAAAAGGTATGTACTATTTCTCGTATAGAAAATGAACAAGCATTTACCAAACATCGATCGTGAGGAAACCGGCGCACCTGCGAGATCTTTCAGCGGTGTGTAAAGCCATGTTAGAGGCGAACAGGTGGTTTATACTCTGACAATGTCATGACACCAGGTTGTTTATCGACCATACGATAAGAAGAAGAAGATTTAATTTTATAATCCTTACCATTTTCATTTTTGTCCTTCCGTAGTTTTAATTCTATGCACTTAATATTATTATATCGTTAATCATTTTTTCTGTCTAGAATCTGACCCCCTTATTTAAGAATTTGGTATGTAGGTATATTCAGGTTGTAGGGTCGAATATTTCAATCCAAGTTAAATAACTTTGTGCTGTTGAAAGTTATTGTTCATACTTTTGCTTTTTAATATTTCACAGGTAGCGCCAAGATCAGTTTTGGAGCGACACTTTCCTGATGACGCTGGACAACCACCAATCTCCAATCTTCGAGATGCCACGGAAAAAATGTTTTTGGCATTCGATCAACCAACATTAATTTGATGCATTACAAATTAAACTTAGCTCAATCGATACTAATAGCAGCTTAATAGCAATTAGTACTTTAGCTGGTAAAATATAATGTTGATTTTCAGTTAATTATATATAAATATATAAGAATACTATTCTACTTGTCTTACCAATGTAAGAAATATAAGACATTCTTATTTAGCTAAATACATATACCTAACTAGTTGAGTACCTATCTATATTCTTCTATATTTTTATATGCAGTAGTCTCTAGATTAGCAAGCATAGTTAGTAGTGGTACTCCTAATTTCTAAAGGTATTAAATATCTTCAATCAAGTTTCTATAATTATGTTAGTGTTCAAACAAATAATTATGTAGAATTAACTAAGACAATACTTACTAATCGATGAACACAAATAATTTGAATTCTTGGTCCTACATTCTTATGGATCTTTCAGTAGATTTACCTTTTTTCTTTCGTAGCATAATGTCCCTTAAATAATTCAATAGAAATACATGATAGCACATTAATGTGATAAGTACTTAATTGTCAAAACAGTGGCCAAAGAGATACGATCACAGCAATATAATGAATTAAGTAGGTGCCATTATAATGTAAGCTAAATAATTAACCTGTCTTACCTCTTAGTTTAAAAAATATGTAATTATACCTAGCTATAGTTCCCGTCACGTAAAAAGAGCGCTGACCGACTGAACATTACTTACTTACTATGATAAAAAAATTATACCTACTTATAAACCAATACACACCTACAACCTAGTATCATGGAAGGCGACGATATCTGTGTGCAAACACAGCTGGGGGAAATCATTCATTCATTCATCATCAGCCGGAAGACGTCCACTGTTGAACAAAGGTCTCCCCCTTAGAACGCCACAATGAACGACAACTTGTCATATTTTGCATGCAATGGTGGGTATATGTGTCCTGTGAAAGACAGTCGCTCAGCGTTCTTTTTAGGTGATGGGATGACGGGAACTAGACCAATATGAAGTTGTGATGCTGTTGCCCACACACGGCACAACTGCGTTGAAACTGCACGGGCAGTTGAATTTGTAATATCTACTCTTTGAATATCAATAATGCTTTCCGTTAGTGCCTGTACCTAGAGTCAGTTTCGGTTTTGGCCTAAGGCCTACATTGGCTGACACAAATCGGATGCTGTCTTACTGACTATTTTATGTTGAATGAGTGTTATTCTTTAAAGTAAGTACATAGGTACTGAGTTTATTTAGATGGGATTTAAAAAAATACTATGTTTCTTTAAATAAATAAAATTATTAGACTTATTTTTATTAGTTATTGATACATTCCATAAATTATGCTACTTGTTAATTATGTGATCTACTTAAATAATGTATTATTTTGCAATGAAAAAAAGAATAATGTTTTGTCTTTATTAAAAATAAAAGAAACTTATTTAATTCGATTTTAAAGATTGAAATTGTAAACATTATTAACTGGATAATTTAATAGATTTATTGAAATATTTTGTACCAACACCTACAAGATCTGAAAAAAGTTAAATGTGACATAGAATCTCAATAATTAATCAATAGTACGATGAGATAAGGTATTATATTTGGCATATTTAAAACTTTTAATGTAATAATAAACTGACATTATAGTAATTATGTTTATCATTTACCTACTGCCCATTATAATGCTTATAAATAGCTGCATCGACCATCGCGGCCTCAGAATAAGTACTTATTCTTAGGCCTTATGCTGACACTACAGCTGCGGTCTCACAGCCTGATTTATCGTAGCATCAGTTGAAGCCTGCAGTGGCCTGACATCCGCGTCGCCTGTCCGATTCATCGGGAATTTGTAAAATCAAAGGGGCAGTGCGATGGCGCCTGTTGCGATCTGCAAGGGCGCGTACTTTGCTTTGTTATTTGCACTCGTTTATTCGTTTGCAACTGTATGTACGAGTGCCGAATTTCCGAGTTGTATCCGGCCTACAAATTACCACCCCATTTCCTCCTGTGGGTGTCGTAAGGGAAAATCCAGAAAATTGGCTGCAGCGTCTTCTGTAACTTCACGACCAATACCAAGCCAAGCAGCTTGGGGATCACAGTTAGCGTTAGCAGCAGCAGCCATAATGAAATCCAAAAGTATGCGCAAATGAAGAATAGCGTAAAAGAATACGCAAAGGAGTCGTTAGGCCGATTTTGATAAATTCGTTTACCTACTTAATATAGAATTGAATCCGTGAAAAAAACTACGTATCAACTTGAGCTAGGTCAATATTTAGGTCTTGCTAAACATCCGGCTATGCAAAAGACATTATTTGTCTGTGGGATATTTATTAAAATTTGCTCCGCTAAATGCCTGTAGTCCACAAGACCGACGAAAACCATAGACATTCTCACACTTATTGATTCATGCATCTACAGACAGGCAACATTCAAAATTTAAAAATTTTGACAATTCGAAAATTGACTTTGACACAATTATATACTTCACGGATTTGACAGTATTCTTCATTATTGCGACGAAAAAATCCTATAAAAATGAACACCCTACTGAGAAGAGCTGCGATCCAGTACCTTAAGAAGAATGCTCGTTCTTCAACCCACGCTGCTACCGCTGGAGGCCATGGAGGTAAGTCTGATTTTTTCACTGAAAATTATGTAATAGGATAACCTATGAAGGGTCTTATCTCCCCTTTACGCACCTGCTTTTTTACAAGACTTTTATAAATTTGTAGACTAATTTAGTTAATCATCAATTTCTTATAAATGTATTGTTGCTGATGTGTCCACCACCCTACAATATTCAGTCACTTTTGGCTATTGTGCTTCCCAAACTTCCTGCTATTGAACATAACTATTGTTGTTTCATTTAGAATTTATAATATTTGTGCAGTATAATGTAATTTCTGATAAAGCTAAATTATGTTCTATATTTCGACACAGTCACACAGTCACTCATAAATATTAGGATACATATTTTTAGCTTATCAAATCTTAATCAATAAGTTTTGAAGAACTTAGATTCATGTGGAATCAATAATCATAGATAAAGCAAATATTTCATAAGGTGCAAAATGGCCATGTCATACATTTACCATTATTTACCAATTTACACAGTAAATAGTGTTATTTAAAAAGTATTGGAGCCACTTTAAGTCGCTGAGTCAATGGAGTAAGGAAAATCACAAGACTGCACCTCTTCCTTGAAGAACTAAAACTCATGCTTATTATAAACAGAAGAACCCTGTTGTATCATTCAAACTTATAATCATTCTACCATCTTTAAGTTAATGTAAAATTGAATGAAATAATAAAAACATATCAATTTCTCATGTTTACAGGTGGCTACAAGCTGTGGAAAAAGATGACTTTCTTCGTTGCAATGCCTGCCGTTGGTCTTGGCATGTTGAATGCCTACCTTGCTCACCAGGAGCACGCCCACCACGAGCCCCCACCATTCGTTCCCTATGAGTATATGCGCATCCGCTCCAAGGTTATCTATTTTAATACTGTTTTATTGCTTCTAACCAATATTAATTATCTATTTTTATCTTATTATAATGATCCTAACCTACATTTTTAACGAGTAGATACCTTTTTTAGAATTTGTCTAATTAGTAAGCACACAAATAATTAAAATAAATAAAGGTTGTCCTTTGAGTAAAGATTTAAAAAAAAACCCAGTGAACCTTTTGTGTTCACTGAGCTTAGTCATTTGTTTATTTAATGCTTTGTGCTGTGTACATTTCAAGTGTAGATTCTGTTATACCTAAATTGTAAATCATGTAAAACTAATTTTAAAGAATATTCTTACTAATTCTAACATCTTTCTTTAAAAGATGTTAAAGAAAGTAAAGACAGCAGAAAATTACTGTTTCACCTTATGCAAAAACATACATGCAGTGAGCATGCAGCATGTAATAATGAAAATACATAATTATTTTGTGAGAATATTAGATTTATGTAGTCTATGAGAGGTTGACTTACAATAGAGCCATAATCATAAATTGATAATAGTTTATCGTTATTTTGACATTTTTGTTTTATTTGGAGTCAATGCTTATTAAGTTGTATGTCTTAACATCTGAAACTAATTAATTATTTAATATTTTCAGCGTTTCCCATGGGGAGATGGCCAGAAGTCTCTCTTCCACAACCCCCACGTTAATGCTCTCCCCAGTGGCTACGAGCATTAATTATTTACTATGGTAGTGCACATTAATTGTGGAACACACGCTTAGATTACAAATTTAACTGTATTGTGATAAGTAACTAAAATAAATGGCTTCAAAATAAACATGTCTTATGAATATTTTCTTTTTTGCTCTTGTTGTAATAAACTGCTATGTTCCTGTCTCTAACTCTTTTCAAAAGGCGGCGCCCCTATACAGTAACAGTTACTAAAGCAAATTTTAGCTCAAGGGTCTAAATTTTTTTTAGAGGACCTAATGTTTGTATTTTGCATAGTATCGACTCTATGTTCCTGGATACGAAAGTGGCCGTTCATTTTCAACGGTATCGATTTAAAAAAAAAAAACTGGGTAGCTATAATTCATTCTGTGGCTAACCAAATACTATTACTTATGAGAAGTTATTGGTACTATCTAGTATCGGCACTAAGAGAAAATGATATGACTCATGATTGTATGACATAAAACCCTTACAGCTTATGGGTCACAACTTAGAGCATTTGGTTAAATACTCTAAGGGTCACAAACAAAGCTTAGGTAAATACATTGTATTGTTGTTAACTTTTATTTCTCTTGCAAAATTATTATTTAATATTTTGGTTTAATATGATTTTTGCAACTTGGCACACCTCTCTCGGCTGTTCCGTTGTCAATGTCATGTGTATGTCAAATGATGTGCCCAAGAAATAAGAATCGATCGATGAGTTTGAGAACGTAGTGTTTATATACTCTTTTTGGTAAATTGGCCAAAGGGTGAAAGGGTTTCGATCGGAAATGGCAATATGTCATCTCATCAGTGATGTGTACAGAAATTAACTAAATATCTAGTGATTCTTTTATAATAATGAACTGGTAAAATAATCTGATCAATATGTCGAGTTCGTCGGTAAAGGAATTTGGTAAGGCCTGGTGGTCGGAGGTGTACAACAGAATTATCGGCGCTGTTGTGTTTCTTGATGATGCCACTGCCGAGTGCTTACACTGGGACGGTGGTATATACAACATGCTGTATAATGGAGCGATCGGTGTAAAGTCCTTGTCTTCATTCTCCGTAAGTATTGTTCATTTAACTTAACTTGAGTTCATTCAATATAAGTACTTGAGTATATTAGTATAACTTACCTTAAATAAATGACTAAGTTCCCAACATCCGAGTGTATACAATATAAACTTGTTATAAACATATGTTTACATTTGGTCAGTTTCCTCTTATTATGAACACACTGCTATCTTATTATAGTGAGGAGTACCCTCAACCGAAGAGTGTGTATGAGGAATGTGATGCGTGTTAATGAAGCAAAAGAAGTATGCCAGGATCGTAGCAAATGGAAATCCGTGGTCTCTGCCTACCCGTCAGGGAAACAGGCGTGACTTTATGTATGTATGTATGCTATCTTATTGTAATGTGTTCCAGACTTGTGGTGAGTCTAAGAAGGCTGTGTTTATCACTCAAGCAACATCTACGCAGCTGAAGTCAGTATACGAGATAATAAAGCACAGCGACATAACACACAGTATCTTGATAACTTGTGTGAGTTTAGATGTGGTGTACACAGAGTTAAATGATGGAAGAGACGTGTCTGATATTATAACGTCTGGTCGGGGGCCAGCGGAGGCCACTAAACAACTTGAGGGCATGCTGACGGAATGGATGGCTAAAAAGGTGAGACTAGTGTTTCTATTTATACCATATAGTTTATGCAATGTGAATTTATTAATGAAGACAAAAACTACATTTTAGTTACCAAATATTAAAAACCTGGATGCTTCAAAAATGTAAATACTGGGTACAGCTAAAAGGTTTTGTGGCTTTAAAATTAATCTATGGTCTAGTGGCAAGAAAGTCTTGGTTTCACAAAGATATCATCTAGACATAGAGTAAATAAGAGTTTATAACAAATATAATATGAAAAGGTAGTGCAAATAGCTGTACAAATAATTAATTTTCTTAAATCCCTATCTTTATTTCAGCAATGCTCAGTAGAAGTGGTGCACATACCATTATTCACAATATCCTTATCAAATGTAGTGTTCCTCACTCCTCCATATCAATACATTTATCCAGTGTTTGATGGGAAACTGATACCACAGTCACCTTCTTTAGACTTGTACAGTCTATCAAAGGAAGAGAGATCTCAAGCAAGGAGGCTAGCTAGTGCATTAAACACTATGTTAGACTCCATGAACTTAAAGGAAGATGTCTACTACATGGGGAGTTACAGCTCTTTAATAGCTGGTATACTTGAGAATTCACCTGTATGTATGGCTAGGAGGAAGGTAAATATTTTAAACTTTTATATAACACCTAATGAATTAAGCTTCTCTAATCTCTGTTATATTGCATCTCCCTCGTCTTTACTGTAAATAATGGAAGTTTTAAGGAATACTATAAAATAAATTCCTTCTTGGTTCCTATAAAATTTTAATTAATCTTTCACTTCATTAGGTAAAGGTACTAAACCTTTAATTTATTAACCATTTGACCACCACAGGCTTATAGAGAGAATAAACGTTTTCATGCCCTCCACATCACAATTTTATTAGAAAATCTATTATAATGAAATCAATAATTACGATTATTGTTTGTTATTACAATACACAAATGTTACGATTAGGAATTGTTCTCTGTTCAAAGTTATGAGCTGGGAGAGCACGGAAATGTTTATCTTCTATACAATATTATTATTATACAATACGGGCAGCCAAAGGGCAAAACAACATGTGCAAAATGTGACCTTCTTATTATAGAACTGCTTGCACCCTGCATCACTTATAATCGTGGATCGAACATTGGATGTGTGTGGTGTGACCAGCCACTCCACAGAGTCTGTGCTGGACAAGATCATGGCAGCTCTGCCCAGGTTCATGGGACATTCCACTGAAGTTGCTGTTGATATTTCACCGCTTTGTGAAGCTACTATGTAAGTTTATATTATAATAATTGAACTTAATGCTAGAATTAGTGGTTATACAAGTAACTGTTTAAATATTTGACAATTTAAATTGTTTTAAATAAATCTATAATAATGTTAAGTCAAATATATAGTATGTATTTATAGTACCTTTATAAGTTTGTGTATATGATTGTAATATTATGGTCTTTCTAAATCGAATTTGGCTTGTCTAAATATTTTACAAACATTTTCAGTATAAATCTCCTTGGAGACATCCAGTTGTGTCCCGGTTGTCTCTACCACGCGGCCGACGACGCTAGCGTGCAAACATACGAGTACATGATAAACAAGTCCCACAAGGAGGTTATGTTTGACCTTTACAATAAGTTGTCTAAGATCGACGTGCAGAAGTCGCCCAGCCCAAAGTCGTTGTTGAAAGTCACACCACAGAGTTTAGAAAAGATTGTCGCAGCTTCAAAGGGTGGGTTTATCTTGAGTTTTACGCCAATCATTCTAGTACCTAAATTGATTAGGGCCACTAATTATTTAGAATGACGACCTGATGGTAATTGTAATTGGGCTACTGCGCTTAAGTCAAGTCTTATTTTTACTATATATTCCGGTTATACTCACGGGTGTATTCGGGATTGCCCGACTAGCTTCGTTCGGCTCGTGACTCTGCCGCGTAACCAGCTCATGAATAAGGGCTCCGTTCGAGTACGAAACTAGTCGGGCATTCCCAAATACACACGTGAGTATAACCGGAATATAATATAGTATGTATGGATAACACAAAAGTTATTATAGTAAAATGTCATTTATTTCGCATTGTGCATATTTCAGGTAATTACGACGTCATCGACAAGCATATGGGCGTGCTGCAGCAAGCTCTAGCGGTGGTGCAGACCATGAAGTCCCCGCGGCGCGCGCAGCACGAGCTAGTCATGAGTCTGGAGAAACAGGTGTTACAGAATCTGGCTGCCAGCCGGGACTCCACCAGCGTACTGCATCAGGTAACTTACCTTCTACAGTCTACTGGACAGGGGACATTTCGTTTTGTTAAAAACTAGCTTTTGCTCGCAGCTTCGCCTGCCTTAAGTAGCCTATGTCCTTCTCGGGTCTTAAACTTTGTACATGCCAAATTTCATCATAATCCGTCCAGCGGTTTAGTCGTGTAGGCGTAACAGACAGACAGAGTTATTTTCACATTTATAATATTAGTCGTCTTTATGTCTTCGACATTTTTGTTGTCTGTTTTCTGTCAAAAAATACCTAGACATACATAATTACCTTGTAGGAATCTAACCCGCCCTAGTCACTGCGCGCTGCTTTATATTATTCGCGTAGTTGTTAACATATATCGAACATACAGCGAGTTACACCCTTACTTTAACGTGAAAAATAATAAACACTTATCTATATTAGCTTACCTGTAACTTACAGATCTGTCATCTAATAAAAACTCGCAAGGACCGTAACCTGCCGCTCGACAGTCTGTTAGCTCTTATTACCCATGTCTACTCTCTGACCGGTACTGAAGTGTCATTTTCAAAGCAACACGAAGACAGCCTCACTGAGACATTAAGTGTGGCGATATTCGAAGACCATAAGAGTTTGTTCAAGAGAGAGATGGGTGGGCCCATGGTTACCCCTGAGGAGTGTGACGCTATATCCAAACGAGTGATGTCACAGTTGAAGGATATTACGCAGATGAGGAAGTCACTGTCGAAGTTAGTTTGCGTTTGTTATTAATTGACATATAATATCATATCTGCATTTACCTAACGGGAACAGGGGTATTGAGTACATATTTCCACGTTATGTTAAAAGTCTCGCAGCGAGAATTCGAACTCTGTGCTGCCATGGAGAATTAATGTAAAATACCCAATTACTCTGCCCAAACCCAGAACTTCACATTCAGCAGTTATGATTATTGATATGTTATGGCCATTTATACAAACAAGACATCACAATTGCAACTTTTTTCACAGATATAACTCTGTATTGAAACTTTGCGAGTCGGGAGTAGGTCACGAGTATCGTGGTGTTCTACAGCAGATGGTAGAGGACCTTGTGGACACTGAGAGGCCAGAATTGGTTGATCTGAAACACAAGAACGAAGGCATCAAGGACCTACTGCGTAGTGGTCTCAAGTAAGCAACCAATTTATTTCAATGACTAGTTGAGTACAACGCCCTCTAATGGCGAGTAGATTATAATTACTATTAGCGCCATCTAGTGTGGAGTAGATAACAACTACGATAGAACAGTTTTTCAGATTGGGTGTTATAAATTAGAATCTAATAGTATGTTTGTGTCTTTTTACAGTATTCTTACAAGCAAGAAATCACGTAGCACAAAACACCCTCTCGACAACTCCACAATAATCATCTTCGTCGTTGGCGGCATTACAGCCGAGGAATGCAAACGTTTGCATCGAAGTGTGATCACGAGTGGAATCGACAACACTATTCTGATTGGATCTACCAAGATGGTGAACCCTGTAGAAGCTATGAAGGATGTGTTGTCATTATAGCGGTGCGCGAACATGTAGAATAAGGCCTCGGGTACATCGGCTAACCGTTGTACCCGAAAACGTCGTGTACGGCGTGTCAAGGCCATGAGGCTGTAAAGCATTTTACCTTTGCACAGGTTATAAAAAAACCAGGCCGATTTTCGAACGTTTAAAACAATTTCGGTCTAGTCTATGATATCGTGTCTAAGATGAATGTGACTGTAGTCAGTAGTCACAATTATAGGAACTATAGTAGATGTTCCATTTTTAAATAGCTTTTTTTTATAAGCAACAGCTAAGCAGATTAATGATTAGGTAGTTGATGGAGGATTTCGCGCATAATAATTTTAGACTGGTTTCATAGCTGTATTGGAGACCCGTACAGGTAACGCCGCATTGGTCTGAAAAGTAGATTTAGTACGATACGGTTGCTAGGAGACGGCTAGCGTTGTGCGGGCTCTACTCGGAGCTGGTACGGACCAATCCGCGTCGCTGTGAAGAATGTTCTAGCGCTGTCTGTCTTTCTGTCTCCATTTCGGGAGCTCATATGGGTCGCCCGAACAGCTGTGAAACCAGCCTTACTAGTAATCAATGTGATTTAAATATCTAAATGTCTATATAAACGTATAAACTTAATTGGTAGTAGAAATTGGTCTTATATAAGACGATAAAGATTGATGTTCATAACGTAATAATTACACACTTACGTGAATTATAGGAATAATTCACGAAAGTGTGTATTTTTGTGTAAAATAATATTGATATGGTATATTTGATGTGGTTTACGGTAAATTATTAAACTAAATGTATGAGATACATTATTTTCTTGTGATTAAGTGCTTATAGATTTTTTTTGCCAATGTTTCAATTTTATAATTAGGTTTTAGAAGTAAATGTTACATGTAATGTATGTATGTATGAAATATTAGTGTAAGCATAAGCATAGCGCAATGCAATTACAATGCAAAATAATATACAATTTTTCTTGACAGGTTATTGTTTTATTCATTTACGTAAAAACTGTTATTATCAGCATTTATACATGGTTTCTTAGTTGAAATGCTGACGCCGTTCTAATTTATAGTACTATGCATTTATAAACTGGCAAATAAATAAATAATTGGTAGGAAGGTAGAATTAAATCACTGAATAACATTTAAAAGTTTATTTTGCGAACACTAGTTTGTGACAACTTCAATTCTCATTTATAATCAGTTCATTCCCATTTCAGCTGGTTACCCATTAGGTCTCACTAAAAATAATGGATCCTGTACACAAAATAAGTGAAACATACATTAACTTTAAAATTATTTACTTGATTTTATTTTAGGAATGTCTATTTTCAATTTACACTGGTAGAGAATACGAACACAGGTTATATTAGCTGGTATAAATGCAACTGATTTCAAACAAATAGATAAACTTACTTATATAAAATTATAAAAAATGCTCAATGAACTTATTCTTGAGAATTCTACATTTGTGCTGATTATTGCACGTTACAGTGTGAAAAATATAAAAGTACACTTTAGGTATGATTCTATACTTCTGCGGTACTTATTTATAACTTATAAATATTATAATGGAAGTGAATAATACCAAAATAAAGTTCTAGTAAAAACAATTTGCTATAATTTTGGTAAAAAAATAATATAAATTAGCCCTATTAAGAGTAATGCTCATTATTTCACAGGGTTGTTAGTTACTATATTGAGAACCTACAATACGGCCGAATGAATCTTTTAGGAACGAAATCGTGTACTGCGTCGGCCGAACAGTATCTCAGCTATAATAAATAAAACAAACGGGAGACGAATGACCCCGTACCCTCAATATTATTTATAAATGCTATTACTTCAAGCAAAAGTTAACAGTAACCTTTTGTTTTTAATACTTATTTTTACGTAGATATTAAGTATCTAGCCAATTAATACCAAAATTATTGTTCTTTTACAGCCAATAGACAAAGATAACCTTTTAATTGTGTTTTGTTTGCATGATATCATAGACAACAGCGAATTCTTTTCTCACAGATGCTCACAGGTCATATTTATTACCCTATCTAAACTATAGTTTATTTACTATCACATTTTTCTTGTAATAAGTTTCTTAATGCCTACTTGTTATTGTATCGCCAATTACGTTAATACTTCGAGACTACGCAGTGGGTAATCCACTAAACGCTACTCTTACATTTAAAACAAGCTAAAATAAATAATAAACTGTGATTGGCAGGTTTATGTCAGGCCCTCGACATTTAGTATGAACCAACAACTATTCACTTTTCTTATAATAGAAGAATGTACGACGATCAATTCCAATTATATTGCAATTCAACAGACGACACAAATTTTACTAAATTATATTATGTTTGGACTTCTTCAATAACTCGTCAAGTTCATACATTGCTGTCAGATTCGTATCAAAGTTTCATTCATGACAAAGAATAGGAATAGTGCACGCAAAACTTCATCTCCCTTATTCATAAAAATATATTTTTAAACCAAGAATTAAATAATACCGGTCTATTTGCATGCCAAAAAAATTAAGATGTCAATAGGGTTAATAGAGTCAATGTCGGTATGATCCTCGGTTATGAATAAGAGGGTATGAGCTTTCTGAAGTTAGGCTTGAATTCAAACCACGCAGGTACGCCGAACAAAAAACCCTCTGTAATGTCTTTCACCGTCCTACAAAAAACGGGTACTGCGCAGCCTCTCGCGGCTAACATCCGAGAGCTCCTAAAGTTTTGGGCGTACTATAATAATGAGTGTAGACTGTAGGTATCTAGGCATAGAGGTCTCAGTCCATGCCAGCAACGTCTCCGCCCTTCCTGAAGTCTGCGTTAGCGTATATCGCGGTCTTATTTCTGAATAGTGCGCAGATCACTGAACCCCTGCCTCTGTATCGCTCCATTTCGTGGCCTTTCGCTCGTAGACCTTTGATGATATCCTGAGGAATAAGGAAAGTTGATATATACTTACAGGTAGGTACGATTAAATATTTGGTTTCTTTTACACCGAGTGGTATTTGGCCTAGAATTGACCACCCTCTACCCTCCAGTGGGTGTCGTAAGAGGCAACTAAGAGAAGATTCAGAAGATGGGCAGCAGCGTCTTCGTAACATAATCACCAATACTGTTATCCCCAATCCATTAGCCAAGCGTGGGGATTATGGCAAACCCTCCCTTTACCTAAGGGGGAGGCCTTTGTTCAACAGTGGACATCTTTCGGCTGATGCTGCTGATATTTTTTTTACTTCAATCGCATAATACTTAATTGTGTAGTATTTTTGTAAAAAGGTTGCTGTCTGCAAAAGCAACATTCCTCGATAATTTATCAATAACAACAGTCTTCCAATTCCTTATCTTTTTAAGCTATCGATAGTAAAATCCTTAATGGGCATTCTCACCTCTGTTATACCAAATTCATATTGCGCTTGCATAGGGGTTATCTGATGATGAATTCTAGCTTCATCAACCGCTTCCTTTATTGACTGACCAAACCACAGCTTACGTATTGTCACCTGGAAATAATTTGGATTAGATAAAGATGAATAGTATTGGTCTACCTAAATGCATAGTTATAGGTTCAATCCTTTAGAATTTCAAATTTGATTGCTGAAACTGAGTCTGAACTGAATAATTTTAAGCTTTTTTTTAACTACTGCATATTTAGAAAAAAAATATATTAATCTGTTAACAAAATTTCGAAGAAACAAATTACATATACAAATATTTCTTACCAATGCCACAGCAGTGGTTATCTTTGTTCCCCCGGAGGCTCCAATTACTAGTTTAGCGTTGCCATTCCTGTCCACAATGATGCTGGGGCTCATTGAGGACATGGGACGCTTGTGAGGCGCTATAAAGTTGGCTGGTGAAGGCTTGAGGCCGAAGAAGTTCGTGATGCCAGGAGATGAGAAGTCGTCCATCACGTTGTTCATTATGATGCCAGTCTTCTCTGTTGAGAAACCGGCGCCGAAGCTGCTCGAAGATAGAAGTTGGAGATATAGAAAGTATTGCATTATACAATGTATAATGTTATATATGTATAATATTCTTCATAAAGATAATGATGCAGAGTATGATGTGCATGAAGAATACAATTATTACACTCTGCAAGTTAATTTACACACATTCGTAAAAAAGTCCGCATTCGCGTATTCATTTAGATAAATGAGAACTTATAAAGGCAGACGATATAATAGACTGATCAGATACAATACCTATAGTTTTTTTTACAGTAAGGAAGAGGATAAAAAATACTTAGAATCATGTAACAGTTTTTTTTCTAGCCGTACAAGAATAGAAGGTACCAAACTTACTAGAAATTGACGGAGCTGGTTATAGAGACAGCGTCGCCGTTGGCAGCGATGATGGAGACGTGTGCGGTGCCAGAGTCAGGCTGGTTGTAGGTGCTGGCTCCGTAGGTCGCGGTGTCGTTGCTTGTACTTGTGTCATTGATACGGAGTCGGATCTCAGTGCCGTATTCCGGAGTGGTCACATTATGAATTAACTGAAGAAGAAGACATTTCTTATATACCATACCACCGCCTGGTTGGGAGATTTTCCCTTATCGCAGGAAGATCTCCACATCCCTTCTTCAACAAAGAGTTTCAGGGCTTCCGCTAGTTTTAATCTCACCCAAGCAAGATATTTACATGCTTGTTATTCCCAATAATTATCTACTTTCTTCGGAGCCTAACTTTTTACAACTCATAATGTTAGTTATGTGAATTAAACCCAACTGCGTGACTCAAAGACACCCTAATGATTAGGGTAAATAGATTAGGGCCTAATCTAATAATTGTCATTAGTTTCACTACTTGAGTACTAACCTAACCTAACTGTTGTGATGTATTCCTCGCATAAAGTTGTAACGGCATAGTTCCTGTCAATTAGCTTATCTCACTAGGCGGTAAAGGGAACCTTTGAACTCTCATGACCTTTTAGTTGACATTTAAAGCGAGCATGGAAAATATTTATCTATACCCTAGTCGGCCAGGTATAGGGTCGTGTCGAACCAGCAGCTTGCGCCTTTAACATGTTTTATGGCTTAGTTATCTAAAAAAATATTTACTGTACAAAAAATGCGGCCAGAAATGGCAAACTTAGTTGTTTATCAGTCTAGGTAAACGATTTTTCGACTAATTAGAAACTGTTTTTTATAATTTTTTTAGTACTCATAAAGGTATCTAGACATCTTATAATTATATAAGTGCCTAAGGGTATATAATTTCATTACTCATTAATATAATAATAGTTCGGCCATTGAACAGAAGTTACAGCTTCGCCGACTCCCTCACCTCTGTCAAATTTAGGAAGTCCATATCTCCCAGCTTCGTTCTCGTCGCGTAAGCAAATTTGAATGCCTCTAGTATTCTGTGGTAAGTCAGGATCTTGTCTTCCGTAGTGTTGATGCTGGAAGCGTTGAAGTTGTAGCCGCTCAGGATGTTCAGAATGTTGACGAGTATGGCACCGCTGCTCGGCGGGGGTGGCGAGTAGAAAATGTCTCCGTTGCTCAATGGTACCGCGATGGGCTTTGTAATTTTGGCCCTGAAAAAGAGGTAATGCAATCACAGGGTTAATCGAATCCATAGCTTTTCCCTGCGACACTGAACGTCACTAATAGACTAAGGCTTCTGGCAGAGTCGCAGTGATGGACACAACACATGATGTGGTCTCATCCGACTATCTACCTCTATATTTAATATATATCATTCTTCTGTACATGTGTTGACAGTGAACTCCTCCTAAACGGCTGAACCGATTTGAATTCTTTTTTTTGTGTCTTTAAGTGGATTCGAGGATGGTTTAGATTCAAAAATAAGCCCGGCAGATGGCGTTGCAGTTGGTATTTATGCAGGACAACGTCTGTCGGGTCCGCTAGTATGTACATAAGTAGGTAGGTACATATTATTTATCTTCGGTTGGTGCATCACAAGAGAATAGCTGGTGAAACTTTAATGAGGCTTTCGACATACATTGCAGTTTATAGCCTGACCCTAAATTAACGTAAGGTTTCATTCTACCGTGAGAGCCTTTTAGCGGCAAGATGAAATTTAGGTGTGGTATTGGTGTTCCTACACGAAGATACTTATGTGGGTGACTGGTCATATAATATATGAATTTTATGGACGACAGCTATACCTAATAAGCGTGCTTTCACCACTCAGCGTAGGAAATGAAGAGGTACTTTACACTTTTGAAAATAAAACGGTCTTCTACAGAATTCAATAATCCCGATACGACCATACCTACAAAATGTTAAAACAAAAGCCGTAATGAACTTTGTAGACAATAGAATACAACGTTTCTATCTCAACATGAAGACAAAGACGAGTAAACGTTGACAAATGACCGATTTTATGAGCTTTCTCCCGGATGCAATACTACCCTCATTTACTACACAATTCATAATAAATATATCTACTGTTGGTTGTTTTGTAGTTGTTCTGAAATGGGGACGTCAAGCATATGGCCAGACTTATCGAGGTTGCGACCGATGAACAAAAGGTTGCAATTAATATCAATAGTACCAGGTGTAAGAGGTGCGATGGAGCCTGTAGACCATGATAGCTATACACTAATAAAATTATTGATTTGGTTTATAAGTTTAAAAACAGTTTTTCTGGATGTTAAAGTAAAGTGTGATTTGCGAGACTCTTGCTGTAGCTCAATATTCTACGATGACGTCTAATCGTGGAGTTACTATTGCTTTCATTTCAATTATTTATCATACCACATTGTACGTACCAATAACATTATGTATAGGTAATTGGTACCTAGATCTGTAGACGTTAACTCTTTGACTGCATTTCACTCACTAGTTTCAATTGTGTCTGCTGGCTTGAGTTAAAGTGTTAAATAATAAATAAACTATTCATTACTTTCTACCGGTTTCATTGATTGTATTCAAACTTATAAATGCTTGCATTATGCATTGGAAGTAGTTTTGTTAAACATGAATCAACGCTGCAGTGTTACTTAACAACATAAACAGTATTAATTCACTGTCATAAATATTCAAAATGCTATTCTTGCGCTTCTAGGCGAGCAGCCAGCAAATGGTTTCCGGCTCCACTAATATTATGTTAGGTCTGCCTCACACGAGCCGATGCATGCACTATCGCGGGTGCAGGTACTAAAAATTACGAAATCCGTTTTCTGAATATTAGAATGAACCTTGGGCCTCTTATTAAAAAAAAACTACAATTTTAAACGAAGGATTAAATTATACTGTAGCTGTAGTTTGCATATCAAAGAATAGAGAGACAATAGACTTAGTACGTTTAGTTAATGCCGGTAGGATCCTCCATTATAAATAAGAGGGTGGTTGTTTATGAATTTACTCCCGAAGTTAGAATACTAAGTTCGCATAACGGATTCTTTGAATGTCGAAATACAAATGATATTTCCATTCTGGGAGTAAATAATTTGAATATTTTCAAGAACCAGATTTAATAATACTGGCATTCCTCTTTTGATGTCTCGATGAAGATAGTAGAAAGCTTCCACCATGCAGGTTTAGGGTACAATAAAATACTTTTTTTTACACAACGCCTCCCTATCTAACCAGTAATAGCATGATGCGCACCTTACACCAGGTTAATAATATAATCGCATCAGAGAGGAGTTCATCCAATTACCACAAATGGCGTCGTGGCCACATCGCGCGATAAATCGCATTTGTGTGGAGAGTCTTAAAATAAATATTTATGATTATATTCCTCCTGGCGACACCCGATATCGAATGCTTGTAACTGTAATTGAATATAAATTATTTTAAATTTAGTTATGTAGCTATCATCGGTTCTGTTGCTATCAGATGACCCCCAAAGAACTTGATATTCGCGGTATTTGGCCTAACATAACATCACGCCTATATTCCCCGAAGGGGTAGGCAAAGGTGAACATACGAGTATACACCCACATTTCGCCAGTTATGTGTTTAGGTTCCAATGTAATAGGGGGCGAGCCTATTGCCATCAACTGGGCACAAATCCAGACTCCGTGCTGCTACTGAGAATTATCTAATGAAAAAACCCTGTAACACTTTGTATTTGGCCTATTCAGATACCAATGCGCTTTGCTGGGTAATTTAAATAATCGTTCGTTTAAGGAGAAAGCTATTTGATCATTTAATGTCTGCCTGTTCTTCCAATGGCGGGACAAAAGGGGTGTGTTACACCTCTATGACCGGAATGCGGTTTCGGCGTCCACACTCCGGTTATATCTCCGCACTTCCTCTAGTGAAGTGCAAAAGCATGACAGTGATTAACTCATTGATAAGCGCTTCTTAAAGATTGATTTTTAGTTAGTTGTTATATGTGTCTCGTTGTGCTGTTATAGCTGTCATGCGTCTAAAAGTTCCGGTCGCGTAGTATGTGTGTAATACCTAAGGCAAGTTATTATCATTCATGAATTATCTAGCATAATCCTATTATAAGTCGGTAGTGTCCTAACATATGCTTCACATGGGGACAACTAATTGCTACCTCGCAGAAAAGTTAAAATAACGCATAAATTATTATAGTAATTAGTTAGCTAATTAAATTATGACCATTACCGCTGAACTCAGAGACATTTAAAGATTTCTTAAACGAACACTAAGTAAAGGTTTTTTTTTTAAATCTTTACTCAGTGTGTCAGTTTAAGTAATCATTAACGACTCTGAGTAGGTACGGCGATAATTAATCTAACTTTTATCTACTTGTAAGTTGTACTAACACATACATGGCTTGTTCCCGACGAACAACCAAATGAATATAAACAATATTGTTGAATGAAACACAAAGCAACTGATGCTGACTAAAATGTAGGTTACATTCTTATTACATTGAACTCTTTATAAACATAATTAAAAACTACATAAACGTAGTTTGTCGCCTGTATTATACTACAACAATAGCATTCAAATTAGTTACTGGACTATAATAAAACAATAACATGAGAAATCCAACTATTTCACTGTATTATACATTTTTCAGAACAATCCAATGAGTCACAAGAATTATTTTATCAGGTGCACGATACTAGGTATTGTTTTAAGTTTAAATAGTAACTTAATGACGGTACATATTGTGAAATATTTCATTAGCAATGTATTTTATTCATGAGTCAGGTCAATGTGAGTTTTGGTTCATGTTATCGTGAAGGAATTCGAGACGAATTTCAGAATTTGATACGCTCATGGTACATTATTTGGTGAGGAATGATTGAATTGTTTAATAAGCAGAAAGAAAATTGGAAAAGTTAAAGAATATACGAATCGAAGGAAATTATTTTATGTTTGACGATTTTGCCTTGTTTGAGTAAGTTATATGCCAGAATCGTCAAAAATGAGGTGCAAAGCGTACACTGCAACCATCAACCTCATTTCTATCCTTTTTGACGGACCAATCTTACACCACACACACACCGCACAGCCTATTCCTTGTGGATATTGGTTCATGCTGATACGAAAAATAAAAAGAAGACCTCAGACCTGAATAATAACTTCTAATGTGAATTGTAGGAACCGTTAAGAGTAATTATTAGAAACAACGGTTTATAAGAGGATTTTATCCAGTTGCAGCCAATGATTACTTGATAGATATTTCTATCGCAAACGAGCAATCCCTCGTTGGAGAAGTCCTGTAACTTGCCTATGAATACTATAGGTTCCTATAACAACAATGCTGTCCATTAATCAACACTAGCAGGGGTCCTAGTTGGATCCTGATACGGTTATCGTTCATTGCACTCAGTTTGCAAAGCCAGAAACACTTAATAAAGTATAGACTTACATATATGTGAAGTGGGTAGTCTGTAGTTGTGTATGCTACTTTAGTAAAACGCTTGTAGGGTACGTTGACATTGTTTTATTTGCAGAAAGGCCCAGAATCAACGAACTGTATCTAGTCTAAACGTAATCTATAATCCAATAGGCTAAATGCTGTAGCTGCGTCATCAAAGTCATTAGTGTTTTACTGTCAATGACCAATTAATTAATGGGTATTCTGTTCCTATCATTCAATTATACAGCATCTACGAATCGTTAGTAATACGTGTACTTACAATAAATTGATGTTTGTGTCGTTATTATTTTGTCAAGCTTGTTTCATCAAATAATTCATTTCATCATCAAAATGTATCGATTTGTGACGATTCGTAAATGTATCGATGTTTTTAGGCAATATGTAGGACTCAAAAGGGTATCGATGTTAAGATATTTTTACCACAATGTGCAATAAATACGTGTGCAATCGATCCTGTGACGTCATTGCTCTTTCAAGCCTATCGTCAAAACCCACGATTTTATATTAAAAGTGTAAAATTAGTTCTCAAAATGCACCGACAGCTTTTCAATACATTTTAAGCACAGTGCAAAAATACAAGCGCAGAAGACCCTAGACGCGACATTGTTGCTTTCTCAAGCAAGTCATTCATATACAGCTGTTTTTGTAAATGCAGAATGGGTACTTTATAGAAGGGCACTTTGTCGCACCGTGCAAAGAACACGTGTGCATCCTTTTGACGTCATTGCATGCACAATGAGTTTTTGTAGATGCAAAATATGTTATAAAAGTGCATTGACAGTGTTTTGTTATTTTTATCGCACTGCCCTGTACCACGATAAATAAATGAAACATATCGACTGCATACCCCACGGCTGCCAACTCCGTATAAAATGCGGTGTTAATATATTGCTTTTGCTAACATTAGATAATGATGCAGGTACAGCCAAGTATAAAGCAAAAAGGCTGCTTCATTTGACAACATTATATGAACGTTTAACAAAAAAGACAAATACATTGAACCGTATACTTGATTAAACGTGTTTTGGTTCATTGTTTTGCTGCTAAGATAACTCTTGTTATTCATGTTTTAACAATGGTTGCGATGTGTAGTATCTCCGAAAAATATCTTTATCTATCTCCTTCATAAATACTTCGTGTCATGAAGAATATGTTAAGCCGTGGGTCCTTGATCCCGATTTCACGCCCATAGTTTGCCGTCTTAGCAAATTAATCTGATATTGTGGTATAAACTCTCCGAATTGCGATGTAAACATAACATCACGCCTGTATTCCCCGAAGGGGTAGGCAGAGATAACATACAGTACACCCACATTTCGCCAGTTATGTTTTTAGCGTATTTGGGCGTGCCTATTGCCATTAACCGGGCACAAATCCAGACTGCGATGTAAAATAATTTCTAATTACATCAGAACAGTCCTCACCAAGATTTTATACTAGTGACAAATAATAAATGTACCTATTATCTAGAATGAATGGCTGCTGCACAGCTGCAAAAAGTCAACAATGACGCAATATGATTGTTTCAAAACAAACATGATTATACATGCTTTGTATTACTTGAACTCTAAGACTTGTTGAACTTTAGTAAACCTTATGTTATCTCACGATGTGAAATGGATGCAGGAAAGTCTTTTCTTCAGACAGCGTCAAGTCCTCGAGCCAGTAATTGTAACTGATATAAGCCAGGATCTACAATGATAACTATTAGGAACCATCAAGGCAATGACGCTTGAGGCGGCTCAGACTATGACGTGACTGTCTTGGAACCTGAATTGAAAATATTCATAAGTACAAGGATGTATAAGAGTAGGAATTTCGTTTCCGTCTCCACAAAATAGATGTTTAGTATAACAATGATTTGCGTAAACATCGATTTTAAAGTAATTCTGTGATATCCTAGAGTACCTATTTATTGGAATTGTTTCTTCCTACTAACGATACCAAATAAGACTTTGTTTTACATATAACTAACTGGGTAACCTTAGGGTAAGTATAATTTATACTTATTTAGAAAGTTAGTCGTTTCATCAAAGAAAAATCTGATTGAAAGAGAAACCCAAGAAATTTCATATTTAATCAGAACTTGAGGTTGATCGTGTAAATACCCTCATAGTTTATTTATTTACACTGTTTATTAATCATCTTAGCCTCTTAGGTGTTTTTTTTTTATATACTCCGTGAATGAAATCGTTGCCGAGTGGTATCCGACCTAGAATTTACTTTCTTCCCGTGGGTGCCGTAAAAGGCGACTGAAAACCCAGAAGATGGACCAGCGTCTTCTGCAACTTCACCGTCAATACTGCGATCCCCAAGCCTCTTGCCAAACGTGGAGATTATGGCACTCCCCCCGTCCTTTAAGGGGGAGGCCTTTGTTCAACATTGGACGTCTTCCGGCTGATGATGATGAATGAAATCATCGCCGTATTCGTTCGTAAGTATAAAGGAATATTGATGTATCTTCTGACTTTTGTTATTGAAACCGATACAAGTTTTTTATCTTCACAAATAAAGTGTCACGATAATGTTTGTGGATAAATCTAGAAATTGTTTACAAAAACACGATCAATCAACACTATCTTGGCAGCACGTGGTGCTTAAAGAATTACCATTAAATTGAGTTTAATACAATTGCTATCGAGTGATGTGACAGTTTCCTAGGGTTTGTGTAGACACATGTTTCACATTGTACATAATAACATAGGTAATAATGGGTTGCGTTAAAATATAAATTCTACTAGCTGACCCGGGGTATGAAAAATAGATGTTGGCCGATTCTCAGACCTACTCAATATGCTCAGAAAATGTCATCGGTCAAGCCGTTTCGGAGGAGTACGGGAACGAACATTGTGACACGAGAATTTTATATATAAGATAAAAAATATTGCCTAAACAAGTAAGTAAATTATTTAAATGAATTATAACGACTAGGTTATAAATAGGTATGTTTATGTTGATCTAATTAATTAGTATCGTCAGAAGACTTCCTTGAAGAGACTTCCTCAAAGAACCAAATCGACCTACAGTAGATAAAACTGCCCTTCAGGTAATAAAAAAACATGATGTCATATTTTGTGGAAGTCATTGAATGTATCCTCTGAGTGATTTCAAATAAGCGTGTGCCTTCGGTTCTGCTTTTGTGGCATTTCACAGGTAGTTTCTATCGCGAAAAGAAGAAGCTTTGCCCTCTAGCTCAAACTCTATCGGAAAATTGGATAAACCAAAACACTCCATTTATAATTAGTAGAATAGTATTACCTACTGAAGTCTTTTTTTTAATTTTATTTTTATGTAGCCTGTTCGGTGTCCCTTTGCTGAGCATAGGCCTCCCCATTATTCCTCCACAAAACCCTGTCCAATGCCATTTCAGGCCATGTCTTTCCCGGAAAGATGTCCAAATTATCCCGCCATCATCTCGGTTTTCACTGAAGTCTTAAGAATTTAAAACTTTACTCCTTTGCATGCATTGAGGAACATTTTCAGTAAGTTAGTTATGTTATATAATGCGACGGTCACCTTGGTATGTAATTTTGTGGCCGTGTGTAATTGAGTGTGATTACATTATTTGTAAGTACTTATATAACACGAATACCAATATTGAAGTGGGTTTTTGTGACTTTTAACATTGTATGCGCTGCAGAAATGTAAATTTTCCATTGCTTTTTCGTAAGGTTTCAGCCGCCGAAAACTAATAGAATGGCAAATTTATCGTCGACATAATGTTAAAATTGCCAATTTCATTCACCGGTTGCCCGCAATTCTGACGATATCGTCGGTCTACCTGGTAAGTTACCAGTGGATGCAATTGGCAAGCTGTCGTTCATTGTGTCTAAGGGGGAGGCCCTTGTTCAACAGTGGACGTCTTCCGGCTGATGATGATGAAGATAATGTTATAATCGTGTAATTTATGTCCATCCCATACATATAACATTCTATTTGTCTAGCGTTTTTGTTGAGGGTTACTTTTTGTCATAATTTTATGACGAGCCATTTTCAGTCTATTTCTTTTTTGTTAGAATTGAAAACTTTAGCCATTTATAAGACAGCGGCCTCAACAAAGTAGGGCGAAGACTAGACAATATACCTGAAGAAATTCGGCACCGACGCCAACACAGCTTTGGAAAGGCTAGCTAACATTGAAGAGCAATATAATGTATTGTATTTGTACTTACTCATACTGCCTCAAGTCTTCAGCAGTGATGATGCTGCCCACTTTCTGCAGGTCGTCTAGGAAGTCGGCAGCCAAGCTCCCGTTGTACAGGTCGTCGCCCCCATTCTCCGCTATCCTTTGGAAGGTGTTGCAGAGTGCGTCACTCGGCTTCACCATTGTGCCAGGCTTATGGAACTGGCCTTTAGCCACGTTGAAGTACATTTTTCTGAGAACAAGGAAATCAGTGAACTTCCTGGTATTATACATTTTATGGGCAAAGGAACTAAGGAAGCGTGTGTGTAGTTTTGTTTAAATGTTTACCTTTTAAAAGAGGTCTAGCTCTTTTATTATTTCTACAGACATAATGAAAGAGAATAAGCTAACTCTCCTTTTTACCCGACTGCGCGGCCCAAGGGAGGGTAACGTGTTTTTCAACCTATATATGTATGTTTATTAGACAAAACGTGTCGGCTAATTTTGATGTTGCTTATTAAATCAATCGTTCGTATTGATATTGTTAAATTAACACTTTATTACATTCCTTTTCTGATAAGAATTGATGTTAAATTATGTGAGTATGTTTTTAAATATTCAAAGCTACGGCAACGTTCATTGTCAAGGTTATGTTACCAGCTTTATAAAATAGCAAATTTTCTTATACCTTATCGAAAAGGCATTTCAGTAATCAATTTGAATTGGTTCTATTAATATAATTTTATTATTTGTTTGTAAGTGAGGATGGATGTTTGTTACTCTTTCACATAAAAACTACTGAATGTTTTTTTATTGAAATTTCATATGGCTGACACCCTGGTTTAACACATAGGCTACTTTTTATCCCGAAAACAAGTAGCGGGTAACACCGCGGGGCGCAGCTAGTATTTAATATTTGTGTCAATTCCGGTTTATATGATACAGACACCTACACATTTGTGTTACAATTAGGCACATTTCACAATCTGATTATTTAGCGAAAATTATTGATAGAGCTATCGCCCATTGTTTGTTATTCTTTTATTGCAAGTAATCATAACAATTAATAAGCGTTTAATTTTGTTTGTGTCTAATTACTTTGATAGTGAGAATATTGTGTTCATTTGTTTCATTATTACCTTATTTAACAGGAAAGTATAGGTATAAACATATTTATTTTAAACCAATAAACAGATATTTTTTCAATTAATTACCATAAAACGCAACATTGGGGAAGTGGAATATATATTAAATACAGTACGAGAAAAATAAATACACAAAGGAAACATAAAAGAACAAATAGCATTTAGCATTCGACTCATGACATTATTTAACTTGCGCACGCGCATATTCGTAGAAATAGTGAAATATCGAAGCCAATAGGGGTACACGTTTTGGTTACACTTATGTTTGCGTGTATCAGCGACCCCAGTAGATAATGACAAGAGAAATTCTAGGGTTTTTGCCAGTAAGAGCCACATAAGTCTCTCAACCTTGCTTAGGGTTCTAAGGGGGGTGGAAGTCCACAAGGATTTAATGTTTTTAGGTCCCAATGTAAAAGGTGGCGAACCTATTGCCATCAACCGGGCACAAATCCAGAATCGGTACTGCTACGGAAAATGACCAAATGGAAAAACCCAGTAACAGTTTGCCCTGCCGGGGATTCGAACCCAGGACCTCGTGTTCAGCAGCCGCGCTTAGCAACCACTGAACCATCGAGGCAGTCGTTGTCAGTAGCTCAAAGATATAACCAGAAATAGGTTGATTAAGAACCAGTGAAGACTTTAGAAGCTTTTTAGGCCTTGCCAAAACCGCTACAGTTATTTAATAAATGGAAGAAAATTCAACTAAGCATTTCACCCTGTATAATCCCGTGAAAACTTACATAATTAAGTGTATTATATGAATGTAGGCGATATAAAACCTATCTATATGGATTATTTACCTGAGATGATTATCATTCTTGATGAACGGAGCGCTTTCCAGTCCGTCATGCAGGATTTTGGACAGAACGTAGCCTTTCCGGCATATTTCCAAGGTCGGTGTTACCAGGCTCTCCCAGGGCAATTTGCCCCAGCGTTTGTAGGCGGCCCACATGCCCCGAAGTTCACCCGGGATTCCAACCGCCAGAGGACCTGGAGGAAATAGACCATGTTGTTACTTGTTTATGGCAATATGGTGGTTAAGATAGTTGTAAAATAGATTCGATGGCTCTTTGAATTTGATATTGACGACCTAATTGGCGCAGTGGCGGGTTCGATTCCCGCACGGGCAAACGTTTGTGCGAACGGCAGATGTTTTTCCCGAGTCTGGGCGTTTGTGTATGTAATATTTTCGAGAAACGCACCCACGATACTGGAGAAAGTCCTACTGTGGGGCGAGGTTTTTAAAAAAAAAATGTGAATGGTGATCAACTCTTTTCCTTTTATTTTCATGAGAGGATTTTAGTCTCCGAGGGACAGTTATAGGCTAGTATTGTAACAACTACTAATGATTTGATATAACTTAACTGATTCCCTCCCAACTCCTTCCTACCAAATATATTCCAACTTCTTCAGAATTTGATTGACACAGTGGTTAAGTGAGAATTACTTTTGGGTGCATTTACGCAAATAATAATACCGTATCTGTTTATTTGTGGGTGTTATATGCCTTTTTAACTCTCCCAGCGACAATACAGGAGACACTATTATCGAGGAGTGAGTAGGGCTTATTTAAGGCTGCTTTTATGACAGCACCCTTCAAAAGCCATAAAAGTAAGAAATGATATCCAACTTCAGACAGTTATGAAATATGTTTATGAGAAACAATAAAAGGCAGACAAACAAGGGAATTGGAGTCATGCCAAGATATGAATTATGTTGTGCTGTGGTCCCTTCAAAAGATACTTTTTGAAGGAAAGTTGTTTGTTGCTTTTAGCTCACTATATTATATTTACTTGTTTTTGACCCAAAAGATTTTTGTGCAACTAAACAATGTTAGGATTTCTTGGTCTTTGTTTATGTAGAAGTTTCTTTAATGCAAAAGAGCTTACTTTGATGTATTTGTTTTGCTGAGTTAATGGTTACAGTTGACACTGTAATTGAATATACCTAATTAAGTAATTACCTATATCTTACAGGTTACAATATGGTTTATAGTGTTGTGTGTGCATTAAAAACCTCTCGATTTCATAACTGATGAATGAAACGAAATTGGAGTAACTTCCAAAAACAAGAAAACAAATGACGACTAAGTTTAAAGCAAACAGTACATTGCTGTATTAAACAGTGTTGTTTACAAGACAATGGAAGATAACCAGTAATGTATAAGGTGGCAAGTTACTGTATACCCATAAATAGCTAGTACAATGTAAGAGGCATCAGAGGGAAACAGGCTGAGTAACGGTGCTCCTAGGTAATGGAGAGCACGCCGCTGTACTAGACTAGAACACCATTAAACGACCTGCAGTTCTTTCTTTTTAATAAAAATATACGTCGTCCCACACTAGGTAATAGGTAATTTCTTCTGTATCGTAGGTGCATGGACCAACATGAAAAATCACATACACAAACACCCAGAATAAGAACAAACATCTGCGGATCGCACAAACTTTTGATTCATGCGGGAATCGAGCCCGCATCACTTAGCGCAGCAGTCCAATCGCTTAGCCACTGCGTCAATGAGAAACTGTATTGTCTGCCCATACTACATGTCTATGTCCCTTCCCATTGGCTCACATAACATCATGTTGGTATGGAAAAGGGACTGCTTATTTTATTTGGCATAGGATTTTTTTTCCAATAGAAAAGACAAGTAAGAATCAAGGTGCGAGGAGTATCGATTTTTCCATTTTAAAAAACCATCACTTCTGTATTATCTGAGGGTATAGGCAAAGGTATATAGTTCCATTAAGCCAGTTACGTTATAGGTAGGTTCCATTTGACCCTAAGTCTAGCCTATTGCCACTTGCGATTAACCTGCGACAATGACACTTTGTCCGTTCCGAGAGTCGAACCTAGGACTCAGCAGTCGCGCTCTGCGAAGCCAGACGAGCGACATATTCACGTAATATGAATACACCCTCACGCCGGCACCGACACCGCTAGACACACGGTTGGTTTATTATATCACTTCTCAACTCCGCATCGGTGATTTCGAACCACGAAATATCTTACCGGTGAAATATTACGGTATGCACGCTTGCTTGCTTGTTTTGTTTAATCGTTTAATTATTAAATACCTTGTTTTATAGACTCCTCACCCTAAATAAGTTAATTTAAAAATATATATTTTTAACACAAACTTAAATCAAAAATACCATTATATTTTACTGTCACCAAACCTATTTAAGTATGCAAAAGTTTATTTCAATCGGATGTCAAACAGTGGTTCTAATTTAGATTGCAAGATTTGACCTAAAAAACTCACATACATACATCCATACTTGCAAACAAACATTGCAAGTTATATAAAAGCTTCTAAAAAATATTGTAAGGCTCATGTCGACACGCATTAATAAGAAGATCCCTTGCTATGCTTATCTGCACACTCGGACTACGATCTCGTATGTCGTAGTCAAACAAAAATGTATAGATAGGCTTTAAAAGATAGAGAGAATATACTTGTAATTGACAGGAAACCAATGAGACAAATGTGACAGTAATAGAATTAGATTTGAGATTTGATTACATCATTGTTGTTAGCATTTAAAAATGGCTTGACGGATTGGAAAGGCTCTCATGCCTTCGTACAATACAGAGAGAGAAACCCGCTGAGGCTCAAGTCCCACTGATTGGACCAGATACAAAGAGAAAGCCTTAGAGAAATTTGCAATGACGTAGCTGCATAACACACGCATTACTATCAAAATTATTATCTTACAGTCTCTGTAACATTGTTGTTAAAACTTGGATTCATTTAACGATTATGTAAGTACATATTGAGGACCAGTGACATTCTTCCAAAAAATATGACAGTGTGAGAGACTATGCACCTAAATTCTTGACTCTTATCTTTGAAAAAACCTTTTTGATATCTGCTCCTCTCACTTCAATAACAAAAGGTCCCAAATCTACAATACACGAAGTAGCTACTCATCCCAGTCTAGATATTTCGGATCGATAAATGCTATTAAGGCTCCCCACTGCCTCACGTCTGGCCCAAGGGCTGGCAGAAAACTAATATAGAGGGGTGGAATCGTCTAGAAACGTTGTCTATATGTACCTATATCTTTAGGTACTACCTATAAAGTACTAGTTATTTGAACAACTGCCTGAAAAGAACAATACATAGATAATGATGCCTAAATGTAAAGTGTATCGCACAATCTAGAACAATATCAATTGTGTTAGTTACAGATACTGCGGATAAGTGTTTTGGTCACGCGATAATTTTGTTGTAGCTTCCTAATATCGTTGTCTTATTAATACAGTGTGTTAAATGCATCCACATGGTGACGATATACAATTACATAGGTGCACGTACAGCGCAACTTAGATAGTTCTGCTAACTGCTGATGTCATAATCTATTGTTATGACAAGCTTAATTTTGTAGTTTTTGTCGACATGATAGAAGTTTTAAGTTATGCATCGGTTTATTTTTGGCAGGCTAGGTGAGGCAGAAGTGCATAATGCACATATAGTATAACCATATTTCGCTAGTTTTGTTTCATTGGGAAGCGTAACAAAACTGGCGGCCAGGAGGCCAGCCTATAGTCATCAGGCACAAATCCAGACTCCGAGAATTACCTAATGAAAAAACTCATTAACACAGTGCCCGATCTGAGATTCGAACCTAGGACCTCGTGCTCAGAAATCGCGCTTGCTCAGCAGGTGCTCAGATTAAAGATTATCGGGTTCATTTTATTGTCGACGAACAAGACGATCATCGATATCTCAGTAACCTTTCAAAAACTTGTTAAAGATCTGGAAGCTTCGAGTGACAAGCGTTGAACCACGATAAGGATATTTACGCACTACCCATGACAAATTTTGTAGGAACGCTTGTGGTCTGCGTCCAACATTCAATCGAAATTTCTCGATCCGTATTTTCTCAGCTACAAATCGGACGTGGCGCGCAAACGTTTTCCATTCACACGCCACGAATTTTCTCGAACGCACGAGCAAAGGCCGCGGTTCTACTAGTCAGCAAGTCGACTATACGCATATACATGTATCGGTAAGGCAACGTTACTATAACTAGCAACCGACATACATACACGCGCTACACCCATACGTGCCAGCCGGCAGCGACTGGTATTTCATAAGCGATGCTTGAATCAGAATTACACAATAATGAGTATCTAATCAATATTATCGGTAGATGATAACAGAAAAACAAGGACCTTCAGTTGGGTCTATCTTCCCCCTCTTCTGATTATGTAATATTGCATGTTAAAGAACTCTGGAAGAGTCTATTTTTTTTGGAAGAGCACATTTGAGTTGTATTCTTTTCCATCAGATTAATTATAAATCAAGTTGACTAATTAAAACCCAACATTGCTCCACTGTAATGCAAATGTCTTCATACTCATTTAGCATCGACCCTTCTCCCTTTCAAGGGCTACCAATAACGAGTCCTTCAAGACATAATAATTCTTTTAGCACTCAACGTCTAGGTCCACCTCGCTGTTGTTTACTTTGTTAATGATTAGATCCCTGGAAGAAGATAACTTAGAACTGGTGTAAATTGTTTGGTCTAATATGCGTTAATAGTAAGGCCAAATCGCGGGTCGGACAACGTGTTATTGAGTTTTCACAATAGGCATGGAGTCTGGATTTTTGGTCGGTTGATGGCAATGGCAATAGGCTATTCACCTTCTATTCATTGGGACCTCTAATATAACTGGCGAAATGTGGGTCTACTATAGGTACCTCTGCGACTCCTTCGGGAAATACAGTCGTGACGTTGTTATAATTTGTATTTGGTTTAAAAGCATATTTTCCGAGTATTAATACCTCGTGACTTATTTATGTTATACCTACAACTTATCGCTTTATTATCGTCTGCGGTGCTTTGTTCCGTTCACGGTTTGGAAGTCACTTGATTCGTGAGAAATGTTTTATTTTCATTGTATAGGTACTATTGAAAAATTCTCTGTATCCTACTCCAAGGTCCCAGATAAGATAGGTCAGTTTACCTAAACAAACAACCTGTATTTTATAAATATATTAAGATTATAGCCTGACCTTATTCCGTATCGCGTCCGCTATAAATATATATTGATAAAGTTGTTTTGTTTATATCTATAGATAATGAAATTATTCTTTTAGGAAAATACTTTTTTGTCGTGTAGGCATGATGTTTTATATTGTTTGTGACTAATATAATTATTGATGACAAGATTTTATTCACGGAAACACGAATCATTTGTATTTGTTTATAATTAAAGTTAGGTTGCACCATATTTTTTATTTATTCATATGAATACAGAACATTGTATGAATCATGTTCATTTAATTTTTCATTCACTTGGTACGCTAACTGTAATATTTTATGCTGGGAGACTCCCCCACAACATGAAATGTATGTCTCTTAACTCTTTAGAGGCTTCTAAATAGATATATGGAAGTGTCTTGGTAATTACGACAGCCTTGATAATTTAAGATTAACTAGACTTGTATTAGTTAATTAAATCTTTATTTAGCGAGGGCGACTTAATTAAATAAGGTAAATACTGTTACACCATGGTCCGTTAACATAATAATTTGTTTGTAAAGTGTAGGTTCAGTGTTTGTATCAAACATGTGAAAGGATCAAGTGTGTATCTATAAGTACAAGCTAGAAGTAGCTCTAGTCATCTATCACTAATTAACATAGATAAGTTAAGTAGTAAGATAACCTTTAGCAGCTTTATCCCAGCTGCCATCAAACATGTCGACGGTGGCGGCTCCCGGGGCTGTCTCCCTCGCGTTTACAGTGTATGCCATCTCCTCGTCCTTGATGTAGACGGTCATGAAGAAGCCGCCGCCCAGCCCCATGCTCTGCTGGTTGAAGAGGCCGTTGCAGAACATCGCCGCAATCGCCGCGTCCACCGCCGACCCATTTTTTGTGAGGACCTCTCTGGAACAATAGAAAAGATTAAGTGGGTCTGTGTGTAATTTATTTGTTTACTAGCCGCGCCCCGCAGTGTTACCCGCTACATTTTTTTGGGATAAAAAGTAATCTATGTGTTAATCCAGGGTATCAGCTACCTTCAAATGAAATGTCATCAAAATCGGTCAAGCCGTTTGAGCGTGAAGAGGTAACAAACATACAAACACATATAAACTTTCGCCTTTATAATATTAGTGTGATAAATGTACAAAGTTTTGTCTAAACGAGTTTATCTTATTGTATTCTCAAGATTAAGTTTAGGTTCAGAGTTTAAATCAAGAAACTTGTGAAAGAATCAAGTGTGTAAGTAGAAGCTAGAAGTACTACATAGTCTGTTTTCCTCTTCATTAACGGTAACCCAAAACACAAAAGCAAGGCGCAAATATTGTGTTATGGGCAAACGTTATAGTATACAGGTAGACATATACAGATTGACATTGATAACACACACTCCGTTGTTAGAGGTCAGGATAATCAATACTTCGTGAAAGAGCCAGCGATATCGAGTCTCTCTTATCTGCGCATTCATCTGTTCTAGCTACAAAGAGCAGTCGCATTAGAAGTCAGTGTTGTATCCACCAAGAGTGCGATGAATGGGTCTCTGCATTGTCTCAGATGTTTTAAATCAAAGCCACCATTATTTTCTGGTATAATTCTTCGTTTGTGCCCAATGAACGAGGAAAGACACGTCTCAAATTGCCTAAAACTATTTATTTCTTGTGACATGTACTGTCATACATTACTATCTACTTTGTTTACCCTTTCAGTATCTATAAGCGTCACAACAACATACATACATAACATCACGCCTGTATTCCCCGAAGGGGTAGGCAGAGGTGCAGATATAGTACACGCACATTTCACCAGATAAGTTTTTATGTCCCAATGTAATAGGGGGCGAGCCTATTGCCATTAACCGGGCACAAATCCAGACTCCGTGCTGTTACTGAGAATTACCTAATGAAAAATTCCAGTAGCACTTTGCCCGACCCGGGATTCGAACCCAAGACGTCGTGCTCAGCAGTCGCGCTTAGCGACCACTAGACCAACGAGGCAGTCACAACAAATACGTCATCATACAATATTGAGCAATAAATGACGTATACCAATTAATAGAATCGATGTCACTAAGCTTCCGTAGTTAGATAAACGCATGACACACTCTAGTTTTGTTTTAATTCGCACGAAATAAAAGTGTGGTGACTCACGCTACGTGCTCACCGAAATGGATACCTAAACCATTCCTCATTTAATCTTAGAATAATGAATAGTACATAATTATTGGCTTAGCTTTGTGAAATTACATCGCAAAAATATCTAGTTCTTAGGACAACCTTTTATCGGGATTATAAATAATTTTATCGGAAATTATTCAAATGTAGGTAGCTAGAGTAGACCAATGGTTTTATTTTTAGTGTCTATTATTTAATTATCTAATAAAAACATACGCGTTAATTCGAATCGAATTCAAAAATGATTTTCATATAAAGCTGGTATGGTGACATACGTGGAAGGTAAGTGGAAGAATTATATAGTCGTCGATAGCTAAACAGTTTGGGATTTTCTGTACAGCCGAATAGATTAGACTCCTGTTATAGGTCAAGATTAACCAAAATTAGGTCAGTCTGTTTTATGGGACTAGCTATTATCATAAACATTAGTCTTGAAATAGGTGGGAAATCTTCCGACATTTTTTAAATCAGTGCCAAGGAAACGACCTACAAAACAGATCTAGTTAAAAATATAGCAGATAATGTAACGTGGACTTAGTATCATTTAGGTAATTTGTGGTCTCAGAAAGAGTAGGCGAGAAGTATGGACAATGTCCATTAAACCGTTCTCATTGCCAGACTGGAGAAGTTTGAGAGGCGAGTCGTGTTCCACGCTATAGATAGGTATATAATCCTGAAGAGACTGGTGAGATTTCCGTTACAAGAGAACCAAAAGGTAGCGTTGATCTGCCGAAGAGTGGTGAATGCTAGAGTCTTGTACTCCCGCAGTCTTGGCTATATTTTAGTAGGAGAAAAAGTCGGTTTTTTAAAATAAGAACATTTATTGGACGAAGTAGGGGTATTACCATGGAGTACAGATAACGGGGAGGCCTTTATTCAACAGTGGATGTCTTCCGGGTGATGATGACAGGTGTTACCAAGTGGCTTAATGGTAATTTAAATACAAATCGTAATCTGTCTATTCAAGGTATGCAAATGTGTATGTGTAGCCGTTTATAACCTCGGCATACCGCTTTGCCGGTAACGAATGAAAGGAAAATAAGGGAAAATGATTTAACATAACATGTCTTCTAAATTGGACTCCGGTTATTTTAGGACTTTGTAATTTTTACGTTAATGGACCCACTCTTACTTGTACTAAAACTTCAGTGTCAAAATGTGTAAATTCTGATTCTTTTAACCAACTCGAGAACACGTGGTCTTTGACAACAATCGATACATAACATTATTTCATTCTTATCAAACGTTTGTGACTTTACTATCATCTGCTCCAAGAGGGTACAGAGATGTATAGGTATATATTTTTTTATACAAATAAAAAAAATATACTTACATTTAGAATAATATTTACATTTTTTACGTTTTTATCTGCGCAGTACTTCTGCGCCCGTGCGTACGTCTTGCTTAAGATGATAGTTTTTATAAACAATATTATGGTAACGTTCTCCAATATTTCATCATTGTTATTAATTATACTGTGACTCGTTTCTCCGGTTTTATTGTGTTCTTGAGTTAAGAATCTGGATTAGTCACGTCTAGAGCCTGCGTAATTTGTTTTTGATTAAAAATATCTCTGTATCGTTAAGGCATTTTATAGACACTAAATTTCACATCAGTCTATAAATTAACTGCCTAGAGATTTTGGACATAACTTCACATAATTTGTTGCAAGCGGGAATCAAAGTCCAGGTTCAGAGTTTTTTTGGAGATGAGCGAATTTTTTGGGCCTTAGGGAAGGATATACATATGCTAATCTTTATACCGGAAAAGGTATCGAAAATTCTTTCATGTAGACAAAGTCACGCGCTTAAGCTAACAATACAATAACTAAGTATTTTCCTCCTTATATTATCAAGGGTTGGTTTAATATTTATTATGTATAACCTATCCATTCATGAACACTAACGAAGTTTATTATAACTGTCATTATCAGCCGGGGCACGTCCACTGTTGAACAAAGGTCCCTTAGACGGGGAGGGCATAATCCCCACCCTTGTCCAGCGGTTTGGGGATCGCAGCACTGGTGGTGAAG
Organism: Abrostola triplasia; assembly: GCA_946251915.1. Taxonomy (NCBI): domain Eukaryota; kingdom Metazoa; phylum Arthropoda; class Insecta; order Lepidoptera; family Noctuidae; genus Abrostola; species Abrostola triplasia. Next base: position 3,978,194 of record OX276432.1, on the reverse strand, counting down.
TTACAAAAGACGCTGCTTCCCACCTTCCGGATTTTCCCCTAGTCGCCTCTTATAACACCCACAGGAGGAAAGGGGGTGGTCAAGACTAGGCTACCACATGGCAAATATTTATAACTTTCTATAATAATTACAACTTTCTTTACGGAAAAACTCAGCTTAAAGCCGGTAATACAACCTAGTTGATACATACATCTAGGTATTAATTTCGTATAACTCTGTACTGTTGTGTAACAATCTCCATTAAACTCGATCAATGACCTAACTGGTTAGCCGTACCAACAAAAAATATAAAGCCACGGATTAGTTGTCGTTACATGTTGCTGCTGGAGTGTCTATGATGTTGTATGGTTGACGAAGCATGGAATATAATTGCTAGCCCAGAGTACACACATGAATTTTAACTGTAAATTTTTTTTTTCACAGATACTCAGAGATGAAATCCTTCTTTATGGTGAGCATGTATGGTAGGTATTATTATTGTTATTTCGCCAACCCTGGTAAGCTCGTTTTTTTTATAGTAATAATAATAATAAAATCTTTTATTGGTTCTAAAAAACAATAATTAAACCCACCAAACTGTGTGACAGTTTGTCGGCGGGAATAGCGCTCGATAGATATTACACGGTTACAGTTTCAAAATACAAAATGAACTATATAACTACTTATAATATTATTCGCTAAGTAACATGTAAATATGATATACATAACACAAGCAACCAGACTCGGGACAAATGTCTGCGGATTGCACAAATTGTACAAACATTGTGGTCAATGCTCAATAATTATCTAGCTCTTCATGAGAAGAGAACTTTGCCCTGCAGTGGGACAGATACATAGGCTGTTATTATATTGTTGTACATAGGGCCCTCACCTTGTACGTAGCAATTCTAAACTATTTGAAGGTAATAGAAAGAAGGGGCATCATAACTCTTATATTGTCATACAAGCAGTATGGCATTTATCCAGTTATGAAGAGTTATGATGTCCCATAGTGTACCTAATTCTTTTAATCTAGTGCCTTATGTTTGTGTTCAGTAAGAAGTGTTTCGACACAATCAGCTGTTTGCACATTTTTACGACTCGTAAACTTGAAACGGGTCATTAGACGCCCTGCTAGTTGGCAATAAACCTAATGTCAAGTACTATCGCTGCACTACGCAAGTTCCAGTACTATTAAGTTTTTACCATGATTTCATCCTAAAATATGTAGATAACAAGATCTATTACAGACACACATACCTATTCTATCCTAATACAGAATCTATAATTTTTTGTTCTAAATGAATTATTTAATAGCTTCATTATTTACCTTTCGTCGTTTATAAAAGGGAAAAATCGCAAAGACATTTGATAATTTAGCTTTCATTTAACAGACTAAAACTACAGACAGCTGTGCCTAAATATTGACTTTTAGAATTTCAATACTTGATGCATGTAAAAATTAGGCTCATATAAATATGCTTAGGTATTGTTAAAATCGGAAGTAAACAATATTATTCTATTTATTACGAAATTGTAAACGTATTAACATTTAAGTTGACCGTAATAATATAATATTATTAACTGCAACATACTTCGAACAAAATGGAAAATTTACAGAAATGTGATAGTGTGCTAAAAGTACGTACACTTTGCAAAAGTGATAAACTAGGCTGATAACTTAGAATTACTTTGTATTTACTGATAGGTGCATATTAATGTAGTGTTTGTTTACTTTATGGACCAATAACTAAAGTTCAAAATGTTGAATGAAAGCGGGTAAATTATTTGAAATAACCAACTAAGTATGCACCACTGTAGCTACAAGAATACCTAATGGAGGAAGGAAGGGGATGCATTTGTGGGACATAGGTAAAAATCTATAATTATATTAAAAAAAAATATGTTGCTGTTCGTTAGTCTCGAGAATGGCTAAACCGATTTGGCTAGATTTAGTCTTGAAATATTCGTGGAAGTTCAGGGTTTAAACGGTGAGAAGGTGGTACGAAGTTCGCCGGGTCAGCTAGTAAATAATAAATTCAATACCAACACCTTTTTCTGCGTCGCAATTCTTTGCATTATTTCACTAACTCGCAAATGAATCTGTGATTACCTGTTACAGATTATTTAAGAGACAATACACCCACCTTTCACCCTCATAATTCCCATGCAATCTGTGGCGAGCATATTGCTCTAAATAGGGCCCATACTGCGTTCGAATTATATTTGAAATTGATTTCCAGACTGCAAAGGGAATTGTATTCTTAATTATCCCTTTTATTTCCAGCCTGTGTTGTCCCACTGCAGGGCAAAGGCCTCCCTATCATTCTTCCACTTTAGCACACGACCGAATTATCTCTTGTATGGACGAACATTATTCACATGAGTAATATGAACTACTTAAATAAGAATCATACAGTTTTATATGACAGCTTACCAGTGAATAACATACTCAACCTTGTTTTAGGTATAAAAATTTCTTTATCTTCATAATATTTGTTTTGTCTGCAAACTATTTAGGTACGCTCAATAAAACAAATGAGCGTTATTTATATTCATGTTTTGCTCACATTGAAGCTAATATTATTGTAATCTACATACTTAATTTCTCAAATTGAGAAAATAAAGTGCTATCCAAGAACAATTTTAAATGTTTTGCCAAATATTTTGCGGTTTTGTGTTTACTGAAATGAGAAGAAACTTCTTCTATTGTATAATTACATTTTGTTTTCCTTGTGTATAAAAACAACGCTTGTGTATAGAAACATACGGTACCTTCATTCTTTATTCGGATAACTAAGACAGACTAACCTATTACTATAAAATACAAAAACTTAACACATTTACACATTTAGACTGCCTCGTTGGTCTAGTGGTTGCTAAGCACGACTGCTGAGCACGAGGTCCTGGGTTCGAATCCCGGGTCGGGCAAAGTGTTATTGGGTTTTTCCATTAGGTTATTCTCAATAGCAGCACGGAGTCTGGATTTGTGCCCGGTTGATGGCAATAGGCTCGCCCCCTATTACATTGGGACCTAAAACATAACTGGCGAAATGTGGGTGTACTATATGTGCACCTCTGCCTACCCCTTCTGGGAATACAGGCGTGATGTTATGTTTATTTAGACATAGAGATGATAAAAACAACAATTATTCAACAAAGAAACTACTCGGATAAAGCTTTAAATGTTTTCGATCACATACGAGTACCTGCTTTTCTTAATTTATCTAACTACCTCCCCTTGCTCCAATGTTACATTGCATCAAAATTATAAACAGACTTTGATCACTACGAAGTGGTTTAAGCATCACGCCCGAAATGACGCCCAAGATATTCTAAAAAACGTGTTTACTATCAGCATGCAAAAGCTACCGAAAATAAACTCATACATATTCAGCAACTGTTTTGTTTTTATTTACAACTGCCAAGATTCATTCATTTGGTAGAAATGTTCATATCCACAATACTACTGAAATTGGTTGAACTAGAAGCTTCGAGTTATTCTCGTCACAGTCCAAAATAACTAAAGGCCCGACTATTCCAAACTGCCAGTTTGTCAGTCTCTAACGAATGCATTTCATTTTTTAGTTTCTTTTAAGTAGCACGATGGCACAAGTTGTTTTTAAAACTGTTCTTTTAATAAAAAATACAATTTATTGTGAACATCATCTACATAGTCTGTACCCAATCCACGGCTGAGTATAGGGCCCCTTTTCATTATGCATTTTGTCGTGCATGCTAGGTACTACACTTTCATAGATAACTTTATATTGGTGTATGCCTGTGTTTGGTCTCCGTACCATTAAAGATGTTAATAGCAGTTCGTTTTTGTCGTCTGGTTTCTTAATACGACATTAAGTTTCCAAGTAACTACATTCTATCGTACCCTTTCATGGGCAAGCCAATTACTTTTAGCTTTTACTTTTTTAGTACTTTAGTTATGTGCTTTTTAAAGACTGACCTTTATCAGCTCTAAACATGGTCTTACTCTATTAAATATTCATAACACGCATATTCGTGACAAACACCATTATTATTTAACGTTATTCATTAGTTCTTTATCTTTCGATGTACTAATACACAAATGATGTGTCTGTGTTCCTACGTAGTAGGATCACGTGATGATAACGTAGCCCGTAGAGCATACGTGACTACAACATAGCGATTTGTTTCTGACGTTGGTAATTATCTATTAGTTTTAGAACCACAATGTGTATTACACAAAGTGGAATGCTGATATTACCAACCCTTTATATCATTCAAGACATACATTTATTATAAAGGCCTTCTGTATTCTATATTCAGAGGAATCGGCTACGATTTTGTCTGGAAGTAAAATAATGTAATAATTTATTTATTTCTTGATCTGTCAAGACGATTTCTAAAAGCTTGTGGACATTGTTTTAGTCTTGTGTCTGCAAAATGTGAAATAAAAGGATACAGAAACAAAGCAAAAATATCACAGAGTCTTATTTGTTACTTTTTATAAAGTCAACATTACACGATTTTTTTTTCGTAGCAGTAACCTAGACCGACACTTGGTTATATTTTTCATTTTTTTAGCTCATTGTGGGTATATGATATTTGGGTATATCCTTAAAAAAACGATGTGGAAATAGTGGTTTGGTAATGTAGGTCTATGTCCCCAAAACTACTATTTACAGTAGAGCACATTTCTACCTGGTATTCACAGATCACATGGGACGAATAAAACATTTGCAATTTTCATTTGTATAGCCTAAATAGGGCTCCCCTGATTTGCCAATATTTCTTATTCCCAGCCAGTTATTTAGAGAGGCGTACAAATTGTCCCCCAATTTAAATATCGAAGGTTTTCTTTTTAAATAGTGCAGGTAGATGTGTTTCTAACCCGCCGCCGATTCGGTCCAATTCCACATTCTATTAGGTCTAGATGTGGGTCTAGATCAATATTTATAGCCCACATTACTACATAATATTGTTATTATTATTACATAACAATAACATTGTAATCTTATCGTAATTTAACAAAGATTTAAATTTGTTTGAGTGTTGTTGTTTGAAGTGGTTATCAGATGTTTACGTGCCGTGCCTATAATCAGCATCAACCACATCATAGCTATTATGTAGCCTATGTAGGCATGCGTTTACAGGTATACACACGTTAATATTCAACGCGGTCGTGAAAATCATGATTAATGTTCGAAAGATTATGTAAGATGGCCATTAGATTCGCTCGTTCGATTTTCCTACGACGCAAAAACTGTTGTGGGCAGATAATAACAAGGCCAGCTACCTCGCGGTCTGGCTGCCTGGCCGGCTCGCCGCCCGCTCAAGGTTGCTTTTGTGTATAAACATCAACGGTCGATAGCGTAGGCGACTCACGCCGCGCACTGCGCAGCCGCTACCTACCGACCTCGCACAACATCTTCCGCTTCAAAACAAACAAAGCGTGAATTAAAACAACAGAATAGTCTTAGAAACTATAATTTTTATTTGCCTTAAATTATTACAGTCCCTTGTGTACCCCAGTGAAGATACATGGTCATAATAATCTAACTAGGAATAATAACACAGCAGTTGTGAGCTTTACAACAAGCTCAAATAATAATAAGAGTTGAGATCAGTGTTGGAACGGTGTTGGGTCCAATGGGAGCAGGTGGCCAGCGTGGCTCGCCAGCTCACCTCGGGCGCTGCGCTCTCGCTCTGCATCGTATCCTGCCGCTGTGCTGCGCCAAATAGAAGCTCTGTGTCAGCAGGAACCGCCTTGGATGTTCCATTGATCTCTGAGACGAGTGGCGGCCGGAGCCTTCCTCCGGGATCCGCCATAAAGTCCTCCTTTCGCTCGGCATCTCGATAGTCCTTTTACAAGCCATGTCTTACGAGTATCGCTCCATCTAATGTTTGTTGGTGTTCTTCTTGTTGTTCTCCGTGTTCATGAACTTGGTTACGATCTTTCTGGAATGGCCGGACGGGTCGAAGTGGTTGGTGTGCTCGTTGACCTCCTTCTTGGTGCGCTGCTTGCCGCTGTGGCCAGAGAAGATGTGCTTGTCGTGGTCGAAGTTGTAGTAGTCGTACTCGTCAAAGAAAGCTTCGGACATATTTACGTTTTGGTATTAGTAAATATTTTATATCACAGGAATATTGTGTCTGTCGCAGTGACAACGTTACTCACGATTTAGTTTTAACTGAATGTTCGATGTAATGGCCGTGCGCGACGTTTATATAGGCTGCCAGCGACACGTCACTGACCGCATGCGCGTCGATAAAATTCTCGAGCTGTGATTGGTTGAAAGCCGGCTACGACCCGATTATGAAGGTTTGTTTATTTATAGCCATTTGCTTGTGTTAGTAAGCCGGCTTATGATACCACAGTAAAAATTATAAATTCTACTATTTTTTATTGCTGTTGTTTTTACTTGCTAAATTTAAGATGTAAATTTGTGTTAGGTAACTACTGATAAGACCAACGTGACATTTTATTGATTTTATCGTTGCTACAATATGTTGTTTGGGGTTAAATAATTGGTGTGCTATCAACGGGTGATTAGATCTGGCGTTTATGCATGTGCGTTTAAATATTGTGGCATAGTTTTGATAACGATGAAAGATTATGACATTCTATTTATATGGGTACACTTTTAAAGTCGTTCCTCTAGGATGCGAGTACAAGCGAGAGCCAATAGCTTCTCAATTGAACAGTTGGATGTTGATATAATATGAAAGTTTACTACAGTTATCGTAAAAAACCAATGCATTGTACAAAATAAAATATATATTATTTACTACCATCAATTTGAAAAGTCCTACCATTTTAGTAGAAAATCTTTTGTCCTTACAACACTGAATGCCGGCTCAATGTGACTTGTTTATACACATAAATACGCAGTATGATAGCAGAACGATAATTTTATTATAAGCACACCTAGTAGGTATATTACCAGTAGGCAGTGAAGTAAGTTATTATGAAATTCTATTATCTGTAAAACTGACTGAATCACATTCCATCTCGCACAGGCACTGCCATCTATTGGTGAGTAGCGGAATTGTTTTTACTATGCGCGTCGAATGTTGAAGTGCAGGTTTTATAAAAATAAAACTACATTGTATTAATATTAATAAAAATCCAAAAATCGTTAGGCGAGATATACTTCAGCAATTTACCTGGTTTCCTATTGTTATTAGATATTTTAATTACTCAAGTATTATCATAGATAAAGCATGTACTCCATGGTATTATAAAACAGTTTCTAGAAACTTTCTATGTAGACCATGTATAACTATAAGATTCTAGAAAAGGTAATGTATGAAAGTTATGAGTTAAACCTACACGACAAGCTATCACTTTAATTTAACCAGTAATTTAAGTACTTACATGCATGCAGGATAGATAACATTAAATAAATACGCTATGAAATTGATTTTTTTTTCCAGGGACAATTATTTTAATCCATAGATATCTAATTAGTTACCTATATATATTTTCCTATATAACATGAAATCTTGGAAATCGAAATCAATAAGAAAATCTAAAATATTTAAAGAAATACTGTTTTGATTGTAATTTTTGGAAACCGTAGCAACGTAAGAGTAAGTTCTACGCACGCTCTACGGATACCTACATTTTTATTAAATTGCTACGACTTTTTACGGTGTAATTTTGGGAACCAATTCTTGTTTAGTATTAATACTCACTTACAATACTTGACTTTTAATTAGTATTTTATTAATTTTCGACGTAGTAGTCACATTGGAGCTTACAAATTTTAGAGGCTTCTTTTTTAGTCTTATTTGAGTAAACAGGGATCACTTAAATTTTTATATGTACTAGTTACTAGACTAGGTAACTTATACTGCTACTACTAGTTACCAGAGTAGGGTACCTAGTTAGTAGATATTACCTAAAATGAATGTATTTTATGTAAATGCACCTTACTAGTAGGTACCGCTACGTATTTGTTATTTACTGAACTTATTTTGTTCCACAGGATACTATTCGAAGCTTCTTTCAAAAAGTTTAACAACATTCTTTATAGTATATTAAGTATTATCCCCTTTATTTTTCGGAATTATATATATAGATACAAACCTGCCAATTTGTGAGCATTGAGGTGCATCTGTGCACACAGCAGCCTTCTGGAACACGTGGAGGCGGGACGCTGACGGCTTCAAGGGAGCGATAGGATCAGGCGGCTCAGCTGTCCTTCGAGATGAATAGTCCGCGCTCCCGATGAGGTACCCACTGAGAGCTGACACGAAGACCAAAACGGCCAGGGCCGTGAGGAAGATCTTAGTCCTGAGTTTGTACGGCCTAAAACAATAAGAACAGATAAGTAACGCCATCTATTATCGAATAGCAGAACTAACTCGAGTATCCAGGAAATACACGATAATAAAACAATAACAATAGTTTGTATTTCAACTACACTAATTGATGACATCTCTACTTATTTTCACAACGACATTATCACTCACTTCTCAGGGTAATCATCATCATCGTGACTAAAATTGCCTTGAAATATGGCAAACCTATTTATAGGAGACACCAAACGTATCGTATCTATCGGGCCATCGTCTGCGTGGGTGCTTATGAAGTTCCTCCTGTGTAAGCCGCTACGTAAGGAGTTTTCCATCCTTTATTGCAACACTGTTACAGATTTGACAGGCCAGCTCCTGTTCAGTGATTCATAACAACATAACCTAGACACTTCCCCATGAGTTTTCCACAACTATGCTCGTCAGGAACTTTTTTTTATCAACCAAGCATAGGCCACTAGTGTTTTATTTTCTTTTTTTATCGCGTAACACGGTTATTATTAGATTTTTAACTGTAACAATGACGTATCTCTGAAAATGGCAGGTGGATACGCAGTGAACTTGCTTGCGGGTACCGAGAAAATCGATAGGAAGAACAGCTGTTTGAGTCACTTGCAAGCCACGTAACACTTAACGAGATGTAAGATAGATGGCGATACTAGCAAGGCATAATTAAAGATGGTAATTAAAATTACAATTGAAAAGTGACTTCTGAAATTTTATGTTCGCTCACAACGTTTTTGACGCCTAACCACAATGTAGTGTTATATAATTTTAGATTGCTTGCTAGATATACTCTGCGCAGTTTATTCTGGTAGGCGCTTATGCGTAGACTGTGTTGGTATATATTAAACTTCGTATTTATTGAAAACTTAGTTGAAATATGATAAAGATGTTTCTTTTGTAACTTTTAGATAAGGTTTACTTGACTTTGTCTGATAGATAAGTGAGGTTTTCTGGAAGAAATTATTGATTGCGATAAGATTGGACAATGCACTTTAGCGTAGATATCGATGATATACCTATTTCTAGTTTACGTGTCGTAGAAGTAGGTAATTATTGAATTATATGTTACATACAAATTTCTTTCAAAACTCAGTGAATCTTCACTTTTTCAGTCTTTATATTAGTCTTAGTTATCCTAAAAAAATAAACACTTTACAACACTTAAGGACCGCGGCGGATGGCATTGTTTAAGAGAGGCTTATACCCAGCAGTGGGACATTGCAGGCTGTGGAATGAAACATATCTACACATACATAAACACATTATCCAAGTATCCAAGTCACTGTTTACCTGTCTCTATGCGAATCTGGAACTCGTATAAGCACATGGCGATTTTTGTTCCTTACTTCTGGCCTGCCCGGCTGCTTCAAAGATGATTGTCTTAGCAACTGTTTGTCACACATGTTGAACTACACTCACTTAAATGTCACTTATAGTGTGTATAATAATGCACTCTGCAGTGATCAGAATACAGCCTATTATAGCTTGTTAAAATCTAATAAGATAGAGACAGCTCCATTTTCTAAAATCAAGAAGAATTCCTTTCCTTAGGTATAGTAGATTAGGTTGGCCTGTTGTATATTGGCGTTTAGGGGAGGAGACTTATGCCCAGCAGTGGGAAACTTAAAAAGCTGCTGATGATGATGATGATTGTGTAGTTGAATAGAATATCTATTAGTTTATAGGTTCCTAATCGTTAAAATAATATCCTGATACAGGCACGGTGTAAGTTGCACTGGAGTGGAATTATAAAATGTTCTATTATTTCTTAAAAATAATTTATCTACTAAATATCCTCGGTACTACTGTACTACTAAAGTTTGGTCTGTTTTAATAGTGAGGTTGAAAGCAAATAATAATTTCACAGTTCATTAAAAAGTTATTTTTAAAGAAGTAGTGTCTTGAAATTATTGGTTAACTAGCTGCGCACCGCGGTGTTACCCACACCATTTTTTCATTATAAAAAGTAGGCTACGTGTTAATCTAGGGTGTCAGCTACCTCCATATAAAATTTCCTTAAAATCGGTCTAGCCGTTTGAGCGTGAAGAGGTAACAAACACACTCACAAACTTTCGCCTTTATAATATTAGTATGAAGTATGATTGGTCATTGGATAAACAACACGTCCTTATAATAGTGACGTGTGGCCCTACTGAAGATTGTTGCTAATGCTTACAAGGCAACTATTAGTTAGCAGCCAACACGTTGAGTGAGTGTATGCTCAGTATTTATCACATACCATACGATACCAGTACGATATCTATGAAATTGAAAATTAGTTTGTGGTATCTATACTTTATTTTTTTTTTTTATATTATAAAGCTGAAGAGTTTGTTTGCTTGAACGCGCTAATATCAGAAACTACTGGTCCGATTTGAAAAACAATTGTGTCTGATAGCACATTTATCGAGGAAGGCTATAGGCTAAAAAACATTCGAAATCCACGTGGACGAAGTCGCGAGCGGAAGCTAGTTTTTTTATAAACTGTGATTTCTATGATATAAAATGTCATCTATCCAAGATTAAAATTTATTGATATCGACTTACATACAATACATAATGTGGGTGTACTATATGTGCACCTCTGCCTACCCCTTCGGGAAATACAACCGTGAAAATGTTCTTGATTTTGTTTTTCCTCGATTCATAATAAGTGAATAAGTATTTCGGTACATATTGTATAGGTAGGTATGGTTACAGTATGTACTCATGACTCAGCATCCTGTGTCGTTGTGGGGTCGACAGGTACCCGGCTTATAGCAGATGATCGATAACTTTTGTTCAACGCAGGATGGGATCCGTGTTATGATTATGATAACCATATTGTTTTATGGTCGTTTTATTATTAACAGCCATATTTATTACGCTCTGTTGATTATGACCAACCAAGGTGCCACTAACCTTTGAAACAATAAAACATCGATGTACTTGGTTGTATACATAATCGTCGGTAGATTTAAGTAAAAAAACAGGTAGGCGTGAAGGATATACATGTAACATCACGCCTGTATTCCCCGTAGGGGTAGGCAGTGCCGCAGTGGTTTATAATACACTCACATTTCGCCAGTTGTGTTATAGGTTTCTATGTAAAGTTGCGAACCTATTGCCATCAACCGGGCACTAATCCAGACTCCGTGCAGCTACTGAGAATTACTTAAAGGAAAACCCATTAACACCGCTCGACCCCGGAATCGAATCCAATCGTTCAAAAGTTCAACGGTGGACATATTCCGGCTAATGATGACGACAATCGTGGACATAAAATTTACGATTGAAGTTATAGGAGAACCCTGTCTTCCCCTCCGGAGATTACAAGCGTGATTATATGACTAATGTATGGAATATTTTGCTTGACCGTGAAATAAAACCTAACACCTTATGTACCTTCGTACTTCCAACGACGAATGAGGCCATAAATGTTTAAAAACATGATAATTATTTTATTTGCTTATAAAATTATGAATTTCGAATTCCTCAGAAATGGCATCTGAACGGGTACAGAATTGTTTTAGAGGAGATTATAAACATTCTCAAAATTCTTAGTAACTCGTCTCAACAATTTCTTTAAACCTTTTATTGATTCAAGAATCTTTTCAATGCTGTCTATGTTTTGGTAATGATAATGTACCTACCTACCTAGCTTGTACGAACGATCCCATATTATGTATGATAAATTGATAATGCTAGTGGTATAATGCGGTTTCGTTCACACCCTATGGGAGCTACCTTTATCTTTTAAAACCGATTAACCAGTTCTATGAATCTATATCAAGATCCACAATAAAGATGTTGAATTAAATTGTTTTGAAATTATTAGTGCAACAAAAGTTTTTATTTGAAGTATGAGTTTGTGTATTATATTTTAATAGAGACATACCCAGAGTTATAACTAGGTAAATGATAGGTAGCATTTATTTTGCATCGCTGTATGTATTTACACAATGGTCGTTAGTGGCTGCTTTAAAGTCAATTGCTAGATAACAATATACTCCGAAGCTCTTGTGTTCAAATGTAGAGATTATATTGTAAGTAAGTTACAAGTGGTCTGATTATACAGCCCTAGAGGTTTCCGCGTTGCCCATTTATAAATAATTAAGGAAACTTGAAAAATTATGGACACGAGCAGCACTTGAACCCGCGACCTTCGCCGTACCGTGGTGCCGCTTTGCCAACTGAGCCATCGTGCTCGCCGCTACCATCGATTTTTTTCAAGTTTTCTTTATCAATTTTGATTCACGTTTAGCATGGGCAACATGCTATGGCACCAAAAGTCAAATAACAACTTTACAGCAAGCCATAGTGCAATCATGAAGATTATGGCGTAATTCTTTTATGAAGATAATTAACTATTAGCGCGGATGCAAAGTGGATTATCACCAATTAATCCCCTTGAAAATGAGGGCTCAATGCAATATTCTCTCATTTAGGTACTTCGTGCAATGTGCAGGTCCAATGATATTATCAGTCACACAGTGATAATACCTATGAGCAAGATGGCTTTATTGCCTTAATTCAACAGAAAAACACCGTTTATATTTCATACAATTAAATCAATAACCAATAGTATTATCCGTATTTTAATTAACTATATTATGTTTGTATTAAATAATACGGATATTAAGTTAAGTTCAGGAAATATTAATAGCAGGAAGCTATAGAAAAAACACGTGCGTTTGAAATACTAGTTTTGTTTACATAAACAAATTTAAGTATACTAGTCTCCTTTAGATATATATATGTAAGTAAGTTAAGTGTCCTGTTTTAAAAGTTCATGGTAAGGGGGCAGCTAGTTCAATCCAAAATTCAGAGCCGCCACTGAGAATATTTTTAAATAAAGAAATCTATGATAGTTATGACCCATTAACTACTTATTATTATTACAAATTTCTTGGATATCAAATGTATTGACCGTTCATTGGGGTCAAGGTCGAAATTTGTAGTCGGAACACAATTCACGATGGTTGCGTAAACGAGTGGTCACAAGATCAGTATAATTGTATGTGTAATTGAAGTCAAAATAACTTGTTTTTCATCGCGTCAGTGGTAGTAACTTGGCCTAAATTCGCTGGCATTTTTGAGACAACTTATAAGGTTTAAACATTGATAAAGCTGAGGTTATAGTATGAGTAATGTTCTGTAAACCCGCTTTGAAAATGTCCTCACGATAAAAGTCCTTTTCGAGTAGCATTGTTTGGCAGGATCGTTATATTACCTTAAGGTACTTACTGAGCTGGAGTATAAGTGATCTTGATATCAGACACATCAAAAGTTTCAATATGTATTCAATTTCTAGACTTTAGCTGAGTAGTGCTAGTAAAGTTCAGTTCCAAACTTCCAACAGAAAAGAAAGGGCAAGATATAACTTCAATCTTATTTTTGTTGAACTAACGAAGTCTATATTTACATAACAATTAAAATTTAGGACCATTGCATACAGCAGTCCCGCGTCCCCATTATCGCAAAACTGTTGGAAATGAGTTTGTCCCACTTTCTTCCCATATTCTTTAGCACACAAACGAGTACATATGCAGGTATACCTACGTGTATAACGATGATGCTCCCATCATTACGGGAAGTTGAATTGTTTTTGTTTGACTTCCAAAACTTGTGGGCGCATTGAGACAGCGCACCCGCATTTCCCATCTCGAATATATGGAATGACACAAACAAAAGTCGTGTTGTTTGAAAGACTTTATATACAGGAAGGTAATAGGCGAGGAAGGCGTTAAAAGGATATTAGGTAGGACTCTGCAGGACATTTTATGAACCTATTGTTCTCTTAACCGATTCGGGCTACGGCAGCCAATCTAACTGAGACTAGCCAACTAGTAGTGCACAAGTAGGTAGCTATATATGCAAAGTTTGACGACCTGATTAGCGCAGTGGCTAAGCGATTGGACTGCTGCGCTAAGGGTTGCGGGTTCGATTCCCGCACGGGGCAAAACTTTGTGCGAACCACAGATGTTTGTCCCGAGTCTGGGTGTTTGTGTATGTGAATATTTCATGTTTGTGAAACGCACCTACGATACAGGAGAAATTCCTAGTGTGGGGCGACGTTTTTTTTTTTTTAAAAAAAAAAAAAAAAGTCAGCTGCACACTTTAATGTTTGACACTGATAGCCCGGTAGAAAGGCAAATCTACACTATCGACGGGAGATTAGCCACAGGACTGACGGATTAACGTGCTATTCGAGACAAGGAGACTTGAAAACCAAGTAAGTAAGTTACCCATCACGAGACTGGCAAGCATAGCTCCTTGCAGATCGACTAATCTGTACTGTACCTATGCAGTTAAGAGCCCCTTAGGTCATTGGTACTGTGAGGTTGAATATACACGCAGTGAGAGGGTCATAGGAGATATAATTCTGTCTTGCCAGTCCAGTCAGGTGGCATGATTGATTAATGGTCGACGCTTAGTTACGTTATGTAATGAATTACGTTGCGTTGACTAGGAAGTGTCTGACAGTTTGGTGTTAAGGACGGTTGTAATCAGCAGATAATTAGTCCGAGAAGTATCTGAAGTCAGTCTCCTTATAGCTCGTATTGTTGCTATGTCAGAGGCATTGTTATCTTTTTCTTTATTTGCAAAAATGTTTCTGATGGTGTGTTATCTTGACAATCTTAAATAACATTTTATAATTCTACTAATGTGTTCAAATGTAAGCGAGGTAAGTCCATAAAATAATTTAGTTTTAACGTTGGTACATACGAGTATGTAGGTATAATTGTATGCGATGTAATAATCTTTTGATTACGTCAAGTTATGTAAATATTTTTGTCATCCGCGGAAGGAAGGATAAGATTCTTTTCTGCTGCCGGGGAAATGTTTAATTTAAGTAGCTATCGCGTTATAAGTCTAATATTACTCTTTAACTATTATAAGCGATTTATGTATAGCAACGAAATACGAGTGTTCAGACAGACTGTCAATAAAAATACCTCTAGCAAATAAATATTTCTATTATATTCTATTTTTGGAAAGTATAGGCGTGTTTTACTAAATGTAAGTGCCAGTTATAACGTATCTTAGTTTCCAGCTACCATCTTTTTAGATGATCTTACAGTGTTGAAGGGCACTCGGACAAACTACTTGAAAAGAGCCCGGAACAATCACAGACAAGTTTACCGCTTATATCCGTAATTAAAGCGAACGAGTAGAGTTTTCTCTAAGAAGTTTTTATTTAGGTAGAGTGTACCTTAACTATTAGGAAATAGGGTTAATAAATTACTATAAAAGATAAAATAAAATATACTGGATAATTTAAGAGAAAAAACCTGTGACTTTTAAAAACATGTAAACATACAAGGCTTTTCCCGCCAGCAGTATTTATTGTTCAAAACTTAATGATTCCATTTTTAAATTTGAAAGAAGTCTGTGTGTGTTGCCAAGAAAGGCAAGGAGATAGAAAATTATTCGTGAACTTTAATTGTTATTGTGACATTTACTTTTTAATGAATTCCATTGCTTTTGACCTTTACTATATTTTCTTTCATTATATTTTAAGGCAAGCAAGAAGCCATAGATCACCGAACCTTTCTCTTGTATAAATACTGACAAGATTGAAACCTACTTCATTCCACCAGGAATAAATGAAAAAGTTTCGACATTTGAAAGTTGGTTACTAAGTGATGTAGTACCGAATCTAACTTGGATTATTTTTGGTATTGGTTCTAGAATCTAGCAGTTTGAGTAGTCAAGTAATAATATCTTCACTAAGACTAAACGCACAAGTAGGTAGTAGGTACACGCAGCTCCGAAATTGAACGCCTAGATGAATTGCCTAAATATTTTGATGATAAATATTGCAGCTGGATTTTGAAAAAAACCCAAACTGTGAATATGTCATCCTTGGACAATACCTGCGTTATTTCTGTTTTTTATAACTCTTTTTCAGGCTTCATAAATACCTTAACGTTTTCGAAGATAAAAACATTGATGTCTTGAATAGTTTATAATACCGTAAATAATAAGATTGGCAACTCATTGAACTGCATTATATAATTGTTGAACATATTTAGTTACAATTTTGTTCGGCTAAGGTACCTGACTCTATGGGCAAGTTTACATTACGACCCGATTGGCACAGTGGCGAAGTGGCTGACTGCTGAGATGTGCTAAGGGTTGCGGGTTGGATTCCCGCATGGGAAAAAAGTTTGTGCGACCCGCAGATGTTTGTCCCGAGTCCGAGTGTTTGTGTATGTGATATGTCCATATGTCTGTGAAACGCACCGCATACAAGTAAAGAAATAGTGTGTTTTGTACAAAAATTAAAACGTTACTGGCATGTGTCGCTTCGTGTTTCTAAATATAGATCACCCCTTACGCAGTCTGTTATAATAACGGCCAAAGGAACTAGGCAATTTAAAATCGCACGAGCAATGCAAGGAGATGACAGCAATGAAATCACGCGACCATGCCCCCGTACAAGGAGAATAGGTTTTATTATACCTACGATCACGCTTGTTACACGCGGAGTAGGCTAAAGTGATCTCCTTTATCAGGCGCCTATAAGGGCTAAGGAAATGAGAGAGATTATTTTTCAATGGTGTGTACAGCCATGTCAGAGGCCTACAGGCGGTTTAAACTCTGACACAAGGTTGTTCATCAACTATGCGATAAGAAGGCCTATACCTTCAAATGTCGGTTATGAAATGTCCCATGTAACCCCTAATAAGTGGCCAGCCTATTCTCCTTCGTAGTCCATACTAAGACCTTTGTCTTATAATATGATTTTTTTTCTTTTGCGACCAATAATAATTATATTCCTAAGTCCCTCTACAACAGGTGATATTTTGTTAGATTGATATTCCTGGCTGGAAACACCCAGTATAAAAAAAAAATCAGCAAACACGGTTTTTCCAGCCAGGAATACATTTTTTTTGTTTACGGGGGAATCCTTCAAAAGACACCCGGACCCTGTGGGATAGGGACCGGGGAGTGTGGGATTTCTACCTCACTAATACCACTCCAGTGGTCACCATCTGCACGAACAAGGGAAGTCCCGGGACCTCTAAAAAGAACAACTTCGGAACCTCCCCATGCAACGCCTATGTGGCACATCCCTGGGAGCCAGGAATACCTATCAAAACCATGTTTTAAAATAGTTGATAAATGTTTCCCAACACGTTTTACGAACGTAGCTAAAAAACTATCTGTAAACATAGCTACTGTAATCATAAGGAAATAATGAATTAGATATGGATTATTGCTATATGGTGTAACATAGGCTGTTCTTTCATTTGTATTGTTATACATACGCTTCACACTCAGAAAAATACCAGTTTAATTGATCACTGTGTCACTAGAATGGTACTTTCACAAAAATCACGATTTTTTTTCACTGAAAACACGTGTCGTGCAGTTTTTATGGTTTTGAGATACAACTCATCGTAACTGAGCCTTGTTCACTACTGACCGTGTTGCGGTAACGTTACACATTTTGAATTCTCGACTGTGATTGATAGTTGGCACAGTACAGATATGTGAGTAGTTCAACTTTAAAACTAGAAATTTATTACGTGTTGTAGTTCGATTTGAAGAAATGCTTCTGGAATTAAATTGTTCTAAAATTAAATGAAGTTTTTATTTTTTTATTTAACTTACAAATGCAGAACATACTGGTTGTATTTTGTTTTTTTTTAATACTGTTCTTAATTTCAATTGTATCCATCTTGTGAGACAAATTGTGCTGCTGGGTAGTTTGTTGCGTCGTTTCCTCTTCCCAGCTATAGCACTAGGAGGCGATGACGGGTGGGCGTTTTGGAGGACTTTATGTATTGTCGTTCAAAAATATACAATTTTTGTTCAAATCTGTCAAAATAAAATATCTATGTTACCTTATAGCCTGTTTTTTATTATTTAGGTACCTCAATACCTACATCATAATGTAGTATAATTGTAGTAACTACGTATAATTTTAAACGTTAATATCTCGTGACGAAGATTATGTGACTATGTACCTGAGGTTAATGTTATTCTAATTTGTTGTGTTATGTAAAACCACTGAGTTTCAAGCGAAATTCGATTGACAGATCTATTGTGTGTATCTGTTACCGGCAATCTGTATACATTATACTACTAATAATTAGGTATTACTGTATAGAATACCGGATTACGTAGAGTTCCGGTTATATATGTATAGATCTACATTTTAAAATAACGTAGATATTATACATTTATAACATTATGCTACTAGCCGCGCGGCTCGGTGTTTCCCGCTACATTTTTACGCGATAAAAAGTGTGCCTGTGTGTTAATCCAGGGTCTGTCAGCTATTTACATACTAAATTTTATCAAATTGGTCCAGACATACAAATTTACACACACACACTCACAAACTTTCACCTTCATTTTTCAGTTTTGCAAAATACGAATCTGGAAACGGAATATACCTCCTATGTATATTTTCCTGACCAATTTCGTTGCTGGTCCATAATTTTGGACACTGATGTACCCATATACTGTCTCTGATTCAAATTGATTATTTATGTCTTAGCTTACAGGAGTTAAACGTATAAGTCAAAATAATGAATGCAGATTCAGCATTCAGCCTACTACCAGCAATTGACACTACAGAATGTCATTAAATTGACTGTCGGCAACATACTCACCATCTCATAGCAATGGTAGATAGGAAACGATTAGTTGTAATTTTTTAATTACATCATTGAGGTCATTTGCAACGCAAACAATCGATTTGAACTAGTGTTGTGTATGAACAAAAAATGTCGAAAGTGATGCAACCATTGCAGATTATTGTAATAGTATACACTTATGTAACGATGGTAATAAGCTTTGGTGACTCAAAGAGAATTGGGGGCAGCTTTTGGAACACGATTTTGATAGACAGGAGAAATAATTCCATTTTCAATGACACTAATTATATTAACTGGCGAAATGTGGGTGGTAAATGTGCACCTCTGCCTACCCCTTCGGGGAATACAGGCGTGATGTTATGTTATGTTAATATGTTTATTATATTAGTTACAGTAGAACGAATTTAAGTGACTCTGTTTCAAAATGAACTGATGATTACTTACTATCATTTTCCCTCGCAAATGCATGAGAATCGAAATGGAGATATATAGATCTTTGCAACACGAACATTTCCAATAATTAATGTGAATTTCGAAGTCATCGAGTCAAGTTTTAAAAATGTTTTAAACTGTGGAATAAGACACCACCAGTCGTTTTCTTCTGTAGATCAGGATCACGACAACACATTTCGCCAAGCAAGATACAAGTCGCTTATTTTTAGTCTCAATCAGACAGTGTCAGAGGACTTCATATCCTAAATGGGACACAAAGAACGGTAACGCTTCAACAAATCCATTGTTGTTAATGGCGGCAGTGATCACAGTCAGGTGACCCCAGGTCTGGTGACCCCAGGTCAGGTGACCCCAGATCACGTGATCAGCTGTAGGTCGTACAAGCATTTGTGTCGTTGGAAAATCAAACAGACGAGACTTAATAGAGCAAGTCGAAGACTCGCAAAAACAATCCTGTTCGTGTATTAAATAAAATGGAATTATTTAAAGGGACTTTTGTTTATAGGTATATACGCTTTTGGTCAAACGACAATGGAACTCTAAAGAAAGACTAAGTTGATCGTTTAGCAACAGTACCTTACTACTTCTAGGGTAAAAAGGCTTAAAGGTTCTTCGTTTAAGGCAGGTGTAAGCAAGGAGCACAGATTTCTACTGGAGACGATATACCCCCCGATATATCCCCGTTTTATTTACTATTTGCTTTGCATCATACATGCTCTTCGCTTTAGATTCACGAATGACGTATACGGACTTCATCAATGGTTTTACTGACGAACATTTTATTTGACTTGGCTTCTAACAGGCTGATGTAATATCGCAAAAATTCTCATAAAATCAAATGAATTCCGTAAACTACCTCATAAATATTTCCTTCGTTTCTCAAGTGTTTTATTTACCGTTAACTATGTGCACTCTGAAGTACATAGATACCTACGAACGATCCTATCAATTGTGTTCAATATACGCATGTATCAACCAGGAGAATACAATTCTCCGAAAGTAATGATGATGATCATGATGCTATTATAGTAGAACTAGTTAAAATCGCATGTATAGGAAGGCATGCGTTTAGGGCACTATCAAAACTTAAACAACACTCAATTGAATTGAATTGAAATTTGATGGATACGAGAAGTGACACGGTAGCTCAGTTGGCAGAGCGGCGCGCGGCGCCACGGTACGGCGAATGTCGCGGGTTCGAGTCCCCCTAGTGTCCATCATTTTTTCAAGTTTCCTTTAACAATTTAAAAACACCCAATTTCTCTTTCCTGTACCAGTGAATAGAACTGATACCTGAAGCTTGAAAGTCTCCTTTGCCGACCACGAGATAGGTGTTGTACATAGAATACATGATAAAATGCGAACGGCATAAAAACTGTCAGTCAAATACTTGTTTTTTTTACATCCAGT
Organism: Abrostola triplasia; assembly: GCA_946251915.1. Classification (NCBI taxonomy): domain Eukaryota; kingdom Metazoa; phylum Arthropoda; class Insecta; order Lepidoptera; family Noctuidae; genus Abrostola; species Abrostola triplasia. The sequence goes on along the minus strand of OX276432.1, from coordinate 3,957,456 downwards.
TTTTTGCAGTAAACAGGAAACTAGATCGGTAATTGATCGGGTCGGAATCTCGTGACCAGAAGGTCTTGGCAATTTTTTTATCGAATTAAGATTAGTTGTGGGTGCACTTAACGATGTGATTTTCTTCCTCAATTTCGAGATATTTGAGGTATATTTGAATACATAAAACATAACAGAGGTGCACATATAGTACACCCACATTTCGCCAGTTATGTTTTTTAGGTTCCAATGTAAAAGGGGGCGAGTCTATTGCCATCAACCGGGCACAAATCCAGACTCCGTGCTGCTACTGAGAATTAACTAATGGAAAAACCCAGTAACACTTTACCCGACCCATTCGAACCCAGGACCTCGTGCTCAGCAGTCGCGCTTAGCAACCACTAGACCAACGAGGCAGTATATTTGAATAAAACAAGGACAGCAAATAGGAGTATTCATTGTCTAAGATGTCTTAGACAACGAATACTCCTAACTAGGCGTCTCCCTTCTCTCTCATGGTGTGACTTTCTTTTGCAATCAACAAATGTGACTAGGACCCAAGTAAATTAGGACATACCCGCAAAGTCCTATGGCATAAGAGTGGCCTTTTTGACCTTTGGCTTCTTGACAACAAATCAAATAGTTTTATTAGAACCCATTAGAAGGGTAATAAAGCCAATTCCATGGTTAATGTGGCTCAATGACATCATGACATAATTTTGGACATTCGTATCGAAAAATCAGAACTTATGCTTCGTGTGGTCTTGAAATTAGGAAGAGCATAGAGATGGCTTGATAAAAAACTGTCAGTTGCCTTAAGCTTCACAGTTTCTTGAATCATAAAATTATATCGATAGGTTAAAAAAAACCTGATTGTTACAAAAAATATATTATACATCCATATCATATAGGCCGGGGTAAGGAGAGGAGTATAGTAGGTTAATTCCCATATTTTCTGCCAGTTATGTCCACAGAACACTTATACCGGTTATGTCCCAAAGTAACGAGAGCGAGCCTATTACCATCAACCGACCACAGATCCAGACTCGCGTTATATGAAATTTTGCGCGTGTTTCTATGTGCCATTACATAGAGAATAATAGTCTTCGAGAAGCTAAGACCGTCAATTTGAATAAGTATTATGATTTGTTTGTTTTTAAATTATTACGACTTGTTCACAGTCTACGGTAATCTTGAGTTATGTCATCTTAAAATCTCATCTTTATTGGCAAACACCGTGAACTGATAAACAGGAGTACTTAATGACTTCAAGATTGTATCAAGTCGTCGCTATCTTACGAGGTCCCAATGACGTGTATTATCGTGTATCGTGATTTTTCTAACACTATTTTCCTTGTGCGGACTTCTCGTATTGTTTAGAACTTTAGACCGAGGTTGTGATGTCTTTAAAAGTTTAATGTATTGGTAAAACAAAGACCTAAAACATAACTGGCGAAATGTGGGTGTACTATAAGTGCACCTCTGCCTACCCCTTCGGGGATTACAGGCGTGATGTTATGTTATGTTATGTTAAAACAAAGAGGCCACGGAATGCTTAGTACTTACCGCTACACAGAGATTTAAGAGCAATTCTCTTTATGTAATTTCTAGATCGAATTTCGGTCAGGAAGGAGTTATTTTTTATTTATAGTGCACAAGTGAGAGCTCCAAACCATAGTTGACCTACGGTTAGACTACTAATCGATTGTATAAAAAGTTTAGGCATTCAAGCGGTAGGTACAAATTAAAAATCTGTGCAAAATAAAAACATATACAAAATTATTGAATAAAAATTTTGCTTTATGTTAATCACCGAAAAAAATTATATTACTTCTGTATCCACGGTGAGAGGTTTGGTTCGTTTTCTTAATAAATACGAAAGAGTGTGTGTGTAGCGACTTGCGAGTGCGAGTGTCTTTCGAGATGAATGGAACTTTCAGAATAACATGCCAGGAAAGGAAAAGGCAAAAAATCATTTATAACACGTATCTACAGGTTGTGATGATTTGTGTATTATATTTTCCTATGTAATTACGATAATAATCACAACATTAAGTACTATTTACCTATAAATAGAAATCGCCTGGTCATGCCGCGTGGGCCAGCTGTAAGTTGTTAGTCAGTTATTAGACGAACAATCATGTTATTTATTGGTTCCAATACAAACATTATTGACTATTCCGAGCATCTAGTACTTACCTATATTACATTTACCTACGAATATTTTTTTTCAGAGCAGCAATTAGTTTTAATATACATAACTAGGAAGCAAATTTTTTATCAACTTCCGTAGCACATAAGAGTTTTTATAGATTACAAAAACACTTAGGTACAGTCTAATATATCTATATATATAAAATTTTCGTGTCACAGTTTTCGTTCCCATACTCCTCCGAAACGGCTAGACCGATTCTCATGAAATTTTGTGAGCGTATTGAGTAGGTCTGAGAATCGGCCAACATCTATTTTTCATACCCTTTAGTGATAAGAGTTTTTTACCTGAAATTCGCGCGGACGAAGTCGCGGGCAACAGCTAATAGTTAAATAAAAATCATAACTGACGAAATGTAGGTGCTATAGACATCACACCACCTCTGCCTAACCCTTCGGGGAATTCAGGCGTGATGTTATGTTTGTATGAATAGAATACAAAGACTAGTTACAAATCAGTGGTTCTTGTAACTGGACAACTGATTTAAGAGCATCAGGAAATTATGAATGACAGTAATTTCACGAGAATCATTTGTATTTGTAATAAGTATAATAATCAATTGTATTGGGTAACGTCTTGATTACTAAGAATAATATTATTTTCCTCATTAGTTGGAAACTTCTTGGTATTAGATCAGGAAAATCTGATGCTATTTTAATTATTTTTTCTAAGATGTGCAATATTTTGATGACATACTTTCAATGTTGCATTACATAAACAGAACAACACGCCTATATCTCCCGCTAGGGTAGGCAGAGGTGTATATTGCACCTATACTTTGCTGGTTATTTAATAGGTCCCAATAAAGAGTAATTGGGGGGAGCCTATTGCCGTTAGCTATCGAGTGTTTCGTAATGGAAAGACCTAAAACACTTTGCCCGACCCGGGATCTAAACCCAGGACCTCATGTTCAGCAGTCGCACTTAGCGATCACTAGACCAATGTAGCACGGTAAGTGCTATTTTTCGGGACCAACGGAACTTACATTCTGAAGACTGCAACATTTATTGTGTGTCAAATAGGTCTTGATTTACATAACAACACGCCTGTATTCCCCAAAGAGGTAGGCAGAGGTGCACATATAGTACACCCACATTTCGCCAGTTATGTTTTTCGGTCCCAATGTAATAGGGGGCGAGCCTATTGCCATCAACCGGGCACAAATCCAGACTCCGTGCTGCCACTGAGAATTACCTAATGGAAAAACCCAGTAACACTTTGCCCGACCCGGGATTCGAACCCAGGACCTCGTGCTCAGCAGTCGTGCTTAGTAACCGCTAGACCAACGAGGCAGTCTTGATTTACAACAGATACTAATGACTGTAGAAAATTAAATATTAACTCTACCACTAACTTACAAATAACCTATAACTGTATCACAACAAGAAACGGGCCTCTTCTCATACAACGGTGGAAGGATCACAATATTATTATCACAATATATATAATCAATATGTGCACCTCTGCCTACCCCTTCGGGGAATACAGGCGTGATGTTATGTTATGTGTACCTACATACGGACGCACGAGATTGCTTATGCTAATTAGTGTTTTTAATAATGCTGCTATCGGCCAATGTGTACAAAGATTAGTACTTCGATGAACACGCGTACGTACGAGACTGCATTCAGTGGCAATACGCTGGTAATTTTATTTGGCAAAACGCATTGAGAACGTGTTATTGTTTATATTTCGCAAGAGGATGTCGTTATACCTGCCACCTTTAAATGCTCGTGTCCGGCCACGACCTAAGGTTTAAAATTACAAATCAGGCCGTATAACATCTGAAAATCAACAGAATATCAGAATAGTACACAAACATTTGGCCAGATATGTTAAAGTTCCTAATATAATGGGGGGCGAGCCTATTGCCATTAACCGAGCACATATCCAGACTACGTGCTGCTTCCAAAAATTACCGAATAGTAAACCCCACATAATATACCAGTAGTGAAGAGGCACCGCAAGAAGAAGAAGAAACCCAATATCATTTTTCCCGTCACGGGGTTTAAACTAAGTTCTCGTGCTGAGTAGGGTTTATTGACCACTAGACTAATGAGGCAATGAAATATGTTTATATGAGCCTTAGACTTACTGCGTCAGTAGTGCCATCTGGTGACAACAGGTCGAATTACATATTATCTACCTGACGATCGTTTTTGTATGTCATTTCAGAGGGCGCTATAGGTTGGTAAGTTAAATAATAATGATTTTACTAATTAGGTATCGATACAATATGAAAGTTTGTTTATTAAGACTATGTTTAGGATTCATCTCTACTTGACGATTGTTGAGCCCTAAATTATAATGGCAATCCTCCTTAGTGATTTCCTAAAAAATAGGTTTTAATCCAAATATACTATGCCTTGCTATTCAAATTTTCAAGATGGCAATGGTTTAATCAGAGAATCAGAGAATACAGAATACAGGCCGTCTATCTGTCCAAGGTTAGTCAAATGGGAAGAAAGTGAACTTTATATTAACCTTACATAACGTATTGAACGATAGATGCGATATGCATCATTAGAGGAAGCAATTAAAATTCTAGTTGATAACTAAGGAGTCTTTATATCTGTGGAGTTATTCAATACACTCCTTGTTCGATCGAACTTTGACCACGACAAAAAAAAGAAGCTCTCTAGATTCATGAGACTGATTTTATCGGTTATTTTTTTAATAACTTCGTCGTCGTCCAGAAAGATGACGTAAAATATTGCGCAATAAATTATAAAGTTTATACGCGTCTGCTTCTCTGTTTTTCGGTAAGAAAAGTGCCTAATGTAAAGTGCTTTTCATATCAAGATAGATATTATCTTGTGGTATCAAAAGTGAAGCTTGATTAGTGACATATTTATGAACAATTAAAGTAGACTATATTTTTATAAGCCTTTGTTCAACAGTGAACGTCTTCCGGCTAATGATGATGATATTTTAAACGAGTCTCCTATCTTATGAAATTGGACATCATGTTCTATACCATCAGGATCATGTATACAACACACCTTGTCTACAACTCATTGGTGATTTCAGACCATTGTCTAACGAGAGATGCGGTAAAGCGTACGGAGATACCGCGTTTCTTGACCTAAGATAGCTAGAAGGACACCTTGTAGCCGGTGAGAGTATCTTTCCATCCGCCCCAGAACAGAGGAGGTCCATGAGGATTTTCCCAATAAAAAAAGTAATTATCGGTCCTTTCATGATGTCCAAAGATTTAGAAACCACTTTTAAGCGAACGACAGGATTCATCTTTTTGGTCTATGATTTACCGCGATATTTTCTTTTACAGTAGGCCAGTATAGCAGCCCTCAACAAATAAGTACGTGTGACAATAAAACCTTTAAATTGATAGGTACCTCGGAAACTTCTGGCTTCCTAAGAGGAAAATAATTATTTGTATGATTACGTAATTGAAGCCAATTTGTACATGAATATTGAGTCTTATTATTTAGACATAATTGTTATTATCCTTATTGGAATGGAAGATTTTGGCACATTGTAGGCACATAGAAGCCCATTACAAAATGTGGTTAAAATTTACTATTATACGGAATGTTTGAGGTTTTATGTTAATTGTCTCATAGTTTATGTTATACAGATGTGTTATGTTGTCAACAAGGTAAATAAAAGCAGATTTTCGTCATTGTATTATTAGTGAAAATATTTATTTGATGTATTATTCATGTACGAGTATATTAAACGTGCATACAAGGTTTCATTAAAATAAGTAAAATAAAAACCCTTAAACAAGTCATTGAACTTATCATTATACATGTATAAGTACTACTTTACTTATATAGGTACAGTAATAAAATCACGAAAAAACTTCACTTCATTCATTCATGTTTTTAGAACTTGAAAACAAAAATCTACATATTTTTATTACATCCTGTATAGCTAGTATAATAACTAATATATAATACCCAAAGTATCAACATAAATGTACGGTACCTACTGCATTTATTAAATCATTCACAAATTTTATTGCTTCAAGTTTCCCATAAGAAGGACAGCAACGCGAACAAAGTCGCGGGTAAAACTAGTATAAAAACCATACGTACCCCTTACAGCAATTTTTCTTGGTGGTTTCCCGCGCATCGGTCACGGTCATGCTCTGAATAGTCATGATTCAGCCGCTGCAACAAATATATACATAGCAATGAGTATGTAGGTACGTAGGGAGAATTGTGTTATGTACTTATCAAACTACACCTGCTTGAGATCGTCCACATTTACTTTTACGTCATACGTGCACAGATTATCCCTACTAATATTATAAACGCGAAAGTTTGTATGGATGGATGTTTGTTACTCTTTCACGTTAAAACTACTGAATGGATTTTGATGAAATTTCATATGGAGGTAGCTGACATCCTGGATTAACACGTACGCTACTTTTTATCCCGAAAAATGTAGTGGGTAACACCGCGGGGTGCAGCTAGTATAGTATAAAGTACCCAGTTACACCCCAGACACAGTTGACTTCGCAAAGATACTCTCGGAACATTAAAACAATTTTTTCTTTAGTGAACCTTATAAGTCTTAAATATAAATATATAGGATAAATAATAATTTAAATATTAACATATAGAATATAAAATATATAGTTCGTTTTTACATGTGTTCATCACCTAACTCTTAAACGGCTGAAGCGATTTGGATAAAATTTTATGTGTGTATTTTAATAGGTTCCTGGATGGTTTAAAAACGCAAATGGACCCGGTAGGTGGCGCTGTTTTTACGGGTAGCAGGACGTCTGCAGGGTCTACTAGTATGTTATAAAGTATCATTAGTGTAGCACCATTTTAAAATTATAGGTACCTAAATAAATAAATCATTGGCTTTGTTCGCTGCATAATTTTGAATTATAGGATAAATTATGAAGTTACCATCCCTTGTTGTTTTACCACAACAACTTAGAACTTCATAATGCCGGATAATATCATCAGAAGTTTAGTCGTAAAATATGGGAGTTTCAAAATTGTGACGTCACTCGTCGCGAGTCAGACGCGGGCGGAGCCACGTGGTAGTAATAACTTGGCTTTACTGCATCGCCGAATGTCTCGCAGGAAACATTCAATTCAGTTTAATAGAAGTCGAGCATTCGGACGTCTGTTATCAGACTAGTTATGAATGAACTATGATTCTATGGGCATCAAAATTTTTGCTCTATTACGCGAATAAGGCGGAGAAGAGTTAATGGGATTATATTTGTGTATGTTTGTCTATAACGTAAAACATAACATCACGCCTGTATTCCCCGAAGGGGTAGGTAGAGGTGCACGTATAGTTCACCCACATTTCGCCGGTTATGTTTTAGGTTCCAATGTAATAGAGGGCGAGCCTATTGCCATTAACTGGGCACAGATCCATAACAATAGATTAATTTATTTCAAAAGTACCTCTGACCAGCTGACCAGTGTGATATTTTTTATTTATAAAAACACTAGCTGCATCTCGCGGTGTTACCCGCTACATTTTTCGGGATGAAAAGTAGCTTATGTGTTAATCCAGGGCGTCAGCTACCTCCATATGAAATTTCTTCAGAATCGGTCTAGCCGTTTGAGCGTGAAGAGGCAACAAACACACTCACAAACCGCCTTTATAATATTGTGATTCTAGCTATTTCTATAGGGATATTACAAAAAATCATATAAGATTAGTAAAATATTATTATAAATTCAGTTTAAGAAAACACCTCCGATTCCTTGCATGTAGTTCCTACTTCTGTCGTAATAAATTAAGAGTCTAAATCCAATCAAGTCAAGATTCACAACACAGACTAATTAGATTATCTAGTTGCTTTACATTTGATTCCGTGTTAGTTTCGCAAGGCCTGTACAGTACACAGACTTAGACGCAAATTAAAGGGAGCGTCGTTCGCCCTGCAGCCAATTACTTCTGTTCTACTTGTGTACCAAGTTGTACATCTACCGACACTGGACACACAAGCTTTAAAATGCACTAACCCAATCAAAGAAGAGATTAGATCTTGTTTTTTTATTTGTATAGGTAAGCCAGAAGCTTGGACTATTTATAAATGATTTTTCAGTAAATTTTATTTTACTTTTTGTACACGTGCAATCTTTCCCGGACGGACGCAGGGAAAGATGTTGTCGATTGATAAATGTCGTTGGTCTAGTAGCTAAGCGCGACTGCTGAGCACGAGGTCTTGGGTTCGAATCCCGGGTCGGGCAAAGTGTTACTGGGTTTTTTCATTAGGTAATTCTCAATGGCAGCACGGAGTCTGGATTTGTGCCCGGTTGATGACAATAGGCTCGCCCCCTATTACATTGGGAACTAAAAACATAATTGGCGAAATGTGGGTGTACTATATGTGCACCTCTGCCTACCCCTTCGGCGAATACAGGCGTGATGTTATGTTTTTCACACGTATATTCTACAAAAGTTCTTAAAATAGACACGTCGTTTAAAGCTATTAGAGTTCCGATCTTTTATTATTGCACGATTCCAGTCTGTACTGAAGATAACTGGTTTGATAAGTTGGTACTGAATAATGTTCCTCAGTGTTAATAGCGGTCAATGTGGGACCTGCCAAATTTATTGTAGAGACCTTGACCTTTGTCCAGATTTGTTTAAAGTCTAGACTAATATATATGATACATGGTGATTTTTTTATCGAATAGTGTTCTTTATAACAAACTGACTGCCTGGTTTGTATAGTGGTCGCTTACAGCGACTGGTAAGCATGAGCTCCTGGGTTCGAATCCCAGGTCATGTAAAGTGTTATTAGGTTTTTTATTAGGTAATTGTCAGTAGCAGCATGGAGTCTGTATTTGTGTCCGGTTAATGACAATAGGTTCGCCCCTATTACATTGGGACTCTAACGTATATATAGGTCCCAATGTAATAATGGCGTGTATCGAGATTAGAATAATGACTTAATAATATGTATGTATAATTAAAACAATACCTCTATTACGTACGTATTTATATTATGCATATTTGTTACTGTACAACATGTTTGTCACCTGCCGGCTGTCCCTATCCATTGTATTACCATTTCCTTAGCAACATAACAACAATGTAGACATTATTATAATACACCTACTGCTACATGTATTACAACACTCGCTCATTGTCTTATCTAAATGTTTTTGGATAGGTACAAGTTTGACGCACCTATTTTGCAAATAATTCGATGCTTTGGGAACAATTTACCTATTCCTTTTGCATCATCATCATCAGCCGGAAGACGTCCACTGTAGAACAAAGGCCTTCCCCTTCCTCCCCTATTCCTATTGCATACAGACATAAAATCACGACTGTATTCCCCCAAGCAGTAGGCAGAGGTGCACCAATAGAACACTCACATTTCGCCAGTTATAACAAGGGGACGAGCCTAATACCATCAACCGGGTACAAATCCATACTTAGTAACACTTTGGCCAACCCGGGCCTCGAACCCAGGACATCGTCCACAGCAGTTGCGCTTAGGGACCACTAGACCAAGGAGGCATTCCTATTGCAATTGCATAAATATGAATACTGAAATCTCAGTGAATACCTAATATTACGTATCCTTTAAAAGTTGCGGGTATAAGTACAAGTCGAGGGCTAAGCAACGAGAATACGAAAGCCAATGTGACCAGAAAATGAAAGTGAAGATGGGTCATATAATCATGTTATATAATAAGTAGCGACCCAACATCGGTAACTTAATAGTAATTAAGTGTTAGGGACGAAGGGATAATCACTGACACACTAGAGAGACACATTATTTTGAAAGTGTTAGTATAAGTTAATTTATATATGATGTTCTGTTTCGGCTTAATAAAGTATCAACTTCATTTAGGTATAGTACAGGGTGGACCACGAATTCGCCATTGAAAAAATACTATTTGTCATTTAAAAATATATTTTTTAGCTGGAAGCCAATTAACAAGAATTGAATTTTGAAACCTAAGGGGGAGGCCTTTGTTCAACAGTGGACGTCTTCCAGATGATGATAATGATGATGATGAAGTATATAAAGATATTATTATCTAAATAGCAATGCACCGCCTCGTCTTCGTATCGGCATGAGCCACTAGCCACATGGAATAGGTCATGCCGAGTACAGATTGGTCAGTCAACAAGTATGGTAGCGAGGTTGACCGTCCAGGGAGAGCCAGACGAACTTAAATATCGTCACCAAAATCGTCACTCATGGATGTTCTCTACTTGCACCACCTCGACTTTTGGATTCTTGTAAGTCGAAAATTATCGAAATCTCTTTGGCAAAGAGATCGTAACGTTGCTGACACCTCTTCTGATTGTTATTTTTAACTTAAACCTATCTATAGGTATATTTTGTAAACATAACTCATATATTCTAGTCTTTTAAAAAAAAAATTAAGTGTTAATGTTTTCATGACTATTACATCTGCTATTCCAGAACTATTACTGGACACTCATAAGTAACATTTATTTAAATACCAGTGGACCCTCCAGACGTCTTCATGTCATGAAAATCAGTCCAGTAGTTCTCGACTTACAAGTGTTCTAACAAACCCGACTTTGTTTTATATAATTATATACTAGCTGACCCGGGGTATGAAAAATAGATGTTGGCCGATTCTCAGACCTACTCAATATGCTCACAAAATTTCATGTAAATCGGTCAAGCCGTTTCGGAGGAGTACGGGAACGAACATTGTGACACGAGAATTTTATATATAAGATGATAGAGAAATATATTTGTGGCGTCTTTAAAACTTACGGATGTAATGTACAATAGTAATTTAAAACTAAGTATTACTTCCAAGAACAAAGTTTGTTTACACAGCTGAGAATACAATATGTTGTAAAATCATGACGGAACAATATTATAACTACATACCTTTTATTTGTAGGCAATCTGATATTCTGCTAAGAAAATAAGTATAGGTAGCAACTACATAATATAAAATATGATCACGTTGTTAGGCAGAGGTAAATATTTAGAACACACACATTTCGCCAGTTATGAAGTCCTAGTGTAATAAGAGGCCAGCCAATGCTAATCATTAATGTATGAATTATGCTTGCACACTATTACTAATTATACTTGTATACTATAAGTAAGAAGAGAGAAAGAAGACTTGTATACTTATGCATAAATCCGAACATAATGTAAATAGTATTAGAAATATACAATAAATCGTTGTACGCGATGTAGATTATGAAACTATATAAAACAATACGACTAGTTTATTGTTTGATTTATATTATACTTAATAATATAAGTAATGTTAAAAAACCTATGTATATTTCATACATTATATATAAACACCTTTTATATACGAAAATATTTTTAATACTGTATTTGTTAAGTATATCAAAGTATCCCTCTAAGTAACATCTAATGAAATAAAATCCACACAAAATGTAGGTTATACACACCTGAGCCACAAATCCAAACAAGCTGATTGTTTTATCACACACTTTACGAGACGAAGTTGATTTATTTGGGCATGAAGGTCAACGTATTATATCACATCCAATGAAAATTTCACTTTAAACAACCTTGATACCAGCCGCACACACGTACCACTTTGACACTATACCTACTATCTTTGTACACGGTACCTAAAATATCGGTACAGTTAATGGATCACAAAACTTATATAATATTTCAATTTAGAAAATACTGTTTAAAATCTAAGCGTGCTATTTACTTGTTAATTAAATTAACGAAGATTTCGATAGTCGAGAACGTGTGTTGCGCGCGCGCAGCGCGTTGTCGGCGCGTGCGATCAGTCGGAACAGCTCGGGAACACGTCACTACAAAGCCGTAGTTAAACCTTTTTTATATACTCATCCTTTTTAGGGTTCAGCGGGAGGCGAGAACCGGCTTCGCAACAAGTTTATCAGAGGTGGTTTAGATGGTGATTGATGGCAAGAACTTGGTACTGGATTTATTTTTTACGTTCAGCTTCTGCAATTTGTAATAATAATAGGTACACACTCGTGTGCTTCTATGATAATTTGAGAAATCATGTTTGACGCAGTGACCGTGTCAAAAAGTTTATAGTATAATTGGTAACAACTGTAATATTCCAAAAACAGTTGAAAGTTTATGAACGATATTTTCAAGATTATAATATAAGTCTTGTATTGATAATATATGTCTTGTCTAAACATTATCACATATTTATTTTTGACCATACCATACTTTGCATAAGAGGGCCGGCAGCGACTGGATGCATGAAGCAGCAGACCGGGCTTTGTGACGTACATTGGGAGAGGCCTATGTCCAACAGTGTACAGCAACGGTCTGATGACCATGATGATGATGATGATGATACCATACTAAATCCTACTATCCTACTAATATTATAAATGTGAAAGTTTGTGAGTATGGATGTATGGATGTGTGGATGTTTGTTACTCTTTCACGCATAAACGGCTGGACCGATTTGGTTGAAATTTGGTATGTAGATAGGTTATACCCTGGATTAACATATAGGCTACTTTTTATCCCGAAAAACTGTAGCGGGTAACACCGCGGGGCGCAGCTAGTATTAAATATTTATAGTGTTAAATATTTGTAAGTTACAAAGTGTGATATGGATGCTGTTGGTGTACCTGTTGAAAATAAATAAATACTATACCAGATTAAACATATTGTTTTATCAAGAGTATGTTTTTCCGGTCTCTCATTGTAGTGACAAGGATACTTTAGATAAATCTTAATGTCGCAAAATAGTTTCACCGCCAAGAAAATTAACTAGAAAACAATATAGGCACTTACAATGCTTGTTTTACCCTACAGAACCATAATCACTATAGAAATTTTGATACAAACTGTATTTAATGAAGATACAGCGTATACCTGTGGAAGTAATCAGACACGACCTCCCAAGTTATCTACTAATAAGTAGGCAAATGCAGGTATCTTAATGACAAAGTAGAACCTTTCGGGCCAGCATCTGTTAATGATTTTGCCGACATGATTGATAATGGGATATTATACCTATATTTACACACCATTGAACTATAAATAAACAATAGTTATTTTCTAAGTATGTACAATCTGGATTAAATTGCACAAGACTGGGTTCAAATCGTAGAAGGTATAATTTACTTTCTTAGTAACCCTTAGACTCCACTTATGATTGTGGTCGATTAAAGACAATAGCCTCGTTTCATTTTCGATGGCAGTACATGATCTAGCAAAATGGTAGTAGGCAATCACACCTGTGCCTACCCTATCGAGAAGTACAGGCGACATACAGACAATATGACGAATATTTTCCGAAGGGAATTCAACAGCTGCAAATCTCGAGTTCCTGGCATTTTTCTCATATTATTTCATCACATTCCTAACATTTTCGTGTTTCATCATCATCATTAGCTGGAAGATGTCCACTGTTGAACAAGAGCCTTTCACTTAGAACGCCAAAATTAACGCCATTCGTTCTCGTGTTTATTATTTACAAATTATTATTATTTGAAAAGCAACGCGCCATTTATCTTGTGTCGTATAAAAGGTTTTCAATCAATGCAATCTAAGATTAAAGGTAATGGAAAGAATTTTACGACTGTGTGCATGTAAATCAAAATCGTCATTTATGACGGCAATGGCACAAAAATGGTTGGCATGACGACTCACAAATTATATTCATTGTTATGTTATTTATTTATAGCATAATGATGTATGTGATTTTGAGAATTTTTCAACGCCAGGACTGAGCAAATTGGCTGTGAATAATAAGAAATTTCACCACCTTTTATGGCAGTTACACTAAGGAATAAGAATGAGAGATGTAAAAAGAAATTCTCTATTAGACTAATAGAAGAAGACATAAGTAGATAAACACATTCTGTATTTTTACGTTTAAGAGAGTAGTAGGATCAGATATATATGCGATTAAATTACCGGTTTAGAGCACTGTGGCCGTGGATGCCAAGATACTGGTCAAGATAATATGGTTTAATCACATACACCAATAGATCACGTTGTGGTAAAAGGATTAGCCAGTCAGCAAAATGGATTCGGGGCTAGCTATTCAAGGAGTTCCGAGGAGTATGGTTATTTCTGGCAGAACTCACATCAGGACGCCTCAAAGTGTCATCAAAGTCGGATGACCCGTAAAAAAACATATAGTAGACGAACAAATACATTAATTGTATCATTCGATTTCTAATAGAGCAAATGTAATTCCTACACATGTAGAACCGTTTCACTCTTGACCATGGTGCACGTTTGTTTGGTTTCAGATCGGCCATTGTTAGAAGCTATTGTGAGAAGCAGTGCGTTTGTTATCGATGATCAGTTCTCGGTAAAGGTTTATAGACTTGTGTAAGGCAGGCCTTTTGTGTTCATTGAAACGACAGTGATACCTTCCTAGTTTAGAATTAGGGTTGGCAATTAAATACTAATCGGGATTTAAGGGTTTGTAGCTTTAGAGTGTTTAAATACTAAGAATTGCTAACTGTCTACAGAAGAACAGTATAAGAATATAATTCCGTCCCGTTGCCAGCAAGGTGCTGGTTGTAAGGAGAGATCATAGTGTTGGTTTAATAATAGCAAATAACTTGCCGCCATGCAAATGGAAGATATCGGAGTGTGAGTGTAGAAGTAAACAAGGCAGACTTAATGCCCGAGGTATTTTCTACCTGTCAAACCTTTGGGTAGTGCAGAAATAGAATTCTGGTTTTTACAGCCGCAATTATTTTTCACAAACAGTCTGTAGATACATTAATAATGATATTTTGTACAAATATACTGTTCGTTTTGTGGTTAACAAAAAAACCAATGACTAGACCATACATTTTATAGCGTCATTATCCTTAACATTTTACCTACATTGTTTAAATCGTGGTCGTTATTCTGTAAACTGAAACAGCAGCGAAGTGATGAGTGGGTAAATTACAAGTGTTGAATATAGTTTATATTGTTAAATAAACATTTAATCTGCTTTGCAGTCTTCAAAGACAAAGAAAACATAATAATATTTAATTCTATAATTGTTATTTTTCTTATATTTAAGTAGTTAGAGCTCAAGGTACACAGTAAAATATATTCTTCCCAAACTGACATTTCGATCAAGTTGCATTGACCGTGGTCGCGAGACGAAAGAAGTAAGCCATGGAAGTAGGTAGATGTTGTATTGTTTCGGGAATTAGACCCCAACTACGAATTTTGTTTAGAACTCGTAAAAAATTTAAAGATGCTTATTGTGAGATGGGATCAGCCCATCTCAATACTTACTTAATACTTATCCATTACGGGCTCATACAATCATACCTATAGAGAATTAATGAATGATAAAAACAAATTTGTTTTAAAACAAAGCTACAGGTTTTTGTTCAGGTACCTACTGTTATTGCTCATCAGACGGTTCATACTTTTTTCCAAGTTTTTGTTGAGCAGGCAGTTAAAAGTCAAGGAAAATCATTCTTTAGTTTGAATATAACTTGGTTACACAAAAACGACTTCGCGTTTCGCATCGTTAATACTGTGACTGGCCATCGTAAGGTAGTAAGGAAAAAATATATAAAAATTCTTAATATAGGTATTTAGCGACAATGTTTGTTTGTGAGAAATTGGTGCGTGAATCACCAAGGTCACCTTTTAAAGTAAGACAGGCAAAGCAGTACCAAATTCTTAGTAGCAATAATGGCAATATGTTAGCACTCTTTTACATGTATACCTATGCAATATATATGCAATAAATAATGTCTGCATTGTGCTTTTACGGGGAGTGCCTGTATGATAATTTCCTTCTGTCTTGCCATGGTAAAAGTATGAGCTATTCACCTGGTTGATTACTGCGTTGACTACTGGGTTCGCCTTACTACCTAATTTAGAATATGCACTACTAAGAACAACATTGATATCATCATTATCATCACCATCTGCTGTGAGACGTCTACCGTGGAACAAAGGCCTCTCCCTTAGATAAGGGGGTGCCATAATCCCCACGCTTGGCAAGTGGTGGGGATCGCAGTATTGGTGGTGAAGACGCTGCTGCTCATTTTCTGGATTTTCCCTTAGTCTCCTCTTCAACAGTGGAGGAAAGGGGGTCGTCAATTCTAGGCTGGACACCTGTGTATATACAATTTTATAAACAAATATTTGATTCTCATTGACGGCTTCACCGACTCACAATAAGTTTAAAACAAATCAAACAACCTTGCGTGTCCGGTTTGCGAGTGTACTTCTATATGAGTCATTAGTTACATAACTTGAGGAGCAATTGATTAAAAGAGCTCGCCAGGCCCTCGCTCAAGCGGTAATTAATATTGGTTCAGATATGCGGAAGAATTTAGGATACTTTGCCGTCCGTTCGGTTAATGACATCAATTTATTGATGAATGTATTCCTAATTGTTTTAAGCGGCTTCTTTTATGTGGGTGTATATGGAACGACGGTTGTCATTCAAATCATTATTATTAATTTATTAATAGTTCACATAGTAGAGACATTGAATAATACAAAACACATTTATTTATTTGTATAGAAATCCCAAGTGTTGCATAACAAGAACGATGTCTCAAAAGAACACATACAAATTTTAACAATATGAATTACAATAATATAATAACCTCATATGTTCAGCCTTGGTTGACAAGTAATTAGATACCTACAAACAACTACTTAATAATAGTTATAAATCATCCAATGCCAGAAAAGCTTTCAGCCCGTGTTCGTCATCCAACATCGATCCTCTTTCGCTGCAATATTCGGTGACCCATTTATAAGTGGTTTCTGCTTCAGTTCGCACGGCCTGCATACGAAGGCCTTCAATGGTTTGGAGAAGTACGAGGGTCAAACTGAAAGTTCTTAGAACTGGCCACTTATAAACAATATAATAAAAAAATAATTCTAAAATTTGAAAATAGAACTCTTTGCCAATATTACTGAGTATATATTTCATTAATTTGTCATTTGTTTTACGATTTGGCGGCAAATTGAAAATTGTCTGTGTCACGTCAACATGAATTTAACACGAGAAAATTTTCGTGCAATGATTTTTTATGACTTTCGATGTCATTTAAGTCAACAAGAAAGTTATGATAGACTACGATTGGCCTTTCACGATGAAGCCCCATCTCGTGCGACAGTTTACAACTGGTTTAATGAGTTTAAACGTGGTCGCACTAATCTCACTGATGATTTACGTGAGGGACGGCCTTCTACGGCGACGACTGAAGATAACATCTGTGTTGTGCGGCGTATGATAGAGACTGACAAAAGAGTGACCTATCAGCAGATTCGGACAAGCTTAGGCATCGGTATGAGTCAAGTGCACAAAATCCTCCACGAACATTTAGCAGTCAGGAAGCTTTGCGCCCGGTGGATACCTCATAATTTGACTGAGGCTCAAAAACTCCATCGTGTGGATTGGTGCCGTAAAATGATTGAAAGATTTAACGGAGATGACTCAAATGCTGTGTTCGACATACTAACAGGTGACGAAAGCTGGATTTACTGTTATGATCCTGAAACCAAAAGACAATCTGCTCAGTGGGTGTTTCCTTTCGAGAGGTTGCCAACTAAAGTGAAGAGAGATCGAAGTGCGGGAAAAAAAATGGTGGCCTCGTTCTTTGGAAGGATAGGTCATTTCGCAACAATTGTGTTAGAGGATCAAAAAACAGTTTCTGCAGAATGGTACACTACCAATTGTTTGCCACTTGTCTTGGAAAAAGTTCGAGAGAAACGACCTCGCAGTAGGATCCTCCTTCACCACGACAACGCCTCGTCGCACACCGCTAAGCGAACGATCGACTATTTGGCGACATCAAACGTTGAATTACTGGGTCACCCGCCGTATAGCCCCGACCTCGCCCCTTGTGATTTTTATTTATTTCCAAAAATTAAAGAAAACCTTAAAGGAAAGCGGTTTATGAATGCTGAAGAAGCGGTGGCTGCGTATCGCGATGCCATTGAAGAGAACCCTAAAGACGAGTGGGCAAAGTGCTTTTCCCAGTGGTTCCATCGCATGCAGCGGTGTATTGACGTGAATGGACAATATTTTGAAAAGATATAATAAAACTAATAACTGGCTAATGTAATCAGTTTTTGATTTTCTAAGAACTTTCAGTTTGACCCTCGTACCTACATGGTTTTTCTTGAGATTAAGATGACCTTAGAAGATGACTACGTCGTCTGATGATGTCAGGTGTTTATTATAGATGATTTGTTGATATGGGCAATCATTGTGTCCAAAATACCTACCATATGTATGTATGTTCACGATTAATCATCAAACTGGGCTGCCTCGTTGGTCTAGTGGTTGCTAAGTGCGACTGCTGAGCACGAGGTCCTGGGTTCGAATCCTGGGTCGGGCAAAGTGTTACTGGGTTTTTCCATTAGGTAATTCTCAGTAGCAGCACGGAGTCTGGATTTGTGCCCGGTTGATGGCAATGGGCGCGCCCCCTATTACATTGGAACCTAAAACATAACTCGCGAAATGAGGGTGTACCTATATGTACACCTCTGCCTACCCCTTCGGGGAATACAAGTGTTATGTATGTATGTAATCATCACAAGACCGTTATAAAGTTTGAATGTGAGCAATGTAATGAAAGAAGGTAAGGTCAGCCAGTGAAAATCCGCACGCAGCATCGATTGCACACGATACGGATTACGGATCGATTTGATAACCCTTTCAATATTCCCGCATGCCCATTGATTCCCGTATGTCACCTGTCGTCTTAGGTGAGGGACGTGTAGTGACGCGATGCGACGCGATGTTATTGCCTTATCCTATTGTGATTATACCTAGCCTTTTTAAGCACGATGTACATGTGTGAAATACGAAACCTTACAAGCGATTAAAAAAAATGTTAGCACATCAATATTAGATTGGCTCGTGTAACCTGGATTACGATTTGCCTACTTTCGCTATTCGGGTCTTTCATAATGTAACACAATTGGATGCAATCATGCAATACACAATTGCACTTCAGTGAAATGCCTTGTAAACAACACTTACCAAAATGTATGATGTATCGACTTACTGCCCCCTTACTATGAATGAAAACAGGACGTTTACGATGTGGAAGCAAGACGCTGCAACGTGCAGAGTAATTTCGCGTCTCGCTACCAGATCGTATACTGTCCCGTTTGACTTCATGGTGAGGGGGCTGTATGCATCGTTATTATAAAATAATTTTACTTTTACAATTCAATAGAATTATTATTAATAAATTAATAGAATATTATTGATAGTCGATAATATTAATATTAAAGTTTAAAAAAAATTACTCGGTGCGGACTTACTGAACTAGATGCAATCATCTAGTGATAAGTATGCCTAAATCGATGGAAAAATAGTTATACCTATTCATTTTTTTTTTCATTGTTCATTTATAAGACAATTCGAAGGTATATAGGCCTAGATACTCGTTATAAAATCCCAGAACATAGTAGTTTCTTTGCCACGGCCCCTTTTTGTTTTCCTTGACTCATTGTTCCAATCGTTTTCTATTTTTAATATAATACTTTGTTTTGTTACAGTTGAAACAAAAGGGCTATGATAACTATTGTGGCCCCAACTCTGGTATTGCCAACATGGGTTTTGCCAATGTTCCAACGTTGCTTATGACTAATGATAATGCCTTTTAGCATTGAACCGAAAAACCACATTACGTTTGCGAATAATGATTCTAATTCAAATAATTGTCATTATTTTATTGATTTACCTTATATTGTGAAACTAACTGCGCCCAGCGGTGTTACTCGCTACATTTTTTCGAGATATAAAGCTTATGTGTTAATCCAGGGTATCAGCTACGTCCATACGAAATCTTATCAACATTGGTTCAGCCGTTTGAGCTTAAAGAGGAACTTTCGCTTTCATAATATTATTGTGATAATATGGTAGTTGGTCAGTTTTTAACGAAGATGGTGATAAATAATACTACTGAATATGTTTCCCAACGTAATAAAAAATATGAATACACTACTGTCAATACAGTACAATACAATTAACAACACGTTTTATCTACGAACAATTTTATTAACCCAAACCTAACCACGTACGGCTCCCCTAGTGGGGCCTGCATTACATTCAAAGCAAGGGATGGAATGATTCTGGTGGGGGCTCATTGTTGGACCACGGAAGCGAGGCTATATCCTCATCAATGATGGAGTGTCCGAAGTTCAGGATCCGTGTTATTAACACGCTGGACAGAGCACCGTTTATAGTGTTGTTCTTCCTTTGTTCCTCATCCATGGGTAGGTGGACTATTTGGAAGTTCACCGAGTGCGTCATGTTACCTGTCAACAGTTTCTAGATTTACTATAATAACTTTCGTGAGTGTTATCCATATTATCTACTATATATACCGGTTATACTCAACTCCGTTCGGCTCGCGACCCCGCCGCGTCACCTGCTCATGAATAAGGGCTCCGTTAGAGTCCGAAACTAGTCGGGCATTCCCGAATATCGACGTGAGTATAACCGGTATATATAGTAGATAATATAGTTTCTAGATTACATTTTGATAACTAGCTTTGATACATCATGATCATCAGCCCGTTGTAGTTCACAGCTCTCACAAATCACGCTACAATACATCAATCAGCCCCCCTACCACGAACTCTTAAAGCACACAGTCCCCTTAAAGCAGACAGTTTACATTGTGGAAGCGACAGGCCGTTACGTGCACTGTAATTCGGCGTCTCGCTTCCACAGTATAAACTGTCCTGCTTTAAGAGTTCATGGTAAGCGGGCAGTATATAATCGTTGAACAATTTCTGTTTAGTTTCCTGTGTTGGTCATATTACAATATTATTTATATACAAATGCATATCATTGTTCATATTTAATCATTAAAATTAGACCAACACTGTGTTTTGAATATAACTAACAGATTTGGATCTGATTCACGTTTACACTTCTTCGTACTTTTAAATCTTTTTTCGACACTACAAGAACTCTACACTACACTCATTTTACTTAATTCTAAGCAAATTAAATGGAGAATTAGTATAGAAAATGGTATCATTAAATAGTTCCTCTATTCCGTCTTTAGTTCTTCCTCCTTGGAACAGTAACATTCCTCAAACCAGTATTCTGAAGCTGTTCAAATGTGTAGGCTTTATGTATAGCCTGGATAGTTCAATAGCTAAACAAAAAGGCCTAAATTTCCAATTACCCCTATTCTTGGCTAGCTTTGGACAGTTCTTAATAACATTTTATTTAAAATATCTTATGAAAATTGACGTAGTGCAAGAAACAAGAATGGAAATTCATTTCATAAGCGATTTCCCCTTTTCTCGCTTCTTTCCGTTCCACTTCTGCTTCAACGCTCAGTGGGCGTTAAATTATTAGTATTTGATATTCCTTGAATTCTTATTATTACTTTAATAAGTATGGAATTCTACTAGCTTACAATTTCAACGTATAATTACGCAGATCGCTTTACTACAGCAGCCAAAATTCTTGTTCTTATAAAGTAAAGACCTAGGACGTCGTTATCGTTAGTCAGTGGTGACTTCTAATAACTAAGAAAGAACATTTGGATTGAACAAGACATGGATAATTGCCTGGTATTAAACGTGTAATCTTGTGCACACGAAACTGGCATTATCCACTTAACCATCAACACCAGTAAAAAGCGACACGATCGAAATGTTGAATATGAACTGTAAGGTTAGAAGAATAAGGTTGAAATTACTGACTTGCCATTGACCGGTGTTCTATGTAGCAATATGTGTAGCCGACAATGGCTCCCACTGCCACGGCAGACATCGTGATTGTAAGCACAGCAGCTGCAATTGCCGCGCATGTCACCCAACGCGGCTTACTGGAAGATTTATAACAGATATTACATCACTAACTGTGACAATGTGTACCTGACCAAAGTAACGAGATCTGGAGACGGTTTCCGTAAGTAATTTTACCAATTGCTTCTAGTTGTATTCTCATTTAAGTGGCTTTTCTTTGTCATAATGCGAATAAATGATGTAAAGCTAAAGTTTGGTATATAACAGCGCGCAGTGGCTAATATCGACTACAATAGCCAACAGGTGATATTATTTTAGCGTACAAACTCAGTATTCTCTATTCATTCCCTCTGTTCACACCCTTTCATGTATTTGTGTGGAATAATCCAAAAATATGGTGACAGCTAATAAATAACGACTGTATGATCAGTTGCAACGTATGGCGGTTAAAAAATACAATTTTCTTACACTGTTTGTCGCAAAGATAAATACTGATAGAATAAAATGTTTTTCGTGTCATCAGGCTTGCTTCGACTTTTTTATTGTACTTACTTTTTTAATGATTCCGGCATGTTATCCATCTCTAAAATCGTGTAGCCCATATTTACCAAGTAGTGATGTATAATTGTAAAAAATAATGTAAAAATATCTCTGCATATGTAAGGAATCCTAAAAAATATTAATACACTGACATATAAGAATTTACTAACATATATTTCTTTAGTTATATCATAGCAGAAAGTGGCCAGTGCTTGTGTTAGCTATATAAAAAGTACGACTATTCCAGTTGACAAAAGCCTTAAGTTAAGGTTTGAATTGTATTAGGATTTACATTGATTGTACTAGAAAATCATTGTTGAATAATTTTGATTAAGTAGTTATTTTTAATTAATATGTTTACACCAATTAAAGTAATAGGTATCCTAAAAAACCGCCTGAAATTGTACTGCATGCATAAGTTATCCTCTTTTTTATTGTAATGAAACCGTACTATGTTATGTGTGAGTTATATGTACCTTTATACGACCAATTGTTTCTATTATTGGAGCAAACTTAACCAAGCAAACGTACCCTTTAAAAATAATCATCATTTTCCAATGCCAGCATCTTTTTTTCGCTCTGTGGTCAATATACTCTGTGACAGTCTGCCATGTCATGTTTATACTTTATTGAAGTTAACATTTTTATACGCTAGTTTTACATTTTACATAATTATTTTTGATAATTATTGTATTTCTTTGGATAGATCGTTACGTAATTAGCATTCAAGATGTGTTGCGGGTGCAGTGAGGGATGCGGCAGCATCGTATATGTTATGGAAAAGTAAGGGTATCGCTAATGTAAAATGTGATTCAGTAAACTTTAGACAACAGGCTTAGAGCAAATCTAAAATTTTCCTAATGTAGGCACATAGCGCAAGCGCATCCTGGGTTCGGTACCCGCAAAATGTTATTGACTTCTCCATTAGGTAAATTCTCCATAGCAGTGCGGAGTCTAGAATTTGTCGGATGGAAATAGGCTCGCCCACAATAGGACCTACAAATGAACTAGCGAAATGTGGGTTTACTATACTCTGCCTGTTATGTTTTAAATCTTTATATGAAACTAGTTTTTGCCTACAGCTTTGCCGGCGTTGAGTAGCCTATGTTCTTTCTCGGGTCTTAAACTTTTTACATGCCAAATTTAATCAAAATCCGTCCAACTGTTTAGTCGTGAAGGCGTAACATACAGAGTTACTTTCACATTTATAATATTAAGTATGGGACAAACCCCAAATAATTCAAATGCAGTTTAATTTGAAGTCTGAACTCCAAAGTATGATTTCAGGTTGGCGTCGTTTCTGGCGCTGACAGCCGTGGTGATTTGCATCATGGTAACTATAGCGATCTCCTTAGGCCTGGGCATAGGCCTAGGCTACAACCACTGCTTTGTCGACCTCAAGGTGGAGACAAGTACGCATGCTAACACTTCCATTGATATTGTAGATCCTGGCTTAGAAGTTTTAATGCCACTAGTGCAATTTGATCCAATTAAAGTTCTGTTTTAGGCTTCCGAGTCTGTTTTAGGGCAATACTAAAAATTAACTTCAGTTTAGAATACTTAACTTTGATCACTAACTGTTTTAATCCGTCTTTTCCGGATAAATAGTATCCTAAGTCCTAAGTCTATTGGTAATCTTGGTAAATTTTGAAAATCGGATTCTTTTGAAGTTGACCTTTTACATCCAAACATAAAAAGTATCTCTATATCATCATCATTATCAGCCGGAAGACATCTGCTGATGAACAAAGGCCTCCCCTTAGAACGCCACGATGAACGACAACTTGCTATTTATATCTCTATGTATGTATGTAATTACGCAACTTTAATTACGCAATTCTAACATATAAGTACCGTTTTTGCGTTTAATTTTGCAGACGTCGATAAAACGACTCCAAGTGCACTGAGAGACAAGAATTTTGAAATGGATGATCAAATGATTCGGAGGAAAAATGAGGGCTTCAGACGAAACCAGCCCACGACTGTTGCGCCTAGAACTATGGAAATGCCGCCCATCAAACACACCATGGCCATACCACTTCACGGAGATATTGACTTTCCAGTGCTCATCTCAAAGCTGAGGAACCGCAACAGAAATATTACTCTGGAACTAATCACGTGAATCGATCGAATAGACTTGGGCGTTTTTATATTATCTACTTATATTTTTTGATATTTGTTCTTATTCTTTGTATGCCTTTTATTTTGATTTGTCTTTATCGCTGGAAGCGTTTGTATCTAAAATGTAGTTTTTTGGCAAAATGTTGCATTAAAACCTTTTAACTACTATTTACTTGGTGTTTCTATGTCTCCTGATACTGTGTCCTGTGGTTTGTACGCCTGCGAGGTTACTATAAGCTCCCATTTTGGTCATAGTAACCCCACTGTTGTACTAAAACGCGTTCTTTTCAACCTAGTGGATAGTCTAGTGCTACGACGATATTCTAGTGATAGCGTAGGTACTAACATTAATTACGATGCTACAAAAAATGCAAAGAAAAATTCTATTGTTTGCCTATCAATCATAACAATGTCTAATGTAAGTAATAATTATGGTGGGCTGCATTGTCTCGTGTGTGTCTGTAATATTCGCAGCGACACAAATGGTACCTCGATATACGTAATTGAGATTCGACGCTTAATTAGGATTACGATATAGTTCATTTTCATTGGTCAGTTTCTAAGCTGCGGCAGGAGAAAACTACTGTTTTTCGAATCATTACTTTATTTTTAGTTTTTTTCATCGATATGCTATGCTTCTCTTAGATAGCTGAGGAGATAACATCATAACCTTGAATCTCGTTGAATTCTGAATTTCTAATAGCAGTTAATTTGCTCATTATTATTAATTATGTGTACCTTCTGTGTACCTTATAGTCAGGATAGCTTATATACTAACATGAAAGAAATAAAAGAGTCTATGCTACCATAACCTATGTCCAACATACATATGGACGCTGCAAACTAACCTCAGGAACGTTAGTTTTTGACGTGAGTCATTCGTATATTGATTTTATGTGAGTCAGTAAGTATCATCTTAAGGATTTATCAATTTGTTAACTTTATTCTGTATATCAAACGCCAATCTTCAATCCGCCAATAATGGGGATGATAATGAGTTGCATCTCCAATATTATGTATTTATCCGAAAAGTGAGTCTTATATATTTTTACTTTTGTAATTTTGAGATAATATACTTAGGTCTCTTGCGAAGTATTTATCATATATGTATATTATGAAACAGGGCCTCAAATGGGGGTGGGGTATAATAACAAACAAAAAGCAGTTTTTTTCCCATCAATTTTTCACCATTTTGTATTAATTATTACAATATGAATACTCATATTACGACGGAAAAAATTGTGAATAGTTTGAGGCTAGATCACGGAACACATAACATTCTGATTAAGTAAGTATTCCTGAATAGCCAATATAAAGCGTCTTGAACCAACGAGCATATTCCGAGTGAGAGGTCCTGGGTTAAATTCCTGACTCAAGCAGTGTTTTCGATTATTGAATTCGACAATTTTCAGTAGCAGCACTGAGTCTGGATGTGTCCTGGTTTATGGTAATAGACTCGCCCTTATCACATTGGAACCAGTAACATGAATCGCAAAATGTGACATTTCTTTCGGAACTAAGTTTTTGTAAAACATGTATAACATGTACCATTGCTTGACTGATTGTTCATTTTTAGATTAACCCTAGCGTTGACATGTGTCGGGCTGATCATCTGCATTGTGCTCACCTTTATCGTGACTCTAGGAATGGGCATCGGATTAGGATACAACTACTGCTTCGTGGATCTGAAGACTAGGTTACGACATGGTATGAGCGCGCTATATTTACATTTTTTTTAATGTTTAACTAGAAGTTACCTACTGTTACTCGTATCTTACAGGGTTACAGGAGCTACTTCATTTATCTTTATTAACGTGCCTTTATTAGTCTATATATTTTTCTGGTTTATAAGCTATGTTACTGTATAGTTTCATGAAAATCCGTTAAGTATATTTTGCTTGTAAGAGTAACAGACATACTCACGAACGTATGTTTATAATATTAGTTTGTAGGATTTTGCAATTTTTAAAACAATTCACGTTGCGTGATGTCGTCATTAAACATCATAGTCACGGTTGCCCAGATCAAGTATATACCTATTATTAGCCATAGTTGGCCAATTACACTTTATTTCAACTTATCGTTTTCGTCTTCAGTGCCTGGTCATTATATTCAACCCAACCATCCTCGCTGGCCCTATCTGACCGATAAAAAACCAAAGCCCGATTATCAAGACTTAGTGGAAGTTTCCTCAGATGATGCACTTAGAGAAATGCCAAAAATACCCGACGAATTGAGAATTACATTTATCCCAGCTATCGTTGGTGAGCCGGTGGCCAAGAGAGAAGAAAAACCTTTGAGAACTAACTTCTATCTTAAAACAAACGTTGGCGATAAAAATCATTTACAAGAGGTTGTTGCTTCATACTTAAATGTAACGGAAAAACCTGAATTAGAAAAACCTGATTTAGAATACGTAAAGGAACATAATGTTACCACCACAGCTGTCGTCGAAGTTTCCAAAGCTTCCTCAGTCAGTGCAAATGATACTAATGTCGTCAGTAATGATTCTATCGCGGCAGAAACCGCTAACCGTACCGTCGAGTCGCACGAAGACATTAATAAACCTCCGGTCGTTGATATCAATGTTAGCAGTGCTGATGAATCAGGGGGCAAACGAGTAAAAAAAGTAGTTATTCCGATAAGTGGTTTAGATTTAATAAGTCTGCTATCTAAAGTAAAGGCTGAAAATAAAAATTATTCTCTACAAATAGTTACAACCTGATAAGTTATTGAGACATGTTTTTGATTTTAGATATTACTTTATTCATATTTTTAAGGATTTTTAGTTGTTTATTTTACATTATTTATTTTATAATTACGTCTTTATTATTTGTATTGGATATAACGAGTATACTTTTTAGTTGTAATACAATAATTTTAGATTAATTTGAGTTTTTATTTTTACCGCCTACACTCGCTCGAGTGTCAATTTAAGTCCGAGTACTGTCTGGATGACGTGGGCAGCGGGGTGATGGCGACAGTGATGCGGAGAGCAGAGCGTTCAAATGCATTAATTTGGATTGAAGCGTTCACGATGGCAGCGGCGCGCGGCGGCGGCGGCGACAGCGTGGATAGCGGCGTATGAGCAGTGCGCTGAGCGCTCTCGGCGAGCGGCGCCGCTATCGCCACTGCTCCGATGCCCGCTGTCATCCACTTAACGAAAAACGGCAACGTCGTATAAAAAAAGACGCTATTAAGTAGAGAGTATCCTAAATCACTTTAATACATACAAAAGTTTTCCTATTTTTAATGGTGTTTGAAAACTTCTAATTTATAAAATTGCTTCGTCGATCCAGAAAGTCCCACGCGACTGCTGAGCTTAATCGATCCCTGGGCCAGACAGTGTTACTGCGCTTTGCCTTATAGATACATTTCTGTAGCAGAATATTTGGATGGTGAAGTCAGGTTTTTGAACCGTTCAATAGATTCATGGAACCTGTAAATAATTATATGTATACTCTTTCATCTATAGAATAATACCAACCTTTTGAGTTTGGCTCTCTTTGGTATAAGAGTTTGAAGGCAAAAAAGTGTCAGAGTCAAGAGTTTTTAGATGATTTTAGGAGATATTTTACGCGAGAAATACAAGTTTAGGATGATATTTCTGTATTTATTTATAGGCTACTATGAGTTACGCCACTGCCGGAGATAATAAACTATCCAAGTGTGTTTGTATTCATGTAATTCTTCATCGTATTTCAATAAGAGTATGTGGTAAGTACATACATTACGTACATATATTGCTGTTTACTTGAAATTCGACTTTAGATAACTTTAACTTGTTAGTAAAGCTATTTGATAATTTATTAAAAATACACCTATGTATTATAAAATAGAAACACATTTATAATATAATTTACTTTATGAGGATATCAGCACCGGTGTACAGATAATATCATAAAATTAATTTACCTACAACCGCATCAAATTATGGTGAATTTATAAACGTCAAAAGCAAAATAGAAGATCTCCCATTGAAATTTTGTTGGAGCTGCTCTTACATAGCTAATGCGCAGACCAGACGATCCCTCCTAGACGTCCTAGACGAATCCATTAGGCTAAACGGCTGGGTTTGACATGACCCATAACGATCTAAGTATAATATATTTATTTTACCACCTAAATTACACTGTGGAATGCAATAAATTGCTCGACTGCTGAGCATGGTTCCTGGGTTCGAATACCGGGTTAGGCAGTGTTACAGGGTTTTCCATTAGATAATTCTCAGTAGCAGCAAGAAATCTGGCCCGGTTGATAGCGATAGGCTCGCCCCCTTTTACATTAGGACCTATACCATAAAACTAGTAAAATGTAGGTGTACTATAGATGCATCTTTGCTTATCCCCCCAGGGAATACAGGCGTGATGGTAAAGAATGCCATACATATTTAATTGGTATGAGTGAAGTGTGGAAGAAAGTGCAATTGTGTTTGCGCAAGCACTTATTGTTCATGGTCACACATATTTATACACTGCAATCATGTTGTAAAAGATGATAGATATAACAATGTTTGGTAGTAAACATGCACCCTGTTCAACACTGCATACAATACATGTGTATCATAGAGGTACTAAAAGTAATATATCAATTTTTTTTTCGGGATAAAAAGTAGGCTGTTAATCAAGGGTGTCAGCTACCTCCATATGAAATTTCATTAAAATCTATTTAGTAGTTTTTACGTGAAAGAACAAACAACCATCCATACTTACAAACTTTCGCGTTTATAATATTAGTAGGGATAAACTTACATTCTAAATTCAATTTTTCATATTCAAACTCTTTATTTGCAGAATATGGGTAAGTTAACAAGATGTTCTTAAATTATATTATAAATCGCCATAATCAGGCTCACGCCATGCAAATTTAAATGCTAATTCAGAACCATTATGCACACACAACAATACTTTCTCAGTAAGCTAGTCTGGTACCAGGAAAATTTAAACACAAATACCGATTGTTGCTATGGTTTCTTTCAAGACTGCCTTGCACAGATTCCCATGGAATCGTTTTAAGAGGGATCTCTGATGATAACAATAACACTTAGTTGCTACGGGCTTTGAGAGGCTCTTAAGCTGGGAAGCGTCGTGTAGCAAGCGATAAAATAACAATTTTATAGATAACACTTAAATATTGAGCTTTAGGTTGAAAGTGTATCTATTGTTATGTTTCAACTGGTAATTCTGGTATGTTTACAAAACGAAAACTAAATTTAAAAAAAAAGTTTTTTGTCACATTAATTGATTGAAATTCGGACTATCTGCGCCGATATTTTTTTTTACTTTGTAAAATCATTAACTGGTTGTAAGGCTATGTCAAAAGCCTACAGCAGGCGGTTTAAACTCTGACACCATGTTGTTCATCAACCATACAATAAGAAGACGAAGAAGAACTTTAAAAAGCTGCCATACTTTTTGATGATCCTTTTATCTTTGATTGGTGATCCAGCTAGAGCCACGGGTGTAAGAAGAGTTGATTATGAGTCTATAAGTTGAGATAAAACCTGTATTACATAGTCTGAAAACACCAACCTGCAGTGCGCAAGCTCTGTAATAAATTCTCGGTTCTTCTCTGTATAAGAAAATGCTTTGTCCTACAGTCAGACTATTTTAGGCTAGTGTTAGGTTAGAGTTAATCTTATATTTACAAGCTTTACGCATAGGCAGTTTGAGCTTCATGATTATACAAATACTAAGACTCAAGGTAGCACTTTGCCATTTTTCGGACATACTTTAGTTGGTTTTGCCAGCCGAGACTTTTGCTGGGTTTTTTTAAAAAGCGCCACAGATTTGATATAAACCTAAGCCGAGCACAAATATTTCTTGAAATATTTTTATGTACTTGAACTCACAGAAAGCACGGATAAATGCGTATTATCTTTCTAAAGAAATAATTCTTACCTGCAGTTGAATAAATAAGCCCTGCTGAATACATGAAGAATTTCTTATTTCCTTTGCCGCGAGTTCCGCAGGAGATGTGAATCTAGCTATATGTCGCACGAGCTATAGCCGCCAGCGGTAAAAACGTAGTAGTACAGTATAAAAGAGGATATTTCAATAAAAGAGAACCTTTTCATATCGTCGTGTAAAGGTGTTGAGATAAAAAAGCAAATGCAGATACTCTGAACTTTGAGGAAGGATCCTATAGGCCAGAATAGAATAGCATGGAATATATTTTTGTTCCCTAAAAATATACAAAAATAAAACGAATTAATAGATCTCTTCCAGACAACCTTCGGATAGACAGCTTAAAAGGTAAATAGGCTAACATAGCATCGCTACGAGCAATAAAATTTGGATAAAGTCACCGGTGAAAGCTAATTTCATGGTGTTCATTTTCGTTTAAGAAAATATTACTGCAATATACTACAAACTTACACTGAATAAACTTTGGTACTTTAAAACAATTAGGTAGTAGCAACGCACCTGAGCTGAAACTTTAGTTTTCAAGAGACAAAGACTCGGTTGCCGGCTAGCAACGTCGACTTTCAGTAGAAATTTATTGATACTTAATTAAAATTTTCTGGTCTAGAAACTAAGCGAATACTTAGTTTAATATAAATTTTGCTTTAAGGATTACCAATCAATAGTATTAGTTATCAAATCAAAGCTTCTTTATAATGTTACATCAACGTATTATACGTTTAAATAAATGTGTTTTTAGTTTTTGGACACATTCCAAAACAAATAGCAGTGAATACTTATTAAAAAGTAACATTACCACCCCGCAATCGAGTGAAATGCTTATAAAATATATATAGTTATCTACACTATAAGTGCATCCCTCAGTATCACATTAAAGACTAGTGGGGTTTACAATTAGTACAGTCAGTAACACAACAACCTTATTAAGTTAAGATTATGAACAGTGCTGGTGCCAAAGATACTTGAATATACGAGTACAAAATATGTGGAGAAAAATTGGACCCACAATCTTACTAGTACTATCCAGAATTTGTTGTGTTTAGTACAGTTACCAGAATGCGGTTCTAATTTTTTTTTTGTATTAATTTTTGTATGGTTATGTTGTGTTTATATGAGTCAAAGTTACTCGAAATAAAAGTTTTATTATTATTATTATATTTCGCAATTCCAACGGCCTCCACAACCCGGTCTATAAAAACAAATAAAATAAATCATGTATCACATATACCTACTCAACTAAATCAATAAATGTATCGAATTAAAACAAGAAAATGCTGGTTAAATTCAATTATGAGTTCTTTGTGGCCTATCTAGACACAATATTAAAAGGTTTTACTTCCAAAACGTTATTTAATTACTAGTATTGAAAACTAATATGTTCTTTAGTCGCTGACTGTACCTACTTATGATTATCCTGCGTAAGCTCGGGTTTTATGAATAAAGTTTAACAACGGCCGCGTAGAACGTTAAAACTTTATTTCCTTCAACAATGTTAACTGCGACTAGTTTAATAAGAACTCTTTTCATTAGCGAAGCGGTGTAATTAATAATATATGAATAATAAAGTTGTTGGCGAATGTTAGTGAAATATCGGGAAGGGGAAGACTTCGGCGAACATACTTGGACCAGATCGCAGATGTTTTACAAAAGGGTCAAGTGAGGAGTGCCCTTAACTGACGAGCGTATATGAGGAATGTGATGCGAATGGAGTATGTCAGGATTGTAGCAAATGGAAATCCGTGATCTCTGTCTACTTC
Source organism: Abrostola triplasia (assembly GCA_946251915.1). Taxonomy (NCBI): domain Eukaryota; kingdom Metazoa; phylum Arthropoda; class Insecta; order Lepidoptera; family Noctuidae; genus Abrostola; species Abrostola triplasia. The sequence goes on along the minus strand of OX276432.1, from coordinate 3,925,257 downwards.
TCTGGGAAACAGGCGTGACTTCATGTATTTATGAAATAAAGTTAGGGGTTTTAAACATCTACTTATCCGGGATAAAAGTAGCCTTAGTAAACCACTTTCAAAATGCATTCTAATGGTTGGTAAAAGACTTTTAGAAATTTGAAAGCTATTTGCAAGTATGATTGTCGACCTGGAGGCCTAATCTCCTAACTAATACAAAGTTAATATTGGTTAACGGAAATACGATTCAGTTTCATTTGAAAAAACGCAGATATTTGTCCCGAGTCCTAGACTCGGACTTGTTTGTGAATGTGATATTTCATGTTTGTGATACGCATCCACGATACAGGGAAAATTCCTGGTGACGGGGCGATGTTTCATTGTTAAAAAAATCACCTACTCTTTGTCTAAGTAACACATTTAATTCCTTTCTAATATTAGTATGAATTAATTTTTCAGTTACCGCAACATTTTAATTGGTAGTGGTGCTGGAGATGGCTGCTGCTGCGTGCCCCTCCCAAATCCATGTGCATTGTGCAGCCACTGCTGTGCCAATATGATCTGCAAATGTTTATGCTACTTGCTCATGCTGGGAGCAATGGCTTTTGGACTCTACTTAATCCTCGAAGACATATTCTGTAAAGTATTTCCCCTTTTTTTGGTATTTCGTAAATAGCATTCGTATTATTCTCACTATTTTCATTACATTTATTGACTGTCAACCCTGGCTCGCCACCTCGTGGAACCTATAAAATACCTGGCGAAATGTAGTTGGAGTATATACTGCCTACGTTTTCAAGGTACTAACATTCATACAATATTATTCCACGAGCATACAAATTTTCACACTTCCTCAGTAAATGCTTAAAAAATCTGCATCTAGACCATTTCCCTAATGCATGAGCGTTCTCGATAAAACTCAATTAGTCCACACAACGTCAAAGCACTACCGACCTCAAAGGGACATTAATGCTTTAATAGAATCTGTTGGAAACAGTATAATGTTCGTCACAATTTGAAAGTTAACATAATTTTGTTTTTATCTACAGGTCCAACGGAAATAAGGCCTGGAAAAAACAGTACTGGAGGCGTTGGAGATGATAATATAACCATGAAGTTGTTACAAGATTACGAGGAAGTGAGTGAACTAACGTTTTAAGAATACGTCATCAGCTCAAGTCATCATTGGAAGGTCCTTAGCATCATCGGCTTAGTTGTCCTGTTATTCTTGGTAGCTGCAGATGTCATATGTAAGCATTATATTGGATTTTGTTCATACTTGGTCCTTGGGAAGGTTACCTCATGTTCGAAATCATAATATAGGTGCATTAGAATTTCCTTTACGATGGACGACACAGAATTGACAGCATCCTGGACAGATTGCATAGCTATCCGATCTGGATTATCTTATTACCTTAACATGAGTTTAGTAATGGAATTAAGTATTGGATACTACTAAGAGTGGATTTCTTCTTCATCATCAGCATATTATCCGTTCACTGCTTGATATTGGCCTCTTCACAAATTGTAAAAAATAGACCGAGAACTATGAAAAGTTTTGATGTCTCATCTTCTTTTCCATTCATATTATTTCATTATAAGAAACTATAGCCCTAAATATATGTAAAAATATTTCTAAAATGTTGTGTAAATTAATGGCCATTGAATATTAAAATATATTTTCTTTTGCAGAAATGAAATGATTGGCAGAAATCTGAAGAATACATTTACGGTAAAAGATTATCAAAATATAGCAAAATTGAAGGGAAAATTCGAAGCAAGGAATACATTTAGTAAACTGTGTGACTGTCTTTATGAAATGTCGACTAATGTTGTCAATGGAAGTTTAGTGAAATTATGTGAATTGTTTGGTCTAAGAGGTTTACTTTTTACAATATTAAATCATATTTTGCAACAGAGTTCCCAAAGTACTTTTTATTTTCTTATGGCTATTGTAATTTGATTATGCTAATTTGAAGTTGCTGCTTGCTGCTAACTACTAACTGTGTCCAAAGAAGAAGTAGATCTCATATGGAGTTATGTGCAACAATGTGATAGAGCATATTTAACTGATAAGAATGCTGCATATACGCTTGACTTAACAAAGATGATACTTGACTTTAGATAGTAAGTTAATGAAATTATTCTCCCATCTCCTTAATCCATTTTTTTAATAATGGCAATTGACTTGGGCTGCCAACTATTCTGCCAGCTTCGAGTTAAGACTGCGACGTTTGACATTGAGCATTTATGTAGGTCTATATTTTGCTCAGAGTAATTACTAAAGCATGATTAATCGTATAAAAAGACAAATAAAACGATAACCGCTATCATTTAATATATTTTACACAAAAAATATCTGGAGACAGTTTTGATTATAGAGGGACAGAAGTTACATGAAAGACAACGGGAGTTTAGGTAGAGGGATTTTAATGAACGCAAGTTTCCGATATAAGTCAAATGACTTGGAATTTAATGGGCAGGCGAAAAGTCCATCGTCAAGTCCACAATCACACAGGGAGCTGTCCCGAATACGGATCTTGTTTAGGAAGGCCAGGCTACAGCAGTGACCCAAACTCTTAGAGCATTTAACCAACAATACTCTAAGCCCAAACTCAATCTGCACAAGATAGTGACAGAATTGTTTTTTATTTGGAATCAACATAATTTGTAAGTAAAAGAAGTATGCCAGGATCGTAGCAAATGGAAATCCGTGGTCTCTGCCTACCCCTCAGGGCTCAGAGTAATGACTAAAGCATAGAGGGAGCGTTGCTTCCAGCAATACTGTACACTTTTTTTGCCTCGGTAGTGATGTGCCGTATTTGGTAAGTCGAAGTATCGAAATAAATTTAGTTCTTGACAGAAAATGTACTTCTATTGAATGTACGTTATTTTCACGTTGTATAAAACATACATCACCAAGGCATCAATATAAATTTAGTCACAAATTTAAGAATTATCTAGTAAGGGTTTCAATTACAACAAATACGTGATTCGTTGACTAAAAGATTTATATTGCAACACAGGTCCACCAATCACTGTACTTGATATGAAACATTTGATAAATTAATGGCTAATCTTTATGTTGATCGGCCTTTAGAAACTGGGAGCAAAAGTAAAAACACATATAAATTTAGTAAATTTTTAATAAATAGAAACAATATATATTTTTTTATAATCTAGCTGTGCCCCGCGGTTTCACCCGCGTCAATAAGTGTCGTTACCGATGTCTTTGTAGTTATTCTGTATTATTAGGGTTTTATAGCCAAATGGCAAAAACAGCGGCTATGCTTAGTCCATCTATTTCTAGCTCTTGTAAGCACTTTACACCAGTTCTCTTTTATTTGGAGGCATACTGTAAAATAAAACGATATTTGCTATAATTTAATGACATAAAATTAATTATCGTATCGAATAGTATCGATGAAAAATATCTACTTCACTACCATGACATAACCTCACAAATAAACAAATTACTTTATTGTTAAATTAATTCGTTAACACAATATAATTCGTAAAAAAGATAGTCTGAAGGGATCATTATCAATCTAATGTGTATGTATAAGTGATAATATACAAAAATTACCCGTGATTTTATAAGAAAATTGCATAAAAACACTTACCCATGAAATCTTACAAATTCATTGTTATCTTTCCGTGATGAATGTGATTTACACGATAAAACAAAACTAGCCATATTAAACGCTTATTTATCTGTCCTTTGCACCTTTTGTACACAATCAAGTTGCTTATATTATCCAAAAAATTATATTATTTTTAAAATAAACAATGTCAGGACAAGGACTGACATTCACTACGTATAATACGACTAAATCAAATACTTTGTACAGTTAACCGTGTAGAACCGTTCTAGTAAGCAACTATGTCCTTTTTTAATTGGTAGTATAGTAAGAGACCAAGTATGACCGTTTGACAATTTCGGAATGTACATTTAGTTTTAAGCATATATGAGTCCATATATGTTTGTCTCTTTTATATATATAATCTGCGTCATAAGAGAGAGGAGCTTGGATTTATCGTAATTTGTGCCTAATTTGTTCGCTCTCTCTATGCTTTAGTCATTACTCTGAGCCTCAGGGAAACAGGCGTGACTTTATGTATGTATGTATAATTTGTCTGTGGATCTTTGACATTGACATCTATCAGGCATCCAAAGTACTTTTTATATATTTACACAAATGGTGTAACATTGTAACTCTACGTTATAATGTGGTAAAGTTGATTCACTCCTAACTAATAGTACAAATATAATGCTGATACAGGAGCCAATACAGTTAGTTTTTATAAAATATGTATAAGCAAGTGTAAATTACATATGTATATAGCACGCGGGATTAATATTAGTGCATTTTATTTAAAGCTTATCTTTTCAAGCCAAGAGGATGGGATTTGGCTTGATAAGAAATTCTTCTTCTTGATTTGTTGGTATTTTTATATTTTTTGTATCCTGTGAACACGTCAACAGCGGCAGAAGAGATGGTTTTTTTTTGGTTAGGTCTTCCAGTGCGTGAATGGAAATTAAATTTAATGACTACCTTTGGAATTAGTTTACTTAGCTCGATTTAGCGTTTGCCCATAGAAAATGGCCGTCTTGACTGGAAATCCAGCTTCCGTAAGCCATATATAATTAGTGTAGTGCAAATCAGTTCTAGATAGCTTATTATGTATTATTAGCAATTAAGCATCTCACATCACACAGGTGCATTCGGCAGTAGGCAGGTAGGTGTACTTTTGGTGCGTAAAGCTTTGATACTGTCGTAGTTGACTGGCCAATCTTAACCTACGGTATTACCAATTCCCACGTGACATTAAGCTCAAACGAATAAGGTCGGTTTCTCCCGCTGTATGAGTTGAAAGTGAAATGATTATATTATTATTCTTTCAGTATGGTTTTCAACCTTTGCAAAGTAGCTTGCATATTTATACCAATCGGTATAGGCGTGGCGGTTGGCATTTGGGTGTACAATTCATTACAGACTGAGTTCGAGTTACCTTAGAAACATGACAAAAGTAAGTCATCTTTTAATATTATTAAGTAGTCTTTACAATCCATCCATTTAGTCTTTTAAATTGCACCGTAGAAGCTGATTTATTTACCTTCCCACTTTCATTCTATTCAAGAAATCTTCTATGTTATTAGTCTATCAGGAAGATCATATGAAGGATTACAAGGGTTGATGACCTGTAGATAGTAAATTACAAGTTCGGTATGGCATAAATGAAAACTGTGAAAAAAAAATTCATAAGACCGCATCGCAACAATGTCAATAAACACTGAGATAAAAGACCCCTTGCTCTTCAGTAGAGTAATAGACGGTATTATCTTTTTAACTTTCACGTGTGTCGACCATGAAGCGCATAAATCGATCAGTAATTTAACTTGTTTTATAAAATATATGCTGTGCTATATAATATATATGGTACTCTATAACAATAACTTTGTTTGAGTTGTGTTTAACTTGGTTACCGGGGAGCCAAAGTGCGTCCAAAGTTTTAGTACATCCTCTTTGCTAGTTAAACAGTTGCTGTACATACAGTGAACATAGTTCATATTGTCGGTAGCTATACATACACACATACATATAGTCACGCCTGTTTCCCTGAGGGGTAGGCAGAGACCACGGATTTCCATTTGCTACGATCCTAGCATACTTCTTTTGCTTCATTCACACGCATCACATTCCTCATACACGCTCTTCGGTTGAGGGTAGCTATACACTTACAATTAATATTGACGCTTTTAGTTCTGCAAAGGGAAGGCAAAGACGTTCGTAGTTATCGTTAGAAGTCTAAACACGTGCACTGTGTCTCATCTCATCATCAGCCGGAAGACGTTCACTATTGAACAAAGGCCTCCCCCTTAGATCGCCAATATGAATGATAACTTGCCATTTGTATCCACCGGTTGCCCGCAATTCTGACGATATCGTTGGTCTACTTGGTAGTAGTCTGCAACGCTGCGTCTTCCAACACGTGGTCGGCACTAGAGAACCTTTCTTCCCCACTGCACTGTGTAGGCTTATGTTAAGGTTCGCAGGACATATAGATATGGGAATTGTTATGAACGGTAATTTAAAAATAAGGGTATTCATACAACAGAGGGTATAAAATCCTATAACATAAAGAAGAACAGAAAACCAATGAAAGTTTATATTAGTTCCCTACGTGTTAAATATTTATAATATACATATAGATGCTGTTGGTGTACTTGTTGTAAATCTATATATATAAAACTCTTTCGTTACTTACTGACTCCCCTCCAGAATAGGTTCATGCGTCGAGCCAGGGGGCCCCGTGGTTCGTTCGCAACGAGCAACTCCATGTCGATCTCAAAATGCCCACTATCAGGCAATTCATGAAGTTAGCGTCCGTTCGCTACTTCAAGTCCGTCCCCGCTCATTCCAATCCCCTGATCGTATCGGCCGCCCGATACACGGCTTTCGTCCGCGCCAAACGGCGCCGTCCCCGTCATGTTCTCTCGGATCCGGACGATCCCATCACCGTCCTTCAGGCGGAGGTGAAAGCTAGGTTAGATGCCGAACGGCGGCAACTACACATCGACAACGCCACGCGACGACGACGACACACCGCCCGACCATCGTATCGACCTCGCCGGCGAGGTCCGTCGCGACGCCCCTCTAGAGCTATTCCCGCGCCGCCGGCTCGTGCCGTGCGAGAAAACTCGATCATGTCCCCAAAAACCCCAAATAATCCGATCCAGCAGCTCCCCCCCAGTAGTGGTAGCTTCTCCTCCCCCAGCGACGCCCTGAGCCGAGGTCCGAACCCCTCGCGGGGGTGCCCTTAGGCGCTGTCGCTTAGTTTGCAGTTTTTAATTTATAAGCCTGGCTGGAGGCCTTTTATTAGGTCTCGCCAAACGACCGGTTAAGCAGTAAGAGCTCCCTCAGAGCTAACTGCGAGAGACAAGTTCGAAAAAAAAAAAAAAAAAAACTTACTGACTGACTGACAGACAACGCACAGCGGAAACTACTGATCGTAAAGAGCTGAAATTTGGCATGTGTGTTTGTTGGACGGAGTAGGCTACCACTAAGAGAGGATTTTTGGAAATTGCCAAAAAAAAAAATTCAGAAAAAAAAAGTGGATAACCCAAATTCTGACGAAAGTCATTACTGCACGCGGACGAAGTCGCGAGCAAAAGCTAGTAATTAAATAAAGTGCTATGTGACAAGACGTGTGTTACTTACCTCTCAAAGCAGTTGCACTTGTTTTTATCGGTATCGTGATGATCATCATATTATCAGCCCAGTATCACGATTTGTAGATTAAAGAAGGTATCATAGATCAAAAGCTCATCAAAAGTATTATAAGTCATTGCCATTGACAGGTTAAGTTGAAAAACAAATTGTCATGTTGACATTGATGTATCACTGCATATGAAGAAATGAATAATTTATAATCTTAATTATAATACCTATATATATAATGGAGCCATGTAATTGAAATAAGAAAAATTATTAAAGTCAATAATGTGGTAAAATCTTTATTTGCATACAAGTCTTGAGATGGTTGGAAATAGAATAGAAAAATTCCGATAAACTTTTTGGTGCTATGCAGTAGCTTTTCCTTTTGCATCCTACATACGTATTAAAATTGGCTGATCTATAGTTCTCAGTGTTTATATTATTTAACTCATTAGAACCTTTAAAATTTTTAAAAAACTTTTTTCTTCTTGGAAAACGATTCTGTATTTTGTTACAAGCCATCAGATATTTCTTAGAATATTTAAATATCAACCCTTTCGAAGTATTTTTCACTTAATTAAGTAAAGCTGGTAACAGAGAGATTTGGAAAGAGAGTGGGGAGGCCTTTGCCCAGCTGTGGGTCATTCCAGTCTAGTAAAAAAAAAAGTAAAGTCCAAAGTCCCCGTTTTTAAAACGGCCCTATCTGGATCGTAAGTTCTGATTTGCCTTAATCTCTAAGTTTGTTTCAGTTGTTACTTGATGAACGGGTGCTGCACATGCCTATTGATGATTATCATTTCTGCCTTGGCTGTAATGTTCATCATATACATATTCAACTAGATGACATCCTGAGCTAAAGATTTTACATCGAAAGTAAGTTAATTTAGTTCTTATTACACATATTGTGTGTTTGTAAACAAGATTTGCTTGCTCTTTGGGACTCACTGCAAACGTGAGATCGTTTCCGAAAGTCAACTTAGTCAGACTAACTTAGAATGCGCGTGCAATTTACTGCCAGTGTTCATTGGGCATGCCCGACTTATTACTGACTTAAGAGAAGTCCTTATTCATAAACTGGAAACACGAACTATATAGAATACGCTACATACAGGTTTTATATGTACGTACCTTCCGAAGATATAGTCTATTATATTAGACTAGCTTATGCCCGCGGTTTCGTCCGCGTTAAGTATCATATCCTTTCTCGAGTCTTAAACTTTCTACATGCCAAATTTCGTGGTGGTGGCCTAGTGGTTAACATCCCGTATTTGTATGCACAAGGTTGTAGGTTCAAACCCGGACAAGTATCAATGTGACTTTTTCAGTGTTATAAATACTTTCTTAGTAATTCTAAGACACGTTTGACTAACGGTGACGGAAAACATCGTGAGGAAACCTGGTTTTAATTATCTGAAATCGCCAACCCGCAGTGAGCTAGCGTGGTGATCAATGTTCAATCCTATATGAGAAGAGGCCTTTATTATTATTATTGTATGCCAAATTTCATAAAAATCCGTCTAGTGGTTTAGTCGTGAAGGCGTAACAGACAGACAGCGTTACTTTCACATTTATGGATCTAGTAGCAATTAAAGTCGAATTTAAATACTCTTTTAAGCTAAAATATGAGTGATGGTTGGCCAGTATTATGTACAACACGGGTTACGCAATTTACATGGAAATTAGGTGTTCAAAATACGGCTAGCATCACACATGCAGCTCCCTATTTGAATGACAAAGACCTTTGTTGCCTCGTATTATACCACCTAGTTATGAAGGCTCTATGGTGTTTCCAAAATGTCTTGCACACAGCTATAATAAGGTTTATTATTATTATAAAAGAGGCCTTCATTATTATTCGTTTTACGACGCATACATTTTTCACGGTATGTTTTCTTATTGGGTATGAGTTGTTTAATATTCTCAATTTCAATCTATATAATTATATAAATTCCAACAATTTTTGATATCACATCATTAGCTGGAAGATGTCCACTTTTAAACAAGACTCCTCCTATGAAGGGGAGTATAGCCGTAATCTCCACGCTTGGCAAGCGGCTTGTGGATCACAGTGGTGGTTAAGTTACAGAAGACACTGTTACCCATTTTCTGACATTTCCCTTAGTCGCCTCCTATGACATCCACTTACGGGACGGAATGGGGAGGTACTATTCCTGCCCGACAATCCACGGGAAACTTTTGATATAGCTGTAGATAAATAGTTAGGTTCCGCAAAAAGTTCAGATAAACAACAACACAATATACCTATTCGTTTTAGAGTCAAGGCAAGAGATCGTGACGTGATTGGATGAGTACCTAAAGTTTAATCATTACTGTGTTACAGAGGAAGTGAAGATAATGTTGATATTCGTCCAATGAGAAGAAGGTGAAAAATGTCAAAGGATTCCAGCAAGGTAATGAATCTGAAACCAAGAGTCAATGTGCAAGGAGACCTATTTAAAATCTGTCATAATCAAAATAATTTATTTGCCACGCTTTTGACGGGCAATGACGATAAAAGTATAAAGTCTGAATATATTATTTGTATACTGTATACACGAATTTTGTTACTGTTAAGTTGAATTTTGTGAATATACTTTTTTTGTTGTACAATTGTTCTCGTTTCATTAATAGGTACATGACAACAGCTACGATTACTGTTTCGTTTAATTCGTGAGCTTTTAAAAGCTTGTAAAGTGGAGTATGTGTGGACATATTTTTCAAACAGACAGGCGAGGTGTTGTCACGGACCTCGTTTACAAATTATATTTTTGGATATCAACAACTATATTATTTTGATTTATCTCGTAGGGTTTAGCCAGCGTTTGCAATGTAAGAGTTGTTATTTACGACATCACGTCAGAAAACTGTAAAATTATCAGCGTTTCTCTACTATATTATGCTTCTTCTATCAACCTTCCTCTTGAATCACTATATCTTATTTTAAAAAACCGCATCAAAATCTGTTGCGTAATTTTAAAGATCTAAGCATACCTAGGGACAGACAGACAGCGGTGAGCGACTTTGTTTTATAATAATTATGTAGTGATGATACTTATTCTTATAACAAACTTGTCGTCATCATAATACAAGTATTTAATAGAAATGTCACGATGTTTCTCGATAACTAATTACAAGAATCCCACCGTAAATATCGAATGCTTGTCATGTAACGCGACATTTGATCACATTTGATAGATCATTACGTAATGGATGCGAGCTACGGAATTCGCTATAAAATATCGAAGGACAAGCTCTAAACAGCCTAATAAAAGCTTGTGTTCCAGGTAATCGATACTCGATGCACGCAGGTAGAATGTGTCGCCACTAGTGAGCTACTCCCAGATTTACGTTACCTATCTTGGTAGGTAGTCTCTTGGCACTGGACTCGTAAACGTACATAATATATTATATTGTAGATTACATGTATACTATTTCGTATTGCCATTACCTTTCCCCTTACACTTTACCGGTATTGGAAAGGAATCCTCATCATCATCAGCCGGAAGACGTCCACCGTTGAACAAAGGCTTCCCTTAAGGGGGAGGGTACCATAATCCCCACGCTTGGCAAGCGGTTTACCATCGTACTATTTGAGTGTGGGCGTGCTATTTGCTTGTTATAATGAGACGTCTGCAAACATGCCTAGAATTATTTGCTTTAGACTCACCTAAGCAAATAATTCTAAATAATTTATAGGTATACCTACCTGTATTAAGATACCTACCTACCACCTAAAAATCCACCATCTTCTTACTGTGTTAGGCATCAAAGAGTAAATTAATTACCAAACTGGTATATTAATTAAGCATAATATTAGATAAATAAATTCAAGGAAGATATCGTAACCAAGTAATTTTGATACTTTAATTTAATAGGATGCAAAAATGTTAAAGGCTTCACTCTTAATTATTAATTTGTTATTTATGTCGGAAATTTTGCGTTCCATTGTGCAAAATTTCCAATAGTCAATACTTTTCAAGCTAGTACGTTTACTAGTTATAAAACTATTTACTAAAATTAAATGCACAACAGATCGTTGCACCTCACAGTATCAAAGGGATTCTAATCTTATATTATAGTCTTTTTTCTTTAAAAAAAACGTCGCCCCATACTACGAATATCTCCTGTATCGTGAGTGCGTTTCACAAACATGAAATACTACATACACAAACACCCAGACTCGGAACAAACATAATTATACAAATCACACACATTTTTGCCCCGCGCGAGAATCGAACCCTCAGCCCTAAGCGCAGCAGTGTAATCGCTTAGCCACTGCGCCGTCTGTATATAGTGTGTATTTGTTATATTAATTTGGCCTGGCAAGCCACATAAGGGCTTATTATAGGCGATAAAGGGTTTGCCATGGTTAAAAAGTGAATAAAATCATCACGTGATTCATGGAAGACCCCTTATTGCTAACAACATTTGAATTATTCAAATGGTTGTTCAGTTAGGCATGGATTTCACAAAACACAAAAACAAATGTCTTCACACTTCTTTCCTCAACAGAAAAAGTATCCAATCCCGTCTATATTTTAGAAGTAGACTGCTAAAATATTTATAGTAATCGCAAGGATGAAACTGAGAACCCGTAACAATTTTATTTAAAGTAGTCACATCGACCTTACCTGTTTAAAAAGTAAGGGAAGTACGTAGAATTGGAGCTGGATCCAGTCTACATCTGCGTAAAACCTATTTTCTTTAAGGTTCAGCTTATTTTCCCCGGTGTTACGTAAATTGAATAACCCTTTTATCGTCAAGTTACCGTACGTATGTACGCGCACGAAATTTTATACTAGATAGACAGTGTTTCCCACTATCTGGATACAATGCTGACTTAAATTCACAAATATTTCCGTTTTTAGTATCTACGACCACAGTACTGCTTGCCAAGCGAGGGGAATTATGGCAACCCCCCCCCCCCCCCCCTCCTTGCCTAAGAGAGAGGCCTTTGTTCAACAGTGGACGTCTTCGATGAAGTACATCGTAATTTATCTAATTTAAATATATTCTAACCTTCTTCTTAAATATAAATACATCCAAGACTTTATAACACTATTCTATGATCCACGGTGACACTGGCATGTAAAGCAACTCAATTAAGATGTTTTTTTACGGCGGTGTGTTTCAGGATTAGCTCTACGGCAAGGTACCGCTAACGATATAAAGCCGGACGTTACGTCACATCCACTTTGAGGTTTACGTTTTTTAATTACCGAAAAGACTGGATAGAAAGCGAGGCTTTTTTTGCCCTGCATTGGCTGAAGCTTTAAAAAAAAGGGAAGTATTCAGAAGAGTTAGATACATAGCTATGCGAATCAGTGGATCTTGAAGCTAAGATGCATTTGTTACAGTCATGTCTTTGGATTGGTTTTAAGTTTAGTTTTAAATACATCGCGACCCGTTCGCGACTCGGAGAGCAAGTTGAGCTGTCAGTTCTGCATCCTATTCCTCTCCAGTTGTACTTACTTAACAGCTAATCGAATAACGAACTTAACATCTCAAGTATAAGACAAGTATTTGCGTAAATAGATGCACGATTTGCCCCCGCAAAGCGTACACCCGTTTGCGCAAATATTTGTGCACGTGTAGTTGTCAAGTCTCAATATGGATTGGCCGCACTGACCGACATTCGGTAAAATTCAAATCAATAATCAGATGTATTAATACGTATTTATAAAACGTAAATTTACAATTATATTAACAAGTGCCTCTCTGAAAGATCTTATTTCGACATAAAATTCATGAGGAAATTCTAACAATGTTCAGAACTGAATATTCTGAACAATTTCCACTTAAACTTTATCTCACAAACGTACTGAAATAATTCAGCAAACAGATATTGTGAATCGTTTAACATTTACCAAATACAATTATTTGTAATTAAACTACAGGTTACATGCAATGATATTTCATAAAAGTGTAGATAAATAGCGCGCTTATTTTGAAGACTCGAAAATTGAACAATTGTAGTCTCGGATAGTACAATTTTTAAGACTAATGCAGTTTGGACTCAGAGTTCGAAAGACTTTTCTCGTTCATTTTGTTACGTATCTATACTTTTTGACATAATATCATTGGTAATACGTATTCTTGTTAACACACAATCATTCGTAGCTTTGCTAACATGCACTAGGTATAATTTCTCTTGAGAAAATCCCACGTTCTCCTGTGGGACGTTTGCCGTACTGATTGATTCGCCAAACACACTTATAAATAAGTTTGGGTCTTGGAGCGAAAAAGCGCTGTTTCGCAATCTTGTATCTTCTACTTTTTGACTTATTTATGTGTTATTAGCTATTGAGTCATAGGTTTGGTTGATTACCTTTAATATTGATTGATGGCCCCGTTGTCTAGTGATTACAAAGCGCGATCTAAGAGCGTGAAGTTCCAGGTTCGATTCTGAGGCCGGGCAAAGTGTTACTGGGTTTTTTCATTAGGTACCTAATTTTTAGTAGCGGGGGTATGGATTTGTGCGTGGTTAATGGCAATAGACTCGCCCCGAAATGTCGTTGTGCTATACACAAGCGTATCGTTATATCCCAAATCCCTTCAGTTACGTTTTCGTATGTTTAATATTGAATAGATTGGATCATAAGAACTATTACATCATCATCATCTGCAGCCCGACTTCACCCACTGCTAGGAATATTATTTACTATATAGGATGGTTTCAAACTCGAACGGAAAAGCAACTCATGAATAAGGGCTCCGTTCGAGTTCGAAACTAGTCTGGCATTCCCGAATACACACGTGAGTAAAACCAGCGTATATAGTAAATAATATGGATAACACTTACGAAAGTTATTATACAGTTAGGCCTGTCTTTTTAACAGTGACTATTATATTATTAAATACATTTAAAAAAAATATCATTATTATAAATTTGACATAGTAGGTCGCTTCTGAATGATAACATTATTAGTGCTGGGAGTACTGTCAGCATGTCGTGTTCACCACGGAAATTGGGTAGAGCTTGGCAGCGGCCTCAATGAGTGTCAGTTTCAAAATGTCAAGCAGCGACGTCGTACCTCATTGTATTATCATTTCTGAGAAAAATATTTTATTATTTATGGTAGTATTTTTGGGTAAACATCGATGAAATGTCTCTTGTAAGAATATTTTTAATGAGTGAACGACGTGAAAGAAATGTGCAAAGATGTGTCGGCACTTCTTTTTGGGAGACATGGGTACACCTATTTATTTTCCAAAATTATAAAAACTTAACGTAAAGTTTACGCTAAAGTGGTATGTTGGTAACGAGCAGTTGGAATGGAATGCAGGTAGGGAAAATGCCTGGCGGGCCGTGCGTTTGATCCTTTGTGAAAGGATTCCAAGATTATATCGCACATAAACAGTTAAACCGTCATGCCCATTGTATATTTTAAGGAAGCATTTAATGACGTCATAATACCGTTCGTTAACTTGTCAGAAACAGAAGATTGTAGCACTCGAGACAAGTTTTCTAATGAAGTTTCTTTAGTACCAGCACTCACCAAATAAGAATGGATCATATTATTCGGCAATATTTGTTTTATTTTCAAGAGCTAGCGGTCAAGGTAACAGCTACAAATCAAGCCAGTAATAGTCTCTCAATTAGGTATAAAAATCATTTCTAGGCTGAACTACACCCTTAGATTTTATTGACTGCGCATTTTTACGGATGTCCAAGTTATAAGCTTCGAACGATAATATTGATATCGTTACAAAGGTGTGGCACACTGTGGTACACGTGTCACACGGTAAGACAGAGTTCCACGTTTTGATAATGCTACAAAAGATCTCAGTACTGGAGTGGTTTGAAAGAAGAAAGGGGAGGCCTTTGCAGCAGTGGGAATAAAATAGGCTATGAAAAGAAAACTAGATTGTTAGACTGCTCCACACAATGTTACATTGAGCTACACAATGCTTCATTGCGTTACTGGAAATGTATAAAACGCATGTTGGATTTTCCGTTTTTTCTTTATACTCCCTGCTACATTTCTAAACACTTCAGAACTAAAATCCAGGCTATTGGGCATTTTATTTCCTCTAAGCTCGATCTTTACAAACCCCTTATTTATACTTAAGTAGTAACATTTTACGACAAGAGGGTTCACATTCCATATAATAATAAAACCATATGTAAAGCCTATGGGGTTCATGCTCCATAGGCTTTACATATGGTTTTGAAACGCTCATGCTCCATACTCATAACTGCTTTAATGTACCACATTTTTATGACGTCACTACTTTTATTTTATCCAATTTCTCGATTTTTATAAGTATTTTTACCTTTGTATTGATACCTGTAGGTATACTTTGTGGGAACAATAAGACGGTTGATATATAAGATGACTTTATCGCGTGATTGGTTCGATATTCGACGACAATTTTATTTCGCTATTTATGAGGTAGGCGGACATCTTGACTAATTACGTATTCACTTTATAATTACATTAATTTATTCCGTTTATTGTTACAGTGTACATACATACATAAAGTCACGCCTGTTTCCCTGAGAGGTAGGCAGACACCACGGATTTCCATTAGCTACGATCCTGGCATACTTCTTTTGCTTCATTCACACGCATCACATTCCTCATACACGCTCTTCGGTTGAGGGTACTCCTTAGAGTGTATGGTTTTTAAAATTTAAATGTGGAGTGTAATTTGCGGATTGCGAAAATAGTCGTCTTTCTTCGCCTGTGAAGAGAACCTTAAGATGCAAGTGACAGCCACAGTCCTTTGAATGGCAATCACCTCGCCATACATAAGACTTGTGAGCGACGATACGTGGGAGTATAAACTTCTGGAATAGTTGAATATCTCGGTTTACACCTTTAAGGATTAGAGATGCAATTGTGTAATTAAAAGTATAAATACAGGCCTTATTTCATACTATTCACACACCCGGCGTCACCCGGGTTGATTATGTACTTGAACCCGCGAGCTGCGCTACGGTAGGGCGACGGTCGCGGGTTCAAGAACCGCACATGTCCATCATATTTTTTTTAAATTTCCTTTCTCAATTTAGATTCAATCTTAGCTTGGGCAACATGTTTATATGACACTAAAAGTCATGAACCATTTAAATTCAAATAAGGTGCCTTTATTTCAAAGATTACTCCCTCCATACCTACATAAAAACTCATAGGCATTCTCTCTTTATAATATTGCTATTGTAGACGGCAAAGACAGACTTCCAAGTCTTCAGGTGTAATAGAGATATTTTATTCTGTATCGTAAGACGTAGATTCTTACTCAAGTGGAGTGTATACAGTTTTTGAGTGGAGTGCTCTTGGTGTTAAGTGGGGGAGCTTAAAGCGTCAAGGAGGTAAATCCGTCCCCATCGGTCGTAGATAAAATCGGCGGCTAGAACGTGACGTAAGTAAGTGAAAGTTATCTTAGAACTAGCTGCGCCCCGCGGTGTTACCCGCTACATTTTTAGATAAAAGCCTATGTGTTAATCCAGGATGTTAGCTAGCTCCATACGAAATTTTATCAAAATCGGTCTAGCCGTTTCAGCGTGAAGAGGTAACAAACGCCTTTATAATATTGGTGTGATGTGATATATTCAGAAGAAGTTAGTGGAAAAGATGGGAAAGTTCTAAATTGTCTGTAAGCGGATATTTTTGCATAAAAAACTAAGTTTATTCCAGAGTTTTCTTGCTTAGAATTTTATTCTTATTATGCAGATAATTTTACGGAATTTATAGCAGTTTTGTTTGCTACTTTATTTGAAAACACTTTATTAACTGACTTCAAAAAGGAGGAGGTTCTCAATTCGCCTGTATGTTTTTCTTTATATAACGTTTGGGCAAGAATACAATTACCTTCTAATTGTAATAAATAATGCTCTCCTGACCGTATTGCGGTCACGTTGGCCCGTCTTAACTGAGACTAGCCAACGCAGAAGATTTTATAGTGCACAAATATGCGCGCAAATACAGGTGCACTCCCTATTCCCTCACTCTCATAGATGGGTCGGTAGGCCGACACGACCAGAGAGAGATCAGGCGTAGGATCAACGGCTTAACGTGCCGAAGCACGGAGGGCCACCCATCACAAGACTGACCGCGGTGAGCACGGCCTAACCTCACAGATCGACTAGTATAGCTACGAGCCCCTCTACAAATAGTAACAGTACGAGTATACCTAGATGGCAGCGCGGTATAGTATTTCAACGTATTGGTCCCATGTGAACGTGTCACTTGCGATATTGAGGGCAGCTTCCTATTGCAGGCTTCGTGTTTGTATAGCAGACACCCTACTAAAAATGTTATTTAATATCTACGTATATAGGAGCTAGAGTACCTACTACATTATATTCCAAATAACTAAACATTAAGTTTATAAGTTCCAACCTCTTTTGAATCGTTTTAATTTACTGTTGATTAATATTCGTAAAAATAATTTTGTTTTACGACATGATCCTAATGTATTTTGCTTGTTTATAACAAGTATTTTAGGTATCCTGGGTCGGGCAAAGTGTTACTAGGTTTTTCCATTAGGTAATTTTCAGTAGCAGCACGGAGTCTGGATTTGTGTCCGGTTGATGTTAATAGGCTCGCCCCCTATTACATTGGGACATGAAACATAACTGGCGAAATGTGGGTGTACTATAAGTGCACCTCTGCCTACCCCTTCGTGGAATACAGGCGTGATGATTTTTTTTTTTTTTTATTCTTTTTTTTTTTTTTGGACCTTTATACTACATGTATATGTCAGTCCGATTAATCTTATTTACTAATTATCACTATCACTAAGTAGCTTAACTTAAGATGCCAGTAAATTAAACAAAAGACACGCTCCTTCACTGTTAGGTTTTGATAATAAAGAATTCATGATTCCGACTTGCAATATATCCAGTCCTAATTTTGCAAATAATTCCTTTCTCTCCTCATGGAACTGAACACATTCCATCAACAAATGGTATACATCATCCATTACGCCACAAGTATCACAGTTAGGGGAAGAAACCTTCCCCATTAAAAAGGCAAATCTGTTTGATGGAATATGTCCAGTTCTGATTCTGTGCGCTATAATAATCAGTTTCCTACTTAGCCGACTATATGTAAACCACGGTATACGAGGAGGCTGATATTGTAAAGTTTTATACCATAACCCCTTTTCCAATGATCTCTGATCGAAATACTCCTTCCATAATTCATAACACGTTCCATTATATTTTGTTAAAATTTCTGAATAGTTTGGTTTCACGTAAATTTCTTGTCCTTCTGTACTTCCAATTTTCGCCAATCTATCCGCCTCCTCATTACCACGTATCCCAATGTGTGAAGGAAGCCACTGCAACCTCAGATCCATTCCTTTCTCCGCTAATTCTTCTATTTTAGAGAGTATCTCGTATGCTATCGGTGTACCTCTGCGACCAGAGGCGCATCGAGCTATATGATATAACGCACTCTTACTGTCCGAACATATAACCGCTCTATTGTCAGCAATGGTTTTAATATATGATAGTGCTTCTGAGATTGCAGTTAGCTCCAAAGACATGATACATACATTTCCAATTACTTTAAAGCATCTACTAGAGTTTTCTTGCGATTGAACATAAAATGAAGCTCCCCTACCCTCCTTGCTCATAGATCCATCTGTGTAAATGACTATCCAATCAGTATATTTCTCTATTAATTCTTTCGTTACCGTATGTCTCAACTCATTCAATTCGTAACAATCTTTAGCTCGCTGCATACTATCCAAACTAACTGAGATCATATTACTCGTATCTATGTAAGAGACCCATGTGTTTAAGGTATACATCTCCAATGGAGAGGACGAGGCTACTTGAACATCTTCAACTTCATTCATAACATTCACAAGTAGTGGAATCTTTTTGCGTGTCCAATAGCTGTTGGTAATAAACATGTTTAAATCTTTTAATAATTTAATTGTTACATTGTTAGTCCAAGATAGGGATTTTAAACAATATTTGTAGGCTAGAAATTTTCTTCTTATGTGCAATGGTGGAATACATAGCTCACTCTCCATGGTGTGGATCGGTGTAGACTTTATAAAACCACCTATAATTCTCAGTGCTTGATTCTGTATTTTCTGCAATTTATATAGATGTGAATTCGCACTGTTGTCGTAAATAAAACAATTGTAGTCTACACGACTCCTGACTACCGCAATATATATTCTGCGTAAATGTTTGGGGTGTATACCCCAAGAAGTACCTGCTAAAACTTTGAGTATGTTTAAGTATTTCTGAGACTTTCTGACTACTTCATTAATATGACGTCCCCATCGTAGCGATCTGTCTAGCCATAACCCCAAATATTTATAACTATCTACTAATTCCAAAGCAATATTGTTTATTTTTAATGTAATATTTTGTCTCCTAAATCCCCTGCTAAAAATACATAGTTTTGATTTACTATTCGACAAACACAACCCTAATTCACCTAGATAAGACGAAAATATATCTAATGCTTCTTGTAATTTAGTTGTACTATCTGAAATATTTTTGTCTGTACTATACAGGACAAAATCATCAGCGTACTGACACATATGTACATTGTTAATTTTTGAGAATAATTTATATGTTACAATGTTAAATAATATTGGTGATATAGGGTCACCTTGGGCTAATCCTAAACTTGTATATCTAATCATAGTGTCATTTTCGTTAAATTCATCAATAATTTTAAGATGTCTTTCATTCAAAAAATTCCATAAATATGAACATAATTTATTACCGATCCCGATTTCATTTAGTGTCAATATCATTTTATTAATTAATACGTTGTTGTATGCATTTTCAACATCTATAAAACACGCGACTGTTGCATAACTTTTTGAGAAACCTAATTGAATTTGTGTCGTCAATCTCGCTAAACAGTCTTGGCATGAATGCCCCCTTCTAAAACCCGACGTAAATGAAGACAAAATATTATTTCTCTCTATGAACCATTCAAAGCGTTTTGTCAGTATGGAGTGAAGAATCTTACACAAGCATGATATTAAGCAGATAGGCCTTAATTTGGTATTGCTGTCTGAAGTTGTACCTTGTTTAGGAATAGGCAATAATACTATGTCACGCCACTGTACGGGTATCATACTAGTATTTAAAATATCATTATATAAATTTACTAAAAATATTTTTCCATCGGATGGTAAATTAAATATCATCGAATAAGAAACCCCGTCCCCACCAGGTGCTGTATCCTTAGTTTTTAGCGAATTACACAATTCATGTAATGTAATCGGGAGTTCCAACTGTTCGTTTAATGTATTAAATGTTGGTTTCTCATAACATACATAGTCAGGAGCTAAACCACATATTAGGGATACTTTCTGGTCCCTTGACGGGAATGATTTAGCAGAGCTACAGCCCTTCAACCATCGCATTCGCTTCCACATTTCTGACGCCGTTGTTGACTCATCAATACCTGTATAAAATTTATGGCGCTCATTTAATCTGGCTTTACTAATAGCTTTCTTAGCGGTTATTGTTTTTTCTTCTAGAATGTCTAAATTGAAAGGGGTAGGATTTTTCCTAAAATTACTTAGAGCTAACCTCCTTTCGGCTACTAATTTAGAAAGTGTATCATTCCAATAAGATTTTGGTTGGAACCCCGGTCTATAATGTGTGAACTGTTTTGTATAAGGTATAAATGTATCAGCCACACTATTAATAATGTTCATGAAATAATTATAATTTTGTTGAGCATCTAGCTCTCCGCAGTATGGTAACATAACTTCTTCTATAGTTTTGGTATATCCTTTCCAATTGGCTGATTTATATTTACGTTTTTTAGTGATGTATGTAGTTTCCGTATAATTACTTTTAATTTTAATACACATATGATCACTGCCCAGATTTTCGCTCAATACATGCCACTCAAATTTACAAGCTAAATCTGTGGAAACAAATGTAATATCAGGGGACGTTTTTTGTAAATAACCATTTACCATCTTAATTCGCGTGTGTTCACCTGTCCCTTTGTTAAGCGAGATATAACCCGCATCCAAAGCAGCATCGAAAACCATGGTACCTCTTGAATCCGATTTACATGACCAATTATAGTGATGTGCGTTGAAGTCACCAGCGATTAAACATTTACTATTGCATTTCGTGAATATCAAATCCCAGTCAGACTGAACAGTATGCACCGAAGAAGGACAGTATACCAAGATAATATTTTTGACCTCCTTACAATTTAAAAGTTTAACACATTTTATTTCTATTCCGGGATTATTATGATTTAAAGTTTCCAACTGTACTTTAATTGATTTGTGTATTATAATAGCGACTCCCCCATATGAGTCGCTTCGGTCATTCCTAAAAATATTATATCCACTTATATTTAATGATGAATCAGGTTCCAACCAAGTCTCTGATAATAAAGCAATATAAATGTTTTCCTGACTTAATAAAGCTTGAAATTCTGATATTTTAGGTCTTAAACTCTGAGCATTCCACTGCAATATGTTCATAAAATAAGAATTGTTATTAATATTATCCACTAGTGAAGAATTATCCATCAGTGGAGAACGAAATTAATTGAGTTAAGATATCTTTACCATTTATTATTTCTAAACATATTGCAATGCAATCCCTAACAATTATGTTAATAATTAATCCCACCTTATTAGATAAGCTATTTCTCGACATACATATATCCTTAATTTTTTTATATAGTCCATACCAATATTTTTTGCGTTTATCTGGTTCTCTTTGTTTCTCCTCTTCGTTATTGATGTTTTCAACCTCAATTGCATTACTTTGAGAATGCTCCTGTCTATACGACCCAGCTTTTGTTGTTTTACTTCGTGATTTTCTTTTCTTTTTTGATTTTTTAGACTGCGTATTAGTTTTATTATCTAACTCCTGACTGTCTTCTGTTTCCGATTCCTCAGATACAATCATTCCCTCATGTATCATAGCTTCTGTAACCACCACTTCTCTATATGTTCCTCTGGGTCTCGTGTCCTGAGTGCATTCTGTTTGTGACAACTGTTTATTTGTTTCATTATTCCTTATGACATCCACATTATCTATTGTATTATTTTCCTGCATTTTTCCTTTAGTTTTGTATATTTCTAATCCTTCCCGATAGCTGCAGTTCATTTCCGACATAATTCTTCTAATTTCTTTTTCTTTCAAAAAAATAGGGCATCTTTTATTCATTGCCATATGTGTACCTTTGCAGTTTATACATTTAAAACTAGTTGTCTCACAGTTAGCGTGATTATTTCCACACTTAGGGCATATGACTTTTTTAGAAGGACATGTCCTTGAAAGGTGTCCATATCGCCAACATACTGAACATTGGGATACAGGAAAAGTGTAGGGTTCAACTTGAAATCTGCACTCAAAACCATATACATATGACGGTAACTTGTGATTTTTAAAACATAGGCGGATTGTTTCAGAATTTACCCATTTACCATCGCTATCCTGTCTTTTAAGTCGTTTTGCAGATATAATCTCAAAATCACACCTAAGGTTTTCTAATATTTCTTTATCTTCCATTTCTAAGTCCACCTGTCTCAGTAAACCATAGCATAACGATGATTCACCTACTATATTGATATTATATTCCAAGTTGTCTAATAATTTCTCACAATGTAACATCTTCAATGCATTTTCTTTGTTGTCAAAATATATTAAAGCTCTATAAGGGTTTTTGTACACTAATTTAATTATGTTTCCTAAATTACGAGATCTCAAAAGTTTTGCCATCCCAAACTGCCTCGGCAGTGTATCTTTGGCCGTAATACACACGATATGTTCCTTGGGTTTTACGTTATTATTCGAAAATCTAAATTCTAAGTCTTCAAAGTTTTTTGAATTTCTTCGTGCTGGTCGTTTACTCCCACGCTTTACGGTTATGAATCCATCATCAATTGTTTCTTCATCATCATCCTCCTGTCTACCTCTCTTCTCCGGTAATACTTGTTGCTCTCTATTTAATTCCATATTTTTCTCCCTCTCCATCCTTAAATTAACTTGTTGCTCGCACTCTAATTCAAAATCCTCATTCACTATCTCACTTCCACTTGAGTCACAAAATTCTACATTTTCACTCATCAAGTAGCATTAATTAATAAAAATGAGGGTAAGCGGAAAAAAAAAAAAGTTATAATTGCGTAGCGTCACTAGATAACTCGACCGCTCGCTAAGACTGTGCGCGCGCAACTGAGGCGTGATGATAATATGTTATGTTATTTTAGGTAATTTTCATCAATTAACCTGCTACTAGAAACGTTTTGGAAAGTAAAAAATATCAACTATAAATATATTTATATTTGCTCCTCAGGTAGGTAGATGATTGTGTTGTCAGCTTCAGCAGTCCTCTCCACGTCATAACCAGTGTAAAGACAAAATAGGATATCAAATGTGAAAATAGCATTTTTCCTAAAATAATATGTTAAATGATCTATTTTTACGATATACGTCCTTGCCATTTTATTGGAAAGAAAAAAGTTGAGCTATAAATAATCTTAAAAGATCTTAATAAAGCATAGAATGTGAAACCTACATAGTAAAATTTTGTCAAACTTACTGCGACCTAATAAAACAAGGCTAGCTTACAAGAAAAGCGGTGTGCTGGGTGACGTCAAAACTACGTCATATTTGAGTTTAAAGGCGCTTCTTTTAAGGCTTCCAAGTGACGTCATTTGTGATACAAACTGTCAATTTGTGGTCGAAGAAAGCAGACCTGTATTAATAATCTATAGGGAGGGATGTAGACATGTGACCACCGGTAATGGGATCACTGTCAGACCGGTTTTGTTGCCGGTTGCAGGTATATATACCTAGGCAAGTATCAATGAGACATTTTAAATGTTTTAAATACCTTATTCGATATTTAAAGACAGCACTGCCCAAAGGTAAAGGAAAACATCGTGAGGGAACTTGGATTTAATTATTTGAAACCCGCAGTGAGTTAGCATTTCGATCAATGTTCAATCCTCCTCTATACAAAAAGAGGCATTTGCCGGTGAAACAGGCTGTTATTAATGTCTATTATAGTTATAGGTATAGCATTACACGTATTAATACCTACCTATCTATAATAATAGTGTATCTACGTGTGCAAACAGAGACATACACGTAGAAAACTGCAGTCATATTTTATGCGCTTTGAAAAATAGTACGTAATGTTATACGAGCCATTCGTACAATGTTTGCTAAAATGAACATGCAATATTTCGAGATTTCAATTTATAGAATATTCAGTATTGTAATTTGAATTCTTTGAATCTTTTTAACGTTGCCATGCATTCAGGAGGTCTCCTGTATCCGTTGGAGCGCTTCACAGAAATTAAATGCCAAATGATCAAATATATATATATATGTATATTAGGGTGTCCCAGGACATAAGGGCAAAATTTTTTTTCGCGAAATCAAATACGCATACCCTCTATTTTTATTCGAATTGACCCCATTGACTCAAATAATAAATATTATTGCGATTGGACAACGATAACCCGTGCCGACTTGATGCCAAACTTTTACCTGAAAATTTGTACTGACTTACTGTAGGAGGAAATAAAAACTTATTTTTTATTACTTAATTAAAACTCCAATACACCCAAAATAGTATATTATTTGTTCATTTACATTAAAAATCTTATTATTGTTCAAATTTTCTTTTAAATGTTTGTTTGTTAGTCAGGAAATTTTCCGATGTTCTTGTACGCAACGTAATAAAAATTGATTTTGTTCCTGCTCAACAGTGATTCATCTATGAAAGTCTTGCATTAACTTAACCGCTCTTTCGGCTACATCGTTTACTACTCTCAGTGCTGCTTAGCTTCGTGGGCTCTCAGGGCTTCAGGGCTTGAAAAGAAGCATTATTTGACATTCTTGTAGAAAACTGTCTTCAATTCTAGGCGGAACAAGGATTGAAGTATCATTTCGATGGGATGTATCGTTTTCCATGAGGTTTTTCTTTCTCTTTGGTTAAATTTTGAACCATTTGAACTTTAGTTTCTTGGGCCACATCTTCATCAAACAATGATAATATTATAGAAACTTTGTTAGTTAAACGCCACATACCCTGAATAATCTTATGCAAGGCTGCTTTTGAGATCGTTTTATCAATTTTCTCGTGAGACCTCGTTGATTTCATAAAGCACAAGGCGTGTGCAATCAATCAATCAAACAAATTATCAAATTGTTGACAAAGTCTTGAAGGCGCTGGTTAAATACGTCTTGTGTCTTTTTTGCATTTTTTTTAAGTCCTTCCAAACTTAATATACCTAAGTTTACAAGTTTTTTATACACAACGAGGCAAATATTTAGTAGGAATACGCGCCTTTTCCCACTAAATAATGCACTCGTGAATAGTGAAATATGTGCTTTCAATAACAGTTAAATTCACTTCACGGATATAGCTACTAATATTATAAACGCGAAAGTTTAAATATGGATGTTTGTTACTCTTTTACGTAAAAACTACTGAATGGATTTTAATGAAATTTCATATGGAGGTAGTTGACTCCATGGATTAACTCATAGGCTACTTTTTATCCCGAAAAAATATAGCGGGTAACTGCGGGGCGCAGCTAGTTGTAAAATAATAAAACTGCTAGAATTTGTCCATTAGACGGAAGTTTTGAGCCCGTTATTTGATGTTTTACGTCACCTATTTAAAATATACCACTTTTAGTACTGCGTAATTGCACTGACATATTGACTGGTTGAAGACAATGCGAGTTCTATAACTAAATAACAAATATTCACAAGCACATCGACCTTAGGTCGCGTCGGCCTTAGAGAGTAAGTACTGACATGTATTGATGCAAGTCGGCACGGGTTACCGAGGTCCTACCGCCTTAAAATTGTATTTATAATTGTTTTGACTTAAAAGTAAAAAAATAAGAGGGTATGCGTTAAAAAAAAATGACTTTGATTTTTTTGGGACACCCTAATGTATATATAATAAAATAAAAAGCCTTTTATTTCGTTGCAGATTTACAAAAATAAAAGGTTAAAGTCGCTTAATGATATTATGAATTATTGATAGTTATAAAGTTTACTTCTTTTAGTTGTAAGTTTACCTGAATATTTTTTTAGGTTAATCTTATGGTTAATATATTTAGTTTTACGTCTTCCAATGATAGGTCCTCTATATATTGAACTAATTAAATAAAAATATCCATATATTTATTATTTCAATCATATTTGTCCAGTTCGAATCTGATTTAATCCGATCACCTATCTAGTGCCTCAACGTAATGTATATTTTAAAAAAAGGTTTGACTTGGACATACAACATCGCTTCAGATTAATCAAATTGTCTTGTATGGGGTTCGAATTCATGGCAGTAAAATCACCAAATATATTTCTATTTTCGCAAGTCTGCTGGAAGAAACTTGATGAAATAAGGAGTACCTTATTTCATCAAGTTTCTTCCAGCAGATATGTACTATCTATGTACTTAATGTTTCTCCTATTCTTTCTTACTTATTATATTGTGTACATAAATTGTTAATAAATAAATAAGGACGCGTCAGTCGGATCGTCGAACAAAACAACAATAAAAGAGGTAATCTACATAATATTGTGGTGCCATCTAACCTTTATCACAGCAGTCACTAATCCATTGCGGTTTCAGACCGTCTACATTCGGCATATAATTGGAATACTTTATAATTAACCGCGAATAGAAAACCCAATTATTTTAACAGTTGTTAAACCTCTAGATTAACTTAACAAACGTACGTATTAATCAGAAAAGTTTGAATATAAATCCTCTTCATTAAATTCTAAGTTAATCCTTAGCTGATAGGATTAAGAAGAAATCCTATGAACGGACGGTGTGTCGGTGAAATATCTACCAAGGCTTTGTAGGTTGCAAAGGTCAGAGGGGCAATACACACATTGGTCACGTTGCATTATACAACCGGCCGCTCTTGGGACGCTATCTGTTATATTTTTACATACACATAACATCACGCCTGTATTCCCCGAAAGGGTAGGCAGAGGTGTACCAATAGTACACCCACATTTCGCCAGTTATGTTTTTTAGGTCTCAAGGGGGCGAGCCTATTGCCTTTAACCGGGCACAAATCCAGGCTCCGTGCTGCTACTGAGAATTACCTAACCCAAGATTTTGTGCTTAGCAGTCGCGCTTAGCAACCACTAGACCAACGATTTTTAATTATTTTTCATTAAAAGGAACAACCGCAAACAGTTATATTATAAGAACTTGTAACTGGTCTTACAAAATTTCGGTAATATTGTATACTACGGCTACGATGTTGCCTATATTATTTTAATGGTAAAAAAAGCAGATTCTACGTCAATCGAAAACCTCAATCTAGACGTGATGTTAGCAAACACGAGACCACTGGCACAGCTTATGTAACATTCTACACTATATCTGTACAAAATACAGTCGACGTGTAACCGTGGCATTCGCGCAAAGTTCAAGGGAGGAGTGTCATTCGCAGTCATCAGCCCCCTTACCATGTACTCTTAAAACGGGACAGTTCACGATGTGGAAGCGAGACGCAGCTCCATGCAGTGAAATGCGGTGTTCCGCATTCGTAACTTCGTTTTGAGAAAGCCTACAAGACTATGATTTTTTTATAGAAATACCTAAACCTATTTATGGAGTCATAGCAAATAGGTAGGTACAGGCTCATCACACTCTCACATTAGAAGAAACGAGCAACCGTTTCTCAAAACATTTTTCATCACACTAACGAGGTGGGTTTAGAACCAAACTTACTTAATAAATCAAGGAAGAATTATTGTTCCTTCTTTTGTCTTCTGACCCACTTTATATTCATGAAAATAACACGATTTTTGTTATTTGTACACCTCGATGATTATCTATATTGTAGAAAATTAACAAAATCCAAAAAAAAAATCTTGTACCTAGAATATGAAAATTAATTTTGTAGCAGACAAATTGAAGAAAAGCCTTCGCGTTGCAGGGGGACACTGCAGGCTAGTGTAATATTTATAATATCAGTTTCACCTTGCAAAAACCTTGAATCCGTGAAAAGAGACTGTAGAAACCGTCTCCTCTGACGCAGAAAACCGTTGTAGAATGGAAGTGGAAAGAATTTTTAA
The DNA here is from genome assembly GCA_946251915.1 of Abrostola triplasia. Lineage (NCBI taxonomy): Eukaryota > Metazoa > Arthropoda > Insecta > Lepidoptera > Noctuidae > Abrostola > Abrostola triplasia. The sequence continues at coordinate 3,897,015 of OX276432.1, read as the reverse complement.
AGTCATCCAACGTTGGCTAGGTAAAATATGAGAAAACGCACCCCCGATCTTTTTAATATCCCTATCGCTCTCAATATTGTATGGTAAAACAGAACACGTACGCCATGATTAAAAACGTACATTGAAAATTCCATGCAGTACCTATTACTATAATAACAGACATTGTTGTATGTTTGCCCATTTGCCGTGTTTATATTTGCCATACATAGTTCCTTCGAATAGGCTTTTTAGGTCAGCGGTGAGCTACACGATCGCATATGGTTACTATTTCGAGGAATTGTCATTTTCACCTGGATAAACCGCGACACCAAACAGGAGAATAACTAGAATGAAAATTAGAATGCATAACATTATTCAGTTTGTGTTTAGGGAATTTGTAGCCAATTGCCATCGAAAAATGAATGAAGTTACTCAAATTAGGCTTATAGTAACGATAATGGCAGACTCCCTTATAGACAAATCTTCCGGACCTCTTAGCACTGCAGTAGGATATTTTCATTTCTGTATTACGAGCTGGTTTCTCAAGACAGGAATCATGACTCGTTCAATTCAACCTTGAATTTAATGTAACCGCTTTTTCAAAACATTTCATCTGTTAAAATAAAGCTAAGTTTACGGATTTTATTGCGGTTTTTTAATAGATTTTTGGTTAAGGGCAGACAATCTGCAGTTTTATTTCAATGTCTACTATTCTCGTAAGTGATAGAAATTACAATTATATTTCATCTGTTTATCGCCAGCGACGTTATAATAGGTCAGAATGTATTGGTAATGTAACACTTTTGGTTTTTCCATTGTACTTGCAATGACATTTATAAAACTGTGTCCTTCACCTTCAAAAATTAAATGTCTCGATATGTATGAGTATATAGTGATAATTTATTTGGGATTTGATAAAGGCTAAATTGCCAAGTTGTTTTTAGCATCGATATTTCATTATCGACTTTTGATGATGACAGTACTTAGCATTTACGAGAGGATCTCATTAGGTATTATCTGAACAATTTCTGTGTTATCGAAAATTGGATACTAGGCTTCAAATTGAGTTCTTCAAAATGTTTTGGATCATTGATTTTCAAATAGAACGAAGCCATATCTTTTTATGCTGGGGAAATCCACATGCACATGATTCAATTGGGTCTATTTTTAGGGTGTCAACTGACCCCCTCCCCCTCTCTCTGACATTTGTATGTTACCCCAATATAAGTACTACGGAAATATTACAAAAAATATGACTGGAGCCTCTTGCAGTCTCGCCTTTATCCGGTTACGTCCAATAAGACCCCCTCGAGGTCGTCGATATAAACTATTTCGAAAAAAAAATACAAAAAGAAATTCAAACATGAGATTCAATTATAGTATGTTGCTTTAACATTAGTCTCGCATCAGCCATAAAAGGAAAGTTCATTGGTACCTGTGACACGTTGTGCTTGTATATCATGCCAGCTGGTTCATAGCAGTTACAGCCAGGTGTTGGCGCAGAATACCTACCAGAGACTTGCATAAGCAGCACAAAATCGTGACTCTTCATAGTAGTATGTAAGATCTGTTTAAACAGGGTTGTCCAAAATTGATTTATTAAAAATTTAATTTTTCTCCTCCTCATATAGTGTTTTGATTGTTTGCCTTGCGGTTCCAGAAGGACAAAATACATACAAAATATAGCGGAAAAGGGATAGGCGTAAAATAGGTGTAAAGTACACACTCATTTCGCCAATTAATTTCCCCGTACCGGGAGTTGAACCCAGGACCTTGTGCTCAGCCGTCATACTTGGCGACCATTAGAACAAGGAGGCAGTCAACATAAAATATTGCCTTTAAGTTGAATCATATAATAGATCTTGGCTTCCAGGAGTTGTATTGACAGCTCCTTTTTTGCAAACAGGCTGTTTTATCCCAAACTTTGAAGGCTCCTTAATATATGTTATAGGTTGAATTTCCTCGCCAATTGTAACTGTATTTGACGATGCTTGACCACATGGCCTATCTCTCTTGATTCCATCAGCGTATCAGCAGTAACTAAAACTAAGTAACAGAATAGGAATCTACGATATGATACCTTTAATGGCTCTCATAATTGCAACTTTTGGTTAGTACTCGCTAAACACGATTACTAATAGCCCTTTAAACCGTGGAGCTATTTCCACTTCAATAATACTACTTAAGATCCCAATCCCACTGTATTTGGTATACATATGTATACTATTGAAGTGGGTAGATGGCACTAATTTACATGTTAACGTGTGGACGTGCAAGCTCGACTCCAATACGAGAAGTAATTCCCATCACGACTGCCAGACATTTTGGCAGGGAGGTTCATTGGGTAGGTATGTTCACGGAATACAGACTATTATGTGAACCAAGTTAAACACAGTAAGATAAAGGCCTTTATTTTATTCCAGGATATTGTATATGAATATGACTTCTGGTGTCAGTTTTGTTGCTAAACTTGAATCTAAATTGATAAATGAAATTTTAAAAATGATCGACACCATGCAGCCTACCCATGACTTCTGCCCTACCGTGGCGCAGCTCTGCCAACTATGCTAGTGTCGCACTCATCGAATTTCACGTTCCCTTTTAGTATTTACGTCTTAAGGGTGACGTATTGTATGTGGAGTTAGATTTTTTTATATTGCCTTCAAGTAAGTTTTGTTTGTGGCGTTCTAAGGAGGAGGCCTTTGTTCAACAGTGGACGTCTTCCGACTGATGAGGATGATTATGAAGTTTTGTTTACTCAACTGCGTCATGATAAATACATGGTTGTGCTTGTCGGCACTAAAGAACTTCTGCGATCGAGTCTTCTTATTAGAACTGGCCGATGTGTAACAAAACCTTATTCTAAAACTACCTAAAATTGCTGGCGATTTAAATAAATATATTATTCTATTCATACAAATAAAACAATATTTTACTGAATGTATTAAGTCACAGTGAAGTAGGTTAAGCAGCAGTGCACTTAAAAACAACTTTTACTCAACATTTTTTTAAATAATCGTATTTCATTTATGCATTAAATGGACTATCGGAAAAGCTTGTTTTTGCAAAGCTTTGATGCAAAAATACAGGGTTTCATTAATTCGTAGAACGTTCTCCGAATTTATTTAATCCTGTATGTTTTTTACAAGTACCTATCAACGCAGGTGCCTACTTGACCAAAATAATAGTAAGCACATATTGAATTTATTCCTCAATGTTTTGCTATCTCAATATTGACGCACAATAATACTTATGTAGGTACCTAATACCATTGAAAATCATAATTAAAACCGGATTGTACCTAGGTTATCATAATTAACTATGTCTAAAACTATATTGCCGAGTGGTATCTGGCCTAGAATTGACCACCGCCTTTCCTCCCGTGGGTGCTGCAAGGTAGGGAAAATCCAGAAGAAGGGCAGCAGTGTCTTCCGTAACTTTATCATTATATTACTGCGATCCCCAAGCCTTGCCATGCGTGGGGATTATGGCAACACCCTATACGGGGGAGGCCTTTGTTCAACAGTGGACGGCTGATGATGAAAGCTATAAATATGTATACAGGTAAGTGTGGTGTAACGTGCTGCGTCTCCTGTACCTCGTGTGTTGACCGCACTAAACAAGTTCGTGGAGGCCAACCCGGATTGCGATCTATTTGCGAATAAATTCGCTATTTTAATGTATAAATTTCTACAATTTTGTGAGGATAACAATATTTAATTGTTTTATGCTATTACGTATTTGGTTTGTGTAATTGGTTTCTAAACCGTGTAAATCAAACAAAATAAATAAATAAAAATAAATAAAAAATATAGTAACGACAAGACAGATTATTGTTATAACCTCTAAAAATAATGGTCCACTACAATCATCTGAAGATAAACGTCGATTTATTTTGAATCTCTTTGTTAGAACTCGAAAATAAAATTAAAAGAATAACAAGTTTATACAGAGATGTGATTCAGTTTCCATTCTAATAGCACGGCAGACATTCATGAATATTACATGAAAAACCTTTTTGAATTCAAACCCGCAGCGTTCGTTTATAACGAACCAAACATTTTGTATGTAAGGTTTTTATTAGTTTTCTATTAGTTCATACTGTATGTTATGACTGCGTTTGTGAAATATGGAAATGGCTTCTTATTAGGTTATAAAAATATGCATTATGAGAATATGTATCTGCCTTTTGTAGATAAAGATAATATGTCATGAAGATGGGTTCATCATCATCAGCCGGAAGACGTCCACAACTGAACAAAGGCCCCCTTAGAACGCCACAATGAACGACAGCTTGCCAATTGCATCCACCGGTTACATGGTCTAAATATGAAATGTAAACCACGCTACGTTGAATGGCAATACTAATTCTTTGGCCGGAAAGCAAGCCAGACCTTTATAGAACTTACTTATATCTTTCTGCAAATCAATGTGGTGTGTGTATCCTAGTCCAAATGTGAAGAAAGAGCACTATTTATAATTAAAACGCATAATTCACAACGTTTTTCATAAACTTTAATAAGATTATTTTGCATGACGAATAAACAAATTGAACGTCAATTGAATTTGACTGGCCGCCATTACTGCAAAATTGCGCGGGAAATGTCGCACGTTTCATGGCGCCTACCGTAACTCTCATACCACGAGATGTATGCAATGGCACCAGGTAATAAAACACAATTTTACGACGTTATCGTAGGAAACGCGCCAACTGGGCCACAATTGGGATAATTTATGACTTTAACTGTTAGATTTATTATTGGCCAATTCATTTGTCGATTAATCAACCGTTCTGCGTTTATAGTTCATGCTAATTGTTGATTGAAGTTATTGTGTAGCTGGTTTGTTTTGGCATAAATCGATGAGGGATTCATTCAATTGTTGCAGTTGCTTGAAATTCGCGATCCGCACAAATTATCCGCGATCTAGATAATTGTATATTATCTAGATCGCGGATAATTTGTCCCTATTATGAATGTGACAAATGGGTTATATTTTGGTTTTACAGTAGATGCATTTCTCTTTAGTTTAAAGTGTGTATCCCGGCACGGCAGTGTGTCCGCCAAGTTCCGATCCTATATTATCATTCAAAAAAATAAAGTTGTAAATATAAAAACTGGAAGGATAATAATGAAAAAAAAACGGCAATATGTCTTACATGTGTTATTTAATTAATCTCTAATACATAATTTAAATTAACACAGACAAAACAACAGCTCATTGACTAGAATAACAATTCGTAATTACTTTATTTTAAACATTTCTCATCGAACAACGACATTTAAATCTTTGTTTATAAATAAACCTATGTCTACCTACAGAATAGACTACATCACGTTGCTAATAAAACATTGCGAACAATACTGTTACCATCCACTAAGTAAAAAGATCTACACTCCATTTGAATTAACACTAGACAAACAAGTTACGTTGCTGCCAAGTCAAAGGTCGCAAGTTAAAACTCTGGCAAACACCAATGTATTTTCAAATTCAAAACATATAAATTAGTTATCAGTTGCTAAAAACGGTGAAGGAAAACATCGTGAAAAAATCCGACACTCCTGAGATTTTTCAACGGTGTGTAAAGCCATGTTGGAGATCTACAAGCGGTTTAAGCTCCGACACTACGTTGTTCATTAGCCATACGATAAGAATAATACGACATTTAGGCAATCCTGATTTGCGGTCCGTTCAATCGAATTTGATTTCTATTGCATGCGTAAAATGATACGTGTCAGCTGCAATAATCAGTTGGTAAAATTACGTTATTGCTATGTGTCGGATACAAGCTACAAATGATTTCTATATAACCAGTATGAAATCAGCCCCTCACTGCGAAGACATCGACGCTACAGGCTACAGGACACAGGACTCCGGTTTCCCGTGATGGAGTGCTGTGTCGGTAACAAAAAGTGTAGATATACGTCTGTGTAGCCCCTAATCCAACTACAGAATTGAAAAAACCGTCGAATGTGTAAATAACCTTTTTTTGTTTGTATAATGTTAAAACAATTGGAGTGTATGAATTCTTGGAATCATATAAATACAAACTCATTAATTTATGATATCGCACGAACAATAATATGATCAAGAATTATAACGATTCTAAAATCAACAGAGTATGTTTTTGTAATAACAGACATATCAAGTTATGACAACAATAAAAGGAGTCTTTCCTAGAAATAAATTACTTACGACAGAGACAGGGACGATATTAACATGATTTTAACGAATAAGGGGTAACACACACATGTCAAGTAATATTTTGGTTGCAAGTTAAAAAAAAAAAAAAAAAATCCATCCATCCATACTATAAGCTTGCATTGCAGATAATTCTCGCACGCCAGCACAAACGCCGTACTTTACTGCACGAAGCGGCGGGCTGCTTGTCAATAACGGAGAAAGCACTGCTTTAAGAGTTCATGATAAGGGGGATATTTCCTTACAAATAGCAAATGCCACTACTAAGAAGTTTGGCAATAGTCTCGGAGCCACTAATCATAGAAAGATACCTTTTCCTGACCACTACAAGAAGAAAATAAATAACCTATACCTACCTTGAGTTTAATTAAAAGTATTCTACTTTTAACTGTAATTTTAACTAACCTTACCTCGGTTCTGTGTGAATCTTATAAATGCAAAAATAACACTGCCTCTCTGCCTGTACTGTACGCTAAAAAACTGAACAAATTTTACTAGGTTTTGATATGAAGATAGTTCGAACAAAAGTGAAGGACAGAACAGAAGGACATATAGAAACGCACATACATATATACCTAAACCATGAAATCAATACACCCCTTTTTTGGGCAGTCGTAATGACGACGTGAATCCAATTATATTATAATTAGTCAAGCTAGCTACTCTGTTTTAGAAAAACACGCGGTTATGCTGGCATCATTACACAACCCGGTAGATACAGACTTACATGTGTGTGTGACCCGATAGGCGCAATATTGGTTCACTGTTTATTGTTTGCTCCATATTGCTACATTAATATGAAACATACACAGGTATACAATATCAAGTTCTCTTAGAACAGCATTATTATAGGTACATTTAAAAATATCTTGTAATATAGACATTTTATCCAACTTCTATGGGTAAATTCAACAGTGCTATATATTTCAAAAATACTTATTATTTCTTATGTCAATAACACTTCAAAAATTTGTATTGGCCTCGACTTTTAGTAAGCGTTGTAGTGACTAGCGTGTGAATAGATTTATCCTAAAATAAAGGTTTTTTTTTCACAGACTATGTTTAGTAATAAAGTATTCTAGTAGGTCATGTAAAAGGGGCAAAGAGACTCGTCAACGAAACAAAATTCTCGCAAAAATACGCAAACAATGTTTAGACAATATTCAAGTGTAAATACAAGCTGCTGAGGTATATAAAAATACAGGTACAGTCGACAAAATAGGGTACATGTTATAGAAATGCCTTTCCCCTTTATCCCCCGAGGCTGAAAATAATATTGCGTATCATCATAAATATGTAGATAATAAAAACATCGGATAAAATAAAGTTTCTGAATAACATGGCAGGGTTAGATTTCACCAAACCTAAATTCTTCACGATAATTCATATTTATTAAATTACTAGCTGCGCCCCGCGGTCTTACCCACTACATTATTTCGGGATAAAAAGTAGTCTTTGTGTCAATCCAGGGTGTCAGTTACCTCCATATGAAATTTTATTAAAATCCGTTTAGTAGTTTTTACGTGAAAGAGTAACAAACATCCATGCATACTTACAAACTTTCGCGTTTATAATATTAGGAGGGATACTCTTACTATAGCGTTTTAATTGATTTCGCCCTTCTTGGACATTTAATCGTTTGATTAGATCCCAATTAAAATGACAAACTTTACATGTATTAACACTAACCCTCTTATTTATAAACGAGGATCATAGCAGCTTTAACTAAACCCCGTATCAAGTCTATTGACATCTCTATTTTTTAATATGCAAAAGACAGTGACAGGTACAATTTAATACCTGGTTTATATTTATTTTTGTTATGAATAAGGGGGTTAATGTTTACTATACATAATTATTTTATACATTTCTTTGTAAGGTAACTTTGATTATGTTTAATTATAAACAAACTGTAGTTAAAAATCCGGGAATTATGCTTACGATATCTTATGTATTGTCAACAACGCATACCATAAGAAAAGGTGTTACTATATTCTCCAAAAATAATGTTACCTCGTAACTGAATCATCAAGATAATTTAAATTTGGTGTAATCTGCCGCAAGCGTTTCGCGCTACACAAGTCACAGGAGTTCCCAACGTGGACGGCAGCGATGCGTACAAGCGTTGCATTGTAAACTATCTATTACATAACAAACTTATGTGCACATACAACTTATATAGACCATGTCCGTAGGCCGCAAGAGCTTGCAAATGACTTGGACTTTGCACATTGTTAGACAACTGGGTACACAAAGTCGCACGCCGTTTGCCAAGCCACTGCATAATATATATACAATATACATACATCTACTATTTATCAACGCCTTCAAGCCTTCTTCTATACATATATAAATCCATCCCTAAACACTATAATATCATAATTTATGTAAATATAATTTCAATGTTTTTATTTATATTGTGACGTCATGTGACCTAAATCTACGTTAAGTTGGCAGAAACGCAACAATGAACTCGGTTCATCGATAAATATTATAACTGCCGAAGTAATAAATCCATAACACGTGGCTCATCGGACTGCAATCAATTATATTGAGAGTTAAGCGGACTATCAAAATATATTTGGCTTCGTTTACTCGCATTTACGTAACGAAATTGTTACAGTTAGAAATTCTACTTGTTACTTAAACACTTCATAAATAAATTAATTAAAAGTAAACAGTTATAAAAAATAAGTCAACAAAATCTCATATCACTAAACCTATGGAATATTTCGGAAATTATCTTTACGATACACTAAAGTAATACTTCAGTAGGTAAAGCTAACGATATGGAGGAACCCTGTAGGAGAAATCGTAACGCCTACGATACAGTTGTAAATAGTAATAGGAAACTTCATATTTGGTCACCGTCCGGGGAGGTCGAGTAGAGACGGATGGACGAAGCAATCAAAAAATAACATCTCAAAACACCGAAGCTGCCTCGACTTCGTTCCGCACACACAGTTATTGTCTTTTAACACGCACTTACATCAGCGACTACTCTAAGCTTAATACCCGTTTTATAAAGCATCGTGTTTGTCGTGGCCGTTGCTCTGCGGCCAGGTGAGCAGCAGCTGCTCGTCGGCGTGGCTGTCCAGGTGCACGTGCTCGGAGATGGCGGGCGAGTACGGCACGCCGCCCAGCAGCGCGCCGCTCGAGCGCGACTGCTGCCGGCACAGCGGCCGCCGCGTCGGGGACTCGCTCTCGTCCGACATGGCGCGCGTCACCGTGATGCGAGGCGACTGCCGCCGCCGCCGGTCGCGCCCACCCATCTCCTCCAGCCCCAGAGCGCGCCCCAGCACCACGTGCGGCGGTGCACGGATTATTGGAATGGCAGACGTACGCGGTCGTGGCGCTTCTTCCTCCTGCGAGTCTTGCAACATGTTGCACGACGCCGCCCGCTGAGCCGGTCGCTCTGACCCGCGCGACCCCATCGCAGCTGCATCAGATAACCTCCTAGTAGTCGGAGGTCGTATACATCCAGAGCCCGCTGACAACGATGGGCGCCGCGACCCGCACGCACTGGGCGTCCGCGCCTGTATCTCCTGAGTCACTTCGCTTTTGGTCATTCGTTTCCTCCTATAATTACGCAGTGAGTCACGAAGTGCTCGGCTTCGTATACCATACAGAATGCCATTAACTGGCGGCGCAGCCGCCAGCAGAGCTGCAGATAGAGCAGCTACTGGCTGCGGTGGAACTGCTATAGCGGGCCATATCAAAACACAGTAGTACGGAAAATACAAAATGGCCAGTGACCCAAGAGGTTGGAGCACTGCCGAGAGGGCCCGTCGACGAGGTGGTGGTGGGGGGGAGAAAGGATTTCTTTGATGAGTCACTGTTACTTGTGCTGACAGTGTCACTTCATATATAGCTGCTGCTATTCTGTGTCGGTGGTAGCGTGCAATTCGCAATATTTTAAGACTGCACAAAAGCACGAGGGCGGCGGGCAGTAGTAGTGTGACCAGTGCGTACACGAGGCAGAAGCTGAGCGCGGCAGGCCCGGCGCTGCAGTCGGGCGCGCAGCCGCCGAGTCCAGCACTGTACGTCAGCGGTGGCTGTGAGGCCGCCAGCGGTGCCAGCAGAGCAGCTGTCGCCACCCAACCACTCGCCACGCAAATCATTACCTACAAAAATGATGGCTTGAATACTTGACACTTGACCGTAAACGTAGAAGTTTAATCTAATTTATACAGTGTGAAATTACATGTTTAAATAAAAAATAGGTTTAGTTAACCTTATTATAAAATATATTGTGTAATTAAAAAATAATGATTACAATCTATTCCATAATTACCTTCTTAGCGGAGACTATGGCAGCGTAGTGCAGGGGGGCTGCTATGGCGGCTGCACGGTCGGCGTGCAGGCCGCAAACGGTCCACAGCTGCAGCGGGTGCAGCGCGTGTAGGAGCGCACTGCATGCGCATGCGCCCCCGCCGCCGCACAGCGCCGCGCCGCTCGCCAACGCGCCCACCGCGCCCAGGTGCACCAGCAACACCGACGATGCTGATGCTGGCTGCAAGTGGAACTCTAGTTAGTTTTTAATTTTTGGGTTAGCGCCCAAAGTCTTAGGCAAAAGAAGTAAAAAAATGCAGTGGAAATAAAGGGCTACACTCCTCAACATTCCGCCAAGCATGTGGTTGATATGACGAATCACTTTTACCATCAACATTCACGTAATTTTACATGAATTTCGAATTAATTCAATTGTACTGTAGGTAACACATGACCTCCAAGGAGTTATATTTTTACTTGTTCAACAAATGTTCGCTCACGTAGGAATCTTTTGATTGCTCCTGCTAAAGTCAATGTGGCAGGGAAGATAACAAAGGCAAATAAACATAAACATCCAAACACAATATACTTCCGAATTTTATATTCCACGTGCAGGAGCATTATATACCTTATGTTCTGCTACACTAGACGCTTTTTGTAACAGCATTGATAGCAAAAAAACCTGTGTACTTTTAATAAAAGAGTACGTGATTTTTTCACCACGTATGCGTGTTTCCCATATCACGTTTCTAATTCCCGTTATTCACTGACTACTATGTGAACAATGTTTCCCGTTTGGAACGCTTCGTTTTTCTTTGGAGGAATTTCTCATAGATTCCTGGGCTTGATGGTGGAGCGTGTCTGCTTCTGTCGGCTTAAACCTCAAGAGGATCCTATTATCGTCTGGAATATACGCTACCCTGCACCGCCACGACAAGTATTGACTCACCTGGTTAGCAGTCCTCTCATTCCTAATTAAGTGGCCTACGATACTAAGGTAGGCAGCTACGCTAAGTTATCCTTAAAGGAGTAAGTAAGCCTCCAAAAAACGATACCTAATTGGATTCACTGGTGAGAGTACTGCATACCCCTGTCTCCTAGAGGCGGGGGATGCGTAATCCTTCATCTGTCAAGAAGCCTTTTAAAGGTTTTAGTATTGTGTCTGCAGTGACAAGCGAAAGGATATTGCAATTTCCACACTTAAAAATAAAGGGAGGGAGGGTCAGGCGCATTCTGACTGGTGAATCTCTCCATGTTTGTCGACAGACAAAAGTCACCTACTGAGTGTCACCTACATGAGACAATTATCTTCCACAAAGAGTAACTTAAACTCAAGCCATTTTACCGTAAGATTGCACTATTCTCAACAATGTGGCTCGTTCAATATGAAGTACGTGGAAATGGAGAGCCGTCAATGACGTCTTGAGTGGAACATGAATACCCACTTATTCTCCGCTCCTTTTACGAAGCTAACTCGCTTTGCTTTTGTTCCGATCTTATATAATTCTGTGTCAAAGTTCGTCATACCTGTAAGATTAAGTAGGTACTTCTTTAAAAATACTTTCAAAAGACTTCAAACTTCACTTTTGAATTTATTTTAGTCGCAAAAAGTATAATTATTCGTTATTTTACAGCATAAGACAACTAGCCTCTGAAAAAGTATTTTTCTTTGATGTTAATCTGTCTAAGAGCAAGTAAATAATAATATCTATGTATGTCTTTAACTAGTGAACTTTGAAAATAGGTAAAGCAGCCAACCTTACATTAAAGATTAGTAAGCATGTTCTAGTTTATTTATTTAGAATATTAATATTATATACAAATATGACTAACCTTTTACAAAAATCAACTCCTACACAAAAAAAGTGAAGGGAAAAAATATTCTAAAGATTTGCCTGTAACAGGTCCCGACAAAACATTGTTTCAATACCCCAACAAGCTCTATTAATAAATAATATTAATCATAAACAGTAAATAAATAAGGCTCGTGCCGGATATGGCGTGGGTTGTATCCGGCGGCTCGGTCGCGCCCTCTAGCGGTACTTCCGGGGGCGGCAACAAGTGCTAATGGAAGAAACAGCTTTCTCGAGCTGGCACCGACTCGTGACCCGACGGATGACTTATTGTACCTGCAGGAAGTTGAGACGCTGTAGGGTACGCTTGACATATAAACGTATGGTTAAACTACCCTTACTCATGTATTTTCGCAGTTGGAAACATGGCATTTTAGATTGTTAATTTGAATATATATTTTATTTGCTATGCTTTATACACAATATATCATACTAAAGTAATTTGATTGTAATGTTCTCTGGTATAAAGAACTTATGAAGAGCTAATCGTGAATAATATATTATAAATACATTTTTTTTAAACGTCGCCCGACACCAGGAATTTCTCATGAATGGTGGGTGTGTTTCACAAACATGAAGTATCATACAAACACCCAGGATAATCACCAGCGGATCGCACACATGTTTGTACCAGTAATCGAACCCGTAACCATTACTGCAGCTGTCCAATCGCTTAGCCACTACGCCAATCAAGTCGTCGTTTGGCCTTTGCGTCTATTACAGACGATTCCAACAGTGTCATGTTGGGGTTACGCCTCTTTGTTGTAGCAAATTAACCCAATTCTAGACCAATCGTCCCTCCGATATCGACACCAACCCACCTGCCGCCACACGCACTCACCGAGCTATTCTAAAGACATCACTTACTAACTCACTTCTAAATCCGCGGTGTGATTAGACATTAGCGCATAGCAAGATGACTTTCGAGATGATGTTAGTGTTTCAGAACAGCGTAACTGCATAAGAACTATATAAAATGAGTTTCACGATCGATGGAGTGTTTTATTTACAACATGCCTAAGATTTTGTGAAAATATTAATATTTCGATAAGTTTAAATAAAGTTTTTGTTATTGTAAAAAATATTTAGCATTTCTAAAAAAAATTTTGATTTGTAATGTAATAAGTTAAGTATTAATTACTGTTATTGGTTGTGCACAACCGTTGTAATTAAATTAATAAATAAATAAAAAAGGCATACACATCTACCCTTACATTTCAAACGTAATAGTATTATAGTACCGATATAATCATATGGATTGCAGAGCATGTTACCTTCCACGTTTTGGAACACGAAAACAAAACCAGCTAATAAAAATAAAATGGCCAACGTTGTGAATAATGCCCGTAAGAGTTCACGAGCACACTAAACATCAGTCTATATTACAACTGATATAAACTGGTTATATGACCAAAAGTCCTAAAACATACTTAACATCGTTAAATAACGATAAAACAACTTTCCGATTCTCGCAGCTATTGTAAACTAACAAAAATCTACAGTACTGCTCTGTCTCTATCTTTCTAATGTCAAATGACTCATGATAGAAAGTGTTAAATCATCATCAGCGGTATATACCCGCTATTGTTTAGTATGTTTCAATTAAATTTGATAAAAATATACACAATATTCTTCAGTCTTTTTATCAAAGCTATTTTAAGTTTATGAATCATAATAATATGAAAATATTTACAATCTGACTTAAATATCTAAACAGTGTTATAAAAATAAATAACATTATACATTACATGATTTTGTAAACGAAACGTAAAAACATTATTTAACAAATCTTATTGAAACTAAATATAAGGCCATAACCATAAGTCACAAAACACACATTTCTCTAACAATTTGTTATTCTAGTACTCGCAATCGAGACCCAGTTTGGGCGCCAGCCGGCTGAATTAATATCTGTGGCATCCGCATCTAACCCTTCTAGTTCCCCAGGGGTATATACGCTCCATCTGGTCGTTAAGACCTCCAACTGAATATCTAATTGAGCTTGTACCATTCAGTTTATCTTTACCGTATGTATAAGATCGCTAAAAGAAGTATGTTTCCTCATACAAAGTATATAAGCATTCGAGTTTATTTTCAATAAATAACCGAAGACCGAACCAAATTGCTGACGCTGACAATATACTCTTAAAAATGAAAGAGGTGCATCGTATGCATACCTAGCTATGAAGTTGTCCCCTTCAGGATAAATATTAGTGAGTCTTCTTTGTAATTCTGTCCTTTGCCCAAGCTCGATTTACCTTCGAGCTTGTACCCTATATAAATATCGTATTTCACAACTGGAAACCGCACCCACAATGCAAGAGAAAAATATGTTGCAGCGGATAACGCTTTAAACACAAAGGAAATATGAGAGTTAGTGGTTTAGTAATCTATGAAAGGCCCAATCCTGATAAGCGTATAATATGGCACATAATACGCATAAACAGCTTTCTCTTACAATTTAACTTTATCCTAATAAACAGCAAATTACTTCGATAGAAGAAAACAAAAAGAATCATTTAGCATTAAGTAGGTAACTAAGGAGCTACTAAGTATTAAATAAATTTCAAGTTAACTGATTTATGGCTCATTTGGTATTCAAGCACTAGACCTTTTTTATTTCATATTCAGAGCTTCTAAGCACGTTTTGCCAATCTACAATCAGAACTGCTAGCATTATATTATTTTAGTAAGAAAGAAAACTTCTGGATTTTATTACACAAATACCGTTATTTGAAACTTCTTTGGAGTAGAAGAAATTGTGCAGTCTGTGAATTTACTGAGTAGTATCCGAATTATCGCCTGGAGCCGTCTCACTGCAGGACAAAGGGGTCTCAAAGAGCAAGAAAGAGCATTGATTACCACAATCGCTTCTTGTAAAATGTCAACCCCAGACCATTCATTTCACTGCAAGGATCTTGGAAAATAGTCCAGTGTTGATATTTAAGAAATTTAACTTTCATATACACAGTAGATAGCGCTAGCCATAACTTACATAATCATTCATTTAAATCTATCAAATGATAAAACAAGTTCACGTAATGCGGAATGATAATGTGTGAATACTGTAAGAAGACGTTTGGATCGTTGCTTAGAAAAGAAAATTTGTGGTAATTAGAACCCGCAGGAATCTATACACACTAGGTACCACTAGATAATGATTTAATAGATGCTCGCCGTGTGGCTTAGAATTTACCACCCTCTTTCTTACCGTGGGTGTCGTAAGAGGCGACTAAGAGAAAATCCAGAAGATGGAGAGCAGCGTCTTCTGTTACTGACCACATATAACTGCGATCCCCAAGCCGCGTGCCAAGCGTAGGGAATATAGCATCCCCCAAATGCGCGGGCCATTGTTTTATAGTGGACGTCTTCCGGGTGATCATGTTGATTATGAGATGCTTGATTCTTCTCCTCATTGATTTAGAACGAATTTTATCAACACCACAGACTTATTAGCAGAATTTTAAAAACGCCCAAAAACAATTACTTACTCCAAGAAGGAGCTATTTCCTAACACCTATACTTGAAGTTAGCCTGTTTCAGATATGACGTCATATTGACAGATATTGTCATTCAAAATTGATGATAGGACAATACAAAGTCCGCAGCTCATGAAATTAATTATGTAATATGTCCACCAGCAACAAAATTAAGGGAATGTGGGGGGAGTCGACATAATTACAATCGACTCTTTCTAATATAAGTATTCTAAATTGTAAGTACAACATCATGTAAAAGATATGGATGCATATACAGACCACTTGGGCTTCGATTGTACTACATGAATTCAAGGCAAATAGATAGCATTACTTACTTCTACAATCTTCATACATTTTTATTAATATTATGTCCTAAGCGAACTAAATCTTGGACCAAATCTACCACAAAACACACGTTTATTAAATATATAACCTTCCAGTAACTAGTTTACTAACTTTGAATTCAAATCTGGATCAAAGAAAGTATCTATAGGATAGATGCCGATAGTATTTTTTATATAACTGAGGAACCTTCGTTTTTTTAAACATTCTTGAATTAATACAGTCTACTAAAAATAGCCTTAAGTAAATTGGAACTTGTTTTAAAGAAATCCTATAAGTAACCTACTTTAGGATATTAATATCATCGTTTAAATTATTCTCATCTATTTGTCTGGAAGCTGACATCTCCTATTAACAATCAGTACGTTCTGTTTGTACGTGTTTGTAATTTATGTTTTAGGTTTTGTGTGTCTAAATGGGATCTAAAGTAATCCATCACAATGTGTTGCATCTTCACTTGCTGCGGATGGTTGATAGATCTTGTCCAGAGGTAACGTTCTCATTCAAGTTCTTATTGGAAATCTTACTATTAATTTATGTTTTTGGTAAACGAGGAAAAAAGAGATTTAGCAACATCTGAAAGCTCGAAAGTTTTGCGAAAACTATAACGCTATGTGCACTTGCAGATTATGGACATTCACAATGTCTTGCTGCATCAGCTCGGCTGTGTGCTGTGTGATGATCACCGCCTCCATGTCAGGCATCGCGTTAGGTTATAATTACTCGCTTGCTGAGTACATCGATTTAAAAGGTAACACTTTACATAATATTATTTTCGCCAAAATCATTTTCTTCAATTAAGTTTATATTGTAGTTGATTTCCATTTTAATAGCAATCGTACAGAATGTATATTACTTTAATTTCATTAATGTAAAGAATTACTCTCCTCCCTTTACATGAGGGCCTTTGTTCAACAGTGGACGTCTTCCGGCTGATGATGATGATGATGATGATAAAATAATAACTCACGGCATAGAACTCTATAATAATACTTTACTCTCATAATTATCACTAATCACAATGTTATTTTTCAGAGACAAACGTGTCTATATACCTAAAGCGAGGTGTGTTTGACGACGAAATCGCCGGTGACATGGATTGGCGTCGAAGTGGACGATTGCCAGTGGCTGGACAAATAAATGAGGACAACCGTATGATATGTTTATTTAACTAACTAATAAATACGAATATAATAAAAATCTGTATATTGGTAGAGTATAGAAAGACAACTGTAGAACAAACGGAAAAATACTGATAACTAGCTTAAGTAAACCGCTTAAATGGCGATAAAACAAAGACCGCAGTATCGATATGAATTATATAAACTTTAACCGTTTACAATATATCCTACATGCACAAACAGAAAAACTGGAATCAAATTGTAGGTCACAGAAACGCTGATAATTTGTTGTATTTTTTTTAATTTAGTCTTTCTCTATTCGATGTAATCTGGTAATGGATTCGATCAACTCTTAATACAAAAAGCAATTGCACCGACGAGTTCGTCAACCTACTCTCATTACTATTAATCACAAACCTTTCACACATCAAGTATACGTAGAGCAGTGAAAGGTTTTCGCAATTATAGTTTTGATCAGTTCAATGGAAAAAATCGATTACTTTCGATGAAGAGAATAGAAAGCACTTTTTTTCTTAGAACTAGCTCGAAAATATTAAAATGATAACTGTACAACAACATATTTTGGTGCCTGGTGGTGTGTAAGAGGTGATGGCTTAGGGTGCTGATATTGTTCGAAACCAACAAAAATATTTGTAACTGGATTTGGAACTGGCAAAACTGTTAACATTCCAGTAATGACGGGGCGACGGGCTGACGATACTCCACAGCAGAAGTCGGGCCGAAGGTTGGACGACTCTGTGTTCGAAGCAGACGACCAAAACAAATACGAGGGCTCCTTGATGAAGCTCACGGCAAGACCACAAATCATAAACGACGTTACTGGCCGGATTACAGATGATATAGAAATGGGAGACGTAAGTTAATAAATCAACCTCAATCACGACTTGTATAGAATCGGATTATAGAATTCGTTTGATGCTTTGGACTATGACAATAAAGTATTTTAAAAAAATATTTTTAATTGGTTATGGGTATGTCGATTAGTAAATAGAATGTTAGGTTTCAGTGTAAGGTTCTCCCAATGGTTTTGATATTAAGATTTTAACCTGATTTTGCGATATATTAAACACACCAATGATCTGTTTAATTATACACTAGCGGGTCATTACATTGTTATATATTTAAGTATAAAGAAGATAAACATAGTCGTTAAAATAATATTAATAAGTCTAATAATAATGTTTCAGACACTTACCAAGTATCCAAGTGGATCATTGGATCAGATGAAGGCAATACAAAGTCTGATTGATTCAAGAAGGGCCATGGCAACTGGTGGTACGACCCTCTCACCCCTGGTAACACTTTTTTCCTTTAATTTAAAACTGAGTAGTCATGTGGCCATATAACTACCGTAAAATTTACTAACAAGATTTGAAATTTTGAAAATGAAATACCAATATCTTATATTATTATTTCCAGGCTACATACCATATTAATGAGCGCACTCAACCGCATTACCCCATGTATGTTAACCCAAATATACCTAATAGCAGACGTATGATGGCGCGTGGACCAGGTTTGAAGCCCGGAGATGTGCAACCAGCACGTAAGGGTGTACCTGATGAAAGCATAGGGGCCCCAGAGAACTGGGTGATTCCAAAGAGACCTGATTTCTTTGATAAAGATGATATGCCCGCTTATGATGTTTTCTCACCTACATACCCATCACCAATCACTTTAAACTTGGGGCCAAGGAGAACTACGGAATCAACAACTTCGATCCCGTATGCGATTACATTTGCATCAAGAACAGCAGGTCTACCAGAATCAACAACGAAACCAGCATTACTTGTGAAACTGGAAAAAGAATCAGCGGCATTTAATGAGAAGTTCTTATTAGAAAGTGAACCAATCAAGTAAATATCTATTTTCGATTACAAACAACTCACAATAATACCTTAACAGATTTTATTCTATTTATTGGGCTCAGCAACAATTGATAACACTGACACACACATGAGAAACATCCAATAAACTTATGGCCTAATGTATCAATCTCTTACACATAAGCACATCATGTATAATTTACTTCTAAGGAGATACTGAAAGTTAAAACTAACGATAATCAATAACAGTATTAACCAATAACAATAAGGTTTAAAAAATTGTAACTAATTTCTAAGATTAAGATAAGCAAGTACCCACATAGGGGGGTACCTACACTCTACAGATAATCTAATATTCCAAGAAATTTATACAAATAATATATATTTATTGATATTTGTAGTTGAGTGCACATAATTACCAGATTCTGATAAATACGTGTTTTTAAATATTTCAGCAAAAATGAGTACAAGCATCTGAAAATCGGACCAAAAACGTCTGAGGAAGAATATGAAGATGAAATAAAAGGCCTTCCAGTACGTAAACGGAGAAGCATAATTGCATCACAACAAGTTCTGGATACTAACGCAAACATTTCCCAAGGACTAAACTTTACTGATGCGGCCAGTGGTACAAACTCTAAGACTCGTCAAGTTGTCAGTAATAGTACTGAAATAAAAGATACTACCAGTTCAAATAAAGAAGTGGCAATCACTCAAACTACTGTTGAGAATATACGTAACAACGATAATGGTATTCTTACCACTATTGAACGTCCTAACGATGTTAATCAAATGAACTATCTTACAACACGCATTGACATAACAAACCAAACGATATATACAGAGGAAACCAAATCCGATTCGGATCATATAGCTAATTCTACAAGTGAACAACACTCACAAAATGTAAATAAGATTAAATGTGAAAAATCTTTACTAGATCGTTTAATTACGACTGCACAAGCTAAAGGATCAACTCTTACGGTGGATGCAACACAAAACTCAAAACATGTTTCGTCTAAAAAGGTCAAAATTCGTTCAAAAAGAAAACCATTTGAGAGTAAAATAGTTTCTAGTAAATATTCAACTGATAGTAAGCCTGCGAAGGCATATAAACTAACGCAGACAGCTATTGATACTCAAGAGTTAATTAATAGTATCAGCATAAGTTTAAGTGAAGCGGGATTGTTAGGTAAGTCATCTAATTTCGCCAAATTATTGAAATCCACGCTAACATGATGTTTTTTGTTCATTGTTGTATTATTCTTGTAGTGTTATTGTGTCAAGTGTAACCATGTCCTATTATGTTTCGTCTCGTGATATTTATTAAAAAGGAAATTTGCAACTATAGCCTTGTGTTTTTAATTTTTAAATTTATTTTAATTTTAATAGCCTATATTACTCGCGATGGTGTAAGGATTCTAACAAGACGTCAAACACCAAAATCGGTTAAGGCATTCAGAAGTTATGGTGGAATAAAGAAACTTACATAAATCCTGAAAACACTATACTCCTTTTTTTGAACAGTCGTGTAATAGTGCAGGTACCTACTGATTTATAAAAGATTTTTACGTACCTACGACCTTAGTAAAAGTGAATTATCATAAAAAGTATCAGTGAAAATGCCGTCAGTTTATATTAAATCATCGTCGAACGTATCTACCAATCCGATGACAGCATAATTATATTTTACTATAATACCTTTCGTGAGTGTTATCCATCCGGCAGAGTCGCGACTCTGCCGCGTAACCAGCTCATGAATAAGGGCTCCGGTCTAGTTCGAAACTAGTCGGGCATTCCCGAATACACCCGTGAGTATAACCGGAATATATAGTAAATAATAAGCATAATTATAGACAAAATATAACAGTACCTATCGGATCATTCCAAAAAATGACATTATCCCACGTTAACGTTATCAACACAACCCAACGGGAATCCGTCTGTATCGCAGTGCTTAATATTCGCATTGAATTGTCGCCCGAACAACGTTGGACACGTATTAGTGCATTTCTATTTGTACGAATGTTATCGTTGCGTGATGTGTGCTCATGTGTAACACGGGTAAATAAACTCTGTTGCACATTTTAGATTGCTTTGTTAACAGTTCTACCGTTCGGTAGTATTTCTATCTTATGCGTTTGCTGATGAAGTACTAACGCTGAGTGTTTGTGATCGTTAAAACGTAGAATTGAAAACTAATGTTTGCGGACGGCGGTTCTAATCAATTGCCTCATTCACGTCGGATCAAAGCGAGATTTTCTCATTTGTCATCAATGGAGACTGCTTGTTATGTTGATTTCTGACAGCGTTCTATGAATCATCGCTAGTCGTTATTATTGTTTCTATTGCCTGTTTACCTCAAATTTCCATCTGATCTCCATAATTATGATCTATAATTAAGGAATATAAAAATAATATATACATACATTCTCTACATTGTGTGGCAAAATAAATGGTTTATATTATAGTCTCTTTATAATCAGCCAGAAGAAGGCCACTGTTGAACAAAGGTCTGCCGCCTATATGGTTTACTAGCTGCGCCCCGCAGTGTTAGCCGCTATATTTTTTCGGGATAATAAGTAGCCTATGAGTTAATCCAGGATGTCAGCTACCTCCATATGAAATTTCATAAAAATCGGTCTAGACGTTTAAGCGTGAAAAAGTAACAAACATACAAATACACTCACAAATCTTTCGCCTTTATTATATTAGTGTAAAGTCTTATAATATAATAGTTTAACATAAACCCACAGTTTCTAACGTCACTCCTACAATCAACCACCACATGTGAATGCAGCCACTTAATCGCTGGAATAACTGGGGCCTTTTACAAGGTCTCGGTATGTACAAAACTCAGTCAACAAACTGACTTGGGTTGAACCTCGTAATGTAGGAGTATTACTCGTGCGTACACAAAATATAATCTGTATCCGACCCATGTATAACGTTTTATATCCTTGCGAGGATTATGTCTGAAATTCCCTAGAATTCGTAAACACATGCAATAGGATATAAGGATTTCGCTCGACAGAGTTTAGGAGGGCGATAAATTATAGCTCATAAACCTGTATTCAGGAAAATCTTATTTCACGATGAAACTCTTGATAGTATCGTGGGTCCTGAAGAGATATGGGCCGGGAGTATATTTATGTTTCAAAGTTACTGCGCAACGAGCCGCGAAACACTCGCCTCCCGAGATATTACGAATTTCACGAACAGCAGCGTTGCGAAAAAGGGAATGTAATTATTATCTCCATTGGCGTACGGTGTAGCCTTATGTATAATTTGTTTGAATTTAACCGTTTATATTAAAGCGTTAAAACGGAATTGATAATTATTAACGGCTCGGATAATACTGATCCTTCTGTATCCAATTAGTGTCTTGGACGTGGGAGTTAAAAGTAATTTGGTAATGCTTCCAGCCATTGAACTATGATTATTTAAATTATCGCAATTTAATACAGGAATACAAAATAATAAGATAACGATGAAATTTGGCTGACGTGATCAAAATTTGGTCAGAACATTACAAAAAGTATTTTAAGAAAATCGGAACCTTTTTTATGGGCCAATAATAACAATTAAACAATCTGCTTAGTCCTATAAGCCGCATCCAGGAAATCATTTAAATAATGCCAACATAGAAGGTTCTACATTACAAATAACATCACGCCTGTATTCCCCGAAGGTGTAGGCAAACGTGCACATATAGTACACCCACATTTCGCCAGTTATGTTTTTTAGGTCCCAATGTAATAGGGGGCGAGGTATTACCATCAACCGGGCACAAATCCAGGCTCCATGCTGCTACTAAGAATTACCTAATGGAAATACCCAGTAACACTGCCCGACCCATTCGAACCCAGTACCTCGTGCAGCAATCGCGCTTAGCAACCACTAGACAAAGGAGGCAGACAATAATTAGCTACATCAAACATCTGAATAAACAGACTAAGCAGAACCAGTATTTGCCTAGATTAAGTGCAAACGACGTCGGGGTAATTACCGGGGTGCGGCGCGGCTTATCTGAGCGACGGCAGCTGCTGACCTCGCTATCGACAGATACCTTGCTCACTACAGTGTCTTGGTAATATCATCGGACTGCCTCGTTGGTCTAGTGGTTGCTAAGCACGACACGACACGAGGTCCTGGGTTTTTCCATTAGGTTATTCTTAGTAGCAGCACGGAGTTTGGATTTGTGCCCGATTGATGGCAATAGGCTCGCCTCCATTGGGACCTAAATATATAAATGGCGAAATATGGGAGTACTGTATGTGCACCTCTGCCTACCCCTTCGGGGAAGAAAGACGTGATGTTATGTTATGTTGTAATATCATCACATTGCATGGATATTTACTATCAGCTAATATTAAGGCAGGTATCTGGTGAAAAACATTGCGCTTATCTGGCGGTCCTATTGATATCTCTTATCCAATACGGTTCGGGCTCTTTTAGCACATACAGCTAAAGTCCAAAATTTTGAGGGACCAATCACCGTCCCAAAAAAACCTTTAGTATGTAATTTTTGAATAGTAGAGTATAATACAGAGGACCAACTAAGGTATAGTAACGCTTTATTATTGTAAATAAAACTAGACAAAATCCTAGCCGTGGAATTTAAATACCTTCTGCAGTACAATATTACATTCATACCCATGTTTACCCAAAATAAGAATATCTTCAAAAAAGTAAGAATCACACTAATATCATAAAGGTGAAAGTTTATGAGTGTGTTACCTCTTCACGCTCAAACGGCTGGACTGATTTTGATGAAATTTCATATGGAGGTAGCTGACACCCTGGATTAACATACTTATAACATACATAGGCTACTTTTTAACTCGAAAAAATGAAGCGGGTAACACCGCGCGGCGCAGCTAGTATTTTATAAAATGCACCATCATAGTAAAATAAACTAACAATTTCATCAGCAAACAAATCCCTCGACTACTTAAGCCGTATTGTAAGCACCCTCCATAAAACAGGCAGCTTGTCTTAAAACTAAGCACTTGAAAGCGTTTGAAGGCAGCTCTTCAGTAAAACACTTAAAAGTTTATAAGTTTCTAAATCGTACCCAGTGTTATCTACATTGTTGCTTGATGCTGGAACTGGAATGTATAAAATTGAGGCCGAAGACAACGCGATTAGTTTCCTGGAATAACCGTGCAATCTCCGCAGAATTCTCCCGGAGTTTTTTGTTCAGTAGAAATGTTGCAATTGCCTGTATTTCTTTGAATACATACGTACTAAAGATGTTAATGAATTAAGGTAGTCTTTGGATTTGGTGGTGGTAAAAGTATAATTATTCTTTCTTTATTTTCTTCCTGTTTATCTTTATGTTTATCGTTCCTGAATATCAGGCTTAGTTACGCTACTGCACACTCGCATTTTACCAGATAATTGGTATTTCAGTTTGTAATGTGTGGCAAGCCTATTACCATAATAAAAGGCACAGTTACTTCGTATGTGCCCAGAACATGTAGCTTTGTTGGGCTTTTGAAGCTCGAGTAGTATCAGGCCCGAAATATTAATACCGTATAATATATTACATCGTCGTCGAGGTCGACCACGGCGAAGGTGGTGTGATGATCTGGTCACATATGCGGGATGCACGTGGTCGGATATTGCAAAGGATAGATTGGTTTGGAAGAAGAAAGGGGAGGCCTTTGCCCAGCAGTGGGAAACAAAATAGGCTATGATAAAAATATATGTATATATTCCTTTTGCCAATGAAAAATCATAACCAGGTCTTTGTAGCACTGCCATTTTGTAGCAAAATTAACTCGTAGCACGACTGCTTCGTAGCACAGTGACCTACGGTAACCAACAGAATGCTACACAAGTTTAGACTGCTTTTACTTAAGGTTAAAGGGCTTTGACTCGGTGAATAACTTCAGATAGTATAAAAAAACGGCGTTTACCGATCAGTTAAATGGGTATAGGAATATTAGCTACATTCAATACGCTATTAAGTAGTACGTTTACAGCGGTAAATTATTGTGTGGTTAAAACAAACAGAATAGCGACAGTGATGTTTGGGGCATTATAACCAGTAGTTCCTAGTTATGTCCTTTATACCAACTAGTTAAAATGTTACAGTTTAAAATGCGTATTTTATGTAAATAACAAGTGAAGTCTACCTCTATACATATTTCAGAAGAACTATGAAGAAATTGCTTTATATTCTCTCGCGAATCTTATAAACATTCATTTTATGCAGTATCATGTTGAGGGGGGGGGGGGTTACCGGGATAAGCACTATCAATAGTTGGTCTTATAATCTTATTCTACAGCAAAAAGTTCAACCAAACCATTTATACTTAAGAATATATTTTTTATGTCAAGAAATCAACCTAACCAGATTAAAAAATAATGGCAGCAATTAATCCAATTATAATCTTCACAGTTCACTTAGAATATTAAACATTTATCTCTTATTTGGACTGCCTCGTTGGTCTAGTGGTTGCTAACCGCGACTGCTGAGCACGAGGTCCTGGGTTCGAATACCGGGTCGGGCAAATTGTTACTGGGTTTTTCCATTAGATAATTCTCAGTAGCAGAACGGAGTCTCGATGTGTGTTCGGTTGATGGCAATAGGCTCGCCCCCTATTATACATTGGGACCTAAAAAAATCTCATATTTCTTAATTCAAAGCAGAGGTCACACGTTGCCTCATAAGTTGTCCTACAAGACGATGAATACGAAACGCAAACCGTGCTTCCATAAGTCGTGTGATGAGCACGGAGCCAGGATGAGTGGCCGTTGAGTGGCCTGTGAGTGGCCTGTGAGTGGCTAGATCGAAACCAGGTGAGGAGCATCGAGACTGCTTGATACGGCACGAGCATGGCTTATCGTTCCCCCGTATCTCTTCGCATTCTTCAAATATAAAAGGTAGATAGTACTAAATGTACCTTAGAATATAGTAATCCATTAATTACACGTTCCAAGTCATAAATTAGTAAGTTCGGAATCTTGAACAGAGGTACAGTCAACAGCAAAAGTAGATGATCAGAAACAGAAATTCAATACTTATGAACGGAGGTCGCGTCAGAACTCTGTGGCGTCGTAGTGATTGTAAATTATAACAAACATTTACTTCTAGTACAGCTGCCATATATTCGTGATCACCGTTCATTAGTATTGAATTTCAGATTTTGATCATCTACTTTTGCTGTTGACTGTACGTCTAAATAGGTCAAGGTCATTGTTAATTTGGAAATATTTCGGAAGTTTTCTGTTTAGCTATTATGTAGTTATAAACCAACTTATTTCACTTCCAATGGTCAGAAATTTTACAATTTTATTAAAAACGATGTATTCGTACCTAAACGTAATATTATTATTTATTGTTTTAATAAGAAACAAAATGGCTGCCACTATTAAATAATGTACAAAGTAAAAACATATTCTCTTTAGTTCTCGTAAAACCGTAATAACAGTTTGACAGAGTAATATTGCAAATCTCTCTCCATGATAAATTGATGTAGTATAGTAACAGTTATGTAAGTACTTATGTTTATCCAAATCCTGAGCTGTAAGTCTGGGTGTTAGGTAAAGTATTCAACACTGGATTTACTACAGAGAGATCGCGATACCGGATTATCTGCTTAAAGAATACGAGTGAATATGTATACGAATGTCATTTTAGAAAATGATTTATGTTTCTTTAACCCGATTTTACATGAACTCAGATAAAAGGGCAACTGAATAGTTTTTTTATTTAATTCAAAGTGCATGTTGCGTATATGATATGTGGTCCGAATCAACTAGGTGTAGATCCAACAAAAAATAGATCTGAATCATATATGAATTAGGAAAAGATTTTTGTACAGTAAACGTGCATATAATTGCATAATATTCCAAAAACAGTACCCACAGACGTAATGTGTCATACATAATAAAATTCATATTCTACGTATTATCTTCAATTAATAATAAAATCAATTGATTGTCATCGTATTTTTATTTGGAATATTCCGGTGAATGCGACGGTGTTGTCGGTAATGTTACAAATTGCGTTACTCACTACTGTATTTCGCACTTACGTGAATAAATCTTAAGCTTACCAATATCAGTAGGACTTATCCACCATCTAAGGAATGCTACTAACTACTATTTAAGAATTCAAAGTTATGCTCAATGTCACGGTTGCATTAAAAAATGTTTTTAAAAGTTAGTAGATTCCAATAATAAAGTCGTTACAATATTTAATGTATTATGTGTATTTATCAGCAAACACATTACGATTACAATCCCTGTAATATTTTACAAACATACATCCTTATTATCCAGATCCCTAAGGAGTAATCAAGAGTACCTCTGGCACACACATTGTGTCAGGTAAATCCACATCCAACCAAATGCAAATTAAAAACCTTGCACGTCGCACGTGTCTAGTCGGCACGTGTCGGTTATGAAGCAAAGCTCTCAAGGTGTTACAATATCTATCTAATACGATGAGTTCTGAGAAATCTAAAAGCTATAGCGGTATATTTTTACAGGTATAGAGGTGTGGCTTGCATCCCACATGCGGTTCAATCTAAAAAAAGAATGCTACGAAAGGTATTCACGACTGAGAACCAGTTGCGTCAGCTTCTCTTGACGCACATGGCAATACCAATGTTGCTTTCTTCTAGCAGCACTAATAACGAAAAAGTTTTGTTTTCAACTGGCAGCCCTGATAACGTTGCTAACTGGGTGTTTTATGTCTTGAAACAACGCTTTATGTCTTACGTACGTTTTACATCTTCCGTATTTTTTTTCTTTAAAAAAAAAAACGTCGCCCCACACTAGGAATTTTACCCGTGTCGTGGACGCGTTTCAGAAACATTTATTTATTTTATTTATTTATTTATTATGTATTTATAAAATAAAACTTAGTACTTAGCACAGCAGTCCTATCGCTTAGCCACTGCGCTAATCCGGTCGTCACTAAGTGGTTGTAGTAATCGTTATCTTCTGACGCACGTACATATGTAACGTAAACAGACTATTTGAATCAACGCGCCCTGAGCGTAGCCGGTACTTTGCTTAAACACTACGTAATTCAGGCTTCATCATCATCATCAGCCAGAAGACGTTCACTGTTGAACAAAGGCCTCTTAGAACGCCACAATGAACGACAGCTTGCCAATTGCATTCACCGGTTGCCTGCAATTCTGTCGATATCGACGGTCCAGGTTGCGTAATCAAAACTATAAAACGTTTTATGATTTTCTTAAATTCTTCATATTTACATCTCTATAGGGATCCGTAGTTAACTAATTATTCTGAAAAACAAAACGAAACCTTTCAAAGTATATGGAAATAAATTAAAATCCGGATGAGCCGGTACTACAGTACTTTTGGTATTTTATCAAACTAATTTAACTTTATAACGGTATTCTTTTAATTAAAAGACTTGCTATCAAAGTATTTTCAATTTTGGCATTCTGGCCCCGATTGTTGTCACTTATTTATATTAACACCTACGTGGTTGTGTGTAGTTTTCAGAATTATTACCTTACTTAGGTACCTGTGAAATAATTACTAAATATAATCTTGAAATAACATAGGTAATAGAATGTTAGGTTAGTACAATAATGATACATATAATAATGAAAGTTCAAAGCCAAAGAAAAGAACAAAAGTAAAATATTCTCTACATTCTAAAGCTATATTTGACTCAATATTTCATAAAGTCGTACAGAAGCAGCTGCAATACCTCGCAACCTGAATGCATTTCAATTACGTATTCCAAGATACAAAGATTAAGGTCAGATCCAATACGTCTACAACTCTACATGGCACGAAAGAAATATTCACAAAATTTAAACTGGAAAAATTGAGGTCAATTCTATATTTGAGCGATAAAAGAAAAGTTCTTCATTTATTCTTTTGTTTTTAGACCTTTCATTTTTCGAGTCTGTAAAGGTATTATACCTTCGACAAATTAAAGTTTATATAATGAACCCCAAATAAAGCATAACGTACCTTTTAATTTCTTTTTGTTACCTTTGCCTTTTTTAAATAACATTGTATTGGATCCGAACCTTTTGTATAGGTTTATATTTTCGTATTAAATTTTAAATTATGAAAATCATACATACTTTAAAAAATATGATTGTTTGATTTCCCGGTCGAGCAGTGTTATATTTGTTTAACCATTAGGTAATTCTCAGTAGCAGCACGGAGTATGGATTTGTGCCCGGCTGATGGCAATGAGCTCACCCCCTATTACATTGGGGAGTGAAGGCGTTATTTAGATTAAGTTCTAATTTTAAAATCTTAGTTAAATAACACTGTGTTTAACGTGAATACTTGCAATCTATTTAATAATAATAAGAAATCTCATAGTAAGGGCCGATTATTCAATCTCCAGATAATCTCTATCTGTAGAAAAAAAAATGATGTATTGACATACCTAATATTTTCTTTACATTTACTGTCAAAATGACAATTTTATCCTTCGAATTGTTGTCAGACTATCGGGTATCTAACTACCCGATAGAATATTATATCTACCGATTTACTCAGGTCAATATTTGGGAATGCCCGACTAGTTTCGGACTCTAACTGAGCGAACGAATAATATGGATAACACTATGAAAGTTACTATAAAAAATACCTGATACAATTGTCAATGATATATCTATCTACTTATAACAGCTGAAGCCAATAAATCTGTTAAACAGTGCAGTTTTCCAATAAAGATCGATACGCGAAACAGAGCTGTAGTTTTGTTTGAATAATTCATGTTTTGCCAGTTGAGTTGACCGATACCCCTTCCTATAAGGTTTCGCTGAATTATTTAAACGTGTGCCAATTTCGTTACAAGTTAAAGGTTATTTACACTTTGTGTTGTGTTAGGCCTCATACAGACTATAGAGGACGTGGTCACCGGGTGAAATGCTTTTCCTTCCAACGGTTTTTATTTGGCATATAACCGCATATTATATTAACCGGATTAGACGGAGTGCATAGGTACCGACCTATACCTTTAGATTACACTCTGTCTAATCTATGTTTCTCCTACTTTTTTATGTAGCATGTTCGATGTCCCACTGCTGGGCAAAGGCCTCCCCATTTCAGGCCACGTCTTTCCCGCAAAGCTGTCCAAATTATCTCGCCATCGCCTTCTCGGTCGGCCTGGTCGTCGGCGGCCGGCGGTGGGTATCCATTTTGTGGTAATATTTTCCCACTTTATTGGGAGTAAATGCAAAATTGAGATATTTAAAAAAAATAGAATACTCTAGTTAACTAACCTTACCTACGTCTTAAAATTGTTTAGAGATTTTTACGACAGAACCATAATTTATACAATGTGTATCGAAAAGGTAATACTTTATATTATACTCTACCAGTTTTAGATAACTAATATGAACCATTTATTTTGCCACATATAATACAACAATCGTACAAAACAATAACCGAATATAGGTACATATCAGAAAGTATATGTTGTGCGAAGGACACAGCACTGATTTTCAGCTGGCCCCTATGGCCCCTATACCAGTTCCGCTAAACGCTGTATGCACAGGTACATTATCAGCGTACCAATAAATTCCTAATTCGTTGAAGCCTGCATCGTCAAAGTTAGCAGAACAAAGCCCATTTTGTCGTATTACCACATTTATCAAACTGAGCTCAAGATGTTTGCGCTTAAGCACACGGTTTAATTAAATCTGAGAAATTAATTAAAACTTACACAGATCGGGTTTGTGCAGAGTCGTGTGGGATAATACGAATAAAATTAGCTTGTATCTTCCATGTGCTGCATTTAGAAGATTTCCCTGCTGAGAAAGTATGGGTCCTTGGGGTTTTTGCTCGCGAAATTAGGTTATGTTATGGTAAGCGGCCTGGAAAATGTCACTGTGAACCTCATGGTAGGTTTAAAAATGTTGAAATTGTTTATTTGAAATGTCACCATGCGGGCGTTGTTTGTGTTTAAAAAAAGTTTCTTGTTTTTGGCAGTGATATGCCAAAAAGTATAGATACGTCATATGCTAACGAATTGAACGGGAAAAAAAAGAGCTATTTGCAGAAATAAAATCATTTATCATTTAAAAGTGTTCCGTACTGCAAACACGTACATAATTAAAGAACCTGACAAAGACGTAAAAGAAATATCCTAATTATAAGAATAAGAGTATGAGCATATTCACTTTTCTGCTCGAATATTACTGACGAAATAACATTAGTTAGGTATATTAATTAACTTTAACGCATTGGAGGCTTGGAGCTTTGTCATTCACTTAAAAAGTATTCCTAAATGTGGGTATCATCATCTCAATCAATCTTAACCATACATAAAGTCTAGAGACACAAAATATATTTTAGAAATGTTTGTTTGAAACACGTGTCATCCAAAACAATTTAGTGTCATTCCTAACAGACAGCCAATTTGTTTCAGCGTTCCCATGTGGACAATGTCTCTCAGACGATTGACCATCGGTTAACCTAATTACGGGTAATTAACGTGAATTCCACTTTGCTGCTCTGTCGGCAACTTGTTGATTTTGATTGATGTCAATTGCTGTTAGCTATTTAAATTCGCTTATATCATAACTCAATGTTCATAGATAAAATAATGGCATTTCTATGCTTTTTGAGCGACCATGCTCGACATGACCCATTTCTATGTGACAATTTATTCATACCAATTTTATTTATAGACCCACTGCTGAATATAGGCCCAGTACTTTAACAACTCTGTTTCCATACCTCTCCATCACGAGTTGCCAACATACAGTTTCGCCTGAAGTCAAGTTCTTTTACCATCTCCGTCTTCCTTGCTGTTATGTCTTGCAGGCAGGTCTATTGCAATAAGAGTTTGGCCTATAGCTGTTCATCTGACATACGACAAAACCAACCCATACTTAATAAAAAAAAAACATGAGTCGTAAAAGTCCTCTTCTGCAGAAAAATAAGTACACCCAATACACAACAAGTAAACTTGGTCTGCTATTCGATCACGTTTCAAATTAATAAGTCACGTATTAACCACATCAAATAAGCTTTGTAGACTATTTTACGATTGAACAATTTTATTGCAAAGAACTTTATACGATTGGCTTGAACTTTAATCTCATGGACAAAGAAGTTTTCTTGCAATAACACTGAATTATTTTACAAACGCACTCTGAATTTTTAATAAGAGAAAATGTGAACACTTGTGTGCTTGGACCTGCAACTTTGTGCACAATACATTTTAAAGGACTATTCGCACCTTTAAGGTCTACCATACTACAGGTGTGCTGATGCCGATATGTGACGTTAATTTCTATCGACCTGAACAAAATATATGCTTTGCTTAATATAATTAATTATTATACTTAAAAAACATACGTATATTAATATACCTGATAATGTCCTATCTTAATAATAAACCTATCTTTGATATAAATTCTCCTTTAACTTAGTACCTATACCCGAATAGTCGTTCTTTCTGTATGCGTACTTATTTTGACGAATAATAAATATTCCGCGTTTGCGTGCTATGGAACATGCGTAGAATGGATAAGTGAACTTGGAAATGGTATTTTTACCGTTCTTATACATACACTAGCTGATACTACAGCAACTATTTTATGTAGGCCTCCTTATAAATTATTATAACAATGGAAATGCGCCAGATGTTATTTTTAAATGTTCAAGACTATCATTGTTATAATTTAACACTGCTCTCAGAAATTGCTTGAAGACATTACTCTAAATTCGCGCATTTTTCTGGGGAAAAGACAACGGTGGCATGACAAAGTGCTTCCCACTGAAAAGACTGGTCAACTCCAGCACACGACCGAGAAAAGAAATTGAGGCCTCTGTCCAGCAGTGAGACAAAACAGGCTACAAAAAAAAGCATATATCACGGATTTATATATATTCGCCCGCTTACCATGAACTCTTCTCAACAACAGGACAGTTTAGAATGTGGAAGATAGACGCCGCTACGTGCAGTTAGGCGTCGTCTCATTTCCACTACATAAGGTGTCCTGCTTTAAGTTCATGGTTAGGTGGCAGTATCGAAGTGAAATCTAAAATATTATATCTGTACTGCATCTGCACTTACAAGCTGAACTGCAGATCACTAATAGTTGTTGATTAAACCAAAGTTTGATTGGCAATCTATGTTAGGGAGCAGTGGTTGACGCGTGTATGCTGTGGGGACTAGTTCAATCTAAAACCCGGCTATAATTCACTGTCATAACACATCACAATTTGACCAAAATTAAAGAAAACAAAACGCCTGTATTTTAAGCATTTCCACAATGCCACATTTATTTATTTACTTTAATTACACGATGTCACCAATTAGTCCAATTACATAAGACTCCGTGCGATTTGTAGAAACTTTCAGACGGAGAACCCAATGAAATTTCACCTGATCGGGTTATCGAGCCTAGGACCCAAGCTCAGCAGTCGAGCTTCCGTTCAATATACCAACTAGATAATATAAAACATAACATTACGGCTGTATTCCCTGAAGGGGAAGGTAGAGGTGCACATATACTACACCCACATTTCGCCAGTTATGTTTTTAGGTCCCAATGTAATAGGGGGCAAGCTTGTTGCCATCAACCGGGCACAAAACCAGACTCCGTGCTGCTACTGAGAATTACCGTGTGGAAAAACCCAGTAACACTTTGCCCGACCCGGGATTCGAACCCAGAACCTCGTGCTCAGCAGTAGCGCTTAGCAAACACTAAACCAACAAGCAGTCTAACAAAATAACCTTATATTCAGTTATTTTTACATTACCTTCGTCCGTTACTCTACCTTTTCGAACTACGTAGAGGTCAGGTCAAAAACCCCTAATAGAATACAATTTGTATCCAATATTAAAAGTTTCAGAAGGTCGTTTTTACTAACGGATACGCCTGAGTAGTTTCGAAGTCAGCCGAACTTTCATGAACTCTTCATGTGACGTCATCGAGTACCTACCTATTACCGAAATATCTAACTCCGTGTAACATTAGTAATACAAATAAATCTATTTATATTTTGTTCGAGTGATTTTGAACTCTGTTGTGCTGGGCATAAGGATATCATTAAAAACCAAAACGTATTTGCCATACTAATTGTTTACTGCAACTGTCATGTGTTATGTCATCAATGTCAAAAAATATCAAGGCTGCTATTACAGCTTTACAAAAGTCCAATTTTTATCGACTTATAGCCTCTCCCCGCGGTGATACCCGCTACATTTGCCTATTTGTTAAACCATGTTGTCAGCTACCTCCATGCCAAATTTTATGAAAATTGGTGCAGCCGTTTGAGCATGAAGAATTAACAAACATACAAACACACACTCACAAACTTTCACCTTTATATTATTAGTGTGATTTTTAGTAAAACCAACTATATCTGGTACAAATAGATATTATGACGTCATTAATATAAGTAAGGCCCTAAATATTCTATTCATGTTTTATTTTCTCGACCATGCTACTGCTTCTATATTACAAATGTAATTAGGCAATTATTAGGTGTATACACATGCCTAGTCGGCCTTTATAGTGATCGAAGGGCGATGAAAAATTCATGTAACAGCCCATAATAACCGGGTACGGGTGGCATACGTGTGGCCCTCACGGATATAACGTAATGTCACTATCTATCCGTATTGTGAAGAACAACAAAACGTTTTTCGGTTTAACTACGTTTTGTTATTAAGCTTCAACCTTGAAAAAACTAATGTCATTATAATGGTTTATATTTACCAGTTTGAGAAATATAATTATTATATTCACAGTTAGTACTATCTTGAATGTTAAACATTATGTAATTTGGAATATACATAGTAGGTAAGAACTAAGTACCTATAGTCCTATACCTACAGTCCTACACGATACTCACTGAGATAGGATGACAATAATATGTGTGAGGCTTCATTACAGAGGATGAGTTGCAGGATCATATTTAGGTTCCTATAACATATTTTATGCGTGTAATTG
Source organism: Abrostola triplasia (assembly GCA_946251915.1). Taxonomy (NCBI): domain Eukaryota; kingdom Metazoa; phylum Arthropoda; class Insecta; order Lepidoptera; family Noctuidae; genus Abrostola; species Abrostola triplasia. The sequence goes on along the minus strand of OX276432.1, from coordinate 3,861,986 downwards.
ATTGTGTCATATAGATTTATTCATCCCAAATAGTTATCTATAAGTTCTCCTTTGTGTTAGAAACTATAATAGGTAGATTTATGCACTAGATGGTGCATGCATGGTGACGAAATTACTGACTCTGCCTTTATGAATATACTAATAACAGCCTATAACTGTCCCACTGCAGGGCAAAGGCCTCTTCTCGTATAGAGAAGGATTGAGCATTGATCACCGCGCTAGCACACTGCGGGTTGGCTTTTATGAGTGATGGTGAACAATTGAACGAAGAAGGCAGGGCTGTCAGCTCTTCGATGTCAGTCAAATGCCGACCGTGTAAACCTTTTTTCATGTTTTTTGCCAACCCTATTGGCTTTATAGGGTTGTCAAAATTGGTAGGTAGTCCTAGTTCAGATAGTATAATTTAGCCTGCTATATGTATCTTGAGGTACCATACCTGTTTAGTAATAACTATGATGAAGAGTATGTAGGCGTTGAGCAGCAGTCCGATGGCGGAGATGACGGTGACGGCAACGCTAAGCGCGAGCGTCACTGCCGCCTCCTCGGCCCGCGCTTCCGTCCCGTTCACCTCCATGGGGCAGGGCTATCTGTGTCTTGCTCTCGCTTCACGTTACTAGCCGTTCCATTCTGGGCCGTCGAACGCGCGCTGCTCCATTTTGTTTGGTGACGTCACCTCACTGCTGCCGCTGCGTTCCATAGCATCTCACTTTGGATGATCTGCAACAAGATATGATAGTTATATATTTTTCTGTGGTATTCCGTTGGGCTAAGATATTATCGAAGTTGTGGGTAAGTCCTGGACAAAGGACGCTCGGAATAGAAAAGTGTGGTGGAAGAAAAAGAAAACCTTTGCCTAGGAGTGAACAATACCGAATTCATAACGATAATGACGATCACACTTTTGTGACTGATCACCAGAACAGTCTTGTACATACTTAGCTTAACAAATATACCACCAAGTTTGGAACTCAATAGCAAGGTAGAAGCACCTTACAATAAATAAGTATATAACACAAAAACGAACCGCCGGTAAACTGCACTGCGGTCAGTAAGTTTATAATAGTATCGAACAATGTGTTCATTATCAGCCGGAGGACGGGTACTGTTGAGCGAAGGCCTTCCCCTTAGATAAGGTGGATGCCCTAATCCTCACGCTTGGCAAGCGGCTTGGGGATCGCAGTATTGATGGATTTTCCCTTAGTCGCATCTTACGACACCCACGTGAAGAAAGGGGGTCCTACTCCTCCTATATATTATTTTATGTACTTTTTTTCTCTTTGACTCCTCGAGCTTCATTGTATCGATGTTTCTTAAAGGTTATCATTGTAGATCCTGGCTTACAGGTGTGATAGTTTATCCTAGGTAATAGGCACCCGATGATTCGCTTTAAGCTTTAATTGTTTAAAAAATAATACAACAGTAAACAGATAATTTATAAAAGAAGTTATAAAATACAATAAGGAAAAGTTGTTCAATGTTCAGAGTATCATGACCCTCAGCAATGAGGAATACGAGGTGAGGAGGAGGAGAATAAGGTAACGCTTATTACGGTAATGCGGCAAGGGCCACAGATGCTCAATTGCTCATTTCAAAGCAATAAAAATGATTTGTGAGGATTATAAGCAAGCTCAATACGGGGATAACCAAGGTTTTTTAATAAAAATGAATTTGAAGGTGCACAAAATACATAATATCACGCCTGTATTCCCCAAAGGAGTTATCAGAGGTGTGAAGTACACCAATATTTTGCCAGTGATGGTATAGGTCTGTAATAAGGGGCGAGCCTACTGTCATCAAGCGGGGACGAATCAGCTACCTATTATGCTGACTTTACCTGCCGATTCTTTACTCAAATCACGTATATAGGTAGGTACTTAAGACATCTTTTGTACAAAGATGATATTAAGTTCAACGTAATATGAGTTGTCGCATACCACCTGTTGTTGCCCATTTTCCTTAAAACGAATATCCAAATAACATATTCAGAGCTAAAAATATACCTATAACAGAATACGAAGCCATCCAAAAACTTTATTGCTTGTCACGTGGATAACGTAATATAAGTTTTTAATATTTTGAGAAAGATATTGAAGCTATAATAAGAACTACTTCTTTGAAAAAAGAAGCTTTAGACAGGAGCGGATTTTGAACACCCGATATGTGCTGGTGGACAGTATGTCTAGCAAGATGGACTGATGATGTACTTGCTGTACAGGAAAGACTTGGATGCAAAAGGTCCAAAACAGGAAGCAATAGCGTTTAGGGGAGGAGGCTTATGCCCAGCAATGGGTCCCTTGAAAGCTGATGATGATGATGATATGTGCTTACCTGTGGACACTGCTCTTCAAACTACCAAATTAATGCTCGCGTCTATCAAAATTTTAACAAAGAGAATAAGTTTCTATATCACGGATTTAACAATTCTCAGACATGAACATACAAAAACGCAAATCTCAAAGCAGCATGACAACGACCGAAGTCATAAATGCCAACCCAAAATTCTCTTCTAACAAAATTACGTCACAGGGCCAACGTAACGTGACATGTCTAAACGGCATTCTTGATGTGAAGAACCGAGATACAACAAAAGTAGTGCCTAAAGCTTAAATGTGGCATGTCAAAGAAAACGGGGCCCTAAATGCAATGTCATTGACGAATGATAATCCAAAAATACGATCGAGAGACACGAAAGCTGGAATGCCATATCTGCATGTGACTCGATGGCTTGAGCACCTATTTTACATTTAAATCAAACGGTGAACTGTACTGAGTGGTTTTTTCATAGGCTATTTTAAAGAACGACCCCAGCTGCTATTTTTACAATAATATAAAAGCAAAAAAAAAAATACATTTGAGTGGAAATGTTAGTAAAATTCATCCTATAATAACTTTCGTGAGTGTTATCCATTTTATTTACTGTATATTCCGGTTATACTCACAGGTGTATCCTTCTCTTTGCGTTTTCTTAAATTGTAGGTACTTAAGCAGAGCTATATTAATTACTTTATGAAGCCATTTAGTAAAAACAGTGTCCCCCTTACTTATAAAAATTGTCAGTGTTGAACAATTAGCAATTAGAAAGACGACCTGATTAGCGCGGTGGCTAAGCGATTGGACTGCTGCGCTAAGGGTTGCGGGTTCGTTTCCCGCACGGGGCAAAACTTTGTGCGAACCACATGTTTGTCCCGAGTCTGGGTGTTTGTGTATGTGAATCCTACTTATATAATATATAATAATATTATAATTATTATAAAAATATTATAAATGTGAAAGTTTGTGAGAATGGATGTGTGGATGTTTGTTACTCTTTCACGCATAAACGGCTGGACCGATATAGTTGAAATTTGGTATGTAGATAGGTTATACCCTGGATTAACATATAGGCTACTTTTTATCCCGAAAAACTGTAGCGGGTAACACCGCGGGGCGCAGCTAGTATTTCATGTTTGTGAAACGCACTTAAGATACAGGAGAAATTCCTAGTGTGGGACGACGTTTTTCTATTTAAAAAAAAATTATTTAAATTATACCTATCACTGCCGTTTGCATGTCAAAGAATAAAAAATAAAATAAATAAAAATCGTTTATTTGGAACAGAAACAGATACAATTTTAAACAAATATAAACGATGGCAGCTGCAAAAGTTAAAAACTGTGGCGCAGTTGCCAACGCCCGTCTCCTATCGAGGGAATAAGTGTTCCAGTTCTAGTAAAGGGTAACAGAAAACTACATAAATTTAAGATTACATGCATTAGAATGAACAATTAAAAAGTAAAATACAGAATATGAAATTGAAGCCGTGTGTGTGTATGTGTGTGGGTAAGTTTGGTAGTGTGTATGTGCGTGCGTGTGTGTGTGAGTGTTTTTAGCTGTGTGTTTAAACTCCTAAGAGGCTTTCTGTTGTGTCGTAGGTTAGAGATTTCAACCAAGAATCAAGTTTTTTCTTAGAATCATTAATGGTATTAGGATAAATATTTAATATTATGTTTATTTTATTATAGAGTTTAGAACTTAAATATGGAAAATGGTGACGTGCTAGAGCTGACCTGTGAGGTTCAACAGAGCATACACGATCAGAACGACGCATATTTTTGCACTTATCTGGCTCATAATATAACTTGGAATGCTTACGAATTGTTGCTTTAAAAATAAACAACTGTCTAACAGTTAGGACTTGGCAAAGAGAGTAGAGTGATGTTGTGGGATAACGGATCGGTTTTTTTGCCAGGACCTTCAAGACTGCTCTTTGCGCTCTCTCGATCCGCAGCATCGCAGTCTTATGAGCCCCTCCCCAAACCGTGATGCAGTAACCCAGTACTGACTGAGCCAGTGCAAAATAAATGGATATTAGGGTATTGAAATCCGCTGCAGTTCTCAGTTTCTTGAAAACATAAAGGAGTTTTCTTAGACGACCTACGATAGAGCTAATTTGTTGATGCCATTTAAGATGACAGTCAACTATAACACCAAGATATTTAATTGTCTGGGTGGATTCTAGTTTAGGACAGACACAAAGGGGGTCTGAAGTTTGATTAAGACACGAGTGTGCGCGAAGGGCAATGGGAGTGAGGGGTTGCCCAGACTTATTCATAGAAAAAGTAATAAACTTAGTTTTATTAACATTCAGTGTCAAGAGATTACTAGTCAACCACTTCATAACAGTACTCAAAGCTCGTTCAGCATTCATCGCCGTATCATTCCAATTGCGGCCGTGAATAATTAGAGCAGTGTCGTCGGCATAAGTTACAATTTTACAGTTGGGGAGAGACAAACGGCACAGCTCATTTACGTATATTAGGAAAAGGCTAGGCCCAAGCACGCTTCCCTGGGGAACACCGAAGTTTAGACATTTCTTTGAACTAAGGTGATTCTCAATTTTTATGTGTTGACCGCGACCTGTCAAATAACTTTTAAAAATATCCAGGGCAACACCGCGAATTCCAACGTCCTCTAGCTTTGAGAGGAGTATGGGAACAGAGACAGTGTCAAACGCCTTTGAGAGGTCTAAAAATATTGCAAGAGTTTTACTTTTGTTTTCAAGGTTATTTATTAATGTATCCGTTAGTTCCAAAACGGCATCCTCTGTCGACTTGCCACTTTGGAAGCCAAATTGGTTACTAGCCAAGATTTTTGATTTTGAAAGAAACTTAGTTAGTCTAATGTTAATAAGCTTTTCTAAAATTTTCGAAAGGGTTGTTAGAACCGATATTGGTCTATAATTAGTGACACTGTCCCTGCTACCAGTTTTATAAATTGGATGTACAATCGCAGTCTTAAAGATGTCAGGGAAGACACCCAGAGTAAAGCATAAGTTAAAAATGTGAAGTAGCACTGGAATGGTGAAGAATCTAGTTGCTTTTATGACAGAAGTAGGGATGTCGTCAATTCCTATAGCAGACTTATCCTTTAGACTAACAATAATGTTGTCTAGCTCTGAGCCATCAATTTTGTATAGAGCCATGGAGTGTAACGGGGGATTTAGGGAATAGGGAAAAGTTGCGTCTAGTTTCCTTGAGGTGGAACTGTCGAGGGGTCGCGGCTGAGGTATTTTGGAGGCCAGAAGTCTACCTACATTGGCGAAGTAGTCATTTACCTTGTCAACTGATTGGGAGGGATTATCACAGAGTTTTAATAGGTCAGATGACGGTGTTTTGTAATGACTTAAATTAGCTAACTGTTTTATTACAGCCCACGTCGCTTTAGGGTTATTGCGAGCCTTGTAAAACTCTCCACGCTCATATTCTGTTTTCATTTTTTTCAAGAGATTATTACAATAATTTCGGTAACGGCAGAAGACTAATTTATATGTCTCATTTCCTGGATGTTTCTTGAGTTTTCGATATAAATCATCTCTATGCCGTATGCACCTTAAAAGGCCTGGGGTAATCCACGGCTTTATAATCCGTCGTTTACTAGAGGTTACAGGGGTACGAGAGTTTGACTTTATAGCAGTGGACACTATGGAAACAAAAGACTCGGCGGCTGCATTCGGGTCATTACAGTCAAGAATACAGCTGAAATCAGCGTTCGAAATGGATTCAACAACTCCAGGAACATTGATTTTTGGGTTATTGCATCGAGGTTTAAATTTAGCTTTAATATTCATATTACAAAAAAGAATTACAGGAGAGTGGTCTGTTATAAGGGAATCTAGTACCAAGGTTGTAGTGATGGACTGACAACGAATTATCACATGATCAAGACAGCTAGATAGTCTAGTTGGGAGAGTGTAAGCAGAGAGCATTCCATGGGATGCTGTGATATTGGAGTACTCGTCCGAATTTGGGTCAGTACAATCAGGTGCAATGTTAATGTTAAGGTCCCCAATAATTGCTGCAGATTTAAACTGTACAAGTGTCCCAAGTAAACTATCCAGACTGCAGAAAAAGCGGCTCAAGTCCCTACATGCTGGAGAGCGGTATACAGCAACAAGGGCAAGGTTATCAGAAAATTTAAGCAATAGGCAATTTGCATCACTAAGGGTTGGTAGTTCGATGATAGGGTTATAGGGATCTTTTACGTAGACAACTACACCATCATTTTGGGTTAGAAAGTTCGAAGCATGGCAGTTGTATCCTTCTAGAGAGGGAACAAAATGGCACTTGCTCAGCCAGCATTCCGTCAATATAATCACATCGGGTTTGTAAGCGAGTCTATGCAAAAATACAATCAAATTATCAAAGTTACAGTTTAGACTACGTATGTTTGTGTGTAAAATTTTAAAGTCATGTAAAGATTTATTTAAGAAGTTTGCACTGTTTTCTGGTGAGGTGATAAAACAATTTGAGACCGACACTTGTTCAAGCTCATTTGCAATTTTGGTCAGTTCATCCATTTATTGATTTTTAAGACAACAAAGGTACGGGACATTTGTTCTGAGAGGTGAGTTTCGGGCGTACTGAAACGTATTGAGGGAAGAAAGATAATGAGGATTGATTTAAAAACAATATGATGAGCCTCTGAGTTTGATACGATTCGTGGAATATTTGATAAATATACAGATGTAATAATGTGTGGTAGGGTGAAGTGTGGGTGTGAGACAAGTGAAGTGTGTGTAAATACGGCATAAAACAGATACGGTGGACGATTTACGCTATTATCAGCAGTACACGTATAATGAATATATTTTTTAAGACTATCATGCAAGATTAACAACATATTTAGGTTTGAGTAAAATAAGGAAATATGGAATTGAGGTGTCAAAGAATAGAGATGTCAATAGACTTCAAAACTAGTTATAAAACTCATGTTAGCATCGTTTGTATGTAAGGGGGTGTCTATTTAAGAACCGTTTAAGTAAAATAGAATATTTCTCACTCAATCTACCGGTGGGTGTTTTCGAAGCCACGACCGAAGCTGTCAATGGCTAATTTTTATAAATTATTCATCAAAAGACACCAAAACGTGACCTTCGTGGCAATACACTTATTTTAGGCACATTACTTGTATTGTATACATCAGAGAATAAATCAACGTCCTTCGGTCGACTCCCATAACAATCGGCATTGTATCGAAGACTATTTACGTTCACGTCGATACAAGGCAAGGTCAAGGAATGAACAAAGTCAATTATCATAAAAATAAAAGTCGATGGAGCATGCTGCTTTCTTTTAGTAAAAGCACTATAGAGTATGAACCACTACGTTCTAAATAGTACCTCAAATTATTAAAATAAAATGCTTTGCTAATAATTAACAATATGAGTGTAATTTTACATACATAACAACGAGTAAATACCTAATTAACTTGGAATTTTCTTTTAAAGAAATTTCTAATCCCAAAGTATTTCAAAGTTCGACTACTTTAAGTGCTTTAAAGTGTTAATAGAATCCAAGAATTAACAAACAAAATATTAAATAGAAGCATATATATATTATTAAAACTCCTTATAAAACATTAACCACCTCTCTCTATATAAATAAAATATTGACTTTCAAAATTAATTCAGCCACATAGAACGCTTTGAAATCAGTAAAGTGAACGTATATAAAGCCAAATAAGGTCGCAACACGATACGAATACGTAAAATTGTTTTGAGTTTGGCGCGGAATGAAAAATAATTATCGACCAGGTTAAATAAAATTATTTTTTATTTAGAAATGTGTTAATGTGCTACCTATAAATAAATAATTAGTATTAATTAAGAAATATAAGAATGAGTGTATAGACTCACCGACCCCTCATTCAAACCACTACAACGGTTTTGTGGGGCTCGGTTTATAAGTTATACCGCTATGTGAATATAAATAAATTATAAAAATAAAAAATAGTTTAGTGGAGAGTCTACCTTGATATTGAAGCAAAGAAATGTACCTTCATTATAATGGAAACAAACTTGTTAATTGCCGTCTAATTACGATTCAATTCATGTACGTAATACCATAAAGTAAAAGAGAGAATAAGGTAAATGCTAGAGACTAGGCCAAATACTAAAGGATAAATAGACATCGAGTTACCGCGTCCGTGTTGAAAAACTCACTTTTAAATAACCTTCATTTAAAGTACTTTTCGATCGCCAAACTACATCAATACAACCCCCGAAAACGGCCACCCGTTACCACTTCTTAGTACTGGATAGAAAAAACAGCGCAACAAACTACCCAGTAACACAATTAGTCTGTCAAAACTTGGAAAATTAAAGAAGTTAAACAACCAAGAAGCAGTGGCTCATAATGCTACAATACTCAGGCGTGACGTTTAAAATTTAATTGTACAACGTTAAAAACTCTTTTGAGTTTTCCGGGAAGTGTCTCCACGGTGACCTCATTTGGCTTAAAGTGATTTTAAGCGAAGGTTCCACAAAGCTATTATAAGCTGAGCGTAATAAGTGACACTTCCAAAATGTCGGTCTTATTCCCAAAATCCCAGATTACATTAGCGAAGCCCGGAAGGAAGCTGTCATGGTATCTTTTCCGTTGGCTGGTTTATTTGAAGCTTTCGTTTCTGGGCACTTACTTTTGAAAATTACTTGTTTTACTAAGACAGATCAATGATGAATAATATTATTAATTAGAACAAGTCTAGACACACTGAGTAGCATTTCATAGAACTAAATTTACGTCAGTAGCTTAGCTTACTTTTATATCAAAGTTATGTTCTAGAAATACACAGACTGTTTTAAAGTGTAATATATATATATAAATAAAATACCAATGTTAGTGTTTTACCTTGACCGTAAAGTCTATTAATCATCATGGTTACGTACTAACGCATTAATGATGCAGATACCAATTAAACGAAGAATACTCAATGGGAATGATGAAATAAACAAAAACCATGAAACAATGGAGGAAATAACATGACGTCTTGAAGTTTGTAGAGACATTTTCCATCATTCTCCCGCTAAACGCTGAATGTACGGGGCGATGTGAAAACTATGCAATAACCTGGACGTGTCATCATTTCTAACCAGATGCTATCTCTGTATAACAATAACTTTAAAAGCACATGTTTTGTGACAATGAAAATGAAATTGTTTAGGATACGATGGGACTGATATACTTTATACGTAAAAGACCCTGTAAATAAATAAAGAAAAAAAAAACTTTAAAATGAACTTTGAAATTTTTTGCCGTATTCAAATTGTTTTTTCGGTCTTCATATTAATTCTACACCATACATCAGGATATAATGAAAAGAATCGAAGTCATAATGCCCATTACACGTTTTAAATACAATTAGTAACTTCATAAAACATAACATCATATCGCCTGTATTCCCCGAAGGGGTAGGCAAAGGTGTACATAGTATAGTACACCCTCATTTCGCCAGTTATGTTTTAAGTCCCAATGTAATAGGAGGCGGGCCTAGTGCCATCAACCGGGCACAAATCCAGACTCCGTGCTGCTACTGGGAATGACCTAATGAAAAACCCAGTAACACTTTGCCCGACCCGGGATTCGAACCCAGGACCTCGTGCTCAGCAGACAGGCTTAGCAACCACTAGACCAACGAGGCAGTCACTTCAGTATCAGTGGGAAAGGGTCAAACAAAGTAAAAGCCAGCAACAAAATAGATCTTTCCCAAATGAAGTTAACACCATAACATAAAGAAAGTCGCCGTCCGTGTTGTGATTTAATTACGACAAATTATTTTATAATTCAATTACGTCTCTTCCCACTGTTCTGTGTTGTTGGATTTTACTTTCATGAATTATCTTGGAATTCAGTTTATGAATTAACAGGACGCTATTTACAAGTTTTTTTCTTTTTTCTGTTCTTTTTAGCAAATTCCAAAGTATTTTTTTATGATAATACTTTGAAATTTGTTATTATTATGTTACCGGTAGATGCAATTGGCAAGCTGTCATTCATTGTGGCGTTCTTAGGGGGAGGCCTTTGTTCAACAGTAGACATCTTCCGGCTGATGATAGTGAAGATGATGTTATGTAATATTTCAAACATTTTATGCGGATCCTACTATCCTTCCTACTTATATATATATTATATATAATATTATAAATGTGAAAGTTTGTGAGAATGGATGTGTGGATGTTTGTTACTCTTTCACGCATAAACGGCTGGACCGATTTGGTTGAAATTTGGTATGTAGATAGGTTATACCCTGGATTATTATATAGGCTACTTTTTATCCCGAAAAAATGTAGCGGGTAACACCGCGGGGCGCAGCTAGTGTAACATAATGTAAGCTTAATTTTTTTGTTATTGTTCATTTAAATTATTTACAAAAATCTTAAAACAGAACAGTTTACGTTGTGGAAGCGAGACGCCACGTAGTCCAAATCCTGTGTGTGTTTAAGCTAACTTATTTAGCGAGTTTGTGTTTTTCAGTTTTTTAACACATACTCAAATATATTGCTTAAAAAATATTTAATTATATCAATACACACTAAAAAAGTTCTGATACATTTACGTATTAGAAGCAGGCACACGTTTTCCCCATTAATCTTTTCTATTGATCAAAGCACTTACTTCCTATAGTGGCTATCCTTTATTACTTACTAACTTCGCCGCGCCTTGTTACCCACTACATTTATTTTGGGATACAAAGTAGCCTATGTGTTAATCCAGGGTGTCACCTACCCCCATATGAAATGTCATCGAAATCAGTCTAGCAGTTTGAGCGTGAAGAGGTAACAAACGCACAAACACACTCACAAACTTTCGCCTTTATAATATTAATATTTAGTGTGATAATATCCCACCCATAACCTTAATGTATGATCTTTTTTAAGTTCTGCAAAATATGTCACTATGAAGTACATTTCACAAAGTAAAACGATTTTGTAATGGTTCTCTGGTGGCATTAGTACTAGACTAGTACCAAAGTACTATTACAAAATAATTTCGACATTTTGCGCACTTAAATAAAAAGCGGTCGTCGGCAAAACGGATATTGAATGGAAATCCAGTGAGATAAGGTGCTGGGCCTAAATTATACACTTGGGGAGGAATTTTGATACATTTTATATACCTATTACTAGATTTAGAGAGTACTCCCAGTGCTCTCATAAAGAAGCCCGTCTCCGAGAAGGAAATGGCAAAAGCAGACGAAGATGGCTTTGTGAAGGTGCAAGGGAGGAAGCGCCGTCGCAGACCCAACAAGAACCGCTGCGGCACAGCTTCTGTGAAACCCGACACCACAGTGCGTGCTGCCCAGCCGAACACACCGGTGTACGTCTCCCGCCTGCACTACACCACTAAGGAGGAGGACATCGCTGATTACGTGCGCCAAAAGACGAAGTACAGGCCGAGGGTGCAGTTACTGGAGTCGCGCCGCAATGTAAATTTCAAGGCATTCGTGGTGCGAGTACCGAACTGTTTCCTGCCCCTCGTCATGGAAGAAGACTTTTGGCCGCAGGGCGTGGTGTTCCGTCGCTTCCGCGGATCAGTACCACAGGAGAGCACGAAGACAAGTGCAAAGTGAAGTGCTATTAACATAGTTTTAAGTTTTTTATTTACTAACACAATTTGTATTTAATCTATATATGTTAGTCTATAAGGTATATATCTATGGGCCATTGAAGCCTGAGATTAAATGATTTATTATTATTATTATTATTATAAATATATTCTCTTTATTTATTGATAGCAGAGTTATAAAATATAAGCCGCGAGCAAAAGCTAATATAAAAAGTACAGAGATTTAAATAAAAGGTACGAATGAAGCATGATATCTAGGTACTTACACCACCCATGAAAAATAATATTATACCTTCTCATTCATAAAAAAATTACAATTTAAACGTAGGAACTCCTTGGTATACTAAATCTATGTCTTAAACCATGGTCTAAATTATACCCGTCACTGTCGTTTGGATGTCAAAAAGTCGAAATGTCAATAGACTTAATACGGTTTAGTTAATGCCGGTATGATCCTCGTTTATAAATAAGAGGGATACAAAACAACTCTTCAAAGAGGATAACATACAGAATTAACATAATATCGCATTTCAAAACAAAACCTTTTTGGAATTAGATTTGAAACGGTTAATATGCAAAAGTTAACGCAGCGTTTAAGAGCCATTTCACATTTTTTGACAGTTTTCTGAATTTTCGGACGCGAAATTTACCATCTTAGGTAGTACTAAGGAATTTCTAAATACATGTAGAATGTAGACCAATCTTTCCCATTGTTACAAATAGAATTAGATTTTCAAAATATTATTTGATTGCTGTGTGGTGAGCTATTTCCCGCAACACGTTTTCTGAAAATCCATCGCAGAGCCATTTTCGGGCTTCAAATTCTACCATTTACATCAACAAATTTAAATGGAAAAAATACAGTAGGCATAGGACATATACTTTTGTTGTAACATACGGTGGAAAATTTTCGATTAATAACACTTTTAATTGATAAAAAAATAAATACTTAAACCGGTTTTCACGGTTTTATATAGTAATTTTATCGCGACTTTTTGGTTTAAATAAAGGTATTTATTACTTTTAAAATTATGCCACAATGAACTATGCTCTCTGGGAAATCTATTAATACAATGTTTTTTAATATTCCTTTATTTAATTAGATATAATACCATTTTCAATATCACTCAAAATCACAATAAATTACAATGCACAAACGTAGAACGATCAGTCGGGCCCGAGCGCCCTTAGAGGCAGGACCTGTGTCACTTTTTTCAAATTTTGAATTACGAAAATTCGTATTAAAAACCCATTTTTATACTACGACCACAACGTTTTCATTTTCTACGAATTATTTTCATCTGGTTTTGTTTATTATAAAATGTTATTAAATTCTTTTAAAATATTTTATTTGATTAATATTCAGCAACCATCCAATCAGATATTATATCTGATGACGTAAGTTTCTGTTTTGTAGCAGCACACTGAATTATAAGTTGTGCGAAAAATGTTGCCAAAAATGTTGTCCCCTCAATGCGCAAAGTAGTCCCAGCCAACGTTCATGCTAACCTGATTTCGGAAATTTTGCACAAACCTCACATCTTATCTACTTTCTACCCCCTGCTCGAGTTCGTCCTTATTTGCAATTATAAGCTCGGTAAGGGAAGGGGTGGCGCCGCTATTTACCTCCGTAACGATTCCACTGCATTCGAAACTGTATTATAATCGATAGGTTCATATTATGCACACCACATCATCATGGGAGATTTCAACACTTCCTTACTCCGCATACCTCCCAATCCTCCAAACTCCTGCACATAGTCGATTCTGCCAGCCTACTCGTCGTACTGCTTCAAGCCACTCACCACAACGATGTAGCTGAGCACACTCGGCTCGATTTCATTAATACCCCCAATCCTTCCCTGGTTTCCTCTCAAGGCCGACTCGTCACCGCTGGATTCTCTCACCACGACCTTATACTTTTATCGTATATCCTCAAACCTCATAAACCTAAGCTCAAGGTACTGTACAATGTACATGCACAGCTTCGCGCGAATCAATGTAAGCAAACTGAGTTCAGATGCTTCTCTAATCGACTGGAAACCTATGATGGAGGCTCCCGCGGTCGACGAAAAGGTTAGCGGTTTTAACCGGGAAATCATCGAGCTTTATGATATACACGCACCGGTTGAAAAGTTAAAGCTGAAGCGTCTACCTGCGCCATGGATTTTGAATGGTGTAAAGTTGGCCATAAAGCGTAGGGATCGCGCTTTTTGAAAATTCAAGAAAGATCGTGATGAGGCCTGGAATCTTTTCAAAGCTGCACGAAATCGGTATAATTAAGTAATATCCAATACCAAACGCCGCCATATTCTAAATTACATTTATTTATGTTCCACTTTTGCCGATCTCTGGAAGTTCCTTGAAACTCTCAGTATTGGCAAATCACAACTATTTGACCGGTTGAATTCCATTGATTTGGACGATCTCAATTCGCATGTCTTCACTAGCCCAACTTTAGACAAAATACCAAACCTCAGACACTTGCTTACGTCGATGGTCTCCCGCGTCTCTACATGAATCCCTTGCACATATCTCCAGTCACTGAGGAAGAAATCAAAAAGATCATCCTCCATCAAATCCATAGCGTTAGACTGTGATAACGTCTATCGCGGAATGATCGTCACAATAGTTGACCACCTTCTTCCAGCAATCACACACATAATATCGTGCTCCTTGGATACCGGATACTTCCCCTCCTTGTACCGCAAAGCTTTCGTTCACCTTTTACCTAAAATATCGAGCTCTTCTCTAACCAGTCACTTCCGACCAATCTCTATCCTTTCTTTCCTATATAAAGTGCTCGAGGCCTATGTCCATGAGAATATACGAAGAGTCAACCAAAATAACCTCTTGTCTCCCTTGCAGTCCGGTTGCAGGCCAGGCGATTGGCGACATTAAGGCAGGCATAGAAGATACTAAAGTTACAGCCCGAGTTGATTTTACCAATACCTTCAATATAGTCAATCGCGATATCCTCGTCTACATCCTATCCCATCTCTTGGCGTCTCCTAAAGCGCTGGAATAGATCCCTTACTTTTGGGAACGCCAGTGGTCGGTCCATGTGGAAGAGTCCTCTTCTTCCTGGTGCGAGCTAAAATCTGGCCTTCCACAAAGCGGTATTCTCCACCCATTGCTGTTTTCTATCTTTATTAACCTTATACGAGTAATCCAATCAGTTCGGTGTGTGTATTCCATATGCCGATAACTTGTAGCCTTACTCTGCTTCTGGGATTGATGATGTGTACTAGACAATGAGTGCAACCAACTGCGATCTTTAAGCTACAATGGACTGGTCCGAGAGATTTGGCATGGCGGCAATTCCGAATAAGTGCCAAGCAATCATACCTGGTAGGTCTAGGAGTTTGCGCAAACTACACGTGGCAATGCTGCCAGTCTTTTGGGCACGTTACCGGTTGACATCGATGGGGATGAATTTTTTGATGCTTTTTAACCTGTTATTTTTGTATATATTGTTTTTATCTTGTATTAGATTTAAGTTGTAAATAGTTATAATAGTTGAGATAATTAATTAATTATTGCTTTATGTATATACATGTATTGTTTTGTTTCATGTATGTATGTAACGTATTATATGTATGTTTATTATTTTGCGTATCGATATACGTCATCATCATCATCATCAGCCGGTAGACGTCCACTGTTAAAAGGCCTCTCCCTTAGAACGCTACAATAAACGACAGCTTGCCAATTGCATCTACCGCTTGGGCCGCAATTCTGACGATATCGTCGGTCCACCTGGTGGGAGGCCTGCCAACGCTGTCTTCCGGTTCGTTGTCACCACTCGAGAACCTTTCTTCCCAGCGGTTATCGGTCCTTCGACCGATATGACATGCCCATTGCCACTTCAACTTGCATATTCTTCGAGCTATGCCGGTGACTCTAGTTCTTTGGCGAATTTCCGTATTCCGGATCCTGTCGCGCAAAGAAACCCCGAGCATAGTTCTTTCCATAGCTCGTTGAGTGACTCTGAGCCTTTCCAAAAGGCCAACCGTTAGCGACCACGTCTCAGAGCCATACGTAATCACATCGCATGCATCGATATGTGCATCTACCTAATATTTGTCTCCATATCGCTCTAAAGTCGACTGGTAATAAATGCCTAAGGTAAAAGAATGCGATTCCGGCGGCTTCGAAAAAGTTTGCCCGCAACCTCACCAAATTAAACAGGGACAGAATCCGTAAAGTACTGGGTACAATTACGGGACACTGCCCCCTAAACAAACACCTGTTCACAATAGGTGTGACGAACAGCCCCCTATGCAGAGGCTGCATGGAGGCAGAAGAAACGCCACATCACGTGCTCCTAGAGTGCAGCAGTGTGGCCGATCAACGGGCCCGAATCCTCCAAGGTCCAGCATCACTACCGGAGGCTTGTAGCGACCTGAAAAGGCTGCTCGCCTTCTGGGATGATCTGGGGTGGTTGGAGTAAAAAGAAGAAAATTTTTATCACGCACAATGGCCCACTAAAAGAGGCTAAGTGCGGAAAATGCCCAGCAAAACCAAACCAAACCAAACCAAATGCCTAAGGTATTAAGTTCGCCTTTGTATATTTATTTTGAAAACTTTAAAATGGAGGAGGATATCAATTCGGATGTTTAAATATATTTTTTATGTATGTTCGGGCATAACTCCGCCATCTAAAGACGGATTTGCAAAATTCTTTTTTTGTTGGAAAGTAGTTTATTTCGAAATAGTCCCATTGAAATTTCATGTAGATCTGATGATGATCTTTGGAGATATGGAACTGAACTCCTTATAAAATCATAGCAGGACTGTCGTTACTACAGACTAACTAGACAAACTCGAAAGTTACTACAGACAAACTAGAAAGAAAGAGGGGGAGGTGGTGCCTTGTCCCCCCTTCTACCACTTTAATAGTATATATCGTGTGAGATATCGTTTGAGGGAGCATTTTGTAAGGATTTCAAATACTAATCCTCAAAATGTCTACGGCGGATGAATCCTAGGCATCACTAAAAATTGTGAAATAAAAAATATAAAAACCGCCTTAAAAAATAGGAACAAATAAATAATATGATCAAATTACTAATGAATTCAAAATATTTTCATAAATCTCGAATATAGGTATATTGTAATAACGATCAAGATTTTTTTGTCCGTCTCGTTTTTTGCGCTACACTGTTAGCATTATTTTTGTGTGGGTGTGTCACGCACACATGACAATTCTACCGAAATTCGAACGTCAAAATTTTGTGAAATGGCTCTTAATGCCGCCTTCATTTGCAAATTGATCAAATATTCTATTTCAGCCACCGTACTAATGAGCACGGGAAACCCTGCTCTCAAATTACATTTTGGTCATAGCTACTCGTACTTACTCAATGTTCTATACATTAGTATACAGAGTCATCAACAAATACGACATGTACATTGTCGAATGAGTACCTGAGATGTTATTAAGTTTCGCTGAAATAGCAATCTTTTGTTACAGTTACAAATTATTCATGTAAAATACCGGCTAGGTTGTCATGCTATATACACATATTATAATGCTGACTCCAAATACACATCAATATAAATTTCTCAAAGCCACACATTACCGTTGCTTCCGACAAAAAAAAACATCATATGTTGATTTATTAAAAAAATATAAACTGTCTACTTTAAGTAATAGACGCACATTTTTGGAAACTAAGTTTCTCTTTGATCTGTGTAATAACAAATATGATTGCTCAGAGTTAACTAACAAATTGTGTTATATAGTACCTAGAACTGTTATGCGGCGTGTAGCGCGCGGACGCCCGCTATTTGCAGTGTCCTCTTGTCGCACCAATGCGGGTGTCCGAGCGCCCCTACGACGTTTAGCAAAAAATTATAATACCCTTTTTTCAGAATTAGATTTATTTTCTTTGTCAGCTAACAAAATGCATAATGATCTGCTTAAAATGATCGAAAAACCAGATAATTAACCGCTTTTCATATTTGTATAAATATTACTAATAAAAGAACAAAATTTTAACCTGTTTGATAAATTGTATTGTTGTACTCGTGTCTTCCAAATTTAACTCGAATATGTAATTTATGGATTACGTAGTTAGTTACGCATTTATATACCTAGATAATAAGCTATTGTTAATCATATATAGTGTGTAATTGTTTGTTTTCCCTAATAAATAAAATAAAATAAAAATATTTATACCTTATTATATTTAAAATAAATAGGCAAGACTAGATGCCAATTCCAAGATGTTACTCCTCATAAACACTATCTTAATCAAACATTTTTCATTTTCAATAAATTCCCTTTGGAAAATACAGGTGTAGGTAAACTGTATTCAATTATATTTAAATTCGTGATCATTCACACATCGGTTGGCAGACGTTTATTAGAAAATACGCCACTGAGTATCGCAAAAAATACATTAATTACGTCACTCATGAAATCGTGACTTTCAGGGACTCCGAAACGATCGCACACACTTAATAAACATAGGTACAACGGTTTTAACGCAAGCTCGGGCTAACACCTGTAATTTTCGACATCCAATTAAAAGCGATATCGGTTTTCGCAGCGTTAGATGTTTTTTATTCTAAATTTAAATATTTTTATTACATCACGATATCATGGATCTTTAACAAAGTGATGATGCTAGATAGTTTGATCTCGGATACTTTGTCACACATTATATATCTAGGTTTATACCTCAGTAATGGTGCAGCAGGGTCTTAAAATGTTACAAAAAAATTCGGTCAAAAGACGTCTGGAGAAAGGGATGTGGAGTTCCTTTAACGAAAAGGGAAGATTTTCCAACCAGGCGGTGGTATGTCTCGTGAACCGCAGCGCCCCGCTTCTTGCTAGCAAATGCGATTACTTCGCTAGCGCGATGCAGGATTAGTAACGTCATGCGTCCTTCGACGTGTAGATGTCGCTACAAACGTTATATTAGTACGTGGAACATGACTAAATAAATGAAAAATAACAAAATTTTTAGTAAAGTTTCTCGTCCCTGGCAACTAGTCAGATATTCATACTTTACTGTTTACAAAAGCAACCGGACTATATACGAGATTAACCTTTATTTCCTTCTAACATTATCATAATAATATAACGAAATGTGCAACCATTTATTCACAGAAAAAAACAAGAAGCAGACTTTTAATAAAAATAAATTGCGTCTCCTATTAGGAATGAGTTGCTATGCCCGCGGCTCTTTCTGCAAGGAAAGTACTTTCTTAATAATTTGAAACTTTCTAAAGGATACATTCTTATAAGCTTTTAACTCAATGTTGAGCAATTTGTATTTTTTATTTATTTATTTATTTATTTATTTATTGCACTATGTAGTTTACAGAAAATAATACATATTATCATAACTAACATAGACCCTGTAAGGGTGTAGCAACACTCATTTTCGACAAAATAAGTAAACAGTGGTTTAAACTTAAGATTATAACTTTAAAATTATACCTTATTATTATGAATCTACTAACTATTACTAAATCTACTACCTAATGAACATATTTAATGCCATACATAGTATATATGATAATTAAACTTAAATAATAAAATAAAAATTTAAAACATTATAATACAATAAAATCTTGTATCTATTTACTTATTATAGGTAACCTTACACCTATTATTGCTATTTGAACAAGGTCCATATAATATATTATATTTTTTAAAACACTTAATTAAACAAAACATGTTATGTAATTAAAAATTGAGTAGCTTACAGATATATAGTCTTATATGTATTGACTTATTATACCTACTCAAAGTTTATCTTCCATAAATTCTTTAATGGAGTAGTAACATTTTTCTAACAGCATATTCCTTAACTTAATTTTAAATATATTTATTGTTTTTGTATCTTTTATACTATCAGGAAGTTTATTATAAATTTGGATACATCTATATTGGGGGCTATTTCTATACATTTCTATTCTTGGTACTGGTAATTCTAGTTTATTATTACGGCGTTTATTTTTTTGGAACTTGAACTGGTTTAAATTTTTCTTAACAAACATAGCTATTTCTAATATGTACATTGAAGGTAGGGTAAGTATTTTCTGTTTGATAAAGAAGGGTTTGCAGCTATCACGTGGCTTAATATTATATATTATACGTAGACATTTCTTTTGGGCGATGAATAGGTCATGAGCATCTGTACTGTGGCCCCACATAACAATGCCATAACGGAGCCAAGCATAAGCATATGCATAGTATACAGATAGTGCACATTTAATGTTAGTGTTGGTTTTAAGAACACTGAGCCCATATAGGAATTGGGATAATTTTATTTTCACTTTCTCAACATGTTTTTTCCAATTAAGGTGGGTGTCCAGAGTTAGTCCTAATAAAGTGAAATTATCTACTTCTTCTATGTTAATGTCTTGTGTTATAGTATTTAGATTAATATTTTGTTTTTGATAAGGTTTAAATTGGATTATTTTTGTTTTTTTAATATTTACTTCTAGATTATGGTTATGTAGCCAGGTTTTTACTGTATTATAGGTTTCTATTATGATATTATTGTCTATTTTATTAGCAGGTGTTTTAAATAGGATGGATATATCGTCGGCGAACATCACACATAGTTGATTGCATATTTTGGGCAGGTCGTTGATGTATATTAGGAAGAGAATACAACCGATAACACTTCCTTGGGGTATAGACCAATTTGTAGTTAATATTGTGGAGCGCACGTTTTGAAGTTCACTAGTATTATTATCTAGGTGTTCGATCTGCACATATTGTTGCCTGTCAGTTAGGTATGATTTTAACCATTCGTGTGCGGCGCCTCTGACGCCTACTCCCTCTAGTTTGGTAAGAAGTATTTCATGTGAGACTTTATCATAGGCTTTGGTCATATCGAGTAGGAGCCCTATAGCGTAGTTTTTATCTCTGATGTAGGTGAGGATTTCTTGTGTGTAGTGATATACGGCTTGGGTAGTTGAACGATTTTTCCGAAAACCGAATTGGTTGGTGTCAAGAATATTAAATTTCTCCAAGAATTTACACATACGGTTCGCCATAACCTTTTCATATATTTTTGAAAATGCGGGAAGTACAGCGATGGGTCTATAATGACTAGGGTCTTTAGGTTTGCCGTCTTTTTTTAGTATTGGTTTAATTAGAGCTATTTTTAATCGCGACGGGAATATTTTTTCTGAAATAGATTGGTTAATTAGGAATGTTAATGGGATGGTTAGTTCATTTGCACAAGTTTTAATTAATGTGGGGGGTAACTCATCAATGCCGCAGCTGTATTTGTTAGGCATGTTTATAATAATGTTATTAATTTCTTTTTCGGTGACAGGTTCTAGGAATATAGAGTTAATGGCTGGAGAGATGACTGGGTGGTTAATAGTTGAGCAGGGCATATTATTATTCCGTATTTGCGGTTTTCCTACTGATGTAAAATAGTTATTAAAAGTATTAGCAACGTCATATGGACATTGAATCATGGAGTTATTTATGTTTAATTTCAGGTTTTTTATTCGACTTTTACGACTTTGGGTGACTTTTTTTATTATACTCCACATGGTTTTAGTTTTATTTCGCGATTTTTCTACTTCATTTATGAAGTTATCTTTTTTTAGTTTTTTTATGCATTGTTTTAGGATACTTGAGAAGCGCTTGTAGTGTTTTTTTAGTGGCTTATTTTTTGTTTGGTTAACTAGTATTTTTAGAAGTCTTTTATGTTTAGTAGATATTTTAATTCCCTTTGTTATCCAATTATTATTATTCGTTTTATTATTCGCGATTTTAATACGTCTAATAGGTATAGTAGAGTTTAGGAGGTCCTTTAATTTTTCATCGAATATATTATAGTTCTTGTTAACATCGTTATTTAGTTGTAGGATGATTTCCCAATTTATTTTGCTTAATTCAGATTTAAATGGTAAAACATACTTTGAGTTATTTACTTGGCGTATATTTTTATATATTGGTTTTTCAGCCTGTGAGTAATGTGAAAAACTGTAAGTAACACATCTATGGTCAGATATTCCTTGGTCTTCAACGGATATTGAAAAATGTCTATTATTCGTAAAAATTAAGTCTATACAGGATGAAGACGTGGGGGTTTCCCTAGTGGGTTTGTCGACTATTTGATGAAGATTGTACTCAAACATTTTAGCTATTAGTTTTTTATAATGTTTAGAGCTTTCGTTAGCATTTATATTGAAGTCGCCTCCTATTATTATATGTTTTTTGTAGTGATGCGATTTTAGTTTGTTGAGTAATAATTCTATAAAGTTAAAAAATTGTTCTATGTTACGATCTGTCCTATATATATTAATTAGTAGTAGGTTAGGCTTTAATTCTACCGCGCAGCATTCGATGACATACTCTATAGACAAATCGTTGAGGTCAGGTTTTTCGGAGAATTGTGTTCCTGTCGGTAGTAAGATTGCAACGCCTCCTCCTCTCCGTTGCCGGCGGTTGAAGGCTGTAGCAAACTCGTAGCCGTTAACTTGAATGTAGGGACGTTGGGTTTCAGTTATCCAAGTTTCAGAGAGGCATACGGCACTGTATTTGTGTTCTTCTAGAAGGTTTTCAATGAGATGGATCTTGTTTTTTAAACTTTGTACATTTTGCATTATAATATTAACTTTAGTTTCGAAAGGGATAGTTTTTTGAACTCTTGGTGGTTTTATGAACATTATTGTTAACAGCCTGGTCTGCGTTCACAGTAGTGGCTTTTGAAATAGTAGTTATATCAACTGTCTCGTTCTTTTGTGTTAGGTAGTTATGTTCTTTTTCTTGTCTGTCACTCTCTTCATCTCTGTTGTATACTTGGCCGTTTATTATTAGCTTTTCATTTTTTATGATGGCATGATGTCCTTCTTTCCTTGCTTCACGGAGCATTTTTCTTAGTTCGTTGTGTTGTTGTAGAGCTTCGTTTTCTAGGTAATCGCCTATGGCTTATTTTTTTATATTTATTTTTATTTTTATACATACCTATTGTTTTTTTTAATTTATGCTAGAATTAAGTTGTAAAATATGTATTGCTTTCTTGTGTTGTAAAAATCTCTATTTTATAAAGTATTGCCACATAATAAAGGTTCCTAACTTTGTAAAACTGTGAATGAATTATTGTGCTGTAACAATGGTGCTATCCAGAGAGTTTCAGTTTCGGCGGCCTATCTCAAGCGTAAGCAAGAGATCTCGAGAGTAAGCAACTTCATAGGATATATTAATATGCTCAAGTGTGCGCAAACTCTGGTGCACTCTATATATACTCAGTGCTCGTATTTGTAGTTGACTGGGAAGATGAACTGACACGACCAGTAAAAGATCAGGTACAGGAACTACAGCTTAGTGAGCTCTCCGAAGCGTAAGTACAGTACGGTGGACCTTTCTTGGCGGTCCTGAAGTAAGTTTATTAGCTGCGCAGTAGACAATTTCGTTCCTAAAAGATCGATTGCGCAGCTAATCGACTAACTTCAGGATGGCCAATATACGTCGGCCGTATAGTACGGAGAAGCGTTGATGTGGGAAGAACGGTCAACCAAGGAGTAACCGCAAAAAGTGCTACTCAACCGTGCAGGTCGACTAATCTACGCAGTAGCTCTTCAGCTATAGTACTTTTATATGCATCTATATTAAGTAGTAGCTGTACTTAATTTAGATGCATATAAAAGTACTATAGGCAGCTGAATATAGATAGTAATTGCTATATTTGTAGTACGCATGCATTGCGTGCCCTTCATCTGTAAAAATAGACCTTCCTTTTTTATAACATTCATAGGAAAACTAAGCTTAGTAAACACAAGGCCACATTAAAGTCAGCAACGTTTTTTATTGTTTCATGTCTATAAACAAGATACAAATCATATTCACAATGTTGAGAAGTATTTTTGGAACTTTGTTGTTTTAGACATGATTCAAATGGGTTTTTCCTGTTTGTGTGCAAGAAGAGAATGTTTGAATTACAAGACTTTGATCATGTCAACCTGTTGTGTGGTAATAAGTTGAGTTAGTAAGTTTCTCAATCGGGGATAAAGTATAGCTCAGTGGCAAGAGAGCAATCGACTGCAGATCGATAGGTGTTCGGTTCAAAACGTGTCCTCTAATTCATCTTTTGTTGGCGGTAAAATGCTATTATAATCCCGCCTTCCGCCATGATAAGCGCAGGGCAGGCATTCTGAGGTTTTTAGTGGGTAGACCCTTCTAGATATTATTGGATTCATGGGGGAGAGTCCCATATACCCCCATCGTCTCTCAAAACGAGTCATTTTCCCCACGCGATTAAAATGATAAATAAAGTACGTTTCTCTGTTAAAATAAAGCATAAATTGTAAAAGGAAAGATAAAGTTAAATTGTTGTGTAAGCAATGATTCCTTAAAAACCTTTACTTCTTCAAATATAAATCTTCTAAGTAAACCTTCCATAATCCGACAAAATTGCTACTAAAAAAATGTTTGTAAAGTCTCAAATAGTTTGCGACATTTCCCCTTTTCGGCCCGTTCATAAAATTTTATAGCTAACCTGTGCCGCGTCTATTGAACTAGGGTTGTCAATAGAGACTGTCCAGATTAACAACCTTCAGACTTGAGAACGGCTGGTCCGATTTGGTTAATTTTGTGTTTTTTTTATTTGTAGAAGTCCAGAAGAAAAATGTTAGAAAGCAGTACGAATTTGATGGGTCAGCTAGTATTAAAATAAAGTAAATTAAATTGGAAAGTAATTTTATTTTAATCCGCTAGCTTAATCATAAAGTTACTCTTGTTACGCATGGTTTTGATGTCTGTCACACAAAATATTACCCACGATGTATAATGGCCAGATCTTTACTTTGAACACAAATACCTCGTTTTGTTATCATCTCTCACGCTTTCGTATTTTAATACTAATCCAAGTTACGTTTTCTCCTGGCTTCGCAAGCGCTTAATATTGAAACAATTGAAGGTTTCGTTCAAGCCGGCAGCCCTGATCCGCACCTTTTAATATTTGACGATGAACTAATACTTTCTGGAGTGGCTAGCGGCCCCTATCGGCTATGTATACCAAACTGTTCGATCGGTCAATGACAAAGTCTACTTTGATTGAATATGTTTGTTTCCAAAAGAAAAGAAAATCGAAGCTTTTTATTATTCTCGATTTTTTAATATTATAATAATAATAATAATAATAATATCATTTATTTTTAGGCTTCAATGGCCCATAGATATATACCTTACAGACTAACATATATAAATTAAATACAAATTGTGTTAGTAAATAAAAAACTTAAAACTATGTTAATAGCACTTCACTTTGCACTTGTCTTCGTGCTCTCCTGTGGTACTGGTCCGCGGAAGCGACGGAACACCACGCCCTGCGGCCAAAAGTCTTCTTCCATGACGAGGGGCAGGAAACAGTTCGGTACTCGCACCACGAATGCCTTGAAATTGACATTGCGGCGCGACTCCAGTAACTGCACCCTCGGCCTGTACTTCGTCTTTTGGCGCACGTACTCAGCGATGTCCTCCTCCTTAGTGGTGTAGTGCAGGCGGGAGACGTACACCGGTGTGTTCGGCTGGGCAGCACGCACTGTGGTGTTGGGTTTCACAGGAGCTGTGCCGCAGCGGTTCTTGTTGGGTCTGCGACGGCGCTTCCTCCCTTGCACCTTCACAAAGCCATCTTCGTCTACCTTTGCTATTTCCTTCTCGGAGACGGGCTTCTTTATGAGAGCACTGGGAGTACTCTCTAAAACACGCGCATAACTTTTTAATTGCGCTGGCGCTGCAGATCTTGTCAGCTGTACGACGTATTTGTCGGCGGGCGCGGGAGGCCCCGCGGGGACAGTAGCGAGCGGGCTGGGCGCGCGGGGTGCACACTCTGCTAGCTCAGCAATTTTCGGCGTTGACAGCGGCGACGACAAAACCGCTGACGCGAAACTGACCGCCGATGTATCAAGGGCAGCTCCGCGACGCGTGTTGACGTTCATTGCACCCGGTGTTGACCTAGTTTCTGTTACTGTGTTGCGCAAATCACTAAGTTCTTTCCGCAAGTCGGTAACAGTAACTTGGGATGCATCCAACCTTTGCTGTACTTCCGCTAGGCTAGCCTTGAGGACGACTATGTCCTTCAAAAGGCTGGTCACGTCGACGTGGTCGAAGGTTACGGGAGGGAGCTTGTTGAGGTCCCTCGCCACAAAAGTCGGCACGTCGTCTGGGTCGGTCTCCTTGAGCAGCGTGATGATGTTCAATATTTATCACGGGTATCTGCCCACGAAATCGTCTGCGTGGAAAACTGTTTTGTGTCTATTCTGGGATTAAAGTATTAAATGGTTCACCCTGAAGGTCATCATCATCATCAGCCAGACGACGCGCACTGTTTAATAAAGGTCTCCCCTTTAGGTAAAGGGAGGGGTTGCGACAATCCCCACACTTGGCAAGCAACATGAGGATCACAGTATTGGTGGTGAAGTTACATAAGTCGCTGTTGCCCATATTCTGGATTTTCCCTTAGTCGTCTCTTACGACTCCCACGGGAGGAAAGGGGGTGGTCAATTCTAGCCCGGATACCACCCGGCATGTATATATATTACCCTGAAGGTCCATTCTTAATATTGGAGAAATCAGATAGAGTTCCTAAATTTACTCCAGTAGAAACTTCTTGGTATACTAAATCTATGGTTTACCTCCTACGTACAAACAAATGTTGCCTCTATAGAAATGCGAAACGTACGTGATTGTTGCATTAAAAAATAAAACATTAACCAAAAGTAAACTAACATTTACAAAGCTCTGCATACCTAAATTACCTACATGTTTGTATAGGATAATGAAACTTTGAATTATCAAAAGTCATTTTAATATGAATGCACTGCTCATAATTATTTTCTCTTACTTACAAAATTATTCGCTCACCAGTTTATGAATATGTATCTGAAAATGATGGATTTACCATTCGATATTCAAAGGTCTACGGAATAAAGATTACAAGTAATACATTTTAAATGGACAATGCCAAGCTACTGCGTTAATTTATAAATGGGTTCCAACTGTTGATTAATATTACATCGATGTCCGTGCAGACGAGAGTTCTCTCAACCTCAGCCTTGCTTGCAAAGCGGCGGATATCCGTTAACCGAGGGAGTAGCTATAGATACCTACATATTGTATGTAGGGAGAGGGTCAGTATTCTGTGGGTGAACTGGCCAATAGAATCTTAATAGCATGTTGATCGAAGGAGATACTTTAATCTTTAATCTCCGATGGGGATCTGTTTCTTTTCAAGAGTATAGTTCCACGTTTTGTTGCTTTTGATAATGGTGTTCCATGTTATAGATGGCGAGACTATTGCCCTGCAGCTAGGGTTACTATATCTCAAATGTGTCTTGAGATTCCAGGATTTTCTTTGATCTCCTCACGATCGCGGCCGGATTTTGGACATCTTATGAATTTTAAATTTTCAAAGTAGATCATTCAGATTTTTTTTATTACAAATCATATAATAATCTTCTTTAAGGCTGTGTCAATTGAATGGCAAAAATAAAATCAACATTTAAACCAATGGAACCTTGCACGCACTACCCGCGCTACAAAGCTACGTTACGTTTGCGAGATAATTCAAGAAAATCCCAGTGTTTTGTATTGAAAATCAGGCTTTCTTTCTGGACTTTTAAATGTTCTATCTGAAAACCCTACCTGCAGCACGCTTATATTAGGTTCGTCGCTATAACATCTGCCTTTCCCTTTCTCCCTCATGTCTATCCACGAGGAGACTCTTGAATCCTGAAGTTCAGGTGCCTTACCGTGTGCATACATTACAGTCAAATCTTCGCTGTGAAAGCGAGACCCCGCTACGTGCAGTGTGGTGCGGTGTGGTTTCCACAGCGAAAAATGACCTGCAATGCAAGCTCATAGTACCTAACTCCGCAATTCACCTTTATATTATTTACTGTAGAATAATGACTTGATTCACTAACGATAATATTGGCTTTATTCGAATTATTTCCTTCATTTTCTAAACGAATAAAAATACCAGACTGTATATTGCCCCCAGCACGGCAAAGGACACGGGAAAATCAACTTCTTTTTTATTAATTTAATTATCTACAATCACTAACGTTGTTCCAATACTACACAACTTTTAAAAGGAGTTCTACTTTCAATCCTTGTCTATTTACTTTATCAATCTTGTCCACAGGTGGTGGTCGTTCAATAAGCTTCTATGTTAGTTTTAAATGTCTGCTGAGGAACTCGAAGCGGTCTCTAGGCGGTTCAGAAATAAAAAGTCGCTTACTTTGCTTATTTCTGCAGTAAATATTTATCGCCTTCCTACCCACAGTTAATACCTATCTGCGCTAAGGGATATGTTAAACACGAATAAGAAATAAGTTGTTTTATTATGAATTGGTTTTTAGGGAGATTTTGTTTTTAAGAGGGTTCACGCAGTTGTGTTGACTATTTGCTTAAATTTTGTCGGTTGTTTTAAATTATTTGATAAGAGTCAATGTTTAAATATCTACGTATATCATACGTATCGTACATCTACATATCATGTAAATAAGTCGGAATTACGCATAAGAAAGAGCATGAGTTTCATGAAGTTTTAGACAAATTGGTCGGAAGTTTCAAGGCACCACATTAATATTTTAAAGGCGAAAGTTTTTTGAGTGTTTGTTTGTATATTTGTTACTTCTTCACGCTCAAACGGCTGGACCAACTTTGATAAAATTTGGTATGGAGCTAACTGACACCTTGGATTAATACATAAACTTTCCTATCCCGAAAAGATGCAGCGGGTATCACAGCGGGAATTCCATTCATAATAACATGAGTTTTATAAAGCTTTATGAATATGTTAGACATATTAAACAGAAATTTCCATCAAGGTGAGTCGTTTATTGAATATCTATCCTGTAATGGCCATATGTGGAGTTATAATACTTATAATGCATCAGCTGCTTGCAATCTCACGCAGGTTGTAACCTCGTCGAAGCCAGCTGTCACACAAGTAGGAATTAGGTACTTGACGGAAAATTACTTTAGCCTTCAATTATATTGTAGTCAATAGATGTGAAGGCTATTGATGTGAAATTTACCTGATTAGCGCAGTGGCTAAGCGATTGGACTGCTGCGCTAAGGGTTGCGGGTTCGATTCCCGCACGGGGCATAACTTTGTGCGAACCACAGATGTTTGTCCCGAGTCTGGGTGTTTGTGTATGTGAATATTTCATGTTTGTGAAACGCACCTACGATACAGGAGAAATTCCTAGTGTGGGGCGACGTTTTTTAAAAAAACAAAAAAAAAAAAAAAAGAAATGCTTTTACGATTTACAACGTAAATATCGCATGTATAGTAGAAATCTTGTAGAAATATAGCTTATTTAATTATGATAGATATTGTGATGATGTGATTGGTGATATTGTAGGTTCCTTATCGGCCAATAACATAACATAATATCACGCCCGTGCTTCTTAAAGGGATAAGCAAAGGTGATACATCACATCCACATTTCACCAGTTCCGTTATAGGTCCCAATGTATTAGGGGGTAAGCGTATTACCATTAACCGGGCAGAAGTTCAGACACCGTGCTGCTACTGAGAAAAACCCAATAACAGTTTTGCCTCACCCAGGATCCAAACCTATGAAGCTGGATCCTTTTGTCCAGCAATCGCTCTTAGCGACCACTAGATCAACAAGGCAGACAAATGATATAGATAAACAATTTGAGATCTAATAGGGAATAAACGATACAGCCAGATACGTCAAAATTGAACATGACATTCCGTCGTTTCTCAAAATATTATTAAAAAATGTAACCAAGTATTTTAAATATGGAATCAAACGCCACATAATTCAGTGTTGTTACGGCATAAATGTTTTATACCTCATTTCCCCCGGGCAAGCATCCCTTTGTTTAGCGCAAAGTAAATATCTTTCGTGTTCCCCAAGTTAAATAACATAAACGTTATTGTTGTACAATTGTTCCAACTTTATACTTTCATGCGTGTGACGCTACCCTTATTGGCTGAAAGCGTAGCTATAAATCATAGTTTATAATATAATGATTTCAACTTTCTTTTGTTTACTTTCATATCTAATTATTCCAATAATTAGGTTTAGGGTGCAATTATAATTCGTTAAGTAATCGGAGTGCACAAATAACTTAACCAAGCCCTTATTATATGATTTATATTATGAGCGAAATGTGTGTGTAGGTACTTATTTTGTCCATAGGGGTAGGAGGCATAGCTGTAATTCTACGTCATCATCAGCCAAAAGACGTCCAGTGGTTTGCCATAATCCCCACACTTTGCAAGCGGCTTGGGGATCGCTGGATTGTTGGTAAAGTTACAGAAGACGCTGCTGCCCATCTTCTGGTTTTTTTTTTTTTTTTTTATTAGGATACGATGGGTCTGCCATGCATTTAATGTAAAAGACCCTAAAAAAAAAATGGAAATAAAAAAAAAAAAATCTTCTGGATTTTCCCTTAATCGCCTCTTACGACACCCACGGGAGGAAAGAGGGTGGTCAATTCTAGGCCAGATACTCCGCACTCAACTGTATTTCTGCCTTCCCCTTCTATAACGAACGTCAGTAAAAATATATAAAAATAGTGCATAGCCTAGACAGCTACCTTCGCTTACTCGGTAGGTAAGACGAAGTTTATCGCGGTACACGGTAAGGTGCAAATTGAAAAGAGTAAGAAACTTCGAGTGTAACGAAGGCTGATGCCCTTACTGCAACGTGATCGGGTTACAAAAGCTTTGAGCTATTTTTGTTGCAATAAACTATAGTTGATGAAAAACGAAGTAAGTTTAGAAAAGATACTGGAATTTCTAGAAGAGGAACGAATAAACCAAAAAATGTTGATGCTTAATATTTTTATTTCACAAATTTTACTAATTTTGAGCTCTCTGTCCCGACTGGGGTCATTAAGAGAGAGCCTGTTGCTGTTTATGAGGCAGTTTTTTTTCCTCCGTCAAGTGGTATGTCAAAGGAATATCACCTTAGTTTATGACTGGAATGAAACACAAGCATTTTAATCCGGTTAGTAACCCTTAGTGAAATTTAACGTAAAGAAAAGTAAATAACAAATTTTTAAAATACATACTTTGTAGAATGTAATTGTTACTTCACAAACAAGAAATGTTTATACTCTCTGCAGCTTGAATCTAACTTCACTACATGAGATTTCACCCGCACTATTTATATCGCAAATCCCAACTAAATGCGTTAGCTAGTTAAAGTTTAGTTACAGTGTACACCTGTAGCAATCAACAATGTTTTCGTTTGAAATTGAATCTGGCCCGAGCACAGAACACCGGTCCCTTTCAATTTGTCAGTAACCTACACTTCATGAAAATAAAATTACCCCACTGTGCGCTCCGAACATAAAAGCTCATACCCTTTCAACAAACGGTTTGTGTTCAATATCGTTTTAGTTTAATTCAATTGCAGCTGAGTTTGTGTTTCAGGAACAAATTAGTTTTATCAAAGCATTGGTATAAAGAGGAATGTTGAACGGTTAGACTGTTAAGCAGACTGTTAGATAATAAATAACAATAATAAATGTTGATTTAAAGCAACTTAAACACTT
Organism: Abrostola triplasia; assembly: GCA_946251915.1. Taxonomy (NCBI): domain Eukaryota; kingdom Metazoa; phylum Arthropoda; class Insecta; order Lepidoptera; family Noctuidae; genus Abrostola; species Abrostola triplasia. The sequence goes on along the minus strand of OX276432.1, from coordinate 3,830,570 downwards.
AGACAACATCTTCAGAGTAACAATAAAAGCAAAAAAAAATGGTAAACCTCGTTAAAACATAAATTATAGCTAAGAACCATCTCGATAACGTCTGCGTCAAACAAAAAACCGCATCATAATCGGTCCGTTCGGTTAGGAGCTACGATGCCTCAGACAGACACGTCATACTTATAACACCCCGTTTTTTTGCGTCGGGGATTACACAGGTCTCATTGAAAGTTGCAAATGCTAGACGAACAGAATTAATAATAAATGGCATATATTACAGTCAAAGTCGAAACAATCATCCCCATACATGAATTATTCTATATTCTTGTCTAGGACCCTAGGTAACCATATCATCACAATAAAGTGCCCAAAATCCTGAGGAATGGAGGATCCCTTTTTCCATTCCTCAACGCAAAAGCAGCAAACAGAAAATCTTAGGAATACACCTAAGATTCTCATAGAGTATTTTGTTCCACACTGCTCGGCAATGGCATCCCTTTCTTCTTCCAAAGCACTCTAACCTTCGCAGTTTCTGATCATCAGCCGGAAGACGTCCACTGTTGAACAAAGGCTTCCCCCTTAGAACAATGAACGACAGCTTGCCAATTACATCCACCGGTCAGTCCGCATATGTGGCGTATATTTAAATATCATAATTCTTCTGTCAATTGTTTACGTTACCTTTTCAAACAAAGACTCTTTGATAATAATTCCGAATAAAGCAAAGGCAATATTATGAAAAGATCGGAGGCCGTGAAATATTCATTTTGTTTTCATATAAAGATGGCTCGATTCTATATTCGTGGAATTGAATAATAACGTGTGGTCTGCGGTCAACATAATGGATTTTCACGTATCACTGGATATCAGATCAAATGAATAACGATTTAAGGTGAAAACAATAATATACCATCTATGACTTTTTGGGTAGCTGTATCAGTTTTAGTATTTCGTTTATTTACTTGGTTTATAAGGAATTGTAACTCAAACCTCCTAGAACCCTATAGATACTCCCATAGATCTTTTGGAACATGAAGTTTAGGTGGAAAAGTGTTTGTTCAGTGTCCGCATCTCTTCGTAGTTGCCATAAATTGTAAGTAAAATGTTACCATGAGAATTATTAAAAAAAATACAATTCTAAGTCTACAGCTTCAGGACAGTTTAAGTTGTGGAAGTGAGACACCGCTACGTGCAGTGTAATGCACTACATGTAGCGGTGTCTCGCTTCCACATCGTAAGCTGTCCTGCGTTAAGAGTTCATGGAAATGGTGATTGACATGTTTTTAATCTTACTAAAATATACTTTAAATAACTGGAAACAGCAGGTCATACAATTTGCACCTTACGTCTATAAACCGCTGAGTCGAGCTTGCTTAAATCAGAAATATTAATCCCATATGTTCCGCCGGTTGCGGCCGGGTCACTAATTACTGAGGCTGTACCAAACCTCAATATTGCTTTTACTAGAGAAGGGGTCACCAAAATAATTAAATAAGTCACACTTTCAACATACTCGAGGCCTCTTATCCAACGGCCTAGTCGTTAAGCCTGTATTTGAGTAAGGACAATTGAGTTAACAATTATTAGCTCTAGCCTGTCGGACTCAATAACATTAAGAACTTGTTAGCCTGATTGGCGCAGTGGCTAAGCGATTGGACTGCTTCGCTAAAGGTTGTGAGTTCGATTACGCACGGGACAAAAAAAATGTAATTTGCAGATTTTTGTCTTGAGTTTGGATTTGTGTATGTGATATTTCATGTTTGTGGAAGGCACTCACGGTACAAGAAATTATTCTAAAAATGGACGACGTTTTTTTTTAAATCTTGTATTTTAGACAACATTCACTGAATGAGGTAAAGGTATAATAAATATGAGTACCAGATATTATACTTTCGGATCTTTGTTTTTCATAGCCTATATTGTTTAACTGCTGTACATATGTTAATTAACAAAAGTCTTCTGCAGTACTTTTCATATTATTTCTATGTGATTACCGATCGTGTGGTTTTGATCCGTCACTGGACCGCCGAGCTCGGTATCACTGGTTTGTGGTCAGGTTGATATCCTGACCAAACAAATACAGACATGAATTTGAAAATGTGATAACCAATATGCAGAATCCGCTATCAGTTTTCGATGTTTCTAGCCTTAGCACAAAAAAAATATGTTAGCCAACTACTAAAAAAAACTTAAAGAAAGAACCTTTCTAATAAATATCCTGAAGCATAATAAAACTAATAGATACGAAATAATTTTAGAGTCCAAGGAAGATACTTTTAGATCTAGACACACGGTAGTGTATCCGCCAAGTTTGTGAAGCAAAAAGTTGACAAACTAGTACAGAATAATACAGACATGAATTCCCTATAGCGCACTTATAGCCATCACACCAATATGGACTAAAAAAGATTTAGTTTGATCCTCATAGTTCGTTGACAAAGAACTTCATTCCAAATCTTCGGAAAATACACTGCTGTTGCTAGAAGAAATTAATATTTTTTTTTATAATTTAATTTATTTATTCAAGTGACCATGACTCATTTTGTTAGTAATACTTAATATCTATGTTAATAACTATAATATAATAATACTGGTCGATACCTAGCTCACTGCCGCTTCATTCCATGTGAAATGGCACAGCAGTGAACCAGGTAAGGACAGTCTAGCCTCATCGCAATCATACTTAGGATGCTGTTGGAGCTAGCCTGCACTCTGCGCACCAGAGAGGCGCATCTTTTACGCATCGTTGAATAAAAACAGTCTACGTGAGCATCTGCGAACATTCCCGATGCGCTACAGAAGCGAGGCAGCCCCACCAGCACCCTAAACGCGTTATTGTATTGCACACGGAGAGCGCTGTACGCTCCTCGAGTATATCTAGCCCATAGGCTGCACGTGTAGAAGGTTGTACAGTAAGCACGGAAGAGCGTAATCTTTACCTTAAGTGAACAGCGCGCAAACCTACGGGCCAGCATGTTCGCTCTAACGGACAACGCTCTCCGCTCTCGTGCAATGTCTGTATCATCCTTGAGGTCGGGGGTCAGTATATGACCAAGATACTTAAATTTAAATACCCTCTGTAATGACATCCCGTTGAGGATGACAGGCGGTACTCTCGCTGGACTCTTACCCCCGGCCTCAAAAACCATAAATTCAGACTTTTTACAGTTGTAAGTGAGGCCATGTGACTTCGCGTACTCTTCACATTTACTAACTAACCTTCTTAGGCCACAGACTGACGCACTCAGCAGCACCATGTCATCTGCGTAGCTGATATTGTTGACACAGATACCATCTATAAAACAGCCGACCCTGGTACTACTAAGCTCGCCGATCAGCTCATTCACATATAGGTTAAAGAGCGTTGGTGAGCTCAACCCTCCCTGCCTCACCCCGCACTCCAACCCATATGGATGAGACAAAGCCCCAGCCCATCGCACATGATTGATCTGATTTCCATACCAAAACTTAAGGATGTTAATAATTTCCGTTGGTAACTTGGATTCTTCTAACTTTTTCCACAACCTATCATAGGAGACCAGATCAAAAGCCTTAGATAGGTCGAGAAAGCACGCATAAATAGGTGTACCGCGCTGTGTATAATACGTGACAGCCTGCTTAAGACACAACACTGCACTCTCCGTTGACAGCCCAGGTCGAAAACCGAACTGGTTATCGTGAACTTTTATACACCTGTTTAATTGCGCATTAAGCAAGCCGTCAAATACTTTTGATATCACCGTAGCTAGTGATATGGGCCTATAGTTACCTGTGTCCGAGATGTCGCCAGTCTTGTTTTTAGTTATGGGCACTACTAATGTCTGAATCATCTCGCCCGGCAAGTAACTATGGCCCACACAGAAGCTGTACAACATGGACTCTCGGTAGGTGTGGACCTGCGTATCGGAGGTGCTCGATGCTGAGTCCGTCATGCCCCGGGGATTTTCCTTTTGACATGCGTCTTATAATCTGAGCAATATCTTTCCCTTTAAATTTGACCCCCAATTCGAGACCTGACTCAACATCGATCACAGACCTTGATTGTCCTAAAGGGGATTTCACAACAAAGATATCCTTAAACAGGTTGGCAATATCCTCTGGCTCATACATGCCGCCGACACTCACAGGGATACCCGGTTTATTTTGCATTTTCTTAGTCTGCTTCCAAAAACCACGAAAATCATTTTTAGAATGGTGCGAGGCCAGATTGTCCATTTTTACTTGGTCCTCATGACTCTGACACCATTTAAGTCTCGATTTAAAGACTTTCCTAGTTTCACACATCTCCTTATATGCCTGGCCAACAGTAGGTTTACCACTCCGGACCCACAACAAAAACTTTTCCTTAGCCACCCTGTGTGCCCCAGCGACATGCTTGTTCCAGCCTACAACCATACTTCCAGAACACCTATTGCCACCCTCTCGACCCATCACCGCTGCACTTTTAAGTGCATGTATGATGTCTGAGTACAACTTGTCTATAACAATTTTGTGCCTATCGTCAATACATGTCCTATCACAACACGTCGCCAGTTCGTGTGGAAAGTCGATCAGTCTCAATCTATCATGACATTCATTTTGATAAAATTCTATCTGATTTTTACTTCTCTCCCCCCACACAAACTTGCTCGAGTTAGTCCCTGACATACATTTTTTGGGCACAATTAACTCTAGACTACATTCCACTACCAGTGGGAAGTGGTCAGACCATAGTACATCATATAAAATATATACATTTTTAATAGACTTAACAGCTGCTTCTGTTACTAAACAATGGTCGAGCCATCTTTTCGACCCATAAACCTCACTTATAAATGTGTGTGTGTTCGACGACACACCTAACATGTCCGTATCAATACACGTCCATTTCTGTTCTATACAAAACGCGGAAAGTTCTTTATAAAATAGTTCATTTGGGTGCGCATTATAATCTCCTAATATGTACACATCGTTTATATTAGAATTGTCAATAATAGCACTCACCGAGCTTAATGTGTCCGAAGAGGTCAAACTAATCATTAACTTGATATAAGTAGGTACCATAATAACCTTACTAAGTATTGCCTTCACGTGTCATTTCCGGCGGATGTTTACAGGGCCACACCCGTATCTCGTTAACAAGCTACAACATCCCGTAAATTGTTTGTTACGAAAATATAGACATCCAATTATTTGCCGGAAACGCCTCTTCTTTTAACAGAAATAATATAATAGGAAAAGACAAAATAATTGGAATATTCCAACACATTGGAAAAGTAAAATGCGAAACATTTGAATCACTATAAATCTACAACACTAAACAGGGCTTAAAGTTGTTACCACCAACCACTATCCCTAATCGTCTTTAAACAGATGCAAAGACCAATTATTATCAGATTGTTAACAGCCATAGCTATGAATACAAAAACATCCACAAACAAATCTTCATATTAACAACAAAGTATCAAACTCATTTCAACAAAGCTTTGAAATTCCATTTTTAATCAGGGCAAAGAGCATACGTCCCACGTACAGTCGCATAAAAAGTGCTTGTAAATAACTCATATGGCCGGCTGACCGTTACTGTGCTGAAATCTAAATTTCCACTGGCGACCACAAAGGTACAGTCGAATAAAAAGTAACTTTTAATGAATGAATTGTGTCCGCGGCTCCGCGCCCAGAACTTGCTAATGAACACGTGGACAATAAATCACTGTGTTATATTGCATTAGCTTGCTTTAGAGCACGTGGTCACGTGTTTTTAAATCGTTCTACTGTTTTACGTGAATGTTGTCCATTTATTGGTGTCATTTTGGGGATGAAAAGTTTTTGCATGTAGTAGTAGTAGTGATAAATCTTTTACCTCCAAACAAACTTTCATCCAAAAAGGTTTTAATTCGTTTTACATATTATGATGATGTAGAGTTAGACTGCCTGTAGGTCCCTTAAATGGCTTTACACACCGTTAAAATCTCTTAGGTGTGCCGGTTTCCTCACGATGTTTTCCATCATCGTTTTAGCAACTGATAACAAATTTATAATACGTACATGAATTCAACAAGAAATTGGTGCGTGCAGTGGTTCAAACTTGCGACCTTTGACTTGGCTATCATTGCTTTACATAATGTAATACATGTACAATAAGTTTCATGGTACAAAGTAAAGCCAGTAGGTGATGTTATCAGTTAAACAGTTTTACTTATTCAAACTAAGACAATATTGGCAGAAAATAGACTAACAGAAAACATATAAGTTAACAAGTTATGCCTATTCTTTATACTACCATAAAACTTGTTATATTCGAAGCAGTATCTGCAGGTTTCCTGTATACAACATAAAATATTACATGTCTGTTTTGAGCATAATCTTTCTTGGCAATATTTTCTTTCATAACATCTTTCTCATATTATACATAAACCGGGAGTAACAGAAATAACATTAACTGGTCGTTACCTAACATTAGTACCGCCAAACATTTAATATCACAACAGTTTACGTGTATATTTCGGACACTACGTCACATCCTCTCTCGTCAGTTGCGCACTTCCTTATACAATTTGCGAAAAATTCTTGGAAAATGGAAGAAGTAATTCGTCACTAACCAGGTTATATCTCATGTTTTGTTCTGAGTTTACGGTTTCTCCTGGACCTGTTTTGGGTCGTGTGTTCTTCGTCGTAGAAGCGGTATGGCCCAATTTAAACATAACATAACCGCACGCCTGTATTCCCCGAAGGGGTAGGCAGAGGTGCACATACAGTACACCCACATTTCGCCAGTTATGTTTTTTAGGTCCCAATGTTATAGGGGGCGAGCCTATTGCCATCAACCGGGCTCAAATCCAGACTCCGAGCTGCCACTGAGAATTGCCTAATGGAAAAACCCAATAACACTTTGCCCGGCCCGGGATTCGAACCCAGGACCTCGTGCTCAGCAGTCACGCTTAGCGACCACTAGACCAACGAGGCAGTCTTTACTTAAGTATCTACTGAAAATCGATGACGTTCTCTACTTGCATGCTGATATTAAGAAAAAATATAATGATTATAACACACAAGCCTTAGAGAAGCATTTAGGAAATACTTCTAGCTAAATTCACCAATACATAAGTACAGTTAGCATCATCAGTATCTAGCTAAACATTATTTTTTAACGAATCACAGTTTATAGCTAGTTCCACTTCTTATACAGTTAAAAGTCTTAAAAACTCTCAGATAATTATTTCGATGTTTGTATAATTTTAAGCAATAACTCGAATTGATGTTGTTTTTTTTCAATTATTTGTCATACAATTTCTTAACTTGCTAACCTACCTATGATGCTGTCTCTACAAACAATCTCGTCTTTAATCCTCGAAGAAGGCAAAGGTGTCCTCCTATATCAGGAGTAGATACACGTACGTATATACACCCGCATTTCTACTAGAATAATTTTACAATAATGTCAAGAATCAGTACCGAGGGTCGATGTTACACGACCCGTTCGTAGTAGACGGAGGACGTAGGAGTTACTCCTTTGTATTCCAACACCATTCGTATTCCAGTGAAAGTTTCCACGTTATTTGCTACGTAATTTGGGCAGTTGTCCCGGCTAGAAACATTGGCGAAACTCGCACTCGTTTGAAGGTACTTGTGTCTTACGTGTACTGTCGTCTTACGTGTAAAGCACGTTATCACGTAGGAAGGCGACTCGTCGCATAATATTGGCAAAAGCTATTTTTATTGTCGCTTTTATAGTTTCATATTGACGGTTACGTAGTTCTTGTAATAAAACGTCTGTAGCCGTTTGACTGACGGTCACATTGTTATAAAATCTGTTTTTATTGAAGGCTAATAAAGTTAGTTCGTAGGTAGAAATTGGTCGGTAGGTTAACCAGCTATATAATTAAATACTATGCTGAGTTGGTAGCCTTTTTTGGTGGTATGCTGAAAGCACTTTAATTTTTGTTTATTCTATTTTTCATTTGTTATTTAATGTGTTAGATTATAAGCCATTTTATAATAAGATTTTAAACCTTAGACTAAACTAATACCTATTATGTCACGAGTTTATTGAACATGACCCTTGTAAAGCCTTTTATGGATGAAAACGTATTGTATCGAAATTATTTATATTTTCTCCTTTAAAAACTTTGTTCAGGACTAGCAATTTTGCAAGATGTAATGGTGGGACCGTGAACGTAGAATTCAAAAACAGATATAATAGGTACTGACTATAATCTAATCCTCAGAGTTATTAAATTCATTAACTTCATTAATGACGACAATTTCCTGTAGCGGTGTTCAATACGGTGCAGTCTGTTAGATTGGATTCGTAAGTTATGGTCAGCTCGGAATTCAATTCAACAACTTTGTTATGCAGCTTGCGGTCCAATCACCGCAGTTGTTGACCACAATTTGTATTTAAACAATAACGTTACTGACAGCGGCGAGGAACAATATTTTAATGCTATTGTGGACTGTTCTATGGGTTATTTCTCATTTTTATTTCTAATTTGATTATCAAGTGTAAAAGTAGTACGTAGTCTAAAAATATATATTTTAATTAAAAGACTTAAAAAAGTAATCTTAATTTACCTATAGATGCTTTTGGTATATATTCTATAATATTACATTTATTACTATGGATACCATCGTAATTTTCTCTTATAGTACCGCTACATTGTTTAGAAATATGTTCTCCTATGGCGAACGGTTTTATTTTCACACACACCTAGATCAGGTACGTTGTACCAAACTGGCCGTGCGGGCATCAAACTGCAGTTCTGTAGGTACACGAAAGGCCAAAAATAGCCACTCAGCCAATCAGCTAGTCGATTGTTAAACATAAAAACTTTTTAGTGACATAACTTTGACATCTATGGAACGAAACTTTTCGTTCGTTCGTTCTCATTCATTATAACCTAGACCGCGAAAGTCCCTTCAGAATGAATTGACATTAAAACTTCTAGCAATCTTGCGCTGTACATTTTAATAGCGTACTATGTACACAATAGAGTAACTTATTCACTAACAAGTCAAAAATTCATGAGTATTCAAGATTCATGTTTCAGTCTGAGCAATGGCGGGAAGAAAACGTCACGACAAATATTTAATGAAATTAGTTTCTCTCGTTTAGGAAAAACAAATGCAACCTGTATTTTTCACTGCAATGTTGTAATAAAGGTAGATTTTATATTTTACTTATTAAAGAATTACTTTTGCATAGATAAAAAGAAGAGACTTTCTCCCGCATGATCATAAAAAATTACAATTTCAAACCACGGACTAAATTATACCAGTCACTGTCGCTTACATTTTAAAGAATAGAGATGTCAATAGAGTAAATACGGGGTTTAGTTAATGCTGGTATGATCCTGGTTTATAAATAAGAGAGAGGGCGTATATATATACTTTTTTTTAAACGTCACCCCACACTAGGAATTTCTCCTGTATTGTGGGTGCGTTTCACAAGCATGAAATATCACATACTCAAACACCTAGCCACTGCACCAATCAGGTCGTCAATATTTGTAAGATAAACTAGGTAAGTATTGGATCCAGATGTAATTCTGTGTTATTTCTCTTTTCTTTGAATAAATCCAAAGATCAAAATGGTCATATAATAGAAAATAAACTTCCCATGTCGTTTTACGTTCCATGCATGATTCTAACTTCTCTATAGAATGTTAACTCAGTGCAAATCCCTTGCAGCGAGTGCATCAACCTGACACAATGCAAACAGCCCTCAGCGGGCCGTATCGGGCCGCATCGGGTCGTACCGGGCCGCAACGGGCCGTGACGCCTTTGTGCTCACTGCAACACGACGCCCGCGGGGCGGACTCCTGTGTCCGCTTTGACTAAAGGACTGCTTACATTTACACGTATCAATGGATGTTGAAAAAAGTAAAATTTTACGATAAGATATTATTTAAGTAATGACCTTTTGACAAACCTTAGTTAACTTTTAGAAAAACTTTATCATTTTAAATCATTACGCCACGTAACTTGGAAGACTTTTTACTTGAGTAAACTCACATCAACTCTCTGATTTTTCCGTGTATTTTTTTTTATAAAGCGTTGCCCCACACTAGGCATTTCTCCTGTGTCGTGGGTACATTTCACCAGCATCAAAGATCACATACACACAGACTCGGGACAAACATCTGCGGTTCGCACAAATTGTTTGTCTAGCGCAGCAGTCCAATCAGGCTGCTGTCAAGATCGTCGCAGTCTATCAACCTAATCAAAAATTTCAATTAGAATTTATAATAGGCGTTTTGGATAAGACTTGCAGGAGCTTCCAGTAAATATCAGATTAAGGTGTCAAGTCCACTAGTATTTGCCTGAAATATATTTCAGAAACAACAAGCGCACTTCCAAAAGTATCCAGTTACCGCCCAACTACACTTGGCCTACAAAAGTTTCCACTGTCAGTTATCACAATAACTTTGCCACGTCAGCTGTGTACCAAACAACGAAAACTGAAATGCATTCAGCGCTCAACTTTCCGAATTATAATGGAAAGTACTGCCCCCTTACCATGAATTCTTACAGGATAATTTCCGTTGTCGAAGCGAGGCGCTTAACTACACTGCACGTGGCGGCGCGGCCGGCGGCGGCGTACCGCTTCCACAACGGACAATATCCTGCTTTAACAGTTCATGGTAAGGGGGCTGGAGTATACTCCTGCAGCTGTGCCCCTATGGCGAAGGTACCATGAATAGAATAGAATGTAGCGATAAGCGATAAGCGATAGCGATAAGCGCGACTGCTGAGCACGAGGGCTTGAGTTCGAATCCCGGGTCGGGCAAAATGTTACTGGGTTTTTCCATTAGGTAATTCTCAGCGGCAGCACGGAGTCTGGATTTGTGCCCGGTTGATGGCAATAGGCTCGCCCCCGTCCCATTGGGACCTAGAAACATAACTGGCGAAATGTGGGTGTACTATATGTGCACCTCTGCCTACCCCTTCGGGGAATATAGGCGCGATGTTATGTATATTCACGAATAGGTATAATCGTAGTACCTATATAAATTGTTTTGGCGTTTAGAGCCAGGAGCAGGAGGCTTATGTCCAGCAATGGGTCACATAAAAGCTGAAGATGATGACAAACTGTTTTTGTACTGATTTCCACGTGTCTCGAGTGAACTCTGGTTGCGCAATAGCGCTAAGTCAATCCCATCGGATAATCAACGCGTGTGCTGTACGTATTTCCCCATGGGATCAAGGAAAGAGTTACTGGGCACGTGCCGATACTAATGGATATTATTAGACATACATATGTATACATATATCTACATGAGTTCCGCTTTCTTTCTTTCCAGTATTTGTCACCTAGATATACACCTCATCACCTCACTAGATCAACGAGGCAGTCAATACCATATTATAAATCTAGCTGCGGTCCGCGATGTGTGTTACCCGTTGCATTTTTTTGGGACAAAAAGTAGCCTATGTGTTAATATACCAAATTTTACCAATATCGGTCCAGCCGTTTGAGCGCGAAGAGGTAACAAGCACACTCACAATCTTTCGCGGAAAAATATTAAAAAATAAATATTAATGTGATAATAAGGACCTGTTTATTCTGGGATGCCCAACTAGTTTGGTTCGCCACTCCACCACGTCACCACCTCATGAATAAGGAGTAAACACGTGAGTAAAACTAGTAAATATGTATTGACAACACTCACGATAGTTATAGGTAATAGTATTGTATTGTGTAGGACCAAATAGCCATCGAAAATGGATCGATATGCGAGGTTAAGTCGTACCAAAAATACATGACCTTTGTTTTCCTAAGTGGCCCTTCCTTCAAGGTGTTAGACCATCGATCTGTCAAACAGGTGACAACCCCACATATAACATTTATAATTTCCCGAAGTTTCCTCGTAAACAAGGTAAAAATTGCAGTCGGACTTGGATCGAATCGGAAGTTATAATAATTTAATATGTTTCTAATGGTAATACAAAAACATATTTTTTCGTCGGTGGAAAGACCTAACCCTAAAGACTACACTTTTTCCGTAATTGCAGTTTTATACCTTGAAATACCCCATCTCATACTGTGGCCGAGAAGAAAAAAAACAAACCGAACCTTAGAAGAAATTGAGACAAAATAATATTACCATAACAAGGATCAAGTCACATATACCGCATACTATTAGTTTTTATATTAGTAGATTGTAGTCATCAATATTAGCGTAGAATTTTGATCCTTAATAAGTTTAGTTTTAATTATTTAACCTTCGTAAGCGTGTCTGCTGATGGCTAAAGATTGGCTTTATCATGAAAATTCATTTTCATTTACAGCATAACCCAAATATAGTAAAGAATATTAAAAAAAGTATATCTAAAAAAAATATATCTCAAAATTAAATTCTATGCCAGAAAACGTATGATTGATACAATACTGTATACAAAGAACCTCTTTGTATGATACTCTAGAGTACGAAGCCATACAAAACAATAGATATTGTTACATATTGGCACGCTGTTATCAACTTCTACGTACTTTATATTGATAAAAAAAACCATGAAACTTTCTATTGTACACCATTTTATTGTTTCGATAAAGAAAAGGCTATATTTATTTTTAATTTATTAAAATAGCCAACATTAAGAATGTGTGTGTTAACAGGCTCACGGTCTGTATGTGTGTACTATAACCGATATCCGTAATTAAGCGCATCAACGCGGAGCATAATTAACGAACGGGAGACATCAACACCTGTGTAGGCTAGCCCTATGTAGACAAGTGTATCAGGTTTATACCGACATCGCAGGCGTAAGGTTATACTATTGTTCATTGCAGGATACCAAAGCCAGTCATAATCACACCTCAATGGGTTCCTATTACGTTTTTGAGTTCCAATTACAGTTTTTGAACATTAACTTGACCTTGTTTTTTTAGAAATACCCGTAGGTACTGCCATTTTTGACATGAGCCGAATAAAAGAAAACTGTTCGGTATACTATTCAAATTGTTGAGAAAAGATTTTGAGACAGGAGACTAAATCTTTTTTTAAACTAGCTTCCACTCACGATTTAGTCCGCATATATTTCGAATTTTATACTGCCTATATGCTTTCGTAATTCAAAAATATTTTCTAATCCGAGCTAGTAGTTCCTGAGATGAGTTTAATTAGTATTTATATATGCAATTCGTTTAATAGCAGACGTACAAATATGAACTTAACATATTCCACAGTTTTCAAGTTCCATAATAAACACACTTATACTAAAGACGTTCATAAATAATGTCTTCACCACAAGTTGCAAGACCTCTATACTAACATGACAACGTTCGTTGCCCGCTGTGATAGCAACAGTACGCTACTAATTCATTTACTTGTCAATTAAATGTGCTGCAAGCAGGTACCACGTCAATAAGTGAGACAACTTGGAGTGCTCCTATTAAGACGCACCTGCCTTGTTTATGGAACAACTGAATAATATTGTTAGTGGTATAGAGGAGCAAGTAATTTAATTATGAAAAATTGCATTGAGAATAGAATTCTAAGAGTCATCATTTTTTTTGGTGGCATGGTTGCTGGGTCATTCAGAAGCGTGTCGCGTTACAATCCTGTTAATAATTAGGGATAGTTTAAAAAAAAAGGATTTCGGAAATTAATATATAGCTGTCAAAAAAACTGGTCGTGGTTGAAACAAAAGGAGGTTACACCAGCATGAACAATAATCATCACAAAGTTCGTGTGACAAAGACAGTGTTTATCAGTGAAATTTGTCGATCAGTAGCTTTTTATTTCCCTAAGATTTGTCCAGTTCTTTTTTCTTACTTAGATTTTTACGCCCATCGCTTTTAGTATGCCATCTGATCAGCTAATGGCCTGCATTAAAATCTTCTAGACCCACACTCGTAAAGCACATTTATGTGTTAAAAATAAAACGTTAGCGTATATCGATTATATTTCTTATGAGATGTAAAACAATAGGATAAATATTTTATTATCTCTTTCATCGTTCTTATGAACTCTTTCTTCTGCAACTGAATTTCCATAAAAGTATATCAAACACCTCATAACACAATATCGTCGTGGAGCTTAACAATCTAAGTGTTAACCTCATAAATATATTTACAGCTAAAGAGAAGCATAAATATTTAAATAAGAATTCTTATTCTTGATAAGACGTAATAAAAATGCGAGATATTTTATACGTTTTAAAAGCGAGGGCGGCCATTAAGAGCGATTTTCTTCCACGACCCAAATGGCACTTCGTATCGGACCCCTTTGAATTGCCAGCCGAGAAAATGAACATTGTCAAGTTACAATGTTAATTTTTGCCCGTTTTTCTGGAGTTAGGCGAAAATAAAACTCTGATACCAAAGTGTTGGAGGACTTTGTAATAGGAATTCATTATTATTCTGTCCCAGCCACGTTGTTATTCGGAGAATTGCGTTTGAGTTCGTCCGTGTGATGTGAAGTAAGTTCATTATGCACAGCGGTTGCATCTTGTAAAGCATTATTTGTTGGTGCGGCAATTCATTCGGCGGCAAAGATGTTAGGTATTAAGTATTTATTAATAATGCATTTCACGAGTTCAAGACTTCAGCGAGAGGATTTTGTTTCGGATTATAAACTGTTTCTAGCACAGTGGTTTTCTCTGGCGCTGCTGCTGCAGCTGCGGAGACTTCAAACGGTGGAAGTTTAATAACCTAATTGGTAATTGTTATATTTGAGCCGTTTGGGGTCAAAACGCTCGGGTCATGGGGTCCGAGTGTGCGTCTCTTATTTAGAGCCTATCTAAATGGTTTGTTGACTCTTCACTTGACCAAGGGGCTGGATTGTTCTTCGGCCAAAGAATTGGCATTCAACTTTTTCATTTAATATTTAAATTTTTTTTCTTATCATCTTTAAAAACGCGGAACTTTATAGAAGTGTAAGTTTCTTACAATTTCCATTAAACCTGCATATCGTCCTAAAATTAAGAATTGTATAAACGATGTTCAAGAATATCATGCTTAATGTCCATGCAATATCCATAATATGTGTGGCTAAATCCCACTAATATCGATCGATTGGCTTCGTACCCAGAATACTGATTATTGAAAGCGGCACAAATTTTCCGCCATCGCGACAAATAGCCAACTAAAGTAATTTCAGTGGGACTAACTTTCTACTATCTCGTAAAATTGCTTGTACACAGGGTCGCATTACGAGCCAAATGGAACCCACCTTCATTTGAGGTCAATTTATGAAGAATTAGGATATAAAGTGCCTTGTACGGCGTCCGTTGGCGATCTGGTAAATGAATTCCAGTTAACTTTGGTAAAAACTGTTCAAAATAGGTGCTATTCCCAAGGCTTGAACAAGAAGTTACTGAGAATTTCTCAAAAAAAATAATTTGGTAGTAGGTAGGTCTTTCAAAATAATATGAATAAAATGATAGGTATATAAAGTGACATTTCCAAGATTTGTAAGACAACATCTTATAGCTAATCTATAAAAAAAATACAGGCAATCTAATTCTTCATGTCAAGATAACAAACATCGATTACAACTATTCCCTCTAAATAAAGTCTGAGATACATACATAAAGTCACGCCTGTTTCCCTGAGGGGTAGGCAGAGACCACGGATTTCCATGTCAAGTCTGAGATGAACTAGTTTAATTATTTTTTTTAACTAGCCTGATCGGTGTCCCACTTCTGGGCAAAGGCCTCCCCATTATTTCTCCACAAAACCCTGTCCAATGCCATTTCAGGCCACGTTTAAAAATTACGTTTAAAAATTATAAATATCAATCAGCAAGGAAAAATCCACCTCTTACTAAGTGGGTATGGTAAAGACACGAAGAAGATCACGTATAACGATGTGCTTTCCTTACTTCTCGATTGGCCAATTATATTATTATAGGTCACGATTGCTAGAAAACGGTTTACGGCTAATAAGAAAGATCTACCTTAGAAACACGTTGGGTATTGTTTTCCGTTTCTATTTCCTGTATCGATGATACAATAAAGGTAGTAGGTATTATTTTTATACCAAAATAATTCAATTCTAGAATCGTTTCCATTGAAAGTAATTGACATATTAATATAAATATGTCGGATCCGAAGCCCTAACAAATACAAGCTACATTTATATTGAATCATAACAATCTGGTTGGTCTTTATAATACATTCCTTTGCTTCAGAAATGGAGAAGCCGGCCCTGCCAACTGTCCAAAGATCAAAGTTAAAATTACTCTAAATAGTTTGATAGAAATCAACTGGCGTTAAACTCCTGAGAATTTTCCACACGATGTGCTGTGGACTGTAGGGTAGTTTGGGATTCAGTAGTACAGTCAACGATAAAAGTGGTAAAACATTTAAAATTTTAAACATAAATAATTGGAGAACAGATATGATTGTGTTCGTATTTCATTACGTTACATAGTAAAAAGTTTTGACAACCTGATTGGCGAAAAGGCTAAGCGATTGGTTTCAATTCCCGCACAAGACAAAAAACTATGTGATCCGCAGATGTTTGTCTCGGTTCTGGGTGTTTGTGTAAGTGATATCTAATGTCTGTGAAACGCACCCACGATACAGGAAAAAATCGTAATGTGGGGCGACTTTTTTTAAACATTTATCTCGTACGAACTTTCGTATAATTTGAGAGTATAACCTGAATTGATGAATAATTGACATTAATTTTCTTAACATGTTGAACCACTTCAGTTGCTGACCGTACCTCTACTTATGTAACCATACTTGTAGGAGAAAGCTCGTATCAGATTTTATGATTAGTTTTCCGGATTATGTTGCTATTCGCCGCTAAATTTCGAAAATGAGGGGAGTATTATGCTGGCAAAGTGGATTCAATTTGGGCTACCTGTTGCAAAATAATGTGATGTTACGAGATGTAATGAATGGCGCCAGCGCCAGCTCGTGGGACTTATGATGAACTACAAAATGTACGTGTATTTGTACTCCTGTCCCTTACTACGAACTCTTAAAGCAAGATAGTGGAAGCGAGACGCCGCATTACACGGTGCGTAGCGGCCATTCGCTTCCATAACGTAAACTGTCCTGCTAGAGTTTGTGGTAAGGGGTCTGATACGGTAAAACCTTTGTCCACCGTTTATGGGAATACAGGCGTGACTTATTAATACAATATCTGAATAATTTAATAAAAGTTTCTGAATTTATTTTAAATAGCGATTATTACAGGGCTTACGTTACGATCGTTTATAATTTTATACTGATAAAAATATTATTTGATCAACACAAATCGTGGAATTAAAATTTAAATGTAAGCCACGTTAAAAATCTTTGATTTAAAAATTGTAAGCGTTGGATCTGGCCGAGAATTTATTATATTTGAGAAAATATTTAAAAGCTTAGAGTAGAGGCCTACACTATTTCGGATTTAAAAAGTTGTAAGCGAAACGTATCAATTTAAATACATAATTACAAAATACATTTTGAAATAGCTATTAAGGTAGAAGATACAGTCCCTGCGGCAAAATTATTGCTTAACTTTAATGGCAATAGGGGATTACACGGTATTAATATAAAACCAGTTGAAAGGTTGATGTATAAAGAACAAAGTATAAAGTTTGATGGACAATTTAACTTATTAGTGTACGTAGTAGGTACTTAACAGTTTACGGCATGTTTAAGAGTAAGTCCGGTTGAAAAGTGTTCAACATTGTATTTTAGATTTATTTATTGTTAGACAGACTGTGGTTCGCTGTTAAATTGTCTATAAAACACATTCAATTTAATTCAATTCTAAAATTAACCGGATCGAAAATCCCAACGTTGTTCGCGAACCAATCGTTTTCAATCAGATTCTCCTGTAGCTCCACTTCTTCAATGTCTCAAACGTCAAATTGAACGCAATCCCATTCAACATTTTCCATGTACTCGTATTTTAAATCTGGAATCCTCGAATTGATATTGTTTATCTTTTGTGTTCGTGTTTCTAAAATTTGCAATCTTCGTGTCTTCTACTTTGACGTTGTATCTGGCCAGTGTGTGCCTTGTTGTATATGTTTACTCTTTTTACTGCCCAACTAACATTGGTGTCTTTTTTGGCCCTTACCTCCTTCCTAGAGAATAAGATATATTTTATTTCTAACAAGAAATCATTTCGCCGGGCACGAACCATGAAATTGTTCCCATTTTTTCTGGCCGTTCTTATGTTTTACGCAAATAATCACAGCATCTCATTCAGACATTACTCGTTAGTCACTTGGGTTGTGTCCAACTATCAGCTACTTTGTGTATAGCTTTTTGTTCTATTTACCCACTTTATTTCATCTGTACCATTATTGTAGTGTCTATTTGTTTAGTAAAATGGGGTAAATTTTTAGAAGTATTGGTTCACTTCTAAATATTTGTTCATCATTAGTGATAGGCAAGCTTTGATTGACATCATTTGTTTTTAATGATAAATAAAAAAGATTTCGCTAATTCGTATTCCGTGTGATGATTTCGAGATATGTTTACTCTTTGGGCATTTACAATAATCCAATTGGCGTATTTGATAGTGGGATCGTTATTAGAACATAATTTCTTTAAAATAATATTAAAAGATCCATGAATTAAGTAAACTGACTGAAACGATAATTTCTCAACTATTTAAGCCAATTAACATCTATCATAAACTTGAATAAAAAAATACATAAAAACCGAGAGTCTTGTCTTCCTTGCATGCATAAATGAAATAAAGTCACGTCTACAAGAGAAAACGAAAACTCCTAGACATTATTACTTTAAAAGTTGACATCAATACGGTCACACAGGTCGATATGAACTGCACCCCATGTCATTACATCAAGGTGAATCATATCACGCGATATCCACGCACCAATATTACTGGTTTGAGTCATTCCTCTAAATATATTGCTATGGATCGCCACGGCAATGTCAGATATGTAGCCAATCGTAATTATGTCAGGCCTGACTTACTTATTGCTATGATGTCCAAAGATATGGCTGGATTAGTCTAGACTAGCCTAATTTTAGTATATTAAGTATGTTCGTGGGTGTCTTTCAGGAATGTGCTGAGTGATTTAGTATTTACTAATATTGAACTACCTCGTTGGTCTAGTGATTGCTAAACGCGACAGCTGAAAACGAGGTCCTGAGTTCAAATCCTGGATTGGGCAATGTGCTATTGGGTTTTTCAAATAGGTAATTCTCAGTAGAAGCACGGAGACTGGCTTTGTGACCGCGGTTGATGGCAATAGGTTCGCCCTATTGCCATCAACATTGGGACCTATAACATAACTGAAGAAATGTGGGTGTACTATAGGTACACCTCTTCCTACCCCTTCGGGGAACTTGGCGTGACTTTATTGATGCATGTAATTTTGAACTAACTTCAAAAGGAGAACCTTATCGATTTTGCGTCAAAATTAGGTTATTACATTGTATAAAATCACATAAAAATTTAATTGAGTTAAAATATTCACAAACGACATACAAGTTTAATATAATAGCTATGAACACTTTCGTTTAACCAGTTACTTAGCGACAAGCTTTTAATTACAAGCTTATTAACTTCACGGAGGTAATACACTCGTAAAGTTACATAATAATAAACTTCTGAGATACAAAGAACCAACATAATGATACTTTATTTTCCCTCCACCGCGAGCTGCAGCAGTTACTTTGCCTCGTTAGCTCCCACAATGAGAATAAGGTACACAACAGCTCATTAATATATTATACATGGTAACTCGTACGGTGGAAGAGAATAAGACTTGAGGACTGATTCTGCTTTTTTATACAATTTTGGATTGTTGTTACACAAATCCCCATTGACTTTCCATTAATGAGGATTTGTGGAATAACCCTTATTGTGTCGTTGGTCAAGTGTAGGTTTTCCTTACCGAATTCCATTAGGATCATGTTTTGAAGTTCTTAAATCATCATGGAGTAAGTACGCTAGATGATCATTGTTTTTTTTCTGTATTGCAAGAGGATATTGACTTTTGTTGATAGGGTCATATACCTCAGTAATTTATTTTGTCTTATCCACCTTTTTTGGTCTAGCGGTCACAAATTAGAGCTGTTTAAATGCTATGCCAAGTTCGTCGATATGGGTAGTTCGTTAATCGTTACTTCGTTGACATTGAATGGAGGATTGACGCGCGCATGATGAAAGATTGATAACCAAGTGACGGTTGGTACATATCTGGTATTTTATGGCTGATATTATAACAAAATCCACGATTTAGGAAATAGTTATCAATTATCATGGCCAAAACATCAGTCCTGTGTGAGCATATTGACTATCAAGAACATTTCTTCCAACCTTACCAAAATATGCAAATACAAAAATACAAAATAGTTTATTGTGCAAAATAGAAAATTACATTACATTTAAACGTGTTTGGAGCCTCCTTTTAAGCAAACAATGCCTGTATTAGAAGGCTCCGCTCTTTCACATCATTATCGTACACTATACTAACTTGAGTCAATACAGTGTACTGTGACCTTAAGGGTAAATATGCAATGCAAGTACATACATTTTCATGTATTTAAAATATACTCTAGCAACATTTTTAACTTTACAAATACGTAATATGCTACATTTTTAGATTTTGATCTGTATTTATTCTGACATTCATATTAAAATCACTTAGTCTTGATATACAACAGCTGCAAACACTTCCGTCTATCGATATATTTACGCGTCTTTCAACGATCCCAACAAAAAATAACTAAAGCATGTAATTCAAAGAGACCGTTCACAATTGCGTATTGTTTTGTAACGTAACATGGTATAACAGGTGCAGTCTACTAATAGACGTGGTGTATAATATTGAGGAGGGACAATTAAATTCGTCAATTGGATTCCAACACGCTAGACAGAAATGGAATTGGAATTTAGTGCAAATGTGGTCAGTGACTGCAATCTGCCGTTTCGTTTTATTAGTGTTTCAAAATAACCATTTGTTAGATAGTAAAACATGCTGTTTTAAAAAAGGAACGATAGAAGAACAATGATATAAAAGATAATAGGATAACGAAAATTGCTACACAGTTTAGTAAATATAAATAATAATAATTTAAAAATTAATATAAAAAATATTTTTTTAACAAGCTTTTAAATAAAAAGTACCATTATATTGCATTGTCACCAAACCTATTTAAGTAGAAAATTTCATTTCAATCGGATATCAAAAAGTGGTTCTAATTTAGATTTGACCTAAACAAACTAACAAACATTGCAAGTTAAATAAAGCTTGTAAAAAGCGAAACATTTAGCCGCCGCTAGAATTGAGCCATCAAGTTATCTTGTAAGAGGTAGCGACACAGTTTATCGACCGTGGTATCTGACACGGTTCCAACGGAACACTACGTGCACAACAACCTTATATACGGAAGAATATGAAGGTGCAAATAGAGAGCCTCCTCGAGATAATACCTATAATAGGTCCGGTACACCGTACACCCTGGGCGTTCCATTTCGCTACCGCACATTGCATGCCGAAAAAAGTAGGCGAAATATGTGAGACTATTTTTACAAAAACTACCTGTAAACACCATTATTTCAAGCAAATAAACTATTCTATTCTATTCTACCGTCTTTGTTGACAGTTCACATAGCTAACACTATTCATACCGATATAAAGAAAAAAAAGCATTGAGATAATAATATGAAGAATTCATATTTATTAGAGAAATTAGAGAATTCCAAAGCAAAACAGAAGAGGAATATACGAGGTAAACAGCCTCGAATAAAATAGCTTTGTTCTATTTTAGCTCGCTAAGCACAGATATCTCAGTTATTTCAAACCAAAGCGCAAACGAAACTGCACTACCTTTGTCAAAACGCAACCTGCATTTGCATAATTCTCATGTAGCAACCCCGTAGCAAGGTACACGAATTTACGGAGACGCAAAATGTATTCATGTCTTCGTGGTTATAGAAATTGACTGAATCTATTCAAGCCAAGTAATGTTGCTATCTAGTTAACTCCCGATGCAAAGAGAAGGGTGTCATAAGTTTGTCCGCTATGTGTGTCTGTCTGTGGCACCGTAGCTCTTAAACGGGTAAACCGATTTGGGTGCGGTTTTTGTATGACAGCAGATGTTCTAGCGGTGGTTCTTAGATATGTTATATCAAAATCGATTCAGGCATTTACTAGGTATGAGTAGTTAAAGTGGGGATGAACAATCAAATATTTTTTAAATATTTTGTCAACATAGTAACATGTTGGTGAGTTTTTGTATTGGTAAGTTAGTATAATAATTATTATTATGTTGGTGGTTACTATAGTTATATTACTATGTTGGTGAGTTTGTATATTATTATGTTGATGAGTTTGTATTTTGGTGAATTACATTATTATGATGTTGGTAGGTACTGTATCTTGAGGAGTTACCATATTATTATGTTGGTACTGCATGCAAAATTAACTGTTGGTGCGTTACTATGTTGGTGAGTTTGTAATAAAAAAAATCAGAAAAAATATTTCAGACATGAACTTAGGATTATATTTAGAATAACATATCAACAGCAAAATATTACAAATAAAGATTGCAAAAGTTCAATGAAACTGATTCTTGTGTTAATACTGTGTGGATATGAGCCTTTTATTACGGCGAAGAATAAACTTGTCGTGAAAGAAAAGGGCCAGACTGTGTTACGTCATAATAAAGTAGTGGTCACCATGTGTTGAACATTCTAGAACCATTGTGTTGGCTATCAACAAACTAATGCTGAGTTGCCACTAAACTGCAGATAATAACCGAACTTTGCTGGTAAGTATCAAAGTTGCGAACAAACTCCTACTTTAAGCTGCAACACTGGCTATAACTTTGAAAGGGGATGATCAAATTATACTTTACTTGTTAAACAGATAGTTTACTGTATTACTATGTTATATTATAAGTGTTTAGTATAGTATTTTGTGACTTGAGGAAGTTGCTAAAATATATTTTGTTTTTAATAAGTTTATTGCTGTTAGTTTTTGAGAATGTTTCATCTCATCTCTTAGCCTATCGCGGTCCACTGCTAGACATAGGCCTCTCCCGAGTTGTGCCACAACACCCGGTCCTCCCGTCCGGCTAAAATGGCATAGGACAGGGTTTTGTGGAGAAATAATAATCTGATATATATGATTATGTTTCTATGGGTATATGCACAGATTAATATCTGAGGAGCTTAGTAGCATTATGATGTAAGAAGAGGAGACCGTAAAAACGAAATAAAAATAATATTATGCTTATACCTTCTTAACCTCAACCTTCAAGCCTTCTTGATAATAATGAGTATTTATAAAATACCAACAATCTTGACACTGACTTTGTCGTTGGACAAATGATCACCAAGCATGGATGCTGAACGTAAGGCCCCGGGTCGGGTAAAGTGTTATAGGGTTTTTTCATTTGGTAATTCCCAGAAGCAGCTCGGAGTCTCGCTTAGTGCCTTATTATAGACAATAGGCTTGCCCCTCCATAAAATTGCAAACAATAATAACTACCCAAGTGTGGGTGTACACATTTGAGCCGTTCTGCCCATATTTGTAACCCTCTGCTTACAGGTATAGAGGAAATTTTATGTTAATGTTAAAACTTCCAGCAAACCTTATCTTCATCTGGACTAAAACACTTTATTAAAAAAGCTCATTTTTCATCAATGAAAAACTAACTTAGCCTTTTTAAAGATTCCAGATTTATACGAAGTAAAACCAGATAGATGCATAGATTTAATTACAGATACCACCGAAGTGCTGCATAGCATAAATGAAAGTTTTTTGGCAGCGAGATGCCTTGCTGGCATTTTGCCTGACACCATGTCTAAGGTCAAATTTTAAAATCGACCATCTAGGGAGGTAGAAGTACATTCATCAGCTCAAGGAGTGCAAGCTGTACTTTAAGTGTATCTATTCTTAATTCTTTATTGTATACAACACATGATTACATTTTATGGTAAATTAACGAAAATAGTGATCATTTCGAGTCATATATTGTATCAAAAGTCGTCCGCACGGTTTGGAAAATATTCAAAATTATTCAATCAAGTTAAAATCTTATCATCGTCATTTACAGTCCGATGTCACTCTCTACAATATAAACCTAGCAATTTTTACCAGTGTCCATGTTCTCTTCTCTTCAAATTATATATGGATTCAGTCATCTGGATCATCATGAAGTTCCGTCCATCAAAACTTCGAAAAGTCACTATAGCCAAAGGCACCTCTGATTCCGCCATATACCTAAGTCATTTGTCTATCTTCCAAGCTAAATATCCCACATGGTGGTGGGGTCAGCATTCCCTACATTCTTCCCCGAATTCGCTCTATCCTGGACGTCGTCTTCGATGACTTTGCACTCCTCCATGTCCTTTAACACTACAGCCCTCCTGGTGTTCCTAATATATATTATATGGTAACATATACCTGTCATGGTATATAAAAACAAATAAAACGCAGAAAGGCATGTAAAAGATCCATTATTTACTTTACACTAAGCGCTGTCGTTACCAGACTCTCAAGCCGCTGTATTACAACATACCGACAGACAGAAAGTGTTGTTAATAAAATAGAACCAATATTTCTTATTGAATCTCAGTAACTGGCCAATAAACGCGCCGCTCGCCCCTTTTACTGACAGCGAACTAATAAAAGTACTACGGTCTTCCAATGTAAATTCTTGAGCTTTATCTGAAAATGCTACCAGTTTCTTCGTTATTTCTGTTTAATATAGGTAAGTGCGTATACAAGGTCCAAGTGTAGTTGGCCAAAGGCGAAACAATAGGAAGAATATTAGAAAAAAGGAATGGAGGATTTTGATGAAAGCAAGATCCATGTCATCTGGTTTTTAATTTCCTTGCCAAAAATCAAACCCGTAAAGCTTGATAAGCTTGTGTATTTTACACACGAAAGTATGAAATTCTGGAAAGTAGTTTACAACAAACAAAAGGAAAGAGTTTATTTTTTATATTATATTCATGTTTATTTATTGCTTTCACCACCTATACAGAAGAAATATGTCCAAGTGTAGGTGGATAGATCTGAAACCATTAGGAATAACGAAAAACAAAGCTGCAAAGTGAAGGTACGTTGCGGCACGTCAGGACACAAAGAGCCACCGTGTCGACATTCTCAGTTGTAGAACCGAGGCTACTCAAAGGCAGCTACAGTTGGGAAGAGAGACACTCTGATGTTTTGGTTGACAACATGCTGGCCTTTCTTGACCCCAGCACATACTATTAGGTATTCTGTGCCAAAGTTAAGACAATCAATGATATAAGCTTTTTTTGTTAACGTAATGTCATTTCAATGGAGTAAGCATGCAAGAAATAAACGTATTGTACTCTCTACCTTTAAGGCTCTCCCACAGAGGTGCGTCATTGCGATAATGCGTACCGATTTCTTGCACTCAACTGCGGTTCTAAAATCACTAGACTATAAAATCGCAGTAGTGTGCAAGGAATCGTAAACGCATTATCGCAATAACGCACCTGTGTGGCCTTTATCACACTAATATTATAAAGGCGCGAACGTTTGTGAGTGTGTTTGTGAGTTTATATGTTTGTTACCTCATCACGCTCAAACGGCTATACCGATTTTGATGAAATTTTATATGGAGGTAGCTGACACCCTGGATTAACACACACGCACTTTTTATCCCGAAAAAATGTAGCGGGTAACACCGCGGGGCGCAGCTAGTACTCCATAAAGGTATTTAAAATATTTAATCTTTCACTCGCCGGGTTGTAAATCTGAACAATATATGTATATTATAACTACCCCGCAATGTTACAATTTATGAGTCCTGCAGCACTGATACGAGTATGACGGGAGTGTTTGGCAAGCATCCACTCCTACATTATATAACTCAATGCAATTAGTGTTTATATGTTTTTGTGTCAACGCTTTTGTGAACTTTAGCGTTTTTCATTTTCATTTCCTGAAAATACATGCGTATAAATTATTTTTAATTAGGTATTTAAAGATAGTTTATTTTAAAAAAATGTCGAGGTTTAATATTAGTGTAAAATCAGGGATAATATATAATTAACTTTATAGTAATAATTTCGTAATTTACATGACATGTAAATTACGACTTAAAGAAATCGTAAACACCATGAACGACTAAACAAGCTAATATATACCTTACTACATACCAAATACGACATACATCTTCACTTATATTAAATTTCAGTTTGAATGGGTTTAAACACGAGTTCGTAATAAGCATTTTCTTATAAAGATCGTAAATTATAGGGGTAATAATACTCCTTTAATCTATACTTTCGGCAATTAACATACCTTAAGCACATAAAATAAAAGCTTTAACATAAAAATCATCATCATCATCAGCTTTTAAATGACCCACTGCTGGGCATAAGCCTCATAAAACTAATAATTCCAAGCAAAAAACTGCAAGACCGAATGACACAGTGAGCTCATTTTGCGTAAATGGGATTGTTAATAATACCTAATTAAAATAGGTAGTTGATATTAATTGTTCAAATTAGACGTTTAACACCTCAGTCTGCCCGTGGCCATGAATGCTGTAAAGGATTCGAAAAGTCGGAACCAAAAACCAATTAAAAAACTGCGATAAAATCCGTAAACCTAGTTTTATTTCAATGTATAATATTGGCGTAAGTGATAGAAATCATTATATAGCTTTAACATAATCATTATACTACCTAATCCAATTTCTCATAATCATAATTTGTCTATAAAGTGTTATTTATAAGACAAACGCATAGTATCTATGTCAACGGAACGTTTTCGCTATAAATAGATGCTCCGTACTGACACAGTCTATTTTTCGCAGATATGTTATTGCCCTCGATTGAAAGTCTTAGTGCTCACTCGAAAACTCCAGTAGGTACAATGAACTAGACATGCAATTATGTCAATTCCAGCAGGTTTGGTAAACAAAATAATGAACTGTTATTATGGCAAGAGCATAGACAAATCACACTAATATTATAAAGGCGAAAGTTTGTGAGTGTGTTTTTTACCCCTTCACGCTCAAACGGCTGGACCGATTTTGATCAAATTTGGTATGGACGTAGCTGGCACCCTGGATTAATACTTTTAATCCCGAAAAAATGTAGCGGGTAATACCGCGGCTCGCAGCTAGTATTTAAATAAATACAAAAATTGTAGGGAGAGATTCAAAGAAGTCATTGAAGCCTTGGTAGTAAAAAGTATTATACACACATTTGTTCTCTAAAAAGAAAACATTTTAATACATCATATATAAAATATTATGTAAGTACTGAAGTTACTACGTAGATTTATACCATAGAAAATTTCTCTGCTTTTCCAAATCTTTCTCAAACCATTTTTATAGCAAAACAATTAGAACCTAATCCATAATAAATTAGGTTATTGTAACTTATGCAAAGTAAGGGATGATGTACTTAATACGCCTGACGAAAATCAAGTCTAACAAGATGATCCCTCCAAACACGATTAAATATGAATGAAATTTGATCGATCAAATCAGTTTCGCCGTCAAAATATCCTCGAACAAACCACTCGAGTGATTGTCATTTATTTCTGGGTTTTCAGCGCTGTATATCTAATGTGTAATCTTTAAACACGCCTTTTTTTACTACTAGATTCAAAATTCGATATATAGACTCCAGATCCTTCCTTTTTAAGCTTAGGTAATCCATACCAAATTCTATCAAAATCGGTTTAGTAGTTTCGTCGTAAAAGCGTAAAAAAGTGACTTCGCATTTATAATATTAGTACGGTTAGTATGGATATTATCTCGTTTCTATTGTCTATTTTTGTGTGAGAAAGTGATAAAGAGGGCACAGCCCGTCGTTACGTACGAGTATGTTTACGCTCGACGCTTTAAATTCGCTATTATGTCTTCACTGACATCACATCTTGTGTGTGAAGAGTCTTTATGTATCAACTCTCAGTATTTTGTTATGTAACACGTGTAACGCGTTAGAGTTTCCGTTGTTTGCTGAAATATTGAATTTAGTTCCCATATAAATCCTTTTGGGTGAACTAATTAATTATTATTTTCACTACTGTTAGAACTTCAGAAAAGTATTTTTACTAATTAAAAATGCTAGGTAATCAAACTATTTTTTTTTAAGCAGCCTTATTTCAATTTTGGTCATCATTAAAGCAAGTTTGCCGTCATATTTTCTTTAACATGCATATAACTATCCATTACGAATACTAGGTGTAACTTTAATATTATCTAAACACAACATGGAGCCGACACAAAGCTCTCAATTACGTTTGTTAGAGCAATAATAACCAAGTAACTAACATTGGCCCCCGTAGCACATACGTGAGGATACTACAGACGCCTACCAGCTTTACTTCTAATTGAGAAGTAAGAAATATACAGTATACATTACGAGTATCGTTATTTAATGTTGTTTGTTATTTAATCATAATTAGCTATATCTTTTCCTGCTTATAGAGACTAGCCAACTACGCAGGAGATATTATAGTGCACAGGTGCACTCGCTATTCCCTCACTCTCATAGCCCGATGGGACGGTAGACCGACCGCAGAGAGATCAGGTGCAGGACCAACGGCTTAACGTGCCTTCCGAAGCACGGACGTGTCTCGGTCACCCATCACAAGACTGAACGCGGTGAGAGGGGCTTTGACTGACAGATCGACTGATCTGCGCGGGAGTCACCTAGGTACGAGCCCCTCTCCTACTTACAAAGTTATTGAAGGATCTATTCAACCACATTTAAAAGTATGAAAAGTATAAAGTCAGTCAGAAGTATGAATAAATGCATAGTGAAAACTAAATTCTTTGTGCATACCGTGTTCAGTATCCAAAGGTTTGACTGGTAGCAAATACCGTAAGCTTAAAGTCCGCCTCATACTATTTTGCATAAAGAATGTTTGAATAAACACCATTAGACATTACTTGAATAAGTTACATAGCCTTTATATGTTTAATTAGTTGCAACTGCATGTTTGCTTAGCGCAATGAAATCGTACTAAATGTTATATTAGATATACACTACACTCATTAGTTTCAGACAAAAATGAACTCTAAACTTGTAGATTGCATTTTGCACCGAGATATAAAATGTCGCATAAAATTTTAGCTTTATCTTTATTGGCTTCGAAGGTTTGATCGTTACTTGTGTGGAAGTATTTTCACTCTCATTTTATTTCTTTTCACTCTCTTACGAAAGTTCCCAAGCGCTGTGTATTTTAAACATTGCATTTTTAAGGGTTCTACATATAGCAATGTCTTCTACACGAAAATTAATACTTAAATAGTAGATTTCACACGATGCTTTCCCTATTATAAACTGTATTATTCCATTTAAATCACGCTGTGTTTGAACCAGAAACATGAGTGATCACATAGATCTATTGTCCGATAGAGGCTCATAAATCATAGGCTGTTTAACAACCTATTTGTCATATTCAGCTGGTGCTCATGTTTGCCAAAACGGAACAAAATATGGCAAAAATCACAACTGACGAGATGTCAGAAATATTGAGTCATTCGGCGGCGCTGGGTGCGAACAAAAGGCTATCTACAAACAGAAGACATTCCACTTTTCTTTGTTGTGTATAAAGGGCTGACAGTATAATCTGTTGTAGAATACCATGACGTTGAAGCATGGGCAGTGCTACGGTAACGGGAGTGCCCCGTGATAAAGTGAGCGCGAAGTTTTATGTTACCTCATGAAGTATAGTGAGTGATATGGGCCTCGTTGTAACTGCATAATGACTACACAAAGAAAACTAAAGAGCTTATTTGTATACCCATTGTTAAGTCTGAAGTCAAAATGTGGTGATTATTAAACCATTGTCAATATGGATGTTGACACTGTCAATTGATGATTTTATGAGCTAAAAAAAAGCTTTCTTCCATAGCTTTGAATGGCAATAGGAACAAGCGACGTCACTTGTTTGTAGGCTCAATTGACTTACTATTTATTGATATCAAAGCAAATAAAAATTGATTTAATTCGATCAGTTTTACAGCTCATTAAAAAGGTTTTTGGGGATAAAAGAAACACTTTTTTAGTAGTGTCTTGGTACCTAGTATTGGTTAATGGTGTCAACATTCCAATTACACTTGTTAATAGGCTTTATCTCACTAAAATATACCAAAAAGAATATGACACAAATCTACGGACGACTTCGATTCTCGTCGAATGATATTTTAAAACTGGTATAAACTACAAAACTGATCTAAGATTTTGGTCAGTTGTAAGTAAGGCAAAGTAATAGACGTTAACATATTAATATGATGATATACATTCCGGCTCATATACAGGGGATTGAGTCACGTATAGTGCGTATAAAAAGGGGCCATTAAATATCTAATTATAACAAAGCGTCGTTGGCAGCTCTCAGTCAATACCTCTTTCTATTTCCGTTGCGCGAACAAGAGGTTCCTATAACTATCAATACAATATAAATACTTCCTGAATGAACGAATACTTTGGCCATCTCTTTGGTCATCTGTCATGAATAACAAAAGAAAATAACGTAAAGTTTTCAAAAACGCGGGTCAGCTGATAATATTTCTGACAAGTAGAAAAAAAAGTTTTTCTGAATATTACCTCATTTTTGAGAAACTTTTAGAGAAAAGCTTTAATAGACGAAGGTAGATCCAATACCTGTGATGTACGAACCTGTTTAAGTATGAAAATATAGTAAGTATTTAAAAGAAAAACCGACCTACTTATAAAGCTGGTAATGATAAAAATACCGTATCCATATCAGGCGCTCCGTGGACAATAACTGAAGCGCAAGACGCTGCAATTTCTAAAGATGTCACTTTCATCGCTGCGCTCATCACGGGAATACAAAAGCCGAGAAATAGAATAACCCTGATAAAATATATAGTACTAGTGGTTTCAAGAAAGCTTGTGATCTTGAAGCTATCTCCTGAGTTTTCAATTTACGCTGGAAATGAGAATGGAGATTATGAAAATTTGAATAGGTTTATTCTTAATTGATAACTTCTGAGTAACAGCACGTGGTCTGGAGTTGTGCGCTGTTCATGGCTGGCCACTGATTACATTACACCTATTATATAACTGGCGAAATGGTAATGTACACTAAGTAATCCTCTGCCTATACATCGGTCACGAAAAGACAACTCATATTGCCCCCTTACCATGAACTCTTAAAGCAGGACAGTTTACGATGTAGAAGCGAGACGCCGCGGCCGCTACGTGCAGTGTAATGCGTTAGAGTTCATGGTAAGGGGGCTATAGTGTAGAGATTTTCCAGTCAAAAAATGGTAGCCAGGTTGTTCGCCTAATAATCGTTGGCGGTCGTTCTCACTTTGGTATCATCATTCGTAGAGGCT
The DNA here is from genome assembly GCA_946251915.1 of Abrostola triplasia. Classification (NCBI taxonomy): domain Eukaryota; kingdom Metazoa; phylum Arthropoda; class Insecta; order Lepidoptera; family Noctuidae; genus Abrostola; species Abrostola triplasia. Next base: position 3,799,355 of record OX276432.1, on the reverse strand, counting down.
TTATATTTTCACTCAATTTTTAGATCATGTTTGGTCATTTATTTTCCTGCTAACGATATTAACTTTGAAACACTAACTACCCACCCAACTAAATTAGACTAGGCCCGAGTCGTACGTTACCTGACCACACAGTGTGCGAGTCTCAGAGATTCATCAATCTTGGCTTAGGCCCAATTTATTAGGTTGCTTTTATCGGGAAAGTAACGAGTAATGTTTTGATGTAAGAAAGTTTAATGATCACTAGGGTGTATTATTTGGGCAACATGCGTGTGCAACAGCAGATAGATACTGGCGTTCTAAATGATTTTTCTTTTATTATATTTATGTAAGTAATTTGATTTCTTCGTGTCTTTCAGTGCATTCGGTACTGCTATACATTTTGCGATGGTATCATTATCTGCCGGAAGAACTCTACTGTTGAACTAAGGCCTCCCCCTTAGCTAAAGGGACGGGGCTTGGGGAGTGCAGTATTGGTGGTAAAATTACAGAGGACCCTGCTGCCCATCTTCTGGATTTTCCCGTAGTCGCCTCTTACGACACCCACGGGCAGCAAGGAAGTGGTCAATTACAATTAAATTATACGCGTACCTACTTTATGTTTGATAAGAAGTATGTTACTCCCGCTTACCTGAAACAATAATAGCAGAACAATTAGATAGTTATACAACATAGGTACCCAAATAAATAAATAACCTATTTTATAACATTATTATACAGTTACAAACACCAGATATTTATATTCTAAATTATCTAAATCATTTATATAGGTTACTAGTTGCGCCCCGCGGTGTTACCCGCTACATTTTTCGGGATCAAAAGTCTATGTGTTAATCCAGGGTATCAATTACCTCCATATAAAATTTCATCAAAATCGGTCTAGCCGTTAAAGCGCGAAGAGGTAACAAACACACAAACACACTCACAAACTTTCGCCTTTATAATAGTGATAACCACATATAAGTTGATCAATTATTTTTTAGAGTTAATCTATTAGGTACCCATCAACTGAATTGTGAGTAATATAGTATTTGGTGGATGTATTCAATGTTAACTAGACGCCAAGCAATACTAGTCTAAATGATAAATGTTGGAGCGTGTTACCGTTTCTGCCAGCAACCACTTAGCCCTATAATTAAAGATAAAAGAGTGTTTTGTTGACAAAACTGACTTTAAATAGTGCGGAAACGTAAACATTTTAGCCATTAACTGTTGCTAGCATGTGTTCAAAGAACATCGCGTGTACTTCAAGTAATTCTCATTAAGTGCCTATTTATAATTACTATTACTTAAAATGTTGTTCCCCATGTTATGCATCACAACTCATTTTTGGTAGTTTTATAGGTAGATAAGTTTAATTTGTTCAATTTTAATTTACTATTATTTAACAACAAGGCATATATCACACTAATATTGTAAAGGTGAAAATTTGTGAGTGTGTATATATAGCATGTAAGAGAGAAGTCAAGGTCTCCTGGCTGGAGGCCTTTTATTAGGTCTCGCCAAATGACCGGTTAAGCAGTAAGAGCTCCCTCAGACCTAACTGCGAGAGACAAGTTCGAAAAAAAAAAAAAAAAAAAAAGTCAAGGTCTGAACACCGAATAACGTGAGGTGGAACCCTGAGCGACATTACTTGCAGCTGTGTCTGTTTAATACTCTAGTAATACTACATGATGTCGTGTTAGCTTGTTTTGCGAGATTATTGTGGAATGAGATATTTATTTAGATGGATTTACTTCTTAACCTCTGATGTGACCTTTCATCCCGCGCATCTTAGTACTGGCCCCTTACCACGAACTCTTATAGCAGGAAAGTTTATGTAGTGGATGAGAGAAACCGCATTACAGTGCACGTAGCGTATCTCACTTAGTAAACTGTCCTGTTTAAGGAGGCCATCGTAAGAAGGCTTCATTATTTAATATTATCAACCCTTAACTTGGTCATCGGTCAAAACTTTGTATCTAAAAAGTGAGTTTTATCTAAATTAGATTCAATCAAACGCCTAAATTAGGTTTTAATTGGTAGGTCCTAATATTTGTAGGATAAAACTAATAATAATTAACAAGTTAGTAATCTTTAATAAAATGTAGCCAGTAGGGAAAGCATCATCAGCAAGCGTTGATGTTACCATTAAATAAATGAGACGGGCATGCAAGCGTGAAACGTGTCATTTTCATTAACATACTACCCTTTTGATCATTTTAAAATATTTACTTCCAATTACAATGACAAGAAATGTTGATAAAAACTTGCCAGTTACTTACCTTGTTAATAATAGAAAAATATAAGTTCAGAATATAAGAATCCAAGCCAAAATCTCCTGACTGGGAGAAAAAAAAAATTATAAGAATGAATGAGTTAGGAGCATTCGAATTTTAAATCAAAACTGAACAAGATGGCGTCTACAAACCAATCGATGTAATTATGTAAAATAAATTGGCGGCAAAGCTTTAAGATAACCTCAAAGTTAAGCAACAACCATTCGCTTGCTCTAGAAATCTTTTCTAAGTAATTTATGCATTTAATACCGTAATGGCAGGAAACTAACTAATGCGCATGGCTCCTCAGCACGCGAATAAACAAATAACGTCTTCATTGCCATGCCCGTCATTCATTGCTCGTTAATGAAGAAGGTGCAATGTTTGCTCAATAAGTGGACTGCTAATGGCCTCTACACTCACTAATAGGGCTTCTAACAAGATGAGGGAAAGACGGCATGGTATTATATTTTTATAATATTATTATGCTAGTAAGCAGCACACGACAGCACGTAACGTTCTATGTTTATGCTATTTTCATAGAAATACATACAATTTTTTTTTGTCCTTTCTCGTTTTTTTTGTGTCTATGTCAAATAAAACCTTTTTCTGTCTATCTTACGACGTTGACGTTCACAATCCTTTTTTGCTTTAGTGCTTAAATTATGCATCTATAAGACAATTAACCAAGTACACACATACATAACACCACGCCTATATTCCCCGAAGGCGTAGGCAGAGGTGCACATTAGTACACCCACATTTCGCCGGGGGCATGGCTTCTGCCAACCGGACACAAATCCAAACTCCGTGCTGGTACTGAGAATTACCTAATAGAAAATCCCAGTAACACTTTGCCTGACGGGATTTGAACCCAGGACCTTGTTTTCAGCAGTCGCGCTTGACCACCACTAGACCAACGAAGTAACCAACCAAGTAAGTTAATCATTATTATTTTACTGCAGGGCAATGACCTCTTTTCATACAGTAAAGAAACAGTAGTTGATCACCACGATTCATCACTAGATACCTACAATGGGGGTTGATGATCTCTGAACATTAAATAAAAGTTACACCCCAATGTTTCTCTCCACATTTAATCATTATTTAACGTCCTACAAGCTATCTCCATTTCTTACTAATCTCACGGCTCTCTTTACTAAACTGTTAGGGATCAACACTACATAGTTTCCGAAGTGTAGGAGATTTGATTATCAGATTAGAAGCATTAACATAATTGTATTTAGGCACTCAGGTACCAGCAACAGAGCAATCTACTAAAAGCTTCATTTGAATTTTATGTTCAAGTGGCTATGCTAATAATTATATTGTTATAGTATCAAACTCTTTTCCCTATTATAAATGCGATAGTAAATATGTCTATTCTATTACCTAATTATTACATATAACATCACGCCTGTATTCCCCGAAGGGGTAGGCAGATGTGCACATTTAGTACACCCACATTTCGCCAGTTATATTTTAGGTCCCAATGTAATAGGGAGCGAGCCTATTGCCATCAACCGGGCACAAATCCAGAGTCCGTGCTGCTACTGAGAATTACATAATTATTATACTCGAAAACAATTACCCAATATTACGGCATTTAGAAGGAGGGCAAGAAGAGTAGAAATACGGCAGACTTATCACGCTTGTATACTCCGAAGGGCTAGGCAGTGGCGCGAAGGGCACGAATGACTTAAGAAAGAGAAAGGGAGAGGTGCAATAAACATTTTTGGTAAAGTTTTCATCGCTCGCCCTATGGTTATAATACCTATGTATTGTTTTGAACTTTGATAAAATATGAAACTCGGCGGTATAAAAAGCTATAGTTAGACGACGACGAAAGTATGCATCGTCAAGGTCACACGATCATTAAAATTTCGGTCACCGATCGATTGGTAACAGCGGTATGACGAACGTTACATACGCCGCATTTTTATTAATTTCCCGTGTCGTGGCCATGATTACAACATAATAATCGCCTACTCGCGTCCTCAAACCCATAAAACGAAAACACGAATAAACTTCACAAGGTAAATAAAGTAAACATTATTTTACTTAGACTTTATCGAAATAACAGTCGAATAACGAGTTTTATTTCGACACCCACTAGATTCCTCTCGTAGTAACACGTAATTACAATTTTGAATACAAAAGAACGTCGGGCAATGATTTAAGAATAATATTTACGAATTGTGGGGGACCATGAAAACAAGATGAAGGGGAACAGTGGGCGGCGCGACCACTACAGTTCCACAGCGCAACGTTAACGTAAAGAGTGCTTCTCACTTGTATGGGCCAGTACTAAACGACACTGCAAAATGATGGTAGGAAACTAGTAAAAGCTTGCTTGATTTTTTATGGACAGAGAGATAGATGTAAGCTTACACCCAATTTTTGGCAAATCGTTACTTTTTAATATCGCTTGCCGTAGTCCGTTACATCGAAATGGCATGCAGAAATTTCAATACATATCATCCACCTCGCCTGTAATGCTTCTAACAATGTTTCAAAGGAAAATAATAAGCTTGATAAATAAACATCGCAGTACCGAAGCTCAAAGTAATAATGACTGAATTACTAATATGAGTACCGACAGTTACAAGGACTATTTCCTCGCTTATATTCAAAGGCCTCTTCTCCTGTATTACCTATACTTCGTACCGTACCGTTCCCGAACATTGTACAGCCTACTTTATGAGTAAAAGTACGCCTACAGTGCGAGGGTCTCGCAACAAGGACTAATGAAAGCCGCTAGGTTTATTTAAATATGCTGGTTTTCTCTTTAGCCCACCCTTTAGGGTGCAATATTAAATACCTCTTTTAAGATACTTCATTTAGAATTAACGTAGTTTGGTATTTGAGAAACAAGGAAGAGTCAAATATAATTGATACTTTATTGTCTTTAAACTATTTGGTGTTGAATGGTAGACCAAATGTTTGTAGGATTTTTCAATGTACGTGTTCTTTTATTATAATGAACTACTCTATACATATTATCCAATACTATTCATATCCAAGGACGGTTATGAAAACAGATTGTAAGCGTAAAACCCTATTCATTAACATTATATGCATTTTACACCACAGTAATTACAACACAGACTTAGCTAATCCAAGTTCAAGTCTTGAAATCTAGGGCCTCAAAGCAAAGACAAAAGCGTTATCTTGTAACTGCTCACCGTTATCAAAGAGCTTGGTAACTATTAAGTATGTGCACTAAAAATAACAAAATATTAACGCAAAATAAATTAACAAAATCAAAAATGTTAAGACCACAATTGTCAACTAAAATGAATACGTAAGCTCCAAAACTCAGTCACTCTTATAACTCAATTTCGAAGTCTAGAGTATACAATATTTCATAAAGCAAGAGCGTACCGGGAGCATATAATAAGCAATGCCTTTTGACGGGTCCGGTCAGCTTGCTGGCAAAATGCCATGCGGGCAAGAACTAACTTTAACAAATATTACCTCCAAATTTTACTCAAAATGCATCGGGGAATTCGTAAATAGTTGCTGGGAACTGGAATACTGTTCTGAACGGTTTCATTTACGTTTCTGTAATGCTATAGAAGCATTTGAAAAGTAATCTGACATAACAAACTACATAGAGGTAACAAGTTAACTTTGGTAAATAAAATATTTTTTCTGGAATCGAAATTCTAAAACGGAATCAAAAAAGTTTTTACATGGAATTTCTCTTACACCTACCCAAAGGCCAAAATTCAGAACAAATTTTGTTTTATGAAGAGCTACTAACTAATTACCAATAGTTTTGTTTATAAATATTAATTTATCATTAAAATACTCCGAGTATTTTCTGTGTAAGCAAGTAGTTTAGAACTTACTAAAGCATGCGACACATAAATGCACCGGTCAATAGTCGGGCCTCCAATCATCAGAGCAATCCATTTCCTGTAATTCCACTTATTACTGAAGGGAAAACCGTTTTATTCTGACTTTTTCATTTTACAATCTATTTTCAGTCCGGTCATACTCGATGGGTTAGCCGTTAGACAAAGGAGAACGGTTATATAACTACAGAACCTCCTTTAAATTTATGCTACTGAAAAAAATAAGTTATAACTCAATTACCAGTCCACAAGGTAAAACATGATTTATAAAAAAAACAATAGATTGAATATTTATATTCAACATAAATCGCTATTTTATAGCACTTTGATGATGAATAAAATCTTCGGTACAATAACTATATAGTGCGTGAGACGAATAATTTACTCCATGAATTGAATAGTTTGCGAAAAAGTTCTGGGAAATAGCAATTCTAGCCACTGAAGAATCATAATATGAATCTAGCAATCTTAATTCAATCTAAGAAATAAGTAAGGATTTCGTGAATTTATATTATGCCAACCATATTTACGTAGGATATATTGACTTATTCATTTGGATTTCTAAATAGATTCGTGGGTTGGGTTCTTACCAATGTATTTAAATAACCTTTAGACTTACATTATGTTTCTGTATGTAAATTGTTACTGTCATAATAATAATTTTTATTTTAATAATTCCCGAAATGACCTTTGAGCGAAAACCACAGCAAAGTCGGGCGGGCAAAATATCAAAAAGCCGCGACAGACTCAGATGAAAATGTCAGGACAATTTTGTTCATAACAACTGGATAACATAACATAACATCACTCCTGTATTCCCCGAAGGGGTATTCAGAGGTGCACATATAGTACACCCACATTTGGCCAGTTATGTTTTTAGGTCCCAATGTTATAGGGGGCGAGCCTATTGCCATCAACCGGGCACAAATCCAGACTCCATGCTGCCACCAAGAATTACCTAATGGAAAAACCCAGTAACACTATGCCAGACCCGGGATTCGAACCCAGGACGCCGTGCTCAGCAGTCACGCTTAGCGACCACTAGACCAACGAGGCAGAGAAATAATAATCTGATATATGTGATTATCTTTCTATACGCAACAGCTAAAAATTGAGATCATTGGTAGGACAGTTTATTTAGTGCTCATGTACTGATATAATTCGACACTCATCATAAGTCCCAACCCATTACCCGGCATCAGGTCCACACGCCGTGGTACCTCTCACGACTTCCAGCGATGGTAGGAAATTTCTGATCCGTAGATCGACCCAAGGACTCCGTATAACTTTCGTATAAACTAAAGCATTTGTGTACATTATACAGACTTGCAGGCTCTGGACTAATCTCTGCCATCAACCTGTCCAAGCTGTCTTATATATTTATTCAGTGTGGCGTAAGAAATTGAATGCAGACCATTCAATTGCCAAATAAAATTTGGCTCGTGTCGACAGAAGTGTGCTAAATATTAACCCACGAGATTGGAGATAGTGGACCGATTGTTAAATAAAATGAATGGAGTTTTTAGATTTAAGCAACTATTTACCTATAAATCCTAATAACTAAAAGCATTGATAAACAGTGTTAATATTTAAACTGTAATATTAAGAAGTATTAAATTTACATTTTCAAAACGTTAGCATTTTCCATAATTATTTTCTCTACTTATATTGTAATAAAATATTAAAAAGCTCCGAGATAAACTACTCATCTCAAATAGTTTGCTAGAAAAGAATTCTCCAAGGGTCCGATATTGTAAAAGTTCAAAACTATAATTAGGTCGATCAAAGTCTACTAAATTAATATTCATAAGATAGTAATAAATGTCAGATTGGTTTACTAATGTTAATTCAATCTGACATTTGAAAGTTGGAATCAATAAGAAAATTGATAGAAATAAATCTGTAGGTAAGATAGGTCTCTAGGTGTAACACGCACATTTTGGCAACTATATCAGGTCAGTCTCGATAGCTAAATGTCACATTTTGGCGATGGGTATATCCATATTAGACCTACATAAAAAATGTAACATAAGATTACATTGAGACTAGAACGAACTGTGTTTTATTTGCACGAGAAAAATACACAATGATGTCGCGTATGAATTCGCCGCTAAAGGTGCTAGTGTAGCGTAAGGTCAACGAAATGTCTGAATGTGTTTGTGGGTGGGCTACGAAGGTTTATTTCTAATTAAGTAATTAGTTAATGTTGAGAATTATTTTGCATTTTCAGATTTACAAAGACAATGTAGGAGTAAATTATCTGCTGCAATTCATAGAAAGGGGATATTACTATGATGAATGAATATTTAGTGGCTCTAATGATATGTACACAAAATAATTTACTTTTTTATAATGAAAAGTCCACTCTGAAAACACGAAAGCATTATCATCACATTATATCAGCTGTACTTCAGGACTTTACTCAACAGTGGTGACAAAAAACGGTAGCCCTCATTGTCTAATATATCATATATGAAAATAAAACGAAAAAAGTGTATTCAAAAGACGCAAAGAACGATTTCTGCAGAATTCTCTTTGCATCGTTTCGGGTACGGTAAATGGGATCTAAATATTAAAGTAAGTGAATACGAAGACATTGTTTATAGCAGGGTCTACTCAAGAGAGCTGTTTGGAATATTGCATTACTCAACATTTTAATACATATTCAATGTTGTTAACACTTCTCGGGGTATTTTCGTAGAAAAATAAAATGGTAGCTGGGATGAAGGTTTAGAGGGTATACGATAGAAGATTTTCTTTAATAAAATTTACATAAGTAACTATTATGTGACCACGGTATCAAATGAGTAAAAGAGATTACGTAAGGTTGCATCTAAGGGTTAATGTTATTGATTAGTCCTCTGGATAAAACCTACATGTGGTCATATGTACACACGGCAGCGGAGATAGGGTTGCAGACTTGCAGGACATACCAACACTTGGCTTATTTAGATTTTTTGTTACTTCATTATTATGGACTGATGAGAACTTCTGCCTACAAATTTCTCTGTGGTGTGAAGTACATTGCTCAATTTTCATCTACAATACACATAAAAACAAAAAAGTAGATCTAGGTAGGTTTTCTTAAACAATTTTTGATACCTACTCCCGACATTATGTGACTACTGTACGAGCTTTGCAAAATAAAAATCTTTCATACTTAACAATATCGCGTGATTAGGTAACCATTGCCAAACCATTCAACTATAAGAACATCAAAATTGCACTTCCAAAATATTGATAGAATCGTACCTAACACCACTAGCGCCATATTCCAAAACGGTTTCTAAGCTGTATTGACGATTTGGCTTCGGCCTTGGCCTATTAAGCTAAGTGTAGCGACGAGTATTACAAGTGCATCCAGTAGATAAAAACACTTCAAGTGAAATAGCCAGTCGGGCCTCAAAAAACCGGTAAATCGGTGCTTTAAAACTACAATAAGTTTTGACGGTAGATTTTTAGAGGATAGCCATAGCTTCTACTGAACTGAAAAAGATTGCATTAACTTAATAACCGGTGGACGCTATGATAAGTCCAGGCTTTCCAGTAATTCCAAAGACTCTGACAGCTAATTGACTATTTGAGCAGTCTGCTAATGAATCCTGAAAGCCACCAATCAAACATGCTTTCCACCAATCACACTAGCTTTGACGTCTGTAAAAAGCACAAACGACCATAAAAAGTGCAAGACACAAGCTTTTAAACCCTCTGCCAAACGTATAAAAGGTATAAGTAAAGGTAGTTTAATCGATGAAAATTCTGACGTCGTTAATAAAATGCAGGCAAATGGTATACGCGTGACATCGCATGAAGCGCCGATATCGCGTTTCATTCACTCACGAATGAATGACTTACAAAATACCATATTTGCACCCTCAATACTTCACATTGCTTATTCAACGCCCCTTCACGTGAACTGTATGCGATACAACGCAATCATTCGTTCACTTTCTAACCAAAAACTGCTTCTTGTTTGTGGATTTTCATACTAACAAACATTGTTTATAAGGATCTATTATGTAAAGGTTTTCTCCTTCTTCTTCACAAACACCTCATTTTATCAATTTGCTACACATGACTATGTATATTTTAATATAATTTGTTACAGGTATATATGCTATAATTCTTATTTTATTCTTTCTCGATTCTTAATCTATTTTTTAAACCATGTTACCAAGTTCTTTTCGTACCGGTAAAAAATACGTTACACTTTTCTTGCTTAAAATAGGGCCTCATAAATAACACTCCTAAAACTTTTGCGAGCTAATTCTGTCGGGTAATATTTAGTGGCCCTTTGAGGGTTTCTAGCGAACTATGAGGGATTTTGTCTTTGCTTTAATTCGTTAGTCTCTGATGGCTGCGTAGGACGCCGTTGGCTAGAGGCAAAAAGGTCTGCCTTAAACCATAAACTTATGAATCGTTGAATTAAATTTATTAAAGAAGATTATTGTCAAGAAATAGTAAATCATAATGTGTTTTCATATTACATTGCTTCTGACGAAGTAGGACATAGACGTTTTGTTGCAAAGACAAAGTTTAGTCGGTACCTAATGCCAAGTTGTTTTAAAATGACCCCAACAATATTGCCAAATGTATAGTCCCAAATAATGGCAATAGACTCGCCTCCACCTCTAAGGCCTTACCTATAATAAGCAGAAAAACGTGGGTGCATGGACTTCTGATAAAAAGAAGACCTTCGCCTTTGCCTTTTGGTTATATACGTATATATCGTATATTTATGAATACAGACTATTCAAACCTAATGATGTTACAATTGATGTTTACCATGACTTCAAAGTAATTTATATTAATACCACGTACCATATTCCATCTCTATTCATTACCTCTTCATTTATTACCAGTTAATTTAATATATTAACACTCAGTACTGTTTTAATTGAAATCCTTAGAAGACGAAGCTAAGAGAATATTTATTAGAAGCTAATCAAAAGATGTATGTCGTAATATTATTAAACAATATTCGCTATACGTCTAGAAATGAAATATTTAGCTACAGAACATTTTAGTTTATTTATAAACTCTTTTGAATTTGCATGTCTTTCCAAATACCTAGTAAAAATGTATTCTAACGCATTTGATACTTTAGTAAGTTCTAAGTTAAAATACTTAGGTACTTAACAAGCTCCTGTTAAGTTAATTTCTAAATAGAATAGGATCTAGAACTGATGGACAGCGACAGTAATTGTATCATTATACGGACGGGACGCGCACTATCCCCAACATTATAGGCAATCAAAAGAAATAAGCTCCTGAAATATAAAAATCATAATAATGTTACCCGAGAAGCTACAAAGCGCAGTAATGTCGATGCGTGTTACTCGTTACTTAAGCTAGTAATATCTCACTTTAAATGTCGATTTTTTAGTCGAGTATACTATTAGTATTTAAAAAAATGTAACAATTCATTTTTTTATCATTCATCTTTGTAGCAGCATTGTCTTTTACGACAGACACAGAAAAAGTATATATTTTTTGGGAATAATTCTTGTAAAACTCTTGTTTTACTCTTTTACATTCATAAATGAATAACTCATTACAACGGCTCATTGAAAATCAATAAGTATCTGCTACTAATATGGCCAATACAAAGAGGCATTATTAATTCACGACCTAATTTACAATTTTCCAATTAAAATCCATTTATCTTTAATAGCTTGTACTCGAACTTGAACTTTAGTAGTTTACTTTGCCTTCAAAAACCTGTTAAGGGTCAACTGAATTAATAATTCAAGCCCAAACAGAAAGTTTATTTACATATGCGTTACAAAATAAACAATTGGATATGATGAATATTCAAAATTAAATTTCAAGTCAGAATATTTGTTGGACCAAATAAAACACCTTGTGGAACTCCTATTTTATCATTTGTGTAATTAGCTATCTTAAGATTAAAATTAATCATAATAAGTTAGCCGTTTAATGCCTAGAATGACATATCCTAAAATGGCAGTCATTGTTTGCTATAAAAAAAGTAAATTAAATAAATAAAAAAATGATTGTCTAGGTGTGTAAAATGCCTCATCCATTTCCAACTTTCTTAGTAAATCTCTAACTTATAATGTTGGCGTGACAAGGGGACTTGAATTTTGCATGGGCGACCATTGAAGCAGTCACGCGTGACCAAAGGTCGCGTATGTTGGGTTTTTCATATTTACCTCAGATCGACATGACAAGTAAACATTAGCTTAAGATTAATTAATAAAATAACATTCGAGAAGTATGCTGAGTAATAATATCATACAATAAACCTGTCAAAAGCGTGCAGTTGTATAAAGGGACACGTTATGCATAGACTTGCATAACTTCTTCACGAATGTGGACGTACATTCAAAGCAAAAGCAAAATCGGAAACGTCAGCCACCTGAGAGCACATCATCGAAGCTCTCACCAGTAAAAATCCCAAGTCGCTGTGGCCGAATACGTTCGAGATATATATATATACTAACTTGCGCCCGCCGTGTTACCCGCTACATTTTTACGGGATAAAAGTATACCCATGTGTTTATCCAAGGTGTCAGCTATCTTCATATGAAATTTCATCAAAATCGGTCTAGATTTTTGACCGTGAAGAGGTAACAAACTTACAAACACTCTCACAAACTTTCGCCTTTATAATATTAGTGTAATAGACTTGCACAAGTAGGTACGAATATAAACATAACATCATAGATACATTGTATGTTACCATCATCACATCTATACGTCTATAGTATTCTCCAATATTGGAAGTTCCATAGAATAGGGATAATCCAATCCGATACTGGCAATAGACTTGCTATGGTTTATCGGACAATTTGAATCCCTACTAACATTGTCTCCCGTTATCTTTGCACCCTCATAAGTTGAAAGTTTCATTCCAAATAGCAACCAATGCAAAGGCAATTACAATCAGACTTCTTAGCGACACTTCTCATCCGAGATAAAACCTTTATATTATCAAGATTAACTAAGTCACAAAGAGAATCGATTGAACTGAAAACCTTCGTAGTTTGAAACTGGGTTAAAACTTATGAATTTAAAAGACCTTGATACAATCATAATTCATCTAAGACTGAACGTAGACCGATATTCTTTTCACCAAACACGTCAACTAATTGAGATGACGAACTATACATAAATAACTGTAATAATTTATAAGAATAGGTCATGGCGTCGTAAAACTATATTTTGTCAGTCAGCAAGGTGAGCATGAATGTGACCCAAAATCTGGATGAATATTATTTGTGTGCTACAGTTGAAGCAGCAGGTGAAGAAATAAATCTGGTCTTCTGAGTCTTTAGTCTAGTCACTTCTAGTGTGACTTTGTTGACAACACTTAATATTATAGAGGTGACAGTTTGTGTGTGTTTTGTATGTTTGTTACCTCTTCACGCCCAAACGGCTGGACCAATTTTGATAAAATTTGGTACGGAAGCTTACAGCCTGGATTTACACAGGATACTTTTTATTCCGACAAAGTGTAGCGGGTAACACAGCGGGGCGCAGCTAGTAGCTACATAAATACCGGCATTTAAGTTAGTTATTAACAAACTCACACTTGTGATCGAAATCTTTAATCAAGAAGCCACCCAAGTTGAAGTGTCGTTAAACCTAATGAAAGCATTTCATAAAACTAGACGAAGAATGCTGATTAAAATATATAGGTACGTGACATTTATCAGAAACCTTATTCAGACGTTTCAATAGAAATTCTAATTTAATATGGCCGCCGACGAACGTGTCATAATTAAAACACCATTATAGTGTGCTTAAGTATTAATTAAGTTTCGAATATTATACGTACTTATTGGCAATACTATGTTTTTTAATGTTAAGTTTTTTAATTAGATACTTCTAAGTGATTGTAAAACTAGAGGACAAAAATGTATGGCAAAACAAGGTTCCAGCTTCTAAGGCAAAAGTTCACCCGAACCAACTTAGAGAATATTATGTACATGATTATGATATACGTATAAACTGAACTGTCTATAATAATTCAATTTTTTGTTGATTTCAAGCCTATTACGGGTAAGTATCATTTTACCAACATTGAGACGTTTATAAAACCATAATGCATCATTTTGTTTATCAACTACCATCGTGCAATTACGCAATCTAAAATCATAATCAGTCAGATATAAACAATCAGAGAACAATAATCCAAAGAGGTTTAAAATACAGTCAAGATAAACACGATAAGAGAATACCTGATTCATAGATAGTGTTGATAAATATAGAATAGGAGGAAGACGTAAGTGTGGCACTAGTGGCAACCTTAGCCTATAACTGAATCGATGTCAAAGCACCAAGGACGCGCGGTGCGTGCCACCACGTACGATCAGTTCGACACTTTTCACCCTTCTCACACATCGTCGCGCATTGTGTAAAACATATTAACAACCTTTAAGAAATATTTTAAGGCGCATCGTTGGCTGGCCTCCTACCAGGCGGACCGATGATATCGCCAGAGTTGCGGACAACCGGTGGATGCAAATGGCAAGTTGTCGATCAGTATGGCGTTCTAAGTGGGAGGCCTTTGTTCAACAATTAAGGTCTTCTGTCTGATGATGAAGATATATATAATTAAACTGCGTATGAACATTATGGAAAAATAAAATAATAAGTATTTTTTTGTTAAAAAAATCATGCCATTAACCATCAACAAAGATCTATCAGTACATTATATAACAGGTAGGTACATATAAAATAAACTTTAACACCTTAATTTCGCCATGTATTTTTTTTTGCATTCATAATAATGTAGGTTGACATGATGAAATGAGCAAGCACCAAACAAAGTAGGTAAGCAGCACTCCTAAAAGCAACAGCTGACAGAGTGTAATGGGTTTCATGGAAAGTTTACCAACTGTCTGTCACAGGAGCAGATTAAATAGAACTGCGAACTCTACAAGAACTACGGAAGTCACGACATTTATTTGCGAATCCATTAAATCTTCATAACTAAAAGACATTACTATAATTTAGTATTTGCTTGTGAGAAAATCTTAAAACTTAGTACAAATATGACCGTTTTACGCGAAAATTTGTCGATCTAAAAAGATTTTAAGGTCTTCTAAGGTCTCAAACAAAGGTAATTACACCCTAAACCGATGCTAATGTAGAATGTGATAGAGTGAAC
Source organism: Abrostola triplasia (assembly GCA_946251915.1). NCBI lineage: Eukaryota > Metazoa > Arthropoda > Insecta > Lepidoptera > Noctuidae > Abrostola > Abrostola triplasia. The sequence goes on along the minus strand of OX276432.1, from coordinate 3,784,101 downwards.
AAGGCAAAAGTGGTATGTCAGGAGCGTGATAAATGGAAACCCAAGGTTTTTGCCTCCCCTTCTGGGAATGTACAATATAAACGTGTGATTGACAACCATTATTGTGGAAGTAATTCAAGCTACACGTGGTTTATATCATACAATTTATTTTCCGGTCAATGAACCAATGATGTAGATATTTGAGTTGAATAACCATTGCTATTTTATAACCGTAATACAGTATTGAATATTTATTCAGTAGACAGGGTTGCTGAAGGGTTTTAAAGGGTTTCTTTACCCTAAAAGGGTTGGCAGAAACTTCCAAACGACTTAACGAACCTTTATGTCTCTTACAACTTCGACATGTGTGCTTAAGAATTCTTCTAGTTACGATTACTCTGAAATCTTGCACATTGCTAATAAGATCTCAGAAGATTTTTTGTTCCATTATAGCCAATTTTAAGTGTCTTTATTCAGGATGAGAGTACTAATTAGGTTACTACTTATAATAATTTCCAACGACGCCTAAGCTTCTGAAGGCAATTGCTTGAACCATGTACATATTTTGGCCTGAAAAAGCCGTAGCTAGCGATTCCACTGGGACACATTCTATAGTTAGCGCTGTAACTAGTTTGAATGTAAATTTGCTGTACCTTTCCAGTGTCCAGGAAACTAATATAATAGCTACCATTCTAATAAAACCTGAACTAGCGTCATTATAATATGAATAGCATTATCTGACATGTTTCAGAAATAACGAGCACTGGGTATCGATTCGACCTATATACGAAACATGCCTAGAACTTAATTTATAGGCTTTTAAAAATAACGCTCTAGCGAATTTCATTAACGTATGATTTACAGCACTATACAATAGTATATATACGACTACAACACATTACGAGTTTAAATTACACAATAAACTGTAAGGAGGAAATAGTAAATCAATCAATACGTTTGCTTCATTAATATGGACTGAAGGTCGGTTTATAATTGTCTTTATTGTACTCAGAAGAATGAACATCAATATATACTGGTATGTGTTGTGACCAATGGCGCTCGACGTCGTCTAGTTGTTCGTTATCATTATGAGACTTAAAATGATGTCTTTGTGGTCTAGAAGTTTGGAAATGGGTCCGAATCAAAAAGTATAGTAGCAGGATTTAAAGCATTTTGTAGGCAATATTGTCTCTATTAGTTGTATGTTATGTTTTCCTTAAAAAAGAAATGACAGAAGTGGCGATTTTTATATAATTACCCAATAAGCAGAACTTGACTCACCCCCTATTACGCTTTTAGCTTGGCAAACAAAATTTCGAATAACATCAACTTACAAACCACTTAATTTGAGCATCGCTTCATAGGGCTAACTGCAAATTAACTTTTGTTGAATACTTTAGTCTGTTATGTCACGCCAAATGCAGATACATTCATTTTTTATTCGAAGCGATTTCAGACACAAACCCAGCTATCCAATTTGGAATATCGATATTCTATAGTTAGACCAGTGCAGACTCCGTTGTCTCTCCGAAACGGGCTGTGGAGGGTATTCGTTTTGTGATAGAGAAATAATAGACGGTTGTTATATTCTCCAGGGCATAAAGCAAAATGTGTAGAGGAAGAACGGGATCGTAAAGAAAGAACGAATAATCCACATTCAAGATTTCTAAACACCTTGTCGTCCTCATAAAGAAAACCTCAAAAGCTCTCCAATAAAACCATTAGACTAATGGAAGCCCGGAATGAGATGAGATTGCAATCTTCAGCTGATATGTCGGAATACGGCCATCTCAATAGGCGGATTTCAAACTCCACGCGACACGATCTGCGCTCCTTTAATACTAACCGTATAAAGGACGCAATAGAGCGGAACCAAGGCTCCAAAGTGTTCGCGAGGAATTCCTCTATTGGGAAAAGCCAAATGACGAAACTGAAGATCGACGATGGCAGTATCATCTCATCAAAACCGGAGATATTGAGAGAGCTGGAGAGGTTTTACGGACAGTTGTACACTTCGACACGGAAACCCGTTGTCGGTTTGGCTCAGGACTCTAGGGCTAAACTGACCCGACACTACACCGAGGACATCCCAGACATCAGCCTGTACGAGATTAGAGTGGCTCTGAAACAGCTTAAAAACAACAAGGCGCCGGGTGATGACGGAATTACAACAGAGCTTCTGAGAGCGGGTGGAAAACCGGTACTTTTAGTCCTCCAGAAGCTATTCAATTCCGTCATACTCGAGGGTACTACGCCAGAAGCATGGCACAGGAGTGTGGTGGTGCTCTTCTTCAAAAAAGGTGACAACACCTTATTGAAGAATTATAGACCCATCTCGCTCCTGAACCATGTGTATAAGCTGTTTTCGAGAGTCATTACGAACCGTCTCGAACGCAGGCTTGATGACTTCCAGCCTCCCGAACAAGCCGGCTTCCGAAAAGGCTTTAGCACCATAGACCACATCCATACGCTCCGCCAGATTATACAGAAGACCGAGGAGTATAATCGGCCACTGTGTCTAGCGTTTGTGGACTATGAAAAAGCCTTCGATTCTATCGAAACCTGGGCTGTATTGCAGTCCCTCCAGCGATGTCATATCGACTATAGGTATATCGAGGTGTTGAAGTGTTTGTATAGTAACGCCACCATGTCAATTCGGCTACAGGACGAGAGTACGAAACCAATCCAACTGCAGCGTGGTGTGAGACAGGGAGACGTTATCTCTCCGAAACTGTTCACAAATGCGTTGGAGGACGTTTTCAAGCTCTTGGACTGGAACGAGTTCGGCATCAACATCAATGGCGAATACATCACTCACCTTCGTTTTGCCGATGATATAGTTATCATGGCGGAGTCGCTGGAGGAGCTCAATACTATGCTAAGCGACCTCAGTATCGTCTCCCAACAGGTGGGTCTTAAAATGAACATGGACAAGACAAAGATCATGTCCAATGTCCATGTCGCACCTGTACCGGTTGTCGTTGGGAACGATACCCTCGAAGTTGTCGACCACTACGTCTACTTAGGACAAATTGTTCAGTTAGGCCGGTCCAACTTCGACAAAGAGGTCGCCCGAAGAATCCAACTCGGATGGGCAGCGTTCGGGAAACTACGCGACATCTTCTCGTCCAAAATTCCGCAGTGTCTGAAGACGCAGGTCTATGACCAGTGTGTGTTGCCAGTGATTACGTATGGCTCAGAGACGTGGTCGCTAACGGTTGGCCTTTTGGAGAGACTCAGAGTCACTCAACGAGCTATGGAGAGAGCTATGCTTGGGGTTTCTTTGCGCGACAGGATCCGGAATACGGAAATTCGCCAAAGAACTAGAGTTACCGACATAGCTCGAAGAATATGCAAGTTGAAGTGGCAATGGGCAGGCCATATCGCTCGAAGAACCGATAACCGCTGGGGAAGAAAGGTTCTCGAGTGGCGACCACGAACCGGAAGACGCAGCGTTGGCAGGCCTCTCGCCAGATGGACCGACGATATCGTCAGAATTGCGGGCAACCGGTGGATGGAATTGGCAAGCTGTCGTTCTTTATGGCGTTCTAAGGGGGAGGCCTTTGTTCAGCAGTGGACGTCTTCCGGCTGATGATGATGATGTCGTCCTCATTAGACACTTTGTAGAGCTTTAGAGACTTGCGAAAAGGAAACTACATATTGCTGAACCTTCCATATTTTTCCATCGTTTGCAAATGAAATGTAAACACTGAACGTATCAGTGAAAACCATTCAGAGCGTCTTAAAAGCCATATGAAGGGAATAGTGGATGTCTGCTCTAGTAGATATATGAGGGACTACGTGTTTCTATAATGAAAAGGGAAGCTTCCAGAAAAGAAGTTGATATAACTTGGTAACATAACATCATGTTTTTTATGTCTTGATCTTGAAGAGAAATATCACTGCTCAACTTGACTGCTTCTGCTTCATTAAAAATGGCTCACGCTGTGGAAGAAAGCAAGCCAGTAAGCAGGTTGGTTAGGAGTCCGATTGCCTAGTGTGGGACGAACGATCAATTTAGTATCATCATTTCTAGATGTTCTATCAGTGCAACCCGATTAGCAACATTGACCTTAGAGTTATCTATAAGTTACTTATTCTGCTCGTCTTAAAATACTTTTACTTAACAACAAAAGATGAAATTGGGTACAAAAATAGATGTTCCTTTTTGATTAACACAATACTTACTTTGTAACTTTTGCGCCCACGACTTCAATCTCGATTCATAAACATAACATCACGCCTGTATTCCCCGAAGAGGTAGGCAGAGACCTATTATATCACCTATTTTACACCCACGTTCCATCAGTTATGTTATAGACATACTCCCAATGTAATAGGGGGCGAGTCTATTGCCATCAGCCGGGAAATACAGAATTCGTGCTGCTACTGATAATTACCTAATGTAAAATCGGAGTAGTACTTTGCCAGGGGATTCGAACCACGGACCTCATACTTAGCAGTCGCGCTCCACGACCAATATACTGACGAGGTTATACATTTGTAGGAAGTACTCGAGATATTTTCATAGAATTTATTTAAATAATGCATGTGATGAGAGAGAATGAGGTAAGGCGTATGTCAGGATAGTAGCTAATGGAAACCTGTGGTTTCTGCCTACTCCGCTGGGATACAAGTAGGACTTTGTGATAACCATACTAGTATCTATGTGTATGCTTATAATATTAAACTAATTTGCGCAATGACTGAGGATTGTTGAGGACCCATTCACCTAATTAATGTTGTCTACTGCCGAAACAAGTTTGTACGCTTTAAATATATGTCAAAAGAAAATTCCTGTCGTAATACCTTATGTCGTTTTTAAATCATAATAGTATATCCTTCATTTTCGAATTCAGCCCACAAGATTCACGTCTATAAACATTTTATGCAATGACACAGCAAAATCTAAAGACGAGATACTCAAGACGAAAAATAATAAACATAATTTACCATAAAAATGCTTCTGTGCGTATCCCGTGGTTAACGAGCTACATTCCCGGTCAATAACTATAATCTGAGTCCATGTGCCTTTTATATCCCTAATATGTCGAGTGACCCAGTTGGACATTCGCCGCGGGTGATCCGAAGATTGAACATCGTGCAAACTGGAGTAACGTGGGATCCTCCACAATGAATTCAGCTAGAACGTCCGAAATGTCGCTTTGGCGTCACGCCAGGCTGATCTGTCACAACACTAGATGCACTGCTCCCATTCACTAATAGAGATAAAGAACTTTAGTTTCTATGACGCGTCCGCTCAGTAAATGTGTTGTACGCTATTTTGTATGATGGTAGATCCTGCAGAAATGTTGGCTGAAGATCTGAACTGTTTTTGCTTATTAAAATCTAGGTAGCAAAGTTGTATAATATGAAATAATATTGCCATGCCATTGTTATGGTTTCATGTTTTAAAAATAAATACACGCGAATTTAGTCTCAAAGTTTCGCTAGCGCGTTCTTTCATTTAAGCTTTGAAAGCTTCCTAAAACGCTGTCTATCTTAGAGAACCATGATACCTGGTGAAAAAAAAGAGTTCTGTTTTTTTATGTAGCCTGTTCGGTGTCCCTCTGCTAGGCAAAGGCCTTCCTATTATTCCACCACAAAACCCTGTCCAAAACCATTTCAGGCCATTTGATGCCGAGAAGGCGATAGCGACATAATTTAGACATCTTTACGGGAAAGACATGGCCTGATATTCTGTTTTATCATAGAAAAATAAGAAGACTGTTATAGACAAGTATTTACCAGCTGCACACTAAGCCTACTTCAAAGCTTAGCACGCTCGATGCGCCAGTCTACTTAGTGTACGTAAATAGGTTTATAAGGCGCGCGACGGTAAAATGCAATCTGTCACTACTTAATGTATTTTTGCAGTAAACAGTTCCGATAGGGAATTAGGTTTACCTTTTAGCTGGGAATACACGCTACGGCTATTTACAAAACAGTGGCTGTTTATCTAGAGATAGTACTAATGGTATCGGGAATTCTGGACAATTGTGACCTAAATTTGGACGATGATATTTTAGAGATTAATGCTAATAAATAATTTCAAATCAGACTTATAAAAAAGTTGATGTTTCTTGGATAGCTAAATTATCAGTCCTCCTCTCTTGTTATAATGTTAAAATAGTCAGGTGGTATGACCGTTAGACTGCCAAGTTGGTCGCAGGTATTATCAATGAGTGTATTTTCGTATTCATGTGCATGTTATAAATTAGATATCAGTTGCTATAAATGGTGAAGGAAAATATCAAAAAACGGCACACCTAAGAGATTTTTCAACGGTGTGTAAAACCATATCAGAGGCCTTCTGGCGGTTTTAGCTCTGACACCAGAGCAACAACCATACAATACGAAGAATGTTTAAAAAAAAACTTCTAAAAATTGTGTTTCTGCATTATTTTCTAATATCATTATAATATATCTGTATAATAATTAATTAGCCATGTCTCTACTTAATTATACACAGAACAGCACAATATTCACTGTCAACACTGTTCTTTGTCCACTCACACACAAGGTGCCTAATTAGGTGTCTCTCAAATCATTTAAATATACAAACTTGGCAAACTTTGGACAAAGAACAACCGTCTTCACGAACCGCATATTGTTATGTGTCCCAAAAGTTATGAATGGACGCCCTGAATATAAACTGACCTTGATTGTGAAAAGAAAATAATGTGGTACTGTCATGAACAATAATGAAGGGAATGTTAAGAATGAATATTGAAATCAACAAACTTAATTGAGGTATACTATCGCCCAACATTATAGATTTGATTTTTCAAAAATATATTATAATTATTTTTGTTTTGTTTTTTTGAAAAACGTCGGCCCACAATAGGAATTTCTTCTGTGTCGTGGGTGCATTTCACATCATCCATACTCAGGACAAACATCTGCGGTTCGCACAAATTTTTGCCCCATACGGGAATCGAACCCGCAACCCGTCACGCAGCAGTCCAATGGCTTAGCTACTGCGCCAATCGACAGTTTAATTAGCGCAACGCAAAATTAGCTAAATTCATTTGTTGTAAATTATGAACGCAGTGTTTACAATTTAAGGACAATGTCTATTTTTACAAAGTAAGAATAGTTTTAAGTATCTCTAAACGTATCCATTTCGTTTAGAGTACGTTTGTAGTTACGCAGCATTTTATAGTTGCCATATGTTCTTAACGATAACGATGACCAAGCGGCCTGTTTGCCCACTAACTTTCATTGACTCACACAAACTATTAAATCATAGACATTTACTTTTCGTAATGGATGCCAAATCCTCGTTTGAGGTCATTATTCTCGGCCACATTTTTATTTACAGCGAAGTTTATTGCTCTTACAAACAAGCTCTTGAAAACAGTAAAAACAGCGTTTTCCAAAGGTTATTTTAACTTGTTTAGGTGCTGCATTTCGATGCCAATATAGACATTGAACAAAAATAATCTTTTATAGTATACGTCGATTTTATTTTGTCCATCAGATTAACAATACTATTTTCGTTCTGCTTTTGAGTAAGTAAGTCAAAACTGTGAAGATGTGGGCACGAAGATAGACACGAGACTCGCTATAACTTATGTTATTTATAACCGAACTAATTATCAAGTCTTCTAAAGACTTGTTTCTTAATAATTTGATAAAATAGTTTTGTTACTATATAGTTGTGTAGCTACATTAATTGCATCGTCGTTTTATATTCACATTTCTGATGGATGTCTGTATTTGCAAAGCATCCTTTTATTGCTGCTAGATAGCACTCCACTTTATAAATATTTCTGCAATCTATTGCAATAATAAACCTACAATATAACGACTGAACAATGCCAAAGTGATACCAATAAATGTGACATTGATTGCTAGAGTCACGAAATCCTGAAGGTTACTTTGTAAGACCATGACATCGAGGTTTGCCTCCAATTAGGTCACCTACGAAAAAGGGGTCGATGGCTGGAGATGCTATACACACGTTTTTGCAAAGCAGAAGCTAGGCAAAAAGGTTGCAAAAGTTATAATGGGCTTGATTATCTGGATTCTAATCAACCGCCAATGAATTTTAATTCGATTAATCGTTTAATATTAACGAGAGACTTACAAAGTGATGGGTTTGCGGCCGTAGTAGTATACATCAAATCCCGGTTCCTTATTATCTTTTCTCGCGCAGAGTAACTTTTGTGTGTACACTTGACTATTTTCCGGGTTTACACATGTGTTTATCCGGGAATGCCCGGCTGGTTTCGGACTCAAACGGAGCTCTTAATCATGACCTTGTGACGTAACGGGGTTGAAAGCCAACGTCCAATGAAGACTGGTGTTTGTACATGTGGTTTATTGTCTCGCATTATGTCATGCATCAGTTAATTTGACATTAGTAACAATTTGTCATTCCTTTGAAAAAATACTGGAAAATAAATTGAAAACTAACTTAATTGTATAAAAAATATTAAATTTAAAATGGTTGCTTCAGATAAAAGACCCGTTAAGATTGCCAACTTTCTATGAAATTAGATTGAAGTGGGAAAACGTTTTAGGAAACATTTTCCCTATTGTGTATAAAATATACAATTAAAAGCTAAAATGTGTTTCAGAGTATGATAAAAAAGAATAAATAATGGTATATTTGAAATAGCTTTTTCTCGTAGATTTCTGCTTCTGAAAATGTCACTTTACGGGGATGAAGAGTCAACAATTAGGGTTCACGCTATACCTATATCTAAATTAATTTCAATCGGTGTAGTAATTTTAACTTTTAATGATATAAAAATCGTCAGTAAGGGTTACCTTCATATATTATAATTTAAAAAAGGAAGTATGATTGATAAACAACCTGGAGGCAGAGTTAAAACCGCTTGTACCTCTGACATTGCTTCACACACCGTTGAAATATGTCTTAGGTGTGCTGGTTTCCTCACGGTGTTTTCCTATACCGTTTTTAGCAACTGACAACTAATTTATAATACGCACATGAATTCGAAATTACATGTTGTGTGTGTGTGGTTTAAACTTGCGAGTTTTGACTTGGTAGTTGATCATACTACTAGGCTATCAGAGCTATGTACATGGTATGCTATGGTATGTAGTATGTGTGTAGTCTTTATTCGACCCAATCAACTCAAGAGAAGGTATCTCTAAGTAATAGGTGCACAGCTCAAGCACAGTTTTATCAAATTCCCTTCATTTAAACAGGGTAAAACGTTCCCACCCAACTGTACCACAGACAAAAATAAACAAACCTTTCACCAAACAAGCCAACTCGTCAGCGTCACTCGGAATCGAGTTATCCACTCAACCGATGTCCAATAACGATACACAGTCACGTGTCTCTATCTAGGATTGACAGGATTTGGTGATCCAAACATTTTTCCTGTGATTTTATCCTACCAAGTTTCATATCTCTGTGCTAAAAATATTAAACGTAACATAACATCACGCCCATATTCCCGGAAGGGGAAGGCACAGGTGTACTTATATAGTACACCCACATTTCGCCTGTTATGTTATAAGTGTATAATATCCGAATATAATAGGGGGTGAGCCTATTATCATCAACCGGGCACAAATCCTGACTACGTGTTGCCTAATGGAAAATCCCAATTACACATTGCCCGACCCGGGATTCGAACCCAGGACCTCGCGCTCAGCAGTCGCGCTCGTAGTGATCCAATTTTCCCATGATTTTAAGGTACCATGTTATAACATTAAAAGTAATTTGATGTTTGAAGAATTATGGATATAGGTGGAGTATTGAAACAGCGTAAAACATCAAATAATATAAATTGATAAAGGAAACTTGAAAAATGATGTACACGGGCGGGACTCGAACCCGCGACTTTCGCCGTACCGTGGCGCCGCTCTGCCAACTGAGCCACCGTGTCAATTCATCAATTTAGATTTAAGCCTAGCATGGCAACATACAAAAAAGATACAAAAAGTGATAAAATAATATTTTTAAATTCCAGTGTATAATTCAGCTATACGAAACCCAATCAAGGGTATCTCGTATCCAATTTATCCTCATCCTACACGACTGTATGTACTTTAATCGTTATCATTTAACTTGACTACACTTCTAATTAATTAATTGATTGTACAGCGATTGATATAAACACATTATATCCATAAACGAAGACATTTGTTTGGGAGTTTTAATTAAACATATTTGGCAAGCCTTATTCAGACTGATTATAAATGATGGCCTTTGAAGTTTTAATTTAAATCTTTGCATTGGTTTTTTATTTAGTCTTCAGACTATATTAAACTGCCTCGTTGGGCTAGTCACTAGTTGGGCGCGACTGGTGAGCATAAGGTTCTGAGTTAAATTCCCAAGTTGGGCTGGTTTTTCGATTAGGTGATTCTCTGTAGCAGCATGGAGTCTGGATTTGTGCCCGTTAATTTAACTTAACTGGCGAAATGTAGGCGTAAAAATACACTTCTGCCCCTCCCGGAGAATAATTCCCACTACTGTGTTATAGATTTTTAATTAGTATTTATGTGAATGCATACTAGTAGACATTAATGCTGGTTAATGTTTTAAAACTAAAGTCAAACATGTCTAACGCCTGACGCGTTGCAAGTGTTATTTTTAGCGCGTTTTTCTTCACGAGATCTCTCACCGTTCACAGGTCCATCATCGGATCTTTTCAGAGGTCGATAGTGTATAAAATAGAATAAAGTATGTTAGAAAATGTAAATACATTTAGTAATAGTTTACAATGCATTGAGATGCTTTGAAGGTGGGCACATAAATATACCTCATTTAACCAAACGCACTAATTTCTGAGACTAATTAATTCATATTCATATTAACATTGTAAATGTGAAAGTAACTCTGTCTGTCTGTCTGTTACACCTTCACGACTAACCCGCATAGGACCTCGTGCTCAGCAGTCGCCCTTAGCAACCACTAGACAAACGAGGCTTATTTAAAAAGAAAAGAGTAGTTTATCATGGTTCATACTCAAAACACAAATATTAACAGAACGTTTCCGTTATTACACCGACATAATACATTTCGAGTCTCACAGACAGTCTCTAACGTCAATGATCTATTGTTTGTTGTCTGATTTAGAATTCTCTAATGATGGCAAAGCTCGGGAAGGAATTTGCAAGCTGGGGTATTCCCCGAAGATTGTTACGGTTTATTTAGGTTCTTGGCTTGTAGCTACCATTTTTAAAACACGGATAAGCTGACATTATTATTGACAATATTCATACAGTAAAGCTTTGTTAAAACGCCACGTATTTATTTTTCAAAATCACAAAACTGATACCCATACCGCGTGAATTCTAAGAGCTTTGTGCTCGTTGCCATGGTAACCATGTTTACAATAGTAATTTAAGTTTTAGACGCATGGAAAACACGCTCCCCCTTATTCATACAAAAATGTGAATTTAAACCACGAAAAATTATACCCGTCATTGTCGTTTGCATGTCAAAGCAATAGAGATGTCAATATACTTAAAACAGGGTTTAGTTAATGCCGGTATGATCTTCGTTTATGAACAAGAAGGGCTGAGTTCGAACTCTCATACCTTGTGAACACAAAACTGTCCGTAAACTTGAGAGCCACAACTTTTTTAACCGACTGCTGCACTATACAAGGTACCTAACGTTACTCTGTAAGCCCCTTACCATGTAATAACTGTTCCCTGTTCCCGTAACAACACCCTAGGGATGTTTGAGTGGCCTATTATTTACCGTTTACCTCACAACTTCGATCGTATTCGATAAAAGTTATTGAATTTCGTCAAGATTGGCATAATCGAATCAGCGGTTTATCTGAGCTCGGATAATTTGATTTCCCATGGGCCCTTGAACGTTACTTATTAAGGTATTGAATGCTGCTAAGCAATCGAGTGGTGCTTTTAATGATTCAATAAACGAATTTCCCTAAACAAAGTTCTTTGCACTACCTAGTAGGCACCTAGTAGGTTCAAACACGCATAAATTAAAATATTAATAATTAACATATCTTCACGCCTGTAATCCCCGAAGGGGTAGGCAGAGTTGCACATATAGTAGGTACACCCACATTTAGCCAGTTATGTTTTTTTAGGTCCCAATGTAAAAGGGGGCGAGCCTATTGTCATCAACCGGGCACAAATCCAGACTCTGTGGTGCTACTGAGAATTACCTAATGGAAAACCCAGTAACACTTTGCCCGACCTGAGATTCGAACCCAGGACCACGTACTCAGCAGTCGCGCTTAGCGACCACTAGACCAACGATAAAAAATTATTATGTGCACTTCAAAATAATACTGTAAAGGCACTATAGAGGCAGGACTTTTTGAAAAACCATTTATCACAAAATGTTGCAAGGCTTAATTAATATTTCATATCACCAATTTAACGATGCGGCTTAAACCAATATTTCACTTAATAAATACGTAACGAACTTTGGCTTATGTGCAATATATTAATATAATTTTATTGCACATCATTAAAGTTTAAAGCACACACACACACTGTTTAAACGTAAATTACGTACACCCTTGGGATTATAGAAAGCGACCGAATTAGTATTCGGCTACATTATTTTGTTAATAGGTCATGTGTACTGTGTAGTTGTGTACACCACACGTACTTGTACAAATATTCATACCAGGCGAGCTGTCGACGCTTGCAAAATTCACAGATACGCGCGTATTATACAAATTCTATTCCTGATGCGACGAGTGTCTACGTATCTTTTGTTACAGAGATTAGCGAGTGACGTGGCTGAGTATGTCGTAGCTCCAGTTTTACTCAAAACGGTAGGCTGTAGGAGGATTCAAGTCAAGTACTACATAATACGTACAGCACCTTTGATTAAAATATATCGGTAACTAAGGCGAAGAAGAAGACCAAACTAATGCCTCTGAAGCCGCTATCGACGTGGCAATATACTGGTACTAAAAATATAAGAGTACCGTCAATTTGAAAAGAAAAAAAAGAAGTATAACGGTCAATAGATAAAAAGGCTAGGTGGCTTAACCTTCTGAAGTGGAGCGTTGTCTTCTATACAAGACCGCGGCATTCAAAGGGTTAAAGGCCTATGACTATAGGCTATAAGCACTTACGACGAAATTTAATTCGTAAAGATATCTATTTGATTGTTGCTGTTTTTTTTTATGTAGCCTGTTCGGTGTCCCACTGCTGGGCAAAGGCCTCCCCATTATTTCTCCACAAAACCCTGTCCATTGCCATGTCAGGCCATGTCTTTATTAACATAAATAAATCTATATCAGCTAATCCTGCTATAAATCAAATCAAATTTGTGAAATATAGGTAAATAAAAAAATACAAAGATGCTATGTAAATAAAATGCAGTGGGCTATGTTTTGCTAATAATGGCATACAAATTGATACAAATTGAACCTTTAAACAATGAACATACAATTTGATATTTTGAGGGCATACCTTTACTTTACATACAAGTTGACAGAACGCCGAAAACAATCCTTACAACTTAGTTGCCATGCAACAGTACCAATCTGGCACCTGAAGGATTATTTGCTTTTTAAATGTTTTATAAAGCGGGTGCGTCAGAACGAATGTGCGCCCATCTGTGAATACCTAAGTTACGGCTCCCATTCCCACACATTACAAGGCAACCGTTGTAAAGTACACTCAATGTAATAAAGTATGCAGGAATTTTGAATATTTCATTTGGTACAAACACAATTTGGGGAACGCTTGCCGGCCTAGCCGGTGGTCTGCGAGTGAAATAAACTTAGTTCTCAAGGACACTCGCGCTCACTATGTTCGTTTGAAGAAGCATTAATTAATTAGTTTCCTAACTTACTGTCAAATTGACTAGAAATAACTATGTTTAATGCTCAGTTGGTATTTTAAATCTATGGTTATATGTACGTTTGAAATGTCATTTTAAGTAGTTCAACGCATGAAAGTTTTTTTCCACTAAAACTGGCTATCAACTGTCCGGAAAAAAAAATCTGCCTAAAAACTTTTGTTATTTTAGAGTTCATGGTAAGGAAGCAGTTTTTAATATTAAAAGGTTTTATTCCAAAGGAATACCAACAAATCAAAATATATACCGATAATGATACATTTATACCTCCATTCATCCTAAAACGAAAGTTTTGTTTCCTATTTCTTTGAACTTGAAGATATCCTCCGACCCGGATAATCCGATGTGTTAAGTCAGACTTATACATTTACATATTTCATTTTTAATAAATACTCCTCGTATGTAACTGTATGAAAGCTTCTAAAAACAAATACCGACCATTGCTGGCAAGAAAATGTGAGTTTTTTGTGTGTTCTATTATTATTATCGTATCAACAGTAAATACATTTAAAATTCTTTAATATGCCTCTGTTTGACCGCCACAGCACATTCGTAGTTAGATTATGCCACCATACACTGATCGTTAACTCATCACCCATGCCAGTGTCGTTAATCACGCACGCCACACACGGTGCATGTCACATGTCAGGTGCGGTTTATTTGATGATAATAACTACCATTAACAAATGAATGCAGGCGTAGCTTTGCCTAGACAAGGCCACTTTGAGATAAGCTCATCAAATGCACTTATTAACGTAGTCGATTTGTTAGGCGGATATACATTAACCTGCCTGACTGCCTCGTTGGTCTGCTGAGCACGAGGTCCTGGGTTCGAATCCCGGGTCGGGCAAAGTGTTACTGGGATTTTCCATTAGGTAATTCTCACTGGCAGCACGGAGTCTGGATTTTTGCCCGATTGATGGCAATAGGCTCACCCCCTATTACATTGGGACCTAAAAACATAACTGGCGAAATGTGGGTGTACTATATGTGCACCTCTGCTTACCCCTTCAGGGGAATACAGGCGTGATATTATGTACGTATGTATGTACGTATAATAAATATATGTAATGAAAGCTAAACCTGTCTGATGTCATATTACATAAGATCATGAAATCCGTGTATCGTATCAGTCTGTCAGAATCTAATGAAATCGCTAGCGGGATGCTATTCATACATTGCGAGTACGACCAGTCACATGTCAATAACTTTGACAAGTAACTTGTCGTGATGTTGACTGGTTTTATATGAAAGAATATGAATTAACTGCTAACGGAACAGGGCCCTAAGTGGCAAAGCACTAGACGAAAAATGAAAACCGTATGGGATTGACATTACAGTGCTGGCGCCAAAGGTACTTGGGTATGCATAACATGAAGCATTCTGAAAATTCTTTTAAGTTCGAAAAAGCTTGCAGATTAGATTCTGGATGTTGCCGGTAAGATTGTTGGTTCATTTTTAATGTTCCATTCAAATGTCTCCAAAGCGTTTATTCAATTGATATACTTGATAGTTTTCTGGCCCCGTGGATGGGCATAATAAAATTGGACCACCAATCTTACCGGCACTTGTTTTGTTTTGTTATTGTTATTTAATATCTGTTTTGTAGCATGTTTGTATGTAGTATACTGTAAATGGTGTGCATACCTGTAAGTGACGTATTTACACTGTAGATAAATTATGGAAATAATGTCACAAATCGTAATTGTAAATATGTCGTTGGTTTGCCTTATCAATAAATAAAATAAATAAATAAACTTTCAGAATCTTAATCTGCAAGCTATTCCGCGTAAAAAAAATCCAGAACGCGCTTCTCATATTATCCACATTCAACTCCCTGCAGCATCCGTCTACGATTATCTCATAGATTTGCCACTTGTTCAAAGCAATCCGCCAGCAAACACTATAATTATTTAAGCTGCTCTGTCTGTATACTTAAAGAGGTGATTAGACTTATACCGCGCTTTTAAGAATTTACAAACGTATTATCAGTATTATACATCTAAAACAATGGTGATGACTAGAAAAATTAAATGAGTCGCTCGAATTGCTTTCAACTCATTTGACAAACAAAAAAATGCGGTATGCCTCTGGATGGAATACATTTCATACGATATGAAGTAGATAATATATTTGAACATATCTGAAGAGCTAAAGTTCTTCTTCGGATAAACATTAATTTACTGATGCAATTTTAATACTCGCAGGCAGACTGCTCAAACGTCATAATTTTGTTAGAACCTCATTGTTCAATTGTCAAAGCATTTCCAACACAATGGAACGAGAATCTCGCTTAGGTCTTGTAAGTGACAGCTGTTTATATACTCCAGTATCTTACGTACTACATACAGTCATTTATAAGAAGCTACAGACGACTACGCAATAATTGCGTCACGAAGCACTGGTTTAATAAAAAAACAAATGAGAGAACAGGGTTGAATGCTCCAAAATAGAATAGGGACTGTCCCAGGCATTAATTTTTTTTATACTTATATAATCGTTCCTGTAATCACAGAAGGGATAAGTAGAGGAGCACATAAATTACACCCACATTTCGTTAGTTAGGTTATAAGTCCCAATGTAATAAAGGGCGAGCCTATTGCCATTAACCGGGAACAAATCCAGACTCCTTGCTGCTACTGAAATTTACCTAATGGAAAAACCCAGTAACACTTTTCCCGGTCCGTGATTTGAGCTCAGGACCTCATGCTCAGGCGTCGCGCTTAGCTACCACTAGACCATTAAGGCAGTCTATCTATAGAAGCTCATTTAAGCAAAATTACAAAATGCAAAATGAATTGTTGTAAAACAAACAGTTGTCCGCATAACAAGAGCCGCCTACGAGTGGCACTGCCTTCGTTCTCAAACTCCATTGTTCTAAGAACGGCAGAGAAACTTATTAAAAGCATATTTACATTGTTCAACTAATAACGTTGTTCACTAATTAATTAGATGACGCGGTTAATATCGGGAGCTAATAATATAATCTGGCCGTTTGATCTAGTTTATTACTGGCTAAAATTCACCGGTGTGATTTGAATTTCGCCTTATTTATGAGACCGCATATATTTACTCGAATTGGTTTATTTGAACGTGGTCGGATGTTTGTTGATAAACACGCTATGTGCGTATAAATAACTAGATGCAATGTATCTGTACAATGTTTAACCTATTATGCACTTTCATGTCTATATTTCTTAGTCTGACTAAAATATAATCGTTTGACGCACCCTGAAAGTCCAGCCCCTTAACCAACCTGCAAACTTGCTAATCATTTTACCACGGGAGCTAACAGTATAGCTCTCGTTAAAGAATGAAGAAGTATCTCCCAAATAGGAGGAATTGAGTTAGATTGGTCAAGAAACCGCAGTATTTTTTTTTTCAGAAATAACACAATGTTTGCTGTGCCCGAATATTACCTCTACGATTACGTCTCCAATCCATGTACAAAAGAAGTATAGGAACTCCAGCGGAAATAAACAGTGATGCAAAACGCAAAATATATGAACGTTATAGTTGGGTACAAACAAAATAGGCCCTGCAATGATCTGAGCTTAATGTCTGCACTAAAATAAACCTAAACCCGTTGCGTCATTATGATGTAATTGGGTAACGGACATCCAAACAACTGTTTTAACTCAAGCAAACATTTAAACTTTGGCGTTATCCGTAACTTTACATCAAGAATAATAAATTGACTGAGAAACAAGATTGGAGGAATCCAAAGACTGAAAAACACAACAAACCAGAAAATATACTATGATGAAAATAATAATTGCACAACAAAAACAGAAACGTTGCTATGTATTATGGGACTACAGCCCCCTTACCATGAACTTTAAAAGCAGGATAGTTAACGTTGTGAAATCTAGACGCTGCATTACACTGCACGTGGCGAAGTCTCACTTCCACAACGTAAACTATACTTTTTTGAGAGTTCATGGTAAGGGGGCATTAACTACTCCACAGCAAGAAAAATTTCGAGAAACAAAACAAGCAGTATTCACCAGGATTCATGACCACGCGTTAGCGACACAAGTATTATCTTCAGGTTACCTGAAGATAGTTCCCAAAAATATATGTTGCGATAAGTTTTTTGTATGAAATGGGATTACCCAGTATATTAAAATGATATAAAATAAGAACACGTGGATAAAGTCGAGGTCTTTACCCCACACCCTCGTTAGCGTCTAAAAAGCTAGTGAAGATAAGATAATTCCTCTTTAAACGCATTCAAGCCACGTTAGGGTGCACTAGAGTATGATACAATGTCCACAAAGCTTTACTAAACATTACATATGAGGAAAACTTTGAAACTATCGCGATGCAAAACTTACGTGTTTGTGTGTTTGGATGTATTTTTCAATGTTTGTTATTCTATTATGTAACACGCTGGGGCCTGATCTGACTTGGATGAAACTTAGTAGAGGTGAAATCCAGATGGGACTATGATGAGCGTACAAAACTAAAATTTGAAATTATAGTAAACTGAGAAGACTATAACGTGATAGGCCAAAGGGTTTTAAAACAAACTACTTTTTTTATAAAATACTAGAACCAGCGTGCGACTTCGTCTTTGTGGATTTTTTTAGTGTTTTCCACCCTGAAGGTATGTAACAAATATCGGTAACAGTTGAAAATCTGACGGATTGTTTCAGAGTTTACCTCCTACATACTTTACCTCTTCATAATACATTAAAATATGGCTCAAAAGAGAGAATACCAAAAAAAAGAGAGGCTTTGAAACAAACATATTATCCGATATCAGCACGACAACATTCCATAGAATTAAATAATGATAAATTCTTGGGACAACTCACACAAGGTCATCAGATCCCAAACTAGACAGAGCATGTATTATAACAACCAGTCAACTGATAAACATATTTATATATTCCTAAATACATACGATCTGACTGGCACAGTGGCTACGTGATTGACCGCTGCGCTAAGGGGTGCGGTTCCCGCACGGAACAAAATTTTGTGCGATCTGCAGATGTTTGTCCCGAGTCTGAGTGTTTGTGTATGTGATATTCATGATTGTGAAACGTACCCACGATACAGGAGAAATTTCTAGTGTGGGGAAACGTTTAAAATAATATATTATAGATGAATTAAAATAGAAGTTTTGCCAGACATAGCGGCGTCTTCGATTGTGCTGATAGTACGCTATGCACTCCAAGTAGCTACTCCCATCTAACCACTATCCCTACTAAACTATCTTCCCCAACGTTTGGCGTTCCGCGGCTTCCAATCATCTCGCTGTCCCATCATAATTTTGCGTTAATCAATTTATGCGAAATTGCTTACAAGATTCAAACAAACATTTATAAGTTTCTGTGAGTTTCCTGAAGGGATCCAGACAGTGATTTATACATCCCTCACCCATCCATGGGTGTCGTAAAAGAAGAAATAGGAATTACGTCATGAGGATTGGCCGTAGCGCCCTGCTGTCTGGTACAATACACAATTGAGATACTGATTGTTCTAGCTAGCTAACTAATTGATATTATCTCATAACAAAATAATAGTACACAAAAGTCATACAAATTAGTTATATTATAAAATTATGTCGTGTTAAACGTTCTTCCGTTTCGTGATAAATGTTGAGTAGGTATAAGCAGTGGCTGTAGATGGAGCTTATACACGTAGACTTCTTTATACATTATGTGATGATTTTTATAAAATAATAAAAGTAAGTATGCCTAATATTATTATGTATAATCTTCATTTATAGTTAATGTAAAGTCTACAGTGAACAATTGTATAATTCTTGCTCAGTATTTTTTATAAATCTGTCGGTCAAAGATGTTGGTCAACGCATAATTTATTCCTACTTTTCAAGAATATTTTGTATGATAGTCACGACGAACTAATTACCAAAAATACTCTTGGAAAACTTTAAGTTATCCTTTTTTAAGGCTCGGAATAATTAATGAAGTAGCTTCTCAGATTCAGCGAATCATAATTCTAGCCTCGATTCAGATCATTATGCTGTGTTGACAGTTTGACGGCTAGAAAGTGTTGGAAGCCTAATGAAATAATGACCTTTTAGAACTATAATTACCTTAAATAACACAGGGATAATCCAGGTAACTCCACGTTAACAAACGCACTTCACACTGTTCTGTTTTCGTCCGCAATGAGCCGGCCGAAACTTTTTTATTTCGATTACGGTAGAGACATTCCCGCGAAAGTGTGCGCGGCGCTGGGCGGGCGGCACGACCGCCCTGAGACAACCGCCGAGTGCGACTGGAGTGATACACTAGTCACTCACTACTATGCCAGACCAAACTAATGCACACTTCAAAAATGTTTTACATTTTTATTTTTGCTTTTACGTCTGGATAGGTCTTATCGAAATTCAATTTAAACTTTCACATTTCACTACACTGAATAAACCTTTAGTAAAATATTTAATTGCTATTTATTTTAATTAGTTTTTCTTTGAAGTCGTCTACCGTTTTTTTGCATTTTGTTCACCCGGCGCATTTATTAAAGTTTTCAATTACAAGTTTATCAGATGTCAAAGTGGCCTTGTAATTTACGTGCAGGATTGGAAATCTTTGTTTTAATGAAGGCTTCAGACCTTTTTCTTTTTATAAGGTATTTCTTGAACGCATTTCTTCTTTGACGTAAGCATGACATCTCACGACGTTTTTGAAGTAATCGGAGCGTCTTAGTACATTTTTATAAATATTATATTCTCAAGTATTGTGTGATACAATTAACTTTATTTATAAATGAATATTATTTACATGCTTTTGGTGAGTAGTATTTGTATTGTTTAAATAAGAACCCACGTGGAATAATCCGAAAACTGCATGTGCAATTCATCGGCCAATGAATCGGATAACTGATTGGTAATTTAACTATTTGACCAAAATACATTAATTATAAAACATGCAAGTTCCGTTATCATTTGATTTGCATCTCCCAGCTTCACAGATACACGTGTGGAAGTTTATTTAAAAGTTACATCCTAGTGAAAGTTGCATTAGATCCTATTAAACACCATAACATGATGTATTGGTGCTAAGCTATTATTCAAATAGGCTGAGGATTATATACAGACGGCCGTTTAGTTCATACTGAGAATACTAAACAAGCAGTTTTACGCAACTAAAAAAGGTCTTAAACGTCATTTATCCAATGTTTGTTACTTTTAAAGCCATATAAAGAAGCACCTGTTTATCACACTAATATTATAAAGGCGAAAGTTTTTGAGTGTGTTTGTATGCGTGTTACCTCTTCACGCTCAAACTAGCCGACATCCTGGAATAACACATAGGCTACTTTTTATTCCGGAAAAATGTAGCGGGTAATACCGCCGGGCGCTGCTAGTTCCATAATACTTTCGACATTGTATACTTATCATTCGGGGAACTTCGGGTGAGTTCGTGTTTGGAAAATCCCGGCTAAGTGGGCACGGGAGTTTGGTAAGCGACTGCGAGTCTTGCTCGTTTTACGGACGTATTTGTTTGTTTTATTGGCCATCGCGTATTATTGGCCATGTTTATGAGTTTTTAGTATCACTTAGAGGTAGATCTTGCTCATCACCGGCCTAGAATTGACCACCCCCTTTTCTGCCGAGGGTGTCGTATGAGGCGACTAAGCGAAAATCCAGAAGATTGGCAGCAGCGTCTTCTGTAACTTTACGACCAATACTGCGACCCCCAAGCCGCTTGCTAAGCGTGGGGATTATGGCAAGCCTCCCCCTCACTTAAAAGAGAGGCCTTTGCTCAACAGTGGACGTCTTCCGATTGATGATGATGAGTATAAAATCTATAAGTACGTACATTGGTAACTAGGACCGTCTTGTGGGTCTATTAGTAGCCAGCGTGACTGCTGAGCGCAAGTTTTAGGTTTGATGTCTGGGTCAGGCAGTGTTATGGCGTTTTCCACCAGAAAATTTTCAACAACCTTAAGTTATATGACTTTTTGTATTTTTCATGCATGTTGCCATGCTAGGCTTAAATTTTAAATTGATTAAGGGAAACTTGAAAAATGATGGACACGAGTGGGACTCGAACCCGCAACAGTCGCCGTACCGTGGCGCTGCTCTGCCGACTGAGCCACCGTGTCACTGTCGGCAGAGCAGCGCTACGGTACGGCGACTGTCGCGGGTTCGAGTCCCGCTCGTGTCCATCATTTTTCAAGTTTCCCTTAATCAGTTTAAAACCTTAAGTTACTTTATGCTAAATACAAATCTCCTCTTCCAACTAATCTATTAACATTCAGTATATAAATTGTTGAAACATTTCTTTCTTTGAAGTACCAGGATCAAGAGTAAATGATCGCGAGTGATGGTGCCATTACACCGACTGTGCTGAGCGAAGAGTTGTTATGTGCTACATATGCAGCTGCTTTGCATGGAGTCTAGACCTTCTGCAAAGGTACGAATATGAACCATTGTCTGCTCAACTATCTAATCTAATTATCCTCTGCCTTCCATTGTAAATGTACCTACTGCTAGAGTCGCGTAGACCGCATGATCGTATTCTCGTCAGATGCGTGCGACCGATGCGACAGAAGTCATGTGACAATTTATGGATGTGCTGTAGTATTGTCGAGTCGGCCGCATGCGTTAGTCACGTGCGATCGTTCGCGTGTGGCTGCGATCGGTTGTGACCCTGAGATGTGCATTTTACAGGCATTTTAATGCTTACCTTCTTATTTTATATTGATTTATATTCTTCTCTTATGCGCACTATAAAACCATGAGGATTATTAGAGTTTCTACAGATTGTTAATCATAAAAACCGTGAGTAATTAAATACAAATACGGTGTTTAACGTAACAGATACGCACGTAATAAAGCCTAGAGGTCCATTAACACTGGTTAATGGTCTACAATTAGCATAATTACCAAACCCAAAGGCCATTATCGGAACCTAGGGACCAACCTAACAAGACCTTTGTATTTTGACCGCTGTCGTAAACCCATGGGGAAACTTGGGGAAGTGACTCGCCGTTCAAAGTTCTCCAGAACTTCACATATGGAATTGACTACAAAAGAAGTTTCGCTTATTTTATTTGTGGTTAGTAGAAAATGTTGTCCAACTTTTTTTAGTTGTCGTACATACCACACACGTGTGTCGCTGCTTATTTTGGTAACGGAGTGAATTAACGTTACAAAAATATCAACTTAAACTTTGTTCTCAACTTACTTAAGTAAAGTTGTATGAGTAAAGTTTATTTCTGCTTATTAAATACATATTTCCGATAGAAAATTATAACAACGACCAAAGACGTTATGTAAACCTTACTATAAAAGTGATTATCAAGGAAACCTGTACTAAATGAACAATAATAAATAATTAAAAATCGTATATTAAAATGTCCTTTATCCATATTTCAAATTAAAGCTTTTCTCAAAACATACATACATACATACATAACATCACGCCTGTATTCCCCGAAGGGGTAGGCAGAGGTGCACATATAGTACACCCACATTTCGCCAGTTATGTTTTTAGGTCCCAATGTAATAGGGGGCGAGCCTATTGCCATCAACCGGGCACAATCCAGACTCCGTGCTGCTACTGAGAATTACCTAATGGAAAAACTCAATAACGCTTTTCTCAAAAAATATTACTTAATAAATCGACGGCAGCAAAGAACAAAAAGACAAATGCATTTTTGCGAAATTCACTTTTTTGCATAATTGGATTCAGATTTGTTCATTTTATCTAATGATATTTTTTTTTCGTAAAAAATATAATTATTTACTTGTTTTTTGTTGCGTATATAAAGACAACTACAGCTATTTTTACGATTTAACGAAGTACAAACGCACACCTACAGGTGTCTGTGTGTGCGTCGGACAATTCGGCACGTCATGACCCATAAACAAAGTTATAAGTCACATGACCGTTTCGCCACGGGTGTAAAGTCAACCTTGCAATTTAATTTAAGCTTGCATAGTTGATTAACTATGCAAGTTATTATTATTTTTTACTAAACCTCTATTTTATAAAGTTCTTTTATCATATCCATGAGAAAGTAAGGACTCTTAGACAATATCGGGAGACAGTGAACTCTCATTTAAATATTGTTTTTTTTTATTCCTAATTTTTAATGATACGAAGCTCGCAGAGTGTGAACTGACAAAAATTTTAACCGTTACGTTTCAGTTTCAAAAAACCCTTTCATCCTCGCAGGGCGAAACTAGTTCGTTTACTATAAGCGCAAATTATCAGTATTTTATTTCACAATATTCGTCATAAGATACGAAAAAGGATTATGCTATATGTGGGATGAGACGATTACAAAACGTGGATACAATGAGGTGGCCAGCTTTTTGTACAATGATAACAAAAGTAGCAGAAAAGGGTATCTAAGACATTCGTTTATGGTATAGTTGTGGCGGCCAGAACCGCAATCGATTAGTTTTTTAATTTACTTGCATGCTGCTAAGAACTTTAAGGTGCATATTTGCCATAGGTTTTTAGAAAAGAGGCACAGTCAGCAGGAAGGTGATAGCTTGCATCCCCTTATTGAACGGTCTTATAAAGGAAAACAATATCCACGCCTCTGGAATGGTGTACTTGTATAAGATAGTGCAAAGTAAGTGGTGACCCTTATGAAGTAATTGAAGTGACTACAGGGAATATTTTGTACTTCAAATCTGACACAAATCAATATACATGGATCAATTTTTTTAATAATGTTAAGGTTAAATGGAATCATGTTATAGAGGTAAAAGTAAACTTAAAAGAGCCGTCTGTTATAAGTTATAAATATGGTTTAAGCAAGACTCAGCTTATGAAAATAGATTGTGGTCGTCGAGCAAATACTAGAAACAGGCACAGCAATGTAACATTAAAAATGCTTATACTAATACCGTGCCTATAACATGAGCTAAATATAAAGATTTGATCTCCCTCTGCGAAAATAATTTGATTCCTCCAAAATTCCACTATTATTTAAAAATATAAAGCATACAACGATGGATAAAAGTATGATAATAGATGTAGAAGACTGAAGAAGAAGACTTTTTTACACGTTAGGTAGTTTTTGATTAGATTAGAACTTATAATGGTACTATTATAAGTTCTAATCTACCATTAAAGTGATTCTCTGTGATGTTAAAAAAAGATTGTTAAATAAACATTAAATCAGTTTTGTAATAATTATGTGGGTGGTATTTATTTGATAGTTAAAAAAAAAGATTTTTTTGTTTTTATAAAAGTAAGCTTGATTTAACTTGCCTTTAATAAAACTGGTTCATTTCATTTGTATGTCTGTAGCTTGTTTATACTGTGATATCTTTTTATTACAAACATTATTAATTTTAAATATGATTAAGATGATTAAAAATGAATCCTTATTTTGTATTTAACTCCTAAATCTTGTCATAATAACAGTATGTTATCTCCAATATCAATGTCTAAACCTTTAAAATTACGAAGTAATTTGAGACAACTACAATATTTTGGTGTCAATTATTGTTATCGTTTATTTATTGTCGTAGTTAGATACATATCACGGTAAAGAATCGCAATATCTACTTTTATAAGCAAAATTATTTGGTAATCAGTATTTAAAAAGTCCTACGTGAAAACGAACATACGGCAGTTGACTCAGTTGGTTATTTATTTTGTTCGAAGCAGACAAAGACATCTACCGTATTTCGAAAAAAATATATAATTCGGTGAATTGACCTTAACTATTTTATTAAGAATGACCTATTAATTAACTATTGCAAATTTGAAGAAGCTAGCTTTGTTCTTGTAAAAGTTATTACATTTTTTCGTTAAAAATGCTCTCCTGAAAACTAGTGATTTTGTACATATCCGTTTGTTCTTTGCTGCCGTCGAAATAATCCTAAAAACAAATATGAAATTTACGTGAACGTTTAAAACAAACGTATAGAATTAATGAGTGAATGTAACAGAGCAAGCTAAGTCAAATTGCGTGCAAACGAGATACGCACGACAGCTGTTAGCACTAAATTATGAACACAATAAAATCGTATGATACCCTCCAAAGGCTTTAAATATCAATTCATATTGTCTGGATGTCATAAAAGGAGAAACCCTGTGTATGTCGCCTGTTTAGTGTAGATACAGTCAGCACCATAAGTAGCTGAACGTTTAATTTTTAACATTTCCTTTATATAACATCACGCCTGTATTCCCCAAATGGGTAGGCAAAGGTGCACATATAGTACACCCACATTTCGCTAGTTATGTTTTTTGGATCCGATGTAATAGGGGGCGAGCTGTTGAAGACATACAACATTACATTCCATTAATTGGACAACTTTGTATATAGTCAACGACATCAACATAAGCCGGAAGACGTCCACTGTTGAACAAAGTCTTTCTATAATAAATCATCATCATCTTCTGGATTATAAGAGCCGTATACAGTGAAAAGGCTTAAATATTCTCAAAGCATCATTTGGACGTTTCTATAGTTCGAATAATAACCTGAATTGATGTTTCTTTCTCTTAATTATTTCACATAAGGTATCTTAACATGTAAAGCTACTTATAGTGCTGACTACCTTCCAGACGAAACCTTATAATATTTTACTTATTCCAAAAAGTTCTTTGTTAGTTGACAAAATTTCCAACGGTAAATCTTAGAGATTTTTTTTCAAAGAAAAAAGTATAGAAACTTGAACCTCTTTGTTAATTAAACCAGTGAATAAATGTTGTCGCCGAGGTACGGAAGGTTGCAATTTAAGTTCTGTAAAACGAATGTAAAAGTTAAAGTAATTTGCGGGAACCCACTAAGGAACTGTTAAGTAAAGAAACTAGATGCCTTACTTTGTTTACCTAGCTGGCGACAATATTGTTTTAAAGAATGGTTTGGAAGTTAACTGGCAACTGGGTGTTATAACATACATTCTAACGGAATGCATGTTATAACTCCTTGTGGCCAGTTCGGTAAATCAAGTATGACAATATCAATAGCGCAACATAATTCGATTTTTTTTTGTTAATGGCAACCATCTGAGAGTTTCAGCACTTTCAGATATGTATGCCAGTGTCAAGCAGTGTGTTGTAACTTGTAAGAGCTCTTTTGTAGCCTATTATGAAATAAGAATATTCTGACGTTTTTCTACGATACAAACAAATAGAGTATGCGTAATGCTGATCTCAACGCAATTTAAGATGATCATAATTTTGTCGCAACATTGTTGGATAGTAGAACTCCATGAAATGTCTAAAAGTATAGATACGCCAATTGTAAGATATGCTTAAAAAAAATGGAACTGCATTCGTCTTATATCAAATCGGTCAACAATTATACTACTCAAGACTACAATTGTCCCTTTTCGAGTCTTCAAAATAAGTGCGCTAGTATAATATCTGTACTTTTTGAAATATCATTGGAAAGACTTCTAACTTTATAAGATGCATCTATATACCAATATTCTACATGGAGCGACTCGCGACCATTTGCCTGGCCTTAAGAACTTCCTCTACTCTTGTTAAGACTGGGTGTAAGATTTGCCGACTGTAGGCATTTTACTATTATAACGTACTAGCTTTTGCTCGCGGCTTCGCCCGCGTTAAGTACGGATCCTTTCCGGATTCCGGTCCTTTCTCGGATCTTAAACTTTCTACATGCCAAATTGCTTCAAAATCCGTCTAGAGTTTAGTCGTGAAGGCGTAACAGACGGACAGAGTTACTTTCACATTTATAATATTAGTATGGAGTATGGATGGTACGCCTAAATAAATTGCGCGTAAACAAATCGATATTAACGCAAATCTCATTCGACCTCACCGCTCTTGACTTGAATACTGAATAATAAAATCCGTAAAATATAAGCGTACTGGGGTTTAAATGAATTGTCTTGTAGCACTTTGTGGGATTGGTAACATTCTCTACATAACTTGGTCCCGTTATGCGCATTGACCGTGACACGCCTTGGTAAGAAAAAAATTTATACGTGTCTTCCCGTCCCCCGACTTGAAACGTTTATTTTTTGCCTGAAGAATTATACTTATGTGTTCAAAACTCCGTGAGGTGAAACCTCCAATTACAGCAATACTTATTAAAGTTTGATTATACATACATACATACATAAAGTCACGCCTGTTTCCCCGAGGGGTAGGCAGAGACCACGGATTTCCATTTGCTACGATCCTGGCATACTTCTTTTTCTCTTTCATAGTTTGATTATAAATTATCGAATTACTGCAATACTGCAAATTTGAATATAAATGAGTGAATTTCCTATTTGGGTACTTAAACAAAATACCGCTGCAATAGAAACATTTACCTTAAACGGCTAATCTCAAATAAGATTAGTTTGATAAAAAATTGGTAAGAAGGAAATTAAAATTGAAATGAGTATGCATTTTCCGTAAAGTCATAACTCGTAACTTGTGCTTTATTATTTGCGTGTAAGATATGATAATTAAACCGTTTAATTGTTCCACGTAGGTTGATCACCTTTGGGTTAGCGTGCATCCTCTCCTGCGCTATCTTCTTCGGCCTGTCGATCGCAATCATAGCTGGCATCGCCTATGGGTACAACTACTCCATGGCCGAATTCATCACGTTCACACGTACGTACTCCTCATAACTTTTACAGTAGTCGCAAACTTAGTGAGCCTTCTGAAGGTAGGCCCCAGTTCAAAGCCGTTGAACAGATTCTCTCTGTCTCTTTGTCACCGTCCTATAAAACCCATAAACAGCTGTAAAAGGTTGCGCAGTACGCAAACTTCAAATAGCTCATAAAGATTTGCGTCTAATAGATATCCAAGATATTGTATTGATGACATCTGCCTGTCAGCATACTGTACAGTGTACATTCTTATGTGGCTACATTGATATGATATCATAAGTTTAGCAGGGTGGGGGTCAGTCGCACCTTATATGTCGTAGATGTCTAAAAGCTACAGAAGCAGCAGAAATAATTTTGTAGCTAAACCAGGCAAACCTGTGTCATGACACGATTGCTGTCAGAATTAATTTTATTAAACACAATCTAGAGTATAAATGTCTGTACCTTGTCTGTACGACGGCTTCTTGGCTTAATTAATTCTGTCTAGTCCAATATTTAAAAGCCTTTATTGCAGACGTAAATACAAATAGTATTTAAGTCGATTGAATTGGCTGCGGTAATTAAAAGCAGATAGTTAGGTTCTTCCAGTAGAAACGTCTGTGTAACTAATAAAGTAAAACGTCTTATTTTTCTTGTAGTCTTATTGAAAATAGTTGTTGAGGTCTACTGGACTGCGAGTTCTTCAGATTTTGCTCACTCAGCAGAGAAATGCAGAACTGTAATGTCTAACAATATGGAAGTTGTGTCGAAGGACTGAAGTCCGTTTTGTTCATAAGGACTTGGAGTAGTTGTAATAGATAGTTACCCATTTACAGAAAAATCTTTTATCATACATAATAGGCACAAGCAACTAAATTTAGGACAAATATCTTCAGAGTAGACAAATATTTGGCCCGTGCAGATACAAATCAGTGCGCCAGTCGGATGCGCATCATTGATTTATCGTTGGTTATATTTGGCACTGTGTAAGGGTTATTTTCCGTTCCAGGGTCTGACGTAACGGTGTTCATGCGCCGCGGACAGTTCTACGACAAGCCAGACCTCGGACAAAGATTTAGGAGAACTGGTGACGAGGAAGACCGTAAGTATCGCACACAACAGACGATTTGAGAACATCTTTTAAATTTTGACCCATTATCGTCTACAGCCTTCAATATAAAAACAGTAGTTACATACCTCCCAAGAGCACATGTAATATGGGAGTTTCTGAAATTAGATGGGCCGAGTAGCCTTTTCAAAGTGCCACGCTTGGAGCGCAGGTCCAACTCTTTTACTTACCCCATCGTTGTATACTGGTATGTCTATTTGTGCAGTGTTCACAAACGCCACCAACGATTATGAGGACCACAAGCCAGCGGCGCAGAGCAAGCCGCTGGCCGACACGTGGCTCAAGAGCCAGGACACGAGGAAGTACGCCGAGATCCTCACTAGGTACAACCCCAGCAGGAGGGCCGACAGCGTGGAGCCTCTGCCGCAGTCCCCGCCCGAGCCGGTATTGGTACAACCTCTCCCTGAATCTGAGGTACTTATATCCTGCTGCTATAATTACTTATTTTTAAAGATACCTATTATAAAGTGTACTTTGCTAGAACTTGCTGCAAGCTACACATACTATAAATACAGTGATTAAGTCTGCAGTCCTTGGTGCTAAATGTAATCGTCTCAAACCCAATCGTGATGACCACTCTATCGATGTAAGATCTCGATTGCAATCCTAACTCGATTATACGCTAATACCGTAAGATTGCTCGATTACCGAGTTGTTATGTAGTAATGTTTAGTCAAGTGTTCCTACAGGCTTGCCTAGTCTTGGGCCAGTAAAATAATAAGTGAATAGTATAGAAAAAAAACCTTTTGAAATCAGAAAAGTCTTTAATCACGCATTTATGTTTGAACAAAAATAATATAACGTATAGGTACCTAAAACTTGTACTTTTAATATTTTGCAATCGAAAACTGGCGAAAGAATATAAAACAAAATTAAAAGTTTTAAGTTACTCCCCCAAAATTGCAGCTAGCAATCATCTTAATTAAAATGACTACGTCAGCTTTCAAACAAACAAACCGCATCATAATCAGTCAATTCGTTTAAGAGCTACGATGCAACAAACAGGTACACAAACAGACACTTTAAACTTATAACACCCATCTTTTTGCGTCGGTAAAACATAGGTCTGTCATTAATGGTTCAGGGTCCCTTTAAACTACCTACCAGTTTAGCTAATTAACTTTAAACAGCCGATAAATCCAGATTTCTCTTTCTATGATCGATAATTTTTCATTTAAAAGAAGATAAAGCGTTGTATAACTATACAACCTATTTACAATTTCAAATGGTTATTTTAAAGGAGGTAGTTGTAAATGGTTGTCTAGTTCGACAGTTAAAATATGTTCAGGCATCTTACTGATCATTAGTCAATGTAGACTGTAGACTATTGAAATATATGTAAAACAATTTGTTTTTAATTAAGTCGGCACAATGAATGGGTGCAATTAAATCGGCAAATCGTCGTTGCGACTTTAAGACCTCTTATGTGTCACTTTTGGCAAAACCACTTTTTTACGCCAGCCTTTTTCATATTTTGAAGCTCTATCGAATACAAAAACTCTCATGTGTATACGACAATTTAATCGTCATTTGTTTACCAATTTCAAGATCTACAATGTGTTTCCTAATAAAATGTTGTCGATTTTCTCATAAAGTTGAATTTTACACATAAGAGGTCTTAAAGTCGCAACGACGAAATACGAGGATCGAAGAATGTTTCTTATTGGTTGCAATTAATTTAATTATAGTGACAATGGTTGGTAATGCGAGCCGGTGCAATTGTCGAGATGTCGTGGGTCCGAACATACCGCTGGCACTAATAGTACAGTTGTCAAAATTATCTAAGGGTTAATAATTAATTCTATCTTGAGGACGGTTAAGTGTGTCTTTTGTCGACGATTAAGAGAATCATTGACCACTTGTGCACTTGTTCACAATTTGATAGTTTTACCTGTGAAACCTCAATCTTCTTTTAATCTCTTGCCAATTAGAAAAAGGCGACACGATCTAGCAAGACGTCTGTAGGTGACGCGACTATAACGTGATACGCTTATTTTTATGAAACCCATATTCTGAAATAAAATATTTTATTATTCATGCACAAATCTTGGGGAATGAGGGTCATGTTAGCCGAGTTACATAATCCTTTGTTCCAGGCCACACCGACGGCAATACAGTACAGAATACCCGGGGACTCCCCTGTTATATCGATAATACCAAACGCCCTAATGCCCACCGTCTCGTGGCGGAGTGGTTCGACAGAAATCATGATGAGAAACTTCAAGCCGATGCAAGACTATACATCAGTGAACATGAATACGGAGGTCCCGGAGAACTTGTTCCCTACGCCCGATAGCGGGCCGCAGTCAATAAACATTGTAGGGCCCAAAGAAAAGGCTAAGGGATCCTCGGACGCTAAACTACGTGATGACTTCCATAAAAGGTGAGTATTCTAATGAAGAAACTGTATAATCTGCCTACTTCTAGTCTTTGAAACAGTTTATTAGTTGTTAAATGTTAAAGATTATGAAGAATTTACAGAGAGGTTGCTCTTTGAATGGGTGACGTGCGCCTGCTCAATTTTCTGTCGTGCCAGTTTACTATGGATCCTAATTATCTCTTTGCCTTGTGCGGTAATATTACCTGCGTTGGATTGTGCCCTAAGGGGGAGGCCTTTGTTCAACAATGGACGTCTTCCGGCTGATGATGAAGATGGATTGTGTCAGTTGAAATTGCCATAAAAGTTGGTCAGGTTGACACGGACAGACAGTGGTTTTTAACTTTTTGTATAGTCTTAAGCAGGTCCAAAGGGAATTATGTCGAGGATAATGCTATAGATAAAACCTTTTTAAATAACATCCTCAGCTACGTGCCTATGCGTGTGTGGGGGACCACCACGCGTCCTGTCATCAGCGAGGAAACGAATGAAGATGTGGACGAAGATGCCATCGTCTACAAACCCGTGTAGATACTGAGCATGCGCACGGCTTTAATGTTATATATAAAAGTATTATCGAAAACTTTTATTATGGTCTTTTTTTTTATAAATGTTTCATAAAATTGATCATAAACAGTTTTAATTATTTAAAATCTTTTTTTTATGAACCCCAACCCTGAAGAGTATTTACTTATTTTTATTGGAGGTATATTCCAAATCACATCGGCCTATTTATTTACCAAATTTAAAAAAGGTAGAAATGTTCTCGATTCGACTGTGTGTCCAGTGATATTAACTAGTCACATGTTTCAGAATAATGAGTACCTACTTAGATATATTATAAATATTTTTGCTACGTATCAAAAGAAAATTGCAGAAATCTAGAGAATAACATGAGCTTTAGCGCATATATATGTGCTCTCTAAAAGCTACATATCCAATATAACATCCACCCACTAACGGCGGTAACAGCAATTGTTCGCACGGTGTAAGCAGTCCTAAGCTAACTTCAGTTTCGCGAGCTATAAACCTTAACACTAAAGGCTTCCTTGCAATTACGTTATAATTGTCTTAATACTACCCTTGTTAGTCTAGTGGGGCTGCTGAGCAGGGCGTTCTGAGATTACCAGGTCGGGCAAAGATATTGGGTTTTTCCATTAGTTAAGTCTCAGTGGCAGCGCGGATTTGTGGCCAGCTAATGAGAATAGGCTCACCACCTATCGCATTGAGACTATTTGAAACCTTAAAAATATCTACCGAAATTCGTTATGAATTAATATAAATATAGACCTAGTTCAGTTTATCTCAAGATATGTGAAGAAAGTTTGTTGTGATATCAGAATATAAAAATTAAAGAATATATTTACTCTATTTGCACAATAAGTGCGGTAGGGTTTATAGATTAATTAATCGTTTTCCAATTGATACATTAGACAAAACCCGTTTTACAGATTTTCAATTCTGTTCCGTAGGTGTAAGGATAGCATCGATAGCAAAAATTTATTCACAATACCAACTTTTTACCGCTGTTATTATTGGTTAAGTCCCTGATGACATACAGAACAACTTTGTTTAAAGAAACTGCAAAAAGAGCTTCCTAAATGCCTAAATGTTATGTAAATAGTGCATCAAATAAAAATCAATTAATTTAAGTTTTACAGCTGCTTTACTTTATTTGTTACAAATTATTCAAACTTGGAAATAGTATTTTTTTAAATATTTCGTTATTATTTCATAATTTTTGATTTGACAATACGTCTCTTTTTGTTTTTTTGTTTCATCTTCTTTTTCCGCATAAGACCTTTTGCACTCTTGAATCGTCCCTTACTTTGTTTTTGGGACCCTAACAAAGAGACTGGCGATACATCGTTTTCATTATCATAGGTTCCATCTTCTACATTGATCTGGTAATCATCATCTCCTTCATCAACAGTAGGGTTATCCTCTGTTGCTATAAGAAAATATAAATAAATAATTCGGAATTACGTAATTCGTAACATGTATGTTATTATTTTTTTAAACGTAATGTATACTATTATAAAGCTGAAGAGATTGTTTGTTTGTTTACTTGAACGCGCTAATCTCAGGTATTACTGGTCCAATTTGAAAAATTGTCTGTAACTTGCACTACCACTGTCCAATTTTTGCTAGTGTTAAAAAAATACTATATTGAATGTAGGTATTAGAGTCAATATTACGATATACATATATTATGTCACGTAGTCCGGGTGAGAAAACAATCTTAGAATAGTTTTGCCGTTCCTGCTGTTTTTTATAAAGTTCGAGTCTCTCAAAATTTTGCCGCTTAGTAAAACCAGTCCCAGTGATGTAGATTTGCTTTACTGGCATGTATATGTACACAAATATTTACCCCTTGTGTCCGAATAAACATTTTTCAGAAGTCCGTTAAAGTAACCCCAAGATATAATTAGGACATTCTCACTTTATTCAAAGGAATGGGCAGTCTATAAAAGTACACGTAACTTATGGTTAGTTTATCGCTATTCTAGAAAAAGTTTATCTCCGTTTCATATTCATATTCTCGTTTGCCACCAACGAAAGATGTCGAGTCCCACTCGATTTTCGATTCTTCTGCAATCAAATAAAGTTCTTACCTGTAGGCTCTTTCTTTGGAGCTGGCACTAATGCCAATGCCTTAGGGATTTTTGCCATCAGGTGCGCCTGTATCAACCTGGGCACTACATTTCCCAAGTACCCTGTCAACATGGCCTCAGCAGCTCCGAATATAACGGCCGGCACGGTTAATGTTATAGTTCTACAAAAATATTAAGGTTTAAACGAAGCTTGTAATCCAGTGCCTCAAGTTATAAAAATACACACCAGTCAATCTTCATGATATACCCTTCGTCATTAGCCGGAAGACGTGCACCGTTGACCGAAGGCCTCACCCTTAGATAAGGGAGTGGGGGTTGGCATAACAGCCACGCTTGGCAAGCGGCTTGGGGATCGCAGTATTGGCGGTGAAGTTACAGAAGACGCTGCTGCCCATCTTCTCCCTTAGTCGCCTCTTAGAACACCCACGCGAGAAAAGGGGGTGGTCAATTCTAGGCAGGATACCACTCGGCAGATATACCCCAACAATACAGAATTACAGACCACTCACTTCTGCCAGAAATTGGATTTGTGCGACAAATGACGTCATTTCAAAATGGGATGCACTGTAAAGTTCTAAAATAGCTAGGTATAGTAGCTTTCAAATTTAAAAATGCCTTCATTTACTCGTCACTCAGCAATATTTTGCCATGTTAAAATAGCCGTAAACAAATTCCTCTTACCTGAAACCAGTGACCTCAACATTACGTACAGCCATGACTGCACTCGACCTGACCATCTGCTTATCCTTCCACTGCGCTTGTCCTGGCTTAATATCTAGTTGAAGATCGACTGATATGTCGCTTATTTCAGCTGCAAACGAATATACATCTACCCAAATCGTCTCAAAATGTAAATTTCCGCGCACCTACAAACAATAATTCTATATTCATATTGATCTGAATAGAAGAGAGTAATAAGAAAACGTGGTTAAAATAACAGCCTCGACCCTGTACCGCAATGTTGTTTCAGCCAACGAAGATTCTCAGGTAGCATTTGTTTATAGTTTAGTTAGCTGGGGTTTTAAAATAAAGTACGAATTCGTAAGAACCCAGAATATGAGTGGTGATCCTGATGATACTGCCTCTACTATTACAGAAGATTCCTACACTCTTTAGTATTTGAGGTCAGGATGGGGACCGGAGGCACCACTGCCGTTGGTCACCAGTTTTAGTAAAGTATAAAATCTACACCCCCAGTGTCCCAGTATTTTACCCTAAACTCTGGTAAAATTTCAAGGCCTTCCCGAATACAAAACAAAATAGACTGCTATAGCTACCTGCACAGAGCTGAACCTTATTTCTTCACCAATCATCATGCTAGTGAGCTTGTAAGGCCCACCAATGTGCGCGGAGTACACTGTGTCCAAGCCAGTCATCACCATATCAGTTATCTTAAGCTTCTCACCAGCCTCTTCCGTCTTATTGTCTTGAGGTTGGTCCTGGAAAACATAGAATAGTTTATTCTTCTGATAGGTACCACACCGTTCAACTCACACATATTGTTTCTTTTAGTCATTCTTACGTATGAAAAATATTGACCTCTTTAAAAATTCTATTTTTTTACGAATATTTTAAATATCTCTTGTTGTTGCGCCCTGTGAAAACTGATTAGGGTTTTGTCTAATGTGTTATTATAATGCTGATCATTTCACTAATTTAAGATTTGACCATGAACAAAACTTATCCCGTAGATATCTCTGTGAACGTGAATCAAGACGCAATAGTACAGGCATTACTTACTTTTCTATCATTCCAAACTAGCGTATAATCTGGTAAGTCAACGGCTCCGTTATTAACATCAACTGTCAACTTATTTACGTTTCTAATAAGGTCTGTTATATATTTAGATGTCGCATCAAACACCTCTGCTTGTTCCTCCCTGTATAAACAATGTATGTGATGTGTCATGTTTGAAACGCACCCACGACAAGAAGAAATTCCTAGTGTGGGCCAAGATTTTTTAAAAATATATAAAAAAAAAATTATAATAATTGAGATTTTAAATGTTAGTTTACATTTCATGCTGAATGTCAAATACACATTTAAATAGTGGTAAGCTGTTTACATCAGTTTATTTATTTCTAATAGAAATAGAGTGAGAGAGAGATTATTATTTTATTAGACACCAAATCAATAGGTACCCAAAAACTTCCGACATCGTCATCGTCACTTCTCGACCCTTAGTCAAACTCGCTGGAGCATAAGAAATGAAAGCTGCGCATACGCATCTATAAAACTCACATAATTTCCGGCAGATCCTCGTTGAATATGGACGTAGTGTTGACAAAGCTAAACATGGCGGCCTGGAGCTTCGGCACCAGCTCGTCGTTTATCGGTTTCAGTAGTAGATGCGTGATACTTAAACCTTTCAGACGGACAAGCAAAATTGTTAAGATATGCACGCAATTGTTTACAGTTCACTCTCCTGGCGATTGAGCTTAATAAACTTTTTTGATCAAATTTTTCCTTGAAATTTTATATTATTTTTCCGTTGAGGAAGCGAGATGCCGCACTACACTGCACGTAGCTGCGTCTCGCTTGCACAACGAAAAATGCCGTGCTTTCATCATCATCATCAGCCTATCTTAGTCCACTGCTGGACATAGGCCTCTCCTATAGCACGCCACTGAGCTCGATCTTCGTCCTTGCGCTCCAACCACTGCCAGCAATTTTGCGTTTATCGTCACCCCACCTAGGAGGACGTCCTACAGTACTTTGTGCATCTTGAACCAACATCTCACTGGAAATTTTCCATTATTTCATACCATAAAAAGGGACAATATGATTTTACTAAATTAAGTATATTTTTACCTGGGCCATCTCTATACGGAGCATATTTTGCGATGACTGGCGGCAGTCCTGCGCCTGGCCTGTATATCTACAAACCAAATAACATTGACTACGTACATGTTTACCGCGTAGGTATACCTTCAAACCGGTATAACGTCAAGACGTCACACCATGATGGTTACCTCAATAGTGTACTGGCAATTTAGTATCCTGAAGTGTTGGTATCCCATGTTAACTGATTCGCCGGTCAAAGTCGTCATTATATAACCGGATAAAAGACACCCTTCCATAGCGATGCTAAAAATGTACAAATAAAACAGATATTTACGATAATTTTCATATTAACGTTTTTTTAATTATCAGTATTTACAAGAAATTAATCTTCACAAGAAGTTCCTAGTGTGAAGTATGTTTTAAAAAAATATATCAAAAGATTTTTATTTCGAATTAACTTACGCGACTTGCCCGGAATCCCTCACTTGCTGGAACAGAAACGGCGATGTCTTGTATGGATCCTGGTCCTTTGTCTCGTATAGGATGTCAGAATTGTTCCGCACTAATGAGTAATCCGCATTTATTATCATCTTACTAAGACTTGTCTGGACCTTCAACACATTGGAAGCTAACGAGAACTGCACGTCGGGAGTCCAGCACCGAGGGAGGTCATCAAGATGTAAATCTTTTAATATTCTGAAAGGTATCACGGAAGTCCAATAATAAGTCGAGAGTTACACATTTTCGATCTAAATCTTAGTTTGTCGTAAAGTCATTTGTCAGTCAGTCAGTTAAACATAATGTAAAGATGTATGTGTTTTTATAAATTAAATAAATAATCCTAGACTCCTTTTAAGAGAAATGGTCTAACACAGCTCACAACCGAGAGGAATGGAGGAAGGAAAGGGAGGCCTTTGTTTCGAAGAGGCCCTGCAGTGGGACGATTATGGCTGAAATAATAATAATAATAAATCATCCATAGGTACTCCCGATTGGTTAGCAAGATAATTTTTAATTGACTTATTGAATAAATTAGTTGACTACCATAGAATAACTTTGTTATAAAATACTCACAGTCGAACTTGATTGTCGCTGTGGAAGTATCCTTTCGCCAATACTTCTGACGTTTTCCTTATATAGACGTTCATTCCCCCAAATCCCACGGTTTCTTTTATAGCCTTAAAAAGATTTTAAATTAAGTAACTACTCATTATTATAAGCCAATTTGATAGGCTCGTAGGCTCTACATGGCTACCGCGCAGACCAATCAATCAGCATACTCCCCAGCGGCCATGTTCACCGCGGTCAGTCTTGTGATGATTGACTGTTTTCACATTAGCCTCTCCGTGTTTAGAAGGCACGTTAAGCCGTTGGTCCTGCGCCTGATCTCTCTCCAGTCGTGTCGGTGAAACGTCCCATCGGACTATGAGAGTGAGGGAATAGGGAGTACACCAGTGTTTGCATGCATACTTGTGCGCTATAATATCTCCTGCGTAGTTCGCTGGTCTCAGCTGAGATAGGCCGCCGTGACCGGAGACATTACATTATTATGAGGAACCTGCAATGTCCAACTGTAGAGCAAAGGCCTACTACTACTCTCTTTCCACTTCCCTCTCTCAACCTCTTTACAAACAACACATTTTCTTCACAGTGATATTTAAGTACTTACTAATGATATTGCATTTTCTAAAGGCTTTCTATGATAATCCCACTCCTTCCTAAACTGTCGCATGGTCTCTGAAAAAAAAACTCTATATGAACTTGGTTTATTAAAAGAAAGGTGTCGGATACTAAAAATATAGACCTTTATACATTTCGACAGTGGGTCCCAACTGTGACATAAATGTTAAGTGACATGGTCTTTATAAAACATAACATCACGCCTGTATTCCGCAGAGGTGTACCTAATGTAAACTACCGAGTACTAGACCAACGAGACAAATCACGTATTACATACACAATATATATTACAGAAATACGTGAAAATTTTGCCTTTATAGCTTAGTCTTTAGATGTAAAGGTAGATATTGATGTAACTAGTTAAATGATTACTTCCAATAGCACATTTTTATCTTCTTAAAAAGCGTGGTAATATCACCACAGTATGATAATAAATTCTAAGATATTGCTTTGAAATAAAAATTCACAGAAGCTTTACCGCTTTTAAAATACTCCTGAATGGTCTGCTCAATGGACTGCATATAAATTGCACTTACAAATAAACTTAAACCTAATAAAAATTCACGATACATTTTTAAGTTTCACCCTAACACTATCGTCAAATTCAAGTTATATATAAATAAAAATCATTGAAATTTCTTCGTTGAGATTACGATGCATTTTAATTGGATTCGTTGATTTATTGCTGCAAGTCATTTGGTGATAAGAAAACATACCGATTTGTTCGAAGTAGAAATGATCAGGAAACTTAGAAGCTACATCGGATAATGAAAGAGTCGATTGCAATTTGTTTATTCCTATGTATTTGTACTGTTGTCCAGGGTAGTTCGAATACCTATGATGACAATTCTATGGATTACGAAGGTACGTTCTGAAAGTTTGGCAGCCTTTATGTAATGATGGCCTAGAATTGACCACCCCCTTTCCTCCCGTGGGTGTCGTAAAAGGCGACTAAGGGAAAATCCATAAGATGGGCAGCAGTGTCTTCTGTAACTTTACCACCAATACTGCGAACCCCAAGCCGCCTGCCAAGTGTGGGGATTATAGCAACCCCCTCCCCTTACCTAAGGGGAGGCCTTTGTTCAACGGCTTGTTCGGCTGATGATGACGTATTTACCGTTCGTTAATTTTATATACTTGTTGAAATACAGATGTTTGATCTAACAGACGACCCCAGCGGAGCTTACCAAAAATCCACTTGAGTTTCAATCTTTTTAAATTCAGAAAGAAATTGGGAACAGATAGGATGTAATTTAGTCATTGATCTAGCTTTCCCCAAAGCTCCTGTAATATGATCAGGTTATAAACCCTTTCAACATATCTTGTCCATGTGACCAAGAAGAAAATATACAGGTCTTAAACTTAGATGTTTTAGATATTTACAGTTACTGTTCCATCATCCGGCAATGGATTGCGTTCGTATGCCTGCAGCATACTTGTGCACTGTAACAACTACTTCAAGTCGTTCTAACTTGAGATTGGATACCGTGACCAAAAAAAATTATAAGCAAGACACATATACCTATATTCTTAAATAACTATTATGTTACTAAAGAAGTGGAACTTGACTACTGAAAAAAGAATGTACCAAATAAAATATCAATTCTAATCACTATGTATTACTGACTTAATAATATAACTTTTACAGGTAATGAAATCAATGATGATGGAAAAGTTTCCATGGCCAACTGCTGGATGTCCCTCAATTCAGCAGAACTCTTCAACGTAATGGATAAAATAGATGGTAATACAATCTTAATCAATAGAAGTTGATATAATATATCTATTATATACATTCCTGACCAAATTTCGGTCACGATGGCCTATCTCAGCTTAGACTAGCCAACTACGGATTATTATATAGCACAAGTATGCGCGCAACCACCGGTGCACTCCCTATTCCTTCACTCTCATAGACTGATGGGACGGCAGACCGATACGACCGGAGAGAGCTCAGGCGCTAGGATCAGGACCAACGGGTAAAAGTACCTTCCGAAGCACGGAGTGGTCCCGACATGTGAAAACGGTCCATCACACCCATCACAAGACTGACCGCAGCGAGCACAGCTTAACCTCGCCGATCGACTGATCTGTGCAGTAGCCACGTAGCTATGCTGGCCCTAGGCTAACACCCTAAGTTAAGAAGTGACAATGGTAACCAGCACCTTTATTTCAGAACGTTATGCTAAAGTAAGGGAGAACATCCAAGAAGCTGTGGTTGCTAAAAAGTTTGATGGTTCAATGATGAGTGTACGTATTACATTATTATAATGCTGCAAACATTCTTGGTTTGTCAATTATTACATAATTATCATCATGAGCCTATATCCATTACGACTATTTACATAAATCTATGTAACTAATCCACACTAAGCCCTAGCTTGATACACTGCTTGAAATCATCACACTACTTTTTATGAATATTGCAAGAAATTTAAAGTATTTGCCTTTAATATCTATCTTTACGGTATCCTTGCCCTCTTTAATTGTGACGTCCAAATATTTTTAGTAGGTAGATACTTCCTAATTAAAAATGAGTATATTTTATACACGTATTTTACAGGTTTAGGCAATCTTTTTGGTATTGAATGTTTATCAGTATTACGGATATTTTTTTCTTGTTGTTATGTTTATCTTATGTTTATGCTGCCTTGTGTGCTGTCAGCTGGGCCAAATAACTGTCTATTCTATTGTTTTCTACAGGGGTTTATAGGCAGCGGTGGCGCCGCCCTGAGAGAGTTGTACAAGCGACACTATCACGCCTGGATGATCCCCTCGGGGATGAACCTTGGAGGCTACTGCATGCTGAGGATGCCCGACTCGGTCCTGTTAGCATTACCTCCAAAGTTCTATTAAGCCCCGAATAATTCACCACTATGTCTATACACTACGTGATGAGTGATTGGAGCCAAGATATATTATCCCCTATCGGCTTTAAACGTTTTGCGGTTATCTATCAATCTAAGCCCGATTTATATCAAGTGGATCAAAAAGATAATCCTACCAACCTAACTAGAGTAACAGAGATTTACAGAAGATTATCCGCGTCGACCGCGTGACATAAGAGGATCGTACGCGTATTATACGTACGACCCGCATTGACCTACATTTGTCATCGCCCAAAACGTCATCAGAAATATTTCTAACATTGTAGAGTATCTGTCCTTTACTTATCTATTCTAACTTAAATTAGACCCTAAAACAAGTCTCTGTAAAATGTGTACATTTATTATTATTAATATTTGTATTTTGAACACCAGGTAAAAATTATATTTGGCTTCATATTGTTCACCAAATAGTTATAGCGATCGTTTTCATGAAAATGAATCATTGCCGTCACAAGCAGGTGTAGCTCGATTGCATGTCGTCCACAATTGCTTTTGTCTGGTGTTCAAGAGCATTCATATACACCATATACAATGCATACTGGAATAGAAACTGGCGACCTGATAGTCGGGTCTATTAACCCTTTCACTGTCCAGTTCCCTACATATGGTACTCAGCGATTGTATAACTATTGCGTCTACTTAGCGGACAGTCAACGGGTTAAAGCACGTCTGCCTTAAAAATTAGCTTTAGTTACATACGCAGTTTCTACTACTTTTTGTTATTTTGAAAATTGATTTTGAAACACTACATAAAAAAAAATATTGCGAGTTTACTTTGACCTATATAGGTAGAGTGTGTATACACAAGAAATCCAAATCAGTATACTTTCGCAGTTCTGTACTTAAGACCTATTGGATAAACAGCCCATTCAATTGTTAGGTTCTTTCACCGCATGAAACTCCGGAACAATACGTTCTTCCGCATCGATTACCTACACAATGACTTGGAGAGAATGGTGCTGAATTGTAACCTGTCTCTGAATGACCTGCATCTGAAGGGTGCGTACGAGCGATCCCTCACCGAGCGAGACACTTCGGTTCTTATCTACGCTCCAACGTTTGGAGAAGTCGAGTGAGTACGTGTTGACTAATTGTTTTTCTTCTCTGAGGTCTTTCATTTGTTTTACTTATTTTTAATTTAACGGATGCGAGTTCTAGTAATGTTTAAATGTTTAAGCAAAGTAAAAACTTCCTATAATACTAGATACGTACCTACTTTAATTATTTCAGTCTTTACTTTAAATATTAAAACCTATTCCTACACCAGCGGAACCTCTAAGCCTGAATCTATTATTATTTTGTAAATGCTAAATTGTTTATAAATTTATTTCGTTTATTGTGGCGTCCTAAGGGGGAGGCCTTGGTTCAACAGTGGACGTCTTCCGGCTGATGATGATGATGAAACTTAACTCTGCCTCATTGGTTAACGATATAGGTACGAAGTAAGGATGAGATGCTAAATTAAATTCCGATGACAGTCAAGTATCAGCCGACGGACTAATAGGTTTTCCAATACGCAGCCTCACAGAAGTTCATATGTTTCAGGTTTTTATTAAAGGACGTGCATTACAGAATGGAAGGGAGATACAGACTGATTAAAAGCAGGCTCATGATAGAATTGATAACCTCAGAGATTGCTGTGGACGATGTTTTAATGACGGTAATCCATTGAACATTGACTTTGATTAACAGTTTTGCTTGCTTTAAAGAATATGGATAAACTTTGTCTTATGATTTCAGTATATAAACCAAGCGATTGAAAATCAAGCTATCCGGGTGGAGAAGGACAACTTAGGTGCGTTGGTGCTGTTATCATTTATAACCTACTAGCTGACCTGGTGAACTTGATACCGCCTTCTCACCATTTAAACCTTCCCTGGATTTTAACGAGTATTTCAAGATCAAAATTAGCCAAATCGGTCCAGCCGTTCTCGAGTTTTAGCGAGCTTAACGAACAGCAATTCATTTATTTAAATATAGAATAGAAGATGTGGCTGATTAAACCTCCATGTAAGGTGTCTTCTATTAGTTTTAAGTCTCACTCCCTATGCAACCAGGTGACCTCTAGTCAATTTTAAATTAAGAACTTAAAATCTAACAAACCCTGGTTAACGTATTATTATTTTTTGAATACCCGAATATCTTTATATACTTTTTACAGGTGCATTTATGGGTAGATTGAAAACAGATCTTGACAAATGGCTGAAGGACTACTTCAATGACTTCATGATATACGCAGGACTGGAAGGACTTGAACATTTGGACGAGCTTGAGTGTGTCCAATATTTATTATTATCCACAACCCGACTTTACCCACTACTGGGTGTAGTTTGCGTTCTAGTATTGCGAAATATTTTATTTATAAACGAACCTACTGGAAACTTGCATTTAGGAATATAATAAGCTTGTGTAACGAAAAAAGGTCTATTTTACCTTATTTTTTAATAATGCATGTAATTCATAATTTCATAAATAATAATAAAAACAGCTCAAAACAGTTCAGCGGAATGCAAAGTGAATTACCAACTAACGCAGGATTTTTTTGTAGAAAATATGACAAGGAGAAAGGGTCTGCATTAGAGGAGTACACAGATAATGCTATAAACTTAATAAAAGAA
Organism: Abrostola triplasia; assembly: GCA_946251915.1. Classification (NCBI taxonomy): domain Eukaryota; kingdom Metazoa; phylum Arthropoda; class Insecta; order Lepidoptera; family Noctuidae; genus Abrostola; species Abrostola triplasia. Next base: position 3,739,730 of record OX276432.1, on the reverse strand, counting down.
AGAATTCGGGGTCTGAGGGCGGACACGATCAGCGTGCCAGACTTCACCTTCAGGGCCGTTCATGGTCTGGTATGGTTGAAACTCAAAAATAATACCTTACCTAAACGTGTTTATGCTACATGTTCCGCCAAATATCTCTTTCCTGGGCTAATATAATCCCTTTGGTGGAAGGGTAAGCTCCTTGTAATGATTCTCCACTTCCCTATGTCTAAGATGACGTTCGTATTTTATAAATCGTATCAACTATAATGCATCTTTTTTATACTATCCTGATGTAGAAAGGGCCTTCAAATAATATATAGACCTCCTTTCAACAACACGTACTAATGAAACATTTTGTTTACTAGCAAATAAAACTGTACGAGGGTGTGGTCCGAGGGCTGGACAGTTTGTACAGGCGATCAGTGGCCACTGGCGTCAAGCAGAGGACTATTCGCAAGGTCGACACTGTCGTCGGCTTCAGTAATTTAAAGGTAAAAGTCTATAACAACTAACACAACCATTAAACCTGTGTTCCATAATACAGATTAATAAAACTGAGTCAAATTCTCAAAAACTAAATTCGATGTTTTAAATGATATTTTTAATTTGACAGTATTGACAGTTATAAAACATCCGTTAGCATAATATCCTTGTTATTTAATTTTAAGTCGGTAGACAACCGTGAGCAGTTTGAGGCATGCATGTATTATAGTATGTGAATTCTACCATGTGCCATGGTATTACTAAGATTTTAGAATTGTATAAAGTTTCTTAGCAAGGTGTGATTAAAATTAGGGTTCATTACTGTGAAATACTGTCCGATTAGATAAAAATTAATTGACAGATTAACCCATGTTCAGGTAGTTTACAAGTACGAAGCTGTGATACCCACGGGGGTGCCCCCGCTCACTGGCGTGTTGACGCTGTCTTCGAACGAGCTGACCGCACACTTGGCCTTGGCTATGGTCAACAACCCGGAATCCGTGGACTTGGACATCGAATTCCTCGACCAGATGAAGTAAAACTATACTTTTTTGCCACTTCTTATTAAAAGGTTTTATAGATAAGTTATTCGGTTGATGGATCAGATATATGATGGGTGATGAACTAATAACAGGAGCCTTATTCGAACATTTTTTTTTATTTGTCTTTCGAAGCTAATGGCCTAAAAATACTAGGGGCCTAACATGAAGAATACATTGAGTGTATTAAGTTACGTCACTAACTTGATACTTATTTATATGCGTGCCTTACCTATTGTTTGTTTATCCAGGCCGGAATCATTGACAGTGGAAGGTGCCGCCAACATTATGATATCGAACTTCAGACATTTATTAGAACATCAGATCATAGCTATAATGTCTAATACCTTGGTCCATGGAGTCACAATGCTGAGATCTCTACCGTCATGCGGTGAGAATTTACTTACTACGCTTGACCATAGATTACTTCCCAGGTTATACCAAGTGTACCCACATAAAGTAGAACTCCCTTTTGTTCTCATTGAGTGTACCATTCAACGTTGAGCTGATTAAAACTACATTTCCGTGACTGTTAACACGTACCGACTAATTATTATAATTAAGTAACAATGCAAAAAACAATTAGTGTACCTCTTCCTTAAAATACCTCTAAAAACATTTAAATCACACTTGTACCTAACTACAAGTGTGATTCTAGTATACAAGAATATCGTTTAACAAAAATCGTTTTCCTTTCAGATCCATTCGTGCCTGGCCAAATACGTAAGAAGAAAGAAATACCGACACAGCCGTATAGCAGCCAGGACTCTGACTCTTCTAGCGAGTATGAACAATCAGTTATAGAAGAAGATAACGGAGATTTAGAGATGAAAAAAGCTCTACGATCTACAAACCGACCTAGATTGGTCTCACAAAAGAAACTGTTAAACAGAAATATTACTGCATTTTCAGCAAGAAAAAATAAACTAAGAAGATTTAATCGAAAAAACATACAAATATTATAAAAGGGACTAAAGGTTTTGAATTAAATGCTTATGAATTGTATCTTCTTTTTTTAACAAGCAAAACTGCTACAAACTAATTTCCAACCATTGCGCTATATTCGTACAGTACCTTATATTTGAGAAAAATGTTCTCCTGATCAAATTTCAGTCACAACGGCATATCATCTGAAATTTGCGAATTACGCGGGAGATTTTAAAGTGCGCGTAGTAAGTATGCGACAACATCAAGCCAAATTTGTGTATTTTGCTGTTGTATCATCTCAGATCCTCAGAAATGGAAAGTAAATCAAAATAGTTAAGTTATTTTCTTGATATAATTTCCTTAAAGCATTTTTAATCTACTTTTCGGTTTGTTTCTTCGTTTTAGAAAATAAATTTATGCATGTGATCATGGGTGGCCTTAAATATTTTTAATGCAATTTTAGTTTTTAGTAGATTATACTTAGTAAGTCCTATAAATTTGACGTTTACAGCTGATGATAACAACACTGAACAACACAACAATTTCCTGTCAGCTGTCACTCGCACGTCAGCTGCAATATGTTTCGTTTATCGTGATAAAGTTATAATTTTTAAAGAAACAAAATTTAATTATCGTTTAATTTCAAAAGTAATGTATTTATCAAAATGTCGGAAGAGGAAACTGTCGATATAGATCAAGAATTAAATGATCTCTTGACCAAAGTTCAACCGAACTTACAGGATGTTATTAAAAGGGTAAATAAACACATAAATATATTATTTATGCGTTCATTTGATATTTTTATTATACTATAATTAATATGTCGGTGATTTATTGTAGAGTTTTACGAATGTGATACTGCAGCAGACGAAAAATGGCGAACAAATCAAAGCAGACACCTTGGGGGACACTTCTTACTTTGCCAAAAATACACAAGTGTAAGTAATACTTTTATACAAACAGGCATATATACGTTAGAATACTCTATGTTTAATATTTCAGCAGGTTTTCATTTTAGATATAGTTTTAAGACAGTTTAATAGTCTTGTTTGATTTTATTCATCTGTCTAAAACTAAATTATGCATAATTTAAAAACTAGACTCATATGAATTAATTTCAATGTATGCGTAACTTTCTGTAGTATCTCTCCATTAATACTTAATGAAAATGATATAGTATACTTCATTTTCATATTATGTTAACCTCATCATCATTTCAGCCCAGTATCCAGCCAGTTCTCTTTATCTCGAGTATCTCTCATCCAGGTGTTCTTAGCAAATTTAATGTTAACCTACTTGTTACTATTTCAGTAACCTCTCACGGCTGGAGCTTGTAAAGCCACCTACATTCCACATGCAAGTGCTGTCACTAGACCTTAAGTCCATGAGCTTAACACTGCGATGCTCTCTGGGAGAAGTCAATGTTAAAGGACTGTACAGTGCGTTCAATGAAAACCTTTATAATCTCATACCGGTGTTAGCAGAAGGACATGTATTGTAAGTATTTATTTATGATATTTTGAATGTAATTTTCCGCCTACATCACTTTTTTTTACTAAGGAAATCCTTATGAACTTCCTTCGTCCTAGGGCGGACAGTGGGGTATAACTGATTCCTACCACCAAAATCCCATGGTGTCTTTCTAGGTATGCACCATAGGTCGAAGCTTGCAGAATTTGTGTATGCTGCACTGCTTCCCTTGATCCCTGGTAAACTGGCATGTCTTTATGTATGTAATGTGTGTATGAAAACTAGATGTAATATAAAGTATTGATTGTTATGTAAAATATTGTTCAGGTCTGTACAATTGATGGTCTACCAGGTAGGTAACATTACGTTAAATAATTTTTATCAACCTTTAATAATGTAACCAATTACCTTATGCTGAAAACAGAGCATGCACAAACATATTTGAGAACTCATCACAGCACTGATGCTTTGACCTTCTAGTAGCATAGATGCTCGGAATGTGCAATAACTAACAACTCCATATTCTTGTCATTTTTAGAATATCACTATCAAACATGATCGCTGATGTGAAAGTGGGCCTAGTACTGGAGGAAGATGCCTTCTCATTTATCAACCCTGGGATTGAGTTCACACATGATGAAGTACTTGTCAAGGTAACATCATTTGACAGTTATTTATACCACAGTGCAGTGATTCAAAGTATAGAACATACCTAATTTTATATTTCCTTTGATTGATTATAACGAAGGTGTGTTAAGCAACTATTTATGGCAGAATCAAGTGTTTTCGCACATATAAATAGTTACATACATTTCTTTTTGGGTATACTATATTCTTTAATCATCAAAATATCCTTATTGTTTACTATATTATATATTCTGGTTATACTCACGTGTGTATTCGGGAATGCACAACTAGTTTCGAATTGGAACGGAGCCCTTATTCATGAGCTAACCATTCCGTTCGAGTTCGAAACTAGCTGGGTTTCCCGAATACCTACGTAAGTATAACCGGAATTTATAGTCAAAAAACTCTTTTTTGAAATGGTGATAAATTTAGTTGAATGTATCTAAACATGAGCGTATTTTCTCTTACATCAAAGCTTTAAACAATATTATTTATTTGTTTCCACGTCATTGTGTATGTAGTTATGTAGGGGCCTTATCTGCCGCCTTCACCGCCTTGACAGTTGTATGTACGACATGTAGTTGTAAAAATATGACTTGAACATACTCTACAAGCTATTTCTAAACTTGCATTACTAAAAATTTACATGTGTGTTTCTGTATATCACTGCCTCGTTGGTCTAGTGGTTGCTAAGCGCGACTGCTGAGCACGAGGTCCTGGGTTCGAATCCCGGGTCGGGCAAAGTGTTACTGGGTTTTTCCATTAGGTAATTCTCAGCAGCAGCACGGAGTCTGGATATGTGCCCGGTTGATGGCAATAAGCTCGCCCCCTATTACATTGGGACCTAAAACATAACTGGCGAAATGTGGGTGTACTATATGTGCACCTCTGCCTACCCCTTCGGGGAATACAGGCGTGATGTTATGTATATCAAACTTATATAGCTAATTAAGCAAATATTGATACTAACTACTTTTGTATAAATTCACTTATAAAATTTCATCATCATCATCAGCCGGAAGACGTCTACTGTTGAGCAAATGTCTCCCCCTTAGAACTTATTACATTTAAATTAATAAAATCTACATCTTATAATATACAAAAAAATATGCATCGAAGTATTCCTCCCATTGCTGTCAACTGGTAGGGTGCCTAAAAGGCTGGCGGCATTGCCACGTTGAATGGCAATCCTAATTCTTTAGACAAAATACAAGCCAACCCCAACGTCAGTTATACGAAAAAATCCAAAATCATGGAATATGAAACTCACACGAAGTTTTCAGTTATAATTGCAATTTTTTCCTGACTTCAGTTCTATAAAACATTTACTGGTCACGAGTTTTATCATTACATGTTCAAAATAACTGCAAATTTTCCAATTTATTTTAATTAAATGAATAGTTTCCTTCCTCATACAATTATATCAAAAATATAATCAATATAATTGATTACTTTTACAGCTGTCATGGCCTTCACCGCAGAAGAATGGAGGATACGAATTTGCAACCACAGAGCAGTTAGCTAAACATATAGGTAAGTATTATCACCTGCAGTGCGTCTCCAGTAAACTGGGACATATTAAATCTCATCTACAGTTAATATATCAATTAGTAGGGTAGGATGCGAGCTGGCAACATTGCTTTTGGTAATTTATTGCTATTTTAATGAAAATGGTCATGTTCCAAATCATTAAATTGCAATTTCCCTTAAATATACATAATACAAAAAAATGTTAATTTAGTACATTTAAGAGTCGAACATGAACGATTTAAAAAATTCTTACGTAGAAACATTACAAACATTCTATAGATGTCGAACAAGAATATTCTAAAATTGTCATGGTCAACATAATTCTGTGTTTTGCGATCTGAAACAAATAATCTTTACATAAGTTAACATGACTCTCGCAGCCTGTCCGCGACCATTTGTATGTTAATTGATTGTTATCGCACTTCACGCTTGATAACTGCCGGTAACATTACATTTAATAGTTTGTGGCAAGATAAGCAATGTTAGCCTACATTAGGCTTGTACCAATTGTCACCACATGGCTTCGTGTGACGTACAGCCAAATATAGGATTAAACATTAATTTTGCGAGTAAATAAGTGGAAATTGAAATCCGTGGTCTCTGCCTACCTGAAACTGGCATGAATTAATCTATGTACAATACGTCGTACCTAAAGGGAATTTTATTCTTATTAGCTGGAAAACTCAACGTTAAATATTAGAATAAAACTGAGTCATAAGAAACTACCAATCCTGTGTAAGCCGGCTACCAATTGGGCCTTGTGATTAGCGGTGTGTGGATGTAGACGACTCAAAAAAAAATCACCACAAACATTTGTCCAATAGGTTCAATGCCTCAACATCACGCATCACTATTCCAATCCATGAGGTATTTCTTTATAATCTTCATCTGTATCTGCAGCCTTCAATATTCCACTGCTAAGGGCCTGCATTCGCAAGACCTTATCAACAACCTAACTACATACCCCACTACACCTAATAGGATTCCCCTATGTTTAGACGACCTACCTCTAACGGCGGCAGTGTCTTTGCCCCTGTACGCGCTCCTCCGAGACAAGCTACAGCGCCACCTAGCGGTCGTGCTGCGACAAGCGACCAGCGTGTCTGAAGTCATGTGTTGTAATCCCTCACTCATGGAAGCTTACAGGTACGAACAATACGAAAACTGAATTATGATCAAATGAAAATATCAAGTTTTCTAGGGATCTAAGTTGCGGTTAAAGTAGTTTTTTAATCATCATCATCAGCTGGAAGATATCTGTTGAACAAAGGCCTCCCCCTTAGGTAGTGGGGGCAGCGGGTTGCCATAATTCCCACGCTGGGCAAGGGGCTTGGAGATCGCAGTATTAGTGAAGTTACAGAAAACGCTGCACCCTATCTTCTGAATTTTCCCTTAGTACACTCACGGGAGGAAAAGGGATTGTGTTTTTTAATACTTGCACATAATTCTCTTAATAATTGTTGTTTTACATGCAACCACACAAACTCGGGGCTAATAAATTAGTCCATTCTTTTGTGGAATGCCCTCCCTGTAGAAATCAGGATGGCTAACAGTCGGTACTCTTTTAAAAAGAAAGTCCGTGCACATTTCCTTAAGTAATCAATGGCAGAATCACTCCAAGTTTAATTTATTTTGTAAGTTTATGTAAGTATATTATACCGATGTATGTATTGTAATATTGTATGTATGTATGACATAATAGTAAGTATGTTTATGTATACATTTTGTTAGTATTTTAGTCTATACATTGTATACTTAGTGCATCTACCACTTTTCGACTCTGCATCACCCTAAGGTTGACTGGTAGAAAATGCCTAATGGCATTAAGTCCGCCTTTGTACAAACATGTATATAAAGTATAAATAAATAAATTACGCAATTCAGTCCTTGAGTCTTGGTATTTTAGGTACATAAATATTAGTCCAGCCTAAATAACATAGTGGCGACATTATGTCATCCCCATACATTTATCATTTCTATTCGTAACCCGTTTTGCCACTTGTCAAGGAGGGCAGATAGTCTTTCATTTCGATCGCCATTACTGAGGTGACCATGTTCCCTTGCAGCGGCATGATCGACAGCCTGGCGGCGAACGGCAACAAGGTGGTGGACATGATCCTCATCAACATGCGACGCACGCTGCTGCAGACCTGCCGGGAAGTGCTGCAGCTGCCGCCGCTGCACGCCACCTTCATGCACAAGGTGAGCAGTGACGTCACTAGCTCCAGTTTTATTTATTAACTAGCTTTTGCCATCGAAATCGACCCCGCGATTCATTCAATGCTTTTCAATGTGTTATAATCCATGTTATAAACTACCTGTGTACTAAATTCCATTGAAATCCGTTCAGCCGTTTTTGTGATTTAGTATCGAAAATCCGAAATTTATTTATTTCAAATCAACTGATAATTTATTTTCACTCACTTCGAATATACTAGATATAGGGTCCCATAAACAAAAATAGGAAATATAGGTGCTATTTACAAAAATACTTTTTGTTCCAGATAGGATCGATATCGTTCATAGGCAAGTTCGAGACGGACACGGGCTGGCTGAAGAACCTGGCCACCATCAACAGGATCAGTGACGTCAGCGTCACCAGGCCAGACCCCATGAAGACCTGCTTCCACGTTACCTTGAGGATTAAGGATTTACAAGTGAGTTGCACTTACTAGTTATTTTAAAACAGTTTTTCGGAAACAGTTCTTTTCCTTCATCTACTCCTGACGACGTAATAACGTGATCCCTCTGCACTACCCAAAGGTTTGACTGCCTAAGGCATTAAGTCCGCCTTGTACATCTTTTTTGTATGAAGAATAAATAAATAATATGCATGATGGTCGATTCAATAGTTTAGGTATAAAAAGACAACAAACATACTTTCACATATAGGTATAATATTAGCAAAAAATATTAGGATTTATTAATAAATTTTCTGTAGGTGATGAATCAGACCTTTTCATGAGTATACCCCGTTGTCACAGATAGGTTACGACGAGTACCGTATCCGCGCGATGGGCGTGTCGTGCTCGGGGCGCGCGGCCGCCCCCCTCCAGCGGCACGCGCTGCACCTGGCGCTCACCGTGGGGCTCGCGCGCTGGGAGCCCTACGCGCAGCTCGACCACCTGCGCGTGCAGCAGCTAGAGTAAGTCACTCCTCTATCATACACGAGCTTCCGCAACTTCATCAGTGTGGAAATAAAATCGTTTTTTCCACGCCGAAGTACCCTATGTCGAGTCCATTCTAGATCCTAGTGAAAGAATTTTAGAAAACGGATAGTTCCGGATATTACCCCCTACATACAAACAAAAAAACGCGCAATATAGGAAAACTGACCGAGATCGTTTGTGTTAGTTGCGCAGACCTGCACGTGACGGGGCTGGGCCCGCTGAGCGGCGCGGCGGGGCTGGTGTGCGCCTGGCTGCGGGGCGCCGCCGCCGCGCTCGCCGCGCCCGCGCTGGCCGCGCAGCTGCAGCACGAGCTGCACACCGCGCTGCAGGAGCTGCCGTTGTGGGACCTACTCCATGCCAAGCACTGACGGCCCCTCCCCCACTCGGGGGACCCTCTGCATACAAAGCACTGACACCCCCACCTATGGGATGCCAAGCACTGACACTCACCCCTGTCCCTCCCCTTCTCCCCCCTACAGGTGCCGTCCACAGTGCCCAATTGTCGATAAGTTAGTATACCATCTTGTGTAATATATGCACATACGCCACCTTGTCTCAACTGTTTTATAACGCTCCTTGATATCTTCAGGTGTTACCCAAGACTTGTTATGTCGATGCAGTATCTTTAATGTAATCGTAATTTCAAAGGTTGTTGATTTAATGTCAAAAATGACATGTGTACCCATTACCTACACACACAAGATAAATTATGCGTTCAGCATTAAAATCCCTCGCGTTTTACTTCTTTTTATTTGGCTAGTACAAACTTGTCATGGCATTTGTACGTTTTTATACCTGTCAAGATATGAATTGTGTTTAATTTTATGTTAAACTACCATTTTGCATGTATATATACGTATGTTTGTACGTAGGTGTTGTTGACTGATCATGTTGTAATAATCACAAGCTGGGATATCTATTTATTTCAAAATATAGCTTTTGTCTAAACCCTTGGCTAAATTGCGTTCCGTCCTTCACAAAAAAAAAATATCGACTTGCTAGTGCTAGCGAACGATCTTTGAGCATTTTGTATAAATTAGGTATTATTTTATCATTGATATGTGTTTTGATACTAAACGAACTTTACAAACGATATGAAGCTAATGAAATATTTTTGTAAAATAAGTCGATCGTAATTTTTTGACTTCTATATATGTACATTAAAGGCTTATACCTCTATTTATAGTACCTAGGTACATAAAACTAAGCAATAATATTTTTTATTTACATTATTTTATTTTGATATTTTGTAAAAGTGAAATATATTTGATATTTATTGCCTTATGTGGTCATAATCTTTAGTTGTTGTATTTTGATGAATTTACTCTTTGCGACATTATTTGTACAGCAAATATGGATGATATTGACAGATATACTTAGTAACTTATATTGTGTGTATATTAGTTGTTTTAGTAAATTAATTAAGTTCACTGTACTAATCGAAAGTAATGTTATGTAATATTTGAACCATACGAATCGTAAAGTACATAATATGGATTGAAAGTTGTTACATATAATTATACTTTGTATAACATATTGGTTGTGTTGTGAGTGCCTTCCGACGGAGACTGTTATCATTTGTATTTATACTATACAAGTTGTTGAATAAAATGTTTCTATAAACTTTGTGTTATTAATGCTCTTTTGTTGTTTAATAATCACCTTATACAAAAACCCGCCTTCCGCCACACACATCTACGCTGTGGACGATCTTGTCACTTGAGACTCTCTTATTTACCAACAAAATAATTAAATAAGTACAAAATTATTTATAATGAACAGATTGAAGAAATGACAGGCGTTAAGAGGCGAATGGGGTAAATTTTCATTATAGCAATTGAAAATTGTTTGTATGATACCAGACACATGCGGTCCGATTAGAGAACCCTGAGGCATACCATGTTATGCTCAATTGTTTAAACGTGTAAATAAAAAAGGGAAACGCATCCTATTTAGGTTTGATAACAACAATAAAACTTAATTTAGACCATTATTCCTGATAGCCGAGTGGTATGACCGTTGGACTGCCAAGTCAACGGTTGCAAGTTCAAACGCACGCACCAATGTCTTTTCAAATTCATGTGCGACGTGCGTATTCGATAACAGTTGCTAAAAACAGTGAAGGTAAACATCGTGAGGAAACCGGCACACCTGAGCGATTTTACGATGGTGTGTAAAGCCATGTCAGAGGCCTACAGGCGGTTTAATATCTGACACCAAGTTTTTCATCAACCATACGATGAGAAAAAGACTTAGGTCACCCATTTCCTTATCGTGTTTAGAGTCAGAGTAGGCCAGCAAAGCCGTATTTTTATTGTATTCAATGTTCCTAATAACATTGCCCAATTAACTATTTCACACAAAGCATGTAATTCGATTACGGGAGGAGGCTTATGCCCAGCAGTGGGCCTTTTAAAAGCTGATGATGATGATGATGTAATTCTTCTTGATGTAAGCAAGCCAAAGCCAAAAATGAGATAAAACACATTGTCAATTTTTTCTATTGACATTGACGTTTTGATAATGTACACAGCGCATTAGTTTATCGTACATTTTTTGTATTATTTTATATATGTTGGTTTTATATTTTATACGGTGTTATACAAGATATTTACATCTTAATTTTGTATTGTGTCAATGAAACCTACTTCGTACACATATTGTTAGTGCGAACGTGGATACTTTGAGATTTTATTGTGCTTATTCTATTGCTGTAAATGCACTCGTCCATCAATTTTATGAATGACTCTTCATGAGGTTATAGCAGGTTATTTATGAACCTATAGTCACAGTGCCACGTGAGTGTTTCTTTCTCATGCATAACTTAGAAATAAGCGTGGGTACTGTACTGTTAGATAATAAATTTTCAGTATGTAAGAAACATCTTTATGATTTAATATCATAGTGTTAATATATATTTTCTTGAAACATCGCCTCGCACTTGCAATTCTGGGTGCGTTTTTAGAAACAAAATATCACATACACAAACACACAGACTCGGGAGAAACATCTACGTATCGCACAACTTTTTATTCCATGCGGGAATCGAACCCGCAATCCTTAGCGCAGCAGTTTAATCGCTTAGCCACTGCGGCAATCAGATCGTTCTTGTTGACGATTCAAAAAGTATAACATTAACAATATTAACGTTCACATTGCATTGGTGATTTTATAATCACTAATAGCCTCTTCAATGATGGCTTGCATGCATTTGTTAATGACGAAGCTTTCCTAACGTGTTTAGCTTATTTCACTGATTTCTTAAACACGTAGTTGGTATAGGTACCTGAATTCCACAATCGAAGAACTTATTACGTAAATGCTTTAAGATGCATATGGTCTCCTGTATTGTCCCCCGCAATACAATAACAGTGTAGAGTTCAACTTAGGAACGTATGTAACGTCGTAACTGCCTATAAATAATTTTAACTAAAAATCTTCTTTAACAGATATCACATAAACAAGAAAGATGGGTTTAATACAGTCCGTGTTTTGTTCTATGACATTTTGTGTCGAAAGGTAAAGTTCCTTCTTATATTATTTAAGTAAATTATTAGCTGATCGTCTCCTCGGGTACCTTCTACATCTCTTCGTATTGTATTCGAGAATATCTAACGCCGAGGTCTGAGGTATTTACACCCCAATATGTCCACCACAATAGGAGTACCTACGTTTCCGGGTTTAGGCAGATGCCTACTTGACAAACCTCTTAAGCTTTCTTTAGCAACCTCATTGCGTAGTCCTGGCTGGCCTGTCATAAGGTCTGGCCAAAAATCTGGTAGGCAGACCTCAGAGATAGCCTCAAAAAACTCGTCCAATATGAGTCGTCATTTATTTCTGATCTTCTGCCCACTACCAGAGTTCTGACATGGACATGCTGCGCTTTCTTGCTGATGCTACTGATGTTCTGTGTTATCCTGCTAATGGTGTACGGTATTTCAGTGGGATACCATTACGCCCAAAAAGAACTCGCATCGTTTGCAAGTAAGTATTTTTTTTCCAGTTATATCAGTTTAAAACGTTTTTTCCAAACAGTTTCTTGCCGGGGCTTGGGAAATTTAATCCAGTGCAGGTTCTCACCTCCCAGCTCTTCAGTTTATGTCCTTTCGGGAAGATCTTAAAAAATATAACCTGAACACAAAGTGTGGAATTTCAACCTCACTAAACCCCTGGTGATGACCATCTCCAGATGATGCAGAAAGAAGACTCGAGTCCTCTTAAAAGCCTAATTCAGAACCTCTTATGCACCTTCTCTAGGCATCTAAAAGGGTAGTTTCTTGCTGTGCACGGTACCATGTGATCACGTGAATAATATGCCACCGTCTTGTCTAGGTACATCCCGCAGATATGCCTACTTTACCTTACCTATATATACCTTTATTCCCAAAGCACTAAATACCTAGATACAACCATAAAGCAAACACTAACTATCGTTCTCAGTGTCGTCAAGATCAACGACAGAGCCGGCGATGCTGCGAGCTGGCCCGGAGAACAGGCCGGTGGTGCGACTGCTCGCTGTCAACAGGTCCGAAGTGGAGCATGCGCCACACCCACTCCTAGGTTGGTTTATATATTTAACGTGCAACGCACTATCAATTTACTCGTACCTATCGTTTCATTTAACATTTTGTAAAACAGGAAAACGTCTTTCCCGCATGACTTATACCTAGAATATTACCTTTGACTAGAATATAGGTAACTTATGATAAGTGATTTAAAAAATCCTTCTCCATCATCTTTGCAGACTTACTTTACCTACTTCAGAGTACACGCCTCTCTTTATTGTCCCCGTCTACCTTTTATGTGTACTAAAACTAAATAACGAACATTAATACTCGTATTACAGAGGTCTATCAAACCAGAAGGCCAGGAGAACAAATCTTTATTGAGACATCAGAAACACCCATTGTGTTACTAGAGACTGAAAGGTAAGACATTTCAACTCCTGCAAGTAAGTGATGTTTTAATTTCTCTGAGCTATCATGTAGAGGTTTTCTGCCTAATCCTCATTCACCTACTGCTAACTGACTGCTGTGTATAACACCAATATAAAGCTATGCCATTCGCTGTGACCAGTTCCAATCTCATCCAGCGCCATCTATTATGCGCCTTGCGACATTATCGACCCATTCTTTACCATCATTCAGTCAACGCTGAACTGATTTTTGTTATGCCAGGCCTCCGAAGGAGCCCGAGCTATCGCCGAACGAGAGAGAGTTGGCGCGGAGGCTGATCGGCCGCTTCCGTCGCTCACGAAACAACACCTCCACGCCGATCCCTTTCCTGCGGCCTTTGAGAAACACCACACAAGCCACACCAATCCCTTTGACATGAATGTTGTGAAGTTTTCATATGAGATTCTAATAAATTTTGCCAAGTTCTCTTTTATATAACAAATGTGTTTTAGTGTCAAGCTTCAGATATGTATCTGATGGCTTTGACTAGTAAAGTTTTAATTGCAAATCGATCCGGGATTCAAACCCGGGACCTCATGCTCTGCAGTCGCACTTAGCGACCAATCAACCAACCAGGCAGTTAATCTTTCACATGACTTGAATTAGAAACACCACTTCAATAATATGTTAGTACAATCTTAGTTTAAGGATATTTAAGCCTTAGTTCAGCCTAACATAGATGCACGATCGAATTTGCAGTTCGGCCATACCTATTAATGAAAGTGTATAATTTTTTAAGCAAGTTACTTGGAATTTAATATCTACGTTTAGGGTAGGAAATCATCATAATAATAGCACTTACATATTCTTGTCATTGCAGTTCCCGAAGAGTTGCGTCTCTTCACACAGAAGTGATCACCGTCACCTTTATTTGTGTCTTCTCTTCCTAAAACCAGGGGGGCCTTATTATTTTTTCCGCCCGGGCCTCTGACAGGCTTAGTCCGCCTCTGCACATAGAACCTACTTTCTTCTTTATGCAACCAAAAAGGAGAAAACGTTGTTTTCTGTTGACATTGATATACAATTATGAATGTAGTACTTAGCAGTTTTTAATGTATTGTATATTTTTTATGTGCCTACTGTATTTTGTATTGACACAGTTTTAATTTGTACTTCGTATACATATTGATCGTATTTGCGTATATATTGTTGAGATTTTGTCCGACGTGTTTCTCAAGGAGGCTTAAGATTATAATCATCAATATTCCAAACATTGTGCAGTTCCAACACAGTGAGTAGGTACTTCATTTATTGGCTGATTTCAAAAGTGGTTAAGGCTTAGAAAGCAGCTATTTAGTTATCTAGGTAGGCCTGCTTTGAGTAGTTTACTAAGAAATTTAAATATACTCACTGCCCTTACATGGGAACTTACATTCGCAGTTACTTGGTAGTAACATCTTATTATTTTTTTTTTATTTATTATTCTCTTTATTCATTCATATTACCTTACATTTTATATTTTTAAATAATATAAAAAATACAATTTTTAAAAATATAAAATATAGTCGCCAACCGGCATCGGGAACAGGTCCTAGCTGCCGGTGGTTAGGACTCCAAAGAGAGGAACCTCCTGACTATACGCGCCGTGTCAAGAAGTACCGCCTTTTGCATCAAGCCCTTAACCCAGCCGCCTAACGCGAGCCTCCGAAGATGTTGGTCGAGGCTCTTGGCCATTAGGCCATTGACTGTAACAACTATCGGCACAATGATTGCCGAGTCCACCTCCCACATGTCGACAATCTCGTGCGCTAAATCCAGATATTTAATCTGTTTATCCTTTTCAGCTTTCACGAGATTCTCGTCATGCGGGATAGTGATATCGACAATCACTGCGCGTCGTTCCAATCGATCTATCACCACTATATCGGGCTTATTGGCAACAATAGTCCTGTCAGTAATGATAGATCGATCCCAGTACAGTGTGACATGACTATTTTCAAGAACTGGGTCGGGCACATACCTATAGTACGGTAACTCTGATTCTACAAGGTCATATTTCAGAGCAAGTTGCTGATGTATAATCCTGGCCACTTGGTTATGTCTGTGCAAGTATTCGCCGTTAGCAAGATGAGAACAACCAGAGATAATATGTCTTAGGGATTCACCCGACCGGTGACATGCCCGACATATGTCAACCGTGCCATCCTTAATTATATATTTCCGGTAATTATTCGTCATGATAACTTCGTCCATAATTGCACAAACAAACCCTTCGGTTTCTCCAAAGAGATCACCGAAGCGTAGCCAAGAGACGGACGATAGAAGGTCTACATCGGGTCCATGAAGAGCCTTGTAGAACCGTCCGTGTAGCTCCTTGCTCTGCCATACCTCCCTGCGATCATCTGTATCTAGTACTGCAGGTTTGCGCCAGTTCTCTTTAGACAAGGATAACGGGGTAAGGCCCTTATCAACTGCAACTACATTTCGATGCATCCCCACGTCAGTCTTTAAAAAGTATTCCCGGAGGTTGCACACCTCACGATTATGGAGGGTCTTAGCGTTTAAAAAACCCCGACCCCCACATTTTCGCGGGATGTACAACCTCATCACGGAAGACCGTGGGTGATGCATTCGATATGCAGTAAGCATTGTTCGGACCTTCCTATCCATGGTGTCTAACTCTGTCTGAGTCCATTTGAGTATACCGAAAGAGTACATCAAGACTGGCATGACCCAACTATTAAAGGCACGCACTTTATTTCCACCTGAAAGAAGGCTTTTAAGCACTTTTTTCAAGCGGCCATAAAAACGTTCCTTGAACAGTTGTTTCATGTCAGTCTCTTTTATACCTAATGATTCCGATATACCCAAATATTTGTAGGTCTCGGTTGAAGAGAGGGCTTTAAGGTATGTGGAATCTGACAGCTGTGTTCCTTCAGATTCCACAACCTCTCCTCGTTTTACATGGATGAGTGCACATTTATCTGCGCCAAATTCCATTCTGATGGATCTACTAAAGCTTTTTTATTTATTTATTATTAATTTAATTAAATCTGTATAGTGCCTTAAACATAAATTTTATTTTTACAGACCACACATAAACAAGAAAGATGGGCTTAATACAATCCGTGATCTGTTCTTTGACATTTTGTATTGAAAGGTAAACTAACTATTTATCGTACCGGGGTAATTAAGACAAAACTTTGAAGAGGACTTCTACGTAATTGGCAGTTATTTACTTTATTTTACATAAGCTCTCGGTCTCTACATTATTACCTAAAATAAAATAAATAATAAAAGATATTAGTCTTCTATTTTGCCTCATTTTTGTTCATTCAATAGGTAGGTACTTAAAATTACTGTCTCAATTATATTAGTTTTCCGATTTTACTTAGTACTTTAATAATTTTAAAAATTATGAGTATTTCCCTACATTTTACGAAATATATAATTTTATTCGACAAATGTATGTAAGAGTCCGTAAAACTATTGTCGGGTTTATCTGATTAACAGTTGTACGACAAAACATAGTCTTAGGAATCCGTGTATCCTGTAGTCCTCATTCTAATACTTTGCTAACCACCAGAGTTCTAACATGGACATGCTGCGCCTTCGTGCTGATGCTGCTGTTGTTTGTTATTATCCTGTTGATGGTGTACGGTATTTCGGTGGGGTACCACTACGCCCAAACAGAACTCGTAGCCTTCCACAGTGAGTATCGTTATTAGCACTTATATGTATGTACCTGTAAATACACGTGGTAGAAGAAGTCTCATGCCGACACTATGGTAATTTGGTATTTTAAAGCGGTTTAAGGTACCCAGCTCTCCTATACCTACCTCTCTGATGGGCAATCGTTATGATAAGGAAATTATCTAACTAGTAACTCAGGGTCAGGTAAAATTTAAGTAAATTAATAATCTAACGAAAGTCGCGGGTTCGAGTCCCGCTCTTGTCCATCATTTTTCAAGTATCCTTTATCAATTTAGTAATAATCTAACGTTAACTGATCTCGTTCCCAGCTTTGTACACAAATTCAGAACACGATTTGCGTCGAGCTCAGTCGGAAAAAATGCGTCCGATGCAGCGTCTAACAGTCGACAGGTCTGAAAAAGAGCCGTCGCCAAGCCCTCTCCTAGGTTGGTTTGTATATATACTTACCACATCAAGTAGGTACATCCTATAAAAATATTTCATGTACATTCGTGGCCAAGACTCGCTCATAATGTTTGCATTGTCAAAAAACCATCAGATAGCATAAAAGGCTAATCTCCTAAACTTAACTCTACAAACCATAACTACATCTTGATAAGAGTATGACATGACTGATTCTTAAATTCAAGTCTTTTCTACGGAAATCAGGCTGTTTGACTAGACTTTAAATTTTCCATCTGATAACCCTATACCCCATATGACTAGCCGGTTCAGCGCCTTAATTAGTTAACCCTATCGCAGCCTGTAGTTCATTATCCTTATATTGTAGTTGTGTTTATATTTAGTGTAGAATATATATAAAGAAATCTATCATCTATCCAGTAGTATCCATCATTCGGATTATCTTAAATTACTTATATATATAATAATTTTATTTAAAATGCTGTCATTGCAAGACATTGCCAGCTTTTATCGTATGCATCGGTAGTAAAGCTATAATCAACTATGTTCCAGAGGCCTATAATGCCATAAGGGAACATGAGGAGAATATTCACGTAAAGACAACAAGAATACCCCTCGCTTTACTTAACGTTCCTAAGTAAGACATTCCGATATTTTTATGTTACTTGTATTCAAAGTTTTTGATATTGATATCATGTTGTAGCCAAGCTAACCAAAACTCAAATTTTATAAGGATACCTAATATAATTTAATGGATTCCAACCCGAGATTTTCGCCGATCTGTTGCGATAGCTATATGAACTTATTTAATAACTTATAAAATTATTATTGTTGGTTACTTCTACCAATTTTTTAAATTACCTTTTTAATTGTGAGAGCCGCCTAGTACTTACTCGAACATTTGATTATAAATTATACCTGTCACTGTAGTTTGCACGAAAAAAAATTGAGATTAAGAAGTGGTTAACTTAAAACACATTTAAACTTCGTTTATAAGTAAGAGGGACTGTCTCTCAGGTGAACTTTAGATAACTAATCTGATTAAATGTTTTATCCAGGCCCCCGGAGCCCGAGAAACATCGTCATGAAATGGATTTGGCTCGAAAAATCATCGGGCGCTTCCGACGGTCCCGGTACAACACCTCCAGACCAATCCCCTTCCCGCTCTTGGGAAACACCACTCAGGACCCACCAGCCAACCTTACATGAGTGTTACGAAGTTTATTCGTGAGATTCTATACCTTTTGCAGAGTTCTCGCTCTAATTAGACTTGAGAAACTAGATTTGAGATCAGTAGGGCCTAGAGGAAATCCGGGAGACTTAATCAGATAGATATAGATTTAAGATACATAGTGCGTTTTAGTTTACATATTTCCATAATTTCTTATTCTACAAACACGTAACCGAGTGAACGAGGGAAGAACTATTGCGAGTAGAAAAATTTCAAACACTTTCAATAAAAAACAAAATAATGTTCTACTACCAATAAAGTCACTAAAGAGTTATTACAGGTTTTTCAAGAAGTTAAACTAATACGCCATTTTTTTTTAAATTTAAAACCTGATTTTGGTCTGGTCTCAATATAACAGAATAACACTTTACCCGTTTGTAAAGACAGAATGTCAAAACGACAGAAACTGTGGAATGTTACGTTCATGCCTCTACAGCCCTTATCTACGTGTCTCCGGTTAAGATAGCGGTTAATTGTTTAAGTTTTACAATTTGGCAAGGATTAGGCATAACTAGATATAGGTGCCTATATATAATTAGGTTCGAGGAAAATGTTGAAGTTCCAACGACGGATATTAATTCTTTAGTTAATAGGTTTTTGACATTTGTGATAACTTATAATAAAAACATTTAAAGGGTCTGTTTATTAGGTATGATCAGCTCTCGCTTGAGTCGGTTTGTTTATTACAGTATATGGTTTAAAATTTTACAAATTGATAAAGAAAACCCACTTAAACCTACAAAGTTTCTTTATTTACTCTGTGAACCTTTCTTTTAGCTGTGCCTCACGTAGCTAAAAGAAGGGGGTTTCATCTCTCCCGGACTCCCTCTAATGAATCAAGCATTCGTAGTATTGGGTTATGTAGTTTTATGATTTTATTTTCTATTTGTATTTTACTATCTATCATTTTTCTAGCTGTCGTGTTTATATTAATACAATATTTATTATATGAAATTGAATTTTATTTCTGATAATTACGCTTAAAGAGGTTTTATATAAATACATCCTTTAGGTGCTAGTAATTGTTCCATTATACGTTGTTAAATTTAGCAGAGGCATGGCTCTGACGTCTGTTATGTTGAAGGCATTGTTATTTGAGTCCGCAGGAACGTCAGCTCCACGACGCGAAAGTCGATGCGCGAAGCCGCGCTGCACTGCCTTGTCCATAGACCGCATTACGTTGCCCTCGTTACGACGAAGAACGTTCCTGCCCGAACGCAAACCCTCGCCCGCTTCCGCAGCTTTGGCTGTAACACAAATACAAGATGATATGTGAAAAGTCCCCTTGTTAGGAAATAAGACCAAAGTAACAGTACCAAAGCATAAAATAACTATAATGTAAAACGTACCCATAGTTTCCACGGAATTTTGGACAAAACAATAGTGGTAACCGATGCCAATTCCTAAGACCATCACGGTTATAATGGTGAACAACAGACAACACGTTAACATTGCACATACCGTACATAGTGATACTCTGAAAAAGATATAAAGTGCATAATTTACTTACTTGATATGAGAGGCTTGTAACGGCTAAGTAACAGCCTCACGGGTAAATAAGAAATTCTAAATCACTTTGCTTTGCTACCGTTTGACAGCAGTTTTCGCTTCGACTCAAACCCATCTAATTAGGTACCATCTAGTCATATGGACTTCAGAGAGCTCCCCTCTACACTTTGGTGATGGTCAACCAAATATACCTTGGGTGTGCCTGTGGATTCCCGTAAAAATATCCAATAAATACAAACACTTTACCTTTCGAGAGCATCTAAGACGATTGAGACGAATGAACTTAGAGAACAACACACACAACCCATTTTGTAAAGACAACATTGGTACACGAAGAATTTGTAAGCCTAATTAATAAATAAGAAATGTCACCAACTACATTACAAATTTTCCGTTACATTAAACTTCCATTTAGTAAAAAAAAATACATTTAAGGGAGTCGTAAATAAACCCCAGTATTAACCCCACTGCTGTCATAAATGAAAGATGAAAATAAGATATGGTTTACTTACTCTTACAACATTTCTTAGAATAAGGTTCTAAATGTTATTAAAAATGTGACTTGAACAGATTTCAATGTTATTGTTGACTATGGTATTATTTCATCTATGATGAGGTGATACCCTGATACCCACCTAGATCAGATAATTCAATCCCTGGTCGTGCACAGTGTTATTGGGTTTTTATTCCATACTAGCTGCGCCCCACGGTGTTACCCGCGACATTTTTTCGGATAAAAAGTAGCCTATATGTTAATCCAGGGTATAATCTATCTACATACCAAATTTCAACCAAATCGGTCCAGCCGTTTATGCGTGAAAGAGTAACAAACATCCACACATCCATACTCACAAACTTTCACATTTATAATATTAGTAGGAAGTAGGATATTATAAACCAAGCAGAGGTAAGTGTTTGTCTCGAATAGTAATTTCATCATCGTCATCAGTTGGAAGACGTCCACTGTTGAACAAAAGCCTCCCCTAAGAACGCCACAATAAACGACAACTTGCCATTTGCATCCACCGGTTGCCCGCAACTCTGACGATATCGTCATTCGTCGGTGGCCTGCCAACAATTTACTTAGTGTGTATCCGATTTACATTGTCATTGTACTGTCACAAACGTCAAATAATCTATTATTTCACTGTCATTTGACACTTGTAAAATATGGCAGATGAAAATACTCAACACAAGAAAGAAGAATCAAAGAAAAGACCAAAACGACATCCAAATAAGAATTATGCTTTAAAAAAACGACTACCAATAAGACCTATAGACGGCGATAATGTGATATTCATAACAAAGAAGACCAATTTCAAGGTAATTGACTAAGACTTACAAATGTTGTAAATTACTTAAGCAAGCATTTCTTAAGTGTTATTTTTTCAGGCACAACTGGACAAGTGCTGCGATCTTTTAACTAGAGGTGAAAAAGAAATAATTCTTCATGGTTTAGGAGCTGCTATACAAAGGTGCTGCAATTTAGCCCTCCAGTTGGAAATATTATTCTCTGGCACATGCCAAGTAGAAGTAAACACAGGCACTGTTGACTTAGTCGGTAAGTCTTATTAAAATAATGATTATATTATGCTACTCAATATAATTCTCAGCTTAATTTCTTTTTCTCAAAATGCAATTGTAGTATGTGTGATTAAATGTAAGTACTCTTTCTAACAGATGATCTGGAACCGCTGACTGAAGATCTAGACTTTGATTCCCAAGTGAGGTATTCGTCTTCAATCCATATTAGAATATTCAGAACAGCAATGCTTGGCTGTAACCAATAAAAATGTTCTTCACCCTGAATGAAATTGTGCAGTGGATTGGACTAACAGTGTTTGAAATATGGATAAACTTAATAACTATTACTATATTCTCAGTGTTGTTAGCTTTAAAAATAGATGGTGTTGTTAACAGTGCTTGGTGGACAGTACTTGCACCATTATTTGTAAGTGATGCGATGAATGCATATTTTTGCTGTATAGTATGTATAAGGATGAATTTAGAAAGTTCATATAAAGCTTCTTTGTATAGAGCATCATGGAGTGCTATATTTCTAGGTCTGACATTTGTATTTAAATTCCTATTATGTAGAAAGCTACAAGGTGACTCAGCCATAGAGTACAGTGAAGTGTTTGCACCATTGTTTATACTTCTACAATTGATAGCCGTAAGAGCTTGCCAATTACATCAGTGAAGCTGTACATTTTCAAAAAATAAAGTTATCACACATTATAATAAACATTTTATTGTGAAAATATCAAACAAAACACTAGCGAAACAAACTAAACAAGCCTCCTCTATTTTTCTTCTCACCACCAAAATTAAAACTAAAATTATTTCCATCATTTTGTTCACTAGAATCTGGCTTTGACTGTGAAGTAGATGGACCACCAAAAAAAGACAAACCTGTCTTTCTGAAGCCTAAAAACAATAATTATGTAGGTATAATTAGTTTTATTACAGATAAAGTGACAAATTTGATAGCATAATTATAAAATAAAAAAAAACACCTGAAAGAAAGTTGGGGACGTCTTGTGATAGCACATCAGGATTGTCACCAGGTTCAGATTCATCAGCTTTTGGTGATAGAAGGAGACTTGAATCTGGAAGAAAGTATTCATGAATAATGCAAAACTTTTTAAAAGTTAACATAAATATTATTGTTAAACAGTAATTTAATAGTATGTACCAATACAGTGTGGAATATCCAAATCTTCGTATCCAGTAGTGCTCATAGATGCATTCAATGAATCTGGAATTGCTTGAGTTCCATGAGTAAACAATAATCCAGATACTGGGTTATCAGATCTTTTTACTTCTGTTATCTGAAAATAAACTTGTTGTCAAGAGCATATTTCTAATAATTATGAAATGACATATTATATGTTCAATTAGTTTTTTATTTATTACATTATTTACTTTTGGACTTGAAGTAACTGCCACTTCATCCACTTCCATAGATTCCACCTTTTTTATGGGACTCTTAGGTTCTACTAAATTATCTCGCGCTTCTTGTTTTTCTTCTGGTTCTTGAATTTTTGGTTCTTCGTCAATTTCCATTTTATGTTTACTAAGCTTGTCAGTGTTAGCCTCCTGATTACATTCGAAAAATTTCGATGTTATTATTTTATCATCATCCTGAAAGCAGTGAATCTTAATTAGTAAACTGCTACAATTTTAGTCTAGGTATCGATCTCTTGTTCCATATGTCACAACTCACAACTCTAGTACTGCCTCAGACCAGAGGAACAACTTGGTATTCAAAATCTATGAGTTCTACAACAGAGGTCAGCAAGTCTTAACCATCATTATGGGTAAAAAATGGATATTCCATTCTGCTGTTCATAGAAGAATTAGACTCCCATAGAACATTATCATCATATTCACCATAAACAGATTTATTATATTTTGTTTAACATACTTAAATGCATTAGTACGTATACCTTACCTTTTGCAAGACAGTATTCTTCGCATATACAAATTGTGGCGAGAGATCCAGATTATGTTTTTTAAGTATCATGTCCTGTATCTTCATAAAACTGTCCTCGCTCGCTACACTTACGTCTAACTGACTATTTATAGTTTGATTAGCCGTTTCAATTTCATCATTTACATCTTCTATGATTTCATTAATTTGTAACGAAGAAGGTACATCGAACGATACCCTTTTCTTAGGCATACCATCCTGAAAACTCAACGTATTAATGTTTAGTCCGGTTATTAGTAGATAATAAAGTTGAATAATTCCTATTAACATTGATTATATGAAGTATTTAAAAAAATAAAAATCCGACTGCTCATAAAAATGAAAAGAAATAATTATAATACTCTTACCCTGTGCTGCCCTATAGTGAAAACGAATCTAACGACGCCTCTCAAGCTATTCATCAAGCCGTTCAAGCTACAGAGCGTGCCAAAGAATAATACGTACACACTCGAAAAACAATCCTCATTCTGGCGCAGTCGGATAAAAACATGGTTGTAATTGTATGCTCTCACTTGAAATCTGTCTTAAATCTAATAAAAAATTCTAAGTATGAGGTACCTGGTACCTACATGTTATGCAGTAGTACAGTTATGTACCAATTCCATTTAAATAAAAGTTTTACCGGCAATGTGATGTCCAGGAACTGAGTAGGCGGTATAATTATATTTTCGGTAATCGAACGTGACATATCAACTTCTTCTATATTCTCACTTTTCATCGGTGTGACTACCTACACAATTCACGTACAATATTATTAGCAAACATAAATAATGATATAAGCTAGACTACCAAAAACACCCAATAAATGAAGTTTTCTAGGGAGGTAGGGTAATAGGGAGAGAACGTCACATTTCCATTTGATATCCTGACTTTTTCCCAAAATCGCTTTGTAAATAAGGCATTATTTTTGTCAGTGAGGCGGAAACTCGTCAAAATCCAGTAAACTTCATAGCAGTCGTAATCCAGACTAAAATATAAGAAAACTACACCTACGCAGTACCTATATTAATACCTGTTTCCTAGCAATTATGAAGTTGATCAAACGAATCAGAACAAACAGGGATCTTTGGAAATACCGAAACAGGATATTTTTACACAATTACCTTTGAGAACGTGAGGGTCTCACTCACGTTTTCCATTTCTTTTGAAGTGATTTCATCAACTTTTTGCAGGTTTTCCAGATTGACCTTTTTTACAATATTGTATGCTTCATTATTATTTATACGTATATCTTCAAGAATATTTATTAGTTTCCGTTTAGAAAAATTGTGATGTTCGTTTTCTTTATAGGATTTAAAATACGGTGAACTTATGTATTCATAAGATTTTCTCTCATCAAGATGTGGTTCAATTTTATTTGTCCCAAAATAATTTATAGTGTCATTTAGTATTGGTATGGGTTTTGGTATTTCGTTTTTCTTTATTTTGACCTATGGAATTGAGCTCATTAGTATAATCGAAGCAGCCATGAACTCTTAAAGCAAGAAAATTTACGATGTGAAAGAGATAACTGTCCTGTTTTAAAAGTTCATGGTAAGGGGCCAGTAATAAAAACCTGGAATTCATATTTAATTAATATTCTTTTTTGTTGTTATGTTATTGTTAGTTGTGAAGGACATTTAATTTATACTCTTACTAATAATAAAGATTATCATTATATCTCTCGCACAAACGTTCAGACTCAAACCAAGCTTCTGCGATTCACACTCTTTCACCGAGCGAGAACAAAACCCGCGCTTATTTGCACAACATTTTTGAGCCCATGCACATGTACTTATCTTTGCTACATAATTGCGACTTTTACCTTTTCTAAAGTATCATCTATAACATCAAGGTCAAAATTTGTTAGCTTCAATTTCGGTATCTGAAAAAAGGGAAATTAGATAATTAATTTATAGGAGATAGGTAGTTGAGTAGATTGAAATATATTTATACATACAAAAGAATCGTCATCATTTTCATTCACAACTTCTTTATATTTTTCATCCTCTTTATTTTCAATCATTATAGAATGTTGTGGTTCTTCGGCTAATACTGCATGGCTCGTTTTTAACTTTTGCGCATTTGATATATCTTCAATTTCTCTCTTAAGACCATTGATTATTTCGGTCTTGTTTTTTATAAGTTCTATAGTGGTGGGCATTTCATTTACGACGAAATTGGCGAGTTCTATAGCGCGCTTCCTGTCTAATTCTATGCATATATTTCGCTTCTTCCTCATGTCTTCATAAAGCGATGTTATTTGTTGATCACGACCATCTATGTAATTTTTGAGTGCTTCTGCATTTTCTGTAGCACGAAGTAGCTTTTGTACAAAAGGTATACTTTCATATCTGGTTTTACACTGTGACCACAATGCTTCGTATCTCTTTTTTCCTTGCTCAACGCGCTCTAGAACTTCTGACTTTCGAACTTTTGCCATCAACCATTCTTTTTTTATTTCTATATTTCCCGATCTAATTGTTTCTTGAGCAATTAACATACTGAAATAAATGGAAATATTCTTACAAAGAATAAAAAATGAGATAGGAAGATTGGAAGCTTGTAGTTTATTATAAATCTATAATAAATTAATATATCTAGTTATTAGAACCAAAATGTTTATATTATGTCTGTGTAACAATGTAAGTACACTGTTTGTTCTGTATTTTGAGTGTATACTATACTCTGGACGATTTATTACGCCAGTCGACTTACTTATGTGCCTACGCGCATCAGCAAACATCGCCGATACTCTTGTGTAGTCTTGTGCCGGAATCCCTTCTAAATGCAATATACTTACAGACTACTGCACAGAGAAGGGCACTATTAATTTTAAAATAAATAACTTTAATTATATTTATACTGTAATATAAATACCTACTGGCAACGGCTACTAGTCGCTATACGTTTTACAGGTAGGTATCCTTAACATAGCCAAGTAAGTGTAGGTAAGGCTTAAGGCACTTAATATATATATATATGCCATTTATATTATTAGCCTGCTATTTACATACTTACGTTATTATGACTCACAACTTTATATTCTAGGTCATCTATACTGTAGGATTTATTGAGAAGGATTTACCTATTAGGTTACTTTTCAATAGATCCTACATACCTACCTAATACGTACCTACTTATTTCCTGCTCAGCCTGTTTTATCTCAGCTTGGAGCTTCAGGTTGGCGCTGCTAATGTAGTTACATGTTTCTTTGTGACGTTCTGATTGTTTCTTGAGCTTATCAAGCAGGAATGCTTGAGCTACGGTCATAAGATTGTTTTTAATAACACAGTACCAAACTCAGTTCCTTTTATTCATAAACGAGGATCATACCAGCATTAACTAAACCCCGTATTAAGTCCATTGACATCTCTATTCTTTGATATGCAAACGTTAGTAATAGGTATAATTTAATCCTTGGTTTAAAATTGTATTTTTTTTATGAGAAAGAGGGACCGGGTTAACCTTTTATTCCAACACCGGTAAAATTACCTTTTATATTGAAAAGTCCTCGAGAATCTTCTTTGCACAGCGCAATAGTCTTAAAGCGCAGCATACGACAGCCAAATGGAGGTTAAATATACGTTAAGGTTTCTCTATGTTATTCCTACATGTTTTACAATTAGGGTCACGGAATATTAACCCGTTACTCACTTCTTTTCTTATTAGCTACCTCTAACCCCTGCCTCATATCTGATACCTAAGCGTGGAGTGCAACGAGCTAAGGTAAGTACCTACCTATATCTAGATTCAAAAACATTGTTGGGTAACGGTTGCCTATAGTTCGTAACCCGTTGAGGCGTATTATTCTGTATTATTTTCCGATCACCAAAATTAAATTTATACACAAAATTTTAAACTGTGGCTCAGGTAGTGAGTTATAAACTAGGTACTTCAACGAGATTATATTTAATAACATATCGCCCATGTGGTTTTGATATGTGGATCATCGTAGTGTAGGTAATTATTGAGTCTTACCTTTTATGCATTGGTTTGAGAGAATAACCTTTATTTGAGATTCATCAACCTCACTAGATATTTTTTCTAAAGCTTGCACGTCGCTCGTTCCATCCATTTTCACTAAATTTATGCGAAAGCTTTGAAAATTATTGCTTTTCGTATGGCGGGAAATAAGTTCTCGAACTTTTTTTTGTTTCATTTGATCGTCAGACTTTATTCTGCCAGTCAGCCTAGATAAAAAATAAGCACTAAAACGTAATAATTATTATGTTTTTGGCAACAAGTAAAAATCTACTATTTTAATTAAGTTATTACGATTTTATTTTAATTTATTTTAACTTAAAATAAAATACCTAGCCTACGTTATGTACTTGAGCCGTACTTTTTTTAAATTACTCGTCGGACGTTCGTCTTTTGTAAAATTTAAACATAAAATCGGAGCATAAAAATATTATAAGGTAGACAACCATCCCCATTACCAGCTAGGTTTCTTCTGTATTCTGAGTAAACCACTTCATAAATACGTAATAACTAGCCTAAAAAATAAAACACCAATTTTAAAAACTGGTCATAAATATCGTATACATCACGCCTGTTTATCTCGAAGGTGTAGGCAGGGGTGTACACACACTTCTCGCCAATTATTATCACCCAATGTAATAGAAGCGAACCTACTGTCATCAACTGGGCACAAAACTAGACACCATGCTATTACTAAGAATTACCTAACGGAAAAAGCCAATAACAGCTGTCTGACTCGGAATTACAACCCGGAACCAAAGAGCAGTTAAACGAATAATATTAAAAATTATAAAAGAATCGCAGTTTAAAACTGGTGTAACTATTTTTTTAATGAGATAATTTTGTCCATTTGTCTATGAATATTATGATGTCACATGTCAACTCTTGAGGTCAACTCACTTAAAATCGTACGTAAAGTAATTTTCGAACCTATCCATAAAATCCATGTATTAAAAAAGCGCCTCACACGGTAGCACCTTACAAAGAGACAAGGATTACAATTTTAAATATTTATTCATAGTTTAGTGCTTTCATAAAACGGCATGCTGTATGAGCTGTTTTGTTTTGATTTCCAACTCCATTCCTCTGACACACGTTTTCAACAGGCCTCAGCACCTTGTTTTGGATACCACCCATAGATTTTGAATACCAAGTAGTTCTTGTACATCTGACCTTCCTACCTTTGTAATGACCAGATACACACTTATAGGTATTTCATAGTTGGGATTTACAGCAGGACAGAGGATTTGGAGAGGATTTATAGCAGGAATATACGTTTTGAACCACGCACAATGCAGGTAATAAAAAAATAATTTTCACATTTAATATTTTACTTTATTAAGATTAATATTTACATTTGTTCACGTGTACAGTTAGCTGTAAAAATATGTAATTAATAAAAGTACAATTAGATTTTAATAATTGCTTCTATTAACTTGAGATTTCTCTACGCGTTTATAGCTATGTACATATATTTGCAGCCAACTGTACTTATGGCTGTACCGGTATAAATATGTACCCGGTATGTTATAATACATGTATTGAATGGTCATTACTATAATTGTTATAATATTAACCTTTCAAATGAAACAAACGAAATAATACCTAAAATTTATTTAACAAAATAGTGTCATACAGTTATTTAAAATAACAGACATAAATGATAATTTGTAATACAACCTAGCATCCTAATTAAACCAGGTACTTTTCAAAAATGTATCCCACTAAGAATCAAATAGTAAAAGTAAAAGGACAAACAATGACGAATGCAGCACGAAGGAATGTTGGCTAACGCTAGTGTGCACTCATCCGCCGGTCGGTGCGCGAAACTAGCCGTTTACACTGACCCACTTTGAATACTCGACTCGACGCCTTACACATGGCGTCTGATTTTATAGATTAATTTACAACCTTCTGCATCGTTATTACTGACTGGCACCAAGTTACAAATTTCTTCATGCAGAACACATCCACAAACAAACTTCTCTCATTCCTACCCGCAACCGATCGATATGGTTACGCTATGCTAACGCTGCACTAGCGACTACAACTTTATAATACTGTTCGGAACAATAATATCATTGCTTTTGTCGGAAGATGTGCGCCACATTTAATCGACTTTCGTAAGGACACACTTCAAGATGTTATCTTTCAATCAATATAATATGTATCTAGATTTAAAAACACAAGTCACTCGACCAATTAACGTTAAATATTTTAAATTATTAGCTCGAAACCTTGATGGTTACTTAATGGACTATTTTAATTCTAAACACCAATTTCATAAATTTATATTTTCTACTGTGGAAATCATTTCCAGGCTATGCCTGAAGTATAAGCATTCTAATATTACTTTGGCTTTAATAACTGGGCTGAATAATTTAAATGATTTTGATGACGGAACAATTACAAAAATCTTATAATGGAAAAAATTCTAACCCAAAATGTGGGCTTCAATAGAAAAAAATGTAAAGCATACAGTGTAGGTACAACATGGAAACACGCTAATTAGCAGTGACAGGGAATGTCTAATGTCAATTTGTAAGTAAATCACATCGACTAAGCACTCATCTCACGGTTATCAAAAATTAAGCTAGGAGAACAACTCAACAAAGCACGTCAATCTGGAATAACTTAACAGTAATACTTATAAATACACGTTTTTAAGAATACCTACTGGGTCCCACTTCAAATTATAATAGTTATAATATAAAATTAACATAGTTTGTACCGCCAACATTCTCTAAGTGCGACCATCACTATGCAGTTACATAAAAAGAAACCGATACTTAACGTCGCGCTAAGGCAGGCCCGACACGTACAAATGGAAAATACCCTGCGTATATCCTTTTATGTAAATACACAGCGACATGTTAGTATTTTTGTCTACTTTTAAAGTTATATCAGTCGAACGGTAAATTTTTGAGGAAAATAGTTTTTACATTCAAATATAATATACATTTCAACAACATCGAAACTCACCATCGGCGAACTCAAAAGTACTTCCGAAAGATTTCCACTGCGGAGCGGTCGCAAGGGCGCCGCCCCGACGCCGCAGCGTCCTAAAGGATCACAGCTCTCTCAGAATTTCGTCCGAAAGGAGGGTAATTTTTAACGTTTTTTTCTAAAAAGAGGCCCCTCGGGCCGGCCGGCGCCCCATTAACTGTAGGGCTGCGGCGGCAGGATCTCCGTCAGCAGCCGCTTCAGGCTGTCCACGCCCGTGAGGAAGCCGCAGTCCGGGCCGTGGTGCGGCGTGCTGGTGGCCAGCGGGGACTCGGCGGCCGCGCCCGCGAAGGCCGTGTGCGCGAAGTCGATCATGCGGATGTCCACGCGCTCGTCGGGCGGCGGGCGCGCGCGCGCAGCCCAGGCGGCCCGCGTGCGCGCGCGCTTGCCGCTGGCGCCCGCCGCGTCCGCGCCGCCCGCGCCGCGCCACGACTCGCTGCTGGTGGACGAGTAGGCCATCCAGCTGTCAGCCGAGTCGGGGCTGGGCGGCTGCCGGCGCGGCGAGTGGCCGCCCAGCTCGCCGTCCTCGTAGCCGCCCATGGTCTCCTCGCAGTGCGGCCGGAAGGGCTCGCGCGCGCCCGCGCCCGTGGAGATCTCGTCGTGCAGCGTGGACATGTCGAAGTGGCCGGGCGACGGCGCCAGCTCGGCCGAGCTGCTGGACGCGTCGGCGTCGTACTCGCTGGTGATGCCGCTCGCTTCGTCGCACAGTTCGCTCGACACGTCGCCTTCGTACACTATCAGCAGTGAACTGCGAATCACAATATTTTACAATTATATATACATTTATGAAATTTATATAGGCTAATCCACTTTAGAAGCCTCACTTTATCAAAATGACAGGCGTGTGTGACAGGATAGTTAATACTGACCAGGAGTAGAACCTGTAGCTGGTCTGCTTGGCGATGGCGCGGCGCAGTGCGTCCAGATCTCTCAGCACCTTCCGCACGACATGCGCGCGCAGGCCGACGCCGGCCGCGAAGAAGTCTCGCAGCGCCTCCCGCAGGCCACTCTCCGTGAGAGCGCGTCCCCAGTACTTATCACGACGCACGCACGCGCCCGTTTCTGGTACGTACACCTAGTGAAACGATTATACAATTTTATTTCACGTTTTCTTACCCTACACATAAAATAAATGAACTAGATGATGATGAGCGTGAGTCGTCGGATGCATGATGGTGATCCGGCCGGTTAATGAGGATGATGGTGATGCGCGTCGCGTGTCGCACCTGCATGCCGCACAGCCTCACGCCGAGCGTGGCGGAGGTGCTGGCCGCACACTTCGCGATCTGCTTGCTGCGTTTCTCAGCCGAGGCGTCGTCGCCGTGCTGCCGCGTGCCCATTTTGAGGTCTAGCACGCAAGGCCGCCGGTACGATGACGTTATATTCTCCATCATCAGAAAATCTGCAATGTAAGCTTAATTGAGTACCTTAACGATCTCATTTAACATACACGCTTTGATAAAATATTAAAACATGAAACTTACACTGCTTGTTTGAATTGTCCATGTGCGCAATGCTTTTAAGCACCTCACTCGCATTCCCATTTCGATGAACCTTGAATCTGTAATTGGAAAAAGAGATTTTATAATCCTCGGCCACGTGACACACAACTTACGATCGACATATAATATTATATATGTATGTATATCAGGAGCTAATGAAACACAGATTCGTTATTATCTGTTATATTGTTACATTTCAATCAAATTATATCATTACCACGACTCCACGACGCAAGTCATCGGAAGCTCGCAGAGTGTGAGTGTGTCGTGCATCGCTCACGCGTTAGTGGGATAGTCATGTAAGTATTGCGATGGAATGAATTAATGGCGACGTCGGCTGCGGGCCGGCGTACGTCAAAGCTTCTGAAATATGATAAAGGACACATGACAAGTGTCGAGGAGTGTCGGTCGCGCCGCGCGTTTGCGGATACGCACTTGAACACGTCGTCGCGCTTGCGCTTGCCGCCCAGCGACTGCTTGCGGCCGTTCTCGTCGCGGAAACATGGCGAGTACCGCTTGTCCAATTTGGTGCCTCCAGTGTTAGACGCCTGCATCACGCCTGAAACAAACAGCCTCGCCATCAATAACAATGTTCGCTCGCACACACACACACCACAACTATCATATCAATTAATGTGCTTCCAATAGAGTATTGAAAAACATACGGGTCGTTAAATAAAAACGTTAAATGAAACATTATAGGTAAGTACTACACTTTCATAGTAATGAATGAAAACTGGGTAACGATAGAAGATTTACAAACTCAAAACATGCCCAGTCGGGTCTCGACCCGGAACTGGCCAGTGTGTGTGACACTGGTTCGCCATTGGGACATTCAATGAGTTACATTATCCACTATCTACGTTCTTAAATTCAATATTAACTTACTATAGTGCAAGTTGCCAGCGTTATTTTGATGAGGAAGTGAAAATATTAAGGTTACTTTGTTTTTAAACAGGGTTTGTATATCTTTTGTATGGTGTCTCGTGTAGCGTGTAACTGTACCGGTAAACGTGTGTGTGATCAAACAATTTATATTGTTGTAAGTAGACAATGCATGTAGGTGTGTATGCGTGTATGTATAAGTATGATGTGGGTGTAGTTTTTAAGTAAAGGTTTACAAACCCAAAATGTAAAATTACCGCTAGGGCGATATTAGGGGCGGTTGTGTGGTGCGCCGCCGGCGTCGCTCCGCCCGCCGCAGCGCCGCAGCCCTTGCGACAACAAGGAAACTAATATTGTGTTCCTGACCCCAGGACGCTCCCGCACCCGCTCGCGCTCCCACTCAAACCCGCCCGCCGCGCACGCGCCGCAGCGAGCCTAATGCCACGCACGCTATCAACTCTACGCTCAATCCCAGCCTACCGAATGGCGATCACTTGCGTTGAACTTTTACTACTTGTTAACTATTATCACGTCTACTGGGTTCAACTAACAAATACAACACTTAAGCAACGCAGATCATAACATTGTGTAACATCGAAATTTACAAAGTTCAAAATTCCGTATTATGAACTTTAAGACTATAATTATGTAACAAGGTTGCCTGTCAGTCTATGTATAATAACCAAATAAAAATAAACAAAAATTACGAATCCTCAAATGAAACATTGGGCACTGTTTCTTAGGATAGCTTCCATGCGATTTGTCCAAATTTAACTAAAAAGGCTGTAATAGTAACAAAAGTAAAAGTTCAATAATATTTGATGCACAATATGAGCAATACGAGTGTATAAAACAACTCAAAGGTTATTTAGTAACGTTTGAACTATGTTGCACAAAGTTATGATACAATGGTATTGCCATATCGTGCACCAACACCAACGTATAGTAAGACACAGGTTACAGCTGTGCTATTGTTATCTAATCGCGGCTGGTACATGTTCTGGTTCATCAGAAATATACCAGGACATCGTTCATAAATATTTTCTTGTGTTTATTGTAATACCAAAAATCCACAGTATCATGTCACAATAACATAATTAAAATAAGTGCTTGACCAGTTGTTATAATTATTTCTTCTAAATAACTACAAAAAATACGTGTGATTATTATAAGTATTTTGACAATACTTACCTATAGGCTAAAAGGCTACTTGAAGAAAAATACATTCGCTTAAAAAGTTATGTACAATATCTATGACAAGAACATAATTTATAGAGAGTTAAGTAAGATACTGTGGATATTCAAATAAGTAGAACAATTTTGCGGTCGGCGGGTTTGCTGTATTCGACATACATCCGTCTCTATCATACACATAACTTTGAAAAGATGGTTACGATCATTCAAGCATTAAGGAAAGCTAATATGACTAATCTTGTTGATTTTTTATTTTCACAGCATTATATATATCGAATTATGATAACATTAGATAAACTTAATTACCAAATGACGCAAGTGACAAAAATAAAAAATTATACACAATAGATGGAAAACAACTCGAAACAGGTATTTTACAATTTCGAAACGTTCGATAAAACAACTGCTTAGCAATACTAGCCATGTTTCACAAACACGATAGGCACAAGGCTGTGGAAAACAGATATCAATTTTATTTAATCTTTATATTACAGTTAAATCAATAACTTCCTTAGTGCTTCTAATGCAAACGCATTAAACAACACAATTCACATGTAAACAAAAACGAGTAATATCATTATAACAAAACAAAATAATGTAAGATGCAATGAATGAACATGATGCATTCAGCGAATCGTAAAAGCGTACTGGACGGCCATATTGAATCGTGTTCAAAACGACAAAGGATTATAATGCTCACCTTTGTATCTGGGTACGAAGTTTTGGATGTCTTCGGGAATGTTCTGGTAGAAATGCAATTCGCGGATATTGAGCGGCTTGATGACTGTACTGTCGTTTAGCACCAGCAGCCTGGTGTGCCCCCCCACCTGTACACAGACAAATATAATTAGTGAAAACCATCCTGAAACTGGTATATGTATTAGTATTTGCCTTACAAAACAAAGATTTGCTTTTGCGCTTATTCATTATAATTATACACAAAAACATAAATCCTTTTTTTCTATTACGTCGATCAACGTGTGTATGTCCCGTAAGCAGCTAACGTAATCTATTAATTAACGCTATCAGTAAATGAACGTCACCGAAAATGCTTAGTGGATAAAGGGTGTACTGAGCTCGAACGACATGAAAACTTCAGCTACGCCTGAAAGCCATCGGTGACGTGGCAGATAGGGCCAGGAAATGTCGACTACGACCATGATAATGTCAGTAGTGGAGTCAGTCTTGTGTTGTGTTCTCATAACGCTGCATTGGATATCGTGATAAAAACCAATATAGAGCAAGAAAGGAAACTTAGTCAAATATTATTAATCAAATAGTTCCTACTTTAATAATAGTATACCTAGGTAGTTAACGTGCTAGTTAACTCATTAAAAAATATTACATAGCTGTTATTAATTTTTAGTTAAGCTCACCTGTGTACATCAAACATGTGGAGCTTATTTAAAACAGTATTTTAACTTCTTTTTATTGGACGATTAGTTCCTTTGGAAGTATTACCCTTTACTATCTAGTCATAAAAGTTACAAAGCGAGTGTTTCATTTATCTCTAGCCGCCACAACTCTGTCCCCTAAACATTGGCAACCTTGTAACCAGTGACTCATTTGATCGGTTATGTATTTATGTACAATGTACATGTTGCCGTCATCGTCAGAGTTGAATGTATTTCTTTATCTGATAACAAATAAATTTCGATATTGTTTTTGTCATAAAATATTGCCGTTTGTTTTATTCATAACGATTAGTATACAATGTAAGAAACATAAGCTCGAAACGGCACGTTGTTTGACGATGTTCGTTTTTCAGAAAACACGCGAAGTTGAGTTCG
The DNA here is from genome assembly GCA_946251915.1 of Abrostola triplasia. Taxonomy (NCBI): domain Eukaryota; kingdom Metazoa; phylum Arthropoda; class Insecta; order Lepidoptera; family Noctuidae; genus Abrostola; species Abrostola triplasia. The sequence goes on along the minus strand of OX276432.1, from coordinate 3,703,421 downwards.
GTATTGTACACTTGCAGTATGCATTCGACCGATCGAATTACTGGCGAGTGAGAAATAGTGTAAAAAGTATGGCGGGTGGTGGCGTGGTGCCATTGACCCGGCGTGGAGCTCACGCACCACCTGGGCGCGGCGCGACGACCCTGCCGCCCCGGGCACTCGGCTCAACGTTACATCGATTAGTTCGTATGCACCGTGACATCTTGTTTACGATATGCACTGATTTTCAACATACATACCTATGTATACGAAATGTTTTAAAGTACTTTAATGTACGTGAAATTTAGATTTACACTCATATAATTCAGAGCAATAAGTACATTAATTTGACTCAATAAGTACTATTTACTATGCAACACGAATACGGCGACAGTTGTATTGAAAGACAATGGCAGAGCGATGTTTAAGCGCGGCAAGCTGTCTGTCGCAGTTGGAGCGTGTGTAATAAAGTACGCCATACTATCCGTGGCCATACTAATACCGTTCCGCCACGTTCCGGACACTACACAGTGCACATCACACCACATTACATTCATCACTGCGACTGACATATCACCTCATTAAAACAAATAACGGACGCAGCTTTAGATCGTAAGTACGCTACTAATTAAGATTTCTGGTCATAGAAGAATTATTTTTCTTCGGTGTCCTTCGTCGTTATCAACGAGCGCAGCACGATAACCATTTTTGGGCGTTAGTTTAGCCTTCAGTACCCTCAGGGAATATTATCTAAAGTACACATACCAACACCAGCTCTAAGGTAAAGGTACACAACGATTGTACATTACTTTAAACTGTTTCAGAAAGTCATATACGATATTTGTCCTTCCATAAAGTGTATAATGCAATCACTCGAAAATGTCTACGTCTTAACTTTTATAAGGCTAAATATTATAACCGCACTTGAACCACACTTGCGAGAAAGGTTATATTTATCTGAATGTAAATAGAACTTGAACTGGTGGTTCAGTTCGGATTTACCACAAGTCAACAGTGTAAGTTATTAATTATGTGGAGAAACATCTCCGTAGCATTTGGGAAATTACACATTTTCTTGCTGCCACACTAAATCGCTTTTTACAATCTTTGACACTAAAAATATCTGTATCAATCAATTTACAAGGATCACACTTATTCGTTTTGGATAGTCATTTGTTACAGTTAATAACATAAGGAAGCAAAGTTTACAATAAGCGAAAAATAGCTTAGAAAGCCTTAAAGAGCATCATAAATCATACTACCAACCAGATGACAGCTCTCGGTAGTTCATCATTGTTAGTACCTATACGTTCCTGTGGTCGATCACTAAGTGACAGATGGGTTTTATCTAACATCCGCAGTGTGTCGACTACCAATTTGATAGTAATTCCGAACATGTCAAAAATTTGTTTTTTGGTACTGCAAAAGGCTTTGATAATTATTTTTGTTTTGTTGAAGTGTTAAATTAGTATAAGTAAAAAGTAAATACTGACAAAAACAAATGACAAGTAAATCTCATCGCGACACAACTAACTCTGCTGTGACTGAAAATTTTCGATCAAGTACAAAGATAACATTCAACGTGTATTCTCTGAAGGGGTAGGCATAGGTGCACAATGTAACAGATGGCGAGCGTATTGCCATCAACAAGGCACAAATCATTTCGTGCTGCTACTGAGAATTACCGAATGCAACAACTCAGTAACACTTCGCCGAAACCCGGCATTTGAACCCAGGACCTCATTCTCAGCAGTCGCGCTTAGGACCACTAGACCAATGACGAAGATTTTGGAAAAAAGTATGATGTAAAGTGTTTCATTAACCTGATTGTGTAGGGGCAGCACATCCACTTCATGTCCCTCGTCAGGTGAGAGCGGCGAGTGCACCACGCTGACCGGCACCGGCTGGCCGCGCTTGCGGTCCGTGCCGCGCCGCTCCGGCTCCCCCATGCCCCAGCCGAGAGAGTACACCATCACTTCGGCCGAGCCACCGCCGCCGCTGTCCACCTAGCGAACAATGAAAGCACCTATTATGCATTTGAACAATCTGTGTTAAAAATGAGGATGGAGTTAGAAGTCATATCCAACCTCGTGTTACCAACATATTCATAACGCAAACTCTAGTTGCACCCTAACGTTACTACACAGATCCCCTAGTAAAAATCAAGGATAATTCAAGTCGGTATTTAATACTTTATAGTAATAATAAACCAAGTAGAGGTGATAGGAAAAATACTGACGAATTGACGATACAGTACCAACTGAAAAGCAATTTAAAAGTACTTATTTAAAAGCTACACGTTGCAGACTGCAAATAATGGGTTATTTCCAGTACTACACAAACCTGCCGGAAAAACCGCAAAACAACAAAAGCCTGACTGTGGCTTTATAAATAATTTGGTACACGTGTTTACTTAGTTATCGGATGATGCTCAAGTAAGTGTCGTGTTCATCACGTCCCCGCATGAACATCTAATTGAAAATATGCCATTCAAGTGTCACTTCTAGTTTATACGCATAAAGATAATATCTTATAATGTTAGTCATATTATACATACACGGGGAAATACCGATCCATATTATAGTCTGCCATTAACGTTATTAGATGTTGCAGCATTTTTTACATAACAGTGTAAAAGAAATCTAGTTTCCCTATATGGGTAAAAACGTAATGTGGAAATAAAGCAATAACGTTACGATCGAAATCACTGTAAACATTGACGCAATTTTAATGATTTCTAAATTAATTACATAACTTAAATACATCTCTATATAAAACAAAAGATTGCGACACATAACTTGTGCAAGGCATGACTTACTAACCTAATATACTTAGGCAAGTACATATATTTACAATTATCGCGTGTTCGACACAATATTTACGCTATAATACCAAACAAGGCTTAAAATTAAAATTCATACCTGTTATATACGTTGTTCTATTAATGCGAAATAAACTATTAGAAATAAAAACTAAGTACCTACCTAATAAGATATTATTAATTCGTACATTGCTACAGGTTACATCGACAAGGCATTATCGAGTATAGAGCTATTTCAATATGCTAACAACACAATAATTCATGAATTTATTTCACCTTCATTGGAAGTTTTAAAAACCTCGCACGCCGATGCAATCTTAAATTTTATTAGGTAGGTACCTACCCTTTATTATTTTTCAGAACCAATATAACCTCCACGTTATTGATAAAGTATTCATTGACAAAGTTCATGAGTTCAAATGTGTGTTTTATTGTTTGTAAGACAAAGAAACGCGGAGCAGTTTAAAGCAGTACGAGATGCTAGTGCGGCGGCGACTAGTTTTAGTCAGTAAATGTCAGGTTGGTGAACCGGGGCCTTCGAGTGCTTTTTAAATGGCTACTAGTCGGCCACTGCCCGGGCAGCTTAATATTTTTTATCCTCTCACTCGGCCGTCACGTTGGTAGGGCCCAACAATGCCACCCACATTGAACATGCTCTTTCAGAGACCTGACCTCTGTAACAGTATGGTAAGCAACATCTTTTAATTTTAAATTATCCAAGCAACACACATAAATCTGCTGTTTAGCTCGCGCGTTTGTTCAGTTCATGTTCAATGTAAACATTGACCTGTTTACCATTTTCTTTGTTTATTTTATCATTAAATGTTTATTGTGACGTGACGCACCAGAAGCGCGACTGATTTCGATACTCGAGTGTCACGTAGTAAGATTGCGTAGAAAGACCGAAGCTTGGCAGTTGGCAGCGAACCGCCGCCCGCGGCGTCACCAAATTAGAAGCGAACCCGCGACGCATCTGTTCTCGGTATAATCGTATGACGCGCAAGCCCCGCCTCCCAAATAGTCCGAGGTTCGTCAGCGAACCACCTACCATCACACCAACGACACAACACATCAGGGAAATACCAAAATAGAGACCTACAAAATATACGTCAGAAATCATATGGTTACAGTAAACAGCTAGTTTGCCAGGAACTCCGAACCAAAATAATTTAACATGGAGTCTGGGTTACATAATAATAGACAGCTGCTTTGGTTAGTTTAGTTAAAAATAGGTAACGCTGTGTGCGGTTTGAATTATTTGTTCACGCACAATACATGTTATTATCGACGAGACCTTCAAACTCTTGATAAGAAGAATATGAGTACCACAGTATAATATAATATATACTTTTGCGTGTCAACACTACGCATGCTCACTAGAATTTTAAGCGTGACATGAAGCGTATGTTTGTAAACGCAAGATAATATATATAAGGCCACGATGAGAACTGGGCAAAACCGGTTATTTGAAGACTTAAAGTAGTATGGCATTTATAATAAACCGGCATTAATAGCAATGGTGCTAATAGTATTAAAATTATCATGGATTACAAAATACGAACGAGACATTCATTGTACAGTATTGTACAGTACAGTATTGTAGTATTGTACAGTACAGTATTGTAGTATTGTACTAAGTTAAAGGTACCGAATGTAAAAACTGTAAACAATACAAAAACAATTTACATTAACAATCTAATTCACTAAAAAAACCTTAATTAAGGAACAAGGAACGAATGCTTTTATCAGTTTCTTATGTTGGTCAAGTCTTATCCGGATACCTAAAGAAATTATTCAAATAGCAATAGAATTTAATTTGCTTTTAGATGTAATATTGGTAAAGTTACTTCTTTATGGAATCACAAATGTAGACCATCATGTATTTGTACCTACCTACTTTAAGAGCACAATCATCATGTAACATGCGTATCTAAGCGTATTTGTCAAAACAAGTATCGTACGATGCAATCATCTTTGATAACGGCGACTTCAAGGTTATGGTATCTATTGTGTATTTTTCTTTTTGTTTATGTCAATGTAAAGAATTTGGACAGGCATGCAAAAAGTTTGACACGACAACCCTGACGTGACAGCTACAAGGGTTTCGGGTGTTCAGCTGTGTATTATTGTATAAACCGTTGACATCTCGTTGTAGGTTAACAACATTATTTTGTGAAGCCCTAATTTATAAAGATCGTTTCAGAGGTACTTACAATAACAAGTGACTGAACTTGACTTTATTATGACGGGTTTAATTACATCGTATGTCTCAATAACCTGTGATTTATTAAGAGATGATACTTTTGCAATATTTGGATGCACATATTTAATTTTGCAGTAATGACAAGCAAGGAGCCGGGATAACCTAGAAAGTGAGGGGCCGCAATGTACTAAGACCAGGCAAATTTGGGTCACTGGGTTGCGCCAATATGCGGCTACACCTAGTATGCGTTTTACCTATATCCACTTCATATTAAACATAAACCTGATATTCATAACTTCAACAATAAATTATTTGTCAAAAAATGGTCGTATAAAATGATGAATACGGCCGCTCAAATATCAAATCAAATAAAACGACTTAACATGATGATATCACGAGATAATGGAATGCGACAAAGCGCTCAGCCGCAGTCTTTTGCCAACAGTCATTCCAGATACTAATGTACCTGTTGCTATTCAAATGATCATCAATTCAGAACAGAACACTGCACTGACGCTATTAGAGGGTTCTGAAACAAGCTAACAAAGTAATTCACAAGTGCTAACATGATTACACACTGATGGTATACAATGCCTGTGCACAATGTGACCATCCTTGACCGTTGATACACGACAGATATTTATATCTTCTGCGATATATTTATAGCAATACCGGAATGAAGCATTATTGATTCTGTCTGAGCGAGCACACACTCCACATTTAGCCTCTATTGATTTCATGAATATTGCAGATTACCTTGAGAAAATGTAGCTTTAGGTTGTACAAGTAAACATTTCATTCCATTGTTTTTATAACTCATTCATAAGCATTATGGTCACAAGTGTCTTTCGCCACTTCCTTCACAACTAGTGTAGAATGTGTACGAAATCGTAAACAAGATAAATTTAGCATTAATACACTTTTATATTGTGTTATGGTGTTTTTACAGTAGTTCTGTAAACCAATAGTCGAGAAAGCCTATCCATCATTATCAAACTTGGCGAGGATCGGGCTGGGCGGTGGTTTGAATGAAAACACGCCAATCGAGCCAAACGACTGACTCAACATTTTCATTCAAGTTTTTAAAATTTGTATTTAATTTGTCGCGATCGTAGTGAGTAGGTAGTCTCTACCTAATCTATTTAAAAAACCCCCATGAAGGGAAGGTGGAGTCGAGTCATATCGATTTTAAACACGATAATTACCTCACCGGGCCACCACAAAGCCACCATAAGCATGAAGTAAATACACGCTACTTTTTGTCACTGAAATGTATTCACGTGTGTAGCTACGTGAGCACTAGTGAATAATGTGCCTTGAGCTTGACCTGGCTATGGCACAAAAAATGGTATGAATTACTAACGAACAAACGATTACATCATGACCTGCAGGTGGTTTACATCAGTAATATGTACTTGATCTTGATTGTTAACGATGAATGATTTTCCCACACACAATTAAATGTCAGAATTAGTAGGTACACTATGAATAAGTATGTATTTTAAGTGAATGGGTGGACGTGAGTATATGTATCATGTCGTCACGTGGGTCAGCACGCGGCCGACGCTATGTGGCTCGCCAACTGACTCTGGTGTGCCAGCTTTAATTACCTAAACGATATGAATCCACTTCGTGATTGATTCATGTTACGAACATAATAAGATAGTATCTCGTATATAATAACACGATGCACAAAAGTGGGACGGGTTCTCTGATAAAGATTGTTATTCTAAACATGACACAATTTCATTGAAACGCGCTAGTGTAAACTAAACGATTGAAGTGCAATGAAGACTATCATAACTATAACGAGCAGGAAATGCAAATGCAACGGGCAGTGTTAGTGGACTTAGTTGCGAAAGCAAAGCGGACATACAATAAAACGCAGGTTCTGTTCACAACGGAAAATTCCACTGAGCTTTCTAGAGCCCCTCGGAGCACGCAGGCTTACGACATTCGACTGGGCCGCGGTGCTGCGCCGGTGCATGTCGAGCCCCGATCGACACTTTCACTGTGTATACGATCGTTGCGAACTATACAAATATAAACTACGACCTAACAACACTTTCCAAGTATCATCTATCAAACGATAGAGATGTAGACTGTTAAATTTTCGATCAAAATCGTTAATGTTACGTAATTTAGGGCACCACGATCAATGTAAGTCCACTATAACAGTTCACAATGACGAACTGTGAGAAAAATTGAATATGCATGCAACACTCAACTGGTTTTACAAGTCTGACGGGTTTATTTCTAACTGACAAATTAACCTCGTACGAAAATTCAATGACGGAGGATAAAAAACACTAATGATGTTCCAACGCTAATTATGCTGAGAGCTACGTGAAACATTGGAGTCTCATATTGCTACAAAGTTTTGAGCCTAGGCATTCATCATTATTTTCAAGTAGCCCACTAGGTTTATTGCTGCAATCCACAAAATCACCTAAACTAAACAAAAAGGAAAACAAATGTTATATAACTGAATCCGAATGAATCGGAACAAAATGTTTAAAAATCCATATTATATGTATTAACTACTACCTAATAATTATATATGTAATGTAACACACACAATACATGATGACTGGTAAGCGGTAGGTCACACAGATGAGCTAACGTTTTTTACGTAAACATGGCCTTCTCCGACCTTATAGCCAAGTTTTTTTATTGTAATGTATTTATGTAATCTTCCTAACATTACCCAGACTTATTACCAGAGTTCATGGGCGTCCATCATGCATCTGTGTCGGGAAAATCTTTGGCTCTCACGTCGGATTGCACAACTTATATTTAAACCTTAGTATCTACGGGGAGTAACTAGTAAGCCCAGTTTAGCTAATTCAGAAGGAAGCCTGACTTTAATACCGTTACCTGAACCACAAAGATATTATTTTAAACCTTTTATAATAATACATCAGACCATATTATTTGTATCAAGAAAATTAATAAGTATAAAATATTTTTAGATTCCACGTGAAAGATCTTGAAACCCTCGCTCAGCCCACGCCATGGTTTTTTTACGTCGTAGATCACTCAAAGGTTTGCTGGTGGATAAATCCATACTTTTGAGTATGGTTCTTATTACTACTTTTTTCTGTGCACGAATGAATCTCTATTTTAAGTATTTTGTGTACTTTTTTAGAATTACTTTTGGGGGAAAAAAAGAAATAAGATTCATGGTTTCAGTTTTAATAAGTCCTATCTAATATATAACCACCTACCAAGTTTATTGATATGACATAATTAGGACATCCCCAAAAGGACAAGCATTATGGGCATGCTATAAACGTTGCTCTGGTGAAGACATTAGTCGATGAAGTCTCATAAACATAGGGGAGCGAAGCGAAAAGTTCATTGATCTGCAGTAGAATTATAGAAGTAGACATAATTGTATCGATCGAAAAGGGACGGCACATTTGCATGCAGAGAGGGCTGTTCGCGCAACAAAGACAATTAATATCTACTAACTTACTGTTACATGGATATGTAAACTATTTAATATTCACAAGTTCATGTAATAATTATATTATACAAACAAAATATCGATGTCAGCTGTCGGCTTCCTATAACGTTGAACAGTAATATACTAAGACCATTCAGTTGCCGAATATACGACGCCTTCCTGCTTGTTTTATTAATGTGCGCTTTATATAAACACAGAAAGCCTTGAAACTAGAACACAACTGTATTGTAAATATAAACAATTGGAAATCGATGATGACCCAAAGACATAAGCATGTTATTCTTAGAGGTTTTAGCAGTTGTATACAGTACAACAAGAAGTTAATGGTGCAGTGTTAGATGTAAAATGCAAGTCAGCTAACTCAATCCCGGGGCAGCAAAATTTAATTAAAACTGATCTTACGCAAAATCTAATAACAAGGTTTAATGTGGCAATCAAAACCAAGTAAAAATGATTAGCTACAGAACTAGCTAGCACAGGGTTTATGAAGCTTTTAATATTTAAGGATGAGTATAAACTTGGAAGTATTTTTTTAGATTCATATTGTGTTCATGCTATTCCCTTGATTTCGTCATAATGCAAATCCTGCCAAATGCGTGTTGGTTCACACATAAAGTACCTACATTACAGTAATAGTTTGATAAATTCATCTTTAATTAATTGTACTGTAATATTGTTTTTAATTAGTTTTTTAACGATACGGGATTTAGATAAATTCACCTAGCTACAATCTGAGTAAGTAATCAACATAATGAAATCACATTACTCAATGCCAATTAGCAAGTTTTTGGACCGTTTAGTATGGACATGAGGGAATTATAGTCTTTAGAATGGTTCTAAAATAAAGTTTAAAATGAATTATAATAATATATACTACTAGACCAGACAGATCTTTTGATTACTAGCACTAGCACAACGTCATCATCCGAGATAAGTTGCATTTTAGAGCGTGTAGTAAGACAGTGACGTTTGACGTGGTGGTGGTGAGACGCGGTACGGTACCATCACGCGATCCCCACGAATATCGGCTCACACTGCCGTTTGCACAAACAATACTACAACACAAACCGCCCATAAATTTTGTCTGAGACTTAACCAAAGCTAAAACATACAGCGTTCATATTCCTAAACCAGTTTCCATCCATATTATCAATTCAGCATACATTTAATTGTAAATTAGACAGATCCTAACTCAACAAGAGAAAAAGAAAGTCAAAACACTATCGACAAATAAAATGACAGACTGTATCGCGTGTATGTCATTATTAACTCACTTGACTATAAACTTCCTTGAGCCCGCTCGTGGTGAAATCCCAAATTGGAACACGTTCGCGAGGAAATTGTCCGAGTCTATCACAAGCACAAACACTACAACTGACACAGAATATTACTCAACACACAGGAACCGAACTAGGTAGAGAGCTAAACGATGTAGATGTTACACAGTTTCCAAATGATAATATCCTCTTTCGAGTTCATAAACGAATACATGGGCAATTTAAAACAGGTTTTCTTTGTTTAAGCGTAGACTTGCACAAAAAAAATTAACGCAAAAATAAAAGTAGCGCTACGAAACGCGAACACTTGTTTCTCTTGGCGTTGCGCACTAGTGACTGAGGCGATAGCGGGCGAAGCGCGAACCACGAATCAATGTTGCGCAGCAGGCCGGTGTGTGCCGTATCTGTAAACAGAGGTCGCACACATCGACGACAGGGATACCCGACCTAGCCGGAACACCAGGGGACGGCATTGTCTCGCCATGGGAGCCCGTCTGGAGGTACCTGTTCGACCACTACCAGCCGTGTAAACGAACCCGATTTGACCTCTGTAACATTTACAATCTAATGATTAGGACGACAATGCTACTGTTTGTTCCGGTGACCGATGAATCGCACTAACACGTGTACAATATTTATTTGTGGGTTAGTATTTGTTAAACAAGGCTTAATTGATTACAGTAAGTAGTTATTATTTTTTATGCTGTAAGCATCTAGCTTGTCAGAACTTACTTTCTCCTAAGTTTTACCTGAATAGGTCTTAAAATCAGAATAGGTATCCAGAAGCTGTAATATCAAGAAGAGCCTAACATAAATCATAGTAGAAAAATGAAAGAAACAAAGTTACAAGCTTCAGTGCTGGCACAATCTAGTTAATGTGGGAATGAACCCGTGCGAACTAAACGAGGCAACTAGGTGAATTTACATAGCTAACTATGAAGACCTTTAATTATATAAGACATATCACATACCTATTCAAATAAACACTACTTCGAATAGATTTTTGGCGCAAACATCATTTGAACCTCTCGAACACGAATTGATGACAAATTTTATGTGACCCGAACCTATACACTTGTTAAAACAATTATTTTCAATCATTTCAATTTACTTCAGTCTGATGACGCAAGTCTAACCACTTACCAAATAAACTTCAAACGGTGCTAAACAAGCTAATTTACGAAAGACCAGTGTAAATAAATATATAAATCTAAGAATATAGAGCCTAAGAACAGCTACATGGAGCTACAATTTTTGTAGAGTTTACATTCCTACGTTGGTTACTGACGCCATTAAATAATTATAACCGCGTCGAAAGAGCATGTGTAAAAGCGCAATAAACTAAAAATAACAAACATATTTTTATGAAGATTCAGTTATTCAGGAATACCACGGCATTTTTATTGGCTACAATTCCAAGTTTATTTTCACCTGGCTACGTTTTCAAGTAGTTTAGTGTTATCTACATATTATTATAATATCAGCAGTGAGTGTTTGCTAGTTTGATTTCATCTCGACTACGCATCGAAGTTCGCACACGCATCCAGACCTACTAATAAGATATTTTTATCGACGCAGAAACATAAACCAACGGGAAGCTTTCATCCGCGTAGTTGTAGATAAAACACATTACATATGATATAAAAGTGTTGAATGATTAAACTATTATTAGAGGTAATTTACATTTTATATACAGTATATTGAGTGCAATGAAGGGGCATTGACGTTGTCTTGTATCAGTCCGCTAAAGACGCAATTTGTAGCGCACAAGGACCACTTACTGTATCAATGAAAGATCTCAAAACAAAAGGAATTCATCGTCTCCTCCAATTATGTAGAGCCAGATACAATCTCATCATTTAAACGTTTATTAGTTATTATAATTGAGAATTTATGCAAAGCTTCTGACGTATGTAAATTCTTTCTTGTTCATACAACTTTGTTTTAAAGAGGTAAAGAAACACTTGTCGTGTTGAATAAAATGTAAAGTTAACAAAGGAACTCAAAAGTTGTTGTTAACAAAACATTATTTATTTGTATGTTAACAGCTCTTTTTAAATCTAAATAAGTACATTTTTAGGTATTTTTTAATTTGTAATTAAATAACCACACAAATCTGATACATATTTACCCAGATATTTCCTGTTTTTTTTTGTCTGAAAACTGCGAAATCTTTTTATAGGCCTTTAATCCCCTTGTCATAATTTGGATCAGACCATGATAAGATATAAAGAAATTCTAAATTTTCGTTTTCGCAGGCCTGTCTATACAAATAAAATATAACTAGTAAAATTAGTTAGGTTCATCTCATGTAAAAAAACGAAAATTAATTTTAATCGTCTGTGTAAATTATAGTATCTAGAAGAACGTAAGATATAGGACGACTGCTTAAATCCTGAATTGTTACGGAGAGCGAACACTTTAAAGTTATTCCTCTTACTGCTCTTGGCACACAATGAGACAGTTTTAATGATTACACGCTTTCTCTAATGATAAAGGTCAGGTCACAATAATTAGCAGGGCGCTATCTGTCACGGCGCCAACTGCTGACTTTATGTTATGCCTTTAACCCCGCTGTGAAATGTCACTATCTGACAGAGTAGATTAAAACAATAGGATTATAAACGTTCACATTTTCAGAGAAATAAATCTGCGTTGTTATCTAACTTACTGGTACTTCAAATTTAATGCTTAAATTTCGGTTTTAATCAACATTTTTATCACAATTGTTACAATTTTGTCGGTATTTTCCTGCATTAAATAATTATATATAAACACAAGAATATAAAGTGTGCACCGATTTTTGCTATAATATCCGTAATGTTTAAACAAATCCAACATTTATCAGGTCACTTAATACTTGCAACATAAACTGCACCAAAGCTTTCGAAACGAAGGTCTTACCTCGTCAAACCGGGCAGGGTGTTGAATCGCAAAGCTTAGGTCCGCGCTGAGAGCTCCCGCGCCGGGAAACGACGTGCGCCGCGCACCTGACACCAACATCGTATGGTTCACAAGTGTTTGACTAGAGAGCTAGCTCTAGTGCACAGATTACCGTGGGCACATTACTTAACAGATAAGATAACAACGACATTGTGACATATTGCAAAAGTAACTTGCAAACTTTGTCCAATCGACTTATTGTAGGTATGCATTGATTGATTATTATTTTTAATATTCGACGAATACATTTTTATGTAAGTATGTAAATTAAAACAAGCAAGCAATATAAACGTTACACTACAGAAAGAAAAAGAAATTTAGGGTAAAAGGATTACCTAGGTATATAAGAAGCAGTGAATTACCGAATACATTTTCCAAATCCGTGGGAAGATGAATCATTTTTAAAAGATGATTTAATATCATAGATTTACATAAACAACACGTTTATCATTCCGCTATGTTCCCCCAGCCCATTGATACAGTGGATATCTCAGAAAATAAACAACATTATGCAGTTGCGTTACAACATGTTACTAAAACAAAATACGTATTAGAACGTAGTTCTGCACAAATGTTAGCTTAAACAACACGATACGTAATTAGAAATTATGTGCAATTTAGTAAATATTTGTATAATAGTAATTGGTCCTCGAATATTCGACTAAAACCAACCCCATTAATCCAAGGGTACCCCTTTAATCATTTGCCACCACTCTTATAAAGTCGGCAGGTTGGGTTCTATAGCTTTACGTACCTTCCAAGTCGTTCTACTGTAAGCTAGAGCCATCTAATTGAGAAAAGCAAGACAACTATTCCGGGAAGCACAAACTCCAAATCAATTGATAACCTGTCGAATTGTTCTGATCTTATTGTGTTACATGCTCTGATTGTGTTGTTCAAAGTTATCTGGCTCTTAGACTGAACTTACTAAATATGTGTTAAGGCATGTTTCACAATACAGAATCAACAAGATTATGGGTAATCGCACCATCATAATAACAGTGATAACGACCGATTCAAATAGGATACAACTTATTTATAAAATCTAAAATTTCCACAACAATAATAGGTGAGATAACGATTGTTTAAAGAGCTCCTCGGATCGTTTGTTTAAGTCTCTGGATGTAAAGTACCGGATTAAGCAACAAAATGAAATCAAGAAATAATCAGAATTAGTTTATCAAATAAACACCTAATCTCTCATTAACCTTCACCTTATCGGCGTATTTATTATCATGATGACGTCAAATAACTACAAAACCTAACATAATAAACATTATTGTTTAACGATTACTTCGCCAAAACACGAAGATATCAAAGAATAGAAGAATTTAGATAATGCATGTTTTACTGCACGAAGTAACATCGTTGTTACATTATATTTAAAACTGCTTTGTGCTAATCTCAAGCTATTTAATCGTACATGTATTTTTGATAAACAATAAAATTGTAAATAAATTACCGTAATCTACGGATAAATCAGTCGTAAGCTTTACATCAGCTCATTTAATAAAAGAGCATCTTTTAAAGAACCAAGTTGACTTTAAATGACGCTTGCAGTCTTTATCTTGAGACCGATGACAAAAATTCGACCGCGGGTGAATTCCCTCAAACATTTTGGCAACCTGCCAAAGTACACCCGCAGTGCTAATTAAAGTATGTCCACGCGCTACAAACGCTTCATTCTTAGCTCAAACAAAACTTACACCATCATTATACTTTACTAGAGAAGGCTGAAATGCGTTTGAAGCTTCGTAACACATTAGAAAGACGAAAAACCAACCCTTATAACGAAACCAAAGCTTTAATAGTCATCTTCGTTGAATATTTCAATGTTGCAACTTTATATTATTAGCAGTGGAATTTCTGAATCATCTGGAAAGTAGTTTCCAAGAAAATTATTTGTCACAATGCTCCTCAAGTGATTTTCCACTAACCCAAAGAGAATACAAAAAGTACAATGATATACAAAGAAAAACAATGGTCCTTATTTACTCTAAGGAGTTTAGAACTCAAGAGGATGAAAGATACTGGGAACGTTATTCTAAACGTGATTAGATACTAGAATACCTACTTGAGACATGATGTTTTGAAATGTATGTGTGTTCTGTTCAATATGTTTAGTAAAAAACAATCGGTTTTGATGAATATAACGAATTGGAAATATAAAAAATACAGGAACAATGATCTGGATCAAATTTAGCAATTCCGATAACATAGTCTGAATGTCGAACACGAACCGAGCATCGTGTACCTGCATTGATTTTAAAGCAGCTCGCTCGCATAGCAACACGGCTTTCAAGGAACATTTACAAACAAATATTCAGTTAATCAGTAAGCTTATTTTCGCTCTTGTGTTTATTGAGAAATGTTTGTACCATGCCATCAATTCCGATAGTCTACAAATAGAACCCTGGTAGTATCGATCAAAGCTAGGATTTAATGAAAATAGCCGAAGGTCTTATTGATGCTGTGCGAATCAAAACAAACTGATAGATGACTGAAATATACTTTGGGATTATAGACTAAACAGACAAACCAGGAAGCATCGCAGATTCACGAAAATAACTTGTCAATCAATTGAGTTTAGCTTCTGACCAACCAGCGGAATTTAAAACAACAAAACTGAAATAAAATACTCATCAGAGGGCTCTTTGATAAGGCAATAAATATCATGTCAGATGCCTCGTTTGATGTATCACACTATTTAATTTTAATGTCAATGTTTATAGTGCCCTCCTATTTCTTTTCCTACAGCAAAAGACATCTAGCCAATTTCGCTGCTGTTTGAGCTTGTGTTTCAAAAGAAACATATGATTAATGTAGAAAATAGTAGCAGACTCTAAACAGTCTGTCTTAACATGTGGTGCATAGAGTTAATTTACAGGCCAGAGAATAATATGGCTATTTTTCATTTCAAACAATTGCACGGTTCCAGGGAGATCGATAACTGGAGCGTTTCCGCGAGCAGAAGCTAGTGTTTCAACATAGACTTTGTCTATACATATTTTATCTATTCGAGTGTCACCTTTATGATACAATGTTTATAGGCAGAGGCGGTACCGGGCACCTCACCACACACCTGTATTGCTATCACTGAAACCCACGAATAGCAACAGCACTTATCGTTTGAAATAGCATGGAAATATTAGCATTAGAATAATAGAAATAGAATAGAATGTAGGCTCAACATGCAATAATATAAACAGACGACATTCCATTTGATTCTACTGATATAGCTATCTCATTCACATTCAACGTGTCTATTTTTAGGTGCTAAAATAAAACCAAATAATAAAATCTTATCAACTATAAAAAAACATTGTTTTGTTCCGTCAGAGTCGATTTGGCATATCGCTGAATAATTCATTATTGTGATGTCGTTGGCCTATATGATATTAGTTTACATCTTAGATTTTTTTGTAACATCCAACAATTTTTTAACACGAAACAAGAATTGTAATTTCCATACTAATTAAATATTTTATTACGCACGTAGCACGTGTCGATCCGAAGGTCAAACGCTAAGGTCAAGTACTAAGTATTGTACAGGGCCACTTGAATAGTGATCGTAGGTATTCGTAGGGCGTTTCCTTAATCTTATTATAAAATAACTCAATGAAACATATAACACTGTTTGTTAACAGCAATTTAATTTTAACTTAATTTAGATATTATACAAATAATGTAATCATTGTTTGTAAAAAATCTTCAAGAGTGAATTGAAAAATTCTACCTCTAAGAAGACTGTTTAAAGATAATGTTCTCTGCCTCAGACCAGTTACACGGTCTATGCAAATGCCTCTCATACAGAGGAGGACTCTGTATGAGGAGAAACACATTTATGGAAAATAATTGTGTACCTGAATATAATAATTATACTTACAATTAAGTACGGCTTAAACATAACATAACATCACGCCTGTATTTCCCGAAGGGGTAGGCAGAGGTGCACATATAGTACACCCACATTTCGCCTGTTATGTTTTAGGTCCCACTGTAATAGGGGGCGAGCCTATTGTCATCAACCGGGCACAAATCCAGACTCCGTGCTGCTCCTGAGAATTACCTAATGGAAAAACCCAGTAACACTTTGCCCGACCCGTGATTCGAACCCAGGACCTCGTGCTCGGCAGTCGCGCTTAGCAACCACTAGACCAACGAAGCAGTACGGCTTAAAGCCATGAATAAAGTGCCCTCAAGATGTATAACTTTTTACTTGTCGAATTTCATTAGACGACTTTAATACTAACATATTAAGGTTATCGCCAAAGGTCAAGGTTCTTCCAACACTCGTTTTATCCTCAAGTTTACCGACTTCCTGAACAATGAGGAATCTCTGGCAATGTTATGTTATTCAGATATGTGCACATCCGCACATTTCTTACCTTGTTGATACGTTACCAAGTAATATTAAATATTCTGGTATAAAATGAATAATAAAGTGAATATTAAATGTCAATAGTGGTGTCCCGCTATTAGTCTAAGTTTAGACGGGCATCGCGTGTAGAAGGCAATGTAGGCGAGCCGCTGAATCAAGCCTGAATATTTTATAGGCGGCACTGACGCAGATGCATGTATACTAACTTTATGGTACAAATATGTAGGCTGGTAACTTGCTTAAAAATTTAAACGAATGAGGCACCGGTAAATACGTAGCTAATGATAATAATGTAAGCCGCTTGACAAAAGATATTATGAGCGCTTTATATTTTAACAACACTTTGTAAACGAGTTCTCTGAAGTTCTATAAGGTTTCATCTAAAAGGTGTAACGATATAATTGTGTTATATAAACTTAAATAAATACAAACACTGGGTGCAAATACAGCAGCGTAGGTACCTAAATGAAAGAGGAAATGAAAATATACGAGGGAAGGAGAAGGAGCAGGCATTGAACGCCCACCTAACGCCTACGTACTAGCCGCTACACCCACGTCCAACCATTTATTAAACCTCCCCCGCTTTATTCTCTATCCTAATATCAAAGGGCGAACCGATGCATCTATTTCTTAACTATTAGGTCAGAATCTACTAATGGCAATTAAAACTTTTAGCATAATGAAAGAGAAGCTTAAGTTAGATTTACGAAAGCATCGTCTGTCTCAAGGTTGGTCCGGGATTGCCGCAGTGCGATTCCCGTCTCCCGATAAATCAACTCCAAGGTCAGGGTGAGACACGCCGAGGACGCGTTCCAAAACTTATGAGGAGCAAAGGAATTCGGGAAATAAGGTAAGTTTATTATGTGGGAGTATTCACAACTTTGTTCAACCGACCGTCGCCAAAGCTTTTATCGAATTGTCGCCATTGTGAGCGGCTAGGTTACTTCACTTACATAGTGTGCTCTTTAGTAGAGTTATGTAAGAGAGTTATGAAGTGTGCCTGCTCAATTTTAAAGATAGATAAGAATATTATTGAAAACTCTAATCATTTTTAATTTAATTATTTTTGCTGATTGAGCGATTGATTAATATTTCGTCGCTCCACGAATAGTTTTAAAAACAAAACAGATAAGATCGCAACTCAATTCGTAATCTATCTTTATACTGTTATCTTCAATTAAATTACCGCAATGATCAAAAAAGAATAATGACTCTATCTTCTAAACCCCACTTTTTGCCTAGATCCTGGATCCCCAATACATACGGTAACAAACAATCATGTTGTTTGTACGTCATACTAACCTGTTATATTACGTCATCGATTAACGTGGATTAACCATACGCAGCAATTATAATGTGAATATTTGAAAAAATATTTAGGAGATTTCAAACTCCTATGCTATGTAGGTACTTACAACATAACGACTATGTACAATTTTTATACTAATTAGTGACAGCAATTATTTACTTTGTTTTTTCTGCGTAACCAACTATAATGGAATGAATTCTACACGCAGTAACTACCGGGAAATGTATTCAAGCGCTACGACCCGTAGCACCTACACGTACTGAACTCATATAAAACTGACTAGGATAGCAGTGACTTCAAAAGATTATTTTAAATTGATGAGAAAACGTGTAATTCGATTATTTTATAAACAGTATTTCGTTTTTAGAAGGAAAATCCATAGTTTCAGGGATATCACCCGACACACACACAGCGAACTCTCACCCACTCTTTATATTAATACATATTTAAATGATTCACAGGCGAAAAATAATCGCAGACAAGTATCAAAGTACTTATATCATATGATTCATTGACTTACCGGAACTAAAATACTTTCCTAGAAGAAAATGTGTTATGCCAAACTTAACGCTTTACTAAACGGGTTTGAAATGTGCTCTACCGATACAATCACCATTATTTATAATATTTATTTATGTTTGACCTTATATCTACTGTAACGCGTGAGGTATAACATCACTTTTATGATTTTTAATCATGCTACCTACTACGACATTTTGTTAACAGCGGAGCAAAATAAAAGAAACGCGTTGGTAAAAGTGATGAATTTTGGTATTTATATGTGGATGTAGGTATTATATGTGCACCTTTACCCTTCGGGGAATGAAGGCGTAAAATTATGTTTTATATTAACGTGTGACTATTTCGATACATTTATACGTTATACTATAGATCTGTCAGAGCTATATCTTCAATCTTCATACGTAATATAGGTAATAATTTAATTATTTTTTCGTAATTATTAATTTATTTCACTTGAAAATAGTGACACATTCAGTGCAGCTGTTGTCGAGATAAACCCTATTTAACGTTGGCAATAATATTTAAATAGATTATGTGGTATTAGAAAATGAAGCTATTAGTTAACAAAACAATGCAGTCTAAGATAATCTACGTTGTATTTATAGCTAGTCGGCTTTAGTAAAAGCAAGCGACTAGTATCCTAAATCAATGAGCATTGAACTAGAATAAAAGTACTTATTTATCCTAAACAGACGCAATCCCCAATAGTTACCATAGGCTATTAGCAATTATCGTTATTCGTATCGTTAACATTACCAGGAAAATGTTTTAAATTGTATTATGTAAAGAGCGTGAGTTATATATAAATAATGAGCGATTCGCAGAAATAACTAGACTAATTGGTATCGATAACCAGATAAAATTCTTAAAAAGGTTACCTTTCAATCCACTTTTAACCTTAGACGTGATTGGAAGTTTTTTGTCCACACAATGTCAAGTGTAGAGGCGGGTCGAAGTACGTATAGGCCTTGGCCTCGAGGTGCGTAGGGGTGAGCGTCACGCAGCAATGACGTCATCGCTTGAAGCGCCCCCATAGCCATGCGCCCTCGCCCTTCAGACGAGGCGTCGCGCGTCACCCAACTAACAGGCACCTTATTTAGCTATCCTGCTCATCGCTATAATCGATTGCACAGATTAAGTATACTTCGCCTCCTGATTCTTCAAATTAAATTACGTTACAGGACTGAATGTAGAATGTGAAGGTACAGGCTCTTTTTAGAAAGATATATAGCTTATATTAAACGCGTATTGTACAGGACCCGACGGCAAACATATAAATGAATTTAAATTAAGTTCAGTTAAGCTACAGCGACATTGAATAGCCACTTTTAGATGAGCTCAATTGTATCATCGTACAGCAGACTTGCATTAAACTATTTCTGTTCTAACTGTACGCAGACTAAAGAAAACCACAAATGTTGGTATCTACATTTACACTGCCACTACGCGTTTTAACGTAAATATTAGGATTGTAGCTCCATCGTGTTTTGCACGCTCCTATTTTCGTAATAATAATAAATCGCACGTGTTAGCTGGAATATATTAGTAAAAAGTGCTCGAAAACAACCCACCTCTCTGACGCAATAGCCTAGTGGAAAATTTACCTCTAATAGAATTAGTAACTACAGTTATGGAAGATTAATATTTACGATTTTATTAATATTGATAACGATGGGGATATTATCGCGTTATCAAAAAAATAATAAAGGTGAATCAAACGTTAAGACCGAATTTTCTAGTTACTGCAGACTTACAAAGAAACGCGATATTACATCTTGTTACAATTAAGTGCCAACTCTAACACTTTTTGTAATTAGGATGCCGCCAAAAATATGCATATTATTTAGGAACATCCTAAAATAAACCTGTCCGTTGTCTCGTACACTTTTTCCACGCTGCATACGACACGAAAACATTTTTTTATTCAATATATCGTGTTCACACTTCATTAAATATTTTTGAAACATTTCTTTATTGCTCGTGCGAATTCATGTCAAGCAATGAAAATCCATAACATGTATCGGATTGCATTCTGACCTGAAATTATCATTGTGATATTAACAAATTTCATAATATTATGACATTTTTATTATTTAATGGTGTTAAGAATCCCGTGTGACTATCGAATGAGTACGGATTACCTACTGCGCGAAGAGCCGAGAACATGCCAGAATTGTTACTGTCCACTTGTGCTTACGTATCTTGATTTAGGTGTGTTTGGGAGTGGTGTTGATCTGTCTTACATGATTAAAGTGCCTGTACTATATATTGTACGCATGCCGTCGAACTTTGACTTTCTTTTGGCATGTGTCGATACTTTGCTGATGTCGGTCGACACTTGGCATTTTTCCAAAGAAAAGTAATAAATAGCGATCGCCGGCCGGCGCCAGGTCGCTATTATAATATAAATGTATCGCGATCGAAATAGTGCAGTTAACGTAAATTTACACGCCTGTCATCGTAAACAAAAATATTGGGGAAAGATAATAATTTGATGACCGAGATTATTTAGTAATGACGCACAAATACAAAATAGTTCACCTTGAAAACTGGACGTCAGTAGACCAATTCAAGCTCGTGTATAGACATAACTGTTTAGTTGACATTTTATTGCACTCTACACGCAGCTCATTTAGTTCTCACGCTCGAGTAACTGAGAAAATAATGAATTGGAAGTCGACATTTCAATTTGTTTACGGTAAAGTTAGAGCCATACACAGAAACCGTAACATGAAATAAGATTCTTTAAATAATAGCCTTTAAATACGAATAGGCACGAACATCGACAGAAAAAAATTGATCCTTGCAAGACCAAACAAAGAAGTCCTCCAACACTCCTAAAGCACGTGGAAGGAATTTTGGGATTTTATCTCTCTTTCATATTGGAGGAATCTGGACTGGAATCTGACGGGCATGTGACGTGGTATTGACGTGGATATAAAATAAACTTCAGTCCAATGGACGAGAGACGACGTTATGAGGGTACAGGAATGCCGCATGTTAAACCCAACAATGCGTTAAAAGTACAATTTTAACCACACAGCTACGATATTAGACGGGACTAGCTGGTCATATCTACCGCATGCCAAAGCAATTATGAAACAAACACTCAGTAAGTTCTAAACAGCAAGACACATCGAAGTTAGAAAATGGGAAATAGAAAGCCCTGAGAAGAGATATTCCAGAATAACAAAACGAATCTAAAAAGGATCGTAAGTAACTATTTTCCACTATTCAATATAACTTCATTTCCCTAAATCCAATGCCGAATTGCATTATGCTGAACTGCTGTCTTGACCCCTAAGTCTCGACGTCTACTGTTAAAAAGAATATTGATAAGCTTGTTTGATGAATAATTATTAGTTAGTGCACAGATAATGGATAAAGTGATAGCCTAAAGTGGACCACAGTCCTCCAGTCTGTATAGACAAAAACATAGATTTTAACGTAGACACAATAAAAAGGATATATGAATCATAAATGATACTCTAGCTAGCCAGTGCATAATCCATTTTAGATTGCAGAACAATCAAAATAAAGACAACACGAGTCAATACAAAGATAATTAAAAATATAGCTGCTTAACATGTCACACAGATTTATTATTACTAACATGACAATACTTAGTGACAAGCCAAGAATGCTACATTAATCATGTAGTAATTAAGTTTACACTGCACTTTGTAGTACCAACGAGACGGCGCAAACGAGAATGCGCTGCGTTGTTTTTAATTGGAATGATAACTGTGTACAACGATACCGAATTAATGTTCCTAGAAGGTAATGTGACGAACACGATATAAATGCTTAACAGCTTAAAAATTATCGTCGTACTAGTAGGTAATGATTAGAATTGCATGAACCAACTTTAAAAACAAATACTTGTATGTTGGTAAGAATACGGTATCGGTCAAGTATTCGCTATTGTATTAAATAGATAGCATTATCGTTCAGCAACAACACGCACATGTAAGGTTCAGGAATATTTAGTGAATAAAAACTTAGACATTAATTGCACGTCACTCGAAGCAAGAGAAGTCCCCAGATAACTTTTTACACATATTTACAAGGTCATAATAGATACTACTTAAACCTTGACGGAATGATGAGCAAAACGTATTACTAAATTACAAACAGTTTATTAATATGAAAACATTTGTAAATCAATCTACTTAATTTAGTACCCAAATACTTGTATGGCGTTAAGCGTTTCTGTCAATTAGGCCAGTTGTCTGTTATCGATAATATTGATTAATGCTGACGTTGACCAGATAATAAAAGACGATGGAGTCAGCTAACTAGGGCGACTTTCAAAGCTATCGATGACTGATCTGATCTATCGACACGATCTACAATAACCGAGGCAAAGTCCGATAACTTGAAGAAGCTATTGCTCTCAAGTAGATGATGCAGTGAATTATTGCATCTTAGGGATTTTAGATGCCTTCAACAAAATACCTAATTGTCAACCTGAAGCTTCACACGCAATTGTATAATCAAAAGCGAATTATGTTAGTGCGTTTCGTGTCTGCACTTACATAACGTGTTACGTAAAGAAAAGACAAATTAAGTTCTTCCAATATAAAGCTCCAGCGTTGGCAAAATTAATTGACGCCTAGCAACAACCAACAACATCGCATGGAAGATCGGACAGTTATGCGGTTCGCCTTCGCATAGTATGTAGGTAGTACAGTCTATCTATATCTGACTACATAATAATATATTTGGCATTTGAAAGGGATTCTGTTTGCAGAGTGATCGCGTGATGTTTTCGAGTTAAACATGCTCGAATTCCGCGCATCCTCAGGACAATTTTGGAAACTTTTGATTATATTAAAATAGAAAGTCTGCTATTGGACTCAATTATTGCTTCATGGCTGCTCTGTGAATTGGACGGGTTTTTAAATATAGTACCTGCGTGAACCTATTTATGGAGTATATAACAGGTAGCTTCACTGAGCAAATTGCACTAGCACTACGTAACGCATTGCCTAGATACAGTCTGCGTGTAATTATGGAAAATTACTTAGAGACGTGGTGCAAACAGACGGATTAGAATAAAACACGTGTCTTATAGTATTAATGTAATAAATAATAGATTATTAAGAATACTCATTGCAAATTTATAATCACGTTTTATTAGTAGTGAGTTGCGATTTGTCTAAATTAATATTGCTATTAAATCCCTAATCGTACAGAAGTCAATCTTCCTTACAAAACGTTAATCATGAAACATGGCTTTTTGATTGAAATATTAATAAATCCTGTATTCGCCACTAAGGGTAATTTTACTTTTCTGTTTATAATTTTATGATCAATAAAGTATAATTTACGTGAATTGTATTAGCATTGTCAATATTGTCATACATGTTTCGTACAAATTGCTATTCTTACTCCAAACAATGAAAACTCATAAACCACTTCTTTTCACATAAGCACCCGTTGATTAAGCGAGCTACTAGTGTAGCTGTGAATCGATATTACTTGACAGTACAAAATGGTCTATTTAAAATATTTTATACATAATTTCTGATCGTTATGCGTAAGACAGCCCCCAAAACGTCAACCCTTCGTCGTCAATTTCATAACAATAGACTGCGACAGACCTTTTTAAAATACAATCATTTTTAATTTAATTTTTGTAAATTATTCATTTGAAACGAGCGGTATTATTCCCGTTTCTACTAGCTGGCTGAATACCAAGTCAGTGAATAAGTTGGATTCACAAGGTTTGTGTATTTGAACAACTGGCCGGCAGTTTCGACGGAAATTCAATTAAAGAATAGTTCTCTGTTTAACGGTTGACTAGTTTCAACAAGATTTAAACAATGGGACAGCCCGTCACGGCATTGACCACTGCGATGTTCTCGCGTCAGACTGTCAACTCACAACTACTGTACGTACGTACGAAATATGAAAGAAAATGTTATTTAACCCTGTATCTACGACAGCGAACAGCTGCTACTAGCACAGTAACGGCAGCTTGTGGGAAGTGGAGCAGAACTCCGACATGCGACAGATAAGTTCTAACCAGTATGTTTTACAACCAATCGTTACGATGAATGAGATTTCAAAACATTCACTTAATAGTCGTACCTATGTATCGTGAGACGGAGATGACGAAATTGTAGATGTGCTGCTAGCAGTTGCAAGATATCGACTTAGACATGATGATACAATTTAGTAACTACGCATTTGCAGAGACAAATAAATGATGAAACTTCTTACAATGTAGAATAGATACGCTTACTGCAAATACTATTAATGAAACATTTTTTTATTTATATCCAAAGTATTGGCAAGTTTTTATAAGACAACAAAAATGCAAATATAGGCCGTCCTTTTTTGGAAATGTGAATTTCAGAATACTTGCCCCATGCGATCTTAACGTTTATTCAGATTCATTTTAGTCAATGATGTCACAAAATTTTGTGGGACTAAAAATCTTCTACTAGTTTGCGCCCATTCAACGTCTCTAGTTTGGTCGAGTATGATCTGAAAGTCAAATAGGTCGCTATAAGCAGTTGTAACCAACCTAATAACGTTGAGACTGCTTAGAGGTCGGCATGGATAGAGGAAAATCGCTTTATCTTGCCCCTATTGCTAAGATCAATACAATTTTTAAAGGCAAATAAACTGCCTTTTACTGAAGAGAAGACTTTCAAATTTTACAGTGCAAAAGAACATTTTACTAAGCAAATTTATAAATACGAAACCATATAACAATAACTTTTACACCAACAAAAAAACAAATTACAATTACAGGTTGAAGTAAAAAGTATGTTGCCATTGAGACGCGAAGTCCTTTAGGAAGTTAATTGTATTAATACATAATGAATAATAACAAAAGTGAGCCAAAATACGTAGAAACAAATGCGCAGTGTTTGTTTACATAGGCACATGCGGGCTTAATAATGAATCATTACCCACTGGGCAACATTATTACCACACAATACTACACTGTGTACCTACCACTGGTTAAATAATGCGCAAAACGAGTGAAAACATTCGTAGTAGTCCATTTGTGTACATGGCCTGGTTAAGGGTAATACCGACAAGATTACAAACAACACGCGTATTCATTATCATCTAAGGATAATAAAAGATTAATGTACATATGTCTGTCTGATAAAGGTGTCCTTAAATTAATGCTAATTCATTCACATTCTAACATTAGCAATTTATATTGTTTAGTCTTTATGAAATATACTGTAATAGACTCTTTGTTCAGAGTACATAACACAATAAAAACTGAGGTTAACATATACATTTTGCGTCATCTAATTGGTATTTTACGTCACTAAAGGAATCATTCTGAGCGCATTAATTGTAATAACATTGAAGATGTCAATTAGGAATGAAATATAACTGCACACGACGTCATTTTCTAACGTATTGCTAAAATGACGATGTCAAAACCATGGTTACTCCAAGTTTTGCAGTGCATGAAATGCAGTTCCCTTGTAACGCTCGTCGACGACGGTTGGTATCGTCATATGGCGAAGTACCTGCATACGTCCATAATTTAATGAGGAAACCTAGATTACAGGCGTGGATGTAAATAACACTTATATTACAACATCCTCTACCGAGTGTAAAACCCTGAACATAGAAACATTGAGCAGGTCAGTAATCACTATCTTATCTTCTATTTACAAAATAAGGATATAATGGTCAAACGGTTAAGTTATGCATACATTTATAAATACTAACCCCCTTACCTATAAAAATTGTCAGTGCTGAACAATTGGTTCAATTATACCTGTCACTGTCCTTTGCATGTCAAAAAATAAAGATGTCAATAGACTGTTAACAAATAGCTATCTTAAAACTCATGTCAGCATCGTTTATAAGTAAGGGGGATTACGTTAAGTTGAAGACCACGGATTTTTATTTCTTATGATCCTAGCGTAAGAGATATCTATTCGCATCATGTTAAACTATGTTCGAAACTATCAAAGCTACACTAGCTGACTCGATGCAATACCCATAGCTTATGATGGTCAATTTAAAGGTTCAATCAAAGTATGTTACGTGTCACTCAGCATGACGATAAATCAATAGATATCGCAGGAATTCCCCTGATTAATATTACGTCATGCTTGTATTCAATTAGTATCCTGTAAACGTAAGAATAGGTACTAAATATTACATTATGACCACGCGTATGTTTTTGTATCAAGAAGCGTACTCAATTAAAGGTGACAGATATCGCATATTAAAGTTGAAGATAATTCTCACAACAAAATGATGCATGATAAATTTATGAAAATACTAGCAAACACCAGCTGGTAGGATGAGCTAAGAATGTAATATACCTAATCTAAAACAAGGACTTTGCAGGCAGTTTGAACATTTTGGAGAAATCATATTTAAACTCCTATCCCCTTATTCATAAAAAAATTCAAATTACACCATAGACTAAAATATACCTGACACTGTCGTTTGCATGTCAATGAAAAGAGATGTCAATAGACTTAATACGGGGTTAAGTTAATGCCAGTATGATCCTCGTTTATGAATTGGAGGGCTTAAAATGAAGGAAAATCTATATTTCAACGTAGTATAGAAAAGAAAACGAATAACATCGTATCGTAACATTTATCGTTACCATAATTTCCGTTACGTCTATACATTTATTTAGAACATATCCATAAATACCATGCGTTATATAAATAAAAGTATAATCTTTAAATTTAAGAGCGTCAGTAAACCTATATTACATATTACGACTTACAGAACATATAATTTTAAATTAATGTGACAATAAATGCATATATTTTTCTGTTTTGGCTATTTAACACTTCGGAAAAGTGTAAATACAGTCATATAGGCCAACATAAGACAAGTAATTCGGTCAAGAATGTTTCACGGGGTTACTCCCTGAGTACCCCAATCCCCGAGTACCCCGTCCCGGAGAAACCCGATTTATTTATTCGTATTCGGGGTTCTCCGGGACGGGGTACTCGGGGATTGGGGTACTCAGGGACTAACCCGTTTCACGAATGAAAACAGAATGAAACATGTGTTTGAAATAACTTTAAATAGCCAATAATAAATAGCAGTCAATGACCGAATCACCTAAACATTTCTAAACATTGTAGCTGTTATCTTGAATCAACAACTTTCGATAAGTTTATTACGAATAGAACAAAACAAGAGTAGTATGACGACAATGTTGTTTGTACTGTTATTAAGGTTGTGACGTTAGTTATCGATTCCAATCGACTAGTTTTTATAACAATATTTGGGCAAAACAAGGTACGACGCAAGTTTGTAAATCACACGATACGCAAGTCGAGACACTCTTGACTACGCAGCACGTGCGGCGCGTGTCATACAATATTATACTTCCTATTTCCAAATAGATAGTAGTAGCACGTGTCTCCTTTGTAAGTTTAATGATTATCTATCAATCATCTTCAGCTTTTAGGTGACCCACAGCTGGTAATAAGACAAGAGAATAAGACTTCTCCCTTGAACGCTACCGTATCCTGTTTTTGGGCCTTTTGCATCGGTATGCATGCAAGTGTTAACGTGCAAGAAGCTCCATGGTTAGTCACGAGTACCTACTCAAATAATGTAAGTAGGAAGTTTGCTTTGGCACATTGATAAAGCACCTCCCAAGTCTTGACAGTGGATATTCTATTAATACGTTATGCTAACAAAGGACCCATCGATGTTGTCAGGTCATGAATACGTGCAGCGGTGCACGTCCTACCTAGAACAAAGCTTTGAGATAAGAGCCGGCCTCTGTTGATGAGGACTTCGAGAGTATTGCATAACTAGAGATGCTACGTGCAACCCCGGGCTTCTTACTTAGGTTATGTCTCAGGACATAAACTTCGGAAGTAATCTGATTCGGAAGTAATCGCAACTTGCCATAACCAAGGATTTAAGACTAAATAATACTGTTTTAATACCTATCGTGATTCGGTGTAGTGTAATATTTTTTATTTATCACTACTATTAAGTGCAATTTGCGGTCATTCCGATTACCAAGGAAAACGTTAAGGTTTTTATGTTTACGTTTTCCTTGTCTACCTGTATTTTGTCACATGACAAGATAAAACCAACGCCTGACCAATGCACGGTCAAGTCATTTAGTCGTAGGACGACAACGGGGTTAATAACCTGGCTAATTGTAAACACCTAATTTTGACTCATATAAGATGCTTGTATTTCGTACGCCTGCATGTCACACAGCCTGCAATTACGGAACAATTAATTGAATTGTTAATTCTTGGAAATCAGTACTCAAAGCGATTGTCTGGCCACAACCAATAAAGATAAATAATGATGAGTATGAAGATGATGCAAGACTTAACCTTGCGATAGACCCCAACAAATTGTATATGTGCGTGGATGATTGACGTTAAGATAATACTCAACTTCTAAAGATGTAATTGACGTACAATATACAAACCTATCTATAGCATCCATCTACCTCGGCTTGAAAGTCGATAAAGGACGGCTGGGGGTTTAGACACAGGCCACAGCCCTCTATAATTTTCTCGTGTCGCGTGAGCGGTCCTGCAGCTAAGTGCAGCCTTGAGCCGCCTGTTCGATCGTAATATGAGGACGGCCTTGCAGAACTCTTTCCAAGCATATCGAATTTATAAGTTAAATATTCTTTCATGTCACGTACATCCTTAACAACAAGAGTTATCAAATTAATAAAATATTAAACGTATGACATTCTCGTATCCTTTATAAATCAGTTATTTTTAATTTGCGATTACGATTACGGTATCCTATTGGACCATCAAATTATGATAATTATTGGGTAAACAAAAGGTTCAATACGTTGCTTCTCGTCTCACTCTCAAATCGCTGGTATCAAGCGACTAATAGCGATAGTATTTTGGTGTCTCACACAGAATTCATCTCAGTATTAGCAGGATTAGAGCGGCATCAAACGATCGATATAATTGTGAGAGTGAGGTGTTCAACAGTATAAACGGACAATGTACAACTGTATCGTTCTCTGCGATCTTATATGTACAGGTACATAATTTCATAAGTGTATCTTTTACAATATCTCAACTTCTGCCTTACAATATGTAAAAATACAAAATAAATGAGTATATTTTAACGGAACTGGAGCAAGAAAGAACTGTTAAATAAGATTATTATAAATGGTTGACATTATCAATAATTTAATTGTATCCAACAAATGAATCACCATTATTATTATTCGAAACGGCCTTAAGAAGGAAACTGTCTCGGGAATGCTTTGGCGTCGCGCCACGAGTGTGGGACCGCAGGAAATATCATTCTACTTGCACATTGTCTTTCAATAATAACGGGGCGGACATGATTAGTTGTTTACAGGTCAACTGTTGAACATAAACACATTGCAATTTGATTGAAACATAACAAATACACGTGACGAAATAAATCATAATATTAGAAAAGCTGCCAAATTTATTTCTTTTTCCAAATGAAGTCAGCTTTTTATTTGTTGAACAGCAATTTGCTCAAAACAGTGACACAGGAAACGTATCAGATCATAATGATGATGGATGAAGTCACCACAATCAAATCCTCACATGACGTACAACGAATCATCCACTTTAACAGAAATGAACAAATACTTCGTAAAAACCACTACAATCCAGATTCATTGTAAAATAAAGCAGAATACACTAGGATCGCAAGTCATATCACGCGTCCGCAAAGGTTAGCAGTAAATATGGACCTTTGACAACCTTGCATACTAGAGAAAGTTCCATCATGCGTTAACGTAATGATAAATAATTGTCTCATGTAATGTTACGTCAGCAATGTACACTTTATACTCCAGTTAACTGCAAATTAAACAGACATATTTATCGCCGATCAAAGATAACTGGTACCCAGAGTCTAATAATAAACATTACCTATTATATCATTTATTACTTCGAGCATTTCACACGAACACACATGTCTTGAAGGCTCTCAAAGTAGGACTTGAGACTGTGCTTACAATATAACCAGTAACTACGAGCTAGTCCAATCGACAAACTAATTACTGAACAAGCTGCTTATTAATGTCCTACTACGCGCCATTGGCTGTCGTGATAACTTCCCAGAGATAACAGACTATAATCACCATTCCACGCACGAAGCCATGATGATCATAGATCCGGAGAGTCCTAATTAAACAATCCGACCACGTCGTTCACGACACGACACCGTACGTCTATTTTAAATTCGACTTTTCGAGGCTGACTAACAATCGTGGTCAAATGTAAACAAAAGATATTAGCGTGCTTAATACGGAAGTGTTGCACTAATCATATCAGACATAAATACATGGGAAGTCTTACAAGTGCAGTTATTCTAGTGCAATGGCGTTTCTGACGACACGGCGCGTGACGTCATTCGCCGCACTTGAATGAAATGTATTGACAGATAGGGCCGTGTTTATAACTTGTTTGTTCTCTCCTATATAATTGATGTAACAATAATATTACATTGAGTAATTGTCTAAAATAGACTATTCAGAATTAGAATTACAGAGTATGAACGTAAATGGTTGGCATACGGTTATGACTTATGACCGGAATCAATGCAAGATTCTATTATTATTATGATGAATCAGGAATCAGCTATTCTAATTGAAAACTTGAATGGTTTATGCAACACTAAAATGTTAAAGGCATGTAAAATATCGATGTAAATAAAATAACTATTGTTTTTGTGATAAAGAAACTATTTGGAATAACAATTACCGTAAATTATTGTGCAATTTTACAAGAAAACTTGCGTAAGATTATTTTCGGTAAAGAAATTATATTAGATGACATTCTGTGGTCGTCCACAGATTACTAACCATTAGATATTATCATAAAGAATTTACTTACAAGATTAATTATGTAATTTGCACCTATGCCAAAACGTTACATAAAATCAAGCATAAAATGCTAGAAAAATCTGAAGAGTCAAAGTTAAATAAAAGATACAGCAAACAAATTTCAAGTGGAAGTGAGAGATAGACAACAAATTGCAGTTATCTTTAAAGTTATTTATTATATTATATAGTTTGATGTCTACTTGGCAAGTAGACAAACACATTACTTTTTCTCAAAGTGTAAATTAAAACGCGAAACTACCAAGTGTCCGTTTGGCAATGCACATTATAATTAAACCTCACCCGTGGTAGCTTTGAGTTATTTCAGATACGGTTTTATTCTTGGAGAAAGACTTATGAAAGTATGCGATTATTTTTATTTCACAAAGGTTTGTGTAACTCACTGATCGAGGCACATGTCACCCCTTTGTCTGAAAGTGACAGGTTTAAAATGTAATTCAAATCACCGCAAAACTTATGATCTTTGGAAATCAAAGGATCCGAATTTGACGTAGGTAAGTACATTGTTAAATGCCAATTTTATTGGAACTAATGCCAACCATTTTTTATTCTCGGACTTATTCAAAATGTTCCTTTTAATAACAACAACATCACGCCTGTATTCCCCGAAGGGGTAGGCAGAGGTGCACATAATTATAGTACAACCACATTTCGCCAGTTATGTTTATAGGTCCCAATGTAATAGGGAGCGAGTCTATTGCCATCAACCGTGCACAAATCCAGACTCCGTGCTGCTACTGAAAATTACCTAATGGAAAACCCCAGTAACACTTTGCCCGACCCGGGATTCGAACCCAGGACCTCGTGCTCAGCAGTCGCGCTCAGCAACCACTAGACCAACGAGGCAGTCCTTTTAATTTAGTTTTTATTTGGATCAAAATACAAGAGAAGTTGGATTCCCGTTCACCCTGATTTTGCATAAAAGGAGTTGCTTAATCCACGAAATAGCGGGGGAGCTTATTGCTGTTTATTAGGCGTGATAATGGATTCGAATCGCTTTTCGACCTACCGCAACTGAGAAATCACAAAATACCAATACTATTGCGTGACCAGATCTTTGCGCACGCGTCATGTAACTCTCATCGTCAAATCACTATGAAACCAAATTTAGTTTATTACCACCTGATAATGTCATATGTTATAATATTATTGTACCTTTGTAAATCTGTAAATTGTAGATTATCATAATGTAGCAGATTATAGTCGGTTTTCATTTACATCTATTTTTATATTGTTACTAGCCGACCCAGCAGACATCCTGTCCGAAAAACCAGGTCCACCATCCAGAAAAACATTGAAATATACTCACAAATTGATCTAGCAATTTAGGAGGAGTTATGTAACAAACACATAACAGAAGAATTACATAGGATTTGTTAGCTATCAGATTAAACTTTGTAGAACACTACTAACGTTTTCATTATTCATTATGTAGCATTAATTTATACATCCAGAAGCTTTGCATAGTTCATCAACTGGATGTAAAATAAGATAGTAATTGTAATGTCTGTAACACCATTAAAATTGATTTTGTTTTGTAAATAATTCAAGTTTAACATAAACAGGCATATTTCATTAATAGTTTAATTTACGTATTAAAATGCCTAGCTACATTACTCAAAACGACTAAACCAACTGGTTAAATATAAATGTAATTGGTTAATTATATTTGTATCAAGGTTAATTAATTAGTCATAGTTCTATTCTAATAAATAATAGAAACATTAATTTCATAAATATTGTTTGTTTAACATGGAAATGAGCTTGTGATCTAGCCATACCCCATAGGGATAGGGTCAACCCAACTATCAACAACAAATGGATAGAGTTTAACTTCATTGATTATGTAGAATTCAATTTGTTATCTGTATTGTGGTTGGTACTTATTACAGGTCTTATATGCTTGAAAGCCTTTTTATTTATAACAGCTGAATAATACAACTTCAGCAAAGAATTGCAGTGTAGCAGTGATAGCTGAATGGATATGACTGTTAGACTGCTAAGTCCAAGGTCACAAGTTCAAACCCTGACACGCACCAATGTCTTTTTGAATTCATGTACATACTATAAATTTGCTATCAGTTGCTATAAACGGTGATGGAAAACATTGTGAGGAAGCTTGCACACCTGAGAGATTTTTTAAGGTCACGGGTCTACATGTGGTTTAAACTCTGACACCAGGTTGTTCATCAACTGTATGATAAGAGAGGTAAGACACTAACATAACTATTGTGCTTAATTAATTTGGGCCCAACAGGTTTAGACTAGTTATAGTATGAAGTTCATAGTCAAAAGAGGTTTGCACACATTCAAATCAGGAAATGCATACATGTGCATAGCAACTGGCAGATAAAACTGCAACACACGCTGCTATCAATCACAAAGATGTAACTCATCTAAATCTGTTCAATGGAATAGTTAATCTCAATGATTTATTGCATGTTAAAGTAATTTCTCACAGTGAGGAAAACAATGTTGTTATAGGATGACTGTCATCACTCCATCATGACTATCTATACCTTTCAATTACATGACATCCCTGAATTATTGGAGTTTTGATATCCAACAGTACTTGGACCACCCATCATCAGGCGATGATAAATATGTGATAAGAAATTGATAATATTATCCTTATACAACCTAAAAGAACAACAATGTTCGTACATTTTGCGCTGGTATGTGTTTTGTAAGTGACCACATAACAGTAGCTCAATGTTGGTAGATATGATTGAAGAGCCCTTGAAAATCACCTGTACAAACATGTGAAGCAATTATAAGTTGGTTGTGTGTTATTTTTTTAACATATCTAAGGCATTATTTACAAACATTGGAATTAAAACTAAATCAATGGCTAGCATGTGTGGCTTAAATATAAATTGTATGCTATATTAAAATATAGACTTAATTAACTTGAAACTATTTAATATTTATAACAAATATGTAAATCGTAAACAAATACATACCTTTGAAGCACGATTCGAAGGAAACTCAACGGTGCATATGCAGACTTCACCTATTTTGGCAGCGTTAGCACACTCACTGATTAACATAAATTAAGCCTTCTGCATGTAAAAATACAATGTAACCTAATAAGGAACGGCTTAGATTCTGTTCCAAAGTTAAAGTATCTTTGAAATATGAAATAACGCAACTAAAGCATACCAGGAACCTAATTTCATAAATAGATGGACGATGTAATACTATTAAAAATTAAATTTTATTTTAATTGCACAAAATATGGCAGATTCCAGAAAAAAGACTGCTGTCAACATGTATTGTCAAAATCTAATATGTGCCACAGATAAATAAAACCAGTCACACCCTTTATTTTAGTCGATTTTTACGAAGAGACAGCGTTCCATGACTACAAAGGCATTCTATTCTGTTGAAAGTATAATGTAGACCTTTTGCATGACTCTACTAAGGTGAAATATAATATTATGACGTTCAGCAGAATGCTCCAAACTTCAATATTATAGATCAAAAGCACAGACCGAGAGACGTCTAAAAGGTATAGACAGGTATAGATAGCCCAGAGCCCATTTCTCCGAATTGTTTGTTTTTACAATTAAACTACTTAATACGTATATATATTCTGTAAATATTCTAAGGTCAGCGCTGTATCTTAAATCCAAATTAAGATATTATTTTTTACTATAAACTTTATATGAATTATCCATTATCATACAATCTAACTTGCCCACTGCTATCAGTCATGGATAAGCCAAAACGTAAAATATACAACCTCCCATCAAAACCTACTACAAGGCACAAACAATAAAACATTTAAATTTCGAATTATTTTTTTGAAGCATTATCAAAAATAAAATGATATCTAAGCAAATGTATTAATATCAGTTATATAATTGATATTGGTTTTTTAAACAAGAACCTTTCAAGAAATGCCGGCAGAAGTCCCTTGTGCATGCAGTAATCCGTCTGAATGCCAAGTAATTATGTGCCCTATATTTTAGAGTGGAAATCAGTGGAAATCTGATCAATTTCTATCGTAGCTGAGCAAGATAATTCAACATACGAGAGTTTGTTGTGTACGATATTTTATTGATCATACACATCAAAGTTGAAGGTATGATCAAATTCTTCTCTAAAATACAGAATGTTATTGTACTATTCTCAGCGTCAAAGTTTAGTGTCAAGTCAACTATGTGTCTCAACTCTTACGCCAATGCTTAGCGGGGCCTACTTTGCTGGGGGTCCAAGACTAATATTTTTCACCTCAACTACATTCACGTTTAGCCCTATTGGTTATGTATGCCTCTTCCCTTGTAGTCGAATGTCCTGATCTCTTTATATTTTTTACCTTGAAGACATTTATCCTTTCTTTATTAAATAGAAAACAGTCTGTGACTACCTCTTTGGTTTAGTGGTCGCTCAACGCGATTGCTAAGCATGAGATATTTAAGCGCGATTCCTGTGTTCGAATCACGGGCCGGGCAAAATGTTATTGGCTTTATCAATTGAGTAATTCTCAGTAGCAATACGGAGTCTGGATATGTGCCTAGTTGATGGCAATAGTTTCGCCCCTCTAGTACATTGGGACCTATAACATAACTGGCGGAAAATGGGTGTACTACCTCATATTATACTACTCTATGTGCACCTCTGCCTTCCCCTTTGGGAAATATAGACGTGATGTTATATAATGTATGTTTATGTATGATAATACAGTCTGTCGTTGGGTTTCAAATTCCCAGTGAAATAAGTTAATGCGTTGGATCGAAGATATACATCCAAGATTTGAATTTTTAATGGTTGTCATCTTAACAAATGGATAACGAATATAATATAAAGGTGTGTAACTTATTAATCTTTATTTTAGATATTTTTTAAGTAGTTATTATAGTATTAAAATGCTCATTGAACATGTAAATTATTATATGAAGTGTCATGATATTGACTAAAAGAATTGATAAGAATACTTTGATTACTGGAATACTGGCAAGCTGGCAACACCAATCACGTCTTTTGTGTGAGGCTAGTGCATGTTACGTTTTTTTGGGGCTATAAAACCAAATAGGAAGAGTATTCTATTAGGAATCACCGAGGAAGTGTACAAAATTAATGATCGGACCTAACATGCTTATGGATTTGACGGAGGAATTAGAGCAGAGCGATAGCGGTATGGAGTCTTTGACGGCGAGCAAAGATGATACCCCAGAACGTAGGCCCGATGATTTTTTCATAACCCCGTCGGTATGTAGGGATAACTGATAACAGGAATCAAATCTGGTGCGACGTGATATTGATAACAATTTGTTTTCAGCTTGGATCATCGCCCAGTGCTGGGACTCCTATTTGTGGGCCACTGAAAGAATATGATGATGTGAGTTTTACGTTTTAAATTAACTCAATTAGTATTATTTTTTGTCCAAAATGTTAAATACGATTAAATTAAACACTAATAACCCAATCATTAATTTATACTTATGATGCAGGAACCCGATGAGACCTTATCAGAGAGGTTATGGGGGCTGACTGAGATGTTCCCTGAATGTATTCGAAGCTGCACTTACTCTGTCACTACAAATACATTGTAAGATATATTTATTAATTTATCTTTATTATTGATTCATAATTAAATTCTTGTTTAACTTGCTAATTTGCTTAAATGTGATGTAATGTTATAAATTTAATTTTAAACTAGTACTGACTTGGTATAACTGGCTTGTCTAGTTATTATGGATGTGTATGTAACAAGCGTTTTTCAATTGTAGTTAATCCTGTGTAACCACTATAATGTATATTTCAGGTCAGGAGTAAAATCTCTTTATGGACTATCTCGCTCGGTGATGTGGGTGGTGGCAAGTTCTTCTGTCATTCTATTTGCTCCAGTCATATTTGAAGTAGAGAGAGCCCAAATGGCTGAAATGGAAAAGTCACAACAAAAACAGGTATATAAATTGACCATTTAATTAATATACTGGCCCCTATACAGATACTAAATGTATATGTCAATAATATGGAAAACACAAAAGTTATTACAGTAAATTAAACATAATAACCTTTGTAATAGCATTAAAATCATATTTAACGAAATTGATATTAATTTATTATTTGAATTGTTTCAGGTGTTGCTAGGGACCAACACAGCGCTGTCAGGACCTATGCCGAATATGCCACCCATGCCACGATAAATCAGTTATCAGACTTAAAGAGCACATCCATTGTAACCTGTTTAACATTTTCATTATATTTAAAGGAAATATTCAAATATCACCCTGAATGCTTTAATGTTAGTGTATTAGTTAAAATAAATAGGTACCTAATTTAAACGTGATTTGAAGTATTTTGTATTGGGATAAGGACTCCTGGATTTACTGGATTGTACATAGTACCTAGATAAAAATTCCCAATCGCATTTGATTATATATTGTAAATGTTAACAAAATAGTCAAATTACTGTTTAAAAATACTATTATAATTGTATTGAAAATAAGTTGCATTTTCTCTTTATTGACTAGTAGTTTTCCGCTCCTAAAGGTTGCAGGTATGTTAGTCACTGGGTCTAATTTTATAATAATTGATTGGTTAGTGAGATAGTTGTTTGATTTGTGAAAAACATTTTATAGGTGATGCTTTGTTATTAGAATAAATGTACTGTTGAAAATGCATTTTTTAATCGTCTGTATATTAATAGATGGAGATGTGGCAAAAAGGAATACAGTGTAATAATTAATGATTCCACAGTTGTTATCGTTTTATTAAATAATTTCTTATTTAAGTAAGGTCTAATATTTTTTCGTACTTCGGAAAATATCGCATTTCTTGTTTGGTCAATTTAAGCATTTTAAATATATGAGATGTAGGTATGTAAATAAATAATATAATGCTCCGCCTGTGCAGCTCTGAGGTGCAGCTGTTCAAGGTTCTCTTGTAAATTTCTTACTTCAGTTGGTTTGTGGATGGGTGATCCTGGAACCTCTGTTGCTAGTCGGCCGTGGCTGTCAGTAGCCAATCAACGGTCGGTTTATCGTTACTTTATGTTCAGTTAGGAGTTAACGAAAACACCAATCTATCTAAGGGGTTACCTTGTTTGATGCAGATTACTGTGCTCTATCTGGTTTGACTAGAACTTGGAAACCAACTGCAATACAGCGGGGAAAAGGTTTGGTAGGTACATGTTATAATTATTTGTAATTAATATGCTCAAGCTTATAGCCTGGGCGTTCAGGACCTATACGTTATAAATAATACTTTTAATTGTAAAGCTGGGCAAATACCTAGTAATTTTTGGAAAATGTAGTGCAAGGTCTGGAATTAACAATGGCAAATTGGGATAATCCCTATAATACTACTTTGGAAACTTATAAATATAACGTAGCATTAAAATTGTATCCCCTGAAGGAGTAGATAAAAGTAGAAACTTAAAAGTACTCTTGCATATTGTAGAAACAAGAAAGGTGAGATATATTTTTATACACCATTTCTTCTAGATTCTTTATTCTAAGCTTCTTTATCCATGATAGCAGGCGATAATTAAGCTGTTAAAATTGCACATTTCATACCATGGGCGATTAGCATCTCTAAGATGGACAATATATTATGATTTAAAAGAAAGTTAACAGTGGAACAAACCCTTAACTTTTATAATGAATCTGTATTTTTAGTCTGTAGTAATTATGACATTTGTCAGGCAAAGAATTATCTGTGCCAGAGTCTAAATGTCATATTTTTACCTGACAACTTTTTTACAGAGATCCAATGTATTTTCATAAATAAAACTGTGTAAACATGGCAAATACGGGCTTACTGCCGTTTGTTCGGGGCGTAGACTTCACTTGTAACGATTTCAGCGTAAGTGTGGTGCAAATGTGTCGATACGTTTTCCTGACTATTACGGATGATATCATATCCCTAACCTTTGCGTTCCTATTTAGGTCTCAATATTTTTCTTACTTGTAGGATGATAAATTCCCCGATGCTATTCGGTACATGACTGGTTTACAATGGCTGAGGCTCGACAAAACTAATTTGACTGATATTCCCGAGGAATTGGGGAAGTTGATGAAATTGGTAAGTAGGCCTTTACATTATATTTACAAAGACTAGCCAAATAATCAAATTTTATTGCCCATGGCTTGAGTAGAATAATGAATTTGAATTCTTAAATATATATTTCTTTAAATAGATTATTTATATAAATTAACTACATTATCTTAAGAGCTAATAAGAAAAATTCCTTGATGCAATTAAAACCAATAAGCAAGCAACCATGGTTATCTATGAATATATACTATCAATGTGCACAACTTAACTTGTGGGTTATAAATACTTATGAGTTGAGTCATACCCACAATAAGTGTTTAGTGCAACAGGTAAAGCAATGGGATTTTGTTTATATTTAGTAA
Source organism: Abrostola triplasia (assembly GCA_946251915.1). Classification (NCBI taxonomy): domain Eukaryota; kingdom Metazoa; phylum Arthropoda; class Insecta; order Lepidoptera; family Noctuidae; genus Abrostola; species Abrostola triplasia. Next base: position 3,663,295 of record OX276432.1, on the reverse strand, counting down.
ATTATCTCATACATCACGTCTAATATATTGTTCTATATTGTTACCATCACAGGAGAATCTGTCACTAAAAAAGAACAGTTTAGAGAAGTTGTTTGGTGAATTGACGGAGCTAAAATGTCTCCGGTCTTTGAATGTGAGGCACAACAAGGTGAAAAGCTCCGGGATCCCGGCTGAGCTGTTCCGGTTGGAGGAGCTTACAACCCTGGACCTGTCTCACAACAGATTGAAGGAAGTCCCAGAAGGACTGGAAAAAGCCAAATCTTTGCTAGTATTAAATCTCAGTCATAATAAGTAAGTTTTTTTGTATTATCTTTACATAAATACAAAAAGATCTTATATAGTAACTTATTCATAATTATAAAGGTACATGGTAAAAAAGAAGGTTTTCTCTATAATGTACAATCTATTTATTTGAATTTGAATATATAACACTAATATTATAATATATTAATAAAGAATCTATGTCAATAGGCTAAAGTCTTATGCTAATTAAGGTATTAAAATAAAACTGTTAATTGTAACTGTCGTTTTCAGAATTGAGAGTATACCACCAACATTATTTGTGCAACTGACAGACCTATTGTTTCTGGATTTGTCTAATAATCTTCTAGAGACTTTGCCCCCTCAGACAAGGAGGCTGGCGAATCTTCAGACACTTATACTTAATGATAACCCTCTTGGAGTGTTTCAGTTGAGGTAAGAAATTAATGTTATTATTATGTGTATGAAATAGGTCATTTATATTCTCTTTATACATCAAACTCATTGAAAACCCTAAAGAGAACTTTCATTCGACTTATGTGTGGTCTGCAAAATCAGTAATACAGTTGTGAAGGTCAATTTGATTAAGACATCATAATTAAGACCACTCTATTAGTCCCATCTTTAGTTTCATCCCCTAGTTCATTAAAGTTAAACTTGATGGCAACATTTAAAATTCCATTTTTTAAATTCAGACCTAGCGGTCCTAACAGTGTAGTGTTATTAAGAACTTTGTCTATGTTAGTAAACTCAACTATAGGATACCTATATTAAACTGAGACCTCTTTTCAGGCAACTACCATCACTTCAGAGTTTGGAAACATTACACATGCGTAACACACAACGAACACTAGCGAATCTACCATCATCACTTGACACCTTATCCAATTTGACAGATGTGGACTTATCCAAGAATGCCTTGACCAAAGTTCCTGATGCCCTGTACTCCTTGCTAAGCCTGAAGAGACTGAACCTTAGTGACAATGAAATTACTGAAGTGTCAGCAGGTAAGTGTCTTAAAATATGCAAACATTCTATATCATTATAATGAGCAGAAGATTTTCGGATAAGAGTAAACAAATTGAGTGGCATACAAATTGTATTAATGTGCAGCTATAATACTTAAGAGCCATTTCACATTTTTTGACAGTTTTCTGAATTTTCGGACGCGAAATTTACCATCTTAGGTAGTACTAAGGAATTTATAAATACATGTAGAATGTAGACCAATCTTTCCCATTGTTACAAATAGAATTAGATTTTCAAAATATAACTTGATTGCTGTGTGGTGAGCTATTTCCCGCAACACGTTTTCTGAAAATCCATCGCAGAGCCATTTTCGGGCTTCAAATTCTACCATTTACATCAACAAATTTAAATGGAAAAAATACAGTAGGCATAGGACATATACTTTTGTTGTAACATACGGTGGAAAATTTTCGATTAATAACACTTTTAATTGATAAAAAAATAAATACTTAAACCGGTTTTCACGGTTTTATATGGTAATTTTATCGCGACTTTTTGGTTTAAATTAAGGTATTTATTACTTTTAAAATTATGCCATAATGAACTATGCTCTCTGGGAAATCTATTAATACAATGTTTTTTAATATTCCTTTATTTAATTAGATATCATACCATTTTCAATATCACTCAAAATCACAATAAATTACAATGCACAAACGTAGAACGATCAGTCGGGCCCGAGCGCCCTTAGAGGCAGGACCTGTGTCACTTTTTTCAAATTTTGAATTACGAGAATTCGTATTAAAAACCCATTTTTATACTACGACCACAACGTTTTCATTTTCTACGAATTATTTTCATCCGGTTTTGTTTATTATAAAATGTTATTAAATTCTTTTAAAATATTTTATTTGATTAATATTCAGCAACCATCCAATCAGATATTATATCTGATGACGTAAGTTTTTGTTCTGTAGCAGCACATTGAATTATAAGTTGCGCGAAAAATGTTGCCAAAAATGTTGTCCCCTCAATGCGCAAAGTAGTCCCAGCCAACGTTCATGCTAACCGGATTTCGGAAATTTTGCACAAACCTCACATCTTATCTACTTTCTACCCCCTGCTCGAGTTCGTCCTTATTTGCAATTATAAGGTCGGTAAGGGAAGGGGTGGCGCCGCTATTTACCTCCGTAACGATTCCACTGCATTCGAGACTGTATTATAATCGATAGGTTCATATTATGCACACCACATCATCATGGGAGATTTCAACACTTCCTTACTCCGCATACCTCTCAATCCTCCAAACTCCTGCACATAGTCGATTCTGCCAGCCTACTCGTCGTACTGCTTCAAGCCACTCACCACAACGATGTAGCTGAGCACACTCGGCTCGATTTCATTAATACCCCCAATCCTTCCCTGGTTTCCTCTCATGGCCGACTCGTCACCGCTGGATTCTCTCACCACGACCTTATACTTTTATCGTATATCCTCAAACCTCATAAACCTAAGCTCAAGGTACTGTACAATGTACATGCACAGCTTCGCGCGAATCAATGTAAGCAAACTGAGTTCAGATGCTTCTCTAATCGACTGGAAACCTATGATGGAGGCTCCGTCGACGAAAAGGTTAGCGGTTTTAACCGGGAAATCATCGAGCTTTGAAGCGTCCACCTGCGCCATGGATTTTGAATGGTGTAAAGTTGGCCATAAAACGTAGGGATCGCGCTTTTTGAAAATTCAAGAAAGATCGTGATGAGGACTGGAATCTTTTCAAAGCTGCACGAAATCGGTATAATTAAGTAATATCCAATACCAAACGCCGCCATATTCTAAATTACATTTATTTATGTTCCACTTTTGCCGATCTCTGGAAGTTCCTTGAAACTCTCAGTATTGGCAAATCACCACTATTTGACCGGTTGAATTCCATTGATTTGGACGATCTCAATTCGCATTTCTTCACTAGCCCAACTTTAGATAAAAGACCAAACCTCAGACACTTGCTTACGTCGATGGTCTCCCGCGTCCCAACATGAATCCCTTGCACATATCTCCAGTCACTGAGGGAGAAATCAAAAAGATCATCCTCCATCAAATCCATAGCGTTAGACTGTGATAACGTCTATCGCGGAATGATCGTCACAATAGTTGACCATCTTCTTCCAGCAATCACACACATAATATCGTGCTCCTTGGATACCGGATACTTCCCCTCCTTGTACCGCAAAGCTTTCGTTCACCTTTTACCTAAAATATCGAGCTCTTCTCTACCCAGTCACTTCCGACCAATCTCTATCCTTTCTTTCCTATCTAAAGTGCTCGAGGCCTATGTCCATGAGAATATATGAAGAGTCAACCAAAATAAGCTCTTGTCTCCCTTGCAGTCCGGTTGCAGGCCAGGCGATTGGCGACATTAAGGCAGGCATAGAAGATACTAAAGTTACAGCCCTAGTTGATTTTTCCAATACCTTCAATATAGTCAATCGCGATATCCTCGTCTACATCCTATCCCATCTCATGGCGTCTCTTAAAGCGCTGGAATAGATCCCTTACTTTTGGGAACGTCAGTGGTCGGTCCATGTGGAAGAGTCCTCTTCTTCCTGGTGTGAGCTAAAATCTGGCCTTCCACAAAGCGGTATTCTCCGCCCATTGCTGTTTTCTATCTTTATTAACCTTATAATCCAATCACTTCGGTGTGCGTATTCCATATGCCGATAACTTGTAGCCTTACTCTGCTTCTGGGATTGATGATGTGTACTAGACAATGAGTGCAACCAACTGCGATCTTTAAGCTACAATGGACTGGTCCGAGAGATTTGGCATGGCGGCAATTCCGAATAAGTGCCAAGCAATCATACCTGGTAGGTCTAGGAGTTTGCGCAAACTACACGTGGCAATGCTGCCAGTCTTTTGGGCACGTTACCGGTTGACATCGATGGTTTTTAACTTGTTATTTTTGTATATATTGTTTTTATCTTGTATTAGATTTAAGTTATAAATAGTTATAATAGTTGAGATAATTAATTAATTATTGCTTTATGTATATATATGTATTGTTTTGTTTCATGTATGTATGTAACGTATTATATGTATGTTTGTTATTTTGCGTATCGATAAACGTCATCATCAGCCGGTAGACGTCCACTGTTAAAAGGCCTCTCCCTTAGAACGCCACAATAAACGACAGCTTGCCAATTGCATCTACCGCTTGGGCCGCAATTCTGACGATATCGTCGGTCCACCTGGTGGGAGGCCTGCCAACGCTCTCTTCCGGTTCGTTGTCGCCACTCGAGAACCTTTCTTCCCCAGCGGTTATCGGTCCTTCGAGCGATATGGCATGCCCATTGCCACTTCAACTTGCATATTCTTCGAGCTATGCCGGTGACTCTAGTTCTTTGGCGAATTTCCGTATTCCGGATCCTGTCGCGCAAATAAACCCCGAGCATAGTTCTTTCCATACCTCGTTGAGTGACTCTGAGCCTTTCCAAAAGGCCAACCGTTACCGACCACGTCTCAGAGCCATACGTAATCACATCGCATGCATCGATATGTGCATCTACCTAATATTTGTCTCCATATCGCTCTAAAGTCGACTGGTAATAAATGCCTAAGGTATTAAGTTCGCCTTTGTATATTTATTTTGAAAACTTTAAAATGGAGGAGGATATCAATTCGGATGTTTAAATATATTTTTTATGTATGTTCGGGCATAACTCCGTCATCTAAAGACGGATTTGCAAAATTCTTTTTTTGTTGGAAAGTAGTTTATTTCGAAATAGTCCCATTGAAATTTCATGTAGATCTGATGATGATCTTTGGAGATATGGAACTGAACTCCTTATAAAATCATAGCAGAACTGTCGTTACAAGCAATATAGCCTAAGTAATTGTCGCCACGAACTAGAAAGAAAGAGGGGGAGGTGGTGCCTTGTCCCCCCTTCTACCACTTTAATAGTATATATCGTGTGAGATATCGTTTGAGGGAGCATTTTGTAAGGATTTCAAATACTAATCCTCAAAATGTCTACGGCGGATGAATCCTAGGCATCACTAAAAATTGAGAAATAAAAAATATAAAAACCGCCTTAAAAAATAGGAACAAATAAATAATATGATCAAATTACTAATGAATTCAAAATATTTTCATAAATCTCGAATATAGGTATATTGTAATAACGATCAAGATTTTTTTGTCCGTCTAGTTTTTTGCGCTACACTGTTAGCATTATTTTTGTGTGGGTGTGTCACGCACACATGACAATTCTACCGAAATTCGAACGTCAAAATTTTGTGAAATGGCTCTTAACACTAAAATGTCAAATTAAAAAGGTTTTCATTTCAAGTAAGCCAATTACAGGCACGTATCTAAGTTGCTAGTTCTTATTATGCTAGTGCTTATGTAATCATGGTTCCAAAAATGTAATTCCTATCGAGAAGAACTGGCAGGAATCTCCAATAAAGCATATGTTTAAATTCAAAACTGGCTGATTTAGGAAAGGAAACAAACAAATCTTATCAGACATTCCCAATACTTACACAATGAGTAATTTCAATTATATACTAATCCTAGTTAAAAGGGCAATTTATTGTAATAATACCTATTCATTCTTAGAGACAAATCCAAAGGATTATATAAGATAATAGTGTTTACTCCCTTATCTTATATTGTGGTAAACAAATTGAGGAATATATTTTATATGTGTAACTTTGTGTCTTATTGACTCAATGATAATGAATCTTTATGTTATAGAAGCATTTATAACAATTCCTTACGAAGATTAACAAATTTACATTACAAGTATTAAAATTGTATTAAGCATAAATTAAAAATTTACTAAACAATAAATTTGTAAATATACATACGTACCTAAAAGTAAATAAAAAACAATGTAGGCACTGTAATAATGAAGAGTAATGTCGATTTAACAAAACTAAGAATGTTATGATTAAACATTCTAAGTCACATTGCATTAAATCTCAACGAAGATCATAACTGAAGTCTGATATGTACGGTAGTTTTTCATTTAATAATAGGCTCGCCCCCTATTACATTGGGACCTAAAAAAAAACATAACTGGCGAAATGTGGGTATACTATATTATGTATACCTCTGCCTACCCCTTCGGGGAATACAGGCGTGATGTTATGTGTTTTTCATTTAGACTTCATCTCCACTCACACCGAAAGAGTGTTACGTTGCACTGATATTCTGACGTGATCGTACGTGAAAGTTTGTTTAGAAAAGCCATCGTAAAAACAAACTATTACATCGTAAACATCTCGTACACATCTAATAGAGAATATGATAGAATTTCCATTAGTATTCATTAACTAGAAAAAGAGCATTACGCATATTATTATGTTGCTGATTGAAATTAATGCACATGTATACATATATATTATCTTTTCGCTTGTGCGTTTGCATGCGCATTAGCAATTACATGTCCAGTCTTGCTTTCTATTTTATGCGTACAATCACGTAATTTAATTGTTATCTCATAGTTGCAACAATCCCTATTAATACTATAAACGCTTGTTACTCTTTTACGTAAAAACTACTGAATAGATTTTAATGAAATTTCATATGGTGGTAGCTGACACCCTGGATTAACACATTGGCTTTTGTATCCCGAAAAAATGTAGCGGGTAACACCGCGCGGCGCAGCTAGTTACAAATAAATACAAGTTACTTATAAATAACGTCTTGTGAATGTCTGTTCTGATGGCGTTCATGAAAACATACACCTTGATGATCATGAATTTGTTTATTTAGTCAAGTTACCTATCTAATATATGTATTGTATACAGAAACCATTTAAGGTCTCCAGTCCCTATTGAGCTAGCAGAAGTTTCATCGCGGAATAATAATAATTATTAAGATGATTCAAATTAGATGTTCAGTTCGAAATCTTGTCCTTCATTAACCTTTCGACGATTTAACTTGTGTACGTTGCTAGTAAACAAATGTTATTAAGTAAAATATTAGGAATCTTTCTGGAGATGGTTCCATTTTGTGTGACACTGAACCAAAACTGAGGTTCAGGGTAGGTATAACATATACAACTTGTATCTAGATTTACAATTTACAAAACCAAAGTATAAGCCACTTACTTGCCAATAAAATTTTAAATTCATATTGCAGTTAAAAGCCTTTTCATTATTTTTGCGTTTATTACTGTTCTCAACATTTTGGACATTTGTTAGTGCAAGTGAGCGTTAAACACGTAGAAACATGATATGTTAGTTTGTGTTCCGGTCGTGCCTGCGTCCGGCCATCCGTGCTCGGCCTTACTGTAGACATGTGCTTGTAACTGATCTCGGCCTAGTCACCTGCGTCGGCGTTGTGTCAGTCCAGCTTGCGAAGTCATGGTGTGGTGAGCTAGTTTCATTTTAACTGACTGTACCAATATGACCGTCCGCGTTAAATTTTATGGCTTATGTGGTCATTTAGGCTTTGCAATAGGGCGTGGTTGAAACTCCATGGTCTAATACCTTCTTCTTCTTAAATTTAAGCTTTGCTCTTGTCGGTGGAGCAAACCCCACTGTTCTCTATTTAAAGCATTCGATTTGACCGCCCTTAGTATACAAATAAATAAATCATAATTATCCACAGCCTTCAATATCCCATAGCCGGGTATCCTCTCTTAAACTATGTAATATGCATACGTCGTGGTCCTGGGCCAATCTTATGCAGGTCACTGCAATCCTTAGGATCTTTATAAATTACGTAATATTATAAAAGTTGTTGTCTGAAGCCTCTGAACAATACTCCTCAGTATGTCTCTTTGTCCTCTAAAGACGTATTGGAGCTAATCAATGTGTAATTATGTCGTTACAAAAATGGTAGCTTATAAAAGCCGTCATAAATATCTGTCCTTATTTGTAAAGGCCTTTTCTATAACGACTACTGACGTCAATAACCAATTATTCATAAAATACCTCAACAAATATAGATTTTAAGTAGGAATAAATTAACCCCTTTGTACTCTATTTTACCCGTAATTTGTCTTATATTATTTCTTGTGTGTACATAAATAGTTAGTAATTAAATTATTTGTTCCTACAGCTATGGACAACTGGCAGAAACTGGAGAGTTTAAACTTATCACGTAACAACTTGACCGCATTACCAGCTTCAATGTGCAAGCTGCAGAACCTAAGAAGGTTGCATGTGGATGACAATAAGCTGGACTTTGAGGGTATACCTTCTGGGATCGGCAAGCTGGGCAGCCTAGAAGTGTTCTCTGCTGCTAACAATCTGCTGGAAATGATACCAGAAGGACTTTGCAGGTAGGAATAATGTTGCACCTCTGGATGCCCCCTGCTTCGACTCCTATGCCTAAATCTAATTAGACAACAGTTTGAAGTCGAAATATTGAACCTTAATCAAACTGACAAGATCAGATATTGTGTTTTGCAGTATTTGAGGATGTAGCATTGTGATTTTTTCCCCTTTTTAGGCATATACCATAATCGATTTTTCTGGTAGTTATTGTCTGGAATGCTAACATTTTGTTAAACATTTACCTAACATACATTACTTCAACACGTAATTTATTGATTAACAATTTATTCAAATAGGTAGAAAGTATTTGCGATCTAAATGTAGGTTAGCATAAAATTTGGTACGGTTCCAAAAAAAGGAGGTTAGAAAACTATTCCATTATTCATTGTCTCTCATCACAATGTCAGTAGATGGAAAACAAAAGAAGTATATGTTTACTATTTTTTTTTGTGTGATGATATATTATGTATTGTATTATTTTGTTAATGTACTGTTAATTGGTACGAGTTTTAATTGAGATCATTTTATCCATTCAACTCATTCATTCATCATCTTGAGATCACTTCCACATACAATATTTTATTCCGGTAATGCTAAAAAAACTAAATTCACTTTCACACGAAGGAGATTGCATGCAGAGAAACATTTGTCACGGTTTTCTGACAACGTTTCCCCGTCTATCATTCCGTGCTGATGCTGAATAATGCGACACAAATATTCCGACCAATGATCTATTAACATGGTACCACGCATTCGTGTTCAACAGCTGTTTGAGTTATTCATCGTCTTGTTAGATAAAGACGCGTCGTTCCAATGTTTTTGTTAGACATTGCGAAATGAATATAATGTACAGATTTGTATACTCCAAATGTCATTCAAATGCTCGGACTCTCCTTGATATAATATTGCATTTATTGGGGTGTATAATATATTATTATTACTCATGAACATTTTTTGGAATATGTTCAAAAATTGTTTCGTCTCCACCAAAGCTGTTAATCCTAAACATAAGAGTTATTATAATTTCAATAAAAATATGATAATATATTATCTATGTTGTCCAAACGCAAAATATGATCCTAATTTAATGCCCCTATCTTTTGTGACAGATGTGGTTCTCTAAAGAAATTGAACCTCAGTTGCAACAAGTTAATTACTCTGCCCGACGCCATACACCTGCTAAGTGACTTGGAGAGCCTGCAACTCCACGGCAACCCCGACCTAGTGATGCCTCCGAAACCCGTCGAACGCGCCAGAGGAGCTGGCCTCCAGTATTATAACATAGACTTCTCACTGCAAGCTCAACTTCAACTGGCCGGTGCTGCGACTAACGAACCAACAACACCTAACAGTAAGTACTGGGATATATCTTACTTCTCATTTAAGAGCTAGCTTGGCTCGCCTCAATTCGCCTTTACCTTTACATCTTAGAATTGATACACTATTTCAATTTACTCTTTTGGATACGAATATGGTACTTAAGTCAAAATATTTTGAAGAGTATTTTTCTCTTCAAAGTTTATTAGTGTATCTAATTAACGAATTATGAATCAAACTTAAATATACCTTGGTCTGCAACGTCCCAATCTATGTTTAGGTGTAAAGTCGGACCCGATAGCCCGCAAACTCCGCTTGCGCCGCGGTCGCGCGGAGCCAGAACAGCGTGACTCGGCGCTGATTTTACGTGGTATGCAGGAACAAGCCAATACGCAGCATAATGACCAGAAACTCGACCAGAGGAACTCTGAGCTCAAGTAAGTCGAGTCAGAGAGCAAAAGAATCGGCCATTATTGTTTTATTCATATATAAATATTTTTTTAGCATGTTATGACTATGCCTATTCTTAAATATTAAACCGTGAATTTCACTGGTAGTCATAATCGCACTGGGAAGCCTGCATAATCTCTTAACACTCGAACGAAAATATTCTCTATCGAGTTTCTCATCTCTAGAGATAGTCAAACTCAATACACTTATAACTTTTAAAGAATATTTTAGTGCTTTTTATTCGTATATTGTAGGCTTTAGCATCGCGGATTCAAAGCACGACTTGATCACAGCATTTGCTATGTGGTGTGGACCGACAGTCGATTTATACTTCGTAGAAACCTTTGTATACCCTACTGCCATTAGACCTATGAGTGTTCCTTTTGAATAAACCACCCACAATGAATTATATTTTTATTATAGTGTGCGTTTCCCTCGAAGCACTTATAATTCATTGATATAACACCAACATGACTCGTCATTCTGGGATTGTACCATAATATCTTCCTATTGTCGAGTTATTGATTGTTTATTGTTTACCGTTTCATAACAATACGTGTTATTAGACCTAAGCGTTGGGACGAGAGTCTCGAGAAGCCTCCGCTAGACTACTCGGAGTTCTTCGACGAGGACACGGGTCAGGCGCCCGGCCTGCAAGTGTGGGAGATCGAGAACTTTATACCTGCCCCCGTTGACGAGGTTAGTTCACATTCTTTTTCTTTTAAACGTTTAAAATTATTTAAAAAAAATGTTTCTTTTATAAACCTATTTTAAATTTATTATAATTATTTATGCCTGTATTAGAGGCTGAATTAAAATTGTTACTAAGGCTTTTGTTACCTATATTGGATATTTAACTATGCACAAAGATTCTGTACTTCATTGCTAAAATTGTATACATTCTTAACAAAGTAAATAGTGCATCGAACGTGTGTAGTGATGTGTGTTTCACTGCGTAGGTTGCACACGGCAAGTTCTTTGAGGGTGACTGTTATATAGTACTGAAGACTGCTATCGAAGAACAAGGACAGCTCTCGTGGGACATACATTTCTGGATTGGCTCTAAGGCAACCGTAAGTACACCTTAGTTGTAGATTATAAAATATAGTACGACCGACCTTGGCAGTCTGAAGTTAGCCGATTAGCTGCGCAATGGATGTTTTAGAAACGAAATTGCCTACTGCGCAGGTAATCGGCTAACTTCAGGACCGCCAGGATACGTATAGTATTTCGATTGAAACGTTCGGTAAATATAAATACAACTTGTGTCTTTTTTGTGTTTTCGAGGATACATTTATTGGAGATTTTGGAGAGTGTATTTAGATTGCAATGTGAATTGTTTTGTAGTTGGATAAGGCGGCGTGCGCGGCGATGCATGCGGTGAACCTGCGCAACCTCCTGGGTGCCAAGCGCACGCAACGACACGAGCAGGCCGACGAGGCTCCCGACTTCCTGGCGCTGTTCCCCACGCCGCCCGTCTACATCCAGGGCAGCCACACGCCCTCCGGCTTCTTCACCGTCGACGACCCGGTGAGGCAGCTATTACCAATATATAGACATTGTCTTTCGCAGTGCATCAACAGCCTGAATTCACCCACTGCTACCCAGCAGTGTAAAAAGAGAAACCTATACCCATAGGTTTCTCGTTTTGTGTGCTAGTCTCCACGCCTCTGGGCCAGTTTCATCCAGGTTCCACCTACGATGACTACGATGTCATCTTCCCATCTCACTGCCGGACAGCCTACATTTCTCCTTTCAATTCTAAGATGCTATTTGGTCACAGTCTTACTCCACCTGTCATTAATACATCTTATCAGGTTTCAAGCACATCCCTATTCGAAACTCTAAGATGTTCAGTATAAATAAGTAAATGTTGGCAGCACTACGTGACCCGGCTGTACCGCGTGCACGGGGCCGGCAACACCATCCACCTGGAGCCTGTGGCCGTGCAGGCGCAGTCGCTCGACCCGCGCTATGTGTTCGTGCTGGACACCGGCCTCCTTATATACCTGTGGTGAGTTGCCTTAACTAGTCGACATACTATAACGTAATATAACACCAGTTTCCCCGAAGGAGGCAGTGGTGTTTAGTACACCCACATTTCGGAAGTTATTTTATAGGTAGATCCCAGTGTAATAATTATACTACGAGGAGCCTATTGCCATTAACCGGACATAGATCCAGACTCGGTGCTGCTACTGTGAATTACCTTATAGAGAAACCTAGTAATACAGCCCGAGTGGACATTAACCAGGACCTCGTGCACAACGGTCATCATTATCGTCTTACCAATATTAAGTAAACACTCAATCCTACAGGTACGGCAAGAAAGCTAAGAACACATTGAAGTCTAAAGCCCGCCTGTTCGCGGAAAAGATAAACAAAGAAGAGAGGAAGAACAAAGCCGAGCTGATCGCCGAGCCGCCAGGCAAGGAGCCCAACAGCTTCTGGGAGACCCTCGGGTACGAGGGGGACATGCCTTACGTGCCAGAAGTAAGTGAAACTAAAAAAAATTTAACACGAACTTTTATTTGTCAATTACAGTCTTAAAATGTGTACTCACATTCACATAACACACATAGGCTACTTCTTATCCCGAAAAAATACAGCGGTTAACAGTGGGGCGCAGCTATTTGTAGATAAATGCGTACATTGATATTAACTAAGTATCTTGAATATAAATATTTGGCTCATTCTGGATCCAGTACACAATATAAATAGCCATCCAGTCTCTGATCGCATTAGGTCCTATGTAAATAGTCATAATTATAAGGTTTGTCATTTAGGCCAAAGATCATTTACAAATCTTCTATCTAGTTGCTACTTGTTCTCTATATTGATAACTTGTCGTTACATACATGGTAAATTTAAAAATACTATTAATTTTATTGTCATAATCTTTTAAATCAACCCTGTCCAGCTATGACACTGGTATAATCTTCTTCTCACCGTATCGATGGCGTTAAAACGTTTATAAAGAAGTAGACAGGACACGCAATTTCAACACTTTTATCATCATCGCCAGCCGGAAGACGTGCACTGTTGAACAAAACCCTCCCCCTTAGGTAAAGTGAGGGGATGTCAGTCCTCACGCTTGGCAAGCGTCTTGAGGATTGCAGTATCGGTGGTGATGTTATAGAAGACGCTGCTAGCAATCTTCTGGGTTTTCCCTTAGTCGTTTCTTACAATACCCACGGGAGGAAAGCTGGTGGTCATATCTAGGTCGGATACCACTCGACATAAACAAATGAACAAGGTATCATCATCACAAGCCTGTTGCAGTCCACTGCTGGACATAGGCTTCTCCCAATGTACGCCACAAAGTCCATTCCGCTGCTTTATGCATCCAGTCGCATACACTGTATATAAATGTTAAAATACACGTGTACAGGAGCACGTGTCTGAGAACTTCTCGTGGGCGGCGGCGCGGCTGTACCGCGTGGAGCTAGGCATGGGTTACCTGGAGCTGCCGCAGCCCGAGGCCACGCCGCTGGCCAAGGGCGTGCTGGCCACCAGGAACGTGTACATACTGGACGCCCATGTCGACGTATTTGTTTGGTCAGTACTGGGACTAACTACACTTTTCGGCTTGATTCAGTGGTTGTCTATAGAAAAACAATTTCTTTTTACGCTTTTATAAAGTACTTAAGCCATAAAATCAAAATGCTATTCTCATTAGGTTCGGTAAAAAGTCGTCCCGCCTAGTCCGCGCAGCCGCAGTGAAGCTTGCGCAGGAGCTGTTCAACATGGTGGCCCGGCCCCCGCACGCGCTCGTCACCAGGCTGCAGGAGGGCACGGAGACACAGGTACCTACCTTCATCATTATCATAAACACAAAACTATATACTTCTGTCTTGTTGACTTATCACATTTGAATACAACCTTTGTTGTTACGTTCATCGATGAAAGTCATCGTAAACAATAGATTGTTTATTTATTGTTTTTCACGTCGTACTACACACTTTGCCATACCTTATTGTTATTGTCATGGCGACGTGATCACATACTATCAGCATCAGGTAACCCGTGCATTGTTCCGTGTCCAGGTGTTCAAGACGTACTTCCTGGGCTGGGACGAGGTGATAGCGGTGGACTTCACGCGCACCGCCGAGTCTGTCGCCCGCACAGGGGCGGACCTCGCCAGCTGGGCCAAGCAACAGGAGACCAAGTAAGAATAATTATGTTTTTCTATACCAGTGGGATTACTAAAGATTGTGGAAGGGAGAAGCACTACACTGCACGTAGCAGCGTCTCGCTTTCATAGCGAAAAAAGACCTGCAACACCCCTATTCTCTTTGTCTACACGCCGTTCATCAAAACGCTGATTTCATAGGTAGTGACTCTATTGTGATTTGTATTGCCTTTTTTATTGAATACACTTAAGCCCTGACTGCAACCATGGACTAAATTAGTATCGTCACTAACTTTTGCATGTCAAAGAATGGCGCCAATAGGCTTAATGCGGGGTTTAGTTAATGCCAGTATGATCCTCGTTTATAATAAGAGAGAAGTAGTATATACCTAAACGGTAGACTACGCTCATCTCATGTCAATTTACCTAATATTTTTGTGAGAGCTTTTATAACTTATTCCTTAACTGAAATTAACTTTGATAGTTGAAACAAACAATTAACCCATCCTTAGAGCCGACCTGTCAGCGCTGTTCACGCCGCGCCAGCCGGCCATGGGCTCCGCGGAGGCTAAGACCCTGGCCGACGAGTGGAACGAGGACCTAGAGGCCATGGAGGCCTTCGTGCTGGAGGGCAGACACTTCGTGCGCCTGCCCGACACGGAGCTCGGCGTGTTCTACAGCTGCGACTGTTATGTCTTCCTCTGCCGATACGTGTTGCCCGCTGAGGTGAGAACGAAGCTTTTTTATGGCGGTTTTTACTTTCCACTGAGATTTGAGAGATTTAAGATGTGTATCAGTAATATAAAAATTAATATTAATCTCAGAGTAGGCAGAGACGTGTAGTGTAGTACGTCCACCCACATTTCTCCCGTTCTGTTGTAACTTGTAGGAAGCGAGCATTTTTCCATTAACCGGACACAAGTCCAGACTCCGTGCTGCTACTGAGACTTACGTATTGGAGAAACCCAGTAACACTTTGCCTGACTTGTGATTTGAAGCCAGGATCTCATGTTCTAATCTAATAAGGCGCAATACCTTAATCAGCCTTCCATAGAAGAGAATAGAATATATTTATTAGCATAAAAACATGGTAACAAAGGTCTTATTAAAGTGAGAGAACATACACGTCTTGCTTAAAATTAAAGCATGCAGACTTAAGCCTTTTGAACCAGCTTAAAGCCTTAACCGTTTGCAGCCGGAAGACGAAAACGAAGCCACAAACCCGTGCGAGGCAGACGACACAGAGTCAGAAGCCGCGACCTGGGTGGTATACTTCTGGCAAGGCCGGCGGGCGCCCAACATGGGCTGGCTGACCTTCACGTTCGGCCTCGAGAGGAAGTTCAAGCAGCTGTGCAAGCGGCTCGACGTGGTGCGCACCCACCAGCAGCAGGAGAGCCTCAAGTTCATGGCGCACTTCCACAGGCGGTTCATCATCAGGGACGGCAAGAGGAACCAGAAGCCGGTGAGGATTTGGAAACATTATGTCTATATAAGCGGTTTAGTAAATAAATCCTGATATCCAAAGTTGGTACGGAAAGGTATGAAGGTATAACCTCGATACTAAAAACTACGTAATTTTGTAGTGGTATTTTTATAAAATTATATATTCCAAGCAAAAATCTCATACTTCAGCCACCTGAGAGCACATCATCGAAGGTCTCACCTATAAAAATCACAAGTCGCTGTGGCCGAATGCGGTCGGGATATACATTCTAAATACTTGTTGTATTAAACATAATTATAATTAAGCTCTTATTATTAGGCTTTTATTCAACAGTGGACGTCTTCTGTATTGTCGTAATAACCATATACCTTATGTTCAGGAGAGCGGTCGGCAGCCGGTAGAGTTGTTCGAGCTGCGTAGTAATGGGTCCGCGCTGTGCACGAGGCTCGTGCAGGTCAAGGCTGACGCCACACAACTCAACAGCGCCTTCTCGTAAGTACTTGCTTACCTAACTTTGAAACTGGCCATTTTTCCGAGTTTTGGTGCCATTTAAGGAAAAAACATTTCTCTTCAGTTTGTGTATAACTTCGTTATAGTGTATTTAACTACTTGGATGTTATCTTTTATTGGTTAAGCCTACTTATTCTTCAAAACTGCAACCTGTTTTGTTGCATAGAAAACTGATGTATGTGCAATCGACAAAATGATTTGTGACGTATTATATAAATTATAAACTATCAGGAGTGGCCTTGCTGTAGAGCCAAACTTTCCATTTAACTTCCCTGGTATTCCAGATACATCCTGAACGTTCCGCTAGAGGGGGCGAACGACACATCGTCCGCGATAGTGTACGCGTGGATCGGCAACAAGACGGACGCGGACTCCGCGCGGCTCATCGAACAGATCGCTGAGGAGAAGTTCAATAACCCCTGGGTTAGCCTGCAGGTAAGGACTTTCTAGAAGCTTTAATAACGACGACTGTTAGCGTTACAGATACAATACTTGTCCAGTGGCCACTGACTTATAAGAGTCTGTTGAGTCGCTTTAAATAAATATATTTCTATTTACTTACTTACTTACTTATAAATTTAGGGTAAAACAGTGAATTAAAACAAAACATTGAGGGGTGGTTACCAACCTATGAGACTATATTTCTAAGTATATAGATTAATAATGATAACAAAATATGATCATTATGCATTCGAAGTGAATAATAAACACAACGGCTAGCATCTCAACAAATTTATTTCCACACCAAGGTACTGTCAGAAGGCAGTGAGCCAGACAACTTCTTCTGGGTGGCACTGGGCGGTCGCAAGCCGTACGACACCGACGCGGACTACCTCAACTATACCAGACTGTTCCGCTGCTCCAACGAGAAGGGTTACTTCACTGTCTCCGAGAAGTGTACCGACTTCTGTCAGGTAACTACTTGAACTTCTGTACTATATGTCTGGGTGCAAAGGGATTTGTGACTGAATTTATACTATCTTTTTAAAGTTTTGAACATCCATTTTTTCTTGATGGCTGGCAGCTGTAGTAAACTCATTTTTTTTATGTTCATTGAAAAAGAGTGGTGTTTTTCGAGTAAATTTTAACAGGACACATTATATTTTGTATTCAATTGTTATTTACTGTAGCGTTTGAAAGGAGACTAGGCAGTAGAGCTAAAGCTAGATGAAAGTAAAATAGTATTATGGAATAATATTGATCTGTCCAGGATGACCTTGCGGACGACGACATCATGATCTTAGATAATGGAGATCAGGTGTTCCTTTGGCTCGGCGCCAAGTGCTCCGAGGTTGAGATTAAACTCGCTTACAAGTCGGCACAGGTAATTATTTTCACTTTTTTATGTTTATATAACTTAGCACCAATTGTCCAAACGCTTTCTTACTTTTTTAAGGTTAAGGTTGTTATTTTGACTGTTTTGTATTTTTGTATATAAAAACAGTCAAATCTTTTTCCATGATAACAGTGCTGCTCATGTAGTCATGACATAATTATTAATTGATATTTTATGTTTAAAGTAGTTTCCCTTTTGATTTAAACAAACAAATGTACACATCATACTGTAAATAATGGAATTATCTGTCCAGATAGAATTTATCCTGTTTATTGTTTGACGAATATTATCTATATTTTTTTTTCGTCATATTATGGACTGCCTCGTTGGTCTAGTGGTCGCTAAGCGCGACTGCTGAGCACGAGGTCCTGGGTTCGAATCCCGGGTCGGGCAAAGTGTTACTGGGTTTTTCCATTAGGCAATTCTCAGTGACAGCACGGAGTCTGGATTTGTGCCCGGTTGATGGCAATAGGCTCGCCCCCTATTACATTGGGACCTAAAAAAACATAACTGGCGAAATGTGGGAGTACTATATGTGCACCTCTGCCTACCCCTTCGGGGAATACAGGCGTGATGTTATGTATGTATGTATGTAATATGATCTATTATTATTCTTTAAAACAACAAGTGTATAGCTGTTCTATCTCATGAAGTCTGTTTGACTAGGGATGTTGTCAGCCGTGTATTTGCACATTGATTTAGTATTTTAGTGTGACGTGTGGAGCGCACAGTCGCGGTTACGATGCACCGGCACACACAATCACATTTACTATTTAACATTACAACTACAGCAAAAGTCAAACGGAAATCATGAGATAATACATGACTATATACGTTTTGTACCAATATATTGTGTACAAAAAATAAATATACATTAACAATATACATATAAACTGAATTCCGAATACTAGGTATACATCCAACACATGAAGTCAATGCAACCAGACAAGCCACGCAAACTGTTCCTTACCCTGAAGAACAAAGAGTCCAGACGGTTCACCAAGTGCTTCCATGGCTGGGGTGAGCACAAGAGACCCCCGGAGTAACCACTACATAGATCTGCTGCAATTGCCAACGACAAATAACCTTTATCTAGTTCCGTATGTGTGATTTTTAGTTACTAAGTGAAATTGAGGCACATTATCTACAAGAATGATTCTTGTATACAAAGACATGTTCCCTGCTGATACCCCTGAGGTTAAATCCTTGAATTATTAAGGCATAGTTGTTAATATCTCTTTAATTAGTATTGTCCAAAAATACATTAAAACTTTACATAGTTTTTAATAAATTGTTTTATGAGAAAGTCAGCCAAGAATTTTAAAACTTAGGATATGTACATTTTTCAGTTAAAGCTGTTAGTAATTATCATGTGCAATACCAAGTATTACTTATGAATAATAACTATTTAGGTATTATTATGTTATATCACATGAGCTTCTAATACACATTTTAAGGATAAATTGTCTTGCTAAATTTACAGTATGACCAACCTGTTAGTATTATATAATTTTATTTTGTTGGAACAGTTATAATTTCCAAACTGCCTCCTCTAATAATTTCAGTAACCCACCATTGAGTTTATTGCAGTGTTAGAATTAAGTGGCAGTTAAAAATGAAAGACTGAATCATGCCATTAACTCATTTATTTGAACTTTCATTTTTAAAATATTAAGCACAAGTGTTATGAGATTCCACAAACTTTGATTACTGCATTTGTAAGAGTAACTTTTGACTAGATTAGCAGATATTGCCTTTGTGTTACTCCTTTGACAAATGAAGTTGCATTTTATCACAATGCATTTAAAGTAAACTTGATTTGATGTATCTTAATTGAGTTAGCTGTATATAAAATGCTGTTTTAAATATCATGTTCATGTTACTATATACTGTATTTATGTAAATCATGTAAATAAGAATAGAATTTTATAATATAATAAATTCATAAATCATACAAAATTCATAAGTATTGTGTACAATGCTATTTTGATGTTGAGCACAAAATTTTAATGTTTTTGTAACAATCCTTATAATAAAACGTAACAATAAACATGACTTATTATTTATGATACCCGCGTGAAGCTTACAAATCTGAAACATAAAATACACAACTGAAAAGGTTATAAAATCACTCGTTATTCTTACCTAAAATTCTATAACTGGTAGAAAAACAAGTAATTTCTTGTCATAAAATACAATGTATTTCCTTAGGAGTCAGAATAAAGCAGATTTTAGTTGAAGCCACTACAGATATAAGTTACTTTTTTAAGTTAAAAGTACTGTTAAAAGTCTAGATAGGAATCATTACATTATCATTAATGTAAAATTAGATTTATCTATTATGTACCTAAATAGGATTCTTAATCATCATCGTCGTCGTCATCAGAGGGAACAAACAATTCATTTTCTTCAAGGAAATTGGCTATATTTTTACTAATAGCTGCCCCAATGAGCAAGCCTGGCACCACAGCCAGTACTATTCCCAGGAGTCCACATGGAGTCTTCTCTGGTTCGGGAAGTATAGCGCCCGACGGCGTTGTAGTAGCAGTCCTCCTGTGTATCAAGTTTTCATGTTTCGTCAGGTTTTTAGATTGTGCTACTAGTCGGGTCAGTCGAAAAATAGCCATTTTGCGCACAAGACGACAAGATTTTTCGATTTCGATTATTTATAGCCAGCTTATCTGACGTCTCTTATTCTGACTAAATCTGACATTGACATTTAGCTACCCATGAAAATTGACACTTGAAGACTGAAATTGTCTGTTTGTGCTATGTATTGCCATTTACATATTAATTATACGTATGGCTATTTCTGTTTTGAGACTAAATTAATTGAAAATTACTTTAATTTTGAATTGGTTTCCTCCTCTTTTCTAGATTGTCGTGCTCAACGGAATGTATAAATTTTAGTGCAATAATAAATACAAAATCATAGGTAATAATATTATTTCTGTTAAGTACTAGAAAACGTTTCTTTTTATTTGATTGAATTGTTTTATTTACAACAAGGTTTAATAAATGGTCTTTACAGTCATCCTAAAAACTTAATCCTTAATTTATTACACACAATGCTATCACGGATTTATGGATGGAACAAAATTAAAAATTATTCAGTGAAGTACTGTGTGTATGTAAAAAAATTATGAATAAATGATATTCATTATTCTGGTCACACAGAACAAAATGTCAACTGACTGAAAATTATTTCTGAAACGAAATAAAGTATGTATGAACAAAAATGATAACATATTTGCAAGTAATGAAAGTTATATTCTCTTAGGCAAAATGAATGTGACTTTAACTAGCCTAGAAGCTTTGATCTGTAAGTATTTATCGTGTCCATTCTTACGTATTAGAAAGTTTTAAAAATATTTGTCTTATTTGTTATTCGTTTGTCTAGTAAAAGCTACACACGAATCTCTGCCATGTCCGGATGCTGCGGCTTTGGAGGCGTTTTGCGCTGTGATGCGAGACGCTGCGGAAGGTCCGCAACTGGCGGCGCAGGCTCTAGCGGCCCGGATACACTCGTCAAACGCTCGCGAAGCTGTTCTCGCTCTCTCAATGTTAGACCGCTGCATGCGACGATGTGATGCCAGTTTCCACGCAGAAGTTGGCAAATTCCGCTTTCTTAATGAGATGATAAAATTAGTGTCGCCTAAGTATTTTGCTGATCGAACTGCGATCGAAGTGAGGACTAGGGTAAATATATTTTATTATGCTTACTACTTAAATTAATACATCTCTTTTTAACTCTGTTTGACACATTTAAGAGTGTCGTAAGAATAGGGTGGCAAGTATATATATATCCCGAACATATTCGGCCACAGCAATTTGGGAATTATAGAGGTGAGTGCTTCGATGGTGACTGACATCCGATTTTTGGGTGGTAAGTAGGTAATATATCACAGGCCTCAGTAATATGGTAACATACGGAAACATTCTGAATTTTTACAATATAGTACATAACTGCTCTACTTTTTAATAACTCATAGGCAATTAAAATTTAATTTATCCTTGATCACAATCACCTTTTATAATTACAATTAACTTTATGTTTCTTGATTCTACATAAGACTCATAATAGTGGGTATTATTTGCTACCTGGGGGTTACAAATGATATACAACTCCATTCATTCAATTCTTTCCATCACTGTGAAGAAAATAGTTACAGGGAAATATTCCTTATAGAAAATGTAAGTAGTGTTCAATGTGTGTATTATTTTCAGGTTGTTCAATTACTTCATGCTTGGTCAATTGAGTATCCCAAGGAGGCTAAATTTAAAGTTGCATATGATATGCTTAAAAATCAAGGGGTAGTGAAAGAGACGCCCCCTCCCTTGCCCCCCGAAGAAGCACCACTGCCTCGGAGCAAGCCCAAGAATGCCATATTACAAGACGAGGAGAAATCTAAGTTGTTACAAAAATTACTTCAAAGTAAAAAGCCTGAAGACATTCAACATGCAAATAGGTTGATTAAATCTATGGTCAAAGAGGTGAGTACATTACTTTTTGGATTGTAGTATACATAAAACAGTCCAAAATGTTATCCTAGTCATATAGGTACTACATAATATAAGGATAGTATAAGGAAAATCTTATCAAAGCAACAATGTACTTATTACTTACATAAAGTCACACCTGTTTCCCTAAAAGCTAGTATGTATTTAGATTTACATAATAACATATAAAATAAACTCTGTATCAAGGTTTGATAAATTTAGATCATACAATCTTACATATTCATTGTGGCTTTCTAAGGGGGAGGCCTTTGTTCAACAGTGGCTGTCTTCCGGCTGATGATGGTGAATCTTGCATATTAAGCGCAGTAAGACATGTGTGTTGTTTCTAAACGCATCTGATAGTATATTACAGCTTCCCTAAAAAGTAAACAATGTCTACATACTACCAGTTACTAACAAAATTACCTAATATTAAAATGTTTGTGCACAACTTTTTGAAATAATAAGTCTTTTTATCAAGAAACTTTACCAATCACTTTGATTGACTTTTAATTACAAATAATCAAGTTTCCTCCTTCAAACAAGTTTTCCTGGCAGTATTGAGTAATGATGTAACAAAAGGGAAAAAGTATCCATAGTAACAATAAAAGTTCATTAAAATACAACCTATGAATCTACCCACAATTACATGACAACATCACACCTGTATTCCCCAAAAGGGTAGGCAGAGGTGCACAACTGCACATGTAGTACACCCACATTTTGCCAGTTATATCTAAGTCCCAATATAATAGGAAACCCAGGACCTTGTGCTCGGCAGTCGCGCGTAGCTACCGCTAGACCAATGAGGCAGTCCCACAATTATATACTCTTTATTTTTCCGTCTAATTAAGTAGCGTCCAAATTGTACCATGTTAACATCATTGAATGGCAGTGTGCTCCCATTTTTGAACTTTTATAAGCATTTCATGCAAGTGAAGCTAACAATGTTGCTTAACAATGTTTGTCGTAGGAGGAGATTCGTAGTGAGTGGAGCAGTCGCCGCGCCCAGAACGTCGGAAATGCGCTAGACAGCGCTGAGCTGCTGCGGGAACTGTTAGCCCACGCTGAAGACGCCTCCCCCGAGGAGGAGCAGCTGATCCACGAGCTGCACACGTCGTGCGGCGCGCTGCGCCTGGCGCTGCAGCGGCTGGCGGCCACCGAGACCCATCATGAGAGTCTCAGTGAGTGGACCGGTCTGTTACCCTTCAAATATTATATACTGTGGTGTATGTCGTGTGTGTTTGTCTGTTACACGTTATTTGTAAGCTTAAATCACAGTAAATATAGAGCAGTTATTGAATTTTATTTGTAAGATAGAGAGTGCACCTGTGTGAGTCTCTCATAATTGTTGATGCACATTGCACAGTTTTAAAATTCAATGTATAGGATAGATGGTGCACCTGTGTTACATGTATTTTTGCACTATTGTATAACCTATGTAGTGGACACTGCCAAGGTCTCTGTGATCAAATTAAGTTAGGAGGACATTGTAATGAATGACTGTAACTATATCAATTTTAATGTGTTTCTATTCAATATCATATACTGTTGTTATACCTACTACACTGATATTAATTTTGTTACATACCATGTCACTGAACTTGATAAGCTCATAGTTATCATTAAGCTTTATCTGTTGTTGCCACTGGTTGAGCCGCTGTATCCTGTAATGTTTTACAAAAATGAAAGTTTAGATGTTGGATAATTCAGGATGGGTTATGTCACATTAAACCAGTAATTAGTTATTTGACTGACAATTACAAATTGACTTCCGCCCCTGCATTATACTACTATCAAATGAATGTGTTAATATTAAATCCAGTGGAATATTTGTTGCTTTAATTTAGCGTCGTAAGTTGTTCAATTTATAGGTTTCATAAGAAACTATTTGTAGACCCAATGCTTGCAATGATTGTATAGTTTTAGCAGCAAATACAGGTACAATCTCCGCACAATATAATAATTGTTTTTATCTACAAATATTTGATAGGTCCATACCATATATAGGATACAATCTTATATGTGTATAAGGCATCTATTTGCCCGCAGTATTAAAAATACTATCTTACGTTCCAGACGACATTCTGCACGCAAGCGCAGTGTTAGACGATGTGTTTGATAAATATGAGGCATTTTTTAATTGTGCTAATATCAAGAAGCTGAAGAAGGTAGTGGCCTCAGCTACATCCGCTCTGGTCCACCCTTCGAGCAGTGACAGTTTACTGGACTTTGCCGGCAACACGGGCAAGGGAGATGCACCAGCTGTCAGTTCCAACAATAACACGGCCATTGATGAGTTGGGGGACTTGTTCTCAACTGGGACAGACTCTAAGAATATACTGGAGCCACTAAAGCCTGTTAGCTTGATTCCCAGTGGTGAGTACCATTTTTTTTGTCTGTATGGGGTCTGTATATTTCTGTATATCTTACTATAAAGGAATATTGGCTTATAATTTGGCAACATAAGTGAGATTAACATGCGTTCATATTTAGCGGGTCTGATGTTGAGTTTTCGATATGTTGTCACAAGTACAAGTTATTGAGAGTAAACATTTATAATTATATTAGCTGCGCCCCGCGGTGTTAACCACTACATTTTTTCGGGATAAAAAGTAGCCTATGTGTTGATAGGGTGTCAGCTACGTCCCTATGAAATTTCATTAAAATCCATTCAGTAGTTTTTACGTGCAAGAGTAACAAACATCCATCCGTACTTACAAACTTTCGCGTTTGTAATATTAGTTGGGATTAATAATGATTTCTTCGACCAGTTTATATTCAATTCGACCTATAACTTTGTCTAATGTTAATTGTTTTATATTTTAGCGGATGACGTCGATTTATTAGGAGAGAAACCATGTAAAGTCGAAGGCTGGAATGAATTGGACTCCCTCGGCGAGCAACTGATAAAACAGTCTCTACCTGACCACATTAAAAGGCTCGAGAGTTTTAATAGGTACTTTATTATGTAGTCACAAGTGTTTCTTTGTTGACACAGTGTCTACTGCAATCAATAATAATCCTTTTGTTACACAATAATACAACTGCTTTATTTATTCCAGTAAAACAACAAAGAAAATACCAATGAACGCGCTAGCATCGCCCAAGCACGAACCTGCCCCGCCCTCTAAGGCACCACTCTTCGACTTGGATTTCTTTACTAAGAAACCAGAAGAACAACCTGCACCCACAGAGACGAAGCAAGTGAAGCCGCCGAGCCCCGATGACGTCATCGTCGATATCAGTACAAACACACCAAGCACTTCAAATGCACACAAAACAGAATCTCCCCTGAACAATATATTGGATCTGAGTGTTTCACTAGACAATGCCAAATACAAGGACACGTCCCCCACAGACAGTGTCGAATCTAATTCTAATGAGGAAAAGAGAGAGAAGACTAAAAGTGAAGTGAAACCTTTGACTGATATAGAGGTGTCCTTGTCTAACGTGACCCCCAGCGATGTGCCCCCACTGACCATATTCGAGGAGGAGAATGGTCTGACAGTGGTGTTGCACTTCTGCAAGGACAAGCCGAGGCCCGACGTGAACGTTATTGTGATATCGACGACCAGTAAAAATAAGAAACCTATTCTAGATTTTAGATTTCAGGGTGTGGTTCCTAAGGTACGCATTTTTCTATTGTTTGCAGTTGTGATATGCAAATATAGTGTCAGTCGCCTGTTATATACTTAAACGTTACTATTTTCATGCTGGTATAGCTTTACCTAACCATACATATTGAATAACATCTTGAACGTCACCGAGGATGATCAAACAATCCTTAGCCCTGGAGTCGAATCTCTTAGCCACTGCGCCAATCAGGTCGTCACGTAATGAGCATGTTGTGTTCCAGTACTGCAAGCTCCGCCTGCTGTCTCCGTCGGGCTCGAGCCTGCCGGCCTGCAACCCGTTCCTGCCGCCGCCGGCGCTGACGCAGGTGATGCTGCTGGCGCGGCCCGCCGCCCGCCCGCCCGCGCGCCTGCGCTTCGTGCTGTCCTACACCTGCGACGACGACGCCTGCTCCGAGATCGGTGACGTAGCGGAACTGCCACTCGATCTAATATAGAGACTATTTAATTCCGATTCAATTTATTTTAAGGCGTTTCATCTTTTCCCTCACATTCCTTTTACAACATAATTATTATGCTCTCTTATTCATAAACGCGGATCATACCGGTATTAACTAAACCCCGTATTAAGTCTATTGACATCTCTATTCTTTGACATGCAAACGACAGCGACGGGTATAATTTAATACTTGGTTGAAATTGTTATTTTTCTATGAATAAGGGGGATTACGTATAACAGCTTACTTAGTCCTACTCACAGCATAGATACTTTAGTTTAGTTACTTAAATCTGTTACTGGCAATGAAACTAATTCTATTATTATGAATGCCGAATGGCAAATTGTTGCAAAGCACTATAACAGTAGTCTTGTTACTACAAATACGTATATTTATATTAAAACGAGCACTAATAGTGTGCCTGCCGGCCTGCCCCACATGATACTGGATAAACCGTCTGTAATTGACGCAGAAACCACTAATGATAAGTACTAAAACTAAAGTCGGCCCTGTATACCCGACCGCGCAGGTTTAGTACGAAGCAAGGTTTGAGCTTATGTATTGGGACAAGTGTTTATAAACATGACAAGTGTAGCGCCGTTTTGGTAATAATACGCACATAGGACCACACTTTTAAAACATGTATGGACCACAATGATCTCCTTTCTAACCCCATTCAGTACAGTTTGTCCCGTCTATCTGTGTTTCGTCTGGCATCACAGCTTCTAAACAAATGGAACGATTATGATGCGGTTTTTATTTGTTTGAAAGCTGACGTGATGGAGATAGTTTTTAGCTATAATTTAAGTTCAGGGGTTAAATTTTAATTTTGTATTGGACAAATAATGCAAAGATAAAAATAATGAAAAGGTTCCCCTTATTTATTGATGCTGAATGCTTATCATTTACCGTGTTATGCTTCATACGCTCCGGTGAAATGTGTCAAGCATATCCCAACAACATAGTTGCATTAGAAGGAATAAGAAAACTAGAATTTTATTTTGGACTGAGTGAGATATAATTATTTTTTGTGTATGTAAGTAAATGTGTAATTGTTTTCTAGTCGAGATTTTGTTAATGAATTATATCAAAAGGCATTTATTTAACATTCCAATGTTTAATATTCTGATTGTATGTACTTAGGTCTCAAGATTTACAAGTTGTGATTATATAAATTAAAATCATAAGAGCTCCTACACACTAGATTAATTGACTCCGTATTGGTACGCTGGCAACCCTAGCTGCTTTACCTGCGACTGTGTGTAGGTCCGTTAGACTTAAGATTGAACATGTAATAAGATCTGTAATTATCACAGTATTATATAAGTATACATAATTATATAAATTAATGGATGCAGAAGTACTTACATTGGGTTTTATGTTGCATTTGAATGTACAATTACTGTTATAAGGAGATATTAGCTTGCTCCACAAAATTATACTTTGCTGTGCAATATACCAGCGGGATAAATGTTATTTTATTTTCAATATATGTATAGACAAAGTATTTACATTTTCGTTAGCTTTTTTACAAGTTAAAGTAAGCTTCAATGTGTATTATACTTTATTTTTCGTCGGCACTAAGATATTATTTATTATAAAAATAAAACTGCATTTATAAATAAAACGTGTTTATTTTCTTTATACAATATACACAATGGTTCATTTACATAGTAAATGCATCGAAAATTCTTACGACGATGGCAATTTAGTAACCTACAGTAATCCCTAATAACACTAATATGCAACAGACACAATGCATGGAGCCTCTATGGTAAGTGACTGTGTTTTATTTGATTTTATATGCCAATAAAAAAAAACGAACATAGCAAGTAAGTTAGCTTACAATTTACTCATAGAAGCACTGTACTTCCTACTAGATTTACTAGGAGTAGTATGTGAGTAGAGCCCAACTAATTTATAAAGTAACAGGTTGATTCTTTTCATCAGGCAAAAGAAATTCATTAATAAATGCTGTTTTGCCACATATAGTTAAACCTTGTTTTAATGCATTAAAGTTGTATTATCATACAAATTTGAACCATTTACTACATTTGTACTAGTGCTTTTTAGACAGTCCAAAAACACGAAAACTCAGTATGTCATCTTCCGGACGTGCCAGCATCAACCACATCACACATATTTACAAGTAATATACAAAAAGCATTAACATTATACTTATTTAGCTACATAACGTCCCAGGCGCGACCAGCCTATCAACATATCAGAACATAGAATACAAGTACTGTACAATTATTATTATTGTAAAAAAATAACCTAGTAAAAAGGAGAATGTACAATTTTCTTAACATTACTCGCATTCAACCTTAGCGGCAATACCGTAAGGTGCAATTTACACTGCCTGGTCCCTGAAGGCGAGCGCCGTAATGGCTTTCTGATGTCCGCAGTATTCCCGCTCTAGTGTGCCTTTCTCGACGTCCCAAAGCCGGGCGTAGCTATCTGACGAACCTGCAAAATAAGAATAACATGAAATACATACATCTTGTCTTATTTATATTGCCAGAATGATAATTGATTAACTTGTAACTATAGAAAATTGATATTTATACATAACATTTTAAAACTGTATAATATCACTAGCTGACCCGGGGTATGAAAAATAGATGTTGGCCGATTCTCAGATCTACTCAATATGCTCACAAAATTTCATGAGAATCGGTCAAGCCGTTTCGGTGGAGTACGGGAACGAACATTGTGACACGAGAATTTTATATATAAGATTTAGTACTATGTTTTGGGCTGCCATTCTGTACTCGTATCTTTTAAAATAGTAACGAACCACGCACGTAGTTTGGAAGTTTTGTAAGTGGTCATTTGTAACCTACAACAAAAATTTATCTTATGACTATGACTATTAGTGCATTAGAGAGTACTGACCGGTGAAGAGGTACCGCGAGTCGATGCTGAAGGCGGCGTCCCACACCCAGCGCTGCGTGTCGTTGCGCAGCTCGCGCAGCAGCGACCAGTCGCTCGTGCGCCACACCTTGGCCGAGCAGTCGCCCGACGTCGTCACCAACATGCTGCAGAGGGAAATGGCAAAGTCTAGCAACTATCCATATACACGATCAGCTATGTATATTTTTTCCCAAATCAACAACAATTCCTGGTTAAGTTAAAAAATGTGTTGGCCAATCCAGAAGATTTTAAAAATCTGGTAAGATCAGTAGGTACACAGCACAATGCTACAAACCATAAAATAAATCGGCACAGAAGGCCGGCTCTCGTTGACTTCGATTTTAAAATACGAATAATGATGAACGCAGCGCTACGGTTAGCAGTAGCGGCCCACACGAATACATTCCGTCGAAACATTATCTGCCATCTTATCTGTTTCAATGTTAACTTAATTATTCTTCTAGGCAAAAATAACCAAAAAGGTCAGGACACTATATTATTGACACTTGACTATAAAATAAATGCGTTACTAAAGAGCAGTAAGGACGTACGTGCTGTCGAGGCTGAACTTGCACCGCAGCGCGTACTTGGTGTGCGCGACGATGTGTTTGAGCGGCACGGGGTGCGGCGCGGAGTCCCCCAGTGACCACACGTAGCAGTTACCCTTGTTGTTCACGGCCGCCATCATCTTGCCCTCGGGGTCTATGGCTATGTCCTGGATTGATGCTTCCGCTTCTGGTATCTGGGTTAAGGAGTGGTAAGGTAAGAAGTATTATATCCTTGTTCCCTTGTCAATAACGTAATGAATAATAACTTTATATGTGTATTCCTAAAATCTGTATAACTCAATGCACCTAAAATATTTATTCATTTTCATAATAATTCAGGTCCATACCAACTGCTCATTCTGATCAGTGCTGAGGTCCCACATGTGTATGATGCCACTCTGGTCTCCCACCATGATCTGAGTCTGGTCGGGATGCAGCATCACTGCATTCACTGGTGCTTGAACTTGAAATATCTTGGTGCAGCGAAACTGTGGTGCTGCTCTGGACAATGGACAAAATGTTTATATGGTTTGACTGAATTGCACAAATAATACTAAAAAATAGCAAAGCTCTAAAATAAAGTTGAAAGTTTGTGACTGTGTGTGTTTGTATGTGTGTTACTTCTACACACTCAAACAACTGTAACAATTGTGATAAAATTTGGTATGGAGGTAGCTGACACCCCCCACGTAGGCTACTTTTCATCCTGAAAAATGTACTCAATCTCATGAAATCCTATCTCGGTAATCGGAAACAATGCACTAGAATAAACCGTTTGAACCCTAATTCCAGAATAGAAAAACAACACTCATCCACTTTCAGAGAAGTTAAAGTTGGTATTCCACAAGGTAGTGTATTAGGACCGTTATTATTTAATATATATATAAATGATTTACCGCAAATATCCCCCCAACCTAGCATATTGTTTGCAGATGACAGTACATTTATTTTTGCTAATAAGGATACAAGCTCACTTAAACTAGATATAAAAAATACTCTTAATAATATAATACAATGGTTGACTTCCAATAATTTAAAAATTAATCTAAACAAAACACACTTAATGACATTTAGGATTCGAAAACCAACAATTACTAACCTTAATGTTGACTATATGGGAACTAAAATTTCAGAAGTAGATACAACGAAATTTTTAGGACTGACGATAGATTGTAGCTTGAACTGGAAAGGTCATATTGATAACCTTTGCCAGAAACTGTACCAACAATCCTATGCCTTTCGCATGCTGTCAAGAGTAGCTAGTCAAGCAACGGTTCTTACGGCCTACCATGGATACGTGGGATCTATATTGAGATATGGTGTCCTCTTCTGGGGAAACTCAACTGATAAGCAACGTGTGTTTCTAGCACAGAAAAAGTGCGTGAGGAGTATGTGCAAAATAAATCAGACTGACAGCTGCAAGCCCCATTTTATAAATCTTAAAATCTTAACACTGCCTAGTCTATTTATTTGTGAGGTAATAAACTACATTAGGATTAATTTAAATATGTATGAGAATTACAAAAGTAAGCGTCAAACTCACAAAATCAACTGTCCTACGCATAGCACAATGATGTTCAATAAAAGTATATTCTGCATGGGACCACGAATTTATAATCACCTACCAAAGCACATACTGGAGATTAAGAATTATGACATATTTAAACGCAAAATTAAAGATATAATGCTAAACAAGGCCTATTATAGTGTTGATGAGTACCTACAGGATAAATCCATCTAGTAAAGAACTAAAGCATACCTACTCAATTATACTTAAATATGTACAATATTACTATTATTATGATATTAAAATCTATAATTTTGTATACATATATATCTAAGGATCTGTTGGATGGTTGAATATAATATTCGAAATACCATTATTGACATAAATTAATATTAACTTAAATGTAAGGTGACAATAGACTGACAAGTGTAGTGTCTTAGATTTTTCTGTTCAACATTATTAATTATTATTATTGTTACTTTCATTAATAAAATTGTATTTGACAATTCTAAATTGCATGCCGACAGGCGAAACATAGCGCACTTTTTTATGTATGCTTCATCATGTATTATGTACTTATTACCTATGTTTGCAATAAATTACTTTGACTTTGAAAAATGTACCAGGTGCAGGGTATGGATACATAGTACATAATGAATAGATATTGAAATGAACGACTGTTTAACATTCATATTATTATGTCTATGTGTGCATTATTACTATGACTCAAAGGTACCTCGGATCCCAAATCCTGGCAGTACAGTCCTCTCCACCCGTATACATCCACTGGTCATTTTTCTAAAACAAAAACAAAGTGAAATAAAAAATATCAAATACCAGCAAATTATTTATTTACAAGGTTATTTACACTCCTTAAAAATAAATATATACAAAAGTAAAATGAAACTAAAAATGATTATATTTTATTCTAAGCGCCGAAAGAAACTATTCTTTGATAAATAAAGATCATCATCATCAGCTTTTAAATGAATCACTGCTGGGCATAAACTTCCTCCCCTTAATGCCACTGATTCCTGTTTTGGGCCTTTTGCATCTAGGTCTTTCCCTGTACAGCAACAACACCATCAGTCCACCTTGCTGGATTTCTGCCAGGGGCTCTACAGGATAAATAAATATAGTAGATAAATAAACTTACTTGAAACCCAACTCTGGACACATTTTTGGTGATCCCTTCAAAGTTGACCACAGGGTCAGGGTTAGCACTGGCAAGGTCATACATGCGAATGTGCTGATATCCGCAGGCTGCCACCATCTGGCCTGTCGGAGATATCTCCAGCCCATTTACTTGCTGAACAAATAATACACACAATATAGATTCATACATGATATTTTATTAAATAAACTTTACAACATAGGTATCCAAGGAAAAAGTCATGATTGGTTTATCTCATATTTAAAAAACAGAGAACAAGTCGTAGAAATAGAACGCTACAATACACTAACACAACACATTGAAAAAATTAGATCCCAAAACATACCCGTTAACGCCTCGATACCACAGAGAAGTGTCATAGGATGCCTGCTGTTCTTAGTCTACATTAACGATCTCCCTAACCACAAAAAAGAAACATGCGTATTGTTTGCCGATGACGTCTCTATTCTAACATCATGTAACAATAACCAAAACTTAAACCAAACACTAACATCTATACTTGACACTACAACATTTTGGATGAACGAACACAACCTTGAAATTAACTTTAACAAGACAAAAATAATTACTTTCCACCCGCGACAAAAAAACCCCATAAATATAAATTTTGAATACAAAGGATCCAAATTAGAAATAGTTAATAAATTCACTCTTTTAGGCCTAGACATAGATACACACATAGACTGGAAACCACACATACAGAAATTAAAAACTAAGTTATCTAAATTTGCTTATGCCCTGAGAGAAATAAAGAAAACAACAGATCTCAAAACAGCAATAATAACATACTACGCGTACACGTTCGCTTGGCTTAAATATGGAATTATATTGTGGGGAAACAGTACAGACGCACCTTCACTATTTACAATACAGAAGAAACTAATAAGAATATTGACTAACATCGAAGACACCGACTCATGTAAACCACACTTCAAAGAACTAAACATCTTAACACTACCCTGCCTCTACATATTTGAAATTTGCAAATTTGTGAGAAAGTATCCACAATTCTACAGCAAAAGAAAAGACATTCAAACAAAAATCAAACTTAGACATGGAAATAGACTCATTTTACCAACTTCACGATTAAAAATGCACTCCTCTAGTGCGTTTGTTACATCTATTAAAATTTACAATAAACTACCTGAATTCATAAAAAACACAGAAACAAATAATATATTTACCAATAAATTAAAACGATTTCTCTTAGATAAAAGTTACTAC
Source organism: Abrostola triplasia (assembly GCA_946251915.1). Classification (NCBI taxonomy): domain Eukaryota; kingdom Metazoa; phylum Arthropoda; class Insecta; order Lepidoptera; family Noctuidae; genus Abrostola; species Abrostola triplasia. The sequence goes on along the minus strand of OX276432.1, from coordinate 3,629,645 downwards.
ACAATTGACGAATACTTCAAAGATAAATTCCAATTAGGGTAATAGGGACAATAAGAATAAACAAGTAGTACAAAATACATTTGTTTACCTCACTTACCGTGCAATATCTTTTATTACATAATATTTAGTTAATCTTAACTACAGCAATCTTAACTAAATATATAAAGAAAATAAATAATAACAATTAATACATAATTTAGAATACAACTATTAATAATGTATAAATATATGAATATTAATAAATAAAATAAATATAAATCTACACACAAATAATACCTACTTAGATATCTAAATATAAGATTATCTTCCTTTATTTCAATATATTATGTTTCTAAAAAGCGCTCTTCATCCTCTCCTCTAAAACTAACTTGCTGTGACCGACAGGGTCCATAATTGTTTCTTTTTAATATTACCTACCAGCCATTGTATACATTATGGGATGCAATAAAGTTATTGAGTATTGAGTATGTTATGTCGCCTAATACTAATGTAGAAAGGCAGAACTACTAGGTTAGTAGATAATATATCTTAGCTGAACCTGCTGAGAAATAGGTAACTGAACTCTAGGCAAGAACTATGGAAGTAAAGTCACAAAAAACAAAACTGACAGAATCAGGGTGTTGCATTGTACGCAGACAGACGCCGCTGTGAGCCTGCCACAGCTTAATGGTGTGGTCGTAGCCGCCCGTCACCAGAGCTACCGCCGACCCACTACCACTGCCGTCGCCCGCCATTCCTGCACCATCAACAGTCATCTTATTTTACTTTGAAGATATTCACAAAACTTACTAGGCAGTATAACCTATACCTTTTTATTCTAACGCAATTTATGTTTAGTATATAATAGCCTAATGCAAAACCAATCGAATTAAAATATATTGATATATTCGAATAAAACTCTTTTTGCTAATATCAATTAATAATATTGTTTATTTATTTAAAATAACTCCGGAACAAGCATTATTTTGACGCTTTGATAAATTGACAATGACAGTGGTAGATAAGAGGTAAACAAATTTCCGTTCTGTAAGCTGGCAATAATAATGGATAAACATTTGATTATTTATTTTCTTCTATAGTCTAAGAATATTATAACGATTAACAAATAATACAATATTCCATAAAAAAACAAAATGAACATATCTGATAAAATTAATTAACGAATGGCAATCATACCAAAACCCTCAAAATGCCGAACAAAGTAGGTAGAAACCAAACACTTTATCAGACATCTATCAGCATTAAAATTATTTTAAAACTTCTATCGCTCGTAGATTTGCAAAATCTTAATAAAAAATAATTCATTGTTATATCGATGCATCCTTAAATTAATCGTAAAGTATGTTTTACATGCCTAGCTAAATACTTTACTATCCAAACGCATTAGAAATTTTGCTGATAAAGCGAATAGCGCCATTTTTATCGACTGAGCACCGACGCTATGACGTAGCATCCCAAACTTGTCAATTAACTAGGGCAACGCTATGATTGGCTCGCTGGGGTACCTACTTGCTTTATGTTCGCTAATCAGCCATTTATTGATTAAAACTGCAAGGTTTTTAGATTCTGAAAACTTTATTATACGAATACTTGATCCTAGAACTGTGTTTGGTATTGATCAAACACGGTTTACAATGTTTATTGATTTCATTAGGTAGGCAAGAACATGAATAACACGCGACAGCCGATAACGAGGGAGACGCCTTAATTATCAAGTTGTTGACGTTGAAAGTGTTTTGGCATTCATTGTACTATGTATATTCAAATGCAATTTTCTGCATGATCCTAGTACCTAATATAATTAGGTAGTATAGGCTACCAACTTAAGTTACAGATAAAACACTCCCAACGTGGCACTTCACAACCTATGTTCGGTCATCCTTTGCCACGCGGTTACAACCTAATATCACGTGCTACATCTATTTGCCGCTATTTCCAGCTAAAGCATTGTCACGTCACGCATATTTGACATTGACCGTCGTATCACGGCTTGCGTCTATTGATCTCATAATTAAATTTAAAGTTTGCGTTAAGACGTGAAAAATAGAAAGAAGAAATTAGCAGCAAATAGGAAAGAATGAAAAGACAAAAGTGAAAAATAGAATATTTTATATGAAATTACTTTATTGAACATGTAAAATCCGTATTGACATGAGGAATGCTAATTCTCATTTACAAAATAACACAAATGTAAAATTTGAGAGACAAATCACATCGAAAACCTACCTATTAACTAACTAAAAATACAACATACACATCAATTTCCTAAGTGGGATCTTAGCTTAACGTTTGGTACCATATCAGCATTGAAATTTACAATGAGAAGAGGTAGGTTTAATTAACAATAAGCCGCCACATACGTTCATGAAATAGTCTCTAATTTTACATGTTGGTATAGTTTGACCAAAACTCCTATGTCCAAAATTAATGCACACAACTTATTAATACACAGTAAATTAAAAATATGGTATATTTAATCCGAAGCACAGCTTCAAATAAATATGTTATACAGCAAATCAGGTAATATTGCAGACATACTAGTTTTGATGAAACCAGTTGAGGTACACATCTTAAGTGAGCATCCAGTAGTCACAGCGAACTTAACGAGGGAGGGCTAACTGTACAATTCCCCGGTGTATACATGCTAACACTTAAACATTATTTTTTTTTGAGGCTTAGAAACCTAGACCCTAGCCAGCGGCAGAACTTTCCAAACTCTGCAATGTTCTCTTACATACATCTATCATTACTATTAATACTACAAAACATAAGTAGTAGATAAACAACACACTGAAACAATTAACAAATTTCATGTGTAGACCAAAATTGTTATAATGCATCAGAAACATGAGCCAAAAATTAATAAATTCAACTCAGTAAAATATCCATAAAAAAATGTGAAATGTCATACAGACTTTGGAAAGTCAGTCCCATTTTACTTTGTAATAAATTAAGTCCAAGTAAATTATTCAATATGAACAGTAATGTCTTATAGGTTGGGAGATCATTCGCTTTCTTCCTCCTCTTCCTCGCCCTCCTCATCTTCTGACTCTTCCTTCTTTTTCTTGGATTTCTAGAAGCATATTTCAGGTTAGTATTTGGTCAGAGAATCTAATGGAAATACCTGTATAACATTTTAATGCATTATTGATACTTACAGCGGGTGCAGCTTTCTTGCCCTTCTTCCCTCGCTTCTGTGCCTTCTTACCGCCACCCTCACCACCACCGCCGTTAGCGTTGTATGACTCTAGATCTTTTGCATACTGCTCCTTGGCTTTGGCGGCTTTCTCCTCCCATTCCTGGATAAAAATCATGTAAATTAGCTTAAATATGTAACGGCCAAAGGCAATAATTTAATCAATATGGGACCTAATAATACATACAGTCTTGTCCTTCATCGACTTCCAGATCTCTCCTCCCTTTTTAGCAATATCGGTGACTTTCATGCCGGGATTCTCGGACTTGATCTGTTCCCTTGCACTATTCAGCCACAGCATATAAGCTGACATAGGACGCTTAGGCTTGTCCGTCATTTTAACTTTTTTCCTGTAAGCAAACAAAGACATTTTTAGTCAAATCATGGAAAAAATCATGGCAACAGGTTATGAGGGCCATGCTTTGAAGAATCGGATGAGTAGCTAGCCTTCGCACTGCATATATGGCACAGTAGGGCGGCGTTTTGGCGGGAAACACGTTTAGGCGTCTTACACATAAAAAATAAGTAAACTAGTATTGATTTATCAAAAATCTACCTCAATACGATAAGAATTACTATTTAAAGTCATAAAACTATACAACTTTGAACAAAAATAGTTATCTCCCCATATAACGAGTTCACTGTCCTAGGCTTGGGTCGAAAGAGCCATTTTGTTTTCACGGATTGTGTTGAAAATACGCAATAACTAAAGATGACCTAATTACCAAATAATCCGATGACTATTTAACTATAACTTATGGAAGAACTGTTTCAGTACTTCAATAGTAAAGATCGGAGAAATTAATTATTGAAATAAGGCGTCCTTCCCATACCCACGCGTACTAAGGAAAGTACGACGATGCCTATAGCCATGTTTGAATGCGAATTCCAACGTGGAATGAAAATTATTTTACTGAATCCGGCCGTAAGAAACACGAATACACTTATTAAAACACTTAACTTTGATTGAAAAAATAATTGTGCTTACCTGAGGGCAAAAATTTTGAAATTATTTTTGAACTGGTGCACAACCAAACTATAGACGTAGAGAACCAGAAGAAAATGTATGGAGCTCGAGGCAAATGTTCCCAGAGCAAGCTAGCTTGGGGTCGACTCGCGTCGGTACAAAAGCGACATCTATGTTGAACGTGATTGGCCAGCAGATACGATGCTACCAACTGCAGCGCTACTACAAAGCATCGTGTACTACGTATATCCGTGACGTATCGATTGCTTTGACCATATGAATATGAACCTTAATTCCATGCGTTAAGAATTATTTTCCTTTTATCCCGTCGAGCTAGAACATTTGCTTCATAAATTTATTTCGTCGAATTTCAAGGAAAATAAGCATATAAATCGGTAGATTTTGACATTTTAGGTTCGTAAACCATACATAGAATATTTAACTCAAGTACATTTAATATACTTACAAAAGAAGTATATCAAAAAATGACCCAGTCCACTCAACACAAGACTCCTATCGAAATTAACTCGCGCCCTATTTTAAATGCCGCCAACGTTAATTTCGAAAACGTAAAAAGCGCGGTAAACGTTAGCGGGAAAGGGACGCCAATAAAACATAGCGCTTGAATGGCAGACGCGTTTGTTTACGATTTGATATTTCGTGGGAACCAGAGAAATAGTTTTTATTTCAAAGATATAAGGGTGTGGTATTCTTAGTTCTTAAGGTCATATACCTAAAATACATTCTTGAACACGATGGCAATGAACAACATGTTTTCGGAGCCATTGGAAGTTACAGAGATGAAACTGTCAGAAATATTTGAGATATTTAGGAGATAGTACCTAACTACTTTTGTGAACTTAACTGCGTCTAAGCAGTACTAAGCATACGTAAACAACGGGTTTGTTTAGTACCTAATGGGTTGGTACTGAGGTTAGGATTAGATTTACTTATGAATCCCTATAACTAATATAGGGAACCAATTGTCAAGTAGTTACTGCCTACCCATTTATGAGTTAATTCTAGTTTATCTCAGACAGATTAAATCGATTTCAAACATTGTCGCCAAAGGGCACTGTTTCTCTAAATTATACAAACCTGGGTGCTATTTGTGTTTGCTTTATTAAACCGCTGATCGAATGCCCTGTTCTGAAACCTATATTCTCAGATTACAGGTACTTATATAATAAGTATAATAATAGGTACCTTCTTAGTTACCTTATTATACCTACTTTGTATGTTCTAAATTATACGTACGCACTAGATTAATTTTATTAATGAACAGTTGGGTTAAGGCAGGGGATGTTGAATGCAGATGTAATATTTATCTGCTTACAATCTATGCGTAAGCGTGAATCTTATGATGCATATTCTGAAATAAGGACTTTGATAGACCAACTAATTAGTGAATTATTTTCCAATTCTTGTGCTGTGTTATTATGAGGATAGGACGGTCAGTCAACAGTTATTTTTTGATCAGGACTTATACTTACCTGCTACCTGGCGTTGTAAGAACATGCTAGCTGCCATACATTTCAGATTATGCCTTTGGGCTTAGATTAGATCTTATTAGATGATAATTATATCATTATCAGAGTCTTATAACCTATTATGAAAAATAAATAATATACCTAGACTGCCAACTCGAAATACAGAACAAACTGCCAATTATAATTATGTTGTCTTGAAAAGTTATTGCGTTCGGATTCCTACCTATGTATCAGTACGTGGTGATTTAGTATTTAGGTAGTAAATAAGACTACCCCTGCATATTAGGTACGTAAAATGATAAATATAATACTTTGAAGAGGGAAACACTGGTAGGTTCGCTCTTCTGAGTCTATAGTTTTTAATAATGAGTGAAGGCAGTTTTCTTCGAAAGAAGGACGCTGTCTTCATCACGCTGGCTAAAGTCTCAGTGACGGGTTGACGACCGCAGCGCCAGTTCTTTCCTCGTCTTGCGTATTGGTGACGCTGGCATGGTGTATTTACAAATATTTATCCAACTTTTACAACGCGCAACGGCTACAACTAAAACATTCTTATACACACCGATTGTAATTCTAGATTCAAGACATTGGTGGTTTAAAATTGCTTTTGTTTGAAATACGACTACTGCAGAACAATTGCTTACATTAGTTATTTGGTACATTGCAAAGACTACTAACTCTACGTAGGTATGTAATATAGGTACTTACCTAACAATAATATGGCACGCGTAACGATAGCGACTATATTTTTGATGTTAGAAGGAAACTAAAGGATTAAGAGAATTAGTATTAGGAATATAATCAGTACCTACCCTTTAAATAGGTCGGTAACCAATAATTAAGCTATAAAAACGTTATAGAAAGGTTAGCATTATTAGATAGGAAAATACGTTAAAATATTGATCGATGTCAATAGGAAATGCATATCTATAGCCTTCTTTTGTTAATAGGCTTAGTTAAAATGTATTGTGACGTCATTATCAACTAAATAACACGGAAGAACGGAAACATAATATGGCCCCTCTGTAACCTGCAGTTTAGTATTCAATACGGATCAGGTTTAACTGGTTTTGCGCCGCCACGCGACGCTCATGTTGTAGAACGCGGCACACCATGCCATGCGCTGTCCATTATTATTACTTACCTTTAATAAAAATGCATTAAGTATTTCCATTTTTAAACTCGCTTGACTTGAGTCGTGCAGCAGATAGTTACTGTTATAAGTCAGTTATTTTACATTTCTGATGTTCCGTTTGTACTATTGATAGGGGACGGAGCTTATAAAGGCGGATCGTGCATCAACAAATTCAATATAAGCTAAGCAACCCTATTAATAGATATTGTCATGACATGAGAACATTTTTTTAGATCCAAGCATCGTTCTCACGAAGTAACGACCGTTAAAAGGTCCTTATAATTCATATTCCTTCTTTGTTCGTAGAATTGTAGCAATGTTGTAGACTTTATTATACAAACAGATAGGTGCCGGTAATCTTTACCGGACTGGTACCGTTATCAGAATCGTGATAAACAAAATAGAGAAACAACGCCAGCGTTCGATTAACTTCGCAAAGCAATGACGAAGGAATTGGGTCTCTACATTTAATCTTACTTTTAAAACTTTGAGTCTATGTAAACGCTTCTTATAATCCGAGATATTTCGTTATTGAATATTACGTAAAACGGGGTGAATTAGAACTGATTTTAACATTAAATAATTACAGTTAGTTGTGAAAAAGAACTTTAGATTCTTCTTTATAATCTAAATTTAAAGTGTAGGGTCCTTAATGGTAACAATCTATAACTAGAATCAGTTACAATTTTGTCTCTATTCACCCAGTTTTACTGTTCTATGTTAATTGAATACTTACCGTGTAAGTGCCTAATGTAAATTTAGGAAGTTTTGGACTTGAAAATCTCATTTCGCTATTATTTAGGTTGATACACTTGTTACCACGTAATGAGAATGTAGTCGGCTCTATTTAAATAAATAACATTTTACTGTACATACAGTATTAAAAAAAGCAATTGACGTTAAAGTTGGAAGTTTCTAGCCTTACGCAGCTCTGCTGCTGCAGTCTAGCGCTACATATCCGTTGCCTAGTTTATCATACAGCAGATGCAAGAAACAATTTAGCCAACCGTCTTATTATTAATTGCGGAATATACCCTAACCTACCGCAAAGCGCGCCTTATTACTCTTCTTTGGAACAACCCTGTCGACACAAAAGGCCCTACATAAAAAAGCGGGCGACAAACGGGACGCTTGATGTTTCGACGCGGGCTCGGTACTGGTACTTTAGAAGGGCGCATTTTTGTTACTTTTTATATGGCTCGCCGAGGGGATCCGAGGTACCTAGCTAGTCAATCGATATTTCTTGTTAGTTGTAACGGTTTTAATATTTTGTTAACAATTTACTGAGAAGTTGTTACTTAGATGCTTAGTTACTTACTTTCATATTTTTTACCAGCTCCGTCCCTAGTTATTTTACTATCTATTGTACTTATTTTGACTTAGGGTTCTGGTTATAAAACTATGGAACGTTTTCAAATCCATTTTAGTTGTTACATGTATAATTTAATTTCGGCAAAAGTAGAATAGTAGCTAGATAACTTATAAAACGCGGGAACCAAGAGTTAGATTACAGCATGATAACCACTTTATCACAGTTATTTGGAAATATAGGGTGCATTATGGGGAATCAATTTAGGTATCAGCCTAATATAGGATAGATAATTAGATACAAGTTACTATGGGCGGTTATCTATGAACAAATAGTTACAAATGGCGGATTCCTACTAGTCAGTTACACTGAGAGGATAAAGTGCAGCAATTACATTGTTTTTGGTAATGACCCAATAATATGCGATGACATAGTTAAAACAATTAGAAGGAAAAGTTAATATAATATATTATATCCAAGGTTAATAATATACTAATAATATCAACTTGTGACTGTCGAACTGCTGGTAAAACGCGTCTTCCCATACAAAGAAGGAATTAAGTTTATTTAATATAAATATTAAAGAAAACACAAAAGAAAAATATAATCTTATAATCAAATACAGTAACATTACATCTACTGGGGCTTCCAATGTTCACGTAACAAACAATAAGATTGAAACAATTACAAATTTACTGATCTTAGCAAATATATTTACATGTTTATCCATCAAGGATTCATTCATATCTTTACACAAAATACACAATTACTTTGCATTAAACCAATAGCTGAATGGGAATATAATACATTAATATCACATAACCTTATGTTCCCCACAATTCAAGGAACAAATACAAGGCGGGACAAAGTGACAGGTAATCTGCGCAACCGCATTATAGATCACACAGCATGAGTTAAAACATGCGTCCGAATAGATTTCAGACAAGAAAAAGAACGCAAATATTGTGAACATAACATTCTAGAGAAGATGCAAACTGGATTGCATCTTATCCTACACACATAAGTAACATAATGGATTGACGAGAAAAATAGCGACGTATTAATCAGTCATTGGTTAAGGGTTCTTTTAGATTGGCTGGTGACAGTCCTACTACCGTCAAACCTTTCATACAAATAAACAAACGGACGTCTATTATTTGTATTATCCGTAAGACAGTGTGATCTCTAGCCAATGAAAAAGCGCCCTAAGATTCGTAAATTTAAACAGGACTTGTGTATTCCAATATTTAATCGCTCCCGCTTCCGCTGTCATCTCCTGAACCTCCCGAAGATGCTTCCGCTTCGGATGAGGAACTTTTTGCTTTCTCCTTCTTTGATTCCTTACTCTGTAAAAGAAGGTGCTATATAATACTCCGTCGTATGAAACGCTGTGGAATATATCATTGCTAATAACGTGATACGATGATACAATGATGGCGTACTTATTTGCCGTTTGCATGACTTTAATTTCTACTATATTTTTTTTAATCATCTAATTACATACATAGCTTTGACTTTACCTTTGAAAATAACAACTGACTTCATTTGTAGTATAAAACAAAAACAATTCTTAACAAAGTGATAACACCAATCGAGAGAGTTATTGTATAATTTAAAAATATATTTATTTGATGTCGTTTATTAAATATTTCTATTTCCCCGTTTCATTTCTCAGATCTCAACGAAACAACGAGAACAATGGAAGAATTCTCATCCAATAAAAAAATAATGATCCAAGTCTGTTCACGATTCGCCAAGATGGCAGAACGTAAAAACCTCCTTTCTGAAGTCGGTTATAAATAAAATGAGTACTATTATTTAACTGGTAGGAGTAATTACTCAGTGCTGTGTGTGGTTGATAAAAATCTACGCTTACTATTAGGATCACTTGTGCGTGACCACGGTAGCACGTTCGTAGTGCCATGGATGAGTTAAGTTTGTTTATTACCGAATGTTGATTATATACACTGCAATAGTAGATATTTGAATATTACTGGCACTAATTGAATATATTAGTTGAAATTAGAAGGCGTTAAAGTAAAGCGTAAAGGCTTATCAATGTTAAATGCCTCATCCATTACTTCAAATATACTTTATGATATTATTTAAATTGCTAAGTTACCCCATACAGGTTTATTTCCTGCATTATAATATATTGCCGGTTATAAAAATACTGGGGTACAATCAATTTGTTTTTCAACTAGTATTCTCAAAATTCTTTGAGGAAACTACAATGTTAGTAAATAGTTTGTCATTAAGCTTAAACAATAACAGTAAACAATTGTTGTATAAATCAGTTCTAATTGTAAATCCTGATACAGTGTATAATTAATTCAGGTAAGGAAACTTTCACTCGATTTCAATTATTTAAAATCAAATTGTTATATAAATGTTAAGTCAGTTGAATCATCTTAGGGGCGTTATTTTTTACTAATTTGAAAAAATCTCAAAGTCCTCGCTACATACCGCCCCTAAGGCTACACTCCAACCAAATGTTTTAATGTGTTAGACTCGTATCATGTTATGTTTTTTATAGCTTTCAAGTACATTATTAATTAATTAGTGTACTGGGCATGTACAGGTTGCAATTAGAAAGAGTTCACGAGGAAATTCGAGACGAACCCCCTAGCCGGTCTCCACCGTTGCCATCCTAGTTGCCTAACCAATCTCAATACCATGATCCATGGCACAACCCGTGCCTCACGAGTGCCACGAGTTTTCTCACGTAAACTTTCTAGCGACTACGTAAAAGATTTGTAAAAAAATACTGTGATTCCTTATGTAACTGCTAACTGTAACTCAACGCAGTACAGTTTGTCATTCAATTATTTTACGTGGTCGGTAGCAGGATTACGTAAAAATACTCTTGGTTGAGGTTCTGTGAGCCAGAAGTATACTTACGTCTTTGCCATCCTTCTTCTTCTTATCCTTCTTCTCCTTGTCAGAATCCGAGGAGCTGTCATCGTCTTCGATGTACTCCTTGCTGGTAAACTTGCCCCCGGAGCCGGCCCCGCTGTTGTTCTTCGCCTTCTTGCTCGCTGCTGCTGACGGCGCCTTGGTCTTCTTCTCTGCCGCCTTTCGATCTTTCTCCGCCTGTTTCTTCTTTTGTTTGAACTCGTCTGCTGCACCGCTGTCCTTGTATTTCTTCATGGCTATGTTGTATTCTTCTTTGGATTTGCCGGCCTTTTCTTCCCATTCCTGTTAAATCAAAAGTGAAGTTAGAAATATTACATGAGTTCAAATTGTATACAATGTTAAAACTCTTAAATACACCCAATGACGTGCCATAATAAATTCAATATTTTTGAAACTAATTATTGCTACTTCTAAGCACGTTTTACAAGTCAAAAAGGCATACATTTCAGAAGGCAACAGCATTAATCAGCAATATTTTCTTTAATGGTATTGTATTTATTTACTCCTCCCAAACAATATTACCAAGGCATTAGTGACTGACTTTCTATTTAATATATACAGGATTAATATTATACTACATGGTACATACAGATTTGTCCTTCAGCTCTCTCCACAGCTCTCCACCCTTCTTGGCGATCTCCGTGACCTTGATGCCGGGGTTCTCCTCCACGATGCTCTTGCGGTTCTCGTTGAGCCACAACATGAAGGCAGTGGCGGGTCGCTTCGGTGCGTTCACGTCCTTCTCACGTTTCTTTGTCTTTTCTTTGCGCTTGCGCGGGGTTTCGGACTGAAATGTATGAGGATAAATGTAATCTAAATAATAGTATGTGAATAAATGTTACTGATCCAAAGAGTGCTATGGCAGGGGTATTAAAGGAAATTACCGCCATTTAACATAGCTAAGGTGTGGATAGCCATTCCCATATAAGACACAGTTACGGAACACTCTCGTGAATTATTATATTCTAGTTAGATATTATTTTCTTTTAAATAAATAAGATTTTGTTATAATATAATCATATTTGTAGCAGGGCATTTAGTTTTCTAATGGTAAAAGTATAAGAATCCAATTAGCGATGCAAGGCTGGGCTTAGTGTAGGGGTCGGTCGTTGCATCCTGTGTAACCATTCAGGGGTGACCACAACATACAAAGAACAATGGACCTGAACGTTTAATTATGTGTAGGTACTTACAATTGTGATGGCTTTCTTGGGTTTCTTTTCTTTCTTCTTTTCCTTTTTGCTATCATCAGACGCGCCTGACGCGTCGGAATCTTCAGACGACGATGGATTGGTGTCATACCTGAATTGAAAAAAATATATTTTGTTAAATATAACAGTACCAAGGAAGATTTTTACATAACACCATGACTGAATGGAACATCCTCGATGACTGAATGAATGAATGATCTAATGAAGAATAGAACTAACTCTTCAGCCACATCGCTCTGGTTGGCCTTGTCGGGGTTGAAGTCCTCGTCGGTGCTCTCGTCGGAGTCGGAGTCCCCGGAGTCGCGCTCCTTGGCCTCGGCCTTCACCCGCTCGAGGTACGCGTCCGGCTCCTTCTCCGTGTCAGAGTCGCCGAAGTCATCGTCGTATAGCGCCTTGTCCTGTGGAATACGGATATGTTGGTCAATACGCGATTTAAGCAACGTACTACTACTACCTACTTAAATGCTCAGGAAGATTAATAGATTCCTCATCTATCTCTACTTGTCTAGCAAAACGCTTAACGAATAGAAATTAAATAGAATGATAAATGTATGGGGATGACATAATATTTCTACTATATTATCGTTGACGTCAAACTCATACATTCATTCTATTCGTCAAGCCTTTGCTACTTATCTAGAGGCACTGATGTCTTGTAAACGAGTTGTAAGTGTTATCGAAACCTGTGTGGGGCTCAATTAATGTCAATAACCTCACCGCCTATTTACAAGGGCTTCCTATGTATTTGTAATGATTAATTTTTTATAAGAAGACTTTTTAACACAGTCAGACTAATAAGACCTATTTATACGAGTAATTCGTATTCGCCGTGAGAATTTACTGTTACAATAGCAAGCCTGTATGGGAGTGTAAAAGTTCCAGTCTGTTAGTCACGTGCATAGTCACAAGTATTTAGATGTATCGATATTGATGGAGAAAGCTTGACCCATGACTGCTCCTATAGTAAATTTGAATAATAATAGATATGTTCAACTTACATTCTTGCCAGTGTTCTTGACATGCAGCTTCTTAGAGGTAATATAGTCGAATAGCTTATCGTATTCGCCCTTCTCAATACTGCTGAACGTATGAATACTGCCCGACTTTAATTCGATTTCAAAGTCGAAGGATCTGTTAAAAAAATTATTGATTGATTTAGTATTTATAAAATCATTTAGATTTTATTTCTGTACATGGGTTTTACAAAAACGTATTTGTAATTTACTACCTCTGAGATCCGAATACCGAAACAAACTCCTCATAAAGGTTTTCTGCTAAGAGTTTTTTTGTTTAGGAGTGGTTTAAGGTAGCATATAACGTACTCTTACTTGAATATGATCCTTTTCTTTCCAATAAGGGAAATTGATATGAGTACAGTGTTCGCGTCTAACTCAAATTTTATGTCTAATTTCCATATTAGTTTTATACAACATGTAATTAGAAATATTGTTTTTTAGTATTTATAACTATATCGTATAAGAACTGTTATAAAGATTAGAGTTGAGTCTATATTAAAATTATGTATGCGAGAGCTGATTATTAGACTTTCTTTTTGCAATTGGTTGATGGTTCTACAGGTAAAGTTGTTTAGGTGGATGATGTAATAAATTAAGTCAGCTTATCTGGCACACCTGAGTGATTTTTCAACAGTGTGTATAGTCATGTCAGAGGCCCACAGGCGGGTTTAAACTCTGACACCAGGTTGTTCATCAACTATACGATAAGAGGAAGTGAAGCCGAAGCAATCCGTCCTAAGTATCTAAGTATACATACTTAGTAGACGAGGCGCCTCCTCTGGCGAAGTTGACCGAAGCGATCTCCTCGAAGCGGATGTGCACGGGCGGCTTGTGCACGTAGATGAAGCCCTTCTCCAGTGGGTACAGGTAGCCGGCCGCCGCCTTGTATGAGCACGCGATTGCAGGCGTCTTGTGGTGACTGCGAGGTTACATCATATTAATATTTTATTATAGGCGTATTTATTTATATCGCACCTATAACATATCGTCATATGTGATATGATATTTGTATGGCATATTAAACAAAATGGAACTGAAACTGCGCTGTTGGTTGGAGTAAAAGTTATGCTGCAAGAAATACATACATAAAGTCACGCCTGTTTCCCTGAGGGGAAGGTAGAGACCATGGATTTCCATTTGCAAGAAATATTTATACATAAAAGGTTTTAATGTATAAATATTAGTGAGGAGTACTCTTAAGCGACGAGCGTGTATGAGGAATGTCATGCGTGTGAATAAAGCGAAAGAAGTATGCCAGGATTGTAGCAAATGGAAATCCGTGCTCTCTGCATACCCCTCAGGGAAACAGGCGTGAATTTATGTATGTATGTAAAAGCTTTTAATGAAATAAATGATAAGAGTTGACGTATTACCCTAAAAAATCTCCAGGGCCCGTCACTCTTCGATTGATGATGACCTTCATAATTTTAGCTAGGACTTCATATGTCGAGCCTGACAACTCCTTTGTTATCTTGCCTTCGTATTTTTCTTTTAATTCTTCTCTGTAACATAAAAACCTTTATTGTATATGTGACGTCCAGTGCATAAGTTCTAGGCATTGATATAATGACTCCCCATTAATTAATATGGTAATAAACATATGGCCTACAAGATGTATTCAGGCACTAGGTGCCTGGAAATATTTAGGTCTGATATATGTGATACACCATTACCTAAAACAACCAATAAGAATCTTATTAGTCGTATGGCTACAGACGTCCGGCTGCAAAGTTACAACCTGATAAAATCATACATTTTCAGAATATTTTATCGTATAGCAATACAGGATATGGAAGTCCTACACAAAAAAAATCTAATCACAATTAGTAATAAAGTCTTAACTCCTACTTACTCTGTGAACGGGAGCTCTAGACTGGTCTCCTCTTCAATACCAAAGAGTAGTACCAGGTAATGGTACCGGGTCTGACCCTGCTTGATGGGCGGGTCCAGAGACACCACGAAGAACATCTGCCGCGTGTCCTTGTGAGGCAGCAGGAACAGACGGAGCACCGTGGACATTGGGATCTTGTAGTCGAAGGTCTTACCGTGGAGCTGGAAGAACGTCTGGAACACCTTGATGTCGTAACGACCACTGTGAATTTGAATACATTATCAATTTAATAATATTATGGGTTTATATACACATACATACAAAGGTAAATAACCTTTGTGATATTTTGGGTAATTGAACAAAAAACTGACGCCAAATTGACGAGTAACTATCTTTCTAAGTTACAAGGCAGTGCATAAGCATTTTGGGCCATTGAACATGAACTTCGCCCCAAAATTTCGCCAAAAGACAACCGGTATTGACTGGGTAGCGAAAACGGGAGAGCGGGCCTTGACGCGTACCCTGGGGTAGACCTACGTCTAGCAGTAGACTGCAGTAGGCTGAAGTGATGTGATGCTTTTAAATATTGACATATTCCATGATTATTACAATAAAACGCCAACAAACCGAGGTGTAAGACACTGTAGCTCTCTAAAGATGGCGATCGCGTCACCGGAGACGGATATGACGCTGGCTTTGTTCATGACTTGCTGGTGGAATGCCTCTACTGCGTCCATGTCGCCTCCTACCTCGCTGGTCGGGATGTGGAAGCGCATCTCCATCAACGACACTGGTGTGTCGTCATTCTGTAGAAAATCAATTAATGTAGCTTTAGAGCAATGTTTATCTTATTTATTGTAGGTTAAAGTTCAGTTTCGAGATTTGCGACGAGTCGTAGCTGGACGCGTCGCTCGCTTTCCACCTTAATGCAGTGCTATAGTGTTTGCAACCAAAAGAATTGAAGTTAACCTCTAAAATGTTAATGATCTTAGAGCTTGTTGACCACTGTTTGCTATGCCAATAGCAAACTAGTTGTGCCAATATATTTATTTAGACCTCTAGTACCTTGACAAAATATATGAAACCGGCCAAGTGCGAATTCGCGCACGAAGACAAAAATGAAGTTTTTTTTTATGGGAGCCCCCTTAAATATTTTTTATTTTAGAATCTGCCATTATAGCGGCAACAGAAATACATCTTTTGTGAAAATTTCAACTGTCTATCTAAGGAGGACAGATGGAGAGCGGAGTCTTAGTAATAGGGTCCTGTTTTACCCTTAGAGTATGAAACCCTAAAAAATTTAGTAAAATTAAAGAAATTCAGCCCTTTACTTGTATCATATGACCTTTCCCTCTCAGGAGCTTATGGCTTGAGGAATGTTAAATTGCAGCAGAAAGATTAATTTAATTTAAGTCATAGAACAACAATAATTTTAGCAACAAATTAAAATAAACAGAATAATTGTTGCAGTTAATTTCAATTGTTTTATCATACATTTTTATTTAAAGAAGGGAAACAATAGTAGAGCTAATAATTATTATAATAGTGAAAAGTATTATAAAAACACAACTTTAAATATTAGTTATAACACCGCAAGATAAAGTAAAGCATAGTACCATTTCACAATGTTATGTAAATTATCTTCCTTGGATTGTTATTACAGAATTAACAAAAATAGTAGGTAATTTTTTTAATTCTAAGTAGAAGGCTATGGTTGTTTTTTTTTAAACAAGCTGGTTTCCTCGCAACCATGATCAATTTACTTCGGTTGGTAACATTAAGGTTAGTAAATAAAGTATTTTAATGATAGAAGCACTGAGAGCCGAGTGGTAGACTCAGAGACCCCTAGACTGCCAAGTCGAAGCATGCAAGTTCAAACCCTAGCACACCCAGTCTTTTTGAATTTTTGTGTATTATAAATTAATCATCAGTCGTTAAACACAGTGAAGGAAAACATTGTGAGGAAATCGGCATACCTAAGAGATTTTTTAACAGTTTGTAAAACAATGTCAGAGGCCTACAGGCGGTTTCAACTCTGACATCAGGTTTTTCATCAACCATTTCACCATCAGATAAGAAAAGAGAGTATGTTAATTTCCACTGAGTAGGCACAAAAAAATCACAATCAATGTGTACCATATGGACATGTACGCACATACACTGGACAGTCAAAGGATTAATAATAATTTAAGCAAGAATAAAACCCAAATAATATTTTTATTAAGTTCAGTATTCTTCAAAAGTATATTTACCTGATGAAATTCTAATGTAACCTCATTCTTTCCAGTATTACATTGTGATACATAGTGAAGAGGGATCTCAAAAGCTGTGTTAGATCCAACATTGAAGCTCAACACTGCCCCATTAAACTTAGCTGTCCCCCAATTCCACCCTTTCAAGGATAGTTCTTTCTCCAACATGTCTTTGTTGTAGTTTGTCTTGAAGAACTTAGCTACTTTCTCTTGTTCCTGGAAATATACAAGTTATGGTACTATGAAGTTATTACTATAAATAACAAAAACTTCTTAGACTCAATTCAATACACTTCCAATTGATTGATATTCATGATGTCATCACTGCTACAACTTAAGAAAATACAGTGAGCAAGAAAAAAAGGAATATCAAATGAGTTATTGGCCTGTAGGCTAAGCTATAAAATTTATACATTAATAGGTATGAATTACCCCATCTTTGAAGCCACCATATCTATGTAGAGTTCCGTTTTTCAGGAACACTCGCAGTCCCCATGAACCTATAAACTTTTGGAAGTTAACCAGTTCTATCTCATTAGCTGGTATCTGTTCCACTTTACCGGTCTTGCTGTTTTTAAACACTATATTCTGGTCAGTCATCTTCAATCTCCCAGGAACCTGGAATTATAATTCATTACAATACATGTTTAGGAATAAAATTACAGAGCAACAACATAAAAAAAAATAGTTATTGTACCATTGCGCCTTTTATTTCTGCCTGCACGTCATTGTATTCGAGGAACTCCATATTGAAGTCTTTAAAGGTCACTTGTAATTATAACAATTGTAATAAATGTACTAAAATGTGCTTTTAAAGTCTGCAAATTCCACGCGCTAGCCGTTGTATAGAAAAATCAGCGGCATGAACGAACGATCAACGCAACGAATCAACAAAATTGACGTTAGAATGACAGTCTGGAAAAGTGGCCAATTTAAAAATGTACCCTTAATTAGACAAAGCTTTCAAAGTCGTACAACTTGTCTATATTTGCAGTCTTAAAAAACGTATAAAATATTTGTATTAATGTACTACGAACGGTAGATATAGGAATTGTCGCAAGACTTTAACAATAATGTCTGGTAACAATGAGGTAGATATTTACATTCCTAATCTTTGCAAACGCAACAGTAACGTCATCTTGACAATCACATTTCATTCATTCATCAATCATTCACATACTTCATTCAATAATCATTTTTTACAGGCCGACGAGTGGACGTATTTAATGTTGTGTATTTTGAAACTATATTTACGTTACTTTTTTGGATAAATTACAGTTTCTACAAGCTATATATAAAATTAAGAAATTAATACCACTTATGTTTTAATACATAACTGTGTACACCCAGTGACTGAAGCATAAATAAGTACGCCCTCATTTAAAAATTAAATCGTGTCGTGTTTGTACTCAGTACCTCCGGTAGTTACTATTTTTTAGTAGCTGTGTTTCGCATGTGTGTGATACTGTAACTTATGGCGTCGCTATCCTTGCCGCGAGTCCTGCAGCTGAAGAAGAACAGCTTGGACGCTGAACGTGAACAATTCGAGAAGTTTCAGGTAACTAACTGACCTTTTAAACTTGCAGCTTTTTGACCTTGCATAATTTCCTGCTGTTTTTATATCATGCTTGGACTTCAAAGTGGGACGTTTCGCATATGGTAACTTGTATTATGGGATACTTAACAGATAGGTACTTAATAAAAGTTATTTGTTATTTATGTAGGTACTTATTGTTGTTTTGTTTATTGACAACAACCAAAATAGGAATACATGTACAGGTGTATTTCTGGTGTTATGCTTATTTTATGTTATAAACCAATATTTATCTTCCTATTTCTAATTGTGTCGGAACATCTACAACTCAAGCAATTCCCCATTTATTTGATCATGAAAGTTTGTGGTCAACTGTTTCAATAAGGTCCCCCTATGGTACAGGTATTCGAGTCCTTATGTGGGGAGTAATTATGTTGCTAAGTGCAATTACATTTAATTTAATAAATAGATTATTTTTTATTATGCACTTTGAAGTTGATTTTCTAAGAAGTTTTCAGAAAATTTTGATGCAATATATTGTCCTTTAAAGTATAGGTATATGAAGTGTAGTTATTTGGAAAATATTATTCGCCAAACTAATTCATAACTTCTAATCTGAGTTAAAACTGTCAGTAAGTTATGGCAAGGAAATACATCTATAGCATTACTAAATTATATACATGACAGAAAGTAATAATATATTTTTTAAAGTTTATACAACCTCCTTTGATTAAACACTGGTTATCAATCCAAATTCAATTAAATTTACATTAAAGTAATTTTACAAATAAAGGAGATCTAAACATATAATTAAAGTCTCAGTTCTCAGAATATGAATTAATTTATGGGGATAATAAAGTTTTTTTTACTAAGTTTATCCTTATATACTAGGTGCTTTAATCATAGTTAAGGAAATGTTAATGCACCAGCAATTACTTTCAATTATTCAAGTCATATTTTAAAATATTTGTATCATAGTTTTCTGTCTCAGGCAGAATTTATTTAACTATTGCATTATTTAAAAATTTATTTTATTTAAAAATAATAAATATAGAACAGACTAGGGACAGTCATATACCTATAATAAAAAAACGATGTCTTAACAAATTATTTCATTAGATATCTATATACCTATAAAAAACGATGACTTAACAATCAAATTATTTCATTAGAGATCTAAGTATAGTATTTTGTTTTTATTTTATTAAGATTTTACTAACACAATATGGATCAATGGTCTGAAATAAATAAATTATTATATTATATTATTATTATTTAGCCAGATAAATATATTGTAATAAAACCTAATATAAACTCATTGGAACAAGAGAGCAACAGTATTTGTGTTGGCCAAGCATATCATTTAAGAGAACTGTGCCATATTTATCAAGGATTATCATGAAACGCGGACATACCAAATTGGAGGGAAATTGTCAGTTGTGGTTGCGCCACAGTGGCGGATACGCGGCGACACGCTCGTTGCAACTGTGTCGGTTACGTCACGGCCGCGCCACTTGTGTATACAAACACTGACATAACTTAGCATATGAATGTTAACATATCGTAGCATCTATCTCTTTGTCTATGCCACATTGTAACCTCGTCTAATCACTGCCAGACTTGTTCCATCAATGTTTCCGGCGTACGACGGGCCTTATCTGTCATGTCATTAATGAATTAATTAACACTGCACTATCCATATGTGCTAGACATGAAGCAAAGCTATCAGATTTTTAAAGGACGCATACACGATCACACAATATAATCTATTCATGCTGTTGGCGCCAGACGGGTGCTCGGAACCTACGTACAATTTTGCGTAAATAATTAATTAATCTGGGCGCAAATATAACGTACAACCATCACAAACATGAGTATTAAGATGAATTAAAGAGAGGTCAATGGATTTGAGGCAACACTGATACCAACAGCCCAATTTTATTACTTTATTATTCCCATTGCCCAAGTTTAAGTATACAAAAGGCTAGTATTTACTATTAGTAATACCTACTCCTCATACATGGATATTTGCTGGTATTTCCTCCTGTTGCGCGTCTGTCGTCAGCGTAATTAAAATGTTGGTACCAAGCCATCTTGTAAGTACACAATATTTATTCGATGGATGCTACTTGACTTACGTGCGACTTAGGTTGCCACATCTGGAAACTTGAATCGCTTTATATAATGCTTACGATTGAACTCTAAATTCGTTCCTTAACAAACAGATTACCCTGGGAATGTTCTCAAAGATAAATCTATGCTTTTGAACTGCTATACGTTAAAAATGATAGATGGATATTCGACAACGATATTAAAAAGCGTGTGTTACAGGAATTTCACCGTTTATAATATTGATACAAATGTTTTTCTGACCAAATGTATTACAATAATATTACACAGGTGTATACGAAATTGTAATAAGTGTAGGTATTCCCAATATCGTGTCAATATAAGGAATACCTAGAGCACAAGCCAGCAAAAATCTGTAAAAATAAAATTGCAGTCACCAGAATGGGCTGGACTGACCAGATACCTCTTGCGCTTTACGATTATATGAGTACCGTCTCTCATGGAGGGTCTTTTGCACCCCATATAAAAAATGCATTACCTCGAACCTTAGCATCTTTATAGTACATTTCAAAAAAGGGAAAAGTGAAAAATGTATAGCCAGAGTTGTTGATTCAGTGCCGAGTCAATAGCTTGTGATAAGGATACGCCAGCGTCCGACCGATAGCTCGGTATTGCAGAGTTTTTGTTATCAAACAGATAATGAATGGTGTAAGGACTCAGCGTTCGATAACGTATCAACTGCGATACTTAGTCAGCTAACAACGCTCAATTTAGTAACAAATATACCAAGAATCATACTTGTGTTATCGGAAGTTTCTTGCAAAAATAGCGCAAGAAAACCAGTGAAGTTTTACTGTCAGTCCGCTCCATAAATCTCCAGTTATTTTGGTAAGATTTACAATGAATTTACATAATTATACATTGTTGCCAAAACTGACAAACAAGTGTCGATGGGTAAACGAACTATGATTTGGAAACAGTTCTTTGTTTCGCGTGACAAGCTCGGATAAACCAGAACTGAATACAGTTTCGTAATTAATATCAATACCGCAGTGGCAATACTGTTATCGTTTCTCTTCTGAACAATATTAGCTTTTACCCCAAATGCGGTTTCTATCAATTGCGAAATTTGCGACGTTCTGTTATAGTTTTAGTACAAGTACCAGTTTTTTTTAAACTGATTTCCTTACGTCGCCATTAAAGCGAGTAAGCCGAAGAATGGCAATTAAATAGGCTCCCATACTTCTGTTTACTCTTTTGGTATCACTTAATTATATGTACCTACCATCTACATGGATTAAATAATACAGTCGATTATCAGCCTAGAAGTAGAATAGTCATTTTTCGTCAGTCTGATAAAAAATGAGTCTAGTGTAAGGTTTACTATGTATAATGTACACCTACACACAGTAAGTAACAAAGTGTTAAATACTTTATCTCACAGCAGCACTGATTGAAACCTCAATCGCAGTCTTAAGGATCCTTAATACTTTAATGGGGAGTGAGTTGTTCAGCGTCAACATTATTTATTGGTTGTTGGTTGGACGTAGTGGTGGTAAAACGATCATGATTGCCTGCTTCCGTCCACAACATGTTCCACAATTCGAGCTTCATATAAAATGAATGAATATTCACACTACCGGTATTTTTTCGGTCAGTACTCCATAGGCATTGTTTATTTACTTTGGGTAGGGCCGGGTGGTCGCACCCGCGTCTAAGAATAGAGCACCCTTCTTCTCGTGAGAGCTGTAAGTTGTAAATCGCGACGTAAGTATTCATTCTGTTTACTTGAAGTAAACTTACTTTAATGACCAACCCATTAACTGTTACTAACATGTAGTCATGTACTATACCTACTAACCTACCCTTCGCTTCCAGCTTCGTAGGTACTGTTTTCCCGAATAAAATTTTGCTTATCGCAAAGGACCTTACTATATTTACCAAGACACCAAATTTAATTAAAATAGATTCAATAGTTATTTATGATGAGGTAACAAACATACAGACCGAGTTACCTAATTTGGCATTTATAATAGTTAGGATTTAAGTCTCCGAGGAAACAATAGCTGAGTTTATAAAAGAGTTCTCTATTATAATATTTCTCCTAGATATAATTGAAAACAAGAGGCTGGGACTGGAAGAAGAGTGTTGTGTTTTAGGTAATCTGTGATGTAGATGTATCATCACTTTGCCTTAGCATGACGTAGATTCTACTACACGTATTGATAGAATTAACATTAGATTATTAAATCTTCGGTGACTCATGTAGAATAACAAATAGATTACGTACCAAATTCTGGTGGAAATAAATATCTATAAATCGTATCTACTAATCAGTCTATGATATGTTGTGGTTGTGCTTGTTTAATTTAGGAGGAAGCTAAATAGGAAATATTGTTGGGTTGAGGCAAATTACCCGGAACGACACACAAATTTCATAAAAGTTAGGCAATCGCTTAATTTAACATAGGTACACTCACGCCTTAGTCACTCCACTCCTCCCCAAAAGAGCAAGACCGTATAAATAAGACGTATAGATAATATATAATCGATAACGTTAATGTTTAACATATTATGTTTTCCTGAATGGACTTGTGTAGTTACATATTAATTTATATTAAAGTCATAATTATTTATCCATGTTTAGGACAGCGTTTGTTTGAACTTTAAGAATCAGTAAATACAGCAGAACATCTGCCTGCAAAGATTGTAGGCGTTAAACAGTTATAGAGGGCAAGATTTCGATAGCTGTGTGAAGTCTCACAGCTTGCCGTATATATAAAACACGAAGTAGCCATAGGTACGCCCCATTGCAGCGGTACACAAATGTCACGTATATTTTGCAATCAAGACCTTATTGCAGGAGTTCTTGGAAATGTGGTACTGTATTATGAGAAATCGTACGCGAGTCGTTTTGTATATTTTCTGGTTTTGGAATTTTTGACTCATGTTTTTCGTCATTGTTGGTATTTGTCGTCTGCTTGTCAAAAACCTAATGTTTTTCAGACCTTTCGTTTCTCTATAGATTAGATTAAGTGTCTTTTACCTTTTGTAATACCATGAAAACCTATACTGTTTTGTTTTTATTGGAAGAAGCGGAGTGTACGAACGTCCGTCGCTCCCTGGGCTATCTCCCTTGCTACCATTCTTGTTGACTGGCTTTCTACACCATGACTTGACCTGTTTATGTATGATTATAGCTCATACCAATACAAGGAAGATGTTGCTCTATGTAACCGTGGTATTTTATCATAGGTTAGCTTAATGAGTAAGTGGACGAGGGAGTTTTCCAGTACCTACACAACACGTTGTACAATTAAGGTGTGACTAAGCACGAACAAATGTTTGCAACTCAGGGTTCGTACCAATGTCGCGATGCGAACAAAACCGGTTATGTGTCGGAAGAAATATTACCGCACTGACCTAGTGGCTTGATGTTTAATGCATTGCTACCAGATGCTAATTGTTGTAGTGTTATAAGATCTGCTTAACTCTAAACGGACCACACTACGACTTTGGAACATCTTGCAATTATTAATTTGTGTTTATGTGGTCCAACAATAGTCTTTCACGTAATCAAACATCTACCTAGGCGCGGACTGATAAAGATAGACTGATTTTCACACTATTTGTCACAGCTTTGTTACTTCCTGTATCAACACAATGTTTATTTGTGTAGCAAGTGGGACTAATGTTTTTAAACTATACAGCAAGCACCTCTGTCCTCTAGCAACGAAAAACCTATTGTCTGTTCTGTAAACCTAGGTTAAAGGCAATAGCCTCTTCTACCTGTATACTGAGGTAAAACAACTCTATTCTCCTTTCACAAAATAAAGTCATTTTCGTCGGCACTATTCACATATTGAGATCAATGTACTCCGTTGAATGCTAATGTCATTGTTTCCGTAAATATCTTGCTTTTGTGGATGACTTTGATGTTTATCTTTATTACTTTACTATATAAATAAATGTGTAGTACGATAAAATGTTTGACAAAAGCTTTATAGCACCTGTGTACGTTACTTTGGGTATTAGTCTTGCACGTCTCCTATTTGTCACTGGATTTGTTATGTTGTTTAGGAAATGTGACGAAATTGTTTCCATTGTTATATGTTACTGGCAATGAACTCTATTATATTTTAAATGCAAAATTCTTCTTTTCAATCAGGGTTTCGTAATAGATTTTGCATTTTGTATGGACTATTCGACGTGGATGATAAAATTCTGAAAGAATCACATAAAGTAGAACAATCTTAAAACAAAGGTAATGTCATTGACTAACGGTGACTGAAAACTTTGTGAGGAAACCTTGATTTAATTACCTGATATGGCTAACCTGCAGTGAGCTAGCGTGGTGATCAATGCTCAATCCTTCTTTACACGAGAAGAGGCCTTTGCCCTGCAGTAGGACAGTTATATAATAATAATAGAAATAAAAAACAGACAGTTATAGACTGTTATTATTATTATTTAATGTCACATTATGATCTCATTTCCAAACAAATTAATTTTATCATCAAGATGAGACCAAGAACGAAAGTGTGTTTGAAACATGTTAATTACGGTAATGGCTTCTGAACTTCCTGTAGGTTAACCAGTTGTTTATAGCTTTCTTTTAATACACGTCGCAACTAGCATTTCCCCATTTCCAGTAAGTCACCGCCAAGTTGAACGTGTACGGCTTTCTATAACATTTCCACTCGGTCCTAATCTAGTTTCTCATAAATGTACTCCACTTTTATTTATCTTATAATGTTATGTGGAGCATGGTTTTTTAGATCATTATCGAGCGTTCACTAATGTTGTATAAATGTATGAAGATTAAGAACTGAATAGTCGATAAGGTTAATGAGTTTTAAAATGTTTGACTACGGTTCGTTTTGGACTTTTCCAGTGTTGAGGTTATAAAAAAAATATTTGTAGTGTGGTCGATGTTATTCAACATAGTGAATAGTAAATAAAAATACATTATTGAAAAATCTTCTTTTCATTAAATTGTAAAGGTTTGATAGGCTAGCCAGTAGCTAATAAATATTTCGAGTACTTTTTAAAGCCCCTCAAATAATGTGAAGTGGGGCGGCGGCGATGGCGTCCAATTAGCGTAGATCAATATTGGCACAAGCACTATAAATGTTTGTTAAAACTGGCCCGGCAGATGGGAAGTGGATCTGTCCGGGGTCAATCACCGCAGCATCCTCTTCCGTAGCTCTACACACTTTTATATCATTACGTGCTTCGTAAATGCTCTTTGGAACTCTATTGATACTGTTTTCCCCCACCTGGTGTTGTTCTATATTAAAGCCTTTCATTACGATGAAACCAGTCGTAATAAAATTTACTGAGATATATTTAATGTCATAGCCTTATTTTGTTTCCTGGAAAATGTATGACAAAAACTTCTATCTAACAAGTTCGAAAGATCCTAGAACCTAATGCATAAATCGTAATCTTAGTCGACTCTGTTAGTATGACGGCGCAGATTGATGCACCAAACGAATCAGTCATGGTTTTTAACAATCCATTTTTTACGACTTTCTTTCACAACTTATACACCTAAGAATAGATTTGAATAGTAATATGATAGATTCGCTTCATCTGTCAATTCGCTACGCATTGCGCTCAACTGTTATCGCTTCGGCGACCGGCGTAGGCGCATGTTCGGTGCCTTTCTTGCATCAGTAACGGATCTGCGATAGTTCGATGTAACTGGTTACGTGTTATTATTTGTAATAGCTGTGCTGCGACAATCGGAGCATAACAGTGATGTATGTGCTATGGATCTGGAACTGATTGCTGCTTTCCTGTTGGGTGAATATGTCGCTAAACGTATCATTTATTCGTTCTAAAGCTCCCTACACAAACAACAATAAATTAATGTAAAAATGATTTTTAATATTTATTTTCTATCGTTTGCAGAAGTTCCCCTGCCTGCCTATACTTTAATCTTTCATTAATTTTGATATGGTTTATATTTTGTCGTATGGCAAGAAACGTCTTAATTGAAAAGGCCCGTAAGAAAAGGATGCAATAAATTTTCCACGCGGATAGATTCGAGTGTGGTAGCTAGATCATAAGATTTTGTTTAGCATGTTAGTGCTGTACGGAAGCGTATATACCTTAACCACAATTTAGAATTTATTTCTTTTTACAGTATCTAAAAAATACCGCTGATTTCATAGTTGCGTGTCTTTTTGACATAAAAGAAAATGTAAATGATGGCAACGCCGGCGAAAAAATAAAATTGCTGTAATGTTTTCATGAACCGTCGTTTAAAATGAACTTTCTCTTCGCGATATCGGTGAAAGTAATTAATGATTAATTATTTAGACGTATTAATTTATCGCTGATCACGGAAATTTGCTAAGTTGGAGGGAATGGCCTGTCTACTCCCAAGAAAGTTCTAGTGGGCAGTTCAAGGGGCAATATATTACCAAAAAATAGAATTTCCTTACTTATGAAGTCACTATGTTAAAAATTACGGATAGTCAGTTAGATACTCAGTGTATCTAACACTGCAGTATGTGTTTTAAGCTAATTGAATTTGTCAGTGTCGGTAATGTTAATGAAATGTGTTAATTCACTTAATTAGATTAGTCGTACTCGTATTTTGGCGTATATTCTTACTGTATGGCATTTTCTAGCTACTTGGTTAAAGCTTTATTCCTACATTTTTCTTTATTTAATTTAGATTTTTCAGACTTCATTTTTGTCATTTAATAGCTGTAAAATAAAGTTTTATTTGAATATGACTTGCCATTTCCCTTAGAGACGGCTAGGAAGGTTCTTGATATTTAAATTCCCGTCTGTTATTCACTCTTTCGACTGGCGAGATTTCCAGGACCCTTCTGAAGCTCATAATTACGATGTTAATTACACTTTTAACTCCACTATGCATTGTTTTTACGATGGGAAATTTTAATCCAGCATTGTCGAGTATTATGCTCGTACAATGGTGTGGTTGTGAAATAGTCACTATTGTCTATACACGATTGTCTCGACAACAGAGTCGGCGTGGGTGATACCGGGTCCTCCATAATTGCATGGTGGCTGGCTTACGTAGGCTACATACTTTAATAAGTTATGAGAGGTTATTTAAATAATGTTAATGTCATGGAGAAATGGATTATAATTCTAATTGATAGACAACTGCGAAGGTGAAAGCTGTGCAGTCCTTAGCAGTAGTTTTAACACGTAATCGAGTTGTAAATATAAGGTTACTAAGCTTTTGAGCTACTCCCTTTATTAGTAAACACTAAAACGACTAGAAAGTAACTATACAAGCAATGAAAGGCTGGGCCTCCCTCCAAATGTTGATAGTATGATCAAAAATTGATATTTCTGAATGACCTTGACAATATTTGTCTAGATCATTTTCTCTCTGCGGTCGTTACAATCAGCATGCGACCCAACTAACCTTATTTAAGAGTGACATCAAAACTACTCATTATAACATTTTAAATAAACAGAAGATGCGATCGCTAGCAGTTAATATAATTATTTTGTTTCAGTGTGTTTGTGTTGGAAACCTGCTGAATTTTTATCTACCAAAGTTGAACTGTTTGTCTTAAAATAGATGTTTAGCCACTATAGCTGAAGTGTTTTGTACAATTTCCCCATTTCTCTATCCAGCACATTTCAATTCTCGACAAAGAAGGCAATTTCTCATCTAAAACCCTTGTTTTTCTTTCTAATAATGCCTGCTTTTGCTATGATATTAAGTGTGTGCTTTTCACACTGAACAAAAATTTGTTTCAAGTAAGTCAATATTTTCTCCTACATCGACATAATCAAGAGTTTAGAACTCTTGCTTTTGTGGGTATAAAAAAGTAGAAATGTACTAGTTTTTAAAAGTAATTCACGTTGAAAAGTAATTCACACCACGACCGCCCCAATCAAGCGGACGGAGTGTTTGAACTCGTACCGAACGGAGATACATCTCGTAAAGTGCAGTTTCCTGATTTAGACATGCGCCAACGCACGGCCGACGTCCGCAGCGTGGGACACGCCGAGTTATTATTGTAATGTAACTGTTTATACACGTAAATACGTATGTTGGATGCTACGATAGCGTCTGGAGGGAAGGTGAAATGCTCCGATTTTGTACTGATCTGATTTGGAGTGTTGTGATTTTAAAACATTTTATTACCTACTTTCTAGTACGCTAAATACGCTCAGCATTGTAATTGTTAATCGTTATGACCAAATAACATCAACATCTCAAGTAATGGTAATTTTAGAATTTAAACTCTACTGCGTAATTTATATTGTCTTATTTACCTACTATGTATTGCTTATTGTACTTTCACATGTGTCATAAGTATCTATTAAATTCAAGAAAGCTCTTGATTGCAACCATAATTTTTACCCAAATTCCAAGCCCACAATTTGGTCCAACATTAGTACCTAACATAATATTATACATATAGGTAGAATTTAAAAAGGAGTTGAGTATTGTGCATGTCGTGCGTCGAGGTTGAGCGTAACTGAACGAATACCATTAAATAAATTAATTACGTACTTAGCGAACGAAGGTTATTTCTGAAATACAGAGTTATTCATGAAATTATAATTAAAACCTTTACCAAATTATTCTATTTAACTCGCATATTTTGAATAAAACAAATCAACGCCAGTCTTATATATTGTTTGTTAGGGTGGGTAACAAGATTAATGGTAATGTCGAATCGCTTTATAAAGTTTTAGTTTTCAATTAAAAAATAACGGTGTGAACTTGCATGATGCATGCAATTTCCATATGTGCTAGATTGCTAGTTTAATGACCATTGCGGTCGAGACACATTAATTTAAATGAACTATCTGTGCTTATTGTAAGCTTCAAGCGTATGAATTCTGTTAAAGAGAAACAGAACCAAACCGATAGGTTAATTTACAAGATTGTTACAAGAGCTTTATTAAAATAAAATAAAAAAAACTTGTAGCTATTATTTAAATATTTATGAGAACTTATTTTTTTATAAGAGAGGTGGAGATAATCTAATATCTCCAAGAAGCATAAATAGTATTTATCCATGGTAACTTCATAGATCGAGCGTCTGCAGTATTTTGTTTCGTAAATAGTTTACCCTACTTATAAATTCAATGGCGTCTATCGAAAGTGAATAATGAGTGTCCCAACAGAAGCCATACCTGGCTTATCTCACTGTGTGACGCCTACTTATTGATTTTGTAGTTATTTTGGTACCAACAAACTTTCAAACACCATGTTCACACACTGCTTGAGCTGTTCCTTTCCCTAAAATGATAACTGAATAATTTACACTTATTATTAAACTAACCTAATAATGAAATCGTTCGTCTAGCCACGATTAGAAATTTATGGTTTAGCTTACTTAATCGAGGTATAGGGTGGACGAGGTTTACCTTGGCTGGAGGCTCTCGGGTCTCGCCACAAAGTTCGGTAAAGCAGTAAAAGCCCCTCCCGGGGCTGACTGCGGCAGACCACACAAAAAAAAAAAAAAAAAGGACGAGGTTTACTTAAATATAGGTAATCAGAAGTCCATAGTATCCTAAAGGGATGCATGCCTGTTTGATTTTCGTCAAGTTATAATATTACACTTAGAAGTTGTTGAACCGGATTGATACGTTTTTACATAAATTCTCTCCACGCACCAATTCATATAACTTTTTGTTTGTTACAGGTAAGGTGTTCCGTGCCACTGGACTGGTGATTTTTTGCAATCAACTCTTGATTCACACCTGCATGCTCGCTTGGTGCAAGTTGATACTAAAACATCGTCTGTCAAAGACGCGCCATTGTAAAAACGAAACTTTTTCTTGAACTACTTGTACAAAACTGAACTTTCAAATTAGCATGTAATATAAATATTAATGATTAAGAATCCATAACTTGTTTTTACCGTACATTTATTGATGAACAAGATTGATAATTGGTTTAATGTCTAAAGAAATACAATTATAAATCTGTGATGTTTTGTCGTCGATAAGCGTACGCATGGTTTGCATGAAAGCGAACTCTTGACACATTCACTAACAGTACTAATTGAGTGTGGCGCATATTGATTTCAGCGTCACATCTCGGCACTTAACTAATGCATGCAGCTGATTCCAACACCGCTGCCCACTAACACGCTATGGCGAACCCAAACGACAAGCGCTTCTATCAGCTGGTGAGTGTACAACCATATTTAATATCGATAGCACTCATTTTGGGTTCCTAACTGATGCCTATACTCTACCAATAATGAACTGCTCCAGTTCTTAACCTGAGAATGAGTACCTACGTGTTATCGTTTCTTATCAGAGTAGTTATTAAAAAAAGTAATTATTAAAGTGATTGAAAAATTCAATTTGCTTACAAAATATTTCTTTCAAGTGACTGTTATAGTATTTACTTCCATGAAAAACGAGTTAACTGTTCGCTTTGACGCTTATTTGTAAACAGCTGTTTATATTGCCAACCCTCGAGTGTAAGTAGTTGTACATAATAACAAAGAATATAAAAACTCAGTGCTTTACATAATACGCTGTAAACAATGTTAATGTATTTATTTGTTTAACAAAATGTAGTTTACGAGTTCCGTTTCGTTACCACTGAACAATGCACCTGTTATCACGCATCAATGATTATTTCTATCATTGTTTCTGCACAAAAACTATAGGTGGTAGATATATAGTAAAAAAACTAATTTAATACCCCTTTTAAAGCATTCCTACGGGAGAATATTCTCGAAGATCTCACAGATCGAGCGGCGAGTCACGACGTAGTTTTGCAAAACGACAAAAACGTCGCTCCGATCGCACGGAAACCCAGAAATATATAACTATTTTCTCGCTTTGTGTCTGTCTGTTTACCTGAAAAACGTTTATTGGAATTCGATAAAAACTATTTGGCCTTCTGTAATGTTTTTCTTACTTGTACGAATCAAATGAAACAGGTGGAGAAGGCAAGTAACAAGTAATGCCGAAAATAAATTCACATGTTAACGTTTATCCTTATGATTATTAAGTTTTGAAGGCATCTTTGTTTTGAGTTTGCAGCCATTCTATCCCTCATAGAAAGTCTTATAAACCAGTTCAGTACCTATCTTCAGTTACAAAATTCTGTAAACCAGAGAGTTGTAAAAAGCCTTACTGACGTAGGAACCTTTTAATCGATTTATTTCCTTTATACTACGAGTATAAACATAAATGGACAAATAACATAAACATTACTCTGAAGGCCTGAGTCAGCGTAAGTCATCTATATATAGAACATATTGCATTAATAAGGAACAGAGATTGCCGCAAAACTACACGCTAATGAATAAATTAAATCAGTACAGCACGTGCTCAGTTAATTACAAATAGTTGTATAGTAGGACGTCCTTTATTGAATGTTGTTTTAATAGTTTTAAAAATAGGGGCGAGCACATTTATTACAAGGAGCTCTTCAATGAGGTTCATATGTTTTGTAAACACTAAAATTAGTGTCATCGGTATCATGTTTACGCGTCTGATAAGTTGTTTTTGTTCCAAGTAGTAATTGAGTCGTTGTGTCATTGGGTTTTTCTATCCGGAGAATTCTAGGTAGAAGAACGCAGTCTGGGAATAGCGTTCGATAAAATGGCAATTGACTTGTACTCTATTGCGTGTGACGGGTGACCACGTGACTTATAAGCGTCCAAGGCGAAATGTGGGTCCGTAAACTGTTGCGTGACAATAGGTACCGACAACCCCACTTATTACTTCTTAGGGAAAAGGGACAGGCGTACTACAATCACATTTTTTCTTCCAAAAAAGGTAGTCGAAAAGGTAAAGTAAAATCACATTAAATATTTGTGGCGTGTGAATCAAACCCGCATCGACGGAATCCCACAGAAGGCCAAGCACGTAGCCAATAAATCACACATAATATGATGGCTACCAACACACATGTTCACATGCATACTTACGTATTTGCATAGAATAAAATGACAATACTACGCAATTGACGACCTGATTAGCGCAGTGGCTAAGCGATTGGACTGCTGCTGCCAAGGGTTGCGGGTTCGATTCCCGCACGGGGCAAAACTTTGTGCGAACCACAGATGTTTGTCCCGAGTCTGGGTGTTTGTGTACGTGATATTTCATGTCTGTGAAACGCACCCACGACACAGGAGAAATTCCTAGCGTGGGGCGACGTTTTTTATTAAAAATAAAAAAATAAAAAAAAATGCATATTTTATTCTCGATCTTTGGTGGTTTACACAGTATTCTACACCAACTCACAAAATTGCAACATTTAATTACTTATAAGGGTGTAGGTATGTGTTAGAGAAACATTTCAGTAAAATTGTATTATACAGTTCTCAGAAAAGTAGCATTAATATGAACTTTGCACAGATTTCTTAAGTAATTAATTTCGTTATCCTGCCATTATTTTCATTACTAGCTGCGCCCCGCGGTGTTACCGCTACACTACCTACTTTTTCGGGATAAAGCCTATGTATTAATCCAGGGTGTCAGCTACCTCCGTATAAAATTTCATTAAAATCGATTCAGTAGTTTACGTGAAAGAGTAACAAACATCCATATTAGTAGGGATACAAGTCCTACGAGTTCATACAGAAGAAATTCCTGTGATAAACAATGCTTTGACCTTTCACACGTAGGGAATCACAATACATAAATAAAACTATTCTTATTTATATATAGGTACACATTTTTTTGTAATTCTTTCTCTTCGTTGTTTATAAGACTTCCTTTACAGGTCTTCTTCACGAATCACAAATTAGGTGCTTCGTAGCTGCTTTTGTTAATTTTATTTTTTTTAATAATAAAAAATCTGTACATTGTATTGCCAGATATATAAACTTCGTTTAACAGGAAAAGTATCTAATTTGAATCCTATTTTAATTATAATGCACCGCACATTGTAATTTAAATAGGATTCCAAATAGAGGAAAATAGTGTTTCCCCTAATATCAATTTAAATTGATTAGTTCTAGCAAATACTGAATGTCGCTTAAAGGTTTACTTAATTTTAGATTAATAAGGTGGCAGTCAGATTGAGGACAACAATTCCGGATAAAAAGGAAAAATACAAACAATACAATTCATTGACCATTCAAAATGATATTATCTTTGGCTATTAGCACAAACTCCCGGTTGACATTGATTTTGTATGACACGACATTTACGATGATGCAAACATCAATCGTCGGTCGCATACGAATTTGGTTGTTTGTTGAGAATATTTTACGTTTACAATTTTGTCATTGCATTCCATAAACTTACTATAACAAGAATTGTTTAGATTTTATACTTTAGAAGACTGAAACAAGTCACGGCTGCAGAATATCAGAAACTATACTTATGTTTACCGAAATCTGTTTCACTGTAATGAATAGTTCTCCTAAAAAAAGAGAAGCTTTCTTATCGCCGCGTGTTTTTGACGCTACATCAACGCTTTATCTTCACAGAGTGCTACAGTTTCATTGATGCCTGAAATATATGGACAAATAAAAAATGTTTAGTACCTATTTGTGACATCATTCCATAGAACTAAAATGTTGCTTTCCTTTACATAAGACCAAATCATATGTCTATGGGATAATTTTTTATCTATGGGTCACATGGGCCTTATCAATGTTAAAGTGCATACACATACATAAGGTGACGCCTGTTTCTCAGAGGGGTAGGTATGCGGAGAGCACGGATTTCTGTTTGCTATGATCCTGGCATATTTCTTTGCCTCATTCACTCGCATATTATGTTAAAGTAATATTCCAAACCTAGTCCTATTTGTTTAATCGTCTAGACGTGACGTAACCTATTGCTCTTCAAAAGGTCAATACGCCTTATTCAGGTTACTTTTAACACGTATTCATCCAGGTCAATGGGTCTTACGAACAATACAGCACTCAGGTACCTACATTTCTCCATTTGATTTGAAATGCATTGCATGTTACGATCTTTATTGCTTACTGTTAAACTCCTTTCAAGTCTGATTGTCTTAGAATAGTTGGATCAAGTTTGAATACCTAAGATTATAGTACAATTTTATTATAAAACAAGAAATAAATGCGTTTGATCCTCCTTAAATTATGTAAAGCTGATAAATACCTTAAAAAAATAAAATATGTAAAACAATATAATTTTTTGGGTTATGTTTGACACCATCCTTTACAAGTTGATTGCAAAGTAAATGAATGAATGAATGGAGATCACATGTCTATACTATACAACATGACCCCGTGACCGGACGCGCAACAAGTTTGACGCGACTTCTTCGAAACTTAATCTTGTGTTGGCATCACAATAAACGGTTGTTTGTTTTGCAGACATTAGCTATACAGAAGGCGATAAATGCTATAGAGACGCCGGTGAAAGAGAAACATGTTCGCAGCACGCTCATCGGGACGTTTCAGGAGCAGAGCGCTATCACATACTGGGTAAGGATAGTTTTATGTAGATAGTAGATTGGCACTAATCTGCTACCAATAAATATATGGTGCATACAGTATGCGCTTTAGAAATTGGTTATTCAGCCACCAAAAAAAAGTCCAGGTTCGACTTGCCGCAGATCACTGCTTAACTCGCCTGCAATAAATGCCAAGGCTGATACAGATTAATTTGTAAGAAAAACCTGTGTAAAATGTATTTATTTCCAATAGCGAACGAGCCAATATCGAACAAGTAACGTCGTGGTCACTCTTTTTAAAATCCAAGGTTCCGCTTTTAGTCTTATCCAAATCAATCATGCAAGTATAATAAATTCATATCAAATAAGGAGCAGCGACCTCTAAAACATAAATAATAGGGGACATCATATTGTCACAACTGATTTACGACTCTAATAATAAAAGAATAAGAATGCTTTTTGTTACCATATCTTATCTTCAACATTGTCTTCACCCAGATGGTTGCGGTACGTCTTCCACTGCAAGAGAACCGTATCGTGGCATGGAAGTTCTGCCACGTGACACACAAGCTCCTTCGAGAGGGGCACCCCGCCTGTCTCGATGACTCGCAGCGTCACATCGGCATGATCGAGAACTTGGGCAAGCTATGGGTAAACCTTATCTATTTTGACCAAGCATTATTGTTAGATATGAAGCGGTACAAGAACATTGAAGTAAGAAGAAATCTGCAAGTGTGATATGATGGAGTTTTAGATCACGCTCAAACCTACCGCGTGTAAAGTTAGGGGCACCCAGGCCTATAACAAAAATACGAAATTCGGCTGACGTGTTTTAAAGGTAAAAATAAACTTTCGAATCCTGGGCCTATTTTTGGGACTAGGCCTACTAGGCGCGTAATCCGATACAAATATGATAGGACAGTATGTTGCCTAACAAAAATAAATAAATAGAGAGTTACAATGTCCTTTAAACGATAATATATAATAAGAAGTAACTCGCCCAGGTTCACTTACGCGAAGGTTACGGCAAGCTAGTCCACCTGTACTGCAACCTTCTCGTGTGCAAGCTGAAGTTCCACGCGCGCAACCCCCGCTTCCCCGGCAACATGCAGCTCACCGCGCAAGAACTTGATGCCATCGCGGAGAACGATGTCAACAACTAGTGAGTAACCATTTAAATTGTAATAGTTGGCTGGTAATCAAATTTTTTCTATGTTAGTTTTATTGGATTTCTGAAAAAGAATGATGATTCATATTTGGTTAGCGGCGTGAAAATGGCTGTAACTGCAGTTCAATTCGGCCATCATTGTATTGAATAGTTAAATTGATATTCATAGCAAGTCACTACAAAAACTATTTTTGTTACAGTTTCCAACTATGCGTGGAATTGTTCGACTACATGGAAGAAATCCTTAACTTACAAGCGTCGGGTATGTAAAATATGTTTCTATTTCCTTCGAATTGTTTATCGCAAAGTTCCACTTTGTTATAACACTGTTTCCTTTTTTATTTTTAACCAACTGTTGGTTTACACAAATTTTTGTCACTTCCGACGATTGATGGTATACCTTGGGGTGAGGGTGTGGCTAAAGTCTTAAGTTAAGCTTCGCCAAAAGAACACAGCTCTCAAAGCGCAATCTACGACAGACAAAGTCCTCCCTTCTTTATAAAATACTAATATTATAAACAGGTAAAATTTGTTTGTTTGTATGTACAGGTATTGGGTTTGTTTGTATTTGTATGACGGTGTTGCCGCAAACGGAAATTGCGTGCCGCGTAGTAAACAAATGTCATTGATCTATATATTAATGAGTTGAGTGTACTTGTCCCAGTGTTCGACAGCCTGGGCAACGCGCGAGCCAACTCGATGACGGCGAGCGGGCAGTGCCGGCTGGCCGCGCTCATCCCGTGCGCGCAGGACGCGTCGCAGATCTACGACTGTAACGTGCGCCTGCTGTTCCGGCTGCACGCCTCGTTGCCGCCCGACACGCTGGCGGGACACAGGGAGAGGTATGACGGCTTTAGGGCCATTCACATAACATGTATTTCTTTTTGATTTTCAATTATAAAAACGTCGCCCACACTAGATTTTTTCCTGTATCGTGGATACATACACAAACACTCAGACTCGGGACAACCATCTGCGGAACACACAAATATTTGTCCCGTGCGGGAATCAAAGCTACTGCGCCAATCAGGTTGTCAGTTAAACAATAGTTTCAATTTAATCGCGTGTGCTACGTGAAAATGTCATACTAAGAAGGGGGTAATGAGTGGTGAGTTAAACCTACTTATATTTAGTTCTCATTTCAGGTTATTATTATACATTCATAAAATTTTTCGGAAGCTTCATGACAGATTAATTTAGAGTAGAATGTAATATAGATATATATACAAGCTGGTTGTTTTAGATTTCGGCAACAGTTCAAGAAGTTGAGTTCGTTCTACAAGCACGCGAGCAGTCTCCAGTACTACAGGAACCTGCTGACCTTACCTGTGCTGCCTTCCAACCCACCAAACTTCCTGCAACAGGTACATTTATTTATTTATACTCCTATACAATTATTACATAGAGGTAAAATTTGTATGAAGGGGGTTGTCTCCGGAACTATCCATCCGAATTCCAAAATTGTTTCAGCAATATTCAAAATAGGACTTCAAGGTGGACACAAGCTACTTTAGTTTCGGAAAAGACCATTTTTTTTTTGCTTAACTACCCTAGGCCACATCGTATTACGAATGTTTTTGTTGGACTATTATTATGTAACTACTGCATTAGTCAAAAATATGTTTTTTATTTTTACCTAGCTTTTTACTTTCAAATTCCTCCTATACCGTAGGATCGTGATACAACCTCTTAGTGTCTCATACCAATTAGTTTTTGTTAAATGAATGTTTTGTTCAGAGTGACTTCGGAACGTATGTGACGCCGGTCGTGACCATCCCGGAGCCGCCGCCCGACGAGGTGGACTCCGTAGCTTCGCTTATTGACACCTCCGACACTATCAGCCAGGTAATATCACACCTTATTTTTATTCATTTAAGGTCTAAAACTGATACCCAGTTAATTAGCAGGTTATTAACTGACTAGTAAGAATAGCTGTCAACTGAGCGCCGTACGACCATTTTAATTGTCACAATTCAATGCTGCCTTTAATATACATAACATAAGGCATGTATTCCCCGATATGCTGAGTAATATAATATAGTACACCCACATTTCGACATTATTGTTATAAGTCTCAAGTAATCGGGGTGAACTTATTCCCAGTAACCGGCCACGAATCCAGACTACGTTACTGAGAATAACCTAATCAATGATAGCAATAAAACAACTCTTAATTAAAATTTGAAGAGCCATAAAAATGTATTGTATTTTTTAAATCCCATTACAAAGTTTAGTATTACACAGGCCCCTTCAGATCAGCTAGAAGACTTCGACACGCGTCCCACTCCGTCGCCGCAACCAGACCCCGTGGTGGAACGAGACAGGCTCATCGACCACTTGCAGAACGAACTCAGGAGAATGAGGTCAGTCAACATAATATAAACATATTTTTACGCCTTTATTAGAAAAAAAATATACGCCCGAAGGTGTAGGCAGTGGAGTACCTATAGTACATCCACATTTCGCCAGTTATATATTTTAGCGCACATTTAATAGGGGCGGGGCCTATTGCCATCAAACGAGCACAAATCTAGACTCCGTTCTGCTACTGAGAAATACCCAATAGTAAAACCCAATATCACTTTGCGCGACCCGGGATTAGAGCCCAGGACCCTTTCAGTAGTCGCACTTAACAACCTCTAGACCATAAAGACAGGGATTTTATTCTAATTTGTTTTCTATTATATTATTGTGATATGAAGTTTGTTTGTTGCCCCAGGTCAGAAGTGTCCCAGCTGGTGCAGGAGAGAAACACGATCATAGGCTCCATGAGAGAACACAGCTCGCGGCTGGAATCACAACTACAGAATGCCAAAGTATGTGTTAATTTATTATTAATAATAATATTCTCCTAACTGACTGTCAGTTGTCTGTCGGCTGCCTCAGTTGAGACTAGCCAAGCACGCAGGACATAATAATCTTATAGTATATTCCCTTACTCTCATAGTCCGATGGGACGGTAGACACGACCGGAGAGAGATCAGGCGCAGGACCAACGGCTTCACTTGCCTTCCGAAGCACGAAGGGACCTCGATACGTGGAAAAGTCACACCATATATTACTGAATTCCTGAAACTTCACGTTTAAGAAACTATTTATTATATATATAGCTTATTCAGCAATGATAAAAAAGTATAGTCACTTTTTTGTATATTATACTTCGGTAACCGGTGATCAGACAATGGTACATCTGTGTTCTGGAGGTCTCTGTCTCTGCGATCAAAAATTTTCAATAAGGATAAGGTAAATAGATATAACGGTTATAACGACTATTTTATGATATTATTCCAGTCTGAATAATCTATTTTTTCAACTTGTATCTTTACAGCTAGAAATAGCAGAGGAAAGACAAAAGGCCGAATTATTATCTATACAAACACCTGAAATTAAACGTGAGTTGCACAATATTCGCATAGAGTACTTTTATGAAATATGATTTGTTCACTATTCTCATTTATGTATATTATTTTAGAAAAACTTACGGAAACGGAAGAGAAAGCAAAAGTAACAGACGAAAAGTTCCAGAAGTTAAAAGGGGCGTATACCCAGCTGAGAGAAGAACACATAACGTTAATTAGACAGGTTTGTACACACTTGTATAATGCTTTTATGTATATTATTATACACACTTGTATCCTGCAAGAGATAGGCTGTGGTTCGTCCTATCTGGATTTAGTTAGTCTGGATAATTTCTATGTAATAATAATGTCTGAAAACCTTCGTTTATTAAAGTAGTTTCAAAATCGCCGTCGCCTACACCACAAAAGCAATTTAATCTATACTACACATTCTACAGTATACAAATTGTACTTTTAGAAAGCGGAAGTGGACAAACTGTCTGCGAGTCTAAGGGCGGCAGCTGCGCAACACGAGAGCGCCAAAGTGGCGTTACAGCAACAACTGAACGATAGAATTAAGTGAGTTATGTCATTCACTGTTTAATATAACATATTTTACGTAAAACGGAATACTGTACTACTTTTTTTATCGTTGAAAATATATAGTCAAAAAAACTAGTTTTGGTGTATTAGAAAAAAGAATACAGTTAACAACATTGGCTACTAACAAAAATCGAGTGTCTGTTACGCCAATCGAATTTCGGTTTCGTGGCTCAATATTTTAACGTTTCAGAGATGTCGAATTACTACAGCAAAGTGCTTCATCGAGTGAAGAGGTAGAAGCTTACAAAACCGAGATATTAAGTCTGCGAGCCGACCTCGAACAATCTCGACAGAAAGAAATAGAATTAGAAACAGTGAAAGCTTCCATGGAAGCCTTAGAGATAGAACACACGACAGCAACGAAAGAACAAGAAGAGAAACTATCCACAATCACCAACGAACTAAAAGAAACTTCAGAAACTTTAGAAAAAGTTAAACAAGAGAAGGAAGAACGAGACAACGAGTTAAACAGGGTAAAAGAAGAGTTAGTAGGACTTCGGGAGAAGAGTGGAGATGAGTACAAAAAGGTAGTAGAAGAGAGAGATGCGGCGGTTAATCAGGTAGCCGAGTTGAGACAGCTGCATTTACAAGAGAAAGAGGTCAGTATTGTACATATTGGAAATATGTAGATGCTTGTTTATTTCTTATAGAGGTGTAGAGGCTTCTTAGCGACGTAATTAACTGCATGTTTATGCATGAACTATGTTTAACAAATGCTTTCTACTTATTAACCATATGACAGTTACTGAACGATTAATCTCAACTAGTTTTCTATAGGTATCACATATACTAACAATAATTAATTAATCCCCTCGTTAGCCATGTAGTATAAGCTAATAGATTTAATTTTAATAGGAAATGACACGATTAAACGATTGCATCAATGAGTTACAATCGGAAATAGATGGGTTGCAAAATAAATTGACTCTTTCGGAAGTCGATTACACCGCTCAGTGTCAGAAGCTGAGCGAAGAGTTACTGGTCAGAAACCAAGAGTTTGATGATAAACTTGTTGAAAAACATACTGAAATAAAAGAGGCGCTAGATAAACTTGCAGATTTGAGTCTCGAGTTAGAAAACACTAAAATGAACTACGAAACTAAAGTGAATGAAAATAATAATATTCAAAAACAAATTGATGAATTAGTTGTTTTAAAAGATACTATGAACGCTATAAGTTCTAATACACTTGAAGAAAAAGAACAATTACATATAAAACTGCAAGAAGTGATAGCAGAAAAACAAACTATACAGGACAATTTAACAGAAAAGTTGACAGAAATATCTAATCTAGAGAACAATTTGAAAGACTTGCAACGTAAAAATCAAGAGGTATTAGAGTTAAAAGAGGAATTACAAAAAACTATTGAGGAAAAAGAAAACGAAGTTTCCGAATTGAAACTTATGTTAGATGAAAGGTCTGAATTTGGTGATAAGCAAAAGTATGAAAGCGAATCTTTGTCGAAAAATGTCTTAGAGCTACAGACAATAGTTACTGAAACAAATAATAAATTACAAGAACAAAAAATGTCGTATGAAGATCGTCTAAAAGAATGTCATTGTGAACTAACAATACTTAAAGATAAGTTACTGAACGTAACTGAGTGTAAAGATGAAATAGTTAACAATTTAAAAAGTATGGTATCCGAAAAAGACAAACAAGTGATTGCTCTAAATGTAGAGGTGACACAGTTGACGGACGATAACTCTAGGCTCAAAGAAGAATTGAATGAGACCCAGGCTGAATTAGAAATAGGTAGTAATGAACTATTTACAATGAAGGAAGAATACGAAACATTCGTTGAAAGAAACGAAAGAAATCTAATTCTGAAAAATCAAGAGCTGAGAGAATTACATGACAAAATTAACGAATTGACTCAAGAAAAAGATGAATTGCAGCGAACAAATGAAAAACTAATAAATGAATTGAATTTAGAAAAGGAGGTTTGTGTTTTATAACAATATTTCATGTTATTTGTAACTGGTAACGTGCTAAAATTTTAATAATGTATTGTGTCTTTAAATAGGTATTAGAAAGCAAAATTTTGGAAGTCACGGTCACACTTGATAACTTAAAGATAGATCGCGATGATTTGAAATCTGAAAAAGAATCCTTAACAACTGAGCTGACCAATGAAATTAACCAATTAAAATTAACATTTGAGCAATATAAAGAGGACAAAGAAAGTGAGATTAGCTTATTAAATGATAAGCAACAAACTGTCGAAACTTCGTTCACTGAACAAGTTGCTTTGAAAGATGAAACTATCACTGAAGCGGAAACGATTATACAAAAGTTGAAGGATGAAATACAGGAATTACAAAACCTAAAAGCGAAAGAGAAAGAAGATAATGATGTTTATGTATCTGAGAGAGAACGCGAGACACAGGTCAGGAACACAGTGGCGTTGAGTGCAATGTGTGTCGTCTTACACTCTGCAACATTTAAGAGACACGCTCAGTCATGTCGGTGATGGTCATTGTGTCACTCTCACAGTTGTCGTCGTTGTTACTAACTGTGACGAAGCTTTGATATCATTTGGTTGTGGTCTTGTGTTTTCTCTCCTATATAAATTAATTTGTACAACTGTTTGAAGTTCATCGATAAAAATATTGATTTCCGAAACACGTTTTCCATAATTATGTAGGTACCTATAGCTCACTGTTTTACTTAGCTTGTTACTTGAACTGCCCTTGCCATGCATGTATATATTCTAAAGTGCATGTTTTATTTCTTTTCTCTACATCTCGGCAACCTGGCTCGCCTGCATGGATTACTTTCGGACTACGCTCTTCGACTCGCTTGGACCTTGGGACTTGCGTTCCTACTTCTTCTATGGTGGTATAGTTATTGGAAACTAGGCTAGAACACACGGAGACTAAGAGATTGAATGCAGAGTGTGAATTACAGGATTTGTTGCAACATAATACAGTGCTCGAGGCAGACTTAGCGACTGTCAAGATACAGTTGGAGGAGGCGCAGCAGGCGTTACAGAAGCGTTAGTATAGTTCAACATTAATTATGTAACTAAGCTTTAATTATTACTCCAATCAGTGCCCTTATTAATTATACCTCTTATTCTAAATATTCTATATGCATATAATATGCAAGACGCGTAATATGGCTGTTGTTTATTTACTAATCTATTTTTATCTAGATTTACACAACAAGGTTGAATATTTATTCTAAAATTGGGGTTCAAATATTTGTATTAGAGTCCTTGATTCACTAAGTTTTATTTCCTGAAGACATAATTAAGATGACCACTACAAAAAGTTATAATAACATTTGGGTGTACAGAAACATCGCGACTTGTAACGTGTGCGGGGGAGGCTGCGTTCGAGGTAGCCAGTGGCGCTCTGGCGTCATTCGAGCATGCTAACTCCCACGACACTGTCAGCGCTACTGCAGAACTAGCCGCTAAAGCGCTGGAGGAACTGGCCAGACATAGCGATGTAAGTTATGAAGAACTCGTAATTTCTAAGAGGAACTGAACTTGGCCAATGCGACAATCAGGCCGTCGTTTATATAATAATTGTAAATTATAAGCTACTTCACTTCATTGAATGCGCAGGTGTCAGGCAATGAGGAGTCAGTGGCCAAGTCGGCCATATTCGCGGCACACAACACGGCGCAACTGTCGGCGTACGTCGCGGACGTGTCCAACGTGTCCACCGACATAACTCTCTCTGAAAGTAAGTTTATTAGACAATTTGGTATACAAAAAAGCATATCCTATCTATTGTATATATGTACTGCTATGGAGTTGTAAGGTAGAAGTTCTTTTTATCATAATACCTGCCTTAGATTTACATGGCATGGATGCAACCCTTGTTATTATTGCATACCGAGGCTAGGAGCGCTTGTAATAAATCCAAATGCACT
This sequence comes from Abrostola triplasia, assembly GCA_946251915.1. NCBI lineage: Eukaryota > Metazoa > Arthropoda > Insecta > Lepidoptera > Noctuidae > Abrostola > Abrostola triplasia. The sequence goes on along the minus strand of OX276432.1, from coordinate 3,585,361 downwards.
TTTAATCCACCTTAAGTCTGTACAAAAAATAATTCAAATTTTTATTCCAGAACTAAACAACGAATGTCGCTCAATGCTAACTGCAACAAAGGACTGCCTAGAGTCTATAAAGAGCGGCGCTGTAATAAGCTCGCACTGCTCTGAGGTTAGGAACAAGATCCGCAGCCTGATGACCGCTGCTGAAGCTGCCGACAGGCTGAACAGCGGCGCCAGCAGTGTGGACGACGAGCTCGCCGACATGGACAGGGCTATTGAGGAGGCCGCCTCTCAGATTGAGGTGCGTATCCTGTATTTTTAAATGTATCCGATAGATGGCAGGGACCTTCTATTAAATAAGACAATCTATGGAAAATGTTTTGTTATAATACTTATAAGTGTTTTTTTCGCTAGGGTATGTTAGCAGCAACCCGTGCCGGTGACTCTGGGGTCAAACTGGAAGTGAACGGCAAGATCCTTGACGCCTGCACGACGCTCATGGGGGCCGTCAAGATCTTGGTGCAGGACGCGCGCAAGCTGCAGAACGAGCTTGGAGACCCCAAGACCCGCCAGAAGATGTACAGGAAGAACCCTCAGTGGTCCGAGGGTCTCATCTCCGCTGCTAAAGCTGTTGTGTTTGCCGCTAAACTGCTAGTGTATGACTCTTTCTCTCTTTTAAAACTCTCTCTCTTATAAGTAATTTAGAGCGCTTTTAGTGAGTTTCTTCGTGATTTTAAGTAGTCCGGAACAAATTTTGCCACTGTATTTCTGAAAATGTAAGTATGTATGAGTAGGTACAAAGTATGAAAGTAGGCGGATTATTAAGTTCACAGGTATTTGGTTCCAGAAGTAATATACCGTTCGTGGCTATACGCCGAGTGTGTTTTGTTTATGTACTTCTCTATGATTTAATTCTATTATTACTTTTAAAGTTTATCTTATTTTTATATTTCTTAATTCACTTTTCATTGAGTTTGAGAACATTTTAGGACTAAAGTTGTATACGAAATACAACTTTTTTATACAAGTATTTGCCTGTATAACTTATGTACTATTTTGTAGTTGATACGTTTGTATAGGTACTGTTATCTTGAAAAACTGTAGTTATATTATGTGAACGATACACATATGACAAGTCACACAGGGTTGCGCAGTGTTCGTGAAGGTATCTTCCGTGTGCAGGACGTCGGCGGACGAGGCGGTGGGGTCGTCGGGCGCGGCGGGCGCGGTGGAGGGCGTGTCGGCCGCGGCGCACGAGGTGGCGGGCAGCGCGGCGCAGCTGGTGGCCGCGTCGCACGCGCGCGCGCCGCCCGCCTCGCCCGCGCTGGCCCGCCTCACGGGCGCGCGCCGCGCGGTGGCCGCCGCCACGGGCGCGCTGGTCGCCGCCGTCAAGGCTGGCTCCACGCTCGTGCTCGAGCAAGGTACGCGATCTTCATTTACCTACACTTTGCACTCCACATGACTAGTCTGAACTGATGGCGATTTTATCACGAAAACAGTTTCCAGGTATTATTTCATCATTCTTAATAACATTTTATGAAAAATTATTTGTCAACCACGCCCACCCGCGCGTTTTATCTTTTTAGAAGTGGACTAATTTTTAAAATTTCTCATAATATTATGTCGCGGTACGCTTCTTCTATCTATTTAGTAATTTCCGAACAACGCAGACTACATAATATAATTATGTATTGTATCTTCACTAAATAATTTTGTATTCCTATAGAAGCGTTAGACACGTCAGCTCTCTCGTTGACGGCTACTCGTCGCCTAGAGATGGAGAGCAAGGTGCGCTCCCTGAAGCTGGAAACAGCGCTAGACGCGGAGCGCGCGCGCCTGGCCGCGCTGCGCAAGCGCCACTACCAGCTGGCGCAGATGGAGGAGGTCAGTACACTAGTCACGTGACATACAGCCTGTTCAAACTAACATCTTGTTTATTGTTCGTGTTAATAATTATTTCACTAACTGTAGTTACTCATTCAAATTTATGCACGTCTTGAATAATATTATGACATAACTTTGTTCTGGAAGGTAACACTTTACTGCAACTAATTATTTGTACTATACAGCAGTCGGGTAATAATGAAAATGGGTTCATTCAGATTTATATTTATTTTTTACCAAATGCCATTTAATTAACTGAATCAGGTAAAAAAATATACAAGACGGAATTTACCTAAATGAAATATCTTCTATTTGCCTAATATCAGACTATCTGGAACATAGTTATCGTCATTAAATTTTCTATTATTAATACCTAACTAACAACACTAATTACTTTTGTTGTTCAGAGAATGTATTTTTGCATGATAATTTCTAACTTCTACTTATCATCTTCCTAACTAACCTTACCTATCATCTGTTAGCAACCTCAGAGCCGGAATTAAACGCAGCATGAGACGAGCTGAGCCTTAAGCCAGCGATTACAGCGAGCCTACAAATATACTGCACTAAGTATAATAAAAAATCAATGATTATTGCTAGCAATATTTTATCTGTGGCTCGTGGTTCGGACTTCTTGTTGCTTTTTTGTCTGTGTTTATATGTAGATAATTCGAACAAAGAATACCTTCTTCTAAGCAAGCTATTCCTTGTCGGAACAAAGCAAACGCTTTGCTAGTTTGTGTCTCAAGTAAGCGTCTTTAATTTGGAAACATTTCAAATAAAATAAGAAACATGGCGGAGGATACCCAGGAGTGGGTGATTCCGGCCTGAAATTATGGTCACTTAGGCTGGCCACAAACCTACTGATTCCGGACACAAATCCTGTCTGCGGCCAGCAGTATATTTCTTTAATACCTATACTAACTGAAGGTTTCCACGCATTTAAAGGTGCGGGGTACAGCGACGTATTGTCTTATTGCTTGTGCTGTCTTAGGCCTTACTTGAAGTGTGTGGTGTTTACAAGCAATGCTGAGGTGTTACTGGCTTACCGCTTCTAGCTATCGTTCCTTTATTTCTTCTGAGTTGACATATTATCTTAATATGAAGGTAAAGTTACAAAGAAACCATGGAGTTTCTTACTCATTCTCTCTATTATAATAACTTTTAGAATAGGCGCCTAGTCTTAATTTGGCTTACTAATGAATGACTTTTTGATTAAAAAACGTGTTGTTAAAAGCTTTGAAGTTAACATACACAGCTAAGGATCCAAGATCTGATAGTATAATACACACATCTGACGTCAGCATTGTTTGTTATTCCATCATAAATGCAATGGTAAATCAGTATGTGTTCGTTTCTTCATCACTTAAAAGGTAGGCTTTTTATTCCGTAAAAGAAGCATCGAATTTCCGTCCTACTGCGCAATAAAACCTTCATTTCAAATGTAATGAAGGCTATCGACTCACCATGAGGAAGTAACTACTGTAAGACATACATAATTTTACAGTACTGACTGGTTATAATTATTATTAAGTGCATTAGTAACTAATTTAAATTTTATTACAGAACGGAAACATGGAAAATGGCAAGGATTGAACGCGGGGATGTTGCAACAGTGTATTCATTAGCTGCCATGGCTGCTACACTTCTGATAAGCTTGTGATCAGTTGCTTGTATTTATCATTTTTAAAACATTTATACTCGCATTTTTATACAGTTAATAATGTTAATATACAACGATTTTTTTACTGTCATGCTTGCCACGGCTCAGTTTATTGTGACGGACGAGAGATCACAGAAATATCAAGTTACACAGTTTACTGTCTGATACGTAAAGCATCGCAATACGCGTCTTTACTAATCCAGTTAGGCACTTATAAGCAAAAATATATGTAATGCTATTAACGTCCTACTACATAGAATTAATAATATATACATACATAGATACGACGTAGTTATGTATAACATCGTAGAAAGATAATCGATGCCGTCGAACTCCACGTGAAATCGAGTCACAATATCGATTAACTGTAGTAGTTGGAGTGTAGCGTAGTGTGACGGAATTAAGATAACAGTGCGGTTAACACATTAGACTGATTTTAGTAACCCACTATTACGATCGGTTGATAACGACCATTATTGACAACCGGCTAAGGATCGTGTGTAGATTGTAGGTATGTATGTCAGTAGTGGACGTAACGCTGGCGGTTGGGGCTGATGAGACCGAGACCGAAGACACGGGGCCGTTACTTGACTAGACTTATATGAGCGAGACCGAGACCTGTCTCAAGTCAATGATGCTATAAATAAGTGAATAGAGGTAGATACGTTACCTTTGCTGCGTTCGAACTTTAATAACGACACAACATCACAATGTAACACTCCTGAAAAAAATATGAGACGAGTTTAGGTGAGCTACTAATGACTCTAGTATAAACGTGCGACTTTTAGTACGCATATAAGTCTTTTTTACTTATAGTATCGTTGTCTTAAGTTAGGTATCGGTCTCGGTCCGTCTTGTCACCGGTCTCGGTCTCGGTCGCGGCCCGGACCGCCATCCGACATGCGCCAGGCTCGACAAGCCTCTAAACTGGTCCGATCCCCCCGACAGCATGATCACGAGACTATAAGCTTTAAGCAAAGAGACTAAGGTAAGAAATTGTGAATTGTCTGCGTACCTTTATGTATAGATATTTTATAATTACTAATAATTAGATATACATGTGTTATGACTATTGTTGTAACTAGTACAGTCGTAATCACTTTCCAATAGTCTGTAAATTAAATGTGTGTATGTCGTGTGATCACAAACCCATTGGATATCATTAATACTAGTATTATTAAGTGTAACTATTTGATTTGTATACATTTTATTATATTTTAAATCGATTCAATCAATAAATCGCCCATCATGGCTCGTTTGTATTATTTATTCCTTATATTTAAAATTTACTAATATACGTATGTGAAATATTATTTTAGTTTTATTTAATAATGATTACTAATAAATGAGCACAAACATCCCGTAACTGTAATGTTTCTTTTTTTTTCGTATGGTGATAAGAAACTTTGTCCCAAACAAGTTGATAAGCTATTATTAAACTCTTATCAAACAAAATACAAAAGTACATTTGAGCCGAAATAAAATTAGCAAACAATTGTTATCAGATTACCGTGAACTTAGCGATACCGTAGTCATTTGTCATCGTAACACTTCAAGCTGTAGAGATTGGCACGAGGTAGGAGTACGATAATAAAACAAACACATAGCTTACACATATTCCATATATTCGCTGTATTACCTAATACTGCTATAAACTAAACAAAAAGCATGGCAAACATATTGATTACATCATTTAAATACTTTCTGCAACAAGTGCGGGACAAAACAATATCAAAATATAATATTTCATTAAATAACTTATCCTTTTACAGTACTATGCATACCTGCAGAAAATGCTTGAGCTGTGGAATGCTAGTTCATAACTTGCGATTATACTTGCACTTAAATACAATACACATACAATAAGGAAAAACAATCATTATTGAGATTATTATGCATTGATTAACAATGCTATCAAAACATCATCCTAAAATTGTTCACACACATCACTAACCAGTGGCACTTCGTATTTGTGCAAACATTACACACTATAATTAATAATATAGCTGTTACATAATGCTTAAGTACAGAAAAATACATGTGGTATTAAAATTAGGCCAATAATGTCGATGATGCAATCCTTTCAACTATAATATAACTGTAAAGCTAATCTTGGTGCAAGAAGCCGTCCATTCACTGTGTGAATACATCTGATATCAAAATCTTAAGACGATGGTAAAACCTTCGAAAATTTAGCACCACAAATTGGCTTCTCACTATCTTTAAAATACTGAATTTATTTTGAAATTAATATGCATGTGCAAATTGCTACAACCTTGGTCATTTCATTGTCATGATTTAAAAAATAAATGAACAGTAAATTACATCATTATTGATTTGACTGATAGAGCTATAGACAATCATGTACAATTGACAAAGTTGCACTCCATTCTGCTGCTGACCTTATTACAGCACAATAAATGTATACTAATACAATCCTAGAAATTATAGACAACTGGCATAACACACATTAATATAATAAGAGAATGAGTAGATATGACAAGAGAAGAGAGATGGGGGAGGCAAGAGAATCTTGCTAATTGGTATTTGAGATGGTGATTGAGGTAGGAAACAAGTTACAGCGGGGGCTCGTCCCACTTGAGGTGCTTCTCAGGAGTCAGGTGGACGATGCGGACATGCACCGCCTGGTTCTTTTCAAACTTAGGTGGGATTGGACAGAGTCTGTATATTACTTCATCGCCTGGTAGTGGGACATACTCTCCTTCAATACTGTGAAACAAAACAAACTATGTTTTATAGGGTAGATGAGTAAAAATTAATTGCTGCAACCTACCAAAATAACATTAATACACTCATTCGTTTTGATTACATCATTAAATAATTGTCAGTGATGAGGATAACTTTAATGTCTTCTGGCATTGTCTACTGAATACAGGTAATAGTTTAAAAATTCTTTGTGAAATTAAGATCATTCCACAATGACTGAATAATAGTAAATTGTAACAATTTACATCAAAGGACACTTGGACTTGTATAAAAAAATCTTTTGTTTATGTAATTTAATCATAACCACAACATGAAGCACTTTGAGTAGTTTTGAGCAATAAAAACAAACAAAGAACCTCATTTGACCTCCAAATGAGTTTACTCAAACAGCGTAAAGTATAAAAATAAGCACCTATCTGTTATCAGAATGTGGCTCAAATTAGAACAATGTTGGTATGACAACACATTATAAGTGGATATGAGTTAAATGTTCCTCACTGACATGTTTTGTATTTGTGAGCCAAGTTTTAGAAACCACTTTTTAATGGCCTACATTAATCATGTCTGTAAACAAGTCTTGTGAAACTACACACTTGTTATTTATATCATGTCTGTTGAAGAATTGATACAAATGATGTTTACTTGTTGGACTCAATGTATGGATATGAATATAAGTATTATATGTGTACCTATAGAAATATTGATATATGAAGGATTTTAATCTGGTTTTGCTATTATTATACACCCAGTATCTAGCATATAATAATCTATATCAATATTTAAATAACGTCATACAATAATAAATATACTTACTCAGAAATATGTAGAAATATATCTTCGCCGCCTTTTTCTGGGGTAACAAAACCGTGACCTTTTTCTCGACAAAAAGATTTAATTTTACCACTTTCTATGGGATTGCCAAGAGCTCTTTCTGACCTAAAAACCAAGATAACACAATACAACTTCTATATTTTACAGTAAATATAATTTTAAGGTATTCTAGAACATCTTGAACTTGAAAAACTTACGTCGAAGCTGTTCTGTTTCGCCGCGTTATTATTGGGCTAGGCAACTGAAGATGTGAATTTGTTTTGTTGGGCGAATCATCACTGTTAAAACCATAATCATTAGACATGATTACAGCAAATTTGTATTTTACGAAATAAACTTTATGAAGAACTTCGTATGAAGGAAGAAAAACAAAATGTCAGTGAATAAATCGTAAATTACTGTGAAACGTCAAGAACTCACAGATAGCGAATGTCAAAATTGATCGTCAAAGGAAATAATATCGACGGGCGTTCAGAAACTGAATGGGCATATTGCCGCAATGAGAATAATAATTAAGCAATTACGATATTTTATGGAATACTTACTGACTATGCTATAATTATGGATATTGTAAAAGATAATTTCATTGCTACCTATTTTTAATCAAGTAATATGTGTATAATGTACATACTTGACCATGATAAAAGAATGAGCCTAGCTTGGCTGCTATACGCATCATGTAGGAGACGTCGTCCAAACAAGGCATACTTACTGTTAGGTGTAGTAATGAAACCGAACCGAAGTTTGCCAGGTCCTCCGACTATTAGGTTAGTAGACCAGTAAATCTAGTATCCCCAGCCATATGTGAAAATAAGATTGGTCTGAACTCGTATTTGGTAAAATATCGGTCTACTAAAAATCTTCATAGATTTTAGTTTGCTTCGGGCTACAATAATTTCCTTCATATAAAAACCAATATACGTAGTGTAATAAATATATAAAAGAAGATTTAAAAAAAGTATGAAAAATTCAGTAGAGTACTTTTTTAAATGGTATTTATTGTTTTAAAACTATTATTGTACATTGATTAATTATTGCGTTTGTCACTTACAATTTACATTTTACATCGATAGTTGGATAATATAGTTCAAGGTTTACTACGTAATCACAGACTAGAAATACACAATTAAAACTATGTTTTATCACAATCAATAACTTGTTCGAGCTAGGTACTAAGTAGGTACATACTTGTATTTAACATTTGAGACATTTATATAAGAAGTCTTCATTTAGTAAAAATAATGTTTACACCTTAGAATATAGAACGTTTACACCACAGGCCCCGCGTTCGACCATTTTTCCTTTGCGTACACTGTGTCCATCAACATGGCGTACGCTCCTCTCTCCCGCCACTTCACACCCGCTTAATGTTGCTAGGCTAGAAGTGGAATACCGCTTCTGGGGTAAATGGCGATGTTTTGGTTGTGATTATTAAAGATTTGTATAAAAAGATTTTTAATTAACAAATGTTATATTATAATGTAATAGTTTTTAATTCTAATACTATTGCCATTGACCGAATAAGCACAAATAATTATAGACTCCGTGTTACTACCTAATTATACTGCCCAGACCGGTAATCAAACTCCACACCTTACGCATATAAAACATAATTCTTCCTCCTTTTAGCATTTTTACAAATAAAAATATTAACAAATCACGGGGTAATATTTCACCTAAATACTTGCAACACTGACAAAATGGACGCTTAGTTTCATTGTCAAATAATTACGATAAAAAATATTCGACATTTAAATAAAGAGACGTATTTATGTGAAACGTACACATGAAATGTAATCCTATTATATTTTTATATATTTCCGACTGCAGTTTTCGTCATTAGCATTACGCAGGTCGGCATAATTGAATTAAATGCGCAGCGTATAAAACGTCCTAGCGATGCGCGCGCTTTTTAAAAATGAAATGTCAAAATTTCCAACTACTCCATTTTGGAGTAGTTGGCATACTTACATTATTTTGCGCGGTCACGCCTTCTGGTTTGTTCTATATTCTAAGGTTTACACATAGGAACACACCTTATTTTGTTGGCTTAGAATATAGAACAAACCAGAAGGCGTGACCGCGCAAAATAATGTAAGTATGCCAACTACTCCAAAATGGAGTAGTTGGAAAATTTGACATTTCATTTTTAAAAAGCGCGCGCATCGCTAGCACGTTTTATACGCTGCGCATTTAATTCAATTATGCCGACCTGCGTAATGCTAATGACGAAAACTGCAGTCGAAAATATATAAAAATATAATAGGATTACATTTCATGTGTACGTTTCACATAAATACGTCTCTTTATTTAAATGTCGAATATTTTTTATCGTAATTATTTGACAATGAAACTAAGCGTCCATTTTGTCAGTGTTGCAAGTATTTAGGTGAAATATTACCCCGTGATTTGTTAATATTTTTATTTGTAAAAATGCTAAAAGGAGGAAGAATTATGTTTTATATGCGTAAGGTGTGGAGTTTGATTACCGGTCTGGGCAGTATAATTAGGTAGTAACACGGAGTCTATAATTATTTGTGCTTATTCGGTCAATGGCAATAGTATTAGAATTAAAAACTATTACATTATAATATAACATTTGTTAATTAAAAATCTTTTTATACAAATCTTTAATAATCACAACCAAAACATCGCCATTTACCCCAGAAGCGGTATTCCACTTCTAGCCTAGCAACATTAAGCGGGTGTGAAGTGGCGGGAGAGAGGAGCGTACGCCATGTTGATGGACACAGTGTACGCAAAGGAAAAATGGTCGAACGCGGGGCCTGTGTTTGTTGGTTACTTTGAAGTGATACAAGTTTCTATACTATTTATTTTATAGGTACCAGTGGCGGATTTATAGATTTGCCGCCCGTAGGCTATTCAATTTTTGCCGCCTCTAAATTTTGATATCTTAGTCCACAATCATATCAATTTTCTATCAATAAAATTCCAACTTTATAATTTGTGCTTCATCATCCTCGTTACATCAACTTTTCCCATATAGTTATTATTATTAAGAACTATGGTACCGTGTTAGATCCTTGATTATTTTTACAGCAAAGAATTATCAAAAAACATTATTTTAAGGAAAAACTATCTCAATCGTATACCACTTTTAAAGTAAGTTAAGGTATGCCTTAAAACTATACAATACTTACATAATATGAATTAAGCTTACGTAAAAAACATACATTTGGCGAACGTTGATTAACATTTATTATTACACTCACAGTTTAAAAACAATACAATAAATATATCTTTTCTTAATTATTTGTTAGCATTATAATATAAGTTAAATTATAAAAGCATTACAATACTTTTTTGCGAGACTTTGAATTCGCAAAATCATTTATTATATCGTCGTACGAAATCTTGTTCATTAGCTCTGACTCTATGCACAAGAGAGCTAAAGCGTTTAGCTTTTCTTGACTTAAAGTCGATCGTAGGTAGTTCTTTACTCTCTTCAAGCAAGAGAAGCTTCTTTCACCTGAACAATTTGCCGGTATACAAAGAGCCATACGAAGTGCTATATCCAAGTTTGGATAAATGTTTCCTAGATTCTGTTCTTGCAGGAATGAAGATAGACTTATTAATGATCCAGAAATTGGTATTATTGAAATTCTTTTAGACGAAAGCTTTGAAAGTGTAGTAATTCCTGAACTAAATCTGTTTCTAAATCATTAGGATACATTTTTTGTAAAAAACTGGCTTTTTTCTGTCAGAACTGATGGTAACAACTCATTCATTTTGGTAAGAAATGAAAATTTTTCGTTAAATCCTTGATAAGCCTCTTGCCGTTTTGCTAACTCGGATATGAGTCTATCTATGACAACGAGAAACGTATTAACCCTGAAGTAATCACTCGCAGCTATTCCAATATCTTCATCTGGTGTGTCATCAAATCTTTTTTTATTCTTTTATTATTAGGTACACGGAGAAAAAATTATAGCAGTTATCAGTGAAGAATATATTATGTAAAAATTACAACATTTCGATTATAATATTGAATCGCTATTGCGATATTCTAAGAGTTCATAATCATTATTGTATAATTAGTAAAGCGTTTAAGAATTGTTCCTGCAGAGATGTTGAAAGATTTATTAATTAGCACTGTATATGAGAATATTTAGATTTTTGTTAAATATTTTAATTTCTCCCGAATTTTCAAAATTTGTATTATGTGTGTGTATAATATTTTTTTCTTTTAATTTGTAAATCGAAATAAAAAAATTATGAACTAAATTTGCCGCCCCTTAAAATTTGCCGCCCTAGGCTCCAGCCTACTCAGCCTACTGGTAAATCCGCCACTGATAGGTACTACTTTTCAATTCCATTAATCATTTCGGGGCAGATCCTTTGCTCGACCGGCAACGGCAACTTGATACGGGGAATGGAAATGCCTTCCCAGTCTCCCTGAAAATATATTATACTAAATAAGACATCTCTATTCATAATAAATATATAATTTTGGTTAGTCTAATTGTTCGGAAAAGGTCTCATCGCGCTGACTTCATCGCGAGACTTTGATGCGTCGTCTAGTTTCCAAATTCAAACATTTTAGGCTCGGAGATTTTATTTTTACCTTTTGCACCAGAAAAAATGCACACAGCATGTGTTGCCATAGTTACCTGGAATCGAGTTCCATCGGACTTGTTACACTGCATCGAGATGGGAGACTCGGTGTAAAGAGCGTGCAGCGAGTTAGCTCTTAAGTACGTCCACGGCTTGATAGACAAGTAGTTTGCCCGAGGGGAAGCTTTGTACGAAATGGACATGTTGTCCCAACTGAAATGTAGAGACAAAATACCAATTTATAAAATATTGCACTTCACGTAATTAATTGCAGATGTACTTAAAGCAACTAAAAGACACCCCCCTGCGGCCTGTATCCTATTCCCGGTCTTGTTCAGCTATCAACGTGAGTCGACAAACTAAAGATACAACGGCTAGTCTTGAGAAAACGTAGCAAGAAACCTGTTAATAAACTTATTTCGTAAAATGAAATAACCCACCACTATTATTATAGGTGTACACATTACACTGAATACACTATGAGAGCACAAACTTGTGAAGAATAATATCTCTTGCATCCTGCATTATTGACTAGGCTCAGCTGAGATAGTTCTTGACCGAAATTCGGTCAGAAGGGCCTTATTTTAAACACTAAATAAAATGCTACCGTCTTTCAAATCTGAAGTAGTTTTCCAGCGCAGCGTTGGAGACGGCACTCTTGCACACCTCCAGCTGCGTGGCAGGGTAGTAGTGCATGTAGTTGACACACATCTCGTCAGTGATGGCGTGCCCGCCGACGGTCGCGTTGTCCTTGTCTTGCGTGTTGTATACACAGGTGGTCTCTAAGTAGTCGCCCTGAGGTAAAGAGAGATTTTTAAGGTTTGAGTTTCTGAGTCATTTGTTTTGTTACTGTCAATTTATATTTGTCGGTCAGCATTGAATCCATAGCTAATATTATAAATGTGAAAGTAAATCTGCCTGTTACGCCGACAAAACCGCTGGACGGATTTTGATGAAATTTAGGATGTAGAAAGTTTAAAACACGATAAAGGACATAGGCTACTTAACGCGGGCGAAGCCGCAGACAAAAGCTAGTAAGATATATACCGAAGTACGAGCAGTGTGAATTTATTTACTTTGTATATTTCCTCAATAACCTTCATTATTCACCATTGAGGGTTGAAAAGCAGAACTTTCAGTCATAATATAGTAGTCAAATCAGAGGCTGCTTGCTACAAAATGTACTTACTGGTAGAATTTTCACAGGTTTGTGTAAGATCCTGATTTCTTGAAAATGGGTGGAATAATGCATGTCTCTGTTGATGTTCGGCAGCTCGATACCTTGCCGCGAGTGCCTGGTCCAGACAGCTGCCCCGGTCAAGTGCGTGTGGAGCTGACTCCCGAACACCACGATGCCGTCTGACGGCAGACCCTACAACATTAACGTTACTCCTTAAACTATGCCATTGGCTCGCGATGACTTATTGTATGGACTTAACCTTTTATTACTAAATTTGTGGACTTTTCCTGCACGAGTATAAAGAAATCAAATTTTGGAATTTAATTTAAGGTCCAATAGAGTTCATTTGAAGAAGCCCAGTGGCGTGCTATAGGCGTGTATGTGGCAGTGGACGGAGATAGGCTGATGATAAGGAATTCAAATATACATAATCTGGTCCAGAGAGGAGCTGATATAATTTTTAGTAAAGGCTAGATGTAAAGGAACTAAGATTATAAAACCAATATTGACCACTCCAGTGCACTGCGGGATGCAGTATGCCGTTAAAGGGAAGGCTTTCTGTCTGCCAGGGATGGCCATCTTGTCCGTATACTCCAGCCCTAGCTCCATGATAGCCGCGTCAAATTTACGCCTCTGCGCCGTAACGTGGAGGACTATTCCAGAACTGTCCACCCAGTCTGTAACAAAAAGGGAGAAAAACACCTAGAAGAATATGCAAGTTGGAGTGTTAATGGGATATCTATATTGCTCGACCAACCTATAACCGCTTGTGAAGAAGGGTTCTCGTATATTAACATAAAATAACATCACGCCTGTATTCCCCGAAGGGGTAGGCAGAGGTGCACATACAGTACACCCACATTTCGCTAGTTATGTTTTTAGGTCCCAATGTAATAGGGGGCGAGCCAATTGCCATCAAATCCAGACTCCGTGCTGCCACTGAGAATTACCTAATGGAAAAACCCAGTAACACTTTGCCCGGCCCGGGATTCGAACCCAGGACTTCGTGCTCAGCAGTCGCGCTTAGCAACCACTAGACCAACGAGGCAGTCTCTCTCTTCTCGTATATTACATAAACACCAAAGTGGATCCACTTTGAGAATTTCCTTGTTTCTTACAATGTATCGTAAATTCGTAATTTCGTAGAAAACCGATACTTGCATGGTCGCACTTCCACATCAACCACATTCCATGTTACCTATGTCTTCATGATAGTTAAAACAAAGGTATTTTTTCCATTACCTTTTCTCAATTCCGGATTATTGTAATGCACTTCGAGCATCAAATATTTGTTGGCTTTCGGACCTCCGAGGGGTAAGCCAGCTTCTTTCGGGTATGTGAATGGTGGGGCGCCCATGGCCCACGCGGCTTTTACCTGAAAACCATCAAGGTTGCTTATTTGTAGTCTAAAAGTGTAGAATAATCATACAATAGATCTAATTGGTGTTGTTTCTAAAAGAGGAATAAATAATAGAAACAAAATAGATCAAATAAGCCATCGAGATTTTAAGACAACACGGAACAGTTTGACGACCTCATTGGCACAGTGGCAAAGCGATTGGACTGCTGCGTTAAGGGTCGCGGGTTCGATTTTCGGGATAAAAATTTGTGCGATCCGCACATGTTTGTCTCCAGTCTAGGTGTTTGTGTATGTGATATTTCACGGTTGTGAAATGTACTCACGATACAGGAGAAATCGCTAGTGTGGAGTGACGCTTAAAAAAAGTAGTTGGATAACTACCAAACTCCAAAAACGACTTATTTAGGGTAAATGAATAAATGATTTATTTATGTAAATAAGTTTTCACAATACGCCTTGTTATAATAAGCACATTATCTGTAAAAGACATTAACTATGTAGCTATGTACGAGTTTCTTACCTTTGAGCATGTTTTAGTGATCTCAGGTCTTTCTGGAGCGAAGCAGTTGCCTTCGTAAAGAGGAATGTCCTTGTTACGATCGGAATCACAGTAGAACACTTCCATGTGGTGGACCAACCCTTCGTTGCCTTGCGTGATCGTGGACCCGAACTATAACATTATTTCATCATCATCAGCCGGAATACATCCATTATTGAACATAGGACTTCCCTTGGAACGCCATAATAAAAAAAAATAATAACTAGTTTAATTAATTGAATCTTTAGCAAGATCTCAGCCAATAGCAGCACACTGCTGGACATAAGGCTCTTCCCAATTCGAAATTAGGTAAACTACGTCACATTTTGTAATTCTTATAAATAAACTCTAGTTCGAATAGTAGTCGCAATCGTAACGGCTAAGTATTAGATATGTTCTGGATTATTCGTAGATCGGGCAAATTACAAAGTCTAGGATAGTAGACTTTTCTATTAGTATCACAGAGTTGGGATTTGTGCCCGGTTAGTGGCAATAGGCTCGCCCTTCAATGCGACTATTATACACTGCAAAAGAGACGGATTCATGTTGGGTTGAGTTGATAACCTAGGTGACGCGGGATAATTGTTTTTTTAAATTATATGATAGGTACTTTTATTTCTTTCTTAACATGGGACTTAACAAAAAGTGGGTGTACTATGGACTTCTGACCACCCTTTAGAAGAATACAGGCGTGTGCGATTAAGATGTTTTCTTACCTGAATGATGTGATGCACTCTGTTGGCGATAAAATCAGGAAGTTTAACCACCTTACACCAATATGTCGTATCATCGCCCGGTACCTTCAAGTTCTTATTTGTCACATGTAATTGGTAAGCATTGCCTACTTTCGGATTCCCTACGGGAGTCAGTAGGCGGACCCTAATGAAGCCATGGTCTTGAGCCGGTGTACAGGTCAAACAGAGACCTTTGGATGAGAATAATTTGTCGGTGCCACGGGCCCAAACTACGTGGACTGTGCCGTCCTGAAAAATGGGTTTTAGAAATGTAATATAGATAGGTAATGTGCCTATTCATGGATAAGTATTGTATTTTATAATGGTTTTTGTAAGATATAGAATTCATTGTCGTTTTAGGTACCTATAGTATCTATCTCCACCTAATACCTACGTACTTTTTGTAAACCTATAGGAAAAAGAAATTCTAACTTTCAAAATTCCGAGGCCTTTCACTGCTCAGCTTTAAATCAAATCTTGGACTATTTACATAGGACGTAAAACTACACTCCTCACTACCAATTTACCTCAATAACGTAGTCATCATCATCACAGGTGTCGAAGAACCGCTCGAACACTAAGCTCTGAGTTTCAACGTCTAAGTAGAAGGCGTCACAATTCTGTTTAGCGTCACGATTCAATATCCCTTCCTTGTCCGCATACATATCCTGCAAATAAAGACGTCATTCATAAAATAATCATAAGAACATATAACTGTAGGAATTTGTGCCGTGCAGGACTTGAACATATCAGCTGCCTAAAACGGAACAGATTAGCCACATAGATGTAGCAATCCAATGGCTTAAACCAAATATTTAAAATTATAATAAATCTAAATTGATAAAGAAATTATAAAGAATCTTACTGTTTACCTCAAAGTAATGTTTTTCTCTATAATCAGTCCAAAACACGCAGACATCTGAGTTGTTTAGGTCTCCTCTATCAGAAAATCCAATAGCGAACCAGTTGAAGGACGGCGCCTTCTCCGAGATCACTATTTGAAATTGAATTTTCCTCAGCGTGTAGTCGACGCGCCATTTCAGTAACAATTCACCGTTGGGGTCCAACACCGACTCGCTTTCTGCCAACCGATGGTCTGGCAGGAAATAGAATAATTAATAATACATACATAAAGTCACGCCTGTTTCCCTGAGGGGTAGGCAGCGACCACGGATTTCCATTTACTAAGATCCTGGCATACATACTTCTTCCGCTTATCAAACGCATCACATTCCTCATACACGCTCGTCTCTTGAGGATGCTCCTCGCTTGCTCTTTTTGCAGAACATCTCCGATTTGATCTATTTGACCATTAATACCATTGCTAAAAATATACCTACACCGCATAAAAGCTTTTTTATTTTGTTGCTAACAGTGGAGAATTGAACGGTTCACGGTCAGGAACTTTTCTTGAGTCCGAAACTTGTTGGGAAGTCCCGAATAAACATGTAAGTACAACCAGTGCATAGTTAGGTACTATAACTACTATAGAACGCACAAAAGAAATAACTAAAAATAATATTTTAATTCTTTACAAATTTTAAATCTACTCACCATTATTTTTGTTGATAGAATAAGAAAAATGTGAACTAACAAATAAAGAAAGTACGATGATACACTTCAGAGCCATTGTCAAACACTAGCGCATTGTTGTAGGACTGCCGGGTGACTGGTGCGCTCTGCGCCGCAGCAGGTCAGACAATGAGAGCTCTATTGAGTCTCCCAGCAAAGCCTGTGGGATATATAGCTATGGCATTAATGAAGGAGATATTGGTATGCCGTGGGATGCGGTACAGTCGGGAAGTAAGGGTGTAAGAAGTGGACTGTACAGTTGAAGAGAAAAACGTTAGGTATAGTTGGTACAATCTAAGTCATTGCTACAAAGGTATCGTATAATTGTTTGATAATAACTAACCGCTATCTTGCCCTTCCAATTTTAATTTTAATTAGTAGCTCCCATTCATTGTTGGTCGTCGAATTGACCGATATTATATTTGCTCATACATAACTAGAGCTATGAAAAGCATGAAAGTTTATCAATATTAAAATGGAAAGGAAACATTTAATACTTACATAACAAGACACGTCAGTTTCTATAAAAGTATAACAATAATAAGTTCCGAGTTTCTTTTCTCCCTGGCTAGAAAAAAAAAATTAAGCGAATTCGGGCGTACCAACTTGTTTAAGGTAGGTATAAAACCCACTACGTGATAATATGCTCACGAATGAGTTCTCGTATTTATAATATGTATATTGAAAGGTCCCGGGCGGCGCGCCGTCAGTGGAATGCGCGGCGGTCGTGGCGCTATATTAAATTCCTGGAGAATTACCGCTTTACCGCACCCTCGCCTCGACGACGAGTCCACAGATTAACATTTTATTTAATTACCCTGCAATTTGGACGGTAGGCAGAAAACTGGTTGCTGAGCTTAATAGAAGATAGATTGTATTTGAGTTTGCAGTCTTCTTAATAGTTTGATGGTAACACTCGTTATTTTAATAAGTATTCGAATAACAGTTGTGTATTTTATTATCAGGGTTATTGGTTGTTAGACTGTGCGTTTTATTTATATCTATATAGTATCAATCAAATTATGATTGCTTTTTAAAGCTACAATGATTTAATTTTAATTGCGTGATCAGATGACTTAGGTAGGAACTTATAACGAAAAATTTGAAATATCGTAAGGAAAGCGAATAAAACATAAAAACATAACATAACATCACGCCTAGATTCCCCGAAGGGGTAGGCAGAGGTGCACATATAGTACACCCACATTTCGCCATTTATGTTTTTAGGTCCCAAAGTAATAGGGGGCGAGCCTATTGCCGAGCGAATAATACAACAAAATAATAATCAATAAACATTTTATTATCAACAAATGCTATGCTACATTATCTTTCATATCTACATTATTTATTGCTTCTTTGCCCTCTTCAGCATCTACTTTGTCTTTGACGGCTTCTTCTGGTTTTACCGTCTCTCCTTCACCGGAATCCGGTGAACTCTGT
This sequence comes from Abrostola triplasia, assembly GCA_946251915.1. Taxonomy (NCBI): domain Eukaryota; kingdom Metazoa; phylum Arthropoda; class Insecta; order Lepidoptera; family Noctuidae; genus Abrostola; species Abrostola triplasia. The sequence continues at coordinate 3,566,881 of OX276432.1, read as the reverse complement.
GAAAAATACATAGCAATTGAATATAATTATGCTGTACTTATTATATAGTATTAAAACTTAATATTTAATTATTAATAAAATAGGTATCTGATTCGTCAAAAACTAAAAAGCCATGAATCTGCAAATCCTATTGGGAGACAGCTTTCCAAGTTCTTCTCCTTAACTTAGCTCTGTCTAGAACGTTTCCAGAGATCTGAATCCTTTAAAAAACTAGAAGTATAACTTAAGGGTCAACTTTTAGACCCTAAAGATATAGTTCTAAGTTACCCACTTAGCAGTATTCTACATAAAGAACATAGCCACACTAACCTCTCTCTCAAACAGTATAGCCAGCTCGACGTGCTTGGTCTGCGGGAACATGTCGACGGGAACAGCCCTGACGGGCAAGAAGGGGGCCCCCCTCAACGTCTTGGAGGTTGCCCGGGAGAGGTCCACGAAGTTCTTCACCGCGGAGGCCGGACTGCACGATATGTACACCAGCCGCTTTACCTTCTTCGTATTGCGCAGTTGGGTAACTGCTCGCATGTCTGTTGGAGACGAAATTAGAATTGCTGTGTTATCTTTGAAAATTTTACAATATACTTAAGCTTATTTACACACTATAACCGACGTTAAAAAATAAATATATACAAAAGAAAAAATGAACCCTAAAAATTATTAAAAAACATTGGCTGTATTTAAGAGTAAACTTTTTAGCATAATTATACAAAACAAGTTTTGCCTTAAGATCATCGACGTGCACATTTCATCTTTAGCTCAGTTCTAAAGCCGTTCAGGTATTGGTGACCGCATTTCCAACTACAGAAATATTTAATTAAAAAAAATGAATACGATCGGTCTTCTCTACAAATTGACGATGATGTGTATAACTGTATACACTTATACAGTGAATAGTTATGTTCTGTAACCATTTTGGTGTACAACAAAGCATACTATATCTAATATGTATCTACATTTGACATAGAGCTGGTGTAACTAATAATATTGATTCATAACTTGACTTAAGTTTATCACTTTAAACCTGTCTAAAATTAAAATTTAAAGTGTTATCTAAATATACTTACGTAGTCCTGCTCTCGGCGGGTCCACGATGGCGATGATGTCGTCTCCCGTGGCCCTCGCCAGCACCGACAGCAGGATGTCCTCGGCCTTCCCCGTGAAGAACTCACAGTTCTCTATGTTGTTCAGTTCTGCGTTCGACTTAGCATCCTTTACCGCTTCCGCTATCATCTCTAGGCCTAATATTTTGCTGCAATGCTGTAAATATCGACAAGAAATAATGGCGCGATTATTATTTTTATAAACACACTAAAGAAAAAAAAGTCCTTAATTGTTTTTTTTAAATTACTGTATATTTACTGCCTGACACACAGCACTTTATATCCCAGAGAAGACAAAAAACTCAAACTCAAATAAAATCGCACAGTTTATATAATTATATACTTATGTGACGTACCTGAGCAAAGCATAGGCCAATGGTGCCGGTCCCACAGCATATGTCAACAACGGTAGAGTCCTCCCGCACCTGACTCATTTCTATCGCGCTACGGTATAGGACGTCAGCGCCGGCGGTGTTTACCTAAAACGTACTCATATTACACGCGATGATTACAGGGTTGAGGGAATGTATCGGATTGTTGTTCTAGAAAGCTGGCGGTTTGATGATATGAATTTATTAATAAGTAAAGCTTGCTTGTAGCTTGTAAAGCTCATATAAGCAGAGAATCTTTATTAAAGATTATCTTAAAAAAGACTTTAATTGCACAAATTATATAAATGTTTGTACCTCAATTATTAAAATAATTATAACTTAGTGAACGATGACTTTGTGAATCATGTTGATAACTGAACGCCCCAAAAGTGCGAGTGAATTTTGAATAGCATCACCGCTATTGGACCTGAAGCCATTTATCATCATTATCCCACAGCCTTCAATATCCCACTGCTGGGTATAAGCCTCCCTTAAACAATGCCATCCGCCGTGATTCATTATAGTTAAATTACGAGCAAATTGCTGCTGCATTGTTATTATTCCATTTACAATTTATTAACCTTAACAACTTCACTGTCCACGATGCAGACACAATAGGTAAAGAATGACCATGTATCACATATGACTCACGGGACAGGGAAGTTATTAAGATTTAAATTTATATAAAATAATTATGAGATTGTATTACCTAAATAAGGTCTTCATACTCTTCATATGCAGATGATCCAGTCAGTAACGTTAGCGAGAGAGTTACAAGACAAAATATGGTGAATATGGCAAACAAAACATGTAGGAGGTAGGTACAAGCGTAAATAATGAGTAGACAAAGGTTGAAAATGACATTAAACATTATGGGAAAATAAAATTACTTTTTTGTGACATGTCTATACCTTTTTCTTCTTTTATATAAAAATGGAATGTTGTTCTATATTCGCGCTAAAACTCGAGTTTTTATCGAGAACGGCTGGAACAATTTGGCTAATGTTGATCTTAAAATATTCTAGAAAGTCCAGGGAAGGTTTACATGGCGGTACAAAGTACGCCAGGTCAGCTAGTAAACTTATAAAAAAACGTTATTTGCCCTCAGTTTTCGACCTTCACTACAAACAGTGTCGATGTATGTAAGCCAAAGTCCAGAATATCCTACTAATATTATAAATGTGAAAGTTTGTGAGTATGGATGTGTGGATGTGTGGATGTTTGTTACTCTTTCACGCATAAACGGCTGGACCGATTTGGTTGAAATTTGGTATGTAGATAGGTTATACCCTGGATTAACATATAGGCTACTTTTTATCCCGAAAAAATGTCGCGGGTAACACCGCGGGGCGCAGCTATGTTTAATAATAATAAACTTGCAGCTACAGCTAACTTATTATACAAGCTATTTTATAGCTTTACATAGCAGAGAAATGATGTGTGACAAGCTTTCAAACATCAGTTATTATTGCTACTGCTTCATAAGCTGCTAAGTTGTAAAGACAAAGTAAGTAAATGCTATGTCCTCTAATGATTTCTTTCACATGTAAGTATGTAGTATAATCTAAGTATTCTCTATGAAACTTTAGTAATAAGGGATTGAAGACTTACCTGAAAGAAAGCTTCCGGCGATATCCTGAACTGCTTGCCGAGAATAGTGTCTATGATGTGTGTCGAGCCTGACAGGTGGATCGGCTTGGAAGCGTCCTCACCCACCCGCCTACAAAAAGACACGTGATATATAGACACCACAGAAAACAACTAGATATATAATTATAATTAACTCCAGAAAAAATACCAGACTTTCTAAAATTGTATGACTGATTAAAACTTGTACCTTTTAACAACAAGTTCGAAGTACAAAGACTTAATGCCACAAGCAATCGCCTCTTCTGAATTAAAATGTTCTATTAAGTCCTTCTTAATGATCTCTAATTCGGCTTCCGTCAGATCCTAGAATATTACAAACGATTGTTATGATTTTTATTTACCACCAATACATAGCTGTATGATCAGTCAGGCTTGTGATGGGTGACCGTTATCACATGTCGAGCGCCTCCGTGCTTCGGAAGGGACGTTAAGCTGTGGGTCCTACGCCTGATTTCTCTCCGGTCGTGTCGGTTAGTCCGATCGGACTATGAGAGTGAGGGAAAAGGGAGTGCATATGTGTTTGCGCGCATAGTTGTGCACTATTATATCTCTTGTGTAGTTGGCAAGTCTCAGCTGCGATATGCTGCCGTGACCGACATTCCGTCACGAGACATTATTATTATTATTAGCTGTATGATAGACCCCACGTCTAGCACCGTTTCTTCTTCTACTTCTGGAACTACTGGTCCGAATTGAATAATTATTTTTGTGTTGAATAGTCCATTTATGAAGGAAGGCTATAAAACATTAGAAATCCACGCGGCACAGTCGCGGGCGGAAGCTAGTATTAAATAATCTACTTTCAATTAATGATTTTCCAACTCTATCTTATTTACCATGTTTTACTATAGTACTGACCTGAGGATGCATGACCACGATGAGCATGACGTCACCAGTAGAGGTGGAGTCCCGGACAGTGAGGTACCGCCAGTGGCCGGTGTAGTCCGCCGGAGAGAACGGCGCCAGCTTCGACTTGCGAATGAACTCTTGAAACAACTGTAAATAAACTATAATTAATATTATTATCTTCTGGGAGACAATATTGTTTTATGTTTACATAAACTTATGTTTACTTTACCTCCTTAAAACTAGGTTTATTCGTAGAACTGCCCCCTTACAATGAACTCTTAAAGCAGGATAGTTTACGATATGCAAGCGAGACGGCGCTACGTGCAATGTAATGCGGGATCTCGCTTTGACATCGTAAATTTTCTTACTTAAATAGTTCATGGTAAGCGGGCTGATATAAGTTAATATTTGTTTGTAAAAAGCCCAAATTACTATCATTAAAAAGTTTTAAACAAAATACAACAACCAGCTTGTATTTTTAAAATTTGTTTTGTAAATAAGCCATGGAAAAATAATTTCTAACTTTGTCTGTAATAAAAACAGTTCATACTCACCAAGACAGCTTTTTTCGTCTGCTCCGAAATGTGGATCATTCCTTGAATAGGTCCCACTCCCACAGTGCCGGTGACGTAACTGCCGAGCCTGAAGCCCACAGTGGGCAACTTGCTCTCCTCGTCAATCCCAACAGTGAACTCACACTTGTTCCTGTAACCCTCAGTCACCGGGGACTTCTCTATAGGCTTCAGTTCGAAACTGAGTCCTTGATATTGTTTCCGTTTTGTTTCTATGTCTTGACGCCTGCTTTTGTCTATTTTCCATATTTCATTGTCAAATTTCATTAGGATGTTCTTTATTTCTTTTTCTTTTAATTTGAGCTGTTAAAAGAATTTATACACATAATTACAATCATACCTGCAATACTTATACCTCTTGGTGGAATTGGTCAGCATGTTGCCATTTATCTAGCAGGCTGTTGAAGGGAATGTCATTCTAAACCAATATTTTTTTACAAATTATTTGAAATTTGTACTACCGTAACCAGCCAGTTTCCCTAGCACCTTGACTATGACCGAGCTACGCACATGGATCACCGGTACTGGAGGAAAAAAGGTAATGCGTGCTGCCATACTAATGGGATGTACGGTCCAAACTGAACAACAGTATGGATTCAAGAACCTGTTGTGTCATTTTAATTTAGTCTGAGATCACGTCTATGGGCCTCAATTCCTATATTGACATTTATTGGTTTGGCTGTAACCATTTCGATCATAGGTAATTATTAGACATACCTGCTGCTCATAAGGCATATTCCAGTATGGTGTAGTAGCATCTTTCAGCCTTTCTTCTTGACTCCTACTGTCATCTTCTTTTCTCTTCTTCTGCTGGTCCGTAACTTCTTCATCCTGCTTTCTCTTTTTTACTAGAGGGTCTGGTGCTGGTTTAGCCTCCTCCGCTATTAATGTTCTACCTAAAATGTAAATGTAATGTTGAATTTTAAAAGATATTTAAAAATAATCTGCAATTGTGCTAATTAACTCTGGCTATTTTATTTTTATACAAAACAATATATTTGTTTAACACCAGTTATTTACATACATACATAAAATCAAGCCTACTGCCCAGAAGGGTAGGCAGAGACCATGGATTTCCATTTGCTTTGATTCTGACATACTTATTCTAGTTATTTAATTGTTTATGGTTTCCAATAAAAGATAATACCAAGTCACCTTTCCATGAGTAGCCATTGAGAGCCTTTATAGCTTTTGTACGCTCTTCATCATTCTGGAAACAAGCATACAGCCAGTGGCTTCCATTTTTAGGTCTCTTTATCTTACTTGTGTTCAAACCCAGTTTTTGATTCATAAGCTTTTTTAGCTCCTAAAAATAAATTAAAGTAACAAAGTAAAATCATAACTTATTTTATAAAAAGTATGCTATTAACTTAAGGTTAAACACAGCTACTTTATAGTAAAAAAAAAATTGTGTCTCATAAACAGTTTTAGCATTTGTGGTTATTAATTTTGTTGTGCTAGTTTTATTGTGCAAAACGTCAACCTTTTAAAAGTCTAACACAAGCAACCTTATTTACAAATAAACAATATTATCTCAAATAAGATCTCAACATACGGCGATTCCATAAAACTTAGGTAGTCCACGCAGTTCAATTTTAAACTTTTCCGATGAAAATCCCCCTCGGTCTAAATAAGCGTATTCTTCTTCTGTTTTTATAATTTCTTCAGTTATTTCAACACTTATCTCAGTAATCATTTCATTTCCTTCTGCCATTAGATGGGAAAATCTTTAAAATAACTTCTTCAAAACTTTTTACTTTCGTAAAGTTTTAAGGTTAGGATATTGTTTGCTTTTTCTATTGCGTGTATCGAATTGAAATTTTTCTGTGTTAGACAAAGATGTAGCAAAAAACAAGCTCAAAGTACCATCTATTTTAACTGGAACGCAGCAAGTCAACTATGACAAGTAACTGACAACTAAACTTATGTTCAGAAATGTTAAAAAACTAAAATGTATAAAGACTATTCTAAATAGGTTTTTGTTCTTTGGAGTACCCATGTAATATAGACGTTTATTTTAAACCTTGCTCCACACTTATAGTCTTTTTGGAGTATTAAGGAGCCTTTATAATCTCTGTCAAAATATATTATACAGTCCGGGACTTTGGTCCGGGATCGACCCTAGGACACTGCACATCTTGACCTGCGGTCAATCATTGATTATTATAAATAATTCCTCAATTAGTTTTTGCATTTTGACTTCAGCCCTGTGCCAGACAATAGTCTGGCAGAGTGGGAAGTGGTTTTCTAAAGACGTGGGGAAAGCACAAAGAGCGAGCTCTATATTGGGTTCACTTTAGACCTGTGCCAATAGGATAATGGTTTAACGATTAAAAAGGAATGCTATAAAATAAAAATACAACGTATAATATAGATTTTCATTTGACGACATAATTACATAAAATTTTAAATAAATTAGTACATTTACGATAGATTTTGAAAATTCTTAGTACAAAAGACGTAAATCTATATTGGAAGTACAGTAGACTAGTCACGACGATAGAATAGCACATTGTGAGGTATATTATTCCCTATTTAGCTTATTACATTAACATTATATAAGGTAAAATTAAAATAATTATTATAGTCCATAACATCATGTACTTAGCGGCTTAAGCCAATGACTATATTCTATTCCCTTTTCCCCGTACATTGTCATTCAACAAATATAAAAGTAATTTATTAAAAATATGAGTTTTATAATTATTCAAAGGAAGTAGAATAGTGGCCAATTTAATTATCTTAATAATTTTCAAATTATTATAATAATTATGCACTTAATAAAAAAAAATGAAATTGTTTCGTAAAGTTACAAAGATTCACATACAAGGTGAAAATACACATGCAGCATAAAATAAAGCTATAAGTTTATAGCCAACTTAATTATATATAATTTTATATAGAATTTATGTCAAGTAAATAAAACATTTGTAATATATTATGTCAATTATGTTTAAAATATAGCTATTGATTGTACATTGATGATGCGTCAAAGGTCCTTACTACACAACTTAAAAATGTGTAAAATAGATTGTGTAAGTAAGCCAGTATTATAAGTACCATGTACAATAAATGAGAATACTCAATATCATACCAAGTATGAAACAATAACTCAAAAGGAATAAGAATATTCTTTAAATAAACTATTCTGTGGCTTGCCTTGCCCTGCCTGTGCTGCTTCTAATGAACTGCCCCCTTACAGTTTACGTTGTGGAAGCGAGACGCCGCATTACAGTGCACGTAGTGGCGTCACGCTTCCACAACGTAAGCTGTCCTGCTTTAAAAGTTCACGGTAAAGGGGCAGAACCTATCAACAAATACCTATAGTCTTAAAATAAAGTAACCTATCTTTTATTATCTAATTCTAATCTGATTCTAATGTTATGTGGTCCCATTTTTAACAAACATATTTTTAAGCGCATCTTTGTCAAAATCTTCTTTCTCTTTCCTTAATTTTTTTATATATTCCAGTTCCTTATCTATTATGGCGGCCATGGACGGATTTAGGGACTTTAATCTTTTGTAGTCTTCTTCGGCTTGGTCTGGATTCCAAGCGCCAACGTGAGCCTTGCCTCTTCTGAATAGTGCCTTCTCATTATCTGAAAAATTAAGTATTGGCAGCTTAATAATTTTATATAATATATCTCCTTTATATATTTTTTCTATTTGTCCCTATATAATTTAGCAAAGAATGCAGTAGTTAAGTGTTTATATAATCTATAGAGAGTCATATACATCTACAACACAATGATGATATATGTATAGTGAAACAATTTTAAAACTTGAGTGGTGAAAAAATCTTATTAGGCAAAAAGGAAGTTTGTTAGGAATTTTCATAGACCATTTGACATTATTGTTATACATACTTATATATTATTGCATTGTGACAGAAACTTTGATATTATTTTTACACTTAAATTATTTCATATACCTTTTTCGAATTCCAGAACAGTACCACAATGTTCTATGACAGCATAATATTCCCCATTGATAAGTTTGCACTGTGCAAAGTTAAGTAGTATTGGTAACTTTATTTTATTTAAATCAGCCCATTCTTCATCACCTTTTCGTTCCCTGCAAAATATCAAAAACATGATTAGTCTAACTTTTAAGACTGGAGTTAATTTGTAGTCTTAAATTGTAATGACTGAAGACTTTTAGTGTCTGGCATATTTTAGATGTAATGCCATTAGTTTAATTTATTATTATTTCCTTTTCAGATTCTAGCCTAGTTTATTAATCTAGCCTTTTTTACCTGATCATAAGCTGTTCACAAATACCAAGGGCCTCATTATAGGCCTCCTCTGCTTCTTTGTACTTCTTCTGTCCATACAACTTGTTCCCTTTCTCTCTAAGTATTGGGATGAGATCAACCCGTTCTTGAGCATTTAACTGCCACAACTCCTTCTCATACTCATCTGATCTCTCTACCTTCAGTACTTCTATGGAATAAAATATAATGGCTTTAGATGACTGATATTATTCTAATGTTTAAATTTGGGTCAATTGATGTAATAGTATTTCTATTCCTAGTACAGTTCTGATCAAATTTAAATGTCACAATATGACATTTGCAGCATTGAAACTAGACTGGAACTGTAATTTCGACATTTTCACTTTTAAGTCTATACTGCATGTTTTATGGCAGAGACATAGATACTCAAATACTAGCTGAGAGAAGATCACAGTTGTTTTTAAGTTGATAGTTAGTAAAAGCTTACCTATAATAAACTCCAAATCACATGGGTTCTTCATTAAATCATCTAAATCTGTGTGCCCAAGCCCCTCAGTGTGTAGAGTCATAGTGCATGAGTGCTTTATTTTATGATGATCCTGTCCCAGTTCACGTAATGTCTTTGATATAAATGGGTAACTAAAAACGAGCTGTGGAAATAGAACCACATAATTAATTTACCATCACAATATAAATTCCAAGCAATGCCAAGAAAATCTACAAACACTGGTATACAATAGAATGAAATAAAAAAGCTATAATGCTTAAGGTTAAATAATTTCCTGGGTGTTTTATTAAACTGACTTTGTACTGCACTGATAAATGAAGTATTATACCTCTTTCTTAACTTGAAAACTGGAAACTTCTCCAACAGCCATCATTCTCACAATTGTTTCCCAGACTTCCAGTTTAAATTTATGTCCCATCACTAGGACCATAGGTTCCTTCTTTCCAATTTTCCTACTATCATCCAGTAGCACTCTATCCTTTCCAAGTTTCCATGTTTGGAAGTGAAAATGTACCTAAATTATATCATAAACATTATACACAAATGACAACAATAGGCTCACCCACTATTACGTGTGGGTGTACTATATGTGTACCTCTGCCTACCCTAATACAGGCGTAATGTTATGTTATACACAAATGTTTATCTTTAGAGGCAGGATATATTTAGATAACATTACCTTGCTGCCATCTGCAATTGGTATATATTTTTGTCCAGCGTAAATTAGATTTTTGATCACAGGAGCGACTTGAGCCATTTCAATAAATATTTATGGCACAAATTACAAAAATAAATTGTAAATTATTGCATTTGTTTATCACAATCTTCCCGATTGTGATGATTTCAGATTTGACAGTTAGCCTACGCCTATGACAGAAGACAATCGTCGGATTTTGAAGTTGCCAATCACATAATAGTTAAGGCCAAGCAACGCGTAAATATAAAAATATGATAATTTATGAAGATTTTAGTCATTCTGCTTAAATATAGTTAGATTATTATTAAAAAATGACAATTTACAGAACTTATCATTAATGAAATGGAAAAAAACTATAATCAGAAAAGTAACCGCTAATTGGTAACACTATTTGAAGTCAGATTTGCATTAATTTTCGAAAATTAATGATTGATCAACAAATTCGTGATTAAGATACGGCTGATAAGACTGACGAATTAAAAGGAAAAAACTTTCTAAAAGGGCGGTTCCTATGAAAACCTCGGCACAGTAAATTTCTGGATAAAAATTAGTATGAATAAGTTTAGTTTAGTTCGTTCAGAATCAGCATAATAAAATATATCGTTATCTGTGGTTCGCTTTAACTCTTTCATTCGTGTCATATTTTCAAGCGAAAATTATAGTTTTAGTTTATTGTAGAAATTACATTTAAAGTAGTAATAAAGTAGTTATCAATTATTTAGGTTTAAAGTATTACTGTTATTACCTAATTCTAAGTTATAATGGCTGATTTTCTAGAGTCTGAGGCCGAGGAAAGCGAGGTTAGTAAAATTTTGTATTGGGCTTGTGTTCAATACGATTACGATTGCGTAGTTTCTAATGATGGTTGTTGGTAAATTGTAGGTTGATTCTGAAGACGAGCAACCAGCAGAGCGCAAAAAGCCAAAACGTAAAGCTGCTGTACAAAGTGACGATGAGGACGAGGATGAAGAAGGTAATGTTGACATCGTGTACTTTCTCCTGCATGGCAAAGTCAATTTTATCATTTAGTAAACACAGCGTAACTATGTACCGTTATGTTGATAGATGCCGTGTATATCGCTGAGTAATCGTTTCGATATTTTTGATTTATTTTGTTCAAACTGGATTTTGCAGACAGCTATAAAAGTTGACACACTTCTTTGTTTACACATGTGATTCTATGTGTCATTGCAGAAATTACAGTTTGAGAGGAATATCATTCACTAAACAAGACATTTTTCTTTAGAAAACCATAGCTATGACTTCTAAAATAGAATTATAATTGGTATACCAACCTAATTATAAATAAGTTCAGATTTTATAATAGTCAATATGTCTTTGATTTTATGAAAACTGCACATACAGATCAAATGAATAAGTAATTCATACTGTAACATACAATTCTATTTTAGATGATGAAGAGAGGCTTCGTGAAGAGCTAAAAGATTTGATAGATGATGCACCTATAGAGGAATCTGGGAGTGATGGAGAAGATTCAGATGCTAGTGCAGGGCCAAAGAAAAGAAAAAAAAGTGATGATGAACTAGATGACAGATTAGAGGACGAAGATTATGACCTTATTGAAGAAAATCTTGGTGTCAAAGTAGCAAGGGTATGTAAAAAATAATTATTATAATTTATAAATAAATTTTAAGTAAGTTATACTTGTTAACAAGACAAAATTCATAAAAGGGAAATAAAGATGTTAAGTGACATAATTTTCCTGGATTTGGTATTACAAAAATAGTAAGCATGTCATTATGCAGGCATTTGAAAAATATATATGTACATATATTAAAAATACAAAAAAGCCAGTAATTATTTATTTGTTTTTTTAGTAACAAACTTACATTATACACATGTGTATACATATAAGTTTCCTATTGTGCCTACCTAGTACCTACTTGCTATATGTATGTGAGAACATCTCAGACTGCATATTTGACTAACACAATAGAATCCAATTAGTTAATATTTAGGTAACAGTAGAGCATTAGAGTTTTATTACAGTTATTGCATGTTATATTTTCCCACAGAACAAATTCAAACGGTTGCGCCGTTTAGAGGATGATGACAGTGATAATGATGGCAATGATGATCCTGAGTTGGAAAGAGAGGTCATTGCTGAGAAGTTGTTTGTTGGGGGATCTGACGAGGTATGTTATTGTGAACCTGCTTAAAACTGGAAGTTGTTAGTTAATTTATATGTATTGTTGGAATTGTTGCACAATGTTCATTATTATTATGTTAGTCCTCATTAGTACTCTTTTGATTGATTGTATCACATGGTCACAACAAGAAAATATATTATTATTAGTTACCTAGAAACTTAGGCAGACTTGCTTGGAATGTTTTGGAATGAAGAACAACTAGTAATGTTGTAACATAAATGCACTATAGTTATGTAGCATTCTATATAAAGCAGATAGATGAGCTGCAGTGTGATAGAAGTATTTAAAAATCAAACTCATCATAACTGACATATTATGAGAATGTTCAAAATGATGTTAACTTGTATGTAAACTAGTTAATAATAGTCTAATGTTAGTGAGATATTTATGGATATTGGGTGATCTAGGAGGATGAGAATCGTTCGGAATCGGCCGCACCCCGCGGTGAGGCGGAATATGATGATGATGCTGAAGATCTGGAATCTGACGCAGACGACTTCATTGTTGATGACGATGGCAGACCCATAGCTGAGCGTAAGAAAAAACGGAAACCTATATTTACCGATGCGTAAGTATTTTTTGTTCTGGGTCAAGAGCATTGAAATTTCGCCATTCCAAATATATAATAATGCAGTCTCCCAAATTGCACACATATCATTTTTGACAAAATCATTGACACTAGATTAAAACTGTGCTTAAATGAATGAGAATAAACTATAAACTAGAATCATATAAGTTATTTCATATTGTCTAACATTTGGTCAGATCACTACAAGAAGGTCAAGATATTTTTGGTGTGGACTTTGACTATGACGAGTTCGAGAAGTATGGCGAGGAAGACTATGAGGATGAAGAGGAGGAGGACCTGGATGAGTATCTAGAAGACGAGGAGGAAGAGGGTGAGTTCATTATTCATTCATATAATCATTAAGCTACATTTATTAATTTGGATGAATATTCGGAGTTATTGAACTATTTTACCAGCAGTCCCTGTTGTATTTGCATGTTAGGTAGTGATGCACCAAGCCTTTGTCCGGTTATGCACATCAAAACGTTAAATCTATTCCGATAAAAATAAAATTTGTAGCATATAACAGATCCACTGTATGGTAAAAGCATTCTCATTCAAGAAGGGACTTAACTTGTATAGAATCAACGACTACCTATTACTAACATAGTTGATCTTTTGGTCATGGATTATTAGTTTATTCATGTTTTTATAGGCGAAAAACGTAGAACAAAGAAGGGCAAAGCCAAACGGCCGAGTAAGAAGTCTATATTTGAGATTTACGAGCCTAGCGAGTTGAAGAGAAGCCACTTCACTGATTTGGACAATGAGGTTAGTTACCTGCTCATTACGGAGGCATCAATATAAATATTTAAAAATAATCTTCTAGTTTTATCCATATTTCAACTAAACTATATTTTTATCATCTTTGGTGTAGATACGTAAAACAGATGTGCCTGAGCGCATGCAAACTCGAGAGGTACCAATCACACCAGTAGAAGAAGGTAGCACCGAGTTAGAAGATGAAGCCGAGTGGATATACAAGCAGGCGTTCCTAAAGGCACCAGTGTCCAAACCAGATCCACAAGAAGCCAGGGAACGATCACGCAGGTTAGTTTTGAAACGCTTATATATACTGTTTTAGTTTGTAATTACGGTCCTAAAACGGAAGTCGTCTTTGCCAAACGAAAATTTCAATTAGTAGTTTCTTTTCTGGGCTTTGAGCCGTCTTTGCCAAATTGAAATTTTTCTGGAACCGAAGTCATCTTTGCCAAACAAAAATGGTTAAAGAAATCATTTATACCGAAGTCATCTTTGCCAAAGAAAATGTTCACAATGAGATAACATAGTAGTCATAGTATAATATTAAAGTCCTCACATATATTTTTATTCTAAAAAATACTGTATTCACAGGGGTAATAGCACGATAACAAAGATCCGTCAAGCACTAGACTTCATGCGCAACCAGACGCTGGAGGTGCCGTTCATCGCTTTCTACCGTAAGGAGTATGTGCAGCCAGAGCTCAGCATCAACGATCTGTGGAAAGTGTACAAGTACGATGCCAAGGTAAGTCACCAATATTCAAAGACGTTATAAACTATGACAGAAGATAAACGAGGTCTGTTCCAGGAGTGTTCCCCAAAACGTCCAGTTTTCCGGTATTATAAAACATAAAAAAAAATATATATTATAAACTGGTAATATATTAGGTCTTTGCACTTGAGTGATTTTTAGCCCCCACTCGTAAAACTGTCTTCAAAAATCAAATGATGCTAAATTTAGTTTCCTTGTATGTTCCATAGATTCAACAAAATAAAATAAAATAAAATAAAAATAGTTGAAAATAAAAATACTATACAAAAGAAACCCTTGGTAAACTGAATAACGTTATTTTCCCGTAATATTAATTGTTGCTAACTTGACGTTTTTTACTAGTGGTGTCAACTGAAACAACGCAAGGAGAATCTCCTAAAGTTATTCGAGAACATGCGCGAGTTCCAGTTAGATAAAGTCATGGAGAATCCTGACGCGCCCATCCCCGATAGTATGAGGCTGATCAAGGATGAGGATATAGAAAGGTTAGTACTGAGATAATGTTAGCTTGCCGCGTCTGAACTAATTCTGGGTCATTAACATATAAGTTAGGTGTACATAGTTTTGTTAAAAAAATACTTATGCCCATGATAATAATTATACAAAAATATTTATCGCATTGCACATGCAAAATGCTTGCAAAACGGGTTTGTTTACGCCCGTTATTTCGCGATGTTTGTATAAATTCTTCGCATTTCTAGAATGACTTGTAAGTCTTGTAATGTAACTCAACTTATCAGGGAAGCACATAATTGACACGCCCACATTTTATTCTTGTTTATTTTAGGTTAAAGAACGTGCAGACTCCAGAGGAATTGCGCGACGTGCACACACATTTCTTATTATATTACTCCACTGACCTGCCTGAAATGCAGAAGTTGCAGCGCACTAAAGAGAAAAAGAGAGATTTGGAGGAGAGAAAGTAAGTGTGCCTTTAATAATTATGGTCATTACCCACAAAGTTGAATGTAATTTTTTGTCGTTTAGACTAATCTTTAATTAAATTTTAATAGCTTTAAATATTATATACAACTACCTATTTAAATGTGTATAGCTGACAGTCTTCTTAAGAGTTTAAAATAAAATGCGACCCAAAATAAAGTACAGAAGACAAACACGTGTGTTGGTTAATTTTTTAATACCAACTGACATCACAATGGTGACGTAACATGTATGTGTGAATCAGACGTCAGGCGCGGGAAGATGCGGACAAGACCGGCTGCGACCCGGAGGAGGCGGCCGCGGCGGTGGAGGCCGCGGAGCCCGACGACGACCTCGTGCATGACGTCAAGTACGCCGTGCGCTCCGGGCCCTACGAGCTGTGCAGGAAGGCCGGCATCGGTGAGACGCCTTAATGACTACAATATTATCTTCCTATTAATGAATATTTGTGTTTACTGTAGTTACGTTTTTTAGCTTTTTTGTTGACTACTATTCTGACTACGACTCAAGGCAATAAAGTATCGTTGAGGAAAATATCTTTTGTGTTATATTTCATGTAGGTGTTTAAGAGTTTCTGTATGCTATTGAACACATATACTTATATACCCAGACAGAAATAAGAATATACTTGTATAAAATAATGTAACATTGACAAAGGTGGGTAGTTTGCACGACGCGCATGTGTGAACTAACCGTTATTACCACTGAGATCTTGTAAGTTCGACTGTGGATTGTTCTTCTATATCTTGCTTGAATGTTGTGCAGAGCCTCTGGTGAAGAAGTTCGGGCTGACCCCCGAGCAGTTCGCGGAGAACGTGCGCGACAACTACCAGCGGCACGAGGTGGAGCAGCAGCCCGTGCCGCCGCTGGAGGCCGCCGCTGAGTTTGTGAGGGATTTGCTTTACATCTCTCGGATCTTACATCTTTCGGATCTCATTTGCCTTAGCCATTTTCATTGTTTTATTTAATTTGGCTATTTAAAGCTATAGTTTGACTGTAAACACTAATTATAAATTATAGAATTGTTTTTTGAATCGTCTAAATGTATATTCTTAATGGTAGGAAAATTACTGATTCATGTTGATCCAGTTCTGTTCTTAGTCATAGGTTTAAAAGGATTTATGTAGTTCATCATCATCAGCCGGAAGAACTGTTGAACATACTGTTGTACAATAGTACAACAGTATGTTCAACAAACTATCATAAGTAAAATATCATCATAACCTCAGACTATTGATATTAGTGTTCACTGCAGTCACCCAACATGTGAAGGATGTCCCCTAGACGGCGTCGATCGGGTCTGCGGCGGAGGTGGTGCGGCGCGCGGTGTACATGTGCGGCGTGCAGCTGGCCCGCGAGCCGCAGCTGCGGGCCACGCTGCGGGACGCGCTGCGGGACCGGGCCACCGTCACCGTGCGCCCCACGCCGCGCGGGCTCAAGGAGATCGACGAGAACCACGCCTGCTTCGGGTGAGCGCGCTTTCCTGCCCTTGTAGCTGCGAATATACGCGTGATCACATTCAATTGACTAAGATTAGACATGAGTCAAAAAAAAATCCGAGCTGATACTGGTGAAAATCTTGACTAAAAGCTTTTCCTGAGTAATGTAACACTTACCCCATATATAGGCAATTACACTGTGAAAGGGTTAGCTAATCAAAGGTAGGAGGAATATGCCGCACTACATCCGCGTATCGTATACCAACTCCCCACATCCTGCACTGGCAGTTATATCTAATACTTATAAAAATTGCAATAGTTTTCTATCGCAATCACACTAGGTATGAATTATTTAACTAAAAATATTACTCATAATAAAAGCACATCAATTGTACAGCTTGAAATACCTGAAAAAGAAACCAGTACGCGACCTGACAGGCGATCAGTTCTTGAAACTATCAATGGCTTCTGAAGACAAGTTGTTGGAGATCAGTATTAGCGAGCAAATCGAGGGGAACACCAGTCCGAGTTACCTGGAAGAGCTTAAACAACTTTATCAAAAGGTAAGTCCATAGAGAATAGATCTAATGAATGAGAATAGGTCCGCCACATTATATATAATGGGACGCATTATAGACGGCGAAGTATAGGGGTAAAGACTACCATTGTTTGAAGTCTGTGACAACTATAAATCGTGCCGTGATGTCGCCGCTTCATTTTCGGGATTTAAAATGAAATTCAAACTGGGGATATTGAGATTAAAATTCTGTTTTTTTCATCCGATTATGCTTCTAAGCCTAAAAACCTTTCATAGGACGAGTTCGCGGCTACAGTGGAGGCGTGGAATGAGTTGCGTGCTGAGGCGGTGACTATAGCGCTCACCAAAATAGTGATGCCCGAGCTGAGGCGGGAGCTGCAGGCTGTGCTGCTGCAGGAGTCCAAGGAATATGTGCTTAAGTAAGTTACTATGCAGAGGTTTTATTATGCTGGGTATAATATATACAGTCACCTGGATTGTTTCATTATCTACATTAACCGGAAGACGTCCATTTCTGAACAAAGGCCTCGCCATTGGGGGGGGGGGGGGGGGGGGGGGGAGCTGTTTGCTATAATAATAGATTTGAAAAACGTCAGTGGGCTCTAATTTTACCTAAATACTGGATGAGAACTATAACACACACTTAAATTTTTTGAAGAGTTTATTTTTTAAGTGATGTTATATTGCAGATGTTGTCGGCGCCGACTGTACGACTGGTTGAAGGTAGCGCCATACGAGTCCAGAGTGTCAGATGACGACGACGAAGAGTGGGATGCGTCTAATGGTTAGTTACCTTAACAATATGTTAGATAATAGTGTCATGAGATTCTGATCTTAGGAGAATACTGTACATATAAATTATTCGTGACCTTTTGCTAATTATGTTAAAAACCTTTGCATGAATTTCATTCCAACTCAATCAAGTCCCGTATTTTACATAAATTGTTTTACTGTGCTTGTGTGGGAAGAAAGATGTATTGCAACGCTTTTATATCATTTTTCAACATTTCTTAACATTTCATGCACCTCATTTTTAAGAACAAATTATGAGTGTTTTATACCAATTCCAAAGAGCCCGTATAATGTGCCCCCCCCCTCCCCCAGGGTTGCGCGTGCTGTCCATAGCCTACGTGCCGGACCGGCAGCACAGCGCCTTCGCGTGCCTGGTGGCGGGCGGCGGGGAGGTGGCGGACCACCTGCGCCTGCCGCACCTACTGTACAGGCGCAACGCCTGGGACGCGCTCGAGCGGGCCAACAAGGAGGCCGACATGACCGCGCTGAGACGGTTAGACTCCCGCTCTAGGGCGACGGACATATTGCATAGAATAGGCCTCGCGTTTTTCGTAACAGAAATCTTCCGTATAAATAAATATAAAACAATAACGCGGAAGTATTGCGTCATTTTGTCAGTTTTGTTTAAGATTGTCTGTTTGTCATTGCATTAATTTTTTTTTTCGTCGATGGTTTTTATTACATTTAATCAGACAAATACTTAGCCAACTGGACTGCTCTTTGATTAACTTATAGTAAGTCTTCTGATGTGGCGCTAACTGAGCGTCTTGGACATCTTTTTTACTATTATACACAAACTGTTTAATGTTAAAAAGTATTTTTGGAGGGGTGGGACATGTTTCTAAATCTATGTCTACTTCTCCTAGCTAACGTCCAAAAATATAACACAGGTTTATATTACGCAAGAAGCCTCACGTGATAGTGATAGGCGGCGAGTCTCGCGAGGCCCTCAACGTGAAGGCGGACGTGTCGGACTGCGTGCAGCAGCTGGTGGAGGACGAGCAGTTCCCCAGGATACCCATCGAGATCGCCGATAACCACATCAGCAAGATCTACAGCAACAGTATACGGGGGAGAGTGAGTACACGTAATGCGATTTGCTGATAAGCGTCCTTTAAGGTGTATAAATGTGTGAGGATATACTCCGTTGGTTTACATTGATACATAATCCGATTTAACGTAATATGCAATGACTACCTTTCGCTGAAAGGGATATTTTTAGGAGACCCTTGGGATAGATAGAAAGACAGGAAATTAAATAGGGTAGTAGTCTGTGGTGTATTGCTTCTTAATATAAATACAAAATTCAATGTTTTTTACTGGTTTTCTAATTGTAGCCTTTAATTTTTTGTTCACAGAATGATTTTAGAGAATACCCTGACATACTACGTCAAGCCATCTGCCAAGGTCGGTTATTGCAAGATCCTCTCATGGAAATATCACAACTGTGTGGTCCGGACGAGGAGATAATGTGCCTTAGGTATCACTCACTGCAAGATCAGATCACTAAGGAAGACTTGCTAGAAGGTATTGAGCTGGAATTTGTGAACAGAGTCAACGAGGTCGGTGTGGATGTCAATGAAGCAGTCCTCACTGGTCGAGGGACAGAACTGCTACAGTTTGTCTGCGGCTTAGGACCCAGAAAGGCACAAGCACTCATCAAACTCTTCAAGCAAACCAATCAGAAACTAGAAAACAGAACACAACTTGTGACAGTGTGTCATATGGGTCCAAAAGTCTTCATCAACTGCTCTGGTTTCATCAAAATAGATACGAGCAGCCTCGGTGATAGTACGGAGGCGTACATAGAGGTGCTTGACGGGTCCAGAGTGCACCCTGAAACGTACGAGTGGGCTCGAAAGATGGCCGTCGACGCTTTAGAGTACGAAGATGAGGACGCGAACCCCGCTGGAGCTCTAGAAGAAATCCTAGAAGCTCCCGAAAGACTGAAAGACTTGGACTTAGATGCATTTGCTGAAGAATTGGAGCGGCAAGGCTTCGGCAATAAGAGCATAACGCTGTACGATATTCGAGAAGAATTGAACTCTAGGTATAAGGACCTTAGGGTTGCGTATCGCTCGCCCACCGCTGAGGAGTTGTTCGACGTTCTAACGAAAGAGACGCCGGAGACTTTATATGTCGGCAAGATGGTGTTGGCGTCTGTAGTTGGTATTTCTCACAGGAAGCCTCAGAGAGAAATGTTAGACCAAGCTAATCCTGTGAGAAATGACGAAACTGGACTTTGGGAGTGTCCCTTCTGTCACAAAAATGACTTCCCTGAACTCTCTGAGGTAAGAAGTGTTCAAATGTATTTTGTATATCATATACTTTTCCTTTACCCCTTAAGTAGAAAAAAGAATATTATTCAAATAGTTTTTTATCATTCCTTGCATCAAAAATTGTTGTTTAGCTTTCAATCTTGCAAGAAAACCTGGGTCATATTCTTGTGTATATACCCAAGTAACCCTCAGGTGTGGAACCACTTCGACGCGGGCGCGTGTCCGGGCCAGGCCACGGGCGTGCGCATCCGGCTGGACAACGGGCTGTCGGGCTACATCCACATCAAGAACCTGTCCGACCGGCACGTGGCCGACCCCACGGAGCGCGTGCGCATCGGCCAGACGGTGCACTGCCGGGTGCTGAAGATCGACGTCGAGAGGTTCTCGGTCGACTGCTCGTCTAAGTCTTCAGACCTGTTGGATAAGAATAAGGAGTGGAGGTGAGATATTTAAATAGGTTTCATAGAATTTTATATAACACTAGTTTCCGTCCGCGACTTTGCCCGCGTGGAAAATTTTACTCGCCCTTGTCTGAATAAAAAAGTCTATGTGTTTATCCAGGTTATAAACTATTTGATTGAGTACCAAACATTAAGACTCACCAAAATTCACATTTAAAATATTAGGAGCATTATACACATAATATTTCAAACCTATTAACTTATGTGTTGTTTTTTGTTCTAAGGCCACCAAAAGATCCATATTATGACCAAGAAACAGAAGACAAGGACCTTCGTAAAGAGAAGGAGGCTAAACAGACGAAGGAGCGCATGCAGTACGTGAAGCGAGTTATCGTGCACCCAGCCTTCCATAACATATCGTTCGCTGAGGCCGAGAAACTGATGGACAAGATGGGGCAAGGAGAGGTCATTGTCAGGCCCAGTAGTAAGGTACGATAATAATAATATTGAGCTTAGGATATTAAATACAAGCTAGTATAAACACACGCACGCACATTTACACATAGGTACATATTATACACAATCACTTTATGTATGTTCTTTATTATCATTATGTATAATGTCACCCATATTTAGTAACTTATAGTAACGCCCATGTAATAGGTGACGAGTCTATTTTTGACCTACACTGGCTTACTTGCCTCCTAGGACTGTTTCTTGACGACGGGAGAGAATCGTAATTTAACTCGGTACTAACTGTTATTGTTATTCCAGGGTTCTGATCACCTCACCGTGACGTGGAAGGTAGCGGACGGTATATACCAACATATCGACGTGCGGGAGGAAGGCAAGGAGAACGCGTTTTCGTTAGGTTTGTAGTGATCTCAACTTTATGTGGCTATACTTTATTGATGGGGGAATTTATTTATTACATACTTTCCTTTTCGCAGGTCGAAGTTTATGGATACAAGGTTCAGAGTTCGAAGACTTAGATGAAATTATAGCGCGGTACGTGACGCCCATGGCGGGGCACGCGCGCGACCTGCTGTCCTACAAGTACTACAAGCCCGTCGCCGGCATGCGGGACAAGGCCGAGGAGCTGCTGAAGGAGGAGAAGGCGCGCAACCCCAACAAGATCCACTACGTCATATCCGCCTCCAAGAACTACCCGGGCCGCTTCCTGCTGTCCTACCTGCCGCGCGCGCGCTGCACGCACGAGTACGTGTCCGTGACGCCCGACGGCTACAAGTACCGCCAGCGCACCTTCGACTCCCTGCCCGGCCTGCTGCGCTGGTTCAAGGAGCACTTCCGCGAGCCGCCGCCCGCCGGCACGCCCGCCGCCCGCACGCCCGCGCCGCGCACGCCGCTGCCCTCCGCCTACCACACGCCCGCCAACCACACGCCCGCCTTCCACACGCCCGCGCACACGCCCGGGCCCGCCTACATCAACACGCCCTACACGCCCTCCGCGCAGACGCCCTACATGACGCCCTTCGCCACCACGCCGCGCCAGCCCGACTTCCTGCCGCCGCCCGCACGCCGCGCGCCCCCGCCCGGGTACACCGAGCCCGCCGACTGGCAGAAGGCCGCCGAGGACTGGATCCGCCGGAACAACCGCGAGCCCTCCGGCACGCCGCGGGACTCGCGCTCGCTGGCCACGCCCAGGGAGAGCCGCGAGGGCCGCGAGAGCCGCGACAGCCGCGACGCAAGGGACGCGAGGGACGCTAGGGATGCGAGGGACGCTAGGGACGCGAGGGACGCGAGGGACAGCCGGGACGCGAGGGACGGCCGAGAGGGACGCGAAGGTCGCGATGGTCGCGAGGGGCGCGATGGTCGCGAAGGGCGCGACGGACGGGACGGCCGCGACGGTCGTGACTCCCGCGCGTCCCGCACGCCCCGCACGCCCCACGCGCACTCGGGCCGCTCGTCGCGCGCGCACTCGCTGCGCTCCACGCCGCACACCAACACGTCCCCGCGCTCCATGTCGCTGGGGGACGCCACGCCGCTGTACGACGAGAACTAGAGCGGCGCGCCCCCTGACTGCGACACGTGTGGCGGCCGGCCCGGCAGCCGAGAGGATGTGTACAGTACGCCGCTAACGTCATCGCCGTACGTTTCCGAACCTGTATAAACTCCCTCGTAAAGTTGCGTTCTGAAATAGGACCGCCTCGTTGACTAGATAAGTGATACCTTAGTAGATCGGTGACTCCCGGCCCGCGGCCCGCGGTGTGCCGGCGAGCGGCGACCGAATTAATAGTTAGCTAGAATCCGAATATGATAAAAATTGATAGTATGGACTGTGTACTCTTGTTATCGCGCCTCGCACTCCTATGGCGTCTTGTCGAACATAGTATATCTAATTATATTTTATTACCTAAGCGGATTGTGTCCACGGTTTTGAAATTATGACGATTTTATTTTATTTTATTTGAAATCGTTTCAGGAATACGTAGCCAATGATATAACTTTAAACAATACCAAGGATGTTGGTAGATTCATGACAATGAAGAATATTAACTGTTAAGACTGCTTTCATATAATCGTCAAATTGCATATCTAAGTATATCCGTGCGATTAATGAATTAGTCCGTTACGCTGTACATTGCTACTTTTGTAAGTAACATTATCGTTCTACGCGATTCTTTATTTCTATAATATTTTCTTTGACGCTTGTTTGAAAGCAAAATTATTGTCATATAAATAGAAGTTATAGTAACAAACCTATTATAATATGACAAAACATGATTCAATGATGAAGCAATAATATAAAGTGAATGATATAACTTTATAAAACAAAATGCGAACTCTTCAGTAAATGCCTTAGCAATGGTTAGTGAGCAATGGGATATTTCATAATTTATTCACGACAGTACTCTTGGAAACCAATTAAAATTATGACAATTCAAAGCTGCAGTTTTATTTTAAACAAGCAAAGCATTATTGTGTTTAGTTTTATTTCTTCTAACAAGTCTACATGGGCTGCCTACACATTATGAAGAGCCTACACTCTTTCCATTTGTCTCTGTCAAGGGCTGTCACTGTCTAGCCCTCCATACAGCTACACAAGTACACATGCCGTGGTAAAAATATCAGCCAGCAGGTTGGTTCAAAATATGAGAGGGGCTGACTGTGCAGGGTCATATCCATGAGCAATATAATGTTAGGAGTGGAGACACTAGTCTCATGTGTTAATACGATGGACCTTGCCCTGCCCGTGGCTGCAGGCGTCAGACAGGCCAGTGTTGACATTATGACGGTGTATGCGCTTCACAAGGGGCGCATTAAAAGTAGGCACTGGTAGCCGAATGTTTGAGGCAATAAAGGCTAAGCTACTAAGTACTGACTCTATTAGCAAACTTTATAATATTTGTCATTTGCGCGACCTACAATTTGCGAAGGTTGTGGGTTCTATACAGACTTAGTAAAACAATTGTGATCTAACAATTGTGATAAACAGCTGCCTCGTTGGTCTAGTTAGTCATTAGACCTGGGTGCTGAGCGCGACTGCCGAGTATTAGGTCCTGGGTTCGAAATTTCGACCGGGTCGGGCATTGTTACTTGGTTTTTCTATAAGTAATTCTCAGTAGCGGCACGGGGTTTGGATTTGTGCTTGGTTGATGGCAATAGGCTCGCCCCTATTACATTGACACCTACAACATAACTGGAAAATGTGGATGCACTGCACACCTTTGCCTAACACTTCAGGAAATACAGGCGTGATGTTATGTTTTAGAAACCTCAGATTGGAGGCATGTGTAGGTTATTAGGTATAGGATAGAAATAGAATACTACCGATACTATATCCATGATTTTTATTAGAAGTGATTAGTACTTCCTTTATATAACACCTTTCATTTCCATGTTCATGTGGATTTATCTAATTCAAATCGAAGGTTTATTTGATTATTAATCGTAGCTATAGTTTGTTGTTTTGTGCGACGTAACACATGTTACTATCGATAAGTAGGTACCTAGTCATAAAAAATAAGCCAAAGGCAATGTTTGTCGTGATAGCTCATTGGCCACATAACATATTATTGTGGCCACAGAATGGCTGACGCGCTGTCGTTCTCGATGCATTCTAATTTCGAACCAAGTGTAGATATCAATATTACTTTTTTATGTCACTGTCTCAGGTTATTGTAGTTTCCTAGCTTCCATGACACTGACTTCTTATGCCCGGTTCCTATATTTTAAAAACGAATAGTTTCTGTAACGGATAGTTGAAATGTCTACCAGGCGTAAGACAAAACCATTCCTATAAAAAACGACTCGTTATCCAAATAACTGACATCTGGTTACTTACGGATGGGAGGCCGTTAGTAAGCATATTGTATGGAGATGTGTTCGAAAGTGTTCCTATAAACATTTTCTGCTGTCTCTGAACTGTCAAAATAACGCCTCGTTACGGTTTCGTTTACCAGCCGAATTCCGTCGGTTATACCCATAGATTTTGAATCCAAGTAGTTCCTACTATACTTGGTCTGAGGTTTTACCAATAGTTTCCATTTAATTTGTGTTTAAAGAGGTTTAAAGTGATTTCTGTGATAATGACAAGCTCTGAAAGTGCTAGAGAAATCATGGCTTTGTTATTTTATTTTAATTATGCAATGGTGACAGCTATGACTATCTGTTTTCTAACTGTACCTTTTAATACCCTTTGTGCAAATTAGTTAACACATGTATAATATGCGTATTTCACATCCCATAGTAATAGTGACAAAGGTTGTAATAGAAAAAGGTGTATTAGAAATAAAATAAATATATGTTGCCATTGTAAATAATACGTAATCATTTATTACAGTTATGCAATAACAATTTTTCTAATTCTATTTTAAGTAATTTAATTTCTAATTCTAATTTCTCTGCCTTCTCATAATAATTTTTCGCGCCAGGTTCAAGAGTTGTCGACTATTATCCATCTCCTTACTTTTCTTTTCTGAAAAAATACAATTAAAGGCAGCAATTAGATATTATTTACATAATTATTAGGTATTCATTGTAATTACGTCAAAAGTGACCCCGACTGCCTCTTTGGTCTAATGGTTGCTAAGCGCGACTGCTGAGCACGAGGACCTATGTTCAAATCCCGGGTCGGCCAAAGGGTTACTGGGTTTTTCAATTCGGTAATTCTCAGTAGCAGCACGGAGTCTTTGTGCCCGGTTGATGGTCAGCTCGCCTTCTATTACATTGGGACCGGAAAACATAACTGGCGAAATGTGGGTGTACTATATGTGCACCTCTGCCTACCCCTTCGGGGAATACAGGCGTGATGTTAATAGTATGTATGTATGTCAAGAGTCGACGGTTGGCCTTTTGGAGAGGCTCAGAGTACTCAATGCTATGCTCAGGGA
The DNA here is from genome assembly GCA_946251915.1 of Abrostola triplasia. Classification (NCBI taxonomy): domain Eukaryota; kingdom Metazoa; phylum Arthropoda; class Insecta; order Lepidoptera; family Noctuidae; genus Abrostola; species Abrostola triplasia. Next base: position 3,540,882 of record OX276432.1, on the reverse strand, counting down.
AATAGCCAAAGAACAAAGTCACCGACATAGCTCGAAGAACCGATAACCGCTAGGAAAGAAAGGTTCTCAAGTGGCAACAACGAACCGGAAGACAGTTGGCAGGCCTTCCACCAGGTGGACCGGCGATATCGTCAGAGTTGCGGGAAACCAATGGATTCGATTGGCAAGTTGTAATACATTGTGGCGTTCTAAGGGGTAGGCCTTTGTTCAACAGTGGACTTCTTCCGGCTGATGATGATCGTATGATAAAAAAAATAATTTTACTTACCGATGAAGTACAATCCATTTTATCACAAGTAAAAATCGCAATAATAATTATTATTATTTACGACAGTGTCAGAAGCAGTCGCCACGCAACTGATTGCGTTTTGTTTGCACCATGTCTAACATCACACTTTCAATATTAGGTATTGATTTATACTTATTTTAAGCCTAAATGTCAACGCGAATAAAATTATTAATATATTATACGGTAATTTGTACTAAAATTCATTTATTATAAGATAACGTATCTTTTTTGTTGCACAATTGAGGTACGTTGTTTGGAAATATCTAAACGTAAAGAGAAACGAGAGGTCTATCGGCGAACGAGTCGTAGGTGGTTTAACTAACGGATGCCCGTCGCAAGAAGGGCGTTGTGGAACGCTAGTTTTGCATCGGTATCGGTTACTGAATTACGAATGGTTAGGTTAACCAATGACGGACCGTAAAATAAAGGAACCGGGCGTTAGAGGTAAGGTTCTGGATAAAAGCTGCATTAACCTTTTCGACGCCCATCGATATAATACGCGATGTGTCCTCCAGCGCCACGCTACAAATGTATAACGTATCTATAGTAAAACGTAGGGATGGGATTAACGTCTTATCGACAAATAATATTATAAGTTGAAATTAATGTTTATTCACCAATTTACGAAGCTAAATAAAAACTGATATTGAATGATATTAATTATTTTCATATTTTGTTATATTTCATAAAAAAATCAATATGAAAACCTGTATATATTTCCCATAATTAAAAGAAAATAATTGTAAAGTTATTAGACGTTCCGATTCACTGTCCTCTGGAGTTTTATCAAATTCTGTTTCAGACTCCACACCTTGTAAAAGTCGCAATAATTCGTCATCACTGTCAGTCATTTTTTACATTCGCAAACGCGAGGTGTCAACATTGCACTACACTAAAATGCACCAAGTCACTGTGACCTTGAAACTCGTCCGCTTATGACGTCACAGATTTACTTCTATACAAGTTCGTGGCGTTGTGCGCACTGACAAGTAGCCACTTTGTAAGGATGGGTTTTTCAAACAGTGTTTCACTATCGACAATGATTACAAAACCTATTTATTCTCGATTAAGGTGAATAAAACGTAGTTTAGTTTAGTTTATAGTTTACAATATTTATAAAATATTATTTATTCACGTCGTATTCTTGCAATAATAGTATTTATGATCGTTTCGACGAGATGAAATATAGCGAGGTCTTCATCGTGTCCCATCACTGGCTTACTTTATATCAAGTAATTGGCGTTGGGGGCATTAAAATATTTTCTGGCGTTTTTGTTTCTATTGAATATAAAACAAACAAGAACTTATATGTGTGATAAAACTTAAAAATATGTCTTATAACGGAGTATTTTTTCATAAAAATATAACAAAAGGTCTTGTAGAAGTCGTACATTTATTTTATACTCTTATTACTTCTAATCAAGTAGTGGCGCTGAGGGCACGAAAATCTCGAACTTGTATAGAAGTGATTGGCGTTCAAAAGGTTAAATAAGTTAGACGCTTGAGGTAGAGATCACGGGCCAGCGTTGATCAACGCTGTTCTTGTTCTATAAGTCAATTTAATGTAGTCAAGCAGAAAAAATCTATCGCACACCAACACCAAAATTGAGTTAGACATACTAAAGAGGTAAAATAGTAAACCTAATTCCATAATGCAAATATTAAAATAGAAGAAAATACCCTTCGTCTGCCATTAAACCAGCAGGTTTACTGTATCGCATTGATAAAGAAATACGATCTAAACCTCAAAGTCAAATATCTCAAAATTAGTTCGATGTGGATTGGATTCTTTCTGCTTAACTACGTCCCAATTATCGTAACATAATACGTTCTCAGGCAGTGCAATAGCGATGCGCTTTCGATAAAAACCGACGAAAATGTTAATCGTTATTACAATTTTCGTATTGAGAATCGTCGGGAATTGACCCTCTTTACCATTGTTGTAAAAGTCAACTACTTACCCCTGCAATTGGACAGTTAATTCTTACTTCTAAACTCGTATTAAATACTTTGTCGTGTTATTCGATTTATGCGAGCCACGTGTCATTCATTTAGGTATTATAAAATCGTTCCCATTATAATAAAATTAGTTAGATAATTTATTTATAATGTTTGTATCTATAATGAGCGCTGCCATTTACCTCGATTGGTATCAACAAACTTATGACGTTACAAATTGTTCAAGATCGATGTGTTTCCTTCTCTTATTTATGGTTTCCATTAATTAATTCGTTTTCAAGGTTCACGTAGCTAACCGTGTTATTGGGTTTTGATGTGAGGAAACTGGCTGTCAACTCAGGGTTTTGGTCAGTTTTGGTCATGTCCGGCAACAAACCCGTTCACTTGATATGGGTCTAAAGTACGTTTACAAAACACCATATAATTCGACAATTTCAATGATAGCTTCTGTTTTTTTAATAACCTACCTTACCTATTTTATCGACTAAGTTAAAACAAATTACTTAGGGGTAAAATATTAAGATACATTGGACAAAATTGGCTAAATTGGACTGAATGTTTGTATGTGACTGCCTAGTCAAGTGGTAGCCCAGCGCGACTGCTACGCATGCTACGGTTTTGGGCATGATTCCCGGGTCGGACATTTTCAGAAGCAGCATGAGTTCTGGATTGGTGCCCGATGAATGGCAATAGGCTCGCCCTATTACATTAGGACCTATATATTATGCTTCGTTTGATAAGGACTTACTTAGTTTACCTAAATTAAATGAATTGAATTTATTCAATATAATACAATTTGGATTCTATGTGGTGGGACTACTTAACTCAGACTTTGCTGCCATGCGAAACAGGCCTTCTTGTTTATAAAATTCTCAGCATCTGTTCTACTAATGTATTCGTAGACAATTATCTAAAATACATATCGTTAGGTACCTATAAATAAAACAGACACTTCTACTCGTTACGTTAAAATTGTCTTTAAACTACAGGATATGTTTGTTTAGTGAGAGCCTAAGAGCGCTAATCCCCAGTTATTTAGAGTGACGTGTGAGTTACCGAGATGATCAAGATCATTGCTCCGAAGTACCTATAAGTCGGTTGGTAGGTTGGTACCTATCAGCTCTTAGTTCATTCAGTTGATGATTGGTGGTAGCGCGTCGCGCGTGCGCTCTTGGTTATAAACATTTCTCGCGTATTTTTTATCGTAATTTGTTGTTGAATTTGGAAATATTTGTTTTCGTCCGTTGTGTGGTATGTAATTGACATTTTATTTTTGAGTTAAACGTTTTACATGGGAACCTCTAAAATTTAGAGCTGCATGCACTCTAATGATTATGGTGAAAATAAATACTAATTCTAATGTATTATCAAGTATTATAACTAGCTGCCTAATCTAGCTGCTAATTAAATATAAATTATATACAGTAATTAATAGAGCATTCCCGTTTAATACTACGTCCCTACTACCAATCCGTATAACCTACGAATATAATTAAATAGACCAAAAAAATGAAATTGAAACAAAATAGTTTTACGTAGGTATCTTGCTGCCGCTTCTCCTTTCTTCCCTCATACAGAATACCGAGGCCATTAGAATATTCTGTGACCTAGGTGTATATTGTCTTTCCGGAGTTGGTCTTATGAGAAATTCCGGGACCTCCTCTGTTCGTGCAGATGGTGACCTCCAGGGTGGTTTTCTTGAGGTACACATCCAACATTCCTCAGTCTGAACCCCCACAGGGGCCGGGTGCCATTTACACCTTTTCCCCCGAAATAAAGTGTATACCTAACATAACTGGCGAAATGTGGGTGTACTATATGTGCACCTCTGCCTACTCCTTCGTACTCCATACAGGCGTGATATTAATAGTATTGTCTACATAAATGATAATAAACCAGATAGCTACTTTTTATTGTCGCCGTGTCCGTGAGTGTGACAGTAAACAAGTGCAATCATCAGTTACATTTAGTTGCTCTACATAAATGTGATGTACCTAATGTCTACAAAAACGTTATCAAAAAACATTAATTAAAAATGTAAATAAGCTAAATTTTCAGCGGTTTATCTTCAGTACTATAGAGCCATTAAAGATCTAAATTAGCTGAAATTGAACAGCTGGCTAACAACTGAAAATTCTCAGTTATGTTATATGTGTATCTGTGACAGTGATCCATAAATATTATTGCCAGGCACTGAACCTGGCTTGTCCCTCTCAATTCCGTTTTCTTTATTATGTTTTTAAAAGTCGCGACGCGTCCTAGTTTTTTCTGTGTGGCCATCACCTAAGTCTTCTATCCCAGGGTTAAGCAATCTACAATATTGATATTCAGTGGTGTTACATTCTTATCTTAAAAAAACATAAAATGTCTAAATAACTCACATTCTGTTATTTGCTGAGTTTGGAGTTTAGAACCCGCAATTTCATGCATACGTAGATACATAAACATAATGATTATAGGTATACATTACAACTGTAAAGTACTTAAATGATGAAATATCGAAAGAAAAACAATCGGTCGTTAATATCATTGATACGCCAAATTAAATAGTAAGTAGGTACCTATATATGTTTTTATAGTATCACGTGTAGTGAGTTGTTTGACGGGTAAGGATAAAAAATAAAACGTAATTTAGGTACTGTATACAAAATAATGTGTGCCAAGAACGACCGTGTAACTAAAAACTTCAAACTTATAGTGGTTATCACTAAGCAAATAAAGTAAGGTAATTTAGTTTTTCTTCGGTGTCGTCAACTATGTTTTTGGGATAAGACAGGTAGGTACCTAATTCAAGTCTCCTTTATTAATTATAATTATGTAGACAGATTTTGTACCTGTTTAAATTGATTTTGACCAACTTGAACTAATATGCTAATACTATTACAATATCTGCTGCTTGTCTCGACGATAGTCAAAGGCCTCGCCAGTTTAAACAATAGCCCCTTATAAGGTGTCACTCAATAAACTGTGAAGAATAATCGGTGTGCGATAGTATCCGTTTTTGTGCAATTTCAACGTGCTTCGATACTTAACATCACGCCTGTATTCCCCAAATGGTAGGCAGAGGTGTACATATAGTACCCACATTTCCCCAGTTATGTTTGTAGGTCCCAATGTAATAGGGGGCGAGCCTATTGCCAACAACCGGGCACAAATCCAGGCTCCGTGCTGCTACTCAGAATGATCTAATGGAAAAACCCTGTATCACGTTTCCCGACCCGGGATTGGAACCCAGGACCTCGTGCTCAGCAGTCGCGCTTAGCGACCACTAGACCAACGACGCAGTGATTCCATTTTTCACATATTTAAGAGAGAACACTGTCTGTTGGTTCATGTGTCGACGATTCAAAAACCACTCATCCATTTAATATTTATTCTACAAAAATGTTGTTTTGTATGTTCCACAATAGTATGAGTTGAGTTAGTTATTTGTTAGACTAATAAAGTAGAGAAGTCTAAATACGAAACTGTTGAATCAAATGATCAATAGTATAGTTGATTGCAGTCCATGCATGTTGTACATTAAATTACTTTTCCTTATCAAAGGAAATAAGTTGATTGCGGCGCGAGTAGCCAGGCGGGTAATTTTTCTATTTGCTCGTCGGTAGGTGTTTCATTCAGAACGGTTTCAAGATCAAACTGTTATGATGCGTTGTATATCAATTTTTAAAGATTTTGTTACTATACATCGTATAACTAAGCGGAAATAAGGTGATAATATAAATAAGGTCGGGAGGAGGTAAAAGAAATGACCCCCATTTTTTGTGCGAGAATGCATATTTTTTGTAACTCTTGTGAACTTGGTAACAGTAAAAACAATCTATCTGTCGAGTTTACTAAATTACTACGTAAACAATAAGCATTCATTCGGAGTATAGACAATTAGGTATACTAGTAGGAAGGAAATACTACTATCACACAATTTACATATCTTATCAACAACAATCAAAGTAAGAGTATAAATAAATTATTAATCTTTACTTTATTAGCTGGGTAGATAATAAAATCATCTGTCATCATGTAAGTTGTATACCTATGTACATATATCAGCTTTAATCCGGTACTCCGTCTACGTAGAAAACATTATAGCAACTTTTTAGGATTTAGTAGCCTAGGTTCTGCCCTAGCGTTTAGCATTTTAGCATAACAAAGTTAACATGTTGATTGTCCGATAAATAGACGTAATAGTTAAACAGTTGATGTACTATATGCTGCGCACTGGACAGTAAAAGGGGTAATTATAATCGATGCTTGGTGCTTATATAAGGTAACTAAAAGGAGTCATGGTTACTTTCACATAGAGCTCTCCAAAGATAATTAAATACTTTCGCATAACGTGATAGGTAACTATAATGACAATAAAGACAAGCATGATTGTACGATAATTTCATTCCACGCTAGCAAATCCATGGGCAAGTCTAGTATAATATTGAATCCATGAATTCCTCAGAAGGTTAAATAACTAGTTTTGATAAATTAATATTCTAGCGCTATACATATTCATTAGTCTTTTCTCAGGTCATTACCAAGGTCCTTTGAGATTAAATTATAGATATCAGTTTTTACGTTGTCTGTGATGCAGTAAAGCGTGAGTAAAATGAATTTACATCACGTGGAAGATCGTACTCCTTATTCAAATTGTGTTTTTCCCTGACCATTAATTTTTAGGTAAAGGAAAATATGAGGAAAACTTCGATGTCAAACATACACCAGTTGATAGTATAGTATATGACGACGTTTCTTAGATCTGGGTGGCGAGAATGTTACATGATCGCTAGATCGCAACCATAAGGAAAGAACATAAAAACTTTGTTCTGTAGTTATGTCGTTAGTTTAGTGTGTCACGGCGCGATTTATTGCCCTATTCTTCACAAGTTTTGCCCACTCTTTTCTATCTTCTTGCCCAGGTAAATTAGTAGTTTATCCAAGAAAGTATTTAAGATAAGGCTTCAAACCAAGAGAAGCGGATCTTTACCGGACGTCGCGTTGATCCTTTACCAAGTGCACCCAAGTTAATGTCGTAATAAGCTTGCCAATGATCTAAAACTGGACAAAATACCATGACCTTGGTCTTCCAAAAATATGAGATCATAACAATTTTAATCGGAATACAAAAAATCCAGCGTTGACAATTGATATTAATTTTAATGTTTTTCTTTAATTTCTAAGGCAGTTAATAACCGGTCATCAGCTAGTATCATTAATTATTTGTTGCTGAAACATTTTATAAAACTGGTCGTTCTTGTTTTGCTTAGTTTTGTATGGTGTCCATTAAATGTCACCGTGTCACCGCGATTCCGCACGTGGGCGCAAGATATAGAAGCCTCCTATCGTTTATTAATAACTTACTAGTTTTATTCTACTTATTTTACATATAATTAATACAGCTATATTACCTACAAATGCCAAAAATATTTAGGTTCAAGGTCCTAATTTTAAGTCGAATTCTAACTATATAACCAGCCTTTTGATTTCCATTAGGAACAGTCACCTTCTTCATTTTCGTCGTATCAAGGAATTAGCCAATTCAAGATTAATAAAAGTAGACAATATCTTAACGTTATCCCACACTGACCATTTAAACCCATGAGGAGTTATAAGTCAACGAACCATCAGAAGGTCAAGGATTTTTGAATAGACTCTAAGAACATAGATTGGTTTTGCAAAAGCGGAGTCTATCATACCTAAATCTGTTTGGACTTCTCCGTTTTACAATATTGTTTGACTAGTTTTACGGCAGGTAACATTAGATAATGCCTTTTTATTCTTAAGCGTGGCGTAAAATAGAGCAGATATAGAAATAAGAACAATTATCTCATAAATTAGCAAAAGCAGCAGCTTATTTATTTATAGTATATCTATTTTTAATTATTAGGAAGTTTAAGGAGACCTTTTGAGTCTCAGCCTTGCCTCAAATGTTTATTTATACCGTTGAAGCACTGACGGTCACCATCGACGTCATTACTCAGGCCACCAAAAGGTTGTTGAGATAGTTGTTCGCGATTCGGTCGTTATTTATGCTAAAATTTACAAAATTAATTGTTTTTTTAGTCCAATACTATTAAGGTATCTGACATTCCCCTTTTTAAGAACTATGTTTGACTTTCAACTGTGCTTAAATCTTCTTTCACAACTCCCAGAGAGTTTGCAGTTTTGTCGCTTCTTCTAACTGCAGATTTGCAGTTCATCAAGTGGCGATCTTTATTAAGAGATAGGTACTTAGTTTACTTTATTCGGTATCAGTTCTTCGACAAATGTTATGAGACACTGGGAGATTTAGATCAAATGGCTGTGACCATGTGAGAACGTGGTTAGCACGTACTAGCTCTTTGCATACCAGCCCTCGGACAACAATTATTATTTATTTATTTATTATTATAAAAGAGATACAATATTTATTTAAAACAATCATCTCACAGACTTGTCATCATCAGCCGGAAGACTTACAACGAATATATTCCAATGCACAATGTATTTGAGTCTAGCTAATTTTCATCTAAATCATTTTCTGTATTTGAAGGGTATTAAGTATCAAACGTCTTAAAATAATATATTATATTTGGCATTTAGTTATATTATTGTGAGTTTCTTTTATGTCTGGATAACAAAATGCCTGAAGGTGAGTTATTGTTCTGTATAGAGGTAGTATTCAAATGGTTTCTTTGAAAGCATATTAAATTGATGTTATTGTAAACATTCCTTGAAGTGTCTTTAAATCGATTATTTGCAGGTATTATTATACGTTGCCGATAAATATCAGTTCTTAAAACTTAAAACAACCGTTGTAATGTTAATGTGGATGTTGTTGCTTCAGCTTTGTTCTATAATTAGGGATCATTATATAATAATTTAATGTACCTGTAGCGTATTATAGGGGCCCGCAATAGACTCCCCACTTATGGTGTCTATACATACATACAACATGGGGTTTATGATGAACGGCGAGATGTGGGTTTCTAGACTCCTGAATCAGATTGTGTATGTGATATTTCATGCTTGTGAAACGCATCCATAATACAGGAGAAATTCCTAGGGTGGGGCGACGTTTTTTTTAATAAAGTAAGATAGAAGATAGAAGACCAGTAATTCTTAAAGCAGGACATTTTCCGTTGTGTAAGCGAGACGCCGCTACGTGCAGTGTATTGTGACCTCTCGCTTGCATATGGGGCAGGCGTGATTTGATGAATGTTTAGCTCTTCCGGCAAATCCCAAATGAAACAAACATTGACCAACACCGGAGGTCTAATCACTTTATTTCCAATCCGGAAATGTATTCTAAATGATAGTTCCTACGTAATCCGGTGAATTATTAACTACTTATTATCACGGAACATAGTGTTTTAACATGTTTTACGTTCAGAAATAGCATATATTACGTCTATGACGTCAATCGTAATTTGTAACGTGTTGCTCGTGACAATGGTGTGTTAAACGATATTGTTTGACAGTTTACAATGTCTCTCTTTTAAAACGTCTTCATAATTAAAATAAGTAAGTACATAACTACATAGAAAATAATTGTTTTTAAGTCAGGGCCGTCTTGGTTTTATTAGATTTTGGCAACTTGGGGACAGCTTCCTGTCTAAGCAGATGTCGCTAACATCAACTACCCAGTTGCTGGTACTACCTTTGATACTCCATGTAATGCGATATGTATTGCCAAGACTGATTGAAAAGAAGCTGAAGTGCTTCAAAATTAAGGGTTTTCTTCCTCTTCACAGACATTTTAAAAAAAGTATCTAAGTTTTTAGGGTTTACTCGTCTAAAATCTAAAAACATAGTTTTATCTATATATTTTTCATCAGCTCTTACGTTTGAAGAAATGTTTACGCGCGCGAAACCGCGGGCAATAGCTAGTATAAATATTAACTTAAAGAGCATTCTTCGTAACATGTCATATACGCTTATTATGCTGTTTCTTTACTAGTTAGTATTACAGTTTTCAGCATGAAACAAGTTTCTGAATAAGAGTCAATGCGGAAGATAAGTAAAGATACACTAGAGACAGTAGGTAAACTCTTTCGGTTGCTTATTCTGTTGTGACAAGAAGAATAAGAAGACTGAAGAGAGAGAAAGAAAGAGAAGTCTTGACTGTATAGACTGTAAAAAAGAGTCTTTATTGAGACTTCAAGCGTTTTACTAGTCTTCTTAATTACCCATTATCTTTGTAATTAATCTCACCGTATATTTTGGAAGCACCACAAACAGTGCACGATACATCATTATCTTGGTGAGCATCAATCTATCGGCTTGCATGATATCATGTACGGATGCCCATGAGTATCTAACCTACAGTAAAAAAGGCCCTTCTCTAAATTGCTGATCACTTAAACTTAGTAATTATTAATATTATGATGCCTGCCTTTTGTGCTAAAAGGTCAAGGCCTCTTCGAACTTCCGCATTGATTCCCAAATGTCAGCTTCTTAGATTAGGGAGATAAGATTCATTTGCTGGTTTTTTTATGTCAGCGTAATGGACAAATTTTTGTTATTATGAGGTGTTCAATGATGGTCATTAGTCCTCCAACATATACCATTTACAATTCACAATTTTTTTGATAGACCATCCTTACGTTTGCATAAACTGTCTTTTATTTTGGTATCTAATGACTGAAACAGTGAATCGACCGTAACTTGATTTGCAGGTAACATTAGACTCAGAAAAATGATGGGCAATACATTCATGAAAACTCGAGGTAATTTTTCCACGCGTGTTATTTAGCTGGTACATGTTAGTTCATGTCGGGATCGGATAGCGCATTGGGCAGGGCACCTAGCTAGGTTAGGTGACGACAGGTGGAGTAAGGCGTTAACAGAATGGGGGCCAAGTACGTTGAGGCGTAGCTTAAGGTCGTCGGTCAAGATGGGTCGACGATATTGCAAAGATCGCGGGTTGCACCGGGATAAAATTGCTACAGGACCGCGACAGGAGGACTATCTATACCTAGCACTGACATATTGAAGGTTGTGGATGATGATGACAATGTTAGTTCAAGATCATCGTCACCCCCTACCCGGCTTCACCCCCCACTGCTAGGCGAGCCGCTCTTTTTTGTACCAGTCTTCACGCCGCAAGTGCCTACCGTTAGCCGGGTTTAATCAGAGCATACATACTATCAAATAATCCCTGCTGCTTAATATTTGCTCACACTAAACAGTACATTGGCAAGAATAATGTTTAAGGACACTAATCCAGTGATAAGCAGCTTCCAATAAATGCTGTTTAACTATAACTTTATTGCGGTTTTATTACTGCGGCTGAGAATATATGCATTTTATTGTGTATTTAAGCAAGATACACGTTCTAGGGATTAAGTCCTTTGCAAACAAAGACCATGGAGTGCCGGCCAGAAAAGCACCTTCGCTTTTCGTTCGACGGTGTCCTAGGAGGTGACTCAGGGGAAATTTAGAAGATCTAGTCTTCTGGTACTTCACCAGCTCACCGCCAATACTGCGATCCCTAAGCTGCTTGCCAAGCGTGGCGATTATGGCCTTTGTTTAACAGTGGACGTCTTTTGACTGATTATGATGATGTAGCAAGGCTTTAACTGTACCTAAGTTAATTTATTTGAGAAATTTAATCATAATTTGTATTGACTGAAGGGTTTCAGGACCCATTCTTCTCTCAGTGCGCATCACCATTAGCTCTTTCTTTTCAACTATGTGTAAAATACTTTGCAATTTAATACAATGTTTATTTAACTTTGAAGAATTCTCATTGTTGTCGCCTCGTGCTGCTAATTGCACGACGAATAATATATGCATTATCTCTAGAAATATACATAGTTTTTTATTCTACGTGTCCTCAACATTCAGTTATTTAGTGATAAGTATATTACCTACCTGCATAGATATTTATAGACTCGACGTTACACGGTGCAATAAAAACAACACATGGGAACCTAAATGGTTATCGCAATTGTGTAACTAATTTCGTCAAAAATGACTATAGATACGGTCATGTTTGTTTAGTAATTTGTATTAAGTAATTCATCACTATCACTGATTTGGAAAACACGTGTTCACAGCGTTAAATTATAGGTTTTATAGTAATACTAGCTGCGCCCTGCGGTGTTACCCGCTACATTTTTTCGGGATAAAAAGTAGGTAGCTTATGTGTTAATCCAGGGTGTTAGCTACATCCATATGAAATTTCATCAAAATCGGTCTAGCCGTTTGAGCGTGAAGAGGTAACAAACATACAAAGACACCTTCGCCTTTATAATATTAGTGTGATATGAGGTATATGTACTCTCTTAGGTATATATTAGGAAATAATGTGAGTCAATGTTTACATAAGCATCGAAACTTGACGATTATTCTACTAAAACTCAATTTCGATAGTTATGACTTAAATTATTTCGTAAATAACTAGTATTACTTAGCCAATAACATGTATTTCCAAAAGCGACAAAACATTACACCACAAGACAAAGTCGGAACTACACGATACATAAAATTGTACCTTATATGACCATTATGTTTTTATAGTAGGTTTATTAGTACCTATATGAAGAGGATATAAACAAACATCCAAGCCATCTCACTTTCCTTGTGTCGGGTAAGGTAAGGCGGTAGTCTAACGACGAGGCCTAAGGTTGCACAGCCCTACCAAGAACTCTTAAACTAGGACATTTTCCGTTGTGAAAGCGAGACGGTAACACACTGCAGGTAGTCGCGTCTCGCTCCCACATTGGAAAAACTGCAATGCAAGCTCATGGTAACCTAGCAATGGAAGTGTCTGTCTGACTTGAATTATGGACGCATCGCCGAGACGGTTTTCCGGGGTGGTCTAGCAGAGGTTGTACTTGAATATTTTGGGACCTGACGTATGGAACTACGGATTATATCCGTGTTTAGCTATACTATCAATATTGGATGATAATTAGAATGTAGGTATTAATTGATATTTTGTATTTCGTCTATTAAAATATAACGCACTAGCTGCGCCCTGCGGTGTTACCCGCTGCATTTTATTATTATAATTAAAATCCATCCATACATACAAACTATTATTTAATTATTTTATGTATGTATTTAATATGTATTATACATATAAATACATATATTTTAAAATGTAGTTTAGAAATTATGATTTCTTTATTTATTTTGTTTGTGCACATTTTCTGTTCTCATTAGAATTAAATTTCTCTACGACTCAAAGGTTCGCTGTAAGAGAACTCAATTTTGAGTGAAGCTCGCCTCTGTACATCAAATTTCGTTTTGTGAATATTATTGTATGTTTTATTCTTTTATGTGTACAATAAATAATTAAGAAAATAATGGTTAAAGCACACAAATATAGAACAATTTTAATGCGCTCTATCTGCGTATAGAACGCATTAATATTATTCCTAGTCCTAGTAATTTTATTCCAGCATTTTGTATCAAAATGTTTCTTAACTTACAATCGAAACAGAACACAAACGTATATACGTGGTGGGGCATTTAATTAAACATGTCTTAAGCATGAGTCTTCTACATCTTATTTACTACTTTAAACCCCAAATAAAGTACGTTAAATAAAAACGGCTAGTTATACTTAGTACCTTTACAATTTAAATTCTCAATTAATGACACAGCAACGCTAATGGTAAGGTTTAAATAACTACTTACTAATAAATCCAGCAAGTACCTACTATATATACTTCAGTTTTTTACTCACTTTAGTAAGTACCTATTATACCTGGTTTTTGCATAATTAGATTATACTGTAATCATCAACTCGGTCGCGTCAATCGGGTCCGCCGTATGAGATGATATTGTTTACTTTTGAACTAAGATGGACGTAAACTTAAAAACAAAAAACATGCGTATCTCGTTATTAAAAACGTGCCAACAATTATTGTCTACCGCAGTCCGCAGGAGATGAGCAATTAGGTAATTGTGTGATTGCGATTAGGTATACCTACATAATTTTCCTGTTTCCATAATGGAATACTGTGTGAAAATTCACACAAGGTACCATTATTGCCTTCAGCCCCCCGTACCATGAACTTTTAACCAATTCGTTGCTACCAACGCAAGCAAGGCGGTTTACGTTGTGGAAGCGAGACGCCGCTATGTACAGCTTAATGCGACGTCTCGCTCCCACAACGTGAACTGTCCTGCTGTAAGACTTCGTGGTAAGGGGGCAGATGTAGACGGATTATAATAGGATCTGTTGTCACTGTGATTCACCTACTTACACATGTGATAAGATAACAATTGCTTAATTGTAATTTAATCAACTTATGGTCAATTATAGTGGAATGTCGACATATATGACAGCGGTTATTCTTGTATATGGTAAACGTAGGGATCGATTATTATATTTTAGGCAGGTTGGTTTACATATCTGAAATTATGATTTTTGAGTTCAATCGTAATATTTCGAAGCCTATAATTTTGTCGTCAACTGTTCGTCATGTAGGTCACTAGTGTTGAACATACATAATTATAGTAATTTTACAATTAAATTGTATTAAGGCATATAATAACTAAATTGTATTAAGGCATATAATAACTAAATTGTATAAAGGCATTTCACGCACTGTTGGTTTTGGCTACTCCATGTGCAGCTCGATGCTACATTCGTTTAAGACAAATATTAGTGTTTGTTTATCATCCGAAGTCTGGTGGACTTAGTGTATAGTTTTATCTCCTTAAAATAGACATTTGAGGAGACATTTTTGACTCGTAAATACGTTGTTCAAGACCCCTACAAAAATTAAAATTTTAATACATGGATTAAAATGTACCTGTTATGGGAAAGAATAGAGATGACAATAGACAGAAGATGGGTTTAGTTAAAACTGGTATCATCCTCGTTTCTAAATAGGATGGCTATATTTAGTCTCAGCTACCTAGACTGGTAATGTTACTAAGCCGGAATTACAATGCAAATATTATGTTTTTAGTAAATTCCCTAATCGGATAGGAATCAAAACAAAAAACCATTGTTATTAGTTCGCATCGTGTTCATAGCGAAGGAAAAAATGTTTTGATTGACTTTATTACAATGTATAGTCATGTTTGATGTTATCGTAGTTTGGTTAAATATTGTTTGAGTTGGGGCCACAAATATGGCGGAGATAATAGAATAGAAGATAGATAGTAGAATAGAAGAGAAATATAGTGTCGAAACCTGTCCTTAATGTTGTTGGCAGCCAGGGCCCCGAGTCTGCTATTTTTTACAAATTCGTCATTCCAACACGATGCCATTATCATTTTGCTAAAAGTTCGTAATCTGCTAAACTCATACCATTCTATGTCATTTATTTCAATGGAGTGTCAGTGGTCGACCATTGGAAAGTCATAATGAGGCTTTTATGTTAGCAGATTACCAAACTTGTCAAAATCAACAATTATGAAAAACCATTCTGACACTATTGTAATAGCAGACTTGAGGCCTTGGTAGTAGGTAGATACAAGTAGGTAGGTACATTATATATAATTGTTTTAGACTTAGATTAAGTATCTAAACTTCTACAGAATAAACAGATGTTACTGCCGCACTCAGTGAAGTTAAAGATTGCTTAAACTGACACCAAGTAAATATTTCACGAAGAAAACTTTACTTAGTGATATTTAAGTAATCTTTAACTTCTCTGAGTGCGGTTTCTGTGTGGAGTGGTGTATTGTCCAAGAAATACTGTTCTACAGATTTATGTTCATGCTGCACTTCGGTCAAGTTAATTACTAGATTGGTGCAGTAACATATTACAGTAAAGAAATATGTTAGCAGGTTTCATGGCCGCAGTTATTTTAGACAATAGATCGTAGTTAAATTCCGATCAGCGGGTAATCCCACTTAACTACGGGTTTTTGATACTTACACACTAATCTTGCCGGATTTCAGTTAACTATATTAATAAAAAATGGCGCTTCTTATTAACAAGGCCGCAAATGTAGTGGACTAGCGGATATAATGATATGATGCGTTTGCGCACATCCAGTTTGTTGTTAGTAGATCGTATGCGCGGTCGTATGTACGCGGTACGTCAACGTGCGCCCGCGACGTTTAGAGCTAACGGTGTCTAACCCAAATGTGATTTTAATAACATGATTAATATTGACTCAATTAGAAATTGAATAAATATTGAGTTGTAATATGACTATCTGTTGAAGCGCGTATAAGGTCTGTTTCTAAAATAATTAACAAATAAGAACTGCCGCAAGCCTCTATCGCTATTTAAATAATAACGTATACGGCTTGTTATGTCTATAACAAAATGTATATAAAAACATTTCATATTGTTTATAAATAGTTGACAATATATCCAATAATCACAGACATTATTGTTTCAGGTGCGAGACATCACAACATTTACTCTGAAACTAATACACCATACAATCTACCGCATTCACGAACATGAATAGCTAAAATGATTGAAAACAGTGTCCATTAAAATAAACAAATTAGGAAGAAAGTGTGAAATCTTATTACTTGTGTAAAGTGATTATAAATATAAAGCAACGATGACTATAATGGATGTCAAGACGCCGGAGGCCGCGCTACAGCCGAACGAGACATGGAGGATCATGAAGAACGTGGTGGTCATTAGCATCGCCTTCATGTTCCACTTTACGGCGTACAGTGTAAGTATGATCCATATTACTACATAAATACATAACCTCACGCCTGTATTCTCCGAAGGGGTAGGCTGAGGTGCACGGATGGTACACCCACATTCCGCCAGTTATGTTTTTCGGTCCCAATGTAATAGAGGGCGGGCCTATTGCCACCAACCGGGCACAATTCCGGACTCCGTGCTGCTACTGAGAATTACCTAATGGAAAAACCTAGTAACACTTTGCTCGACCCAGGGCCTCGTGCTCAGCAGTCACAATTAGGAACCACTAGACCAACGAGGCAGTCCATATTTCTACTAGGTACATTATAGTACAAGGGAAAATAATATGCTAGCAATAAAACATATCACGCCGGCCGTAGGGAATACTGAAGGGGTGGGTAGAGGAGTACAAATTATAGAACACCCACATTTCGACTGTTATGTTAAAGGTCCCAATGTAGGGGGCAAGCTTATTGCCATAAACTGGGCACAATTCCAAGGAGGTCTTGAAAGTTGGTTAAGTTTGTATTCTAAGCGTGTAAGATAGTGAAGATAGTGACACTGCAATAAAATTGACACAATAACAAGAAAAACAGGTGTTGATCATAGTTTCTAAAAACCTGTTCCTGATTCTATCTATGGAAAGAATTTCGTACATTTCTGAGAACATTAAAAATTATTACCGTTCCTTTTGGCTTTGCTATATCGGGGGACTGGTGAGGGACTAAGTACACTTGTTCAGCTCAAGTTAGTGTTAGCCTAAGCGAAAGCACCAATAGGTAGATTTAGGAAGCTGAATCGTCTTCAAGAAATCAGCTGTTTCAGAAGAAGAAGAATTCTCAAAATTGCGGCATTTGTGAAACTACCTAGCCTTAATAAGTATAATTAGAATGTCAGATAGTCAGAATGTGAAATACCTTAATCTAAGGTCTATACATATATATAATATGGGTACACTTGTATCTATATAATTAATTAGATACTACATCTAATTAAGCTTAATTACTTAATATACAAGTTCAATATTTTGAGAGCCGATAACGAAAAAGTTGAGATAGTCTTGTCTCTAGGGTACAATACGGGACATGTTTCAGTTTCCCTTTTATTTCGGAAGCTTTGATATAAATTTAAGGAGCTAGGACAAGGATGGTATACCAAGGGCAAACGTGCCACTGACGGCACGCGAAAAAATATTTTAGGCACGCCACCGATCGTTGAGTTTGATTTGATAGTATTTAGATTTTATGTTTTTCAATGATCACTAACACGACTCAAGTCAAAATTATTAAATGGGAAATCTGTGGCCAACTAATATAAGTTTTGAAAAAATCGCAAGTTTATCCATAAAGGTTTGCCATCCTTGAGCGAAGATAACAAACCTACCTAATGTTTTCTTTATTTCAGGGAGCGGCTAATCTACAAAGTTCAATCAATGCAGAAGCGGGGCTGGGTACGGCGTCGCTGGCAGCTGTGTATGCGGGTCTCATCTTATCTAACATCTTCATGTCGGTCGCTGTCATCAAGTAAGATATTGTTCATGATTTGATGATACAGGCACAAAGTATATACGACGCTCGTGCACTTAACACCGTTTAACATTGACTCACTCAACTAAAATAATACTATTGGTACTATATGGAAAAAAAACAGTCTAATACATAACTAATATTTACTAAAAATCGTAAAAATAAACAAAAAATAAATCTAAAAAAAAAAAAGGCAAAAAGCCAACGTCACGCGGTGTTCCCAGGCGGTCACCCATCCAAGTACTGACCGCGCCCGATGTTGCTTAACTTCGGTGATCGGACGAGAACCGGTGTATTCAACGTAGTATGGACGTTGGCAAATGCTGATCTAAAATTAAGGTTCAATACAATATTCAAACAATGACGTCATACTCTTCATACAAATAATGCTGGTATCAGATCAATTTGGTGATTCACTTATCGTTCTATATTCATATTCTGAAGTGATATATTTGTGCATTACGAAATCATAATAAGATTCTGATTTAGTATGTTAGAGAATTACCAAACAAAATACATACATAAACAGGCCAACATACCCAAAAACAGGCTCTCTTTTTACTTCAACGATTCCCATAAACATCGCCATATCAACAAGAAGAGGCCATTTACATTTACCATTGCACTTCCAGATGGTTCGGCACAAAGTGGGCGATCTCCCTGTCGTTCATCACTTACATGCCATACATAGCTGCGCAGTTGTACCCCACGTTCTACACCATGATCCCGGCAGGACTCATCGTAGGGCTGGGGGGCGGCCCGCTGTGGTGCGCCAAGTGCACCTATCTTTCTGTGGTAAGATGAACTTTCGTATTGCTACCAAAGGTTACATCGTTCTTTTGACAGCCCTATCAACTATTTTTGCTTCTTCATCGTATCTTGTGGTTGTTGAACAACCTTATGTCAGAGCTTAAACCGCCTGTAGGCCTCTGACATGGCTTTACACACTGTTAAAAAATCTCTCAGGTGTACCGGTTTCCACGCAATGTATTCCTTCATCGTTCTTAGTAAATGATAACTAATTTAGATTACGTACATGAATTCGAAAACACATTTAATTGGTCGTGCTAGGGTTTTAACATGCGGTTGTGCAGTCCAACGGTCATATCACTCGGCTATTAGTGCTACAATTTTTGTTTTATTAAGGCCTTTAGTGGTGAGCTTGTTATCCTTAACCATATCACATTGGTTTAAATAGTAATAGCTAGGTAACTCTTACAGTAAGATAAAATACAAAACATAAATACCTAAGTATATTCAATAATGTATTAATCATTGTTTAATTGTTATACAGGTATCAGAAGCACACAGCAAGTTATCTAAGATATCGGCGGAGGCGCTACTCGTTCGATTCCTGGGGTTGTTCTTCATGATCTTCCAAATGAACCAAGTTTGGGGCAACCTCATCTCTTCGTTAGGTTAGTAACAAGAGGACTTGCGGGGAGGAGATATCACTTCAGTATTTAAGTGTTACTGGACGGATAAAGCAGTAGCGATAATATCCTTATAATCAGTCTCTTAGTCTAAGAATCTAGGGATAAAAATACACCCAAAAATAATTATTTTATTTATTTAAAGAAAGAAACATCGCCCCACTCTAGGAATTTCCTACATAAATGCTTGGAATACACTAAAGATAGGCAATACCAAAATCGACGACGTTTCTTTATTTCAAAAAAGGCCAGCGTACAACTCAAGCACCAAAAATCTTAACAACTGAGTTAGCAAATAGATCCACATGTCGTCAATATAGTAACTATTCAACAAACAATTCTGTTTCCAGTGCTTTCATCAGGCAACAACGCCGCGGCCGTGACGGCGGTGAATGAGACTATGATCCCTATACTGTGCGGCGCCAACTTCTTGCCCACCGCTGATGCTGCTGAAGCTCTGCCCGCCCAACCTCCTGAGAAGATACAGATGATTGCAGGTATGATTTATTTCATCAATTGTCCAATGAGCTAGATACGGGTATATGCCCGGGTCTGTATAGAAGCTTGTATTCTCTCATGTTTTCAGTATAAAGTTGTAAGAAGCACATACGTTAATGAAGATACGTTTTTTTTCAGGTATTTACCTCGCGTGTATGGCTGGAGCAGCCATCATAGTTGCAGTAGGAGTGGATAATATGAAAAGGTTCTCTAAATTTTTTGGTATTTCTTATTTTTCTTCTTACCAAGTGGCCTTGCCAATAAAGATAAGTCATACAATTCTTGGCTAGTACAGCAAGGCCAATCTAACGATAACTAAATAAATAAATTCTGTCTGTTACGCCTTCACGATTTAACCGTTGTACGGATTTTTGATGAAATTTGGCATGTAGGCAGTTTAAGACCCGAGAAAGGGCATAGGCTACTTAACGCGGGCAAAAGCTAGTAATTGATTATTTTATGTATCCGAAAAACAAATCAATATAATTCATATTCTGAACTGCGCTGCATCAAACTCCTCAATATAATGAAGATTCAAAATCTCATGCATTGTACCATTGTGTTTAGTGCTTGTGCTTAATACTAAGCCTTGGGGACAGATACGAGTCAGGCCGCTCGAGTGCTGCGTCTGGTCTGTCCGGGATGGCTCTCCTGGCGGTGACGCTGAAGCTGCTGGTGGAGCCCACGCAGCTGCTGCTCGTCATCATCAACATGTTCGTAGGGCTCCAGCAAGCGTTCTTCGGGGCTGACTTTACTGCGGTAAGTTTAAGAGTGTAGATATATTTACAGAAAATTAATCTTGAAAAGAAAACTTAAGGGTAGAGACAAATTAAATTATCGTGGTCTTCGTAGTCGAAAAATCATTAAAAAAAATAAGTTTTACGTCTCAGAATAATGTTGAATGGTTTTTAAAAACTATTTAAAACGACAAGAGTAAATACTTTCTATAAGTAAGGGTTAATTAATTGGGTTTTATCTAAAGGTTACACCTCACATTACTTAAAATATCGTCTAAATTTCACATTTGCATCCTAAACTATTACTTATTTTTATGATTATATGCTTTGTTTATTCTTTTCCTTCCTACCAACGTGTTGTCGACGTGATACATTGTGCTTTCTAACGATTCCAGGCGTTCGTGTCGTGCGCGGTCGGCACCGGCTCGGTGGGCTTCGTGATGATGACATATGGCCTGTCTGATGCTGTGGGCTGCGTGCTCACTGGCTACTTGGCCAAGGTAAGGGAATACACACCTTCCTTGTATGCTCGCTGAACATACTTTATGATAATTTTATTGATTCCGTCCAAATAGTGTTGTTTCACATTTTACGACATGGATTCTAGAATTAATTAACCAATCAGGCTAACCGATTTCGTAGTTCATTAAAAATATATATCATGGAATAATTATTATCTATAAATAACATAGTATTTCACTTTTGTAAGTTATCCATATTATATGTCCTTAACTCCTTACGTGTTTTACGGGTATGCCCGAATGATGACCCTGCTGACGCATTGGTGCTGCATATTTAGGAATTCTATTTGTTTTCCAGCTGACCGGTCGCCTTCCCCTGATCTGCGGCGCGACGCTGGTGCACGCGGCGCTGTTCACGACGGTGCTGGCGTGGCGGCCGCACGCCGGCGACGGCTACGTGCTGTTCATCATCGCCGTGCTGTGGGGGCTCTGCGACTCCGTGTGGATCGTACAAATTAATGGTGAGCAATAGATTTTATACATATGATATTGCTTTAAATAGCAAATGTAGTGTAGGACGCCCCCCAGCCCGATGGGCCGACGATCCGAAAAAGGTAGCTAGGTCGGTAGGAAGGCGGAGGACCAGGCGCCAATCGGGAGAGGCCTATGTCCAGCAGTGGACCGCGATAGGTTGGGAGAGATATGCTTATTCGTAATTCCGGGGCTTTGTTGACATGGAAGGATCGATCAATCTTAAGGGGCGCTTGACGCGGTAGCTCCACAGAAGGGTGATATGAGACTTCGTGCTTCAGGCAGTAAATTGGACTGTTGGTCCCGACTGACTATAAGATCGTCGTCCTAGGTAGTCAGAAGGCCAAGAGTACGCCCAGTCTTAGTAAGGGGTATAAGCACGTAAATGTGTTGCGGACGTCATACAGGCAGGCGTGCAGAATATTGATGATGATACACATGGCCATAGAGTAGCTTAGGCTAGCATTACTCGAAATTTCCTAATGAGCATAGGAAGATAGATAAACATATAGCTATGAAAATAAAATTTCATTTTTGTTAACCATTTCATATAAGGATAAAAATAGATTTTAAAAGTACTTTTGAAAGACAACTTACATCAAGATAGCCCTCAAAACGCCAGCCCGGCTCCATAATGTTAATCATATCATTCCTTTCAGCATACTATGGCATCCTATTCCCTGGCAGAGAAGAGGCTGCCTTCTCAAACTTCAGGCTATGGGAGTCAGCAGGCTACATCGTGGCATACGTTGTCTCCCCGTACCTGAGGACCAGTTCCAAAGCTTACCTGAACCTTAGCATGCTAGCTGTGGGAGTGTTCTGTTACTTCATCGTGGAGTATCAGCAACGCGGGTTAAGGAGAATGGAGCAGGATAAAAAGAAAGACTTGGGTTATATCAGTGATGTTAAAGGCTGTGATAATATTGCCTTCCAAAATGTTGAATGATAATTGTGAGAGCTCTTAGGACAATTTTTGAGATTAAAAGGTAAATTTTAAAACACTAAAGTGATTCGTAACGCCTAAAAATAAATTTAACTCCATTTGTTTGGTTCTTAACATGAGAAAACAACAAATTCAGTTTTTCGTTAACAATGCAATCAAAATGGATTGAACGGACCAAGTTACGGGTTTCCTAACCTTCAGATGGAGTATAGTATTTATTCGTTTTACAGTACGTAAGTACGATATTGAGTGCCTACGTCTTTAGTTATAGCAAATGTTTGTTTTCGAATTATTTTGTACACAGTTTTAGGTAGGCGTATTTTAACATTTGTATGGTTATGAAGAGTGATGCTATCGGTATTATTCCTGTTATGTTACTAAAACAAAAAACGTATGCCTTGCATACTTTTTAGTTTTACCTCTATTCGTATCTCATATTATTTTGTAAATAATTAAATGTATTACCTAGTTAGTTTAGTTTATAAAACCATAACAAACGACTTCAAAGACGGTTTTAGGTAAGTTAATTAATGTAATAAATTAATGTTGTAAATATAAATTTTACTATTAATATTAACGTTAGCTGGTAAAGTCAGCAACATAATAAACTGAACATTTAATTTTACGTTTTTATAATTTGAAACCATAGCTTAAATTGATGTTTGTTTTTGTCAGTTATTTGACATTAGGTTTCTTAAAATGTAAAGCTACTTATGGTGCTGACTGTACAGGTTGTAAACATAATATTATGCAACAAGGAAATAACAATATAGACGATTATTGTAATAATAAAAAAGAGTAGTATACTTGAAACAAACTCAAAATGATGAGTAATTAATCCTTGAATAGATTACAATAAATATTTTTATCATAAATGTTATTAATGCATCGTTTCACGATCTTTCCTTGAAGGAGCCAGTTTTTAACGAAGCTGGTGAATTCCTGATACAGTTTTTCCTCATGTCTATTTAATTACCTAAAAACTATGATAATGTCTAAGTATTAAGTATGGTTTAATTGGTGGAAAAGGAGTTACAAATATTATTATAATAATGATGTTGGTACCTACCTATACCTACGAATAATGTTTTATATACTGTTATATAATAATTGACTGCCTCGTTGGTCTAGTGGTTGGTAAGCGACTGCTGAGCATGAGGTCCTGGGTTCGAATCCCGAGTCGGGTAAAGTGTTACTGGTTATTTCCTATAGGTAATTCTCAGTAGCAGCAAGGATTCTGGATTTGTGCCCGGCTGACCTAAAGCATAACTGGCGAAATGTGGGTGTAATATACGTGCACCTCTGCCTACCTCTTCGGGGAATACAGGCGTGATGTTATGTTATGTTTTATATAATCATTTAAGTGATGACCAATTGTGATAATTATAATAAAATATATTTTTTAAATTTTTAAGTTGTTTATTTCCTTTTTCTTCAAGGTCAATTAATCTTTCCAACCTTTACAAGTCCGTCTACCGAGATTTTAAATGTAATAAACTTCATAACGTTAATATATCTCAGTCAGGCAGCAGGTAGGTAGCGAGATGAACTGTCCCCTAAGACAAGTGGCAAAACGCAAGACGGAGAAAAATAGATACCTAGTACCTAGATTAGTAGGGAGGTTCTGGAATTGGTCTTTTTAGAGGTCCCGGGACTTCCCATGTGCAGATGGTGACCGCCGGGGTGGTTTTAGTGAGGTAGAAATCTCACAATTCCCGGTCCCTACCCCATAGTTTCAAGTTTTAGGTAAAAGGACTCAAACACTTGGTTTATATTTTTTGCAAGGTTTAAAGTGGACTATAAAAATGTACTTATTTACTTCAAACATGAGTGAGTAGTTTATAGGAAATGCCTACAAACCTATAACAGTTCTATAGATCGGTATAAATTAAATGTAAACAGATTTGTCACTATTGCGGTAGTAAAATATATTTAAGTATACTTACCTCCTTTTATACGGGTGTTTAAATTATTATGTAGGTATTGTAATCACTTTTAGACCATAACTTGAGTTTCCACTATACCTCTAGGGCCGATACGATAAGATTTTTAATAAATTACGAATTATAATTTATAATATATACATTTTTAGACGACCTGATTAGCGCAGTAGCTAAGCGATTGGACTGCTGCGCTAAGGGTTGCGCGTTCGATCCCCGCAGGGGCTAAAACTTTGTGCGGACCATAGATGTTTGTCCCGAGTCTGGGTGTTTGCGTATATGATATTTTATGTTAGTGAAAAACATTCTGGATACACTAAATTTACTTTTTACAAATTTGTAGCAGTACGATGTATATAGGTATACCTATAATAATATAGCTAAATAGGGGTACAACATAATAATATATTATATCGTTCTAGTTATATTTAAATTAGCTCTAATGATGAATCGTTCAAATGTCAAGGAGAATCGATATTTTGAAATGTCAGTACATTAATCAATAGATTGATCTACAATAGATAAAACATCAGATAATTAACATATAATTAATATAATATATTGTCATATTTATAAAAAAACAAACAGACGAAGATAGAAACTCCTATTTTCGAAGTCGGTTGAAATAGCAATCACTGCCCCCGATGAGAAATTTGAGATTTTCAGTAATCTGATGTCTCGTTCTTAAAATTCTTTTGCTGAACTTTCAGCCGAGCTGTCATTACGGAGAGCTTCACTTAAAAATACATACAAAATTAAACTATCAAATTTTAAAAACAAAAAATTGTAAGCCGGCTACAAAAAATCGAAATACAATTTATACAAAGAATTAACTAACTTGATTTATGGTTGAGACTTTGGTCTTTGGACATGATGAGACTAATATTTTTCGCTACGTTATGATACGTTAAAAAAATATGAGACCGACATTACTAAATAATTAATTTAATCGTGTAACCTGCAATGCGAGTTCATAATAACTCGTCACGGTGTAATGGGAACGCGCCCAATCCTACGTACGACTAACAGGCTCTGCAGGCTCCGTTTACTTAGTTAGGCAGCTATTATCTCGTGCTTCGGACACACTGGCCGCCTTACCGGTATTCACGTTCAAAACAATAGCAAGAACATTTAAATATTTAATTTAAAACAAACTGGCTGAATGCTAAAAAAAATTTTTTTATCTATGGTTTTGTTCTAAAAGTAAACCGAAAAAGGCGGGAAATACGAGAGTTTATTTAAAAGCTACAAAAAATTGTTTTGTCGAAAATATTGTAAATAATATTATAGTAGTGTTATATATATTGTTTATTTAAGTGTACGTTTAGTGATTCGATTAAGCAATTAAAATGGAGTAATAAGTGCAAAAACAAATACTTAAATTTAAAGTGTTACAAGGGCGTATAACTTTAGGAAGGTGAGTAAACAATGTCTACAGAAATTTAATACATATACCTACATATATATTAAAATCTCAAGTTGATTATTAAGATTAACTAGCGTATAGTTATTGTACCTACCCAAGTCTGCAAACAATACATTTATGCACACGCGGCAGAGCAGTTCGGCTCGCGACTCTGCCGCGTAACCAGCTCATGAATAAGGGCTCCGGTCGAGTCCAAAACTAGTCGGGCATTCCCGAATACACCCGTGAGTATAACCGGAATATATAGTAAATAATATGGATAACACTCACGAAAGTTATTATAGTAAAATACATTTATTTGTTGTAACTTTGTAACAAGACAATTATTTTGAAGAGAGACTGCACTTGATACTTGGGTACATTTAATTCACCCTTCCTTCGAAATTATGAGTAACTTTACCTAGATGAGATACTAAAACGGTTCGTGTAATGAAACCGTAAAACTATAAACACTCACAAGTCTCTACAATCACCGAATTTAGTGCATCCCATTGCATTCGGACTTCTATTGACGATCTAAACATAATTTTTGAGAAACATTAACTTGAGTACTGTCGCTTACAGCCTTTCAAAGGTTTAAATGCCCAGTAGTAACGATTTGGCTTAAAATGTTTAATATTATGAAACTTTTATAAGTTTAAAAACTAATTAGTCTTTAAAATGTGTTATTCCATACTAAATAGTAAAATAAAATTTGACAATTCTATGCTTTTATGTCAATTAATATTTTATTAGGTGGTTTATTCAGGATATAGTGTTATGTTTTTCTCACGATACTGACACCGATAGCTGCCTAGACTGTAAATATAATAGAAATAACAATAAAATATAAATCCTAACTAATTAAATTACCTTGTTATCCGCCGACTAGCTATTGTATGGATTTAATCAACACTAAATCGCATGACAATCTAAACTGTGGCCAGAATAATAGACCCTGTTTTGGCAAAGGCCGTTGTTAAAATAATTGTAAAAATAAATTTTGTTTGACACAATGTGGCAGGTAATGTCATTATAATTGAAACAGTAGCCTTTGCCTATCTCTACGACAGTCAAGGGCAAACCTATTCCGTGTTGTCACATGCCTACTGTGAAAGGAATCTGCAACTGCGGATATAGGTTTTTGTACAGATATTTTACGAGTATCAAGTCGATCGCCTAAAATAAACCATGGTAATCGATTGATACTAATTATGTGGGAACAGTTTTTTTGGGATAAAAAGTAAGCGGAACTTAAAGTTCTCTGTAGGTACATAGGTAGGTACGTAGGTATATGCGTAACAGGCGTGTGTTTCATCACCGCTATAAGTTTGAGGTATCCTTCTTTGTGTTTTATTCTGGAACTTTCAATAACTTCGCACTTAATGATTGAAATCTTGACGTAAGAGACAAATAAACTATTTTTATTTAAATATAATAATTGTATAACTTACCAATATTTAAATCATTGCACTTTCTTCTTTTGTCGTCTACTATCATTTAACCCTGTAACATCATACCTGTAACATCAACCGTGGGAAGCATTTTAGAATAACCGGCATTCCAATAATTGGGCAAGTGTTGATGAATTGTTAATGAATGGTCAGGGCCATGTGCAAAGTTAGTCTGTCTTTTAAATTTAAAAGACAGACTAACTTTGCACATGGCCCTGGCCAGGGTATGATATTACGTATTAGCTAATTAGCTAATACGTAATAATTAGGTGTACGGGGTAGCTCTTTGTTTGAATATTACAGAAAAAAAAGAAATAGACAAGGGCTGAGTTAAGTGCAACTTTAGTATGACGTGCCTACACTTCGTGGGCGCTCCATGCAATCATGTAGATACGTAATATATGGCTTCTATCAAAAATGCCATGTACAACATATCTATAAGTCGGTACCAATGTATCACAGGCAGGGTGTCTTCCGAAGGACCGACAAAATAAATGGGTGGTTAGATTTGTAATGAAGGTGTAGACTTCTGCCTACCCCTTTGAAGATTACTAAGCTATTGATTATAAGAACAAGACATTTAAGGAATTATTAGATACCGTATTGTCAATATCAACAACTGTATTGCAATAAATTAACAATTCAAATTAATCAATCATAATTCATACTGTCGACTTGTTTTATGCGGAGTATTAAAACCTATTTATAAATAACAATTACGAGATACATAAACGAGTATTAAATAATAAATGTAACTATGTGTAGTAGCGTAACCTGCCAAGTTTTTTCAATTAGTCATTTCAATTGGTTAATTATACTTCCGTTTTGATATGTAATTAAAACCTTTAATATACTTACATACATTTTTTTTTTACAACACGCTCGGTGACTGTTTTATTTAATTGATACTCGTCTACATTTTTATTGCGTTTAGTGTGAAAGTTGATATACCTACCTATTATTAGCTAGCATTAGATATTATAATATATTGTGCAATAGTGTCGTGTTTTTAAGTATTTTAACACAAATAATATTGGCATTTGACGAGTAATAATAACACGAAAGACGAAACTGTTTGTCAACCTCTTAAAATATACTCGCTGATCTAGTAATTAAATAAAGATTTCACGGCATTTTATAACAATAACAAATAATTATAGTAAGAAATGTTTTAGTTGAAATAAAATGGATAGATTTTAGAAAATAAACTTGCTAAATTAGCACCTATACGTGTTATTGGCGCAGTTAAACTTCGACTCAAAACGGTTCAATTTCCGATCAAGTTAATAGGTGGGACATATTTGTGATATCGGCATAAGTTTACAAATACCTATGGGTCAATTTGCTATTCTTAATTATGTCTTTGGAACACATCACATTAGACGAGACGTTTCTACTTTAAGCTATGATCAACAAGTGTAACGTGAAGATTAATGAGAAGTAGCCATGTACTAGAGGATTTGTAGCTTATTAATTCACTTTCATGTATCTTAACATGTATGATGAATAGGGGCCAAAGATTTTATGGTCTATGATTCAACTGTAGCTCCTAAAGATATGGTCTAAGTAAGTTGTTCTAACGAAGTGTCGCAATATTCCATACTTCTGTGTTCTGCATTACAATTCATGGAACTGACTTGATTGGCGTAATGTTGCATCACGCTAAACACACATTTCGAATCGCTAATGATTTTGTCAATTTTACTACACATAGGTATTTTTATTGATCGTAAATTATATATAGTGAAATTAGTTTTATTTGAATCATAAATCGTAAACTTGTTTCGAGTGTTAATTAGAGTGATAATAATGGCTAAAACATTCGTTCTGTAGCTGCGAAATGGCAAAATGTAACGTTTTAAGTTTCGTTTTTACCCTCTATAAAACAGTATAACTTATAAGAGCAAATATACCTACTGTTGTGTAAAATGTAAAACACAAAACTGTTCCTTCCAATTTCAACCAGTCAGTGAAGGCACAGGCACCACCTTGGCCTACCCTTTAAATAACCTCATAAGTCGTTAAGAAACGAATGCATGAATGTTATATGCACTCACTAATCCAAATTACACGAAATATAAAATCCGTGAACTATTTAAATACAATCAAAGCTTTGATTTATAAGTTCGTGCAAACAATCGGCCTCTAGTGTGCGACTATGTCAGGCCAAGGTCAAGGCTTAAGCTTGTATTGTATCCGTGCGAGTGTTTAAAACTATTACATATAAAACTTAGTAAAATATATAATAATATATGGTGACAATTGCATAGGCGTCGACTAATGTCTGGTTACATGACCAATTAAATCTGACCACTGCCGCAGCCAAGGAATATCCGCAACCGTAGAAATTGTCGATATTGAGATCACTTAGGTACAGTGAGGTAAATAAAAAGATGTAACGATTGTCACAAATAAATTAAAATACTTATATGAAAAAGTATATACGTACTAGGTAGGTACTTAATTTAGTATTTTGATAACCCTATGGGGATTCCTAAACGATATCGATGTTTTACAATATTTTTGCAATTATGAAAGTGTGATCAAATTGTGAAAATCTCTTGCATCAGGCTACCTAAGAGCTGGTAGAGATACTTGTTGATATTTGCTAAAACACAGATTTAAAATTCCAATATTTACTCGTACTTTTGCATTAACTAGATAAAATATCAATAAATTAAACAAAAGGAATTAATAAATCAATAATAAAACTAAATAAATTAGTTGCGTCCCACGCTACTATGAACAACTTTAATTAATTACTAACTACAATCTCGTTGTCCAAGACTAATAAACTATCTCAATTAAATTACATCACTCTAGGTATCAAAGATTATTCACTGCCTCCTTAATGTTTAAAACCTCTCATTGTGTTGAATATCAATATATAATGCGGAATAACGTCTGCCTAGCAGTGCAGCTAGCTATTAGAATAAGAATACAAATAAATTTATTTTACCATATTCGTTGTAATATTATATCGACATAATTACTAGTTGAAACTAAAATAATAACTGTAACAGTCATTGGAATCGTGAACAGTGGTCTCCAAACTAAGCATAGCTTGTATCTTGGACACCAGAGTTGCGGAAAACATTAAAAATATTTTTGTTAGATCGGTGAAAGTAAAGGCGAGCTCCTATTATAGTTACAGAGATCATAATAAAATTATTATAAAATGCAGATGCAAAATAAAACATACATACAGGGCCGGATTTAGCCAGCGCGGGGCCCGTAGCAAATTCTATCAAGGGGATTTTGGATGATTTTTTTTTAGGTTATTAAATAAAACAAAACTCTTACTTTTCTGGATTGAATTTGGGCAAAATCTATACTACTTATACTATAATATATAATTATAATATATATATATTATATTTATATATATTACATATATATATATATATATATATATATATATATATATATATATATATATATTTATTATATATATATCTATACTTATATTAATATTATAAAGCTGAAGAGTTTGTTTGTTTGTTTGTTTACTTGAACGCGCTAATCTCAGGAACTACTGGTCCGATTTAAAAATTTCTTTCGGTGTTAGATAGCCCGTTTATCGAGGAAGTCTATAGGCTATATATCATCACGCTACGGTCAATAGGAGCGGAGCACCAATGAAGAATGTTTCAAATCGGGTTGATTTTTTTCCATTCGACAGCTTCCCCTGCGTGCGCTGCGTAAACGGTTTAAGATTCGCCAAAATCACGCAGGACAGAATTGTTCTTCCGTAAAAGTTCTAAAAAAAAGTCCGCGACAGCATATGTCTATCTTTTAAGGTTAGCTCACTATAACCTTTTTTATGCTTACCAAATTTGTTCAAAAATAATGCGTTATTTGCAAAAGTGTTTTTATAAACATGAATATAAATCCATATCCAAATAAATACGTTATTCATCACAAGTGTTTAATTAAAAACAAAATTGCCTTTTATCTATACTTATATAATATAATAATATAATATTATTAATATTATAAAGCTGAAGAGTAATATTATAAAGCTGAAGAGTTTGTTTGTTTGTTTACTTGAACGCGCTAATCTCAGGAACTACGGGTCCGATTTGAAAATTTCTTTCAGTGTTAGATAGCCCGTTTATCGAGGAAGGCTATAGGCTATATATCATCACGCTACGGTCAATAGGAGCGGAGCACCAATGAAGAATGTTTCAAAATCGGGAGTTTATTTTTCCTTTTGTGAGATGTCGCTGCGTGCGCTGCGTAAACCGTTAAAGATTTGCAAAAGTTATGTATAACAGTTCTGTTCCTCTTTAAAAGTTCTAAAAATAAGTCTGCGACAGCATATGTCTATCTCTTAAGTTTGGCTCTATATAACCTTTTTTATGCTAACCAAATTTGTTTTAAAATAATGCATTATTTCCGAAGGTTTTTTTATAAACATGATATTAATCCTTATCAAAATAAATACAGTATTCATCATAACTTTTTAATTTTAAACTAAATTGCCCTTTACATCATTGAATTTCACTGAATATCTTAGGAGATATCGCAGTTTTAAATTAACATCGCAGCAAAATAATAAGTTCCACTTTTACTGATAAAAGCCTGATATAGGCACCTAAAATAGCTCCTCAACGTACGTATTATATAAAAATATTATTTTCACCTTCTTCGTTAACAAAGACAGAAGTCGCGGGCATAAGCTAGTTTTTAATATAAAATTATTTACGGTCAGAAAGCATTGGTGCGCGGGGCCCCTAAATGCGCGGGGCCCGTAGCATTTGCTACTCTTGCTACGTGGTTAATCCGGCACTGCATACATAACAACAGATGCAAAATAAAATCACATTTAACAAAACACTATCGATATACTAGAACCAATCATCGCTATTATGAATTAGTTCAGCCATTTGTTTCCTCTATAGGCTTTATTTTAATTCAGTTCGTTTATACACAGTGAACCGGTTCACTCTAGTGC
This sequence comes from Abrostola triplasia, assembly GCA_946251915.1. Taxonomy (NCBI): domain Eukaryota; kingdom Metazoa; phylum Arthropoda; class Insecta; order Lepidoptera; family Noctuidae; genus Abrostola; species Abrostola triplasia. The sequence goes on along the minus strand of OX276432.1, from coordinate 3,508,194 downwards.
TATGGGTGTACAATCAGTTAATACTAAAGTCCTTGAATGTAAATTAGGAGAAGGGAGTGTTCTGCGCGTATTGTGATCTGTGATATTAAAATACGCAAATGCATAAAGATTGATAAATAGTACTAGAATAGGTAAATACAACGCTTCAATGGATTTGGTCCATTTGATACAGACATTTGATCGAATGACTTAAGGCTTAAGTACATTTGATCGAATCTAGATGTTTTCTGTAATAATTGCAAAGAACTATCGAAAAACGTTTAAAAATCCTGTATTAATTAGTAGAACTTAAGATTTTATTACGCCTATACATATAGTGATAGTAATGAAAACATAAGTATGAACTATTTAACAAATAATTTTAATTTGTTAAGACAGCTTCGATCTACTTTAGTAATGCATGTAAATGTATGCGTTAATTATTATTTATGAAGTATATTAAAGTGCTTTAAAAATCATCGCATGCATTTAACTTCCTACAGTCTCAACCAGAAAGCCTTGTTTTTTTCTAGACCATCATGTTGCTAACACGTTCAATCCTAGCTTCAAACTATTGTTAATATAAACTAGGTACCTAATTTAAACCACGATAAGTATATTGATATCTTTTCCCAGTAGGAACAATACATATAGGAGTTTAATAAACATTTTTATCAAACGTCCTTAAACTTCATCACTTTTTATATAGATATGGTAAATAATAAGACCGTTACTATGTCTCAGAAAACTCTAATATCTTAACTAAATCACATTTAAACTGTAGTTAACGAAAAAATATAACTTTAAACCTAAAGCATTACATCAATAATGATTGTCAAAATCTTAGAAATGATAATAATTTCAGATTACCATCAACCATGCCGGAGACATCGGTCATCTTCGGCACCAACGAGAAATGGCGGATCAACAGGAACATCCTCATTCTGGGGTTCGCGTTCATGGTGCAGTTCACTGCCTTCCACGGGACCGCCAACCTTCAGAGCTCAGTGAACAGCGACGCCGGCGCAGGAACATTTACTCTCGCTGCTATATACTTTTCTCTCATACTGTCTAACATACTGTTACCGACTGTTATAATCAAGTAAGTGATCTTCAGGAACGACTTACGGAACTAACATGTGGTACTTGTTACTGTTTTCACGTAGAAATATTGACAGAAGGTCAATTCACGGACGCACATAAATAACATAAACAGCACACAGGTTCCGTGGTTCATAAATACTAGACTAAGAGGCCCTAAGCCAACTGTTATTAGACCGCCGACTCTCAGGCCAAAACATTGTGCTCATCATTAGAATGCAGTTTATCTGATTTATGAATGCTTTACCCCTTTAGCATTTTTCCAGAATTTTTGCAGCTCAGAAGTAGTCATGCTTTCTAACAATCAGCAGTCCTAAAATGCTGCTTAGACACTCAGTATCACGCCAGAATTTCGCGAATTTAGACAGAGGTGCACATCGTTATACTACATCCACATTTCGCCAAGTATGCTGTAGGTTCCAATGTGATAGGGGCGAACCTCAATAGGTTCGTCCAAGATTTGATTTACCTACGATAAGAATGAACTAATGGAAAAACTCAATAACACTTTGCTCGGGATTCGAGCCCAGGGACATATTGCTGCATACGCTTAGCAACAACTAGATCAACGAGGCAGACAAAAACTGCCTAGTTCTTGCTAGATTTTCTAGATAATATAGGTATATTGATTAGATCATTCAGGTTTGTAGATTACGATATTGCTCTAGCGGTATAATAAGGCGGTCTCACATCCCATTCAGTACTATATCAATGAGACACATCACTTAATTGGATATTCACAACGGCTAGCGGCTTTACGATTAGATTAACATCGAGTCATGTCGAAGCGTTGAAAATTAAAGACCTGCTAGAATTAGAATTCACAGAGTAATAAAATGTGAACAGGATTGCGATGTTGCATAATGCATGAGCTGTTCACATGTGAGCATATCCCAATTAACAGTAAGTCATCGATTTAATACCTAAGTTTACTTTACACTCTACTTTGGGCCAATTTACTTGTACCAACCAAGTATTTGGATATATCCAGATACTTGGTTTTTGTCTCTTTTATCTATGGTTAGACATGACTGAGTTTTATCTGTGTCTTTGTTTTTCTCTTTCCTATCATCACAACTATTTTTGCCATCATAAATAGAAAAGAAATGAGTTTCTCGATTTCAGCTCTAAATATTTGCCTATAGAAATCAGTCTTTATTATTTTCTTCATATTATTTAAATAGCGTGACAACTATCATACAAGTCATGCTATCAATTTATAAATAAAAGAATAATGTTGAACACTTTACTCGTAATGTCTATGTCTATGTAATTCACATATTATCGTAAAATTAAAGGCTGAGTTTTTTCAAAATTACTAAAATCCAAGTTCAAAACCCAAATATTTTCAAACAGATGGCTGGGCTGCAAGTGGGCAGTGGCGGTTTCCTTCATAGCATACATGCCGTTCATCGCAGCGCAGCTATACCCGCGCCTGTACACTCTGGTACCGGCAGGGATGATGGTCGGCTTCGGCGGAGGCCCGCTGTGGTGCGCTAAGTGCACTTACTTGTCTGTGGTAAGTTACCTTCCTACTTTGCTGTAGAAAGGGATATATAGGTCTGAGATGAAATATCTCAATATCAACCACGTTATCTAAATACCTAAGTAGTCTACCTGAAAATCTTATTTTTTTTGCCCAATTCTGCAACATATCACACTAATATTAAAAGTTTGTGTGTTTGTGTGTTTGTTACCTCTTAACGGTTGACCAATTTAAATTCAATTTGGTATGCAGATAGCTGACACCCTGGATTAACACATGGGCTACTTTTTATCCCGAAAAAATGGAGCGGGTAGCACCGCGGGGCGCAGCTAGTTACAATGTAAAGCATTCAGTGAATCAAGGAAATTGGTAGTTTAGGACAATATTTACATGTTTCACTTAGTATTCGCGAAATAGTAAGAATTATAAAGCCGTTCATACCTAGGTACTTTTAATATATATAATAGCTGACAAACTAATTATCTTGTTCAAATTGCCTAGGCCCTAGGGATCTAAACGGTTTAAGTAGGAACCGTTTATTAAGTTACTCGTTACTGGCATTTATGGGACACAAAGAGGTCAGACTATAATGCCCAGAACAAACTGGCTACTCTGTTAGTTAAATATTTATATTACAACAATCGTAATTAAGCTACTCAAGTTACGAACTGCCCCCTTACCGCGAAGTCTTGAAGCAGGACGGTTTACGATGTGGAAGCCAGACGCCGCTACATGCAGTGTACTGCAGTGTCTCGCTTTAGCAACGATAACTGTCTTGCTTATAGAATTCATGGTAAGGGGGCTGTGCTCTTTTTAAAGTACACTTATGACCCGCATAAAATAGTCATTCACCAAGTTGAATCAAGAATTTGCATACATTAAAATAAATAATTTCCAACGTGAAGATATACTCGTGTCTACTCAAAACTAAATATTTTGGGCACGATAGCAGATACACTATAGGCATTTTAATTGGTTTATTTAAACCATTGTAATGTCCTACTTGTTATTATATTTTCTAGTTTTGTACGCACAAAAGGAAGTACTCCTTTAATATTATCTTACGCAACTGATCTTATTTCGTATGTGAAGAAGGTGCCATTCAAGTACTTTATAAGTTTTTTGGTTATTATTTATTCATACATCGTTATGTAACGCACAATGAATACAAAACAATAGATATACGCTATATTTATCTTATTTAGTAGAAACAAGAATAGTAGGTACCTAAATAAAGGATTTTCTAAATAAAATAAGTAATGGATCTGCAAATATTCATAAAAAATAAATAGAACGAGTTTGATTGCATTTTGTTGTTTTTTAAATAGATAAAATGTAATTTCACCTCATGCATATTTTCATTTTTTTTATATATACTAATTTTACCATGTTTCAGGTAGCCGAGCCTTACGCCAAGCTGTCAGGAGTGTCGGCAGAAGTACTAGTAGTACGGTTCTTTGGGCTATTCTATATGTTTTACCAGATGGCACAAATATGGGGTAACCTGATATCGTCAGCCGGTAAGTTTATTTTACAAGATTATATTACGAATACAATGTTGATTACTACAGTGTGGATTGTATGCATGTGAATAATATGGAACTGGTCAAGTTTGTTTTAGTCTCAAATGACTTTTTTTGTTATCGGCACAATGTCATACTTCGAATGTCAGGACATAATATTCTCGGTTTATTGAGGTCAAATATCGGAGTATTGATAAATATCCATACCTCAATTATTTTTTTATAAACGTGTCGCCCCACACTTGGTATTTCTCCTCTGTCGTGGGTGCGTTTTACAAACATGAAATATTACACACACAAACACCCAGACTCAGGACAAACATCTATGGTTCGCTCAAATTTTAGCCCTTTGCGGGAATCGAACCCGCAACCCTTAGCGCAGCAGTCCAATCGCTTGCCGCTCGTGACTGCGCCAATCAGGTAGTCAATAAAACCAAAATTTACCTTTTCCTTGTCCCTATCAAACTTATGACAAGTTTTATTAGATCAGCTACAAATACTTATCTAATACATTAAAAAATGCTCTTTATAATCATCAAAATTTCACAAAATTAATTAGTCTAAAATCGCAACACAGCGGGAAACGGCTAACAATCAACATACGAGTATTATTATCAGCTCATTGAAGGACAAATCTACATTATGCCAAAACTTACTTCCTGATGACAACTATCAGCGAAAGTTTCCTCAAAACATCGTGAGTGCCTTGAGCTGATTGAGCTGCGATAAGAACAGGAAGTTAGTCTAGGTTGTAATGTGTAAGGAAGTAGATTAAAATTCTGACTAGATTTGACTATCACTGCATTATTAATTGTGTTTATAATTAGTATGAGCTCCAAGAAAAACCTTTAACATCCTCTTTAAATACATAACATCATGCCTGTTATGCTGGAAGGGGTAGGCAGGTAGGCAAAGGTGTACAGTACCCCAACGTTTCGCTAGTTATGTTTAGGTCCCTAAAATTGCTTTATTGTGATAGAGGGACGGCAATCCCTAATTGACATCCATCAGGGTGCTTTAGCGTGATTTTAATATGTATTAATAAGTATGTATAATGTAATTAATATTATGTTGTGTTGAATGTTGATGCCACGTGCAGACTAGACGACTGCATTAAATAATACCTCTAGACCGGTCCAACAATAATCGTCATCTGTAATCACTGGTATTTTTTTGTTCGAATTTTGGCAATACCTTGACATTTTTGGGGAGAGTACTCAAATACTAGAGTACTGCTACTTAATACTACCCTAGACTCCTTGAACTTTTAATTTGATAAGTAGGTCAATAGTACACTGTGTTTTTTAAAAACGTCGCCCCAACACTAAGAATTTCTTCTGTATTATGGGTGCGTTTCACAAACATGGAATATCACATAACAAACACCCAGCCTCGAAACAAACGTCTGTGGTTCGCACAAAGTTTTGCCCCGTGCGGGAAGCGAACCCAAAACTCTTAGCGCAGCAGACCAACCGCATAGCCACTGCGCCAATTAGGGCGTCAAGCATCGTGATCTAGGATTTAACAAACTTTCAACTTCTATTAGAGGTAATGATAGTCTAACTGTAAACAGTGAACCTTATTATTATCTTGGATACCATGTAGGCTTAATATATTATTCATGAGCATGATCTAACTATTTGAATGTTCTTCCTCAGTACTATCGTCGTCCATTGGCGATGCTCCTCGTATTTTCAACGAGACATCTTCAAGCGTGGCGGCTCTATTCAGTAATGTTACAAGCACTCCTACTGTGGACTATGGAGCTACATGCGGTGTCAACTTCTGTAGCGCCACTGCCTCACATGTATGTACCATTGATCTAGAGAGATGAAATCCTGAAATCCATTTCTTGTCATTAAGAAATAAGCGGACTATGAAAATTCTGAATTGTTTAAATATTTCAGTTTAATTTTATCAGATAAAATTTTGAAATTGAAAGCTACTCTTCACACTTCAAGAAAATATAATTGCTTTTATAATTGATCCGTAAGATTTTCAAGTAGTTTTGGCTCATGTTAGACAAGTAAAATATCCGATAATGATGGCATTTACAGGAGAACGTAAATCTTGAGCCTCCATCACCGTTAAAGATCCAAGTGATAGCGGGCGTGTACCTTGCGTGTATGGTGTTTGCTATCTTCTTAGTGTCTGTGGGAGTGGACTCGTTGACAAGGTAATCCTTATCTATGTGATACGCTTTTTAGAACTTAAACAGCAGTGGCAACACAAAATGTTCTCAGCTTTTCTTGAATATCGCTTCAGCGCCTGCCCTTTTTTTTCTTTTTTATACTTTGTCCGCGTTGAACGCTTTAGCTACAAGTGTTTTCGTAGGCGTTATTCAGGCGTTAACTATACCTATAATGTAAAGTAATTTTTTTTCATCAAGAACGAAACCTTATATCGTCGTTTCGGACTACAAAACTATAAAGTTAACTTTCATCAAAGAAGACTTAATTCATTGATCACGCTCCTATACTTTAGTAAGTAGGTATCTAGTCCTTTGATACCACTGTTTTATCCTCGAACGTCCATGCCAAGATCACTCTCTTCAATGGCATTACATCATCAGTTATAAACTAACCCTCCAATATTTTAGGTACACTGCAGGTCGTAAGACAGCGTGTCAAGGTAAGACCGGCATCCGATTGCTGGCGGTAACCCTTCGCCAGCTGAAACATAGGTACCAGCTGCTGTTGCTGCCGGTCATAGGGTACATCGGCGCGGAACAGGCCTTCATGGCAGCTGACTTCACTCAGGTGAGCATGTACTTCCATTATGCCTTCACGATACCGGGGTATTACCCCTAAAATTTTGATATGAAGGTGGTAAGACAGTTGCTTATAAAATATTTCAGTTATCATGCCTGCTTTATTGTCCATAGCACATTTTTGTTCATACATCATTGCTGTTGTGTTATGTTATACCTAGTAGTAGTACACAAAGCTTATGTATTTAAATAATAAACTTAAATACTAGTATTTCATTATTATTATGGTAGTCTTATTAGGTTTTTCCATTCTCAGTAGCACGGAGTCTGGATTTGTGTTGTATTTATGAAAATATGCTTGTAAAAGAACTGGCGAGATGTGAGGAATACAGGCGTTATGTTCTGACGTTACATTGCGCAGGCGTACATCGGGTGCGCGTGGGGCATCAGCAACATCGGCTACGTAATGATCTGTTTCGGCGTGTTCAACGCGCTCGCCGCCCCTCTAGCCGGCGCTGTTGTCAAGATCACCGGCAGGCTGCCCGTCATGATCACTGCTCTGGTAACATACTTACATCAATAGCTTAATCTTTACTTCAGATGTTTTCAAGAAAATATCCGAAGTAAAATTGTATATTTTTCTAATTGATAGATTTCTCAGACTTCCATACCTATCCATACTAGGTCAAATCCACTCGACCATTTATTAGTTGTCGTTTTGACTCAAGGATTCAACGCATGATTTCAGGAGAGTAGGTTATAACCTACCCTTGCTCATAGAAATATTTTTATGAGTAGATAGTAAGATTATTACGATAGTAGGTAATTATGTATGAAAAAAAAACAAGTTTACCTTTCATATACCTATCATAGTCCCACCTTTCATAGCATCATTGTATTAATTGTCGCGCCAGCTCCTGAACGTGTGCCTGCTGTCGGCGCTGCTGTCCTGGCGGCCCGACCCGCAGCAGTGGCTCGTGTTCTACGCGCTGGCCGCCGTGTGGGGCACGGCTGATGCTGTGTGGCTGGTGCAAGTCAACGGTGAGAGACTTTAAACTTCTCTCAAATATATCAAGCATATTATCAATATTTGTAGTGTAGTTAAATTCGTATAGGGATAGAAGAAGTATTTGTCTGTCGGTATATTAAATTGCAATTTAAATAGCAGGCTTCTAAATTCTAAATTGTCGAGAATCTAGTGATAATAACTGTCACTTACAGGTGAAAATACACAGAAAATCTTCTGACAACTTTTTTACCTGGAAACGTTCATTTGGGCAATAAAAAAATATCAAGTAAATTATTATGCATCAAAAGACTTGACTTCTACTTATTTTAAAGGTGAATCTACATATTATTTCACCTGAACCACCCTTATGTGCCTTATGGTATTAAGCACTCTTGCTGTCCCCCAGCCCTGTCCGGCATCCTGTTCCCGGGCTCGGAGGAGGCGGCGTACGCCAACTTCCGCCTGTGGGAGTCTTCGGGCAGTGTACTGGCCTACGCATCCGCGCCCTACCTCTGTGTGCGGACCAGGTAACTACACACTATACCATAAGCTCCTACATGACTGCAGGAGTTACAGGAATACTAGTTTGCTTCATTGCTGGGTCTGCAGTAGTATACCATAACATTACGGATATAAACTCGGGATGTGAACGGAGGATATCATGCAGCATTTAGCAGTCGCGCTTCGTGGCGACAAAACCAACGAGGATTATTTACATGAATAGGTTTTACAGAGTATGTATTCGTTAACCACTACATTAAGAAAACTGTGTCGTGACTATTCTAATACCTACTAGTAATAGTTTCCCTCATTCATAAATCAATTATTTCCTTTGCAGGTTATACGTCCTTCTAGGATTTCTACTCCTCGGCTTCACGGGGTATAGTATCATAGAGTTTCTGGAGTACAAGGCTAAGAAGGCTCATCACCTCGAGAGGAACTTCGAGCTCATCCACAAGAAGCCTGAACAGGAGCCGTTATCATAGTGTGGACATGAATAGACCAAGGAATGCTTTAATGGACCTTTACAAAATACTCGTATCTTGAAGTCAAGTATGTTGGTCACATGTATTTCTTGTAGTACCCACTTAGTAATGTTTGTGTGTGTGTTTGTGGGTGCGTTAGTATGTGTATCTGTGTGTGTGTGTATGTGTGTGTGTATAGTACTAGTAGTAGAATGTAAAGTACTTAGATTATAATTTCGGGCTTGCTTAGGGTACTCGGGAATAGTATATGAAGTAGGAAATATTTCTGTATTACGTAGTAAATTAAATCATTCGCAAGTATTACAATTGTATTAACGAAGGGGTAGACAGAGGTACACATATAGTATTATTATATACCCTATTACATTGGGACCTAAAAACATAACTGGCGAAAAGTGGGTGTACTGTATGTGCACCTCTGCCTACCCCTTCGGGGATTACAGGCGTGATGTTATTTTATGTTATGTTATGTTTAAAATCTTATACAGTATAATGTATTTAAGAAGTAAAAATATGTGTAAATCATTTCTGAAACTATTTATCTTCGTCATCATCGTTAGCTTCGGCGTCTATTACACGCGGTTTAGGCACATTTCCCTTATCATTATCTAGTACTAAGTTAGTAATAATTAAGTATAATGTTAGTTTTTAAGCTTAACCTTTATAAACTCTTGTTTGAGAAGGTTATATATGCAATTTGTACATTGGATATAAAACATATTTCCTATTGGTGACAGCTATCTTTTGCATCGCATAAAATCAAGTTTCAATAAAATTTTAATTGGCTAACTCTCTTTTGTGATCCGGCTAGCAAAAGTCGCGTTAATTTTTAACCTGTAGACGGTAAAAAGCAGTTATTTTCAACATTAAACCCTACGTACGTTTACAAAGTAACTATACGTATTTGTTTTGCGGTGATACGTTCTAACGACCGCAGGCTTACTTTGCAACTTTAGGTGTGTCATTAATATGTAGGATACTCTAGGTATTGGTTACTCTTGAGTGCTTAACCTAATTCTAAGTTTAATTTTCCATAGCAAAAGGACAAGTATCACAAAATCCCTTTCGGTTGAGAATGCAATAAGATGCGATTCTAAACTATATATAAATATATGACTTTTTGTATCCTTTTTTGCATGTTGCCATGCTAGGCTTTAATCTAAATTGATAAAGGAAACTTTGGAAAGGACTCAAACCCGCGACTTTCACCGTACCGTGGCGCCGCTCTGCCAACTGAGCCACCGTGTCACTATGTACTAGTGTCCATCATTTTTCAAGTTTCCTTTATCAATTTATAGGTATGTAAATATGTTCTTAGCCCATTTTCATGCCTGAAGTTTAAATAGAGAGGCTTTTTGCAATACCAGTGTATTATTGTAATTACTAATGTTAATATTGTATTGGCAGTAACTGACAGAGTAGATCCTAACGACTTTACCTTTTGGACTTAGTGACCCACATAAAGGCTTGGCGATTGTTTAACCATTGTGTCTGCTTCCCGCACACGCAACATGGTCTACTAAGTATGACTAATGTAGGTCGTTTTAGGGTAGCTGCAGTACGACATCCCCTTTCCAGTGCTAAAAGTTTAAATATCTGAGAGGTAAACTTACAAAATAAAACAACAAAATAGTTTCATTAAATTGTCGCTTTTATTTCTCTTCACATAAATACTTAAAAGGTTGGATCAAACTCGATCGGCTAAACAAGCTAAATCATTAACTAAGTACAATGTTCGCAAGGAAACTAACAAAGTGACTAAAACCTTGTTATACACAATAATTATACATTAAAAATAACAATTAACCAAATCTTGATAACAAGTCGCAAGGAATTGCTAAGATTGAATTCAAATAAGTATACATGATATGATCGGGATTTATCAGAATGATACTTTCAATCGGACTTGTGATGTCTATCATTGTTATCTTAATAAAGTACTTAACACAGGATAACTATAGGTACAAATTTACACACTCTATATACTCATAAGTCACTGGTCCAATAAAACGTTAGTTACGTAATCAAAGCTGTGATCATATCTATAAAGTTCTATTAAAATAATCACTTATCAACAATAATTCGTCAAGTAATCTATAGAAAACTATTTATTATTATCATTGTATTATTATCGTCCAATTTAAAGCGTACAACCGTAATACTTTTCTGAAATTGTTATGATTATATAATTATTGTAAAAATAATTACTCTAATTTTAAGGAAGACCGTTCAAGGCACAGTGTTTTAAAAATCTACGTACCGAAATAGCACCTTACGTTGTTGATATGTTGGTCATAATACGATTATAAGGTCACTGGTGAAATATACTCTGAACACTGAAAGTAAACTCTTTGATTTCGATATACATCAAAAATGTTGCCTGACCGACTGAGTGTTAAACAAAGACCATTTTGCAGACGCGCAAAATTAAGACACGACATTTAAATGCCTACTTAGTTACTCCTTCAGTATGTACAGACATCATTTTTGTGTCAATAATCATTCGTGTTCAAAGTAGATAGATATAGTAACCTCCAATAGGCAGTTACCCAGAGGCTAAGTAACAATATATTTGCCACAAGAGCTATATAAATGTGGATTGAATACTCCCAGTAACCCGCTTTACCTACTAAATATGTATATTGTATTAACCATACTATTTTGGCAATTAAGGAGATTACCACAGGAAAACCACTTTACAATATCTGTAGATATAACTACCTATGTCTATCATTAACGACACTCGTGGAACATGGCCGGTAGACGTGTTAAAACTGTGATTATTACGAAATGAAACATTAATTGTGTGTTGAATACAAATTAACTGCATGATATTTTATTATACATACATAAAGGAGAAAAATTATGCGTTTCATTAAAGGCTTATTTATACAGCAATTTTATTTAATCGTCTTTTGATGGATCAACTAAAGCCATGGAATATGTCGTCATCCCAGCCATGTGTCACAGTGATCTGCAGCCAATCACTGCAGCCGTCACACCTATTTACACAAACGTCTCCACATTACAGAAAAAAAAATAATTACAAAGAAAATATTATGCTCACTGTAAAGTTTATACAACTAACTAGAACATTATATTATCGTAGAACAGTATTACTGAGCTTTCTTCAGGTGTGGTGTAAATAAATGCTATTATAAATCCACGTATATATAACTATACATCTATACAACTATTGTATTTATATACAAACCGTTTATAACTTTGTGACCCTGTAGACATATAGCCTCGATTATTTAAGCAATATTTTTTACAAAACGGCCATAATATACAATATATTAAGTTAAACAGGGTCTTAGCACCGAAATAATTTCGTCGTAAATAAAATATTTTTGTATGTTCAATGAAGGCCGTAATAACTTCTTAACGGCCCCATTAATTAATTTTAACATTTAATTAACATACAAAATTACTTTTTACGCAAGTATTACATTTAAAACATTTGGACGGCAACTTGTTTATGTACAAAACAAACATCTTACAGCTAAAAGTAATTCTAAAGCGTCTTATAGTAACTAAATGCAAAATCTATAAACAGGAAGACTGTACGAATGCAGGCAGATGACTATAATTAATCTAGTATTATTATGATTGTTAAAAATGTCGCGAAATCAAATGACAGTCGGGGCAAGCCGCGGAATCAACGTTTGCGCCCCTCGATTGGCTCCAGATGTAGTCTTACTTATGTGTCTCATACAGCTCTTTGTTCCCATAAAGTACTTATAAAGTCACACATGAAAAAGTGTATAATCATACAAAATCTTCGACTACACAAATTCAAGATCGAAATTTTAAAACAAAAGTCTCTTAAAGGTTCTATGTAAACAAAAAGCGGGTGTGCAGGAACGATGCGCATTAAATACTAGTTGGTATCGAAGCTCGCCCTAACTGGGGCTGGTTGTGTTGCTCCGGGGCTCGGACTTGAGCGCGGCGCCGTTCATCCTGGGGGCTACAGCTAGGGTGTTGCTCGCGCTGGCTTGGCACGCCGCGCACGGCTCGAGCCGCCTGGCCAGAACTGCTCGAAGTTTGAGAGCTGGCCCCAGTTTCATCTGCAGCATCCCTGTTAGGTGGTCCTCTGTGAGAAGGGGGAGGCCTGAGCCGTCGATTCTTTGCTCGCGGAAATTCTGGAAAAGAAATACAAATGTTACAACTCTATGGAAATATGTATCAAAATTAAAAGTACGTATCATATTTAAATAAAACTATCATTTAATGATAATGATGCCGTTAAATTAACTAATCTTAAGCTATACGCCTATATCCTAAAATATTTTGATCTAAAATTATGAAGTTTCATTTCGAATAATTCGTGGATTACAAGGTCTTAAGCGTTTAATATTAGACATAAACGCGCTGCCCAGAAAAGGTGCACCTGTCGCGGTATCAGAATCTCGGCGCGTTCACGATCAATGGTTTTGATATTTTGGTTTTTATAATTTTCAATGTATTTTAAATACATTTAAAATATTCAGGTCATTTGCCTAGGAAGTATCACACATTTAGTATGATATAACTTTTATAGTAATTATCTACAAGCTCATACATGAACATTAATTTAATTGAGATATAACTGTGTCAAGTTGTAATATTATTTGCACTCTACATACATATGAATGATTATGATATTAATCATTACACTTTAACGCGATGTTAGCCTGTTAAACGAATTATGTCCCGTTGCGTCTTCCTGAAACATTGAAGTCTGTAAAAGATGCGGTATCTGTTCCTAATAAGCGATTTGCGATAATTGTTTTGTTGTAAATGGAAAGCATCAAGACGGCTCGCGGACAGGTCGCGGCCGGCGCGTCCAGCGACCTGTCATCTCCGCGGGAACGTTGACAAAAACCGCGCCGCCTACGTGACGTCCTGCCGGCCTGGCCCCCCTCCTCCCCCCTGTCTCCGCGCTCCTCTCCTCACCGCCCCGCGCCCCTCCGGCGCACCGCTCGACCACTTTTTACTGCGCGACATTTGCCCGGAGTTCGATCCGTGTCATCCGACTTATTTCTTTTTTAAATTGCGCCGACGTTCGATTATTTTATTTTTTAATTTTATAAGGCTTCGACCGGCCGCCGAGCGGTAAAAAGCGATAGCGTATAAAAAACTCTATGAATAATTAAAGTGAGATAGCTACTGGCTAGATGATGGGAACGGAATTATTTAGCGGCGACAGGTCGGCGGCGGGCGGCTGAGGGACAGGTCAATTTGCGGCGCTCGTTTTGTTCCCTTTCAGATTGCCATTAGCGTTATCCCAGGGCTTGGGAGCAAATTTACTTTTATGCAAATGCGGAGCCATTCCGCCGGCGAGCGAGATTAGAAAACTTCACGTTCTAATGTATTGAAATTAAATAAAGTGGAACAAAAGATCGGAGCTAGCGAGTCTCGAGTGGTTTGGGGGCATGTTTATGTTTAATGGGGTTTATGGGGCTTCGGAATCGGACCGGGACCCTAATGTGTGCCCCGGGGTCACGAGTGACCCCGACCGTTCAAATGAAGCGGAATGATATTCGAGAAAATTGTTTAATTGTGGCTCAAATTACTGGTTCGGGGAACCGCGCCAGACCTGTTTCGGCTTTGACCTTTTTATCTGGACGGTTCAAAGTCAAGGGAGAGTCTATGGTGATTTTTTGTTGAGATATAATTACCATAGGAATTCTGAACATACACGTATAAGACGAACGTTGTATAGACGGACACGATGTAGCTTGTCAACATGATATATTTTATAACAGACTTATTGGCTTTTTAGCTACTGTCAAGATACAATACAATGAAAAATTGTGTGTTTCATAGAAGTTGTTTCGTAATTAATATAAGTCTAAAACAACACCGCTAAAACTAAATAACGATGCAATCATTATTCAATGACATAGTTTATAGGACTCTAGTTTTTCTAAATACTTAGTAGTAGTAATAAAACCTTATTATTACTAAGTCAATTTAAGCCTGCATTTAGCATCTAACAATACGCCAGTGTATTTAGCATCATTAAACAAAACGAATTGTTGCTCCTGTAATATCGTTTTACAGTAGTTTAGATGGAAAGAGAGTATATAGTAAGCAAAAATATCTTCTAACAGCAACTCAAATCCTTAAGGTACAAAATCATAAGTTCATAGTGACGAGGACAGCTGCGAGTCGATATAAATTGGTTATTATCACGTAACGTGTGCGTGGTTGTTTTACTGTGCACATTGTGGGAGCCTGTGGGTAACTAACGTCGGCCCTACGTTATTACGCGCCCCCTACACTTAGCAGGTTGAGCAGGGCTGCTGTGGCGCAGGCGCAGGCTCGCTTAGCTCTCAAATAAGCATTTAGTGTGGATGGAACTGGATGTAAGTAGCGGTCTCGAAATAAATTACGGGTTAATAACGTGAGCCTTACATGCTTATTTTAGGTTTTTAATTGAACCAGTTATGTGAGGTGACTTTAGTTAAGTACTTAAACGCCCGTTTTGTTCTTATACATTTTTATAACGTCTCTTTGAATAGTAATTGTTTGTCACATATTTACATCTTAGTGAAACATCAACCTCATTTTCATGAGGTAAACTGAGGTCTGACAAAGACAGGACGTCAATATATATGCTACTATATGAACGTCCAGGTATCGGAGAGCAAAAAAAGGTAACTTTGACTTTATTTAAAGTGCAGTTTGATAGCAGCATTCCCTTCCATCTCCATATAATTACAACCAGTTACGAACAAAAACAAACGCGTATACTTAGCAGCCCTATTTCGCAGATACTGCGTATCGCCTGCGGCCATGAACCGCAGCGCGCGCGCAGCAGCCGCGTCCCGAACAGGTTGCAGGGGAGCAAAAAAGGTTAAAGTATGTTCCCCTGAGGTCGAGAGGGGAGGACGCGGGCCCGGGGAGCAGAGGGGCTAATGACAGGGGCGGCGCGGCGCCCGCGGCCGCTACCGCGCGCAAATTGATGCCTGCGCCCTCTGCCAAACCTTTGCTCCCGGCTAGTGATGCGCCGCCACGATAAATTGTGACAAGCACGTTCTCGCCAGAATTATACCGACGTTTATCGACCGAGCGATCCGAGCGCGAGTTACTGAAGTGCTGTTTGTTGCTCAGTTAATTTTACAAGTGGATATTTTATGGTAAATAGCAATCAGTGGTCTGGATATTAAATGGTAGAGCTCTAGTTTGCAGCGGTATTATTTATCGCATAGTATGACCATAAGAAACAGTACACCGTTTTACATTCACAAAATTCAATTTTAATAAAGCTAAAAATCGTAGACGTATTATTAAATGCAGACGTAGGTATAATTAAATAAAACGCCTATATAAGCTTTAACTCTGCAAATCACTGGTAGTGCACACTTATTTAATTAACACACGTAATCATTAATCTAAAAACAGGTTGCAACAATTTAATATAAAAGAAAACAAAGCAGTTACTCTATGTAGAACAATAGGTAACTCGCAATTGTACAATATAATAACATATTATCGACATCGAATATCGACTGATCGCACCACTATTTAGGGGCCAGGCTATAAAGATTGCTATTAAGTTTAAAGCATGGAACGCACAGGGCTTCAGTCAGGGCTGCTACACATTAGTGAGTAAATATAGCACGTAGTAAAGTGCGTTGGAAAACAATGGGAGGCCAAAATTAGATACTTAGTGAAAGTGCTGTTAGAGCTTAGTTAAGGTAAACAGTTTAGATAGAAGTATTTCTACTTTTGTGTCCTGCAAAAGATACCGTATATGAGCATATTTGGACCACACCTAATGAAGTTCACAATATTTATGTAGTAGGTAAGTAGAATAATAGTAGATTTAACACGCTTCAGAGAAAAATGATTATAAAGTCGATTCTATATATCTATCAGATTATTAGGGACCAGCTTTTAAAGCTACTTTTCAACATTCTTGATACAACACAGTTCGCCTTACATTTGGGACGAATTATAATAAAACTTATTACAGTATCATGTCTGGTAGCCCTATGAGTTATATTTAGTGGTGAGTGACGGTGCGCGGGTGAGCTCTACCGTAATTATAATCTGAGACCATCGCCATTTCTCAACGCAAGCCTTTTATTTTTAGAAGTTCCGCACTTAAATGGTAAAGATTATCGTGTTACTTAATATTTATGGAAACTATTTGAGGTTTGAGATCAGATACAGTCATAGATCGTTTATTAAAATGTGGGTATTTTAATGAAGAAACGCTGATAAATGAGTGAAGTATTTAAAAAATATACTGGTTTCGGTTGATTAAAGTTCTTATCTCTCACTTCGCAGTCATAGCATGTTTTAACAAAATGTCATTAATCTCATCATTCTCGGAAAATTGTTTTCTCCTATTTGTTGCCATTATAAAGCAATCATGTTCAATCAATTAATTTTGCGTAATAGTCTACTACGCTGACTGTTTCGATTAACCTTGGATAACTCTTTTATCTCAATCTATTTTGTTATATATATAAGCTATAGTAGAGAAGGTTTGCATTGTTTATATATATGTATTTTTCGAGACCCTGTGGTTATTTTCATTTTTATTTATGTCACTCTCTATAATCAATATAGCAAAATGATTGATTACCCGCAAAATCAATTTAATTTCCATTAAATAGAGATGAATCTAGATTCTTTTGTAACCGCAATATGTAGGTAATAAAACAGTAGTACAGGGAATCAATCACGTAATATATTGTCCAACAATTTAGAAAGTAAGAGGTAAGAGGTCACTACATTAGGTGATCGCAATTTTTTTATCAATTGTCGTTTTATTGAATTGCGTTCAACTTTCTAATTTTTACTCTGTAATGGAGTCCATTAAGACCTTACCACTTATGTTATTATTTTCTTACGGTTTTACTGCCAAAAAGAGATTTAATTGTGGTATGGTATACCTTGCCCGCGATGTGTACTCTCTATTTTCGTTACGTGGATATTAAAACGTAATGTAAGTAGGTGTCATTTTAGCATGTTGCCCTAGCTAAGCTTAAATTCAAATTATAAAGGATATTTGAAAAATGATGGACACGAGAGTTCTTTAATTGGTTAGAGCTGCACAACGGAACAACGAAGATCGCGGGTTCAAATCCGGTCGTGTCCAACATTTTTCAAATTTCTTTTATCAATTTCAACGTAATGTTGGGGTTATATGTTTCGGAAGTTTAACTAAGGATTATATATATTTGAGGGAGGTAACCAAATGTTTGGTGAGGATGGAATCATTTATTCAGTCTTTCGTTGTGAATACAGTATTATAATCAAAACTTGTATAAGAACACCCCGTTTGTTTAATGGCCACTGCACTACGTGAATTGTAGCCATAATTTGGCTCTACATTTCATCTCGGTCTTCATTGTTAAACAACTTCGCAAGAATTCCTTTACTGATGTTTTCCTTTGAGTTGGGAGGGTCTTAACTTGTCTCTTCCGCGTTCTATAAATGTTAAATATACTTGTTTTGTGTGCGCAAAAAAAAGGTAGGTAGTAAAAAAACTTAAGCTCTACAGCGATGTAAATCGTCACCCAATGTTTTCAATTCCCACCTATTTGATCTAAATGAGTGATTGCTGTGTTTGCGAGTCTATTTTTGTTCTATAGAGTTCATAAAAACTAGTGGTATAAATAGCTCCAGTCTATATTTTTGTCTTACAACAACAACATTGCCTTCTGTTGCTAGAAAGCTTATCATTGTTGGCATCGGCACTCGCGCAAAAAGCTTCTACATAATAATTGGAAAATAGCCTAACTCTGATCTGTGGGTGGGGCGACCGACCGTGCTGACGGCGCGAGATAGACTGCCACAGGTTTCCAAGCGGGACTGAGATAGGGACAGGCGCGCGCGCAGGTGGGCGGGGCTAACATACCCGAGTGTTGCCGACCATTCCCGAATACAGCCGAGTGGAAAACGCCCAGTCGCTAATGTTAGCGTACTACTGTCAGCATAACTTGAGCTCTTGTTTTTGATAACATAAGTTTATCAAGGGGTCTATCTTCACTGGCCTCATGAACAATGCAAACTATGTTTGAGCAATGTAGTGCCATTATATAGGTATTATCGGGCTAATACAAGTCTGGATAATAGATTGTTAGAAACGTATGTGTTGTGATATCCCATTAAACAATTTTACTCGGGTGTATTAGCATTTCTATCGTAATTTGTTCGTAGTTAGCTAAGCTAATTTATGGGACTAGTCTTTTCGTTAACTTCTTACTGTATTAATAAATATTACTTTGGTTAAACTTATAAAGTTCTCTCAATCTTTTTGTATGATAGAAAAGAAAAAATCAATATACCTTTGTAGGCCATAGGTTTTTTATCGTGATGATTGAACACGCAATCCTAAGCGCAGATCGTTAAGAATTGTATACTGAGTGAACTTGGCCTGAGAAGTTTACTAAGGTGACATCTATAAAACACACTCAGGCATTTCTTAGTCAACATTTTAGCAACAAAATAAAAAGCAACGTATATGTTTGGTTGGCTTATACGTAAATATGTATATGGTTTTGTAAACGTATTTGCTGAGTGCAATACTTATTAATAATATAGGTATAAATACCTACCGAATATAACATAACTTAAAAGATATCTAAATTTGACATAAGTTCTTTATAGATCTGAGCCTTAAAACCTAAGACTAATTTCTTCAGTAACTATTCGTAGCTCGTTCTAATGAAATGGTACCAATCTCACTATACCTGGTAACCACTGCTGCAATGAAATAAGCTATTCGATCGCACAGCGTACGTGCCATAATTGATTTACCTGTTGTAGCTTAAATTAAACAAGCCAGAGGTTAAGCTGGGTTATTTAATAGCCAACGTTAATTATTTATTCAGTAGTGTTCTCGACGAACTGGAGAGAGGTAACTGTTGCTTATATCTCGCAAAATTGGCTTTTCAGTTATGTGTGGAAATGCAAATCACAAATATTTAGTTTTGTTTCCTATGTTTTTCTTGTTGGCAGCTTTTTAGAGGTATTTAGCGATATGGAAAGAGAGTGTCGAGGCCTTTGTCCAGCTGTGGTACTCTTAAGGCTGTTAGTTTTAATTAGTTTTTCTTTTATAGTGATACTTTTTCGGCTTTTTGCTATGGTTTGTTAATGTATTTTTATTCCTTGCCAAAACTAGAACGAAGTTATTTGGTACATTTGAGATAGGAAGGTACTTGTTTGGTGGGTCAAATTCAAATAATTACTCATAAGATTCATGTCAATGTCTTTGTACTATACGCTACAGCTATGTCAAAATCCTTCTATTACCTAATATTAAAACAATAGGTTAATGCACAATCTAAAGTAAATGCAATCTGCAATAATTATATTAATCAAGTAACACGTCGTTGCAAATAAATGCCAGTGATACCGTCTTAATATACTGCGTAATTTTAATTAAAATACTAGTGGATGCATTAAGATAGTAGTACATATTTATGTTCGTACATAAACTTACGTTCACGCTCTATTTATTTTACGAGGCAGGCAAGACTGTAGGCTCTTGTAGTTAGGTACTGATGGAGACTGTAACGTTATAAACTTTACCGTTCTTAAGATTGTTATTATTTTTGTTTAGATGTAAGTTTTAATAACTTTTTTATGTAATGATTTTGCTGTTTTTTCTGGCTTGGCAAGAAATACAAGTACTGTATTTTTTAACTGATGTTTTTTACACAAATTATATATAAACTAAGTATCTCAGAAGGGGTAGGCAGAGGTCATCTTTATCAGTAGTAATACCTACCTACATTAATTTACTCTTACACAAAACAAACATCTTACAACATGTTTAAGTTTCGAAATAATTAAAACCATATTTCAACACCATCCTAACCCTCGGCGCGCGACTCCCGTTAAGCAAACTAACTTGCGCCCGCGCAGCTTTACCACACCAAGTTATTGTAAGTTATTGCATTGTTACACCTGCTTTATTATGCACAACTAAGTGATTCCATGTTGCTATTACAGTGTACCGTGAGGAATGAGTGGAGAAAGCTGGGGTTGTACTTCGATGGGTGGATTTAAGTTATTTATACATAAGTTATTGGTAACAGTAAGTAGACTGGCATGCGTACTGTATCTATATTGTAAGACATTTTTATGCAATTTATTTTAGAAAATATTTTTTTCTTTCGCTTGTCTATTATATTTCTTGCTGTAATCAGGGTAAGTATGAGTTTTTTTTAAATATACATACCCACATTTTAAAGGTACGTAATTAACCAATACCTTAAATATGAATCCTCCTTCCTCCATCAAATCCAATTAATCATCCTTCCATCCTTTAAAATATAGCTATTAAGTAAAACAAAGGTGCAAAGGACAAACGTCATTACCCAACTTACTGGTATTTAAATACCGGATTCACGTCATAAGAAATCATAACCGAGAGTGGCCCCCCAAAGCGAAGTAACAGTATAATTAGCCTCAAAACCCAATCCACCTTAAATCGACTAAACACACATTTTATTCCTCTATTTAAATCAAAAGCAGCACTTTCGAAACGTGAATCGATACTCACGATTAAATCGTATTATTAACAATCGAGTAAATAGTTCTCGGTATCTGTAGAACGGTGTTCCGGTGAAACAATCTACTTGTATCATCGGTTGGTAGATTCTATCGGCTCGTGCCACTTGTGCAAGATAGTGATGTGAATGATTTATGGCGGGTTTCGATTTTAGTCGATGTTGTTGCTAGTAGCTGTTTGTATCGATAAACTTTGAGTGTGGGACGAGAGATGAAAGATAGCAGTTATTTTTAGAAGTAGTGTTAAGTAACAATGATTGTGTTTGAAAAGGGTGTTGGTTTCATTTTGAAATTTATATACTTCCTATCGATTTATTGTCAAGATTAGTTCCAAAAAAATTAACTAAAAATACAGAGTGGCTTATGTCAGTATTATACGAACAGTACGTACTTTGAAAATACAGTTATTTTCTGTAAAGCAAAAAAGGGTAAGTACTTTATTTATAAACTGAATGTAAAATTAATATATCATTAGCAAGTAGAAAAAATACCCGTTTAAAACTTGCAAATTGTGTAGCTTTTACTATGAAACACAGTATTGGAAAGGAATCTATCGATAGATATAGTCCCATCTCTCTGTTGGCACGAGTGGCGGTCGCGTGCCGGCGCGCCCTCTCGCGGCCGATTGAAGAAAGTGCGCACAGCGCCGACACTCGGACGCGCGACGTACCTACCGCGGATTGCTATCTATGCGTTTTACTTTAATCGAACCTCTTATAGTCTTTAAGTAGTCGTTAGTTTGTGGAAAAACTACTGAATTAAGTGTATTAGAATTTTAAGAAAGACGGCTGAATTAAATGTAATAGGTTTTCAAGAAAATCGATTGAATGGCCAGTGTCGAGAGTTAGTGTTTAGAAAACAGATGTTGCTTTACACCGGTCTAGCGGTACTTCTGATGAGTTGAACTTGGAATATTTTTGGTCAATAAAGAGACAAAAACTTATTGATATCATTTTTAGTTTATATTTTTGAATGGCTGAAAATTATTTGGAGCAAAAACATGTTATAATTACATAATGATTAAAGCCGTTTTGGAAAGTCACCATCAGTTAAGAATGCCTCCTGTTTTTATCGTAGCACGGGTTCTGGTTAGCCGGTTAAGTAGCAGAAGCACAGGGTCACCCAATATAAAATAGAAGTGACGAGTCGCGTCGGCGTTCGGTGTTCCCTTAACTTAAGAGGCCCGCATAAACCCTCCCTTGACGACCGTTATTTCAAGTAGGTCCAAAAAAGGAGTGCTATATTCTAGACCGAGTATTCAAAGTTGGTTTATTTCTCAGTAACATGTACTAGGACCTAAGTGGGTTTAATGTACACAGAATTAGTTAACACGCTCCGCTTCGTGGAGGAACTCTTGTAGTTCGCTCGCTATCCGATATTTGCATTAGCGGCTTTGCTTTATAACTGGCTAATGAAACATGCGCTTATATATTTTGGTACCGTTATAGGTGGGATGATGTGTAACAGAATACGGTGCGAGTTTGTTTTAAATTGCTTTCGAGTTAAGAATGAGGGAGTTCTGAATTAATTTATGGGTCATTCTTTATTGTTTATATCTACTCTGCGTTTAATAAGAATTAAGAACTTATATTCTTTTGATTTTCAGGATTGACAAAACATGTCTTCACTATGATTTTATCAAGATCAACATTGCACCAAAAATGATATACTTTTAATCCTTATCTTTAGGGCCTTCAGCGAGCTCTTAGTAGTAATACCAGGGGTATGAATCCTAAGTATTTAATCGATTAATTATTCCCATTTTCCAAATCCAAAAACAAGGCCGTTATCCGTTAAGTCCTGATCAATTAACCTAAGTTCAAGTAGAATAACATAAGTGATCGTAGTAGATAGGTATCGCATTATAACTGGTATAGTTATTAGCTGGGCTGCTTTCATCCGCAACTAGTTCGGTGGCAGAATTCATGGCCCTTATAAGGTGCTCGCGGATATACTAGGCCTGCGGTGACCACGATGTCGCTAGTGGCTTAATCTCTATGATATTGTTAATATATTTTCGTCTGTTACTTATTTATATATTGATTAAGAAAAGTGTTGTAGTATTTGAAATAAATTGGTTGGTACATGGGTTTATGAATAACAATACTAGGCTTTGTCACATGAAACTTTTAGAGAGCGGAAAACTAAATTGAGTCTTGAGCGTATTGAGTCTTAATTATATCTGATTAGGGGAATTTGACGGCCTATTTTAGGAATTCTGGCGAGACTATATGTTAGCTTGTTTTAAAGTTAAATTAACTTAACTCTTTATGATACTATCGTTGTTATCATCATCATCAGCCGGACAACGTCCACTGTTGAACTTCGGCCTCTACCTTAGATCGCCACAATGAGCGAGAGCTTGCCAATTGCATCCACCCGTTATCGGCATCGTTGTTATACATAAATTTAATTACAAGATTCGTCAATAAAGAAGCATTTTAACATAGATTTTTAGTCCCTATACGTACGTACTCCATATATCTGTCCCTTACCGTATGAAACAGTGGTCGCCCTACAAATTACAAGTCCATATCTCTAGGCGGTGTGCGACAACGACAAGATAGCTCATGCGTTCGTTTGTTTGTAGCATTGAATATACATGAGGCTTGCTTTATTTGCAAAGCTACGCTGTCTTACTACGCATTAGTGTCGCCTATCGCTTTTGTGTACAGCATAATGTGCGCCAATTTTATCAGAGCGAATTTGTTTCAGATTGGATCGAGATTACGATACGGAGATTGCCATTTTTACTTGTTAAAAGATGTTTGTATGTGTTAATTAGTAATTAATATATTTCTGAACTGCAGTTGGGTCAAATATGTGTAAATGTGTACCTATATAAAGTATCCTAGCCAATACGTCATTAGATTTGGTTTTAAAAAATGTTTTTAATTTTCCATTGCGTTATTATTATTACAAAAGATGTGCTAAAAAAATGGTTCAAGTCTACCGAACATGCTCTGATAGTTTCTTCATACTAACAAATAATAACTCTTCAAAATAAATGTATAACCAATCATACATCAGTTGTAACACGTCTACAACAAGCGCGTTGGTTTTCGCCTCTGACTAGTGGTGGGATATTACAAATCACCTTTTACGGGTTAAACAGTCGATAAATCGTTTCGGTACACCCACAGAACGATACTATCGCGCCTAGTCGCTTTGTGGTGTCTCAGACACTAAACGAAGTTGCCTTTGGCCACTTAGATTCATGAACGATAATTATAACATTTTCAAAAGTGCGTTTTGAATTGTGCCTGGCCAGTAGTAACGTTAAACTTGTTATGATTCATTCTGACTCTGTGGCATGTCTTTTATTTTTAAGAATTTGAATGTCGAATACTTTATTTGAAATTGCAGAAGTATTTTTAAAAGAGTTTTTACTTCTAGCACTTGACAGCCATATAGTTAATTGCAAGTAGATATAAATATTTAATAAGATGTTGGCAAGTATCTCAGAACAGTATTCAGTTGTTAATAGCACTAATTTCATTTTATCTGTAACTTTCAAGTAAAATTATCGTATAATACAGGTTCTTTGGAGTAAACAGAAACTAGTGCATCGATAAATGGGATATTAACTCAGGTACTAGTGTTGAAATTATAGCTGGTTAACGGACTACTATATTGTGAGTCGTAAAAATAATAAATAAGTATGTAACAGGGTAATGACAAGTCGTCAGTTCAGCTTATGATTGCTAGTAAATTGTTTTAAATACTATTGCAGAAAGTAGTTATGTTGACTACGATTGCGTGCATGGAAAAGTAACATTAACAATATTATTTTTGCACAGGAATTTATTGAAGTATGTTAACTTCATAATGTAACTAACTTTGTATTTATTAATTTTTTATATTAACATTACTCAAAGAGGTTCTCCTCCTAAATGTCATGTCACTAGTTTCTATGTCAATATACATTATTAGGTACACATAATTGACGATAGACACGAACTGACAAAATATACATTCGAATTTCAAATTACTTTAGACAGTCAGTCATTGGACCACACCAAAACAACCACAGCGTCGCACGCGCACCCAGCAATTTGTATTACATGTAAAAAGCCGCGCTGCGCGGGCGCAAGTAAATAATGACATCTATAACGCGTTGGGAGCAACAATCATGTAAGTTTCCTTTTACAGAGCCATCGACATCCGGCCGGTAAACGGACCGGCCAGGGGTGCTACCAACTAGTTATATGTGTCATGATACTAACAGAGAAACTCGTCTAACTTAGTACCTACCTACCAAAAGGCAGAATAAATATAATAAAAAAAAGAGTACAGAAACAAATTGCTATAGAAAATTATTAAACAGTTAACCCTATAAAATCCAAACCAAAGTCAGTCGTTACGTACCCTGCTAATTTCAAAACGACTAACAAAGTAACAATACTACCGTTGCTTCTTCATCAAATCATAAATCTGATAGTCCGGGAGCCCAGCCCTGCGAGCGATCGGATCGCAGCGATCTCTCTTTAATTATATTGTTATAGCGACCGACTAGGAGGTCGAGGGGTTATACCAAATAGATTATCTGTAGACGAGGCCGGCTGTGAATAGCTCCCTTTCATATCAGCTCTATCAAATTCTTTTTCTACCCGCAGGTCATTATCGTTTCAGAGCGGATCACAAGACACTCTGATTGCTTTTTGTAATTTAGAGCATTGAATGTTTGAATTATTTTTGAGAATTGTTATTGTTATGTTGGCACGGTTCTCTCTGGTCGGTGATCGATATTTTTTTATCGTGAATGTCGGTTTGATTGTTTGTGCTCCAGTTTGTTTGGTTGGTATAGGATGATATTTTTGTTGTGTTGGTATAAGCTTTTTGCAGTTTTACATAATTTCGATTATTTTGGTAACTTTTGAAATACTGATATGGGTATATTAAATACTTTGTCAGGTTAATTTGTAAAATGTTTTTCTGTTCCGTAAAAGCTGAACTTTTGATAGATGTTTTAAAAGGTATGTATGAAACGTATTTTCAAAATAATAGCTTAATTTATTTACTATATATTCCGTTTATACTCACGGGTGTATTC
Source organism: Abrostola triplasia (assembly GCA_946251915.1). NCBI lineage: Eukaryota > Metazoa > Arthropoda > Insecta > Lepidoptera > Noctuidae > Abrostola > Abrostola triplasia. The sequence goes on along the minus strand of OX276432.1, from coordinate 3,481,825 downwards.
GGGAATGCCCGACTAGTATGGATAACACTCACGAAAGTTATTATAGTAAAATAGCTTAATTTATTTAAAAATACCAGTATTATTACGATATTAGCTGCAAAATTGTTATCCATTCTAAATAATAGATTAGTATTACAATAAATATGCGATTAACATGAAACAAGGTAAGACACTAACAATCAGACATTTTTACAATAGCAACAAAGATATTTTTATTGATAATAAATGTCATATAGTCCAATTCCATGTCCTATTGCGAAACGTATATTATTCTTGAAGTTGACATTACTAATAATAGAGTAACACAAAGGTTAAAATCAGAATAATAAATAACGTCAGATATATATCGGGAGAAATAAAACACTGGAAGGAAGTGGACCAGTTTGTTGGCAATACATCTGTTTGTTTTGCGTAAGTGTGGTTTATGTTGGATCCAATGTTGGGCCATTCATTGGAGATCATCTCCCAATGTTTATTTTATTTTATTGAACTCGTTTTCAGAAATCAACGTTCTTAAATTTTCGTTACCAATGTTGGATCCATGGTTGGACATAGGTTAGGTCAACATTACCAAGACTTATGTCGGCCTACAAGATTATTATTAAAGCAAATATATTATTAAACATAACACCTGTTTTCCTCGAAGGGGTAGGCAGAGGTGCACATTAGTACACCCACATTTCGCCTGTTATGTTTTTAGGTCCCAATGTAATAGGGCGCGAGCCTATTGCCATCAACCGGGCACAAATCCAGACTCCATACTGCTACTGAGAATTACCTAATGGAAAAATCTAGTAACACTTTGCCCGACCCGGAATCCGAACCCAGGACGTGCTCATCAGTCGCACTTAGCAACCACTAGACCAACGAGGCAGTTTTTAAATCACATACATGAATAAGTTCCAACAGTTGCTTACGTCATAGGCGTATCACAACATGCACGCGAATGTCATTACCCTCATTTTGCCCAACAAAAAAATTGGTTTAATTTTTTTGACACAAACAAATAACTCTGTCTAACGACATCGCATATTTTATAGCGGTCATAAAAAGCGTGGTTTGTGTAGCTGTTACAAAATCGCTGCGGTGCGCATACGCACCTGTCGTACAATTATCTGAACGGCGACACGCACGCGCAACAAAACCGCTAATTTCGGAGCTTCCGTCGTTTGAGATCATTTAGGTTGAAGTGGATTTGAGATCTACTTAACATACGTAACTTAAAAAGTTGTTGATTAGCCGTTGTATAAGTATCGATAGTCATAAGTGTTTATCTTTCGTTTTTATAGTTTTAGGTATGTCGCTGTTAAAATTAATTAAAAAAAGAATTACAACATAGTTTGATCTTAAAGAGTAAAACAGGAAAACAATGTATTAAAATACTAAGGAGATATATAGACTAATCTTGTATCAAAACTCCAAAAGTTAAAACATAAGATCACAATTTAAGGTGCGGCTACAAAGATGAGGTCGCTACGCTGGCCTTTTGTAATGCACGGACTTATTATCCATTATTCAAATACACCACATTGCCACGAGCCAAATAAACTGATATCTAAACGTATTGATTTACAATTAATAGCCGCGAGGCCTAGACAAAGCGACCTCGTATGTTTCGTTTGACATTTAGCCCGACCGACCTTTCGGGCGTTTTCGACCAACATCGGGTACACCTACGGCCAAACTAAAGTAGGTGGTAGGTATGCGAAATGGTTTGTGTGCTTGTATGTCTCTAGTACACTCGAGTACATAATGGATGGGTTCTTTTTTTGTATAATTTGAGTACATGAATATTGTCATTATGAGTGTTCTTTGTCTAAAAAGTTTTCTTTCAGTAGGAAAAATGGAAAATACTATGTTAGATTGACCAAAAAAGGAAGACAGTTACATTGCAAACATTTTACTATTAAGATTCACCCATTGATGATGTTGGTGCAGGCTATTTTTTTTCTGGTTATTTGCTATCTGAAAAATGTTCAGACATCCAATCTTAAATCAATTATCATTATTTAGCCAATCAATAGTTATTAGGTACATCTTCAGTATCACAAACAGGAGGGCTGATAATAGCTTCATATCACACTAAGAACTTCACGTGTCTCACACTCTAACATGGTTCGACATGACCAGCCCACGCGACGCCCACATGTAACAAACTAGATCTACAATTGTTAGCATCACTAGTTTTTATCGTGCCATAGAGAAATCTGTCTTTTAATCAGCCAGGGGCTTACTCTATGGCTGTAGTTTGGACGCTAATTATGTGTTCTTTGGTTCTGTATTCGATTTTAAGTTTTTTATTGTTTTGGTAGGCACGCACATTTTTTATTCGATTAAGCTTTTTATTATGTTTAGGTATTAAAAAGCCTTTTTTAGGCCAGTAACTGTAACTTTCAAATGAAAAAAACATCAACAAATTAGTATTTAAGTATCCCTTAAAGTGATACAAATACTTAGATGATCTTTAATTATTAAAATTATACTAGGAGGCTGGGTTAATTGAGTAGTCTTATTGGTTAATCTATAAAGGTTAATAAACACATTAGATTAAAATTAAAACGTAACTTGTCTGTGGTTCTACCATAGATTATAAATTTAATACCGCTACTTATTCTTGGCACGGGTCATAAAGTTAATTATATAAACCAATTATCGTCATATAAATAAGATCGTTGCGCAATATACTAACAGACATTATAAATTCTACTTCAAATTTTTATGTAGCGAACTAATTTCGCCTATAAATAATCAATTAATACCAATTACGTATCTAATTATAATATTAAAGTATTTAACCGCGAATTTGAGGCTGCTAATTAATGTTTATGTTTTAAGTAAAAGTGGCCTAAATGCGACGAAGAAAACTTAACGATTTTGACATCTTTACATTAAATAAGCGAGTTAGTATATACCCTAGCTGATAGTATGTAAATCAATCAATGATTGCCTAACTTTGAACTAGATCATAGATTTATATAAATATAATCTTCCATATCTTACTCATATAACATCCTAGACTCGCCTACTTACTTATAAACGATGCTAAAACCTCTCATAACTCAAACACTTCTTAAGTCTATTGACATCTCTATTTTTTGACATGCAAATGACAGTGACAGGTATAATTTTTATCTATTGTTCAACAGTGTCAATTTTAATAAGTAAGGGAGTGACAAGGTCTACATTAAGTTCAACAAAATTATTCAAGAATTATTTGGTTTAACCATGTCTCTACTTTTGTATATTTTCCAAGCATACATTTCGTGCTTTTCATCACCACTTTTGACATTGGCAGAATTGTCTACATCGGCATTATTGTCATATACAAAAATAGAATAGAATAGAAGTAAGGGGATGGATAGTCAAACATTAGCTAGGAATACTAGACCACTTCTTTCAATTCCGCAAACAAATTAATTTCACGGGGTGAATGTAACAAAAACAAGTTTCACTTACATTATCGATGAGTATCATAAAATTTACATTAATCGCTAAGTAGGTATGGAAAATGGCGCAGGCGCGTGAGTGATCAGCGGATCTTAGGATAGGAAGCGGCATCCGCCATACATCATGTAGCTAGTGTGTCGGCGGAAGGAAAGCTAATATATTACCGTGGGCTGTCATTAAGGCTGTTGTGCAAGTTTTAAGCTCTTTCTTTTAATAGAAATACGTTTTTGTTACTCAATTTACACACTACTTATAAGCATTAAAGAAAAATTTGAAGAATACTTGAAAATTAATAAGTGGCTGCAGCACATTCATCGATGTGTTTTATTGATGACAACCTAATATCCTGAAGCAGAAAGCAGCAGCAAGACGAATGCGACCATAATATTAATGACGCTACTTGCTAGTTTTCTCCAAATTTGGATTTAGTTGGTACTTGATAAATAACTGTTGTGCGGGTTCTGCTAAATACTGCCAGGAAGATTATAGCGTGAGGGATAGCAAGCTCTGATAGGATCTCGTTAGTTTTGTAATTAGACTATGCATACGCTGATTACTTTAAAAGTTGGAGAATTGATCAGATTTCGGTATTTGACAATGATTAATATCTAATAGTAGGTAGTATAATATTGTGCTTATAGCTAATCTCCTTACGTCATCTATACTTTTTGCTGCAACGCAAGTTTTCAATCGCACCGACAAATCGATTATCGGACACCATAGCTTGACGACCTGTCCAAATATTATCGATTAAAAATAATAAAAAAACCTCTATCAAAAGCTAGTAAATAAAAAGCGTGTAACCGATAGTTGGGCACCGTTATAGTTAGTAATAGCCGGCATGTTCGATCTGCGCAGGCGCGGGCCGCGGGCAACTGGCGCGTGCGCAACCCCGATTCACAACAAATATGGTATAATAGTAATAAGTTAAAAGTATCTGTTTGTTTGTTCCTTTGATGGATTTTGTGGCATTCATACCTTGGGGAAAGGTTTTGGGAAAGCAAACAAAAATAAAACAAGCCAGAAAAGGGTAAACTGCACTTAAAACTTGAACTACAGTTAATTTAAAAAAGTACTAAGTAACAAAAGGCTTAATAATTAATCTATAAATTAAAAACCTACAAGACACTATTGGCGTACCGAACTAACTATATCCAAGTCTCTAAATGAAACACAAACATAATAGTACGTATTGAAATGTCTCACTATACTCGTATTTAGCGTATACAAACGAACTACCAAACATATAGAGGTATACTATGGTACCTATATCACAGGAGAACTGCCAGGGGACTGTAACTATAAATTTATTTACTTTCTACAGAGACCTGTGGCCGGTCCTTTTCTAAAGACTAGACTATAGTCATGGTTTTATTAGTGAAAATTGTAACGGTAGTCGGAGATTTAGGTTCAATTCTGTTGATTATACGTTATTAAAATAATTGGCGGCCGTGTTAGATGTTTGTCTTTTGTTTCAATAATATCTTCGCGCAGGGAGGGTTAAAAAGGTTAGAGGAACAAATAGTATGTTTTAAGTAGAAGTATTTTACAAGCTTTTACTTATTTGTTTAGGTAAGACTCAATAGATCTTTTGGTTTCTTTATCAATTAAAAATATTTTGCCTACGCTCAAAGTTTCAGGAATTAAATCAAACATATTTAAAAATGCTCTAGATTATGTTTAAACACCCTAATTCAAGTATCATTGCATTTGTACTATTTACTTGTATGAGGTAACTCATCATCAGCCGGAAGACGTCCACTGTTGAAGAAAGTACTCCCCCTTAGGACGCTACAAGGAACGACAACTAAGGTACCTATTTAATAAAAATTACATAATTGTAAATGAAAGAAAGACCGAATTAAAATATTCATGATGACTTTTAAAATAAATACGAGTAATAACTACTATAACCTCTTTGTTTTTGTAAGAAAGAAAAAAGAAAGCTCTATCCTCCATTATTTAACAACGTTCAAACCTTTCACTTTACGACGAAAATAAGAGCTATAATCTGTCTCGAGATCGGACAAATCCATGAAACTGTGAAATGTGGCGAGATGACCATCATTGGAGGGCTGTGATCTGAGGCGCGGCGCGAGCCTTATGTATGTCATTCACTTCACTGCCTGTCATTTGCGTGTCATTCCACTTTGTGGGTGGCGCGGGGGTAAGGCTGGGTAAAGCAAATATGGATTAAGTGGGGATAGGGGTAATGTTTATATTGAAATGGGTAATACTGAGGTAGGTAATTCTTCAATACTTTCTTCAAGTTATTTTAACGTTTGTTCTTGTTTTACAACGATTAAAAAACGATACGAATTTTCACTTTCGTAGGTTCCTAGTTAGATATAAAAACATAACACCACGCCGGTTTTCGTGCTGTATTGGAAAGGGTAGGTGTATAATACACCTATATTTATGTTTTAGGTCTCAATTTAATAGGGGGCGAGCCTATTGCCATTAACCGGACACAAATCTAGACTCCGTGCAGCTACTGAAAATTAACCAACAGAAAAACCCAGAAACACTTTGCCCGACCCAGGATTTAAACCTAGGACCTCGTGCACAGCGACTACTAGACCAATGATTATTATAATTGCTCCGATAGGAGAAAAAGTTTAATAATAAATATCATACCTAAGTGGCTTTTAAATTGTCAAGCAGATAATAAGATACATAAGAAAATCAGCAATACAAACACTACACTTATATAATCAAGAGCGACATACCTATTAAGCCCAGTCAGTTAAACCACTGCCTTCGCCGATACATTTCAGGTCAATTTCTAATAAACCTACTGCGTAAAGCGCAGTAGCAAAGAAAAGCCAGCACACTATAATTTATGATTTCCCAGCCCATACACGAGCGGCCAATAGCTAGGAGGTAACGTAATCACACGAATACAAATTTATGTAAAAGTATGTAAATTGTACAGATTATTGTATCCAATTGCCCGCCGATGTATACTACGACCGCATATAATCTTAAATAATTAAGCTACATCGCACTACATGACTAGTATTTAGTCAGCGTTGTCGGGGGTGCGTTGTATGACTTCTAAACCGAGTAATCCTTTATATACAGGCTAAACTTATGCTTTACCTATGTGTAGAGACTTGTAATTAGCAATTCGATTACCTACGATTATAATATTACATTGTTATTAGTCTGTAAGTCTTTCGAAGAGTAAATATGTAAATAAATTAAATGAAGGACACTTTATTTAAGTCTATTGAAAATAAGAGGCGTTTTCAATTTTGGAACATTAAAAAACTTCAAAAGATGTAAATCCCAAATATATATAAAAATACAGACCTTAAATAATATGTCAAAATTGATTTAAACCTATACCTTTTTAGGATATTTTTATGTACTGAACCTCAGTTCATTAATATCAATTGAGGTAACCAAGGTATTTGAACTTTTTACTGCAAAACCGTGACTTCAACATAATCGGTTCAATTTTAAAGGACAAAGCTCCCAAATTATTTTAACGTTAACATATTCCAATCAACGAAAGGATTTGAACACAAATCGTTGCATTTTCCGAAGTAACAATCTTTCAATCTAGCTTCAAGTCTTGTTAAAGTGAGCATGTAAGAAAATGCAAATGGCCGTGATCAATCGTGAAGCGGATCATAGGACCAGAGATAATGTTGTGACTGCAAATTAATGGAGGCTTGCGTCACAAAAGTATGTCTGTGACTGTCCACTCGCAGCTTACGTTTGATGTTATTTTGATCTGGACAGGTCTTTATGATGTATTACTTGGTCTTTTCTCCCTTCTGATTAAATAAACAGTGCCGTTTAAATGTAAGGGTACATAATATGTTGCAGCCGAAATTGAGCAGTTGTGGTCTATAATAATTATGTCTTTTCTGATGCGAAAATTAGGGGGAATTTAACTGACTAATTTAGTCATCAAAATACAGTAGTAAATTAAATGAAAACTAAAAAAAATAATTCTCTTTTGGTGTCAAAATTTTAAGTTCAAAATGACGTGACAAAGAGCAATATCGCGTGTCTTTGACGCGTGCTAAATAATGACCAGCGTTCGTTATACAGCATGTTTTTTTGATGTGTGCTCGTTTGTCAGGATGTAAATGAGTCTAGCAGATACTGACTCATCGTTCAATTACTGCCAGTAAAAAACACGCTGTATAATCACACATATGAAATATAACCTCTAGAGTGTGACGTCCACAGTTGTTAGAAAAAATATTGTAAAATATTGAAAGCACGGTTCTTCAAGTTTTTGTTTACAGCAGGCTATTCAAAGCAACTGATTATGTGTGAACTTGAAACATTACGAACATTGTTCTTAAAAATGATAGTACCTAAGTGACCTACTTTATTTCAAATGCATTTTATCTATATCTCAATTATCATTATTAACATTTTTGTTGATCATAAAAAGAATTGTACCATGCCTAAATATAACCCGATTCTCGAACTCGTAAGCTCATAGCTACTGCACATCTGTAGAACGCGCGATACATCAAGCTACTTTAGCAGCATTCCTCACAATGAAATAAAGTTCAAGATGAATGGCGTATCTGGTTGATTGTCCAAGATAAAGGTTTGATGATGATCGCATATAAATTGAGACTAATGTGTGATATCTCACGTGCCTTTTAAATCTTTATGGGGAGTGATAAAGCGGGTAATTAAAATTTTCAATTCGTAAGAAGAATGCTATAAAGATCATGGTTTGATGAAAGGCGTTGTAATGTGGCTTTCACTTAGAATTCACTATGAGCTTCTCTGTTAGGGTCGGCAGTAATCTAGGGTCTTAAGTTCAGTCTCTTAAATAATGTAAGTTAATACAGTTCAATGCTTTTCGATATGAAAACGTATACTACGTTATATTATAAACGCAGTGTAAAGATACAAGTCCTGGGTTATCCAAAATTGCTTACTATAATGATTTGAAGTTAATAGAAACTTGCAGTACACAAAATAAGCTTCAACCATTGTTTCAACCGCTCCATACCTCTTCTCCCAAGCTACATAGCTATACATATAGATACTAACGAATCCGCGTAGACAAATTCTTCACCTCGCGTCTTGAAGATATAAAATCTCATTTGTTACCAGAAATCTAAAGCCTTGTTGTCCCTGACTGACCTGTCCCGCACGGAAGACAGTCATACAAAAAACCTCGATACCTACACACTATGTAAATTGTATACGTATAAGTTTAGTGAAAGGCGGACAATATATTTATCTTCCGTCGTTATCATTGACGCAGGTTCGAGTCCCAGTAGTGGAGGTTTGAATAATGAGTGTGGTCCATAGATAAACTCGTTTTGCCGACGACAGATGTCACTGTGCGACTTCGACAAATGATAGTGCCTAAAGCCTTGCCGCTTTACATAACGTACTGGCTACTGGCAGTTTGTTGATCTACATGGAGTTAACTAGGTTTTCAAACGGCTTTGCTTGCTTTGAATATATCTATTAAGGCTTTTGGAGTTCGTATATTATCAGATTTGTTTTGTTTAATTTTGCGTTAGGGTATTATGTGTTTTGTATTGGAATTTTGCAGTTAGGTCATGTCAACTCACTATCATCTTTACTAAACTCTTTATGCGAAGGTAATTACATATTTTTTTACTAAAAGAAAGAACGAGACATCTATTAGTAAACCCACAAATAAATACTTCACAGTTGAGTATGATGATTCGCCATGATCATTGCCATGTGTCTACTAATAATGATACAAGTAAATCTCTTTAAAACTATTGGAAGCCGAGTTAGTTGGTAATTAATCCCTAATAAAATACTAATTAATACAGTTTTTGTCGCAGCAACGGAAATGACGAAGGTTGAGTATTATAATATGAATATTAAATGTAGCGAAGCTGACATACAAGCTTAAACTAAGGAAATGGTTAATATGACAAGGTTCCATTGTATTTATTACGTGATTTTTCAGTACGTGAACGTTCCTTCAATTCTAACGAAGAAAGTCGATATTTTAATCGATTATTTTTATCGAATTATGTATTTGTATTACCCCTGGAATTTATTTGTCTTCTTGATTCTCTTTGACAAGATTTATCTAAATACCAGTATTTTACTATTGTAGGGTTTTAGTTAGTTGCCTTGAGATTTCACGTCACAAACATGTTTCAACTTAACACGTGTTAAATATTAAAGTTACACGTGCAGTTATATAAAGATACACAATTCGTAATACAGCCAGTAAATTCGTCCGTTTTAGTTGTGATATCGAAATTAATTAGTAAGCAAATATCTCCTACAACTCGTAATGTAAAATAAAAACAAGTTGTACCATACGTATTATTTTAATTAATCTTGTTTTATAACTTTTCACATAACATCTTTCACTTAAAAAGTGAAAATCTACATTTAATTTCAAACATTTACTTGGTAAATTATTATTCTGATACGCACGAGATTAAACTGGAGCTAAGTCACTTGTGAGATAAGTTGCATATTATTTGAATAAACCATGTTTATGTAACGCTATTAATGTCAACATTACTTACGACTTGGTTTGCAATGTTGCTACAAATTATATTCATACTTTGTAAGAAGAACACGAATAGAATGACGCTGGAGAAGTTAATGGAGAAGTTTTAGGTGGAAACCTAGTCCTAACAATTGGTTTACATGATGCAGAACATTTACATTAATGCGTTTTCTTTGTCGTTGTAATAGGTCAAGGTTTCTTGTCAAATTTGAAAAATGCATGACTGTCACTAAACTATTCGAACCAAATACAATATTTCTGATTTTCTATTGTTTAAAGCAAGTGACGGAAATCTGACATAAACACAGTAAATCGCGCTGAATCTGCCAATCACCTTAATGTCAATAAGGTTCCTCCCGTTAAAGTCAACTAAGCGGTTAAAAGTAACACGGTTTACCCGGTAATCGAACCCCACAATGAGATAAAACTGTATCATGAAATAGCACCGGACAATCGCGGTCGTTACTGCATTATGACTTGACATGCCAACAATAGTTAAATTGATGTAAAATGGGCTTTATGGTGCGGTAATATGGTGCAAGTTGACCGCACGGAAAGTATAGCAGTACTTTCGAAAGACCACGGGCGACGTCACGGTAGGGTTGGTTAAAAGAAAAATAAAGATTTTGTGATCTAGTCTAAAGATTAATATAATTATATACGACTAATAAACTAGTACCACAAGGAAAACCTACTCAAAATGCAAACACCAAAACGTGTTCGCAGCATAATGTTGGCTCACGTCGATCTATTCAGAGGTGTCACTAAAAGAAAATTAACATGATAAAAGTCATCTCTCTTTGATTTATTACCATACGGGGATCATAAATAACCCATAAATAGTCAGTGGCAGCCCTGCGCTAAGTTGACATTCCTAGATTGAAAGGTCGCAAACTGGTCCGGCTATTACCACAGCCATTATAGGCGGACGCCGGCAGTGGTCGCGCAGATTGCCGGCCATTCCTGCCATCTGCGACCATCTGCCGGGATTACCACGGCGTATTACCGCCGGCAGATAACCGCGTATTATGCGCACGCGTCTCCAACGTTTCCGTTCGAAAGTCGCTTTGATACTGATTGGTCAGCGTGAAATGATTGGATGTCGGTATGCGATCGGCACCATTAATGAGTTCTAGCCGTCATTTTGCTGTTGAAGTTTAGTCTTTGATGCACCGTTTCAACAGACAATTGTCTTAACGGAGGCAAAAAATAATAACAGAAGCTTCGAAGGTATCGTATTAATTCTAGAGAAGTCATGAGTGACAAATATTCGAAATAGATACAAAAAATGCACCTACAATACTGACTAGGTGTGGACAAGATATGATTGTTCATTCTTGGTCATACTCCTACGTGGGTGGCTTCTATCTACATAGCATTAAATTAGTTGCTGCGCCGTCAATAATATGATTGATCTTTCTGATGTTGGACATTTAACATTTGCGGAGAACTGTTAGCCACCATGAATACGGACGACCTTGGATAATAATAACAATCGATAGAAGGCACAAATACGATATTACTTCCAAAATGTTGGCCATAAACAACACGGTAGCTCAATTGAAAGATCAGTCTTCCTAAAGCGGCTAGGGTCAGGTTCAGTACGCGCTTAAGATTTGGTTATTCAAACTTTCGTAAAAATATTGTAAAAACCTATGAGTAATGCATATAAACCCTTCTGGGTGATCCAACCAATATGTTCCATTTCTAAGCCGAAGCTGCAACCATCAGGGACATTTTGTCTAAGATCATTCTACATTTAGTACGTGATACAATTACGTAGTGCTCCGCCACATGTCCATCGGTGTCGCTTACGATACGAATACGAAAGGAATTGCTCCGAGATGAAGGATTGCCGCCCTACGTGATCACCGACCACCGGACGGTTTAGAAAGTTATTTTATAGCTTCGCAATCTTAAAGGAATTTTGATTTATAACGTCATATACCATTATAAATGGATATGAGGCACCATCTGCTAACAGGACTTCATATTAGTACTAAGTATAATTTTTGTATTGGCTTTTTATCTTTATACTTTTTATTAGTACGCTCTTAAGTCGAAAATAAAGATGGCATATTGTATCATTTATAAAGTTAATTGGAATTATCCCTGGAAAAACAGGGATATCGTGTTATGAACGAGCTGCAAACCGCAGTAACTTTTTCCTCAGTTAACTTTTATGATTAGTGCCGTAAGACTAACAGTTGTTTATTTAACGCGACCAGCGCATTCAGTTTATCTGTGTTAATTAAAGCGTACTTTTATAAATCTATGTAAGCAAAATCATCGAACATAATACATTAGCTTGTAGACTTAGAAAAACGATGGTTGCCTCTCGTCTCGGAGAAACTTACAAACGAGGGCTCCAACTCCAGAGATAGCATCTCCGTTGCCCGCTCCCAGCTCCTATCTCGGCATCTAGACGTCTCAATTTAAATACACGCCTTCCAAGACTCGATTGAGCTAAATTAAATGTTCTTACGTATATAGAAGCTTATTCTATACGCTATTAGCTGGGGAAGTCATTAATTGGTCCGTCCAATTTATGGATAAATAACGCTTATGTGGTAGTATCTGGGTGGTGGCATTTAGTAGGCAGTTTATTTTTAGTTTTGTATAAGCATTTGATTTTGCTCGAGCAATGCCGTTTATTCATGTAATAATGAGATCATCTACATATACAACCATTCATGGTCTGTGGAATCTAATTAGTGCTCAGATTATGTTATAATATTGCAGTTGCTTCTCGTTATTGTCAATATTTTAAGTATTAACGTTTTTCTATCGCATTTTGAATGGCTTCTACTGGTTTTTAATGAATTCTAAGATATAATCGCTACTTGATAATAAGCGAGGCAGAGATCGTATATCTTTGGAGCACCGAGGGGGGTAGCAGTTCCGTGGCTTCTCAAGATGATTATTGTAGACGATTATACTAGTCTAGAGTAGCACTGTAACGCCGGGATACTTTAATTACGCACCCTTTCATAGCTTGCTGCGAGAGGAGCAATTCTATAAGGTATTTACGATCCAATATATTCGCAACATTAGTGTGAAAGTTGTAGGCGAGTAACTATTACAGGAAGGAGCCAGCGAGTGTAAAGTGTGGAATTAAAACGAAATTGACGATTAGGTAATAAATGAATACAATTGTTTTATTCAATTTAGATTATTGTAATGAGTGTGAATTTATATGGCTTTGATAATTATATACCAACGCATACAAGAATTTTGTGAAATTAAAACTATTTATTTATTTCTGAAAAATAAACTAAATAAAATCTTTATAGAAAATTACTGCACAATAATACTAGTATTGCGTTAATTTCAATTAATAAAACAGTAAATATCCCATGATCATTGAACATGGCAATAATTATAGAGATATTAAAACCGATATCATGTCTCCGTTAAGTTAGAACTAAGTTCAACTTGGTTCACGGCTTGCATGTTAATTAGAATTCACGTTCAATTAAAATAATCTATAAGTTACCTTACCGTAACTTCTGGGTTTAAATTAATACATACTTGTTCAGATAACAGCTATTAAAGTTATATGACGTAATTTTGTATGTAACATAATAGTAATTGAGTTTTAACAAACGCATGCGTAATGTATAAGAGTTACTAGCATTATTACTCACCATTTCTTTCAGTATTCATTAATCTTTCAAATAATATTTATTACTATTAAAATGTGTATGTAGAATTGATTAATATTTTATAAAAGAACTATCTTTATTAATAAAGGAAACTTGAAAAAGGATGGATACGGCGATAGTCACGGGTTGGAGTCCCGCTCGTGTCCAATATTTTTCAAGTTTCCTTTATCAATTTAGATTTAAGCTTAGCATGGGCAACATGCAAAAATGGCGATATTTAATTTATATTTTATATTACATAAGAATGATGACGAGGTTTAAAAAAAGACTCGTTATTAAAACCAAACCGAAGTAAACAACGCTTAAACACAACGTAATCCCGGCCTCCATAAAATAGAACTACCATTTATAAATTGCGATTCTAATACATATCCGAGTTGCGATACCGAGTCGTAGCGGTCGACGAGTCAACTATATTGGTGGTCCCCTATTAGCCGGCTTATCCGACATCAAACGGACACACACGCTCCACGAACATTCGCTTTTGCAACTTTTATTACGTTAGGAGCTATTGAGAGGTTTTTGGGATCGAACATTTCCCTTTTTTTATTAGGAATTTGTTTTTACTGAGGTGATAATGAAGGTAATAGCAGACAGTTTTTGTTGGCGATGTGCAAAGGCATAAAGTAATGGAAGTTTTTTTAACCTGTGTTATTGCACTATTTAGACTTGTTTGTATTATTGATATTTAAAAGATGTCCTAGATTAGAAATAATTAAATTATTAAAATAAGCTAGTAGTAAAATTCTTAGCGTCCTCTAGATAAACTGGGATTATCTATGAGAAAAGTCGACGATATCACAAGAAGCAAAATTTATTACCAAGTAATAGACCTCGGATACCATAATTAATTTTATTTTAGTACTTTTTAATTGTATAGTCAGGACTACAGTACCATAACAAGCAACATATTATTTAGATAGTGAAATAATAATTAATATCAATATGTTCAGCTTTAAATACATACAATTAATCGGACCCAATTTAGCAAATTACACGTTCCATAAATATGGATTGAACGATAAAATCGATTGTAAGTAAAATAGTTAATTAATCGATTATTTTAATTGACGGCAAATATCGGTAATAGCTCAGAAGTTACTCGGTACAGCCATGTCGATTATATGGGCGAATAAATTGTTTCTGTACAATCTGAGGTAGGTCGTTAGGGGCATTTAATTGAGGTCAGGGGTCGATCGGTATGTTCGAGACGATATAGATGTCTAGAGTGGAGACTGTCACCGGCAATTTTAGATTTCGTTAATACTGAAGCTTGATAATATTAGAGTCATTTGAAATCTTCGTTCAAGCTTCAAGTACTGTTATCGGTGTAACTATCAGAAACAATTCTGATAAAATTTGAAGAATGCCATCCCATTAATTTACTTGTTGGAACGATGGCTCTACGTATTTAGAAGTAAACTAGTTTCTACATGAAATCAGCTATCTACATTCGTACCTAATAATAAATACAATCGACGTGAAAATCCTGGACTACAGCCTCTTCAGCAATCAACTGTCGACAGTTGTTAACGACGAGACAGTGACTAGCCCCGACAGTACTAATAGATATAGTGCTCTTGTTACCTATAATGCATACAATAAACACCGATTGATTCCTGAACTGTTTACGATCTGCCCGTGTTTGGTCTACTGAACTATGCGGGGCTGCTGGCCAAATGATTGGTAATTTAATTCTATCTGTTTACTTAGCATGTCAGGGTATTTGATCAGTGCCATTAAAATCCTTTATGTATGGAGAAATTAGATGTGGAATACGGTAGTAATGTTTTGCTGGTTTATTCCAACTGTATTCATGTAAAACTGTTAGGTTTATGTTTTCATTTTATCAATGTTTAGCTTGAACGTATTGATCTTTGTCCTTTGGCCTTTTCGTGTTTAAAGAGCAAGCTGTCTTTGCAAATCAAGTGTCATTTGGTTTTATGAGGTGTTAATATATGTGTACAGAGATTGAGAGGGCATTCGGGGCCTGAGAACTTGCATCAAAATTAGAAATTCTAATTTCGGTTCATTAAATATAACCTCATCAATATCAGTGGTTGATTGCGTGGGGAACTGACCCCATGAAATGTTACAGGGAATTAACTTGAGTATTTATCAATTAATTTCTACTTCATTATTTTTTAAGATGTTGACGATGTATGTCTGATTTATATGTAACGTTTTAATTAGATACTCTAGTCTAAAAATATCCGAATAAAAATGACAACATACTAAATGACTGCGACATTAGAATTAATATCAAACATTAGTCTACTTAGCCGACACGCCATATGCAAATATGGTAAGTACGCAACAAAGTCTTATTGCATATTGATTACACAATGTCAGGTGCTTCAGATAATCGTCGGTCTGTTGCAAGTTTTAATGTCATCATCTTTTCAACTGTCACTGGCTAGTAGAGAAAGCTGTCATGATTCAATTTGGTTTGGCGTCAAAGACGTCGTTTGACCGTTGGAAGTATGTTCACCGCTTTCGATACGTTTGGGTTCTGTATCGTCTTTAGCGCTGATCATATTTAGTTGATTAAGTTTTACGGCAGTATGTCATAGTACGTCTACTTCTTTATTGTTTTCTACAATGAACTATCATAGTATTTTAATTTATATTGTATTTGATTGCATAATTCAAAGGCAAGTCATAAATATCATTAAAATTGTTCTAGATTTTCAATTATTTATCCAATATCACCATGGTTGTTAAAATCACAAATCTAATAAAGTGTGCCATTACATATTTCATAAAATAAAAATAAAAACTTTTTCCATCTGTCAATGAACCCTAAAACAAGTGCCAGCTTCGCTTCTCGCACCTAATTTACTAGATCGCAAT
This sequence comes from Abrostola triplasia, assembly GCA_946251915.1. Lineage (NCBI taxonomy): Eukaryota > Metazoa > Arthropoda > Insecta > Lepidoptera > Noctuidae > Abrostola > Abrostola triplasia. The sequence goes on along the minus strand of OX276432.1, from coordinate 3,465,361 downwards.
AAATCTAAAACATCATTAGTGAAAAAAATAAACGAGTTGAGCCAAGCTGCGGTCTATGAACGAAATTTATTAGTGTCGCGGAGAAATTCTGTCTCACCGCTGGCCATTTTATGAAACTGTACGGCTTATATGTGTGAAATGAAATAATGGCTATAATTAAACCGCTTTTATGGATCGGCCGATTGAAAAACAAGAATCTAATTTAATGTTTGAACTTGATTGGATTTTTCTCTTTTATCTGTTGTAGTTTTTATGGCCATTGTCGTATTTGACGAAAAAGTTATACATTATAAATATTATATGAGAGCTTTCGGGATTGTCATTTATCGGAGTGCCATATTCGCCAGTTAACAAGATTCTTCGTCAGGACAGCTTTGAACTTTTTGAACACCATTCATTTAGGTTATAGATATTAAGCATGTCACTGCCCAAAATGTGATAAAACAATGTGATAATACATGGACACAAATAAAATTGTAATTTAAAATATTTTATAGGTACACGAAAAAGGAATCCGATAATTTGTGGCAACCTCTTAGTTGTACGCATGCGTAAGAGCATCGAATTACCGTCGCTTCTTTTGACACGACGCGTTATAAATTGAGCCCATTTACACCTCACGATCCGAGAGCGGCGCGGATGCGTTAAGTAGCAGTAATGTCGTGTTGTGTAAGTGGAGTTTAATGAAGTGTTTACTGTTTCGTAATTAATATTTATTGTTATTAAGGAAAGAAAGTGTTAACGACTTGCAATTATTTGTAAAGACCTAAGGATGATTGTTGAAGCTTGCGTTGTATTTTGCAAAAACAAAAAACTTGGGTATAGGCATATTAAATTATCGAACAATTGTTTCGTTCGTAACAAAGTTGAATAAAAAACTTAATTAAAGATCGATTGTTTACGTTACGTTTAGTTTTGTTATTTTAATAAAAACCAATCCACGTTTGACGGTTGAATATGACGTTTCGTTTGACAGTAGCACTAATTACTAGTGAGAAGACAATACGGTTAGTCATTTGCCTTTTAGTTCCTTTTATAAATCAGAAAATACCTTGAAGTAAAAAAAAAAGAAGTTGAATAAATAAAATATGCTTTTTCTTTTAAAAATTGTGACATTTTAATAAGGAAATGTCTGCTAGAGATACATAAAGTGATCATATGTGTTGTTGGATCTCAGTAATTGGCTGTACCTAAATTTATTTGTGTACCAAGAGTATAAATTCACAATTTCGCCACATTTCACATGAGGTCGTGACAAACGTTGATGAACGAGTAATAAAAACGTTGGACGAGTGACATAGTGGTGTCACTAGAGGTAACGAGAGATCGAGTTATTCGATTTTTAATCATTTAATGTTAATATTGCAAACACCGTTATTCTGTAATCTGAATCGACTTTAAACTGTTTAAGTTGGTGTAATCCATTATTTAATGAACACTCTTAAGCATTTCTTATTTTGCAGTTCTAAATTGAGTCCGCCTTACATTGGAAATTATTCTAGGAAAGACAATTTTTTCAAGATTATTTTAGGAAAATTAGAAATTGACGATATGTTAATACACACTTTAGAACATAATAAGTTTAGAAACACAATTTATACTACTCCATTCATTAATAAAAGCCATTCACAAGAACGATGAAGCGCCATTCAATCCGCCAGCCTAATTTCGGCGATCGATTAATCGAGTGGTTATAATCGAAATGAATCATTCGATCGCCCACCTCTAAGTGAAATCGTGTTAGCCGCAATCATTTTGCGCAACGAATGCTCACATGGAGATGACCCGTGACCATTTTCGATTTCATGTCTAAAATCATAACAATATACGTCGACTGATCACGATACAACGCCCATTATAGTAATTACATTTCAGACAATACAACATTACATTTGCAGTAACATGACTATCAGAATGTGGGTTCGGGTAAGAAAATTATTTAGAGTTTTGTTTTGGGAAGCGCACGCGTATGTTTGTAATCTGTTTAACAATAGTTAAGGCTTTTGCTGTATGAGTCGTGTATGGCTCGCGGTGATGAACATTGTTTGTTTTGGGTGATATTTATGTTGGTAACGGATGTAATAACGTGATTATGAATAGCACTGACAGACTGTCTGCGTGTGGCATTAGTGGATAGAAGGGATTGTAGAGAAATGTTAGTCCTTTCTCTTTGTTATTCTAAACTGTACCTGTTACGAATTAGGTATGTATATTGTATTTATAGGTTATGTTTCCAACTATGGTCAAGTATGTACATTACATACCCTTTTACACCTAAATTAACATAGGTTATTTTTGGATTGGTTTTTGACAGTTGACGTCACATGATGTTTGACAGATTAACAATAAACAGATTATAATATTTATTTCTATAGCCAACGTGTGCGCATGCCTGTGAGTGACAACATAAGCTGTTCTAATTCGCTTTAATTACCGCGACTGTAGGCAAAACAGACCTTGTATTTTCCGAACCCATTATTATAAAATGCCCTTCTAGCACTAAATTGATAGTCTCCTTTCATCTCAATCAAGCGTAACTATATTTATCATAGCGTTACAAATGCATCATTTATCGCCCTCTGTCGTACGGTCGTGTCGTGCGCAAACACTTAGCATCGCCGCTAATTGCGCGGGCGCATGCTTCGAGCCTCATTTATTTTCATACGGAATTCCAAGTCACCGATATGTACGGTGAGTGGTTATGTATGTAATTTACAAGTATTTATGTCATTTGATGCTGGGTGGTAGTGTCTAGAAGATGTCTGGCTTTAGGATAAGGGTGGATACGCATCATTATATTGTAAATGTTAAGAACTGAATTTATAGGTAAGGGTATGTTTTATGTATGTAGGTAATTGTGGGGCCAATGGGGGGAACTAGAAAACACTTTAGCCGAGAAACAGGAGTAAGTGGTATATTTTTTAATACCAATAATTCCGTAAAACACATGAACAAGCAAAACTTGCTAACTGAAGAAGATGCGTTGAAACAATATGATTATTAAACACGATGATACCATTACACTGAGCCATATTACACCACAATCTGTCCCACTGCGAAAGCGATCTCGATCGAATATTGCTATAATTTAAACGTTATATATTTCGCATACACAGTGGTAATTTGTATAAATCACGGTTCGTTGCGACACTACGTCACGATCGCACGAGCATCCGTCGTTGCGCCCGCGCAGGTGACAATGCGCAATTAGGATTATGCGCATCGAGATCGAAGCGCTATTTCAAGTCATATTAGAGGGAATGGCGTGATTTGTGTCTGGGATTAGCTTGTGCGTTGCAGAAACTGACCTCATATTATTGAACAAACATTTTTCTATACTTTTACGTGGGAGAGTATTTTAACAAAAATCATAACCCGTCCTTTAGGCTTCGCCGTAGTCGGGTAAAAAAAGAAATCCTGAAAATGTCATTTTCTTAAAATAGAAAGTTGAAATATGGTCTATGGCTCGTCGAAACAAAAATGACAAACTTACAATTTCAGATTCTTTACGACTTATAAATTTTTATAATAAGTATGTCATTTTTGCAGCCTTTGTATAAATATCATAAAGTGGATTAATGTCCTAACTTCAATTGTGGCGGTAATAATACGATCTACGTGATAGGTATGGTGTCAACTGCATTAGTTCATACTGATGGTGTGAGCGTACCGTCCCGCACGATATCTTGCGCAAACACAGGATTTGACTTACGGTGCGCGGGCGCAGAGCTCGATGCCATCTACAAATTCGTGGGGCAGGTTAGTTTGCGTGTCTGTTTGTTTATTACTCACGACATTCGCAGACAAAAAGCTTCAGTTTCAATTTAATATATTTTAAAGGATATGTTTTGGATTTTAGGTAGCCAGATAATAGCAAAGATTGTGACGTCATACTTTTGTTCTCTATTTGAATTAGTATCAATTAACAGTCTTGTAATAGGGGTTGCCCAAGCGTCGTTTCTTCTTATCAAATGAACAGCTTTCGTCAGACCCTGAAGAAGGCGCACTGAGCTGGAGTGCTATCTTAAACCAGGAGAAGTGTGCCTAGTGAGGTATCCCCAGTCCCGGATGATCCAGACAATAGCCTCATAGTCTTCTTAAAAATATGTTAACGAAATCTCTAAACGGCAACTATAGAAAAATGTGTTGCTCACCATGCTTCTCTAAACTTAACCTTTAAAAATATAATAGAAGACATTTATTTAAAGAAATATTCGGTGTTTGAATAGAGGCGCGATTCAATTATGCAGCGGCTGTATAATTTACCGATTTCGTCACAGAAAACTTAACTTATTTATACGTTTCTCATACTTCCTCGAGTTTCACGCCCTGGGGGACATCTAACGAGCCCACAGTGCGAAACCGCGGGAGACGATCAATTAATATGTTATAACTGTTAACTTATACAACTACTATAAAATTAAATTTATTACCAATTATTGTTATTCAAATTAACATGGATTTACCGAAACGTATTTTAACACACATGTTTACTTAAAATTATTTAGTCATTTGCTTATTTTAATTAAAAAAATAATTTAGTCAATGTTTTGAAGTGGTTAGCCGCTTTTGGAGAAAACTGTTTGTTTGGCAGTTTTACTGATAAATAAAACATGGTCCTTTTACTGTTCTTATCGGTATTGAATACTAAAAGTCTAGTAGCTAGCGTTAGAATTGTTAATTCTGGACGCTGTAGTACCATACTGCTGTCGTATTCGTAAAGTTTAGACTCGTACTATTATTGCAATATTGAATTGGGTAAGTATTATCATTGGTTTAAAATGTAGTTGTACCTCGAGTAAATATGTATCCACCTTATAACACAGTTTGAAACCCACTTGACTAACCTGCAGGACTTTAATCACCAACTTATATTTACAGCTTTATTTCAATGATTACGCAAACAATCTTACTTAAACCACTAATAACTGCATTAATATATTGTTTTAAAATCTAAGCGGTGACGTTTCCAGTCGATAAATAAATCACTAGTTACCAGGATACCCAATGGGCCACAAAAGTCTGCAGAACATTAATCATTCTCCGGCTAAACGATATTATTATAGCTAACAATTAATCCTGTTGCCACAATTCGCCGCGACACTTCTCTGTATAAATCACTCGGTAATCCGATATTGCTACTGTTATGTTCTGCGGTACAGTTGCCGTCTTGTTCGCGAACATGCTGGTGTAATTAACACGATTAAAAAAGGTAATTTGAGACCTGAAACTCTTTTGATGGAAAGGTACCTTTCTCTGTCATCAGAGGTTTTAGAGTAAGTTTAAGTTAAGTAAGTGTAAGTTCCCCCTTACCATGAACTCTTAAAGCAGGACAGTTTACGTTGTGGTGTCGAAACGCCGCTATGAGGAGTATGATGCGGCGTCTCATGGTAAGGGGGTTGAACTACAGTGGTTGTTTTTGACTTGTTTAAAACCAATACAGGTCCACTCACTTCTGGCAAAACTACACAGTTTGTGCCATGCACAACGTTATTGAGACGTCACCCAGTAAATCGCTTAATTAGTGATCACTGAAGGCCATGTATAAACTATACTTTTGTCCGCAGTTATTTTGCTTCTTATACCTTATTATGAAAGAATAAATTAGCGTCCTTAGTAATAGCATCAAAGGTTAATTATATTACCATGCAATGTGTTACCATGTGTCATTTCTAGTATTTACAGTCACGACTCAGTGTGGGGAGTCTTGTTTTAAAATTACAATTACATTGTGTGTGTCCTTAGCTTGTTATCATGTACGTAAATTTGTTGAACTCAACTAATTAGCATATTTCGATCGATTTTCTAATTCTATTTTGTTTTTTGCATCGAGCATTGAACTTTTAAGATAAGAAATGCGCAATTTTTCCTAAATAGGTACCTAGTTGTTTAAAGTAACTACTGGTGCATGTCATAGTAATATGATTAACTTTGTTGTTCAAATTAAAATAATATGTAGAATGTAGATATATTATTTAGATAACAAAAATATTTATTACTTGTCGTGATCAAATCAGATTAAAAGCACTAATCATGAACATTCTAAACTTTTAACTAAGTACTGCGTCAGTCAGGCCATTAATAAAAAACTGATTTTTTTTTCCTATATATAGTACTTGGTAGAACACAACTGAAAAATAATTTAAAGAACTAATCGTCCATTTAAGAGTACCGTAAGACAAGGCTTGTTCCGAACGTAAAACGCCAAGCTCCTGTCAATAATAACTGAGTAAACAAACAAACGAATCTCAAACAAAACACTGCCGGTCCTCCGCGGCGGTGTGTAACAAGGGCGAGTGTCGCTCCCCGCGTCCCATTCACCGACATTGTGCAATTTCGCGATACAAATATTATGGAAATTTAAAATCTTTCGCTCGTTTCCCACGTCTGTGTTGCCTCACATTGACATAATGCATGCGATGCCATGCTCGACGCTTTGTGCATTATACTTTGTTGTGTAATGTGATGCATGCAGTCAGGGCTGTCGGCCGCAACTTATGTGGTGAGCCTCAAGAGGCCATATTGTCATACCTTTTGAAGTCAAGTGTGGTCTGCAATAAATTTGTGCGCGTTTATGGGGTGAAGAGTTTAGTAGTTGTAGGAAGTCATCATTTTTTGTGAAAACGTTTGTGAAGATATATCGAGGGGAGAGAAAGGCATTAATTACAGAGATTACCAACATTTATCTTACATGACTCGTTCCAATTTCTCTACGATTGTAATGTAAATAGAAATAGAACTGAATTAAATGATATTTTACTAACCAAAATGGATGTAGTTCAAAAAGACAAAACGCTCATAAACCACCGCAGAACTTGTATGTAAAGCAGGGCAACCCTAAATGGGGCAATATTATGGTATGATTCGCGTCACGGCACTCATTGTGCACAAGCGCCGCTCTAAAGGCGATGTTTATTTTATTACTCAATCAGCTAATAGAAATGTTTATAACAATATGGTTGTTAACTTACATCTGTTTTAATGGCCGCCTCTTGTTTATAGGTGTTCGCTGGTTATTTATACTTGTGTTTGTTTGTTTGTCAATTAAGTTGTGTAATTGTTGGTAAACATATGTTTAGGATGTGTGCTAGATGTTAGGTTACTTTAGGGAATATATTAAATGATGCATGGAAATGTTGTCAAGTTAAAACTGTTTTTGAAATTCGAAGATATTGTCAGACATTTTTTGTGTTTTATATATAGCAACATTGCCAAGTAATCAGTTTACTTTTGTGATGACGCACCTTGTGAAGAAATAAGTTAATATTCATTCATAGCATCATATTTAATATTTGTTTCCTGAACCTTTCCCTCAAACGACAATACATTGTAAGATTACTGACTTAGATATTTGAACTATGTAAGTAAGTTTACGTATTGAGCAGTTGTGAGCGTTTGATAGCAGCTTAGTAGTTAAGCTAGGGTTTAAATAATTCAGGTTTTAAGGAGTACAGCATTCGAGTTCTACCGAAGACGCGAACGCGGACACTTGACAATAAACCTCGACTACTTGAAGCTGTAAACATTACTAATACTCGATAGAAATGAAACTTTATTACTGACCAATGTCCGTGTTATAATTTATGTGACATACAGCCAATATTATGCAGTAACATACTATAAATATGACACAGAAACGGTTTCTGCGCTTTTGTCACAAATTAAAATGATTTGAAGCCGTTTGTTATAAAAAAAAGTTAAATTAACTGCCATAAATTTAAATAATTTATTCATGTTGGTAACCTTTTGTTTATGTGTTGCCAATTAATTGAGACTGACAATCTGTCAAAATTGTGTTGATTTTATTACTTTTTTGGCTCTCACGATAATCAGCTGGTGGAGTCGCCTTAATTTTTCAGAAACCAGATTTATTACGTAGAAAGAGATCAGTTTCCAAAGACAGACTTACGTAACGTGAGCGTACAAATAATTAATTAAAGCACGTTATGATTCTCTCTCGATACTCATGTTTTATTTGTTCCCTTTCACTGCGATACGCAATTAAAATTAATAAAAAGTGAACAAACAAAACGTAACAGAAAACATGTAGCCGAAATTGGCTGGTCACGCTGATCCGGGCGTCTGTATGATTAAGTATGGAGGATACAATGGCACGATGGCTCTTGTTATTCTGGTGGGTAGGTGCGGAACAGTGAATGATTATTAGTAATCATGATTATAGTGGAGTGATGGACTGACGTTACATTGTAGTGACGTGCGTCTTTATTGTCGGTGTGGCGAGCTACTTCTAAGGGCGATTCGTAAATAGTATGGCGGTTGAAAGCTTCGATCTGATTTGCTTAATTCTAATAAAACAGTTACCTTGAGATGGAGAGGTTTGTAAACTTCAAGAATAGGCTTTTACCCAGCAGGACATGAACATTGAACAGGTTAATAAAAATACAGATAATGGGAGACATAAATAAAAGCATACGTGTACAATACATTTTAGCAACTCGTTTAAGATTCAATTATAGCATTATATCTTGAGCCTTAAAAGGCAGTGTTGCAATACGTTCAGATAAATAAATAACAATTAACGCGGTTTGTATCTGACATCAATAACTCCAATAACAACATTTTTGTCGAATCTGACAAAATGATTGTACTCTCAGATTTTTGTCCTGTCAATATATTTTATACTTGAGCATTACTGAGGCTGCACGTTTGATGTTATCTGCGCACGCTTCTTCAAAGATCCGTCGGCGTGTAAATCGACCCTATCTCCCACCGTGAACGAATTTGTTTCGACCTATGGAGCTAATACTATGATTGGACGCGATTGCTTTTTGATGAAAGTACTTAACAGCCGAACTACCTTATTATGTATGTTATAGAACTTTATTTCAGTAGCGAGCTATTAATTGACGCACCTGATTGATGCCTCCAGCTCTCTCTCGCGATATTTACGACGCATTCGACCAGTTATAATACATCATCTATATCATCATGTTATAAAGTTTATTGATGCAATTTCCTGCTTATAAAATCTACAAGATTGTTTTAGACAGTCTACTTTGCGTTTTATTATTACCTAATAAACAAAAAAATAACCTTACTCTATGACATCTTGTAGTTCAAAATCAAATTAGGAATCAGTGATGCGAACTTACCGTTGCGTATTCGGCGCAGATATCGATGGAATTAATAAAGTCGCAGACTTCGTCGACGGACCAGGCGGAGAGGCGCGCGCGCGCTTCGGCGCAGAGGCACTCGCCACGCGCATCACTACGATCTAAGGGAAAAGTTTATGTCTTATAAATTGAATTTATTGCCACTTTAAATCACATTAAAACATAGATGACGATTTTAATAGAAATTAATGTTGTAGAGTTAAGTAATCGAATATTTTACTTGGTTTATACTGTAGAGAATGATTAGGAAATAATGTATGCATTCGACTGTCTCATTTAATAATGTGTAGGTACGTTATAAGATGATAATGCTACATCATAATTTTATAGTGTTTAGCACTTTGGCATTTCAATAGCCTGTTGATATATTGTGATCATAAAGATGTTCTTGCTAAGTATTATAATTATTACAACAATATTAAATGTGTATTTCATTAGTATTGCCTATTCGTCTTGTCGCTATCGTAGATTATTAATTTATATTGAACTGTGAATTCATATTTTACCTACTAGCAAGATTAAAAATATACCTAGATTTAAATGTTTTGTGTTTTAAATTTTGGGATATAATGATTCGTACACGAAGTAAAAACTTTTTATGATTTTACCTACTTTTTGATACTTTTGTATATTTAGCGATTTACAAGAAAGATTAGAATGAAATAAATCCTGTCTATATTTTTTAGATTTTATTTTCTATTAATTTAAAAAATACATATACCTTACTAGATGAACTATATGGTTACAGTGTCGTAAGAGTGTAATAAAAGTATCTACTTTTGGGTATAATACCTACTTGACAGTAGTACAATATTATAAGTCATAACACCTACCGTCATTAGACACTCTGTCTCTATCATCACTGTCGCTTCTCGTGCTGGGGCTGGCAGAGAGGCGGGCGCGCTTGGCGGCACTCTCGCCCGCCGCGGACAGGTCCAACGGCGAGTGCTCCGGTGCGCCGGCGCCGGTGCGCTTGCGTCGCGACCTCCCACCTCGACCCACCCGCGATATTGCTAGTAAAGTCTGAGAGAAAAATAAAACCTTTAGTTACAGTTTTAGGCAGCAGAAATTTTGGATTATCGTTGTAGTTTTTGGATAAAATATTTTGTCATTATTTCTTTCATATTTGGATATTAATTTGTTTATAGGGCTACTTTGTAATTATTCAAACAATGTAAATTTGGTATTAAGTTGTATAGAACATAATACTAAAGGATCTTAATGGTTTAAAAGCGATAAATAACAGATGAGATTAGCAACTAACCTCTGAAGTAGCGTCGCAAAGAAAACCTCAATTAGTCAGAAGTCCATCAAGCGAGGCATACAGTACAATGTTAAGCAAACATGAAAGGCGAGCCAGAAGGCTATTATCTGATCGAGAGCACTCTCGTATCGTAAGTGGCGAGCATTCATCATAATAACGTTCCGAGCGTCACGCTCCGCGCCCGCGGGTCAAATTGCAATCTATCTTTTTTAATTGCCACGCGTATTAAAAAAGGCGAATGCGGGGTAATTCCGAATAAATTCAGACAGAGGCGCGCGCGCGTGAAATGAACACGGTTGTTATTGTGCGGTGCGCGTGCGCCGATACAGCACCCACCGGCTACGTGCTGAAGCAGAGCCACCGCCATAAATCTTACGGATTTATTTCCGCGTCGCCCCTGTTTCGCTTTATAGTTGAAAATAAATTTAAACTACTACTTTTAGATCAATTTCAGCGTCAAGAGATGTAATAAATCACGCCTGACATTAAATTGATCTCAATTGCGTATCATATGATATTACGAAAAAACACGTGATGTCCACCTTATGTCGCTGCAATTTTGCTAGAAAGTTGAAATCGAATAACTGTTATGATTCCACGCTGCAATTTTATCGTGTCTCTTATTGCACTCGTGTGCAAAAAGTCAACTAATTTTAAAGTCGAGCTGTGTTTCGATTTCACATCCCATCACTAGCGTGTCGCGGGGCGAGCCGGCGCGCATGCGCGGCGCGTGCCGCGGCCAATTAGTGCAGCTCCAGTTCCTTTTACAGTGGAGAGTCGAGTCGAGACGGTTCGCTGCCGAGCTGGGGGCGGGGCCACACCATTACCCTGCCGATTGTGCGCGCACCGTGCTCTACGGCCGGCCGGCAATTAACACTCTCTCTGCTGAGTCTATGCAGCACCAAAGGAAGTGTAAAGGTCGTGAGCATTATCAGATTTAATTGCGTCCATTATTACTGGAAAGGAAGCGGGATGCTCACCGCGCATTATGATTTTAAAGAGGTCCGAATTAACATAAACGAGGCACGCTCGATGGAGATGCCTCGCGCGATAACGCCTTATGAATTTTACGAGACATTTTAATCACAGCCGTGAACTATGAAACGGTGTATGATGTGTAATTAAAACAGGAAGGTCAGTGAGCACTTGTGTATATAATTAATATGAATTACAAATGTACTCTTTTGAAATGAAAACTCATCTGACCGTAAATTATTTCATAGGGGCAGTGGCCTTGCCTTAAGTAACGTACATTATGAAGTAATAAATACGAAACTGTATTTTTTTCTTATAATATAATTAACTTAAGAAATAGCATGGAAATAATTATAGGGATTTATGTAACGTATCATTTCCAATTGTTTATGATTTGAAACTTCCTGTCCGAACGTATTATTTTATTTCGAAAATCATAAAATTTAAAATATAAAACTGAGTAACGAAATTGGCTCTCATTATCTCGAATTAAGAAAGGTAAGTGTCGTTTATATAAGGACAATGAAAACCACAATGTTTTTATAAATTATATGTAATCATTTTTAAAGTGCAATCTGTTTACTACACTATTATTTGTTGCAATTTATAGACATTTTATTCAATTACACATATGTTTTATTTGAAATTGTACTGAAGGACCAGTTTTGAAGCAAGATGAAAAAACACAGAAAGTTTTAACCTCACAAGGATGTCTTAATCTAGCTCAAACGTTACCAATCTTATCATCACGGCCGCATCATGGTTCGAAGAACCAAACCAACATAATACATAGTTTTCTTGGTTTCCTTACCTTGGTAGAGCTCATGTCCAGCATGACGGGGAAGGCGGGCAGTCGGGGCGGGCCGCCCTGCTTGCTGGCGAGCTTCGTGAACAGCCCGCCGAGCGGCGCGTCAGTCGCGTCCTGCGCAGGCGCCGCCGCTCGCACCTCACCGAAACCATTCATGCGGTGGTAGTAGCTGCATGAACAATTTTGGGGTTAGAGGAAGTTATATAATATATTATAATAATACTACGTTATATAATTATAAAATTGATATACAAAAAGATAATTAATAGTTGGTACTGAAAACCTAATAAAAACTGCCTTCCTTTTCTGTCAATTTTCTATTCTCATTATGTAACCGAACTTCATGTCTTTCTAGCAATCGAAAAGTGCCTTGGATGACCTTTGACCCTGGTAGATACGACTTCTTTTCCCATGACAGTTATATGTCGTCAAAATCTGGTTATATACGATTGACTTATAAACATAAATTTCTAAATTTTCACATTTATAATATCACTCATTAACGAGTTTCTTATATAACGGCTGTTAAATAGCAATTTAATTGGCTTACATTATTTTCGTGATAAGAAACTGTTTTTATAAATATTTATTTCGAACTTGAAACAAAATAATTTAATTTGTTTGCAATAATTAAATCAAGATCATTATGTTTTTATACCATAAAGAATAAGATTGTATGTCAAATCAAATTTATATTGAAATGATAGATGATATATGGCAATCACAATATGCTAATAACAATAAATTAAGCATTCCATGATAATCATCGCTATCAAAACAATTTTAATGCTACAGTTATTTGATGAAAATTAATGAGTCTAACGTTTGATGTTAATGACGCCTAGCCTCAATAAAATACTGAATTTATTACCTAATCTAACACCATGTTTTGTTTTTTTAGTTTTTCACCTCCAACTATGTGTCAAAAAGAGAAGTGACAAATCGTTGCTATAGTTTTATAGCGTTTACCAAACTATAAATAAGAAAAAGATATTCATATTTCTTTTTTTTATAGCTACGTGAAATCATTACTCTCTCGTTTCCACCCAGTATTATTTCGTTTCGAATATGCACCGCTTCTCATCGGATAGCGCGACAGAAATTCCGTTCAAATGCAAATAGAAACGACACCCGGCGCCCATGTTGTCGTATTTGGTAATTAAAATAGACAAAGTTCAGCGACCGCAGATGACCAATTCATTAATATAACATAAGTTCACACGGAGAGCTTCGGTTCTCACGAATCATGTAAATTTGTCGACTAAACGTAAGTTTTCAAATCGATTAATATGCTAATCGATGTTGGGCATCACTAGCATCGGTCGGTGAACCGCGGGTCGCATACTATTGTGACACAGACCGTGTGAAAAATGATTGATGAATGCGAGTATCGAATCAAGAATCGATAATCGGAAATGGATTCTCGATAAGGATGGTGTATAAACTAAGGAATTTCAAACATGTTTCTAGAAATTGATGCAAGTAATTATTTAAATGAAGACAAGGTTAATGTCGTTATTTTGAATTCCGAACGAAGAATGTAATTAGGCGTTCTATTTTTGAATTTTAATCGACATAAATTAACGAATTTGTGGTTTACGGTCACTAATTTATTTTGCATAATAATAGTATTTCATCTCAACTCTGTGTGATGTAATGCTACCTGCACAAGTTACACATATCAGTATATTTCAGTGATGATATAGTTAACAATTGTAGCGTCTAATATTTGAATTGGTTGGTTTTTAATTGCCTTCGCTAAAATGTTGCTAACTTGACCAGGGGTATTATTTCGGCTTGCATTTTGTATATTATTGCCATAAAGTCACATAAACTAGTATACCAAGAGAAGAGGATAGAGTCTAGAGAGGTTCTATTAGGGGGCATAGCACGTTTCGGTAGCTCCCAGGAAATTCTTAGACCGTCAACCCTATCTCACAATAGTTTAAAAATGTAGTACAAAACATCACTAACTCGTTGTTGTTGTGTGTGTTGTACCGCGCGGCGAGCGAGCGCATGATGTCAGAGTAGTTGCGCGGCGGGTGCGCAGGCGCAGGCTGTGCGGGTGCGTGCGGGCTGCCGCGCTCCGGGGGCGTGCCCGGGTACGAGGACGTGGACGGGGTCACGCTGCGGGACCTGGGGTCATTGAAGATGGTTTGAAAAGGTCTGAAAGATCTTCTTGATTTAAGTAGGGTTAGAATACGTATTCTAGATTGAATTAGAAGGTTTAAATTGATGATAACGTAAAAGTTAGTTCTTGATAAGAGAAAAATAACTAAAATGAATTTTAAGATAGGTCAATCGCAGCAATAGAAAATAATCACATAGTCTATCATTATAATAGGGAGCAATGGCCACTAAGTATACCTGGAAGCGTTGGAGTCATGCGGACTAAGCCGCTCACTCTTGACGTGCGCGTGCGCTTGCGGCGCAGGGGTCGGCGTCGGCGGCGGTGCGTGCGCGGGCGACGCCGCATCGCGCGCGCACCGCCGCGCGCCTCCACCCCCGCCGCCGCCGCCTTCACCTGGAGGACAAAAAAAACACAATGTTAGTATAATTGATAAGGTCTTCAGAATATCGAGGCAGTCTATTTCTTATTCAAAATATAATTTCAATGCCTTGAAAATATTCGTTAGCACATAGCATTCAAAAAATTTTTTATTCTATAAATAGTTAATTTTTCCTATCGAGTAAATGGTAAATTAACATGCAAATTGATGTCTTGACTTGACTTAACTAGAAAACAAAACACTGACCGATATAAAATGAGTTCTGATTTTCGCCATACCAAACCGGGATTATAATATCAAGTCAACTAAGATGAATGTTGACACTCTTGCGGTTTGTGCATTATGTACCCACAAACCGTAGACACGTAAGTATAATCGTAAGTTTATATCTGTCTGAGCGCAAATGACATTAATTATGTGTCAAAAGTTGATTAAACAGTGACAGAAAATTACATTGTCTTCAGCAGCATCAATGTAGAACTGCCAACAACTGACGTTGGAATGAACCTCATTAATATTGATAAGTGTCGATCCTCTCACGTACAATTCATTCATTCAGTCATTCAATCAGCCTCATTACTTAGTCATCGCAATCGACAAGTTGTTTAACTTATAGTAACTTAACTGCTTATTAAGCTACAAGTTATTTAATATATTTCGGTTTTCAGCAGTTGCCCGGCTACCGCAAAAACGTTGGAGCGAAATTGACAAGCGTTAAAAAAGTTAACCTCACGGACAATTAGTACTGGGAACAGTTGTGTGACTGGTGTGTTAGGAGAATCCGGTTGGTGGCAGTGTCCGACACTTAGAACGAATAAAAAAAAACCATGCGTGAACCTGGTTAGCTAATAATTTGTGTTCCATACGCTATTTTGCTGGACTATGATTGGCTAGACTCTAGAAGGAGAGAAGTGTTTCGGCAATGAACTTTACTTCTGTCTAAGTTCGTACTGAAATTCGTGTAAGTACCTGCCTGAAGTCAATTTAAAACAGAAGCTTAACACGATATGTAAACGGAATAAATGTATCAAAAATTATTTTGACATAATTATTAATAACATTTACTAGAGACAACTAAATCTTTACATCGAAGTGTTCAGACTTTTTCTACCTGCCTCTCAAATATAAAGTAGTTGATAAAAGTGATAATATATGTCCTCGACGCATAACCTTAAGGGCAGAGCAACAATCTCGAACTCACTCGGCCACAGCACGGATCTCCGAGAGATGTCAAAAGCTCAGGCCGCGGCATCTCGAGACCCAGATAGAATCGCGCGGCCCGTTTGATCGTGGACCGGAGTGCGCAAAACTCGGATACTTTGCACCGATCTCCGCGATCTAAGGAATTAATGAGCACTCGAGGTGTGAAGTGTCACCGGCGATACCAAAAGAAATGCGTTGCGCAGCTTTTCCAAATTCCTTTGTGATTTAATCAAATAGGTACGTCACATTTATTTTGAGGCGGGATAATGTTGGCGGAATTGGGATTAGTTTCTTTTTACTTAATGGCATTGTAGAAAGCATTACACTCATGTTTCTTGGAATAGTACTGTTTATTACTATCATAGATACGAGTAGGTAATACGAATATATCTTGTTTATATATCTACTTGTATATGAAGAACATAGATCTTGTGCTTGTTTAATACCTTAGTCGTCGTTAGTCAAAATCTACGTTTGACGAACTTGAATTGCAGACGTAATTTGATGCTACTTGACAAAATAATAAGAACGAATTGAATATAATTACCAACCAGCTTTTATTATAAACAAACAAAACTTTTTCTCTTAAATTACACTACCGTACATAATTCAAAATGTCGCTGTAATTATGCAAGCTTGTCACATCCAGTGGAGGCCGATAAATCACAAATGATTCATAGTGTGAACAGCCTGTAGTTGTCACAGCAAAATAAGTGTAATTAATAACACCTTTTAGGCGAAACAATTTCACTCTTGCTGCGTACCATAATATTTTTAACAGGTGTTTGTTGATAGCAATTATGATAATGTTAATGTCATTATTAATGTACGTAAACACGGGGATTTGCATGTCATTTGTGCGGACAAAGTTTGACCTGACATTTTTGTGGCTTATAGAAAGTGACATATGCACTGTGCAAGCTTTATGTGAGAAAGGTGGAGTTTAATGTGTTACTGAGATATTTAACAGTTAATTTATACTTGTTGGTTTAGGATTTATAAATATATGTTTAAATCATAAATAAATAATGTGTCATAGTTAAAAATATATCCCGTAAAGATGTTCGACTCTGTTGTTAAACATATTGATGTTTTTGAATTGTATTGATACAGAAAAATATACATAATCTATGTAATTTGAGAGGAAGACATTCTCAATAAATATAACTGACTTCTTATTAAGTAATAGTTATATGACATTATAAAGTAGACTATTGTCGGCTTCCATATAATAACACGAGCTCCTATTGATCGGGCACAACGCGTTACCATAACGTGTAATATTATGAGAAAATTATAATAAATTGACGTGTTTGTATGAAAAGAGACTCGAGTAGGCGGCGGCCATTTTGTTGTAGAATGATATACGCAAGGGTAATGATAACATAATATTTATAAAGAGATTATAGACCACATACGTTGAAGAATGGACATTAGAATATATGGTGAAGTCCGGTTCATATTTTCCAAATTTTGTACCCGGCTTGTCGAGGTGGGAGTTCCGTGGGTTAAATATATGGTCCAAAAAGTTGATCTACATAAATATGTTGTTTTAATACAACTGATATGTGGTCATTTATCAGGTTTTCTGATCTGATAAAGGTTGAAGTTGTCGGTGATGCAGATGTTACCTGTGGGGCCCACGTCGGAGATATTGTGTCCGTGCGACAAAGAATAGGCCACCCTGTCTACGCCCGTGGGTGTCTTTCATGGCGTCTATTGAACGTCAAGCTAACTGACGACTACTCAAGCGATAATTGAAACATACAGCGTGTTCTAATCTCTTTGTCAAACGCCGTAATAATAATTTAAAACTGTTAATTCTACTAATTAGTGTACCATGTTTGGAAGCAAACACATCCGGTACCAAAACGATCTAAACTTACAAACTAAAGACTCCCATATGCCGAAACTCTCTAAATTTTCTCAATCACAAATGCAAATACAGCATACTTATGTATTTATAAAAATAATGTTGAAATTTAGCAGGAAGCGATCGGTATTTACGATGGCGACCAATGAACGGTGGCTTCCGGCGCCAAAGCGAGGTTCCATAATGAGAGGATATATCCCGTTAGAGTCGAGCATGTGTGGCCGGTCAGCTGGCCCCTGCGCGTGTCAACTGATTAACCAAATACTTAGCATGTGAATATGAGAATGTTGTTTGAGTATGGTAGGCTTCAAGAGCTGTTCGAGTTATTACGCAAGAGTCAAGGGTTTTAAAAATGCATTATAAAGTTATATAACCTTTTTCATGTCAACTATTTTTCAGGCAAAAAGAATAATAAAGGAAACAAGAGACAAATACAAATTCAATCATTCTTAATTTGTCCTATTATGTCCAGCTATCTAATATAGAAAGAAGTATAGTTGTAATATATTTTTAATTAGCTTGTTACTCTCAAAATTTCAGGCTTTTTTTTTAGGTAGGTTTATAAAGAAATAATGAATATTATTCTATATTTTTTATACTTAACAATATAGGCAGTCTATCTTTCCAAAACATATTACATTACTACAATCAATTGTATATGAGTTATTCTTATCTAATTCAGTAGAACTGATTCAATAATAGACCAATCAACCTTATGAATTCTATTACCAGAGTAGAATGCCTTTAACAATTGACTAGTTTTACTAGTTAACCATTAACCATGGAACAAGGTTTAATTAACCTTTGGTTCAGTATAACCGTTGGTAATGCACCGTGTAACATCGACATTGTTACCGGTGAGCGTTTGACTTGACACCTTCGAAGATTGTGTGGTCCAAGCGACAGAGTGCAGCGATAAGTAAATATTGAAAGACAGAAATGTATTTATTTGGACACAACTTAGAAGCAAATATTTAAAAATATATTAGATACGTTTGAGGTTAAAAGATAAAAAAAGATAATGAGAATCATAACATACATAACATCACGCCTGTTTTCTTCGAAGGGGTAGGCAGAGTTTCATTTATCGTACACTCACATTTCGCCAGTTATGTTTCTTAGGTCAAAATGTAATATTAGGGGGCGAGCCTATTGCCATCAACCGGGCACAAATCCAGACATGTGCTGTTACGAAAAATAACCTAATAGAAAAACCTAGTAACACTTTGCCCGACCCGGGATTCGAACCCAGGACCATTAGCTCAGCAGTCGCGCATTAGCTCAGTAGTCGCGCTTAGCAACCACTAGACCAACGAGGCAGTAAATAATGGTGATAATTATAAATATGGTATTTAATGTTAATTACATTTCTCATTAATAACAATAGAATCATTTATTTGATTGCGGTCCGCTGCTGTTTTACGGCAAGCCGCGTAGGGTCAGCAGTGTCGTCAAACAAGGTACCGTTGGCAGCGCACCTGACACAAATGTCGGCACGTCCACCAAACAGACTGCTTAAGTGATCGGTACCGTTCACAAATATATACTCGGTACTGCGCTCATCACTGCGGGCTTTTTAAACCTTGGATGCGGTATTTGAGGGTTGATTTGGGGGTGATTAGACGATTATGTATTTACGCTTGAACGATTGGACTGAAAAAATTGAACGAAACTGTTGAATTTGTTCAATATTGGTAAACAATTTGGATCTTGGATTTTTCAAATCTGCTGCGTTTTATTTAAGACACTACACGCTCAAAACACAAGCTTTTAATTACACCTATTCACAATGAACAGTGTTACTCAAACATAATATAAATCAATTTAAAAGAAAACAATCAAAATTCAATATTACAACCAATTCTAAAAGACGTATAGATCTATCAATACAAGAAACTAATAACTTCATCGGCACCCACTCGACTAATTGATTGCCTCAACAACGAGGCACCAAGTGCCTCCTCCAATCCTTCGTAGTTCGTTGAAGATGTTTTACGTTGATCAAACAAAGATCGGCATCCACAATGGATGTTGACAGAGATGGTATTGGTCGAGAGGCTGTGAGCGGTGAACCGAGACTGCTTCGAGGAAATGAAGAGCTTAAGAGAATGACAAACTAACGGATGAGTTTGTGTTGATGTTTCTGTTGGGGGCTGTTGACTCGATCGTTTAGAATATATTGGTGGCTCAAGACACTCATAATCAGTTGGTACATACAGGGAATTGTAATACTGATTTATTAGTTTACGTACAGAGGTTGTGAAGTATACGGTTAGAATTTGTTCTGGAAGATAACGTGTTCAAATCTGCGCAAGTATTTATAAGACATTTTGGTTTTCTACCTCTCAAAACATTATTTATTTTCCCTATTTTGACGTAAACTGCCTTGAGTAAGAATCTACACAATATAACATATCTGCCTAACCTTTCAGGTATCACAGACGTAAGGCGTAAAAAATTACTAAAACTGATTAGGATACCGTGTCAAAAATTAATTTATTTATAAATCTCTAGATAATTTATGTAAATAGGACGAGTTTGACTAAGGGTCAACCCTGCAGATGCTATCCGCTGCTTGTGTGGCGCGACCTGACCGTGGCCGCCCATAAATTAGGGTTGACACATTCACTACCTATCATTGATGGGACTTCATTATACTTGCTTAGAGTAACTAACTCTAGAACTTTTTTCTTCATTTTTTATTCTATTATAAATGCTAGAATGATGTTAAAATTTAAATTAATGTAAACCCTATAAATCAATATTAAAAAACGATCTTGTATTACATGTTAAGTATTAATATTTGTGGATTAACGAAAAATTACATGAAAATAAAAAATCTTCGCAGATTTACCGATATAACGATGATTGATTGCGATAGATTGCTTTTTAGCAATCATTAATAACACGAATACTTTAAAGTAATTCCCAGATATGCAGATAATATACAACTTAATCGCTTAATAATCAAATGATATACTATGATTTATTTCCATTAAATTCTTTTACACACATTTTATGTATCACCAGGATTAGTCTAGAGAAAATCGTGTACATTCGATGAAAGCTAGACTTAGCCTAAATAACTTAATGACACTTAATTAATAAAATGTGGATTATATTATCACTATGTTATTATTGTTACATAAGATTATTTATTTTTCCAATAAATCATTGCTTAGGTAGTTGTTTTTTGTTCACGCTATAGATTTTAATAATGATTATCATATTAAATCCTCGGTGTACGCCTTCTTTCTTTTCAGCCCTATATCTCTGTTCCGAGGTTCTCTTGCCAAGATATTCAAGCAATTTTGTCTAATATTTTTTTATTACTGGTAAACCTACTTAATATAAACTCCTTTTTAGTGTGTATTCTAAATAACTTTTTTCGTTCTAAACACGATTGCGTAATCAATTATCACACTCTAACACATTTTTTGTTTGATGACCACTCCACACATTCTCCTCGTCTCGCCTCACCTGTTGTTTGCCCAGCCGAGGGGGTCCGCCGTTCGGTGTCCAAACACCGTTGTTTGCCAATCACCCACCTGCGTGTAGCCGCAGAGGCGGCCTTGTAGGCAACACGATGTAGGTTAAAGAAAATGTTGGAAGAATTTTCTTAAAGTGCTTACCCATGCGTTTCTAAATAACTGCACGTGCTAATTACGAAATATAGCAGTGATAGCCGAGTGGTGTGACCGTTGGACTGCCAAGTCAAAGGTCGCAGGTTCAAACCCCGGCACGCACCAATGTCTTTTCGAATTTATGTGCGTACTATAAGTTAGTTATCAGTTGCTCAAAACGGTGAAGTAAAACATCGTGAGGAATTTGGCACACCTGAGAGATTTTTCAACAGTGTGTAAAGGCCTACAGGCGGTTTAAACTTTGACACCAGGTTGTTCATCAACCATAAGACATAAGAATAATTCCGAAATTGTATGTTTGTTACATTAGGTACATACGTTACGAAAGGTTAGTAGGTACATTTTTGCCTACCCCTGTGATAAATATAGGCGTGATAATATTCAAAGATAAAACAGTGTATTTTCAGAATAAGGTTAGTGAGCTAATATGGCCGAATTACTAAACATTTCTTGCAAGCCAGTATATAGACAGCTACAAAATTGATAGATTTAGAAAATAGGTTGGATCTTTTACTATCATATGAAAATAAGCTGTACAAGAAGAATTATTTCTAGCTTAGTATAGTAAAATTACCATCAAGTAGCACAAGCAGGGTTGACTGCACCATACGATTAATTGAGTTGCATAATCCATGAAGGCTTTTTTAATGCACACAAAACAGATACATATAAATCCTATGGTTAAGAAAGGAACTGTTAGATATTATGTACTATTGCTTGTTGTTAAAATGTACTAAGTTTGGTACACTGTACGGTACAGTATACAAAGTGCAGTGTTATTGTTTGCCGGACTGCCGGCAACGCAGGCGGCAGGTTGCGTCCTTGTGATTCAAGGAACCGAGCGCTTTGTTAGGGTTTTATTTTGTTCCGAGTACGTGGTTCAATTGATACTCTATGTGCGTGAATTGATGTTATATTGTGTGCATGGTTTACGCCTATTTTAGAGGGGATAGGCAGAGTTGTTGCTGCTGATATGCACCCAAATTTTGTCGGGTGTTTTCTTTGGAAAAAAAAGGCTTATTTCACTCTAGATTTATGCTATTTATTTTGGCAATATATACACAGACATATCTAATTTCATTAAATAAAAATGCAAAGAAAAAAATGCTTGAATGATAATATAATAAATAATAATATATGAGTTAGATACTGAATTGGTTAAGCATTAAGTGCCCATATCACCAACCAAACAGATTTGACACTTATTTTTCAAAGGCTCCAAAATACAAAGTGCATCACATTATGCCACCCCGAGAGCAGAGCACAAACTAATGTAACACACTTACACAAACATTGACTCTCTACGTCACCTGCTTAACGCTAAACTGTTAGCGTCGTTAAGATTCCTCGGCCGAAGCCTCCGACGGCCCTCGTTCAATAGTGATGTGGTTAGTCGATTATCTAAACGGTCATCGACTACTGATAGTCGAGTTTAGCTTTACGATTTAGTTTTTCTAAGAATCGATTTAATTTCTCTTGACTGCCTCGTTAGTCTAGTGGTTGTAGCGTGAATACTGGGCTTTAGTTTTAGATTCGATTTCCGGGTAGAACAGATGATTATTGTCGTTTTTTGTTTAGCTAATTCTACGTAGTAGCATAGTTTGGATTTGTAGTAAATTAATGGCCTGCCTCCTATTACGTGGGATCTCTAATATAACTGACAAAATTCAGATATATCGACTATACAGCGAAGCCTACCCCTCAGTCTATTAACGGTTACGAAGAAGAAGTTTTGACGTCATAATTCCAACGAAATTCTGATCACGTTGTTTTATTTGATCTCACATAACTGTGTCGACTAATAGACAAACATACGTGGTACATCACTAGGCCCTTTAATAAGGAGTGCCCTTGACGTGTGGCCAAACGTTTGTGGCCAAAGGAAAACATGCGTGAGTTTGGAGGGCCAACCTCTCGACCGGACGAGAGAGCACCTGTGTGGCAGCGTAAGGGTTTAACGTTGTTTTCCTTTAGAAAACAAGTCGAGTTTTAGACTTAGACAAATATTTTGGAGATAAACGGTGTAAGGAAGGAGATAAGGTTAAATAATAGTGATCTTATGTTTGTTATTGAAAATAGTTTGTATAGAAAATTTTAATTTCATATTTAAGGAATCCTACCTAAGCTTGAAGGTACAATAATTACGCTTCAGGATGGAAATTTTTTATCAGTTGTTCTCATGATTCCATAGATGGTATTACTTATTACTAGTAGGTGCTCTTTGGCAACAGTATTCACAATTCTTCGAACATTCTTAAAAAGTTTATTAATCAACTATCATCACACGACACCGCACATAAACTTGAGTACGTCCGAGTAATAGACTGACATTCCAGCCATCTGGCCCATTGTCGGGAAATATCTAATGGAAAATGTGAAAGAGAATGCGCCGGGAAATGATTTTCCGTAATGTACACTCAAGCACACAAAGGTACGGTAAGTTACCATCGACAATAAAGGCAGGTACAGTCGTATCAAACTGCGATAAACTTTTAACAGCAAAAAGAAGTTTGAATAGCAAGTTAAAATTCCACTCGGGTCTCGGTTTTCTAAAGGCGGGGTCGTTCTGAATCCGCAATTAACCCGTATTTGCATTCGAACTGGCGACCCGGGCGTATGCCGTGCGCCTGCGCAGTTGAGCGTACGGCGAACGTTTAAAATTCGAAAATTTGGGAGTACCGTCGGCTTCTGTCTTATTGTTTTTTCACATGACTTTTTAGGCCTTAGGATGTCTGGTTGCGCTTTGAATCCTAATATGGATTTTTCTGTTTGGGTAATACAAGCAAAGGAAATTATTCTTTTACCGCCAAAGAATCGTTTTAGATAAAGACTTGTAATTCTTAGATGTCAATACTATTGAAAGGTATTTTATCGAAATGATTGTTAGCATTTGGTCGATGATTGACGCAGACTCAATGCAAATATTAGCATGCACTGTATTTATTTTGAGTTTGTGCATGTGCAAGTAATATTTGTTCAAGACACGGACACGGGAGGTGACAGGTGTAGGATATTGTTTTTAAAATTAAGATAAAATGCACCAAACGCTGTCTTGATTTGACTGAGACATTTTTATTAACTTAGAATTTAAATTACTTATACTATCATCGTTTATACATTAGAGAAGACGTTATGTAATTTGGCTCTTAAACATAGGAGGGGAACTATTTAGCTATTTTATCCAAAAATCAATTCTAGTGCAAATTTTTAGCTAAATCGGTTCAGCAGTTACATAACATCCAACATGATATACACCAAACGTGCAAACACGAAACTCTCTATTTACATTTACGATATAATTAGGAGGCTTATCCTACTTCCTTTAATATTAATTAACTTTAAAAAACCGCTGTGGGAACTACAAGGTCAAACGTACAAGTATATGATTATTATTAAAACGCTCGATCGGGTAATAAACCTGTTACCTACCATTTACTTAGAGCATTCAAAAAGTCATCTCAACACGAGCGTAGTTTGTTTAAACAAATAAATGTAAATATAAGACATAAAAACGTTGGACACGATAAGGCATTAAACTTAATGCCATTACCGATTTACATTAAAAAAAAAACAGTTATGTCACAGGGATCATCCACGAACATTGGACGCAGTGGGTATTTTTTCTTTTTAAATTCATTTTTGTGTTTAAATTGCACTTTTATTGTAGCTCGATATATGTGATGTGGCCAGTACGGTTCTGGATGAAAATTGCTAGTGTGGGGCAACGTTGTTAAAAAAAATGTATAAATGCAACATATTTTTAAAAGAGTAATGGAGTCTCTTGCCGGTTCTTCATAGAAACGACATTTTGAAACCAAGCAACTAGATTTGACGTTTTGTACGTGCTCTTTTGTAGCCTTTATGAAATAAAAATATTAAGACTATGTACATACGTCAGAATATACGAAGCCTTAATATCGAATTAATTAGGTCTGTAAGGATATTGTTGGTACTAAATAAACAAACAAACCAACACCCGATTCATATACATATGCTACAAATTTCACAGTCGTATACATTTCAAACTCGCAAGTTTCATTAATATCATGTTGACTGCAGCCGACTCGTTTACAACAGTTTGACGTTTCGCGTTAAAATGTCAGAGGTTGGCAACCTTCGACCGGCTGTGAATCAACAGGCGTCGAACCCGCGTCTCACGACCTGCGTGACCTTGAACCTGACCTTGACACTCGCATGACGATTCACTGTAAATATTGCGAGTGTGTGGTTGAAGTGTATTGGAGAAATTTGTATGTTTACATACATACATAACATCACGCCCGTATTCCCCGAAGGGGTAGGCAGAGGTGCACATACATATAGGTTTATTTATATTTGTAATTTGTTTAGTGCTAGCTGTAGTTATTGGTTACTGAAATGGATTGTAAGTAAAGAAGTATTAAGTTATATGAATGAAGTTTTTAATAACATCTTTAACATTAATGGGAGGCTACTTCTACCAAGCTGACAGAGAATGAAAATATTATATAGAAGTTTACACTATCGGCGGGCTATTTTTATATAAAACTAGCTGATGCCCGCGACTTCGTCCGCGTGGATTTCGGATAATGTATATAGATTTTTTGCCCCAGAACGCATCTCAGGCGTCCTCGGAAGACCCTACCAAAGTTTTATCCTATTCTGACCAATGGTTCAAGAGCGCTTAGAAGACAAACGTACAAACATTCATTTTTATTTATATACATAGACAGAAGAAGATACATATATTCGTTGTTTCTATTATTATACATATGTATAGTGTTTACTATACTACAGCACAGATAGCCGAGCGGTATAACCGTTGGACAGCCAAGTCAAAGGTCGCAAGTTCAAACCCCGGCACGCACCAATGTCTTAGAAATCATGTGCGTATTATAAATTAGTTACCAGTTGCTAGAAACGGTGAACAAAAACTCCGTGAGGAAACCGGCACACCTGAGAGATTATTCAACGGTATGTAAAGTCATGTCAGAGGCCTACAGGCGGTTTAAACTCTGACACCAGGTTGTTCATCAACCATACGATAAGGAGATAAAAATACAGTTATTTCTAAACACAAACAAAGTTTAAGTTACACATTACCTGAGCACTGGCAATTGCACTTACATTGTATATGGATGTTCCGTTAAGCGGTTACGTAGATAATGTCAGAGGTGCTGAACCTTTGGCCCGAATGAATCAGCGCTCATCTCACGACCCCTGCCCTTGACCCCAACCTTGACTGACGACGTACATTTTTACGTTTTTAACGATTTGAATACAGATTGTCGAGTTGTTTTCATACTGTTTTAGATAGACTTGAGATTATTTAAGTATTTTATTGTACTGTTTTTATATTGTATTCATGTGTTTATTTGGAAAATGGCTGTGTAGTTTACGACTCAAACGGAGCCCTTGTTCAACGCCATTTTAGTCTAAGGTACCAGAACCGGCAATCAGGCATTTTTATGCTAACTTTGACATCACATTAAATCACGTCTTAGGAGTAATAAATATGAATATGCACCTAATATTAGCCTATAATTGCCTCACTGCTGGAAAGGGCCTTCGTTCACACGGGTTGGCGATTGATTTAGAAATAACTCATTTAACAAACAGATAGAAAGAAAACGCATTTAAACATTGTTTTGTTCTGTGTTCTAGCATTACGTTTACACAAATATCTTAAGTGGTAGATCGTATATAACAACTCTATATACAGAATCGTGTGTGCAGTTAATTACAGCACTTTTTTATACATACAATACAAACCCGATGTTCAAACGTTTGCCAGTTAATACTAATAGAAAAACCCATCTAAAAAGCAATGCAAATCAATTGATTATTCAACTAATTGGCAGGTAACTCTACAGAGATGCAATGACTAATAAAATATAAACAAAATGGAAGACGCGTCATTTGCGCATCTTTATATTGTGACCTTTTGTCCTTAGAGTGACCTTAACCTTGAGTAATGAGAAGCTTATTTATGAGCATTTAAATTACCTAAATAATTTTGTGGGCAACATTGTATGTGTGGCATGTGACACACATTTTACTGTGTGTCAGAATAAATGAATATATTTACCGTTTATTGTCCTTCCTATATGCTTTAAAGGGATCTTTTACGTGTAAATATTTAACCAGCTTCAAAAAGGGAGGTTCTCAAATCTATCTGTTTTGCGTAGTTCAAGAGTTATCGTCGACAATAGTAAAGATCACTATTTTTTATATAATATATATTTTGTAGGAGATTGTCCCGTGTAAATAAACCTTAATCAGATTAACGGGCTCAAACATAAAATCAATATATAGAATCTTGCCTTCAAAACTTATACTATACTTCCCTAAAAGTAACTATTTATATAATATGGAATATATTTTTTAAACCCATATAAACTAAGGTTCAAATTGCAGTTTCAGGTAAGTGGTTACGGAACATAATCGGCAACACACTTTATCGACACTTCTCATTAACGTCATGTTTTATTTCATCGGCTATTAATAAAAACGCATCGAGTTTTATTACTTGAGGATGACAACACTGGCTGTCAGTCTCGACAAATGCGGTGTTACCCACTTTGTATCGCCATTAAAATTGTTTTAAAAATATAACGAACGTGGAAAGCTTTCTTACTAAAATGTTTTTACGAAGGAAACACTTGGTAGGAATGTTAGATATTAGAACTGGTTTTGTTGGCGAAGATCTTTTTAGTATGATTAATTGGACTATAAAAGGAATTTATTAACTTAATGTATGAAAATCATATGTGATATTTTTCGAGGGAAAAATTAGGAATATAATTCCTTTCTGACGTCGGAAAAGTCAGTTGTAAATGGCGAACCTCATATGAGCCCATATAATGCAATAGACTCGTTATCTATAATATATATACATAGTTTTTGTAATATATACTATATTGTTTAGTGGGTGTTATTGGCCTGCAGCCCTTCTAACTAACAAATAAATAAATACTAGGATAGCCGACCGGTACGACCGTCGGACTGCCAAGTCAAAGGTCGCAACTACAAACTCTGGTACGCACCAATGTCTTTACGAATTCACGTGCGTACTATAAATTACATATCAGTTACTAAAAACGGTGAAAAAAAAACATGAAAAACCGGCACACGTGAGAGAGTTTTCAATGGTGTGTCAAGTGTTGGAGTCCTACAGGCGGCTTAAACTCTGACACCACGTTGTTAGACGACCATACAATAAGAGGATCATACGGTGAAGTATGGGTGTCTATAGACTCCTGCCAAACGCCTATATCTACTCACTACTATGTTCATTTGTCTCGTTAACTGTGAAAGTAATACACTGACTTGCTATATAAAATGTATTCAAACATCACGCTAGAAGTTTTTATGCTAGGCTCGTCTATTGCCTATGACACGTACAACTACCAAACAATTCGAATCGTAGTTTTAATATGAATATATATTATACACAATTATACACTCTTACGCAGCATGACTCATTTCCTAAAAGGCGTTTTACGATTCAATCTGGTACTCCACAAAGGATCTATGCGCTATTGTTCAACTCATGCGCACTTATCCCAAACTATGGCCGTTTCGCCCGTATTGTCGCGATTTCCTGCCGATTTTGAAGAAATAACAATTCAGGTAAAGTCAGGTAGGTACGGTTCTTTTGAGTACAGGTACTGGGTTCTTGGAAATTGGAAAAAAATGGGTAATTCCAGTGTCATTTATGTCAATAGTTTAAGGTTTAAAATTGTGGGAAGTGTACCTTGTGGCAAGGGGTCGAGCTCGAAATGTAATGGTTTTACTTATAATAAGGTGAAGAAACTAACGTAAATAAAAAGGCGAACGGTAATTCGAATATAAGTGAGTTATTTGCGTCGTATGTATGTTGTATAGGCTATGTAATGAGTTGTCCAAACTGCATCTAACTCGCAGGAGGACGACATTGCGTGTCTTTAAGGCAATCTCAGTGTGAGTAATGTTAAGTAGCTGGTGTGTGCATGCCTTAAGGACAAAATGGTTACATTCAGATTTTATTTGTGCTTTTTTTTTTGTATTTACATTTAAAAGATATGAAATATTACATTACTTTATAAAGACGAAAGTTTGTTAGAGTATTTGTTACTTCTCGCACTCTTCACGCTCAAACGGCTGGACAAAGTTTGAGAAAATTTGGTATGGAGGTAGCTGCCACTGCATACCAAACAATAGAAATGTCAATAGAGTTGATAATTGTATAAACTAAACTACTTAAGATACAAGCGAAATTGACTGAACAAGATGATCCATTTAAAATATTTTTGTCACTACAATACTTGAAGCTACATCGCGACCCAACATTCTTCATCCCAAAGTTGCAACAATAACCTTTGTCCCATCCATCAGTTGCTTCTGACAACTGACATGACTTGCCAACCCGGTACCAATCGGACAATTTGCCATGCATTGTCGAACCGAATTCGTCCATAGTAGGTAAGTGGATGGAGGCAAATTTGTTTATTAAAAGACGGAGATTAGAAAAAAGGGCAAGTGAGGAGTACCCACAACCGAAGAGCGTGTATGAGGAATGTGATGCGTGTGAATGAAGCAAAAGAAGTATGCCAGGATCGTAGCACACGGAAATCCGTGGTCTCTGCCTACCCCTCAGGGAAACAGGTGTGGCTTTATGTATGTATGTATGTAAAAGACGGAGGTAAAGTAAGATCGTATCGTATCGTCAAATGGCAATAGAATATTATAATAGACTAGCCATGTTACAAGAT
Source organism: Abrostola triplasia (assembly GCA_946251915.1). Lineage (NCBI taxonomy): Eukaryota > Metazoa > Arthropoda > Insecta > Lepidoptera > Noctuidae > Abrostola > Abrostola triplasia. The sequence goes on along the minus strand of OX276432.1, from coordinate 3,435,218 downwards.
ACTTAAAATAAGCTAGGAGTGTTTGTGTGTACGGACTGGATAATGAAGAACACCTGCACTTATGTCTTTGCAGACTACAGGCTTGATTATACGTATATACACAAACGCTGTGCTTCAGAAGGCACGTTAGGCCGTTGATCCTGCGCCTGATCTCTCTCCGGTCATGTCTACTATCCCATCGGACTATGAGAGAGGGAAAAGGGAGTGCACCTGTGTTTATGCACTATAATATCTCCTGCGTAGTTGACTAGTCTCAGATCAGAAAGGCTGTTGTTACCAAAATTCGGTCAGGAGAACATTATACATATATAAACATACGCAATTCTCACAAATTAGTTACACATAAGTTCAACGTGGTAGGTCCAGGCAGGGCAGGCTTGGGCAGTTTTGGGCAGGCTTGGGTAGGTCTGGGCAGGAAATCGAAATCCCGCAAACAATTGAGTCCATTGTTTAGCAAACCCTTGAACTAATCTCATGGTCCTTTATACCTGTACATTTCTTTGTCCCTAATTGGTCTGGTCAAAAGGACCCTTTGTACCGCAGGATAAGGGTTGACCATAAGGGATTTAGTTCGCGTTTACCTGTTTGTTGGGTAGAAAGTTTGGAGATTATTGGGTGATGTAATGTTGTTGAAAAGATACATGTGTTTTACACGTGTATTTTGAAGGCAATAGTCAAAAAAATGCTTAAAGTCACGCTTGTATTCTAGAGAGGAAGAGGGGAGGCAGTAAACACGGATTTCTATTTCGAGAATCCTGGCATACTTGTATCAATGAAATAAGTAAGTAATCACACTAATATTATAAAGGTTTGTGAGTGTGTTTGTTACCTCTTCACGCTCAAACGGCTGGAACGATTGTGATAAAATTTTGTTTGGAGGTAGCTGACACCCTGGATTAACACATAGGTTACTTTTTTCCCGAAAAATAGCAGCGGGTAACACAGCGGGGCGCAGCTAGTATTACGATCCATCTCAATAATTAAATTAATTTAAATGGTTTTGCTAGACAACAATATAGGTACATTAAGCAAGCACTCCTTGTATTTACTAACTTAAATTTTGCAATTATGATGAATTCAATTTTAGATTTTACCAAAATCAATCTTATTGTTTACGGAAATTAGGTATATTTTAATAAATCATCTGTTGAGCAAGCCTTAAATACTTTAGCTGTAATAATAATTAAATAGATAATGAATTGTAGCAAGTATTGTTGTTGTAGCGTCTTGAGCAGAAACTCCGTCGGCGGCGTCGGCAAAACATCGCTCGAACAGAAGACATCAACGCGCAAACATTAAGAGGTGCGACAGTAATATAAAATTATTACGCTATTATTATGGTTTTGTTGTTTATTTATTATTAAATACACTTTTAAAATGAACTATAATGTATCGTTTGTTATATGTTAGCTAATTGTTTACTAAATAATACTAAAAATGCTACTAGTACTTTTTGTCAGTGATAAAATGAATATAGAATGTAAACGTTAACTTATATAAAGAATCCTTTTGTATTTTGTTTATAATAACCGTGATTGTAAAAAGCTGTAATACCTTTTGGATAGTGACGAAAGTGAATTAGATGAATAGATAACTTTAGTGTGGCAAAAATATCCACTATTATTATAAACTAATTAAAAATATTATTGACGAATACCAAATTTTTGTTCTGTATTGTCATAATAATATAGAGCTAGTACTTACGGTCATCTAATTCCTCCTCATAGTCTGAGAAGCACCTGTCTTCCTTCAGCGGCTGGTTGTCAGGCTGTTGGTAGAACCTCTCCGATTTTATGTACATTTTCAGGTACATTACAATTGATCACAACGTTCACACATAAGAATATCAAACAAAATCCAATCTAATGTCAAACAAAGTTTAAAAACAGAACCACAAAACAAAAAATTCCCACTTTCAAACGCTATCACTTCAAATTCAAAAACAGAACGTCAATAAAAGCTTGTAAAATTCACTGGCCAGTGACATCACAGGTCAAACTGTCCAAAAAGTTTCAACGAAAAAGTTTGTATCACAAAGTCCACACACGAAAAAATCACTACACTTAAACCACGCACAGTTGAACACACAGCCCTAGGTTAGTTGGGGTAGTCGGGAATCTGTTTGTTGTGGGACCGGTACGCGCGTCCGTGGCAAGGTGTGCGCGAACACTGGTCGACAACTCGACACGACCCGCGCCCGACTCGGACCTTTGACAAAAAAAGCACGCTACAGGTAGTGGCCGCGGCCGGTGGCGAACCACTGCAGTGCTCAACCGCTCACGTGGTGATTATTTGAGAGACTGGTGACGAACTAATTGATGTGGGAGTGCTTTTATTAGTTTATCTAGCAAATTATCGACTTAATTTTATTGTTGAGTGTGTTTGATGCTTTGAACGATTTATTTATTTTTATTTTGTTTGCGTGGGTTTTGTTTTTAGATGCAAATCACTTAAAGTTGGAAATAAAATATTTTTTGATCGATATCATATTTATAAAGTATATAATATATAGTTTTATTTTATAATAATGTTTTAAAAATATAAACAGTACTGCAGAGTGGAGTTAAATGGGAGAAGAAATAAAAAAACATTTTATGTAAAAAGTTTTAACAATATATCATATCTATATTTTTAGACTATAAGCTGTATTTTTAAAACTAATTTATGGCTAGATCATCCCATTAACGTGTCATACAAATCACAGTCTTATGACATTTAAAACCAAACTTAAATGATCCAGTTTTTGTGAGCAATACATCATACGACAGCCATTTTGTTTTATAACACAATATTAGCTCGTGATCTCTGTGGTTTGCACTTAATGTGGTAAAACCAGAACCATTTGATAACAGCTCCTCTTATTTCAAAGTTGGTTAAGGAATAATACTTCCAAAAATCAAGCTTTTAATTCCCGATGGGTTGAACAAAGGAGGAGCTTCACTGCGTTCAATAACACATAACATCAGTCTTTATAAGATCTAGTTTAAATAAAAATGCCCTACAGTGTAACATAGCGAGACGTTGTTTAGTACAGTGTAGTGCGACGTCTCGCTTCCACAGCGAAAAATGATCTGCAATGCAAGCTCATTGTAGCAGGATGATGTTTTTAAATTTAGTTAAGACTTTTGGTAACCTTAGCAACGCGGCGTTGATCACCGGACCACGATTATTAGATAAACGCCAAAACCTTCAACCGCTAATGTCTCGGCAACACTACTCTTGTGGTCAAACCCTTAGATTTTTAATGCTTAACGTTTTTGAGAAAGGGTCCGGCGTATTAAGGTTACGTACTGGATGGGTCGCGGCTTCAATTATTATTACACACACTTTCGTGAATATTATTTACAATATGCGCCGTACGTACGTATTACTAAGTATTCGGCAATACCCGACTAGTTACGAACTCGGAGCCGAACTCCTGTTCTGCCCGCGACTCTGCCGTATAACCAGCTCATGAATAGCTCCGTTCGAATTGGAAACTAGTCGGGCATTCCCGAATACACACGTAAGTAAAACCAGCGTATATTGTAAATAATACCTTCTACATGATACGTAATTATTTTGAACATTTAGATCCTTATCGAGAATGACCTAAAATCTTCATCATACTTGAAAATTAATGTTTTAATTATTAAAATATTTATTATTAAGGATGTACGTACAGTATATTGGTGAATATAATTCAGTTTTTAATTAAACTTGTCATGCCAATTAGTATGTATTAATTAATTTAAAATGTATGTAATGATATATAGATTGATGTGTCCTTTTTACACGCTTTATATTAGCTTCACTTGTATGTATGTATGTTTGTTTGTATGTTTGTAACCGACTTCTTTGGGCGCGATTTTGACCCACTTTAAACGGCTAGATTTCGTTCAAACTTTGTAGATTTATCGAGGACCGATGACAATACACTAATTTGATAAAATTATTTAATAATATAATTAATAAAAAGTATTAATTAATAAAAATAGCATAATTACAGCCCGCAACACAAACGCCCTCTGCTAAGCCGCTAGTCGCTACGGTAAAGTTCCGTGGTAGCTAAGCGTCGCGCGCGTGTCCCGACTCCAACGCCCTCTGCTAAGCCGCTAGTCGCTACGGTAAAGTTCCGTGGTAGCTAAGCGTCGCGCGCGTGTCCCGACTCCAACGCCCTCTGCTAAGCCGCTAGTCGCTACGGTAAAGTTCCGTGGTAGCTAAGCGTCGCGCGCGTGTCCCGACTCCAACGCCCTCTGCTAAGCCGCTAGTCGCTACGGTAAAGTTCCGTGGTAGCTAACCGTCGCGGGCGCCGAGACCGGCTCGCGTTAAGGTAAAGCTTCGTGGTAGCTAACCATCTTAATAAAAAATAGAAAATAAATAATAGTTTAAAAAAACTAAAAAACACGCTTTTTATCGAAAACCGAACTAAAAAATAGAAAATAAGTTTTAATCAATTTAAATTAAGAATAGTGTTAAAAATTTCAATAAATATAAATTAATAATAGTGTGAATAAAAACAAAAAATATTTTATTTAAAAAAGCGTGGGGTGCATGGTGTCAATAGTTATAAATATTTTATTGACAGATACGAGTAGAGTGATTATCACTTTGATAATATCTTAAAAAGCACCCCACGCTTTTTTTAAATAAAATATTTTTTGTTTTTATTCACACTATTATTAATTTATATTTATTGAAATTTTTAACACTATTCTTAATTTAAATTGATTAAAACTTATTTTCTATTTTTTAGTTCGGTTTTCGATAAAAAGCGTGTTTTTTATTATTGTTTGATAAAACTTAGCGATTAAAAAAATATTTATATTTTTACGTATATTTAGGGCTGCCCTCTAGTGATCTAGTCGATACAATAATTGCTTTCGTCTACAAACGTAAGCTTCTATATTGGTTTCAAATAAAGATACAATATTAGAGCAGCAAAAAATAAGTAGGTCCTTATTTTGTTAAGATATACTAATATTATAGAAACGTGACATTGTTTTCTAATCAATGACATACAAAGAAATCGAAAATAAATCTTCCAAACGCCACGGGATACAGTTCACCTGTCACATTATTATAATCACAACTATCACCAGCTGTTCTAATTGTCACCGCTAAACGTTCATCAACACCAAATTAATATCGATGATACACGTATTATAAATACTTTTTATTTTTATTAAGTCTATTATTGTCGAGAAAACGCTAAATGGCCATCATTTATTATTAAATTTGTAAATCACTTTAATAATCTATAACATAATAAGGTCGGTATTCTATTAAAATATTCACTTATAAATAATGCATAGATTTGTTGTTCTAGCTACCGTGTTACCGCCATTATGGATTTATAAATGAACACACTTAGCTTACGTTACAAAAAGTTTTTACTGAGCGGTAACTACTTTTTCAACATTTTACTGCAATTTGCTTGCGATAATTCTGGTTAAAACCGTTGGATAGTAAATATTTAATAATTCGCGATAAATTCCGTAAAAAAATATTGATTTGAATAATCAATTAATTATTTTTAGAACGTTTGCCAAAGCAGGCAAAATGAAAATAAGCAATCAAGCATCATCCTTAAAATATGTAGGTATGACGTGCTAATTAATACATTACCTAAAATCACTAACCTAGATCGTCACAAAAAATATTCGTACATGTCGCGGCGTATACTAAGTATGTCGACGGCTCTATATCGGTGGTTTATGGTAAAATCACAATAGATTAACGCGTGGGCGGCGTGACACATTCCTTCGCTTGTCAAGAAAACTTAATGTTATATCAATTTTTACCCGATTTGGCGAAAATAATGTCCGACATTCTTTAGTTTGCTGTTATTAAATCATTCTTTTTGTATATATTAATATTTTGATCTTTACATAATATTTTATTACTTAATTTTTATCATACATTTACGTTACTATAATGTCATGTTTTTAAAATGCGAATTTTTAATCTGCAATTATAGGATACGAATTGATAAGATCTTTATGACCGCATTTGTCATTTTTTTTAATTGCAATGCATACATTTTTCGAATAATTATAAATTAATTTTTATATAGTAGCGTAAATGTGAGTAATTTGTGAAAGGAATCACGTAAAGTATTTTATTTTTATTACTTTTTATTATTTATCTTTCATACCCGCACGGGACCAAAAAATTGTGTGATCCACAGATGTTTGTCTCGAGTCAGGGAGTTTGTGTTTATGAAATTTCAGTTTTATTAAATGCACCTACAGTAAAGGAGACATTCCTAGTGTGGGGCGACGTTTACTATTTAATGTTGTACCTGCATAATTAATTTTCCTTCGCAGATATTATTTTTTTATTATAACCATACAATATTGTTTTACGAATTCTAATAAGGCCGATTTACTTCAATGGTATGATATCTTGCTTCCACAGTGTAAGCTTTAAGAGTTTATGGTAAGGGGTCTGAATTTAAAATGTAAAATCGCGGCTTAGAATCAGCTGCTCTAGCTAACAATTTGGTCTATGATCTATGGGTGAATTGTGAACCCGTTAGCTGTCAGTCATTGTGATTTATGACATTTCTTGTTACCTACACCTATTATAATCTATACAGGCTTTCCTTATAGTATTCACTACCTAGGTAGCATTACATCATATCACCATTTTCCTTATAAGGTAAGATAGGGGAAGGCAAAGGATTTCACCATGGGTGTCATGAGTTGACGTTTTACCACGTTTTTATTTCAATTTATCCTCTACAAATGTTCATGTCTTATACTTAGTAGTAAAAATATGTAGTAAAAATATAGGCATTAGACGCAACTTTAATGTAATGAAATAATCAATCTTTGCTTAATTCCCGAGAAAAACCTATGCTTATTTTTAAGGGGATCACATATTATAAAGTCAGAAGTTGGTGAGTGTGTTTGTATGTTTGTTACCGCTTCACGCTCAAACTAAAACATACAATTTGGTATGGAGCGCTTCATCCCAAAAAATGTAGCGGGTAACAACGCGAGGCGCAGTTAGTGACAATATAAAACAGAAATTACCTAATTTTCATAAACATTAAGCTTACGTTCTCTATCAGTAATCTAACACATTTACTTTGGACATTATTTATAATAATACTCGAGCACAGAAGGCAAGACAACATTTTCTACAACTTAACACGACAATAGGCTCACAGTTAAGGTGGTGGCTGGCGACTGAAAGGTCGCGGGTTCAAATCTTAACCCGCTGCAACTAATATGGTAAAACTACTCTGGGGATAGTCTTATTTATACTCGTAAGGATAAAAGCCTTTACCTGCATTCCACAACATAATATAACGTAACATTACGCCTGTATTCGCCGAAGGGGTAGGCAGAGGGGTATAGTAGTTCCACCTACTTATGCTAGCCCACGTTTCACCTGTTATGTTATAGCTCCCTATGTATAGGGGGCGAACACGTACCCATTAACCAGGCACAAATCCAGACTGCTACTGAGAATTGACTAATGGACAAACCCAATGTAATTTTACCTGACTCTGGATTGGAACTCAGGGCATCATGCTCAGTAGACGCGCTTAGCGATAAATGGACCTATGAGGCGGTATTGTACCAAAAATTATTGCTGCAAAAATGCATACCTACATGTATCTTTTAATAACAAGCCTTTAATGTTGCAACGGTTTTTAAATGAACTAGCCTAAGATTCTAAAAGACATATTTGGAAATAACAAAACTTTGAGAATCTGAGGCCGATAAAAAATGAAACAGAGGTAAAAGAATTCTCGTTTGAATTCTTTCTATATACATATACATATGTACGCGCATTATATATTGGATTCCATCTTAATTAACCCGTCGGCCATCTTAGTGATCGTCATTTGTTTATGGGCTGTCAAAATATAAGGCGAGCTCTGAAGTGAACGGTTTATTTAATATAAATAATAAGCTCATTTATTTCATGAAAGTTTTAATCATTTGATGTATTTGTTCACCTATTCATGAGTATATAAAACATCAAGCCTGTATAAGCCATTAACTGGACACAAAACCAGACTTCATGCTGTCACGAAGAAAAAAGAAAGTTAGTGAGAATTACCTAATAGCGAAACCCAAGAACACTGTGCCCCGACCCGGGAATCGAACTTAGTACCTTACGCTCAGCAGTCCATAATACCTACTATTATATATGGTATTATTCAACCATAACACAAACCTATAGATACCGTGTTACTTCCTACAAAGTCCTGTCGTGTATTCCACGTACCGCCATTGTGTACACGTCGCTTGTTCAATGGCCCACCCGTCACGAGCAAGTGGACCGCATTCGGACATTTACGTCAAATTTGGCGGAGGCGTCGCATTATAGAAAGTATTTTAGATAGCTGGTATCAATACTGTGTATATTTATGAACACACGGAGGAATTCCAATAGATATTGTATGGGACTGTTGATGGAGGAACATGTGAGCATAATAGGTGAATAAAAGTGTAATGTAACCAAATCTTATGTCTATTTGCATACTTATACTTCCTACGTATTGATCTTCGAAAGATGGAGAATAAAGAAAAATAATTAACGTACAATCACGCCTGTATTTCCTAAAGCTGTAGGCAGAGGTGCACATATACTAGACCCACATTTCGCCAGTTATTGTATAGTTCCAAATGTAATAGGGGGCGAGCTTATTGCCATCAACCGGGCACAAATCCAGATTCCGTGCTATTACTGAGAACTATTAGTAACACTGCCCGACACGGGATTTGAACCCAGGACCTCATGCTCGGCAGAGGTTCGGCAATTTTTTTTTTTCAGGATTAAATATTGTAAAATGTATATAGAATAGCCATGTTAATTCTCGTAAGATTGTTTAAAAATACTCCATTACTATAACTACTACTAGATTGCTATAACCTACGTCGAAAAAGAAAAACATCGGAAAAGAACCATAAATCTAAGTCTCCTTATACTTGTTATACAGAATCTAGTTTGTACCATTCATGTTATTTGGTTACCAGACAAAAATACGACATCATTACCACTAATCCCAATACATGATGCCGAGTCTATTGTACACCAATGGTCGTTAAATCATTTTAAACATAAATCTGGATTTAAGTGCCAAAATTGGATGTGGCATTATGTTATTAATAACATGGATTAATGTAAACATGTGGTCTTAACAAAAATGTTGATATTAATGACTGCCTCGTTGGTCTAGTGGTTGCTAAGCGCGACTGCTGAGCACGAGGTCCTGGGTTCGAATCCCGGGTCGGGCAAAGTGTTACTGGGTTTTTCCATTAGGTAATTCTTAGTAGCAGCACGGAGTCTGGATTTGTGCCCGGTTGATGGCAATAGGCTCGCCCCCTATTACATTGGGACCTAAAAACATAACTGGCGAAATGTGGGTGTACTATATGTGCACCTCTGCCTACCCCTTCGGGGAATACAGGCGTGATGTTATGTTTGATATTAAAGACGAATAATCCGTAAACCTGTAAAGTTTGTAAGGTTATCGTACCTAGTCTCGTTGCGTCTGGAATGTAAGAATAATTAATTATTAAAAACTAGCTTCCGCCCGCGACTCCGTCCGCGTGGATTTCGAATGTGTTATAGCCTATAGCCTTCCTCAATAAATGGGCTATCTAACACTGAAATAATTTTTTAAATCGGACCAGTAGTTCCTGAGATTAGCGCGTTCAAGCAAACAAACTCTTCTGCTTTATAATATTATATTATATATTATATATTATATTATATATATTTATAATATTATATAATAAATAATAATATATATATAAGTATAGAATTTTAACACAAGCTTTTGAATCAAAAGTACCATAATATTTTATTGTCACCAAACCTATTGAAGTATGCAAAATTTCATTTCAATCGGATGTCAAAAAGTGGTTCTAATTTAGATTGTATGATTTGGATTTCACCTACACAACACACATCCATACATACAAACATTGCAAGTTAAATAAAAGCTTATTATAAGTGTATTAGTGGCTATTTATAACTTATCGTTTTATAATAACAAGGGGTTTTTACCGTATTTTGTTCAGTCTAAGACTTGTAATAATTAAAGTTGTCCTTAATTTAAAAAATTAGGTTATCTTAGTAAGTCTCGCTTTTTAGTCATTCATTCATCATCTATTAATCTGTTAATTTCCACAATTAATTATTAATAAATTGCAATTATCGATTGATTGATTCTTCCTGCTATATAAATAGAGTTTCCATTCACAAATCTATTTCTAAGAAGCAACCGTTCATATTAAACTGATAGCAATTGTCTTAGTGTAAAATACTTCAAGATTGTCATCGGCAAGGCAATCATTTATTTACTTTACGCTGCGACTGTCAAACAATCTATTTATTCTCTCTAACGCCTATACATTTGCCATTATCAATTTTAAAGCCAATATTATAAAGTGTAAAATAACCATTATGTTCAAAAGATTATCATTTGACAATTTTATGGCCGAGGTTTACGCATAAACAATGTAAAACGGACAACGAAAGTTGTAACTTGAGATTTACGGAAAAAGTGTCTCTTTGATATATAGGCGTAAACACTGAATATATTAGGTGTATTCATTCTGTTCTCTAGTGTGTTGCGACGATTATCGCGGAATTAGACAGACTTATGATTTAGATGTACATTGTTGGTGTATGATTTAGATTTAGCTAAGTTGTGCCGAGTGGTATCCGGCCTAGAATTGACCACGCCCTTGCTTCCCGTGGCTGTCGTAAGAGGAGACTAAGGGAAAATCTAGAAGATGGTCAGCAGCGTCTGCTGCCATCTCCAAGCTGCTTGCCAAGCGTGGGATTATGCCCCCCCCCCTTACTTAAAGAGGAATTTATATTTTATGGACAAGAAAGCTCATCATCATCCTATCTCCGTTTACTGCTGGACTTGGCCTCTTCTATAGCCACGAAGGCCGAAGATCGAGCCCAGTGTCGTGGTATAGTTCTTTAATTATGGTGAAATTTTTGACTTCAAATGACCACTGGCTTATATAAGTACCTTCTCTTTGCATCTCTAAGCAATATTACAATACCTATGAATATTAAACTGCTATTGATTACTCGTTTCCTAATACAGTCTATTAAGACGGCCGGCCCGCGATAGGGTACTGTACCGAATGGTGGCACTCTCATTGTTCCATCGACTTGCGCCCACATAACATTTCTATATCCAAAACTCAATAGAATTGTTTGTTTGCACAATTCTAGTCTACTTCCAATAAGGTAGAGGACATAAGGTCTTATTTTAATAGTGTAGTGCTGTATGTAGGTGGTAAGGATATTGTAAGCCTCTTTAGAGCCGAGCTGTGGACATTTGCTGCTGGTTGCATAGCCAAGAAAAGCCTTTTTCTCTTTTTATGAACGTGGTTGGGATAACTTAGTTATTTTTATGTTATATATGATATAAAGATGATAGATGTAACATGCGTCAGCTCTGATATGCGAGTGATACGACCGTTAGACTGCCAACTCAAAGGTCGCAAGTTCAAACCCATGCACCAGTCTTTTTGAATTCATGTGCGTATCAGTTGCTAAAAACGGTACCTAAAGGAAAACATCGTGAGGACACCTGGGAGATTTTTCAACGGAGTGTAAAGCTATGTCAGTTGTTCATCAACCATAGGATAAGGAGGAGACATGCGTTACCCACGGGGACGACGAAAAAAATAAAACACCCAGACTCGGGACAAACATCTGCGGATGGCACAAATTTTTGCCCCGTGAGGGAATCGAACCCACAACCCCTAGCGCAGCAATCCAATCGCTTAGCTACATCGCCAACCAGTTCGCCACCCACCAAAGCAATATAACTTGTAAAAGGGCTACAGAATTATGAACAACATTTTTTTATCCGTCTCGACTCTCGTGCTATATTACTCATATTTCAACCACAATGTAAGTCACCTTTTCAACACAATTACACTTCATCGAAACGTTCAAACTATTAAAATATAAGGTCACCATGATTTCCGGGTACACCGGTGGTGCCCGTTCATGCCGTCTTATTGTGCGCGGGCGCCGATTAGCATTGAGAAGGTCGCGGGGTGCGTAGGCTAGGCGCGCCGAGGAATGCCGAACGCGCTTCGTGGCATTTCGTCTCACCCGACTGGTTATGTGGTTTAAAATGCTTGTTTTTACACCCTGGTTGTGTCGACAATTGTCAAGATCGAAGTTTAAAAGATCATAAATCAGTTATATTCCTATATATATCTATATAATAATATGTATGTGCCATCGAAGTGTGGCAGATTATGTCTGTGATAGTTGGTCGTGTTTTGTTATAAACAATTTACCTGGCTTGATGTTGGTACAGCGGCGTGGAAACTTGCACAATACAGAGAATCCTATACCCAAGAGTGAAGTCATGCTGCGGATGATGATGATAATCCTACTAAAGTGGAACTTCTAGCGTAATATTACGTTTATAAGATGTCACCAAAATTACCTGAAACAAAATAAAATATCATTAGTTAAGAACTTAATAACGTAAGTTTTTGTGTTTCTTTAAACTATCGTAAACGCTCGATTCGCTTTAAACCGATCTGCACTTGCCTCATATATGTACTTTCTTTGTTACTTTTCTTTCATTCATCCTTTCTATATTCACAAATCAAATAGGTCATAATATAATTAAAGTAAAAGTATATATCTTTATATGTACGTGTGTTTGTCACTTTATTCCTCCTAAACAGCTCGTCCAATTTGGATAACGTTTTGTGTATGTATTTCTATGGGTGTGTATTATACGGTAGTGGACCCGGTAGGTAGCGCTGCTTTTCCGGGCAGGACGACGTGTCGCGGTCTGCTAGTTCATAATATACTCACATTATATCTCAAAGTAAACAAACACACGTTTAGATTAAAGATTATTATATACGATAAAGGTTCAACAGTGTGCGACTCTGTCAAGAGCTTAATAACAAGCTAATGATCGTTTAAGTTAATATGATAATAAAGTGATGAGCTTCAAGTGGCGTTTATATGGCTTGAACATTTATGCTTGACATATATTTCATTCTATGATGATGCTATTAATTTTCATTGATTAAATATCGATATACTATATAATAACCTAATCTAAGCTACTTATGAGGATGATATAGAACTTTGCGAGAATGATTTATATATTTTGTTAGATATGTATAGTGTATATATCTATACACCTAGTCATAGAAATTAATTACTAATATTACGTATATTAAGTTTAAACTTAAGTATTCAAATTCTTAGTACTGAAACAAAATAGCATTTTAGACACTGAAAATTAACAATAAAATACCTCTATAACAACTAGAAAAAGCAATCTAAAATCCATCTCAAATATAACTCAAACTTGATACCAACCTAATACCTATTTACTTTCGCGACGAGGTCATCGTTTTTTACAACAAAGCAACTTGACAAATATTGAAGTGAAAGTTATAATAGACAGGTCGTCTCGCAAAGGATTATGATAAAGTCGTTGATAATCAGCTGATGGTGATCCATTAGCGGGTAGATAAGTAAAGGTTACATTTGAACCGGCCGCGGCCGCCGGTGGATTGGTGTTATTTTTTTCCATCGCTCTTGATTTAGCCGGTAAGCCGGTCTTTTATGGATAGTGCTTAAGAATGTTAGTGACAGTCGTCGCTAGCGCTCAAGCCTGAAGCGTGAGATTGCTAGTCTCGTTACATTAGCTCTTGTGATGGGTGCAAATGGTAATGACAAATAATAATAATACTATTTTCTTATACATTAGAATTTGGATCAGTTCAAACTACATTAGCACAGATGAAATCAAATATTGTCAGTTGATAAAATCCATGGATTGAAATTTCCTTTATCTGTTTATGTTTGTAGAATATATAAGGCTTGATGGGATTGATGTATTCTTTTGAATGAAAACCCCATATTACAAAAAGATTTAAAAAACAAAAAAATACGATTTTTAAGTTACGTTTTACTACTAAAGAGATCTAAGGTTGAGTTTGATTTCTGAACATGTCATTCTGCGTTTTTAGGACCGACACGTCTGCTTATATCATGATGGCGTTAATCTCGGCATATATATCTCTGTATACCCAAACTTCACCCAAGTTCTTTCCCTTCTTCCAATGACCAGTGAACCAAAAACAGACCTTTAAAAAAACTTCACTTACTAGTCTTGTAAGACAACTTACTAACAGATTGCGGTAACTGATTGAAGAATGTCCCGGCGTGAGTATGTTAGAACTGCGTTTAAAAATAACTGTAACAGCGTTACTGCAAGGAGTACGGTACTCGGACCGGAGGCCACGTTAAAGGTAAACATGTTGGTATGTATGGATATTGCCTCGCTTGTATACCCCAAACAGGTAAGCAAGGGTAGCAGGAGATAGGGGGGAATAATTGAAAAAAAGTCAAGACAAAGACATTTAATAAAGTCTTTGATAAAATCGGCTGATGGTGATCCATTGGCGGGTTGACAAGTTAAGGTGACAGGACTATAAACACCTAGTAATGGGTGAATGCGGGGTGGATAGGAGCAGACCGTGAATTGGCCAATCACAGTGCTTTAAATCTCCGCTCCGCATCAGAGGAGCACTGTGATTGGCCAATGCACGGTCAGCTCCTCTGCACTCCGCTCAGCTCTGCGTCAGTGGAAACGCGCCCTTGACTTTTCACACCTTGTTCCTCTTTGGTTCCGAAAACAAAACACAGTCAGTTATATTTTAAACCAACTTCCAAAAAGGTTCTGTCTTTATATGTATTTCATAATACTAAAAGGTTCTCCTTTTAGTCGATTATTAAAATAAAATAGTAATACTTTTTAGTTATTTATATATTGAAAAGTATGTAAATGTTAAATGCTGTCGTTAGAATTTATTAGGCAGTTTTTAACCTCGTTCGTTTTAACTACTAGACACATGCAAATCTGCTCAATTTAAAGGTTAATGGGATTCGGCGCGCGTCGCCTGACTTCTCAGAATGTGCGACGATGCCTGACTGGTAATGAATTTTCTATTGTAGCTACTTAATAAGAATATACAATTAAATTCTTATCTATTTAAATACGTAGATATATTTTGACGCTAATCCCAAAACTTTACTATGATGACCACGCTTAAAGCAATGACTAAGTGATCGGTCTACAACACTAAGAGCCTTAAGGTTAGATCCTCACTTAGTCCAAATATCTCTGAGTTGAAGTAATTGTGTGTGTCATACGTCTGAAATGCACATATGAAGCAAAATAAATTCCTATATATTCCTGCATAGTAAGGGAACCCTTGCCTTTATTGAAAATAGTCGTAATATTATCCATGCATCCATTTCCTCTGTTTGAACAGTAAATCTATAGTTTAACAGTAACGCATTGGCCTATGTCCAGCAGTGGACTACAATGGGCTGATGATGATGATGTATTGGTATTTGATATCTCAATAGAAATAAGCTATGCATATATTGCGTTCCCCCGCGGTGTTGCCCGCTATATTTTTTCTTGAAAAAAGTACCTCCATGTCAAATTTTATCAAAATTGGTCCAGCCGTTTGAGCGTCAAGAGGTAACATACATACAAATACACAAACTTTCGCTTTATAATAAGAAAATATATAATATTATATAATGTGAAGTGTGATGCGATAGCACCTATTCTCCTTCTCTCCGTTCCTCTCCAATTACTGGAGGTCGGACATCAGCTTTAAATATTTCTCTTTGTCCCTGGTGATAGTACCTACAATAAATAATATATCGTAATATTTCAGGACGTTTGTATTTTTACAATACAAAACACTAAGCTTTTGTACTTAAACATCTCAAACGTATAATTTAAAGCACACGCCTCAGTACTTCAAGCCCCCACAAAGGCCATATATTCGTTGAAACATTAAATCGATTCTCGGCTCACACTTCCCCAATCAATTATATCCCGTTACAAACTAACTTTATCGAGCAAAATATTCAATTATATTCCTTGGGCCTTCTGTAATCTATTAGATATTTCATTAACCGGAAAATTACGTTCAAGAGCTCAATAATTACTGGAGTCCTGGCTGTGAGGTGGGGACCCCAATGCAGGACCCCACCGTTCTTGTTGAACGGTGTTTCGAAGCACAATGGGATGGAGCGTGGAAAATTGGACTTGATTACGGAGTCTGGACAATTCTGTGTGGTATTTGTTACATGCGTTTAGTTTCTTTTCTTTTATATTTAAGTTTCTCTTGACCTTCTGTAATACGATTTTTGCTTTCAGAGAGATAAGAGATATATTATTATAATACAATTAATTTACGGATTTTATCGTGGTTTTATTTAGTTTTTTGGTCCCGAAGTTTCGAATCTTACGGGTAATCCGTAAAAATAGTTTTATTTCAATGTCTAGTATTCGCGTTAGTGATAGAAATTATTTTATGAGATATATTTTATATATTTCTATCAACAAAATATTCTTGCACATGACCTGATTGTAACTTGGAAAAAGTTTTATCTCTATGTAACAAGGATCGTAGCGAGTTCGGCCACCCAGGGTGTGCCGGACGAACTCTTTAGAAGGTTCATCATCATTCGTAGAAACTAGCGAATTATTAATTAGAATCTACTGGTTTAATGCAATTAATCCGATGGTCCGTTGGACTTTTAACAGCCAATATATATATATATACACAAATCCAGTCAACAGGATGTGCATTAATATTACACCGCTAAGAAATCCGACTTGCCATATAAAACTAAGAAGAAAGTGTAACAAGAGGTTGGCCGCTAACTGGGGCCCTCACCATACCCACTTATTATGACAAACGCATCGTTTAAACAAGTTTTAACATGTTTTACACGGTTAAGAGCTTGTAGCTAAGCTGCAGCTTGTTTTGTATCCTATGATTAGTGCTAATGGCCTAGTACCATGAAGAAGTGACTTTTGTTGCAGCATGACGTTCAAAAGGGATGTTATTTTGATCAATAATAATTATTTTGTATTGTATTGTGTATCACACCTGTTTTCCAAAGGGTAAACAAGTGTGTCATTGTGTCATAATGTACCGATTTGCCGAGTGGTATCCGGCTTAGTACTGACCACCCGCTTTCCTCCTGTGGGTGTCGGCATACTAAGTGTAAATCCAGAAGATTGGCAGCAGCGTCTTCTGTAACTTTACCATCAGTAGTGCGATCTCCAATCCGCTTGCCTAGCGTGGTGATTATGGCAGCCCCATCCCCCTTTAAGGGGCAGTGGACGTCTTCCCGCTAATGATGATGAATGTTTCGCCTGTTATTGACATTTATTTGTAATATGTGGACCCTACTGCATATAGATAGCTATTCTATAATTCCTTCGCTGAACAAGAAGAGGCTTTTGCCCTGCAGTAATACAGTTACAGGCTAGTATTATTACTACAGCTACTCGCAAAATCCTAATGGAAAATACAATGACAGATTAGCCTGTTTATATTTATCACAGCAGAGAGCAGACTCTATCCCATACAGCAATACCCTATTACATCTATTATACTAATGAAACGATCGGGGCGGCCCCGGGGCCACATGTAATACCTAAGCTATGTTTGAATAAACTGTCCAACGATAACATTACATATTCTATTAGCCCATTAGGTTAATATCAAACGGACAAAACCTCAGAATACTCGACATCAGTAAACATAATAATTATGTATTACCATATGAATAACTTTTGTAAATCATTTATGATGGTAGCGTAAGCTAAAGATGTCGTTAAGGTATATAGTGTGAAATGAAACGATTGCTCTGCCTTTCAAGCAACCATATTTAAATGAATACAGCGATCGAACCACATGGAAATGTAAATTGATTTTAATAAAAGTAAAGATTGAAAACGGTTATACAATTTGTTATTTTATAAGTCATTCGAATTATAATTTCGAGGATAGATTGAACTACTTATTCATATTTATTAATAGCTGCGCCCCGCAGTGTTACCTGCTACATTTTATCGGGATAAAAAGTAGCCTATGTGTTAATCCAGGGTGTCAGTTATCTCCATATAAAATTTCCTTAAAATCGGTCTAGCCGTTTGAGCGTGAAGAAACGTACAAACACAAACACACTCACAAACTTTCGCCTTTATAATATTAGAGATTAAGAATTGTTCTGTTGCCGGGAAATCGGAAGAGGCGAACCCGGTGTAAATTAAATGAATGGTAACTAAGTACTAGGTCTGATACATACTTATGATTATAAAGGAGAACAACTAACTGGTTACGCCTTCGTGGTTTGCAGGCGTCTTATGCATCTTAGATCAGAGATTTTTTAATAATTTTACTACTTAAGCATACGTACATACTTGTTTCTTTTGTTTCTTATTACATATTTCGCACTGTGAGCTGTGTCTACGAACTAAATTGTATTAAAACTCCTTAGATTATGATAACTGAAACCATTACATTGAAAGCTAGTCTATACCTTTACCTAACATGATCCTTCAGTAATAACGCAAGCTTATACCTTTATATAGAAGGCCAGTCAATACTCTCCAAGTCACCGCAATCCTTTAGTAGGTAATAATGCAAGCTTATCTATATTTCCATATCACGTCAAAACCAATGGTTGTACAAGATAACAAATCCGTAAGAAGGTGCAAAATACGAGTCTTATATTATACGATTTGCACGTAGGCGCAACGGTCAAAAGTCGCGCATGCGTGGGATCCAACACTCCAGTCCCTGGTTTGACACCGGTGACGTCACTGTCACCCACCAATGGGCCTCTTTCCCACGCCGTCCCTAAACAGTTCGGAATTAGTTATGCTATCGAGATTAACGAGTCATAGAAAGTAATAAGACTACTTTGGTGACGGTTAAGCGTTGTTAACTGAAATGCCCCGTTTTTAGTCCAATCTCGCAAATATTTGTGTGCCATAGTACTGCTGTTCAGTACTCAGTACTGTGGAACACGAATATCAGGGTAGAAGAACTATGTTTGTCATTGCATCTGTCTGAGTCTGTCTGATTAGGGCGACTAGACTCAGTTCCTTAAGGAATACTATAGTACCCCATATAGCTAAGGTGTCCACCAGGGTAGAGTATAGTCCATGGGTATGACCAGCTGCCAGTTCCACCGTCCCCTCCAGGCGATCGTATAGTCCTTAAGAATTTACAGTCGACAAAATGGAACACAACTGTAACCGTATGCCACGTTCAGCAAACGCAGCATATAATAATATAAGCTATATTGTATCACACAAAAGACAAAGTCAAGGCGTCACTGGCACACGCCTTCTTAAATAAATATCAATAACAATACCCACCGTTATACTTCTCCAATAGGTCACGCCTCAATCCTTCCCCACATTTCGACAATGAAAATTGCGGTTAATACTTTAGCGCATAATTCTGCATAGTTTATTCGCGACAGACATAATAAGCCGCTAACGCGCTGACCTGCGCCCACGCAGCCGCGGACGTGTTTAGACACGGTCGTGTTGCATGGCAAGGTTTAGGCCGATTGCACGATGGCGACTGGACTTGATAGATACGGCTGAGGTAACGAGAGTGTGTAAGCTGCTTTCGTTATGCATACTTGTAACCACTTTGTGACCATACGTATATAGTTGGTAACTTCTTTGTTGAAATAGAATGATAGCTATCGTCGTCATCGTCGTGTAAGATTTGAGCACAAACACCAATCAGGAAATAAATTGAATACTATACACATATATATTGAATCCCAACTGCAAATTGTGCTGTAGAGCGGAGAGGTGTTAATTAGTCAAGACCAATAACTATCACTAGGGTATAAGTTGACTTTTTTTGAGTCTACTGACTCAAAACCGATCTTTTTCTTCTTATCGTATGGTTGATGAACAACCTGGTATCAGAGTTTCAACTGCTTGTAGGCCTCTGATTTGGCTTTACTCACCGTTGAAAAATCTCTCAGGTTTGCCGGTTTCCTCACGATGTTTACCTTTCTTTATTTCTATGTAATAATGAACTCCTAATAATCTTTTCCTTGTCATAAAAAACCCTACTTAAATTTCACAATTATTTTACATAACTCAGGGATTAAATTTGAACTGCACAGTCTGCACACAATCTAACTATACATAGCAGTATCCAAGTGCGATTTCGCGACAAATCGCTGACAATTATAATTTACTAGTCGACGGTGTGTAGGCGGACGCTTTGCGGACGGCGAGCCATTCAGATCTTAATGTCGCCTAAACAGTCTGTGTTAGAGATGGGCCGAATATAGTTTCTACCGAAGCCGAACTTAGGCCGAATTTTCGGCTTGAAAAATACGAACTGCCATAACAAATTCGAACAGTAGACTTTGTCAGTGAACTTTTCATTCACTCTTAAGTTCGGCCGAAATGCATATGGAAAGAACATATTGGACTTCTGCTTCGGTCGAACTTTTTCAATTCAGCCAAACTTCGGCTGTGGCCAAACTTGGGTAAAACTGCCGAATTTGGGCTTCGGCCGATTGTTTACTGAATTTCAGCCCATCCCTAGTTTGGATGGCTCTCAACCTTTATGTCAGCTTAAACTTAGTTTGGTATTTGAGTAAGATTTGCGATCTGTGTCAAATGTTATAAATTTTTATGAGTCTCAGTTGGTACCGGTCATGCTTTTAGATGTGCTTAAGATTGGCAGGAAATTAGGTTTATGGTGTCGTTTAGTGAATTTATCGTGAGTCTAAGTAATTTAGCAAGAAAATATTATGAAAGTTCGATCATTAATATTTAATTATTATTAGTTTTCTTATCTCCTGTGACAGGAGAAATCAATATATAAAAGTGTGACACTATTGGTATTAAAACAAAAGAAAATCCATCCCAATTTCAAATTCATCTCGTACGTAACTACACATGTATATAGTAAGTACTATTATATCGTGTAGGTATATAACAACAGTACACAAAGCACACGTGACCTAATGTCACCGCCATTACCAGCGATCACCAACAAGTTTGCCTATAAATGTTTACTAATAAACTCCTAACATTATCGCCTACGAGCTCAATATATAAGTACAATATAATAATGTATTATATAGGAACGCATACTATTCATGGCGCATTGATTCAGCGGTGACGTCACACTGCACTCACGGGGCAAATGTCACGCCCGCAGCCCACGTGCGCGCCCTGACGAGCGCCGGAGCACCTAGGGTTGCCACTTCTAATTTTATTCGTTAAAACTTGACCATTATTTATTTTTACCTATATTTAACATAGGTTGTCGATAATGTTGTTGCACTGTATGAGTTTTATTCGACAATTGATTCAGTGTTTTTTGTTATTTATTATTATTATTTATTTATAGTTCTCGCGATATGACATGTAAACATGATTTTTTTGTTAACATTTTAGGGTAGGCCTTTGCTCAGCAGTAGGAAACAAAAATAGACTAGAAAATAAATTAAAAAAAACATTGTAAAGACAATTTTTCGATTTAAACATAAAATCGTATCGTTAACTTAACAATATTATTTTTAAGCCATCATGGAAGGTTAACAGCCTTGTGGCAGCCCTACAGAATCACCGAAAGGCCGTAAACGATTATCGTGTAGGATTCAAGAATGGGAATTGAGATGTTTCTTTTTAGATAATACGTCGTTTTGGGTGATGTGACTCACGTGTTTTGTTTTCATTGATTTGTTCACCTTTTGTCATTTTCACTGTTAACTTAATAGCCGGTGACGCTATCGTATTGTTACCGTCCGAGTGCCGACCCCCATAAGGTCATGTGTCATTTGATCGTTTTCCTGTCTTCCATTTATTGATTCTTTTCTTCATACATTAATATTTAAAGCAAGCCTATTTTTAAGTTTACCCTAAGCCCTTTATTTTATATAGTTTGGGTCTCATTCGCTTACAGAGGATTTTATTGCAATTAATATTTTTAAATAGTTGCATTGATTGTGGACTCCCAATGATCCACAAATTGCACTGGTTGAATTTTCACACAAACAGAAAACAAAACAACACACGGTACAGATTAAACAAAAAAAACATGTGACGATTAAGTACTTAATAGGCAGGCATTTCACCATACAGAAGTGCATCTTCTCGACCCAACATTTCACCCCCCAGAACCGTATCTTCTCGACCCATAACTCACAAAGCATTTATGATGTTTATTTTACTTAACCTAACCATAACTTGACAACATTACCGCATGCCTGGGGTCAAAACAATTCTAGATACTCGAGATGAATTGCCCAAGCGATTAGTGACTTGTCTAAAATGTATCCAATGACCAAATGACCCGTAGCCTGAGTTGCGATATTTCTGTCTGAGAAATATCACTAGTATTTGCCCTCGACTTCGTCCGCGTAGGAAATCTCAACACGCCTTTCCAGGGATAATCTGTAACCTTTTGCTTATCCAAGCAACAAATTATCTGTGTACCAGATTTCATCTGAATCTGTTCAGCGATTTTCGCGTGATTGAGTATCAAACTAACAGACATTCTCATTTATAATGCTAGTAGGATTTTCTTGTGTCGTGACATGCGAATTGGCGGCGTGCAAAATTAAAGAGAATCTAAATGTAGGTATGTGTATCACTTACGCTTTCTAGAGATAAAAGTTGGTATGAATTTGACGCTTTCTTTAAATTTTGCGAATTAAGTCGCGCACGCGTTGAATCTAGATTGACTAATCAAAATCCGTTTTATAGAAACGAGTTATTTGTGAGCCGTTTTATTTCTAGGTATTTCTTTAATTGGAATTAATTTAAGATAATTACTGTATACTATTACCTGTATTTCTTAAAGATGAATGCAGGGGTGAAGGTTCTTGAGTCATGGATAACCTTGTCTATGACTTGCTCATAGAACGTTAACTAGAGGTATCTATGACCTTCCCCCTCTAGTTATAAAAATCAAATTCCAACAAAACTCTTTCGAAAGAATGAATCGAATCGACCTACCGCTTTAGACGTGGGGTGTTAAAGGTGATATCATTAATATCATAACAGTCATATAAGGACACGGCACAGTACAAGCAAAACCAGAATGTAAAAGAATCATAACATAACACAAAATGTGAGTATAAAACATACTTAAACAAATCTTGACACTACGCGAGTGTACACAAAGACACATTGACATTTCAGAAGAAAAATGTCACAACGCATTACATACATTTTAATCTCGATCTCCTGACGCTCGCCCTACCGTTCTCGGAACTGCGCCAGCGCACCTTGACATTCGCATGTCAAATGTCAACCGGCCGTTGACCCGGTGCGTGATAGTTCACCACAGATTACCGAGAGTTTTATTTTGATTTTTTCTGTACTTTCGATGTGTCTGTATTAAGAGTTAAGACAGCATGTGAAAAGCTTATGACATTTGACATTTTAAGACGTTGGATTAAGGCGGCGTGATCTCTGTGAGATTAAATAAATGGATGTTGTGATAAAAGTTTATTTGACACCTACAAAGGTATACTTCGTTTTGATTCCGTCGATGGCACTAAGCCTTATTTGATACTGTGTATCATCACGCCTGTATTCTCTGCAGGGGTAGGCAGTGTGCACACTGATATGATGCCAGACCACATAATTATAATTTGCATCTTAATTGGTCATCAAGGTCTCTTATAAACAAATGATACAGTAATTATGATAAACGTAGGGATTTATATTTTGCTTGATTGAGCGCATAAAATATAATGTAGAAATTTGTACAGTCGCGTGTAACCATTCAAAAGTCAATTCTTTATGGGTAAGAAAATTATGTAGTCATTGAAGATAAAAAAATATTAATTCAAATTGGACTTATTATTAGTACTTTTTGAGCGTCAAATTACATCAAGACAGTCCCCGAAATGCCTGCCCGTCATCGTATCCTAATGCTATAGCTGGGTAGAAGAAATGGCGCAACAAACTACCCAGCAGCAAAATCTGTCCATCATTTATGTTTAATAATAATAATAATAATAATAAACTTTTATTGCAGACCATTTGATCCATAATACACATTTTTTCATGAAGAAGAAAACAGATGAGTCTACTGACTTACGACACACAACATTACATTAAATTAAACCCATCGTTAGATTTGTCCAATGTTTTAAAAAAGGACAATCGCAACGTTCAGCAATCATTCGAAGGGTGCTGTTGTTGCTACCCCGAAGGCGCTGCATCAGTGAAGCTGCTTTTTTACGCATAATGGCGTGAAAACCATCTGTACGCGCCTCTGTAAACATACCAGAGGCGCTGCAGCGCGGCGGAAGCCTCAACAGCATCCTAAAAATGTTGTTATATTGCACGCGCAGGGCGCTGTAGGCCCGGCGTGTATATGCGACCCACAGACCACTCGCGTAAAAAGATTGGCAATACGCCTTAAAAATCATAATCTTAACATTATCAGTACAGCGAGTGAACCTGCGGGCAAGCATATTGCCTCTGACCGCCAACGCCCTGCGCTCCCTCTCAATATCTGGGTCATCATTCAGATCACTTGTCACAATATGACCCAGGTACCTAAACGTGTTAACCACTTTCAACGGTTCACTATGGAGACGAACCGGAGGCACATGATTTGGCTGTTGTTTGCCTGCCTTAAATATCATTATTTCACTCTTTTTTGAGTTATATTTTAAACCATGTGTCTCCGCATACCTCTCACATATTGAAACCAGCGTTCTCAATCCCTTGATCGAGGGACTCAGCAGCACCATGTCGTCCGCGTAGCTTAAATTGTTGAAACAGTGTCCATCAATATAGCAACCAACATGTGTACTACTGAGTTCCTCGATCAACCGATTAACATATAAATTAAACAAAATAGGCGAGGATAACCCACCTTGTCTCACGCCACATTCCAGCGCATATTCATCCGATAAACTATCAGCCCATCTCACCTGGTTCCTCTGTCTCTTGTACCAATGCCTAAGTAGAGAGATGCACTCCATAGGCATACGCGTGCCTTCTAACTTCTTCCAAAGCAGATCATATCTTACAAGGTCAAAAGCCCGGGTCAAGTCGAGAAAACACGCATACACCGGCGTACTACGTCTAGTGTAGTACTTGACAGTGTGCTTGAGTCCCAAAATGGCGCTCTCAGTGGAAAGACCCGCTCTGAACCCAAACTGGGCGTCGTGTAGATGTACATGTTCACTGAGGTAGCCACTAAGCAAACTGTCAAGCACTTTGGCTGTCGTGGTCGCAAGTGAGATCGGCCGATAGTTATTTATATCGGTAGCGTCACCACTCTTATTTTTTACTACGGGTACAACAACCGTACGCGTCAAAGCTTCAGGTAAGTATGAGTGGGACAGACAGAAATTAAATAGCATAGCTAGAACACGGGGTAGGTGAACCCCAGCATATTTGAAGTGTTCGATGCTGAGACCATCATGACCTGGCGATTTGCCTCTACTCATCATTTTTATACATTTGAGAATATTTTTTGATTTTAACATCAATGATTTTTCTACCCTAATGGTCTCAACATCTTTCACGGCTTCACCTGAGAGACCTAAGGACGGTTTTATCTGAAAGTGGTCTTTAAACAAGTTAGCAATTGATTTATGGTCTTGAACGTCACCGACGCTCACAGGCAAGCCAGGCCTAACATTAAGATTCTTCGTATTTTTCCAAAAATGTTTAAAATTTTTTACACTATAATTTGATGCTAATGTATCCATCTTTAATTGCTCCTGTCTATTTTGACACCATTTTAACCTGGACTTAAACAATTTTCTAGCTTCAATCATCTCGTAATAAGTATTTCCACCCGATGGTTTGCCTGCAAGCACCCACAGTTTATATTTAAGCCTGGCTTCACTGTGTGCGCCAGCAACATACTTATTCCACCCTGTAATATAACCTCCCCTTCTACGACATCTTTTCTTAACAAAACTCTCCCTAGCGGCCTCAGACAATACTTGTATAATAGAATTATATAATTTATCAATTATTACAAAGTGAGACCCATTTTTGCACATTTTATCACAACACGAATGTAATTCCTGAGGAAAATCTATTTGCCTTAATTTATAATGACATATTTTACTATATTTCTCTATTTGATCGTGACTCCTGTCTCCCCACAAGACGCGATTTTCAACATGGTTTATACGTAACTTAATCTTTGATTTTAGCTTACATAAATTGCATTCTATGATTAAAGGAAAATGGTCAGACCAATACACGTCGTGATTCACCCATACCTTATTAACAGTACTACGTGCTGATTCTGTGACTATGCAGTGATCTAACCATCTCCCACACCCATGAATATCACTGCGATATGTGTAAGTATTTGATTCTAAACCTAGAAGTTCAGTATCGACACATAACCAATTTTGCTCACTACAAAAATTCATCATGTCCTCATAAAATAATTCACCTGGGTGAGCATTAAAGTCCCCCAAAATATAAAATGCTTCCGTACCTTTGTCCTGTTCCGCCTCAATTATTGCACTTATTACACCAAGGCACTCAGTAAACGTAGGAAGATTTTCACAACAATCCGTTGGCATATAAACACTGAACACTACGGCTGATCTGTTACCTGTTACTATTTTAATTGCCGACATCCGAACATTATCACAATGTATTACCGATACGGAATCGAACACGTTCTTTCGCCACAGCAGCGCGACACCGCCGTACGGTCTGCCGCGTAATAACCCGGCCGATACATCCACAGCTGATGTCCCCGTACAGTCAAAATCTTCATGGATCGTGTTCAGCAACGGTATCTCATGTGGCAATAGCCATGTCTCCTGAAGAGCTATCACATCAGCTGACTTGCACAGCGCCCTTATTCCTTCTATTGATCTTTTGACAGATTTACAATTAAAAGTTATTAATTCACTATATAAATGATTGCTTTCGTCA
The DNA here is from genome assembly GCA_946251915.1 of Abrostola triplasia. NCBI lineage: Eukaryota > Metazoa > Arthropoda > Insecta > Lepidoptera > Noctuidae > Abrostola > Abrostola triplasia. The sequence goes on along the minus strand of OX276432.1, from coordinate 3,408,439 downwards.
TCCATTTTGTTATTAAAATCAATTACTCAGTACAAATATATTAAAGGTGCAATAAGAGCCGTGACTGACACTAATTATGTCCTCTTAAGAAAGTACCGGAAAGATGGGCAGCAGCGTCTTCTGTAACTTCACCACCAATACTGCGACCGATGCTTACCTAAGGGAGGCCTTATTTCAACAGTGGACGTCTTCCGGCTGATGATGATGATGAAATGAATACGTCCTTCTGAAGCTGGGTGCTAGTCAACCTAACATCCTTGTTGACAAGTCAAACTAACCGGAGATGTTCGGTTTTCATGTGTCAGTTAGTTCCAGACGATATGAAGAAGTGTAAGTTCACATTCTAACATACGTGACTGTACCTAAGTGTAACAGCGTTAGCTCCGATAAGTGACACGAGACGAATCGAGAATCTCGGTCCGATTCAAATGAATTGAAGATTTTAATCAATTAACTTCTTTTTCACCGCCTCATTGCACTCACGGTCATTAACTTAAAGACGAGCGTGCGGTTTTAGGTTCAACTTTCAGATTCGACTAAAGTAATTAGAAAAAAATGTTAGTCAGTAGACCAAATGTTGCTGCTAGGCTAGATAACGGTACTATCCTTGTATTTGATTACATAGGACTTAATAACCCTATGTTATACACGTAGAGGTGCAGCTGGGCCCATTCATAAGAGGAAGAGGTGCAGATTTATAGACATGACCGTTTCTTATTTGTACTTAGATGAGTATGTATTATTTGTTACGCAACTTATTTATATAATCTTTAATATAAAGGATATATTTTTATCAGAATGACATAAATGTACTGAATAAATTATTGCCATAGCTCTATATTCGCTTGCCCCGAAGAGATTCCCTTTAAAGTACTTTCTTAATGGTGCAAAGTGAAGCGTGGTGCGAAATGCGCAAACATAATCTTGCAACTTTATTTTATTCTTGTACATCGTGGTACTTACCTTTAAAGTCGAACCCATTTTTACGAGCCGTAGACCCATTTTTAGTCTGCTAAAGGCAACTATCCTCTACCACACTATAAAAAAAGTAGTTGATGTGTCCAAAGATTACCGAATTTAAAAACACAGAAAGGTCATTCTTTTAATATGAACCGACAAATTGTTACTTATGTACCAGTGATACATTTATTGCGTTGATAATTTACAAATAATTTATTTAGGAAGCTTACTATACCTATACTTTAAAGTTCAGTTGAAAGGTGAACTAGTTCTTTAGTATATCTGTTTTGCGATTTGAATATAAAATGCCTATCGCCGGTCTATTTATTGTAACGGGAAGTTCTCTTGTGTAATGTTGAACGCTGGTACTGTCAGCATCAGAAGTACCAACAAGTTACTGTTAAATAATGAAAAGAAATTTGCAGTCTACATTTTAATAATGATCTAAGAGTATTTACGACTTTCCACTATGTATTAAATTGTTCTTCAAGTAAGTACCTATTTACATGCAAACATTCCTACAGTCACGCCTATATCCCAGTGGGGTAGGCAGAGACCACGAATTTCCATTTGCTACGACCCTGACTTACTTATCTCGCCTCATTAACTCGCATCACATTCTTATACACGTTCGTCGGTTTATGATACTCCCCACTTGACCCTTTTGTAGAACATCTCCTACCTGGTCCAACTACGTTTGCCGACGTCTTTCCCTTCCCGACTAGTTTCGGACTAAACGGAGCCATCATGAGCTAGTGACGCGGCGGAGTCGCGAGCTAAACTTTTGTTGTTGACTGTACTTTAGCTTTTAGCTACGGTATTAGTCTAATACCTATAATCTGCATCCTGGTAGCTCGGACCATGCTACCGCATTCGGCGATGGTTTGTAGTTAGATCAATTGAATGGCCACCTCCGCTCTTCCGGGATGTTACGTAATATTTAAATTCTTTAAGCTATCAGTCTAAATTCCTATACTATGATACTTAATAGAACAGTTTATTCGATACAAATTCTTTAAAAAGTTTTTATTGTGCATAAACAATAACATAACATCACGCCTGTATTCCCCGAAGGGGTAGGCAGAGGTGCACATAATATAGTACACCCACATTCCGCCAGTTATATTTTTAGGTCCCAATGTAGTTTTTATTATCTCAGTTAGTAAGCAATATGGAAATAACCTTTGACGTTTAACGCAGTAGACCAAACCGTTGCATCATTACGCAATGTCATCGGGGTGACGAAATTCCTTTTCATCGCCAGAAAACCGAAAGGGGTGACGAACGGTGAGGCCATTGAGTGTCCATTACTCACATTATACACGCAAATAACCAAAACAAATCTCACACACTAAACCTCATACATTATCTCGCACAGTTAATTCAATACAAAACCCGTATTTATGATCTGTTGGCAGTAAGTACACCTGTTTTCAATAACCTATTGTGAATTAGTCCTCTGCAGAGGTTGTGCTGCATACAGAGGCTCACGATGTGTGGGTAAAGTCAGTAGGGGCACCATGATTTATACAGGATATAGTAAGCATACAAGTGTTTACTGTCAATTGTGACGGATCAATATGATGCTCGTATTTTTAAGTCACATAGTTATAGAAACATGCCTCTTTGCATATTATTCTCTTTAGGACCCTCTACCTATATTTGTAATAAAGTAGTTCTTAAAATTTGTAGGTAGTTCATAGAATTAAATTTGAACCTCTTTAGACTTAATTACTTCAGGTTGTTTTATGTGTTTTTGTAGTTTAGATTCCATACATTTTGTATTGACAAAACTTTTTACATTAATGTACGTGAAAAGAAGATAGCAACTTACCGTTACCCACACCAACCTACAGTAGTCATATTTTACATTGAAACAGTAATTCAATACTGTCCGTAAAACTCACAAAAATATGAAACCCTAGTCATAGAAACACACGTTCTACGGCAGCGTTGGCACGATTGTTTCATTACACACAATGTGTGGTTACCATGGTTACCGTAGTGCTGTTCAAGTGGGCACACCATTCAGACGCTGGTATTGAGTTATCAAATATGGCGGAAAGCGGAATAGTAGCAGTAGGAAGGTGCTGTTTTAGCTAAGTTTATATAAGCACAGAGAGTATACAATTGCCGAACTGAAACTTGGATGCAATTACGTCTATTTCAAACAATATAATTAATTTACAATTTACATTATATATCCATATTATAGAAACAAATAATATATACAATTGAAAACACTAAAAATTATGCATCGAAACATTCTTCCTCATCGCTGTCGATTGTTAACGTTAAATTTTATAATGGTCTCAGATTTATTGAGATAATAAATAATAATGAGATAACAGCTAAGCTTGTAAGCTGTAACTATGTTTTTTAGTGAACTGCAGAACACTAAAATCAATCCTTATGTGGAAAATTTTTAAACATTATAAACTCCCTATTGAACATTCATTACAGATTTATTAAATAAGCAAGAACTAATGAGGTCTTTAAAAGTCATGAGCTTTAGGTATTTTTAGATACCAAAAGCTGGCAAATATTTGTCTCCGTTGAATGGCAATAGTCTATCCCTACGAATGCCCTACTATTTAGGACATAGTCTGGCAAAATGTGAGTATGACCCTTCAGGGATCACAACCGTGTTGATAAATAACTTACATACTGCATATAGTAAAAGTCAAAAGACGCGTTAATTCTTCTAAGCCTAAACCAGCATTGACCTGAACAAGTTACATCAATTAGAGAGATACATATTTACAAACATGTTTGGCCATAACATTGAATCATTGTTATGCACAGCATCAATATTACCTCACTAGCTTGTTTGTTATCTTATTCGGTAACGTGTTTTGGCATCTCACGTCGGACACCGACACGGTAGCAATTATGTCAATAACTTTAGTCACTGCCAAACATCTCTGAAATTTGTTTACACACAAATTTGTTTTGAATCAGCCACATAACTGTGATAATACCTATATCTATGTATGCCATGACTTATCCCTGTAGGATCTTCTGATGACTTTTGTGTTCTGTATGTCCAATATTATTCATTATAATACCTACATATATTTGTGGCACATAATACATACATAAAGTCACGCCTGTTTCGCAGAGGGGTAGTCAGAGACCACGGATTTTTATTTGCTACGATCCTGGCATACTTCTTTCGCCTCATTCTCATACGCATCACATCCCTCATACACGCTGGTAGGTTAAGGGACACATAATATTGAGTGGAATTGGTTGCTCCGTGCTAAATAAATAAATAGAAACAAAAAATATACTACGATAACGGCGTTGGAGTCTTTTCGGCATCGTTTCAATGTCAACAGAGGTAAAACTGTCCATACCTTCGTTGTCTTTTGTTTCCGAGGGAAATAGTTCTAATCGACATCAAGTCAGATGCTGTTACAAGTTGTAATAAAACTACAGTTAGGTTTGCAGTAGTAGGTACTCGCCAGTTTTTTTAAATGTAAGCAATTCGTAAACCTTAACCCATGTAAAGCGATTTAACATCGGTGTCCTATGCCCTTTAGATGGCGATTCAATACCACGACACAATTAGTTCCACATAGATAATAATATGGTCATTTAGACACTGCCATACAATCAAAAGATGACTCTTACATACAAGGAAAAACTAACACAATTCAAGAAGAGAATCAAAACTAGTATAAATTGTAATCAGTGAACGAGAGACATCTCGATTCTGATAAGAGGATTGGATGTCGCTCGGTTTTGATTTTACACCAACAAACCCGTTGGGCGAGTAAGCAAAGTGCAGTAAATTGAAGTCCTAGCTAAGTTATGCTCAAACTGTTGCTTTTAAACTAAGAATATACCTTCCATTGATTATCCTACACTATAAGAGGATATTTATTTCAGATCGTCGTCACCACCCACAAGCTGCGCGATCCTTGCTGATAAGTATACCAGGAGATATCCCACTGTCAATTGTCCTTTACGTTCTATTTGACCGTAACTCCAAAGGGAATAGAAGGTGACAATTTCACTTCCTAATCGATCTTGATTGACTCGACTTGCTGCAAGAATTAGCGCATCGAGATTATGGGCCAATCATTATTTAGGATGCTTTTTTTAAAACCTTGCCTTACTCTATGAATTTACCTGTATGGTTTGCATGTTTTACAAACTTGAAAATATCACATACAGCTCAGCCCGACTCGAGACAACATCACACAAAGTGTTGTCACGTTCGAGAACAGCACCCGCAACTCTTAGCACAGCAGTTCAATCTCTTAGCCACTGCGCCAATCAGGTCACTATATTAGACATAGGTTGTTGCATGGACCATCTATAAAGATAAACTTAGCTGAAGCTTAATTGAGATCACGTCTATAATAAACTGTACAATACTACATACTGTACTGACCTCTCATCTATGAACCACTATGACTAATATCTGATTTGCTAATGAGTGTTGAATACTTGTCAACGCATCAAGAAACAAGAGACAAACCTCATTATGTAACACATAAATAAAATGGATGTTAGCTTCTAACAACGATAGAAACCAAATCTAAACAACATGTACCAACTGTACTGCAGCCTACTCTATGCATCTAAAATAATCCAAGTGCAACTCCTTACATAAGTAATGAATCAAAGGAGAACGACCTCCAGTGACAAGCGTTCGATCATTGCTCCACAGCATTTTTCAGCAAATACGTTATAGGTGTAACCTTTGGGACGGCAGCGTGGGCGGACGCCCGCCCTGGGCGTGACCCGGCCACAGATCATGTAGGCTTGGATCCTGTTTGTGCCTACTTATATGCAAGAGAATATAACAATGCGTTGCCCAAAAGATCATAGATGTACACCCACGTCCCTCTGATGTTTGAACAGAACAGCCACCATTTTGTTTTCAGCCTATTTGTTCTTGAACTAGCTGAAATATTACAGCTAAAGAGAACTTAATTGAACTACAAAACGTGAAGTCAAGATAATTTATTTTATGTTTTTTTAAAAGCCTTCATGTTAACGTGTAAAGTGTTCGCATCGTAAGTGTATTTAACAATTTAAATCTTGGTTAAGAAAAATGTTAATACGACACTTAATGTGACATTTATTATAATGTATCCGATGTGAAATTAAACAACGAATCAACCGCTCTGTTCACCTCATAAGTCGCAGAGTGTTAAGATAATCAAGTAATAAACAATCAACACCTACAAACTAAGTCGTTCTAAGTTCTGTCATAATAAATTCAAACGTCGTATCTGCGATAATAAAGTCGACTCTTTGGTAATAAGCACTGCTTAGATGCGCGTGGGCAGAATAATGAAGACATTTGTCGCGCGCGCATACATGTGTTATCCCTATCCTCTTGTATGGTGATAACTATGAAGTTATCCAAGCTTCGATTCATTAAAATTGTTTGTTAGTTTTATTGAGCGAGGTGTCGAATTACAATCTCAGATGGTTAATTGTTTGTTTGTGTTTTATGATTTTGAAGTTAAATATAATTGAGTGAGTAGTAGAAAGTTGGGTAATCCACGTCGGACAACGGAGAATATTAAGAAATTAGTTATGGATATATTTGTCATTAGGACACTTTAAATGCCCAAAAATATAATAAAGCCGCGACGTTAGTATATAATATACAATATGATAACAAAGTGCGCATGCGCATACAACAATCCCAGCCATGCTTGGCTAACTTATATTACATATAAATGTATATACAGAGGTACACTCACGCAACGCCCCGGAAGCGGGTAACCATTGATTTTTAACCTGAGTTACATAAAATGCTGTAGGTTTTTACGTCATGTAGAGCGGGTATCAATTTTAATGCGACATAATGGCGAGGTTTCACTTATTTGGAGCAAAACCAAACCGATCGGTGAAAGGTACCGATGGTATCGACATCGACTTTACTTTCGACTGTCTTTGTCTTGGTCTGTATTAACTATAGGTTACGGTTGCCAGCCTTTGTTCGGAGCTGGTTTGTTCTTTTTTATAGCGGTATGTGGATGTAGTCAACCAGTGTTATAGTCAACAGAAGCCATTCTCGTGGTTTCGTTTTGATGTGTCAATGTCAGCGAAAATATTATAATGTAATTTGTCATTGGATAAGATAATTAATTAAACTGTGTTTGTTAAGATTTTAGCAGTATTTTATGTTGATTTAGGCCGGATATTTTCAATAATTTTGTGTTTTAGCAATTATATGTATAATAGTTGAACCGTACTTCGACTCCAAATGTCACTATTGGAGGCGAAAGACTAGAAGTTGTGGACAACTACATATACCTTGGCCATATTCTATCTTTTGGCAAACAACATCAAAATAGGGAAATCTCCAGACGCGTACAACTGGCATGGGCAGCATTCGGAAAACTAGAGGATGTACTGAAGTCACGTCAGATCCCACAGTGTTTAAAAACCCGTCTCTTTAACCAGTGTGTCCTCCCAACTATGACATACGGAGCCGAGACATGGACGCTAACCAAAGAGGCTGTGCATAGAATTAGAGTAGCGCAGAGAGCCATGGAGCGAGTAATGCTCGGCATCAAGATCCAAGACCGTATACCTAATGTCGTGATCCGACAGCGAACTAAAGTTCACGATGTTGGAAAGCGCATTACGGAGCTAAAATGGAGTTGGGCAGGACACTTAGCTAGACGAGGTGACGACAGGTGGAGTAAGGCGTTGACAGAATGGTGGCCAAGAACGAGCAAGCGAAGCGTAGGTCGTCCGGCAGCGAGATGGGTCGACGACATAATAAAGATCGCGGGGCGCACCTGGACAAGATTGGCACAGGACCGCGGCGGATGGCACTGTTTAAGGGAGGCTTATACCCAGCAGTGGGATACTGAAGGCTGTGGATGAGTTGAACCGAGTATAAGTTACAGTGATTGTTATTTGACTGTAGTGGTAGGCATAGACAAAGTTAAAGTTAAAAAGTTCATAATTTTGTTAGGGTGTCGGTATCACTTGCGATCCAATCAAATGATCATATTTACTGCATCATTAAATCTCCAATTAGAACTCTCCTGTTACTTATTTTACACACGCTACACATGCCAACTTCGATAGCTCTCCTGGTAGACACGTGTAACTCTACAACACTACGACATAGCTTACTTACCGACGTAACACACGAGTATTTACTTAAGTATCTCCCCTTATCACTGAGAAAGACATCCAGCGCTCTATATCGCCTCTCAAACCATTACCAGTTTGTTGCGTATCTACACATGGACATTTCTTGTTCTATAAATGATAGTGTTGTACACTTTGTTTCAATGAAATTTGAAATAAAAGTACACAATCATTAAATTTTTTATTTACTAAATTATCGATTAAAAGCATGTGCCAGAGGAATTAAATGTTTTTTTAAATTATAAATTGTAATTATCTATTTTTTTTAATTACCTGTAAAGATTTTACAAGAAAAAAAAATCCGATGTTAAAAATAATATAAAATTATGATTACAAAATAACTCAAATGTGTAACTTAATTCGTACATGGTTTTAATAAATAATCATTTTTAATTTTTTCAGGTAAAAAGACTCAAAAAGTTTATTTACATTATTTTCAAGTTTAATTGAAACGGACTAAACATTTGTTCTATCAATGATAGTGTTGTATGCAATGTAGTTTTAAACCCCGAACTAGTTCCCCGCCTATCTGTGGGGACAAATGGAATGTACGAGCAGCTTATAGCGAAACAATGGATCTGTAGGCGAACTGGATAGCCCCGGATACTTTGTAGTACCTATTCCTGTTGGCTGATAAAATGTGACTCAATGAGTGTGAGGAGTTATGTGGGGTTCTGACGATTTATTTGTTGGGGGTCATGTAGGTACGTACTAATGTTGATGGTTTTAACACTGCAATTAGGTCTACGTCAATGGAATTGTAGCTGCAGAGGTAGTCTTTTAATGCATAAAATGACAATTTCATAAGCTGAACTCATCCTTTTATCATTAAGAATGTCATGATGGTAAAAAAAGTTGGGGGCTAAAATGATAATTTGTCTTCAAAGCTATTGAGGAAAAATTCTGCTCCTATCTATCCTATTTAGATGTATTGCTCTTTATTTAAGAGTTCAAACATCAAAAAGTCAAATACGTATTTATTGGAAAACACGAAGTTATAAATAAAACATTGGCCCCACATCTCACCATCACCAGAAGATCCCACAATATTTATTCATACATCGGTGTAATCCCACGATTGACGCCTAAATAAATTAATGCTTAATTGGCCCGATGCTATCTACCTTCAAAATGTCAGACCGATATAAAAATGTCACTGCTCCTGACATTTTGGATGGTAATCCGAGCCAAGAAAGTAATCGGGTTTAGACCTTTGGACGAGTTCTGCCTAGCCTTGGGCGCGATGGATTGATGATATGTATCGCTCTTATTGTTGTCAAATGTTTGTAGTTCATGAGTAATTGGGTAGCGATGGTGTCGTAAAAGTGGCGCGGAGTGACGAAAAGCTTGCGCAATCTGATGTAGGTAGGTGTCGTACGATGTAGGGTGGTATGAAACTGAAGAAGGAATAACGTAACAAACTAAAAACGATAAAGGATGAAATAAATGAAATGAGATTAATGAATTGATTTGAAATGTTAAGAAATATCATGAGACATCTTTGTCGATCGATGCTCTTGGAACCTGTTCATTGCTTGTGGATAATCCAAAAATCTGTACCAAAGGACCAACACGCAAAAATACAAGCTGAAGAAGCACTCCACAAAAAAAGTAAAGAAAACATAGACACCTACCTAAATATAACTTTGTGCATACAAATACAATAATACTGATCTTGTAAACATGTTCTAACACAACCTTCCTTTTATTTTTATATGCAAACAAGAATTCAAATTAAACAACCAGATGTCACATCCCTTATATGGCAAAATACTTGGTTATTAAGTCAGGACTGGTAAGTGAGGTCTTGAATCGATAAAGTTATTCGATTATGTCCATTGTTCTGAATCGATGAATATCTAAATCAATAATTCAATTATACAATATAGATATTCAAAACTGATATTTTGGATTGTTTAAAGGTATCGATACTTCAAATTCTGTTCAGTTGACAGACATTTGGGACAATGTTACTTTCAAGGCTGGTTTTCAATTTTAATTATGAGTGGCGTATCTATTTAGTATTTATTGAAATATTGCAAGGTCTCACAGGATACTATGGAGTCACTTTTGTGTAAGCATACACACAAAATAAGCACAAGCCGATAATCTTTTTTGTCTCTCATTTCTCGAAGGCACTGCTCTATTCTACCGTCACAAATATTCAGAACTGCATACTGCTCTAAAAATAAATAAAATTAAACCTTCACTAATATCCACAAAACATCCTTCAACTAAATCTTATTAAAGCTTTTTAACCCTAAAATATGCACAGCATCGTATAAAACTACTATTCCATTACAGCCTGCTTCACAGCACATAAAGTCAATAACACGAACACTCCATAATTCCCCATTTAACCCTAACGAGTACAATTTGCGAATAAATATAAAACAGTGTAAACTATGGTCGATATGCCACGCAGCCAATACGTTACCACTCTAAATAGCGTCGGATATACATGGTACATTTAAACTAATAATAAAATGCTTTGAAGTGAAAGGGTTAGAGTGGTCGTGGGATTTTGAAAAGACGTTCTGTAATTCTAAAAACAATTGCTTTTAGTTACGTGTGTCCTGGGTTGTAGTGTAGGTCATTTATTCATTGTTTTGATATTAAGGCGTCATCATCAAACTTCTTTTTTTAAGGCTACAAGCCTATGTGTGTAGTTTTTCACTCGATTTGTGGTCATGGAAAATCTGTCAAGACTTATTTATTCATTTGAAAATATGGACTGATTATATTAGGTTGCTATTTGTTACCTTGTTGGTTAAAGTAAGAACCAAAAGTATAAAAGAGGAACTATGAAAATATGATCATGAACTTAGCAATAAACTTCTAACCCCAACATGGAGCAAAGAAAATTAATTTTCCCGAGTGAATGCGCAGAATAATTTAGTACAACACCAAGTCCCGTACACTGTCGGCCACGGGATAGTACGCCACGCCTACGCGCAGTTCGCACAAGGTGCAGAGCCTCCGGTCAGCACATTACTTACGTAACATGTGATCTTCGATCCCGACCCAGAACTCTGCACACCCGACCCTAGGGTAATATGTTAACCAGCAAAATTGTAAGCGAAAATAGCACGAGGAAGCTTGTTAGGGCAACAATCGGGTGGTGGAGTGGAAATTGTGAGCACCTTATTCTGTCCTTATGTGTATGATACCCATTTTTGTTAACTACTAATGCATATAACAATTTGTTCAATATAGCAGCTGAAGGCTGAAGAAGAAATGAAGTGAGTAAGAAAAGAATGACAGCTGAGATGAAGAGGTCATTGACAGGACGATGATACACATACAAGTGAAACTTTTGAAGGACCTACTAACATTGTAGGTGTTGTAACTACGATACGGTACATTAATTTGCGGCCGCAAGCAATATATTCACTTAGATTGCCGCTCACTCAAAATATTTCGTTAAGGAAAAAGTCTAATTTATTGCGCGTACCTAAGGACTTAATTGTTGCTTCATAATTTACTCCTAAAATCGCCCGTCAATCCTGTTTTACACAACGGCTGCATAACTTCCGCGCAGATCGATCACTGCGTAAGGAAAAGTTACGCTTGGCGGCATAACTCTTAGGATGGGTATTTTTTTATAAAAGTAATATCCTGATTGCTGTTAACGATAGTAATTATAAGTAGCCAAAAATTATTGAGTCGATGACAACTTTGGTAAATTTTTTATGATTGTTTTACGATTGTTACATAATAACAATCTTTTATAAATCGAACTATACACAAGCTTACTTTAGCTACTGGTTGCGCTAAAATCTCGTAGATCAAACAAAGCTGGCTGACGACGACTTAATTTGTTAGGTGCTTGTCGGAGTCCGGGTACAACTTAAATATTCACGACTGTATACTTTCAACGACTGCCGTTACCCACATTACTGGCCCTTAAATCAGCTGATACAATAATACGTCTTTAAGTACTTTATTGCTTTTAACTTAAATATTAAATTAAGGTAACAAAAGTGGCACAAAATTCGCCGTTGGCGCTCCTACAAATATCACCTGTTTGTTATAAATCTCCGTCCGCCGCCTACATTGGCACATACAATTCTAAGTATTGTATAGTGTCGAACAGTAGCAGTGATTTGTATCGCTAAGTATCGACGTGATAACAAGAACAGATATCGGGAACACATCGATAACACTATAAATTTATTGATGCGGACCTTTAAAGTTGATAAATGGGTTGAAAAGCTTAAAAACTTTGTTAAGTTTGATTACGGTTTACTGATTTAATTTTTGGTCCTTTGAATCTTAATTGCGGTGAAAAGGACCAATTATTTTAAAGCCGAATATAATTGTCATTTCGTTTTTATAACAGTAGTAAGTTACGAAATATTATTATTTGAAACATTTCGGTGAATTTAGCGTCTAAACATTTATAAGTATCTAAAGCTATATAAATGCACTGACTATTTTTCTTGAGGATTCTTAGATTCAAAGCTGCATAACATAGTAAACAGATGTGAGTATCACAATTTCTGCAAACATTTCCCTCGCTTGCATAACTCGCTGCATTGTCGCAGGTACCGTCCAGTTTCTAACGAGCACCACAATAATTTGCACCCAGCTAAAACCGCGGACATTTTGAATTTCAAATCGAAGTATTTATAATCAGTTTGATCGTTATCCGAGCGAAGGGAAAGTAACAGAAAATGATCTCCCCCGTGAAATCTAAGTTGGTCCTATCATAATTTAGCACTTGATTCTACAATAGCAAGTCCTGTCCGCTAGATAAAGGTCTTAGGAACGGTGCACAGATTAATGTAACGCACGGAGTGTAAAGTAAGGTACAGTGTAGATTTATTTCATCAATTCCACGGTTGTCGCACCGATGATTTCTGGTCTGTAACTTATCTATGCATTTTAACGTACAATGGACGTTGCAATTATAATTTAATGGGTCGTATTGTACGGGTAGGTTATTTAGAGTAGATTTTTTGTTAGGATCAGATTGTGCGCCGACTATTACGACGTCTATATTTATGATATGAATGATTGTAGCTGCATTTAAAATGTCATTGAGATGACTGATTACTTATATCTGAAAGGAATGTATAATGCTGGTGCAACAAATATCTGTAATTGCGAATGAAGGATTAACAGCCATATACTTTACCAATAAGAACATTATAGCCTTTGTTTATGTGTTATTTAAGTCTTATGATCTTAATTGGTATATCATTCAATTAAATATTTAAATCGAATCATATTTCAATTACAAACTCTAGATTTATTGATTTAATCAAGAAGGTCGTATGCAAACGATATCTTAGTGCAACTGTTTTGCTTACTCTGCGGTGTTGCCGCCCACGCCTGTCGCGGCCCGCCGCGTAAATATAGCGCAGAATTAGAACTACCCGCGGTTATTTATCGCTTGCGCGCGCGCAGGAGAAATCGACGCACGGGCCGCTCAGTGTCACTTCCTGCTCGGACGCCGCCGTGAACGCACGCTCGTGCCGTAACGCTCATGTAATAGTCCTTTATTTGATGCCATAAAACTATATCAGTCTGCCCCGTAATGCTGATCGTAATCGTTTATCTGATTGTTGTTTGATGTTTATTTATATTTTCGTGTTTCTTAAGAGTTTTCAAATGAGTGCACCCGGTTGTGTAACACGTAGCGAATCGTAGCAGCAATTTTGTAGCGTATAATAAAATCGTTAAGTGCTCCTTATGCCTTAATTATTATATTGGAATTTGCATTTTGTAATTACAGTCACGATGTGTATGTGTCGTGTTCCACGCATTTAGTATGATATCATGGAGAACTTCAAACGAAACCGAATGATCCACGAAAACGTTAAACTTTTTCATTGTTTTGTAACTACATTACAGGTAACGTTGTCAAGCTCTTGGATTAACTTTACACATCTAAGCATACATTACATTTATACACAGTAGGTACAGGTACAGTCAGCGAAAAGAAAAGTTAAAAACTTTAGTTTATAAATTAGGCATAGAAAAACATTTTGATAATAAAAAATACTAAATGTGTATATGTAAATTTGGACTTATTTACAATTGGAACCGCTGTAGTACAGTTAGCATTGAATGCAGGAAGCCTAACTATACTTGACATTAGGATTCAAACTTCTTACACTACTTATTTTGCTCTCAGTACATTATGCTCTACATTTTCACGTTATTATACCAACTCAAATGACCATAAAAAGTTGTACAGCAATAAATCTAAGGAGAATTGTCACAGCCAAGTTACGGAAGTGGGTCCTTGTGTACGCATGACCGATGACTTTTATGTGTTGGCATTTACTTGACATTTGACATTACCGCTCGCCACACGTCTAATTATTATCTGTGGGTGTGAGCTGTCGCTGTCCTAACTGGGTTATTAGGGTCCAATAAGAATTTAGCTCAAGTTCTACATTCTACGTTTGGTCTTCGAAGCTTCAATTTAATTTAATGAGTTTTGAGATGTATGTTTCTTATATAAAGTAGATATTAGTAATTTAGAGGCAATAAGATAATACTAGCTAGTTAGTAAGTTTTGGGCATTATTAATAATTTAATGGTAGGTACATAGAACTATCTACGTATTTAATAAATATTTATTTATTTCTCTCCACAAAGTTACAATGCTATTACAAATGTATACATTAATTTGAAATCTATTGTTATACGTATGTCGCTGAACTACAACAATTTCTACTTTTCACTTAATCCTTAAAGGGTAATTAATGAGAGTTCTATAAAATAAATTCACAAACTGTACTAAGATTAATATCTCCACAGTTTTAATAGTTTACCCACCACGTATGGCTCGAAAACATTTCTATAAAGTAAGAGCCGACAGGGGAAATCGAATGCTAAGGTACCTGCGTCTCCTAGCCCCTAAAGGAATACTAAATCGAGTTTAAGGACACCAATAAAACAGTCAGTGACAGGTTATTAGTTTAAGCCCGCAAACACTATGGCGACCTACTTTTATTAATTGTTCAGATGCTCGCCCCGTGGCCGGCGACCAGTTAGTGGCAGGTTACAAGTCAAGCCGGCGCATTTTACGGTCTTAACATTATTGAATGTCCTACGGCGGTTTAACTGCGTAGATGGAGTGTTCTCTGTGAATCTTAATGATTTTCTATCTGCTTTTTCTAGGAATTTAGACGTAGAAAAAGCAGCGTTACGGTTTTTACGAACGTTAAGTCACTTAATAATGGTTTAACTTATCACTCAAATATTAGTCTTATGTACAGATTGAAGCGGCTACCAGTAGCGGAATCTTTTAATCACATAGGTGCTGTACCAATCAGGTCGCCAATCCAAAACTATAGTCATCGCATTTGTACGAAATGAAAATAGATAATACGGTAAAAACAAAAAGACTAAATGCCGGACTCGGAAATATTTAATAAAAAAAGTATTTCACCACTGACTGTTAGGTTAAGTAATCATTAAAATCGTCTCTGAGAGCATCGGAATACTTTTTAAACTTTATCACAGTAAGAAACCTAGTATCAAAAATATACTCAATTGTTATACGGAACCACATACTTGTATCCCATCTCGTGTACGGTCAGCTCTGTGATGTATACAGTTGTCGCTCCGAAACCTGTTTGTGTGATTAATGCATTACCAGTGAATGTCATGCGTGTGTTTTGCTCTAATTAAATCTCTTCCTTTGTGAAGCATTGCTTATTATTTATTTTGGACGTTGAATATTTATTAGACCTTCGGCTTTCGAAGTCCGCCGTCCAGCGCTCAAACGGGTTATAAATCTTCCAGTTGTCTCGCTACTGGTCTATCTGTGAAGCTTAAAGATCAAATAGGTAATAATATTAATTATAATTTTTAACTAACGGTAGTTTTATGAATATATTTAGGTATTATATTAGAAACATTAGAAATATTGGGACCTAAAAACATAACTGGCGAAATGTGGGTGTACTATATGTGCACCTCTGCCTACCCCTTCGGGGAATACAGGCGTGATGTTATGTTATGTTATATTAGAAACAAACGGCGACGTTGTGTGTTTTTTTTCATCTTTTCCGGGATTATGTGACGCAAGTTTAGGATACCTGTATCTTTTACTTCTATATATTATTATGAACAATCTTAACCTCTTTATAATATTAGCATAGATAAAGATAGGTAGACTCACAGTACCACCCGTTGCTCGTGCAAATTAATGGTAATTAAACGCCAATTTTAAGTATTAATTTAATAAGAACAAAAAATTATAATTGCATTGACTATAATTGTTGAAAGCTAACGATAAAATGGAATTTGTTGCAAGCTGTATTCTTATTACCCGTGCTTATGTGGTTTTAAATTAGTTTCAAGCTTCCATTGGCTATTATTATGAACATAGCACACGGTGCTTCCAATATTCAAAATACTCTTTTATATAATTTAAATAACGCCATTTTAACCATTTAGCTTAATCAACTAATGCCTTTAGTCAAGTTATTATGTAGGTATATTATTATACAGTCTTACACGTTGTAAAACACCTCTGTCTAACGCTGAAGGAAAAGTGATCAAAAATTCATAACCTACAAAGAGCACTGTTGAAGAAAAGGCCTTTGTCCTGCAGAGAGTCATTATTAGGCCGGTATTATATGACTGAAATAAATATAAAAGATGAATAACAAACATGGTCTTGTAGCATGTTAAGACCAGCCTACATGACGCGTGTGATACATCAGGATGATTATTCTACGCATTTAAATTGGTTCAAATTCCGTTGACAGCTACAGGAGCAGCGATATCGTTTTTATCACCTGTTATTGAGTTATGGTCGACCTCGGCCATGTCGCAGTGGTGGCGTAAAAAAGCAGATTAATTTAATGTATGCACCACACTATTGGAATCCTTAGGAGAAAAATTATAGTAACTAATGTCGTTGTATCATTGTAAGATGTTTGAAAATATTTTTTTTACATAATTGTGCCTTGACTTACATTACGAAAGATTTCAGTGTTGTATTTTTATCTCAAATAATAATGAAGTTTTAAATCATGTATTATTCTTTTTACTTATCGCGGTCAGTCTTTTTGCCGTAGAAGACCCGAAGGACCAGCTTTTTTTCATTTTTCATTCATGCCCTAAAAATGTTGGTCCTTCGATACGAAACACGACGTAACATCTTAGAAAATGTAGGTATTTGATTAAATAATTTTGTGAAAATTCCTGAATGTTCTAGCCTTAATTAACAATAAAGAAAACTTTCACGTGGGTATTCTAAACATAGTAAAGTAAACATTTATAACGAGTGGTTTATTTGCTTGATTCCAAAATAAATGTTAATATCAATCACCAAAGGACCAATTTTATTGAATTTGATAAAAATCGAATAAACGCCATTTATTTATAAGACGGCCGGCAGCCACTGGGTACAGCAGCAGACCGGGCTTTGTGTACATTTATTGCATTAACTCTAAATAAATATAATATAATATTATGGTCACATTACTGAGTTAGTCATATCATAGTTTTTATCGATCTAGTTGTGCCTACGAGCAATGGCCAATGGTCAATCGGTTTTTTGTTTCACATAGCTATACCAGTATCGATTACAATATGCAGACTTGAAACATGCTTTGAGATAAGAATAAATAATGTGTTTAATATAAATTGGCTCACATAGTTTGTTTATAAGAAACAGGATCTGGGCTGTCTTGTTGTTCTAGTCGCAAGCGTGATGGGTTCGATTCCTAGGTCGAGAAAACTTTTATTGGATTTCTTATTTGGTTATTATTAGTAGCAGTAGGAAGTATTAGTGTTCTGGCAGTAGGTTCAGGAAAGCATACCTAATATATTACATGAGAAATATTATAACAACTGATCAAATGTGAATGTACTGTAGGTACACTAATCATACCTACCACTGAAAACACAAGCTTTAGCAAGTGATATTATTTTTAAAGCATAATTGTATACCATTAGTGATGCACTTGTTTCTTGAATCTATTAAAACCGAGTACCTTCCACATCATATACAAATCCCGAACCATCTATTCCCATCACCATAATATCTCAATATGTATGACCAACAGACAGATAATAATTACACATGCAAATATCTTTATCAACGGTCTGACGGGCAAGTTTACGGTTTCGGAGTTTATTACCGAAGTAATTGGTATTCGGTATCGGTACCGGTATCGAGGTTACGGCGCGTCACTAGCCGATAAAGTGAAGTGTCAAACAACGAGCGCTTAATTAAAACGTACAGTCAATTTGATGTAAATATACACGTATATTTGAACTTGTGTGGGCGTGGGCGGTGTGATTTTGGTTAAATGCACCGTTTCGTACGGTAATTACGTTCATTAGTGGGCTTTTTATACAGAACCGGTAACTTATGGTGAGCGTTCAGCTGATAAACATTCGCAAAAACTGAGTTGTTTTTGTTAATGCATACTATCACACCAATTTCCAAAGCCGTAGATCGAAAAGGTTATTTTCGACTACCTAGTTTCGCTAAAGGTACTCTAATAATACTGATAATAGCCTTTTTCAGGACACAGACGTCATTTTCGTTTCCATCACTGCTTATGAGCAGTCACTCTCCATTAGTTTTAATTTAAAAGACCACTCCTTTAGAAATAAGTGCGGTTTATTCCGCTATCTTCACCTGGTATTATTATAAAACATCTTCAGGTTAGTTCTTATAGAATATGAATAAGTTCTTCGTATAGCCATGATCTATGCCTAAGGAAACAGGTCATGCTCGTACCCTAGTATAAATTTTTGCCAGTCAACCAAGATGGTAGCAAGGTTGCCCGTCCAGGGTGCGCCGGTTGTACTTAGGTACCATCACACGTATAGGGCGAGAGGCCACGGCAAGTTGTCACCATTGTGAAAGCGACCTGGACTCAGCACAACATACGCTCGAAGAGTGCCCTGCGTGGAGTACTGAGCGGCGAGTCGTGATCGCCAGGATCGGAAGAGATCTGTCTCTGCCTGCAGTAGTGAGGGCGATGTTGGCACAGGCAGAGAACTGGAAAGAGGTGGCCTCCTTTTGCGAGACCGTAATGGAACAAAAGGAGGCTGCTGAGCGGGATCGTGAGAGAGCGGATCCTGCTCGGAGACGGAGGTGTCGAGGACGGCAACCAACTCGACAGTCAACACGCCGAAACCCCGTCTAAAAACACGACAGACGGGCCTTTGGAGCTGCGGGCGCACAGAGAAGGGAACTCTGTTAGCCTATATAGCGACTCCAGAGAAGACGGCGGCACGGTGGTCACGTGCCGCCGTATACAGCGATGCTAAGGGGAGACCCCTTTACAGTCTCCCCAGGGATGTGCCACATAGGCGTTGCATGGGGAGGTTCCGGAGTTGTTCTTTTTAGAGGTCCCGGGACTTCCCTTGTTCGTGCAGATGGTGACCACCGGGGTGGTTTTAGTGAGGTAGAAATCCCACACTCCCCAGTCCCTACCCCATAGGGGCCGGGGGCCTTTTGAAGGTTTCCCCCCGAAAACAAAAAAAAAAAAAAAAAGGTACCATCACACGTGGAGGAACTATACTTGCACTAAGCTAAGGCATTAAAAACACAATTGCTGTTAACAATTTTTCGCTTTTTTATATAGTCCTATTAATCTTCCACAATTTTCTTTTTATGAACATGATAAGCCTGACCTGGGTTGGAACCCAAGACCTCACACCGTCTGTCTTGTTTGGTACGCAGTCGTTATACCTTCATCATAATTATCAAGCAGCCAGTTTGCCACTACCATATTTGGTGAGGAAAGAGCGGATGGTTCCAGTAACTGACAAATGTTACTTCTTCACAGTATTCTGTAATAGCGTCGTTCTTGTTTGATGAAGTTGGTGAATTATGAGGATCTGGCTCTACGGCTACTATTATAAATAAACACATTTATGGTATGGTATACGAATTTTCACCCATACTCATTACTAGCTGCACCCCGCGGTGTTACCCGCTACATTTTATCGGGATAATAATTTACCTATGTGTTAATCCAGGATGTTAGCTACCTTCATATGAAATTTCATCAACATCGGTCTAGCCATTTGAGAGTGAAGAGGTAACAAACACACTCACAAACTTTCGCCTTTATAATATTAGTGTGATGTGATAGACAATGAAAAAGATATACCTCATGTATTTGAACACCAAGCGTAGTAAATAAAGTGTACTCTTAGAAATGTAAAGAAAGCATTGATAGTAGTACTCATTAGTATGAAACTAGGACATGATATGGTGACTGCGTCATCAGCTGATAGTAAAGGACAGACATAACAACACTTACTATATGGCGCTGACTATATGGCTAGTAAAAGAAAATAACCTTCACGTTGATTTTAAGACGTTCTAGAATGATTCATATACTTTTGTAAATCTCTAAGTAAAGAGTTTCACAAAGAAGTGTTTACAATAAAAACTAAATCGAAACGCAATATACCCAATTCGAATTTAGAATAGATTGATGTAGTCTAAATTCGAATTGGGTATATTAAACATTCCAAATTCAAACGAACCAGTCATAAGAATCCAACCGTTCTATAATTTTAAACTCGGACGCAGACCTCACATGTATCTACATGCCACACCTCACAAATGAGGTATCCATTTCCACCAGCTTGTATCTGCTCAATGAAGTGTAATTACGAATGTTACAAAACACAGCCGCTCCAGTTTCCAGAGCCTGTCACACTGGCTGCGTCTGTGTGGGTGAGCCGGGGTAGTGTGTGTGAGGGGACAGTGACCCGAGCTATCTCGAGATCGCAGCCTCCGACCGGCCAGATGCCGAAAGATGTCAGCCAGGCACGGACTGGGTTAGCGATCTGATTAGTTCTAAAAACAATTATAATATAGAGATTTTATTTTGTAATATACTTACAGATTTTTAATACATGTGACCTCTTTAGGTATCACAAAAAGATTTGACATGTCACGTCAAAAGTTTTGACGGGTGGTAACCCATATTTAGACTTCCCTATATTATATTGTTATACTCTTTGGCTTAGACATAACCCTTCATCTGTCAAGACGCCTTCTAAAGGAGTGCAGAGTGGAGAGTTTCACTGTTGTGTCTGCAAAACTTAAAAAATGATCAAAATGGGAATGCTGAATATTATAATGATTATATCAAACTCTACTGTCACTTTATAAACAAAAAGGCAAAAAACGGTAATTTCTATTTGTAACCATAAAATGTCTAAATTCCTATTAACAAAATCATCGCTTATTAATATTAAAATCTTTATCAATTTATCTCTTTTAATAAGATACAGTCATAATTACAATATCTTCGGTGTCAACAGATGTAGTTTGATCATTTGTTTATTTTGCATGTTTTACATAATTATGTCGTTGTCACCAAGTTATATTCGACATTTTTCAAATATACTAGGTATCTCGTTTCAAAAATTATGTACCTACAGATAAAGCAATAAAATTGATAATCTAAATATTACCAATGTCAACTCTTAACCTATTTGTATCACGATCTTTGACATACTCAATTGCTCAAAATTGCTAATTATTCCGATAGCTTGCTCTACTTCAATCTCTTCCCCAAAGACAGCCTCACCATACTGGTTCTAAAGATACTCGAAAGCGTGCAAAATACAAAAATAAACATATCAATATTTATTCAGCCGATAAAATATTTGTAAACGGCACATAATATCACATCAAATTTGTTTATAGTAAATCAAATAAATGACGGATTTACTTATTTGACTACAACATGCACAAATATCATCAGAATCCCACGATTTTATATTAATGCTTTGAATTAATAGATCATTAAACATATATTTTGTGCTAAATGTTTGTTTTATGACACTGAACATCCGAATCTATAAAACTAAGGTCACTAAAGTCATCGCATGAACCGCCTTTTAACTTTTTACGACTTCAAAATATCTATGTTGCTACTCACTGCAAGATAACGTTTTGTTTTTGAACAAATTCCTTTGCAAAAGAAAAATGTGGGACTTTATTATTAACTCTACAGTACTCAACCGTTAATGTAAGTATATCACTCATACAATAATGCCTTAGAAATTGAGTTGCGTTTACTAAAATTGGTACAAAAAGTCTTAGCTGACTAAACCCTCCTTCGGTCAGTTCTATATGTAATAATTAAAATGATAATAGGTAAAATAGATTCTAATTTTAAAAATAATAATCTACATTCTAAATTAGAAATTCTGATCAGCGTTCCATCTTCAAATCCGTCTCTGGCTTAACCTTTAGCTCGCGGCTATCGCACATAAAAATAAAAGTAGTTGTGTTAATAACGTATTTTTAGTGCGGCGTTTGGTAGGGAGCTACCGCAGGTGCGTTGGCCTGCCCCCGCGCAGCCCAGCGACGCCCCCCTGCGCAGGCGCACCGCGCAGTTTTTGTTTGTAATTAATTATGTTTTGGCGATGCTGCGCGATTGTCTAGGTGATTGGTCGGTTTTTGAAAGAGTTTCGGAGAACTCGCAGTTGATTGATAGTGGGAAAAAATTGTTTTAAAGAGCTAGTTTTAATTATGTTTGTTACAAGCTTCATTCTTAGGTTTAATAATTAGGTTATTAATTCAGTTTAATTGTAATAGCTTTCTATAGAAGTGAAACTAGATTATTTGAGTTTGGAGAACTACAATAGGGTTACTCGTTATATTTGAACTTAGAGAGTATAAATCGGAAGAGATGGTATCACGATGAAGTGTCAAATATAATTAAGAAAACCCTGTTCGTCAATAAACATAGAACAACGTCTGTATTTCCCAAAGATATGATAAACAAGAAGATGATATACAAAACAGATACTACACACATCTGGTGTGTAGTACACTCTCATATTGCCGGTTATGTTTTGAGTCCCAATCTAATTTTGTGCCCAAAGGGTCGAGCCCATTGCCATCAACCGGGCACAAACACACTGCATGACTACATGACATCGTGCTGCTACTAAGAATTACCTAATTAAATAAAAAAACTCAAGTACACTTTGCCCAACCCGGGGTTCGAACCCAGGGCCTCATGTTCAACAGACCACTAGACCAACAAGGCGGTCAATGTTTATATAAATAGCTATATTTACATAACTATTATTAACATCATTATCGGCAAAAGTTATTAAGTAGGCTGTAAATTAGTTCAATGTCGCGCCGCAAGATGTCGCCACCGGAGGCACGTCTCAAGTGCGCAGGATGGCAGATATTCATCAGACGGGGACAGACGCCTTCCGTCTGCGCGTGAGTGTCTTATTAGCCTGGCTTAGAACTCGCCGTCTAGGGAATATGTTAACGCGATGATCAGTAGCTTTGCGTTTGTTATGTTGGCAGAACTGAATAATGATGAGGTTATGTGGAGGGTGGAGATGTAGAAATGTGAGGCTTTTTTATGGTACGGATTGTGTTGAAAAAAATATTGTAAAATCCTACTAATGTACTATTGATATACATAGATTAACAAATAGGCTTTCATTTCAAAAGAAACACAAATTGAAATTTGTACTGCGGAACGCCAGTTTTTTTATACCTAATAATAATGTACCAATATTTAATGGAGATGATTAATACGGTGCAGAAGGAGACCTGGGTTCAAACCCCGGGTCGGGCAACGTGTGCAATGGGTTTTTCCATTACGTAATTCTCAGTAGCTGCATCCTGAATTTGTGGCCGGATGATGGCAATAGACTCACCCCCTATTACTTTGAGACCTGTAACATAACTAGCGAAATATTGTGTACTATAGGTACACCTCTGCTTACCCCTTCAGGAATATAGGCGTGATTTCATGTTTTATTGGTAACGTCATCATAAAATAGATAATGGAGTAGAGGTCCTCATTTCTATTTAATACAAAGCAGACCTCAGGCTTCCTTTGCTTAATATGGGCTAAGGCCATAATATAATGCTTACCGCTTTCTACACGAATCAGTCTTGTAAGGATAGTGCTGTAGCAGCGTAACTAACTTGGTAAGTTAGTAGCTAGGACAATCAGCTGACCGCTATTTACCAAAGAAAGTGCGAAGAGAGTTGGGTAAAAAAACGTTCCTAAAATAATTAATTAAATAAAAATATTGGTTGCAGGTTCAAACCCCAGCAAGTATCAATGTGACTTTTTCAATGTTATAAATATTTTCTTAGTTATTCTAAGACACCACTGACTAATGGTGACGGAAAACATCGTGAGGAAACTTGGATTAAATTATCTGAAATCGCCAACCCGCAGTGAGCTAGCGTGGTGATCAATGCTCAATCCTTCTCTATATGAGAAGAGGCCATAGATAAAAATAAATACATACATAGGTAAATTGCTGATTATATAATATAGTTCAGTAAATATCGGACTATTTTTAACTTTTCTGAGCATTGAGCGAAATGGGGCGTATACCTAGTTCTCCATACATTTAACTTACTTATGTAAATCAATACGAACCTCTAGCTAAAGGCTTACAAAAATACCATTTCTGTCCGGCACATGACGTTAATTCTAACAAGAGATCAGATTTCAGAGAATCAGACATTTACAAAGAACTCATGAATAAAGAAAAGCCATATATTCCAATACAATACAATATTCTTTAATGCACTCCATGAAAAAGATCAAATGATTGGACTGCTGCGCTAAGGGTCGCGGGTTCGAAGCCCGCACGGGGCAAAACTTTGTGCGAACCACAGATGGTTGTCCCGAGTCTGGGTGTTAGTGTATGTGATATTTCATGTTTGTGAAACGCACCCACGACACAGGAGAAATTCCGAGTGTGGGGCGACGTTTTTTTAAGAAAAAGAAAAAAATGGTCAAGAAGAATCATAACAAAAATAATGGGTGCCTTTGATGACACGTAAAAAAAAATGTAAGTAATAAAAATTAGTTACAGATACGATCTTAAACTAATAAATTACAACTATTACTTCTAGATTATTCATGAAAGCTGTTCATGCAATATTTATCAATCTAATTACTCGTAGTATTAATATAAATAATGCAGATAGCGCAATGATCATAAATCTGCGCTTTCTTCAAGCAAACTAGAGTGCTGTAAGTGTTATAATGTTGTTATTTCTTGCATAATAAAATTTCCGTCTAGTGCAGGTATGAAACTGTGTTATACTTGCACAACAGGTCAATCGATTTGTTTGTATATTTCTATGGTTGTTGTAAAGTATAACTTGATGGCTGTATTTTCAAAGGGACAGGCAGCGGCGTATATTACACTCACATTTCGCCGGTTTTTGTTAAAGTAGGATAATGATTACAGCCTTTATCTAGTAAACTCTAGTACAGGTACTAAGAAAGGCATATAATTATTATCTCTAAAAAAATCTTCTATTTCAGTTGAATGAAGCCAGCACGCACCTACTCCCCACATTGCACCCACACCACACATTCTAAGCAATCAACGTCTCTATGCAGTTCGCTTCACGCAATTCAAAGCATATTTGTTTATCATTACCTTACAATTCCGTAGCCAACCCAATAAACGTTCCTCATACCAATCTTGCGCACGCTAGATATTCAGATTGTACTGTAACCTACAGATTAATAGATACCATTTATTATTCAGGCGAAAGTCGTATTATTTACTACGAACGCTAATGTATTTAACGACAAAGAAACTATTGCAATTTTATTGAGAACCAAAGGATTCCTATGCTGTCCGTTTTGTTCGTGCTAAATAATGTGAATAATTTCTGTTTTTATTGGCGTTTGTGTGGCTCTTATGTGGTTGTGTTAAGGTTTATTTTGCTGGATTACAGTTGGTAGGAGGATTAAGTGAGGCGAGGTTCTATTGCTAACGGAGAGCGGTTTACAATGAGTATGTTTTTTTTTTATTTTGTTGTTTGCGTAAGACAAGTGAAATAGAATAAAGTACAATGAAAAGGTTAGAGGCTACCAACATATAATCTACGTAAATATTGACAATCAGGAATGATAAGTGTATATTAAGCTACATAAATGATTTCATTGGTTAGTATTGGGACATTTTTCTTCTCACTTCTTATCTCTTTGTTGAATGTAGGGAAGTTCTGCCTTAACAGGACTTAAGGTCAACACTTAGCCCTAAGCTAGCCCCTAGAATAACAGAGGCATAGGTGTATTCGGGTATATGACCTCCTTAAAATACCTATGGTCTCCGCTGGCAGTCGGACCTGGCCTCAAATGTAGCATAGTCAATAAACCTACGCATTTAATTGTGTACACGAGTATGTGTGAACTGCCGCAGACCTGAGAACTCTCTATGTCGCTATGCCGCTAATATGATGGTGATTTTGACTACAAAATAACTTAGTCCCTAAAGCATAATGTTGTTATAATATGTCTGTATCAAATTTTTAGTAGATTTATGTAGACTTTGTTGCACAAATATTATAGTATATTTACTAGCTTTAACTTGAAGTTCTGATGTAGGTATATGTTAGTTTTCTTATTAACTTTATTTACTGTTAATTAAACTTAATTTGAGTCTTGTTTCAATTTACGACGGTCGTTAAACATTAGCTGACGATTTGCGTAAATCATTTAATTTAAGTAATACTAATAGAATCTAAGTACCCGTCGTGTCCAAATGAAATAAACACTATTAAGGTTTAATTAAATTTATTATAAAAGCGAAACTTTAGATTTATGTCTGACCTAAATAGAGTCGTAAAGAGCTATTTACACAGAGCATAATAATTTGTGACAACTGACAGATGTTATAAATTTAGGTTCCCGCGTGACGGGATTCGCGATCTAAGGTCTAGCGCATGTGTACAACTTTTCGATCGAACAACTATTTAGTTGTACGTTAAAGAGTCTATAGAAATGTATCTAGACCGTTCTTGATTCGAAACCGATTATTAGCTTCTTTTTTTCACTCGCCCCACACTAGACATGTCTCCTATATCGTGGGTGCGTTTCACAAACATGAAATATCACATACACAAACACCCAGACTCGGGACAAACATCTGTGGTTTGCACAAATGTTTGTCCCGTGCGGTAAGATAGTCTCCCTCACACAAAGACGCAGATACATACAAGATACAGAGGTACTCAAGAGAACTCTTGCTTAAAATTCAAGACCCGTTTCGCATAAATCTAGGACAATTAATACCAATATATTGTAAAATTAATTGGTCCACTGATAATATGTAAATTGACGCGGTACTTTGTTCTGTAATCTACATAAACATATGATAATAGAAGAGGCTGCGTAGTGCATGCATGTTCGTATTACTTGGTTTAAGAGGTGACGCTTTCTGGAGGCCGGGAAATAATGACTTAGGACTTCTTTTAATTAATAAAAGATATTTGAAAATTGACGGACATGATTGAGATTCGAACACGCGACTGAGCGACCCAAGGTGTCGTCTCATGACTTATTTTTCGTATCGAATGATTAGAGCTTGGTCACTTGGTGTAGGGATGTTCAAGTCAGCAAGGATGGTAGTGAGGTTAACCATCCAGGGTGCGGCACGCATCACGTTCTAAGGCAGGACCAATCTGTCAATATTCGTGGAAATATTACATAGTAATATATGTAACGGTTCTATGTACTTACACTTTTCATATTTACCGGTTGTTTCAGTGATATTAAACTGCAATATTTACCTGTAAACAAAACAGATATTTTGTTATTTACATACATAAATACTGTTAGCATAAATAGTATATTTATAATGTTATGTTAACAATACTAAAAGTTATTAACATGTAAACAAAAAAAAATCGATATCGTGTTGAAAATCGAATACTTTGTTACTTTATAATAAGTATACGATTATAAACCTCGATTGTAACGATTGTAACTCGAAACAAAATTCGATTCCTCAGTACGTCAGTAAACATATTAAACAATTATAATGAGGGAGAGAGCAACAATTAAAATTTTAATATGAAAAGCTTACATAAAACTATATTGAGAGCGTTTCGTGTGTCTTATAAAATCAAACATAAAATGTTTATTTTATTTATCTCGTGCACTTTCGAAACATTTCGAGTGCACTTTCTAGATCATAAATATAATATGTCATAAGTTTCTTTTTCTTCGTCACGATGCGCGTGTTAATTCTGTAATTGTATAAATTACTCATTAGCCAAAATGACTTGGTGATGTTTACGCCCTGTGACAAACTGGGAGCCGTTGCAAGTTTTTTAGTACTACAAATTACCAAATTGTTGCCGCAAAAGCGTATCGTAGTCGAAGGAGACGACGAACCCATTTTGAGTCCGATAATGGTAATAGGTTCGGCACCTATGATTAGTGGCGGAATGTGTATGTATGCACTCTGGATAAAGCAAAACACTCTTGCATACATAATTAAATATTACAAGAGTCAAGAGTTATTGTATTGTATCCAGAAGTGAGAGAGTCAGCTAAATGAGATTGATAGAGCTTACTCTACCATACAAAACTACTTAAAACAAAGTTTATTGCACAATAATTTTTCTTATGTCCATGAGTCCATTCAGTAAGTTTGGCCCGAGGCGAAAATACAAACAACAGTTGTCGCTCAGTGTTAAAACAATTCATTGTGTCGAAAGTCGCGACACGGCAGCGAGCGGCGGCAATTAGGTGATTACAGTATTATTGTTGAGAATAGGACACATTGGGGAGTTTACGAGCTTGTTTTTATTTATACATTGGCGTAACTGTATGTTTTTTATAGTAAAACTGTATGTATATACATTCATTTTAGCATTTGGATATAATATTTCTGGGGAAGGCAAAAGAATTGCACAGCGGGGATTGAGCTAGTTACCCAAGCAGTTAATCAAGCAGTACAATAACTAAGTACAGTACATACATAAAGTCACGCCTGTTCCCCAGAGGGGTAAGCATAGACTACAGATTTCCATTAGCTACGATCCTGGTATACTTTTCCGCCCCATTCAGACGCATCACATGCCTCATATTTGTTATAATTACAATACCTTTAAGGGTTAGAACGCTGAATTCATGAACAGTGTAACGTTATACCTAGATTCTTAATAACACGTAACATAGCGCGCATCTTTGACTTGCTAAAACTTTATGAGGAGTGAGTGTTGGTTAGTTCTATATCAAGGTTCTATCCTCGCGTGTTTTGGAAGTAACCGTGTTATTATTTAACAAAAAAACAGGTTTTTTTCCATGGGAAGCTTTAAGTTCTTCTAAACGTTTAAAATTTTAAACATTGATTATATCTTCGTGTTAGAATATGATGCCTATTGTTCACATAATTGATTTCTTTCAGACGCTACGCATAAGTAGACTTTAGTTAATTACATGTTCGATAAACATAACATAACATCACGCCTGTATTCCCCGAAGGGGTAAGCAGCGCTGCACATTATAGTACACCCACATTTCCCCAGTTATGTTTTTAGGTACCAATGTAATAGTGGGCGAGCTTATTGCCATCAACCGCACAAATCCAGAATCCGTGCTGCTACTGAGAATTACCTAATGGAAAAACCTAGTAACACTTCGCCCGACGCGGAATTTGAACCCAGGACCTCGTGTTCAGCAGTCGCGCTTAGCCAACTAGACTAACGAGGTAGTCGGCAGAGTTATATGTCCATACATTATGCAATTAAACACATAATCATTAATTAAATTGATATAAGATTATCTTCAACATCAATAAAATATGTCTAATACCTTCTAGAATTAATTAAAATAAATTCTTAACATTCTATGTCCCATTTATGTACATACAACATTCATATTTATCTTTATCATCTTAAATCTGAACGCAAATCTCGATGAAACATATTAATTATTACATTAATTCATTTTGTTGAATGTTAATTGAATTTGCTTTCGAATAATTCATTCATTTTATGATATTTAAATAATCTTTTAACTTATCTTTTATCTTTACTTTTTTATCTTTTTAAAATAGCACAACCTTAGAGCTTGAAATCTTACCTATAATTTACCAAAAACTAGACTACAAGCAAACAAAGTGTAGCCTAGAGCAGTTCTCATAATAGGAATACGGTGTGCGCTCAGCCTAACACCAGCAAAAACACTAGATAATAACATAAGACGTACGTGCGTACGCGCAGAACGAATGATTATCACTAATGATAGTGATTTAGGAGAGACTACTGAACAGGGTTAGCCAAAATAATGCCTAGTGCACAATGTGGGTCAATTGCATTAGGTAGGTACCTATATTTGTCACGAAATTGTTTAAGATTTTTGCACACTGTATTTTGAAACTATTTTATAGATTGGCGAAATAAAAATAATGTGTGTTTAACCACAAGACCTCTATAAAATAAGATCCGGTATCCGAATTAATGATTGGTGGATGGTAAGAAGACGGATGTGTTTTTGTGTATGTTTATGTATTTTGGGTCATCTCAAAAATTACTTGACCTTTTTACTATAATTTTAGCAGTTTTTAAATACACCCTGAAACTTACATCGGTTATAAAGGTTTGCGACCATTATTACCAGTGCAGCTATAGTAAATGACAAAAATGGTAGGGAAATCGTAGGGCTTGGGCAGATGTTTTTGATCTAGGGCGGAACATTGCGGAACACATGTATTACCTACGGTTTATTTTATAAATGTTTACTGGCTTTAACTGAATTTCTAATTTCAGTTTGACTTATAAATCAAGAGAAAAGCGTATAATTTTATCTTACTTTAATTGACAGTGTTTTTAAACTAATCTATGACGTAAAAGTTTAAATAAATCAAAATATAGCATCTTAGGAGAAATTCTTTCTTAAAGTAAAGGCGTAGCAAGATTCAATTCTATGGACTCCGAAAGCGACGTAATAAAGGTGCGTCCACACTCGCGTTGGCGGATCGGCTCGTTACCGCGCATTAGTCGCGCCTCATCGCGACATTTGAGCGCGCGTGAATCACCTTTATTGTGACAACAGAAAGTAAAGAGGTTTGACTTTAATGTCCATTCGTGTTTCAGATACGACACCGTGGTTCTTAAATTACAAGATCGATTAATATGTTTCTTGATTTTATTGCCATTATTGTTTTCAATTCGCTTAACACGCCCGTAACTTAGCGGGTGAATTACTGAATTGTTGGAGTCGTTTCAATTGCTAGTCATTAGTAGAACTTCTCGCGAATTTATTCGTAGTTATTAGTAGGTTTTTAGTCTATTTTAGTTTGTAATTAACATGATCATAAAAATAAAAGTATTAAAGTTTTTTTTCTTAGAGAATGTAATAGTTATGTATGCGCTATTTTCTTACGATATTTCTCCACTTTCCTTCAGCAAAAATAAATTACACAACACGCCAGTTCGTTATACTATAATGAGCTGCGATTTGATAAACATGTGTACATACAAATCCATCAGCCACGGTGCTTCGAACGAATTGCATATAAGGGCTTTGAATGGACACGGACGGTTACCGCGCTCGCGCCGAACGTAATCACGCGGAACCAACGAGATGTGAGCGCGTAAAACAAAATGTAGCTTTATTGTTATGCCAGCCGTACGTCTTTTCCGTAATAAAGTAGCTGAAGTATCTGAGAAACTATTTCTACCATAACTAGATTTACACTTGTTATAAGTAAGTACCTATGAATATTGCGTGAAACTTTAGACACAAACTATTTTGCATGCTTTTATTTTACATCGTGCTTTTATTACTCTGTTAAAGTCTAAACATTCGTATTGTACTGCAATTTCAACTTACCTATGAGCTATCACATCATACTTCTTATGTCTTAAAGCTAAATGATAAATGATTTTATTTCTGCAAATGGGTTTTAAAAAAACACTTTTACACGTCTTCTTTTTCAAAACTAGATGGCATCGGCATTTCCTAACTGACTACCTCTGAGAAGAAATACCGAAAGCAACTCAAGGGTATTATACACTAGGGGGCTATTATAAACGTTTAAAAAACTGCGTTCAGATCAAAGTCACTGATGTTAGGCTTTAGACATAATACTTATTTGTAACATTATCTTTTTGAAAAACGCAATTACGTCGGTTTATCTTTTCTTGCTCACGTGCTTTGGTATAGCAATCAATACAAGTATAATACAACGTCGTTACAAGCATAAAGCTTAGTTCATAAGGAGCAAATCATGCATGATATATCGATTCAACTACATTAGAATTGATGTGCCGCGGTGAAAGAGCAATTTTGAACGAATTGCAAGAACGGGCGGCGCGTCGCCGATCGTTCGTCGCGCGTGCTATGCTGCCATAATCATGCGTGCCTGATGCATTGTGATCGCGTAAAACAAAATCAACCTTTATGTGCCGTGAATATCGTATCGTAAATCATTGTGTTAAGGAAGTTTGAATTTCTATGTCACACATTTTTGGTTTTATGATAGTGCATAATGCTATGGTATTTTCTAGAAACAAGGGAATGATGCAATGACAACGACCGGGAAGTATTTTAATGTTTACGAAATACAAAACAACCATATAAATTGAAATCAGCAGGACAGGCGCAGAAGGAGATGACGAGGATATAGATGATGAGGGTCGGGCAAAGTGTTATTGAGTTTTTCCATTAGGTAATTCTCAGTAGCAGCACGGAGTCTGGATTTGTGCCCGGTTGATGGCAATGGGCTCGCCCCCTATTACATTGGGACCTAAAACATAACCGGCGAAATGTGGGTGTACTATATGTGCACCTCTGCCTATCCCTTCGGGGAATACAGGCGTGATGTTATGTAACCCTACCATTGAAACAAGAGAAAGGGATAAACAATATTTTCACATCAAGAAGTAAGTATGTACATTTTTTAATTAAAGTATGTAAAAATTTCTTCATACAAAAATGATTTAGCCTTACAACACGTAATACTTTGTCTGCGCATTTATTTATTAAACAGATTCCCGTCAACTGATCTGATTACCGAGGTCTCGATACGTGGAAGTGTTTTACGACTCCAACATGATGCGTAAAGCCTTAATATAAAAAATCTTATCAACATAAAACGCGTTTATGTATTAATTTCAAAATTGATATTTAAGATGCTTCTGCATTTGTTTACTGTTAACCTAAAGGAAAACCATGGCAACCGTTATCGATCTAGGTTAAAGTAAAGATTATTCCTTTTACCTGTATATACGAGCTCGGTGGACACTAAAGAGGTTTCTGCTTTTACACTTTTTTAGTGTGTATAGGTACCTAATGGGTGCGCTGTGGGTCTTATTGGACTCTTGGGGGAGAGTCCTACATACCCCTGTCGTCTCCCAGAGGTGAGGGATACGTAATGCATTTTTTTGCTCCATAAAAAAGGGTCTACTTATTTGTGAAAATCCTTTCGGGTCTCTCCAAAAGTCTGATGGCTGTTAGGTCCCGATTTGAATCCAGTGAAGTAGTTAATCTATAATTCTCCTTGACTATGTTCTTATTCAAAATTTTGGAACCGTGCGAGTAGATTATTTACGAAATGTCTTATACTCGTATAATATAGTTACACGTTACCACCTATGGATTACCGTAATTCGCACAAGACTATGTAGATTATGGATTGTAAAAGATACGCTCGTATTCTTTTTAGACTTGATACCTTATTTTTTCGTTTGTTCAGGAAATTGAATACATACATACATAAGGTCACGCCTGTTTCCCTGAGGGGTAGGCAGAGACCACGGATTTCTATTTACTACGATCCTGGCATACTTCTTCTGTATCATTCACAAGCATCACATTCCTCATTTAAATGATTTTAAAATAAAAAATATGAGGCTTATATAAATAGTTTCTCTTAACAAATACTTAATGTATTTATTGACGTACATATGTATGTTATATGGAGCACTTAACATGATCACGACACTGAAGCAATGAGTTGTGTATGTAGGTGCCTCGTGGCGGACTCGTATGTCAAAACTTTGATTACGCGAAATAAAGCAAATGACTCTGTTGTCGTAACTGTTTGTGTAATTTCACAAGCAAAACAAGGAGTAGTATATAATTCTAATAACATTAATTTTTTCTTCTTATCGTATGGTTGATGAACAACCTGGTGTCAGTTTAAACCGCCTGTAGGCCTCTGACATGGCTTAACACACCGTTAAAAAATCTCTTAGGTGTGCCGGTTTTCTCACGTTGTTTTCCTTCACCGTTTTTAGCAACTTATTACTAATTTATAGTCATCATCATCAGATAACTTGTGACGTTTTAAGGCCTCCCTCTTAAATCGTCACAATTTATAGTACGTACATGAATTCGAAATGACATTGTGGGCCGCGTTTGAACTTGCGACCTTTGACTTGGCAGACCAACGGTCCTACCACTACACACAATAACCATTTTTTGTTTAAGAATGTTAATAAAACATTATCAATACCTAACTGCAAATGTAGTTTATAGGCTTATACAAATAGCGGCGTGTTAACAGATTTCTATATATCAATATAATTTATTGAGTGTAGAAAAGCAAAGTAATTTATTACAATATTTTATGACTCGTTTAGCATCTACAGTTAGGCTAGGCAATCTGTTAATGACGGAGCAAATAAGGATGGCACTTAAAACACCTCGTAAAAATTAATAAACAAAATTCAGTTCCCAGGGAATCTTATGACTGTGGAAAACATTCAAAAACGCTATAAAAGAATTGTAGTCACACCAAGCTTCGGGCGTAGGACGTTGATACCAGCTTTCACGGTTTATTCGCGTCGTAAATGCTTAAGCGACATCCCTACCGGTGTCTGCGCAATATACCTATAAACACGAAAACAAGAAAAAAATATGTTAAATACTACTTTAAAACACCTAAAGAACGAACCTTCGCAAATCGAGATAGAGCAGCAATAGTGAAGGGACAACAAATATCGATATTGTTACCGTATCGATTTTCACATCGATACAAATAGCTTTATTACTCGATATCGATTAGAGGGGCAATAATACTGACACACTTGAGTACATCGTAAAATAATTTGCGTATACCATAGTTAATAGCTTGTAAACTGCGGTGTGTTAGTGTCACTCTCTAATTTAATACGTCCGCAATTGCAACCTTCATTTGTGTTAACATTCTATAAAACTTTATAGTAACTCTGTAGCCATTAAAACAAACATGTACTGTCGTATAAAACTTAACGGTTCGCATGTCAGGAGAATACGGAACAATTGCTATAGTAAAATTTAATTTACATCTGAGCCACGGAGCGGTGTTACGATTACACGCGTTACATAATACGACACAAGGAATAATCGTAACTGAGTAAACAAAGCACTTCTCTATGCATTAATAAAGCTATGCTCCAATGATGGCTGCTATAACGCGTCGAATTTACGACAGCCGTTAGGGCATGACATAAAAGTCGATATAAAGGCGTTTTTATCGATACCCGCAATCCGCGGCTCGTAACTGACTCGATAATTTCTTCATTTTCGTATTGTAAGTGTATCGAGACGAACTGAGTTTGTCCGCAAAGTTTGAACCAGTTTCTTGTACCAGAATACTTTCATGTTTTTGATAAACGATACACGTACTGAAAATACTTTTCCCAACACTATGAACTTTGGTATCCATAAGGAAATACATATTATTCAAAAACATAGGCAAGGCAAGGCACGAAAAACATATTATTCAAAAACATGCAGAATCATAACTATTTAGCTTAAACTAAATTAAGTAACCTGCATTTTTGTCCGACATGGAAATCTAAAGTGAGACCCATACTAGAAGAGTTCTTACTGCTAAACCTAAACCTATTAAATGGCCTCCAGCCAGGTACAGTACCTACAGCTTTTACGATGCCTTAAACCGTTCGGCGGACCCGGGGTGGCCCTTATTGACAAGTTAATCTCTACACCATGGCCTGTCTTCATTTGGCGACCTGATTAGCGCCGTGGCTAAGCGATTGGACTGCTGCGCTAAGGGTTGCGGGTTCGATTCCCGCACGGGGCAAAACTTTGTGCGATCCATAGATGTTTGTTCCGAGTCTGGGTGTTTGTGTTTGTGATATTTCATGTTTGTGAAACGCACCCACGAGAAATTCCTAATGTGAGGCGACGTTTAAAAAAAACAGTTCATGCCAATACGAACCAAAAGAGTTACCTTACTTAGTTGTTTTTTACATTGATCACAGTAAGATATGACTAAAATTAACATACTTGATGGTAACGAGTACGGGAGATTTCCTCCACTTTGTTACAATGTTGCAGTGTAGCGTGACTGGTATGCTGTTAGGTCTAGATAAATAGATGGAATTAGCCTGATATTGACTAGCTTTTACTTTTATGTGCATGTCAGAGGCGCTGGCCGTTAATCTTTAGCCAAGCTCGCTCTATTAAAACTGCAGTACACCATAAGTTTATTTAGACCAGGTTTTAGGGGAAGGATATTAGGTGTTATAAAAGTTTGACTTAATCTGATCGATAAAGATAGATAGATAATTCTTTATTACAGATATAAATATTAATACTAACAATAGTGCAAGTGGCGGTCTTATTGCTACACTAACTGCGCCCCGCGGTGTTACCAGCTACATTTTTTTGGGATAAAAAGTAGCCTATGTGTTAATCTAGGGTGTTGGCTACCTCCATTAAAATCCATTAAGTAGTTTTCACGTGAAAGAGTCAAAAAACATCCACCCATACATACGAACTTTCGCGTTTATAATATTACTAGGGATTATTTAGCTAGACGTATCATTACATAATATGTTACATTATGCGTCGCTTCCTTCAAAAATCTTAAGGATTTGTCTCTTGACTCTCTTGACAATAGACTGTTCAAAAGGGCCTGAAAAGACAAAATCAAAAAGGTCTCCAATAAGGTGGTAATGAGTCCGTTTTTATTTATAGTTACTGCCCAGTGTTGTAGTAGTCAGAAGGTACAAAACGGCTCGGCATATAAACAAAATAACAACTGAACACTTAATCGATATTAATGTTCCATAAAAAGCCAGTCTTTGTCGGAATCAGTGTGTTTTTGCCAAGTAAAAGGAATGCCCCCGTCCGGAGTCCAACTCCATATACGCAAACGGGTTCTGCCGAGGTCATTAAGGTTATTCGGGTTTCCTCTACGACATGAGTTTGACTCGCTAGCGTGAACTTTTGGCGATGCTTGTAGTAAATACGTAGGTAGTAAGAATAGGAGGTACGGGATAGGCCAGTTCTATTAATTGCATCAACAAGCATCACTGATACGTTGCTGATGCTGGTTTTTAGGGTTCCGTACCCAAAGGGTAAAAATGGGACTCTATTACTAAGACTTTGCTGTCTGTCCGTCCATCCGTCTGTCTGCCACCAGACTGTATTTATATTAATTAGTACTGCGTCATCAGGAAAATCGACTCTTTACATCTTACAGTAACATTGTTCTCTTATCACCCCTTAAATACTCTAAATACGATTTATGGTTCTCTTAACTTAAGCGCCAATCACATTTATTCACATGATGCCATATAGTTTAATAATGATGAAACATTTAAAAAGAAGGGCAGGAATTCACAGATACCTGTGTGTGTGTGTGCATCATGAGAAATCGTACGCGCATCACCAATTTTATGGTAAAATTTCCAATCTTACCGAAATCACTTCACGACAGACCGTTGTGATAACATAAACTGTTAAAAAATTACTGTCGAAATTTTTTACTACGGCCGAACGTAACGTCTTCTCATAAACGCGTATCTGATCTTAATATCAAGAATGCTCTATATACGGCAGGACCCGCAAGTCCTAAGTTTCATCGTAAACAGGGCTATTACCGAACAAATGGAGACGTCCGATGCGAGATACCGAAATTATATCAAAACATTAAAACGGAACGAAAAACATAAAAAAAAACTGAAAATTTTAATTGTGTCGTAATTTTTAGTGGCAATTTTAAAAATATATTTTAAATTTAAAGTAATGTTCGTTAAAAAATTACGGTTATGCGCATGCGTCGAATTTTTCAATTTTCTGTTAAGTACCGTGTGTTTGTTATCGTAATATCAATGTGACCTCGATTAACCTTATCGGGTGGTGTGCAAGAACCTTCAGTTTTTATTGTTCTGACTTTGTTATTGATTTTGGTTGTATTTTTTTTGTGGCTGAATGTATGGACGCCTTCGTGACTCGAGTAGTTAAATAAAGTGGAGCTGCCTTACAAGGAGGTGTTTATTTAAGACACGCTTGTTGCGCAGACATCCCAAAAATGTGGTTCGGTCGTAGTAGCTATCAACATGAATGTGAACACGCATATATCTAGGTTTTATTGATCTCAACATTTTTGCGTAGGTATACTTACTATAGCCAATACAGGAAAAGATTATGGAGCTTTTATTTTAAGAATTTGACATCAGCCTTGGGTAGAAACACTATCACTATAACTACCACGGTAATGAGAATTAGGGAAAATTATCATTGTCAAAATTATCAAGAAAAACAGAGAAAAGGAAGGCTCATATCCAGCAGTGGATGATACTAGGTTGAAATGATGATGATAATGAAAATGATGGAGAGCAAAAACACATCTTTGTGTACCCCTTCAACAGTTATAAGCGAAATGCATAGGTATATTACTCACCAAATATCATTAACTACGCTTTTTACCGACAAACACGCAAAAAGTAAATTGAAATAACCTTAAAAGTTAAACTTGACCCTAGCTTGTCAAGAGCACCTACTGTTTACACAGTGTGGTTCAATGTGGTGACTCGACAGTTTTGTGGTCTACAGTAGAGGTCCATAAGTGACCCTAGCGCGTGCACATCTGTTATGAAATAACAGTCCACTTATTCATGTTTTGAGTGTCAATGACTGCGAGAAATATGGAAGTGTGTAGACGATTCATTTCGGTTCAGTATACATAATTATAAGGGGGAGGGCAAGTCGTAGTTTCATTCAACAAGTAAAGGAGAAGGTAGGAGTGGAGATGTACTAAGCAGTCAAATCGAAAGCTGAAAATAGAGAATAGTGGCGTCTACTCCACCGACAAGAGCAAAGCTCTTAAATTGAAGAAGATAAATAATGATGTACATCATACTCAATTATAATCATTAGGTACCAAAAATGAGTAGATTTTTGGCTGAATATTTTTAATACAGTAAAATCAGATGATTTGAATACATTTTCAGCACACTTATAATCATGAAAGACACTTTATATAATATCTGATATCTTGTATTGAAGCAAAGCCAAGGAGGATTTCTAGAAATAAACAAAGCAGTTTCTATTGCTATTACTTCAATTAAACAAAATTAACTCTGTCATATAATTCAATTTGACATAAAGAAGAGGATTTTTTATTTTACGGAACCCCAAAATATCTGACCGCGATACTCGAAACTATTTGGCGTTTCCATTGACACTGTCACTCAATAAATAAAATAGAGGTAAGGTGCGGCGCGTGCGCAGCCCACGCACACATTACCAATGTAAATATCATAGCAAATCATTAGACGCACCGGGAAAAAAAAAATTAGGACGGAATAGTAGGCAGAGGTCAGAATAAGTTCAAGGAAATATATCCTAAGACGCGTAATTTAAGTTCGAGCTAAATAAGGCCCAATTTAATGTCTATATAAAGAACCTCCTTTTTGAAGTTGCTTAAATATGATCCTCCTAATTAGAAAATAATCATACTTCAAGAAAAATATTTTTAAATTAAGTCAAAACGAAAAAAATATACCACATCCTAAGGACGGTATTCTTCTTTTGTCAGCACTTCTTGTAAAGTACGTTGATTGGTCACACCAAGCACAATAAGAAAAATATAGTATGAATTCTGAGAGAATTGGAACTGGGTGTAAAAATGTCAACATACAATGTTTTTTTCGTCCTTTTGCCACTCAATTATACGGT
Organism: Abrostola triplasia; assembly: GCA_946251915.1. NCBI lineage: Eukaryota > Metazoa > Arthropoda > Insecta > Lepidoptera > Noctuidae > Abrostola > Abrostola triplasia. Next base: position 3,368,654 of record OX276432.1, on the reverse strand, counting down.
CAAATATCATACCACTCGTAAACAATAAAACTTGAAATTGTTTACTCAAATCACTACCAGTAAACAACCTTCCTTGCTTTATGACTTTATTGATTCCCCATTTAATATTTCCATTTCGCCATTTTGCATAACACGAGCAAGACACGAAGTAATATTGACGAATAAATTTTAAATATACGCCTATAAAGTTAATACTCGCAACATGAAGTTCAGACAAGTATTAATATAACGTACTGAGGTCGAATGTAAATGAGAATAACATAGTAGAGCTAGTGATGTGACCGCGATATATCGACGAAAACAAAATCTTAATTTACATTTTACCTATAATAAATTTTGTGGGTGTTATCCATATTACTATCCGGTGACACCCAATAAGACCCCCTTCGCGGCCGTCGGCAATAAAATATCCAAATCATATTATTTACTACATGCCCGCTAGTAGCGACTAGTTTTTTTTTTACAAAAATAGATTTATTGTGACAAACAAATAATTAAAACCTGTGAGTTGATTTTATGCCGTTACTAAAAATGACTTATTAATCAAAAACGGAGAACACAAATGAATAAAATACAGGTAACACGTGACATAACTGTCTTGAAACATGATATTTCTAGGAAAGAAAACGAGTTGCAGAAAAGAAACCAGGACACACGTCTCTCTAATCTGTTAGTCTATGGTACCACGAGCAAAACAAGGTAATTTGTACTAGTTTTCATCATTATAGCAGCTCGTAAATCAGTGCAACAGGCCTCAGGGACCACTTCGACTAAGAATCCTGTATTATATTGCCGTAATTACCACACTTGGCAGGACTGGTGATCGCAAGGTGTTATTAGCGCTGTATTTATTGATGCGTTTTCAGGATGTGATTATATTGTAGGTATTAGCTTAATTACCCCTGGGCTAATCACCGGACAAGATAGCTAGACATATTTTTAATTTAAAACCACAGAGTATAAATATCGATAGAATCAAAACGTTTTATCGAGCTACCGTGTCCCATCACTAGCAACAGATCGTATTATTATGCGGATTGTTACTTAGTGCTAACGGGAGTTGATATAAATGGGCTAAACTGTCGGCAACTATTTTGTTATTGGTATTAAAACACTTAAGAGTTTTGAGTTGGTACTTCAAGTAAATGAAATAATTATTATGTTAATAAGATCGATTTGCGCAACTAATTGAAACAGGTAATAAGAGACGGAATGTATAACTCAGCGGATAAAACCCTTTTGATCTTACGTATCTTATTGATTAATTGCAGCTTATACTAATTAGTGTATTTAATGATGCTAGTAATACTAATGAGGAATATAAATATATTCAAGTTCTTTAGGTGTAGCCATATGCTTATAATCTTACTTTTGTAAAAACTTTCTAGTATTACGTGATTTAGTTTTACTATGTACTAATTTTGTCGGTGGTCATCGAGATGGGCCGTTGACATCGTAGCTACAGCAGGTGGAACCTGGATGAGACTGGCACAGAGGCGTGGAGACTAGTATACAGAAAGAGAGGCCAGCAGTGGGTGCCAAGTCAAAGGTTGCAAGATCACGACACGCACTTATGTCTTTTCGAATTTATGTGCGTATTGTAAATAAGTTATTAGTAGCTAAAAACGGCGAAGGAAGACATCGTGAGGAAGCCTGAGAGATTTTTTAACGGTGTGTAAAGCCATGTTAGAGGCCTACAGGCGGTTTAAATTGTGACACCAGGTTGTTCATCAGCCATACGATGAGAAGAAGTCGGTGATGTCGCGGATGATGATGATAATGATATGTATCTATGCCAAGAGTACCGCTAATAATACTACTAAGAAAACAGTAAATGTAAAGCTTTGCTGAAAGACATGCGGCTCGGCAATATACAGTAAAAATAAGACAAAACAGGGCTTTAAAACAAATGATATTATTCACTAATATCGGTTCGGCTTTCTGCCGCGTAACCAGCTCGTGAATAAGAGCTCCGTTCGAGTTCGAAACAAGTGGGACATTCCCGAAAACACACGTGAGTGAAACCAAAGAATAGTAAATCAAATGACAAAATACCGTACTATTGATGAATTGGAAAACATTAAGTGTTGATACACAAGTACAGACAGTACAAATAAATCTATAAAACATGAATTTAAACTCGTTTTAACGTAAAGCGACAGCTTCTTCTTCCTGTTAGGATTTCTACTCATTGTTTTCAATGGGTTTCCATGAGCTTCCATCTCACTTTGTAATAGCCGACGTGTTAATATTGATGTGTTGGCTTACCTATTTAATACTGCTAGTTTTTGTCCTACTGTAGCTAGTAAAAGTTTGTTTGTTTGGAGCGGTCTTCCAGAAGAATCTTTGTTAGATTCTCAGGACCACGAAAACCCGTATGTATGTGTAATGAAAATGGTATGAAACATGTGAGGTGGGTAATAAAATGTTTAGAAGAGGAAGAGAAAACAATTGATAAAGATTTTGAATTAGGAAAACAAGTTATTAATAAACAAAAGGCAGTAATAAAGAAAAGAGAAGCTGCTTACTTCACGTATCTTATAGATGAGCTATTTGAAAACGGTGGAAAAATTTACCAATTTTTATATAAACCTTAAATAACCGTAACCAAATACCGTTAAATATTACTAATTAAAACTGCTAATAATTATAATTAATAGTGGCAATGTCATAAAGTTTTACACAGGAAATGATACAGACGGACATTTGGCACAAAATGACCAAATAAAATAACGATGTTATACTAGAAACGCGTCATTTTTGACATTTGTACTCAAATTATTGGAAACGAATAAAGTAGGTGAAGTAGAAATGATAAATCATGCCAATAAGGTTACCGACAAAAATGAATAAAGGTATAGCATTTACTACATCATAAAATATTATAATAAGTTCTTCTTATTAGCAATATTTTTTTACACAATTAAGGAAATTGAAGACCGTCTAGCAATACTAGCAATGTGGCTCAACTTAAATTTTCTAATGACACCACCGTCAAGACCAAAAATCATATTGGTGAAACTAACTTATGCTAACGATAATTATATAACCAGTGACAATAACAATTTAGACATTTGAGAATCCTAAAGGTGATCCCTTCATATACGATCATTTTAGAATAGACAATTTGCAAAAAATATCGGCAGTACCTAAAACATAATTAAACAAAGACAACATTAAACATTGGAGGCTTTTATTCCTAATGCAAATGTATATTATGTATGTGTATATTCCTCTTCAAAATATTTACTACAACTCAAATCTCAAATTTTCTCTAATTCGATTCTCGATTTTTTTTCTCTAATTTGCAAATCGTTGTATCATCGTCTTCCTTTCGACAATCATCTGGTCGTAAATATAACATCGTGTGATATCAGATGTTCATAAATCGACCTATGAATAACGTCTCGACATTGGAATACTCAATAAGTTATAAGTAGAACATGGTGAGGAACTCATAAATAATAAATCAGACGAAGCTCTGGCCTCGTGTATCTTCGCTGGCTTTAAAACTGTGTATGATGTTGTTGAATGTTCTTAAATGGAAATAAAGGAGATTCAAAGGAGGTTTGTAATTCTACTATTTTTATTTATATTTTTTGGGGACTGGGATATCATTATTTTTTCTTATTACTTTAGATATAGTTAGGTACTTTTTCAATATTTTTTTCACAAGGGCCAATATGAAGGGTTCTTTATTAACTGAACGTTTCCGTATTTATTGGAAGCACATTAATCTTACTTATTGCAACTGTAGTTGCATACTTTACAATGTGCGTTTAAAGCAAGACATTATTATAATTAAAGACTGGTCGAAGCATCATTCAAAAAATTAAGCCCGCGTACCTAAAACGCGAATTCCAATAGGGGAAATATATCAGGATCCTCAAAATGTTTTAATCATAGAACATAACAGCATACTACCGACTCATAAATTTACCTTTAAAGATTGAGAACTAGAATTTAGTATATTATGGGGAACGGTTAATGTACGGAACCTGTTGAAAATATCATAAATAACCGTAGAGGTGTGGCTAGAGACCACTAACTTTACTAGCAATTTGGACTCTATCTAATTGGTTTTAAGTAAACTATTGGCATGAAATGATAATTGTTTAATAGAGCTGGTGTTTGTATTTCTTTGATGTTTGCCGTGAAGTTTCCGAATTTAGCGGAGAAAATATCATTAGGGACGCTGCCTCATCGTTCGGGCTCTTTGAAGTGAGTTTGTTTCAAATTACGATTGCCAATCCATTTGCTAAGCGTAGTAATAGGAATATTGACTGATGATGGTCTAATGCAGTACTATTAGAAGGCCTTTGAACATAGGTATATTTATTAACGTATGTCGAAAACATTTAGAATATATAAAATAACGTATTGTAGAAGAGAGTTGTATGTGTGTTTCATATTTTCATTTCATTTCATATTTGCTTATTTTGTAGAAATCCCGTCGGTTTATTTTGAGTTATTAGCCTTTTAGATTCAGAAATCTATCTCATTAATACCTACATCATTATTCTTGACTTTGTTACAAAACTAGTTAATACATAGTAATTATACCCGCTTATTGTGCTTACTGACCATTTCTAAATATTAGTAATGAATTGAACAAAAAAGAAATTTCAGATAGCGCTCTAAAATTGTTTTATATCTTTATCGCGGCCATTTTCCTTAATAACCCAATGAAACAGTTTTGATGATCTAGTCACGATGACTTTAGAAAACTGTGTGAAGTCATTACCAGTACAAAATGTTCAATTAGGCACCTAAAGTGACAAGAAGGTGGTACTTTTGGTACCCACTTAGTACCGTAATAGGTGATTGCCGGTAATTTAACCGTAATCGTCCGTTAGATAAAGATGTTTTCAAGAAATTCTTGGTTTCTTTGTAGTTTTCTCTGCGCCGCTAACTCCCACGATTGTGGCATTAAAAAGTATGTATTTTGGAAGAAAGTTACGTGAATCTCAAAATGTTAAGACATCACGAACTACCTAACTATCAACTACTACGTCCAAGTAAGTGTGGAAAGATTAGAAAAAGTACGTAGAAGTTTATCTTGGTACATATACCCGAATAAAGTCAATAAAAAAAAAAACAATTTGGTACCGAATTAAAAGATGGGTGAACTGTAAGTGCACTTGTAAAAGTAAATATACGAAGAGCAAAGGCTATAAAGAAGTAGTGAACAGCGCTAAAATATTGACATGTAAAGGAAAAAAAAATTTAAATGTAAAAACAAAGAAATTAAGCAAAATTCAGAGCAGAGACGACCAATATAAGAAAAACCATCTATATTATACATCGTAACATTACACCATCCGCCCTAAAAAACGCTAATAAAATCAAATTCCTACATAACAAGACAAGGCTTCCTAGAGCCTTCCTCTCCGAAAAAACTGGAACGTCTGGAAGAGCGCAGGCGCACGAATGACGTATGGAAATGCGCGCGCACCTGCCACTGCGCCACCCACTGTGCGCAGATAAACCAGACTTAGTTAGACCGCTAAACATCGGGATACAGAAGCCCTGGTTCACAGAAGAATCTAAATCTAATCTACTGGAGTAAAAAAAAATATTTACCTGAAAGTAACTGATTAAAACTTTTCTTCTAAATTAAACAGGTCATAAAAATGAAGACTTTGGAAAGCAGTTGACAGATTCCTCTACATAAAAATCAAATCTATAGTAGGCACAAGTTTTTCAAGCGTCCTTAAACGTATAATTTTGAAAATATGTAAATCAACTTTTGCCCAAAAAGTGTTCTCCTTTCTATCTTGCCAATACCATAGGATTTTTGTGCGTATTCATAACCATTCTGAGCCTGTTTAACTTATTCAAATTTTAGTTCTTGCCTAATAATTGTGGTGTTTCTGCATTCATCTGCTCTATGGTAAAGCTCCTTTAGCTAACTACCTGTTACAGTAGATTGCCTACCATTTTTTCACTTACGTCCGCTACCGTTTTCAAGAAACATTTAGATGAGTTATGGTGTCTAGATGCTCTGGCCCTGCAGTTTCCTGGGCGTAATAATTGAGGTTCATTGCCTATTCCTCAGAAGCATTACGGCTTGAGTGAATACTTAAGCAGTTAAGGGCAGTTTAGGCCAATTTCAAAAAGATTTGAACTGAATTAAAAGGTGTTGCGTTTTTATTTAATGCTCGGTTATTGTTATCAATATTAAAACTTATTATTTTTATAGTAAATTGTAATACAGGAGAGACTTGCCCACTTTAGCGCACAACCGAAGTAGTAGTAGTAAAGTAGAATGAAAAGGAGGCCTTTGCCCAGTAAAAGGACAACACAGACTGATTAAAAAAAAATGACAAACGTCGCAATTTAGATTAAAAGCTACGTAGGTATATATTTTTTGACAACAACCACTAAAGGTTTTTGCAATAAAACTCTTTATATTGGAGTGAAGGAGAAGACTATTAATATTAGAGCAAGTTTCAACAAACTTAGCAATAGAATTGAATATAAAAGCAACCCTCCAGCAAGGACTAATATAGTGAAGAATAAGAAAATTAAAACAGGCCCTCTTAAGGAGTAATCGTTTCCATCCGAACCTTTTCCAGGTGCGGCTACTAGTCTAATCGGGAAGCGCTAGGAGGCTTCCTTGCTGTCGTGTCACGTTGAAAAAATTGGCCATTCAGTGCGCCTGTCACAGGGTTTAATGCCTGGTTCGCCGGACGTACGTAAGTGTCTTCACTCTGGCTTTTTATGTGTCCGCCTCAACGGTGCTTAGATTTGCAGTTCAATGATCCAGCTACCTACAGTACCTACTGTTTATTGTTTTTTAAGGGTAGATTGTTTGAAATGATTTTTAGAATTTAAGGAAATATTTCTGAGTGTGGATTAAGCGAGAAACTTTCCATCTAAAATTTGTGAAGAACGAAGGACCCTACTTTGGAAAATTTCTGGATTTGTAAGTATGTAATTACGAAGGTCGCTTTATCCGTCAAAAATTATATTGACAAGAACAATTATTCGCCTTCTAGTTAAGCCTAGTTTTATGTACGTCAAGTAGACGAGTAGTTAAGGGATGTTGGGCCTGTCAGTGTACCTAAGCGCCGTGTTATATACCTGAGTAGCACCATGCAGGCCAGACGACCGGCGTTTCTGCGTCCACGTCGCGGCGAGCCGACAGCGAGGCGATCATCAGTGCTGCATGTCACCCGCCGGCGCTCCCCGACATCGCAAAACCCTACAAATTGATATCATACACTGGTCTTGATAATGGCCGGAGTTCCCCGTTAACATCTGCCCTACGTCACGTCATATTATGGCTGGCATTCGCACTTGGTGCTGACGTCATAATTTTGATGTGTCGTTTGTTAATTTGATTTGTTTATTTTGAACGTTAGAGGACAGCATTAACTACACGATATTATTAATGACACGAATAACGAAAAACAATCCTTATCGGCCATCTCTAATCGACAAGAAAATGTTCCTTGTACACTTTCTCGCTGAGGGTAAAAACTGCGTACCGTGCATACAACAGTTTATCTCTCATGCGCGATAAGAAATCTTTTGTATTACCACTTTATTATTAAAAACAGAGGGTTAATTTTTATTTACAATATTTACAATGATTATATACAACGTAAAGTAAAACAGACAAAATAATATTAAGTTACACACATTTGAAAGAAATCTTTCTAGTTGAACCATGTGGCCTCACAGGTGGTTAAAGGTCATTCACTCCACAGCCTTCTAGACTTCGGTTTGAAGGAAAACACGAATAAAACTAGCTTAAACTTTACGATGACACGCCTTATTGAATCTGCGATCATAAATGATTGCCTACTTAATCTGTGGCTACAAAAACACGTGCAATCTAAACTTCTAACATGTCAGGTACACATTAAAAACTACTTACATTGAATTCGGTCCAAGTTCATTTAGATTCCGACATGCGCGTGCGCAGACTACTGTACGGTGAATGGTGACCACAAAAACCGAAAATAATTGGGATAATAATATGTAGGGTTACTTTCAATTGGTCGAATGTTTAATTTTAGAGTATTTGTTATTTTACTATTATATAATATTTATACAAGGTGGCAAAAACCTTCCTATGTTTTAATTTATTGAGTAATTACCTATTCCATATAACAAATGTATAGCAAATAAATTGCGAACCTATATTTGGTAAGTACCTATTCTATAAAAACAAGGCTTTAAAAATTTTGGCTTTTTGTTCTAAGGAAAAGCAGCGCTGGGTCCGATAGGAATGCGTGAAAATCAATCGTTTACGGTTCGGATAAAGTTTGACGCTGACAGTTTGCCGAGGCTAATACACTATTATTTTCCATTATGACTGATCTAAGTGCAAAAAGCTATCCCAAAAAGCTAACATTGTAAATACCGTATTTTTCCGGAACTTTACGGTATTTTAAAAGAAACCTAAATTCACCGATCATAGTTTTTTTTTATCTCCATAAAAATAGACTTTGAATGTTTTTTTTTAATTCACCTGTCTATTGCAAGATATTGATCTATCTCTTTTACTTGTAAAGGTTTTAATTTTTTTACCAATTATGTAATACAAATATAATAATGTAAAAATATTGATAGGCTGTACAGGTACACTCTTTTAACTAAAAAAAACCAAGTGTTCTTTCCAAATAACCTCTATATCTGTTACGTTCTTTTTAGTGGCTCATATAAATGAATTCCAAAGTGAACTTTCGTTTGGCATCGTGGCCTCTGTTTCCGTGACAATGGTCAAATTTAAATGGCGTCGGTCTAGTTTCTATTGGGCGTGTTCGACGCACGCGCCGCGCTCGCGTTGCGCCTGCGCCGTGGTTGTGCCCGCGAGCTGTTTTCGATAGGGTTGGTACTTGGTAGTTTGTAGGTATATTTTATAATAACAAGCATTGCTCCTACGATGTATTTCAGTGGAATTAAATATTTAAAATATAGGTTTAGAGAACATTTTATATCATAGCTAGGTAGGTACTTAATAAGTAACTTTATTAAAGTTTGAAGTTGCAAAAGTTACGTCGGCCGTTGGAATATAAAAGCATTTTGTACACTTAAAACCCTTTGTTCATTATACTCATAACCTAAAGGTTGAACCTTGGTGTGTATCTATTAAGGTATAATTTTAATCCACACTTGCAATCGCAAGCCCTGCGCAAACACCATGTTATGCGTAGACCGCTGGTCGTTGCCCGTCATTACCCGCAATTGACGATTAAAATTGTAACAATATCACTAGGTCATCTTTGGACAATTTCACCTTGGAAAATACATTATATAAACACATTCAATTACATAACAATCAACTTTAATACCTGAAATAGTTACTAATAATTTTATTTCTGCCTATAAGTTAGACTCTGTGTATACCAAGGGCTACTTAACTTAAAAATAAATCTATTATAAATATAATCTTCACAGTAGTTCATCAATACTAGCGATTTCGGTTATTTAAATTTAGGCTTAATTACATTATCTTCCACCACCACTAATTAAGTAAAAAATCGGTAAATTCCATGGGCAGCTTATAGCTTCGAATTCCATTCTCAAAAGATCAAAATATTTTCCTAGTTCGTGCGAACCCTGCACGAGCGCCAGGTGTTTGCGTCGTGCGCAGATCGCTGGTACTCGTAACTCGCTGCCCGTCAATTGCGCGCAATTGAGGCTTTTTTCCGAGCCGCCATTAGAGACGACACGCGAGCTAGGTGACAGTCTGTATACAGGGTGTTTGGTCCCATTTACTTTTATTATTTTTCAGTTAGGATTTTATAATTATTTAAAGTTTTAAAATGTTCTATGTATCGTTGATTAATTACTGATAAGTAATACGTCAGTAAAAAATGCAAATGTATATTTAATATATTTTCTCAAAAAAAAGTGATCCATTGCGCCTCGGTCTACTCTAATTAAGATATTAACTTCTGATTAATTTATAAGCACAACTTGTCTTGCTAAAGAGAGCTTTCTGTCAATTCTATTTGTGCAAATCTTGATCTAATTTGAAAAGTTATTATGAAGTCGTTAATTGCATGTCACAATAACCACACTGCAATCAAGAGTTTTTACAAACAATATTGTATGAGGTAAAATTCCTGGAATATTATATTTCCTTAAGTATACAATAATCTGGTGAATAAATCAATCCTATGATCATGTCAACCGTTCATAAATCATAACAGTATAATCATTTATTATTATGAATTTATAGTTCTTGCATGACTACAAATTACCAATCATTTCCGTTCGACTTCTAACCCTTAGGTGATGATTGTTATAAATTGCACCTAAAACCGATTAATATTGCAAAGTAACTATTCATATATATTATGTACAAATCGGAATCAAGCCCACACAAAATACTCATGGAATATTTATTGGAATCTTCGAAAGTGTGTTTTATTTAGTTTGGTTTATTAAAATCTAGAGGCTGCCACAAAATAAAAAAAAACCGTATAAAAAATTACGGAAGAAAAAAAATAGTGATTACTTCTTCTTTAAATAATACAATATAAATATCACGGCCGCACAAAAAACCAATTTCATCATACTTTTAAAGTAATATGCGCAAGCGAAGTCACTTGAAAAGTATCATCCTGTATAACGTCAACGTACAAGTGTATAGCTAGAAAGCGGTGCCAATTACGTGGCACGCTGCTGACAGACCACCGCCAACTGTTACATCCTGTCTTTATCATGATGCATCTCTATATTCACAGCATCTGTCTTATTTACAGATTCATCTACTTGTTCTGCTGATTCCGACTTCACCGTCGACTGTCACGCTTCGGTGACCAAAACAGATAAATGGAGTAAGATTTAAAATTTCAAGAAACATTTTAAGTTTGGTGGAAACCATTCATCTAGTTTTATCAGGATAATAATGTTCAGAACTTTACTCCATTTTGAGTTTCTGAACTGTTGATTTCTATTGTCTTATATCTGAGACTAAAACTACTCGTTATTAACTTAAGCTGAGTTTAACTTAAGTTGATAACCTACTTATGCCGCTGCTTGGAAGCCAGATCTCACTCACATTTTTTCAAGAATGTAAAGAAGAAGAAAATATACAAGAATGAGGTTTTTTTACAGTGATTTTAAAATACTTTGTATTGAAAATAACAACAGCTTTCATTTATTATAACTATTTGAGTTTACATCAATTTTCTCACATGTCTTGCTGGATTATTAAATAGTAATAACCTTTATTTACTCAATGCGTGTGTTAAGATAGATACGTAATAAGGCATAACTGAGTAAATTACAATTTTTTCATACAACAAGAATGCGATCTGTCGACAATATTTCAGCGCGCGGCAATAAATTCACCTCTAATCCGTTAATTGCTGTTTATTCTAATAAATTGGCGAAATTTAAATAAATAAACGCTTAAGTACTCATGCTTGGGTACTTATTTATTGCTGTTATGACTGCAATAATAGTTCAATATTACTTCTTGAGAGTTACGAAGTAATGTATACAAGCACTTCTCAACAAGGTGTCACAAGGTATCTTCGTTTTAATCCAACAGCCTTTTCCCTGAGAGTCCTAAAACTTTATTTCCCCCAAGGGTTAAGGTTTACTTTCCCTCCTTCAAATATATCCATATGTCCTGTATTTAATATAGATTTCTCAATTCTTTATTGCGTACCATAATGTTAACCAATGGCTAGGGAAATAAATAAATACACACATCATAGATCAAGTAGGAGAGAGGATGAAGACATTAAATTAATTCTAAATTTTACACTTGCTCCAAAGCCTAAGATCACCTAATAACAGCGCTAAATCTCAATATAGTCGCTTAGTATGTATAAATATAACTAAACTACTTTATCACTACAATTCTTCAACAGAAATTAGGTAGGTATTTAATCACGGTTTACTGAACTAACTCGCTACCAAAATCGAAATAAACGTCTAAAATATTTCTTCACGCAAATAGCCACGTAACCTAACCTCTTAAATAATGTAAAAGGCATAAAATGCAAGTATAGCTCACGACTAAATCAGTCGGTCGACAGTCGATATCTGCTAGGGATGTAACGGTGTTGTTCCTGGCCGAAGAGATTTATGAATGAGACCTCCAGCGCGGTAGGTTCGACTAACATTAAGATTTGTAGAGCTGGGACACTGATGTCGATAGAATTATTTAAGTTAGGAACGGAGAATGTTTGACCTGTGTTTATAATGACAAGATTTTTTGATGTTTTCTATAAACTGAACTAAGTATTAGATTATGACAAAGATTATGATTTAATATTTGTATGCCAATCGGTAAAATGGTGATACACGAAAATTTAATTATAACAACTTTGTATTACCCATGCTTGAGAAATTTATTGTAAATCATTTTGTTTCATTGTTCATTGTGTATCATTAAATGATTGTAAATTATAAAAGATAGAACCTTAGCATTATTTCATTGCTTTTTGGTTTAATACAAAATAATTTTTATTAGTGCAATTATAATACAATATATATAGTGAATAGGTACCTACCGAAAATAATAACGAGTTATGTAGTTAAATGAAATATTTTATAGTTATTTAATTTCAAACTCACGCAAATACCTATATTTTAGTTCTTATTATTACACTACAAAAAAGCACGTGACAATATTCTTCTATTTAACTGATTTATAATTATGTAAAATCATAAATAAACATTAATTTGAATAAACAAAGCATTCAGATTATTCATTCAACGAATTAAAAAGATAAAATCATTTTAAGAGTTTAATATGTTTTTATTAAAATATTCGAATCGATTTTTTCGAAAAACATCGACTAATTTATTCGTACATTAGCATATGTCACATCACTACGGGCCTCACAAGTGGTTGCTACTATGCCTATTGCGGGCTGTTAGAATCCCTGTCTTTGTATTTCATTACCCCCCACGGCCTAACAAGAGAGGGGGAGGAAGAGAAACCTTTCCCAGCTGATCAAGATTCAAATGTTTCGCGAAACTAGAACGCTATGTTTTTGTCGTTTGCATTGATACAGTGGTTCTCTTTACTATTACATACATATAAGGAATCCTCTAGATTAATTGAAATATCATGTTATATCGTTTTCTCTATCCCTACTAATATAAAAGCGAAAGTTTGTAAGTATGGATGGATGCTTGTTACTCTTTCACGTAAAAACTACTGAATGGATTTTAATGAAATTTCATATGGAGGTAACTGACACCCTGGATTAACACATAGGCTTTTTATCCCGAAAAAATGTAGCGGGTAACACCGCGGGGCGCAGCTACTGTTAAATAAATACAATTAATATCAGGCGAAAAAACCTTACAAATTATATTTTTTTACGTTCATCATATTATGTTGGTAATGTAATGTCATTACGCTAGTTAATATACCTAAAGCCTTAGGCATAGGTGCGTGTTTGACACTCACAATTGTCAGACAGTATTTGTAGGCAAGTGTCACGTAAGGTAGCGCGCTTACTACTAGTTTTCTTATCTGAGATACCCTAATCACATTTTTCAAAAATCACGTAGCATAGGCTAGATTTCTTTCTCGTTTATTTTTGTGTGTCTTTTGTGTCTATGCTAAATAAAACCTTTTTCTTTCTAGACTTGAACTTCCTTCAACTAAATCCTCAACCTAAGTTCTTAATTGGGCCACCCGACGGCAAAACTCACAAACATCTCCGGTGTGGTCCATCATACGCTAATCGTACATCAAGTTACATAAAGTAAGTAAGAGCAATTCATTAGTGTTGTAGGCTTGTAGCCGAGATTAATGGTGGGGTCGAAGGTAATGCCGGCGCTATCAAAGCGGGTCAGACCGCAGGTGGTCGCGATCCGCTCCGCACGTGTGGTTGCTTGATGGACTAACGATCTAGCGCAGGGGTTGACAACATTTTTGTGTTTGCATGCTTAATAAATTGAGATCAAAATCGGTGAAGACTTGCTTAAGCCGCTAGACTAGTTCAAATGTCTGGGCAGCACTATAACATCAAGGTGCCTCATTGATGACGAAATCAACAGCAAATCTAAAAATATACTGATACAGGACTACAGGAGAATTTGACGAAATTCTAAGTAAAGGGCGACGTTTGGCACTGGAACAGTCATTCCCGCTACCAATGTATTGCATGGCTAATCGTTTTTCATAACATGAACTATTATTTACCTGCTGTATGTGCACTTCACAGTTAATTACGTCGCTACAGAACAATAACCATTTTCAACATATTTTAAAATTTCTTAACCTGCTATTTTAATTTTAAATTATATTTGTAAGCCAACAATTGACAAGCCCTGGCCTAGTCTTATTACACTCGATAATGTTAGCAGAATATTTGTTTAAGCTGTGCTTCCTGGTTGTGAATCTGACTGGACCACCCTGATATCTTGTCGCTGTTTGATACGGTGAAGGTAGGCAGAGTCGACTCTCATCAAGTGATAGGTATGTACGTCTGGTTGATCATAATAATAATATTATATGTAGATGATGACTGTTATTAATGCGAAGATAGTACAAATATGGAGTATTCTTCTTCTTATCGTATGGTTGATGGAAAACCTGGTGTCAGAGTTTAAACCGCCTGTAGGCCTCTAACATGGCTTTGAAAACACTGGTTGGTGGTAGAAGTCTGGTTGCGGATAAAGATGATGAATATGAGAGTACATGATATGTCAAAAAGTATAGATACGTTATATGCTAACAAAATGAACAAGATGTGTTCCGTACTCTGCACTATTTTTTATGTTATATCAGACAACAATTGTACTACCCAAGGCTACAAATACCTTTTCGATTCTTCAAAGTAAGCGCGCAAGTAACATATCTGTAATTTTTTTGAAATATCATGGGTTCGAGTTACGCTCGTGCCCATCATTTTTCAAGTTTCCTTTATCAATTTAGAATATCATGGAATTTAACCCATTTATTTTAAATACGTTACACTCAAAGAACACCTAACTACATTCTAATTAAACTATTTACACACCTTATATACTAGTTGTCTTTCTCTTATCAAGTAACATTAAGTTATTTTGCCTAAGGGCATCATGAATCAAAGAGCATTTTATTACACCCCATTACAGCTAATTAACAGTTTTATGTAATAAGCGCTTGCATTACGCATATTGATCGTACAAAACAACCGGCATTAGTATGATTAATGCCGGCTATAGTCAGAAACGGACGGACAGTCGGACTTTAATCACATTTCTTAACCCAATTAATATGATATTTCTACTCTATCATTAATCTGAAGAAAGTATTCGTTTATACCTATTGTTAAGGCGATGCTAGCTTAATTTTTTATTTATATTTAGATTAATTCTAGTTCTGAAATATGACTGCCTCGTTGGTCTAGTGATCGCTAAGCGCGACTGCTGAGCACGAGGTCCTGGGTTCGAATCCCGGGTCGGGCAAAGTGTTACTGGGTTTTTCCATTAGGTAATTCTCAGTGGCAGTACGGAGTCTGGGTTTGTGCCCGATTGATGGCAATAGGCTCGCCCCCTATTACACTGGGACCTAAAAACATAACTGTGTACTAAATGTGCACCTCTGCCTACCCCTTCGGGGAATACAGGCGTGATGTTATATTTATGTCTCAAATATAAACACTGAAAAACTTATCAAAAATGAAAATGTAGGTAATTCTATGATTGTGCTTGCATTTTAAACATTTTTACTTTCTTATCTACTATATATACCGGTTGTACTCACGTTGATATTCGGGAATGCCCGACTAGAATAAGGGCTCCGTTAGAGTCCGAAACTAGTCGGGCATTCCCGAATATCGACGTGAGTACAACCGGTATATATAGTAGATAATATGGATAACACTCACGAAAGTTATTATAGTAAATTTTTACTTTCGTTTCTAGTTCAGATTTATGCTTCATATATCTACTAATATTTGTGATACTAATAACTTGTGTTTATCTGCTATCTAATTAATATATTAATTTTATATGCACATTATTATCAATATCCACTTAAACATAAATCTTCACTAAAATTATTCAATTATATTTAACTCTGTGAGGAAGCTTCCCCTTAAAAGGTTTTAACAATATTAAGATAGGCGCAAAATTTATAATGACTTCTATGTGCAGGTAATAAGAGTGTTATTAGTTAATGTACCACGCGTCAATAATGGCGTCTTTTGGTATATTTCATAGAGGTAATTATGATGTGATCGAACAACTCAATCCATGGTATAACATGATAATTTGATGGCCTGTATGCTCTCTACAATCGTAAAATGATACATGTTTTGAATTATTTTGATTTGTACGATTTTTATTACTTGTTGGCATTTATTTGTAAATGAAGCAAAAGAAGTATGTCAGGATCGTAGCAAATGGAAATCCGTGGTCTCTGCCTACCCCTCAGGGAAACAGGCGTGACTTTATGTATGTATGTATGTATGTTGGCATTTATTGAAGTTATTTTCTGTGACCTATCAGGTCAAATGAAATAGATATTTGTCTCAGGAAGAACTCATATAAATTTAAATAACGTATTGCTTACTTTAATGCCTAACATCTCACATCGAAGGTCGGCAGTATAAACACATTTCGCTAGTTATGTTGTAGGGTCTTAAAAGGGGGCGAGCCTAGTGCCATCAACCGGGTACAAATCCAGAGTCAGTGCTGCTACTAAAAAATACCTAATGAGAAAACCTAGTAACACTGCCCGACCTGGAATGCGAACCTAGAGCCTCGTGCTCAGCAGTCGCGCTTAGCTACCACTACACTAACGGGGCAGAATGAGGTGCAGGGCCAAAGGTTTGAGGTGTTCACCAAAGCAAAAAGATCAAACCTCAGGCAGTTTCAAAAATGTATTCCAAAACCCCAATTATCTACCTACATGTTTACCCTAAAACTAAAACCAAGCCCGGAAACCATTGCCGCGAGTCATGTAAGACAAAAAAACAGTCATAATGACCTCCAGTCCTCCACACTATGTCATAATGTGACGCTTCTGTTAATACCTAACTAATCTATGGAGTGTACCTATGCGGGCACGGTCGCCGGTCGGTAAGGACGTTCTCGCCCATAATTACTGGGCTAAAGGTGTCTATGTCATTGCGAAGTTATGCGCTGACCTCCTGATTCAGCGTCGATGTTCATATACATGCAAAAGTTATTGAATTTCATTTAAATTAAGACACGTTAGGCAGTTACCTAATTGTTCTAATCAAAGATTAATTGGAGGTTTGTTTCGTAAACAACATAACATAACATCACGCCTGTATCCCCCGAAGAGTTAGGCAGAGGTGCACATATACTCGTAGTAGACCCACATTTCGCCAGTTTTTTCGCGAGCCTATTGCCATCAACCGAGCACAAATCCAGACTCCGTGCTGCTACTGAAAATAACCTCATGGAAAAACCCAGTAACACTTTGCCCGACCCGGGATTCGAACCCAGGGCCTCATGCTCAGCAGTCACGCTTAGCAACCACTAGACCAACGAGGCAGTAAAAGTTTTGCACCTAATGTTTCAAGAAAGCATCCTATAGGGCTGAAGTTTATATCAACCATTTCAGTTTGTACTTGAGACTTATATTTCTAAATCCTTTGCAGAACTCATTACTTTTTCTTTGGTATTGTATTTTTTATTTACTAAAATATTAACATACAATCATTATTAAAATACGACTTTGATCGTCTATACCTAATGTACGCTATGTCAAAGGTTGGAATACAATTTTATCGGTACCTATGCATTTTAACTTTTATTTTAGCTAAAACTAATTATTATAATGAAAAAGCAATTTTTCCTCGATGGAGAAGTGTCGTCTTCTATCGTATTTTTCTCACTGCGTTAATTATATCGATCAATCGTTACTTTAATCGATACCATATCGATTTCCCTATAAGTGACATTACAGCTACGACAAACATTTTTCAAAGTGCAAAACATTTTGAGAGAAGACATATTTATAAAAATAATACAAAATAAAGATGCGAGGATGGTATTAATTATGAATTATTAAACAGTAGCTTCACCCACACACAACCGGAACGAACAATGGTGGATGTGGAGCGAGGATGCGCGGAGGTCGGGCCAAGGTTCGATGCCGGCCGGTGCCTTTTGTTCCTCACAACGCTATGTAGGTTAGACATGAAAACACTTAATTTTATTGTTTTCAAGTTTCATAGCGTTGTTGTGTAGATGTTCATGTTATGGCTTACATTGTTGTTAGATATCTAGTAGGATTTATAGGCATGTTACTAGGTTGAACAATCAAACATATAATTATGATGTATTTCAAATAACTTCATACTTGTATTTTATAAATCTGTCATTGCTTCAAAATTATATTTTTTTATTAATTTGGCACATTTTAATAAAACAATATTACTATAGTAAAAATAGATATGTGTACTATTTGATTAGCGTCTTTGAATATTTGTTATATAGACATAATTGATAATATTGCTATAAGAAAAGAGCTACTAATGTACCTTTACCTACATAATATAGGTTTAATGTTATTTGCCTATTAGTTTCTCAACTCACCAAACAATATACCAAACTATCTTTTCCGGATGATTGTCAATACATTTCTCAAGGCTACACATTCGATCACTTTCATAACTGTTCCATAACAACCCCGTCCACAAGGCTCAAATTCCCGTGCACATTGCATCACGTTCCGTCGGCAATCCTTCGCGAATCGTCGGCGCGTTCCGTCCTACATTCGACCTTAGATCCTGACAGGTCGCGGCGGTGACCGGCCATCCACCATTAGCATACAGACAAAGCCTCCACAATGAATAAGAACACTTGACGCACGACACTTGGTGCAGCGGTAAAATGCTGCTGGATAGCGTTCAGATATTGGCTTAGCAACAAGGTTTATACAAGAAGGTCAACAAAATCTAGCATTAAGTTTTTTTTTCATTTTTCAAAAAAAAAAGTCTTTTTTAACGTCTTCCTATACTAGAAATTTCTTCTGAGTGCGTTTTACAAACATGAAATACCACAGAAACACGCACCTAGACTCGGGACATCTGCGGATCACACATATTTTGGTCCTTAGCGGAATCGAATCCGCAACCCCGAATACACTAGTCCAATCAATAAGTACTTTATATACTTAAGTAAAAAAAAAAAAAAAATATACAACAATAATATTTACTTCACACCCATTGAATATGCTCTATGTATATTTGCATCATCAAGAACTTGCCTATTAGCTGTTATAGGGTGTAAGCAGAGAGCTACTTCGAGCGACAGTACCCAATTATATGCCTGAAGCACACCCAGGCAGTAGTTGACTGGCTAATCTCCAAACCATGGCATCAGTTATTCAGTATGTAATATCAATTACAAATACTTCGTACTACCATCCTGCAGAAAGAAAGTAAGCAATGCAACGCGAAATCACTATGCTAGGTTACCAAAACCGTGCATACAGGCATGTGTGGCCTTCAAATTATTATTTATTTATTGAGGATACCAAACAGAGCTTGTCATAACAATAGTCTAATAAAAAACAAATTTCTTTGAATTTCAAGTCAAACACGCCTATGTTCCTTTACTCAAATTAGTATTCTGTTTAAACCTTGTTTTTATTTCCATAAAATATAGTATTAAAACACTTAATATTCTCGGTGCATCATTTTAGCGGCGCCATTGTGAATCGGCTGCCTTTATCATGCAAACGCGACACTTTTGGCTTAGTTCAGATTTCTCGGTCGAAACAATGTTATGGTTACGACAACCTTACTCAGCCGCGGAAAAACCGATTGCGTTTCTAGAAAATAATGTATTATGTGATTGTAAAACGCTTCTTATTATGTATTTTGAAAATAATTTAGCTCCTTTCAGAGCAGTCTCGTATACAACGAGAATAACTATACTGTTTTGTCACTAGAGGAAGGCTAGGCTGTTTGTACCATTCAACTTTTTTCCACACATATTAGCATAAAATCATTTTGAACCTTAGCCTATATCCAGTTATATCGTTTTTTTAAACCTTTTTTTAACTCTTTAACTACCATGCAGCAGACACAATAGATTTTTGATTATTCGCAGGCCAAATACGACCCGCGTGGCGTAAAACTGTTAATAAAATATTTACAGAAGCTTATGAAAGTCACCAATGAATAAGTCGCCATAAATTACAATCCATCGATTAAACAAACGTTATATTTCGAAACTAGGAATCCTACTCCTAATCTCCAATTACACAAGATAGAATAACAGCCAGAATTCAACACTCGTTTCTTGCGTCATATTAGACCCCTAGGTCAGGCTGCCTAGAGGTCACATCGACGGAAACAATTCATCAGGCTAACGTATTGTGTGGCTGGGGCGCTAAGGGCGCGAAAGTGGTTGGTTTATTGTAATGACTTCGCAACTAATGATGTGGGCTTTTGATAGAGAATGATGAGGATTCTTCTCTTGTGTGAGCTTAACCGTTACCTAGTAACGAACGAATCGTTATGTAGATATTGGTCACTTCTTCATATTAACGTATAGTTGATGAACAACCTGGTGTCAGAGTTTAAACCGCCTGTAGGCCTCTGACATGGCTTTACACACCAACTCTCAGGTGTGCCGGTTTCCTCACGTTTTCCTTCACCGTTCTTAAGCAACTGATAACTAATTTATAATACGCATTTGAATTCGAAAAGCCATTGGTGCGTGCAGGGGTTTGAACTTGCGACTTTTAACTTGGCAGTCATTCGGCAAAGTCAAGTCAAAAAAATACGCTACACTTCACACCAGTGATAAACAATCTTAAAAAAATCCTAAACAAAAACACTATAAAATAAAACTGAAAACCAGCAGACATCCTCATAAAATATAAACGTTCGCTATCGTACACAATCTGAAACATACATACGAACATACACAGATATAATATGCACAAACAATACACAAACAAGATGCATTGCATGTCATACGTCATGTTGCAAACAGTTGCGACCTTGTATCGGACGGGGATCACTCGTCGAAACTTCAGTTCAAAAACAAAACAATAACAAAATGAGTGTTTCTTTTTTGTTTGTTTTCGCAACTAACTCTGGGAGATCGGGTTCCAAGTCAGTCAAATCATTACTCTAGGACACCTTGCTTCATTGCCTTTCGTTGTTCATCGTTGTAGATCCTGGCTTATCTAGCTGGTCATCATCATTACAGATCACGGCTTATTGGAGTTACAATGATAGGCCAAAGCGGTAGGCTTTTCCTCTGAGAGAGTTGTTACAGGTTTACCAAAGGTTAAGCGGGATGGGTACCTAACCAAAAAAAGGTTCGGACAAACTACGTGGTTACATCACGCCTGTAATCCCCGAAGGGGTAGGTAGAAATGTTATTTATAGTCTGAAATCCTCCCAATAATTAACCTCCTATATAACCTTAGGGAGCGATACAACATAAAGTTGCGGATTTGAATCAAGTATGAATGTGACTAGTTCAATGTCATATGACGTACTTCCTTAGTCAATTGAAGACAGCACTAACTAATCTGAAATTAAATCAGATATTTAGCTATTTAGTCCCTTCTTACATTGACTTACACTGATAAAACAGGGGTGTGTATCAATATATTGCTGCTTAGTTTTGCCTACACAAGAAAATATAAAAAGATCTATTTAAACATATAAATAAACACAAATATATATTCAACATAAACAATACACAGCAACATGCATTACGTGTCAAACATGAGTGTTGCGACCTTGCACTGTACACCGACCAGCAACCGACATTGTCCAGCAAGTTATTCAGAAGGTTAGGTTTGTGCATATAAATAGGAAAAAAAAATTACTTTTTTCATAATAAGTGGTCTGTAACGAATAAATTTATAAAATAATAATACATTTTTATATAATAATTTTTAAGGCTACAAATCGTCATTATATAATTGTGAGTGCACGTCCGAGGCATAGCCTGTATGAAGGCTTAGAGGGTCAATTCCAAAAAAAGGACAGTTTTTGTAGCCAGCAGAAAAAATCTGAAGGTTAGATAGACGCGCTATTAAAGTCCATAAAATATCTTTAAAGACTAGCCCAGTTCGCACATATCAGGTACCAGTTATAGTACACAAGCATGTGTGTAGAAGCCCTTTTAATTCCCCCATACTTATTAATGGATGTTAAGTCAATTCTATGTGTGAAGATCGGTAATCCATCCAAGAACTGATCTTAAGAGGCGCCGCATAACTTAGCACATTGACTACACGATGACAGTAAAGCTATAAATTCGTGCTGCTATTTACGTAAAAGTAATTTGAATTGTATTGTACTTCTGCATTAACCTACATAGTGACAAAACCAACATGAAAACCACTCGCAAACGTCCATGATGCGCTATTTACTAACAGTGATAAGCAGCAACGTATTTATAGGTGTAGTATCAAAGTACAATGCCCTATATTTTCCTGTGACCTTTTGATGTATTTTTACAAGGACAGTTACTAAAATAACCTGATTAGGTTAGCTATTAGTATAGCATAATTTTCAAAGAAACTATCCTTCAAATGTCTTTTATTACTGTATCAAAGAATAAAGCCTAATATGCTATTAGTAATTTCATAAAAAGCTTTGTGGTTTTTAAAGTGGTAAAGCAGGAAAGGGATAATATCGTTTTTGAACTGTCCCAAACTATTATACATACAGATATACCTGCTCATTCAGTCAGGTAAAACGGTTCAGTTCATCTAAACTGTTAGTCTTTCATACAGTAAGTGCTTAGCAGGTAGGCCATGAAAGGTATATCCAATGCCAGACACTACCCCCCCTTCCTCAAATTTTATTAACTAAACAATGTAATAATAATTATATTAAAGTCATCTGTAAAATCAAAGCTTCTTTTTCATGAACAATCTATTTACAGGTGCCATTTTCAAACGCCAATCCAGTTATGTATACAAAATACTATTTTGTACTTCACTTTGCTTGTAAAGATTGACACCTAAGGCACTGAGATTGTACTCAAAGATAATAACAACACAATATCGATTACAAAGTACTTCCAATATGAAAAACAACATCGTGACGTCGACTAGTAGTCGTGTTAAATAGGGCCTCCTAAGCACCTCATCACGAGCGTCCGTGAACCGTAACTGGCAACTAGTACTGGTTTTATTGATACAGGAGGAAAACGCACGACCCGACCCGAAGTGGCCGAAGGTCGCTCGGACTTCGGTCGCGTGGTGTACGGCGCGAGCGATTGGCGGGCTGAGTAGTTCCAAATTCAAATAGAAAAATACTTGCAGCCGAATGTAACACCTCCATTTTTTAGAGGTTGGTTAAAAACTAAATAATTGACAGAGGTAATATGTAAAATTAGTAGTTCTGTACATAGCTATTTTATATTTGTACTACACGTACAAAATATAGTAAAAATAATTAAATTAATTAATGATAGAGGATTGATTCCTTTAGTTTACTTTATTAAACAAAAAATCAATAGAGTTCAACGAATAATATTGACACAAGGGTAAATCAATATTATGTAGTAAAAATAAATAGGTGCTTCGTCGTGTACAGTCAAAAACAAACATGAGGCATTGGCTACGTTAGCTACAGGTTACGAAACGACTACATCACAACGACACCAAACAGGCGTACACAATGAAAGCAATTATTATATCTTTAATTATATAAAGCGGTAACATACTGGGCACAAAAAAAGAGTACCGTTAACTTGAAAAGAAAAAAAAAGACAATTATATAATTGGGTAGATGTTAAAAAGTCCATTTAGCAATAATTCCAAGGCGCTACTTAAAAAAAAATGCTTGATTTCTTAGTCTTGAAAACTCCATACATTTCAGCTACCACTAAAATCGATTTGTAGCTTAATGAATTGAGTGTGCAAAATAATGACGTATAATTTGACAGTTTTGACAGCTCATAAGAAGCATATCAATTGATTGGTGGTGTCATATACCCAATTGTCGCTATCTCCCAGCCAATGTGTCTATTAAAAAGGGCACTGACAGAATAAGTCACAGAACTGCATGTCAAAATTACCATTACGCTTTGTAACGGCAAAAGTAGGCTGGCGTTGATTAGCGATGAAAGGTCACAGGTTCACAAGCCTACATAGTTGAACTATTGAACCACACCTAGCGCTGGTATGTGTTAGTAATGTGCTAGGAATTACCTTTTGCATTTACTCTTATTTTATCTTTTGATCTCGATGTTTCTTTCTTTAGTCTGAGTCATTTTATGATGTAGGTATGTACCGTCGACCAAGAAAATGGTCTAGCAGTTTTGAGCGAGATCTAATTGTCACTGAGGTTGACTTTACTGACGCAGTATACAAGATGCACAAAATGACGTATTATCCGAGATATCTGAAGTTATAGTTTAATTGTTATTTTAGGGAAAATCGACCTTGTTGTTTAATGACGTTCAAATCAACCTCAACCGTAGGGTAGACCATATTTTTGGTCGACTGTACAATTGTACATGTACAACTGAGTATGTATTACATAAAACAAAATATTCTTCACCTACAGAACTATGTAGATAAAGATATTTTGTTTTATTTGAAACTTAAGTTCCGTCTGTTCATCGTTGTTAATTAGTGTAAAATGATGTCTTATTATTTTTCTAACTTATAACGACTCATATTGGTACAGTACCTCTGTATAAAATTTACTGTCACACAAAATACTAGGCAAACATTATTTTGAATATTATTTAGTGACAAAAACATATCTGCATTTTACATTGATCAATTAAACTAGAGTTTTATCTCTTAGTATTTGTACAAAACAAATTATCTAGAACCTCATTTCTTAAGATAAATTGAATTGATAAGTAATCCGTCCATTACTTATCTACTAGTAGTAAAAAGTAGGATGCACTTGCAATGCCTCTCGCTAACGAGTACTAACAGTATAAAAATGATGATAGTGTTTATTATTAACTGTCACGTGTCGCGACCTTAACCCAGTCGCCGCCAAGTCGTTTGAGACAGACGTTTTACTGAAACAAATTACTAGTAGCTTCAGATATAATGTAGGCATTGCATAGATAACTATAGGAATTGATCAATGAACATAAAAGAGTATAGGACAAGTCTTTATAGTTAAGAGATGACCCTTGGCTCTTGAAAGTAGGATGAGCAGACGACAAAATAGGGATGCTTCATAGAGGTATATTTATAGTACAGGTAGTATATGTGATGCTGATAATATTAAAGAACTTTTTGTACCTTAGACATGGGATTGAATGATATTCCATTCTATAATAGTAGCTTCTGCCCGCCACTTCGTATTTGTGAAAAATTAAAAGGCTTTTCCAGATATCTATCCTGTTTTTCAAGTTTACTCTGGTTAAAATTCCATCTGAATCGGTACATTGGTTTAGCCGTTGGCGTCACAAACAGACAGAGTTACGCGTTTATAATATAAGTATAGATATATCTATTGATGAGTAAACCGCATCTACATCATACGTAGCATAGAACGGCGGATGCGCCTGCGATGCACCTCGGTATTATGTAACGCAGTAAAATATGTCAATGGTGCCAGCGCCGTGTGTAGCGGCCTTAACCCGGTCGGGTCGTCTACCAGCCTCTAAGGTCTTGGCGGACTCGATTTTATGTGTGTATTTGTAGGTAAGTTATAAGTAGGTAGCTTAGTGAGTTGAGCCTGTCTAGACTAGGTTTGTACAATTATAAGTGTGCAGTGTTAGCGTATTTGGGTATACGATATGTTTATCCCAACTTAAGATCTTAATTTGTTGTTTGATAACACACACACACACACACATAACATCACGCCTGTATTCCCCGAAGGGGTAGGAAGAGGTGCACATTTAGTACACCCACATTTCGCCAGTTGTGTTTTAGGTCCCAATGTAATAGGGGGCGAGCCTATTGCCATCAATCGGGCACAAATCCAGACTCCGTGCTGCTACTGAGAATTACCCAATGGAAAAACCAAGTAACGCTTTGCCCGACCCGGGATTCGAACCCAGGACCTCGTGCTCAGCAGTCGCGCTTATCAACCACTAGACCAACGAGGCAGTCTGATAACAAGTAAACTTTTTTAAAATATTATATTCGGACAATGAATATAAGTGTAACTGAGACTATTTTTACAAAAACTACCTGTAAACGCCATTATTTCAAGCAAATAAACTATTCTATTCTATTCTAATCTATTTAGCGAAAACTTTTTTTGATTTGATTATTTTAATGAGTTGTCCTTGGTAGTAAATGATTTATCAGTCACAGCTGAGGTCAGCGGAGGTCACCCACAGGTTAGAGGAAAAATGGAAAATATTGACTCGACATCGCTATTTGTGTTTATCAAACTGAGATTACCGCGAATCGTGAATGTTATTTTAAGGATTTGTTGTATTTACTTAGTGATAGCAGAATTACCTTGTGCAAATACTTCCTTAATGGTGAAGAAAAATATGGTAGAGAAACCTAGATTTAATATCCTGATATCTAAGGTCACGTGATTGTTTGTTAACGCTGTTTGGCGCTAGAATGGCCATTGTATTGTTGGTGAGCTGAAGGCATGTCATCATCAGTCTATCCCAGTCCACTGCTGGAAATAGACCGCTTTTTTAGCACGCCACTGAGCTCGATCATCGGCCCTCCGCTTCCAACCACTGCTAGCCATTTTGCGTATATCGTCGCCCCACGGCATGTAAATAAGCTAAACTATTGACACTGAATAATGTTTTATAAAAACTTTTGTTAGCTGGATATTGTATTCCATTTATTTATTGCAATCATGTTATAAAAGATGGTAATTGTAACAATATATAGTTATTTTTTTATAGACACTGTTGTTTTTTAATATGACTACCTCGTTGGTCTAGTGGTCGCTAAGCGCGACTGCTGAGCACGGGGTCCTGGGTTCGAATCCCGGGTCGGGCAAAATGTTACTGGGTTTTTCCACTAGGTAAATCTCAGTAGCAGCACGGAGTCTGGATTCGTGCCCGGTTGACGGCAATACGCTCGCCCCCTATTACATTGGAACTATTACATAACTGGCGAAATGTGGGTGTACTATAGGTACACATCTGCTTACCTCTTCGGGGAATAAAGGCGTGATGTTATGTATGTACGTTCTTAAATAATTGTAGTACAAATAAACTAGTAGTGCAAGTTGTAATGTATTTTGTATTTAGCATTTACCGGTTATTTACCGGTTAATAGAGTAATTATTTTTTTATAACCACTACTTGTGGACAGTGCCGGGGGCGCTACTACACTGATAACAGATCTAAAGTACAAATAATTAGACTTTATGGTTTTATGATAAGTAAGCATAGAACCAACTGTTTAAATGTATCTTATAATATATTCTGCGTTAAGTTATTATAATGAACCTCCATATTTAATCCTCCATACATTGATATATATTGGTATATACAGGACCAAAACATTAGCTTGACTCCTTAAGGACACATGGACTACTGTTACAACCGGGAGAAATGGAGGAAGGACAAGTGGGCTCCCCTTTGCTCTGCAGTGGCACGGCCATAGCTGAAATAATACTATCAATAGATACCTACATACCCTCCCTGTAATCTCATTTATCAAGGGATCATGTATTTTCTTTCGTAAACTCGCTAACAACTACGTAAACCATTTGTATGGTACAGCGCTTCAAGCAGGTACATAGGGAATAATAATTTGCCATTCAAATAGTTGTAGTTGCTAGCTAGTAGAAGTGAGAAAACTCATGGATGAACTGCATGAGTTTATACTCTCAGATTTTGCTGCGAATCATAAGTAGGACCGAATATATGGCCAGCCTAGCCAATAACCATTTACGAGCCCACTCTTAATCGGTAAATCAAAGGAAGAGAATTTTGTTCTTAATCCGCCCTTTCGCGCATAAACCCATTTAACCCTATAATATACTGACACGGCTAGTATAGTACTTCCCTGCTGCTGACCAACTAACACCAACACGGAAAAGGTCTTTTCACATAAACCTTGTACAATATTTACAGGAAATTTACACTTAATTACCGCGAGCGCGTGTCGTCGCGACAAGTCGCCCGACAAATCTTAGACTTTATTGTGACTTTCGCAACAAAAGCATGGAATATCAAGTGCTTCGTAGAGTGCGGCCACACTTAAACTCTTGCGGACATAGTTCCTCATCCACCCACGGGAGTGCAGTATGTTGGCCTGCAATTGGACTGCAACTATCCAATGGACGTCAATCGCCAGTCGATTGATTTAGTGTACATGTAAACGCCATCTCCGAAAGTTGCTTGAAGCTCAGTCATTACAAACAGCAAGCAGCCCAAGCCTATTATGTGTCTGGGTTTATATAGGTACCTACAGATGAAAGTTCATGTATGTATGTAGGTCCAGTAGTTAGGGTTAGGCATTTATATTTTGAATGCTGTATATTGTCCGAGGTGTGACAAAAGGTTCAAGTAATAGGTGGGTTCAGGCGATAGGTTGGTGCAGTTTACGAGCGACTCGTTACACCGACATGTTTATTCGGACGCCCACGGCTGCCCCACGCATGGCTCGTGCCCGTCTGCGGTACAAGGTGTAAGGAAGAGCGGGGTTATCATAAAAAGACAATCGAATTGGAACTCTATTATGTAAGAATAAGAGTTTTAATTTGATTGGGGAATCAGTATGTCTTTGTAAATTTTGTTTCGGTGGTCAATTAATTTAAATGCCTTTGATTATTCCTACAGCATTTGTTCCAAAACGCTGAGTAGTAGAAAGTCATTCGTGCAAGGAAGTTAGCGTTCTATTATAATTAAGAGACGTGTTTCTTGTCATCAGCTAATTGTGTAAGTAATATAACTACGACTTATAATTAAATGGTGTGGTGAATTAAATGAACGCCTTTTTAAGTACAAAATACGTACCTATTCGTATAAAAAGATAAGTAAGTCGTTCAGTTTACCGACATAGTGAGGCTCATTTTTTTTTTATTTGTTAAGTCTGCCTAAAATAACACTATTTCTTTATTGTGCAATCAAAAGCAAAGAAGATAATAATTACAAATACCAACACCAATTTTTCACATTCCTCTTTATCACAAGAGTGTAGCTATTTACAAACATAAAACACCAAACAATGCCCAAACCTACACTCTATTGAATCGTCAGCGCCCACGCACGAAAAAATCATCCAAGTGTCAAATTGCATAGATAATCTCTTCTATCTTATCTATGACACTTGGACCACCGAAGAGTTCAGTACACAAGCACCATAAACAATGCTAATATAGTAATCTAAATTCATCCTAACACTATGGAGGTTTCTTATTTATAAACTTGACATAAAACTATATAAATACAACTTAATACTATGGTGCCTTTGTAGGGCTGGGTGGCTACGTGTGGGTTCCAAAGTTCGATTACTGCGAGGAAAAATGTGACTCGATTGTGAATTATCGATTAAATCAATTCGAATGGCGTATTGGAGATTACTGAGAAGAGGCCTGTGCAAGATAAAGTCTATATTATTATTGTATATTACGTCATTTTTAGGTGAAGAATATTGCCACTACCTAAAGTGTTCTTGAAGCCGTGTTAATCACTAAAAAATCAAAAATGCTGTAACTATTTCGTTTATAGATTCAAAGTTTTAAACTTCCGTATAGTTTATTTGAAAGGGGAAGACAGTAAATTATATAAAGAGGCGAAAATAAAACACTTAAACATGATTTTTATAACAAAGACAGTAACGAGAAAACCAGCTAACCTTTCAATTCTCCCAATCATCTTCAACTCATTAAACGGTTAATTATAACTCAGTTTCCTTTACACCGAGATAAGATCTCCAATAGGTTAATTAAAAAATAGTAAAACACGAACAAATGGAAATGCTTACAAACACTCAAACTGAAACACCAGAAACGAAACACGACGATAACAATGAAAAAACATTAAGACAACAACACAAGGAAATTCCAACCGTACACTCTTCAAATACAGTCTAAATTTAATTGAGGTTGAGTTTGACTTGCGTCATTGTATTTCGGAAGTTTGTGGTTCGTAAAGAGGTCATACGATAAGAGTACGTTACAAAGGTCACGTGGGAAATGGAAAAACTTGAATATTTAACAGTATACAATTAAATAATTGTTTGCTCGCCAACCGTGTAGGAATAAATGGAAATTAATTTAATTTTTATGTACGAGTCGATTGTAATTACTTTTTGTTCGGCATTTACCGTATTCAGCAAGTTTTTATGTTTAGTAAAATTATTACAACTAATAAAAAATATTTTATGAGTTCCATCTTCTAATTACAACACTTGCGTGTGCGCAATATGCTTGAAAATGGCTAAAATTTTTTTGTCCGTGAATTAATATTATATTTTTTTTTCAAACCAAAAACTATAGCTATACGTATAAGTTGCTACATAATAGTAAATACAGCAATATCAAATGTTTGATTTCCATTTCCCACGAGTTTATCTTTGACACGCCATTCATCAAGCTATCGGTTGACACTGAATTATGATTTGCACGTTCTAGTGTCACGTCTCTGTAAACGGTAAACTAATGTAACATGAATGATATATTTTAAACGAACTATTAACGGCGATTGAAACCTGTATTCAAATATTTAGTTACTAAAACTATATTCAATTTAATATGTTCAAAAAAAGGTGTCTTTAGTAAATATATAACGGACATTTCGAAAGAAAATGAAAGAATTGGATCATGGAACCGTTTTTTGGAGGCAAAAGAAAGTATAAATTATGTTTACCATATTATGACTTAATTATAAACTATTTGTTAACTGATATAATCTGGATAAGAAGCCTTAATCTCAACTATGAACAAGCGTAAACTTAAGAAGCTTCAAAAACATCCGACCATTACCTATACGACAAAAAAAACAATTAAATCAAAAACAAAAAATATTTCAATGAGAAACAATATCTCGGCGATTCGTTTCAAAAAGGTCGGACGGACAGCCGTTGGCCTCTGCCAATGTCAATTATCACAATAGCCAAGTGTTTGACAAAAGACTACAGACTATTATGTAGTTAGAAACGTGTGGAGTACGCATGCGCTCATACTTGGATGGGTAATGTCTTAATGTCAAGTAATCTCAAGTCATAATATCATTTTGACAGAATTTCGGTTACCTACGGTGTAGTGTGCGAACCTCCATTTTAGTGCAAATTTGTTTTTGCAAACTCAAGTGCACACTTCATTCCCTCACACATAGTCAGATGGGACAGCAAACAGATAAAACATGAGAGAGATAAAGCACAGAGTTAATGGCTTTATGTGCTCTATGAAGCTCGGAGCAAGCCTCATCGAATAGAAGAATATTGCAGGTCGATAGCATAGTCCAAAAAAATATAAACAATCTTTGAAATAAGACGTTTTTTGTACGTTTTGCTATCGTCATCTTATTGTACACTTTTTTTATATATTATTCTAGTAAAATGTCCCTTTTTAGCATATAACACACACGAGACTTCAAAGACAAATATTAGCTTAGCTTATGCAGTTTTGATCGCGGGAGCAAGGCCAAGGGACAGCGGGACGGTGTCACAACACTAGCCATTATGCTCGAAATAACCTTAAGGCGAGCATAATAAGGTGAGTTCTGATCGTATGAGCATAGTGCGCAGTAAAAGTTTACAGCGTACTGAAATGTTTTTGAAGGGTAGGTAGATAGGTAGGTATAAATAATATTGGATAGGTGCGGTTAAATGTGGCACTAATATTAGCTGCACCTCGTGGTGTTGCAAATTTTTTTCAGGATATTTTATTTCTTTATTTACTAGAAAGTAGATAAGCCTATGTGGTAAACCAGGGTGTCAGCTACCTTCATACCCACTTTTATGAAAATTGGTCGAGCCGTTTGAGCGTAAAGAAGTAACATACATACACACATACCCACAAACTTTGGCTTCTATAATATTAGTATGCTTTAATCTTAAAGAATCATGCTAGTCTTCATTCCGGAAAAGAGGCGTCAGACGTTACAAAAGACTTATAAAATTTATAAAAAATAATCAGATATATTTATTTATTTTATTACCTAGACGTAAACTTATCAATAAAACTTTTATTTTTAATGTAATTGCTTGCTCAACGATACTAAGAATATGTTTATAACCCCACTCCGTTATTAACATTAATTACAAATTACACACGGATATTAAATATGTAGGTAATTGACGATTATATTATACTTTACAACTGCCTTATATCGTCAAAGGTGCAATAACAGTAGTAATAAGGTAGTTATCGGGGTAGAGACCCGGCTACGAGATATGTCTCGAATACGAAATAACATAGCCCTAGAGGGTTACTATGAGCTAATGTGAGCTCATAGTAAGTCACTATCACTACTGCAAGCTTGCATTGCAGGTCATTTTCCGCTGTGGAAGCGAGACGCCGCGCTACAATCTAAATAGCGGCGTCTCTCTTTAAAATGATCTATAATTTACTATAAGCTGATAGTAAATCACCTGCCCCTATACCATGCACTCCTAAAGGAGGGCAATTTACGTCGTAGAAGCGAGACACCGTATTACAGGGCACGTAGCGGCGTCCCACTTCCACAACGTAAACTGTCCTGCTTTATGAGTTCACTAGCTGCGCCCCGCGGTGTTACCCGCTACATTTTTTCGGGATAAAAAGTAGCCTATATGTTAATCCAGGGTATAACCTATCTACGTACCAAATTTCAACTAAATCGGTCCAGCCGTTTATGCGTGAAAGAGTAACAAACATCCACACATCCATACTCACAAACTTTCACATTTATAATACTAGCTGCGCCCCGCGGTGTTACCCGCTACATTTTTTCGGGATAAAAAGTAGCCTATATGTTAATCCAGGGTATAACCTATCTACATGCCAAATTTCAACCAAATCGGTCCAGTCGTTTATGCGTGAAAGAGTAACAAACATCCACACATCCATACATCCATACTCACAAACTTTCACATTTATAATAGTAGTAGGATTAGTAGGATAGTAGGATAGGATAGTAGGATGGTAAGGGGGCTGTATTCTTCGAACGGTTAGGTGCAAGTGTACAGTACACTCACATTACACAAGTTACGCCATAGGTCCTAATGTAATAGAGGGCGATCCAACATTGAGACCAAGATAAGTTTAAGTACGCCTTACAGATCTCAGAAAGAACCTACCCGCTTACCACGAACACTTAAAGCAGGACATTTTCCGCTGTAGAAGCGAGATTATCTGGCATGTCCTGCTTTGAGAGTTCATAGTATGGGGGCTGGTCACTGGTGTCTCTCTATGAGCTTGCATTGTAGGCCATTTCGCGTTGTAGGAGCGAGACGCCGCTACGTTCGGTATAGTGTGTCTCGCGTACACAACGAAAAATGACCTGCAAGATCATGGTAACCCCGCTGTTATAAGTAATTATCATTTATTTAAGTATAAAAACCTTTTCGGTACAATTAAAACTCGTACCAACGAAACATTGTACGGCACACAAGGTGATCCTACAGTTTCCGGCTTTATTTGATACAGATCAAAAGCCTATAAATAATATTTAAACACGATTGGCCTTCATTACCAACTGTACCATGTAGGCTCAGTTCGGGCGTGTCAACAAGTCTCCGTACTTCCCATGTTTTCCGGAAAATGTGGTAATTTAAAACTGCGTTAAGAACATGTAGGTTATTATGATAACAATGTAAATATATAACACTAATATAATATGTATGCTTTGGGTTGTTCTAATGATGATCTAAAATATAATATTTACGATTATCTTAGCCCGATGGTAGGCCAGGATACTTTACATAGAACAATCACATACAATTTTCTTCGCCTTTAATAAGCGCTTAGTAGACTTATTTTGATAATAATACCTTTCTGTAAGCCGTAATGATATATAAAGGATTTGAACTGGAAATATAGTGGGTGTTGGAATACGGGTATTTATTCCTGATAATGAAGAATATTTCTGCCTATCCCTTCCCGGATTAAAGGCACGATTATACATTATACTAATTATCCTAAGGTTATAGAAAAATTGCACACAAAAATGAAGAACAGACTTTAAAATTAAATGTCCCATGAGAAGGTGACCCGAATCCCGACACATTTACTGACCACAAAATAAATTGCTACATTTGCCATAAAATCTTAACACATTACTCAATGGTTTATTATGGATCAATTTAAAAAACGATTTCGTCATTTACCTCATTATGTTTTTAATTAAACATTTATTAGTAAAAGTGGAACAGCGGATGTGACGACACTATTATGTGTACGCATCGACTTTGTAGACATTATAAAATGTCAGTGTCAACTACATTGACGGGGGAGCTCAAATTGTCTGCGCACGATTCACCTCACTGACATGCAAAGTCAATTTGATATTTTTTCTTGAGTTCAGTGTTAAAGATTTTGTAATGCTAGGAATTTGTTTAATTTGTTCATAAATTAACGTAATTTTTAGTTATTGCCTAGTAACTAGACTAAAAAATGAATAGTAACTAAAGTTATATAATTGAATAGTATCAAATAGATAGTAACTAATAGCTTGCCCAATACAATTTATATTGATGATGATAATATTAGTACAGTAATGAATACAGCAATTGAACCCCAATTTTTTGAAGCAGACCTATCCCTTGTTTGAAGTCCTTTCATTATTTTTAATAGTCGAGACTTTTTCCAAGACCGTGGCACCACATTAGGAATCGCAAACATACACAAACACCCTGACTCGGGACACACATCTATGGGTCGCACAAATGTTTGTCCCGTGCGGGAATCTAACACGCAACCCTTAACGAACTAATCCAATCACTTAGCCACTGCGCTAATCATGACGTCAAAACTTAACCGGTACTAACTAATCGGCAAATCAACAAACACTAACGAATCTAAATTGGAAAAAAATAATAAAATAAATTTTCAAAATGATGGATGGAGACGAGCGAGACTCGAACCCGCGACGCACAAAATGACACCCAAAGTCATATACTGATGAATGTTAAAAGAGAAGAGTTTGAACTGTGACACACATGTTCTGGTCCTTGATCAAACAAACTATACAATCCTTCATCCTTATCTCGCATCTGCCTCAAATGACTCAAGCAGGTAATTTTATTCGCGTTATTGCAGCATCAAATCACTATACATGTGAAGTGACATTGTTTGTCATTGTTAGCATATATAGGTACGTATGTATACTATACAAACATACATATAGAGATGGTATCATGTTTGTGTGTGTGATGCAATTATCTAAGACTAGCTGCGCCCGCGGTTGTTACGCGCAATTTTTTTTCGGGATAAAAGTAGCCTATGTGTTAATTCAGAGTGTCAGATACCACCATATGAAATTTCATTAAAATCCATTCAGTAGTTTTTACGTGAAAGAGTAACAAACATTCATCCATACTCACAAACTTTCGCATTTATAATATTAGTAGGGATCTTATACATTTTGGTCGGTATTCTAGTGCTATGTTGCTATGGAGATCAACTACAAAATCAGAAATACATTTTTGATTCTGGCCTTAATTTATTGCTGAAAAGGTACATGCTGTTTCGCCTCTTTCAAGCATGAGCCATTAGCCAATCGAAAAAGAACTGCTAAGTGCCCAACTTAAATACTAGAAGAATAAATATGATATAGGCACTTACCTACTTTATAGTACAAAATGTAAATTAATATACATTTAAATATCATATTTTTATCACAAGTTTCCTACAAAATAAATAGCCGCTTAAATCAATACAAATATAATATAACAAGATAACGATCTTCCACCTTAGAATCGAAGATCAAACATCTGCGATACATCAAAATAATTATTAACATTTTTCAAAGTAATTCCTTTAAAAATACTCATAAATTAGCTAAATGGCATACTGACAAAAGGACCACAAGTTATTAGTTCAACGGCTAAGGTTATAGGAGTCGGAGAGGTCGTATGCGCGTTGCGCGCGCGCATGCAAAAACGGTTGGAATCACAGTTACGTAGGCGCTGCGTCATGCTCACAGTTTTGTAACATTATGAATATTTATCGATATCTCGCTAAATGATTTAGAGTACATTACTGAAATGTCATATTATTGACAAGTTTTAAAATGTAAGGAAATTATTTGTGGCTTTTAATTTTATGTTATGCAGTGTAATAGTTTCAATATGTATCGCAAAAATAATGTTACGTAGAGGAAACATTGTAGTATATCTGTTAAAGTTAAAATACATAATTTCATTGACGTGGAAGCGAGATGCCGCTATGTTCCACAGCGGAAAATGACCTGCAATGCAAGCTCATAGGAACCCCGCAGTGGTTTATAATCCCTGTCGAAGCCCTTCAATTATAAAACTTTCAATAAGCCATACTAACTTTTAAACAATCGCGTTGCATAATTATAATAAAATCAATTACGCGTACACATGTTGTTAGTTTCGTCGTGAAGTTTCGACAGAGTTGCACCGACCTAGTCTGCTTGCGACCACGGCCGGTGCAACCCGGTCAAAACATTAAGCCAAAATTAAAAGATATGTGTTCGCGTTATTTACGGTATTTATTTTATTTTTAGGAGCAAATAGACGGCAAGTTTTTTAGCTTTGATATCAACGATATAAGTGTAATTACATTACATTAAAGTTTACTCACAGAACAACATCAAACAAGTACCACACTATAAATTTTACGAATAACTTCAATAGCTGTTTACACACGTCCACATCAGCAAAAACTAGCACTGGACTTATATCAGAAATAAATAAATTAATTAAAATGGTTATTTACAATCAATCGGTGGCCATTAGTGCCAATATCAATTTACCGTCCATTCAGTTTACATACAGACTATCATTATAACTAGTTATTTATTATTGCTACTAACTGTATGAGTTACTGTAAAAATATAGTTCAATGCTAATCGCTTATGTTAAAAAAATACATTTCAAAGTTTTACCGGTAAAAGTTTGAAATGTGATTTTGTCGAATAATTTTACCGATGTTTCACGGAATTCCACTAAAAAAAATAATTTTCGTGTAGAAAAAATGTTTTAATTTTTCTTAAATGAAAAACATTGCCACCCATCCATTATAGAAAATTAAGTATGTATGTACTTTATTTACAATATTTACTTTTATTTACACTCCTTAAAAATAAATATACCTATACAAAAGAAAAAATTGAACCTAAAAATTATGCCTCAAAGTATTCCTCCTCATCGCTGTCGACTGGTAAGGTGCCCAAAGTACTGGAGGCCCGATGAATGGCAAGTCTCACATTCTCCAACCCCTCAATGTATATCATGAATGTATTATGTCGTAAACCAATTACTGTATCATCTTCGACTGTAATCTGTTTTTTGTACACAACTGGCATGACTAGTTCATTTTGTATGTAGTTCTCAAAGCGAAAGAAGAAAAAAGTACTTCTATCATTAACAACGTGAATGTTTGTATTGCTTTATCACGAATCTAAACAGTTTTTATTATAACTCAAAAGTTACCTATAATCAAAATAAAAACATAAAATCAATGTTTATGAAAATACTTAAATAATAAAACTAAATAAAATCATAAAAAAATATTATTAAAGAACGTGATATAATTTCGCTTTCGAAATTATTTAAATTCTTTTTTCAAATCGTGCAGCTTACGTACACTTCGCACCACAATAATGGTACATTTTTATGGTCGCATTTATTTGTACATTTGACCTGTACGCGAGAGCAGGGTTACGCTGGCAAGGTCAAAACACAAAGGTGTGTTGTCATTTGTCAAGCTGTGCCCGCCGATAATTACCTGTCAGTGTTCACATGATGGCGTATTAATGGACATAATTAAATGAGGAGACATAACGCTGTTAATGAGGTTGTGTTCCTACCGGCTTTCTCTTGGTTTCATACATTTTAACTGTATCAAAATTGATGTTCTTGTTAGCTGTTGTTGTGTTTTAAAACTTTGCATAAACAAAGATCTGTTCGTATAGCATATGTTTAATTCTGTTGTACCAATTAATTACTCTGTTACCTTGATTATATTGTGTAATTCGTATTATTATCGGTCAGTGAAAATGATTAACCTTAAAAAGTAATAATAACGAAAATGTGTTGTAATGTTAGTGTTAAGGATTTTTAAATTACCTAATTTATAATTATAATGTTTCTTTTTATCAAATATTCTTGTAGGTAAGGATGCTATTTTTTTTATCTAATTATTTATAAATGCACGTCATCTACACTACGTTGACCTTCTAAATAACCCTGCTCTAGCTGACGGCTACTTGAGCCATAAAGAAAATTAATTACATATTAATTCTGTACCCTTCAACTTGGCCGTAAGTGTGTTAGTGTAAATGACATAGATATTTCAACTCCAATTGAAAGAACATGAATTTTAAACTTTTACTGTATTGTACGTAGATATTTTTTATGTTTCGAACTGTAAAAAGCAATGCTAATGTTTCCTGCTATTTTGGTTGATAAATAACAAAATTTCTACTTTTAAGTTTCCAACATACACAGAGAGAAATATAATAACATCATTAGTACCTATAGCATCCATTAAACGGTGCATCTTACTTATAGCCGCGCTGTCTTCAATGTTAATACACCTAGAATTCTGCATACCGCAGAGGAAAAAGAGCGTGAACGTTCAAGACAGTGACTGCTCAATAAATTATCATTGTAGAACGTTATTCGTGAAGATAATTAAGCATTACTTGTGGCCATTGGCCCATGATTCAGATCTTGAGTTCAAAGTTCTATCCAAAGAAATGCTAAATTAATTCAAAAATACTGCAAGTACATACTTAATCCCCTGCTAATCCATATTTATACTAATACTAGTTGCGCCCTGCGGCGTTAATTATATTATGATACTTTAGTCTTAAAAAGACACTAAAATACTTTCAACGCAGATGAAGTAGTCTTTGCCATGCAGTGGGACATTTATAGGCTGTTAGTAGATGAAGTAATGGGCCCAGTCATCATTTGTAAGCTTGGTAAACTCCATATCATAACATCACGTCTGTATTCCCCGAAGGGGTAGGCAGAGGTGCATATTATACAGTACACCCACATTTCGCCAGTTATGTTTTTAGGTCCCAATGTAATAGGGGGCGAGCCTATTGCCATCAACCGGGCACAAATCCAGACTCCGTGCTGCCACTGAAAATTATTAAATCGAAAAACCCAGTAACACTTTGCCCGGCCCGGGATCCGAACCCAGGACCTCGTGCTCAGCAGTCAAACTCCATATCTTACCTAAATAAAGCCCACTTCTGCTGAATAAGACTAGCTAGCGACTAGCGTGGAGACTGACACAGAAAATTCATGTCAAATATATACCACTAAACATGTCACCTGTGGCTCTATAATATTCTGCACTGTAAGCTCAAGCTTCCAGAGATCCGTTCGGTGCCGTTACACGCCAAACGCTGAATGACGGCGCATGCGCACTGAGCAACACATAAAATGTTCACACTTACCATTCTTGGATGGAAATCGATTATATTCGCTATTTAAGTTAAAGAACCGAATGATTGAAGTATAAAACTAATGAATCGAGTACCAATTTAACCGACTAACTAATGAGATATGTACTAAAACACAGTAAGCATTTTACCTTTATACGATTTCACAGAATCGCTATAATAGATCGGATTTAAGTAGGCAATTACATTTTATAATTGTTCTGCCCCCTAGCCTCCTAGACGAGTGGCATAATGCTTAACGTATAGAAATCGATTAGAATAAAAAAATCTGCCTCGTTGGTCTAGTGGATGCTAAGCACAACTGCTGAGCACAAGGTCCTGGATCCGAATCCCGGGTCGGCCAGTGTTACTGGGTTTTTCCTTTCGGTAATTCTCAGTGGCAGCACGAAGTCTGGATTTGTGCCCGGTTGATGGCAATAGGCTCGCCCACGTACATTGGGACCTATTACATAACTGGCAAAATGTGGGTGTACCTACTATATGTGCACCTCTGCCCACCCCTTTGGGTAATACAGGCGTGACGTTATGTTATGTACGATCAAAAATATATGGGTTTGATATAATGTCATCGATAATAGTCGAAACATTATGTCATCCCCATACTCTATTAGATTTATATTCGACAATTAGTGTTTTGCCATTTATCTAGACAGGCTATACTTCGATTTTGTTTAAGCTCACCTTTCTTAGGTCATTTTCTGATCACTTTCACCGTTGTATATGACTTGTCTATTCCACTCCGGCCATCTGTTCTACGTAATGCCATTATGGTCACTTTGTTGCGAGATTCATGATCGTGAACAATCAGTAAGTTGTTACCGCCCGCAATTATTTTTTAATTAATGTAGGTACTCTAAACCAGGTATTAGGTAGGACGTATCGGTACATTTTGGGTATCCTCTTATGTAGTAATGCATCATTCCTTTCAGAATTACACTTTATAGGTAAATGACATACGTCAAATTCCAAATATAAAAAATATATCACACTGTCCATTTATAAAAGTAACTGTCAGGTAATAAATACATAGAACTGCATTTCAAACACCGAACACATTTTCAAATAACATTTAAACGAATTCGACGTTTGAATCCAACCTTTTCAATTCAATTAATTCTAATAAATTACTGAATGGTCGCATTTTTGCCAATCCTTCAAGTTATATGTGACAAGTCAATCAATAGCGCTGGCCTTTCACCCAGCTGGCTACAGCAACGAACCTAAAAGTCCGCTAAGGTCACACTCGATACCTATGCGTTCTGTTTGTTAAACAGCGCACGAGCATACCGCGCCTGTGGAATGTTACGTTTTCTCTGCGTACGCGCATCGGGGATTTATGCGCGTGTGAGATAAATGTGGGTGCTATCAAATTACTAATGTGGTATTTCGTAAATGGAAATGTTTGATTAACTTGGGATTTTTGTTAGGTTCCTCGTTCCCATCTCCCCTCCCCCCCTTTTCTGTAGCTACTGTTGGTCGTAGGCTGCCGCCTAGACCCGTTAAAATAATATGTCATATTCCTAACTACTACACACAGGTCAAAAACTATTTTTAATAAATAGACAATGATAGAAACATAAATATATGATATAAACAATGTGAATTCAGATTTAAATTACACGAAAAAGAAAACTTTTAAATTAACTACTGAAGTATAGAAAATCCGCATTCTCATTACATTGTTATGTTTGCTATTTCGTATTAGCAAGCAGGCGATAATTATAGGAGTACCTATTGAACACAGGCCATAGGTCCGCAGGCCACGCCAACGCACCTCGCCATATATTAATTGAATCACTCTTTGCATAATAATATTATTCATAACATCTACATATACTATACCTAATTATTTATAATCAACGTTATGTTGTAGGTAAAGACGAAACAATAAATAGACCTAACTCCTAACACACATAACATTACGCCTGTAGGGAGAGGTGTATACCTAGTATCTATAGTTTTACACCCACATTTCACCAGTCAGGTCCCAAAGTAATGGGGGGCGAGCCTATTGCCTTCGACCGGCCACAAATCCAGACTCCCTACTGCTATTGATAATTACCTAATGGAAAAATCAAGTAACACGTTTCCCGACCCGGGATTCGAAACTAGTACCTCATGCACAATACTTGCGCTTAGCTACTAAACCAACGAGACATATTGCTAGGCCACTCTTCTTATTGTTTCCGTGTATTCCGTGGTTTTATCGTAGGCTCACCAGAAGCACGATTGTCATTGATATCTAGAAAAAAAGATGTTAAAAC
Organism: Abrostola triplasia; assembly: GCA_946251915.1. Lineage (NCBI taxonomy): Eukaryota > Metazoa > Arthropoda > Insecta > Lepidoptera > Noctuidae > Abrostola > Abrostola triplasia. Next base: position 3,327,006 of record OX276432.1, on the reverse strand, counting down.
AATAAAATCAATATCAGCGGGGGCCAAAAGGCTGAAAATGCTGTCCGAAGTATCAAAAGGTTTCATAATGATAATTTATTCAGCCACAAACTGACCCTGGCAATCGCAGCTTAACGTTTGTCAACCGACCCCCAAGGCTGCCACTCTGCCTTGAGCCTTATAGCCCATATAATAAGAATTTAATTCATTATTGTGCTTCCAGTATGCTCAGATGTTTTAGTTCCTCACTCATGTTACGCCAAGATTTAAAACAAATAACAAACCGGTGTAAACAAGTACAAACATTTTTGTTTCATGCGTAAAATAAACCTTTTCAAAAGGTCAATCAGTTGGCTACTACATTAACGGATCTTATAAGACATCAATATTAAACTATGATGCATATTACCAAAATGATCTAAAAACCAGTTTCTTTTTGATATTATAGATGTCAAATAAGCTATAAAGCATATTTTATGTGTCCTGCACGTAATGGCTTCCGATAAGCAAGTTATATTTGAAGCAAGTCATTAGTTACTCGAAATATTAGGTAACAGAATCGATACCAAACTTTTGTCGATACCATTCGAGATGTCAGTGTAGGTCAGATTGATTATTATCTAAATTCTAAATTAGGTATCGATATTGAGGTCAAGTGTATTTGGTGGTCTGTTGTCATAAGGAATGATGTTAAATATGAAAAGACGGAATCACGAAATGTGTAGGAAGAAATGACATTATGAAACTTGTTAATTGACGTAGCCTCGACAGAGATAAGCTTGATACGAAGAACAACTAATAGAGAGAGAGAGATGATAATGATAACACTTTTTTTACTTGGGAAAAAGGCGTGGCTAAAGATTATAAGCTAAGGCTTATCAAAGATGGCAAACTTAACTACTGTTCTAAATCATTTCACAATTTTAATCGACTACCTACCTAACCCTTTAACGCAACAAGTCTTATTCCAAACGTTAAAATTATCAATTCAGCTATCATACCTCAATCAAGAACCAGAATCGGTGCAACGCACTCAGTTCCACGCTCGCATCCAAGCGACACGACTAGTCGCTTCGTTACCGAGCAATCGCGATTAAACGTCAATTAGACCCATTGTCGCACGATCCCCTCATAAATAAGCTAACAGTCAATCCGGTTCAATCTAGTTCGATCTAGTTAAGTTTGCTCGCGTTAACGACTGCGTATCCGACACCGCTGACACTGAAGTCACTGGATGTCCTTAAACGAACTGCTGTCTCATTTACGACATTTTGTGTTCGAAAAATAAATTGAGCTGTGAATCATTTGTTTTGTTTTTTTGGGTGGAATGCGGTGACCTTAACAGAAGTGTTTGGCTATGGTGTATTATACCTATGCTTTTGTTTCTCACGATTTTCATGCTAATCGTTTTTGTTTTTGCTAAATTGAAACAATTTGAAGGTTCTTTAAGCGTTCCTTACAAAGATTCTCTCCTGTAGATATTTTGCTTGCGATCAGGTATGAATTTTAACGGATTAGGTCCATACCAAGAGCGATGCAGTTGTTAAATGCTTAGCTTTTTACAGTAAGGGTCACTAACTCGATTTCCGCGCCGTATTTTTATGATCAAAACATCCACGCCACAAAAGAGAATCCTAGTGTGGGCCAAAGCATTCAAAAATAATTTCGGAACAACGACATCTATAAAATCAAAATATTTTGCCAATAAAACGTATTGTACACTTTGTGAGCCACTAAAATTTTAGTCAAAATAAAATAGTCGTAAAAATAAGCGAAAATTATGAGCTATAAACATAGCCAAATGAATGAATAGTATTTCATTGTGAAAAACCCGTAATACAAAAAGGCTTAAGAGGTTTACGTTGTAGAATTCAGTGTCAATACTAATAAATTTAAAACTTTAATACGTGCGAGAAGATTATTCTAGTTTAACCCATTTGGGTATCACAATAAAATATTAAAATCTTGACTTTTTGACTAGGTTAACAATGAAGCAAAACTTTTAAAATATCTAAATCGCGATAGTATAGAGTTCAGCACACACAATTTTACACAAATATATCCAAATAAAAATCCATATTATAATATACCTAATCCATAAGAAAATATCTCATACATAATATTGACCAATCAGCAATGTGATCAATGTATGGATATGCATAAAGATGATGATCAATGATTGGACTAAAACAAATTGTTATTTAAGGTTACTCTAGCTATTTATTTATTAATAGTTATTCTAGCTAGCTTAAAGTGCGAAAATACCAAAATATGGACGCGGAAAATCCCTACTAATATTATAAACGCGAAAGTTTGTAAGTATATATGGATGTTTGTTACTCTTTCACGCAAAAAACTACTGAATGGATTTCAATTAAATTTTATATGGAGGTACCTCACACCCTGGATTAACACATAGCACATAGCTAGTTGAACTATAAAGAACTGTCAACCTACGAAATTAAATCCTACATTGACAAAGTAAAACATCTAAACGAAAAAGACAACGCGATCTACCACAAGACGGCAATACGAAATTACATTCTGTTATAAACGAAGACAGTATAAGAGAAACTACGTTTAGTTCAACGACCGTACGCAGTTTTGTGCAATGCGAGCAAAAGTTGCTTAGGTATTCTGGTCAGTTGCGCTTGCGTCGGTGACATGGCGACCTCGATCTGACCCGCGCTAGGTAAACGACCGACTATATAGAGCATTATTGCAATAAGGACATTCTTAATGCATTTCGAGGGACCAACCGCCATCTTGGACTTTTATGATGACTATGATGAGCTAAAGGTGATAAGGTAGTGTATTGCTGTCATATGTAACTATGGATGGTGGAATCTTGATACGTTACACGGCTTGATGTTTTTCAGTATGAATAGAAGATTTCGTGGTTCACTGATTACAATGAACCGATTGCAATAACTGCTGGTTTTTTGTTTGTCAAATAACAACATATTTATTTTATATATATTATTTGCAAAGCACGGCTAAAGCCAGAGGAAGTCAGCTCATAACTCATTGAAAGTATCAAGAAGATTATTTTTACGACAGACTTAGTATTTCCTAGCTGAAGTTATAGAGACGTTGTATCTATGGTAATCGGATTTATGTTTACTACAATACAGTTCAAATGTTGTGACATTATAAGTTTTATGATTAAGTCATAAAAGTCAAAGATCTTATGTTGGTGTATACTTTAACATCTTTTTTATTTTAGTCGTTAAATTTTAGGTTCGTTCGGTGATCACCTATGACACGGAATTAGGTGCACAACCGCCTCTCATGTTACAAGAAGCAGGCTTGTAGTTTGACGCGTTCAGTCTTCGATCAGCAACATAAAAGTATGCTTTGAAATACAGTTACAGTTAATTAAGAAAGTATCTACAGACATAGTTGAGTGGCATACAATTTTCCGGATTTATTGTGTAGGTACGAGTAACTTCTACACGTATATGCAATTATGCATATAACCTAGGCAGGCTGCCCGTCTATTAACCTTTTGACTGACTGATCCATGATCAGCCGGAAGAGGTTCACTGTGGTACAAAGGCCTCCCCCTTAGATAAGGGACTGATTTATCATCATCATCAGCCGGAAGAGGCTTACTGTTGAACAAAGGCCCCCCCTTAGATAAGGGGCTGGTGCCATAATCGCCACGCTTGGCTGATCTATACCTTCTTCTTAATGCAATGCTCATATCACTGCTCTATAAAAAAAATTGTTTCGTGATAAGCCTTGGTAGGCAAACCGCAGGATATGGTAAACAGTCCTACCTCCAAAGAATAATCAAACTTAGAACTAAAACGCTGAAACAATTCTAGGGCACCAACAATAAAACCGCGCATCACGCTACCTAGCTCCACAAAACAGCAGAGTTTCAAACGATTACCTTCACAAAACGTTGCGGCCAATTCTCTTAGTCCATCTAACATAACTGTCGCGGTCGGAAGACGTCGTCATGAGCCATGTGTAAATAATTGTGAGCCATTACAGCCTGACAATAGAATTGGGCGGTCCTCATCCAACTCCCCATGAAATTGCGTTTTTTAAATACTTTCTACACAGCACGCGACGTTTGTCGAGTTGGCGAAGGTCTGATATTGTTTTAGTCGGAACCTAGATACTGGTCTTCATTTTACGAGTATTTGGGCATCAACGAACATTATAAACTATAGTTTCACACCCTTATCCATGAAGTGAATTTCGAGGCGTCAATTGGATCAGAAAAAATATTCAAGAACACAAAAAAAATATGAATGTACCTATATATTTAACATGTTATAACATAAGGGATAATGTGCACATATTTAAACAAGCAAAACATTTTTTTATCTCTAGTAAACTAAACATAAATACTCGAATAAATGTTTCCGCATACGCCCTAACAGTTATAAACATAATAATACAGTTTTAAGGAAAACGTAACCTTTAATTAAATTCTCAAATTATGTGACATTCTAATAAATCTAATCAACTAACATGACAAACAGGCCAATTTAAAACTGTACTGCTGAAACAATCGGTCTATATCGAGCGACCGCAACCTACAAGGCTTATCACTCAATCTAAACGTGACCTAAGCTCGGCAAATTAAAATCGACGACAAATAACCCGAGATAATTGGACCACTGTTTTAAAATAACGTAATTATTTTATTATGAAGTGGTATGACGTAATCTTAAGTACAACCCGTAATATATTGGTCAATTTCTCATCCATTTTTGGTCTGTTTCCAATGAGGCCTCGATCGCTTGGCCCGAGTTCCGCCAATCACTCCACACTACTTTCGCTCTGATTTTTCCCGACCTCTATACGTCTTGTGAGCTCATAATGCTCTTGTTTTGACTGCGGTTACTTTCAAAAGCGAACCGTTTCGTGTTGGCGACCAGTTTGCGTCGATATTTTAATTTATGTAACGACCTCATACCGTGTTCTGTTGAACCCAGAAGTAAATGTCTGGTATCGTTCATGCTTCCTTACCTTAAGAAATGCATAGGTCTCTAAGCGTGGGGTCATGGTCTTTATCGCCCGGTAGCTGGCGAAACATTTAAAACGCTGTTCGTATCATAAAATCTGTAATATATCAATGTTCTTTGATCTATCGGTCAATATGATTCATGACACAAAACATTACACGTGTAATATGTACTTGAGTTAAAGTGAATTTGCCACGTCTTTGGGTCGATTTGAGAATTATGGTCTTAAGGCATACGTACATATTTGTTCCGGTACGATATCTCCAACATTACAGGAGAAATTACTAGTGTAGGCATAGACTTAAAATAAAACAGAACTGACACAACTGTGAAATGAATGTTTCAGCAAAAAGTGACTAATCATTCATCATCGCATTAAAGGCTCAATGATGAAGATGGTTCGTGAGAAGCAATTCTCAAAGCTGCAGGAGCAATCATGAACAAGCAGTTAGAAACGTTAAATGATCAATGAAATGTATGATGATGATCGTATAGGTGAAAGTGACGGTGATACTGATATTATAAACACATAAAGTTTAACAACCAATCACTAAATTATGATTTTAAATGCTTATTTATTTTTAAAGCTTCATAGAGGCCTCATCATTGGCTACAAGTTAATCTGAATAAAATTGGTAACAGAGATAGTGGGTATACTTAGCCAATAGAATTTAAATATGGAACATTATAATTAGATGATCGAATTTCAAAAGTGTCACTTCAGTTTTCATCAGACCAACAGCAAAATTAGCCTCGACCATTTTTTATAAATCAATTTTCGAATATACTCTCGGCCAGTTAGAATGTTTCAAATTTAGAAGTGTAATAAACGAAATGGAGCACGGCCCATTGATCCGTGTCATGCGATCGGCTCGTAGGTATGTCTCACAGATTTTTTACTAAGTTTTCATCAAACCAGTTCAAAGAGCACACGAAATCCGAGAGATCGTAAAAATAAAGTAACGACCACTCGATTTTTGTTTGGTTCTGTATACATTTGAAGTGAAGAATTCATTTGAAACCGGAGAATTTTATTTACTTGAAAATACAGGGAAGTAACTGAATAAAATAAATATAAAGTATTTAGACATTACTTCAAAGCATTGTCCAATAGATTCTTCGAGAGGTCTCACAAGATTCAGTAATAACATTTGATAACTATTTTAACTTATTTGGCACCTAAATGGATCACGTAGTCACCTAAAAAAGAAATGTTTAAAAATCGAATCTCCGATCGCATTCGAATTTGAATCGATTACATCCCAAATAACCCTAACGCGGCGTTACTGGCGCACATCAGCGATTCGTCGCTCGTGACTTCGTGCACTTGTCACGACCTCCACCTGTAGCCGCGACTAATCGCACAAAAATGTCTTTCCACTCCATGAAAACGCAATCCGATGGCACTTGTCGATGGTGACGAAGCTTATCGTGACGATGGAACGTGACCCGCACCTGCTAGGGACACACAAATATGTCGTGTGGGACAAAAACGGGCCACGGGACAAAAACGACCCAATTGTGATTTTGTCACGTTTTGGATAAAATGTCCGACAAAAATCCAGTAAAACATGATCAAGTGTTTGACCTTCGCTGTGGTTTATTCTGTCGATTTAAAATCAATTTAATGAAAAATATCTGCCTTGAATAATGTGTTAGTGAAATATAAATAGTGATAGAATACCTTTATTTAACCTTTATATTCACATATTACATAGATATACTTGCCTACGTACCTACCTAAAAATATTTATTTAAAGTGTACAAGGCATTCCTCTTATGATTTGCGGTAAAGAATCGATTGCATCCCCACCAAATCCCGAGTATCTTACTTCAAAGTAAAGTCACTACACAAAATAATTTCATGCGATTATATTCTAAAACGTTTTTCACCGGGCTTCTGAACAAAAAGCCTCAAGTCTGGATCCTGAATTGGTTGTGCAACCAGGAAGTTATCATCAGGTGCACCGTACCAAGAGTTCCCATCGATCGGTCACGTCGTGCGGTCGCCGGCGGTCGCACCGCGGTCGCGACCTCCGCGGACCGACCGGCCGGAACGACTCGTAAAAAACCTATCATGTTACCAATCAGCCGCCATTTTACTGCTCTTATTTCGAGACAGTTCATCAAGTCCAGCATTTTGTTTTTTTATAAATCGAACTCTGTGGTCCGACAAAAAGTCGTTCGAATTCTAAAATCTTGTTTGTTATAGATCAGTGAGTAATCTTGGTAAGAAAAACTGGGATTCAGAATTTTGATGGATATTCTTTTCGGAGCTTACAAAAAGTTTTATTGCTGGCCTTGTTATGTTTACAAAAAAAAACTAAAAAACACGCTTTTTATCGAAAACCGAACTAAAAAATAGAAAATAAGTTTTAATCAATTTAAATTAAGAATAGTGTTAAAAATTTCAATAAATATAAATTAATAATAGTGTGAATAAAAACAAAAAATATTTTATTTAAAAAAAGCGTGGGGTGCTTTTTAAGATATTATCAAAGTGATAATCACTCTACTCGTATCTGTCAATAAAATATTTATAACTATTGACACCATGCACCCCACGCTTTTTTAAATAAAATATTTTTTGTTTTTATTCACACTATTATTAATTTATATTTATTGAAATTTTTAACACTATTCTTAATTTAAATTGATTAAAACTTATTTTCTATTTTTTAGTTCGGTTTTCGATAAAAAGCGTGTTTTTTAGTTTTTTTAAACTATTATTTATTTTCTATTTTTTATTAAGATGGTTAGCTACCACGGAGCTTTACCTTAACGCGAGCCGGTCTCGGCGCCCGCGACGGTTAGCTACCACGGAACTTTACCGTAGCGACTAGCGGCTTAGCAGAGGGCGTTGGAGTCGGGACACGCGCGCGACGCTTAGCTACCACGGAACTTTACCGTAGCGACTAGCGGCTTAGCAGAGGGCGTTGGAGTCGGGACACGCGCGCGACGCTTAGCTACCACGGAACTTTACCGTAGCGACTAGCGGCTTAGCAGAGGGCGTTGGAGTCGGGACACGCGCGCGACGCTTAGCTACCACGGAACTTTACCGTAGCGACTAGCGGCTTAGCAGAGGGCGTTGGAGTCGGGACACGCGCGCGACGCTTAGCTACCACGGAACTTTACCGTAGCGACTAGCGGCTTAGCAGAGGGCGTTGGAGTCGGGACACGCGCGCGACGCTTAGCTACCACGGAACTTTACCGTAGCGACTAGCGGCTTAGCAGAGGGCGTTTGTGTTGCGGGCTGTAATTATGCTATTTTTATTAATTAATACTTTTTATTAATTATATTATTAAATAATTTTATCAAATTAGTGTATTGTCATCGGTCCTCGATAAATCTACAAAGTTTGAACGAAATCTAGCCGTTTAAAGTGGGTCAAAATCGCGCCCAAAGAAGTCGGTTACAAACATACAAACAAACATACATACATACAAGTGAAGCTAATATAAAGCGTGTAAAAACATAATGGCTATATCTAGGCGTAAAATAAAAAATATTCAATTTTCATAATTCATCAGCTTTGTATTTTAGTACCAATTAAGAGCCGAAGCTTTTCTAGAGCAGGCATTATATTGAAAGTGTAACGACGGCAGTGGACTGATTTATAATGTATTGTGTGTCAACTGCATCTCAATATTGAATGCAGTTTTATAAGTTAATTAACTTGCAACGAGTTTAATTAGCAGACAGTATCTGTGATCAAAATGTCAAAGTAACGACCATTTACAATCACACTAGCATTATATAAAAACTTAACATCACGCCAGCATATACCGGAAGGGGTAGGCAGAGGGTATATGCTCACAATCATTTCCCCAGTTATGTATGTTATGAATCCAAATGTAATAGCGGGGCGACTCCATTGCCGTCAACCGGGCAGAAATCCAACTCAATGCTGCTACTGAGAATCACCAAATGGAAAACCTCAATTACACTGCTTGACCCGGGATACAAATGCAGGACCCGGTGCACAGCAGTCGCGCTTAGCAACCACTATACAAACGCGTCAGTCACATTACTAAGCAATATTTAAAACAACTTCCGAATACATTTGAGGGGTCAAAGATACACGTATAGCATTTACGGGTTAGCTGTCAATCGCCTGAACGGATATGCACAGTTATAACCCTTTCCCTACCCGACTTTTACGACTAGAGTTTGCAATAAACAGTTAATAAATTCAAGGATTTAATTCGATTCGTAGTTCAGTGAGCGAGTGCTAATCACCAATTATAACAATTAATTCTATTTCCACTAAAGTTTTGATACGGAGCGAATCTGCGTGTGCTTTCGTCAGTTCCTGGGTTTTCCTTTGTAAAATACGATTACTATAAGATCTTACTAATATCTAATAAGTTAATGATTTACTGGAGGCACTGATTGGCTTTTGTGGAAATGTTTTTTTTTTACGCTATCCTAGAAGGCTGTTTTAGAAGCCTAGATCTTCAGAGTTTCTATACTAGCTCCTATTATGCAGACTAGAATAAGAACCAAGATATTGTGGCCATAGATCAATAGCAACTAGAATTAGGTCAGATTAGACAGTTTTAATAAGCTGCTATTGCCTTCAGCTTCCAGACAAAAAGCAGTGTTCATACTTCGGTAAAAAGTCGATTAAGATAAAAAGTCGATTAAGATAAAAAGTGAAATGTTTGGAATATATTTTTAAGCATGTTGTTACAATAAAATGAATTATTATAAATGTACAGATTGCGAGTAGATATAATTACGAACGAAAAAATTACAAATCGTAAAAAAACATGTTTCAAAATACGATGAGAAAAACTTACATAAAACGAATTGAACTCATTTACCGATCTGTATTAATGAGTGATTAGTAATAGATACTGATGAGACTGGCTAATAGATTCATTTGATGAATCTGACTATTGAGCTGTAAAGTTGGCTTAATTTTGAATTACGTCACTATTGCAATACAAAACATGATAAGTACGAGCGTTTCATTCAATGTGTTTCAGTATGAAATATTAAAAATTTAAGAACTGTCAGTTTGACATTGACATTTCATAGATGATTTAAAAAAAAAATTCGTAACGGTTACGTTTATCCATAAACTAGATCTTTGTAGGTAAGTATACCTACTAGGTATCTTAACGAAAACCATTTAAAGACTTGGAATAATTTCATGACAAGTTCACGTGTTTTTCAAATGACTCATAATGAAAACTGCAATGATTCGGATTCGTCATCTTTTAAAGTTTTTTTTCGGAATTGTTTTATATATCAGGTGATCCGAGGGGGTCTTATTGGACGTCACCAGACAAAGGCGAGACTACTTGAGCTTTCAGCCAGTTTTATAAGATCAAGTAGTCGGGTCTTAAATACTTAAATCGTACTTAATTAAACCAAAACTAAATAACTTTTGATCCCACTTTTCGTCACTCAACATTCCAGTAAGGTCATTCTAAGGCACATACACTAGTCTACAGTGCATGTCGTCTAAGGTTATGCGGATGCCGCACCGGCGCGTGCGCAGACTGCACAAGCGACGCCCGAGGTCGCCCCCAGGAATGTTTTACTTTACATTACTTATCGGACACGAATCGACGTGATGGTTTGCGTCGTGGTTTTGTGATATGTTTGGTTTAATATACGATTTTCTTGTGTTTGAAGGGTTAAAAGTGTAAAAACAACATAGCAACAGTGTATTATTAAGATTTCATATCGGGGCACTGTTATATAACATATTTTTTTGGAAAAGTGCCGTTTTTTGGACTGGGTTTTGTGGAGGAATAATGGGGAGGCCTTTGCCCAACAGTGGGACACTGAACAGGCTACATGAATGAATGAATCGGGGCACTGTTAAATAAAATCTTTTTTTGGAAAAATAATTCCCATTTTTATTTATCTTCATCAGACCTATGTAAACTTTATAAGGGGATAGCAAAAATACCCCTAGCAATTCACTATTGTCGTAAATACCACGGAAAATATAAACACTAGACATATAGTCATATTGACTATGTGTTTTTTGTAGTGTTTATAAATTGTAGTTTTCGTAAATTTCCCCTTTTTGTAGGGTTGAATATTGTGATTTCCTCACCTCCGTTGGTTTTAGTCTGTTCAGTTGCATTATGAAATAGAGACAGTTATTCAGACCAAAAATAAAGTGTAAAATGTATTTTTAATAAGCATTTAAATTTGTTTATAATGACTCTTATCCAGTGCAGTGCGTTGATATATTTTAAGGTTTCACGTAATCTGTATAATTTAGTACACACACACAACAGTCCCTTTAAATAATACTTAACTCATATTTAACTTTATCTTATCTTTATATAATGCGACAAGGTTTTAATGTAAACGAGAGCAGAATTCAAGTCTTCCAAAACCACTGTTAACTTTTACCTTTTGAAACTTTTTCTTTATAAAAGATATCAAGTGTCACCGGCAAGTGCGTTTCGCAGTGCAGTAGCGACGCAATATTAATAAAGTCGTATCTTTACTTGAGGCCTTACCGTGCGGTGGGAATACGACACCTCGTGGTTTGAACCCGGGACCGCGCTGGTAAGTACCGTCAGCAAAATAAGTCACATAATTTGGCATACTTAAACTTATTATTATTGAAAGGAATATAGCAATTTAAGATACCTATAGCTTCATTTTTAGAGTTCCAGTGCAATTTTAAATCAGTTAAATGGTAAATGATTTTATTTTTGTTTTGTTTTAAAGTAATACCTATCATGGAGGAGTAGTTATTTAGTCCATGCATCGATTTGTTCTCTAACGAATGTTGTTGCTATCGGTACTTGTACGAGTATTTTTTGTATTAAAGTTCCTTGAGTTTCTTGAGCGATTGGCCTGCTGCGCTAAGGGTTGCGGGTTCGATTCCCGAACGGGACAAAAATTTGTGTGATCTGCAGATGTTCGCCCCGAGTCTGGATATTTGTTAAACGCTCCCGCGATACATAAGAAATATGAGTTTCTTTTATGTGTTTCTTTAGTATAGTACTATGTGACTGTGAGGCGACTTTTAATAGAAAAAAAAGAGTAGAAATAACGAACTATTTCAATAGTAATTTAAAAACGCTGTAAAACTCAACAAGTCATGGTTTAAACTGTTATGTAAGTATGCACTTAGCATCTATACCGTCGCCATATTTACATAAGTTTTTAAAAGGTACTTAATTTTGGTACCACCTTTACAACACGCGGTACGAAATTCTGGCAAACTTTTTTATTAAGTGCAATATTTTATGTACATGAAAACAGTAGCAAAAATGTTTTTTTAACACTGATACAGGACGCCAGTGTAGTGCGGTGGCAACATGATACTCGCGGTTTGAACTCGCGACATGTGACTTGTATATTATGTATATATTCGTCATTATGTGCTGTATACTTTTGCCTATAATGTATATAATATATGGGTGGGTGTGTTACTGAAGGAATTAAGTTACGTGCTTGCACAGACATTAAACCTACATGTTAAAAAGCTTCTAAAAGTGGACCGAAAAAGCTTTTCAAAATTGTTTTTTCTTGCTGTAAAAATGAAATTGTGAACAGGACCTTAGCGTTTTGGGTTCGATGCCCAGTTAAGGCACTGTCATTCAAGTTTTTTGTGAAGAAATGATCGGGAAGTATGTAGAAAGTGCGTGTTCATTTTTTGATACATCTCTTTTTACCCCAGAACGTGATGATTTACCTTTATGCGATCGATATCGCGTGCCTTTTCCAAATATAACATAATCTAATATGCAAAAACAACTAGCGGATCAGGTACCTCTATACCATGCAACTATTTGCTCGGTGCATGCAGGGGTTGAACCCGTGACCCTTAACGCAGAACCAGGTCCTTAGTCACTGCGAATAAGCTTACGAAGTTCTAAGATCAGGCATAATACATGATATGACGTCAAATGACGGTTACAAGAATATGTGTTCCAAATTCAAAACTGGGAAAAAAATAAAACTTTCTAAATAAAGAGTTCCTAATTCAAAACTACATAGAATAAATTAAAAAACAATTGACACTATTATCCAATAACATCATTTATTTTAAAATAAAACAACTCCCACCGACATTCAAATCACATCCTGCGTAATTTTATTATAACCTCACTTTTCTCACTGTCCGGTAATAAATTGGATAGTGCAACTACGTCCAGAGACACTCCTGTTTAACATAAGACAAAACGTTTAGAAATAATACAAGAGGATAAAACATTATGCGAACGCGGCCCACATCCGACCCGACGCATCATTGTTATAGCTACACTTTTAAGGGTAAGCTAGCTTTTAAAATATTTGTAAATGCAGTGAAATAACAGGTTGACTATTGATTTTTGAAGTAAAAAACAGTATACTTTAGGGAAATTCTAGGTATAAAAGAACTCTTATTTCTACGTCTAGGTAAATGTATTTTATTTACCATATTAGTTTAGTAGGTACCTGCTTTAGATTATGTATGTAAGTAATTTTAAACTGTATCCTAGATATACTAGAATTATGTAGAAGACGAAACTAAGTTCGAAAATAGGTTTCACTATGATAACATTAAAATATTAATTTGTCAAAAAACATTACATCACGCCTGTATTCCCCGAAGGGCTAGCCAGAGGTGCACATAATTAGTACATACACTTTAACATCACTACAAAATGTGTGTTCGTTAGTTATGTTAAAGGTCCCAATGTAATAGGAGGCTAACCTATTGTCATGAACCGGGCACTAATCCTGACTCAGTGCTGCTTCTGAGGATTATCTATTGGAAAAACCCAATAACACATTACCTAGGAACCTCGTGGCTCAGCAATCGTGCTTTAGCGACCACTAGACAAACAAGGCAGCAATTTTTAAAAGACCTTTTTCAGTTATAGATAACCACGATAGCAAACTGACTATAAAATGTAACTACGCTCATTTAAGCTAAACTTTATATTGTTTTATTTTAACAAAACAATAAATAAATAAAAACATGTCAACTAAAGTAAACAACGATTTATTTCAGTTTCTGCTCCAATTTGTTTATATTTCAGGCACGCAACAACTATTCATTTCTAGCCAATTTTAACGCGGTCTCCTCTAATGACTTCATTAGTGGATTGATAGTGGAGTACTTAATGGATCTACGTATTGTCTTAGGTAGGTAAACTATACTATGCTTATACCTTTCCGTTAAGGCAATTGAGTCGCTTTCGTCGACTATTCTGCCATACTAATACCTAAACACTTGCATATCCGTAGCAGAAGACATTGGATACACGGGCTTGCTAGTTTGACATATTTTCTTACAACAAATTTTCGAGAAATACGTAATGATAATATGAAGCTACCTATCTATAACTTAAAATATAAATACCTCAAATATCTAGGAACCTATATTTTGACATGACTTTGACACTGACGACCTGATTATCGCAGTAGCTAAGCGATTGGACTGCTGCGCTAACGGTTGCGGGTTCGGTTTCCGCACGGGGCAATACTTTGTGCGAACCACAGATGTTTGCCCCGCCACAGGGTGTTTGTGACACAGAAGAAATTCCTAGTGCAAGGCGACGTTTTATAAAAAAAAATACATAAATAGGCAATAAAAACAAAAGCTAGCTTAATTATAAAGAATCTTTGCTTCAAAACTTAAATTTCATTAACATCGTTTCCACATAGGAACGTACCCTTAACATTGAATATTTAAGACGTGCTAGGGAGGTGACACGCGTGTCAGTCCCGCGCTCGGCGTGTCAATGAGCAGCCAGTGTTGTTACTTCCGGGATGAAGCGTGACCGGCCCTGATGGTAATAAGCAACGATCAACGATGTACAGCCTATTAATGTCTCGTTACTATTTACGACGAGTTCACTTTAAATAAGTAAAAGAGGTTCTTTATTTATCGATATACTCGTAACTGTGTTCATAATTTGTGTGACTTCTGTATTACGGTAAGTAAAGTATGTTTTTTCTATGTTAATATTCTTCTTTATTGAAACATCATAATCCTAGCCTTACACGATAATTTAATATCATATCTTACGGAATTTAAAGCCTTTTCCATTTTGGTGGATGGTTGTAGTAGACTTACATCATAGGAGTACCATCCGTTAGTAAGACATGCTCGAGTTAACTATACTAAGGTTCAACTATAGATAGTCCGGTACTTAATTCAAACTATTAGGAACATTCGAAAGAGGTTTCAAACCAGTATTCCAATGGTACTATTTACACCTAGGTAAATTATGTATGCCCCTTTAAAACTAAGCTCTATATTCAAGGAGGTTGAACTCGTGGCTGTAGCCGCGACTGAGGAATCAGGTTCAATCACCAGCCTCCTTACCATGAACTCTTAAAGCACGTTTTCCGCTGTGAAAGCGAGACGGTGTTACGTGCAGTGTAGTGAGCCATCTCGCTTTTACAATGGAAACTGTCCTGCTTTAACAGTTCATGGTAAGAGAGCAGGTCATAGATCACAAAACTTTGTTTTTTTTACGTGTCACTTATACAAGTAAAACGTGCGCGTGCAACCCTGCCTCTGTCTTATCCTTTGGGGATTATTATCTATTCATAAACACGCAAGAAGCACACGCAATGTCACAACATCACTAAATAACACAGTCCTTATTAAGCACAAGTAAGACACGTGTCTTTTCCACTCAAATTTTACTTTTAACAAAAGTTTGGACACCAAGAAAACAATTCATCACGCAGTTATCGTGTTAAGAAAAAAAACTTGACATTTATGACTTACATTTGACACTTGACGTCTCACTAATTATCTGTTAATGACACCTTTACATAATGGCCCATGTTGGTCCATTTTTTCCTGAGTACTAAGTACCTATCCACATACATGGTATTAACCAATACAAAATGTAACAGTTAAGGTGACATAAGTTAATATCAAAAATATTTTTTTAACACAAGCTTTTAAATCAAAAGTACCACAATATTATTATTGTCACTAAACCTATTTAAGTTTGAAATATTTCATTTCAATCGGATGTCAAAAAGTGGTTCTTACATACATACATTGCAAGTTAAATAAATAATAACATCTTGTAAAAACGTATATTATAAAGAGGTAGTTTGTATGTACCTAGATGTACAATTCATTGGACAAGAATACTGGCCTTACATGTTTATAAAAAACAGCCCCCTTACCCTGAACTCTTAAAGCAGGACAGTTTACATTGTGGAAGCGAGACGCCTGATTACACTGCACGTAGCGGCGTCTGGCTTCCACATCTAAAAGTATCTTGCTTTAAAAGTTCATGGTAAGGGGGTTAGAGAGTACACAAATTGAATTTTTTTAATTTTTAGTATCTACATATCTTTAATACTATGTTTAAAGTATTAGTAGGTATGGTAATTCCAATACATTTTGGACATTAAGAAAACTCGTTCAAGCTTCTGAACAAAGTGCTTTACACAATGGTCCAGCGTGGGCCACTGTGTAAAGAGCCCATCACATTTTAATAATGACACTAATTGTAACTGTTCTCACGCTGATGTACTCGCCAATGGACCACCAATTACAGCCAATTACAATTGTAATCAATAGATGACGTAAAAGAAATACCTACATAATATTACCACCTTAAGACATTATGACTGAGGAAAATGTTAAGTAAATTAATTCTTCGTAATGACTGCGGCACTATTAGATAATACGTTTTATAACATGTTTCCATATTGTTCTGTGAAATAAAAAATGGATAGACACCTGAGGATGAGGGAGTAAATAGACTTAGCACTCATAAGACCAATCAGACAAAAGAGTTCGGTATTGCGTTCGGAAACTAAACTTGGAAAGAGGAGAAAAACAAATTTCGATGCCAATTCTTAATTTGAAATTATCGAAAACGATTTGGGTGATGAACTGAAGAGTTTATTCAGTAAAAACCAGTTATACATATCTCTTCAATAGAAAATGATTATTATTAAGAGATAGGCCTACAAGAGACTTAAACTAGTATTAGTATTTAACGATTTTGGTTAGTTAGGCTGTGTGTAATTTTTTTTTTCGAACTTGTCACTCGCAGTCAGCTCTAAGGGAGCTCTTACTGCTTAACCGGTCGTTTGGCGAGACCTAATAAAAGGCCTCCAGCCAGGGTGTACTTTTGTGTTTATATTACGGTTCTTATAGGAAGGCTTTTGACCTCAACTTTACACCTCTACCTAGCACTAGTTTCAGAGGTAGCCATATCTTTGTGACCTTTGTACAGCACATATACAACAGGGACTAAATGCGTAATACAAGACACCATTATTAATAAGACCTTAAAGCTTACTGACCCTATAGGTTAAGGTTATATCCAGCCAGTATCATCCTAAATTTCAGAGCATTGCACAAAGGATGTCTGGTGTACTATGCTTGCTTTTAAGCCTCATTCAAGTTAAAGAAAGGCATCAATGTGGTTAAATTGGTAGCGTATTTTGTGCTAATTAAAAAGTACCATCAAACTCTGACGACCTGATTAGCGCAGTGGCTAAGCAATTGAACTGCTGCGTCAAGGGTTGTGGGTTCGATCCCCGCACGGGGCAAAACTCTGTGCGAACCACAGATGTTTGTCCGGAGTCTGGGTGTTTGTATATGTGATATTTCATGTTTGTGAAACGCACCCATGACACAGGAGAAATTCCTAATGTGGGGCGACGTTTATAAGAAAAAATCTTAGTTTTTTCACGTTCTCTTTACGAAGACAAATAAAATAGTACCTACTACCTTAAAGCCTAACTTAGGAGAACTAACTTATACTTTGTTTAATAAAATATTAAAAGGAATCCAACACTGCCAGTTCAAAATCACAGTGTCTTTAAGTTCCTATATTGTTGCAAGTAACTTTACTATTTCCTTGTATTTTTCACTAGTATTCCTCGGTATGGAGAGTCAATTACGTCGTTTTAAAATAAAGTAGACTGTTATCTTATAAACATTAGGTACATTCACTTTTAGGTAGATAGGTAGTAATATATTGTCGCGCTCCATCCATCAAAGTCTTATCTCATGCAAATGCTGCTCCAATTAAAAGGATTAATGTTACTTCTGCAATAAGCGCAGTAATTGAGCGTCTCATGTTTATAGTACTATTAACATCTATTGCGACCCTACTAACATCCCATCATAGACAGTGTCTAGTGTCTCTACATTAATGCGTAGACTGCGCTGTGATTAATCAATTCACACCAAATATGATAGTCAAGATATTTAATATAATATAACCGTACATTAATGTTACGGTGCGTCATTAATTATTTAATTATGATTACACGGTTATCCTCTAATGAACTAAGTTGTTTATAGCTAATATTCTATGCTTAATTACTTTAAACATTGAACTCTTCGCAAAAAACATGTAGAACTTGGACCGAATTCACGACACAGAAACGGAAAACAAAAACATACCTTTTATGTATTTCCAAATGTATTCTTCGGTCGAAATATTCCTCAGTTTGGATAACGAAACGTCCAAAGTCACTGTAAACACTTTCTATCACTGTCCACTTAACGAAAATTCTGTCATTCAATATATGCCAAAAACAAAAAATGGTTAAACAATGGTTTCACCAGGACATAGGCACAATGTTATCGCCAGTCAAATGTCAGCGCGCACTTATCACTACAGTCAATTAGCATTCAGTGCGCACACGTGGGTACGAAATGCGGAATGTCCGAAGCGAGGCGATACGACCAAGGCGCGCCAAACAGACCGGCCGACTGAAACACTACGCGCGCGCACTCACACATGCGCGCAGCTCAACAGGTGAAAACGCAACAGTGTGCTACAAATGAACTCGTACGCGACCCTATGTGGAGGTTACTCAGGTGAACCGCCCGCGCATGTGTGCGTGAACCATTTTGTTCGTGTTGTACAGATTTATTACCGCGCTGAGCGTGTGTGCGTGAGCTCCACAGGTGATTCTCTTTTGTGTTTGTTAGTAATCACACTTGGTCACATGTCATGTGCGTATGTATGGTGCCTACCTGTTGTGCCCCCGCAACTTATCAGTTTCGCTTTGAGGGCTGTTCGGTAAATGCTGCTATTAAGAACGTCCATCTCCGCCATTGTTTTGACAGAACTGAGTTGTATTTAACAATGTATTGTTACCCAAATGTGACCTTTATTTAAATTATGTTATTCTGTACCCACACAGATGTAAGAGTCATTAAATGTTTACACAGGCTAGAGCGAATGATAACGCGCGTAGCAAATTTTCCGACAATTTTCCGTCAATTTAATTCGGTAGCGTTATAATATCTTCATCGGTGTGGGTGAATCGTGCCTTCTGCACCTAATGAACTTTGTACAGCGTAAGGTCACGGATGTTTAGCACTAATACAATAGGTATTAACATCTCATGTCACCTTGACGTAATCGTAAAGACACCGTCGAAGTGCGAACAAAAGTAACATAACACACTTCGACGATGAAGCGTATTTGAACTCTAATACTTCAGTTTTAAAAATAGAAATCACTTAAACATTATGTAATTGATACACCGTTTTACTTGAAGTAGTCGATTTGGGGCAGAACGATTGAATGGAATTTGTATTTTAAACGAAACTGACATTTATTGTGTTTGATATTGAGTACATTTTACAGAATCACAACGAGTAGCGATAGGCTATTTTTTTCGCAGAATATTTGGATCGTGACTGGCCTATTTGTATTGTAATTTGCACCTAATCAGATGTAAAACTAGATTGATTATCGTAGTACGGAGCACTTAGGAGTGGATTGTGGTTTCTTTTGTTATTTAGTGACAATTCGGCTATTGTCTACAGGTACATTATTGTTTAGGCTTGAATTCATTTTATTACGCCTACTTGTGACATTTTTTGCTGCCATCGTAAGTTTTTTTTTTACTTTGTATTAGAGGTCATTATTTAGTTCTTACTACACTGAATAGTCCTTTTGTATTCTAGGTTTGGCACATAAATTACATTATTTGCCTACTCGCACTAGGTGGACCGAGGATGTCGGCAAAGTTGTGGGCAACTTTTGTACCGGTTGGGAATCGAACCCACAACCCTTAGCGAAGCTGTCTGATCACTTAGCCGTTGCGCCAATCAGGTCGTCAATACTACCTAAATTTACATTAAAATGAAACTAGATTTACAGATTTTATCGCGGTTTTTTAATTGGTTTTTGGTAAATGTACATTATTTATTTTTAATGTCAGTAAATATAGCAATACATACTAATTGTTCTAATACTATGCCTTATATAAATTAATCTTAGCATTACTTTACGTTGTTTACTCACTCGTGAGCACGAAATAATTGCAATTGGGCCAGCAATCTCGAAAACAATCAGATATCTGGCCATATTAAGCTCAATAAGTTAACTAACTCTGATATAAATATATTATATACCAGTCGCGTGCGCAAGTAATATCTACTTAGGTTTATAAGTACTGTGCACTTTACAGACCCAATTTCAACTGCGTGGAATTCGGACAGCACTAAATATTCGTTATTTTTGTTGAAAAGGCTCGCCACCTATATATTAGACCTTATGATAAAGGTAACTACATCCTATTATCAGGGTTTAGAGGCATGACTCATGTACAGTCGGCAACAGAAGAGAAGTAACAAGTTAAGAAGCTTAACGTAGGTACTCTTAAATAAGTGACGGAAAAATAGAATAGAATATACTTCATTGCACACAACTACAGAGTCCAAATTAATGAGAATCTGCGAATGTTTAAGACTTTTCACTATGTAACAAATTGTTTTTGAACTACTTAATGGTATGTCAAATATTTAAATGATCAGTTACCTTTGAGCTGACTGTACAGTATGTAGTGGTTGTTAAAAACAATAACAAAATGAACTAAGTAAATAATGACACAAAAATAATCTTCAATCTATGGCTACATTACAAATGATTGAACTATTACAAATATTTACATGCATTTCAATATAATAACAAGTTGGATAATAAACCATAAGTAACTGTGATGTAAAGCTGTTAGACCGTATATATTTATACCTACATTACAAGTTACAACTATGTAATCATTGCTAGAATATATAACCATCATAATATTCTATCATCGTTAAGTTGAATAACATGAATAATGAAGATTGGTGGCGAAATATCTTTGGTTGGACGTGAATTGAATGCTTATAATCGGTAGATAACAGGTTATCACCGAAATATATTATTTTTGTTGTAGATACGTCGACCCACACTGAGAATTTCTCCTATATAGTGTGTGAGTTCCACAAACATGAAACATCACATACACAAACACCCAGACTCGAGGCAAACTTCTGCGAATCATACAAATTTACAAGATTTTTGTACGGCCCAGGTTGTTACAAAAGTACTACAAAATCATCAATTGTGCAGGATCTACTTAAAATGGGTTTATTTTATGTAAACCACTTACAAGCTTTCATGGTTAACTGTCAACAAATTAAATGTCAAACATAACTGGCGAAATGTGGGTGTACGATATGCGCACCTCTACCTACCCCTTCAGGGAATACAGGCGAGATGTTATGTAGTTGTTGTTATCATTATTAACTGTCAATATAGTAGTTGCTCGGTTCCGGAGCATAAGTCGAAACACCATGTATTTCCCTACTTATTACTTTAATTTACAGAATTGCTAAACCTAACACACAACATAATACATTCACAAACACAAGTCGTTACATATTATAAAACAAACGCTGAAACAGCGTCGACAGCGACAGTGCCCTTAATAAGACTGTTTCATAAGCCGCCACAAATATTTACACGCATTTCAATTAATTGGCAAAGCAACGAGATATTACCATAGAGTAGATAGAACAGAGGGTCCATAGAGGTCATTAGTCATAAAACATGCATTAAGCCTCGTAAAGGCTCTTTGGGTATATATTGTGAGGCCGATGAGGGTGGCATGGTCATGTGTGATCAGAACCTCGTCTAATAAAGTAAATAAAGATTTAAAAAAACATGTGTAAAGTGTAAACCCTTTAAGAACTAGGTACTACTAAAGGCTTTGTATAAAAAGAAAACATTTTACATACATCCTTTGACAACCAGATAGGCAAAGTGGCTAAGCGATTGGACTGCTGTACTCGGTTCCCGCACGTGACAAACGTTTTTATGATCCGTAGATGCTTATCCCGAGTCTGGGTATTTGTGTATGTGATATTTGATGTTTGTAAACGTACCCACGATACAGAAGTAATTTCAAATGTGGGGCGACGTTAATAAAAAAATAACCTAACAGACCTTCTTGCTTATGTATTACTTTAAAATTTAAATACATGTCAAATACACGTAGAACGAAAAAAAAAAGACAATGTTACATTTCATTAGCTGGAATGTGACATTTTCTTTGATTTATTTTTAATGAATGGTCAACGTCTCGATAGCCAGATTGACAACAACAATGACTATACTATATCACTAAAATTATGAGTTAACTATCTACCCGCAATCAACAGTTATATACTACTCCTAACTAACTCTACAAAATATAGGGAGTGGAACTTTTGTGTCTAATTTCGGTGCAAACAGTTGCGCGCGCGCAGGATTTGTGGCAGAGCTACAAGCGTGTAGGAATATAGAGTGGGAAGCCAATAAACTTCATCGTTGAATATTACGAGATTAGACAGAAATTATGACTACCGTGAGTTACTTAGAAATTTAAAATTCAGATGGATATAAATTTGTGTGGTAATACAATAATGATAATATAACATGGTATAATAGAAAGTGCCGCAGGTTCCTTCTATAGTCGCATGTCATAAAGGATTAAGCCAATTATGATATTGACCTCACTTTTTTTAGTTCCGCACATGTCATTGACCTCTTTGGATCATCATAATCATCATCAGCCAAAAGACGTCCACTGTTGAACAAAGGCCTCTCTCTTAGAACGCCACATTGAACGGCAACTTGCCATGACCACCACTGGATGACTACTCTTTGAATGGTCGCGAGAGAACATCAAAATAAAGGTTGTGGATACAGACTGATAAAACTAATTTGTAAATAGAATCTATGGAACTCATGTTTTTAATTTGCCTTTTTTCTCGAATTATGTTTCAAGTGAATACCCACCGGGCAGACCAAGAAGGCGATGGACAATTTAGACATCTGCTGGAAAGTCTTGGCTGCAAATGGTGTCGAATAGATAATTGTGAAAAAATATAGAGGAGAGGTTTACTCAAAACATAGGACAGTTTAAAAAAACAGTTGGTGTTTTTCTATATATTAAATTCAATGGCAATGTCATCAATATATAACGACTGTCTTTCCCGTACCTCTTTCTCGTTAATAATACTAGTTGCTGGACACAATAAGAACAATATTAAACATAAACCACCTGTCTATACCACTATCTTCGCAAACCCAAGCACAAAACACACAAACATTGGTATCCCTAAGCGGTACAAGCCGTATGCGATAACATTCTTGTTTTAATTTATTCGGAGTGGCAATTAAGGCCATGTTCACAGTACAATGGTTGGTTAGATGCGACAATTGTGGGCAAACCGGGCTATCTGCATCGGGTCGCTGCGAGCTGCGTACCCTGTAAGATACCCAGCCTGTTTTGGGGAGATTAAAACGTGGGTACATTGGTAGATGCGTAATATGCAGCTTTGTAATACAGAGTACTGGTTTACCGTGAGAGTTATGCTGTGCGATTTGTTGTGCTGAATTTGAAGGGTTAGTTTGTCGATTGTTTAGGTAATACGTTTTATTTTTGATGTCGTAACGAGAAGGTGGTAAGCATAATTCGGAATGGAGTATGCTCTATTATGACCTTTAATGTTTTAAATAAAGTATACGTAAGTTTAATAAAACTGGCCGTCATTCTTACATGGCTTCCTAATTTCGGAATTTATAATTAGGATTTGCCACCACGTTACCCATTACCAGACTGACCTCGGTAAGCACTGCTCAACTTCGCAGATCGACTGATCTGCGATGTAGCGTGTAACGGTCCATATAACATTATGTATTTATGGCTAATACAGTTAAGAGGAATGTTAGTAGGTATACAACCAAGTTACGTATATACCTACTTACATGTCTTCCTAAAGACTACACTGTAACCAACCCACTTAAACTAACACAGAGTGCAGCATCCAAACAAAGTAGCCGGCACAGCTTAGCAAAAGATTGGCCTTATCTTGCAGCTAGTAAATCAGAGAGCAGGAAGCGGTTGGACGATGAAAAATGCCCTGGTAGCCCCCGCCGCTGAGCGTGATGATACGTGTGGACCGCGGCCCGGGATTTATTGGTAGCCGGGAGATAACCGGTCGAGGGGTATACTTAACTAAATACGTTGCTAGAACACATTTTCTTGGGCACCTAGTTGTCATCTTACATTTCATTACATCTTAGGTTTCAAGTTTCGAATCTTGAAAGTCATTTGTTATTTTTTGAATTTTGATTGTCATTTGTTTGTTTTACTTTTTTAATTTTATTAGGTTTCTATACAGCCTTATCATAATTCGTGCATGCTTATAGAGCCTAATACTATTTTTCGGACTCAAATCGGGTTCGTAACCACTAATATAGTCTGTTTCCGGCGTAAGGAAATTGTACTCTTGCTTCTAAAACTGTTTATCTTTCAGGGTTGTGTTTGATTGTATCTTTTTACATCATAAAGTTAGATTACAAATTAATTAACGATTCAAACACATAAATCATAATGCTCTACTTTAAAACAGAGACCATTGTCTTAAGAAGTCAATTTGCTATTTACGAAAACTAATTATTTTGAAACTTTGATAATAAAACCAATTAAAACAAAAACAATAAACGCTAACAAGAACAATAAGCGGTTAAATTAACATAATCGGAATCATAAAACAATGTCACTGGAGAATTATTCCAATAAATGTGACAAAATATCACTTCAGAATAAATCTACCTGCAATAAATTTATAGGCCCAGGCTAGAATTTAAATCCTGTGTTTGTAGAACACAAAACATGGGGCAGGGTCGTTTACATTGCCCACAAAACGACATAACAACCACATTGATATTCAACCTAAATTAACCGCTAAATTATTCAAAACGATATCTATAGAGTTGATTATAGCGTGTCTAGTTCGTTAGAACGGTCGGAGAGCGAAGGTCGTTGAAGGTTGGCGCGCTTTTCCGCGATCAACGGCACTAGATTAAACAAGATGGCGGGAGCGGCGCGTGCGCAGTGGCCGCAGTAACTTAGCTGGGATGATAAAATGCCGCGTGTTATAATTTATTTCTAAGCACGAAAATATTAACGGCATCAATTTATTTTGCAGAAACTCTGTACTCATAACTCTTTACTCTAATACAGTCATTATGACTTAGTTTTGCATATTTTGATATTAATATTCATAAGAACTAGAGTAGATAAAATGCTGGATTTAATTAGGTAATAAGACTGTACAAGGCAGTTGTATTTAAAAAATATTTAAGTAACAGTATAAATTAAAATGTGTTAATAGACAAAGTATATGCTCGAGAGAATTCAATCTACATAATGGATAGTTTATTCGGACATGGTATCTTTTATTTAAATTTTTTGCAAGTGCGTTAAGTGTGTGTCAGTGCAAATTCATAAGAAATTAAAAGTTAAGTACTTACATACTTAATATAATAATCATGCGCACCTTACAATATTATACATACATTTCGCCAGTTATTTTATAGGTCCAATGTAATAGGCAGCTAGCCTATTGCCATTAACCGGGCACAAATCTAGTCTTGGTGCAGCTACTAAGTTAACTAATGAAAAAACCAATAAAACTTTGCCTGACCTAAAAATCGAACATAAAACCTCAAGCTAGCAACCACATTTTTTAATAACCTTTAATAGAAAAACAGCTTAAGAAGATTATTATAATAATATATTAATATTAACTTAAAACTGAAAGTGCCATTTTAGCGCCGCTGATTTAACTCTAAGTCGCCATAATAAATAAATGTGCTTTTAATGTAACGATACCGAGGCACGAGCGCGCTGCGAAACCATTATGAATTTCGTCCAATCCGCATTCAACTCACACTTAATCTTCATTTGATACACTAAGCTGAGTTCAAGCAGTTTTTCAAGTAGGTTTAAGTTAGCTGGGGTGATGTCCTCTTAGGTCAAGGTAGATTTTGATTTTTAATAAACAAAACTTCACGTCATCGCCCCGTGCTAGGAAATTCTCCTGTGTCGTGGGTGCGTTTCACAAACCAAACATCCAGATTCGGGACAAACATCTGCGGATTGCACAAATTTTTGTCCCGTCCGGGAAGCGCGCAGCAGTCCAATCGCTTAGCCACTGCACCAATCAGGTCGCCAATTTTTGCCATGGGCCAATAGAGGTCTGTTCGATTCTAGCACAAATTGGCAGTTTGTACCACAGGTTACGTCTGGAAACACAGTGAGAAGTAGCGGCTATCATTTTAAAATAACACGTCATTTGAATACACTCGGAACATCGCGTCAAAGAAGTTCGGAAGAAGAAAGGGCGCTCCATAATGTTCTTTACTCATCACTGTATTGTAGCTTACTAGGAGTTGGTAAGAATTCTCTCGTACTTTTCTTCATTTTTCTTCTTTAGAAAAGTGTAAGAAGAAGTATGGAGCACTTCCTAAAAGTGTTGTCTTGTTGTTCTTCAAACACTTTGCTGATGCATCAAATACTCTCTGGCTTTGATTAAATCATCAGCTGTAATTGAATCAAATTGAGTTGTAGGTATAAAGAGTTCTTTGAGTTTTCTTGTTGAATAGATATCAACGCATGTAAGTTATATCGCAGACTAAAGCAGTGTTGCACCCACTACTAAACTAAGCTTTACTTAAGTACATAATCACCAACTAAGTTCTTATTTCAAAAACAAAAGATAAAAAAATACAAAGTTTCTATTTGTTTTTTTATTATTATCTGGCTGCTTGTAACTCCAGGAAAATGGAAATTATTTTTAGGTTTTCCTAGAACCAGTATTATCGTGTAATCTAGTAACTATTATAAGGATAATAGGAAATAAGGTTCATTCTAATCAGGTCTTAGGGAAAATTATGATTAATAAAAGACCTTGACATATCGCGTATCGATTAGGGTCACAAGGAAAAATAAACTGAAAATGGCTGGGTTTTTATCGTTATTAATATTTATTCAAAACATAATTACCATAAAAACTCTTTTTATGGAAGGTCATAATGAAGGGATCAAAAAAATATTAACAGTCCGACATTGAGGTTAGGTTTGTATTCACTAATTTCGATACAAAGTCTACTCTAATTAGCGAGTATACTTTCTACTAAGAAAGTTGCATGTGTAAAAATTGGGTTATTTTTTTGGTCTTGTCTTTGAAGAACTGAAGTTTGAACTGAACTGAGAACTGACTCTGACTGCCTCGTGGGTCTAGTGGTCGCTAAGCGCGACTGCTAAGCACGAGGTCCTAGGTTCGAATCCCGAGCCGGGCAAAGTGTTACTGGGTTTTTCCATTAGGTAATTCTCAGAAGCAGCACGGAGTCTGGATTTGTGCCCGGTTGATGGCAATAGGCTCACCTCCTATTACATTAGGACCTATAAACATAACTGGCGAAATGTGGTCGTACTATATGTGCACATCTGCCTACCCCTTCGGGAAATACAGGCGTGATGTTACGTTTATGTTATGTCATGTTATAAACTATATATATACTTATACACTATCAATTTAGGTATACCTACGTTATACACTTTAATATCCCTTATAAGGTTAACTCAAAAAGTAAACAATCTCTCTTCCACTCCTACGCATCAGAATCTATAATTTGAAGCGAGCAAAACCAATGATTTCTAAGTATTATACTTAGAATAATATCTCATCGCAAGTCAATAGCTAACAGTACTACGGACGAGTAGGAATTATTTGTTTAGCGAAACCATTAATCATTGATCGGACATTACGTAAACAGATACAGAAGGCACACAACGAGCTTACTGTTGAGGAAAATAAACTTATAAGTATAATACAATATAAGAGTAATATGTCAAAACAACATGAGCAGTGCAGCTGCAGCGCTGTTTTGATCTTGGGCCCAGTGAATTATAGATAATTAAATCAGCCAACTTTTACATAAGAAAGGTATTATTCCAGTTTTATTTACACCACAAAAGTAAGAACTAAGTTTACAAACGTATTTTAAAGCAAATTCTATTTATTATTGGTCACACTGAAGCTTTTCCACAGCTCATATTATCATCATCATCATCAGCCTGAAGACGTCCACTGTTGAACAAAGGCCTCCCCCTTAGAACACCACAATGAACGACAACTTGCTCTATTATACGTAAATAAAATTCGCACTATAACAAAAACACTACTATAACTAAAATTCATTAAGCAACATCTCTGGCATTGTTTAAAGGAGGCTTATACCCAGCAGTGGGAGTTTGAAGGCTGTGGATGATGACGATGATGATCTGCCAGAGAAAGACTTAATTTTAGTTGCAGAGTACAAGCTTTTGCAAGAAATAATTCGCTAAGCTAATAAGCTTCGAAATTTACCACTCTTGTTCAAAGTTATACTTCTGTTATATTTGTAGAGTGGCTCAGGTTGAACTGTGCCCTAATAGAATTACTATTGATTAGAAGCATCACGACCACGCCAGCCTTTTGTTTTTTATTGTTTTAATTTATTTTATTACATAAATTATTAGCTATTGACGTTTTGTAGGTTAGTAACGGTTTGTTCGACCTAGAAGTACTTTTTTAGTATCAGGCCTTAATAATTTTCCTCCTGGTATTTTACAATTTCGTACTTGCCATTGGAATAGTGTACTTAGAATAAGCACTGAATTGTGGTGATTCATCTTAATCATCACTTAAAGGGGCGTGGCTAAGTGTAAAGAATTGAATTTGATCTCCAATCAGGAAAAAGTGTTATTGAGGTTTACTTTAAGAACAGTAGAGATAGTTTATATAGAGCATAGTCTTTTACTAGTTCTATTTTTAGGTATAGGTAATTTAAAAAGTCATTAAAAATGCCTAAGTGCGACTAAAGAATAAGCCAAATAATTTAAAATTAACATCTTTCCTGTTTACCGTATTTGCAAGTTTCAACAGCAATGATAGCCGAGTGGTTTGACCGTTGGACTGCCAGGTCAAAGGCCGCAAGTTCAAATCTCCGCGCGCACCAATGCCTTTTCGAATTAGTGCGTATTAGAAATTGGTTATCAGTTGCTAAAACGATGAAGGAAATCATCGTGAGGAACCGGCACACCTGAGACATTTTCAACAGTGTGTAAAGCCATGTCAGAGGCCTACAGGCGGTTTAAACTCTGACACCGGGTTGTTCATCATCTATACGATAAGAAGAAGACCGCTCAAGGTGCATGGAACGTAGTTAGGTATCATAGCTCTCTCGTGAAGGCTTTCTAAAATGTTTACACTATAGCCACATATTATAGGCTTAGAAAGAAGTAGATCTAAATCATTCGCATTAGGCTTACCGACATTGTTTGTTGGTTTATTATGTAAGTGTCATCATACAGTTATAAAACAATGACGTTACGTTATGCCAAATTATAAACACATCGCGCTGTGGTCGACATACCTAGTTACGTGGTACAATGAGTTAACTCTTGTATATTTAGCTTGCGTTACAAGATGATAGAATCAACGAATAACGCTTCTCCATACCGATGCAGTTAGTTAATTTAGTTTAAATACTTCGGCTTTTTAGTTATAATATTATAGTGTAAATCTGTAAAGGATAGACGTTGGACACTTCGTACTGTACTTTTTCTCAAGTCTAGATATATGGTTTTTCACATAGTTGACCTGATTTAGTAAGATTGAAAGGATAACACTGTGGCTGACTGTTGGCTTGCTGTAGCTTAAGCCTCCGTCTAAAAGTAAAATACTCTAACGCACACGGTTTATAAGATAAACAGACTCATTCAGCAACGTAAGCTAAGTCTGTTTAAAATTTTACAATATAAGTGTTCTGTCACTCGATGTAATTTCATAAAATCGCCGTCTGATTTCTCTCCACTCTTCCGTATTAGGTACATTCATTCCTTCGATTAACTGGAACAGAGTAGTAGTAACTAACTACAAACAGAGAAAGCCATCATTGTGGCTACGTTGAACTGTTTATAGTATTGGTAATAGGTATTATGTATGGCGAAGGTAAACAAGTATCTAGGAACTTATTTAGCTAAGTTGGGATTGAATAAGCTGCTTTTTGGTCTAGTTTGTAGATATAGAAGAGAGGCATCGAGGCTTCTGAAATACTCATTAAAGATATTGATATAAAAATGATGTTATCATACATGTTAAAATACTGATATCTAATGGTATTTTATATGATGACTTGATATCCATATCCCTACCAATATTATAAACGCGAAAGTTTGCAAGTATGGATGTTTGTTACTCTTTCACGTAAAAACTACTTAATGGATTTTAATGATATTTCATATGGAGGTAGTTGACACCCTGGATTAACATACTTTAAAAATAGCAACACATCCCGAAAAGATGTAGCGGGAAACACCGGGTATCAGTCATGTTGAATGTCCACAATGATGGATTGGCTACCAAATTTTGCACATTTCCAACTTTAATCCAGCTATTTATACATTTTCTATAAGTACCAAACTTCGAGAAAACAACTTTATATTTCAATGACATTAAGCGATACACGACCTATATATAGGCACATAAAGGCCTATTAATAGGCGTACAAACATCAGTCAGCGACAACTACCTCGTTATTCTGTGACATAGTAATGTTAAACATAATTAATTCACTCTACATTTAGTGGCGCAACAACAACGTACTACTGAATGGTTATCAGCAATCAATAACAATCATTCAAGCCATCAGTTCCACGACCTTCGGAACTGCCTTCAAGCAGCTGGTTAAAGCGCATTCTTGGGTACAGCAAATGGTAATTGTATGATAATTAGTTGTTTTGAATATTGCTGCATCGGCGAATGTTGTAGCTATGCCATGTTATTGTCAGTATTTGCATCTTAATGATTGGCTAAGTCGCATTTGGAGCTTTCCTGACAAGCATTGAGCGACGATCTTGCCACAGAATTATCAGGTAGTACCAGGTAGGAAGTATCAGATGCCACTTTTGCGTATACGTTATTGGTGATGAAGAATAAAGATTGCGGGGCGCACCTGGATAAGATTGGCATAGGACCGCGGCGGATGGCATTGTTTAAGGGAGGCTTATACCCAGCAGTGGGATATTGAAGGCTGTGGATGCTGATAATGATGATATTGGTGATAAAATAGATAGTAGGTAGGTAAACAATATACACGCGCGGTCTACAGCTCTACTTGTAGTTTCTGGCAAAAAACGATTGCTTAGTTGTTCGACTTTCCCTTAGAAGTGGCCTTGACCTTATTTTTTTATAAAGTACCTATAGATACCTACACACCAAAAATTGGTAGGAATTATCAAACGATTCTGTACTTTATTTACCCTTTGTGCAGTGATTAAAACTCTCTATCAAAGCGATTTCGACCTACAAGCCGTTCCTATTTGCAGGTCAAGCAAATATATATGTTCACGTGATAATACTGTCAGGTTCGTAAAACACCCACAATACAAAAGAACTATTAATGCGGGACAATGTATATTTTTCAATAATAAATAAATTGATTTCCACATAATCTACATGAGACATCTGCTCCCAGCCAGATATAACCCCATATTTACCAGCACACAGGCTAGGTCCTTACACAATGATTACCAATAGGAGTACACGCAGATAATTCGAGCCTACCATATCTTACCTAGTAAATACCGATCTACACATCCAATTAATAGCAAGACAAGAGCGAAGCGTTCATCTCGCCCTCGTAAACAAGTATCGATAGGTTCGCTTGCCGATCGTAATTATCGATAGCGCAACACTAATTGTGGACGTCGATATCGAGCAGGTATCGACGCAGTGACGATGACGTGTGATGCCCTGTGGATAGTGTCGAGAACTGTTACATGTGGTGGTTTGATTTGTGCTGATTTTGTGTGTTAATGTTGTATTTAAATTCTGCGGATATCGATATATTTATCGATACTCGTTATTTACCAAAGGGCCTACCCCTTTGGTAAATAGACTGTTACTTTTTAAGTGCTGCAGGGTTTTATCCTTTATCTCGGTTTTGCAGGTAAAC
Source organism: Abrostola triplasia (assembly GCA_946251915.1). Taxonomy (NCBI): domain Eukaryota; kingdom Metazoa; phylum Arthropoda; class Insecta; order Lepidoptera; family Noctuidae; genus Abrostola; species Abrostola triplasia. The sequence goes on along the minus strand of OX276432.1, from coordinate 3,294,952 downwards.
AATAGCTGTGCACCATATGTTGTACACTGGACAGTGAAAGGGTTAAGATACGATTTACGAGTACTAAAATAAACCTTCAAATTAACGCCTAACCTGCTTTTCCTAATCGTACAGTTAATGAACAACACGGAATCAGAGTTTAAACCGCCTGTAGGCCTCTGAAATGGCTTTACACACCGTTGAAAGTGTGCGTGTTTCCTTCTTGTGTCCAGTAGTAGGTCGGCTCGCGACTCGACCGCGGAACCAGCTCATGAATAAGGGCTCCGTTCGAGTCCGAGACTAGTCGGGCATTCCCGAATACACCCGTGAGTATAACCAGAATATACAGCTAATAATATGCATAACACCCACGAATATTAATATTATAAATGTGTCTGTCTGTCTGTTACGCCTTTACGACTGAACCGCTGGACTGATTTTGATGACATTTGGCATGTAGAAAGTGTAATACCCAATAAAGGTCATAGGCTACTTAACGCGGGCGAAGCCGGGGCAAGAGCTAGTTTATATTACGCACTTGAATCCGAAAAGTCATTGGTGCGTACAGGGGCTTGATCTTGCGACTTTGGCTTGGCAGTCCAACAGTCATGCCACTCGGCTATCAGTGGTTTTACCTATAATCCTCACAAAACCCAAACGCTATACTATAAGTCTAATCGTGTCGTAGAAGTGAGAGTTTAGTTTCATTGCTAATGATTTATGAAAGCGAGTACATTTACCCACCCGCCTCGAAGATTAAATTGACTCCTATCGATCGGTCGTAATTTAGTTCACTATGTGTGCTTCCCTATTTTACCTTTCTAAACATCTTGATCGCTTAATATCACTTTGATGTCAGTGTGCGTCAAAATAATCATTACTGCAACCCTATTAGGCACACCTTCTATGATCTTCACTGTTTTTGCTGTACTTTCTTATTTTTCTTCTTATTGGTTTGAGAGCAAGTTGTGTCATGTAGAGTGGCCAGTCAACAAAGATGGTAGTATTTTTGACCGTCTACTATACGATTAACTTAACTACTTCTGAATCATTACTCGTAGAGGCTCCCTACTTGCCCTTAATACAATTTTATATTGACGACCTGATTAGCGCAGTGGCTAAGCGATTGGACTGTTGCGCTAAGGGTTGCGGGTTCGATTCCCGCACGGGGCAAAACTTTGTGCGAACCACAGATGTTTGTCCCGAGTCTGGGTGTTTGTGTATGTGATATTTCATGTTTGTGAAACGCACCCACGACACAGGAGAAATTCCTAGTGTGGGGCGACGTTTTTAAAAAAAAAATATATATATATTCAGTGACTTTATCCCTATAAGAAGATGGACTCTGGAGTTACCCTCACTATAATAATTTAATCAGTCGAAACAAATGACATAATCCATTCTTCGTACTTCCATACACAAAGTAATGCACAACACACATAATACATACACATTAATCAACAACACAGTGTACCTATATAACGATTGATGTATATCTCCATCTGTGTCACATCCCTACATTGTTTTACTCTCATCGCGCTACCGCAGGAAATTGTGCGCGCGCAGCTTTTTCTAAGCGACGAAAGGTTTTAATGTTCTATGAAATAGTTTTATTGTTCGTCCGTCATTACCGGCGTAATAAAAATGAAAGCAGCCATTAAGATATAAAAGATTGTATTTTATATAATTGTGGATAATTATTTAAATAAAATAAGTGTTTTTTAATGTGAATTATGGTGTTTCGTAAATTGAACGTGGAAGGGAAATGTAGTTTGATATCGAAATGAAATGATTTAAATATAAGACTGGGTTTACACAATCCAATAAATTTTCTAGTAGTAAATTTAAGTAATTGCCTAGTGTTGATTGGATCGACTACGGCTTGGGAAAACATCAATATAAGTATACTCATTTGTTTATAAAGCGATGGCCACACAGAAAATACGTAAGACGAGGGCGCGTCGCGGAGAGGGCGCAGACGGGGCTTCGTCGTGACTTTTTAAAACGCTATATAAAAAAAAAGACGGGGCGCGGACAGGGCAGCGATAGCGAGCGTTGCGTGCGAGTCCTGGCACCCACACCGCGCCCCGTTGCACCTGTACCTCGTCCAAACGCGCCCATGCCCCGTCCTTTCTATAAGTTTACTATAGGGCGCAGACAATTAAACGTCGTGTCTGCGCCCTGTCTTTTCTGTTTATTCCGTGTCGCGACGTTTGTATACTACGTACATTTTACATTAAAGTGAATTAAAGCGGCAAAGGTCCGCGCTCTGTCCGCGACATCGCTTACATCTTTTCTGTGTAGCCAGTGATAGGATGGCTATTAAATTTTCGGAATGTTGATTTGTATATATTGTCTCTACGCTTGACGAAAACGTGAACGTTCATCTACGTTTGCCTAAGTTTTTGCCATTTGTCTAAGATGGTTGTAATACTACGTATCACCCGGGAATCAAACACAGGACATTCCGCTTAGCATTAGGCTTTGCAACCACAACCATAATAATTGATTTTTTTTTTTAATGTTTAGTTTTTTTACTAAACTTACCCGTGTAAACCCGTCATAAAATTAATACTGGATTAAATATCATATAACCAGCGACAGGTTACGATACAAGCTTTACAGATATTATGTCCGATTTCCTTCAGTTACCGCAACACTGCGTGGGCGCAACAGCTGATGTTATTCATATTTATGCGATGTACCTGATTTACAAAATCATACTACTAACAGGAACTAGCATCGCATTTATCTTGATGTATATGTATAATATTATGATATCTTATAATAATAGATATACTGGGACTTAAAAACATAACTGGCGAAATGTCTGTAGGTGAACCTCTGCCTACCCCTTCGGGGAATACAGGCGTGATGTTATGTTATGTTAATAGATATATAATGTATTGTATAAGAGTATAATTCATTGCCATGAATAGGAGTAGGTTCGCCAATAGATTATTTAGTACCTACTTATGGTGAGCGGCGAGTGTATGGGTTCCTAATGAAGCAGAACACTTTTGTCTATCCCTTCAGGCATTATAGACTTAACTATATTTAAGAACATAATATTTAATGTCGGCCTCGAACTGTCTTAAAAAGAAAGCCTTCCAAGGTTCGATTGGTAACCAATACGCATGCGTCTCACATCGTTCTCGATTTGAAAGTTGAGCTCTAAGTGAAAAGTCGGGACCTGTAATTGAAATATGTTAAACCCTTTATTTACCTGACAGGATTCTTTAAAACTTAATGTCTCCTGGTCACTACCAGATGTGTGTACACCAGCATTAATCAACACTATTGCATTATCATCCTTTTTTTCTCCCTTCTCTTCTCTTATCCAGGTGTTTTTATTTGTTACTATTGCAAGCGTTGGCAAAATATCGTGCGAAATTTGTTACTTTAAAATGAGAGACATAAAAAACTTCAAGCTTGATGTGAAAACTGATAACAATCTTGACCGGCTGCAACTAATTGCTTATCCGTTTTCAACATCTAACACACAATAAACAAGCTGCGTACCGAGCCATATAATAATAATTAATCAATCAAATCAATTATTTTGTAATCAGACCGGAACCACTTCTAACATCGGCCTGACATCCTGCGCCGGCGCACCGTCCGGTCATAGTGTAGTTGGCAACACCTTATTAAAGATCGAATACGTCACTTCCTTGTAATTCCGACAAGTTGTGGGAAAGATCATAATGTCGAAATAATCTTAAATGTCAGACTATTTAGTGCAATTCGATAATAATGAACTTTACTTTTCAGTTTAATTAACTTTGATCTGTTTTTGATAAAGATAAACGTTTAACATAAAAAGTTTACTGTTTCGGTCCTATAGTATATTTCCTTATGTGTCAAAGTAAGTTATAAGTGACAATAAACCTCCTTTCAATGACCAAGCAAGAATTAATTTACCCTTTGTGAACTCGTCAAGATTATTTTTTCTATCGGAAATTGTTCTGCCAGCTAATAAAATCACTGATTAAAAAATAGTCAAAGAAAAAAATTATAACAAATAGGCTTAATATGAACTAAAAATAACCGAAATAAAAACTTTTTTCTAAGTCACTTAAAACATAAAAGATAGCTTTTCTTTTATCAGCTACAAGAATAAAAGGAAAGGAAGCATTAGCTATAGACCTCACTGATAAGAGCGACACTACAGAAGAGATAAGAAACGTACGTCCTGATACAGCGTAATACATTGGCATACAGAGACACGGTAGCCATTACAATATCCTTGTACCCACGGATTTTGTGATGACGATATACATTTATGTTAGCAAGTCATTTTTAGAATGAGATAGTTAAGTTGAATAAAACTATTAAAACGTGCGTTGATTAAGCTAGATAGACCTGGAGTGGAAATGGACCACGCTCCTACAAACAAGACAGGTCTTCTTCCTGGCTGGAGGCCTTTTATTAGGTCTCGCCAAACGACCGGTTAAGCAGTGAGAGCTCCTTCAGAGCTAACTGCGAGAGACAAGTTCGAAAAAAAAAGGTCTTCTTAAATCTGTTTAAGTTCATGTTTTTTAACACATAACATACATATAACATCACGCCTGTATTCCCCGAATGGGTAGGCAGAGGTGCACATTTAGTACACCCACATTTCGCCAGTTATGTTTTAGGTCCCAATGTAATAGGGGGCGAGCCTATTGCCATCAACCGGGCACAAATCCAGACTCCGTGCTGCTACTGAGAATTACCTAATGGAAAGACCCAGTAACACTTTGCCCGACCCGGGATTCGAACCCAGGGCCTCGTGCTCAACAGTCGCGCGTAGCTACCACTAGACCAACGAGGCAGTATGTTTTTTAAAACCTACAAAAACAAACATTGTTCGCTCATACTTCATAAAAATGATAATTTGATTTGCATTTCTTTTACAGGTAGGTACTTAGATTCTAGAACATAATCATCCGTCAAATTCTAACCCAAATGTGAGCAGTCACATCGACCACATAACGAAAACATAATAGGTAAAGAAACTCGCTGCAAAACAATAAACAACCAACTTTCAAGCATCAAAGTACAAAATGAACGACAGAACTAAACGGACCTTTCGCTACATTTCCCTTGACACCAGTGATAATATAAAGGTAAAGAAAGCAAACCACTTTAATTCGATCAGCTATTACGCGTGAAGGAAGCAGGCAAGTGTGCATAACCCTGCTAATTGTAAAAGTCCTGTGTCTGGTAGCATTGTAGGCGAGGAGACGACGTCTCAAATGAGTCGGGTGCTCCGACCTGAGAGCGCTGAACTTGGCTGACCATTAGAAAATCTAATCTCACGCCGCTTCTGTGTGGGTCGACAAGTACGGGTGGAAGAAAGTACTAAATTATTATTATTTTTTAATTATTTACGTGTAGTAAGGAGTAGAGGATGGTAAAAATTGCATAGCTGACAAAAACTTACCTTATCGAATAGCTTTGATACAGAAACCAGTTCTGAAGCTCATTTAGATAAAAGATTAAAATACCAAGTTTTACCATTTGCAATTTTAGTTGGACTTGTAGGAAACATTATAGAATAATATCAGTTTCGTAAAATTGGGAAAGGAAACTAAAATATATTAGACCTACTTAAAAGATATACTTATACCTATGTACTGCAAGTAAATTCTTGTCACAATCGACAATCAATCAAAAATACTGACACGATAGATAGATAGATAGATAGATAGATAGATTTCTCTTTATTGTACACCAAAAATAAACATAAGTACAGTAATATAAGGATAATGTACAATGGGCGGTCTTATCGCACTAGGCGATCTCTTACAGACAACCTTAGGATGGACAGAGTTGAATGCATACAACAGGCAAGGGCAGTTTGCGGTGTAGCTGATATTTTTATTTTATTTTTTATTTTTATTTTATTGGTTCAATTACTGAATATAATATAAAAATCATTATACATAATTTTATAAATATATACATATATATATATATACATATAGGTACGTTGAGCTATGATAAAGAAAAAAATAAATAAATGGGATACGTACAAACAAGTAATGTGCTACAGGGACAGATAGTGTTCCTTGGTCAAATTTTTAAATAAGGTCAGGGATTGTGCACGTCTGATTGATACTGGCGATATAACATACTTACTATGTGTTATTTTTAAATTGTAACTAAACTTCATCACACAACACATTTCTGAATCATCACATTTTACTCCACCTAGCTCATACAATCACCATTAACTCTCATCTAAACACAGTTTCGCGCATCCGTACCTCGCATGGTCGCACCTGGCCCCGCCCAATCGCGGCTGCCCCGTCCAACACTTACCCTGATTGAAACTATTAAAATGGGCGAGGCGAAAAGCAAACACTATAGTTACGGCCTTTCCACTCGACAAGATACGCTAGCTGCTTTACTGTTATGAATATTGCTGCTAGGTAAATACAGGTGCCTTACTATGAGCTTGTGTTGCAGGTCACTTTCCGCTGTGGAAGCGAGACGACGCTACGTGCAGTGTGGTATGGCGTCTCGCTTTCACAGCTGAAAATGACCTGCAATGCAAGCTAATAATAACCACGCAGTTATTTTTTAGGTGAAGAATGGAAGTATCTTGATTTTTCTAAAGCTGGCATTTATTGTGGGTCATTTAAAGATTTGTGAAGTCGTGACCCTATAAACTAAGGTATAAATAATTTATCGATTTGAGCAATACTTATAGCTCAGGCCGTGGTTAAAAATTCAGCCTGATAGTAGAATGGTAGTGAGGCTGACTGCTCATATGCCGTTGAATTTATTGAGTATAGTGGCTGTTTGCCCCCCTAAGACCTACGTCTTTGACTAAAGTCCTATTTTTAGTTTTCGACCGCGACTCCGCTTGCAAGACTTTACCGCCTATTCTCCAGGATACAAAGTGGACTATATCCTTGCTTGGGTTTCAAGCTTCATCATCAGGTTTTGATTGACCCACTGCTGGAGATAAGTCTCTTCCTCAAGCTTCTTCTATACCAAATTCCATCCAAAATCGGTTCAGTAGTTCGGCCGAAGATGAAACAGACAGACAGATTTTCACTGCATACTAATAGTGTGGATGGATTATGAGTCCAATAAATTTGTTTGCAATTATGACATATTTTGAACAGACCATTTATAATACAGTTACAGGTTATCAATCATAGCATATAGCAATTAAACTAAATACTATAATTATGATAGGAATCGGATGGTGTCAATAATAAAACGGATGGCGATTTAAACGTCGATTGCAAGTTCAATCACCTACTTAAGAGTTAATGAATGATCCGCTTTAGCCAAAATTATGAAAGCTGCCGTCAAAGTATTGCGAAAACAAATAGAGTCGAGAAAAGGATATGAATGCAAAGGATACGATCGACATGTGCGTGTTTATGGAAAAATCTAAAGAATTCATCAAAGACTGTGATCATAGGTATTCTGATTAACTTACACACCTTCTTAGGGCCAATAAAAATCCTTTTTTATTCGCATTTATAAAGTATTTCTTAAACATAATCGTAGACATACTCATCATCAGTTAAGAGACCAAGTTCCGCCATGATCCCTATTGCTTGGGGATCGCAATATTGATGGTGAAGTTACAGAAGACGCTACTGCCTATCTTCTGGATTTTCCCTTTGTCGCCTCTTACGACACTCACGGGAGGAAAGGGGGCGGTCAATTCTAAGCCAGATACCACTCGGCTGTCGCCTTCTGGTAAAACAGGCGTGATATTATGGTTTATACCCAAAGGTGTCCACAGCACTGACAAGCGTACCGACATGGATAGGTGCTATAGGGTACTATAGCGCCTATTTACCGTCGAGGTGGCCGGCAGCGTGGGCAGTACAAAGTTATTGCTTGTCGCACTGCCTGTTACCGTTATCTTATACAGCATTATAATATTGTCTGGAGTTAGTTTTAAACCACATTTGGCCTATAAATAGAGATAGGGTAACGCTAGTCTTCTTAATTGGCGATAATGATGAGAGATAGCTAATTAGCTATAGACAGAATAGACAATGTAGGTGATCAAATTGTCCTCTTGAAAAACTTAATAACTGAATTTAATCAATTATGTTTTTTTTAAATAATGTAGGTAATTAATTCAAAATTCAAATTAGACTAATATTTATTTATCGAATAATTTAATTACCTGATGTAACCTACATTGAAACTTAAATCAATTTTAGGTATTCTTTAAATATCATAATTGTTATTAAAAATGTCATGTTAACGCTATAGAAACTATTTCTGATCATTTAACAGGGCATTTCCACGTATAATGCACATATTTTATTTCCATTGAACACGCAACCCTAGTAACAATTGATTCATCTCATTCCCATATCAAAAGCTTCCTGAAATCGTGCCTCCCGAGGTCGAAATCTTAGAAACCATTGTAAGGGAACCGAATATCGTACATTGTGGGACAGGGATAGACTACCTTCGGACGATCGAAGTTATATTTATTTATTTCACAATTTATAATAACCGTAAGGCTCAAAGAATTATGCACAATATCCGAAAACTTTGCTATAAATTGATTAGCATTCATTTCGTAGTTCCAGCTTTTAAATTTAGTATTCCTTTCAAGCTTCTTTCTTTAAATGAACATTTTCGCGTTTTTATTATATGCCATAGTAACATTATTGCCTATAACGCTACTATTTTTATTTTAGAAAACTGTTACTCAAGGAAATACATCATTCACGGGCAAAAACTTGATTATCAGTCAATTAAACGTCAAGTACTAATACGAAAAGATGTAATAACGAAAAAGGTTGTCAGCCCCTGTCCCATATACCGTGTGTACCCACAGACTAGGCACTAGACAGGTCTGACCCCAGTCTTGGCCGCGTATAAATCCCATTGTTTCAGCCAGATAGATATTATTTAATACGTAAGCGAAGTATATAAACTATATTAAAGTCTAACATTATAGTGAGCCTTTCGCACCTCCGTATTTTATGCTTGGTGGACTCGTAGTAACATAGCTACTGCGCAGACAATCTGGGAGGTTAGGCAGCGTTTATCAAGGTAAGTTCTTCGATGGGTGACCGTTTTTGACACATAGAGATAGCTTCAACTTCGTGCTTAAGGGCTTTATGTCGTTGTTTCTACACGTAATAATTTTGAGTTGGTTTTATTTTTTTACTTTAGTAAAACAGGCTATATATACATTATACAGCTACCTTTATTGAGTAAATAAGTGTATACAATAAAACAAAAAAAAATGCAAACCAAAAAAACAAAATAATTTCGATAAATACAGAAAATGAGACAACACTTTACTGTAACACCAGTCAATATAAAATACCCTAAAGCAAAAGCTTTTAATTTCCAAATTGCTACATTTTACGAACACACACACGAGTTTGTACCGTAGGACAAAAACAGTTATTCTTTAAATAACGTCGACATATTCAGAGCAGGATTCCTGCCTTAATTAACCGAGTCGAATGTAATTGATAAGTTCAATGTAATACCTTTTCGGATAAAACTACGGTACGGTCAGGCCGTTCTAAGAACTTAAATGATACCTCCTTCCTTTATGGCGATCAAGCAATGATTTATTTACAATTTTTATTGTTTGTTTGCTTCATGAAGACGTCCAGTGTTGCACAAAAGCCTCCTCCTTACAACGCCACAATGAACGACAGCTTGCCAATTGCTAGTGTCAAATGTTTGCTTACGCAGATAAAATCACATCTGAATCTTCTTCTTCTTTGACGACCTGATTAGCGCACTGGCTAAGCGATTGGACTGTTGCGCTAAGGGTTGCGGGTTCGATTCCCGCACGGGGCAAAACTTTGTGCGAACCACAGATGTTTGTCCCGAGTCTGGATGTTTGTGTATGTGATATTTCATGTTTGTGAAACGCACCCACGACACAGGAGAAATTCCTAGTGTGGGGCGACGTTTTTTAAAAAACAAAACAAAACAATCCTACTGGGGTAAGTAGAGTACCACACGCAGTCAAAGACTAGGCAGAGACCACGGATGTCCGTTAGCTATGATCGTGGCATACTCTCGTCTAATTTACTCTTTATATATGAAAATCAATAGGTAGGTACAGTAAAACTGAATTGAAACTTAAGGGGGGGGATAGAGACAAAACTTTGTAACAGATTTCAACATTAAATGATTAGAGTTAGTTGTCAAAAACGACTCTACATTGTATATAATACCATTTAAAGTATAGGGTCCTGAATGGTATCAATCTATACTCTTTTTGCTATAAAATCAGTAACAAAGTTTAGACTCTATTCATAAGTTTTGATTCTCCAGAACATCTCCAATCTGATTATACAAAGAATATATTTGTTTTGAACAAAACATTCTCTATTTACATGAATAAATTAAAAATCACTCCGTGCTTTAATTTCGACTTATATAACATGAGCGAAGACTGAGTACTACACATGAGGATAAGGATTTTGTAGCTTTATAAATATTGAACCCTGAACTCTATCAGTCTGCACTGTTTACGTATAATTACCACCCAGCAGAACAACAGCAATTTTTCGCAAGAATCTGGAATTGAACTCAAGATCCCTGGACCATCAACGCCAAAGCTACACCACTATCATCGCCCGCTCTATTCTACATCTACGTTTACAGTCCGTGTCCGCCTTTCTAACTAACCACTTAATGTCCAGCTGACCCCACGAGACAACAATCTTTAAGATAAAAACTTTATCTGCATCTCTTAACTCATTACTTTATGAACACATGATCTGCTCTCGAATCTTAAAAGGCTATAGTCCAAATGTTTAACGGTAAATGCATAATTATTGTTATTGAACAAAAATGTAATTACGCGGAGCGATATTTATTGATAAAAACATATAAAATATGACAGTGCACGCAGCCCGACCGGCGAGAGATAAAAGTGGATCTGCACTTACGCGCACGCACATGTGTAGTCTTGGCGTTATACTGTAAAATGTTTTTTTAAGCAAGTCATTAAAATGTCCGATTGGTTCGGAAGTTTGCGGAGAAAACTTACTTCATTGGGATATAAAGGCGTGAAATGATGATTGCACAGGTACCTACATAAAACACGGCATTACATACAACCTTTATAGAAAAATACCTACTTATCAAGACCAAACACAGACTTGAGAAACTCATTGATTTTAAAAATGCATTGACTAAAAACTCGATTAATTACAAAATTACCTGTAGGTAACATAAAAAAACAGCATTAAATATGTTGTATATTTATGAATTACCCAAATAAGCTGTACCAGCTTATTTTTAGCTGTCATTATTACAAAAGGAACAAACCAGATTTTATACTTTGTATACGACATCACGCTAATAAAGGTATGTAGAATTACTTATTCTTATACAGCAAAAATTAATCTTCCAACAAAATGGGTACCTATACTTCTTGATTAATATGATTTAAAAGTAATAAGGTCATGGACCACACAAGTCTGATCCCCAAGCTGATAGATGATTGTAAGCCTCTTATAGTAATATCACATTACCCGTTGCATCTCACTTAAATGTCAGGTTTCAAACCCAATGCGTAGTATGATATATAGATAAGTTATTCTTTGTATTGGGTACTCATATTATATAATATTTTCAATACCAGAAGCAGTAGGCAGAGGTACAGACTTTCATACAATTTTGCACTTACAGAAGCCCAGTTTTAAATCAGAGCTGCATCTTATCCAACAATAACTAATTTCTCTGATTAAGGACGCTTCTCCTTATCTTGGAATCAATCTCCTCAATCAGTGGAATCATTAAATCCGTATATTTACGTTACAAAATAACAAAAAATAAAGCTATCAATGATAACTAAAAATTATCGACAACGAAAAAATATATAATTGTAAAACTTGATTTAGTTAACGTATTGCATATCTAGTTTCCATGTCCCAACAAACCCGTCTTACCGCATCCAGAGATCTGTTTTCCATTTCAGTCTTGTAATTAAATTACAACGTAATTACAGCACTTATACTTTACGTACAATCTAGCCATTCACCTTTCATTTCCTCGCTGCCGCGCAGTCACTACCGGCCGACTCAACCTCACCAGTCTCATAACCTATAAACAATTAATTATAACAATTTATCGCGCCCGACTACAGATACGCGACAGGCAAAGGAATGTGCTACAGTTTAAATGAGGCTGCGCGGGAGTTGAACCGGTCGCCGGTCGGGGCGATCGGCCGCCTCCGCGCAACTTCGGGGAAAGGCCGACCATGATTTATAGCTAAAATTAAACTTCGAGTGCAGGTCGCAGCAACCGTCGAATGCAGGGAAATGAGATCACGAACGAACGCTGGGATCGATTATATCGATAATTTGACGGCTCTGTTGGGAAATATCTTTATCGTGACAAGCAGCGTATGTCACAATATAACGTGATGGGTCCGGCTACCGTTAAAGTTTAAAACGATCGATCCAATTAACGGTTCTCTCATTTCCTGCTTAATAAACGTGGGCAAATAATGTCTTCCAATATCGATAAAAATTAGTCGAGGAAAGGCTAGACGGACCGTTTTTCGAATAAAGTAAAATGCCATTGGATTTCTAAATTGTTTAAGTGCGCACAGCGCTGTATTCCGGACGTCGTAAAATCTTGTTCCATAAAAGGGTGACAGAGCATTCGCAGATCATTCCCACCTAGCACGAATATCAATTTGAAACTAGAATATTATCTGATCTGTCATCGTGAAATAAGACCTCTAAACACTCATGCGCACTATCGTATAATTCCCTAATTCGCATTGTTCTTATTGGTCCATCAATCGCCGGCGCATGCGCTGTAGAGTCCAACGCAGGGTATATATTGCTGGATGAGATAAAATCGCGCCAGTCGAGCTGCGGCAGCGGTCGCGTTATCTCGATCTGGGAGCTAGTAACTGCGGCCCGCAGGTCGTTCCATACAAATTGTATGGCATATCTACTACTACTTTTGGGCATAGTTAACCTTATAGTTTTCTTGTAGCATGTTCTCCGCCGCTAATGGGAGCGATTCATCGCGTCAATGGTGTGAGAAACGCGTAAATAGTCCTGCCCTGAAGATGGAAACTGCTGATACTATTCGAATTGTATCGGTGTGAATATAGGAAATTGGATTTAGTTGCTCGCTGAAAAATAACAAATGGCCATTTAGAGGAACGATTATTGGCTTGTATAGCATTGAAGATTCACACCTTTGAACTTTATTAATGACGGCGCGCGCACCTTTTTAGGGAGACAATGTTTCAAACTATATACCGATATCTACTAGGAGGAAAGGCTACGAGAAGAATTCGTAGACCCCTTTAGATAGTATAGTATTTCTTTCTACTTCTTTCGTAGCAGTAACCCTTCGATATTCGATCTATAACCAGTACTAGTAGCTTTGTCTTTCCTTCAGTTATTACATAACCAAGTTCTAGGCTGTCAGTTATAAGAGAAGAGTTCATCTTTTAAACTTTATACCAACATACAAGTTTCTTCTCTTTGCATTTCATTTTCTTTCCTTTAGATCCCTGACAGGTTGGTTTTAAATACACTGAATAATTTACTTTTGTGACTCTTAGAATTCAAAATAAAGGAAATAACTATGTCTCTCTACTCAAACACTTCTTTTTTACTTTGTTTTTTAGAATTAAAAGCTAAAATACCTTACTGTGCGAAAAGCAAGTTTCTTTCAATTCAACATCATTGATCATTTTCATGATCTTTCTAATCTTTTCCCAATTATGTTAAGGTAGGGTCCAAGTCTTCGACTGCCTATCTGGCCTCCACAATCCAGTTAGGTACTGGGTAATGCGAGTTAACTTTAGAAAAGCTGATACTGAATGAATGATGATGATGAATGAACTGACACTTTGTAATGATGAAATGTATGAATATAACATCATGCCTGTAGCCTGTATGCCCCTATGGAGGGTGTAGAAGTCTATAGTACACCCACATTTCGCCAGTTATGTTTTAGGTCCTAGAGTGTATGCCATTAACCGGGCATAAATCCAGTCTCCAAGCGGCTACTGAGAACATTCCCTAAGATTCGAACCCAGGACCCCGTACTCAGCAGTCACGCTTAGCAACCGGTAGACCAACTAGCAATAGAACTTTACGCCTAAAAAGCAAATTGCAAAATATTCATCCATAATAACTGTCTCACTTCATACTCTGGCAACACTTAATGCAACGCTCAAACTGCTTAGATAAAAACACGCAAGTTATTCAAGCGCTGCATACAACTGACCTTAAAAATCACACACGAATACATTTACACGGCAATAAAAACCACATAAACTGACATAATAGCACCGCATCTGCTGTACCTCCTGGTTTTAAATAGCTCTGTAATACGGTAGATAGTCATATCTAGTCCATCTCAACATTTACATACAGACATACGTGCGCGTTTATTCGTTTATAACTCGAGAAATGCCGAACGAATTTTGATATTACTCGCGCTTTTCTAGAACGCAGTTCAGTGATTTCAAATTTTAGTATTGACGATGTTCGTTTTTTAAAGATGATAGACAATACTTTTAAAAAAAATCTGTCTTCCTTTCTAAACCAAACTTTTTCGCCTACTTAGTTTCGTATCTTAGTGCAAATCCACATCCGACAAATAAAATATCTAATTATGAAACAGGTTGAATTTACAATAATAAAAAGTAAAAGTATGGTTTTTATAACCTGCTCTTTGCTTTAATTTTAAAAGGTGCTGTTTTAATCGGAAAAATGTCTGAGCAAACAAATGCAGACACCAGTAACTAGACTATATAGACACTTCCCAAAGGAAATTAAAAATAGAATCAACAAATTTGCAACATGCCTTATCTACCAAAGATCACGGAGCTAGTTAAAAAATCCCAGAAATACCAACATTACAACAATGCTTTCGCGCTAAAAACGGTGTTCTTAACTTTTCACATCAAGATTACCAATGAAGATAGCGCTGGGTATTAATTCGCGACATTGAGAATGTCCGGCGACCTCTTCACTCGTAAAAACTTGAGAGGAGCTCCCGGGGTTCAGTTTTAATGCTTCGAGGAAACTACAAGGGAAGCCAGCGTACACGTTATATTTGTAAAAAGAAATTATGAATTTACAAATTGTAGAGCGGTTATTCTGTCGTGAGTTGGCAACGTAGCGTTTTAGTTGGTGGGTATTTTAAATTACATTTATTCAAGATGGTAAAAAGTACTTTTTTTCTTAATTAATTACTTTATATAAAAATAATAAAGAGGAGACCTTTACCCAGTGGCAAACAAAATAGTCTAATAGAAAAAATGAAAAGCCAAAGTACTTTATGATGCAAAGTTATTTACGCTAGAGTGGTTAAGTCGTTGAATTAAGTGAAAAACATACGTCAAATTCAGAAAAAACTATTATAAAAAGTTCTTCGACCATTATAAAAATATACGACTGCCTCGTTGGTCTAGTGGTCGCTAAGCGCGACTGCTGAGCACGAGGTCCTGGGTTCTGGTCGGGTTAAGTGTTACTGGGTTTTTCCATTAGGTAATTCTCAGTGGCAGCACGGAGTCTGGATTTGTGCCCGGTTGATGGCAATAGGCTCGCCCCCTATTACATTGGGACCTTAAACATAACTGGCGAAATGTGGGTGTACTATATGTGCACCTCTGCCTACCCCTTCGGGGAATACAGGCGTGATGTTATGTATAAAAATATTACATCAAATAATAATCTCAAGCCATTTTTGACATAGATACTTATCGGATTGCTGAAATTGTCCAACGTAAACGCGTTATAACAAAACCTTTGCCCTGCAGTAAACAGTTACGTAGTGATATTGTTATTATAATATAAATATTTACAATAATATACATACAAGTCCTGAGGTCAAAACAGCTGTAACTGGTATCTCGTTGTTCTTATAGGCAATAACATCAAACAAAATGCGTCTAGACATTTCTGCTAAATGTGTTTAGACTTGAAAAATAACTTTGTGTGAGTATCATACAATAAAAGTACATAGTGGCCTAGGGGCTGTACATTTAGTTTTACTTTTAAACAAGCGTTTTATATGCATGGCCTGATAAGAACAGAAAATTTCGGCAGATAGATACTGATATAATTTATAATATAGAAAGTTTGAGGCCTATGTCCAGCAGTGGACTGAGGCCTTTCCTTTACCCAAATCGAGACTACGAGTATGAAAAAATATATGCTTGGTGTCGTGGCTGAGCAATCCTGCTGTAAGACTGTTGCAAGACTGTTAATGCTGCTAATTTGAGAATTTTTTGCTGATTTGAGGTTTACGATAATAATGGGCAAGGTTGCGGGACGAAGACGAGTCGGACGCAGAAATTTGTGGCTCCGCAACTTCCCGGAGTGGACGGGGATCGCGAGTGCGTCTGGACTGTTCCGCCACGCAAAAGATAGAGATAGATTCCAACAGCTGGTAGCTGACCTTCATTAATTGGAGTGGCACTTGAAGAAGAAGAGGTTTTCTCCTCATCACAAGATAAATATTAAATTACCTGTTAATAGACACCTACTCCGAAGTCTTCATGTGAAACGCACTCACATTACAGAACAAATTTCAAGTAAATAAAAAAAAAAATGTTGCCCACACAAAAATCAGTGCAAAATTTCGTGCTGCAATAAGTACCAAACCTGAACTTGTCCTCCAATTCCCAGCAGTCCATTCAAGCATATATTATAAGTAAAAACTTAAAAAGCTTTTCCGATAAACAGTAGGACCGGTCGAAAGGGTCCGGTCTCGACAATGTCGCGTCGAGATGAGACCGATGATAACTAGTAATTACTACCAAACAGCTCGTGTTAACACACATTGGGAGCTTAAAATAAGAATAATTCAGCCCTCTGACTCTTGTACCAACTGTACAATGTACATGTGGGCCTTTTGTTCTTTTTTATTCTGTGGCCTTAGATACAGGTGGATGTTTTTCTGGCCTTTTCTGTTTGTTACCAGTAGTTTTATCCAATCCAATCCTCTGCTACAATTACTGGTGCAATTAATCGGTTATAATTGCTTAAAACATTAGCGTTAGTTGTATGAACCTTTCAATTGATTTTTGTAAAGATATAGATAGGTATAGGATAGGACTAGGAATGAAATATATGTATGTAGGTAGGTACAATACATAATCCCAGGAAATTAAAAAGACGGTTGATTAATTAAACAATGAAATATCCAATTGTGATCAAACAGAAGTTAAAGTTAAGTATAAAGATCCAAAAATTCCTTCCACCTTAAAAACTCAATATCCCTATACCACTTTCTTAGGCAAAAGCAATATATAATTAATTATTTAGACCAACAATATACCGCTGATATTAGTACTGATATCTAGAACAGCTCCATATCTACAGGGCGTAAAAGGAAACGTATTAAAAGATGTAGATTAGCGAGCAGGTAGCGGCGGGTGAAAGGTTTCATTGTGGTGTCATGCGCCTGCGACGAACAGTGCGCGCGCGCTGCCCGACTTTATACATGATGCTGGTTCAGTTCGGCCTTTCTCACTTATTACGTGCCTCCTTGTTTTTGGTTGTTTTGTATTTATTATGAAGTTTGTCTTCATGTAATTTATTTATAGACGTAATTGACTCCCACAGTCTACAATTAATATGAGTTGATGTTCTTCTCTCTGGTACTCGAGTCTTGCCAGTGTAGCAATCGCCACTAAGACAAGGGATTTATTTGCCTTGTTTACAAACCACGTGTTCCAAAAGTTGATACTATAAAAGTAGAGGCAAAATGGTAGAGTGTTGAAGCATAGAGCGCCCCTTATTTTGACAACTGCCGTCCAATTTGTGTAATGTATCATGAAAACATAATTATTATTATTGTAAGCCCGTATCGTCCCACTGCAGGGCAAAAGCCTCCCTTCCCCCCCTCCACTTGAAAACATAAACGTACTTATAATAAAAATAACAGGGATATGTGGAAAGAGAGTGGGGAGGCCTTTGACCAGTAGTGGGACAATCCTGACTAACAATTAATAATAAAAAAAATATAATTAAAGTTCCGTTGTTGTCATAAAAGATGTGTTTGCACATGCGCGTCAAGTTACGGAAACGTACTACAGCGAATACGCCTATGCGTATTCAGAATGTATTTACCTGTGAAACATTAAACATTGGCTACGTTACTACTACTTACCGTTACTGGATGTGAAGGCAAAGGAATCCCGTTGAACAGTTCCTGAAAAAAAAAAACAAAAAAGTTAATCTGTTGTTTTTTTTGTGGTGCACATAGAAGAAAAGATTTATGTATAGCATTTGAAACACCTTTGAAAATAATTAGTGGTCCTTATGCTTAATTCAAAATCAACCTTTAAGAACGACAATAAATACCTAATTATCTATTTTCTTAGACTAAAAATATTACGTTGAAATATAAAGAAACTTAACGTTTAAAAAAAAACTCGAAAAAGTAAAAACAATTACAAACATAACATCACGCCTGTATTCCCCGAAGGGGTAGGCAGAGGTGCACATGTAGTACACCCACATTTCGCCAGTTATGTTAGGTCCCAATGTAATAGGGGGCGAGCCTATTGCCATCATCCGGGCACAAATCCAGACTCCGTGCTGCTACTGAGAATTACCTAATGGAAAAACCCAATAACACTTTGCCCGACCCGGGATTCGAACCCAGGACCTCGTGCTCAGCAGTCGCGCTTAGCGACCACTAGACCAACGAGGCAGTCTAAAAACAATTAAATGCTTATTAAACCTGCCCATGATTATTAGGTATACAATTTTGTGTTTTAAGTTTACCCACGCTTATCAATAGAACCAATATATACCATTTAATATTAATATCCGCAAAGATAACGTAATCATTTAAACTTAAATAAGTTAACACATAGATAATATTCTTTCCTAAAAATAAACTTTACACCAACCGAATAACCTAAGAAACAAAAATGATACAATTAACTTAACCTACCTTTAGTCAGTAGCTCTAGCAATTTATTTGAAAAATGGAACTCTGGCTTAAACATTTCTTTACACATAAAATCAACCACAAATTATAAAAAACAAACACTGGCACACAACAATTTAACAAAAACCACAAAAAAAACTATAATCTTAAAAACTTCCGAATAAAAAAATGGAATTAATTTAAAATTTCAACCAATCAGAAATCGTGTTAGAGTTAATTCAAAGGTTTCGTAAGTGACGTCACTCGCGTGTAATATTATTATGTCAAACGTTATATTTGTGTTACATCGGGCGGGTGATTGTCGCCAACTGTTTAATTATGCCGACTGGCCCGATTCATTAGTGCACTATGGCTTCAGGGACGGCTTCCAAATGTTTTTTAAGTTATATTTTGGAAAATTATGGCGTAAGCTGTTGACTTCGATTTGATACGAGGATATTCTTGAGTTTTAGTTGATAAATAATTATTCAATTTAAACCAAGGATCAAATTGTGTTTGTCACTGTCGTATGCATATCAAGGAATAGAGATGTCTTTAGACTTAATACGGGGTTTAGTTAATGCCGGTATGATTCTCGTTTATGATTAAGAGGGGTAATTTCCGTGAAGGCAGAAAGTCCTGCATAGGACTGAACAGTAACTAGCTACTTAAGCATAATATATTATACATTTAATTGGCGTCCTTATCTTTTCATAAATAGTATTTTGAAATGCATTTCGGAATCTAATTCAAATTATAAAAAACCTATAAATACTATTACGGTACAGAGTTCAGCGCACCCGATGAGAGCTCTACCTAGCTACCATAATTGTTCACTGGCTAAGCTCTACACCTGTGTCCATGTATACCAAATACGTCAATCCGAAGAAAATAAAGAGGCTGAAACGTTCTTAATAAAATATATTTTTGTTAGCCCCAAGTACGGCCCACGTCTTGAGAGGTCAGGGTTGCTGACGCTCGTCTTTTGACCCCTATATCTCTTTCCTTTACTGATACACGATAAAAACATACGCCTATCCTCCTCCTACAGGCCGCGACACTTTGCTTGACTTTTAACCCTTCACGTCATTGTCAGTACTATCCTTGTCTAACACACGACGGCTTCAATTCTGTTGTTTCATTCAAACAGGTTACGACATATCGGTTGACATATGACCCGAGCATCGGTGATTCTCTGTCCTTTTTTATCGTCGGTCGTTAATGTATGTGTGTCTTTGTCTGTGGTGTCACGACCCTTATGACTAGCCAGTTGAATAGATTAGGTGTTTTCGTACGAATGCGGGTTCAATATTCATTGATAATCGGTTCGTTGGCATTTTAAATGCAAGAAATGTATGATTATTTCCTTTAGCATTCATTCTTGTACTACTTTATTACAGCCGGGCGCTGTATACGTCTGTATGTTAATTTCCGTCTTCGCTACCTTTAATATACCTTTTCTTTTGGAACTGTAGAATTATTGCCTTGTAGTTAAAACGACACGTGTGTGAGAATATGCATGGATTCACCAGAAGGCCAGGAGCTCATAAATTCAAATCGTGACGTCAAGAGCATCTATCTATGTTATGGTTTGATTTTAAATCTATAATTACGTACCACAATACTTAACATAAGTACAATGTCATCAGCAGACTATACTACGATGCCACTACACGATGCTATATAGGTAGAGTAGGTATATATATGCCAGTCGCTGCTCAAGATATAAAGAAATATCTCAGCCTTAACATTTCACTCGTAGCTCACACCAGAGCTGGTTGGTTCAACGTTTTTCTAACAGCTGACCTGCGACGAGCCGGAGCATTCCGACCAACAACCGTACGGTAGGAGCCAAGATACAATGGATGTGGCACTTTATTAAAAATATATTTTAGAAGACTTATTTTCGTGTGGAGTGTTATATAATTATAATGTTCTCCTGACCATCTTTCGGTTGCGGCATCTTGTCTCAGCTGAGATTAGACAACTACACTGGAGATATTATAGTGCACAGGTAGGAGCGCAAACACAGGTGCACTCCCTATTCCCTCACTTGCCTTAACATGCCTTTCGGAGCACCGAGGGGTCTCCCCTCAAAAGACTGACCGCAGTGAGCACGGCTTAAACTGGCAGATAGACTGATCTCATTGACATTATTACATAAAAATTGGTGAAGACATTGGCCAGTCAGCTAGATTATAAAAGCGCGGTAGAGATCGTAGCAATGACCTAGCCTAGGTTACGCGGGATTTACGGATGATTTCGAGATGCCCCAAATCGACGTGTAAAAAATAAAATACACAGAACAAATACAGACAGAAGTCATGCAACTGTATTTTATTCTTTCTTCATCACATCAGATAATCTCTACGAATCCCGCTGAAAAGTAGACAGGACTTAATATCATCATCATCATCATCAGCATATCTCAGTCCACTGCTGGACATAGGCCTCTCCCATATACTTAATATACGAACTAATAATTACATAATCAAATAACCCAACTCCCCAACTAAATACTTAGCTTTACTAGACGATTACTGTTTTGACTCATTGTTGAAGCTTCCACTACGGCCAGTAGACTACTCATTTTTCTAGCTTTGCCTTGTGTTCCAAAATGTACGAATAACCAAAGGAACTGCAAATAAAATATGATAAGCCCCCACAATTCATTCCTACATCGTTGAGAAGAAAGCGCGCTGGCCATCGCAGCGCGTGCACAGAGTTTTTGCCGCGATGAATATTTATCGGCCGGTGCGGCCATTAGCAAACACACCCGATACACTTTCAGACTGATTGGAGCTGTCTTACTACGCTATTTACTACTTATATTACAATGTATGGGTCTAGTAGATCTATTAGACCAATATGTGTACATCACAGCTATGAATATCAAACAGTAGGTATCAAATTCCGGAAAAAAAAGTCTGAACGGTTTCATAAAGATGCGGTTTTCAAATCAGTCTTCATTCGAGATATACGAGTACATCTCTCAACTGAAAAAGCTGGGTTATGTTTTTTTTTTTAAATGTCGCCCCACACTAGGATTTTCTCCTGTGTCGTGAGTGCGTTTCACAAACACGAAATATCACATACACAAACACCCAGACTCGGGACAAATATCTGTGGTTCGCACAAAGTTTTGCCCCGTGCGGGAATCGAGCCCGCAACCCTTAACGCAGCAGTCCAATCGCTTAGCCACTGCGCCAATCAGGTAAATTTATAATATAGGAGGAATGAGTACTTAATTATATCCTTTTAAGGAGGTCAGGCAGATAAAGAGTTATCTTGCCGTACTCGGTCTGTTGATAGGTGACCATCCCTTGTCATACCAAGACCTTGTGTTACCAAGTTTTACAGTCACAGTCGAGGATTCCTCTACCCAGTACCCTATAACTGTACTGTAGAGATCAAATTAGCTGCAGCTCCATGTAGAATACTGGTATACATGGTACACAACATAGTAGAGAAAAGGCTACGTAGATGATGAGTATTTTCCCATTCATGGTAAAATCTGTGTGAATTTTATCCATATTATTTACTACATGTGGCAACTCTGCCGTGTGTGAATAAAGTTAACTCATGAATAAGAGCTCCGTTAGTATCATCATCAGTCGAAAGACGTCTACTGTTAAACAAAGACCATTAGGTAGGGGGATTGCCATAATCCCCACACTTGACAAGCGGCTTGGGGATCGCAGTATTGGTGGTGAGGTTTACGTGAGTAAAACCGATATAAACAAATAAGATCATGAGGATGTTCCTACTCTATCTCTAGCAGTATCTACTCCTCTGTCAATACTAGTGCAACACAGGTGTTTAGAAACATTGGTCGCGTGCTAAACACATATAAGTTAACCAACCATCAGTCACGGTAACCAATACTTTACAAAGTAAGCAGTTATGATTATGATACAGCACGATTATATTTAATCTGAATTGCATTACGAAGTAGTTGTGCAGTCGGTTGAGAAAAGTTGGAGATGCTGATTAAAGAGCAGTCACAGATAACTTGCTTCCATCACACATGTGTCGCAAGTAGTGGTGTATGTAACACCCACAATCCCACATGTCACCAATTATGTCATTCGTTCCAATAGGAGCTTATGTATAGTTCCTGTCGGGTAAGAAAAAAGATAAGTTAACGGTCAGCTTTCTGACCCTTGGTTGGTTGGTTTAGCTGGGCAATTACCGCACTTAGCCTCTAACTTTCTGACCCTTATCTTAACTTCTTTTAATTGCTAACTTTACTAACTTTACTAGTTACGTGACACTATAGAATAGACTGATCTATTCTATAGTGTCACGTAACTAGTAAAGTAACTATATGATACTAAAATCAAAAAAATAAACTTATTATTTTATTCTAACAAATAAATATATTCTTTCTTTCTTTCTTAAATTGCGGCTAGATTCATATCATCAGCTCGCGTCCGCTGCATCGAAAAGACTGTAAAACATATAACATAACCCACCCGAGCCATTTGCAATAGAGTAACGCTATTTGTCAACCTTTCGCCGTAATCACCACTTACGTAACATTTCCGATTATGATATCACAAGACATTTACGATGTTGCGCCTATCATTATTGTGATGGTTGCAATGATAATCAACGCAACGGCAATAAGAGCTAGCAGAAATGAAGTAGTCGGTGGAATGTTTCTTGCTACACTTTAAACGTTCTGAAAGTAGCTACTTAATAAAAACATAACACCACGCCTGTATTCCCCGAAAGGGTAGGCAGAGATGCACATAAAGTACACCCACATTTCGCCAGTTATGTTTTTAGGTCCCAATGTAATAGGGAGCGAGCCTATTGCCATCAGCCGGGCACAAATCCAGACTCCGTGCTGCTACTAAAAATTACCTAATGGAAAAACCCAGTAACACTTTGCCCGACCCCGGATTCGAACCCAGGACCTCGTGCGCAGCAGCGCTCTTATCAACCACTAGACCAACGAGGCAGTCCTAGTCCTAGTCCCAGCTACTTATAATATATTTTATTCTTAAGGTAAGGCTGACTACCAGAGAAATGACGATCATTTAAGTATACCCGTGGAAGCTGTTTCAAACATCTGAAGATGAGAAGCAAAACAAGTTTAATCATCTACTTTCTCGTACAGAACTGTTAACTCAGTTTCATTAAATTTAGTATCTGAACTTAATATAGTCCATTCAAACGTACTAAACGTTCATTAATAAGTCCGGTTTATGAGTACACTAGTAGGATAATTAGTCCAATGATAATTGAGAATCTATTTTACATAGAAGACAGTAGGGAAGGGAAACTGTGCTTCCGTGGGTGAATCTACTAATATCCCTTTTAAACATAATACCCAAGATTGTTTAGTGTAATACTAATACATTTTTTTTTTATTATTTGTATCTCGATTTTTTACTCAGGCTCTCAAACATGTGGAAGATACCTGGTCTTTAAAAAGCTTACCTGGGGAAACAGGTCCAATGCGCAGAGGCCTGTAGAGTACTTTAATCTTAAAGGGGATGGGATACCGGCTAGGGACACCATACAACTGCTCTTTTTTATCGTTTTTTTATTTTTATTATTAAATATTATTTTTAGATAATAGTGTTGTTAATAATATTTTGTATGTTTTCTACATCTTACCGTCAACATTTACCTAGATCTTATCTATTACTACCTTATATTGAATGACTAATTAGAAAGTAAATTAAGTTTTACGGTTAACAAAGATCATGTAGTTACCATTAATCATGAAAAACACAAGAACTAGAGGGAATTAAAATATTCTAAAATAATTAAATTTTTGGAAGGATATTGCTGTATAGTATCGCACTATCAGTCTTCCCTGCCTGCCAACAGAACAAACAAGAAAAAGAAATCATCCAAAGATAATAAATGTATAAAATAATAAATAAATTATAACAACTTAACGCTTCATCGAACCAAGAGAAGTCAGGTGCAACACCTTTACAAGTAACGTCCCTGCCCGCAATTTGAATTTGAAATCAGAACGCAGGTCATTACGCGCTGCGCACACGCATAACTTTTTCACACTCCAACGAACAAATCGTATAGGCCCATTATATTTGCATTTAACTTGCCTGGCCTTTTATTAGACATCTCATTAATATTGACGGTATCAAGAATTTTGTAATGAATTGATTTGGTATTGGAGGTTAGACCACGCCCCCAAAAATGAGGTCAGAAACTAGATTTGTTTGCGGTTCCGCCTGGTATTGAGATAAGTGTAGACCGCAAATAGTTATCGTGTTTGATAAAGGTTTCAAATACAGTTGGCCATTGAAGTTCAATTAATGTACCTACTTCGTACAGAGGTATTTAATTGGGGCTACGGTTATAATTGAAACGACTGAGATCAAAACAATACAACCTGCCCACTAGAATCCTTATGTGGTTAGCTTATTTTTACTACAAACTACGTCTAAAAAAGAAAAGCAATTTTTGCTTCTGAAGACGCTACAGGCCTTCCAAAATAAAGCATTAATTTTTTCTTCTAACTTCTACACAAGGTCATAAACCAGCTGAAAAATTCTGATATCAATATCATCATCATCAGCCGGAAGACGTCCACTGTTCAGCAAAGGCCTCCCCCTTAGGTAAAGGGCGGGGTTGCTATAATCCCCACGTTTGGCAAGCGGGTTGGGTTATTTGTGTTGAAGTTACAGAAGACGCTGCTGCCCATCATCTAGATTTTACCTTAGTCACCTCTTACGACACCCACGTGAGGAAAGGGGGTGGTCTATTCTAGGCCGGATACCATACGGCAGAAAAACGTATGGAAATCACTATATTACAACAATATTTGGGACTTTTCAGGAGTCCACATACTAATCGCTAGTATTACCTAAATAAAACGACATGGAAGTAACAGATTTAATGTCCTTTGTTCACCGTGCCGACCAGTACAGTACTACAATTTGCTCCATCGGAGATTGTACTCTCGTGTCTTAACCTCATGTCGTATGGCAGTAGTATTTTATTGGCTCTATCGGCGTATTCCTTTTGGTCTAATAGCTCAGGCCGACTTAGTTAGTACATGCCCATGTTAAAACTTAACAGCTGTATCAGCGAACAACTTGTATGGATGTCTTTCCTACATGGGGAACTCAGAAAGTTTTGCTAAGATAAATAACTTTTTTTTGGAATAATTTTAATTTGCTCGTCAATTTCATCTAGTAGATCCAAAAAGCTACTTTAGAAAGAAAGCCTTTTTCCCAGTTTATTTTAATAGTTACGTTTAATTAACTGGTATAAAAACTTCCAGCCCGGTTGGCAATAGGCTCGCTTGTCATCACATAGAGACCTAAATCATGCAGGCTATACAATACACCTTCGAGAAATACAAGCGTGATGTTATGCTATGTTATAAGACTATGGTATCAATAGGATAAATGATCCAAAGGGCACACATTAACTTTAGAATTTATAAAGATTTTGTTAGACCAAGCATTTCTAAGTGAGCCAAACTTCAGCACCATCTTAATTCGAGAACAATCAATTACCCTAGCATGTAATCCCTCAATGCAGTAAAACAACAATCACATTCTCTGCTTATACACATATCGCTAGTTTACCGTTGCCGCCACCAACGCAGTCTTGATAAAAACAAGCGGACACGTCGATCAGTGCCTTGACTCCCTGCAATTATTACACCTTGCCGGATAACCGGCAAAAACTAAACGCACCTAACTGGTTAATGTGCCGGTATGAAAGCGGGCCTTCCGAAGCCAGCCGGTTAATTACCCGCACGAGCCAGACATTCGTATAAAAGTTTATTATAGAGCATTGTCCAACTAATTTCCGTTCGATTGATTTGTGATGGAAAGCTTGTGGTTGAACACGTGGAAATTTATTGTGCGTCTTGTTAGTCCTAGTTCCCTGGTACGTTGGGGAAAGGAAGATGGGGTTTTAGACGACTAGTAATAGCAGTTGGACTAGATGAGGTAGACGTTAGCTGCTCTTACTAAATGAATTACCAAAACTTTTTGTTATTGGTGTTGATAGGCTTTCGTTCACAACACACAGATACAGAACCCAGACTATAGAAGTTCAGCTTTCTGCAAGTTTTCATAATATAGACGAGTATCTATACCTAAACCACGGAATATTAATTACTGTTTATATTTTAACTTCCATTTTAGGATTGGTGTCATAACTTAAAATTATCCTGAGGCCTTGTAAAATTATACAGCATCAAAGCATTATTTCAATTAATTTAATAAAATAAGAAATGTTTTTCATCCCGGGATAAAAAAGCGGATAAAAAACATTTTTTAGTTACATGAAAATATAGACCTAGGCGAACATACCTAGACCAAATCGGAGATGTTCTGCAAAAAGGGCAAGTGAGGAGTACCCTCAACCGAAGAGCGTGTATGAGGAATGGGATGCGTGTGAATGAAGCGAAAGGAGTATGCCAGGATCGTAGCAAATGGAAATCCGTGGTCTCTGCCTACCCCTCAGGGAAACAGGCGTGACTTTATGTATGTACCTATGTATGTATGAAAATATATTATGTAAGTAATGCCCGTGTTTACGAACCCTTGATGACACCTTGTCCACCTTTAGCATTGCATAGTGGCAGAATAGGTAATAAACTGTTTTTGCGCTAAGCTACACATACATTTTAGGCTCCATTAGGTGTCCCCAAGTGATTGTAACCCAGAATTTTAGCCAGGGATAAACAACATTTTACTAGAAAAAAATCCTAACAAGTTTCCTACAAAACGTAAACAGTATAGTTTTAAGTAGCAGTTATACTGCTCACGGGGCGTAAACAGGCCAAAGGAAGCAGAGATATGGGGGGCGGGTCACCACGCTAGACCACAAACGTATCATTTGTTACGGTCACTGCCTACGACAATTGATTTCTTTACGGGTTCACTTTGTGACATATGGAAACTGTGGGAGGGGTAAGTAGTAAGTACGGGCTTGATGAGTGATGAATGAACATGTTATGTTGACATTTTTCAAGCAATGTATTGAAAAAGACTGTATGTCATCATCAGCCGGAAGACGTCCACTGCTGAACAAAGGCCTCCCCCTTATGGGGGGGGGGGGGGGTTACCATTATCCTCACGCTTGGCAAGCGGCTTGGGTATCGCAGCATTGGTAGTAAACTTACAGAAGACGCTGCAACCCATCTTCTGAATTAAAAATAAAAAAATACGAAAATGTAACTATCTTCTTATATACAAAATTCTCGTGTCACAATATTCGTTCCCGTACTCCTCCGAAACGGCTTGACCGATTCTCATGAAATTTTGTGAGCATATTGAGTAGGTCTGAGAATCGGCCAACATCTATTTTTCATACCCCTTAGTGATAAGAGTATTTTAACTGAAATTCACGCGGACGAAGTCGCGGGCAACAGCTAGTTAACATTATAATTAGGAAGAATTCTTCCGCCTTCCACGTTTAAAAACACTTGCTACTGATGACAGAGAAACTCACAACAATATTAGTGAATTATTCCTTTTTTACCGGAAATCAAGACAATTTATTTAAATCGATTCATCGGACAATCGTATCGATTTCGTAAAACAGCTAGACACGCTATTTTCTATCGCATTTAACAGATATTTGCTGCATGAACTATTTTCTGCACCAGTTTTCATGAAACGAGGCAACCGGATTTGTCTTATGTTACGCCGAGAACGTATTTAGAAAAAAAACGCATTACCAGTAATCAAAACCTCGCAATGTAATATCATAGTAATTATTAAGTATTATATTGTATGTTAGTACATATCATATTCGTGTAATC
This sequence comes from Abrostola triplasia, assembly GCA_946251915.1. Lineage (NCBI taxonomy): Eukaryota > Metazoa > Arthropoda > Insecta > Lepidoptera > Noctuidae > Abrostola > Abrostola triplasia. The sequence goes on along the minus strand of OX276432.1, from coordinate 3,266,316 downwards.
ACACGAAAATAAGTTTCTACCTACTTCAATTAATTAAAAAAAATCTCATCTATCGATACTCTACCATATTATCTTACACACATAGCTCTTCACCCGTGGAGGTTCGCCGAAGACGTTCTCCTTTATAAGGAACCGTATACACTATCATTTTAACATAGTGTGTATGAAGATGAACCCAGCTATTTATCGAGCCTATAATGACTTCTTCGTCTTTTACGACTCGCTTTCCCGTTCGTAGAAGGGTGCCAAATGCATCCTGGCATAAAATAACTAATTATTATTAAAAGAAAAATGAGTTTATTTTCAAAAAAGGTAGATGTCTATGAACTTTACTATAACAACTAAGTGGCCATTACATAGTTTCATTTTCCCGCCCAAAAGGCCAAGATAGTGTCATGGGAGAGTGCGCATGCGTCGAGCTACGGGAGCATAAACCACAACCAACAATAAAGCACCGAATCGTTGTGAATTTTAACGATGCGCGTTGATACTTTTAATATAATTATAATAAAGAAAAAAAATAAGAAAAATCTTTAAATATATTCGGAATGAGTGTTCACAAGTCTGACAAATATGTGCCACGTGCGGGTAGCGAATCCGAAACCTAAAAGTACAGCAATCGCTGCTACTTAATTAATCGATGAACGGAATTATATGATGCTTTAAGAAGTAAAGAAGATAATTATGTAACATGTTCATAATTTTAGTTACAAAATTATTATAAACAAAACTGAAACCTATGTACAGTATACCGAATATTGGAATATAGAATTATGTAACAGGGAAGGCACTGTTTCCTGAGATACAGGTTTCCTAGTTAAGGAGACAGAACTCCTTTTGTATTGTGGCATATTTGGTTGTTAATAAACGACTACTATTATTAATAAAAAAGAAATGTTATGTTATGTTTAAAAAGAACATCAAACAGCACTTGATTTTCAGTAAGAATAGGTACAGTCAAACGTATCAAAATCTGGACATCCATTGACTAACTACTATCAGTCCCACAGTTTAATCGTACTAACTCAAAAGACCACTATTCTTATAGCCAAAGACTTGAGCGGTTTGTTCCTCAAATACAAAATAAACGCATATCTCGGCCCATTCACAAACCGATCAACTTTGTTTGCAAAAATTACAGCAGACGTTATATTTGCAAACAAACAGTAATCATTGCGTTCTTGTTGCGCGCTTGAGAAAACCGGACGAGCGTGCGTTCTCACGCGGGGACACCTTCTCCATAGACGTCGACACAATCGATGAATAACATTTTGGAAGTATAGTACAGTAGCTCTTATTAACGCTCCGTGGAGAGCAGGTTTGAAAATACTGTCATTCTCATATTTTCTTCATATCTTATGGTTGATAAACAATCTGGTGCCAAAGTTTAAAACACCTGTAGGCCTCTGACATGGCTTTACATACCGTTGAAAAATCTCTAAGGTTTCCTCATAATGTTTCCCTTCACCGTTTTTGGCAACTGATAACTAGTTTTTAGTACGCACATGAATTTAAAAGGACCAATGTGGTGCGTGCCCGGTATAACTGGTATAGGTACATTTTCAGCCTATATACTTAGACTTACAAGAACTATATACGTTATCAAGACGATTGTGTCCACTGTCCAGTAGCATAGACAATCTTGTTCTCAGCATAGAAACTAGCTATTAAAATTTGTCTAATAAACTGACTTTTGATTTATTCTAATTGCAATCATCGCCGTTAGAACCCAAAGAATAATTAAACTACCGTCTTTGAAATATCAACACATTTTTGTCAACAATAGCACAAAATAATCAGCATGCATAAACTAAGATATCTACACAGCACTTAAAGTAATGGAGATGTTAAAAAAAAACATGTTTAAAAAGCCACCTAAGTCGGACATCATGGAGAGAACCTATTTTTCTGTCCCCGTGATATATGCATTTACTGTGTAATTGCCTGCAAGGACTGTATTTTATAAAAATGAGTCGCTTCCCGGGGAACCTTATGCATTTTCATTTCACATTACCCTGTACTTTTGTAAATTATACACCGTTCACTTCACTATAATATGGGACCTATGAGAAAGTCACTGTAGGGTGCGCAGAAATGTTAGCATCCGCCATAGACCTGTGAATAGTGGCTAGGGTTCTGTATAAAAATATATATGACAGCATTAAATGGCAACCATAGGTTGTGAGACCTTACGAGAGATTTGAGATTGAGGGGATCAGGAGAGAGAAAACAAATTACAATACAGAACATTGCTAAAGATTTTTTTAAGTATGATATCAATGCAAATCTTCGTATAGAAGTATTTGTATATGCTGCTGATATTGATATTAATAAACACAAAAATAGCAAATTTTGCGCTACAAAATACGGTGACGTTTCTCTCACAACATCTAAACCTATTTGTATGACCAGGTGTTCCGAGTATGTTCGTTTGCAAGTATTTATCATAATATGATATTAAATGTATCTTAAATGCAGTCTCTAGAAATTCATAATAATACATATAGCGAAAGAAATTAAAGAAAACTAGTAGTTTTGTGTTGGGAAAGACATAGGTAAGCAATAGGTAGCAGTCGCAAACCAGGATCCCGAATAAATACAAGAATATAAGATCAAAATCACCAAAATACAGGGCAAATACCGGAATTTTCGGTTTCCCAAATCCCGGGTTACGAACACTAGTATGTACTGTGAGTTCGTTCCAAAAAATCACGTCAAGAACTGTCACCGACACCATAATCATTCGCCAACGCAATAACGATTCAATTTCAGTGATCTACAGTTATTTGTTCCGGCCACTGGCTCCCTAATAAAGTGGCCGTACCATTGAGCTTGTAACATGACGGGGCCGCTAGAACCATCACTCACGAGCTAACTATGTGATTGCCCAAATTGCTGACAGCCAACTACCGTAGACAATACAGTAACAGATTGAGATGCTTCTGACGAAATAAGTAAATATGACTTAATGGACTTGTTATTACGGTATAGATTTCTTTTCAGTTATTTATTTTACTTTAATTTGCCAGTGTGCGACCAATTACAGTAATTAAAGAGACGATGCTCGTAAATTCCATTTGTGATTGCTAGACATATAGATTACAGACGACGTCCATTCATCTTCAAACAGTGTTAGCATGTATAATTTTGACGTATTGTAAGACTAGCGGTTTGAAGGTATAGTAAACGTTCATTTAGTTAGATATATTAATTAAAATATAGGTACGTACCTACTCTAAATATTTTTATCATTATAATAATTTAACTTTTTGAAACTATCCCATCGATTCATAATAAGTAATTATTCATCTCGCTTGTAACCCCAAAGGTGTAGACAGAGGTACTGACTGTAAACCCAAATTTTCTTACTGTGTAAGTCTCTCTCTCGTATATAGGTATTGATAAGAAGATAAGCACATACATAATATTTATTTTATATCTTAAATGATGGAGAATTTTGCTAGAATGACATAATACAAGAAGAACTTGAAAATATTTAACAACATTTAAGTTGAAAAATACCGTACCAAACAATAGTATCTCAATCCGACATCGAATTCATAACATTACCTATAATACCCAATACTTTTCATTCACCATTGTGCGTCATTGTACCCACAGAACAGCGACACACATGAGACCCAATGCATCATGGACTGTCAAAATAAATTGCGCTAGACTGTACCTATAATAGACTCGTAGATTGTCAACAAATGGTGTTGTTTTTAATGATATTACTCTGTTTGATTGTATCTAGATTTATTGTTCTTGCTTGTGATATAAATCGTCATTAAGGTCTGGTATTGTGTACCTACAGTGCAAAAGTTATCGAATTATATAACTGGGTAAGAGGACATTAAACTAACGAAATAGCTTCCATGGGTACATAGTGTCAAAATGGCAGTTTTATCCTTTGAATATAATTTAACTGGCGATTGAAATATCGGCCCTAAAGGAACAAAAATAATTTAATCATAAAGGCGAGTTAGACCATCAGCTGGCTAGAAAAGGTCTTCAGTAACACAACACTGCCTACCCCTTCGGAGAAGACTGGCATGATAATATACATAGCACACAGACGACACGGTGTCTTAGGGCACTTTCGTTTAGTAATTTGTATGAACCGGACGACAGCCGCACGATTTTTGCAGGCAAATTTGAAAGCGCCCTTAGCCGTGAAAATTGGAAGCCGATATACACCGTTTCCTCTTACTTATTAATCAGAAATATTCAGCGAAGCATCTTAGGAAGTGGAAAGATCGAGTCGGCCAACCATCGCTGTGTGAAATAAACTCTCTGTTCCGTACTGCGCATGCGTGTAAAGTTGTAGAAAATATTACATTGCAAATATAGGTACATACTTTGTATTTTATGGACGTTATTTTCTTTTCAATCTTTTTATTAAAATACTAGCAAATCCGACGAATTTTCTCACCATTTAAACCGTCTCTTGACCTTCACAATTAACATATTTTCAAGACCAAATTTAGCCAAATCTGTCCAGCCGTTCTCAAGTTTTATTAAGACTAACGAATAGCAATTCATTTTCATATATAAGAAGAGATATACAAAGAAGATTCAGGGCCTGGCTGGAGGCCTTTTATTAGGTCTCGCCAAACGATCGGTTCAGCAGTCAGAGCTCCTTCAGAGCTCACTGCCAGAGACAAGTTTGAAAAAAAAAAAGAAGATTCAGGGGTTTTATCCATCAAGACATGACGTTAATCCTCTAGCAATTTAATAATTTTCTTTCTTATTATAGGTTATAGATACCATCATCATCATCCGGAAGACGTCCACTGTTGTTATAGATATAATTGATCACAATTAGTAGTAATTTGTAGACAAGATGCTGTTTTAGGGACTCTAACCATCAAACATTTTATTTTCTCTAAATAAAGATACATCTATTTTGAAAAACATTACCTACGTTGATTTCAACAGCACTCTCAAATAGACGATTGAAAAAATATGAAATAACGGATGAGCCCGAAAATTCCGTATGGAAAGATCATAATTATTATAAGCTGGCATTCCGCAGTGCCTGTCAAGTATCACTTGCCTCCTAACTTGTACCCTTCACTCCAAGACCTACATACCGGCAAATAATAAAACAAATGAACTACTCTAAAATTTCTAAAATCCACTGCCCCGTTGGTCTAGTGGTCGCTAAGCGCGACTTCTGAGCACGAGGTCCTGGGTTCAAATCCCGGGTCGGGCAAAGTATTATTGGGTAATTCTCAGTAGCAGCACGGAGTCTGGATTTGTGCCCGGTTGATGGCAATAGGCTCGCCCCGTATTACATTGGGACCTAAAAACATAACTGGCGAAATGTGGGTACCTATACTATATGTGCTCCTCTGCCTACCCCTTCGGGGAATACAGGCGTGATGTTACGTTATGTTATCTAAAATCCACAACTGCCACTTAAAATGGCTTTATCGCTACAACAAGCCACATAACCCTAACAAATTCCGGTAAAATTAAAAACACATACAATCTTGTTACAGAGAATGCTGGCATTAAAAGGTACGTTCTAATTGGGCAGTCGTAATAATAAGTTAATAACTATGTTTTGTACCAAACAACGGTAGAAGCGCTCGTGTGCACTCACTAACTAATCGTTTTAACGCCTAACTGTACGTTACGCGTAACCATATAAGTTTAATTTATTAGATCACATGATTATAGACATCTTTCATATGGTAATATACCAGTCGATAGTTAAGCATGAGAAATTCAATTTAGGAGGTGTTGGTGTTGTGATATGTATATTAAAGAGTCATAAATGCTGCGCCTGCGTGTAACATTCACAGATTTCTCCAGTCAACCTTTGTAAAGAATTTAAGAGTACACTGTGCGGGGTCGCAGTTTGATTTCAATACGGGACCTTTATTTGTGTGATTGGAAGTATTTTTTCTGACTTTGTCAGAGACTGACTCTGCATGAAGGAAATCACAATATTATTTGTCCTAAACGGGGGTCGAACCCCGAACGAATGTTACCAGCCAATCTTTTCACTTAGCCGCTGAGCTATTTTTGTCTACAACATTTTTTTTTAATCAGTAGAAGAGGTGAGCTCGACTCATACGCAGCAACCAGCGGGTCATCAAACCTAGCTACCCACAGTCAGCGCTAGCAACAATTATAATAAATCACCCTCTTGTAAGTCGGTTGCGCCGGAAGTGCGGTTCGACCACTGCTTTCGGGTCGCTGGGCACCCAACTGGTAATTTTTTGTCAACCGCCAATTATGGGCAGTAAGTGCTGTATTGTTGATAGTTTGTCTTTCAGTTACGTCTTCTAACTACGGTTGAGCAATTAACTGTCATAGAGTCAAGACAAAGCGGGAATAACTAGCCAATTAGGGTACCATTTTTTATCGAACTTGTCTCTCGCAGTTAGCTCTGAAGGAGCTCTTACTGCTTAACCAGTCGTTTGGCGAGACCTAATAAAAGGCCTCCAGCCAGGTAGGGTACCATATGGTATGGATCTGTTCGATACTATTGTAATAAGCTGGCTTCAAGACGAAGCAAAAACTCGAAAAAAAAAATTCTGTCCTAACCCCTTAAAAAGAACTAGTTCTAGTAACAGTAAGTAAAAATAAACATATTTTAATGTAGGAAAAAGACAATTAATCCATCTGAAAACAGACCACGATAGGAATATATAACCTTACAACGTCAAACAGCCTGTATAAGCCAGCATAATTTGTATTTAAAAGTCCATTTATCGTCACTACGTTGTACCCTACTAAATAAGTTTGGACACTACACAGAAACGCGAATTTAACTTATAATCCAGCGCAGTACTGTAGCTCACTAGCGACACGATTAGATTACGACACAAGTGCGTTTCAGCTTACGCTAAGTGTCAATAAGTGCAAGAGAACCTGCGCAAGCGCAACCTGCCTTGCGCGCGCGCACCCTGTGAAAAGAAAAAGGCGTAAACACCAATCGTAGCAACACCGTCGCAAGAGTTGGAAGACTAATTTGAGAGGATGTAATCATGTCATGTACTAACTATAACTTACAAAACTGTTGCAACCAAATTGGTTAATACACCGGCCATGACGGAAAACGTGACAAGCAGTGCAAGACACACTGTGCAGGCGCAGCATGTCCAACACGGCGCACACACCTCGCGCATAATAAAAAAAAAGGAAAATGCCAATCGGCATTCAATATTAATTTAATTTGATGTCAGAAGTTAATTAATGTCTCGTTGATTAGAATATGTAATAACTTACAAAACTCAATAACTATTCTTATTAATTAAAAGCCAAATCTATGCAAGCAACTTGTCGAATCTAATCTAGCACTAATAAAAAATACAGTATGCGCAAAAAACACAAGATACAGGTATTATCATAAAAACTGACAACTGAAGACATATGATGCAATTTCAAGAAGCAATGGTTGCGGTCAACCGAACGATCTGTAACTATCTATTCAGTTAGGTTAAAAAATGCAGGCAGAGCCGCTAGGCGCGCCTAGTTCGCGGGTAAAAACTAACCGCGTTGACCTGGCAGGCGATACACTCGGGTGCGCATTCTCAATCGTAAACCCAGAGGCGGGAAGATTGGATATGAACCATTCTAATTTGGAAAGAGATTTCTTTTCTTCTTTTACCTTGAATATTTTACAACCATTCACAACTTTATTGTAACACAAAATATAAACAATATATAAAAAATAAAAAGTAATATAGAAAGCATCATAGAATTTATCCCCAACAATGTCAACCGGTAACGTGCCCAAAAGACTGGTAGCATTACCACGATGAATGCCAATGCTTTGGTCAAAAAATGAATTATCTCTTTTTTTTGTTTTTTTACGATGTAACGATGGGTACAGTCATACAGTGACTCATTTTTGTAGATCCTTGGAAAATGTGACAATACTTTGATACTACTCACCACCATTCTACTTTTGAAAGAGTTTTTTTGTTTTTTTTTATCATAAATTGTTTTGTTTTTTAAGTCGCTTGAAAGGAAGTTTTAGTAATAGCTGAACAGCAAAGACTTATAAATATTGTAAGGGTTAATAAAGGTTAAAAGTTTGATCTTTATTTTCATACAGTAATAATTATCTTTAAATGAAAATTAAAGGTGTAAATGTTATGTGCTGTCATGATCCATCAATCAATTCAAATCAACAATCCAATAAAATAGTTTCTCCACAAAACTAACGCATCCAAACAATTCGTAGCTCCCCGCCGCGTCTAATGAGCGTTCTTGTAATAAAGGCGAAGATGTGTAATTGGTCGGTAGGCACGCGCCCGCCACGCGCTGCGCTCGCGCCGACTCGCCTCACCTATCGCGATCCCACTTTTTATTCCTACACTTTTTATTCCGCCACTGTTTTTACTATACTCCCGGAAGAATACATATGCAGGCAAAAGTTCATGGTGGTACAGTCAAGCACAACACTAGCTGAAGAGTAAAATTTTAAAACATACTACTACTTGGAGAACAATACATAAAACTAAGTGTTAAATATTCTCAGATTTGGACTCTTATACCTTGATGTATATTTCTTTCAATTATTTGAAATTAAGTTTCTTAACTGGTAAAACTATTTATGTTGCTGACTGTACGTTGTTTTTGCCATAACTTGATAAGTGGAATGTGCTTATGGTAGCGGAAGACAATATGATTGATGGTTTATAAAGGTCACATTGAATAATATTGCTGAAAGAAATTCTCGCTCGCGCTGGTAAAACAATCGAGAATCGTGTTGCTATGCTGCTTGTATCCGTATGTAATTATGTACTACTTACAAAATAATAATACTAGTCTGAGACCGTCCCATTGTAAGGAAAGGGCCTCTTCTCATACAGATAACTCTATAACCTATTTATACATTTGTGGATAAATAGTAGCTTATGACTACGTTGGTGTCTAATAGTACTCTTACTTCTTTTCCAATGACAACTATCAGATAATGAATCGATAGTTTCTCCTCTGCTGAATGCAGATATCTGCCTTGATTTGGTCTACTGTTAATACACGACATCGCAAATAGAAAACCTCTTCGATTGAGAACGCCTATGTAGGTAGGTACGTCCTGCGAACTCTGGGCGGTCAACCTCGCTACTATCCATGTTGACTCGCCGACCTCTACATTAGTTTTCATTATTATAACCTCATGTTCATGCTGTTAAAGTAACAATTTTCATAACGCATTAATTAACCTACACCCCTAAAATTTCCTCATTGATACTCTGTTTCAATATTAGATAAGAATTCAAAAACATTGAATGTTACATTCAGCGACAAACTCGAAAGACGTGCTGTCAACACTACATTTCTGCTCAAAGAGCGTGACGACACATTCTTATCACAGACATTTTCACGCCAAGCCTCTACCAAAAGAAGGTATATCAATATGTTCTCTGGAAAAAATGGATTGTTCAATCGGTCTTGTGCATCATTCAGATTTACTGTCTTATTCAGCGTATTGTTTATGCCGCGATGTAATCTCATTGCATGCCGTTCAGCAACGGATCATACCACCACGCTCCAACCACAAGGTAAGCAGTAGTTATCAACGTATAGCTGAGTACCGTTTTATGGAGATAGAAATTATTTATTCAAACATATTCATTGTTTGTATTTATTTGTTCAGTTCATCGGTATAACACCCCTATTTTCTTGTAGCTACAATGGTTAAGAATGTCCTAACTCTGCCGTTAAAAAGTCACCCTGTAAGTCTAGCCAAATTATTAACACTGTCCTAGAATTTAATCTGCATCCTTATAAGTTCATTTTATTTGCATCTTCTTAAGTTTAACCAATTAATTGACTTTATAAAGGAAGATGTCCAAAGCCTTAAAATTAAATGACAGTATCACTTTAAAACAATTTAATCTGTATTAGAATATTGCACAGCAATAAAATCCCACAATGATCTGGTAAATAAATCACAACATATAAATAAATCAGCTCAACAAACAAACGAACAAGGGCACAATAAAACTAATTATTACGTCCAATAAAGGCATTCTTGCCAGTGCAAAGGTTGTTAGTGCATGCAATTGTTAGCCGCGCACGCGTCGCTTCGCCGCTTCCACGGTAACAGTATTATTATATTAGACTTCTTTATTGTTTATAACTGGAATGTTTGTTTGAAAAGTAAGATCTGTTATTATAGATAGCAAATGGTCAAGTTGGAGTCGAAGTGACGTGGTTTATTAAAAGAAAATTGCGCTCCAATATTGATGAGCCTTGTCTGTGGCTATGTTTGATTTTGTCAATCAAAAATCATTATCCAAAATTATCTATTTAAACAATTAGAAACTCTTAATTACAAAATCCATTCCCAACTTCACCACTTACACAAATCACGATGTCCAGAACAATTTATCTAATAAATATTCAACTGAGTTAACATAAGAATTTGTAGTCCGAAGTACAGAAGACTTGGGTCAGTGCGTAGCTTAAGGGGTATCGCAGAATAAACGCATACATATATTATATGCTAATTCTCTCAAACGAGATAATCTTTCTATTACACGCAGCGACTTTCTTGTTTACGGCGTGCAATAGAATGTCATCTGCGATCAGGGGTACCACAAAACATCTCTTGAGTACGCCCTACGGCCATAGTAGTTGCAATTTAACAACAGGTTGACCATCCAGGGTGCGCCAACTAACTTTAGTATCATCACTCAAGGAGGGTCTCAACTTGCTCTCTAATATGTAAGTAATAAAGTAGTATATAAGTAGATATGTAAGCGAGCTTTATTATAAGTACTTATGTGATTATAAAAAGTAGGTAGGTTTGATAGACTTGACAGTTTTTTATTTCATACATGCACAAGTTTGACATCAACGTAGCAGGCTAAAAACATGGTCTGTCTAGTTTCAATTAGTGTCAAAAATGGCATTTATTTCTATGGCAAAAACATGACAAATTGATATTAGGAACTGGAGTCTCTTTTCAAGTTACATTGATTGCTCTACATTTCTAATATCCGTATACTTAAAGGTAATAATCCCTACTATCCCTACTTATATTATAAACGCGAAAGTTTGTGAGTATGGATGGATGTTTGTTACTCTTTCACGTAAAAACTACTAAATGGATTTTGATGAAATTTCATATATGGAGATAGCTGACACACTGAATTAACACATAGGCTACTTTTCCGAATGAAAAATCCCGAAAAAATGTAGCGGGTAACACCGCAGGGCGCAGCTAGTAATAACATAATATTATTATTAACCTTTAATACGGAATTCTTAAAGGTATAATTTTCATAAAATAAACACACTTATAATGTAAATAAATAAACACACATAGTAATGTTAAGTTCATAAAACGCCAGTGCAAAGCCAACAAATCAATTACTTATACATTACCAAACAAAACCATTTTCCAAGTATAACTAGGAAAATAAATATTATTCAATTGATCTTCCAATTGATTTAACATATTGTATAAAAGAGTACAAATGGGTAGGCGTATTCATTGGCCATTCGACCGCTCGCGGTGTGTTGGCATCATAAAGCATATATTCAATTATCATCGGTAAGCCTTCACACTCAGTAATTGGTGAACGCTTCAACACTTACGATATTGTTATGGGGCTTATGATTTATATATTTTTGGGACAAATATTTAAATTACTGAGTTCAATACATACATACATTACTATTACCCTAAGGGGTAGGCCAAGACCACGAGTTTCCCCTTTACTACGATCCTGACATACTTCTTTCGGAAAATCGCTGAAGCATGCTCAAAGAAGTTCGAATAAAATGCCTTAGTAGAGAAAAAAATATCTTAAAAACTTGTAAACGTGCAACTTTGAAGCCAGTTTTATGTAGCGCTTGCGTTAAATTAAGAACCAGGTAAAATATTATAGAGATATAAAATAAACCAAAAAATCTGAAGTTACCATTATTACTGTTCTCTCTGGTACTTGCTTTTAAAAAACATAACTTAATTATACTTGGTAATCATCCTCATACAATCATGGTCACCCTTGTCGGATAGCTCTTGAAATATAATGACCATTGGTCAACAATTGCGCACTCCACCCGGCTTTCATGAAAACGGCATACAGGATAAATCAACATTATACTCGTAGATCTAAACTTAATGTTTATGAAGTCACCACACCTTATTATTTCTCCGCTACAATTAAACTCTAGATCCTAGAATTCATATAAGTCTGTTTCACACATAACAATTTTTATATTTCCTTCGCAGTTTCTGACTCTGTGCGTCCTGCATATCTGGCGAAATTATCACAGCGCTCGCCGTGTTTGACCTTGATGGAGATGCCCGTCCTCAGGCGTCCACAATTTTTATATTTCCTTCGCAGTTTCTGACTCTGTGCGTCCTGCATATCTGGCGAAATTATCACAGCGCTCGCCGTGTTTGACCTTGATGGAGATGCCCGTCCTCAGGCGTCCAGATCTTACCCTATAAGTCTAAAAGAATAATGCTTTGGAAGAATAAAGGAGAGGCCTTTGCCTAGCAGGGGGAACAAAGCATGCGATTAAAAAAACACTGTCTTGGTTCAAAAAAGGACAGAAAAACTTACCTAAAAAATGGAAATAAATTATAGAATCTCTGAAATTTGAAATATTTTACCCAGGCAGAAAGAGCCAGATAGCAGTAACCAGTAAAATGCCAACCTAAGTATACATTACTCGAAAAATCATCTATTTGGAGCTACAAATAGTTCTCAGTTACCTCACACTCACAAAACTTGTTCCTATTTTTTGATCATTCTTAAGTCTTATTGCGGAAAATTATCAGACGAATGCACTTTAACAAGGTTTTGTAACAGATCGTAAGGTCGGTCATAATATTTTCACGCATGCATTTCAAACGAGCTCGCCCCAGGCTTTTCACTTTACCCTCAGAATTTATTGACTGCTCGTTCTAATCATAGGAAATCAATACACGTTACACAACGACATGGTAACTAGCCTATGTCGAGTATCCGGGTCAAATAACTTTGAATTTCAGTCATTTCTTGTTGCTTTGAAAATACAAAAGAAAAACTATAATATTACGGGATGATAGACCGACACGATCGGAGAGCGATCAGCTGCAGGACCAACGACTTAACGTGCTTTGCGAAGCACAGGCAGGTCTCGACATGTGAAAACGGTCACCCATCACAAGACTGACAGCGGTGAGCACGGCTTAACCTTACAAATCGACTGATCAGCGCCGTAGCCACGTTACTCCGACATAAGTAAGGGTTTTAGCATTTACATTTATCGAATAATAATCATTTCAGAAATCTTTTATTCAAAACTAGTAGTTCTGATGTAGCTCGCCTCGCCTACCGGGCTTAGAAGATTCATGCTATCGAGATAACTATGACCAACATAGTCGTAAAATATTGCTTACATTAACTTGTATCCAGGCTATCGCGACAACGTGTGTCCAGGCGCTCGATAGACGCTCTAGCGTTTCTAGAGATGATCGTATTATAGAATCAGTTTCAGTGCTCCAACTACTAAACTTAAAAAGGGAAATATCACCATTCCACCACCTACACTGTTCTCTCACACTGTTGCTCACATAAAATTTTGAGCTTGTCTGGACTTTAAAAGAGCCTAATCCTCAAACAATCCTAACGTAAATATGAATAATTATTTCTTATGTAACCGGTTTTGAATCCTACTGCAGGGCAAAGCTTCCCTATTATTCCTGTATTTACTATATATTATTATTCACAAATTCTTATAAAAGCTTAATTTCCCTTTCTACACCAGAAAATCGCCTTGTCATAGTTTTACCTATATACATATAGTTCTAGTTTCCTTACATTAAATTCTTATAAATCAAAAAATAATTCTTATTCAGTCTCAAACTGAGATTATTCTTGTCTACATAACACAATGCTGATAACTGTACCCAGCTGCCAACCTTTAACTGTCAGTGTCGTAGTTATAATCCTGCTCTTAATACTTATTTGGACGGACAGTCGGAATGAGACCCTAAAACTGTATCTCTCAATACGATTACATATTGTGACAGATATTAAAAAGTCACCTTTTACGACCTTCGCGGTTCCAAGCTGAATAGGGTTGTCAAGTGCACGAAAACCGTAAAAGCTCTGCTTTTATACCTTTACTTTATAAAAATTTGCTGTGTAAAATAAAAAACTTATATTAGTAACAGACAGAGTTGTCCTAACTAAATTTCAGTCCCAGTGGCAACTTTAAACAGACTAGCAAACTAAGTATGCTCTATGCTCAAATACAGGTGCACTCTCTATTTTACACTCATAATGTAATGAAACGGCTAACAGACACGATCACAAGAGATCGCAGGAGCAACGGCAACTAACTCACTAGTGAGGATTGATATTCGCAGATCTCACAAATATTATTAGAAAATTCGACCAGTTTGATAGAAAGGCCAAGACTTTACTGCACCAATTAGGTTGTCTACGAGAATTAAAATAAATTCCCCACAATATCTTCTATTAACATCATCTTACAGATATTTTATACATTAGTAAGGACATGTCTATCAAACCCTGCTTTGTAAGAGAGCCTCAATAAAAGCACAATACAGAAGAATACGAGTATCCTAAGAGCTTAATAAACGTTTTGGTTTAAACAAATGAAAAAAAATCCACCAAAATAATATACCCATTTGTTCTATAGTTGATTTAGAATACAAGAAGTCACTGCTATGCAAGAAGAGTCCCGACCTTTTGGCATCCAAAGATTCTGGGGCAGATCGGAATTAGGTTTGCATTTCTCTTCAATCACAAGCACAACACAGCAACATAATGTTGATACTTGACACCGGTATCTTTGTTTGATAATAGTGTGTTATAGTTACAAAAAGTCAAGTCTTTTCCCAACGGTTCTCACGGGTCGCAAACATCAAACACTACTTCATTGAGATCGGAGAATTCCATTCTTGTTTACGCACAAAAATTTGTCTAAAATATCTGTATATACACAACTCTTTTGGCGATTTTTTTATAAATGCACCTTAGTGTTAATGTTTTTCTGTAGACTCTGTTTCTTAGTGTGCAATAAAGAATATTATCAATCTATCTTCAATTACAACAAGGATATCCATGTTAAGGACATTGTCAATACGATAATTAAGCCCACTGTATAATGTTGAATAAAAAAATACTTTTTTTATCAATCACGTTGTAAAAAGTATCTTTACAGGACTGATACAATCAAGAATTGTTGAATAATTAATATATCGCTAACGAACCGCTTATTAGGGTTTCACGTCTGGGAATAAAGAACATCCTATACCTTGACTGAAGAATAAATTAAATAAAAATTAATAATTCATTGCACACACAGGAAATATTTCTTCAAATTTTTGCCAATACATTTTTAAGTTATCACACATTCTCCACGGCCTTCATCATAATGAAAAAGAACTGAAGAGTAATGGTATTTCCATTCCTCATCCATTTCAAAGGTTTTTTCTAAGGCTGTCCCAAAAATTATGACTCCATTTATTACTTCCAATTATGAATCCAACTCTTCGCCAGGCGTAACCTTGGTATCCAGACAATTTACAACAGCAGAATGTTTTCCTGGCAACCTTGCGTGGTGTAGCCGGGCCGACCGGACGCGGCAGGTGCTACCGAGGGTTCACTCGGGTTCACGCCCTCCCCCCCGCGCGCGCCAACCTCGCTGCACCCCCCGCTCCTCCCGCAGCATCCGTGCAAACCCGTTCCTCTAATAATATAACGTAGAAATGAAAGATTAATGAGAGCAACCAGTGCACGCCTCTTTCACTCGACCTGTAGTGTTGGGGGTGGTAAATATCGATAGTTTTATTGAGTAGTTTGAATAATTAGCTTTTTAGATTTCCATTTTCACGAACTAAAATGAACTAATGGCGAAGAGTGAAACATCACGATACACCTGCAAGTATTATACATGCCTGATAAAGAAGATTTATTTTATGCTTAACTTACCGGCTAAGCTTGTAATGAGTAGGTACACTTTATATGGATAGATTAGGTTAAAACTTTCATATACGCTTTTTCAGCTTTATTAATAATTCAACGAACTACGGCGTCTGTCGCGGGTTCGAGTCCCGCTCGTGTCCATCATTTTTCAAGTTTCCCTTTATCAATTTAAAGTTTAAGCCTAGCATAGCAACATGCATAAAAAATACAAAAGTAAAAAATAAGAAAAAAGCTTGATTAATTATCGTGATAATAGTAGCGACAGTGTTTCAATGCGAAGTTCGAAAATGAACGACTGGCAAACATATTTTATAAAGAAAATAGAATTCACTATTGCTATCTTTACTAATACACTCAACACTCATAAAAACATCGTGACAATTAACCAGCCATATCTTATCGACAACGATCACCACATCACTACATCAACAGGTCCCGATCGCAATGAAGACCGCCCATATAAAATATTAGCCGCGTGCCGAGCCGGTAGCGAGTGTAATATATCGACCGATGACAGTCGCATTGTCGCTGCACCGCACTAGGAATGTGAGCTTTTACTCACCAAGTATCAAGACTGTTAGCGCGTCGTAAATTTTGTTTGGCATCAGTAATCATGTTGGGTCTTTGTATTGTATTCTTTATAGTATTATTCAGTTGATGTGTATGTTAATGAAGGGCTCGCTAGTCGCTACATAGCTTCCACGCGATCAATCAACTATGAAGTTAAGCAACGCTTCGTGAGGTCAGCCCTTGGATGGGTGACCTACAAGTCTCTTCGCCTCGGAGAGATCGTTAAGCCGTTGGTCCTGCGACTATTATTGTACAGGACATGACAGTATGCCAAACCATTTGACGACGGTATGATGGAATGGATAGTGCACCTGTGTTTTCCCATGAAACTTGTGCGCAGATGGCTAGTCTCAGTTAAGATTCATCACCGTAATAAAAAAATGCTAGGAGGACATTATTATTCTAAGTACGGTACTGTATAGGTCACTTTTAAAGACAATAAGGTCACTTTTATCTAAACCGAAGAATCGTTTGTAAAAGACAAGGAAAATTGATGGAGATATACATAGCACATACAATTACATGTCTTTTTAATTTCCATTTCAGGTAACACGTAACTTACAGGAGTCAAAATAATTCCGCAACGGAAAAATTACAGCCAATTTTCATAAAACGACTATAATTTTCCACTTTACAATTCTCCCGTAAAGTAAACAATCTAATAGATGAATAACCAGTAAAAAACCGTCCGCACGCTCTCATTCACTAACAAATACGACCCGCCCATAACAGTACAAGCAGAGATGTAGCGTAACGTGCAATAATTACGCACTTACAACAAAAAGTTTAGATGCACACCATCGAGCAAGTTGCTGACCGACCGGAACTACGTCAGAAGGTAATAACAGGATAACACGCCATACTCCCAAGAGGGCTGGACAGAGTAACTACTAATCAAGGTTAATGACCTAAGGCAGTTAAGTTTAGACGGATTTCTGTACTTCTTCTTCTTATCGTATGGTTGATAAACAACCTGGTGTCAGAGTTTAAACCGCCTGTAGGTCTCTGACAAGGCTTTACACACCGTTAAAAATTCTCTAAAGTTCTTCTCGATGTTTTCCTTTACTGTTTTTAACTTTTTAGCAAATGATAACAAATTTTTAATACGCACATGAATTCGAAAAGACATTGGTGCGTGCTGAATTTTGAACTTGCGATCTTTGACTTGACAGTCCAACAGCCAGTCAGACACTAGGCTATTATTTTAAACTTCTATACAATATGTGAGTATATCTATTTTAAGAAAATAAATTTTCCAATCGCATGCTTTTGTGGATCCTCAAAGGGCAAGTAAACGAGAATACCTTTGTTTAATATAAAACACAGTATAGAATAATATAAATTGACTATGGGCTGCGGGTTAAATATATAAATATGTATTTTACTATTTAATTTCTCATCATCATCAGCCAGAAGACGTCCACTGTTGAATAAAGGCCTCCCCTTTAGAAGTTACTTAGAAGAAGTTGAGAAAAACCTGATATAAAGCTTCCTATACCAACTCAAAAGCAATCTACTGAATAGTAGCATACAGGATTTCAAAATGGAAAGTAACGTACAAACTAAACCGAAATATACCAGTAGTACCTTCTAGCCTACTCTTCCCCTACAAGGTAGCAGCGTAAAGTTATAATAGACTGATAAAGTTAGTGACATAGGAGCGCCGCCGATAGTGTTCGTCGTTTTGGAGCTCTCAGCTCCGTAACCGAGGCGGCCACACAATAAACAAAGTACACAGATAAGGTAAACCCTAGCTGCCTGGTAAGCCACTGTTTACATGGGGACCATGAACAAAATTCCTGTCTAAATAGTGAAGAGCATCAAGCAGTAATATTTCTTGAGGGACTCGTAACAGATCAGGCGATCTGAGAGGTTTCGCTGCGGTTTGACAGTATCAGAACCATAGCAACCAAGGTGATCGTGGTACCCATGATCATTGGCAATAACATAACAGAGGAGAAATTCTGTCTTCAAAAGCCCCAACTCCATTTAAATACATTTTAAATGGTGATATGTATTTTTGTATTTTTTGTATATGATGGCTAATAGGCCTGGCAAGTTTGAACCCGTCTTCTGAAAGTCAGTACAGCAAATACACAAACTCCTCGTGTATACACGTGCCTTAAGTCTATTGTGTGCAATACAAACGATAGCATTTCACCTCGCGTATCAAGATGGCGCGCAGACACCTCAGTGAGGAGATATGGCTAATTGTAACGACTGGTCACGCTTTCTGCTACATATGTCACTCGCGCACGCGCGTTAGGCGTCGCGTCAGACGCTCGGCGCTGATGTATGTTTGTGGATAAAACTTCTTGTATTGAATTTCACCTAGATAAACGTTTATTATAAGAGAATAATGTAGTTCAATGTGCCATAAGAGAGGCCTATGTCCAGCAGTGGACTGAGATACGGATATGATGATGATGAATGTAGTTCATAAACCTTGGAACTGTCAACATATATGTACTATACAATTTTGGCCCTTAAGTTTTCAAACCTACAACAGAAGTTCGTTATATTTTTGTTTAGAAATCTCCCTACCAAATTAACGCAAATCTTATAACATAGCGTATTAAGAACCTAAACTTAACACCTTATATAAAAGTCATAATACATATTTATGTACCTATACATAATATCAATGACATAAATCAAATATTTATGTTGGAACTAGCGTCAGAAATCAGGACCCTTGTTAAGGCGTGTTGAGAAGCATTGCTGTCTGTCGCCCTCTTGACCTTATCGCCTAACGAGAGGTGTTGATATAGCATGCTCTTAGCCAACAGCTGCCCGTAACGAGTATTAGCACTGTTATTACTAAGTCCATATTTATTAGAAATTTACTTTTTATTATGAAAGATAAATCATCGATCGATTAATTGGAAAGAGAGTCAAAATCACACGACCGAAATGATCTAAATTAATGGCAAAAGTCACTGTTTACTAAGACATAAGTGAGCGTATAGAGACGCTTGATGAATGAGATCATCTCTGTCTATCAAAGGACATTACCCAATAACTGGATCAGGTCCTCAGCCTGACTGTCGCTCCATATAGAATGGCAAACAGCTAAATTCGACAGACTAAAAACCAAACCCGATATAGTTAGGAAAAGGTAAACGACAGAACTGAAAACTAACCCCAAAATAGCAGAGAAAAAGCACGATTGGTAATGATACATGGTCGTTAGTAGATATCAAATTAAATACGATGACTATCTGTAATCGACACCAGCCACAACATAATACGTTTACCAATAAACCTAAGTAGATGCAATGAATATTTTTGCTATAATAACTTGACGGTTCATAATAATGAAATTATTATCGCTGGATCTCACTCATCGTATGAGGTGAGGTAAATTAATTTACTTAAGTAAAGATCGTAAAGATATCGCGGAATGAACAGGGCTGTCTACGTTAACACTGGCTGTACGAAATACCCTAAAAAGGAAATATTTTGTTTTTGCAGCAAACTTCTTCGCATAGCCGAAAGAACTTGTTTGAATTTCGAGTAGATGCAATGAACTTTTTCGTATCGGCGTAAGAAATTGCTATATGGTAACAGGTCATGGCGTAGCGTGAAGAGTGGCCGGTCAACAAAGAGGGCAGGAAGATTGACCGCTTAAAGTTCGCCCAATATACTTAGGTCATCTTTATGGAGTTTCGCTACTAGTACCTACTCTTGCGAACTAAAACTGGTTTCAGTAGATTTACATAATAATTATGTATTATTAACTAAATACATTTTGTTTAACTGGTTTTTAATAGGGCTTCTGTTTTTTGGGATTAATGACTGCTAGTTTTAACCTTTTATAGCGATGATGCTAGAATTGGTTTTATACACATTTCTGTTACATTTAATCCAGTTCCCAAAATCTGAGTTTATTATATACCTATTTTTTAAATGGTAAATTAATCGGTTTAATCCCAACTACAACCTTTAAGCAGTATCTCAATGCAGTCTTGATACGACAGTTCACAGTACCATGAGGTCTCGACCTCGTACTGTGAACTGTTAAAACCTGTCACACGCAGAGCAAATAAAAAAAATGAAGATTACAAAATCCTTAGAGATTGAGCTATAAAAACAAACGGAAGAATAAACAACAATTTTATACACCATTACATTTAATAATTTCTAAAAAGACATTAGATATCACTGATGTCATCGCATTATTTAATGTTTATTTACTATAAGACATGAATTCTGCTTAATGTCCAACTTAATAAGAATTTGGCGCCGAAATGAATATGACGTCTTTTTCCCTTTTATTGGAGTTCCAGGATTTAAAACGGTAATCGATAAATATTAACCGTTAGGTTTAAGAGGGCTGATTCGGTTGCGAGCTGACAATGTCGCTTTTTATAGAACTGATAATATCTAAATGAAATTGTTTGAAAATTATTTTCTTCCTTATTGCAATTACATCTTAAACTTGTATAAGCGTGTAATGTTTATACAGAACGCCACAACGAACTAACAACTGATTTAAGGGGGAGACCTTTGTCCAGCAATGCACGTCGTCCGACTGGTGATGATGATAAATGTTTATATACTTAATAACATAAATAGCATTGTTTCGTTATTAGACATAATATTTATACTCAATCAGACATTTGGGGCATTTACTAAGATGTCACGATATTACATTTTAATTGACGAAATTCCAAAAAAGCGTCACTGTCAGCCGGCCACTAGAACCTTAACGGATTTCCAACTTTTATTGCCCAATGATGGATTTTGAAGTCATAATTCCCGGCATAGCGCCATATTAACTTTTAACGGCCATATTTTATATCGGATAGCCTGGCCACCATGGCTAGCCTAAAGAGTTAGAAAGGCAGGCTATTATACTACTGTCTGAATAAACACCGCTAGAATCGTTCTTTTTTGTCCACAGATGAAGATGTTTGCCTAGAGAAGCTATATCACAAGAGAATACAATCTCGAATACAATTTCCCCAATAATCTACTAGCTGTTGAGGATATTGAAAGGTGTTTAGAAGACTAATATACATATAACACTTCTTCTTCTATCTGCACAGACAATAATGCTTTCATTTCTACACTACACGTAAGACTATGATTTTATCAATAAAATGTGGATGAAAAGACTGATAGACGCGAACATATTTATGATCTTCTACAATCTATTTCTTATGATCATTTACTGTGTAAAGCACTAATAGCCGAGTGATATGGTCGTTGGACTGCCAAGTCAAAGTTCGCAAGTTGAAACACTGACACGCATCAACGTATTTTCATATCATGTGCATATTACAAATATGTTATCAGTTGCTAAAACCGGTAAAGGGAAACATCGTAAGTAAACCGGCACACCTGGGAGACTTTTTCGATGGTGTGTAAAACTAAGTCAAAAACTAAAAAAGTGTGTAAGTAAAGTGTGGTAAAAACTATACGATTTTTCCTTATAGATGCGAACTTTGACAACGTTCAAGTATATCATCAACATTGATTCTTCTGCTCGCAAATTCAGAGTTAAACAAAACCCTGATGAAGATGAAATGACCCTACAGCTTTAGGCAACCCTAACCACGAATAATTAGACCATCTCAGAAGGATTGCCGCGCACTGATTAACACCGCACGGACTTGTAGTTACAATTCGTTACCGATGTAATAAACTTTAGTTTTATCATTTTTCAACTTTACGTAATCATCACTTTCACAAGTACATCAAAATCAAGAAAACGGTAGAAGTGAAATTTTGCGTAAGCACAACAGAAAAATTCTGTTTGTTCATGTTTGGTAATTAAAGTACTTAGAACCAGGTATAAAAAATATATAATTAACATTTGCGTGTTTTTTGTGGCAGTGTTCCTTACATAGGCTTTCATGATCTATTATGATAGAGCCTATAAACCCTGAAGTTGTAGGCAGAAGTGTTTTCATTTCTGGTACAAACACCCACATTTTGCCCATCAATAAATAACTAGTCTATTGTCATTAATTGGTTCCACATCACTGGGTTCGTCATCTTCTATGACTCCCTTTCCCGGCAACATAGAAAGGAGACAAAATTTGTATTCTAAGAAATTTAGGGATGCCTCTGCAACTGCCTCTTTTTCCAATCGTGTATAAAATAATGTTTTAGGATCTTATGTTTTGTCTCCATTTAATCTATCTATGTATATAAAAATGTAGCTGTTCGTTAGTCTCGCTAAAACTCGAGAACGGCTGGACCGATTTGACTAATTTTGGTCTTGAAACACTCGTGGAAGTCCAGGGAAGGTTTAAATGGCCGTACGAAGTCTGCCGGGTCAGCTAGTATGAAATAAAAAGAATGACGTTATCACTATTATCATCAACATATCTCTATAGTTACATTATGTTTTCAGAATTTTTCATTAAAATGAAGCTATTTCAAATAAGGTTGAAGTTTGGGAAGAGTACAGGAAACCTAACGCAATCCAGGAATCTATTAAATATAACAAAAGAATATCGAAGCTAGCAACCCAGCTCGCGACCCGCGTAACCAGAGCAAGGTCCATTCGGACGAGGCGAATATCGATCATTATAAATTTGCAGGCGGCGCGGTAACGGCGCAAGCGCACGCGACCTACGACAAAGATTATTTACGTTTTAGCGCAGAAGTGCCAGATTCAAATATTTATTTACATAACAACATTGTAAGTAAGGTAGATTACAAACAATGACCTATTGTTGACCATCAAAAAATAAAAATCAGTTTTTTCAGAGGTCATGGAATTCAAACAATATAAGTATGGTCCTTCATATTATTTTCTATACACAATAGACTCGCCCCTCTGAGACATCGAAAATGAGAGAGCAGAGATAATCAGGAGCAGGACCAACGGCTTAATGTGCCATCCGAAGCACGGCATATGAACGGTCACCCATCACTAGACCGACCGCGGCGACCACGGTTTACCCGGCAGATCGACTGATCTGCGCGGTAGCCACGTAGTTACCAGCCCCTGGCGAAATATGAGTGTCCTAAAACCTCTGCTTACCAAAGAGGCGTACTGCTATGGTATACCTTTATCCATACCACTCAAAAATAGAACAAAAGCACAAGTATCGAATGATTACGAATATAAAATGGAATGCCTCGTTGGTCTAGTGGTTGCTAAGCGCGACTGCTGAGCACGAGGACCTGGGTTCGAATCCCGGGTCGGGCAAAGTGTTACTGGGTTTTTCCATTAGGTAATTCTTAGTAGCAGCACGGAGTCTAGATTTGTGCCCGGTTGATGGCAATAGGCTCGCCCCCTATTACATTGGGACCTAAAAACATAACTGGCGAAATGTGGGTGTACTGTATGTGCACCTCTGCCTACCCCTTCGGGGAAAACAGGCGTGATGTTATGTATGTATGTATAAAATGGAATCTCGTAATCGGGCGTTGTAGTGTCTACGTCAATGTGTCGATAAGAATGTCCGTCACGGAAAGAACATTACACACTCGTACCTTTGTTATCAAGCCTAGTCATATCACGATTGATACTAATAGTGATTTGTTGAGCTTGAACCAACAAGGTGATACAAGGTAAGCAGAGTCGTATAGGGGAATTACGGTGCACTATCTTACTCATCAGATTTGCAGTCAAATAAACAAACTATTATGACGTCCGCCAAACAGGATGAAGGATAGTTTATTACAGTGAAAAAAGGCAGATTGTAGCTAAATAGCCGCACGAATCTATCGATTGGAGGTAAAGCTGCACTGGTCACCGTTGTCCATAAGACCATCCATAACACCAGTTTTGTTAAGGTATACCTTATTAAACAGTACCCATCTGCTAGGTAGTGGAGGTCAGATAGACTGTCGTTTGTTTTATATAGAATACGTGTACTCAGCTGTAGTTAGACTAAAAGTCTACTTTAACATAGTTTTGAAATGGTTGATGATTTATTTAAACACAAATCCACAACATTACAGTCAGTAACCATGGCGTTGCACAGTTCAGATGATCAGGCTTCATCAGGGAGATAAAAATAATTTTGCTGTAGATTATTTAAAGATAACAAAGTCGCCAAAGCGAGTACCGTAGATGCTTGACACAAGCTAGCTCAGGTTGGCCTTTTATTCTTGTTGGTGGCACTTGCAGCTTATATAAAAAGTACTAATAACAGTCACCGTGACATTCTGCTCTCTATTTAATCTGTGGTCCGTTTACGCCGGCGATAGCACTGCGCGCGCGCCATCTATACATCACTGCGCTTGCTCTCTATATTTACTCACGACCGATAGAAATTATCGCCAGACTACAAAGCGAGTGAATACCAATCTTATTCTAACGGTATATAGTTCTATTTCCTATGAGAGTAAGGTGAGGAGTATTTTTTCAAGATGTGGTCGTAGTTGACTACCATTTGCCGTATTTCAGCGCGGAAGGTACATAAATCGAGAGCGCCGATTAACGTTATCTGGCCGGGGGGGAGAAGGGTGGGGGCGGGGAGGGGATGACGGCGATTTATTCATTCATTAACTAAACGACCCCTAACCGATGGATTAATTTAGGCCGACTTGCTATACTGCTTCTGTTTTAAACCGTTTTATGTGAAAGTCGGTAGAGATTTTTAAGGAGAATATTGCGTTAGCTAAAGTTTATGTTGTGTTATATGTAGATAACATTCTTATTAAGTTAAATTATGTAAATAGAACTGCAGACATGTCAATCAACTGAACAATGACCTGCGCAGACTTTGAAGTTATTCTTTTTGCGTACTGAAGTCCTACATGCTCTTCACAATGGTACAAATAACTTAATAAAACATCAAATTATTCGCCAAATTACATTCTGGAATGGGAAAAAACAAAACAAATTATCATTAATAGAGCTAGCGAGATGATTGCACTGATTAGTTCAGCGGCATTGCGCGCGCGACGGTGGCAGCACTGACGCTCAGGTGCACTGAATAGGGATGGCACATTTTATAAGTGTCAGTCTTCACAATGTTTTCTTGATTACAGTAAAATTAATTCCCATGTCAGTGATTAGATTATTAGTCATTTTTTTGATCACGTTCTGATTTTTGACTTGTTATTTGTAGTAAAGTTTTATTTTTCTGTCTAGTAATTTTATTTTATTATACTAGTTATTTGTTTTATTTTAAGCTACGATAATCTGTTTAGTAATACAATCATAGAAATGTTTCTGTTCGCTTACAAAAAATTCAACCCGCTTTGCTTAACAAAATCCAAAATTTAGTGGCATTAGAAAATTCCAGTGTGTTTTAAATTGCACACAGTCACAATCATTCCATATTTCAGCCGCCTTTGTAACATTTTATATGATAAACTAGTGACAGCCCTACGTTTGACACGCGCGGCGTGTTACACTTTAGCGTTAGTTAAAGAGACGACGTCTGCCACAATCTTAGTATTAGAAAATACACAGATACGTAGTATTAGAATGCAGATTACCTAATGGTGCAGCCAAGATACTTGGAAGGTGTTCATGCAACGTGCAGGAAATGTTGCACTTAGGAATCTTTAAAGCATTAGTCTAGTTCTTAGGAAACAAAAGTAGCTGTAATCCAATCGCTTTAGTAATAATTTTGTCTCAATACGTTATGACCTGATAAGTATTAAACATTGAAGCGTTAGCTATTTTTTCTCTACGCATTTATCGACGATTTGGGGATATAAAAGCTCTTTATAAAGAAGTGTCCCCGCCTACCTACTCATTGGGTATATAGGCGTAATTTTAAATCAGTATTTATCACCTATAATGAATCCCAGATATTTACAATCTTTATGCAAATCCATATGGACTCACAGCGTCTATTGAGTGGATCACCATCATCATCAGCTGGAAGACGTCCACTGTTAAACATAGCCTTCCCCTTAGAACGCCACGCTATTTAGTAAATAATTATGCTAAAACAAATTCATCATAGCTCACATAACCAAACATAATCCAAAAAGAAAACCTATCTACAACTACGTAGACCCATATCATAATCAGAGCTTGCAAAAATCACGAGCGGTGCCTTAAACAAACTAATTCAGAGCAGTTTCCAACACAGATTGGGCGATAGCCTATCAGAGATCAGGCCCATTGTTGGCAGAATTTAAGGTGCACACCGCCGTTGCCACTAATTGTGGCGAGCGGTACCTACGCGTGCCCTTTGTCTGTAGTAATTACTTTTATAAATCTACGCGATTTACATGAGGACGATAACATCGGGTAAAGGTTAGTTTTGTTCTCGTCACGGCTGAAGACCTCGCGTGGTTTATGTTGTTTTAGATATCTGTTTTTACAGAAAGACTCGTGCTATTCTTTAGATGACTGCGGTGCTAAGCTTTGTAGTAGATCAGAGACAGAGAAATAAATAAAATGCTTTTGTAAGAGAGGTCAATATTGAAACCTAGATCAGAGTCCGTAATGAACTCACGAGATATCTAAAGCTGATATAAGAGTTGACTAAGGATATCTCTGTGCCCTATAGCAGTAACGAATATGGTGTAAGCACTTCGACAAGAAATGGAACCACTAAATCTTTAATAAATCTAAATAACAGAACTAATACTAAATCCGTTGTTTTTGACACATCTGGCTTCACATACACATAACATCGCGCCTATATTCCTTGAAGTGCTCCCTAAACGACGAACCGATAAAGAAGCAGTCTGGGTTCTTGAATAAATAGATAGTAATTTTTGTCGAAGTACCTACTTCTATCGGAAGAAGCAGCGTTGGCAGGCCTCCCACCAGATGGTCCGACGATATCGTCAGGGTTGCGGGCAACCGGTAGATGCGAATGACAAGTTGTCGTTCATTGTGGCGT
Source organism: Abrostola triplasia (assembly GCA_946251915.1). NCBI lineage: Eukaryota > Metazoa > Arthropoda > Insecta > Lepidoptera > Noctuidae > Abrostola > Abrostola triplasia. The sequence goes on along the minus strand of OX276432.1, from coordinate 3,239,036 downwards.
TCTAAGGGAGAAGCCTGGTGCAACAGTGGACGTCTTCCGGCTGATTATGATTGTGATGATCTCCATCTTTGCCCAACTTAAAACTCACCTTTCATTTTGCTCTGGCACCGCAGCTGGTCGATGATGCTGGTCAGCCGGTTCTCGCGCTGGCTCCCACTCCTCGCCACCTCCTCTCCATCATCCTCGATCTTCACTGACACTTCACTCTTCACTTCACCCACTTCATCACTACACTGCACTTTCGGTGATGGGAGCTTTGATTCAATAGCTTCCATTTTGGGAATAAATTGTTTCTGTTTAACACTTCACTTCTCGTTTCGTTTTTGTTATTTTATTGCGCTGCGGGGTACCTGTAAAAATTAAAACATGTTAGGTGTAAAAGAAAGACGTGGCCTAAAATGGCATTGGACAGGATTTTGTGGAGGAATAATGGAGAGGCCTTTGCCCAGCAATGGGACACCTAACAGGCTAGATAAAAAAAAAAGGTGTAATAGGTTGCATATTTTTTTTTCTAATTAATATTATTATCGATTTTCATTATATATTCTTGTAGGTAGTTATGTTGGCAAGAAAAACTATAACGAAGATCAATTATTATTTCAAATGAATATGAACGTCGCCTACTTATATCGTGGTTGCACTTTACAGGCGTAAAATAACATCGGCACAAATTCCAAAACTCGGGACTACACAAATATCTGTTTGACGGAGATCGAACCTGCTATATCTATTGTAAGTGTGAAATCAAAGGTTCTGCGCTAACTTTAACCAATTATTTTTATTGAAATAAAACTAGGTTTACGGATTTTATCGCGGTTTTTTAATTGATTTTTGGTCCCGACTATTTCCTTGTCCCAATTATTTTTAGCCAAAACCTTCAAAAGATACAATAGTTTTTAACTTACTTTAGGTTTTATCAGGTTAACATCGAAATAAGAGAAGATAACAGCAAATCTGAGGATTAACGGGTAAAAATAGGACGTTATTAAACGACTTTCTATTTAAAGTTTTTACAGATACTAATGCTGTAAATCCAGTTTCAATAAGTTTATATGGCATCCACGTTTACGTACATGTTAATTAAACAGTACAATAGAATAGAATAGAATCATTTATTCGCAAGTTATCGACTTGCTGCTGCTAGGACCCCAGAATTTGTGTAGTTACTTAAAATTGTCACTTCTGTATTCTTGAAAAAATAGACACGGATGAGCCATTGCAAAATACACGTGCAGACAACCTTTGCTTAAATATCCCTCTTCCTCGACAAGTCCCACCATTCGCCTACCAATTTTAACAAAAGCCACAACATAAGAAAATAGCTAGATTTTTTGTCACAAATGACCTCGGATGAGCCATAACAAAATACACGTCCAGACAACCTTTGCTTAAATATCCCTCTTCCTCCACTAGACCCACCATCCGCCTACCTATTTTATAAAAAACATTAGAAAATAGCTAGATTTGCTGTCACAAATGACCCAAAAAATCAAATCGTACGCCGATGATTATATTATAGCGCATCTATTTATAGAACATTGCAAATACAATATGTTATATATCTACTTTATTTTCGATGAAATGTAAATGGTATGTCAATATTCAAGTACGATAATGCATGAAAATAGATGATAAGCTGCCATACTGTCAATTTTACGCACAGAGATCAATCAGATTTTGAAAGGTTGGTTGCAATACAAGAAATTGCTTTTACGATTAAATTCACATCTTATCTAGTAGGTAGATGTCTATGAATAGTAGCGTAAGTATTAGATATCTTATAGCACAGTTAGATGCTTTGTGAAGTATCTTCTGCACACGACTTCGTTTGCATAGACCGATTTTCGTAGTTTTCCAGAACTGCCTATGTTCTTCTGCAGATGTTGAGTTGGCCAGCCAATTTTCATTTATCAATGAACTGATCTGCACAGTCTCCCAATGGACAATCGCGTTTGGCGATTACAAAAGCTACAAGGTGGTGTTATGCTTATTATAGGGACATCGATCAATGAAATCAGAAAGCTGATAGTCTACACACTATTCTCTTTATGCCATGGCTTAAAGTATACCTGTCACTGTCGTTAGCAAAAGATGATGTCAAAGAATAGAGATGACGTTGGATTTAAGAACGGTTTAAGTAATACAGGTATCATCGTCGTTTATGGATAAAAGGAATATCTCTTTTCGACATCTATATTCTTTGATAGGACAAAACACAGTGACAATATAGGTTTATACTGCAACTGGGGTCACAAATCCAAATTCAAAAATGTATTTGCAAAAATATAGTGTACAATGGTGTTCAACAGTTACAGTTACAACCTTGTACTATATAATTAGGTATACTTGAATATGGTGTAGAGGTAATGAGTGCCTTATGGTTTCACATTCCAGTTTAAATGCAACTGCGAAGCGATATTGCTATGAGAAAACCGCCTGGAGTGCTTACACAGAACATTTGTTTATCATCAAGTAGGTACTAAAAATCTTGTATTAGAATATGAGAATCGTGTAAAAAGAAAATGAAAATAGTTTATTATTCAAAGAAGGCTTAATACTGCTAGTGTTTGGATATGGAGTCTCTTTAAAAGCTAATATGGCTTAACTGCTGGTGTATGGAGTGTTATTTTAAGCGAATAAATCCTGTGTTAGGAGACTCTGCTCATGTTAAATAATTAACTTATTTATAATGTTTGTATAGATACAGAGGTAATGACTTTTAAAACTATAAAGGTCGGACGAAAATCGTATGTATAGTGTCGAGTTTTTGAACGTATATTTATAGGAAATAACTCGTTAATTATAAATATGTTTCCATACTTTAAGCTGACAGAAGCCTTGGTTTATCTAATCTAAGTTCAGTAAACTTTTGCCACGTTTCTACATAGGTCACTGGGGTAGGTAGTCCTCTTTAACAATATAATCTCCACTAAGATATTGATAAAATGATCTAAAATGTCAAACAACTAACGACACTATTAGTCGCTGTCGTCATATTTACCTTCATCTGTTATGTATACTTATATTCTTTCTGTCAATACAAGATACACTAACTCACACTACGTTTTATACTCTTATAATAATTCATAAAAAAAAAAATTAACCTCTAATCAATAACAATGGCACGTAAACAAAAGTATTATATATTATATAGTTAATATCTAAAATAAACTGTATCCAATATCTATTAGGTATTATAACTCATCGTAGCTATTCCAGTTAACAATTAATATATCCACAAATGTTTAGTAAACAGACGATTTTATAGTAAATTCATATTAATATTAAAATATTATAGTTATCTGATATGTATTATATCTATACGTACCTATGCAACAAACTTGTATCGTTCACACAGGTTTACACAACTGAAATTCAGCTCCGAACGATAAACTCTAACACGTCAAGAGTTCACCGCATAACCTTTTTACACACACATCAGTAACATACGTCACTATTCAAAAAACAATTGCAACACTTCATCAAAGAAGAATAAATTCAACACACACTCAAAACAAAAAAGGGTCTAATACAACCTAGTCGATTTCCATGAAATATTTCTAAAAAAACACTTCAAATAACAATTGAAAAGTCTACAGGTAGACCGTGACGGTGGTTCGGTTATCGCGTTTGTACTGATAACTAGTGTCAGGTCAAACGAACAAATGGGGCGTCACCAAGGTACGCCTGATAACGTGTGATAACGGGCTCTTAACCTTCCGTCTGTACTCGGTACTTCAATGGAAACGGTGTCAACGTAGCATGGTTATACGCACTTCATGTGGGACTAGAATCATTACTCTAGAACTGTGTGCAGCTACGTGAGTAGCTTCTTATTCTTCTTATCGTATGGTTGATGACTAGCCCCTTTACCATGAACGCTTAAAACAGGACAGTTTACTATGTGAAAGTGAGACACCGCTACATGCAGTGTAATTTGGCCTCTCGCTTCCACAACGTAAGCTGTCTTGCTTTAAGAGTTCATGGTGAGGGCGCTGGTGTGAGACTTAAGACACAATCGAAGCTGCAAACGCTATTCGCTTAATGTTTTATTGGGTTAAAAATCAATGGCAAAATATTGCTGAGTCAATAAACAGAAAAGGTAAGGAGTGGCTATATTTTTACAGGTAAGGTGAATCACGCTATGTATAGTCAAATACCTACTGCCGAATGTCGATCAATTGAATTTGGCGTCTGCCAATTTGTACTGCTGTGTCATGTTTGAACAACAGGCACTCGGTTCTTGTTAATAATATTTTTATGTCTTTCTATAGTAAAAGTTTTGGTTTAAATAGGTCCTTGGCTATGGCTGTGGTTATAATCCTTAAACCCAAAAAAGTCAACCCTTTCTAGGAGCATCCAAAATTATATTTCTACTCCACAATCAGGAACGTTATTCTATGGGACAGATCATAGCTCTCCAAGGTTTAAAATTAAAAGTTTGGCCTCATTATAAGCTATATAATGCTACTGTTTTATGAGGGAACACGATCCTCCCTTTCAGCATATTATATAGATATTAAGACATTTTTCTAACGGAACAAACATGGATCAATTCAAATATCACAAAATGAATACCATAACAGCACATAACATGAATATCGCAAATAATCTGCAGTTACATTACCAACAGCATAAGACGCGACCGGTCATGTAGACAATAGATAAGGATAGCGATATGACACACACACACAGACAGACACACAGACACAGTCGGACAAAGGAAACTCATATCAGTTCTGAGGAAAATCAGTTGATAATATTGTTTGTTCCACTCGAGTTCTGATGCTAGCCCTTCAAGTGCCGGCTTAGTGGTCACGTTAAGAGTTATACTACCAACTATCTATAACATGAATCATCACGCCTGCTTCAATCGATGGAGTTAGAAAAAGCACCAATAGATTTTGCAGGCTTTTCTAAAGACATCTGAAATATAAGATGTACCCTTGGCATTTATCTGACTCCTAAACTACCAGCTGTTAATGAGAATCTATTATGAACCGCAACGTAAATACCTGAAATGTTAGGTAGAGGTGTTTATGCGAAAAGGCAATAAAATAGTGGTTAAAATCGTTCCCGATGCTCGTTAATCTACAGATTTCTGGGAGTTCTTGGAAAGCCTCTTCAGTGGTACCTGAACCTAATAAATGGTTCAGTACTTATGGCTGGTAATGTGAGTGAAGGCTGGATCAGCCAACCACTTTAATCTTAAAAGATTATATAGGGCGGTGATTATTTAGTGAAACCTTCGCAGTTCTGATTTGAAGACTTAATAGTTGATACGCTATCTATTCACTAACCGTATTTCGAAAAATCGGAATAAATGTTTTTTTTTCATTGCTCCCCTAAAAGCCATGATATACCTAAGCTATGTAGACATTTTTGAGATCCATGCGGATAAAAAATCAAATCATAAAGATGAATAATTTTCATCATACGCTCTGAATATTTCTTCCACTTACTGTATTATTAAATTATGCTGCTTAATCTATATTTTAGATGGCTATAGCAACATAGTTTGTATATTTGGAGTTGTCATCCACGTCGTGTGTGTACAGTAGTTGGCAGTTGGCAGGCACCTGGCTGGTGACGTCACGAGCTAATTCCGGCGAGACGAGGTCGTGACCCGACGCCCTGCGCACACGCACACACGCATGCGCGCTACTACCCGAAAAATAAATATGTTACAGACGGGTATCCGTGTGTCTTATCGAATAGTTTTGGTGTTTGTTACGTAATTCGAATTTAAACTGTGAGCGTAGTTTTAATGTATTCTGTTGTTTACTTTCTGAGTTTAGAAACCAGACAGAAAAGCACTGAATAAAAGTCGTTTTCGGATTTTTTTTCAGGACCATTAGGGCGTTTATGCTTAGTTCATCAAATTACTTACAATTCGACCTTTTTTTCGGGATTAAAAAGATCATGTCCTATTACGGTCGGCAGAGTCGTTGTGTAGAGCTATCGCATTTATAGAGATTCCTAGTTTTGGATTATAGAGTTTTGCCGTTTATCTTAAGGGTCATAGTTATATAGCAAAATGATGACAAGGTACTACTGTCATGTACAGTCATTGTTATTACTTGGCAGCAATGCTTTGGCGCCGACTCGAACTCATGTTCAAAGCAACAGGTGGGCCTATCTATCTCCGATTTAAGGGCACAACAATATTATGCATGTATTTTATATGCCCAAGTATACTGAGACCATCTTCTCCTTATCGTATGGTTGATAAACAACCTGGTGTCAAAGTTTAAACTGCCTGTAGGCCTCTGACATGGCTTTACACACCGTTGAAAAGTCTCACTGACACTTTTAAATCAAAATTACTAAGAAGTACAACAGACTAGAAACTTTATGGTACAAATATTTAAGAGTTTGGATGGAAAAATAATGATGTAACTTTTCTAAACGAGAACGAGAAACCATAATTCGTTTAAACAATTTCCCCATTATTTTTCCACCCAAATTCAAAATTATTTTGTATAAAGATATAATAAGCAGACAATAGGTAAGTGTAATAGTGGAGTAGCCCTTAAGATATATACTCTTCGCTGTTGTCAGAAAAGCGTGGCTAAGCAAAGAATCCGGTAGAAGCCCGATAAATGGAAATAAGCTCGCAACCATTCGCCACCTCTGCCTACCTCTTTAGGTATCATAAGAGTAATAGTATGATAAACAATTAACTATAGGAAAACACTTATAATTAACTTTTGGGGTATACTAATTCACTGCTTAGCAAAGGCTTTCCTTTCCTCCCCTCCCTTTTTCCCCTCTTTTAAATCTCTTCTTTGAAAATAGAATAAACTATTATAATATGAATATTAGTTATTGATTCTAATCGGCTCATAACCAAACCGTTGGCATGCTTCCACGACTGGCGGTGTTATGCGACTCTTCCAGGAATAGACGAGCTAAGGTTGTGACCTGCCCACCCTCGATACAGTTGCCCTAGCGTGACGTCACTATTACGTCAACACTACCACAAAAGAAATATTGTTGACTTGTTTACCGACTAGCAAAACACTAAAACATTCAAACTGATGATTTGAATGTAGTTTATTTCCATATTTTTATTTTATTTAAGGAATCACTTATGGGCGGATGATGTAATGAAATGATGATGCACGAGGTCTTGGGTTCGAATCCCGGGTCGGGCAAAGTGTTACTGGGTTTTTCCATTGGGTAATTCTTAGTAGCAGCACGGAGTCTGGATTTGTGCCCGGTTGACGGCAATAGGCTCGCCCCCTATAACATTAGGACCTAAAAACATAACTAGCGAAATGTGGGTGTGCTATATGTGCACCTCTGCCTACCCCTTCGGGGAATACAGGCGTGATGTTTATGTGTCACTGTATAGTGTATACTCTATACTACCCTGGCGAACTCGATAGAGACCAGCCCCCATTGACAACTGGGAAAACGCTTGACGAATACAAAGAGAATAGAATAGAGTATATACAGTGTCACATTCAACCCTGGCATATCAATTTCGTGACATCCTCCCAAGATTTCTAAGAATCACGAAATCACGATTTTATCCTATTCTTCAGACTTGTTAGTCGATTTAAAAAACATTTTCATTGTGGTCAAAAATTTAGAATGTTTTTGCTAAGGTCGTCGACTAAGAGGAACCTTGCCCAAATCAAACGAATTAAATACATTCCTTTGCACCTTGTGAGAAACAAATGTAACTGTTTTATGTAAGTATTATAGAACGTGCAAAAGAACACCCTACAGCTTTAATTTAACAAAAAAATGGCGTAACGGACAAGTTAGCTTCTTCTTCTTCTTATCGTATGGTTTGTGAACAACCTGGTGTCATAGTTTAAAATGCCAGAAGGTTTCTGACATGGCTTTACACACCATTGAAAAATCTCTCAGGTGTGCCGGTTTCCTCACTATGTTTCTCTTCACCGATTTTGGCTACTGATATCTAATTTATAATACGCACATGAATTCGAAAAGACATTGGTGCATGCCGTTGTTTGAATTTGTGATCTTTGACTTGGCAGTCCAACAGTCATACCACCCGGCCATCAGTGGTAGGTGATGCTGTACGAAAATGTATCTATCAACCAGTAGGCGCTAATGAAAGACCACAGTCCAATATATTTATACCGTACTAATTACAGTAGCCAACTACCACATAACGCCAGTTTAGTAAAAAAAACTACGTGCGCACATTACCCAACTGACGTGACGTAAATGTGTACCCGTAATCTGAATTTTACCAAAAAAAATAACTTTTTCTCTGAATTATGTCATTTTTGGCGAACCGATCGGCGTTGTGGCATTCTACACTAATACTGTACTGCCAGTTACTTAAGTGAAAATGAAAATAAAACATACACACAATACGTATGTCATAATCAACGAGGCAAATCCAAAAAGTCACTTGTAACGTAACAAAGAACAATGCGGAAATTAAAAAGAAATACACAATAGAAACACCTGGCTGAAATAACCTTTTTTGTAATGTGTAGTGTTAGCTATTTAGTACCAGTATACAGTGAGATCTTCGCAAACGTCGACAAGGAACATGAAAACTGTCGACATTAAATTGGTAGGTTTTTTTTTTCATATTTTGTCACACAGTTACCGCGACTTAACCTTTTTTCCTGGAGTAATTCACGTCTGTCCTGGGCAGACAAAGGAGCGAAGGATGCTTACCAGCTAAAACCCCAGGGTGTTCTATTAACTACTTATGGCTAGGTGACTCGGGAGAGGGGACTCTTTGTACGCTGCACCGGATCCCCCGAGCCTGACTTAAACTGCTTCTAAGCCTTAGTTTTGACCCTCGCTTTGCCAGACTCATCCAGGTACCACAGTATATAAGTAATATAGCAGTTTTATTTTATGAATCTTAGTTATCTACAGTATTTTTTTTTTAATTTATCTTCTCTACCAAAAGTTAACGTAATAGTTTATTAAACTAAACAACTAATCAACCACAAAGGTCTTTACTATCAGGAGTCTGTTTAAGTTTAATATAAATGTACATAAACTTGTTGTTACATTTGTTGTTATGTCTCTTTTTAGTCATTAGAGCACTTCTGGCTAACATAGGAACAAGGATCGACGGACAGAAAAAAAAACAGTCAAATAGATACAAAGACATATTTGTAAAACACTATATTATCTAAAAATAGGTTGGACCTTTATAAATATTGAAGAGTATCAATCACACCTCTTACTATCTTTGTAACATATATTCACAGGTCCTTCTGGTGCAAATCATCTATCAGCTCCGAAATGTTGGCTCCAGTTACTACTCAGATCCGCGGTCCGCGCCAGACCAAGACTATCAAACTCAAGAAATGAACGATTCTGAGGAGCCGACGCATAGCCACCACCATCACCACTACCGGCGATCTGGTCACCGCCACAAGAAGAACCACGTGCATGACCATGACCACGACCACGACCACGACCACGACCACAGCCACAGCCCATCGTCCAAGCTTCGTTACGGAGACAGCGAGGAATACGAAGACTGCGACTGTTCCTGCAACAAATGTGATCCGCCGTCTGACTGCTGCAAAGGCGCGTGCAAGAGCTGCGCCGACCAGTACTCGCAGGGCCGAGGAGGCGCAGGACAATCGAGCCTCGTGTTTGTACCGTACCCGTATCCCTTGATCGTCCCCAACCCCGGCTCGGGCTCAAAGACCACTGTCGGAACGGGCACGTCCACGCAGCGCATACAATCCGACGCAACATCACCGACTTCCCCACCAACCACGGTAACAGTTTCTACTACGAGTACAGAACCACCCACCCTGTTTCCACCAGAAAGCAAGCTCTATCTCAAATCCCAAAACGATAATAATATGCTGGAGTCAGTGCTCAAGAGCGTCGTCGATGACTATTCCAACATAATAGTTAAGACGCCGGAGAAGCAAAAGAATGGCAACAATAAGTACATGTTGACGTCACTGCGCAGGACAAAACCGACTTGGATGCCCAAGTTTGGTATAGTGCCTATCTCCGATAACATTGCGGAGAAACTGATGTCACAACTAAGAGGAGTCAAAGGGTTGAGTCGAAGACAAAAGAGATTCGTTAACTTCAATTTTAGTGAAGACTTCTGAATTTTTGGACTTTTGTATTTTCCTATTTTTTATACCCAATGTCACTGTAAACATGTTGTGTGTAAACGAAATAAATAAGGTTATGGATATATAAATTGAGCCCTATTTTTATACCACTCAACAAATCTTGGAATACAATAAAAAATGTTATAGTCTTAACAAACGACAAATACAATAAAAAATCGGTTGCAGTTTTTATAACTTTTGCCGTGATAAAAATAATATAAATACAAAATGTTAATGTCAGAACTGTTTTGAATATAAAACATATATTTATACATAAGAAATAATTAACAGTTCTAATGGATAAATGTAATTTATGTAACCTTTAATTTTAATTTGTTTAAAAACAATTTCAAGTTTTACATCTATTAAAAACAAAAATTCGCCATGGATGTAGTAAGTATTTCCATCTTACAATAATGGCCACAAAAGTAGGTAACATTTTCATGAAAAGTAATATTTTCAGGTATACAGTACCCTGCTAATATGTCTTTTACTGGAAGCTAGTGTTTCTATGAGAAACCTTCGTTTCCCTCACTTGCACAGCCTTGCAATGCAACACGATAATTACCAACATTACGACAGCTACAGCAGTGAGGACATGGTGTTGCGCTCGCGCCGAAAAAAACACCGGAAAGGAAGCTCCGACGCCTCCAACTCAGAACATTACAAGTGGCAGTGTAAATGTTCCTGTGTCAAGTGCAAAAAGCCTAAATCGTGCTGCGTAGATTTCTGTGTACAGCAGTGTTCAGTACAATCTAACATCTTAGTGGTGCCGTACCCGGTACCCTTTATGGTTCCCATAAATGGTACGGGTGTCGCGCCGGCTGAAGCACCCAATCCAATGGCAGCGGCAGCTAACTTAGCTCAATCAGTATCCGTAGCTCAGACAGAATCCGTAGCTCAAACAGTATCCGTTCTGCGAACGTTGTCCACAACTCAGACACCATTAAGTAGGAAAACACTCGAGGATACACCACGTATAGTGACTTCTCCAATATACTATGTGACCCAAGGTTATAAACGCTTCAGGATTTTACCAGAAATACCTAAGAAATCTAGAAGGACTTTCGCGAGCAATCTGCGCCCAGCTGGGCTATCTGGCTTGCCGAAGTACGGAATAGTACCAATACCTGAGAAATTGGCCGTGAATCTCATGCATCAAATAAGGAATGATCAAAGGAAAAATAATTTCAGACAAACGTTTAATGTACACAAGAATCTTTTGGATTACGCGGATTGATACGAGTTTAGGGTATAGCTAGATTTTGTACATTTAACATTGATGTGCGCTCCATAGAGTAGCTCTTCATTATTACAGTAAACTCACTTGTTTCAGTATATTTCTTAAGTTAGACAGTAGTAGAAAATATGACAGAAATAATTTTAAGCAAGAAACAAATTGTTTTATTTATTGGTATGGTAGAAACTAATTTAGTTATTTTATTATATCTAAAAAGGTACTTGTATATGAAAAACGTAAATAAATAGAAATACATCATTTTCTATGTTTTTAATTACCTACAATTTCAAATTGATAGTTGTAAACTGTGGTTATGAAGATACAACCGTTACAATTTTGATAACTTGTATAAAATACTCGTCGATTTCCAGTAACATATTTCTAAATACTAACATGGACTTACTTACTTTTAATACATACTACAAAGTCTTACTTGAAACCACTTCAAAACTCTTCAGCATCCCACCAACATTCACAAAATACGCACACATTTCAAATATTGAATCACCTAAATTAAATGTTCACTGAAAACTGAAAACTTCAACACTTCACTGCAATCCGTATAAATATTCACTGAACTTGTGTAGATTAGTGATATATTGAATTATTAATTCATTTTACTATTGTTTAGACAATAGGGCACGACACGTTCAGCGTGGCTTGACCTTTCAGAAGTCAGCAAGACTGCGCGAGAGTCGCGCGGGGTCACAAACGATTTATTTTTAGAGTTTAAAGTTCAAAATACGACTGTTTGAAGACGCGATGACCGTTCGCGAGAGCTTCCGTACATGATCGCGTTACTTATTGAAAATAGATTAAATTTATGAACGTAGCAAAGAGATTCTCTGAAGATTTTAATTACAGATCCTTATGAGTTTAATAATTGTTCGGTAAGTTAATGTGAAACACAATATTTACAAGAGTTTCAACGTATTTTTGTAGACACATAGGTGGGTAAACAAAGAACAAGACAGTTTCGTATTTATTAAGAAAAGTATACTCGATAAACATTTACTAACAATTTAAGAGCATATAAAAATAATGGCGTTCTTCAATTTTGACCAAACTGCTAAAATCCCGCCAATAATATTTACGTCACGCTTAAGGGAATTAGCGGACAGAGCATGCGCGAACGCAAAGCCGGTAACTGCGACAGGTCAACGGTGGGCTATTTTCGCAACGCCCATCCGGGGCGCCATCGTATTTAAAAGCAATTTTAGTTGATCAAAATCAAACGAAATGGGTCACAATCATAAAACACCCAGAATAAAGTGAAATAGTGGTGTAGGAGGACTTTGAAGAGCGGTTTTCCGTCTTCATAAGTCGTGATGCATTAAAACTGGTCAACAAAACAATTGCTCGACTTCTGGAGTAGTTTTCACTACAAGCATAAAGGATAAACAATTACGCCTATAATCCCCAAAAGAATATGCAGAGGTGTTTTTCAATTGAAATCAATTTCATTGATGCCCTTAGTGACTTCTTTTTTAATTAAGACTTTTATCAGCCTCCATCTCTCTAGCTAAACATAGAAAATATAAAGATAGAAAATCATATAGCCTGGTGATCCGATAGGTAAATCTAATTTCCACTCTGTATCTATATAAAAAATGTTAGGAACATTTGGTTAGTCAACATGAATAGCGAATCTTTAAATCCGAGTTTCTGATCCTTAGCTCCGATTTTATTTGTTGCGCTGGTAGTACGTCGTAGTGCCAGTCAAAGTATTATTACGTGTGATAACAAATATTTAGATACCCTTTTTGGAAGGTATACTTATATTTTCATATTATATTAATAAAAAGGTTTAAAGTACCTAACTGTAGATTAAATAGTTCGTCGTAAGTAAGTAAGTAGTTCGTAGGTAAGCTATGGTATGATTATGTCGCAAATAACACACGTTCGTTCTGGAATTAAAAGTATGATTACTAATCAACAGGGAACAAATTAGTTATATCGCTGGAAGGTGTGACAAACGAAGAACTATTCGAAAACATTTTTTGTCAATTTGCTTGTCCAAAAGTATGGCTCGCCTGTTTCAGTAAGTACCTACCAAGTTATTTCTAAACCATATAGTGTTGGAAACGTTCCTTTTATTAAATAACAATGAAAATAGCACAAGAGCCTATTCAAAAACTGTATTTATTATCATTAAACGACAACTATAATTTATAGTTTATAATTTTACTCAGATCAGAACGATTTCCTTGCTGACGTGGTTCATAAACTTGGGGAATGAACGCTATTATTAACACTGCGCCTGTGAATAGTTAATAGCAATAACTTGTTTAAGGTATTCATTGCTCGCGATTGTGATAAGGATTGGAAGCTGTCATATTGTATGCTCTTGGATGAATGATTTATAGCAAATTATAAGTTAAAGGGATTTCTTTACACCTGGTTTATTAAGATCTGACAATATGGAGTGTATGCTCTTGTTATTGCTTCACCTTTTAACTGCCGGGTTTAGATAGGTATTTAGTCGTTGATTTATGTCGTTCAGTTACTTTTAGCCAAAGTTACTAACTTTGAAACTAGCGTTGCATGATTATAATAAAATTAAATTACAATAAGGCAATTAACGCGAACTCTAATAATTTTGGCTTGACGTTTCGTAAAACAATGATTGCGATTATATTAATTTTATTTAAAAATTAACAAAATACAAAGCCTTTCCGATTCTGGTTCACATTACGCGGTTTTGAGCGATTTTTCGAATTGGCATTAACTTTTTTTTTTTTTTAAAAAAACGTCGCCCACACTAGGAATTTCTCCTGTGTCGTGGGTGCGTTTCACAAACATGAAATATCACATACACTAACACCCAGACTCGGGACAAACATCTGTTCGCACAAAATTTTGCCCCGTGCGGGAATCGAACCCGCGACCCTTAGCGCAGCAGTCCAATCGCTTAGCCACTGCGCTAATCAGGTCGTCGAACTAAGCCTAATGTGTAGCGTAAAGATTCCATTCAACAGATTAATTAAGGGTAAAGCTAACTCTAGGTGTACTCAAGAAGGCTCTCGTTTCGTTTCTGCACCATACTCCCTCTGACTTATAAACGATGTTAAATTCTGTGTTTTAAGTCTATTGACATCTCCTTTAACATGCAAACCACAATGACAGGTCTAAATTATTGATAGTTTAACATTGTAATTTTTGGTAATTAAGGGTGTAAGGTGTTTGTTGCTAACTTTATGAGAGTACAAATCAAAAAGCTTTCAGGTAGTTTGATTAAAAACGCGGTATTTTAATATGGTTATAACAAATACCCCATACAACTACTCCTAAGAGTAGCATCAATTTCATAAGCAGTTAGCTTTTTCATATCAGGATCTATACGGGTCTCTGCGGGTCTATGATGAAATAAAAAGAGATTTACTTAAAACATATATTTATTTACCTATTCATAAGAAGTACACAGCCGTTTTTAATATGTATGAATTTTTCATATTAATATAATCACTTAAAATATGGCAACTAATTAAATAAATAACTACCAACAATATTTGTAACAATTACTAATTAATAATTACCATTCACATTATTGAAACGTTAAAAATATAATTACCTACAAAACATGCTAGGAATGCACCGTAAGTAGATATAATTTTCAATACTAGATTATTAATTGTATTTTAATTTAAATTAATTATCTTTTTCAAAGCCCTACAATAGCTTTAAAATATATCCAAAAAATACATATACAAATCTCCTTTTGAACTTCACGGTCGAATTGTACATAGCCGACAGATAAAACATGCTGAACACGCCACCGTCGGCTAGAGCCGACAAAGACGTCATTTAACTTGATAGCGACGTTGAAGGGGCGCCGATGTGTTCACAATCGAGTTCAAAGGGGAAAAAATGCAACAGTATTGTTTTTTTACAAATCTCAACGGTACACCCCTAGCTAGAAAAATAGACTATTAAAAATAAAAATACCACTCTATTGACTTCGACTGCTCACAAAATCAATAAAAAAAAAAATTTTCCTTTGTCTTGCATAGTTATGGAATAAGATATACACTTTTGTTATACTTAAGACTTCTATAAAACTGATTATTAAGGGGGAATTTAATTTACCTAACAGCACTACTCAAGTCAACAGAGCATTGAAAACGTTAAATACACAATTACACTAAAATTAAAAACTATTTCACGTCATAAATTCTTACTATATACTTCGGAACTAAGTCCCGTTTATACTCAACAGTATACATTCATATCGTACTCTAAGTACCATCACAAAGGACTACATGCATTACAACAATATTACATATAAATGCACAATCAAAATACGCCTTATATCCTAATATGTGCAATGTATAATAAAGCACAAATTGGCAATCATTATATCACAATCACAATTCCATAGGCAATCTTCGGGAACCCGATCGTTTCCGAATTACTGCCGCGGACCAGCTACCAATAGAATTCATTTATTTGATTTATTCATTCTATGAATATTCGACTAGTATTAAAAAGAATTTCCCAATACAATTTCGACTTTGACACGGTCAAAGTAAGGCTTATTACTGCTTACCATATCTAGTAGCATTAGTCTTGTCAAAAGTTTTTTATAAGAATGGCAATTTGATCTCTATGTCAACGTTTTAGATAACGTTTTTCAGCGTACGAATTTATTCTAAAGTCTTGTCGATTCACTTGGTCTGCAGGGTTAGAGAGGTTATAAGTTCCTGGAAGTCGGTGACGTACCACGCTGCTCGCTTTCTGACTTCTTCACGGATGACATTACCTCCGAAACCTACAGAATAAAAAAGGTTTATTTAGAATAAAGTCTACAAGCTTTTTTTATAATTAACCTAAGCGAGGGTCAAGATAACTTATTCAGGTACATATTATATTTCCCTTTAATATTTTTGGGGTTATGTGTCTTTAAAAAAGACCCGGTACCTCCCTAAATTACCCTGCCCCTCCATTAACAAAAAAGGTTACTTCTATGTAATCAATCTTCAGTATGCCATTGAACAAGGGACGCTCAAAGCAGAGAAGAATGGAAGAGGAAAAGGGAGCCCTATACACAG
Organism: Abrostola triplasia; assembly: GCA_946251915.1. Classification (NCBI taxonomy): domain Eukaryota; kingdom Metazoa; phylum Arthropoda; class Insecta; order Lepidoptera; family Noctuidae; genus Abrostola; species Abrostola triplasia. The sequence continues at coordinate 3,222,654 of OX276432.1, read as the reverse complement.
CAGTGGGTGACATCGGGCTGAAATGATGATGATGCCATTGAGCATTAAACATTGCTACATACCAATGAATCCGTCAGCGGGCGGGCTGGCTTCAGCGTCTGTGGCCCCATCGCCAATGATGACCAGTCTCTGGTAGCCATGCTGCTCCTTCAGCCGTCTGACCACCAAACCCTTGCCTCCCGACCTGGATGTGGGCTCGTTCTCATCGAAGCCAGCATATTCACCTGGAAAGAAATTAAATTCATAAGACCATGTCGAACAAAACCATGAGTCGATTCAGTTTTCGGATAATATTTAGTTATAGTAATCGACAATCCTTATGATGCCAAGACGATTCTCAGTGTTGAAAAATTAAAAAAATATATATCTAAAAAAATATATATCTATAAAATATATAATAGATGTAGCACAGATTTATTGCAGTTTCAATAAGTTTTTTATTATTAAAACGTTGTTATGTTAACACGTTTAAGTTATCAATTAATTATGATCATAATTAACAATGAATATAACAATAACATAAAATAAATGTAACAACAAAAACACGCGATAATTTTGAATTGATCACACAGATACATAATGAGGACTATTTACAATACAAAAACATAATGTCATCAGACAGTGCCCCAGTTGCTATAAACACGCAACGTAATACTGCGTGCGCGCCCGTAACGCACGCATGATGCGCGTGCGCAAGATACCACAAGTTTTCACAGAAGGCCCGCTTTTACATAATAATAATAACCATTAATTTCAGGCATCAAGGCTCATATCTATAACGATAAACACTATTTCTAATCACGAAGTATAATATGTTTAAAAAATATATACTGCGTAATATATTGCTAAAATGAACCTTCTGATATTTAGGTATAGCGAATTTGTGCGATAGGCAAATGTCGCATGACTCAATGACTCATTTATATGAGGTATGGCAATTTTTTATATATTGCGTCTTTGTGAAACTAAATATTTTGACTACAGATTACATCAATGATAAACAAAGTTGGTAATGGAAACTTACGTGATTATAATATTAAGTACCTATGTGTTGTTACTGACCCGAGTAAACAACTGAATAAAGTAATTATTTAAAATGTTTATCTGATTGTCGAAGAAACAGAAAGATACAGACACGTTTTAATAATAATAATACTTTATTTGCATAGAATGTAGGTAAAACTAGACATGGAGAACAGTTATTGTAGCCACTTGATTAACAGCCCCCTAACCATGAACTCTTAAACCATACAGTTTAACCCTCTCCCAATGTAATAACCCACCGATGACATAGCTATTGTTTTACTATTGTGTCTGCTTCACGCAGTCAAAGTGTTAAGATATATTTATTATTTTTATATTTGATACTCAATGATATTGTCGGCTTCAGACCAAATGTCGCACGTTCACAAATAAATTGTTATGCTTTATGTGAAGGGTTGGTTAGCCGCAGTCGGGTAAAAAGCCGTAATTGATATAGCCAAATATTAAATGTTAAAACGCGGTGCACAACTGAAATTGTTTCGCTGAAAAACATATGGCATGTAAAAGTTGTCCTAATAATAATTATGCAGTGACGTCAATGTAACTAATAGAACTACCCCAATAACATTGAACCCAAACAAAGGCCATTACTCTTAAAAGATACCAAAGAAAGAAATCGCTCAACAAACAAGCCAAGTGTTCGTCAGGACTATGCGCCGACAAACCTTATCGTCACTGCAATAGAAACTAACAAGCAAAAATAAACTTTAACATCATACAACTAAAGCTGAGTACTTAGGTGATATTAAAAATTGCACTAACATCGTTATCTGTTGACTCCTGGCTTCGGAACGAGGCCGGGAAGAATTATTACGTCAGTTAATGTATAATAATATTTTTGTTTCGAGAAGGCTTAGGGTATCTCCGCAAAAAACATCAACAAAATTATCTATGATATTCTAAGAAAACATTGATATAAAAGCCATTAGTAAACAAAAAAAAAATTATTTAGTCATGCGTTAATAGACGTAAAATCCTTATTTAGCCAAAAGAATGGATTTGTTAATTTGAGGTGGTTATTAGCAATCCCTTTGGATAATTTCTATAGTACAGAATAGGTCAATCATTATCATTCGTTTACATAACTCAAACAAATTATATTCTAAGAAAATCATAGATAAACGCGGCCTTACTGTTGGTACTAATCACCGGTACAATAAAAAAGTAACAAAGATATCATGATAATGTACCCCCTAGGTGTCGAAAGATTAATATAGATAAGCCTTTGTTTTTCGCTAAAATCATGACTATATTGTTCTGATAATGTTCCTCTTTAAATCCACATTATCTGATAACCGTTGTTGCCCAGGAAATACCACTGAAGTCACTAAATCACTAGGTAATAAAATCCTCGTTAGATATATATAAGTGTGATCTAAATGTGATCATCTGAACCTTCGTATCTGAGTAATCCGTTTATCAATGTATCAACTATACAGGTAAGTCATTTTACTATCAATGAATCTTGAATATCTATGTTATTTCAGGTGTACAACGTAGATATTACTAGGACTAATATCCTTATAGAAGGACCTGTCTCCTAAGATATTAATTTAAAAAATATAGAAGAATATGAGACTATATCAGTGTCTTCTATTCGCGTGGCAATCCATGGCCTGTCACATCCAAACAGATCGTACTGTGGCACATGGCTAGTCAACAAAGTAGTGACAAGGACCGCCCGGGGTGGACGTACTTAAGTATCATCACTCATGGGGCTCTCTACTTGTACCCTAAGTAGAAACGTACATGTCGTCCCACGTAGTATACACTACACTCAACATAATTATTATACTAGCCTTCCTGCATGGTGGGCGCTCCGTACTGGAAGCAAATATTGTTAATACTTCGTTACATATTATTTAAGTAAACCCCAAGGATTACATAAAGCGTTCTTATTATCCGATCTCCTACGTAAGTTTTAAGTGGTGGTCTTCGATTATGCAATGTCATTTAATTTACAGTGGGCCAAAGAAATATTACCTAATTGCTAAATTGCAAAGGCTTTTGTTCAGCTGTGGACTTCTTCCGGCTGATGATGAACCATTGGTTAATGGTAGAGGGAAAAATAGCCTCTTAATATACGGGTTAGGAACTGGCAATAGTCTGGCGAAGTAGCAATAACCTTCAAACCACAATATAGAAAATTATACCACGTCGTATATGTTCATGATTATATTTTGTCCGCCTAACACGTTAATCGAAAGTTCCAGATGTTAGTTAACGATATCATCGCGTTCTCACTTTAAATAATGTAGCCCATCTAAATTGTGAGCAATAAATGCCAATAAATAACAAATAGACAGTTTATTGTTACAAATCATTGAACAGATGGTCAATTGAATGATCGCGTCGGTAAGACTCAGTTGTCGATTGGTCCATCTCAAAAGATGAATGTTCTCGATAAGGTCAATAATTTATAAGTTATATTTAACAACAGAATAACAATATATGTGTAGACGATTGTTTGAATTGCTGCTAGTTGTAAAACTTTGTGATTGAAGTTTTTGAGAAGATTATACGTTTAGGATATGAGCAGTATGGGCTTATACGGGTGTTATGACTTTAGAGGATTCCAAAATGAAGTAACGCGCAAATATCTCAAAAAATTATCTTTAAAACTCAGTTTACCAAAATAAATAAAAGTAAAAGCCGTCCAAGTGTTTGTTTTCAATCAATTGTTTCAAGAACGAATGCATAAGTGGAATGCTGATATGATAGCAGCTGAGTTGTGACCCAGTTTCCTTCAGGGCCGCGCTTACTATGTCCAAGTGGTATCATTGCATCTGTTGCGTCCCAATTACAATAATATTGACTTGAACTTTAAAAAGAAACAGGCCAGACGTCAGCAATACAGATCCAAGCGAAAATGGCGAGATAAACTTTTAGGACTGATCTTAAACCTCCATTGAAGAAGAGAAATAGAATGAGAGTAAAGTATTTACTCTGCAGTAGGCTATATTTTGCACCTACTATACGAGGTAAATGGCAAATTGTTCTTCTTTGTGGCGTTCTAAGGAGAAGGCCTATATTCAACAGTGGACGTCATCCGGCTGATGATCATACTAGGTGTTTTCCCGTATCATGGGAGACTTTAGTCAAAGCACAAGCTTAGACTAAAAATGATCCGCAAATCATCCAAATCCAGACGAGACTAATCTTCCTTTATGAAAATCAAAACAGCCTTTGAACCGCAAGGACTGCATCTCACACACAACTAAGCCATACAAAATAATTGTTCCATAAAGGTTGCACTGATATGAGTCTTAATAGATTATATTAGCTGGCAACAAGACACATGACTATATAAAATGTGTAACACGGTTATAAAGCGTGAATGTCAGTGTTACTCAACGATTTTTCACAAATTGATAACAGATTGAGTCATCGACATTGGCAAGTCAATAATGTTACCTTTTGAACTAACTAATATCTATATTGTTATCAGGGTGGCATGATCAAACCTTAATAAAATAAAGATTTAAAAAAATATAGGTAAGTACTTAATACTTGCCAAGGTTTGGGTGCAAATTGAGAAGGTAGAGAGCCTTCCTAAGCGAAGGTATCTAATTGTAATTCTGGTGTACCCATGGCTGTTACAAATTTTCTATCTTGCTCAACGGTTACGTCTTATCTAGACCATGGAATACGCAATTGCTGCGAAATAATAGAGTTCAGGGAGAGAATTAAAGAATAATACTACTGTCTACTAGCTCGCCAGTTTTTCCAACTGTGTTAGAGAAGTCCTATAATATATTCCCAGTTCCATGTATTCGCAGACCCAGAGGGCTTGGGATCCATTATCCAAATAATAACCACACCAATTCCCGAATAGTAACAGTCTATAATTACATTCTTATTCAATACATGCTCTATCTACGGCCAATCCAATCTCAATTACTTCACAGTTCAATTCCACACGATGAGAGTGCGACCTTTAGCTGTGATAATAACGATATTGTCTACGAAACGTATGCACTGATAATGACTTGTTACTTCACACGTGTAGGTACATTAAGTTCAAAATTGGAGACACGCTTATGTTGTGTGTGAAGGGGCTTTTTATTTAGGATCAAGTTATGGAAACTGTCGCCAGAAAGCGAATTGTGAGAGTCCATGTGTTCTGTGATTCCGATGACTGGGGCTTATAGGTTCGCCTGACTTGACACTAAATGTGAATTTCTTCTGTTCTCCTACTTCTGTTTAAGGCGAGTCTCTGTCGTTTCCTTCATATATTACAGGTGAGATAGTATGCATTTATTATTTGGATACCACCGAAAATGGTGCAAAGGTCCTAAAACCATTATAGAATTCTAGATAATATTACTTCTTCAACACGAGTATGTAGGTAGGTTTTAAAATATCAAGGATTAATAAAAAATAATCTTAAAGAATGAACTCAAATCGAGGCTCATTTAAGACAATATCAAAATAAAATTGTATCTGCAGAGAGCCTTTAACATTACATAATTGACATTGGGTGCTCTGTAACTTGCATACAGTAATAACCGGTTGCACATTAAGCCCGCATCGGATAACAGGTTATTGGCTGCAAAACTGTAACCTGTATCTCAAAGGGCGACGCGTTTTGGCAATTCTTATTCGAGATACAATATTTAAAATAATAAGTATTTTTAAGATGTAATAACATGAAAACGTTGGTTGCTTTTTGTAGTTAATATACAGCCTATAATATTTTTTAATGAAAGCAACACATGTTGATTTGATGATTTTAATATGCTGGCAACAACTAGTAAGTACTTACCATTAAAGTAGAATTTGAGTCTATTCGCGAAGATGTTGGTGGGTGGAATGCCCAGCATAGCTGCCACTGGCTCTATTAAACTCCGGAATCCTCCAGAAATCAGGTAGACCACCACACCCCGATCGTGGAGCTCTTTAATTAGTTGTCTGTAAATAAAATTTAAACATCACTTATGTAAGAAAACGCTATCTTCAAAACTAACCTAACTCTAAAATTCAAGAATTATATTGAATAGTCTATTCCAAAACAATTTCCCAGACTGGCCGAGAATAGGGGGAATTGGAAAATTAGGGGAGAGACCTTTGCCCAGCAGTGGGACACTATTTAAGCTTCACAAAAATAAAGTCTGTCTTATGTCACTATCAATATGGCCAACCAACGGGCACGAATACTCCAGTATCCAGCATCGATGCCGTAGGCTTGCAGTACCCTGAAAAGGTTGCCCGCCTTTTAGGATGAGCTGTGATGGTTGGAGTAATAGAAGAAAACACATCACGCGGAATGGTCCAATTAAGCGGCTAAGTGCGGAAAATGCCCCAAAATATCATACCATACCATGACACTATCTATAATATACCCATCAAGCCTGTATTCCCCAAAGAATAAGCAGCTGGCTGTTTTTCACGAATTTTTTACTAAAGATGGTAATTTCTTATACCTCCTAGCAACTTCTATCAAGATACTTTTCGACTTAAGTAATAAACCCACCCAACCCCACGAATCAGGTTCGTGCATCTAGAGGACGTTTAGATTTGCTTATTCATTCATCTACTTCCTGACCGCTACATAATCTGATAACATATTCCAATTGGTAATTTATTATCATAAAGAAATGTTCGTTTACCCTTATCATATCTTTAATACCGAATTAAGCAAAAGATAACTACATATCTAATTTCGAGTAACCATAACAGAATAAATTTGTCAAAAACAAACAAATAATAGGGGTCAATTACGCACGCCAAAATTATCTATATATAACTATTGAGGTCGGAATCTTGATGATAAGAGTTAGGAAGCAGAGATAACTATTTTTGTTTCCAAAATGTTCCATAATCAAATCGAACAATTGTTTATGGTAAACTAAAACGAAGTGCAACAAAGAGGTTCGATTTATCGAATTTTCATACCACGAAGGGAACTACTGATGTACTTTATAATTGTGTAAATAACTCTCATAGAATTTTCATTAATTCATTGAAGAATACACTTTCTAATTGCTGATAACATAAACTGCTTATAAAGACAGCATGCCATTAGACCATTATGAACATAAATTCATTACTAACGTTTGGATTCTAAGTTGTAAACAGTATAACAAATACAATACCTATATGCCATTAGCAACTAATACGAACAAACAAAACAATATAAAACGATTACAGACTACGTCACAAACAAAATATACTAAAAATAAACTTTACATAGATTCTACCACTATCTCAGGTCATGGGACAGTTGAAACAATAGGTATACTGATGAAAGTCCTTTATGTCCATTCTGTCATTCAAAACTTGTTGCGAAGTAACTTAGGTACCTATCAAAGAATGTATACAATCATACTCGTTTGTTTTATCAATTGATTATGTCGCGCCAATTGTATAGACGATTACTAACCGGTTGCTATGGGGTGTATTATACAACAAATTGGTGCAAATGGTGTAATAAAAATAACATGCTGTATGCTCCATAAACGGCAATCAGCTCGCGACCTCTGACGTGACACATGAGACTAAAAGAGGTGCGAAATATGGGTGTAAATACTTTTAATAAGAAAGAACACCTATGCTTTATTCTGCAGGGATTACAGACTTGTTTGTTTGTAAGTATAATATTTATTTTCTTGCCAAAAGGGTTTCGTACAGCTCTATTTGCAGAAGTAGGCAGCTATGGGTTAAAAAATATCAAAAATACGACACTCACGAGACTCCAGGTGTTAGATGGACTGGGAAGGCTTCCAAAAAGCCCCTGATTTGAGAAACAGTAGGTCTAATGATGTCCAACCTCTTCTTCAAGGCTTCCTGGAAAGTCATGCTGCCACCCATCGCTTCAGCCGTCCTATTAAAAATAAACTACAATTATATCTATATCTTATCTCGTTGACATGGAAAACATCGTTTATTTTATTTTTGGTCGGAATTTTTTTATACGCGATTCGTAAATAAATTACGATAGGTAAAGGAAAATTATAAATTAACGGAAATAATTTTTCTTCCCTCTTATTTATTCCTTCCAGTAATTTTAGATTTCTACACATCAAGATAATACTATGCGGTATTTGACATACTGGGCAGTTCACCCGCTCTGCCCGTGGAGGTGCAGGCCAAAAAAGAAAATCTAGAAGATGGGTAGCAACTCTTTTGTAACTTCACCAATACTGCGATCTCCGAGCGTAGGGATTATGGCAAACCACAGCCCTTGGGGGCGATCTTGTTGCGGCTTGTGATGATAATAAGGACAGTTCACCCATCTACCAGTTTTTTATTTACCTTCGCATTTAACCTAACCACACCTTAAAATAGATGTCTACATAAACATAGGAAAATATATCACAATATACTACCTACATTAGTTGTACGATAAGAAAGTCCTTAGATTTGTGAATAAAGGTCTTTCACTTTATCAGCTGTTTACGATTGAATTTATCATCTGATTGCAGTTCTCAATGAACATGTGACAAAAACACATTTAAATCGCCATTTATTTGAACATCAACCTTGTCAAAAAATTTACACGCGCCATCCTTTGTCAGCTCAGGTTTTCGAGTATGCTTCTTTATCATCTAATAATAATGTTCTCCTGACCAAATGTCGGTCACCGCGGCCTATCTCAGCTGAGACTTACCAAGAGATATTATAGTGTAAAGTATGCGCGAAAACACAGGTGCACTCATAGTCCGATAGGACGGTAAACCAACAAGACCGGAGAGATCAGGCGTAGGGCCAACAGGATATTAGTTATAATACTTAAAGTTTAAACCGAACTAAAGACGTAAAAACGACTAAACTTCTTTGCGAGCCAAGTCGCTTCATAAGGATACAGTTAACAAAGTAAAAGATAATACAAACAAGGTTGATTTTATCTGCGATTAAAATATCTCAATGACAAAGTGAGAATTCCAATAACAAGGTACCGACGAAGGTAAGGAGATACAATACAATTATACAATTACGTGTTTCCAGCATTGCGATTTTATCTTTCCGTTGCACATTCTTAGGGCACAATTTTTCTATAAAAAATATAATGCTATTTTAAAATTATTTACGGCAGAAAAATGACAAAAAATACTTACAATCTTTTCACCTCATCGCCTTTGCCGCAGAACTTGGCCAGCTCGTCAATACCTTCATCCTGAATGACTGTGGAGTCAACATCGAAACACACACAGTCTGCCGTACGGAACAACTCCCTAATCGTCTGCTGTGGCGACATTACGCTGATGGAAACCAGCGAGAGAGTCTTCAGTGTCGCGTACTGGATGTTGCTCTTCAAACTGTTGACAAAATAGACTTTCGAGTATTTGGAAAAAGCTCAAGTTATTCTTAAAACCTAAGAATTGTTGATCACTTTACAGATAATGTATATGCGGACCTTAAAATAATGACAAAACAAGCACACCAGGTAGTAACTTCATGTAAATTAAAAGGAGTAATGTAGTATAATTTATATAGCACAAATATTGTCTACACCTGAACTGGTTTAGTTTCTTTCTATATAATTAATTACTAAACGTGTAAGGTAAAATGGTCTTGCTAGCGTTAGAATCACTGCTACGATCGCGACTACAATTGTCTATACCTCTGAGGACAATCCGATTTAATATTGCGTAATAGTGAACAATTGAGGCTGACGATTTGATTCGTCAATAAAGTAATTTAAATCAATCACCATTGAATGAGACGCGCCATAGCTCAGGCCAGTAGAAAAAAGAATGATGACTTGAAACAATTATTGGAGAGTTCGGCAGCAAATTTGCACACAGTCTTACAAGAAGTAGCAACAAAGAGTATAAACCACTACTATTATAATTGGAAGTTCCAGTAAGTCGATGGCTGTTAAGAAATTTTGCACACAACTCGTAGGATCTGCACTGCAACTTGTAAGTTTGTGAGTGCAACTTTACACACGAACTCCTGAAAACTCCAAATTTTGTCTTGATCTCTAAGCCATTGATTAAAGTTTAAAATACCGTACTATGTTTGTAAGTTTTTATACTTTTACTGTCAAAACTACTTATAATACCTATGACTAGAACATGACACTGCGAGACATGACTTTCGTTTTTACAAGAATATTAAAAAGGTAAGGACAGTTGTAGATAGTGTTGCTATGAGATATTGTATTGCGGAATACAATATCTCATAGCATTTTCCCGTCAATTTTTCATGCGCACATAATATATTAATTAAAGAATAAAAATTAATATCATTATAATTATTTAAAGCATCGATAGTAAATACATTTTTCACGATACTTGAGTATATATAACAAATACCACAGTGCACAATAAAAGGATTTTAAACAATTCATAGTTCCTCATTAACACTAGCTTTTATACTACGAAAACCACATGATACTGGTGCATTCGTGTGCAAATGTGGTCAGTTGACCTATATTTTATGTTCAATTATCATGCATTTATGATATTAAATTTTAATTTAGGTGAATTTGTATGTATATTGTAATGTAAAGAAATATGTTTGAATAATTTAAATTGTCATATATTATATTCATAGGAGAAATTAAATACATTCGTAAATAAAATATGATTCTTTTTGTAATTTTGTGTTATATAGGTATTTATGTTCTGTATAAATAATTACAATAAACTCTGAGTATGATAATAAGAAAAGAGCGGTTGTTTTTTTTTACTTTATCACCACGTGTAAATTTATTCAAATTCATATGGGTAACTGGGGCAGTCGAATAAAGGTTCATTGTAAAACAAAGTAGGTAGGTAACATGTATTGAAGTCAACAACCCAGATTAAATTTACTGCAGAGAATTTTTTCTGGTATTTTTAGCAAAATGTAGCTTCAGAAATGTTTACCAAAACGTAGGTACCCGCAATTTAAACAGAATGACGGGACAAGTTTAAACCTGTCCACAACATAAAAAAAATAAGAAACCATCATGCCATTAAAACAAGTTAACTTTCTCATGCATTACTTAAACACATTCCAGTAATGTGTACTACTTGCCACTAATGATTCTGTACAAATAGTACTTCTAGATACACTACAAATATAAGTATTCAGACAAAGAGTATTTTTTTCTTTAACATTAACTTAATATCCATTTTTTTTATTCACCCGATGTTTTTTCCGATTTTTTAAAATAATAATTACTTGGCAGGAATTAAAAAACGTGTGTAACTAATTTCTAAACCCAGTGCATGCATCCCTTAATTTAAAAACTTGTTGTACCTGTAGAGGGCCATCTTTGTTGAATCTTCTTTTTTTTTACAAAATTACAATGACACTTACACTAATTCGATTTTGTATCGATCGTTATTTACTTATCTTCCGTAAAGGTTAACAGAGCAATAAGACCCACTTGACGGTATACCGAGTACACGCCTCCGTCGAATGTGATATCACTAAATACGGCACATTGACGCTCTTATCGACTTATATTCACAAGACTCGCCGAGATAAACTGTGATGCGAGCTACAGCACTACCATCTGAGAGCTACGTACTATGATTGACGTCACAACACTGTCTTCATTTTAAAGACATTACGGTCTGCGAGAAACATGCTACGAATAGAGGCGACAAAACACTATCTATCTCGCTTACACGCGATAGAAGCGTATGGAATATTTTGTGGAACCACTTGTTTTGCAAATTGCGTCGAGTGCAAAAGCGATAAGGAATAAAATTCTTAAAAAATATGAAATTATCTTTTATGATACAATACTAAGGGGGATTGACAGAGCCATAGTAAATAACAAACAAGTACTTACGTATTACGTTTTGGGGAAATCTAATTTGATGGAGTTTTGAAGGAAAGAGTAGAAGCATTATGCCTTCTACATGCTGTTAATATCATAGATCGAACTAATACGTAATAATTACACATAGAAATAAAATAGAATGTGAATTTTTTTTTTTGTCCTACGAATTATTCCTTTAAATGTATATTAGGACATTTTAATTTAATTTTTCGATCCAGGCATGGTCTTATTGGTAATGAATAAATAACCCTTAGTTATAGTACTTTGTTTGCCATTAGTATGGATCACTTTAACCTATTAAATTCATTATTATTACATGTTTGCTTAATAATTGTCTACTTTCATTTCACATGAATTTAAAAAAAATAGTGCCTAATGTATCATGTAAAAAGAACAATAATAAAATGTAATTCCTAAAGTATTCGTCACTAGACATAACAAAGATTCATGCGGTACTTCTAAGTGACTTTATGAAGTGGTACTTTTAGTGACGCGCGTATCTTTAAGTGGGTGTGTCTGTTGCTATCAGACAGTGGCACCCGATGCGTAGACGTGTTTACATACTGATATAGTAGCAATACCAAAAACGTAATTTAATGCATTTTTACGCCTATAAGGTTAAGGAAATAAGTTTTACCAATGAACCCATAATATACAGTTTTTTTATCAACGCGAATAAACAATGCATGTCTAATATCTAAGTTTTATACACTGTTGAATATTTGTGGAACTTCTTACACTTTTATCGATTTTTGTAGTATGGTACTTTTAGTGATATTTTGGCGTTAAGTGGGTGTGTCCGTTGGCAAGAAATTAAAGTATTGTCAAGCATTTATGATGATATAATAGAATAAAAAAAATACTTTCTTATTTTGAAACTTCACTTTAAAATACCTTGAATATATATAGAATTCGATACAAAGTTTGTTGGACAGCTAAAAATAGAATTATACAACGGTCCTGACCTCGCACTTGTGTAGTGGTACTTTTAGTGACGCGTATTGCGTTGGTGGGTGTGTGACTGTACGTTTATCAAAAACAACTAGGTCTCGCTGCGCAGTCTCATTAACACTTTATTTATAAACAATTTTATCCATATATTATTAATGCATTATTAATATAAAAGATTAGAAATGGAATATGTGCGTCATTTGATTTTTTAAATAAAAAACTTAGATTTATAATACAACACACCTAATATCTGTAAGCTTTCTGTCATATTCAGGAATCAATTAGTGAGATTATTTAATTTATTATTTTATAAATAAAAAAATACATATTATATTCCAAATCTACTTATTTTTGTTAGCTTTTAAATACTACACTATTGTAGATACTAGATAGTGTTTGTAGCACTTAATTTTATTAAATAATAAATAAGCTATCATATTTTATACCAGACGTTCCTGTGTATTAAAGACATGCCTCTATACATGTATATTATATTAATAGCCCAAGTAACTTCATCTGATGAAATTACTTTCTTCCTAGTCTGTGAAACCCACTTAAACAAAGAGGGCAATACGTAAATATGTTAATCATAATATTTTTTGTGTTAATATTGTTATTATTGTCACGAGAATAGCTAACACGAGGTTATCATATCTCTCATGCTTTCAGCGCATGACAGTCCACAGTTTATTATTGATAATTAATATATTGAACTGCAGATAGTGATTAACTATGTGTAATTTTGATTATAATTACAAATACATTAAATATTTCATAATTAAGTTTTTTTTTAATCTATTTCTCTAAGTTCTTTCCTTAATTAACCAAATAAATAAATGTAGAAGGCTTAATGTTAAATATTATTAATGGTTTATAAGTTTTTTTTATTGCATCATAAAGTTTATTACTAATTTTTAATATTTTTAATAAGCAATCATGAAAAAAGTGTGTTTCTTCTGCAACTGGCACAGTAATGTTGCCTCATTATAATAAATTGATAAATAAACAACTTTATACAATGTAGGGGTTACTTTCAATAGTTTATCAGTCACAATGACATTTTAAAACCAACGGTTACAACCACCTTATCATGCAACAATATGAAGCGACTTTGTTATCACAACCAAGTAGGATATTTGAAATGTAAACTATTAGATAATTAATTAGATTGGAAGAATAAGGTTAACAATTTTGATTATTTTAATTATGCTTATTTAGTAATAATCTAGACTTTCTAACCTAAGTATAATTGGATTACTGCAATCAATAAGTTCAAAAGATAATTAAAATCTTCTTCCTATCATGTAGTTGATGAACAACCTGGTGGCAGAGTTTAAACAGCCTGTGACATGACTTTACACACCATTGAAAAATCTCTTAAGTGTACTGGTTTCCCCACAATGTTTTCCTTCAACGTTTTTTTAGCAACTGATAACTAATATAATATTTTGCATAAAATAATTCGTATTTTATGAAAGCAAACATATACATAGCACACATCTAAAGAATTCAGAGTAAAAATCATGAACATCGTATAACATATTGTAAACCCAAATAAGTAATACTAAGATATTTATTATTTATATTTATAATTAATAAAATAAAAACAAGCTACGAACAGGCGGCAAATTAACATAAATATGTTTTAAATTACATGCGTAACTTTAAAATTATTTTCTTATTTTCAATGTAATACTATAAGTAAAAATAAGAACATTATAAACAATATAATTACTTTATATATATTATCTAAATAATTTAGTCATGCGAAGGCACTTAACCAAAACTGAACTGGAAAGATACAGATAGATACAGTCATGTGTTTCAGAATATTAATATACTAAGGTTAACTCACAAGGTGACTTTAAATTTGTAACAAATAAAATAGTTAAAACACTTAGTATGTACCTACAATCATTAGTGTATTTTAACTTACCAAATTGATAAATGCTTCCTACAAGTATTTGCTTGCAATCTAAAGATAGAATAACTAATATTAATTAGCACACGGCAAACTACATGTATTATGGTCTAGTAACTGACTATCTAGTCACGAGCTGACCTTCCTAATAAAGGTTACCGACTATATTATAGTATTCTAAACAAATTCATACTTACATTCCTATTGTTCCATAAAGTTCTTGGAATCTTCTTCAATTATGTCGGTAAATTAATCGTTGATTCGTAAATATTTGTTTATTGCTAATAAAATCATCCGATACTGATAAAAAGTACCTAGTTCAAGGTTATCATCGACTCAAAGATTACTTAGAGAATTATCATGTTATTGAAACTATGAAAACTCGATTTAACTTTACTATCGGTTTTACGTATTTTAAAAGCGGTAAAAACGTGATTAGCATACTCAATGCGTAAAACTCAGGTAATTAATTTAAAATTTGCACCAAAATCCAAAACACTGTAGATTTCTAATTTTGTTTGACGTTTGTATTTGACGCAGCGTTGACAGGATGCTTGACAGCCAGTACAATAACAAAATGTAGGATACGTTCGATTTAAACCCGTATATTTATATTTAAAATATGCGAATATATTGTATTAATAAACTATTTTAGACGAATTAATTGTGAACCATTTAGGCAATTCAGTACTATAGCTTATAAAAACAAAATATCAGTTGTATCCATGTTGCCTTTATTATTATTTATTCCTTCATTAAGGTAGTAGAGGATTCTAAGATGTCTAAATAATATGATAATGAACCAAATAAGCACATCCTTGACAAAAAAAAACAGTTGTCAAAGATTAGCGGGAAACTAAAAAAATCCTTGTCGTTCTTGAAATTATTGCACTTTTACGCTCGAAAGATACAAAATGAATGTTGTTCCGAGAAATAAGCAAAGTAATTCTAAAAATCAGTCAAAGTTTAAAAATGAATTAGTTAGGAGAGATTCTTCTCTAGGTATTTCACTCAAATATAAATTATTCAAAAAGTTAAGTAATCTTGATAATTTAATGTTATAATATAACGTGTCTAGGTATAAGGAGTACAACATCACTGCTACCGCAAATTCCCTTTAGTTCTGCCAAAACAATAAATGGTACTCTAAACAAGGTACCACGATATCAGTTCAATCACGATGAGGGCGCGGGAAGTTCAAAAAAGCATGCGATGGGACCACCACCTGGACCCCTAAAAAGTTTTAAACGCAGGTAAACATTCTAATAATGTTTATTGTATCTACATAAAATATTGTTAAGTACCAAACCATTTATTGATTACACTTAATAAAATGTTCTTTACACTTTCTTTAGTAAAAGGTACAGTCAGCAACAAATGTACTAGGTCTAAGAGTATTGTTAAAATTATACATATTTTGTGCTCGTATCTTTTTACCAAGAACTTTTTAAATATGTAAAAATCCTAGTTAACCGATGGAATTGTATATTGTTTTTCCACTCTAGAGTTATAAACTCGATATCGTCACGACCAGAGTCCTCTTCAAGCGGCAGACCGCGTCCAAGAGTGCTAGCCAGTGATTCTGCAGCAGATATGTCACACGACATGTGCACACCGAAGAATAGACCGACAGCCCTTAGATACATCAGTAGCAGTAGTAGGGGTAACAACATTTTGAGTACTTTTTTTATTAGCTTTGTTTTTCTTTAGTTGCTGGCTTACTAATTTAAGGGTTTGTGGAATCGTGAACCCAATACTCGTATCGTGTATCACAATTCATATAAGTTCTTGCTTATTGCATGTACTAAGCGATTGTTTAAAACAATATTTTTTTGTGATTTTTATTTTGAAATCGTTTTGCAATTTTGGTTAAATAATACTGCTGGTTGACTAAAACAGATTACATCACGATTAAAGTTACATATAAATAGGTACCTATTTTAGAATAAATGTTTCAAATGCTTGATCAGCCTTTATAGTACCACGACAGCAAAGGTGACATTTTTAATGTTACTTTTTTCTAGTACTATCTGGTATTAAAGATAGTCGTAATACTGGCTGGATTATTAAGGCCAGTTCATCTATTCGTGACATCGCCAGATTCTGGTTATAAGCGGAGTAAGTAACGCCCGCGCCGTCTGACCTCGTCAACCCTTATTTGAAACCAGTTAGTTGCAGTATAAGTTATCGGTAACTCGAATATAGGCCGTGTTATCTGCCCATTCAAATTAAGTATGAAAAACAAACTTAAGAAAACAATTATGTAAATGCATCTTGCTTTTACCGAAGCTACCTAGAACCCAGGTGTAATTTTTCAAATTAATAACGCTTTCATTTATCCATCCTTATTTACAAAAGTGAGAAGGAAGGGTAGATACTTAAATATGGCCAGAAGATTTAATACTTTAGTGATACGCGAATAGGCAGTATTATCTAAATTATTATAGGCATATAACTTATAGGTGCCGTTTTGGACGCGGGACTCTCCCTGTACTTAAAAATATAAAGTCTGTTGGTATGTCGGCAATGATTGTATTACCTACTTATTTGTGATTTCCCTTTTCCAGTCATATCTGGAAGCCCGGAATTCTTATATACCTACTACATCTTACATTGTAAGATTATGATGTATGTATAATAATAGTAAAATATTAAAGATGCTGTTGCGGTATTTTCTCTAAATTAACTAAGTGGAGATAAGTGAGGTTACTATTTAAAAACTAAAAATAAGCGCTCCTCAATGATCCATAGTTGACAAAAAAATATTCGTGCTGATGCCTTCCTAAGGACATCGGATGAAATAAGAGACGGTGGCTGCAAAAAGGGCAAATAGTGACTAGTGGTTTTGGGAACAATAGGTACATACCTACTACCACCCTAAACGAAGGCACACGTGGGTTTCAACTAGAAATGGTTTTAGCATTGGACCATGAAGTTTTAAATAGATTTGATTTGCTTACAAATGCGCGTTTTGTTGAAGCGCAACCATTTCAGAGAATACAAACGCGGCCATGTCGCTGAACAGCTAAAGTTATGGCCCGCGAGGCATGACAAACCATTCGCTTTGATTGCGGTTTAATGTTGATTAGGTACTCGATAACACGACATAGGTATCTTTACATTCTACAAACAATAACTTTGAAATGTTAAGAAAATACTTAAGAAGTGCTTATAAAGAATTATTTTACAAAACGGTCAACTAAATGTATATTTAACATATTAGTAACTACTTAGTAGTAGTAGTAAATAAGAAGTAAAATTTAATTTTTGATTGCACTTAGAACAGATTTTTTTAGAATTTCTATGTGTTTATTTACAAATTGGAATTGTAGGTGGATACAGTGGAACTCGGTCAACACGATCTACTAGCGTTTCGGCTGCAGATGCCAGCGTGATACTAGGTAATTTAGATGATTCAATTCTTATTCACAAATATATATTAATTTAACTAGCTGACCCGGCGAACTTTGTACCGCCTTTTCACCGTTTAAACCTTCCCTGGACTTCCACGAATATTTAAAGAACAAAATAACCCAAATCGGTCCAGCCATTTTCGAGTTTTAGCGAGACTAACGAACAGCTATTCATATTTATATATAGGTATAGATTACCTTACCATTTATATTAAATACGTTTCAGCTATATCTGAGGGCAGAGGTATGGCTCGGGGAGAAATTGGGATAGCAGCAATAGACCTTAGACACCCACATCTTGTTCTGTGCCAGTTTAGTGATACCCTGCTGTATACGCATACATTAACGAAAATAAACTTCTTTAATCCTATTGAGGTATGAATATTCGATAAATATAGCTATTATATAGATAAGTAGATTGAGTTAAGTAATCAGGTATTAAAAACTTTTTGACTAAAACAAAAGATTTTGAAAAAAAAGTTTTTAACAATTCAGGTTAGCGCTAAAATCCAAGTGTAATCCGGAATATTTCTTCTATTAATGATCACCCACTTAGACAAGTTTGTACTTTTAGATTATAGTTCCTCACACGTTCTGTGAAGGCGTCCAGCCGAACCAACTGTATCAGTTGATAAGGGATCGCTATCCGCTAGTTAACTTGGTCACAGTTCAAAGGAGACACTTTAACGATGCAGCCGGACGACAACATATACAAACTCTGTGTGCGCCTCAGTACAACGGAGTATACCTTCAGGTTATTCAAAAGTACGTTATGACTATGACATTCGACTCCTCTAATAAGATTAACGTCATCATCATCATCATCGATTAATACCACAGATTAACGTAGTTTTGCCTAATCCCATTGCATGGAATTCCGTCTAAAAGACAAAGGCCTCCGTATTCACAGATTCTATGCAGTAACTGCAGCAGCAGCCGTATTAAAATACGTTGAATATATCCAGTGCATAGTATTTGCTAGAGAATCGCTTAAGATCGAATACCATTCTTCTGAGAACACTATGATCATAGGTTTGTATGTTTTTTATATGTCTAATTATCACCTAAATTATATACCTACGTCCTCTTTGGATCATTATCCAAAGAGTGCCGCTTTGTCTATTTGAATGATCTAAGTAGGGCGTAGGACTGATTCCTAACAAGGAGCTGAACCTTTATAGCATTTAAAGCTGAACCATATCTCAATTGCTTAAAATATGTAATATTTTATACAATAATGAACCATGGTTACATCTCGTTGTAGATTACATAGTTTACAATGACTAGCGTCCATACGACGCAGGGGGTCGCCAATTACTGAAGATTTACGTAAAATACAAGGTTTATCGGCTTATCGTTAGTCAGTTTGTATGACATGCTTAAGATAAGACGATAAGGTACATTAAATGCATAGCATGTAGCGTTTACAGGTCAATTGAAGGAAATAATATTTTGTTAATCATTTTGAAACGTCATTAGGGTATTGCGATAAAGCGATTGCCTCATCAAATTAAGTAGGTACTTATTTATTACTTCCACTGTCGTTGTCTTTGAATCTCCTTATTCTGTGCCTCAAATATTGCGTCTTTATGTTTTTTCTAAAACTCAAATGTTTCTAAATATATGACCAAACTATTTCAAAAACAACTAATCACCCTGTACTTGTATACCTATAACTGTCTTTGACAATAATAGCTGTAAAATGATTAATGACGTTGTTCAAACTTCAGATGTAGGGACAGCAACCCAACTTGAACTGGTGCAGCCCCTAGTACCATCAGCAGGGCCATCGTGCTGTCTTCTAGGAGTACTAGGCCCTACATATACTGTAGGTGGCATAAGGGCTTTACGAGCGTCCATACTCCAGCCTTCATGTAATAAAGACTTTATAGAAGCCAGGCTAGACGCGATACAAGACCTCATTGAAAATGATTCGGGACTTATGGTAGATTTGCAGGTAATTTGTTTTTATGAACAGGTCTGATATCCTCTTAACTACGCGGCCGAGGCCTCCTCCAAATCCATACAATCTTTAAATTCAAATAGATTCTAATCACATGTACATAACGCAACTACAATTTCTTTTTTTCACAATCAGGATGTCATCAAAAAATTATCTGATATCGACAAAATTCTCCTTTTGTGTATGGAGTCAGCAAACCAAAATATTGATAAGATAGGAGAAGCTCAACTCAATCAAACTCTGCTTTTGAAAGTAACTATGGACTTGGTACCAAAACTGGTGGAAGCTCTGAACGGCGCCAGCTGTGGGAGATTAAGAAAAATTAAAATGGTTGGTATTATCACTTAGTAAGCTTTTCCTAATAGCTAGGTCTAGATTTATTTTAATACCTGCCTTTTAAATGTATATTCCGAGTACTTCCGAGGCGTTTGTATAAATATGTTTTGATGAACTACGCGCTAGTTCGTTACATCTTGTTTATAATGTATATAACATATAATATGGAAATAATAAAACAAATTGTTAATTAAAATTCCCTTACTTTTCAGGATTTTGAAAATTCCAACTACAACGAAATAACTGAGCGCATTAAAAGAATTATCCAAGATGACGCTCATATAGAAAAGGGAGCCATGGCAAGTCTGCAACGATGTTTTGCAGTTAAACCAGATATCAATGGCCTCCTAGATGTAGCCAGGAGAACGTATTCAGAACTCATAGAAGATATACAAAAGATTGTAGAACAACTTAGTGAGACTTACGATTTGCCTTTAAGATTGAACCAGAATGTATTGAAAGGATTCCATATCGTGTTGCCTTTAGCCCCCAAAAATAGAAGGAGCTTTAATATTGAAGACTTGCCACCCATATTTATACAGGTAAAATTTTATTTTATGAAAATAAAATTGATGACCCTTTAAAATAAAAGATATTTCTATGATGATATATTTGATCAAAAATTACGATTTGTCAAAAAAGTTACATTAAAATTTCATCATCTCTTTTTATCCTTAACTTTGTTTATGAACAAGACACTTATCTTGTTATTTTTCCATATGCTTTCATATCTTTTTCGTTAATGTAATTGCTGTACATATTTTCACATTATAATACTTAAGTCATCTTCATTTCTATGGTACTAGGTTCAACATAGTGGTGCAAGCGTTTCAATGTCTACAGAAGAACTCGTCGTGCTGAATCAGCAGGCTAAGGAGTCTCTCAATGAAATACAGAAAATGAGTAACATGTTTGTACTATCGTTTTACTTTGTAACAAGTTACTGATAACAATAGAGGGTATTTATAACTTTGTATCTTAACGTAACTGACTTGGAAAGTCCCTACTCTATGGTAAATAATATTTCAATGTTTAAAAAGAGTGGAAATAATAACAATTACTCATTGCTGAAAAAAGTTAATGTAATATCTAGTTTTATTACTTTTTAGCGTAATTGCTTCTCTACTCAAAGATTTGCGTCCCTTTACGCCAAGTCTTTACACGCTTTGCGAAAATGTCGCAGAGTTGGACGTACTACTAGCAATGGCTCAGGTAAATAAAGTATTTCTAATTATTTTCTTTTAGTAATATTATTCAAGTATACCATAAAATCTTTTTTTATTAGGCCAGTTCGGTTGGGTCTTATATAAGGCCGGATTTCAACAGTTATATGGATATAAGGAACAGTGTTCATCCCCTTTTGGATTACAATAGTCAAGTGTTGCCGATTCCAAATGATATAGTAAGAAATAAACTTCATTATTGTACTTTTTGTATTGTGAACAACACCTACCATTTTGGGCGGTATATTAAAGAATATTTTCTGATTTATATAACACTAGCTGCGCTCCGCGGTGTTACCCGCCACATTTGTTCGGGATAAATAGCATCTGTTAATCCAGGGTGTCAGCTACCTGCATATGAAATTTCATTAAAATCGATCTTGCCGTTTGAGCGTAAAGAGGTAACAAACATACAAACACACTCACAAACTTTCGCTTTTATAATATTAGTCTGATGTCTATTTCAGTTTGCAAGTCCCGAGCACAATTTTACAATAATAACTGGTCCAAATATGGGCGGCAAAAGTATCTACATAAAACAGATTGCTATAATGCAAATCATGGCGCAGGTTTGTATGATGTAATTTAATGTCTGGAAATACTTTTTACTAATATAACTATGTCCAATTACTGAAATCCTTTAACTTTGTTACAAAATGTTCCTCTTGTTTTAGCTGGGATGTTTTCTACCCGCAACAAACGCTGTGTTGAGATTTTGCGATAGAATATTCTCTAGGATTGGTTTCAACGATAGCGTGGAATTAAACGCTTCTACATTTGTATTTGAAGTAAGCATAATTTTATTAAACGTAGGTATTTAATTAGTTTTTTTTTTACATTCTAAGACAATGCATCTCTTTTAGATGAAAGAAACACAGCACATATTAAAAGGACTGACGCAATCAAGTTTAGTGATAATTGACGAGCTTTGTAGGTAAGTATTATTAAATTAGGAACAAAAATCGTGTCAACAATATCCACTGAATGGTAATTTGTTTTCAGAGGAACTAGCATAGAAGAGGGTACTAGCGTAGCGTGGGCTATTTGCGAAGAACTCATCATGGGCAATGCATTTACATTCTTCACCACACATCAACATCTACTGAATGTCATTTGTTTTCAGAGGTACTAGTATAGAAGAGGGTACTAGCGTAGCGTGGGCTATTTGCGAAGAACTCATCATGAGCAATGCATTTACATTCTTCACCACACATCAACATCTACTGAATGTCATTTGTTTTCAGAGGAACTAGTATAGAAGAGGGTACTAGCGTAGCGTGGGCTATTTGCGAAGAACTCATCATGAGCAATGCATTTACATTCTTCACCACACATCAACATCTACTGAATGTCATTTGTTTTCAGAGGAACTAGTATAGAAGAGGGTACTAGCGTAGCGTGGGCTATTTGCGAAGAACTCATCATGAGCAATGCATTTACATTCTTCACCACACATCAACATCTACTGAATGTCATTTGTTTTCAGAGGCACTAGTATAGAAGAGGGTACTAGCGTAGCGTGGGCTATTTGCGAAGAACTCATCATGAGCAATGCATTTACATTCTTCACCACACATCAACATCTACTGAATGTCATTTGTTTTCAGAGGAACTAGTATAGAAGAGGGTACTAGCGTAGCGTGGGCTATTTGCGAAGAACTCATCATGAGCAACGCATTTACATTCTTCACCACACATTTTATGTATCTTACCAGACTGCAAGAATTATATTTCAATGTTGTTAAGTAAGAACTTTTTATTTACGTTATCTACTCTATCTACACATACAAGGCACATTTATTTTTTAATTTTTGATTTGCTTATCTAGTCGACATACAGCTGTAACAGAAGAAGAACTAGGTGACGCAGATAATAATCAAACAAGAATTATCTATCAATATAAAATAGAACCAGGGATTACAAAAGTTCAACACTACGGATTAGCCCTAGCAGCTAAAACTAATCTGTCGGAAGATACAGTCAAACTTGCTATGGAACTCGCAGAACTTATTTCCAGCAATACACAGGTACTACCTGTAACTTACCTATAGCTCATTTTGAGGAATTTGTGTCATCCTCATCATAATAAACAGGTAACTTATAAATATTACATTACAGGCACAAGAATCCAGAACTCCTCAGATAAGCGACAATGAAACTCTTTACAAACTTAATGCAGACTTACAATTAGAGTATAGAAAATATGGGAAGTCCGAGGAAGTAACAAAGAAAACAGTGCAGTTATTCCTAAAAGACCATCCCCAAATACTAGAGACATTAAACATACGGAGGAGTATAAGCGAAAACAGAACTGATTCTAGTGCCGATTACTCTTTCATCCCACATACAAAAAACCAGCGTCAGAGTATTGAAGCCAGCAATAATATCAATGTATTCAGTAGCAACGCACCAAATGCAAATTCACCTAGAAATGAACAAGCGTCAGTTTCGGCTAATAATGTTGATGAAAACATAAATTACACTTCAGTGCGATCGTCTGAACAATTACTCAATAGCGTAGTGAACAATGAAAAATCTGTTGAAGACGACATAAACGATGTATCAGATGTCGAAATGGCAGAAGAATTTGACCACGAGTTGCCTGGCATTCAAATGAATGAAAGAAGCAGAGAAAGTAATAATACTTCTAATCAATATAACGTAGATGGGGACAACAGTATTAACGTTCTACGTGCAAGCAATATAAATGAAACAAATTTAGTTACAAATAATGATTTCGAATATGGAAATGACAAGAATGATGAAGATAATAATATGATAGAAACGTCTTCTATAGATTCCGATATAGCACAGGCTCTCACTCAAATAGTCGAAGAATTTTCGGTTATGAATGAAACAAATTCTCAACAAAGCAGTGATTTTATGTCTGTTGATGAAGATCAATTAATAAGTGAAACGATCAATGAAATTAACGAAGAGCTATCTTATGGTACAGTTAGTGTAGAAAATATTGTTTTAACTCCTCCAATGTTATTCCGTGATATGTAAAATATTAAATTGAAATAAAATTATAATTCTTTGATACTTTTAAACTTTTTGTTTTTGTTTTTATTTTGTACTAGCTGCGCCCCGCGGTGTTACCCGCGACATTTTTTCGGGATAAAAAGTAGCTTATATGTTAATCCAGGGTATAACCTATCTACATACCAAATTTCAACCAAATCGGTCCAGCCGTTTATGCGTGAAAGAGTAACAAACATCCACACATCCATTCTCACAAACTTTCACATTTATAATATTAGTAGGAAGTAGGATATTAGTAGGATTAGAATTAAGTTGTAAATATTTGTAAAATAGTTATTATAAATAAACTTAGACAGTTTAATACTAAATTTGACATTTAAATCCCAAATTATAATCAATTTAAATAGGAATATATTTTTTATTACAATAGATTTTACATAAATTGATTAACTGCATAATAACAACATGTTTTGACAAGGACTGTACCTTACAACTACGACTGTGCTTCTTCGATCTTTGCGATTATGGGTATGTACCTAAATATAGGTAGCAGTTAATACAGTTAATAAATTAAGGAACTAAAGGTTTAAAAATAATAATTAATTTGAATTTATACATATTATATTAATTTTGACGACCTGATTAGCGCAGGGGCTAAGCGATTGGACTGCTGCGCTAAGGGTTCGATTTTCGCTCGCGGCAAAACTTTGTGCGAACCACAGATGTTTGTCCCGAGTCTAGGTGTTTGTGTATGTGATGTTTCATGTTTGTGAAACGCACCCACGACACAGGAGAAATTCCTAGTGTGGGGCGACGTTTTTTTTTTAAAAAAAAAAAATATTTTAAACTAATAGACAAAATTATACTAGTCGTTTAGGGGGATGAGCTGTCGATACGCCTAAAATGCGTGTTTTTTTTATAAATAACACAAACAATATTTTCTCACCTTCGACGGCGCATTCCCCATGCCCTAAGCAGTAATTCAGTTTTGTCAAACATCTTAAAAAATACCTACAAAAGAAAACAAAATTTCATTGAAACTGAAATCTTTAGTAAATCGACTAAAAGTTAAATACGTTACTAGTGGGAAAAAAAAACATCAATGTAATGTAAGTTCAATACTTCAAAGTTACAACACTATTAAAACATTGATTGAAATTGAAAATGTAATTGCAAATGGCTTCTAACGTTACTTTCGCAATTCTTATTTTTTCGATAGATAATTTACCTCAATCGATTCAGTTTTTAACAGTGAAAAGTGAATGAAATACAATATTTGACACAGAAATAACCTAAGTAAGTTACAAAATAATTGTCGTATCGCCATTTTATTTCCAACCGGCGTCTGTTTACCACGCTGCTTGGTAGCTTGTAGGAGAAATTTTGTGATTTTGATGTTGTGGTTATAGTGGTTTTTTGTATTGTAGAAGGCGGTCAGCCATGTCGCTGCCGCCATATCTACTGGGGCCCAACCCCTGGGCCACCATGATGGCGCAGCAGCAGTTGGCGGCGGCGCAGCAGGCTGCCCTGCAAGCCCACGCTGCCGCCGCTGCAGCTGCGCCACCGGTGCCGCCCGCGCAGCCCCCTAAGCCACATCATATTCCAGAAGAAAAGATCAAGGAAAAAGGTTAGCTATATTGAATTGTTGTATTTATTGTATATCATAGGTAAATATAGGTTATTTGTGTTCATTCATGGTGATAATTTCTTGGTTTAGTTGTTTGGTTTAGTAGTTTCATTTCATATAGTACGTAGTAGTAGTATTGCTTAGTTTAATTGTATTTTTTGAAGTCATGGTATTTAGTTCTACAAATATGACTGGATTTTTGGAAGTATTACTTTACTGTATTTTATACTTATGTATTACATCCCACTCCATGTACATTTTACTTATAAGCTAAAAGTAAATATGATTTCCTGTGGGGTAGATAAACTGCAATTGATATTCTTCTCCATCCTAGTTATTAATGGAGAGTGCTGATATTGCAAACAATATAATTACAATTATTTAAATGTATTTGTTTGTATAGTGCACCCTGTTCGGTTTGTCAACTGCTTGCCTGGTAGTCTCCCTAACCTTTGTAGCACAGGATAAGCTTCCTTATATCTTTGACTCATGTCACAAAGAAGAAAATTACCATGTTTATATACTCAAACAAAAGTAATCACTTCAGGTTATTGTGTATAGTTATTCATAATTTATCATTACTGTAGTATTATAATGGTAAAACTTATCATCTATGCTGCAATATTATAAAGTAGGTGTATAACTTGGTGTTGTGAAATACATTGAAACTGTGGAAGCACAATAACAGCTATTTTTATGTTGCTTTTTAGTAAAATCAACATTTATTTAATAATCAAAACTAAGTTGTAAGTTATATAGAGTTCTTTATTATTAGTTAGAATTTAGCAGCAGAGAAAACAGGTTTGTAATTTAACTATTCAAGCCACATTTTAGTTACTAATCCTAAAATATCATTCTCACAGAGAAGAATGGACAAAACTCCATAATTCTTATCAATTTATTTAGGTGCCATAGTACAGTTACAAACAATGTAACAAGTCAATAATATTACACAAGTAGGCTCATTGTTAATGTGTGAATACTTTTAACTACTATAGTGATTAAATGTATGTTACAGTTGTGATTTTGCCAATCTATTTATACAGAATTATATTTTATGTGTAGCTCAAAAATGGATGCAACTCCAATCAAAGCGCTTCGCCGAAAAGCGCAAATTTGGATTTGTGGATGCACAGAAAGAGGATATGCCTCCAGAACATATTCGGAAGATTATCAGAGACCATGGAGACATGACCAGTCGCAAATATAGACATGACAAGCGAGTTTACCTCGGAGCACTGAAATACATGCCTCATGCAGTCATGAAACTCCTTGAGAACATGCCTATGCCCTGGGAACAGATCCGTGACGTTAAAGTCCTCTACCACATTACTGGTGCCATCACTTTCGTAAATGAGATTCCATGGGTTATAGAACCCGTCTACATAGCTCAATGGGGCACCATGTGGATCATGATGCGTCGAGAGAAGCGTGATCGTAGGCATTTCAAACGCATGAGGTTCCCGCCGTTTGACGACGAGGAACCACCGCTAGATTATGCTGACAACATCCTGGATGTCGAACCACTGGAACCTATCCAAATAGAATTGGACCCTGAGGAAGACGGAGCTGTCGCGTCATGGTTCTATGACCACAAACCATTGTTAGGTACAAAGCATGTGAACGGATCTACATACAGGAAATGGAACTTGACTTTACCACAGATGGCAACTTTGTATCGTCTTGGCAATCAGTTACTAACTGACTTGGTAGATGACAACTACTTCTACCTCTTTGATTCTAAGAGTTTCTTCACGGCAAAGGCATTAAACATGGCGATACCTGGTGGACCTAAATTCGAACCTCTGGTAAAGGACAATTCGGCCGGCGATGAAGATTGGAATGAGTTCAATGACATCAACAAGATCATCATTCGGCAGCCAATCAGGACAGAGTACAGAATCGCTTTTCCTTACTTGTACAACAATTTGCCGCATTTCGTCCAGTTATCCTGGTAAACATGTTTCATTTCCTTAAAGATAAACACATTCATGTTTTTTTAACTTCTGAATAAATAAGACTTCGTAACATTAGTTATAATGTGCCTATGAGTGTTCTACAACTTGTATATCTTCTCATAGGTACCACACACCTAACGTCGTGTACATCAAAACTGAGGACCCTGATCTGCCTGCGTTCTACTTCGATCCACTTATCAATCCTATCTCTCACCGCCACTCAGTCAAGTCGTTAGACCCACTACCAGACGAGGAAGAGTATGTGTTAACTGAAGATGTGACTCCGTTCTTGCAAGAGACGGCGCTATATACTGATAACACAGCTAATGGAATCGCTCTTTTATGGGCGCCTAGGCCTTTTAACATGAGATCAGGTATGTAAACAAATTCAATGTTACAACTTCATTGATTTTTAGTGTCTAAGATAGGTACATTATTTGTTTCTGTATTTTTATTAGGACGCACACGTCGAGCCATTGACGTGCCACTAGTGAAGACTTGGTACAAAGAACATTGCCCGCCAGGACAGCCCGTTAAAGTAAGGGTCTCTTACCAGAAACTTCTTAAATATTACGTGCTGAATGCATTGAAGCACAGACCACCAAAACCACAAAAGAAAAGGTAAGTCAAAATAGATAATTTTTGTCCATTTTGTTAAAGTTTTCCAACATGTTTATTCAAATGTTTCGTTTGTAACAAACCATTTATCATAATGTGGATTGTGTCTGTATTTAGTACAAGCTAATTTATTAAGTAATGTTTGTCTCCACACAGATAAGAAATACTTTTGTATGTTAATAAAATAATAAAAAAAACTTTTTAGAGTGCACTCATGACTTAGGATACTAGGGATTGCAGTTGTTAAATTATTATCTGTCCTGACAACATTCACCGAAAGAGAGATGACATAGTAAACATAAGTTCCCCTAATCAGTTATAATGTAGTGTTTCTTCATATACAGGTATCTATTCCGTTCATTCAAGTCGACGAAATTCTTCCAAACCACGACTTTGGACTGGGTTGAAGCTGGACTTCAAGTATGCCGTCAAGGCTACAACATGTTGAACTTGCTCATCCACCGTAAAAACTTAAACTACCTACATTTGGACTACAACTTCAATTTGAAGCCTGTTAAGACTTTGACCACTAAAGAGAGAAAGAAGTCTCGGTTTGGTAATGGTAAGTAATTCACTCAAAAGTTTATCAGAAAGTTGTACATGCAAGATCTTAATGGAATAAACACAATAGTTCTGGTCTAAACTTCAGCTGTAATTTAATGTAGTTGTATTTTAATGTATACAGTGCCAAACCATTCACGGCTATATCTTTAAAAGGGGTACAAACTTATCTCTTTTCCTATGTAGACATGTTTTTACATCACATAAATTACATTTCAAATTTTTGCAGTGCATTCATTGCATTGGCATGATATTAGACATGGTGATTTTCTCGAAATCTTTATAATTAACTCAAACATACTTTTGCAGCATTCCATTTGTGTCGTGAGATCCTCCGTCTAACTAAACTGATTGTGGACTCGCATGTTCAGTACCGTCTGAACAACGTGGACTCGTTCCAACTGGCTGATGGTCTGCAGTACATCTTTGCTCACGTCGGCCAACTGACCGGCATGTACCGTTATAAGTACAAGCTTATGAGACAGATTAGGATGTGCAAGGATCTCAAGCATCTGATCTACTACAGATTTAATACGGTGAGTATGTTTGAGCGTTACTTTTGAAATTAGTTAAAGTATGGCTAATTTCTCAACAAGTACTTGTTTTATGTTCCATAGTTGGTAAAATAATAATTGTTTCGATTTTAGTTTACATTTTCTTTTGCTTTGAACCATTAAATTTTTAAATAAATAAATAACCGGCTATAAATAACAAAAATACCACTTTGATGCAATGAATGCAATTTAACAAATTCCATCTTTCACCCAGGGTCCAGTATCAAAGGGTCCTGGATGCGGTTTCTGGGCTCCAGGCTGGCGAGTGTGGCTGTTCTTTATGCGTGGAATCACACCGCTCTTAGAACGCTGGCTCGGAAACTTGCTGTCCAGGCAATTCGAGGGCAGACACTCCAAAGGTATGTTCTTCGTTAATTTACACAATATAACTGTAAAACAGGTAAAAGTGACTCACAACTTGTTATTAAAACAACCATATTTTTTCCTAACCAGGTGTAGCCAAAACGGTAACAAAGCAGCGCGTCGAATCTCACTTCGACCTCGAACTGCGCGCGTCAGTGATGCACGATATCGTGGATATGATGCCCGAAGGTATCAAGCAGAACAAGGCCAGGACTATCCTGCAGCATCTATCTGAGGCCTGGAGATGCTGGAAAGCCAATATACCTTGGAAGGTTGGTATCTTATTTATAGGTGTAATTTTCATATTATTTCATGGTAATTATCAGAAGTAAATACAACAATCTTGATAGTGTAGAAAGTTTATATATAACAGTCGTTTAAAAATGTAATAGTGTTCGAATTCCTATAAAACAGTTAAAAAATATTATAATGGATTTGGTTCTAAATTTTTAACATTATGAGATACTCAAAAGAACTCATCTAAAAGTTATGGGTTCCATATACACTGGCATTCCACTGCCTATGAGACCTAAAGAGTGAATTATATGATATAAAATAGCTAAACATAAATGTTAACAACTTAACATGCTTATTTTATAACCTTCCTCTAGGTGCCTGGTCTACCAACACCAATAGAGAACATGATCCTTCGTTACGTGAAAATGAAAGCCGATTGGTGGACGAACACGGCTCATTACAACCGTGAACGTATCCGACGCGGTGCCACCGTCGACAAGACCGTTTGTAAGAAGAATCTTGGACGACTCACCAGGTTGTACCTCAAAGCCGAGCAGGAGAGACAGCACAACTATTTGAAGGTAAGATAACTTTACTGATGGGGACAAATGGGTAGTTTCTGACTATTAGTTGTATGTTAGGTAAGGTTGATTGAATCTAAACATAATCTTGTTACTATAATAGTGTTTTTACATGACTTATTAATGCGTTATTGTCATAACATGAAATAACACCTATCGTCATAGGTATTTCTAGTCACTACAATTTCAAAGCTTCCACAATTGACGTGACGTATCTCCTGCATACTGGATTATATTGTAGAATTTATGTCGAAGCTAGAAAAATAAACTTAAACCTGTTAAGATAAGTTAAGTCATCTATGAATCACGTATTACATGAGCTCTTATTTACAGGACGGTCCATACATATCGCCTGAGGAAGCTGTAGCCATCTACACGACGACAGTACACTGGCTGGAGTCGCGTCGCTTCGCCCCCATTCCGTTCCCGCCGCTGTCTTACAAACACGACACCAAACTCCTTATCCTTGCGTTAGAGCGACTTAAGGAGGCTTACAGCGTCAAGTCTAGGCTTAACCAGAGTCAGAGAGAAGAGCTTGGGCTCATTGAGCAGGCGTATGATAATCCTCACGAGGCGTTATCTAGGATCAAGCGTCATTTGCTTACACAGAGGACGTTTAGAGAGGTATGGAACTTATAACTATTATTCTTATAATATTATCATTAAATTTAATTGTAAAAATATCAATAAACAATTGCAGTCCCATTAAATATCCGATGTTTGCCTAATCACTGCAATATAAGCTGTATTTTACAAATTTTTATTTCCTACTAGGTTGGAATAGAATTCATGGACCTATACTCTCACTTGGTGCCGGTATACGACGTGGAGCCTCTAGAGAAGATCACGGACGCGTACTTAGACCAGTACTTGTGGTACGAGGCTGACAAGCGGCGGTTACTGCCTCCGTGGGTGAAGCCAGCTGATACGGAACCCTCGCCGCTACTCGTGTATAAATGGTGCCAAGGTATGTAGTAATAGCACTATTGTATTTTTAACTATTATATAAAGTATATCTCAGTTATGTGATACATACAGCTTATGAAATAATTTTATGTCAGCTTCCTTTCTTTTTCGTGTTTCATTATTTACTTGATCAACGTGGATACTCGTAATAAAGAAATAGTAAAAACCTTTTTATCATGTATATTTATTGCAATATAGGCCATATTTACTTGTTTCTTCGTACTTCTTGCTTATTTAATTCGTATTGAATGTATGTACGTAAAACAGTTAAAATACTATATTTTATTAAGAAGAAATGACGAAAAACTGAAGAGTCATAGAAGACAGAAGATACAAGTAACTAATATGTGACTGCCCAGGGTGTGCGTTGTGGCAAAGGAGATCTACCCTGTCGATCATCCCCTTGTTACAAACCTCACCTTGGTTGGTCACGCAATCATCAGAACAATACCAGAAGATAACAAGAAGAAAAGAAGTCTACATCATTTTATACTTAATAAATATGTAAATGTGTACTCCATGTGATATGTAGCAAGTGGCATATACCACCACCATACTGTATGCTAATCACCAAAAGTTGTTGTATGTCCTCTACAGTGACAATTTTAATAGTTACTTATGTCTATAATATTGGTTATACAGTATTAGAAGTTACTATAGTGTCTTATTTTGTGTAATGCAGATATTGAAAGCAGTTTACAATATAATTATGGCAGTATAAACAGTGTGTAATGCGTTTTTTGTTTAAACTAGGTATAAACAACCTGCAAGATGTGTGGGAGGTGGGTGAGGGCGAATGCAACGTTTTGCTAGAGTCGCGCTTCGAGAAGTTGTACGAGAAAATAGATCTGACGTTGTTGAACAGACTCCTCCGACTTATCGTTGACCACAACATCGCTGACTACATGACTGCTAAAAACAACGTCATTATTAATTATAAGGTAAAGAGATCCGCTTGTTTTAAAATATTTTGCGCTCAGTATGCAAGACCAAAATGCCTGATAATTGGACTGGATTAAACCAGTCATGGCATGGTATAGAATCCTACATAAATATTTGTTTGTTACAAATTAACGGTATATCACTCCAATTGTAATCAACATTTTACATTTTCCCTACAGGACATGAACCACACGAACTCTTACGGTATAATCCGCGGTCTTCAATTCGCCTCATTCATAGTCCAGTACTATGGATTGGTGCTAGACTTGCTAGTTCTCGGCCTACAAAGAGCCAGCGAGATGGCGGGACCACCACAGCTGCCCAACGACTTCTTATCCTATCAAGACAGGCAGACAGAGACCGCGCACCCGATCAGACTGTACTGCAGATATGTGGACCGGATTCATATTTTCTTCAGGTTGGTATCAGAGATTATACAATTGCCTATAATATCCTATAGGGTACGCAAAGATGTTTTCCTTTATTACAAGTCTTATGCATTTGCATATCGCCGATTTTCGTTAGTCCTATGTTGCAAACTTAGTGCTAGTCATAGGGTGACCCACTTGGTAGTATGTGATGACTTACATTTTGCTGCTATATGAGCATACAATAGTATTTTTGTATATTTCTTAGTAAGCTGTCTTACGAATCAACTATTTTTCAAGTAGATTCTACACTAATATGTTACAGAAATAATGAGTGTATTTTTTTAACAGATTCACGGCTGAGGAAGCTCGTGACCTAATTCAGCGTTACTTGACAGAGCACCCTGACCCCAACAATGAAAACATCGTAGGTTACAACAACAAGAAGTGCTGGCCACGAGACGCGCGCATGCGTCTCATGAAACACGATGTCAACCTGTAAGTGATATAATTATTATATTTTTATATAGCTTCCGATATTTTGTTACCGATTCGTGTCCCAGTAGCCTAACACCGTCAATCCCGATAGGTATCAACATAAGAGAAAATGTTTACCAAATCCGATTATTTTTTTGTAGTAATTAATTGTGTCTTTGTTTAGTGGCCGCGCTGTATTCTGGGATATAAAGAACCGTCTGCCTCGTTCAGTGACCACCATCCAATGGGAAAACAGCTTCGTGTCTGTCTATTCTAAGGACAACCCCAACCTGCTGTTCAACATGGCTGGCTTTGAATGCAGGATTCTACCTAAGGTAAGGGTTCTGTAGTGGTTATTGTGTCACTGGCCTACAAGCCTTGAAAATCCCTATATCAGTCTTTATACAATATTATTATGCATATACAATAGTGTTGATATACTCATATATATCATAACATGATGCAAAATTTGCATAATAAGTTCTCTAAAGCATAAAGTTTTGGTAGATGTATTAGATCAGAAAATTGCTATTGTAATTAATAAGATTTTACTTTATCTTTATAGCCACTTATGTGGGACTATAGCATTTACCCATCACATGTAACTAATAAATAGTATTCCAAACACTTAGTGCCGCAGTCAGCACGAAGAGCTCTGCCATCGCGACGGCGTCTGGAACCTTCAGAATGAAGTAACAAAGGAACGAACCGCTCAGTGTTACCTTCGCGTAGACGACGAGTCGCTCGCTCGCTTCCACAACAGAGTGCGACAGATCCTAATGGCTTCAGGGTCCACTACGTTTACTAAGATCGTCAACAAGTGGAATACCGCGCTTATTGGTAAGTTTTCTGTAGTTCATGTCAATACTGTTATACATAACCAAACCCTTCTTAAATGTTAGTCGGGTTAGTATGAGTTAAGATTATCTGCATAGCAAGAGTTTGTTAACATACAACTAATTCAACAGGTTTGATGACGTACTTCCGCGAGGCCGTAGTCAACACTCAAGAGCTCCTCGACCTGCTCGTTAAATGCGAGAATAAGATCCAAACTCGTATCAAGATTGGTCTTAACTCCAAAATGCCTTCCCGTTTCCCGCCCGTCGTGTTCTACACGCCAAAGGAGTTGGGTGGACTTGGAATGTTGTCTATGGGACACGTGCTCATTCCCCAGGTAAGACAAAAGCAATACAACAAATCCTTTTCGATACTATATAGTTATAATATGTTGAAGTAAATAAGTCTTGTTATCATTAAAAGTCTTTAGCTTGTGTGCTAGTAATAAAGTCAAAACTAGAATAAAGTCAAACATGCAAGTACTTTGTTAAGTGAAGGAATTGTCATGTATACTAATATTATATTTGTCTCCACAGTCGGATCTCCGCTGGTCAAAACAAACGGATGTGGGCATCACACATTTCCGTTCGGGTATGTCCCACGACGAAGACCAGCTGATTCCCAACTTGTACCGCTACATCCAGCCGTGGGAGGCTGAGTTCGTTGACTCGCAGCGCGTGTGGGCGGAGTATGCGCTCAAGAGGCAGGAGGCTAACGCGCAGAATAGGTGAGACATAACATTACAGTGTAGGATTATTTAAATAATATATGTTACTAATAATAGAGAAATTTGCAAACTAAAAAAAAAATTAGTAACTTATATAGGTTTACATTTTAACTAGTATTACAAAAAAAAAATTAATATGAAGTGATGAACCGCGTAGGGGTCCTGAAACCAGAGAGGCCCTGTGCTCTGGGGGCGTGTGCGAGTGTCGCGCTTGCTGATCGCACTGACGCGGCACCGACCACGTCTGATAATACGCTATCTGATCAATCACAAAACAAATACCTCCATTCTCCTCCAAACTTCAGATTATTAATATAGTGTTACTTTACAGGCGTTTAACCTTAGAAGACTTGGAAGATTCATGGGATAGAGGCATCCCACGTATCAACACACTTTTTCAGAAGGATAGGCACACGCTTGCCTATGACAAAGGATGGCGTATTCGTACTGAGTTCAAACAGTATCAGGTAATTATCCATACACTTTTAATAATTATTTCTAAGAAAGGATGATCATATATTAATTTATGGATGTGTAAAGCTTCATTATTAATTTCAAAAATTTTATAGGTCTTGAAACAAAATCCTTTCTGGTGGACGCACCAGCGCCACGACGGTAAACTATGGAATTTGAACAACTACCGCACGGACATGATACAGGCACTCGGAGGAGTTGAGGGCATTTTGGAACACACCCTATTCAAAGGCACCTACTTCCCTACCTGGGAGGGTCTCTTCTGGTAAGTTTTGCAGCAAATATATAGTTATGACAAGTTAATAAATATAGAATAATCACATTCTTGCTAAATTTTTCATCAAGTATTCTACGTTACTTTTAAATTCTACTATTTATACAGGGAGAAAGCATCAGGTTTCGAAGAGTCGATGAAATACAAGAAGCTGACAAACGCCCAGCGATCCGGTTTGAACCAGATCCCCAACCGTCGTTTCACGCTGTGGTGGTCGCCTACTATCAACAGAGCTAATGTGTACGTCGGTTTCCAGGTACGAACCCAATCCTTTAGTAAACAGATATTTATTACTTTAATTAAAAGTTCATCGATGGTAATATTTATGTTGGTTTTGTCTGCAGGTACAACTGGATTTGACTGGTATATTCATGCACGGCAAGATCCCCACGCTGAAAATCTCGCTCATCCAGATCTTTAGAGCTCACTTGTGGCAAAAGGTGCACGAGTCGATCGTCATGGACTTGTGTCAGGTAATACATAGTTACTTACTTCCTTACGATATACGATAAAAAAAATTGTTGAACACACAGTTCTTCCCAATGCAGTCAATCAGATGTTTTAAAGTGTCGTACTAAAGATATTAATTTATATAATATAATATCTAGGTATTCGATCAAGAGTTGGACGCGCTGGAAATCGAGACAGTGCAAAAGGAAACCATTCACCCTCGTAAATCGTACAAGATGAACTCGTCATGCGCCGACATACTGCTGTTCTCTGCTTACAAGTGGAATGTTTCAAGACCATCATTGCTTGCTGACACCAAGTAAGAATAACTACTATTATGCACTATTTGCAGGTTCTCTATTTTAGTTGTTTTTTATACAATATATTGATGTTTAAAAGCAGCTAAGATTTATAGATAATTTATAGCTAAGTACATATTACTATGCAAATAACGTAATTCTTTTGCTTACTATCACCTTCCACTTGCCTACAGAGACACAATGGACAACACGACGACGCAGAAGTATTGGCTGGACATCCAGTTGCGTTGGGGTGACTACGACTCCCACGACGTCGAGCGTTACGCTCGTGCCAAGTTCTTGGACTACACGACCGACAACATGTCTATATACCCGTCGCCTACCGGTCTTCTCATCGCTATAGATCTTGCGTACAATTTACACAGGTTAGTTAATCTAAGATGTAATTGTTGTAATTTAGGAGTTGTTTAAAGCTTATTCTTATTTATTGCTATAAATTTGCGATCTTCATCCATAAAACTAAGTAATCAGGCATGTTTTGAATTATGTATTTTTATTACACAAATATATCTATTGCAAGGCCAAATAGGTTATTGGGCATCTGATCCTGGTTTTATTGTTAGTATTGGTATGATTAAGTTACAAACACCACTTCCATTTCTAATCTAAGATATACTTTATAGTGCCTACGGCAACTGGTTCCCTGGTTGTAAGCCGCTTATCCAGCAAGCAATGGCGAAGATAATGAAGGCGAACCCCGCTCTATACGTGTTGCGCGAACGAATCCGTAAAGCTTTACAACTGTACTCCTCGGAGCCCACTGAGCCGTACCTCTCCAGTCAGAACTATGGAGAGCTGTTCTCCAACCAGATCATTTGGTGAGTAGTATTGAAATAATAGGTATAATGAAAAGTAATTTATATCCCCTGTTTCAAATTACAGTACACTATTATGACATGAATGAAACATTTACACTCCCTCTTATTACAGCATCTTTTCTTTACTTACTCAAACTGAAATGCTGTAAAATTCTAGTTTTATAAATTTGTGTATAAAAACATATTTGATTTATTATTATGCAGGTTCGTAGACGATACAAATGTATACCGAGTAACAATTCACAAAACGTTTGAGGGTAACTTGACGACGAAGCCCATTAACGGCGCCATCTTCATCTTCAACCCACGCACTGGACAACTCTTCCTCAAGATCATTCACACAAGTGTGTGGGCCGGACAGAAGCGTCTTGGACAGGTAATAATAATGAATAACGAGTAATGAATCTATGATACAAATAAAACCTTTAGCTATAAGTAATGGAAAAGCTGGTTGAATATATTAAAATATCGAAATATTAGTCCTACGGTGACTTATTTGTAACTGCGATAGCAATGCATGAAAAAATGTTTTATATAGTATAGTTATAGTATCTCAGTCATCTTATACTTACTCTGTATTATTCAGCTCGCTAAATGGAAAACTGCTGAGGAAGTTGCGGCGTTGATTCGTTCCTTACCAGTGGAGGAGCAACCTAAACAGATCATTGTCACCAGAAAGGGAATGTTGGACCCACTTGAGGTAAATATAATGAGTAGATGTTTGTCGCATCAAAAATATACATAGTCATAGATGTCCTGTTGTTATGGGTAGGCTGGCAATCTTTCTTCATATTCTAATATATTTTCTGTTTACTAGGTTCACTTGTTGGACTTCCCGAACATTGTAATCAAGGGTTCAGAGTTGCAACTGCCGTTCCAAGCGTGTCTCAAGGTTGAGAAGTTCGGAGATCTCATCCTGAAGGCCACGGAGCCACAGATGGTGTTGTTCAACCTTTATGACGACTGGCTCAAGACTATTTCGTCTTATACCGTAAGTTTCATCTATAATAACTATGACAGTTTTGCATATTAAGTGTATTAAAAATGAAGTGATGAACCGCGTAGGGGTCCTGAAACCAGAGAGGCCCTGTGCTCTGGGGGCGTGTGCGAGTGTCGCGCTTGCTGATCGCACTGACGCGGCACCGACCACGTCTGATAATACGCTATCTGATCATATTGACATCAAGATTACAGATTTGAGCTACGACACTTTTTCATCTCAAAGAACACAAGCCACAGCCAAGTTATTTTTTTTCTAGGCATTCAGTCGTTTGATCTTGATCCTACGAGCTCTCCACGTGAACACAGAGCGCACTAAAGTCCTGCTGAAGCCTGATAAGACCACCCTAACAGAGCCCCACCACATCTGGCCCACACTGTCTGATGACGACTGGATCAAGGTGGAGGTGCAACTGAAAGACCTTATCCTCGCAGATTATGGCAAGAAGAACAAGTAAGTATTCACTGTCTGGATAGTGATATTCAATTTATCTGTATACCATGTTTTCATTCCTTAACTGTTTTTAAAACCCTACTTTTAGGTTTTTAAAGCAAAAGCTAGTTCTCAGTCATATTAATATTATTCATGTTTATGTCATTGCAAAACTACATAACTAATTTTCTTCCAGTGTAAATGTTGCTTCACTCACTCAGTCTGAGATCCGAGACATCATCTTGGGTATGGAAATATCGGCGCCATCAGCTCAACGACAACAGATCGCGGAGATCGAGAAACAGAGCAAGGAACAGAGTCAGCTCACAGCCACAACTACTAGGACAGTCAACAAGCATGGAGATGAGATTATCACGTCTACTACCAGCAACTACGAGTCGCAGACGTTCAGGTAAAAAACCCGACCTTTCTCTATTTGAATCAAGTTAAATGGCAGATCTAATCTTATCAAATGGAATCTTAATTTGTACTTTGGTAATAAACATTAACCATGTCCATATCTTAGCTCGAAGACGGAATGGCGCGTGCGTGCGATATCCGCCACGAACTTGCATCTGCGCACGAACCACATCTACGTGAGCTCCGACGACATCAAGGAGAGTGGTTACACCTACATCCTGCCCAAGAACTTGCTCAAGAAGTTTGTCACTATCTCTGATTTGAGAGCACAGGTCAGTTCATACATTATAAATATATTGTTTCTTCTGTATGTGGAAAAATTAAATATAGGTACTTCAAAGATCATACTGTATGCAAATTACATACTTATTTTGTATAAGTGTCGCGCATAAGGTCTTTGCACCTACATAAAAAGTCAACTGATGATATCTTCGTGTCTAGATTGCGTGTTACCTGTACGGGACATCACCGGCGGACAACCCGATGGTGCGCGAGGTGCAGTGCGCCGTGGTGCCGCCGCAGTGGGGCACGCACCAGCAGGTACACCTGCCGCGACACCTGCCCAAACATCCCGCGCTGCAGCACTTGCAGCCGCTCGGCTGGATGCACACACAACCTAATGAGCTGCCGCAACTATCTCCACAGGTAACTTTACGAAAAACATAATATTATTACACTTTTACGAAAAGATCTCGAGGTTTTTGATTTTATGGATTGATTCTATTTGAGCCATTTTGTAAACATTAAATACTTTCACAGGATATAACAACTCACGCAAAAGTAATGGCAGAAAACCCAACTTGGGATGGAGAGAAGACCATTATAATTACGTGCTCCTTCACGCCTGGCTCGTGCTCGCTGACGGCGTACAAACTAACGCCCAGTGGGTACGAGTGGGGCGCACGGAACACCGACAGGGGTAACAACCCTAAGGGATACCTGCCCAGCCACTACGAAAGAGTACAAATGCTGTTATCTGACAGATTTTTGGGATACTTCATGGTACCATCGCAAGGCAGTTGGAATTATAATTTCATGGGTATGTATTATTATTTTATGTCCGCTAGTAGATTCGATTCCTGACTTCCCATTTTAAAGGAACTATTCAATGAACAAATTTATAATATATTCTTTAAAAATTCCCATTCTTGCATTCCTTACGACTTTTTGCTATATAATTATATTTTTTTTTATTTATGTCCTGAAAATGCTCTAATTAAACCAGTTTACACTAACAAATAATAAAATCGTTGTTAACAGGTGTCCGCCACGACCCGAACATGAAGTACGGCGTGCAGCTGGGCAACCCGCGCGAGTTCTACCACGAGGTGCACCGGCCGGCTCACTTCATGAACTTCGCGGCCATGGAAGACGCCGCCGCGCCCACGCTGGCCGCCGACCGCGAAGACCACTTCGCGTAGTGCCAATGTTCAGTGTTCTAGTTAATTATAAGGGATAGTGTAAATAAGCGAGAATTAAATTTTAATAAATTTGCTATACGTGTTTTTATTTATTATGAAAGCTATGTCTAAAAATATAATTTCAGCTTCTATCCCCACAATAATTTGTGTAAAGTAATATAATACTGGGTTGAATACCTTATTCCCGAAGCAACTGCTAAAACTAAGTCTGAAGGATGTACGGCAAATAATATGCAAAATGTACTTATTACTTGATCAACTGGAGCCATGGTCGGTAAATGCGTAATCAGAGTCATTTGTTCACATTCTAGAAATCGGCGTTAGTCATGCAATACAGTAAAGAAACGTTTCCATTCGCATCCAACAAAGATGTTTTCACGCTCCCGGAGA
Organism: Abrostola triplasia; assembly: GCA_946251915.1. Taxonomy (NCBI): domain Eukaryota; kingdom Metazoa; phylum Arthropoda; class Insecta; order Lepidoptera; family Noctuidae; genus Abrostola; species Abrostola triplasia. The sequence continues at coordinate 3,181,280 of OX276432.1, read as the reverse complement.
GAGAAGATTCAGTACCAGTTAAGTAAATCATGGATAAAATGGTGTAATCCTTCCGAAAATAAGTTCAACAGACTTCCGATAAGTCTAAAATAATACAGGTTAAATTAAATTAAATTTAAAGAAAAGTTATACAAAATAGAAATATACTCGTTAATAGATTATGATTGTTATGAAACAGAAATATACACAAAATAAATGTTGCATTCGTTTGGGGTGAATTTATATAATATAGCTTCAGAACGCGACTAATCTACTATTTTTGCCTGTCTAAGTTGTCAAACTAAATAGGTGTCAATGTCAAATGTTCAAGTGAGACGTGAGTGTGAGCACTTCTCAAGATTCAAGTTAAAACTTGTTTGTTGATTGTGACGTTATTTTTGTTATATTGGAATTAAATTCCTGCAACTCAAAATGGGAGATCATGACGATTTCGAAGACAACCAGTATCCAGACAACGACGAGTTCGTTCCATACGTAACTGCCGGTAACCTCGCGCAGAAAAATGGCGCGAAAGTCACACTGTGGGGTAAAGTCACCAAAGTTTCCGGCAGCGACGGATTCCATGTCAAAACTGTTGATGACCAGGAGATACTTATCAAGTTGAAGAGGCCCTTAGACGAGCCTTTAGAAGGTTGGTACGAGATATACGGTGTTTCGCAAGGGAAGAGTGTGTTGTGTGATGAATATGTCCCGTTTAACGAAGAAATGACAAAAAATATAGACACAGATGGTCACAAAAGTTTGGCAAGGCTGCTGGCGGCTCTCGATGACCCATGGAACTTAGGCGACGATTCATCTAATGCTATGAATGGTATTGTGCCAATGGAAGAAAGCTATTGAGGTTATTTAAGTTAGGTATTTCTATAGAACTTTAAATTGATTCTATATTTTAAATATGTATTGCATTCCAATATTTATTGTAAGCTGAAAAGCTGCGCTGTAAATGCAATAGAACCTATATTATCAATATTACCATAATTGTTTTGTTCATACATTAAGAGAAGCTTGCTTAAATGTGGCCCATTTAACACATAAGAACGGCAAGTCTGTTATTATTATTAAAATATAAACTCAAGTGCCTAATCATGGCTTCCATACTGTGTTATCATATTGTATGTATTTAAAATAATTTTAGGTTAAAGTCATTAGTGAACCTCACCGACCCATTAGGTAGTAATCACTGTATCAACAAATAGTTTGCAATAGGTTAGCTATAGGTTGCAACAGCTTAGCTTTAGCAGTTAAAAGTTTGATCTATAGTTGAAAGGCTGGTCTTTGGTAGTTATGTAAACTTAAAAACATGCAAATGCAACTATATCTTGTACATTATTCATCTATTCTTAGATTAGTTTCACTCAAATAAAATAAGTTTGTAATTTAAAATGAATATACATTTTATTTATTATCCTTATTTCTATAATACAAAATAATTATTGTTTAAATAATTGTCAATATTCTTGCCTTAACCTACTGAAGGCTAAATCGCCTGTATCAAAAATACATTAAAAGTTACATAAAAAGTACATTATAATTGATTTCATACCATTACCAATTTTATCTTTAAAATCTTTAAATAATAGAGAATACTAAATATTAAAATAAATCAAGCTGAAAGAATACTTTATCTAAATATATTTGTAAGCAGACTGCAACCTATTTCTAGTTACATTCTCTTTGAATGACATTTCCTACATCCAGCACTGCACCCTAGGATATGACTTGATATCGCTGTCCTTATTGCGTCGCTGCACACTCTTCATGCGCTTCTCATGCTGCACTGCATTGGACAATGCTCCTTCTATGCAAGTCACTGGTCGGTTCCTATGAAGATAAAGAATGAATCAGTAATGTAACTTGTTTAGCTTTCAGTAGGGTGCTCAAAAATCAAAATTTTAATCTGTAGGTAGGTATAATCCATGGGTATAATTAAATACTCCGCCTGGTATGCTCTATAGAAAAATTCCATGAACTACGTCACGACAGGCGTATATTATTTATGGGTATAATAATACATTCCAAGTTTGAAGTTCCGAAATATTTGGGATCTACTGATATTTGTTGTTTGCATGTATTATATGGATATAATCGAAATTAGTATTGTGGAATTATTAGCTCGTGTAAACTGTCAAGGGGAGATTCAAAAAGATTTCCATTTGCTATGATCCTGACATACATCTTCTGTCTTATTCACACTCCTCATAAATGCCTGAAAAATAAGTGGAATACAGCTAAAACGTACAAGCTCTTGGAGTCAATCTTCTCGACTTCAGAGCGTATCTTCATGCTGAGCGGTCGTTCCTTGCCCTTCAGCGCCAGTTCTGTGAGGTACCGCTTGATGTAGTGCTTCAACTGGACGTTCTCCTTAGCCAGCTTCGCCTTCTCAGTCCTTAGGCATATCGTTTGGACCTTCGCCCTGTTTACTTTGAGCAGGAACTTGTCCATTTTGCGGTTTTCTTTGTACTCGTCCTGTGAAGATAAGGGTAAAAAATTATAACTAACATTTAAATAATTATCCTTACTTACATAGGTAAGCAAATCAGTCCATTTTTAGCCGACATCAAAAAGGATTAATTTGTATATTCAGGGCAATTTACACCGATAATTGTGTATGTAGTCCAAAAATTCTAGGCAATTTTTATGTTTTACCGTTGAGGGTAGATAGTTACACATCGATCATTATTTAAGCGTTAGGTAGTCTTAAATAAACAAATGTCTGCTTAGAAACGTGTCTATCAGTTATATCTATTAACTATCTAAGTCCTCCGCTTGATTGTCCAAGATTGCAATCACCAACAAAATCTGTCAATTATACTCACAATCATAGCTCTATCAAGATTTTCGAAATCGAGCGAGTCTATTTCACTCTCTGTGTCGTTGGTCAACTCGTCGCCTTCATGTTCGTACTTGCTGCATATTTCTGACAGTTGCATCACTTTATTCAACTTGTCGTTCAATTCTTCAAGGCGCTGCGAAAGGTATATTATATAGGTACTTACTTTATGTAAGTATTAAACGTTTTCGGGGTATGAAAAAGAACCGGCACAGTTTTGCTGGCTAGCTTTACTATACTCTTTGTTCCGGAGGGTTACGTAGGGGGGTTCCGTAATAAATAAATGTACTAAGCTTAAACAAGTTCCTATGTTGTGGGGCCATGGACTGTGTTGTTCATTAATAAATGTATTTTTTTTAATTTAGTTGTTTCCTAGTTTCAAAGTAAACTACAATAGGTTGTGTGGGCTACAATCAGTTAATTATAATGGCACACAACAAGGAAACTGCTACGTTAATAGAGTGAAGGCGAGCGTGAATGCTCAGCTTGCGGTACTAGGATCTACGTTGGTGTTGTTCAGGTTTGTTTGTTCTTAGAATCAACACGGAGTCTGGATTTACATGGTACATGGTCTACATAAAATTGGCAAAGTGTGCGGGTATAGATTTATAAATATCGAATGATATCAAACCTTAATAGAATCCTGGCTAGCATTGACCATGAGTGCCAGCTGCTGGTTCCCCTGGCTCCTCTCGAGCTTGGAGGTCTTCTTCATCTGCAGGTACTTCTTTGCCAGTTCTTCCTTACGCGCTGCCATGCGCGTCAGCTTATCTGTCATAGTGCTGGTACTCTTCTGCCATTCGTGTTGCAGGTTATTTAGGTTTTCCTAGGAAATTACAAGTCAACGGTAGGTACTTACCTACTAAATCTAGAAGTGATTACGTACATTAAGATAGTTTTGTATTTTGTTGGCGAATCTCCTGGCCTGGCCTGGAAATATTGCCAAATTACGATTAAGGTTAGTAATAAAAGTAGGTAACTAGGTACCTAATAGGCAGGTATGCCGAACGAAATTCAAAACGAAACATTTCGTCGCAAAATATGGATTAATAGATTGTATAACAATAGCATGCTAGTATCCACCTATTAACCATTCCTGGTTACCATGCCCAAAAATTGTAAATATAATCCATAAAGTAGGTAATAAATCTGGTTACAATTTGACTAATATAATTTGAGTACTTAAGTACTTAGTTAGTGATAAAAATGAAAGAAAAACATGCAAAAACAAACTTCCAAATCAAATCGTCGCTTCGACAGTGATGGTACATTTTATCTTCTGATATAATCAATAGCTTGTTGTCACGCTACTTAACCGAGTTAGCAATGGATTAGTTAAGGGGAATTCATCATGGCTGAGCAATAACCTCGTAATAAACCTTTTGAAGTATGCTACGTAATATCGGTGGGTAGCTAAGTAGGTACTTATCTACACGATACATAATTTTGCGCTTTGTGTCAACTGCCAGAGACATTTTGAAAACTGCGCGATTCTCAATTTATCATCACTTCGCAAGAATTTAAACAGTCAAAAGATCTTTTAAAATAAAGATCAATTAACTATGTATTTATGATGCTTACCTAATACCAAGTCAAAGGTCTTAAAGGGATCGAAGACTTACGGTAGCTTGTTGTATCTGCGCGTCGTTCCTGGCGATCTCTTTCTGGTAGAAGTCGTCTTTCTCGCGCAGGCTGTAATAGTGGCTCATGATGGGGCTGTGCTGCTCCTGGTACGAGGAGTACACCTCGCGGAGCTTGCCCCAGTACATCTCCACCTCCAGCTGCTTCGGGATGCAGAAATCACGCAGATCTTCTTCGTGCTGTTAAAATAATGGATAACGTGATAACAATATTTGCTTTTGAACCGGCAACTTTTTTAGGATGTCGCTACGAGTTCCTACTGTTTCTGCAAGAGAGGAGATTAATGGATTCTGAGGCTCGTTTACTTTAAAGCTAGGTGTTTTAGAAACAAGAATGTAACCAAACATTTAGATAAAAATAAACCTGATTAGCGCAGTGACTAAGCAATTGGACTGCTGCGCTAAGGATAGCAGGTCCGATTCCCGCACGGAGCAAAACTTTGAGCAAACCGCAGATGTTTATCCGGAGTATAGGTGTTTGTGTATGTGATATTTCATGTCTGTGAAACGTACCTACGACATAGGAAGAATTCCTAGTTGGAGGCGACGTTTTTATTTAAAGAAAAAAACATACTTAGTTACAAACAAGTAAACACAATCATTGATCATTTCTACCTGCGTAAATAATCATAATAATCGAAACAAAACGCTAAAGACATAAGTAGTTGCAGTAACAAGTGCAATAATAATAATATCATAAGTATATTGCAATTTCCAATTGGCCACATGACATTTTCCTGTAATTAGTGGCCCTGGAGCGAACTTCCGACCGCTGCTTGACAAACTGACAGGCGTGACTGATGGCTGAAGAGCATTGTTTGATGCTATACTAAAGAGGAATGGATGTTTACAATGATACCTGTACCGATGGATAGTTAAAATGTGGGGCAAATATTTGGAAACTTCGTTGCTTTTAGAATTAATGAGGACTACTACTATAGGTATTATTACTACTACTTATAGGTAGATACATAACTTCTCGAAATTATGTTACATTAAAGACTTCTTGCGTGTCAGGCTTAACCTAGTGTAAATAGTTTTTGGCATTCATATATTATACTAGCTGTTGCCCGCGACTTCGTCCGCGTGAATTTCGTGGTATGAAAAATAGATGTTGGCCGATTCTCAGACCTACTCAATACGCTCACAAAATTTGTTGAGAATCGGTCTAGCCGTTTCGGAGGAGTATGGGAACGAAAACTGTGACACGAAAATTTTATATATATAGATAATCTAAATTGTAATATAAAATATTGTATCTACCAATTAATTAGGTGCATAATAAGCATGATATCTAAGATTGTTTATTGCATCTGTAATTGTGAATGAAAATAAAGCTTATTAATATACCTACAGTAATTTAAATACCCCTTTATTACTGTACGTATTTAAATACGTGTACCTAGTAGTGACATATTTCCACAAGTACAACACTCACACCAAGTATATGATAATATAGTAGGAACTACTTGGATCCGATATCTATGGTACAACATTACAAACTACGTTAAAGCGATATAGCGACTTAGATTTTGGCTCAAAAAGTTAGGCAACATTATTAAGTCCTGATTGGCGCAGCGGCTAAGTGATTGGACTGCTGCGCTAAGAGTTGCAGGTTCAATTCCCGCACGGGACAAAATTTTGTGGGATCCGCAGAAGTTTAACCCGAGTCAGGGTGTTTGTGTATGTGACAATTGACGTTTGTGAAACACACCCACGATACAGAAGAAATTCCCAATGTGGGGCGACGTGTTTTTTTTTAGAAAAACAATAACTGATAAAGATGTATTTGGCATACTTAATGCTAAACTTACACTGGTACCCTGTTTTCCTCAAGATCTCTTGGTAATAGGTACTTAAATTACCTACTTATATTAAAAAAAAATCTGCCAATACGCATATGCCTAAAAGCTAATTTGACGCTAATACTGCTATGAGGATTCCATCGCAGTATGTTGACCAGCAATTAGTCATATTTGGTTGGATCACCCTTTGTATATCTGGCTAGCGAGGCGTGGAAGCCGTGGTCATATATACTGTGCGCCATGACCATCATCGGACACTACCAGTGTAGCTGCCGCCGTGATCATGTGCCTCGTGAAATACCACGTTCTGATATTCTGCTTAATAGCCGCCGAATGCTATGTGAGTACTCATGGAGTCTAACATCTTGGTTTGACTTTTTATAAATTGATAAAGGAAACTTGAAAAATAATGGACACGAGCGGGACTCGAACCGACATTCGCCGTACCGTGGCGCCGCTCTGCCAACTGAACCACCGTGTCACTGCTCGCATCCATCAAATTTCAAGTTCCCTTTTATCTTGGTTTGAGATTAAAGAACCAAGATATTGTATGATAGGTATTTTGTATGTACTGCGAGAAATACTTAACGTATTACTTTAGAATTCCGTTATCAATTACTTGCCTATTCAATTGATTAAATGCAATTAGCTATATAGGTTACTTGTCAGGCTTACAAATGATTTCAAACTCAAATTTGAGCTAATATTTTGATAATCGCATTTGTGTAATAAAATGTGTGGGCGGCTCAACGAGTAATTTTTTTGTTGATATTTTCTTTCAAAACAGGCCTTGAACTGTCGCTCTGATGGGGGACCAAAAGAAGCAGAGCTCAAGAATATTTACAAGAAATGTCTAAAGATGCAAGAAAACAAAAACTCCAGTAAAGGGAACTCTGATCAAGATTGGAAGGAGTCTCGAGGGCAACAGAGAAACGAATGGGAAAGAGGAAAAATGGGAAGTAAGGAGAACAGAAATAGCAAAGATGATAGAGTGAGCATAAGAGATAGACTGGACGGGAGTGGCATGAGAGATAGCAGTGATGATATAATGGGTGGCAGAAACGACGATAGGAGGGACAGAAACTTCGACAGGAAAAATGGAAATGATGATAGGCGGAATAGAAATGATGAAAGAATGAGTAGTAATGATAGAATGGGTGGCCGAAATAGAATGGAAGGCAGAAATGACATGAAAGGGAATCGTAACGAGGGGAGAAATGAATTCCTCAATGGGAGAGAAGATTTCCCGCACAGTGATGAATATGGGAGAGTAAGTAAATGTTGTTCATAATAAATATTATACATATTTTGTGATCACAAAGCACATTATATTGCTTTAATACACCATAATATTCTTGCATTCTATTCTAAATTTCATAATAAATATATGTTTGTATGTTGCCAGGATGCATCTCAATATAACAACTACTACTCAACACAAGCTCCGAGAAGGTACAAACGAGAGAAGCGTCCAGAAAACTCTGGTAAAAGGAGTCAGTACAATCCGAACGCCCAGAAAATAAAAGGTTATGACGACAACTATCGATCTGATGAGAAGAACTCCAGCGAAAATAATTCCAGCAAGGAGGCCGATAACAAGGCTTGTGCCCTACACTGCTTCTTGGAGAACTTAGAGATGGTATGTATATCTAATATTCATCATCATCATCAGTCGGAAGACGGCCACTGTTTAACAAAGACCTCTCGCTTAAAACGCCACAATGAACGACAGCTTGCCAATTGCTTTCATCTGATATTAAATAGCTAAAATTACTGGTTTGTTGGTCTAGACTACTGGTTGTAGAGGGTGAGGTCCTAGGTTCCCGGGTGTGGCAAAGTGTTATTCGGTTATTCCATTAAGTTATTTTCAGTAGCACGGAGTCTAGATTTGTGACCGGTTAATGGCAATAGGCTTGACTCCTTTCTTATTAGATTGATACCTATAAAATAACTACCGAAATGTGGGTGTACAATTACATGTATCTGAATACCCAAAAAAATTTAAATAAAGGCCAATCCAAAATGAAAAAAATAACAGACACTTCGCCTACAATTACAATAATCTCCCACTAATTGCTTTTGATTAGCTTAATGGGTTGCCCGGCAGCTGCTGTGATTAAAGTGTTAATTAACATGTAGACAGGCGAGGATGGCATGCCAGACCGATACTTGGTGACTCACGCCATCACCAAAGACGTCAAGAATGAAGACCTGAGAGATTTCCTTCAGGAGTCCATTGAAGAGTGCTTTCAGATTCTCGATAATGGTATGTTTTGTAAAGCTTTCTCAATAATCCTTCTTTATAACCCAAGATGCATATTGGTACATGATTTAATGACATCGACTGCCTTGTTGGTCTAGTGGTTGCTAAACGCGACTGCTGAGCACGAGGTCTTGGGTTCGAATCCTGGGTCGGGCAAAGTGTTACTTGGTTTTTCCATTAGGTAATTCTCAGTAGCAGCACGGAGTCTCGATATGTGCACGGTTGTTGGTAATAGGCTCGCCCCCTATTACATTGGGACCTAAAAACAATAACTGGCGAAATGTGGGTGTACTACCTATATATGTGCATCTGCTTACCCCTTCGGGGAATACAGGCGTGATGTTATGTATGTATGTATTTAAGGACATGTTAATAATGATGGACTAATATTGGAAAATTTTCATCATATTATTTGAAGTTCATAAAATTCAAAGTCGATAGACTGAATCGTTATGTTGCAAATTTGTTTCTTTACAGAAAATACAGAAGATAAATGCGAATTTTCCAAAAACTTGTTGCTATGTTTCTCTGAGAAAGGCAGAGCCAACTGCGATGACTGGAAGGACGATTTGAAGTTCTAATATTAAATAAATCTTAATAAATAATAAAGGAGGTACTTATTACGGAGCCTAATACGTGTTGACTATAGTGACATCATTATTTTATTCCTTGTAATTAATTACAGCTACCTAATTAAGCATAATTAAATTGATATTTTATTGGATTGTGGTTTTTATTTTCGTTTGCAATTTTTAGACAATTAACGAGACTAACGAACAGCAATTCATTTTTATATTTAATAGAAGAAGATATAGATGGATAGATAGATTTTAAGTTTTGTTTGTAGTTTTTTGGTAGGAAGTTATATGACTTTTTGTATATTTTTTGCATGTTGCCATGCTAGGCTTAAATTTTTAAATTGATAAAGGAAACTTGAAAAATGATGTACACGAGCGGGACTCAAGCCCGCGACATTCGCCGTACCGTGGCGCCGCTCTGCCAACTGAGCCACCGTGTCACTGCTCGCATCCATAAAATTTGAAGGAAGTTATAGTTTTCTTGGCGCAGTTATTTTGTGATTGTTTACCTTTTGTTTTTCCTATTTACATGTTACCAATAACCTATTAGTGATTACCTAACATCGAGCAGGTACAACTTTCTTACTACTTTACTACTATCTAATACATCAAAAAACAAATAGTAATAATTTCTTACTTCGAGTCTTGCATCATTCTTCTCCGTAGCCCTTCGCGTTTCTATATTCTTCTTCGTAACCTGAAAGTCCCTGTCTTGTATGTAAGTGATGAGTTTCAGTTTGAACTCGGCTCTGTCCTGACTATCAACGATGTCCATGTCCTCTTTATCCCAGTTCTCAAGAAGAGTGTTCTTCTGGTGATCGTACTCTGCTTGCAGTTTGTCGAGACGCTGGTACCCTATGTCTGTAAGTATAAGTACATAATCAAAATATAGAATATTTTATTTAAACGTCTTCTCAGGCTAGTAATTTCTCTTGTACCGTGGGTGCGTTTCATTAACATAAAATATCACGTACACAAACACCTAGACTCGTGACAAACATTTGTGGATCGCACAAATTTTTGTCACGTGCGGGTATCAACCCTTAGCGTTAGCGCAGCAGTCCAATCACTTACCTACTGCGCCAATTAGGTCGTTAATTACTGTCATTTAAATAGTTGTAATAATACTGTTTTCTTTTGTATCGATAACCCCACAAGTAGTTGAAAGCCTTTTTTTGAATACCGTGGAAGTCGAATCTTCATTCTTGATCAATTCGTATTATCCCTGCACTGCAGGTATACTTATATTCTAGAGCGAGACGCTGCATAAAACTGCACGTAGCGACGTCTCGCTTCCACATAGTTGACTGTCCAGTTTTATGGGTTCGTACTAAGGGAAGTAAGTTGTATTAGTTTAAAAGGTTAACCTAAGAAGTAGCTGACGTTCTCCGTGTGAGCCTGGAAGGCGCGGCGATGCTGCTCATCCGAGTCGTCGGTGGCACTCATCAGGGTCGTTATCAGCCGGTTCTTGCGGTCCAGCAAGAAGTTGAAGCTTTGCAGCATATTCTGTAGGAAACAATAGTATAAAGTAATGTTATTTTTAGTCGAGAACAATTGGGATAAATAATACTGTTCGTAAATAGTCGTCACCAATCACACAAATATTATAAAGGCGAAAGTTTGTGAGTGTGTTTGTTACCTCTTTACGCTTGAACGGCTAGACCGATTTTGATGAAATTTCATATGGAAAGGTAGCTGATAGCCTGGATTAACACATAGGCTTCTTTCTATCCCGAAAAAATGTAGCGGGTAACACCGCGAGGCGCGGCTACCATGTATAGGTACTCGGGACGAGTATCAACCCTCAGCGAAAAAGGTCAATCACATAACTACACGTGATCGCGGGTCTTAAAGAATTTCTTAATAATTAAATGAAGCAAATACCTGTATATCTAGCGCCATTTGCTTGCATTTTATCTTGCGGAGTATGAACCTCCATTCTTGGTTAATCTTCGCTGTATTCAGGCGAGCGAACGCTTCTTCCTTGTCAAGTTTGTTCTGTGGACAACACAAATCTATTAATGGTAAAATACCGACAAGGACAATAATATACCTACCTAATCGTGCTATAGGTAGTATGTTTACCCATTGAATCATATTTTTTTTATTTACAACAAAAATAAAAACCATTAATGGTGTAATTAGCTCATGTTTTGTTATTTAATAACCCATAAGTAGCAATATATCAACATTACGAATACTACGATATCTTCAGAGAACAAATATACTTCTACATATGTTTTGCGAGGTTGCAAGTGGTGAACGTTAAGCTCAATGTAAGAAACACTGCATTGAGTTTTATGCATCTTTTTTAACCGATTTGAAAAAAGGAGGAGGTTTACAATTCGTCGGAATCTTTTCGAACGATAGTATGATACCTAGTTCAAAATTCAACCAATTTAAAATAAATGTAAACCTATTACGTTACTTTTGAAACGTTAAGATGCTAGTTGCAACCTTTTGAATGTTACCTTGATGAACCTGGCGATGAGCTCCCTCTTCCTCCTGCGCGCCTCCTCCTCCAGGTCGGCTCGATGCTGCAGGTACCGCGCGCGCTCCTCGTCCGACATGCGCGCCAACTTGTTCACTTTACCTTTCTTCCCCATGTTGGAGTCTTAGCTGTGCTGTAGGTACAACAGGGTAAATAAGGAAGGTAGGATAAGATTTTAGCTTCTGGTGTTGGCTCCACGTGGCTTTTTTCTCAAGCTGGTGGTTAAATTCTTAGTCTACTTTCTAAGGGTTCAAGCAATGGCCACATTTTATTTTAATATTTTTTTTTCTTTAATTAAACGGTGTACACCAATAACATAATTAAAGAACACAAAAATAATTAAAAACAATTAAATAATAATAACATAAATAATAACATTCATGCCTTCTTCTTACAATAATTCAGACACATGGTCCTCTGAATATAATCTAAAATGTAAAACGTTAAAATTAGGCCTAATTCGTTTTAATTACTTAATTTTTATTCATTTAAAAATATACTCAATTGAAACAACCTTATTATAATTAAGTTAAGCTTATAAGTTAGGCTTGACTTCTTTTAAAACACAGATCCAACATTTCTCACCTGCCTAACTTTACCTTCGTATCTATGACGCACGTGCCGCGGATAATATAGGTATGCGGTAGATGCGGTTAATCAGAATTAAAATCTAGAATCTCTTATTTACAAAAATCTACTTAAAAACTCACTATTTCTCAATTAGTTTAATTAACACAGCATTCTTACCTTCTGAAGAATAATGTGCACCTCGCCGTGGGTGTCGGCTGTGACGGAGGTAGGCAGTGACAAATGATTATTGAACAAACTGTTAGTAGCACGGCAACGTGTGGGTGTTGGTAATATAATCAGTGGCTACGTCACCAGCCTGTACAGTGGGGGCTGTATATCACACTGATTGATTCAAAAGGCTCTTAAGGGCAGCTTCAGTTCAACATAGATCCATCAGATCGGTAGTCTTAGTGTAGCTTTAATTAAATTTTAAATGTGTTTTATATTTCATAGAAGGCCTTTGTACTGCCTATTTTATAAATAGTTATTTTGTTCCAGCTATCCTTGTTACCATTCATAGAATTTAATAATGATACAAGGTGCATCAGTTTAGGAGTCAGGATATCTCAGTTCGTAATAATGTTTTTCCTGTGACGCATAAATACAATCATAATACATCCTGTAATTTAACAGTCAAGATGGCTTATAAGTTGTAATAAAATATCAGTTAATTAAAACGCGATTTAATGCAAGGCATTTGTGTATCAGACTCACCGACTATAATAAAGTTATGAGGTATTTTAAACGCGTCTTTCATAACGATTACAGGGTTAATATTACAAATCTCCGAAAGGTGCTTTTTTAAATGACAATACTGGAATATTCAAAGAAATAACAATCATTCAAGTTGTGCATTAACATAAAACACATTCTCCAAATAAATAACTAAGCAACAAGCAATAAAGAAAAAAAAAGACGCATAGTAACCAAAGTCTGCTATTTTGTCAATAGTTACCGTTGCCATGGTGAAGAAACACGAGCTTGAACCAACATTCTTGAAGTGAAAACATTATTTTGATTAATTCGGTTATTTTATAATTTTTTAAAAATGAATATGGATGCCCCATCGTCTGGGACGCTGCAGTCCCCCTCGACGTACTCCGAGAGTTCAAAGACGGGGAGCAGCAAGTCCATCTCCGGCGCAGTCGAAAGGGAGAAGGATATGGACCTCACAAAAGACAATGGTACGCTACCATCATCATCATCATCAGCCGGGAGACGTCCGCTGTTGAACAAAGGCCTTCCTCTTAGAACGCTACAATGAACGACAAGTCGCCAATTGCATTCACCAACAAAATGTACCTTATCGGCATGCTGAATACTGTTAAAATTATCTTATTATGATTCAGACATATTAGGCTTGTCACCTCTCATTTCTGCCGGTAAAATTAAGATGTTGGCAGGTACACACATATGCCTGCTCCCTTTGGGGGAGTTAACGTAATGATACACAAATTGAATACACCTAGCTATCAAATTTTTACCTCACATTATTTTGATAATTCGATTTAATCGCTCATCTATACAGAACACCAGATTCTCTTGCCATCCCACGTCACCCATGCCGTATAACTAAAAACTTGGTTCCTCTTCGCAGCGGCTTCCCCAATCGACTTGGAATGCCACATCCAATGCGAGCGCATCACGAAAATCCTTGACGAAGCCGTCTACAAGTGCAAGCTGTCCATCTGTCTGCCCGACCTGGTGCAGGAATACCGGACCCTGAACAATATCCTGTCGCCCACCCATATGGACGACCTGATCTTCATATTTGAGCAGTACGACAACCCTCTATTCTCTGCCAGTCTATTGAATATGGCTGTTATGGAAGATTTGAAGGCGGTGAGTCAAGATTATACTTTAATTTGTAGCTCTGTGGTTATTTAGAACTTACACCGTGACATGACATCGATTACCGAAAAGCTGTTGGTTTAGTTGTATAAAAAATTTGGAAACACAACGTGTGTTTTTCTGCCGTCGTAATGAGTATGTACTTAGTAAGTTACAGGTCTATTGTATATTTTTAGGGAGATTTGTCTCTGAAGAACCGCCTCAACCCAGAGCTGGGTCATCTTCTATACATCATGAACAGCTATCCTGAATTAAAGCCCAAAGTTGATGAAATGATTGAGCAGGTAAACCTTTTTCTTAAAAAAAATCTTCACCTGGGCATCATGAACTCTTAAAGCAGGACCGTTTCCAATGTGGAAGCGAGACATCGCTACGTGCAGTGTAGTGCGGTCATCTCGCTTCAGTACCTGAATATGTCCTGCTCTAAGAGTTCACGGTAAGAGGGCTGTACTAAAACGTTTTGTATATTTAAACTGTGGCGCAATTATAGCCAGTCAGTAAGATATATAGGGTGCATAATGATCTGTATATTTATTAGTCCACCTTGATAATAATGGTACGCAACTGAGTATTGAGTACTAAGTAAGTACGTGTGGCCTAAAAATAAGGGGTACATAAGAACATTTTTAGATTACTATAAATCAAGGAATGGTTGTTAAGGACTCTGAATTGAACTGAGAGAAGAACAACTGGGAAATGTAATAGATTTTTAATTCCGCTGTTTCTTATTTTCAGAAAAGAGAAAATCAAGACGATGTAAGTAAATTAATGTAATTCTCATGATTAAATATTATTTTATATTTGTTGAAAATATTATATGTTTGTAAATAGATTTCTTTGTTTGTCAATAATTTCGTTCTTTCAAATTTCTAGCCTGAAACTGAAACGCCTGGTTTTGGGTTCCTATTAGAGCTGGAACGTTTCCGAGATCTGATGGTGAGACAGATGGAGATCACTGCAGCCGAGGAACTGGCCGCTAAGATCAACACTAGGAGACTTGAGGCGTCGAATGAACAACTAATTGCACGTATTAAAGGTATAACTAAAAAACCCTGGATTGAGATGGTGGACAACAAAATATATGCAATATTTTTCCGTGTTGCAAAAATTTATTCCGCGTAAGACGGACCCGTCTTGGGCAAAGTTTACCTTAGCTACAGTAGCTATGCTCGTATTTGCTTTTAGGTTTGTTACGTTGTCCAAGGTTTACAACATGAAATTAACTCAAAAATTTTAGGAGGCTCCCTCTGATCTCTCAACTTTAATCAATTCACATTAGTACCTTGAACGAACCCTTATTATATAAACCTGTAGATACGTTTTAGCTGCAAATGCTATACTTATATCTACTAATAGGCGCTCATAATTTATAAATCCTCAGAGTACTCGACAACTTTGAAAGAAGAGAGCGATCGTTTCGAACAAACAATCTCATTGAAGGCGGAAATTATTAGCAAGCTAGAGCATGAACTAGCTCAGCTTAACTTCGAGGCTACTGTCAGACTTAAGAAGAAAATGTAAGATTGTTATGTACTTTAGTATATTTGTAATAATATATAGAAAAATATCTTTTCGGCGTGTGGTTCTTTAGAGTCAATATTAAGGATCAGTCTAGTCTTATATTTTGTGACGACCAATTGATGTTCTAAGCGGACTTATCACAATTATTCTACATGTGAGTTGTGAGTCTCTCACTGTTTACCGATACTACAAGGTGTGAACGAATTAGATATATTGCTGCGATTGAATATTACCGATAATGTTGATCCAACATGAGAAAATTTGCCAATTATTGCTAGTGACCTTTTTGTTATGTAGTTTGGATTCGGAGCGCCAGATGGTGCTGGCTACTCGAACACACGTGGTCAAAAACGAGATGTTAAAGGAAGAAGAGGTGGAAACCAGAGAAGCGTACGAACAGCTGTTGAGATCACATTTGATTGAGGAGAAGAACCAAAGAGCGCGCAGGTAATGTTCTAGACACAAAGCATTTCTATTTTAAGTAATTTGTTATACATTTTTGCTCTAACGCTGATAAATGGCATAGTATGGAAGGCCTATATTCAGCAGTGGGATATTGAAGGTAGTGGATGATGATAGGATAGCAGTTGGATTGTTTTATGATATAGGTCTCGCTTCTGTATTATTTTATGCATATTCAAAGACACCTAACATTTCTTCAACCCGACTCGTCAGAACTGCTGAAGACCGAGATTTAAAACGGAATTGTCTTTAATCCAAAGGTTTAAGGTGGAGACGCAGTTGCTGTCTTGGCTACAAAAATACGACCTCGAGATGAGCGACAAACAAGTGGAACTAGATGAGTTCTCACAGAAGTACGACGAGGAGTTGGATAAGTGTGAGGAGTTAGAGGTAATTTATTAACACTCATGGTACCTATACAGATTTCTAGGAACAGTGTTAAAAAATATCTTCTATTGTATCTTCCCGAGTGT
Source organism: Abrostola triplasia (assembly GCA_946251915.1). Classification (NCBI taxonomy): domain Eukaryota; kingdom Metazoa; phylum Arthropoda; class Insecta; order Lepidoptera; family Noctuidae; genus Abrostola; species Abrostola triplasia. The sequence goes on along the minus strand of OX276432.1, from coordinate 3,164,796 downwards.
TACCTTTTAACAGTTTCTCAAGTACTGCTCACTTTTCTGACAAGACCCCGAGTAGTTGTTGATTTTAAAAAGGCCCCTAATTGACCACTAGTTTTTTGGTTGTGAACTATTCGGGCAAAACCAAAAACACTAAACTATATCTGAATTAAATAGTAACTAAATAAATTCTAAAACATACAATATCGCCAACAGAAACAGTTGGCTGAACAAGACTTAGAGTACATACCGCTGATGGCGGAACGAGAGGAGGAGTACCACCAGGAGATGACGGAGAAGATGAACAAGTTCCTGCTGGAGCACGCCGCGAGGGTGATACAGCACGCGTGGAGAGAGGTGCTCACCAACAGAGCGGAGAAGAAGAAGGTATGTCGTTACTACTTGTATAGTTTGGAAACGTTGTTAAGGATATAACATTTAACTTTACTGGGTTAATACCACGGTAAAGACTCATTAAGTTGTAGTTATGTTGTAAATTGGTAAAGCAACTTCAAATGTTTTCGAACCGGTTACATCATCATCATCTTCGTCATCATCAGTCTATCTCAATCCACTGTTGTTCAAAGGCCTGTCCAATGGCACGCCACTGAGATCGATCTTGACATGTTTTTTATGAAATTCAAAATCATAAGGGACCCTGGAACAAAGATTTTTTGTTGTATGTTCTGTGTCCGTTGAAAGTTCAAAGATATTTTAAAACCTTTATAGTTTACGTCTCTCATGTAATTTACGGTTTTACTAACAACGTTTTTCATTCGTGCAAGCAGCAAAAAGGGAAAGCCAAGAAAGGAAAGAAGAAAGCTTAATAAAGAAATCATCTCCAGCGGTGTTTTTTATTCATTATATGTTTTCCTCTATGCTTCCTATAACTAAACCTTAGTTATAATCCACTTTATGCCTATACTCGTGCCAATAATCCCTAGTTTTTATTTTATTCCTTTTCCTAAATCCCATTATTTTTTCAGCTGAGGAAATTATTGAAGAAAATTCAGGCAGCTGCTCCACCCACAGAACTATTAAAGGGGAAACCAAAGAAATAACTTTGATACAAAATAATGTATTCGTTATAATTATGGTCGGAATAACGGTATGCTTTTTAGGTATTTTACTTTTAATTAATTGATTGAATAAAACAAATTCAAGAAGCAAGACATATATTTATTTACAAAACAATACAAATACATTTTGACGGTAATAGAAGCTGAATGCAATACACAAAATATGTTCGTTTACATATTCTTTGACTGGCCATGCAATTTATTTTTTATTTAGTACTCATATCTAATGTAGTGGCATGCTACATAGATATATTATACTTATAGAAAGCATTTCGAATGCATGTAGTTCTTAAAAAAACAGTTGATGACGGTATAAGTATGTCATCCATATAAACTATTATCATGAACATCAATCTTATCATACATACACACACGAGTACATGAGTAGAATAGAAAGAACAATGTAAATGCTTTTCAGTCCTCAAAACGAATACGTCCAAAAGAATATTTGACTAAACGTATTAATAATGTTCCATAACAATTAATTTACATTTGGTAAAACGCCTTTTATAGGTCCAAATTTTAATACAAATTCCTTATGAATACCAAAACATTATTTGAATAACTTTTCTACAGGATACAATTTTAACATGGTACCAGACCAGATAGTAACAAAGAAATTAATAAGTTTCTTAATCAGATCATAATTTTTCTTCATCATCCAGTATCTTCAGATGTCGGATAGCTCTAACATCAATGAGTGTGTCTGATGAACTTTTAGTGGTAGGCACAAAGGAGAGGGCTCGACGAGCTCGCTCGCCATTGCGGAGTACTGGGTTCAGGTCCTGGGAAGTGATAAAAGCGGTAGATGAATAATTGTTTAAACAAATTTGTTAGTCAAACTGTACATTGACTAAATGAAATTATAATAGTTTTTATAACCAAGAGTAACTTAAAAGGGCCTCCACCAGTAACAATACTCAATTGATAACTTTGAACGGTTTTACAGACAAATCACGTATCTTATCGTTTATATGGTGTACAATAAAGCATACTCTATCTATCTTACTACAAAATATCTTATTTCGTACCTTACTGCTTTTATGTATGGCCTTTGTCGACACGAAAGTAGAAACATAACCTCTCAAACAACTAGGTATCTTTTTAACTTATTTGTTTTAGTTAAGTAACAGTGTAGTCTACATCTAACCAATACACAAATAACTGTATTTATTAATGTCCTTATAAAATATAAATTACGATACTTACTCTCAGTTGTACCTGTAACGCGTACGCTGTGTTTTCAGTCTTGGATATTTTGTCTTGCGCTGCTTTGAGTTCAGTGTCAAGCCGACGTTTCTCTTCTTCTAGCTCCTTTAAACGCTTTTCTGCTTCTGTGGGCAAATATATAGTTATATGAACCTAGTACTTTTGTAACATACTCATATGGCCAGTATTTTTTTTAAAGGAAATGTCAAAATGTAACTATATATATACATTAGAGGCTGAGTTCTGTGTAAAAGCTAACATGAAGGTAATGAATATGTAATGTCAGCTCGTACTTTACTACAACATTAGGGTTCTTATTTCTATGGTTAGCAACCATTAATAATTATCGTTACCTTTAAATTGAGTTTCCTTTTCTGCCTGCAACATTTCAAATTGGTGTCGTTTTAATCTTTCTTCTTCCAGCATCTTGTTTTGTTCTTCTTGAAGTCTTTCTAATTCTTCTCGCCTCTCCCATTCTTCTGCTAATACCCTGAAAATATAGAAAGTTTTATGAATAAAAATTAATTAAATATTTACTTAATTTTTATTCATACAATTCATAATTATTTAATACTCAATAGCTTACCTAGCTTGTAATGCTCTAACAATTTCTTCGTCTCTTTTAGCTTGAGTTTCTTCTTGCAATAACCTTTCTAGTTCAACTTGTGCGTGTTTTAATTCTTCTAATTTCTTGTTGTCTTGCTGTGCTAATTCTACCAATTCCTGCAACATACGATTCGTAATGATATGACAAATCTTAAATCATATTAATTCGTACAACTTTTAGAACTGTGCATCTTGGTTTTAAACGTTGACAGTCTGTAAAAGGCTCATTTATGTAAAGTATTCTTGACATTAATTTTTCCTACATCACAGAGCTATAAATTTTCGTAAAACAAAATCTTCTTTTCACATTATTAGTGGTTCCTAGTATGTCTTATGTGTGAGTATATCATTTCTGACCTGCGCCTGTGCCTCAGCCGCCAGCCTGGCCTTAACCTCATGCTGCAGGCGCGCCCTGGTCTCGCGCACCTCCCGCTCGCGCCGCGCCCCCGCCCCGCGCCGCACCGCGCGCGCTCGCCGCTGGTAGCCCTCCACGCCGCCCGACACCGCAGCCGCTTGACGCAGCGCTGATATCCATTGAAGACGGCTCCTGGAAAACAATCAAATTGGGCTTCAGTATTTATGAGGTGTGATTAGATACATAGAACGCATCTTGGTCTGAGAGAAATATTGTATACCTAATTAGGAATTTTATTCAACTTATATCGGCGTGATGAAAAGTAGCTATGGTTAATAGGTATAGAAGAATAAAGCTTTTCGAAAGACCATGAATTTTGTCATTAATTTACAGCCCGGTATCATTGCTGGGTACATATCTCCTTTTTCTTCTGTTTGACTTCGCTGTTTAAACGTCTTTAGTCCAGGCGTTACCGACGTAAAGACCAAGACTATTTAAAACCATTTTACTGACACTAATAGACTGAAGAAATTTTATAAGCAACGCATGTAAATGTTAATGTCTTTGTGTACAAGTAAGGGATTTACTTATGGTCCTGCGTGCCGAACTCGAAGGTCCTATCAGGCGTGATGAGCTGGAACTTCTGTATCTTGCCCTCCCCGGCCGCCGCCTCCACGGAGCAGTACTCGTCGATGGCGACCCTGCCACACTGCTCCTTCTGCGACGAGCTCTTGTAGTACGTGAGGGCACACGGCTGCAGCACGCACCAGTACTCCCGCATAGTGGGCAGTAGGTAGCCACGTTTGAATAAGTAACCCTGCATAAAGGTATGTTACTATTAGCTATCAGTTTTAAATTAGTAAGATAACAATTTCGTTTTTATAATTTTTAGGCAAAGGTATTAAACGCAGAGTTTGGGAAAATATGTTTTCTAAAATAATGGCTGATAATTTGACCGTTAAAGCAGGAACTGATTTTGATGCAGGTAGGTCGGTACTTTTGCCTGAGAAAAACTGTATGCTATGTAAGAGAGGTATCTATGACTTATTGATCATTATTTGTGTTAATATTTACCTTTTTAATAATATCCTCGATAAAAACGTCATAGATCTCATCGACCGCTTCGACTAGAGCTTCAGAGTGCAGCTGTTGGTCTCCACAGTATTTGGCTTCCAACACGGCGAGGAATGCGGCCCACTTGAAGTGGCCTATGGAAGAGCCTAGGGCTTCCCAGTCAGCTGCGTCCCAGCGGAGCCCGAGGCAGTGGACTAGTTGTTCAGCTACGATACCGGCTTCAGAAGGTTGGAGCACCACCTGTATAAAAATATCAAGGCTGTTTACTTAATGTAAAGTTTTTTTTGTGCTCTTGGCGTGTTACATTGAACTGTTTTACTATATTAACTTTCGTGAGTGTTATCCATATTATTTACTATATTTTACGCGGCAGAGTTCGGCTCGCGATTCTGCCGCGTAACCAGCTCATGAATAAGGGCTCCGGTCGAGTCCGAAACTAGTCGGGCATTCCGGAATACACCCGTGAGTATAACCGGAATATATAGTAAATAATACATTGAACTGATTCTTTGTTAAGTTAAGTATCTTAAATTCTACAAAACTAAGGTGGGAAATATCACGCCTGAACTTCCCGAAGGGGTAGCCAGAGGTTTATAGCTAGATGTTAAAATGTAAGCCACACATAGACACACAAATCAAGATTCGGTAAAGCTACTGAGAATTACCAAAACGAGAGCATCGAATAAGCTTATTTTATTATTTAAGTCATTCTTAATATTTAATTTAGATTTATGAGTTGATTGAAAGTATGACCGTGGGCTTACAGTTATTAAAATACATTTCAGGTTGCGTAATACTCGTACCTGAATTGTTTAAATGCTGAAAATATGTGAAAGTAAAAGTTGTGCAAGATTACTTATTTATTGCTCTGAGGAATAAGTGACAAGCGTTATGAAATTTCATAATTGCAATTCGTGAACTTGTTTCTTATAAATTGTGTATGCGAACTTGCGAAGTATAGTGATTGGCTCTGTAAGCATAATCTCTTACATTAAATCCGGTCAAAAGTTACCATCATTATTGTACTACATTATATGTATAAATAACAAAGCATCAAGGGCAGTCATCAATCTCTATTTCTCTTAATAGCTACAGCCCCCATACCATGAAGCCGGACAGTTTATGGATCAATCTCCAAAACGGGCGTATTCGTGTGATCGCTCTGGTGCTTTTCAGATGTTGATATTTAATGGTAATTATGTATCCCATTAAAAAGAATGATATTCAAATAGAACATTTTTAATATTGGCCTTCAATTTGCACAAAGAGTAATGGAAATTTTTAAGTTCAAAAAATTTCGCTACCAGAGCAATCATAATCGGTGCCAGAGCGATCATAAATGGTGAAATCAGTGAAACAAAAAAAAGAATATTGATAAAATATTATTTATTTAGTCGTTTTCAGTCATATTCAGTGTACCTACGTGTAACAACTTTGATTTTTTAACCTGTTCAACTGTCTTCTAATACGTTCATTACTTATTTTCAACTCTTGAATTTTTTGATCTTGTTGTTTTAATTCTGTATTAGCTCTATATTTCATCTTTCTTAACCGGTGACGCGTGTGAATCAAAATAAGATGAATTTTCGCATTTTTTTACAGGTCTCTGGAAGACAAGAACTTGTCTGAGATGAACTTTTACAGGATTAATAATGTTAAACTCATTTTCAACATCTTGTGTTTTGCATCTTGTGGTTTGCAGTATTTCTCTTTGTTTTGTTAAATTTTTGGTGTTTAAGGTTGGAGATGATTGAGGAACATTTGAAAGAGGATCATGGTTCTCAGATATATAGATAGGTTCTTCATTTATTGGGAGCTCATCAGTTGCTAGTAACCTATTCACTTTTTTCTTTAAATAATAACGTCGAGAACTCTGCCTACTTTTCTTCCTACGAACCTTTTGCTGGCTTGGAGTCAAGTCACTCATTGGTAGTACTGTGCCCCGAGTTTTTTATTTATTTATTTTTCCTTTGATAATTCTCTCTTGACTTTACAAGCCATTGTGCGTATAGATCTGGATCATTTTTTATCTTGGCCATTCTACTACGCTCAGCCAATTTTTTCCTAAGACGTTTTTCTTCAATAGATAATTTATTTCGAGGCATGATTTCAATCTGCAAGAATAGTTGCCATTAAATTTTAGAGGAGAAAGGGTTCTAGTTCGCTAAATGCCAACATAATAATATCATCAGGTAAAATACGTCAAAATCTGTTTATGGAGTTAGGTTACCCAAAGAAAGCCAGGAAATGTTATAAATTAAAGGTTATATGCATTGTTCATCATTTGTCATTGTTACAGTCCGGTACTACTACTTAAAATAGATTTATAACGTACAATGAATGCAAAATATCATCGCCCTGGTCTTTTTAGACAGAGCAATCACAGCCATAGCGATCAGAAAAAGTCACAAAATCATAAATATAACCGAATTTAAAAGCAGTAGAAAGTTGTGATAACGTCTCATAAAAAACATCATAGCAATCACTTAATTTATATAATAAACACACTCACAAGCTTACTATTTAATTTTAATAACGTGCCATAGAAATCATAAAATTCGAGAACCAAATCCAGAGCAATCATAAACTTACCTTTGTAATGTTGGAGGGGGGGGACGTGGCACACAGGTATCCTGCTCGGCGGTTAGGTCACTACAGGCGTTGCCCCGCGGGAGGGGAATAGAGTGTCCATAACGCGTAACTAGGGATGAGCGCGATGTTTTGCCTCAGCGCAGAGCGATGAGATAAAATGCCCGGTCACGATTTTAAATTCAAATTGTGGCAAAAGTATTATTAATATAACTAAAAATATTGTATTACTATGAAGAATAACTATTTGTTATGTAATCTAAATAAGTTGTTTCATATGAACCTTCGCATTAAAAATTTAAAAAATATTTTTTTCATTCAATCGGGAGTTGGGTCAACCCAGAGCAATCAGGATTTTAGGGTTTAAGATTTTTTTAAAAGTGTTTATAATAAACTTATTCATAATATTAGCCTTGTATCACGTAGATTAATCATCGAACTTTATATAAAAAATATTTTGAAAACGTTTTATCGATTTTAAAAAGTGTTTATCCAGCCCAACACGAAAAAAAAAATGCCTCTGGAGATCGACCCTTATACGCTACGTGCAGTATAATGCGGGATCTCGTTTGCACAACTTAAACTGTCCTGTTTTAAGAGTTCGTGGTAAGGGGGCAGGTTGTCAAATACCTTTGCTATGTATTTTCGTCGCAGCTTTTACGTTTATTACATATAATTTTATTCTCAAAACATAACCATTTTTACATTAATGTTATTACGCGAGCAAAAGAGCACGACTGATGCTTGAGTGCTCAATAAGGGACAAGAACCGTCACGTTGATAAGATCATGCGCGAACGATCTTCTATACTAAAATATACCTAATGCTATTAAATGTGAGAGTGGAACAATAATACAGATAGGGAGGCAGGTACGTGAAGTTCATAATAGAATGTAACATAAACTGGAGTTTATGTATTATTATTATTATATATATGTATGTAGTATTATTATTATACTAGTTATAATCACACCTGAAGTCCCCAAGGACAGTTATGCATAAAAATTACAATACAAACCCAGGATAAAATTATTCCTGTCAATGTCGTTTGCATATCAAAGAATAGAGATGTCAATACACTTAATACGGGGCATAGTTAATGCCTGTATGATCCTCGTTTATGAATAAGTAAGTTTAAGTTCTATTTGGTAAACATAAACATTTTTCCATTTATCAGGCTAGTGCCAATGCGCGTGCGAATTGAGTGAGTTGATAGAATGAGAAAAGCTTTTCGAAACTTGAACTTTAATAACTTAATTAAGATCAGCAATTAACGTTAATAGTCACTACACTCTATTAACAATAAGACGGATACTGTACTCGTCTGAATTGAGAGTATTTAATTAATACAATGCATAAGAAAATTAAATGTGAATGACCTAGTATGGGGGCTGTAAGGCTGCACACTCACTTGTTAGCGATAGCGGTGCGATAAAACAATAAGTTCAAGATGTGTTGTTGATTTGATTCTTAATAGGAAGCTAGCTACAGTTTTATACAAAGAAAATAAAAAAGTTTTTATTAATTTTAATGTAAGTAGGTATTGAAAAATAAAAACGAATGTACTTAACAAATTCATGTAACAAAAAGTTTTAAATTGAATCAATCTGCCTTTTTAACAGACTTCAAAAAGGAGGAGGTTCTATGTTTGTCTGTATGTATTTGATTTCATATTTTTTTTAAAGAAACGTACCTTAATAAAAATTTGTCAGTGTGACCGTAGCCTAATAATCAGTAAACATCACAGTACAAACATGTGGTTAGCACATGAACTCAATGATGGATGAAATTAAAATGAAATGTGTTTATAAAAAAACTGAGTTCTGATACAGTTATTTTTGTAAAGATTTACTTATAAACTTATAAATAAGTAACTAGTTTTTTATAGTGTGTCTTTCTTGTCTCAGTTACAAGTTTACTAAGCTATGAGTGCCTACGATTGCTGGATTCCCTCTGCAAGGATTTAATTGTAGACTACTATAATTCTACAAGTATACTATATTTTACTATAATAACTTTCGTGAGTGTTATCCATATTATTTATTTACTGTATATTCCGGTTATACTTACGGGTGTATTCAGGAATGACCGACTAGTGTACTAATACACCCGTGAGTATAACCGGAATACACAGTAAATAATAAGTATACTATAATTATTCAAGGAACTAAGACAAAGATATTGAAAGCAATATGCTCGCCATTTTACATAGGACCTATGATAAGCGGCGAAATTGGTGTATACTTGTGTAGACACCTAATTCTGTAAACCAATTGCATATAATTCTGAATTTATCTCTCGAGATAAGTCCTTGGAGTTGTGAACTTGCGATGTTGCGTCACTTAATTAGTAGGCATACGTTAAAATATTGTATAAAACCTAACATGGTCAATTTCAGTCTACCAAAATAATTTTACCTTTTCTACATAATAAAACTGTAATAAAACTATACCAACATTTTATTATGCTTGTAAATTTTTATTATGTTCCTTTTTAGGTAAAATCAGACAAAGGCATTGAATTTTTATAAAAATATTATGTATACTTACAATAACTTACAGAATTGAAGTAAGTATTCCCTTTTACCCGTTTTTCGCCTTGTAAGTTATTTTGCAGCAATATTTAACCAACTACCAAACCAAAGATAGCTAAAATTGTAAAGAATATATTTCGACGTGATTGCAGATTGACCTTAAAACTATCGTAAATAAGTTGTAAGTGCTTAACTGGACTATATAATGATCTACCTTTGGATTGAATACACTAAGCAACTCGCCATAAATTGTTCACGCCGCGTTGATTTTGTCAACTAATAGAATAAAGTGATGACTAATAGCTAGAAACTGTAGATAAGGTTTGCCTATTTGAGTATTTAAGCATAGTCATAAAGTTTTTATTTCATACTACCTTTTGCCCGCAGCTTCGCCCGCATTGAGTAGCCTATGTCCTTGCTCGGGTCTTAAATTTTCTACATGCAAAATTTCATCAAAATTCGTCTAGGGGTTTAGTCGTGAAGGCGTAACAGACAGACATTTACTATCACATTTTTAATACACAAGACAGCATTTACAAAGCGTCCAATTAGTCTCAAAAAGGGGTCAAAGTTTGTCTACAAACTCATTGCAATGACTGTTGCTCAATGCTTAGATCTAAGCTTTTATACTTAAGTCACTTACGTAAATTACTTTCTGATGAGGCTACCATCTGTAGTACTAGTATCTGACCTTAAAGTTTGGTGTAACTGATAGTAGATTCGGTCAAAAGAACGAGTGAGTGAAGGAATTAAGTTGAAAGTCACTCACCACATAGTGGTTGGCGTCGTCGGCGTCCTGGACCAAGTCTCCGAGCAGGCAGAATATTCTGAACAACTTCAACACTGAGTCGTCGCCGAAGACGGCCTTGTCGCGAGACAGCAGACTTTTGCGACACACCAGCCAGCATACCTGTAGTATGAATAATTATTTTATATGTGATCCTATTGCTTCTCTTTGTCCCGCTTTGGAAGCTGTTTGTTGTTTGAAGATGTCTATTTCATGGATGAGTTATACAGTTTTTTTGATTTAGGACAAATTGTGTTGTCTACGAATCCTACAAGTATAGATTGTCTAGTGCGGGAATCGAGCTCTTAAAGGAGTAGCTCAGTCATGCCTCTATCGAGTAGTCGTTGTAATTATACCTGAAATCTTCACAAAATAGTCTCCGATAACCTACTAGACAGAAAATATTCAAAATTAAAATATTTTCCCCATCGTTGTCAACTGTCAGTATATCTAAAATAATCATGGTACTACTTGGATCCAATATGTATGTAAAATAATTGCAGCACTGCCTAGTTGAGACATTAGCTGTGTGACATTTGCATTAGCAAGAATTGCGGAACACAAAATAAATAAGGAAAGTAGCTGCTTTGGAGTCATAATGCAATGAAGCGTAGCAATGTTCTTGTAAAAACCAATAGAAACGCTAAAACAAAATATTTATGTTTCATTGAAACTGTACGCTGTGAGTCGTTTCGATTTAGGTTCTTCTTTTTCTATCTGCTTTGAAAAAGAAAGCCAGTCAGCAGGTTGGTAGCGTGGTTAAAGTGCGTCGATTAATTGACTATCGTCTCTCGTGAAAGCGATCTTAAATTGAATGTGCATTATCGCAGATAACTCAATCATTCTTAAGTGCCGACCCAGTTAGCACAGTGATTAAAATCTTAGGGATGCTTGGGTTCGATATCCACACGCAGCAAATGTCATAGATACCTACATAAAAAAAAGTTGTCCTTTTTACTGAAATACGAATGTACAGTTTAAATAAACGCACCCACAATACAGAAGTAATTCGTAATACAAACATAATATACAAAAACAACTGTATTTCAAAGCATTTACTAATAATACTTACACAATAACCTTCTATACACACTGTTGTCATACAATAATATTTACAGATACGTCACGTGCAGTAGCCTGCATATAATTACAAAGGATACATATGATAGGTACTGAGTTATCGCGACCCACTTCCACTACACAGCTGTACAAAAGATACTGTGCCAAGTCGAACGTATAAATTATTTAGAACAATGAAGACTATCAATTTGGGCTGCTGCCCTTATGGAGACAGTGTTAAAGCAACTTAAATCCTTTCTTTAAAACTTGGCAGGCTTTAATGCCTACGCAAAATGTCAACCACCCCATACGGTAGCCAACACTTAGCCAATTTATGAATAAACATGAGATGTTCTTATATCAGAAGGTTGTATTTATTACATGCTATCTAAGGAAATTGCGAGGTATCTACTAGGTATAGGTACCTAGTATAGTTTACTAAAATACTCCTCTAGGCTAATATTTTTACAAGCTTAAACATCCAAACTGATAACTGAAATGTACGAAATCTTGAAAATGTAATATCAACTCTATGATACAGACGACACACAAAGCTAATGCTAATTGGGTCGCTATTTAATCTGATTATGGCAGGGTCTCTCTATAATAGGGTTCATAGAGCTTAAGGCTTGTATATTAAGCATTTGTAATTTCACTAAGATGGCAGACCTAGTGATTTTAACCAACAAGTGATTTTTTGGTACACCAATATTAGGTTTAAAAGCCCCGTAGATGATATCACATATTAGTTTATGTGAGTGACGGCATATAAACAATCTTCTATTAGCTTTGTGGCACAAGGGTGCGACTATAATAGGGAGGGAAAGGAAGGGCACGAGTTTTCTTTGTAAACAGACGGACGTAGTTTCGTATACACGCTCCAGACGACTTTAGTGGAAATCAATACTGTGGTAGAATTCTGAGAACCTAGACACTTGAGTATATCGTTTAGACATAGACTGTAGGTATTGTTATACATTTTAGGTTTGCCTACGTTTGACAGTTCTGTTTTGATTAGGGAACTGTGTCTTCAAGCTTAGTTCAATGAATACCGGAATTAATGAGATTGAGTTGACTATTTTTGAAGCATCTTATTTAGATGATACGCAAATTATAGCCTAAATATTTTTTTTATTTTTAGACTTCTTCCTTGTGGCACATCAAGACCATATTTAGGTATAGTTCTCATCACATACAAGATAAAGTAGGTACTAGGTAGTACTTACTGATTCATAAAACTACGTCTTTCCTTTCATTCTTGCCACCTCTTTATAATATTTATTTTTCCTCATTTTATATTACTTATTACTTTATTCTCTCAGGTTTTAATCAAACATTCAAGACACCCATTTTTGTAACAATCATATACATATCTTAAATTGTATCAAATTATAATATTAATTACAGGGTGCTTATTCAAAAGTAGATGGCAAACTTGATATAGGTAAATTAAAAAATCGTCCGAGTCCTTAGTATTCACCAAGCCTATCCGAGTGGAAATCCGGTTTTGAATTGACCATTCAAGAAGTTTTAGCATGATTTTTATACGTGGAATACAAATACAATTTTGTTGTGAGATGTAACAAAAGCCCGTAATCTTTGCTATCGTACATGTATAAACTAAATCACCTACTTACACAACCTCTACTTACACATAATTTAGATGAGCTGAATAACTACCTAGTCTGAAATCGCGAGTATTCAGTAAGCAAGACTGTTTATCAATGCTCAAAGAATAATCCTTTACAGCAGGACTATCATCAGCTAACATTATTTATTGTCCTATTGTTTGTAACATGACCAAGCAAATGCTTAGAATTATGATGGATTGCGAACTTGACATAGTTTCAAATTATACTAAGTAGACTTAGTAATTGTAATGACTAATGAGCCATATATAGGCTCGCTTGATATAGGTCACATACTCGTAGGTGGAATGGTTGACTGTAGGAAACGTCATAGGCTGAATTTTAAACAACATATTATAACATCATACCTATATTTCCCGCAGGAGTATGCAGAGTGGTATACTGTATAGTACACGCACATTTCACTAGTAATATGCGGTGTCAATGTAATAGGGTGCGAGAATTTTTTTGTGCCCGTTTAATAGCTCTATAGCTATTTAACGGGCACAAAAAAAATTAAAACAATGCGGAATAAGCAACATTATCTTATTCATTTATAGATTGCAAAATCTATGAATATTGTATCATGATATTTGTAAATGTATCACGATTTATGACTAAGTAGTTAATTTTAACCATAGACTAATCAAACGACTACTTATAGAAAAAAATATTATCTAACTAACTTTCGTCCATTTTTCAGTTCGAAGATAACCGATAGGTATTTTACTATGATAAATTGTTTCTATCTCAAACGCATTCAATAAATATATAAACTTATTATTCTTCCAAGGACCTAAACTAGAAGGTAATTCTTGTCTCCATGATTCATGTTATTTTATCCTACTCTCAGATATACATATGTACACGGAACTCATTAAATAGGAGTTGTATACAAAGGATTTCCTTAGTTAGGTACATTAAAGTAAACACGTGTCATACTGATGAGATTTATTCTTCTCTAATGGGTTCATCGTGTTAATTGAGGTGATCCGCCGCTAAAAGCTATAGTGATCTGTCACGCAATCCGATTAGAACATCAGAGTGGACATAATGTACCAATTTATTAATGGAATGGTAATCAAGTCTGTTGAGTTCTGTGTAATATGCGTAATTGGAAGGAAAGGTTTTGGTAGTCAACAATAGAGCGAGAACGAATCCAGGTATGATATTAGTAAGATCTTTATAGGGCCAATTAGTCTGAAATTAGCCCTCTAATTTACAAACGATTATTAAGTGTTTAACTTAAGAGTATTTAATTCTATTGACATCTATATTTAGTAGAAATGATTTTACATTCATTTGTACCTTTTTTTATTTTTTTTGATAGTCAGGCCGTTTTGTTATACGCATCATAATGACTTGATACAAACGGAACCTTTCACCTCATTCATTCTCATCTAGTTCATCATTCATGTTCAATATACATACATACAGTCACGCCTTTTCCCGGCGTAGGCAGAGACCACGGACTTCTATTTGCTACGATCCTGGCATACTTCTTTCGCTTCATTCACACGCATCACATTCCTCATACGCGCTCGTCGGTTGAGGAATATGATGTATATTGTATGTATATCGTATTTTTACCTCACTGATTTTCTTCTCATATTCCCTGACGATAGGCAGAGTGGTGGTCTTCGGCAAGGAGCTGAAGACCTCATGCTGCAGATAGTAGCGAAACTCGTCGAAGGTCAGTTCCTGTGAAGACCTGAAGTGGTCCAGACCTTTCTCTACGCCGTACAGGTCCAGTAGAGTTCCGATGTTGGCTGTTAACACCTAGAACAATTAATTGGAAACATTTAATATAGGCATTATTTTCGTTGAGTTAATTTATTTCGAGAGAAATTATTCTTCTTCTGCTTCTTCGGCATAAAGCTAACCTAAGGTCTGGGTGCAAGATTTGTGCCTACATGTGACAGTTTAAAGGGTTTCAAATATGCGCTGCTTTCATGTTAATAGTTACAATTTAATGGATATTATTTTTTTCAAATTAAGTACACTACTAATACAATTCAGAACGAATTTAAGTGTCAATAAACTCTACCATTTGTAATTTTAGATACAATCTGGCTGGTATTGCTACTTAGGATAATTACTTTGTCCACATTGACACAGCATCGATGTTTATTTAGCCTACAAGGAAGAGCTCAAACGCTACCATACTGTACATAACAGTAGAATTATGATAAGTGGCACCCAGCCACTATGCACACAGATGAAATCACCAAGTCAAGTAACAACCTCTGCTGACTCATAGCTTTGGCCACAGGCTATCAGTTAAATGAAACGCAAACTTACACGTTTTGGGTTATGGTTACAGCGCCCACAAAAATAATGCAGTAGGTCCAGTCTACAGTGATGACAATTGATCTTTGACTCAACACATGAGCTGCCTAACTGATTTAATCGACCTAGCAAGTTGGAAAATAATAAAAAATATGTATTAAAGTCCTGTTGGTATCCAACCAAAAGAGTGGAGGATGTAAACAGCTGACTATGAGTACTTTATAGGCAGTAGGTACATTATTTTTTGTCAGGTTTTTCTATTTATCATACCTACTTTAGCATTGCTAGCTATTATATCGGTATATTAAAAAGGCGCCAGCATTTAATCGTTTTTATACAGCTTGGTAAATGTCATTTTTCTTTGGCTATCGCAGAGGTCATGGACAGGTCTCAGTGGAACTTCTTAATTTATTTCTGTATCCGTGACTTATTGTTATGACTCATCAAAGCATTCGACATTCTCGAACGTAAACCGATGCGTTTTAGGTTACACCGACTTATCTAATGGTTTATTATCACGTTGCCTAATGGTATTCAAATTTATCATTAAAATGTTATGAGATTGTAAATGACGTAATATGAGTTAAGGAAGCAATGTTTCGATTGTTATAGAAGGCGTGATATTAAGATTGATACTTGGGGCGTATCATCTGCCTCTGATACCTTGTTTAACATACTATTATTACATTGATTGACACTTTGTAACTAGATACTTAGTCCTCAATAAATATAACGCGTTGTCATACTTTCTGTATTGTTATAGAACGGTTTTTGCAGGTTTTGACATCACTACTTATATGTCAAGTCAAATAATAAATGCTGTAGAGTTATGTCGGTTTTTTTGCCAAAAAGAGAATCGAATGACAAAAACATAATGACTTAGCTTAGTGAGTAATCCCTTGAGAAATCATCATCTTTTGAAAATAAGATAGAGTACATTGCTCGAGCCCACCCCATAATTGAGTGGTAATACAGAAAAAGTTTAATTATGAAAAACAAATCTGTTCCCAAGTGTACAGTTGCCAGGGCTGTCGATATACCGTAGTTTGGATGATAAATAAAATAAATAATATTTTAGACGATGATTAACCAACAGTTTTTGTTTCAAGTTGGATCCCATAGACGAGTCATTTAAGTGAAATAAAAGCAAGCTAAGTTGGTCTTGACGGGACATCAGCCGACACATTCGTTATTATTCAGAAGCATATTTCTCAAACGCACAGTGTACCGACTGTCCTGTGTGTAGGGTTGCCATTCTACAGGATTTCGATTGCCTTTTTACTTTTTATTAACTCTGGGCTTCGAGCTAATACAAAAAAACGACACAACTGTCAGCTTGATTATTTTAGAAAGTAACTGTTATTATAATTATAACACATTTTGATGTGTCTTCTTTTTCAAGTAAATTTTATTTTTGCTAATACCTCGCAGCTTAATGAATAGATTCTTGTTTCTCTATATAAAACGACTTAGGGAGTTGCCAAAACAACTAACACTAGGACCTACTTGATATAAGGTCAAACATCACAAATGAAGACTTAATTCGGATTTTTATGATCGTAGAAAAAGTCTGGTAACCCTGATCGGGTTCAATATCCGACGATAACTTAGTGATTCATGCAACTTTTGTTGTTCATCAATGTCTTTGTCGGTTAAGGATAATTTACCATTTATTAATAAATATAGATGTGTACTTGTAATTTTATCGTCATCGTCAAGAGCTTGTTTGTTCTTTTTTGACAGATTTATTTGGATAGTTATCTTATAAACATAGTTACATGATTAATACAAATAATAACTTTAAGGATATTCGTTGTAATATCTTGACTTACCCGCATCAAAGTAGCATTGTTTAACTTAACTTAAACTAATATAGAAAACTATTGGTTGATTTAAACTACGATAAACTGAAAGTTTTAATCTATGATATTTTAGCCAGTTTTTTCGCTCTAAGCTTTGGCATAGGCTTTATTTATCCTTTGAATATCAAAATCACTAATTTTGGACATGGTCAGCTCTAGCCAGTTGGAAAGCGTATTCATCGATCCGCCATATCCGTCTCTTTCACATCTCCGGTGTCGATTATGTGTCATTAACATTGATTTTACTTTATCTCATTTTAAAAATAGAATTTAAGTATGTCGTTATATAAACCGACAATTCGAAACCCTATAGGGAGGATATTGTAATCTGCGATGTGAGTAAAATCAGGAACCGGCTTTTGTAGTACCTATAATTATACTGGGGCCCACTGGGGCCCTACAATTGCGCGCTTATAGGAGTAATCATCACGCCTTCTGCAATCATATGAATCATAGCTATTACTACACAAATACTACGCAGGCTTGCTAACATGAGAAGTATAATGGCCTCACACCTACACGTCTCGGTCTATCTAACTGTATAGTAATGATATAGATTGCACTATGTCTAGTTTATATGAAAATAATATTGTGACTATTACATCAGGCATAATTCGCACCAACATACTGTCTTTGTCTGTGTGGGCTCATTTTGATCTTGAAACCGTGAATTTTAATGGCTAATTGATCATTATCATGTTCTTTGTAGGAAGAAAGGACATTATTATATTTAAGGTGATAGTGATATTATTCATTATGCTAACTTAATAAGTTGAAGTAATAAACGTATCATTGTAAATTCGCAGTATTCAATATTCCACTGTCGTGAAGTAAATTAGTATTCAGAACAAGTATGGATAATGTCCATTCCTTTTGTTAGACACGAGTATCATACAACGACTTGTGATGTGTGTATATCAACCACGTTCTTGACAGTTGGTAATGAGTAGAGCTAGACTTTTCTCAATTATGTTGGTAGCAGGCTCTACGTGTGTATTGTAATGGTTTTTAACACTTATTTCCCAGTGTTGTCTCTAAAAATACTAGCCCCTATGCTAATATAAAGATGAGGTAATATCTCCTAAAAATTGTTATTACAATTATTACGTACCTATGTGCCTCTCTCTTTATATTCATTTTAAAATAACCAATTTATCGCCCGGCACTAGTGTCTGTAGACAAGTAAATACACATTTTATTGCCTTTGTTAAGTTGCTGAACAGTGACCATCGGCCACGGATGTATAGTGTCTGACCAGGGTCAGTGACTAATAAGGTTAACTGTTCTCTTTTAGGGTCTAATATGGTCACACGGACATAACCTTCGCTCAGGTTATGACAAATTTATGTTAATAATCTATTTTTTTTATAAGTTTTATTCTGGCATAGTGGATTTATGCCTACATCATTCAATTAAGTGTAGGTACTACCCTTCAATTTATTATTTGCACGTGTTAAAGAATATCTAGAGGTCGAATGAGGTATTTTTTTAAATATTTTAATGGCTTATTGTTTTAATATCAGATTGTTACCTATTGCAATAAACAATAGGGTTATAGGATGGCAAAATAGTTGCAATCCGTCGTTTCATCATAGCTATATATTTATTTAAATAATAACATAGTCGTAGCTGTAAACACTCGCTAGAATATCTATATTCAGTTAGTTCTCTATCCAGAGCCCGATAATCCACCAATCTTGTAGCATAGTTAAATCAAGTCACACATAAGTGCAATCAATTTTTCATTCATTCATTCATTCAATCTGCTAAAACTTTGTACAAATTATCATATTGGTACAAGGCACTCTTATTTTGCACGAAAAACCGAAATACTGGTCGAGTTTCAATAGGCAATCAATTAGATTACGTAACAAACCCACAGGTACGTATTTAAATGTCATTTTTTTGTGTGAAAGTAGGCGTACTCGTCTGATATTTTCAGCGGTTATGTCAGGGCTGTCGCGCAATTACATGACAACATGTGTGTTGAACTTAGGGCTTTAATTGCGAGTAAATATTACCAGCGCGCATAAATCAGAGATTTACTATACTTATATAAATGTCATCTTCATTACCTATACTGGCACGCAATTTTATAACTATAGTACTAGTTTTATAAGGCCAAGAAGATGGTAATATAAATAGGCTTTTGCACTTCTCGATATCTTAACCTTTGGCAAATCCTTAACGCCATCCTGTGCGTACGGCGTAAGAGACTTAGGAGAGTTCTTAGGAGACCAAAATTTTTCGACTCACATAATATAATTCCTTCATACCTTCATTATTTTGAGACGGGAAAATAGACAACGATAGGGTAACGAACGTTACGCTACGATCCCTAAAAAAATACTATGTAGGAGTAACTGCAGGCGCAGGCGCGATGGTTAAAAATACAACCTATGAACCTGACCTTTTTGAAGTTCACTGAAAAGGCTAGGTTGTTCTAAGCGTACTGATGCGTGGCGAACGCTCTTCAGTCTTCTTAACGTAGGTACCTACACCTCTCGACTTATAAATCAGGCCTATTTGGTTATCAAAAGCAACTGTGTAGTATAACTTTATTTTTTAATTAAATAACGGTTGATTGAAACTATCGGCAATAAAAATATTTGTTCTTATCAACAGCAAGGAGGATGTGAAATGTAACTAAGTAGGTAGGTAGGTATTTGATTTATAGATACCTATTTGTGAATGGTGTAGGTACCCAATAAATAATAGGATAATGACGGTCTGAGTTAAATCACTGATTAGGTATATGAGTAGTTTTCCTGGCTTTCCAACCAAGTAAAAACCTCTGACACGTCAAAACCAACAGAGGGTTTATTGTGGTTCAGCTACCAAAAGAAATTATAGCAACATAAAATCACGCCTGTATTCCCCAAAGGGAAAGGCAGAGGTGGAAAGTATACCTACAATCAAATAATTATAATATAGGTAAGTACTAGCTTGAGTCCATCTTCAAGCTATCAGCTTAATAGCCCAAAAACTATATTCATAATCATCGACAATTACCTACATTATTATTTGTATAGATGCCAAGCCAAGGCAATCCATGATTATTATGATATCGATATTAACTTAACACCAATATGACGAGGTGTTATTTTGGCTCAGTAGGATTTAAATTAGAAAGGGCATTTCTATAACACACGGAAGCCGTCGCTTGTTTTTATGGGGACTGTATTAGGTATCTGTATCGTCTTCGTGTTACATGGCCAGGGCTGGGAGTATGGGCAATTAGATTTGTATATCTTGTTACCTGTGCCCGTTCAATACGACTGTTATTCACATGTTAAACTTACAAGGTTGAATGTTGTTTCGTATCATACATTTATATCTTATAACATATTCGATAATATACCTTTGAAACCTTAACTAGACCTTATTAGTTGCTATGAAACGACCCTATAATTCGTTACTCATCTTTTTATTCAGGAATGCTCAACTAGTCACCATCTTACGGATAAGGACAGCTATCGGATGTTTTGACAGCTCACTGAGTGAAGGTTAAAATATGTTGTCAATAAATAGTGGACCTACTTACGATATAACATTTCGATAATTAGGCTTTTTTTCATTAAAAAATATTATTTTTGTTTTTTATTTGTGGATATTTTGTAGCTTGTCAACCCTAATCCTAATGCTATCGTCGGCAAACGTCGGGGAATGTCGTCCTTACCTTAAGCGACGCGTGAACACGAACGTGCGACTTGCGACATTTAGTTATAAATGCGACTTATGCGAAAAGCTTTATGAGATCATGTCATGTAGTGTGCTATAGCTCTTAGTTACATAATACTTAGAGCTAACTAGATTAGATATTTCGTAAGGATTTTTCTCAGTAGCAGCGGGGAGTCGGGATTAGTGCTCATTTAATGGCAATATGCTTGCCCCTTATATCATTGTACTATAGGTCTCTGGTTCTCTAGCCATACTATGCCTTTGAAGAATATAGGCGTGCCTATAGTATGTTCTTTGTCTGTAAAGCAGACACATAGTAAAACAATCTCGAAGTATTTAATTCAGTACACTGGACAGGGAAGGGGTTAGGACTCAATTTCTAGACTTTCTTTCATATTCATATTCATATATTTATTTGCATTCCATAATGTTACAATAGATGTTAAAGAGGCTTAAAGCTAGGTACAATGTTATGGACCCTGTTAGGGCACAGCACATCTTTCTCCAGGTCACATAAGAAAGTAAGTGTTCATACAATATTTAGTACAATTAACCTTTTCCCCGTATCCATATCGACACGTTTATCAGATATACAGACTTGGCCGCGATTAAGCCAGACATGTTAAATACCATTCGTTGTCCGTCGATCGATAATTTGACGGGACCAGTTAAGGTGGCGTGCAAGGCAGTAAGATCGCATCGCAATACATTGCTGTGATCAGCTGATTTGGAAGACACGCCGGCGTTTACTGAGAAGCAACGGGTCATATAATAAAGAACCGCTTTACTCATGCAGTCTTACAATGTTCAAGAAGTTAGTTATGTCGTCGAAAAACTCTAGGGACCGATCGTAAAACTGTCGCGTGTCTATTGCGCATAAGATTAGTGAAATGCCCACATCCAGACAAGTAAATATGTAGGGACTTTCAAATAAAGCGGTTCGTTCTAATTAGGACAATATCATTAAGTATATCTTAATTCTTAGTACAGTTAGTACTGACTGACTAAAATCAACGCCTATAGGCTGTAGGTAGATATAACCCAAGAGGGTAGGCGGACGAGAACATCCACATTTCGCTAGTTATATTACAGGTCCTTTAAGCTCGTCCCTTATTACGATAAGGGACGAGCTTATCGCTATTTACTAGGCACAAATCCTTAGTACTGCTTCTGAGAATTACCTCATGGAAAAACCAAATTACACTGGCCTACTCAGGAAACCCTGGATGAGTTTGCGACCACTAGACCAGACAGGCAGCCAGACTGTGCACTCGTAAGATAAATTGATTTGGATTATTTCGAAGGGCCCGGCTCGCTCGGCTCACTCGGCTAATTTAATTTTATTATACACTGGATTTTATGGTCAGTTTTATGAGCGTCGGGGGAGCTTTTATACAATCACGAAGCAAGTTTTGTGTTACGTCTTTCTTGGCACTGACAATACCATTTTTAGCATTTATATTTTTGTGACAGAGCATTTATTTGTAGTATTATAGCCTGGTAAGTCTGGTAACCTAGTTTTTTCGTGAATGCATAATATATTGAGTATTTAAAATCATACAGTTATTGAGCAATCGGTCGGTTGATAAGAGTAGAAAATTAAACTTTCTAGCTGTCATCTCAGTGCACATTAATATAAATAACCAAATGCAGAGTGAATTCAAATTTTAATGCTGACTTAATGTATTGAGAATGCCAAATTGCTTGACACATAAGTATGACACTTTTGTGTAGTAACCTTATTTTGATTAATGTCGTTGTGCATGCAAAACCATGTAAGTAGGTACAATGAGTATAAATGAAGATGTCAGAGGCCTACATGTGGTTTAAACTCTGACACCAGGTTGTTTAAAAAGAAAACTGTTAATCTGATATAATACCCATTCTCTTCGTTGCTAACACTCACAAACTTATGAAAGAAGTAGGTGTGTGAATACAATATTTTGAACTCTATTTTTCCTATTGTAAACTACTGTTTGACAGCAATATCGCAGTGCATAAATTGGTGCCAGTGGACCATTATTATTTTCCTTGTCTGCATAATGTGGGTGACGCCACTACTGGCCCATTTTCCTAGTCGTAGAGAAAGAACTTTGCATAAAATATTGCATATTACAATACATTTCTAAAGAAATATTGAAGTGCTTGAATATATAAAATATAAACGTATTTTCTCGACTTTTGTGCACGAAATATTTGTGGTGAAAGCAACCCCTGTAATGATAGTAATTTATGTCAATTATACTCTTTTCGTTTGCTGTTGAGTTATTCGGAACGACAAGAAAATTATACAAAAAAAAATGCATATTTTCACTGTTAGCCCGCTTAATTAGGTGTCAAGATAATTCCGCTTCATTAAATTTAAACTAAATAAGCCCTTTTAAAATAATTGCCGCGTGCCTTCTATATGTTCTCTTGCTTAATGAAAATTCCTAACTACTTATTCCTACTTCCTAAGTGGTAATTGCAACTATTTTGTGTCGGTGTCTATCTTTTTTTAACTGACTTAAAAAAATGTAAAGATGAATAATATAATTTTAAGTAAGAATAATAAAGGTCTTGAATACATTATAAATTATTTCACTTCAGTAACTTTCTTTCAAGCAGTTAGTACCAAAGCATCAAGGCTTTGCATGCCTATAATAAAACAATATCGTATCGATCAGAGAGCGTCACGGATATTATAATGTAAATTGGAATTGTTTGACACATGCTTGCAACTGGCAATTACTGTAAATTTAATTAGAACAGCTCCTGTTTACAATGTAGGTGACAACTTTTATGAATAACTTGTATATCATAAACCTTTATTCCCCGAAGAGGTTGACATAGTACTTATTATTGTTACTCATACAATTCACTAGTAGAAAACTTGAATATAATGTGCGTGTTCTATCATTTCAAGCTACGTAGGTAATGCTGAAGAGAATTTGCTAACAGAAGGATAACAATTTTAACAAGTGGATTTTGCCCAAACCGCAGGGTGCAAGTCACCTACGTCAATAACTGTGTTAAGATACCAAGAAGGCGGTATACGCCATATAAGAGAAACTTAGCCAATAAAAACCACCCATTTGCTAATCTCCCAGCATGGATGAAAGCTCAAGCAGCCTTTGGGTTGTGTATTAAGTATTTATTTCTGCATGCCTTTGGAGAGCGCACCTGTGTATGCAGATGCAGACACACTTATGGACTATACTATCTCTTGCGTCTAGCTAGTCTCAACAGAGATCATCGAGACACCGGAGTGCGGTTATTGCAAACTTACAAAGAGTACTTATTTGGGTGGTTGTGTCTCGAAAATCCTGCGAAATTAATAGTTTTTGCACGAAAGATTTTATTTCCACGTTATTTCAATTTCTTATCCGTTTGTATAAAGCGTGGGCGTCGCCTTCTTATAAGACATTGCCATGTTTAGTAAGGATGACTAATAAAGAAGTATCTAAATAACATTAGGCTTCATTTATTTATTGCCACACAAACGAATGAAATGATAAATTATCTTTTTAGGTTGTGTGACAATGAAACCTCTATTAGTTTGTAACAACATCTTTATAAGTTAAAGATTACTCAATTTAATTCCTTTTTTAAGGGAATTATTATAGGTGTTTTTAACATAGCTTGTGACCTCCTCTAAGAAGGACCTTCTAATGATTATTGCGTAGACAGATCAATAAAATAATACTGTAATCTTAACTCTTGTGATATATGAGTTTAGAACCCAACTCATTCGATAACATCAGCGCTAAAGCTAAAACTAATGCGATCTTATATCTGTCAAACTTTTTATTCACAAAAAAATTCTTACGCTGTAAAATCACTGTCGAACGTAGCAGAGAGTAAGCGTGGCTGCCTTTACGTTTAGACCTTCCATAAGGCTCACAGTAAAGCGTAATCTGGTGGCAGAGAGTGAGCGCAGACGATTAAAGAGTCCATACATACCCAGCTGTAATACAACATAAGAAATATATATTTTTAAATAGACTTAATTAATTTAATCCTTTTTGAACGTCAAATTACATCAAGATAGCCCCCAAAACCCCCGACAATGATAAGAGAGAAAGAAATAGACCTTATTCATCATAAAGGATATCGTGCAGTTTGTTTTAAAGAGAAAATAAATAAATCTTCATTTGAATAAACGCCGATAGGTATAATGAGGTGGCCGTGTGACCCGGTCAAGGGTGTCAAGCTGCGGCGACACCCCGTTGTCTAGACCATAATGGTAACTAGATCTGGATTGTATTACACGTATTATTTAATTTAACCTGGAAACTATAAACTACACGAGGTTATGGAATCCTGTCAGCTAGCGCGATTGTTGTGTCATGTGAATGATGTGATTTCAATGGGAGATCTAGAAATTAATATCAAGTAAGTAGTTCAGACTTTTTTATTATTAACTTATCAATGTGATGGATTTTTTTATTGTTATAACTTTTATATTGGTTTTTTTCAGGTGCATTCAAAAATGCTCGATTTCTTTCGGACTCAAACGGGGCCTTTATTCATCAAACGATTCGGGCATTCCCGAAAGTAACACACGAGTAAACCCTGTAATTGGTAAATAGTGTGGTGCATAGGTACTACCTAGAAGCAACTATACTAGATACTATTCCGGCTCTACAGTATTCCCTTAAACTGTTTCATGTTTTCGTGAGAAGAATAAGTCTATAGAGGTAGGTACCTAATTATGATTCATTCCATTAGCCGTACAGGCCGCAGAGGAAGTCTGTTGTCATAGGATCCGAAGGGCTAAATTCACAACGAAATGATCTTATAAGGGTTCCATTTTTTCTTTTGAGATACGGATCCCTAAAACGATTAATTAAAACCGTTTGAGTGTAACTTAAGCATGAGTATTAAAGTTTCCACCCCAGTCCCCAGCACATGTGAAGTAATGCTTGATAAGTAGGTTAGATAAAGTTAAGGGTATTTGCAAAGGCTTCACGTGGGTAGCAACCTAGATAGTCAACCAAGCGTCTTCCTAGTCTGAGGTCGATGAACTCCTATGGTGCTCATATAATTACCGAAGATGTTTAGTACCTATAATAGATTAACGAAGATACCTAGATGATATGGGTACTGGTATTTCTTACAATAATTCTGTCTATAAAATTAAAATTCGATTTGCTTAATTTGTTTTAAGAGTTTCAGCTCCGCCCTATGCCTGTGAAGTACTTATAATTATTATTGTGACACTAAATGGCTCAGTTTTACGGGATTGGTTTACATATCACTCAAGTTGCCTATTTAAAAGATCCAACGTCTTCAGGTGTATAAAGTTATCAAGCAGTATAAATATCTACTAATCTAACTAAAGAGCATTTAGTTCCTAGTTTTGTTCTAATATTGTCCGATCACGAGTTACGAAACTACGATGCCTCTGTGGCTTTTGGCAAAAATGTTACCAACGCAAACAGTCCTTGCATGTTTACTAATAGGTTATAGGTAGGTACTTATATGAAACTTGTGATCGGTCAAGTATATATATAGTAGATAGTATACACGCTAGAATAGGTCATCCAACTAACTCGATGCGTGGGTGTGAATCATAATTATATCTACAATTAAACATTCCAGCATGCTGATGGCTAATGTTTTGTTAATAAATAAGTACAATAATGAATCAGCTATACTTTACAATTTACATGATACAGACACACAATGTGTTTTTTATAGAAAATGTTATCTATTTGCCAATATAGATAAACAAAATTATCTAAATCTTAAAATACCTTGAGGTTGAATTGGCTTTGACCTTGTTGTCAAGATGAAGAAGATTACGCCTTGATAGAAACATGCTGCCCACTACTAAACCTTCGGTCGGTTTCAACATAGAACCTTATCTTTTTTTTTAAGGCTGTGCATTCTTGTATACTATTTGTCGGTAATCCAAGCCATCTTATTTCTTTCTTTTCTTTAAATATAATATTAATTGCCATTAAAACATTTAATGCATCATATACTCTTCTGCAAATACTCCGCGGTTTTTTTCAAATCAAATCAAATCATTTATTCGTTTGCGAACATGGGTACAGAGAAGTTCTTATATATTAATAGTGCACATTAGCCACATTCTACCACAAAAGGCATGCAAACTTAACAATATACATACATGACTAAAACTGACGCATTACGCTTAACTTTATATAATACTCTTATCTTCTAAATATTCTCTAGTACTATAATAAGCTTTCTTTAATAACAGTTTCTTAATACTATTTTTGAATACATTTTACCCGCTACATTTTTAGCCTACGTGTTAATCCAGGGTGTCAGCTACCTCTATATGAAATTTCATCAAAATCGGTCTAGCCGTTTGAGCGTGAAGAGGTAACATACATACAAACACACTCACAAACTTTCGCCTTAATAATATAAGTGTGTGATCTACATTTTATGTAGATCTACATTTCTATTTACGTAGCTATTATTATCAGCCAACACTCTATCGGATTTATATTATGTTTTACCTTAAATATTATTGTTGTTTTATCGGGTTTATTACAGTTCAACTATCAATTGTTTACCTTACATTACGATAAAACGCGACAAACAAACGAAACAGTTTAGATTGTTACTCAACTACACTGAAATAGAAAATTGATTTGGATATTGGATAATACTTACAGTATTGGATGAATTACGAAAAGTATAGGCACCTACGTGTTTTTTTAAATTAATATAACTACTGTTAGTTGTTACTTGTTTTTTATTCGGCATTGAATTACGTATAATGACAAAGGTAATGATAGTAAGAATATTTATTTGCATGAAATGTATTAATACATAGATGCTACATGTTTAAATAAAAGTCCAAAATTTTGTACATACTTGTATTTTTGTTTTTAACCGACTTCAAAAAGGAGAAGGTTCTCATTGCCTCAAAGATAGAGAAGCAGAAGCAGAGACAATTTTTTTTTAACAAACCTCTCCCCACACTAGCAATTCCATCAGTGTCGTGCTTGCGTTTCACAAACATGAAATATCACATAGGTACACAAATTAACCTTTTAGAATTATTCAAACGACTGTTATTTTATTACTATTCTACGTAGTTTTTGTACGAGTCGAGTCTATAAATAGCATTAAGAGTTAAGACTTAAATTTATGAATCATTGCGTTTATAATAACAATTAGCAAACAGGTAAACTTTGTAAGGCAAGCAACTCAACGTAACGAATTTTACATTTATTTGAGTAACTAGAGTTACTATTTTCCTTGTTATATAGGGTACGTAAATATTATTATTTTTATAAAATAAGTCGGACCGCGGTAGAAATTGCAACTGTTTCGTGGGTGCGTTTTACCAATATGAAAACACAAACAAGTTTAATTAATAAACCGATTAATAAATTATAATCGTTATCTGGAAAAGTAACGATGTTTCAATACGAAACATTACTTTCCTAATTATTTTAAGACACTATGGACTTTTTTAGTTAACAAGACTTTTTTTTTTTAAAAACGTCG
Source organism: Abrostola triplasia (assembly GCA_946251915.1). Taxonomy (NCBI): domain Eukaryota; kingdom Metazoa; phylum Arthropoda; class Insecta; order Lepidoptera; family Noctuidae; genus Abrostola; species Abrostola triplasia. The sequence goes on along the minus strand of OX276432.1, from coordinate 3,136,593 downwards.
CCCCACACTATGAATTTCTCCTGTGTCGTGGGTGTGTTCCACAAACATGAAATATCACATACACAAACACCCAGAATCGGGACAAACATCTGTGGTTCGCACAAAGTTTTGCCCCGTGCGGGAATCGAACCCGCAACCCTTAGCGCAGCAGTCCAATGGCTTAGTCACTGCGCTAATCAGGTCGTCTAAATGATATTTAAACTGTCTGGCGGCAAATTGGTGTTATTGGTGTGTTAGCACACCACAACTTATCCCTTTGATCACCAAAGCGTGAAAATATACCTAGAGAAAAAATAGATACAAGAGAAATGGCACGCAGCATTTGGGACATCGGCCGAATATTAAGCTCAAGGGCAAGCTTTGGGAGAGGTTTATAGTAAAGATATTTTACCATTTCACTGTCTAGTGTACCACATATGGTACACATCGATTGTTTTACTATTGTGTCTACTTAGCGGTTTGTCAACGTATTAAGTATAATTGCGAAGTCTGGGTGGTTGTGTATGAGATATTTAATGTTTGCGCAACGCACCCACGATACAGAAGATCCAAGTGTAGGGCAACGTTTAAAAAAAAATTAACGTGACTCCAGGCTATGTGGTCAAAACCTGGTATTCAAATTCTAATTTTTTTTTTACTAGTTAAAAACAAAGCTTTTTTTTTCTAAACTGTCAACACTTGCATAGTCATTTTTTTTTATTCTTATAAGAAAGTAATTGAATTGTAATAGGTATTTATATCTAAATTATGAATTACTAGCTGCGCCCCGCGGTGCTAACCGCTACATTTTTTTTGGGATAAAAAGGTAGCCTATGTGTTAATCCAGGGTGTCAGCTACCTCCATAATGATTTTTCATTAAAATCTATTCAGTAGTTTTTACGTGAAAGATTAACAAACATCCATCCATACTTTCGCGTTTATAATATTAGTAGGGATTTAACAGTTTTTACCTACTTACGTTCTACCTCTTCATTGTATGTTCATGTAAAAAGCAGCTTAAATAACAGCTGTCTTGATTGTATTACAGAATCAACTTAAAAGTAGGTTATTTACATTCTTTAAGTATGATTAACCAAGGTTAAGCTGAGCCCGTCGAGGTCTTTTCTAGGATGGGTAACCAAAACTTTAGAGCGTGTGAACTCTCTGCATCTCTTTGGGATGTCTTTAAGTACTAAAATGTTGTGTTTATCATGGTCATAATCATTAAATATATCTATAGGTATATATCGTGATAACGACAACATTTTAATTTAGTACATAATCATTAATATTTGCCTAGAAAAATACGAGTTAAGCACGCGATTCCGAAATTACTAACAGGCTAAAATACTAGATACGCTACAGAGACAGCTTGAGCGTAAGTACCGGTAAAAATGATCTTATTATAAGTGTAAACTTACCTTTAATTTCGATTTGTGCACGACGTCTTTATTTTGCAAGGAGTCGAAAGCATGCCAGATACAGTTGGTTACGTTCTTCAGTAAGGTCGTCATTTTTACATTCCCAAAGTTTAGCACCACCAGAAAATTACGTTTTTTAACACCAATTAACTATTTAAAATTTCAACTAAAAATAAAGAAACGAAAAATCACAAACAGAAAAAGTAATATATTTTTTTTATATTAATAAAAACAAACAACATGAATATTCCAAGTTTAAAATACAGCGGAGCGCGCGAAATAAATTTAGTAGATAGTATATTTTTTTACAGAGAGCGATAAAGGCAAAGGAATGACGCACGTTCTGCCTCCGCTCGCTCGAAAACCAGACTGGCCCAACGTGGTACGATAACAAGCCGAAGGAAATGGCTCACGCGGAACGGAACTTGTACGCCTGACAAAGTTTACTTGCTTCGTACATTACATATTAAAATGCGTGGACAAAATGACTGATATTGTAGCGAAGAAGCCAAGGAAGACAAGGAAATTTAGGATTAAACAGGTATCTAACGTAGAAAAACTTTATAAATGTACTTTATTTCATGTATGTCTGCGAGTGCTAGGCAGAAGAGTACGTGACCTATGTCAATTTTTCTGGTTCTACATTTGAAGGTCGTGTGATTGTAGAGTTGTTGAGCTTGTATTGACCCAGAAACATTATAAAAATGACTTAATAGGTACTGGACTAATGCAGGGAGGAATGGAGGAAGGAAAGGGAGGCCTTTGCCCTGCAGTGGGACGAGTGACGACAACGAAAAATTTGGTAATTAAGTACTTGGTATTCTTACTCAACAATTATGATTTCAGTTCAATCGCGAACGACTACCCTCAACCAATTACATTATGAATACAACATAATTTTATTCACTTAAAACGCTGCGTATTGACATTAAACATGTGTTACTTGATGTAATTCTCGTTGCTTCGGCGGCGCGACGCGGACGTCAAGACGTGACCTCAATGACTCTTGCAAGTCGCATGAACCGCCATGCACTTGCATATTAAGCCGGATACGATTATGCTTGAAAAATTCCAGCCAACATTATTTTAAAGCAAAAATTCACTGAATATAAAGAATCTAGAACGGTCATGTTCCTAAAGCAAGAAGACTGTCTAGTTATAAACTGATTTAAAAATATTATAGAGACACCATAAACGTTGCAAAAAATATAAATATGTAGGTATATATTTTAAATTGTTCCTTTTATGAATGATGCCAAAACCTATTCATAAATAAAAAAACCGGCCAAGGGCGAGTCGGACTCGCACACGAATTGCTTCGTACCATTATCTATAAAAACTGCAATAAAATCACGTTTTGTTGTTTGGGACCCCCTTAAATATCAGGCAGTAAGTCAACCAGAGTGCGATATAATTTTGATCCCAAATAAATGCATGGTACATGTAAAATACACCGCGAAAGTTAACCAACATTTATGTAGAGTCAGTAGAGCACACATATTTAGCTTGCCACTCTAGGTACATCTTGTTACTTGGCCTTTCTAGACGACAATTTTAAACGCTTGAATGATGAACTAATATTTTAAAGTAGGTATACTTAATTCACTAGGTGAGCACCGCCTTCTCATTTAAACATTTCTACGAAATAATTTCCCAGTATTTGATTAAGGGTTAAAAAAATATATTATCTCTAGATAATGTGCATTGCTTTGATTTTAGCTAAGTATCTTCTTAGTTACCTATTTGTTTTAAATCAACGCGTTACTGTCTCTATCTAAGAGATCTGTCGATCGATCGGCCTACAGTACCGCGTCACGCCAATCCTTCAATCACTTCCTAGATGCGATATCCTTTGCATATCACTTGATCTTACTCCCAGTATCCCTCAAATTATAATTACATTACTCATCATGCAAGAAACAGCTCGCCTTCAGATGTTTTCACCATAACGGCGCACGCGCACCTACTGAGTCATAAGGACGTACGACTCATTTAAATATACCTTACCAAAGATGCATTGAGACAGCTAACGAGATATTGGATTTTTTTTGTTTTGTTAAGTATCTTCGTTGGTCTAGTAGTCGCAGAGTACAACTACTGAGCATTGGGTCCAGGGTTTGAATGCCGGGTCGAGCAGAGTTATTGGGTTTTTTTATTAGGTAATTCTTAGTAGCAGCACGGAGTATACATTTGTGCCCGGTTGCTGGCAAGAGGCTTGCCTCGTTTTCGATGGGATCTATAACATAATTAACGAAATTTCGGTGTATGTATGCACTCTGCCTACCCCTGTGGGGAGTACCTATCTTCGTTCTTACCCTTACCTCTGGAAGGTTCTGGGCGTTCTAGAATGGACAATGTACCTTTATGTATCTACTAGCTGCACCCCACGGTGTTACCTGCTACATTTTTTCGGGATAAAAAGCCTATGTGTTCATCTAGGGTCTCAGCTACCTCCATATGAAATTTCATCAAAATCGGTCTGGCCGTTTGAGCGTGAAGAGGTAACAAACATACAAACACACCCACAAACTTTCGCCTTCATAATATTAGTGTGATGTGATTTCTAGCGTGGTGTAGGTAGACTGTACAGAAGAGGCATCCCTACAATTATTTCTTCATTGAATAGTTTAATGAAAGATTTACGTTAACCCTTTGATTGTCTGCGAAGATGACACAATACGAAGTAATTACACCATAGGCATTTTAATTGTAGGACTCGATAGGCTAAAGGGACAATGGGATAAGTAATCATTGAGACTAGACTGGAATTTAGTAGGTACTTAGTTATGTGAAAAATGTAGACCAATATGTGACGTGGTCTTCAGATTTCTTTAGAAAAAGTTATCCGACTATAAAATCCTGCAGATAGGAACCTACTAGTTTATATTATACGTACGTAGGTCGTGTTGGCCTAGTGGTAAACATAACTCGTATGCAGAGGTTTTCAGGTTCAAACCCAGCAAGTACTAAGGTGACTTTTTCAATGTCATTAATACTTTGTTTGATATTTTAAGACACCACTGATTAATGGGGACGGAAAACATCGTGAGAAACTTGGATTTAATTATTTGAGCTAGCGTGGAGCTCAGTATAAACGAGAAGAGGCCTTTGCTCTGCAGTGAGACAATAAGAGGCTGTTATTTGTTTTGTAGATTTTGAACGTGTATAAGGTTACTTTTCAAGCCTAAATCGACTCTATATTTTATTGATTTAATTTTTGAGTACCTAGCGCCACGTTCACATACTTACCTAATTTTGATAACGCAATATCCGCAAGAATGTATACAACGTAAATACACCAAAAGTGTAAATACAGTCTGTGGTACCCACTTCAAAGAATTAAAAGAAATAACAAAACTGACTGACAGCTGACGTATCATATTCCAATTTTAAATATTGCGCGGTAATGGCCTTCTGCCTCCATCGGACATAATTATTTATGTAGTGGTTTTCTACTCTTTATCATAGTACATAAGTAACTAGTAGCTTCCTAAAGGTACGCAGGTACCAACCAAATTACCCTGCTATAATGCATAAACACTATTACCCTCATTCTCGAGGTTGTCGGTTACCAAACAAGTTGCAGGAACCATCTTTGTCATGTCCATATGCGTGTAGGTCAGACATGCAAATAACTACTTCTATCGGAAGTAAATCAAGGCTGTAGCCATATGTGGTGGCAATCCGTTCATGCCTGTTTCTAAAATCGCATTCATGAGAGTTTTTTTCGACGATTCGGTAAAGATGTTTTGTAAAAGAAGCGGTTATATTCTTTTAATCCGTGTATTAAACATAACATCACGCCTCTATCCCCCGAATGGGAAGGCAGAAGTGTACCTATAGTAGGTATACTCACATTTTGCTAGAAGTGTACCTATAATAGGTACACCCATATTTCGCCAGAATTGTTATAGGTCCCAGTGTAATAGGGGGCGAGTCTATTGCCGTCAACCGGGCACAAATCCTGACTCCGTGCCGCTACTAAGAATTACCTACTGGAAAACTCAAAAACACTGCCTGACTCGGGATTTGAAACCGTGTCCTCGTGCTCAGCAGTCGCGCTTAGCGGCCACTAGACTACTAACAACATAGTAACTTAAATCATCTCGGCTGTATCTTCCGACCGCGTCTTGTAATCCCCAAAGCGCAAGTGGTAAGTGTGAAGTCCTGAGTTCGATTCCAGAGTCGGGCAGTGTTGTCGAATTTTTCCATTAGGTCATTCTCAGTTGCAGTACGAAGTCTAGGTTTATGCACGGTTATTGGCAATAGGTACGCCCCCTATAAAAAAACTGTAGCCGTAGGTCATTCACCCTCTGCCTGCCCAAATTACTCGGAGTTAAGTAAATTCTAGTCTTGTTTTTGTTGTCATAAAAAAACAACAGATAATGTAAAGGCCATAGTACATTACTCATCTTGGCCACTCTCTTCTAGGTATCTCTGAAACGTTGAAGGGATACATCGCTATGCTTATCTCAAATACAAAATGTCCTCGTTAAATATCTTGTCTATCGTAAAAAATAGGCATCCGTACTCTCTGGCGTGCTAAGGAGGAGGCCTTTGTTCAACAGTGGACGTCTCTCAGCTGATGATGATGATGACATCTACCTTATTAGGAAACATAATATATGTAGGGAATGTTCAAAGGATAGGTATAAGAAATAAAACACGAATTCTTTGGTAAGTGTTTATTATTTAATTATATATCTAAAAATTACATTTACGAAACTGACAATGTACCAACTTTAGTCGACTGACCAACTGACGTCACATTAGTGACGTCATCTACGGATACGATATCGACACAACTCTCCCAGGGCTGTCACAGGTGATAAAAAGCGTATCATCATAGACATCAATAGTTAAAATGCAACGAAAAAGACAAGCGCCAACCGTTACCTAAATCGACTAATTCGATTCTTACCCAATTGGCTTGATCTAAGTTTACTACGGTTAGCACAAGACATTGTAAATTATTCAGTTGTTATATTCATTCAGACTGGATTTAATTCAAAACACAGCTGTTGCGATTTTTATGGATACAAATACCGTTGACGTTTGTAAACGCCTGTATTTACTACCGTGGTATCTGCCTACCCTTCTGGGAAACACGTGACTTTTTATATTTACTCTGACCGTACATACTTAGATTAAGTCAATGTCTAGGTTCTATTTGTAAAGAATCCTGCTTCGGCGGCAAACAAAGTACCTGACAACCCTGACATCCCCAAATAGTTAAAACCTACTGGCTTATAAGCGCCATAAAAAGCCAAATTATGCTATCGACTAACACTATTCTAATCAAATAAATAACAAATACTAAGTAATGATTTCCCAAAATATTGTCAAAAGTAAACATATTAAATGACGAAGTCCGTTCCCAAAATCTTTCCATTCGAAAACACATTAAAAATATAAGCTCTAAATAATCTCATTGTATTTACAACATTATTGGAATGTAAAATATGTAAAAAAATAACAAACGACGAGGTGTAAGATTATTAAAAACTAATACTAACTGAAAATGGCAAGGGTTTCGTTGAAACATAAGATAAACCTATTATACCACTATTGTTTTTAATAATAGTGTGGAATAATATTAAGTCTAGGATTTCGATAACGTACATTATTGAATAATCTTGATGGATGATTTTATCCTGTACATTACGTAGTTTGGGCTCAATCGTTGTCCTACAAATCTTTTTATGGCGAAATCGATCGATTGAACGATCGCATCATGAGACCCAAGACTAAGTTGACGGAGAGGAGACAGTATTAATGTACATTGAAATGCCTAAGCCAAAATGCCTCATATCACATTAATCTATAGAGAAAGTCAAAATAAAGCTAAGAACACACAAAACTTATCAATGTAAATAGAGAACTTAACTGTTTACGTTGGTTTTTATTGCATTCTTTATGAGTAGACCGATCTACAATATAAGAATTGATAAAACTAAGAGATTACAAGTAAACACAACCATCGTAAGGAAAATGTATGAGTTTATGTAAGTTTATGTATGACCCCTAACCTAACGTCACAAAATTATAAGAAGCATGTGTTTTCCCATTAATCTTCCAAGCAACCGCATGTCACAGCAGAAACGTCAAAATATAATTTCAATTAAAATAACAATTCATATGTTTTAAACACGAAAATATAATAATTATATTTGAAAAACTTATTCTTATAACAAATTTAACAAATGATTTAAAAAAACCGAGAAATAATAATTTCTGACGATAAAAAAGAGTAAGTCATGACATGAATATCTTAATCAATCTACAACTGATGTTATCTATAAATATTATTATTTTAATGACTTCATTAATCGGTTAGTTTAATGCATTCCTGTCCTTTTTTTGTTTATTTTGTATTTTTATTGGATTTCTTTCTTTTCCTCCGCACATTAATAGACACAGCCGAGAGTCAAACGAGTGTATCGGTAGATCACACAAATATTTATTGTCCTACGAAGTAATCGGAACTAATAAGGCTTCAATTGAATTGTGTTTTACAGTAATTTAATAGATATTTTTGTGTTACTGCATGTAGACCCAACTGCTAGGTTTCAAGGGTTATCAAAAACCGAATCAGATACCATTGATTCAGATTGTAAGGTTTTAAATTAGGTTTGCACCATGATATTCAGCATGGTATTTAATTTAGTTTCGATCTTGTTAATGTCACATTTTGACAATTAAGCCACACAGAACGTCGTATTTGACATTTACGACATTGAGGCTGGACTGTGTTATAAATATTTGTAAATAATTCTGGCGTTGACTAATAAAGTGCGGATCCATTGTATTTCATTCTTTGTTTCTTTATTTTCTCTTCTGCATTAAATTAACCGAACGACACAAATATTTGACACGTAGAAACAGTTATGATTAAAATTTAATTATGTGGAATACTAGGGTTCTGACTAGGATTCGTCACAGAAACGTGCCTTATGCTAAGCGTACATTGAACATCTATTACATTTATTATTATTATTAGTTTGTGCCTTCTTCCTTTGGCATCTCGCTGTTAAAGATATTGACGTATGCGACTAGCGGTCGGAACACACCATTCAAAAATAAACCTCAAGTTAATTAGTATAAAGTATAAATTACATTAGGTAACTAAATTAAAGCAAGTCCTGCTTGCAATTCAGAAATCGTAATAGCTGCAAAAGATCGACAAAAAATCACTAAAATACATAATAAAAATATTATAATTAAAGCTGTTAGGTAAAGTTAATAGTTGTGTCCCGAACGCTTGTCATGTCTACGGTATGACGTCGAAGTCCACGTCATCAGCACAAATTGTATCGTGTTTTAAAATCGGATTGTGTGCGAAGCCTTCTGCCTTTCAAATTGGATGTAAATATACTGAAAACAGCCTTCAGTGAACATAAACCATTAGGTTATGCCATATTTTGGGGCAGGAATGCATTGGTTAGGGTTACCTACTCTAGTAGTCCTTGATATTGTATAATGTTGGCACCAATTCCGTTTTTGGCTTTCTGTTAATGATTTTGATTTATGAGCTCAAAATTATGTTTTTAATTGAAATAAAATATAAAGGTAGAATCCTTTTTTGGAACTGTATTCCGTTGTAAAGGTCTACTTTTGACAAAAAATGACTGACGATTTAGGTGCTAAACAAATTAATAGTGATAAAAGAAAATTGTTTGGGAACAATTGAAAGGTTCATCGAGGTAAAAATATAAGTGAAGAGTTTTAAGTACTGGTGGGTTTTTTTACTTGTTTTTTATGTTTTTTTTTGCCCCACAGACTTATACAAATAATAGTTACTTTAAACAATTATGTGAATAGTTAAAATGGCAGTGGCTGCTTCTGTAAATCATTTGTATAATATAATACACGAAAAAATATATTTAATTTGCAAATAAATTCGTTGCAAAACATCGGCAGGGATATGTGGTCCATTGTCAAATTGATATGGTTCTTATAATCACAGGTGAGAGCGCTCTAAACGCACCCAAAACTATAAATAGGATGGGGTAACTAGGGTAAATCGTCAGTCTCGAAAGGTACGGTTCAGTCCGTCTTAAAAAAGTAGACCCTGTATATAAATAAGTCAACATTTTCGCGGTTCCCAGTACGGACACGATTCCGCTTAAGGTTAAGCTTAATGTAAACATTAGGGCTGACAACAAAGGGGCAATACATGTTGTTCGTGCCCTTGAGCGCACAGGTCGGTCGTGCGTCAAATGTTTTACAAAGAACGTCAGCGCTACTACAGATAAGTTACCTGTACAAGTTGGTATGCCCCGCAAAAACTGAAGACTGTTTTCATACGTTAAGTTCAATAAGAGGAGGCAGAAGATTCGGCAGACGTCAGCCAGTGTGGGTCGCGGAGAGTCGATGTGGGGGGGCGGGGCGTGCGGCGCGGGCGGCGGCTATGCGGCTCGCGGCGGCGGCGTTGGGCCCGCGGGTCACCGCCCACGCCGGCCCGGCTTGCCGCGCCGGTTGAAGCCCCTGGGGACATGACATCGACAGCTCGTAAATAACTCACAGCTGGGTTATGCCCAGCAGTGAGTTATCAGCAGTAGCATCCTTCCTCCATCAGACTACTTCTTTATATAACTCTTTTGAATTCAGATTATACATGGTATGGTATGGTATTGCTGGGCATTTACCGCACTTAGCCTCTTTATCAGATTATACATTATAGAAATTCTATTATGTATAGCTGCCTGCAGTGTATAAAGTATTAAGTGTTACTAATTTATTTAAATAAATTAGAAAAAAACCTAACAAAATTGATAGCTAAATTGATTTAGGACAACCCCTGGCATTTTTGTTCTTATAGCACGTGTATTTGCTTGCGTCTTACCTGTACGGGCCGCGATAGACAGGGCGAGCATTCGGAGAGCCTGGCGAAGAGTTATCGTTGGAGCAGTTCCCGTTCTGACGCGGGGCAGCCCCGGGCTTAGCAGCGGCCACGTGAGGCGCGCGCGGCGAGCCATTCGTCGCCACCACCTGATTATTGAACTCATTAATAAACTCTGTAAGTTTATTCTTAGGGTGTTACACTAGATGACTAGACCATTGAAGCAGTCAACGCGTATAAAGCAAAAACGATTGTTTGGGCACTGTTGACCACACTGGCATTTAAAAAACAAAAGTAACTACTTCCGGCCGTTAATATGTAGCAAACATATTTTGTGTATGTATTTGGTTGTATAACCTATTGTTAATTAAATAGAACATATTTTATTTTCGACTGCCTTGTTGGTCTAGTGGTCGCTAAGCGCGACTGCTGAGCACGAGGTCCTGGGTTCGAATCCTGGGTTGGGCAAAAAGTAATTGGGTTTTTCCATTAGGTAATTCTCAGTAGCAGCACGGAGTCTGGATTTGTGCCCGGTTGTTGGCAATAGGCTCACCCCCTGTTACATTAGGACCTAAAAACAACTGACGAAATGTGGGTGTACTATATGTGCACCTCTGCCTACCCTCTCAGGGAATACAGGCGTGATGTTATATTTTATTTTTTATTACATTATTCTCATTATCCGCTGGGGTGGTGATGGTCAGCGGCGGCGGGCCGGTGTACCCTTGTGCGACGACACCGCCCTTGGCCTTCTGCTGAGCCAGCAGCTCGGACATCTTCAGCTGCAGATCCTTTAACATAAATATGGTCTAGGTATATTATATATGCTTGATAAGTGGAAAGAGAGGCCTTCACCATACAGTACCTAATAATAATGATAACGGTGTTAAGTAATTTCTCCCACAGAGACAGAAATAGTACCTATAAGCGCAGTGGCTAAGCGATTGGACTGCTGCGCTAAGGGTTCGATTCCCGCACGGAGCAAAACTTTGTGCGAACCACAGATGTTTGTCCCGAGTCTGGGTGTTAGTGTATGTAATATTTCATGTTTGTGAAACGCACCCACGACACAGGAGAAAATCGTAGTGTGGGGCGACGTTTAAAAAAAAAAAAAAGGCGGGATACAGGAGCTCATACTATGTAAAAACCTGTGCTTTGGGTTTCTTTGTTATCTAGATTTCGAATACAATTAGAGATCGAAGACAATCAGTGGATCACCCAAATGCAATTTGTCTTGATCATAAGCATTATTATTACAAACTAGCTGCGCCGCGCGGTGTTACCCGCTGAGTTTTTTAGGGATAACAAGTAGCCTATGTGTTAATCCAGGGTGTCAGCTACCTCCATATGAAATTTCATTAAAATCCATTCAGTAGTTTTTACGTGAAAGATTAACAAACATCCATCCATACTTACAAACTTGCGCGTTTTTAATATTAGTAGGGATTATCTATAAATTGCTAGATTCTACCAATCGCAAATACACTTAAGCTTTTCCAATACACGTGATATTATAATGACCTCCTGACCTATATTTCGGTCACGGAGCGCAATCTCAACTGTGACTAGCCAACTACGCAAGAGGGCAGCACAACAGAGCTCTATAAAAGGCTAAAATGTATAAATGAAAACGGCTATATATATACCTAAAAGCCACACCCAGTCGTTCTAGCAAGTTCATGAAAACTTTTAATATAGGTACCTAATTGAAAGTTGAAACAGCATTTATATAACAGTAAGCTTATACGAACTAAAACAGGCCGAGACGTAGAGGAGAGTTTTCTGTGGACTGAGAGTATAAGAAAGGAAACATACGGAAAAGACGGGGACGCGCCGTCTATTCTGTATGTTTTGCGTCGCGAAGTTTCTATGTATAAAAATGTAAATCAATGGGGTATATTATGTCTGAGCCCTGTCCGCTGTGCGTCCTTATCTTACTTCTTTCCGTGTCGTTATCGCCTAAAGGGAGGAGCTGTGAAGAGATAAAAACGCGTACTATACTGTATGTATGCAGCCACGAAAGTCCCTGTAAGTATGGTCCTTCAACCCTTCACTCATACCTTCAGTTCATCGGTCACGCAGAAGGGCGCAGCAGTGACGGACTCCACCGGCGGCGGGGCCTTGCGCAGCGTCTCCACGTCACATGTCACCCGGCAACGACACACGGGGCACAATTGCTGAACACCAACATGGCAAAAAGATGCCGGAGATGGATAACAATGTCTAAGTCCCAAAGAGGCAGAGGCGACAATTCAAACACTAATGGTAAAGTGAGTGTATTATAGGTTAGTAATAATATTGTTTATTTGTACATTTAGGTAACAAAAACATAAGTACAGTTCTAAAAGAAATGTTGTATAGGCAAGTCATGAAATGGTGAACTACTGCCTGTTCTAGGAGTCATTGTTCCTACAATTTAGTGTCATACAACTATATTTGTAAACAATTTTGTCCCTGTGGCCTTAAGTTAATCACATATCAATCCTTGCCTAAACCCTATATTATAAAGATACACGGGTCCTGTTTTCATAGACAGCATAATACTTTATTTAACATTCTGCAGCCGGTGATTTCCTAGAGTCAAAATAAGGAGGGAAAGGTACAATAAAAGTATTTGTATATTATATTTATTAGTAGTTACTCCATATTGTCATTTAATCTCATTTTCCTACGTCATTTTAACACAATTATAGGTTACTGTAAATGAATAACAGTTACAGAAAAACATCAGCATAGGTTACAAAATACCTTGTTTTTGTTTTTGAATGGCATGCCAGCCGCATCTAAATTTTATTTAGAACTAAACACCAACTGCTCACTGAATGTGCAGTTGTTTTAACAGTGTCAATGTAATCAAGGACACTGCACAAAATCATCTACTCAGAAAACTTGCATCTGGCATACAATTCTAGGCAATGCTAAATAGGATGGGCCTATGTCCAGCAGTGGACAGAGACACACTGATAATGATGCCTTCTAAAGGAGAGAATCTATAACCATAGCATCAGGGATCAGGAAACCGAACCTACACGTGGAGTCAGAACATCAAGTAATCTGCGGAATGTAACATATTATAATATAATGCAAGTTGTATCATACCTGATATGGTAACACTGATGACTGCTGCCAATTAGGAAGTATTTCAAACTCCTCTTGATAGTTTCTCAGGCCCGAAATGAGATGGGTGGCCAAGCAGTGACTGTGGAAGTGATGGTAACACTGTGTTTTGATAAACACATCTCCAGCGGTGAATCCAAACAGGCAGATTACACACTGACCGCTTGGCAGGTTTCTCTCCGTAAGATTTTCACGGATCAGCTGTTAAACATGAAATATTTTATTTTGAACCTATTAGACATTACCTAGAGCAAATAATAAGAGATTAAAATAATAAGGTTACTGATCTTGATTACAATTTAAGAAATAAATTTAGTAATCAATAATTTAAACTCAGGTATTGATTTTTGAATTCCGGTGTGTTCTTCAGCTATATTGAATAAAGGTACAATATTTTAACAATATAATAATGTTACAAACACTAATTTTTTCATCACCCATTATATTTTGGTAAAGAGATTGGTATTTTGTGCATCTTGTTAAAATATAAGTACCAAGATGGTTTACACAAAGCAATTATTAATAATTGGATGACGATTTATATTATCAAAGAATAAGCTTCTTACCTCAATAAGCTCGAAAACAACTGGCTCCCCAAGACAATCATGCAATTTGTCCCTAATTTGTGAATTAATACTGGCCAGGAGCGAGTCATCCAGACCCCGAGGATTCCTCAAAACCACATCGGGACTAGTATCAGGGTACTCCGGTGTCAGCTTCACTTCCAGGGTCACACAAACAAATTGCTGATCAGTGTCATCACCCGTCGAGGGATGAACCACAGTTTCGATTATATCTGGCACGTCCCCAACGCGCTTTATCACCACATCGTCCATTAGAATTGCTTCTAAAGCCTCGATCTCGTCAGACACCCTAAAAAAGCCCAAAATATCAATAATTTGGTTTAAATAATGTTGAAGGACTAAGATTTTGACCACTTTACACACCTTTCATCCATGGCGGCCGACATGGTTACTGAATGTAATAGCTTTAGCTATGCCCGGGATTCAGGAGTGCATCTAGTTCAGGCAGGCGCAGTGCAGTCGATGCAACCGAACAGCTGGGATCAGGAGAATTCGCGACAAAAATCAATCATATTATTTCTCCATAGATAACAAATATTAAACTATGCTAAGGTTGTTACACTTGTCATGATGGATAAACTCGACTAAAATCTGAATCTAAACTCAAATACCTTACTAAACTCTGGTTAGTCTGCTATGTATGTAAAATTAATATTTGTTTAAGAAAATATAATATTTTTATATCCCACTTGCGCTGTATATTTATTTGAACATCGATGTGTGGCTACCATACTGTACTGACAAATGCGCACTGAGCAGCGTAAAAAAAATCAATTCAACAAGCGCGCGGTATGTGAGTAGTTTTAATAAATTATACATCAAAGTATTCTTCCTCATTGCTGTCGACTGGTAGGGAACTCATAAGGCTAGCGGCATTGCCACGTTGAATGGCAATACTAATTATTTGGCTGAAAAACAAGCCAGCCCTTAAGTCACGTAAAGAGTCAACCAACAGTTTAGTCAGGTCTTTAAATAGGAGAGGCGCACTCGGACCCCACGACCCGAGTGTTTTGACCCCAAGCGGCTTAAAAATATCATTACCAATTAGGTTGTTATATTTCCGCCACTTGAGAGTCTCCGCAGCTGCAGCAGCAGCGCCAGAGCAAACTGTTGTATTCGATTTCATAGTTTCCACATCGGAAATGAATCTTGATGCAATCGCAATATTTTTTTTTTTTTTTTTTTTTTTTTTTTTTTTTTAAAAAAAAACGGCGCCCCACACTAGGATTTTCTCCTGTGTCGTGGGTGCGTTTCACAAACATGAAATATCACATACACTAACACCCAGACTCGGGACAAACATCTGTGGTTCGCACAAAGTTTTGCCCCGTGCGGGAATCGAACCCGCGACCCTTAGCGCAGCAGTCCAATCGCTTAGCCACTGCGCTAATCAGGACGTCAATAATATTGTACAAAGAAAACTAATAAGTCCTCATAAAATAAAGTTCACATCCATAATAGATTTGATTTCTACCTTAGCCTGTTAACCAGTATGGACATATTAGGATACTGATATTATAAAAAAGGGGAATAAAGAATATTAGAGCCTAGCTTACGTCTGGGACTTCGTCTCCGTAAATTTCGAATAAAATTAGGTAGCAGGTGTAAGCAAAAATTTAAACCTTTATTTGTAAACATAGGCAGGGTAAATAATTTTTTACATTAAAAGTAGACAAGGTATTATGAAGAGAGCGCATGCGCGGTACTAGAATATCTTACTTTTATACATGCATTCTATATATTTTCGAGTATATAGACTATGTAAGATGAGTAGTGAAAGAAATGCTATCACAGAACACTACTGTACTAATAAAGTTGCTACTTAGTTAGCTTGAAACGAATCTGGGTATTTTCTCCATACATTTTTGCACATAAATAATTTCGTTAAAATTTTCAATTATCAAAAGTTATTTATTTAACTTTATTTATTGGACAAAATATACATAATAATTATACACATTTAAATTCTACCTACTATTTACAACTTAAATATCAGAAATGCATAAGCTATATTAATTATGGATGGATGTGCGACTAACATTGCAAAATAAAATTGAAATTGTTAATTTCAATCTATAATTAAGTGTTCATCTAGTGGTTGTTGGCTCGACTGTTGTGCACGAGATCCTGGGTTGAAATTCTGGGTCGGGCAAACTATTACTGTTTTTCCATTAATTCATACATAACAGCACGGGGTCTGAATTTGTGCAATGTTGATTGCAATAGGCCTTTTGGGACCTATAAACAACTGGCAAAATTGGGTAGTACTATTCACCACTGCCTATCCCTTTGGGGTAATACAGGCGTGATTTTATGTTATGAATATTTAAATAGTATCCAAATCCAGGATAGGCAAGTTCTTCTTGGGTATCATCACTCAAGGAGGCTTTTTAACGCTCTTTATCTTAAGTATTTCAGAACCATGCAGTTCATTTTTTTCGTAACCACGAGCTCTTCTTTGTTGATGATTTGTTCATGTCTCTCGAAGATTCAGCCAAGGAATACATATGGGACGCTTGGACTTTTTGGACGTAATCGTTAAATATATCGAACCTAAAAAAAAAAAAAAAATTAGGTATATTGCTGTGTGAAAAGAGTTTTTACCGCACAGCACGTTACGGGCTAGATATATGTATATAATAATATATAAATCTAATAACGAATATTTGTTGTTTTTATTATTAGATATTTTCATAAAGTTAAGCTAGGATTTTTTCAAGGAAGTTTATTTATTTATTTATTTATCAGTTATTAAAGACATTTTAGCAAATGGTATAGAACTATCCAAATCGTAATAGCAAGGTTTACATATTGGATTTGCATGCATTTTTTCAATGTCATAAATACTTTCTTATATTATTATAAAGTATTGATGATATTGTCAGAATTGCGGGCAACCGGTGGATGCAATTGGAAACTGTCGTTCATTGTGACGTTCTAAGGGGGAGGCCTTTGTTCAACAGTGGACGTCTTCCGGCTCATGAACTGTTATTTTTATATTATTTTGATGAATGCTTAATCACTCATCACTCTTTAAGAGAAGTAGTCTATACCCTGCAGTGGGACAGTTAAAGGCTGTTATTATAAAACTATTTATCCATTACCTTTTGCACAGCATTATCAGAACTCGCTGTTTGAACACATACAAGAAAAAGATAAAGACTCCAATAAACACGTGATAGAAGTTCACTACGACAGTCACCCACGTGTTATCTACGGAACTATCTCCACCTATGTTAGGTAACAACTCTAAAATCCAGCTGATTCCCGTCATAATCCCTAATTTCATGTGCACGAGAGTCCTGGAACAAAAAATAACATACAGTGAGCACATACCTACTATTAAATACAAGTAAAAAGTTCATACCGCGATGTAACATAAACATAACATAACATCACGCCTTTATTCCCGAAAGGGGTAGGCAGAGGTGCACATATAGTGCACCCACATTTCGCCAGTTATGTTTTAGGTCCCAATGTAATACCGCGATGTATAGAGTAAAATATAGGGTATATATCAACGTTAGCCGTTATGTTTGTGGAGGGTAGGCTATTTTTATATTGGCATAACCCAATTTTCGGCCTAAATGATTGGCATGAACATACACTGTACAGATTAGTTGGTCATGATCATAACAGGGTTAACGGAGCAGGGAGTGGGCGTACAATGAAGGCGAAACGCGGAGTTAAGTCCATACAGCTGTTTCTGTTTTCCAGCTAGTTCGTTAAGCGGCACGGAGCCGTGAGCTGTAGCATCTACACGATGAAAGACGAACTATGATGCAATTCCTGCATAGCGCTAGCCTTCGGTCAAGGTATATTATTGATCGAAGGCACTAGCGAAGCGACCATAGTTCGTGAACTAGATATAACACTGCCTAGTGAAGAGTCGGGGTGCCACGGCCCACCAGGCATACTACCTGGTTGGAAGATCTTCCCTTTTAGTTAATAGAACTCCAATATCCAACCCTTCCTCAACTAACATATCGTAGTCCTTCTAGCAGACTACCAAGTCTCTATTTCAATATAAAGGCCTCACATGTTAACATCCTTTTGGCTTTTTCTCGAGTCCGGAGTATTCCTGAAAGCCCGCTTGACTTTCCATATCTTGTAAAGGGTCCAGAAGAACAATATTGAGTTGACGCCAAGTATGATTCCTATTGGAATATGCATGTAGTAAATGAATCCTTTGTCTGAAAATATTAAGAAAGGTATTTGCTATCAAAACTTCAACGGCACAAGTATTTATTTGAAAATGATCTCAAATCGACAAACAATTGATTAGGTAAGTAAATACTGAGTTATTTCCAAGAATATCGGTGTCTATCTGCATGTTTGTCCGCGAAGCAGACAACATTAAAAACATTGTGTAATATAAAAGTATTAATTATTATGGGAACAGGAAACGGGTAAGTATAATTTATGTGGGACGTACTTTCCCGAAAGCATTCCTTAAACTGCGGTAGGACACCCAAAGTCCAGGTATGTCCTTCAAAGATTTGGTCCAAATTGTCTATAATTGTAGTTGCTATTGTTATCAGGGCTGGTACACCCCATGCATATAAACCATAGTATGCTGCTTTCATATACTCTTCACGACGATTAGCGTTCCTATAGCGAGGTTTCCTGAAAAAACGAGGTTTGAATTATCAGTTGCGTAGTTTTAATTTACCAGTTGTTCTCCTTAATCATATTAACAGTGTTGACAATAATAATGTAAGGCTTTAGTTAAGTTTAGTTTACTTTTTTTAAACATACGTACCCAATTTCTGACCATAGGTCATACGACATTACATTCAACCAGAAAAATTTTGATAACACTGCGAAGTACAGTATTGGGGCTGTAATAAAAATTAAATAAATAATAAGACACGTGTTTATTGGAGTTGGAGATCTTTAGGATGATTTCGCAGCTATCTGGGAGACACGTATGGCCGCTTGAGTACGGGCTCCCGGAACGGAGACACACGTGAGGCGTAGAACATTGTTTGCGCGTGTTGGGCCGTACGCGACCCGTTCCGGGTAGAGTCCGCAACACGCTATCCATGTACCACCAGTGTCGTAGCAAACGCTCGTTTCAGAGCACTGCGGGCGGTACGTACAGGTCCCCCGTGTACTGTACGGTTCTCTCGGACAGCTGCGAAACCAGCCTTAGGACATGTTAATTGTTATAAAACGTGAATTTAGCGACAAAACAATTTAGGTACAGTATTCAGCATAACATAACATCACGCCTGTATTCCCCGAAGGGGTAGGCAGAGGAAGAGGTGCACATATAGTACACCCATATTTCTCCAGTTATGTTTTTAGGTCCCAATGTAATAGGGGGCGAATCTATTGTCATTAACCGGGCACAAATCCAGACTCCGTGCTGCCACTGAGAATTACCTAATGGAAAAACCCAGTAACACTTTGCCCGACCCAGGATTCGAACCCATGAGCTCGTGCTCAGCAGTCGTGCTTAGCGACCACTTGACCAACGAGGCAGTCTTTCTTTATAAATAAGGAGCATACAATTTTGCGGGCACTATTACAAACATGGATTCGAAGGTTTTAGTAAATTGCAAGTTTGGCGCTTTATAATAAAAAAATGTGAAAAATAGTAATCACCCTTCACATTATATAATAAAGGCGAAAGTTTGTGAGTGTGTTTGTATGTTTGTTACCTCTTCACACTTAAAGCGATTTTGATGAAATTTCATATGAAGGTAGCTGACACCCTGGAATAACACAGGCTACATTATATCCGGAAAAAATGCAGCGGGTAACACTGCAGGGCGCAGCTAGTCTAACATAAGTAAAATACAATTGTCACTAAATATAATTTACATTATTCAAGACACTTACTCAGTTTTTTGCAGGTGGACTCTTTTATCATTTTTAGCACTAGTGTTATCACTGCTCTAAATAGGTAGGTGACGAACAGTGATAAAATATACGCCATGAATAACAAGCCAGGCAGATTCCGAAGGCTCGGTAGTAAAACGTACACCGCTAATATGAGGAGCAGAAAGAAACATGACGTCAGCATGCCTGAAAACATACAGTTATAATTAAGTTTTTTTCGACACCTTTGTTTGTACGTATCTATGGTAACCTCGCCTGTCTCAGAAGTTTACATTTTGCCGCTCTTGATTGGTTCTATATAAGAGGTCCTGTGTTCGATTCCTGGGGTGAGGAAAGTGCTTTCCTCCAATTCTTAGTATGCAGTCTTGTTTTGTGCCCGGCTGATGGCAATAGGCTCGCTTCCTATTACATTGAAGTGGCGGCTCGTGAAATTTACATCTGTGGCTGGAGGGTTCCAGGGGCGCAGGCGTGATTTTATGTAATAATTACAAAATAACACACACCTATTGCAATCATATAGTCCCAAAATGGGTCTTCCTCAGTTGTAAATGCCATCAGAACAAAAAGGGCCTGCCTATCAGTAATATATTTTGTTTTGTTAATTGTTAGGAACACTCGATAATCTACGCAGTATTCTAGTGGTTTTAAAGTTTCTACTTCTTCTTGGAATGTAATCTGTGCCGAGCCGTTCTGAAAAAAAATAATGATTATAAATAAAATAAAAAACATTTATTGCTACTTAAAAAACGAGACACGTACAATATAAACATAAAAATAAACAATTTTATTGTAGCAAAAGGAAGTGGGCTCAGTGAATATTGTACCGGGACGAGCATGATCTGGTACAGCGCTGATTTTATATTATAACAATGATGTATTAAAAAGTATAGATACGTTATATTAAGGGTGGGTTGCTCCAGCTTCACTTGACGCACACGTAAATGTTAAAAATGGCGATGCGAATTTTGTTTTCTACTTGCAACCCTAATAACATTGATAACCAGGTTATTTATGCCATAAAACAACGTTCCATATTTTACGTACGTCAAAAAATAACGATTACAGATAATCGTTATTTTTTGACGTACGTATGCAACGTCTACAGACTGATTGGAGCAACACTTATGCTGGCAAAATGAACAAGAAAAGTGTGCGATGCGTTATACACGGGCCGAGTAGCGCGTCGTGTCAAGGGGTGGATCAAGTTTGCTCATCATAGTTGTCGGCCCATAAAAATCATAGCAACCACAGCCTCACTAGTCGACGAGGCGGTTACGATGCTTAACCCAATTAAAGAGCCGAAAGTGCAAAAGATTAGTGTTCAATTATCTATGAGAGGTAATAGGCGCACCTTGCAAATACTACATCAATTAGCGCAATCAATATAATCGCTCAGCGCCAACAGTCTATAACCTTAGAACTCTCTGTATATGTTGTCTTCTGAAGACAACCCTACGAACCTTGTTTCCGAATAGATGCGTGACCTCAATGTAGTAAAGTTATAGCATAGTTAGTTTTATTGTATTGTAGTTAGTAAATGTTAGTTTAAATTGTTAATGTAGGTATTTCCTTTATAAGCAAACATATCGTTTTATTAACTTTCCTGTTAGTCACTCACAGTTTGCTGATTAAGTCAATAGGCAACGGTTTTATAAGTCAACTAGCAAAGATGAGTCTAGTTACTACTAGTACTTTGGACGAATAATGTTATCATTTTCATCTTTTAAAATCTATGTTCTAAAGCATAGGCAATTAATTTATTTTTAGAAATGTTTTCATATAAGAACTCACTTTAAAAGCAGTGCCTAAGCCCTGAAGTAAAAAAATTGGATTGGGTGGGATAGTCTACTGGTGTTATGGACATAAATCCACGCGGACGAAGTAGCGGGTAACAGCTAGTTAGTATATAAGTATATGGATAGTTATTCATTTTTTTATTGACTGTATAATGTATATCTACACGTGCATTCCACATGAAGCTAACAGGTAAAAAGTGTTGATCTTTCTGATTATATCTTCTACCTATATATGTATGTATATAAATGAATTGCTGTTCTTTAGTCTCGCTAAAACTCGAGAACGGCTGGACCGATTTGGCTAAATGTGGAAGTCTACGTAAGGTTTAAACTGTGAGAAGGCGATACGAAGATCGCCGGGTCAGCTGGTAATATAATAATAGGTACTTGCCTCAAAGATGTAGAAGTCACGAATTTCTATCACGCTTTTAGGATTACAGTAAAGCCTATCATTGTTAATGAAAACGAAATGTTCCTCTAAGTTCTTATGTGATTTTATCTCTTTGGAGCCATTCAATGACTTAGTTATAGAGATATTATTATATTTCATGAGCGGAGCCACCTTTTTAAAACGCTTCACAGTATCGCATAATAACTGATTACTTAACGCTTCGCCTTTGCGACAGCATTTTATCATGCAATTGTTTTTTGAGCAATATTGTGAGGTTTGAATTGGTACATTTTCTATATCTACGAATTCGTTTTTGCACTTTGACGCTTCACCGTCGACACTTGATACAACACATAAAATTAAAATGCATGATAAACCGAGATAATACGCAAACATTTTCGGATTTAAATTGTGTTTAATTAAATTTCAATGACAATAATGAGTGAACGACAATTTCAATAGTTCAATTCTAGCACACTGTCATAATAATATTATTTTTTTCCTGTCCTTATGGTAGAACATGATGTACAGTCACGCTCACAAATAAACTGTTAATCTAAACTGTTGTATTATAGTCGGCTGTGACTGTACCTAATTATACAAGCTAAAGCTTCTTCATATTAGGTATCACTATTTTTTTAATTTTATTGCTTCGGTATTTTATGATATTGAGAGCTGTTGATTATTGTGTATAGATCATTGTTTCCAAGTATTCGTAATGTAATGTTGTACAATACGGCCGACGTATTTTGGCGTACCTGAAGTGAGCCTGAGCTTTTAGGAACGAAATTGTCTGAGCTGCGCAGTAGACAATTTTGTTCCTAAAAGATCCATTGCGTTAATCGGCTAACTTCAGGTTCGCCAAGATACGTCGGCCGTATTGTAAGTGACAGGATTGAAGTTACTAACGGGCGGCGCGCAGTATGGGACAGAACCAGAACCGTGCGTACTGTCTTAAAAAATAGGTTGCATATTCTTTTAAAGCCCATAAAAATAACTAAATGTCTAATACATATTTTATAGAATTTTTTCTTATAAAAATTACTTTGGAATGCTCAAAATAATGTCGATTATGTAGAAGAGAATTCTACCAGTTTAAATGGTCATATTTGCATTGAAAATATGACCGTTTAAACTGATAGAATTCTGTGTATTTTTCATTAACTATGGGACAAATCAGCAGATGTTTAAACGAAGAAAAAAGTGAATTTGTTGTGAGAAGTATTAAAAAATCAGCTTTAAAGAATTTTAAGGCGATTTTGTAACTTGAGGAAAATGACTTACGCATACCCCGCCATGCGGAGACGGCGGAGTTATGTGGGGCTCCCCCCCCTGGCTCCCTCCCCACCGAAAAGGCCGATCCATTGGGGTATACCCACTGCCACACATGCCTGCTGGCGCTTGTGATGGCGGGGAGGCAGGATCGCTATTAGCACTGTACAGCCAAGCTTTTAACGATCGCTGGACCAAATCTAACCAAACTTAAGAACGTTTATTAAATAATTCTTACATCATAGTATAAATACTGATTCTTATATATAATACTTGGGTAATAATCAGAAGAGGTTTCCTCATCATCTAGACTATTTTAGCAGTTCCAACCCCTTACCATACAAGCATATACTGCTGCCTACCCGACGAGGAAAACAGTGGATTCCTATTAAACCTATGAACTGTGATAACTTTGCCATTATTAATGGATAGGATACTGTTGGTTATACCACAACATAAACATATAACATCACGCCTGTATTCCCCGAAGGGGTAGGCAGAGGTGAACACACGGTACACCCACATTTCGCCAGTTATGTTTTTTTTAGGTCCCAATGTAATAGGGGGCGAGCCTATTGCCATCAACCGGGCACAAATCCAGACTCCGTGCTGCCACTGAGAATTACCTAATGGAAAAACCCAGTAACACTTTGCCCGACCCGGGATTCGAACCCAGGACCTCGTGCTCAGCAGTCGCGCTTAGCAACCACTAGACCAACGAGGCAGTCATGGTTATACCAACATGCAATTACCTACGTGCTCTGCGACCCGACATTCTACAGGAAATATGTATTATGTTGTTTACCCTATCGGGAAAATTTATAAATATCGTAATGGTATGTACGTACGTACGTATGTGTACGCACGACATAATTATGAACTGAAGTAGGTACATTAAGTGGTTGGATTCTCCGCATATAATTAATCCCTAATACGTAAACTGAGATAATCTCTTCAGTGAATTATTTTTAGCAGTATTTATGTTACCGGCCAAACCCGATTTCAGGACAAACTAGTTTTGCCTAGGCTAAACTAGTTCTTCCTATACGCGATAGGATTAACTAGTATAGCTTAGTTCAAACTAATTTGTCTTAAGCCCGATAGGATAGACCAGTTTAGGCTAGGCCAAACTAGTTGATCCTGACATAAATACGCACACTCTAGGATAAACTAATATGGCCTAGTCTAAACAGTAAAAAATATTTGCCACCATGTAAAAATAAATAACAATTTTAATAATTGACATAATTTGATTATTGGTTCTATTAAAAAAACAGTATTATTTGTTATTATAGTATGATTGTTCGTATTACCAATTAACCATAACTTTTAACAACGAATCATTATAGTTTAATAAAAATGATTATTTTTCCAATTACGGAGTTTTTTATTCAGTTTATCTATTTTTTTTTTTTAAAACGTCGCCCCACACTAGGAATTTCTCCTGTGTCGTGGGTGCGTTTCACAAACATGAAATATCACATACACAAACATCCAGACTTGGGACAAACATCTGTGGGTCGCACAAAGTTTTGCCCCGTGCGGGAATCGAACCCGCAACCCTTAGCGCAGCAGTCCAATCACTTAGCCACTGCGCTAATCAGGTCGGAACTTTATACGGTATTTATTTTGACTTTCTAGATATATTAGAATGTTAAGACTAGGCCATATTAGTTTATCCTAGAGTGTGCGTATTTATATCAGGATCAACTAGTTTGGCCTAGCCTAAACTGGTCTATCCTATCGGGCTCAGGACAAATTAGTTTTGCCTAGGCTAAACTAGTTAATCCTATCGCGTATAGGAAGAAGTAGTTTAGCCTAGGCCAAACTAGTTTGTCCTGAAATCGGGTTTGGCCAGTAACATTTACACCTCGGATCAACCTTATTAGTTGCGATATTGCTCTGCGCAAAGATTTCGTCTATGTTTAGTCGGCCACACACGCTTCGGTTTACCAGAAAGGTCTTGCGCAGGTTTACCTACACTGGCCATCCGCATGTAGTACCGAAGCGAGTTGTGAAGCGAGGCTCGATATAAAACGCGTGCATCCAGAGTAGGCGCGGCAAAGGCTGAGGCGTATGAGCAAAACAAAAGCCGGCACTTGGTGGCTCGGCCGCTCTGTCTGTTCTACTCATTGGTCCATCGCGCGGCAAATGCGTCGCAAGGCAGTACGCCCCGTGTAGACCTGAAATGTAACAAAGGGCCTCCTGCATGTCTATCGTTATTTGCAATTTTAGTCGACGCCATAGTTTACGATTTAAATTCGTGAAAAGCATAATAGCCACATAGTTAATGATTTCCTCATTAAACGAATTCCATAATAATAATTAGTATTAAGCAGACTCATTTTTATTCAGACTAAAATTCGCCGAGTGCTAAATAATTGTTTAGTCATTAGGTACTGGTAAGTTGATTGTTTTCCTTATTTTATTATGGTATATGGTACACTAACTAATCAGTTTTATTAGGATAAAGCGAAATGAATTGCGCCAAACAGTATTTTTAAATCTAGACACGGGGTTGTGTATCCAGGCAAGTTCAAAAAAGGAACTGCCGACGCAGCCGCCGTGTGATATATTACACGAACCATTTCGATATACCTACTGTTGACCCCTCCACAACTCGTAAACATTAAATCGCAGAATACACACTGGGTGGGTATACCTATACAGGTGTTACAATTCAGAAATATAAATCGCCATACTCAGGCTCACACTATGCAAATTCAAAAGCATATTAATAAATTAAAATTACAAATTGATTAACACGGCTGTCCGGCGCCTTGTGCAGTCAACTTCGTTACCATCCTTGCTAGCTGGCCAGTACATTATGGCAAGATCAGTTCCTACTCGTAAATGATAAACATAACATCACGCCTGTATTCCCCGAAGGGGTAGGCAGAGGTATACATATAGTATACTCATATTTCGCCAGGTATGTTTTTAGGTCCCAATGTAATAGGGGGCAAGCCTATTGCCATCAACCGGGCACAAATCCAGACTCCGTGCTGCTACTGAGAATTACCTAATGGAAAAACCCAGTAACACTTTGCCCGACCCGGGATTCGAACCCAGGACCTCTTGCTCAGCATTCGCGCTTAGCAACCACTAGACTAACGAGGCTGTCAAATGTCAAAAAGTCGTAAATGATAATTATAATCTTATGTCGATCCGAAAAAATCCGTCACGTTTAATGGGACAGCATTAGTTTTTAAGGATGGTATCTATCATGCGTTACCGTGTCCTGACACGTGTAAACGAGGATTATACCAGCATTAACTAAACCCCGTATTAAGTCTATTGACATCTCTATTCTTTGATGTGCAAACGACAGTGAGTGGTATAATTTAGTCCGTGGTTTAAATTGACAGTTTTTTTATGAATAAAGGGGTATAGGTAGCCATGACATAATTTGCATTTAAATCCATACTTTCATACTAATAAATGTTAAAGGAACTCTGTCTGTCTGTACGTACTTCATTTATTCTGTGGGTCTGTCTGTCTTTTATGCCTTCACGACTAAACCGCTGGATGGATTTCGATATTTGGCATGTAGAATGTTTAAGATCCGAGAAAGCACATACGCTACTTAACGCGTGCGAAGCCGCGGGCAAAAGCTAGTAACAAATAAATGCTGCTGCGATTATAGTAGGTAATGCTACTAATTTTAATTATCGTTAATGTCCATTTGTACCTACCAAAATATTATTATTATATAATTATTAAATAATATATAATTTTATGTTATCATACACAAATTACCTAAAATAGAGTTGATAATTTAGCCATATAAACAAAAACATAACGTCACGCCTGTATTCCCCGAAGGGGTAGGCACATAATATAGTACACCCACATTTCGCCAGTTATGTTTTGGGTCCCAATGTAATAGGGGCGAGCCTATTGCCATCAACCGGGCACAAATCCAGACTCCGTGCTGCTACTGAGAATTACCTAATGGAAAAACCCAATAACACTTTGCCCGACCTTGGATTCGATCCCAGGACCTCGTGCTCAGCAGTCGCGCTTAGCGACCACTAAACCAACGAGGCAGTCATATAAGTAGGTACGTAATTATAAATATATTGGACAATCATAAAAGCCAAGCCTTTAATACCAATTTGTCCATCAATTTAGTTTGTTTTTAGTTAGTATATTATCATTGGATAAGAGAATATCACAAAAAAAATGTTTGTACGGAACCTTCGACTCGCATTTGACCATTATTTTTTTACAAGCTTTTATTTAACTTGCAATGTTTGTATGTATGTGAGTTGTTTAGGTCAAATCTTGCAATCTAAATTAGAACCACTTTTTGACATCCGATTGAAATTATATTTTGCATACTTAAATAGCTTTGGTGGCAATACATTATGGTATTTTTGAGCTATTCTGATGATGGAGTCAGAATATGGTCATGGGTACTCTATGACGAAATAAGGCAATCCAACCCTGTTGGGCGTGTTTAATCCATCTTCACTAGTGCTTTGAGCCTAGCTTGTTTAACCTTTTGACCGTTTGTGTCGCATATATGCGACACATATTTCCGTGTCGACCGCTCCTGTCATATTTCTGCGTCAGAGAACTCATGTTTTTTCGTTTTATTTTCGTCTTATTAACAGCGTGGTACAACTAAAACTATTATTAAATAAAGGCTATCATTTACAACAGTTACCTAAAATTTCATAGCATTGAAAAAACTTAAACAAAAATAAAAGTAATTTTATCGATTTGTAGCCGCGCGCTAGGGGTACGGCAATTGATATTTAGCCAGGCGCTTAAAAGACTAACGCTTGTGTTAAGAAAATAATTATTTTTAATATTAACTTATTAGTAGTCGGATCATAATCTTTATTTTATTACTTAGTCAGTACCATTTGTTCTATTTAGCACTATCTTTGACTGCGGCAACCGTTATTCTCTTAACTAATAAGGTTCATATAACATTGGCCCTCCGTTAATTAATATGTATGAACTAAAGCAAGACGCTGCTACGTGCAGGTATAAGTGTGGCGTCTCGTTTCCACAACGAATAAGGTCCTACTTTAATAAGAGTTCTTGTTAAGAAGGCAGTACAATACGACAGCTGCAAGACTACTGCAGGCCAATTGAAAAGGCCTTTGTGTTCAATGGTGTTTATGAACACTGAGTTACTATTTAGTTACCAAGCGCTTTTACCAGTTGGGTGTTAGTCATCGCTTAGTGGTTAGCGAATCGTATTTTCCGCTTTGTACTTTGTCCCATATTTAGTCATAAAGTACATTTAGGTCGCTTAGTGATAGAGAAATTGGCATCAATACTTAACATTTTCTAAGTCAAGATGGATCGTATACCTACCTAATATACCCACTTGTTATGCCTTCTGAATGAGACTTGAATTCAAGCGTATCTGGAGTCCTAACTGACGAACTGGGTGTGTATGCAGGGTGCGTGTAAGTAATCTTATCGGTGCAAGGTGGGGAGTAATGTGGTAGTCGTGTGTGAAGTGTGAAGGTATTATTCGATATTAAAAATACAAAGACAGATGTACTGTCATTTGCGACTCTCGGAGACTGACTTCATGGGGACTGACACAAACATACCCATTTTTTCGTCCAAGTATTGTCGTCTATTACGTCCGCGTGGAGCAATCCCCATAATATGTTTTCCAACATAATCTGTTAAGTGGTTTAGTCATGGTAATTATCGGACAGTGCTTTAGTTTCTATATTTGAGTAGCGACATCTATATTGATAGATGACAAAATGCTTCGACGCAGTAACACCAACTAGTTATGTAGTAAGTGGACAGATGGCAGCACTGAAAATATCCTGAATAACGCTACAAAATGTTCTCATCACCATAGTTACTGGGGTCGAAATGGTCAGCAGCGTCTTCTGTAACTCCACCATCAATACT
The DNA here is from genome assembly GCA_946251915.1 of Abrostola triplasia. Taxonomy (NCBI): domain Eukaryota; kingdom Metazoa; phylum Arthropoda; class Insecta; order Lepidoptera; family Noctuidae; genus Abrostola; species Abrostola triplasia. The sequence goes on along the minus strand of OX276432.1, from coordinate 3,107,448 downwards.
GCGATCCCTACGCCGCTTGCTGTGAGGGGCGATTATGGCAGCACCTAGGGGTTCTTTTAAGGAGGAGGCTTTTGTTCAACAGTGGACGTGTTCCGGCTGATAATGATGTAAGTATAGCATGTATCTAGGCAGAAGCATAAATGTCATGCTAGGAGTATAATGACTTGAGTTGAAGAGTTAGTATGTCTACCTGAAACGTGCTACTTTTGGAGCATGTATAACTTAAATTGGTTATCTATACGCCAAAATATTACAAGACAAAATAAATCTTTTGAGTGATAATTTAATTGCATTTATTGAATGCTGCCTCGATATTGTACGAGTTGGGGCCCTGAGGCCTACTAGGCATTTATCTTCCCTTTCCAAACGAAGAACGTAACATCGGGGGGGCGTAAGGGGCAAAAAATAAAAATACGACAGAAAAAATGTAACCAGTCGACAGCGACGAGGAGGAATACTTTGATGCATAACTTTTAGTTAAAAAAATATATTTTATATATATTTATTTTTGAACGTAGGTTATAGTGTGTAAATGGTTATGTGTACAACATAGAATATTCTCAATTAAATAATAATAATAATAAAAATATATTTTATAGCATGCAATCATTATATCCTAAGGGTTGGACCTCATCTGGCAGCACGGAATCGCCTTTTTCCGTCGCCTTTTCTCTTTCTGTCGCTTAGAACTGTCATTTGCTAGACCGAGACAGAAAGCATAATGCGATAGCACGCGATCGCCTCGAGGATTCTACCGCGTGCTATGAGCCGAGAAAAGGCGACGGAAAAGGCGATTCCGTGCTGCCAGATGAGGTCCAACCCTAGATGTCTAAAATTGTCTTATATAGCTAGTTTTGTATCCTCCGTCGGTTCCTTTAATTTCTCCGTTGCGGCCTCATTATTAGTATCTGCAGAACCCGGGTAGCTATTGCCTGATGGACAATTGTTCAGGGGGATCTTATTACCGTTCCTGGAAAAAATATCATATTGGTATGGCGCGTAAAGAATAATAATGTTAAAGCAAAGAAAAACAATTGTCATAACACAGCCTCCTTGATAAGTGGCAAAATACTTGAGGAATGGGATTTGAACAGAATGTAATCGGTGACATACATGGGCGCCGCCAGGATTTCTTTCAAGGGGGTGCATAAAGTGCATTTTCATTAGTAATTACATACACACTGCTACACGAATACAAAATGTAGATTGATTGACTAGACGCATTGGCTTCGTCAAACACATTTGAAAAGATCATGGATAGAAGGGGACTAAAGGTGCATTTCAAGCAAAACTAATAAAGAATAAAAAAAATCTATGTACTTTCCTGCATGCCAGGGGGGTGCAAGTGCACCCCCTTGCACCCAACTGCCGGCGCCCATGATGACATAATTTTGTCAAACCCATATATTTTTCATTCTATTAGATTTCAATTCATCAAGCATTTCGCCACTTCTCTAGGGGCCTAATAACATTACCTACCTTTTGAAAATCATCATAAATATCTCTTTATTGCACACTAATATGAAGAAGACCAAAAATCCAATCAGGGCGTTGTACGTATCAGTTATGTGCCACACGTTAATTCTCGGATACATGAAACTCAGTATTTCTAGTACAAAGCATATCCCCATAAGTGCAGATAGCTTCAAATATATTTGAAACCTAAAAACACAAGTAAATTTTGAATTAAAATACATAAAAGAAGAAAATAATAATAATGATCAACATTCAATATGAGCGTTAGCCGAAAGGGGCCATTAATTAATTAGTTAAGACTATTTTTGCTACTTTTGGACTAGGCCGAACCCCTCCGTTCCTGTTTAATATCTATTACATAAGAATCTAAAGAAAAAATAATACACGTTTGGTTTATTTCATTTTGGTGGTAATAGGTAAACTTTGGTTTTGGTTTTATTGCGCATTTTACGTAAGAACTATCAATACTTCCTCCAACAGGACAGGTCCTTGTAAGAGAAAATAGGACATGGTCGACTGCCGTCCCCCTTAAATTGTCTTACATAATAAATAATAGCCCCAAAGGTATTGTTGCTAAACGCCAGATAGGTTAAAGGAAGATCTGTCTTAGCTGGGGGACACTAGACGTATATAATATTATCAACTCAAACAATAAGCCTTTTCTCCTCCTTTTCTAAAGTTTGGTTCTTGTCGAGTCGAGAGTGTACCGGTGTGCTTCTCTTTGATTTTCAATTCCAACGTTAGTATTTCCCGACGACAGCAAAGCCGAAAGGAAACAATCTATGTATCTAATGAATAAATAAATGATCCTGAACGTACAACAGAAAGAAGAGGTAAAGCCACTGAGAATAAAAATAGGTCTAAGTAACTCGATTTAAATTTTGTCTCGACTTCTCCTACTAACCTGTTCTTATGAATAATGTAGGTCTCTCGTTTGTTATCGATATCCGAAAAGATGGCGGCAGTTCCTCCACTCAAACGCTTCATGGTCACCGCAGTCAGGAGGTAAAACAGACAGTCAAAGAAATTCATGATCAGCATTGGAATGTACAGATACAAGAACTTGACGCCACCTGTAACGAAGATCAAGTATACAACATTTAGAGGAAGTCTAAAACTTTATCAAAACAACTTTAAATTTGTTAAATCTCTTCACAATCAGGAACTTCTTATTAACTTATGATTTGTATATAATATAAAAGGCTAAGGAAGCCTTTTATTTCCTATTAAATATTTTTACACTTATAAATTGGGAGTCCATTGCTACACGGGAAGCCGGTTGTGGCGGGGGCCGGTTTGATCCCCCGCCATCTGAATATGTGGTCGATAAGTCGTCATGTGTGGGTTTAATATAATTTAACATACCTTCAAGGAAGCATCCGTGTTTTGGTATATTAGGTGTGACAAACCAAGGCATCTGACTCATGTCAATTAGGTTCACAACTGCCAGAAAGATGGTCATGCAGAGGGGTATTCCCCATGCATATATACTGTACATTACAAACTTGAAGCCATCAGTACGGCGGCAGATAGGACGAGCTTTAGTGAAACCTCTGAAATCACAATCACATTAACGTTATAAAGGCGAATTTGTGAGTGTGTATGTTTGTTTGTTACGTCTTTACGCTTAAACGGCTCAAGTTAGGTCTGACAATTCTTTTAATATTTTATAATGTTTGGTAAACGGCGCATCATCAGACATAAAAAACCGTTTTAGGATATTATGTCATACATACATAAAGTCACGCCTGTTTCCCTGAGGGGTAGGCAGTATAGTATATTATGTCAAGTAAGATAGTTATGTATAAATTCAGTATTTAATACCTGAAGGTCCACCAAATATCAAAGGCCATGACATTCATCCAACAGCCACTGGCCAAAAAGAAGTGATAGATTCCCATCGCTGTAAAACACATTATAATTATGTATTATAAACAATTAATGAATATTAAATATTGCTAGATTACTTACAATATCCAAAATTATAGATTTTTGAGGAAGCCGTGACGATTTACATTGTACAATTTGACACTGATTTATATTATTTGTAAATGTGAGAAATAAAAAAAGAAAAAGTCCACTTATCAGATCACCTGCACTATTCTCACAAAAATTATAGACTATGTCCGACCTTTAAAAGAAAGCTTGACTACTGAGTTTGTTTCGGTATTTCTTCTCAGAGTCGCAGTTTCGATTAAAAAATATGACGTGTAAAAGTGTTTTTCTAAACCTATTTGCAGAAATAAAATCATATATCATTTTATTTTAATCACCAGGCAGATTGAAGCTGCGTTTCTCGGTTTCTCTTAACACCTCATCAGCCGGAAGACGTCCACTGTTGAACAAAGGCCTCCCCCTTTAAACGCCACAATGGACGACAGCATGCCACTTAACACAATTTTCTTAAACATAAACTATTAACTTGAATTACGTTACTTACATAAACAGATACAGATAGTAGGCCCGTTCACTGATTGTTGAATATAGGCCAACAGTAGAAAGGCTATGAAGAGGCTTAAGACGTACGATACTACGATTTTCCTAGTCAAGGTCTGAAGACCAGGCACAAAGGAGTATACCAGCAGCACCAGCAGCAAGAAGCAACATGATACGAACAATGCTGAAAAAAATGCTAATGTGAAAATTCAGAATATTGATTTATTTGACTTGTTGATCTTAAACACATAACATCACGCCTGTATTCCCCGAAGGGGTAGGCAGAGGTGCACATACAGTACACCCACATTTCGCCAGTTATGTTTTTTAGGTCCTAATGTAATAGGGGGCGAGCCTATTGCCATCAACCGGGCACAAATCCAGACTCCGTGCTAAGAATTACCTGATGGAAAAACCCAGTAACACTTTGGCCGATCCGGGATTCGAACCCAGGACCTCGTGCTCAGCAGTCGCGCTTAGCAACCACTAGACCAACGAGGCAGTCAACATTGTTTATCTGTTGGTCGCAAATCGCGACTGTTTAATTTGATGGTGAACTCTTATCAGGTTTTTCGTTAAGTATTCTCAGCGCCGAGTCTGGATTTGGACCTGGTTGATGGCAATAGGCTATTACATGGGACCTGTAACATAAATGTGTCTCAGCTCGGTAAAAATGGCGTGAAACAAACCGAAATGGGAAGTCAAATATGATATTAGCTTTAGATTTTTTCGCAACAGATAAAAATACCAAATAATACCGATAATAGTAAACGCACGCTATGTTATTACTTGTAGTATTTTTATTTGTTGCGAAAAAATCCAAATCACGTATAATATCATATTCGACTTCCCACAAACGATAACAGGAGGTTGTCCCCAATGCTTTGCGGTTGTGACTGTAGGCGCTAACGCGGTAACTCGTATCTCGGAGTTCGTCGGTGCTGACCATCATTAGGTGCCTGTAATTTGTCTACACGAAAACACTTTTGATTTTGACTTTGGCTGGTATAATTGATACGTCTGGGGATTTAAGTATACCTGGCACAACATTATTTGAATTGAAATGTCATTGAATTATATTACGATTTAATAATAATGCATAGTCTTTGTTACAAATAAAATATTTTTTTGATAAAATAAAAACATAGTGAGAAAACCTTAAAAGTAAAATTGTATAATGGGCAGTCTTAGCGCTCACGAGTTCGATAAAAATATAATTGCACTGTGTACAGTTTTTTTTTCTTTAAAAAACTTCGCTCACACTAGGAATTACTACTCCGGCGTCGTGGTTGCGTTTCATAAACACGAAATATCACATTCACAAACACCTAGACTCGGGACCAACATTGCACAAATTTTTGTCCTGTGCGGGAATCGAAACTACAACCATTAGCGCAGCAGCCCAATTACTTAGCCTGCGCCAATCAATTCGTCGACGTCGTCATGTTATCAGACGACTTAAAATAATCAAGATAAACAGATATTTTTGTAGATGAGCGTATCTTTATTGGCAAGAGACCTTTTGAGAGAGATTGTGACCAGTGGGTCTATTTGCTAATTCTGACATACAAACTTACACACTCGATTAAGTAGTCAATCGATTTTGGTTGTCAACTGAGAGTCACATATAATTGGTGTTATCTAACTCAGTGAGTGACTACGGAGACACGGCATATGCTCAGTTAGGGTTGCCAGGTCGTCAAACCTAATGGCCGGGCAGACCAACCAGTTTGGCCGGACATTTGGGTAGAAAGGCCGGACACCCTACATTATTGAGGATATTGTCTCAATACTGAGACGGTTGACTGTCGTGGTCATCGCCTGCGCTCGGCCACGCTCCGCGCTCGCTCGTTTGCGAAATGTAGAAAGCCTAACAAAAGCCGGACAAGTCGGACACCGTTTATTTTGGCCGGACACGCAAAAAAAATACCTACCTATGTCCGGCTTTATCCGGACGCCTGGCAAAGCTATGCTCAGTTACGGTGCGTATTGATGAATAACAGACGCACAGAGCTAACTTTCTTCCTCAATCTTCCTCAGGACAGGCTCTAGCCTATCTCAGTCCACTGCTGGACATATGCCTCTTCTATGGCACGCCACTGAGCTCGATCTTCTACTGATATTCTTAGTGAGGTTAAATTGACAGTGCCAGTGAGAAAGTTGGGCAATAGTTCCCCGCTATATGGGATATATAGCCTTACCACACAATTTTAAGAAATAATAGCTGTTCTCTGAATCTTTTTAGAGTATTTGCGAAACTCAATTAATTGAGCAATGGGCTAGATCCTATTTAACAAGGAAATTTGTAAATAGTGTACCCGATGTTGAGGCATTATAAATATCTCAAATTCTTATTACCATTCTAAGTTGTCTTTCTATGTTACTCTGTAATTCCTGTTAGCCTAGACCAGTGGTTCCCAAACTTATTTTGTCTACTGCCCACTTTGAGAATAAACATTTTTTTAGCGCCCCCATTTTTTCACATATTTAAAAACCACTATAACTACAAATTAAATTAATTAATTATTGTGACCTATATATGAACTACGCGGGGAGAAATATAGAACCGAGTTTGAGCAATCTTTTAATTCATATTAGTTGATGGTCACAAGTTGTTGTTGAGAGTCGAAAGCTCTTGCAGTCGTTGTTTAAGAGGCTTCTTAGCTAAATAAAGCTCCTAGCAAAAAAAAACATTTTCTTTCTGGGTCTCTTACCGCCCCCCTTGAGACCTGCAGCGCCCACAAGGGGGCGTTATCGCCCACTTTGGGAAAGACTGGCCTAGACGATCATATTTCTTTTTGTATATTTGTGGAAGCTTGTTATTAGCAATATTCTTATTATTTGTATACTCATGTGTAATATAGCTGTAAACTCCCCGATTAAATAGAAAAATAAATATATAAATTTGAATATAACGCTAATTCATAGCCAGGAAGCAAAAAGGTACCTACTAATAGTATGATGGTTATTGTGGAAACCCATCATCCTGTAAATAAATCTTATCTAAATGTGGTTTCCTGCTGGAAGTGAATCATTGGTTTTTGCATATTTATACCCTACCTACACCATGTCACCATAATTCACATGTGGTGCAAATGTATCTACAAGGAGTTCTAAATGAAGAACAATCGCTTCTAATTGCTATAAAAGAAGAATTCCAGTATTCCATAGCGGTTTAGACTGAAGCAGTGTTGCCCAACCTTTATCCATCCTATAATCCGATTACACCGAAAGTAAAACTGATAAAAACTACTTTGAAATTTTGTTCCCCGGACCCTTTCGAACAGGGCCTGCGGACCCAAGATTGAGAAGCCCTAGATACTTTAATCATTTTTCCTGGGTCCTATGACCATGGAATTCAGATGTGCCTGTGTCCGGTAATGGCAACATGGTTGATCGTTACAATATGGTGACGGTTTGCCTACAATGTGCCTACCACTTCGGGAAAAAAGGGACGTTATACATCTATTTATGATCAGTTTAATTATTATTGATGACCTTACTTATAGAAATGAAAAAACTACACAAATAACTAGCTTAAGATAAAAATATTGACAACGTCAACCCGTCGCGAGTATTAAAATTAATAGGAAATATGCATCTGATTCAAATATGAGCCGTATTTTTTTTTAATAATCTGTTTTGCTTAAGAATTATACCTACCTATACCAATATTTATTGATATAATTTCGATTTTATTTCAAAAATAAAGGAAAGGGCCACAAATGGGCGGGAATCTTAAAGTAGTTGAAACGACACGCTAGCTGTCACGTGTAATGACGTCAAATAACACGATATCGAAAGTGTATTTTACATTTAGGTACTTTAATACAGTACCTACTTATAAGTTTGTTTTATGTTATTTTTGGAGTTATAATAGTTGTAAAATACAAAATATTGATAAATGGCAGAGCACAATAATTTTATCGCTATTTACTAGTTGTTTGATAGTCAGCGAAAGTGGCGTAACCGCCAAGCGCGCCAAAATTGCGATCGTTTATTTAAAGTATAGTATTTGGTATCAGTGGCGTTTAGGGGAGGAGGCTTATGCCCAGCAGTGGGCCATTTAAAAGCTGATGATGATGATGATGATGATGATTTGGTTAATGATTATATTTTTTTTTATCCGTAAATTTTCGTTATTTGGGGCTGATTTTTGTTTTACAATTATAATAATGATGTAAAGTATCGTATAAAAAAATTACATGCATATTCCATATTGTCATGTGGTTCTCGATCGGTACAAGGTTATGTGTGATCCGCAGATGATTGCCCCGAGTCTGGGTGTTTGTTTATGTGATATTTTATATTTGTGAAACACGTACCTACACGCAAAATTGGAAATTTGATAGAAATGCTCATGTATTTATTAAGATAGAAACAAAGAGAGTAAGAGCCGAATGGATTCTAAAACTACATAAGATGGTCGTTGTCTCCACATATATTATATTAATGTCATCTATATTATATTATATAACTCTTCCGTTACTGACTGACTGACTGACTGACAGACAACGCACAGCCGAAACTACTGATCGTAAAGAGCTGAAATTTGGCATATGTGTTTGTTGGGAGGAGTAGGCTACCACTAAGAGAGAACTTTTGGAAATTCCCAAAAAAAATCCAAAAAAAAATCTGAAAAAAAAAGTGAAAAACCCAATTTCTGACGGAAGTCATTACTCCACGCGGACGAAGTCGCGAGCAAAAGCTAGTATTAAATAAACCCCTTTCCTCTGGTTACCGCAGAAACCTTATGCATTGTATAATAATCTTACCGTATGTATAGACAATGGGAAACTCTGTTATTTCTTTGGGTTCAGGGAAGACAACCCAGAATCGTAAACTCATCTTCCCGTCGTTAGGCCTAAACAAATAGTCCACGCAGTAATTAGCGCTAGCTATTGGCATCCAGCGGTCGTACGTATTTGGCATCTCAATTTTTAAGTCACCACTCTGAAATTTAGATTCTGTATTAAGTTTTCTTTCTGCCTCTCCATTTAAATCGTGGGTGGGTGATGTTCTCCACTCCGATAAACGGTCACGGCGACTTGTCTCAAACATTGATTTGATATAGACAAAAGTTTATTGCAAGCATTAAATTCATTTAGTGCAAATTAAAAATCATAACCTTCTATATATATAAAATTTTCGTGTCACAGTTTTCGTTCCCATACTCCTCCGAAACGGCTAGACCGATTCTCGTGAAATTTTGTGAGCGTATTGAGTAGGTCTGAGAATCGGCCAACATCTATTTTTCATACCACAAAATTCACGCGGACGAAGTCGCGGGCAACAGCTAGTACTACTTATATAATAAAGTTTGTTTTGAGCTAAATTCGGCACATTTCTTTCTTTAACAATTCTTTTAATTCGAGTTTGAATGTCACCTATATATTTTCATTTTTTTCTTTAGTTTAGATGTTGGCAGCATAATTAAATTTTTTATTCAATGTATTTTATATTGTTTTGATTATTTTTCTTGGATAGAGTTTAGGCGCTACTTAATTTACTATATCTGATCATATTTTACTAATTAATATGAGGGAATTCTCTGTAATGTGTAACATGAAACAAGCAACTCGATTTTCGATACATACTTAGTTCGTGACTAATTCATCTGTTCAGTTATAGATTGAGTGAAGGCAATGTGATACCTTTACATTTAAGTATTTGGGTAAGTAGCTATTTATTTTTATTTATTTATACATATTGTTACATACCAAAAACCTAATATTATATTCCAGAGGCATGCGCCAACGTTCAAAAAACATACTAAATTAATATAGGTGCTGAACTATTTAGGTTCTATACTATATATACGATAAATTCAGAAATAAAAGTCGTCTTTTTCATAATAGTAACAACAACTAAATAGTTAAAGACTAATATACGTTTTTTAATACCTTATGAACGTAAGGTTTCTTAGTAAATTAAAAGACAAGTATCTATACCATAACTCCTTAAATATATAATAATATATATTTCATTAATGGTTAAATTGGTCGAAAATCAGTTATAATAACATCCACCACGAAATACACAACGATTTCACGAACTTAGGGACAGTGCAAATTTTTATCATGAAATAGAGTTTGATAAACGTGCACAAAATAATTCATAAAAAAAATTAAGCTACACCAAATGACATAATTCTTGCAATAAATTGCTAACAATAGACCCATATTCTTCTAACAAAAAGAAATAAATGATATCATGTTTAAAAAAATTATAAAAAATCTTAAAGTCAAAAGAGGAGCCGAAAAGAGCGCCATTTACCTTAGTGCATACTAAGGTAAATGCCCCCCTTTTCGGCACAATCATTAAGACCACAACCTACGGAACCTTAAAGTACCTACAGCAAGTGTATTAACCCTATGGAGTAGCGTACCATAATATATTATGTGATGAATAAATAATAATGGGTCAATTCAGGATGACTGCGCTAAGCGTCCAAAGGTAAAAGGCAGAGAGTTGAAGGGATGGCAAGTTGAGGATTGATAACTCCCTGCCAGCCGAGCAGACTAACACGAATGATTAGACATCGTGAAAACTGTCTTGGCCACAGTAAGCGGTTAGTAAGGTAGTCTACAGTTGTAATTTAAATAACTTACGTGCATAACATACTGGTGGAAATCGAAAAAATTCGTATCGATTGCACTAAATTTAAATTCCCTGTCTTCAAACTTTCCCGGGACAATTGTCAGCAGGTCATCAAACCTCTTTGGTATGTAGCTCATGTCGTCGTTGTACACCGATATCCATGATAGGCCACGAGTTATATTGAAATTATGACAATGTTTACGTCGGTAAACAAGTTCATCGATCCCACAGCATTTGTTTATTAAACCTTTATGGTGAGTAGCCGATGAATTTACACTTAACTCGTACGTTTTGGCCGGTTCAATGTTAGTGGTCACTAGCAATAGTATAAATATAAAAAACTCTCCCGACATTTTTACGTGTGTTTGTCAACAGACGAATATACGTTCTGAGTAAAAACAAATTGTAATACTTGTGGTATCGTCGCGCGTCGGCGAGATAATAAATTCATATATTATATAGGAACCAACTTAGTACTATATATATTGTAGGTTAGATACATATACTGACCAATTACGTCTTTGCGGTACTACACTATGACGCGATGATGAATGTCGTCTTTGATTTCAGAAGTGGGGATATTCAACTGGAATTACCTCATCTTGTGCTTGTAAGAATGGTCGATCGAACTTTAAATGGTGGGAACCCACGTCATAAAATACATACATAAGATACAGATATCCATACATAAGAAAATGATATTTTGCAATGTGGGTGCATCTGCATGCTAAACTAAACTGCCGCTTTGTGAAGTTATGCGAAGATTATTTAGCATTAGGCGTCAACAATAAACATACCTATCAGACCTAGAATCCTACCATACCTAGAATCAGAACGACATCCATCAATGTGTAGTATAGATTTAACCCTAATTGCAATTTCACTCTATGACCTAGAAATAAAGTAAAAATGTACAACAATATGTTTTTTTGAAAATAAAATTATTATTATTATTAATAAACATACCTATATGTAAAACAAGTTGGTTGTTTATTTTCCTAGTACCTAGTATATATCCTATATGTGTAAATAGTGTAAGTAAAAGCTTTTTAATCAATGTTCTCACCCGGTTCATTTTCTTGCCCTGCCGCAGAAGAGAAAATGCATTGCAGGACACTTACAAAGGTAAGTGACCTGCAATGCAAAGCTGGTTGTTAATAATTAAAAAATAAAACTATCTAGAAGATTATTTAAATACAATTTTTTAAAATTGAAATAGGTATCTGGCCTATATTGAGCATTTATTATAATTTCACATATTTCATTCTTATAATTAACTTATTTTACCTTAGCTAGAATCGTAATACGGTGTTTAAAGCAATGCTACGTTTATTACTTGTATTATTATACAGTGTACATACATATTAACCCTCGTTTATAAGCAACGTTTTTTCTTTTCTGTAAGGACATAACAATAATAAACTTTTATTGTACACCATTTGATCCATACTCCGGAGATTTACATGACGAAGAAAAAGAAACTTGACTATATGACAATACTTGACTGTTTATTTAAAAATATAATTTAAAATCTATGTTGGGTCTGCTAAAAGACATAGTTAATTCGACTAATTAATTAAGTCTCTTTAGTTAAGTGCGTATTATATAAAGCTACGTAGTTAGGCTTGGCATAGTTAATACTTTCATAAAGGGCCGTCTTTAACCGACTCCAAAAAGAAGGAAACCATTTGGCAAAGAATCGCAATGCGAAACTCAACTTTGGTTATTTACTCGTTACAATATGGTGTTTATGTTAACCCACCTTTATCCCCCAAGTAAGGAGATAATTCGAGATGTAAAAGAAACGCATTCTTTCTCCTCTCACGCATTTTAAAAATACAGACTTCTTAATATTTACGTTTTTATGGCACTATTACTGTTAAGTGAATTGTTGGTGTACAAACTCACACTTTTGCCTACCCCACTGGCAATTATGGCGTAATGATAAACATTATACCATACGTGATCTAACATTATCGATTATTCAAAATAAAGAAAATTTGAAAAACGATGGTCTCATTCGGGATTCGAACCCGCTGTCCTCGGGGCTCGGTGGGTGTCAGTTAATGAGTAGGAGGCGCCATTTAACACTATCTTAATCTATAAACTTATACAACATAACATCACGCCTGTATTCCCCGAAGGTGTAGGCAGAGGTGCACATATAGTACACCCACATTTCGCCAGTTATGTTTTAAGTCCCAATGTAATAGGGGGCGAGCCTATTGCCATCAACCGGGCACAAATCCAGACTCCGTGCCGCTACTGAGAATTACCTAATGGAAAAACCCAGTAACACTTTGCCCGACCCGGGATTCGAACCCAGGACCTCGTGCTCAGCAGTCGCGCTTAGCGACCACTAGACCAACGAGGCAGTCGTATATTAGAAAGTATTTATGTCATTAAATAAGTCTCATTGATACTTGCCTGGGTTTGAACCTGCAATCTTTTACATAGAAATCCCGCACATCAACCGCTGGACAACGACTGTCTTAAGCTTATAATAATAATATTCTATTGAATAGATAGTTTTCTTTCGTAAATCGTGAAAAGTACCATAGAGCTTTTTCTTATAAAATAAGTGTTTGCTTTGATTTGATATTATCCAATATGATAAAAACATCGGCAAATATTCACACATTTCAATACACATTTTGCAAAGATATTGACATCGTAGCCATAGCAGATGGAATCTGGATTAGGCTAGCACGGAGGACCGAAGACTGGTACGCAGAAAGAGAGGCCTATCACCAGCAGTGGGTGATGATGATGATCTTATTTCCACGTTCCATCTGATATAGTGTGTCATTACAGTAAAAAGGCGTTTTGATCGATTGTTGCATAGCGTAGCGTACTTTCCTTATACGAAATTGTTCATCATTTATATCTTACCCTAAAATTAAGATCTTTTGTGACTTATACAAAACAAGTATCGTAACATACCCCTTTACAATTATAATATCATTATATAGGAAACTAATTCTATCTTTATTATTGACTATATATTTCACTTATACTCACGTGTGTATTCGAGAATGCTCGACTAGTTTCGAACTCGAACGGAGCCCAATTCATAAGCTGGTTACGCGGCAGATTTTCTTGCCGATGTTCGGCTGCCGCGTACTCAGCGAATACACGCGTGAGTATAACCGGAATATAGTAAATAATATGGATAACACTCACGAAAGTTATTATAGTAAACTAATGCTATCTTATCTACAGTTATTGCGAGTCCAGCCTGGTTTTAATGGAGCTCGCAGTGGATCCGTTTCGTCCTCTTGGGTTTGTGTTTACTTTTAACTGTAGAGTCGCAGATTCTTGGTCCGACGCGGTACTTGAGTAGCTCTTTGATGAAGGATACCAGCGCGTGATCTTCTTACCACCGTACCTGAAAAATTACGATAAAATAGGTACCATTTTATTACATCATCATCAGCCTATCTCAGTCTACTGCTGGACATAGGCCTCTCCTATGGCAAGCCACATATTATACACAATTGTAGCGACGTCTACACGACGAAGGATGAGTGACGTAACCAATCCTGCATCGCGCTAGCGAAGTAATCACATTCGCTAGTATATACACAGCCGCCCCGAGTTGACAAATGGGGCGCCGCGGCCCACCAGGCACACCACCGCCTGGTTGGAAGATCTTCCCTTTTCGTTGGAGGAACTCCACATCCCTTCCTCCACACAATAATTTCAGATTTCATATTCATTAGTATGTACTTATATATGTAAAAATTAATCCCTGTTTCTCTTAGTTACCTCATAACTTGAGAAAAACTAAAGCGATTTGGTTAATTTTGGTTTTAAAATATTTGTGGAGGTTCAGAGAAGATTGAAACTTTGAGAAGGCAGTACGAAATTCACCGGTCAACTAGTCAAATAAACTGAAATAAATTAAGTTGGAAATGGAAGGCCAAAGATCGAGCTCAGTGGTGTGACATCACATAAACTGAAATAAATTAAGTTGGAAATGGAAGGCCAAAGATCGAGCTCAGTGGTGTGACATCACATAAACTGAAATAAATTAAGTTGGAAATGGAAGGCCAAAGATCGAGCTCAGTGGTGTGACATCATATGAACTGAAATAAATTAAGTTGGAAATGGAAGGCCAAAGATCGAGCTCAGTGGTGTGACATCACATAAACAGAAATAAATTAAGTTGGAAATGGAAGGCCAAAGATCGAGCTCAGTGGTGTGACATCACATAAACTGAAATAAATTAAGTTGGAAATGAAAGGCCAAAGATCGAGCTCAGTGGTGTGACATAGGAGAGGCCTATGTCCAGCAGTGGACTGAGATGGGCTGATGATGTTTTAATAACTAAGCTCAATGTGATTCGGTAGACTTTTATCTAGATTTTTCCATTAAAAGCTTTCATTCTCTTAGATTAGAGAAAGTTATAACTTACTTTTTGCATAGCATCCTGAATATCTTCCTTTTGCAGACAAATATAAGGAATATTGCCAAGCCGACGAGGATGTTGTAGGTGTCAGTTATGTACCACATCCTGAAGCCAGGGTACAAGAAACTGACGATCTCCAGCAACCAGTTCAGCCCCATCACTATGGAAAGCTTCAGGTAAACCATAAACCTGCAATTAACAGCATTCTTACAGTAAACATCTTTATCATAAGACATGACAATCAAGATGCATGAAGATAATTCGATCATCAGATTTTGCTGGCGAAGAGGGGTTGAGAGTACTGCCCGCTGGTACATTCAGCATCATAAGTAGCTTAAAATGTTAAGAAACCTTATGTCAAATAATTGAAAGAAAAAAACAAACATCAATTCAAGTTATTGTTTCAAATTATAGAAACGTCCAAATGGTGATTTAAGAATATTTAAGGCTTTTTAATATTTAAGAAGTGGTTCTTTAATTAATGGTATGTTAAAAACATTAAATCTTCAGCTACATATGATGCTGACTGTACAAAGATCACATTATCATCGCGTCATTTGTGTCACTATAAATTAGTAATTAGATTAATTATCTGAGAATGCTATAAGCGCTTTTTACTTCTTTTTCCACATCGTTCTCTTCTAACTGACCTGTTCCTATGCGTGCGATGTGACTGAGGATTGCCAGCAGCAGCAGAGTCCAACACGCCAGTTCCACGACTCAATCGCCACACGTTGAACGCCGTCATCAGATAAAACGCCCAGTTGCAGAGAATCAGGATCAGCATAGGAATGTAGAGGTAAAGGAATTTGACGCCACCTGCGACAATCGTAGTAAGTGTTTCATTGTTAGCCCAAACGTACATTCTTAAGTAAGTATGTAAGGTAAAATGTTTTGTTATTTAACTTAGCTGTGCCCAAACTGGCCATACTGGCTGGAGGCTCAAGCAGTTTCGTCTTTGCCTGTCTACGCTCAATAACACTCCCTCAGGGTCTTAGGCATAAATTATAACAAAAAAAACAAATTTATGTGATCTTAATTTTAACTTTACACATTTATATATATGTAGGTACTTAGGTTGTGATTTTTATGCTATTGTAAGTATTTCTAACCTTCAAGGAAGCAGCCCTGCTCTGGAATATGAGGGGTGACCAACCAAGGCAGGTGTCTCATGTTGACTGTGTTCAGAACTGCTAAGGCGATGGTCATGCCGAGAGGAACTCCCCAAGCATACAAGCAGTACATTAGGAACTTGAAGTGTTCCCCGCGACGGTGAATTGGACGAGCTTTCGCGTAGCCCCTGAAATATAATGATGACGTCACAGTGATTCTAGAACGTAAGCCAATGGACGAAAGTAGGTACTCAACAATGTTCAGTTATACTACAGTCTTTTCAGATTAGTGATAAGCTTATTTATGGCTGGTAACCCTGTCGATCTGTCAAGTAATACTGTGAATTGTAAGATCGGCTAGACAATAAGGCCAGGCAATAAGACAAGGTAATGGCATAAGTAAAGACTACCATCTAAATTCGGTAGATAACATTTGATTATGAGCATCGTGTAAGGTCCAACTTAACATAACATATTTTTTGACTCCCTCCCTCGTTGCTCTAGTAGTCGTTAAGCGCGACTGATGATGACCTGGGGTTCGAATTCCAGGTCGGGCTAAATGTTATTATGTTTTGTCATTAGGTGATTATCAATTGCAGCTTGGAGTCAGAACCTGGGCTCTGTTTAAGGCTCACCTCTTTTACATTGGGCTTTGATATTAATAATATGACTGGCGAAATGTCGGTGTACTATAGATAACTCAACCAACTTCTTCGGGGAATACAGACATGATGTTATGCTTATGTAATTTTGAACGTATAATATGTGAATTACCTGAAGGTCCACCAAATGTCGAAGGACATGACACTCATCCAACAGAAACTGGCCAGAAAGAAGTAGTAGATCCCCATCGCTGTAAAAAAACGTCTTGTAAGAATGCTATAACTAGGAGACTTAATAGACTGTTGGTTGAAAAGTCGCTTGTATATCCCTACTAATATTATAAACGCGAAAGTTTGTAAGTATGGATGGATGTTTGTTACTCTTTCACGTAAAAACTACCTACTAATTGGATTTTAATGAAATTTCATATGAAGGTAGCTAGCACCCTTGGATTAACACATAGGCTACTTTCTATCCCGAAAAAATGTAGCGGGTAACGCCGCGGGGCGCAGCTAGTCTAAAATAATATTTATTTTAGAGTTTATTCTTTTGATTTTGTATGTAGGGGTAATCTCCGTAACTATACATTCGATTTTCAACATTCTTTCACCAAGATTGGACAAAGATAATTATACATACATACATACATAAAGTCACGCCTGTTTCCCTGAGGGGTAGGCAGAGACCACGGATTTCCATTTGCTACGATCCTGGCATACTCCTTTTGCTTCATTCACACGCATCACATTCCTCATACACGCTCTTCGGTTGAGGGTACTTATATATTACTATATATATTATTGTATATTACTGACTGCTACTGATTCCGAAAAATACACAAAATTGTATTCCATGCAGACAAAGTCGCGGGCCCATTGTTTATAAATCGATCAATAAATAATCGATCTTCAGGGAAGACTTTCTACCCAAGTCATAATTTTGCCGTACCAATTTCCAGTATACGAAAGTGTTCATTATTTTTTCAGTTATAAAATACTACAGGTAAATGATGTTTCTTAATAGTTAATTAACTATGGTCGGGGTGTCGAACGCACGCAAAATTTTAGTACGTTTTTTCGGAAATAAGAAGCAGCTGTGTTTTGTAGGTTATAAACTATTTGAGACCCAAATTTTATTCCATCCGTTTAGCTTAAGTCGTTTGTGCGTGCTTGAGTAACAAAGACCGTTTCTAAGGGGCCTTTGTTCGACACTAGCCGTCTTCCGGCTGATGATGTATGGATGGGGAGTAACAAACATTTATATCACAGATATCTATTATCCACACACCGACTTTCAAATGAATAAAACAATATTAATTGTCGGATCGGATTATAAAACTTCAAGTCAACTTTGGTTTAGCTGGGCATTTTCCGCACTTAGCCGCATAAATGAGCCATTGTGCGTAACGAGTCAACTTATAAATAAAGATTTCAATACAGGGTTAGATTTTGGAAGAAACACTTACTTAGACCAATACAGGCTGGTATAGTGTGCTCTTGTATTTGGATTATTGCCAACAGCAGGAAGGCTAGGAGCAGACTAGCTACGTAAGCCATCAGAATCATTCCACACAAGTTCTGGAGATCAGGCAGCATGACGTATACTATCAGCACCAATAACAAGAAGAAGCATGATACCAGTGTCGCTGAAATTAAAAAACGTTACCATTTAAAAACTCTGCTTAAAAAAAGACCTGATCGGTGCAGTGCGTGTCTGCGATAAAGGACGGGTATCATTTTACGGGACACAAATATGAATGAACCGCTAATATTTGTCTCCAGTTTTAGTGTTTGTGCATTTATCGTGTTTCTCAAACGATGATCAAGTGTCTCCTCACTAAGGGTGGTAGCACACATAACAACGCGGAAAGGGATCGTCACCATATCCACTCGAGCCGTGCAAAGCACACTAATCGGAATCGTAATTTAATCGCTTCGCCTCGGGACCGGTGAGCCGTAATCGCGGCGTCGCCTAGCCGTAGCCGAGTCGTCACATCAGAGCAGGAGCTGATCCGCTTTGGTTACGTAAGGTTGGCGCCTGTTTGGATACGAATCGGATATGGTGACGATCTGTTCCTGATTTGATATAATATCTGCTATGCTATGCTATATATGATATGTGCTTTATATGCCTTTAACGCTTCACCAGTCTATTAACACCTGTGTTCTTTGCCATACAAACGACAATTACTGGTATAATTAAATCTTTAATTTAGAATTGACAGTAGTTGTAAATAAGGGGACTCGTGTCTGACTAAACCACTCAAGACTAAAAGAGCTTATCATAGTGTGGCGACGTTTGAATAAATTATTACAAATCTTTTTCTGTGAATAGGTCTAAAGGCTTCTAAAGGGGCAGGGTATTTTTATTGTTTACCAACTTTGAATGGAAGAGTGGGCGTTGTTATGATAGGCGGTTATAAAGTCAAACAAGAAAAAAGGACAATGGTTTATATCAATGTATTTTTAGATCTCTCTCAGTAGTTTTGGTTGTACCGTTTTCACTTTTCGATCGATAGACTGTACTCATTTAACTTTGGTCTGGCTTTACACGCCAGAATTAATTGCAATTAATATTTTTGATAATAAATAAACAATTATAACTGCCTGTAGGTATTATAATATAAGTGATGTTTATTCTGCAATTAAAGCTTATCAAAAACTCCCGTCACGTTATAAATGTGTTACAGTATATTATTTGCGGTTTCACAATAATACGGTGCCTATAACAAACAATGAATCATTGATATTCTTTATAAATATTATAATATACCAAGTACAAGCCTTATTCCTTGACGTAAATCAATTAGTTGAATTCATAGTCATTTACAAATGGCTTACTAAATAATAATAAGTTTATATTGTGTACCTACTTCTTAGTAAAATAGGTACATAATGTTCTTCCTATTGTTATCTATACTATAGGTACCGGTTAATTGAAAATTATAAGCGGAATTGTAACACTACAGTCTACTTATAGCTATGAACAACATTTAAATAATAATAATGTTGTCTTAGGCGGTTTCGACAATGGCGAACCCTTGCCAGCAGGTTTCTTCCAGTTGGTCAGTTGGATACCACACGCACTCAGGCGGCGTTTTAAGATGTTTTTATAGCGCATATGTTGTCCGCCATGTTTGCGCTTGCCATTTCGAAGCTCAGAAAAGAGCACTGCCTTTGGTAGACGATTATCGTGCCTGCGGTGTACGTGACACACAGGATTTACCACGAAACCAAATCCAAAACCTCAAAAATAATATTTGCTATTCAGTATATTTATTGGGGTTACTATACTGGCATTGCAGGTCATTTTTTCAGCTGGCAAAGGCACCTGTTGACTGGGCAAATCTTTATAGAATTCTTCCATCCTTGGACGGACGAAGGGGTTTGCCGGTCTCCCACCGATAAAACCCTAGGGTGGCCTCCTAGTTACCCTAGGTCGCGGGGCCCGGGGGTCTACGTACGCTACACCGTATACCTGCATTACTGTTTGTTTTTCTTACTCACCACTTGTAAGGAATATACTGATCTCAGCGAAATCTGTTCCGGGTAATAAAGCCCAGTAACGAATCTTTGTATTGCTTTCGTTTACCGTCAAGCGGTAGTCGATGCAATAGTTACCAATTGCTACTGGCACCCAACGATCGTAGGCGTTCGGCATTTCCAGTTTGAGTTCTCCACCCTGGAAATAAGACCTTTATGATTATTTATAAAGTGAGAATGTGTCGTCGTCAGCTAGTGATGGGCGATGTGGACAAAAGATAAAAATAAAAAAAAACATTTCTTCAAAATAGACTTAATTTTAAGTACTTTTCAATAAGGACTGATAGCTGACTGCCTCGTTGGTCTAGTGGTTGCTAAGTGCGACTGCTAAGCACGAGGTCCTGGGTTCGACCCGGGTCGGGCAAAGTGTTATCGGATTTTTCCATTAGGTAATTCTCAGTAGCAGCACGGAGTCTGGATTTGTGCCCGGTTGATGGCAATAGGCTCGCCCCCTATTACATTGGGACCTAAAACATAACTGGCGAAATGTGGGTGTACAATATGTGCACCTCTGCCTACCCCTTCGGGGAATACAGGCGTGATGTTATGTTATTAGGTTAGTTAGTTAGGTTTAGGTTGGTTAGTAGTTAGGTAGGTTAGTTAGGTTTTTTCCTTCTTTTTTTATTCTATTCGTGTCTGACGGTTTGAGTATTTTATGCGGCCTACCCAAATGTCCTTCAGATGGTACGAGACGGGGCGTCTTTCGACCCGGAATTCGAATCCAAGACCTCATGCTTAACGGCTGCGCGATCACTTCTTCTTTTCGTATGGTTAATGAACAACCTGGTGTCAGAATTTAAACCGCCTGTAGACCTAGCGATCACTAGATCAAGCAGACCTTTATTATTATACATTATCTCCTGTTCCTTTATTACATTTTTTTCTTTACTAAATCTTTATATATTTATTA
This sequence comes from Abrostola triplasia, assembly GCA_946251915.1. Taxonomy (NCBI): domain Eukaryota; kingdom Metazoa; phylum Arthropoda; class Insecta; order Lepidoptera; family Noctuidae; genus Abrostola; species Abrostola triplasia. Next base: position 3,086,358 of record OX276432.1, on the reverse strand, counting down.
TAAAAATACATAATAATAATTATTATGAGGATAATTTTATTTCCAACGAGAACCACTGTTTTCAGAAACTCTTTGTCCTGTTAATTATTTCAATTCCATGTAATCATTTCTTAAAATAAACGTATTAATGTTTTACTGCAAAACTAGCTTATGCTCGCGACTTCGTCTCTTTTTTGTTAATTACATTATGGTTTATTTTTACCTGCGGAACCATAAATATTTTAAGAATATTATAAAGGCGAAAGTTTGTGTGTGTGTTTGATACCTCTTCACGCTCAAACGGCTAGACCGATTTTGATAAAATTTCATATGGATGTAGCTGACATCCTGGATTAACACATAGGCTTTTTGTCGTAAAATATGTAGCGGGTAACATCGCGGGGCTTACTCTACGCATATAGTATTATAGGTACTATAATAATATACGCGTAGGGTAAAAAGCTGTCACAAGTAGACATTCCACATCTTCATTATCTACTCACTTACACTTTTAAACCCACCCCATTGTAACACCACATTTACCCTTACTCATGTCATATTACTTCCATACTAAGGTTGTCTGGAAGAGATCGCCGTGAGCGATAAGACCGCCCATTGTACAATGTAATTTTAAGATTTTCCCTGTATATTTTGGTGGGCAATAAAGAGATATATTATTATTATTCCAATTGTATTAATGTGTATTGATGATGGTCTTATGGGCTGCCTCGTTGGTCTAGTGGTTGCTAAGCGCGACTGCTGAGCACGAGGTCCTGGGTTCGAATCCCGGGTCGGGCAAAGTGTTACTGGGTTTTTCCATTAGGTAATTCTCAGTAGCAGCACGGAGTCTGGATTTGTGCCCGGTTGATGGCAATAGGCTCGCCCCCTATTACATTGGGACCTAAAAAACATAACTGGCGAAATGTGGGTGTACTATATGTGCACCTCTGCCTACCCCTTCGGGGAATACAGGCGTGATGTTATGTTTTTATGTATGTTATGATGATGGTCTTAGAGGAAATTAAATTAATTATTCGAATGGAAGCTTTATTTGGAATACTTGTGGTGGGTAAAACAGAATAACAAGATTGTAATAGGAAGTTAGATACAATATATTATATGTTGTAACTAAAGTTGTTTATATAAATACCGCGAAACTAGTTAACCTACTATGACTGTTGCCCACAATATTAACAATTACGTTCGTCACTACGATTTAAGCTTGTGGAAATTCTCTATCCCTCTCGCAAAACGCTTAATGTACGAAAGAGAAAGAATATACACCATGTTTAAATAAGAAACGACTACCACGACAGAAGTACTAGACACAATCTGATAGTACAAGTACCAAGATAGTACCAAGATGGTACCAAGATTTTAAGTTAAGCAATAACACCTAGGAAAATTGTTGTTATGTTTTTTCCTAGGAAAATGCGTTCGCTTCTATAATAAAATCCCTAAATCTGTAACTGAGCTTACTAAAAGTTCAAATACCATGTTAAACAAGGACTCATTAATAAAACTTATATTATTATTTCAGCCATGATCGTCCCACTGCAGGGCAAAGGCCTCTTTCCTTCCTCCATTCCTCTCGGTTGTGAGCTGCACTAGACCAATTTTCTTTTAAGGAGTCCAGCTCGTCCCGCCATCTCCTTCTGGGCCTACCGCGACGCCTTTTCATGTAAAACTTATATAGCCTTAATATATTGACGGCTTCCTTATCTTATCGATAATCAGCCAAAAAGGAGAATGCAAAAAAATATATGGGGAAAAAACCGAGTCCATTATGGAGTGTTAAAGATCATGTATTTTTCAATATAAATATTATGTATATACCTAGTTACTTTCTTTAAAACTCATCACAAATATTTGTGTAACGCAGTATATTTGTTTTTAGTCTGATTGCGATATTTCATTTTACTGAAATGCACTCACGACACTGGAGAAATAATGATTTATATGGCGAAGATTTAAAAATAAAATATAAGTTTTAAAACTCTGTTTCTTTAGCATAGTCGCAAGGAAAGGTTAATCTTAATTGGGCTTAACTGACTGTAGCTGGTGGTGCTTTACCGCGCAGACCGATCGTTCTACGCAGCACCTATGTTGCTACGAGCGTTTTAACAATGTATACCTATGTTTATTTCAACATCATCAGCCGGAACACGTCTACTGTTCAACGAAAGCCTCCCCCTTAATGGGAGTTGCAATAATCCCCACGCATCGCAAGCGGTTTGGGGATCACAGTATTGGTGGTGGTCTTCTATAACTTCACCAAGTTATAGAAGATGCTGCTGCCCATCTTCTGGATTTTCCCTTAGTAGCCTCTTAAGACACCTACGGGAGATAAGTGGTCTATTCTCTTCCAGATACCACACGACACAGAGTGTTAACTTACACGTTGCGTTTAAAGCACAAAGAGTGGAGACCGTAACATAGAGGCGTGTTTGGTCCATACCGAAGTCCCGGTGTTATGACCTAAAAAATCCTAGTGTGGGGCGACGTTTTTTTTTTAAAAAAAAATGACCTTCAGAGATTTGGTCAATATACAACTGCAATCCACAAATGTATACATTTTCCGACATAATTAATTTTGATTTTTTTAAATTGACTGCCTCGTTGGTCTAGTGGTCGCTACGCGGGACTGCTAAGCACGAGGTCCTGGGTTCGAATCCCGGGTCGGGCAAAGTGTTACTGGGATTTTCCATTAGGTAATTCTCAGTAGCAGCTCGGAGTCTGGATTTGTGCCCGGTTGATGGCAATAGGCTCGCCGCCTATTACATTGGGACCTAAAAACATAACTGGCGAAATGTGGGTGTACTATATGTGCACCTCTGCCTACCCCTTCGGGGAATACAGGCGTGATGTTATGTTATGTTTTTTTTTTTTTTTTTTAAATTGGTTAAGGAAATTTGAAAAATGATGGATACGAGCGAGCCTTGATGCCGCCACCGTCGCCGTACCATAGCGCAGCTCTGCGAACTGAGCTATCAAGTCGGTGCTCGTGCCAATCGAATTTCAAGTTCACTTTTAGTATTTACGTCTTAAGAGTAACGTCAGGTCTTATCAGTTTGATCTATGATTAGCAATTCAGTGTTTACAGATGGAAATCACTGTAACGAAAATACTTACCCGATATGACTTTTGGCGTAATTTTGGCATGTTGTCCATATCTAAAATGACACCAAAAGTCATATGATATATTTATTTAGGAAGGTTATTATTTTATTACTTAATGTGTTTTGTAAGCCACATACAGCACACACAATAATGAGTTGATGAAATCAAAGATGAAACAGAATTCAGGCAAAATTAATGTTGAATTATATTTTTATTGTATCAAATAATAAGTATTGCAGTAAAATTTGTGACCTTGTTAGTCTAATCAAGTCGTTGCTGATTACGAGTATTTAATCCGGTCCTGGGTTCGAATTTAGAGTCGGCCAAAGTTTTATTGTGTTTTTCTCTTAGGTAATTCTCTGTAGCAGTACGGAGGATTTGTGCCCGGTTAATGGCAGTAGACTTGCCCCCTATTACATTGGGATCATTTATCATAGCTGGCGAGGAATACAGGCTTGATGTTATGTTATGTAAAAATTTTATGTTCGCCTTTTACTTATTTTTTTTTATAAAGTTAAGGCACTTAACTAACAGCTTGAATATACCCTCTTGTCGTAAACGGAAAACACAAGATGTATGAAGCTTTAATTATAGTACGGTTAACGTATCTTGGCGGTTCGGAAGTTAGCGTATTAAAGGCGCAGTAGGCAATTTCGTTCTTAAAAGGTCCATTGTGCAGATGATCGGCTCACTTCAGGACCGCCGAGGCACGTCGGCCGCTCAGTAAATGCAGTCAATGAATAACTTACGTGCATAATGAATACGTTGAAGTCCAGCACCATGACATCAAATGTGCCGTTCTTAAAATCTTCATCGTTAAATCTCCCTGGAGCAAATGTGAATACGTCTTCGAACCTCTTGTCTGTCTTGCGCATGTTATCATCATATACATCTAACTTAGAAAAACTATGCGTATGCGTAGATGACACACACTTCTTATACATTCCCACATATAAATTATCAGGACAACATTTATTGATAACAATTTTCTGACCGGTCTTTGGTTTGTCGTTCGTATTGGCCGCATTAATATCTATCACAAACAGTAGTACAAATATAAAAAACTCACGCGACATTTTACCGTGCGCTTGTTTATGAGGAAACTATGAAAATGGTAACAATCTATTACTGCCTCACCACTTGAACGTACAGTCGAGATCAAAAATACCTACTCTCAATATAGATGAGTCGACAGGAGTATATACGCGTGCCATGTTAGGACTCCGTCACTCGCCTGTACCTACACGATAAGCACCTACAGCGCGCGACAACTTGAAGCTGCAAATCAGTCGCGGCCGCCCTACGCTTATGAGTACAAGCGTGCCAATACGAACGGTCCGTTTTTTATTTAGTTTATTTTACTTGTAATTTTGTATTTTTGATAAGTCAGTGTTATTACTTAGGTAGTAGGAAATCGTGTAGTTATACTCATATTCAGAGACGAGTCATAAATATTTTTTCTTGGGTAATTTCCTTTTTCTAGTTTATTCTTTTTTTGAGCGAATTAGTTACACCTAGGGAGGTACTTATTACCTACATTCCGGGATTTAAGAATTGCGTAGATTTATCATGCCAGTATTGCTACTTGAAATGCGCCACAAATTATACAAAATATATAAAATGCTACATTAAGGTTAAGCAATTTTAAATACTATAAATGATTCCTAAAATTATTTTGTTATTTATTTTATTTTGCTTGTACAACCCTAACGCTGGAGCTGTGGTGTAGGTAAATTCTGAACATAAAGTAATTGCGCTCTTGTGAGCGTACTCGTAAGGTGCGTACAGACATTAAATCATTCTGTTAATTCATAAACGTGGATAATCCATATCCTAACTTAGTCTTTAAAGTAGTTAGCCTGGCTGGAGGCTCATGCAGTCTCGCCTTTGTCCGGTTACGTCCAATAAGAGGCCCCTCGTAGTCGTCGACATAAATAAAAAAAAAGAAAATTTCTTAACTTAAAAACTTCTGAAGTCTATTCATGTACATGCAAACAGTGACAGATAAAATTAAATCAGTAGTTTAATTTTGTACATTTTTAAGATTAGGTATAATGTTATATCAGAGTTTCAGGTTACGTGTTCTGGTCATTTTGTCATGACAACGTCACCAAATTAGGGGCGTAAACTTGTATCTGTTATACAGTGTATTGTTATTTAACATGTTATGTCAAATATATATATATATATATATTTTAAATGTCGCCCCACACTAGGAATTTCTCCTGTATCGTAGGTGCGTTTCACAAACATGAAATATTCACATACACTAACACCCAGACTCGGGACAAATATCTGTGGTTCGCACAAAGTTTTGCCCCGGGCGGGAATCGAACCCGCAACCCTTAGCGCAGCAGTCCGATCGCTTAGCCACTGCGCCAATCAGGTCGGTTTATTCTGTTCTAGATGGATTTAAGGGTAAATAAAACTAGCTTGCAATAAATCATCTCATTTAATAAATATTCATGCAACCAGACCAATTCAATATCTTGCAATCATTGCAAAAACTGTCACTTTTTGATCCTACTGTACCTATAGTTATACTACTATCACATAATCTCATTGCACTCGAATAGAAACACCTATTTCTATTGGAATAACTCAACAGGTTAGCACTATACAGACAATTCAAAAAGACTTTATTGAATAGTGTATATTTCAAGTGCTTCCACAGTAGTAGTAACTGATTTGAAACTTATCTTTAAGGACTATCACGTCATAGTTTTAAGTTTAAACTGTGTCATCAATCTTGCATTGAACGATACTCAATCATAATATTACGTCGCATCCTTAGCTACCTAGCTCGCTTTTACCACGGCATCAGTGATATGTAAAAAAGTATAGATACGTCATACGTCAACAAAATAAACGCGAAAAATGTTCGGATCTTCACACAAACATGGTCGAACTTGACAAAGACGTAAAATAGATAGCGTAATTATAACAATAAGAGTAAAAGAATAAACACGTGTTTGACATTTGCGCGCGCATGTCAAACGTCACTCAGGCGGGTCCAAAAATGTATCACTGACATTTTTGAGTCTTCAAAATTGGCGCTCCAGGAACATATAATCTGAACTTTATTGGAATATTATTGCATGCCATCAACTGTTTGTGCCTTACATCGACACTATATACTTCTTCGTATTCTTCATAACTCGGTTTGTCGCTCGCTTCGCTCCAGACGAGTTTTGACTGCTAAACCGGACTTCAAGCGAATTGTAACAAAGGCCTCAAGCCAGGAGATTCCTCCCTGTGTTCATATGTGTTAGTTGACTGTGGCTTCTATATCTGCTTTACTTGACTCTTACATTCATCCTGACTCAGTGAATTTAGTGTGCGACTTGTCGTTACTTCTACTGGTGGTAGACCCTTCACTTGTCGGTACCTGGAAACGCAAGATTATAATAATGATAATTATTTTGTTAGTTGAAATCGTAATGGTCCAGGGTTTTACAAAAATGAAATACAATGCAACTGTCTATCTCGGAAATTTAACTTTGCGGTTCACACAAATAATTGTTCATTGCATCTTATTTGCATTATAAACATCTGCGTGTAACAAAATGTTTTCCCCTTGCGGGAATGAAACCAGCCCTTAGCGTTGCAGTCCAATCGCTAAGCTACTGGGCCAATTAGGACGTCATTCAATTCTTCATAATTATGTATTTTATAAATATGCTTTAGAATGTGGTGAAGAAGGCTAATGAAACGTAACCAATAAACGATACAAACCTCTTTTTAATCATTCTCCAAGTTTTCTTCCGACACACAAAATTCACGAAGATTATTAAAGGGACCAGGATGTTGTAAATATCTGAGATATGTAAGATGCTTGCAGCCTCCGGATAAAAGACGGAGATTACCTCTAATATCCAATTGATTTCAAGAAACGCCATCGCAGCGAACAATTTGAGGTAAAGAGTGAACCTGAAACATTAATTGATTGCATGATATAAAATACGAGAAGAGGCGTTTGCCGTGCAGTGGGGGACAGTTATAGGCTGTTATTATTTTATATATTATGATATAAAATCACGCCTATGTTAGCACTTAGGCAGAGGTATAGTATCTGCACCTAAATGTACCCAGTTACGTTTATAGGTCGCAATGTAATAGGCGGGCCTATTGCCATTAACCGGGCACAGATCCTCATCATCAGTCACGTCCTCTGTTGAACCAAGGCGTCCACCTTGGAGTGGGAGGGGGGAGGGTTGCCATAATCCCCACGCTTGACGAGCGTTTGGGGAACGGATCGCAGCATTGATGGTGAAGTTATAGAAGACAGTGCTGCCCATCTTCTAGATTTGGAGGAAAGGGGGTGGTCAACTCTAGGCCGGATACCACTTGGCAAAATCCGGCACAAATCCAGGATCTTATGTTCAGCAGTCGCTTAGTGACCACTAGACCAATGAGACATTATAATTTAATCAATGGATATAATTATAAATCCACCCTTACCGTTTTGTGGCCTTTTGTTGGTCGTGGGTGTTACTTTCATTTGTCTGAAGAACATTTTTGGTCTCCTTTTTGATCGCAGCAATCCTCAATGCCGTGATCGTCGAAAATATTATGTTAACTATGAATAGTACGATTACTGGTCCATACAAGTATAGGACTTTGTTGTACCCTGAAACCGATATTAACTTATTATTTATAGTAGTCGGACGAGGACATAAGGATGGAGGGGTAAATAAGGGCAACACTTTACAGAAGATTAAAAAAAAAATTGTAAATGGAACAATGAAAAAGATAGGTAGCTGGTCCCGCTCGTGTGAATCATTTTTTAAATTAATTTTATTAAATTTAGATATTTTTAGCATTGGCAACATAGTTAAGTGACACCAAAAGTCATATGAAGAAAACCTATTAATTGATTGCAAGCGGTACAGATAGTTAATTTTATGTATTCAAAAAAGTGTTCTCTTCGTAGTTTGTCTATACCTCTTATATTCTTTTAATGTTAATATCCGTTTTAAGTTGTCTCTTTTTACCCCCGAGGTCTAAAAGAAAAGAAAAGATAGAAAGAAAAAGTGTTTATTAAGAGAAAAAAAACCAAATACAAAACTTTATAACACTACCTTGCTGTAGGATCACACACTAAATTATATTAGATTCTCAGAAGTGTGTGTGGTAGAGACAATCGATTTTTATGCAGGGGCGGTAGATGCTTTGATTGACAAATGATCTTGAAATGCACAGAGGCTGAAAAAATGGTGTGCCAGTGCTTCTAAAACCTTACAAATACTTAATATAGGGGCTGATATCATTATGTTTACTTGACATTTAAGAGATATTGCATTACGAAACTAAAAAACCTGAAATGATAAATAAAGACAAGCAGTGCTATTCTAACGACATCAATTGCAATCTCATAGCAAGCAAGGTGACATGCGAGATGATGTTAGCGAGTGTTTCAGAATTGCATAGAAGAATATAAATATTAATCTATACTAAAATTATAAATGTAAAAGTGACTGTATGTCTGTCTGTTACGCCTTCACGACTAAACCACCGGACGGATTTAGATGAAATTAGGCATGTAGAAAGTTTAAGACCCGAGAAAGGATATATAGGCTACTTGACAAAAGCAAAAGCAAGTATCATATAAAAAGAACAGCCCGTACCATACAAGAAGCAGCCCTGTACCCTGAGCTTCGGCATCAGTGGGTGATGGCTGAAGTCTGAGAACTCCAAGGCAGCAAGAAGCACGGTGAAAGCTGTCGGTGCGCCAAATGCATACAAGCTGTAACAACCGAAGCGAGCCCGGGAACAAGAGCCGCGACTCGTAAACGCACGTTTGCCACTGAAATATACAATTTTATTTATATTATTATTTTTCAAATACCTCGCCCCAGACTAGGAATTTCTTCTGTGTCGTGGGTGCTTTACACAAACATGAAATATCACATGCCCAAACACCCAGACTTGAGACAAACTTTTGCGGTTCGCACAAATTTTGGCCTTGTTCGGGAATCGAACCCGCAACCCTTAGCGCAGCAGTCTAGCAAGCGGCTTGGGGATCCCAGTATTGGTGGTGAAGTTAAAGAAGACGTTGCTACCCATCTTCTCGATTCTCTTAATCGCCTCTTATGACCCCAGCAGGAGGAAAGGGGGTGGGCTCCGGGCATAGATAAATCAGACTCCGTGCTGCTACAGATTATTACATAAATATGCCAAAAAACAGTCAACCTGTGTTTATATGGTGTACAATAAAGCATACTATATCTATCTATCTATCCAGTGTTAGGATTTAGCAAACAACAGACTGATTGCAATAATGGATAGAAGTTCTATTTTTAGCTACGACAAAGTAAAAGAAGATTATACATGATACGGCGAATGTTGCGGGTTCGAGTCCCGCTCGTGTCCATCATTTTTCAAGTTTCCTTTATTAATTTAAAAGATTATCATAGTTAAAACCGGCTCATTTTCATACCTTAGAATACTATATTTGATAATAATATCGCAAAATACACACGTAACCACGGTCATATTGAAATGTGAATGGAACCTAATGCTGATAATTAATAAACTTTTGACATTAAACCCACCAGAAAGTCCACCAGATATCATAGCACATGACGTTCCTCCAGAAGAATGCCGACAGCGTCGAGAAGTAGATCAAGAACGCTGAAATAATAAAAGATAAATACTATTTAGAAATATTTCACAATATACGTAGCGTCTATTACTGAGGATTGTTTTACGAAGAACAAGAAAAATAGCAATTGAACATTGTAGACACCCAACACAGTTATATGGAAATTGGCATTATAGAAAGGCCAAATCATGCTTCATTCAATCGCAATAAAAATCATGTTTCATTTTGTCGCAATGAAAATCATGTTTCATTTTGTCGTCAACATTTACTCAATACTTACCAAAGTAGGTGCAAATGTCTTGAGTGATGTAATTTCTTTCGAAGAGCAGCTGCGTGCATGCCAGCAACAGGAAGCCTATTAGAAAGCTTATAAGGTAAGCCATGAGGATCATTCCGTGAAGAGTCCGGAGCTCCGGCAACCACGCAAATAATATCACTCTTAGCATAATCAAGACACAGGTGACCAGCATACCTGTCAACATAATCATCATCACAATATACCAGTTTCATCATATTTATGAAAAGTTCACATAAGTTTTAAAATATGAAACGTCATATTATTTTATTTCTATAAACAGCTTAATTTTTAACGTATGGAGAATATAATGGATTATGTAGAGTCCAAATGAATAAGTTTTTTTTTTTATTTTTCAAACATAGAGGTGTAGTGATATTTATTTTTGCCCAGATCTTACTAATGAAAAGCTTTTCGAATGAAATAGATAAAACATATTCGGGGGGTGATTCTAGGTCCTAATTAAACTTGATTTAGAAACTTTAGAGATGATAATATCCCCATTACGCCGGCCGAAGTGCATAAATTCGTCTGCTACGAAACAATATAATTATATAGGTAATAAATATTTGCCTGGATTTGAACCAAAACTTAGTGCATACAAAGTCGGTATGTTAACCACTGGGCCACAAACATACATATTAAAAGCACAATAAATGACCCCTCGCTTAGTAAATTGTATTGTATGTGCAATATTATTTCGAAAAAATAAGGTAAAAATAAGATAAAACTTACAAATACAACTCAATGTATAATATTGGACGTCTTTTTCTATTTTTTCCTGAAAACATATCATGGCGCTAAACTTGGTCTCATTTACTCCGGTAATGAACGTATCCACGCAGAATTCTTGCGTGTACAAACTCATACTTGTATAGGAGCGGCTGTAAGGGACTTCCACGACGAGGACCCCGGCCTGCAAGAAACACAAACCGTATCTAGATTATAATGAAGAGGGAGGCTGGAACTAAACGTTTAGTAGAGTTGAGAAGGCGGGCTATGATTGTGTAAACAGACCTAGCATATACTCACGACGATTGTTGATATTTGCATAAGGTCCAGAAATAATTTAAAAAAGGTATGAATAATTGAATTTCTTTCAGCAGTCGGTAGTTATTTGCGAGGATAAACGAGTATCCTATAATGGCGGATAAAAATATTCCAAGTTAGAAACTATCTCCCCCTTATACTTAGAAAATATAACTTTTAAACCAAGGCTTTAATTATACCTGTTGTTTGCATGTGAAAACTTAAGAAGGGTAAAAGTTAGAACAGATATTATCTTCGTTTATGGCCAAAATCCGTTCACCGTTTTTGATTTGATTGACTAACAAACATCCAAACACCAACATTCTCATTTACATAAATTCAGCAAGGGTTGGAATAGAAAAAACGAAAATAAAAATTAATTGTCATTTACGTGACTTATTTGAATTAGCAAGAACTCTAAGAACAACTTCGAGAAAGAAGCGCGAAGAAGTATACAACTTGGTTGGATAGGGTCATTGATATACAGGGTTTTTTGTATATCAATGGATAGCGTTTAGGAAGCTCTGTCGAGTCTTATCGTCTTCGACTTAAGACGAAAGTCTTCAACGAGTGCGTCCTGTTTTGACATACGGAGCTAAGACGTGGCCAGGTGGACACTGACGATGCGGCCGATCCACCAATTTAAGGCCGCTGAGCGAGCTATGAAAAAGAACATGAAAGTTTCTCTGAAGGTTAGGATCAGGAATGAAGTGATCCCTCAGAAAACTTAAATTATCGACATAGCCCACTGGATTAGCAAGCTTAAGTGGCAGTGAGAGGTCACATTTCTCGCAGAACCGACAACCGTTGGGGAATACGTGTTCTGGAGTGGAGACCACGTTTCGGCGAATGTAGTGTAGGACGCTCCAGCTAGGTGCGGCGACGATATGCGCAAAATTATATGCGCACAAGAGTTAGTCTAAAATAAACGTGTCTTAGACAAGGAAGCAAAAAACATTTTGTACCGGTCGCAAGGATGCTGGTGACGCTATTAGCTAAGTATTCGCTTGTTTAGCAAAACTACAAAATTTTACTATAATAACTTTCGTGAGTGTTATCCATATTATTTACTGTATATTCCGGTTATAATCACGGGTGTATTCGGGAATGCCCGACTAGTTTCGGGCTAGGGCTCCAGTCGAGTTCGAAACTAGTCGGGCATTCCCGAATAGGGTGTATTCGTGTATGAGTATAACCGGAATATACAGTCAATAACTACAAAATTGTATAGCATTAATGTCTACCTTCTGTGAGGATACATATAAATATAAAAATACAGATCCTTATTAAACTGGTTAGACTGGGGTACATCTTCAAAAATAAAAATGACAGCATTAGTTTATTTTCTTCTTGTTTCTTAACTTTGTCAAATTACCAGGCTCTTGATTGCACATTAAGTTTACAAACCTGTTAGGCTACAATAGATATTATAAATCTCGTGAGGGGACTTAAGATCAGGTTTTAGCGTTCTGAATCATCAAGAGAAACAGGATATGTGTATAGCCCCCTTACCATGAACTCTTAAAACAAAACAGTTTGTATTGTGGAAGCGAGACGCCACACTACACTTCATGTAGCGGATTGTTGCTTCCACAGCTAAACTTTTCTGCTTTAAAAGTTCATAACAAGGAGGCAGAACATCATTTAGTTCCATCATAATTTATCATGATGCCTCGTTGGTCTAGTGGTCGCTAAGCGCGACTGCTGAGCACGAGGTCCTGGGTTCGAATCCCGGGTCGGGCAAAGTGTTACTGGGTTTTTCCATTAGGTAATTCTCAGTAGCAGCACGGAGTCTGGATATGTGCCCGGTTGATGGCAATAGGCCCGCCCCCTATTACATTGGGACCTAAAAACATAACTGGCGAAATGTGGGTGTACTATATGTGCACCTCTGCCTACCCCTTCGGGGAATACAGGCGTGATGTTATGTTTTTATGTTTTTTATAATTTATCATATGGAATGCTAATATTGATAATAACAAAACGTGTTGTATACAGATAGCTCTGCTAGCTCATAATACCGTCGGATGTTGGATGTCTATCGTTTTACGTCTGCCTTTGTGTAAATTATTTGTACATAAACGTAAAACTTGCACTTCTACAATTGTAATAAAATTGCAGTGCTTAGTATTGAGTATATAGTAGATTAACATGCTTTACGTATATACTTTTGATAGAGCGGTGGCACATTGTTGCATTAATGATATAATTATAATTTAATTATCATAAATTAATTTTCGAATGTTCTATTAATATAATAATAACGTTTTAGGAGTAATAATGCCTATCATTTTCCGAACCGTATTGCTTTAGATCCAGTCTAACCAAGTGCACCTGGATAACAAATTAACAATATTCTAATTGCAGTGACTGCCGTTCTAACCTCCGCAACATGGTAATTGCATACTACGATGCCCTTAGTAAGACTGAGTGTCAGACTTTCAGTTTTCTGACCTACCCTAGTTAAGAGCAGGAGAATATTTTGCTTTTTTATGATCTCTTAATATCGATTTGTCAATTATTAGCTCTCGTATGTCATATTATAATAAAATCGTTACTTACTGTCGATACGTGATACACCTCGGATATATTAGACACCGGTGTCAACTTCATTTTTTGCTTCACTGAGCAGCGTGGCAACCCAATACCGAATTTGAAGTTATTAGTCACTTTAAAGTCTTCAACAAAACGATAATCCCTATATACAGGTGGATTGAATGGTTCTGCTGTATGCGCACACTTTTCTTTTTTAACATCGTAACCATAGCCAAAATTACAGCATTTTCTGATATTATTCTTAAATTGCATTTTTTTCACTGATTTGGGCTGACTAGATTGCAATACACCTGACTGGTTATCCTGACCCGCACTGGCCTGGCCAGTTGGATCTTCACCGGGTTGATTTGACTGAGCAACATTATTTTTCGTATTCAACGTGTTAGACTGGGCTTCATCGTTCAACGTACTTTTTTCTGTCTGGTTATTTGGTTCCAAGTCAGCTAAATAGTCTTGATTCCAGCTCGTTTGGTTATTCTGATTCCCATCAGTTTCGATGTTTTGTTCTAAATCATCCGTATAATCCTCTTTCCAACTGGTGTGGTTATTCTGATTCCAATCGGTCTGGTTGTTTTGTTCTAAATCATCCGTATAGTCTTCTTTTGAACTGGTGTGGTTATTTTGATTCCAATTGGTTTCGTCGTTTTGTTCTAAATCATCCGTATAGTCTTCTTTCAAACTGGTGTGGTTATTCTTATTCCAATCAGTTTCGTCGTTTTGTTCTAAATCTTCTATATAATCTTCTTTCGAACTGGTGTGGTTATTCTGATTCCGATTGGTTTCGTCGTTTTGTTCTAAATCTTCTATATAATCTTCTTTCGAACTGGTGTGGTTATTCTTATTCCAATCAGTTTCGTCGTTTTGTTCTAAATCTTCTATATAATCTTCTTTCGAACTGGTGTGGTTATTCTGATTCCGATTGGTTTCGTCGTTTTGTTCTAAATCTTCTTTCGGACTGGTGTGGTTATTCTGATTCCGATCGATTTCATCGTTTTGTTCTAAATTTTCTTCTTTCCAACTGGTTTGGTTATTTTTATTCCAATCGATTTCGTTGTTTCGTTTTAATTTATGGTATAATTCAGTTGAAGTTGAGTGAGGAATACGTAGTTCTTCATAATCCATATATGTTTCATCATCTTCTTCTTCTTCTTCTTCTTCATCTTCTTCACTATCCTCGTCACTATACTCCTCACTATACTCCTCACTATCCTCAGCAAAAGTATGTACATTTTCTTCTTTTTTTAAATTGTTATTATAATCGTCGCTAGATTTAGTTTCATTTGAACGATTCGTTTGATCGGCATTGTATGTCGGTCTAAAAGGGGTGCGATAGTATGGCAGGTCATCTAGATCATACTTCACCAACGACATAATACCAATTCTGTGACGAAATAAACCAAACCCGTCTAACGCATCGAAAACACTCGACTCTGATGTTCTTATGACAGCGAAGAATAAAGTCAATGTCCTCAACATTTTTGTAAAGAAAATTTTCGATCACTTTGTCTCGAACGACCGTCGCGGACCGATTTCTTGTGCTAACTGTTACTCACTAGATCAGGTATATTCTTATTCACACTACGTAACAAATTTTATTATTAATTTGAATATTTTTTGTAGCTGTGATTAGATTGCTGTGAATGTGTGAGTAACTATGTAGCATACCAGACCACGAAAGTAAAACACCATCAATCAAAAACTTACCTACTACATTTTATTTTACAAATATATACAACTTAATTGTAATACAAAATAAAAACAATATATACAAAAATAAAAAGTTAAAAAGCAATATTATTGATTGTAAATTATTATTGTTGTATGTGTGTCTGCTTGTTAATTTATAGGGTTACCCCTATGCAAGTTTACATACTTAGGTAAACATATTTTGTATAAAAACATTTGCAATCATCTAAGGGGCCTACCCCTTGATAAGACGATTGCAGATGTGATGCAAGGATGTTCTCTTTTACTAGAATTCTATTTATAAGGGAATCATACAATAGGTAGTTTAAACAGAATTTGTAAACATACAACCCTGTAATCCAAAAATTAATAAAAAGAAAAAATTAGGTCTCATATCTGTTTAATTGCTATTAATCAGGCATACACCGTGATCTTCGTCTTTATTCACCTTCAGAACCATTGATTCTGTTAATCAAAGGTTCCGGGGGAGAATCAGATTTCTTTGGCTTAGTCATAAAATTTTATCCTAGGATTTGATATTCAACACACATTAATATATTTATTAGTGTAATTTCGAAATAAGCAAACTAATCATTATGTATGCCATTGTTGCTACGAATAAATACATTTTATTATTATTATTATAAGCGATATGTCGACGCTTATCGTCTAATATTTCTATAACGACAAGATAGAGCTTTTTATCGTCATTCAACACAAAACACACTAAATGTTTATAGGAGGAAAGAAGTTTAAAGGTTAAAATTTGAATTGTAAATTATAGGTTTGAATATAACATTCATGGTGGTATTAATACATACATACATACATAAAGTCACGCCTGTTTCCCTGAGGGGTAGGCAGAGACCACGGATTTCCATTTGCTACGATCCTGGCATACTTCTTTTGCTTCATTCACACGCATCACATTCCTCATACACGCTCTTCGGTTGAGGGTACTCCTCACTTGCCCTTTTTGCAGAACATCTCCGATTTGGTCTAGGTATGTTCGCCTAGGTCTTGGTATTAATTTTGTGTGTAATAATTTATCTCCTGATTTAAAGATGAAGTATTTTTGGGTGACTAGCCCACCGCTCCCCATGGCTGCATCTCCGAGAAGTTACCTATAACTTGGGCCTTTAGGAAGACAAAACAGCATACCACTAAGACAATGAAGTATCTCCTTAGTTTTTTAAGACGGTTAAAGCGTCTTTCCGTACATGGAATAGGGTAAAATAATCCAATTTTTTTTCTACCTTTAAATACTTGATTGACTTGTGATTCCTGAGTCTTCTTGTTTGGCGGTCAATTTAGCGTTCGCAAAACCAATGAAGCGGTTTTGTAAGTTAATTATAGATTATTATATGCAAAGATATGTATAATTGTATACTTTTTAAATATTTATTCAAATGTATAATTTCAAATTAGATACCGTCTTTGATTAATAATATTCCTAGCAATTGCATGTGGTTTGAGTTACTCCCGTCCATATTATAGGAACAGTGCGTTTTAAAACTCTTTGTAAAAAAGCATAACATTATAAAAAGTTTATTTGTACTTGACTGGGTTTGAACCCGCCAAGACTATCATCAAATTTTGTATAAAATATGCAAAATACCCAATATCAATTTTGATGTGCCTAACCCATAGTTTCTAGTTATCCAACGCGCCAATCCACTTTAGACCATGACCTTTTAAAAGAAAACGTAAAAGAATCATAATAACAAAGAAAAACACGTTTTGAAATTGTGTTGTACAAAATTTATTATAAAAGCAAAATTAGGAGATTCTTATGTGGATATCACAGACATTAAACTCATTAATATTATGCGTTGAAATTTATGTGTAATCTTATATATAAAATTCTCGTGTTACAATGTTCGTTCCCGTACTCCTCCGAAACGGCTTGACCGATTCTCATGAAATTTTGTGAGCATATTAAGTAGGTCTGAGAATCGGCCAACATCTATTTTTCATACCCCGGGTCTGCTAGTAATATCTATAATTTACCTTAAGGTATAGGTAGAGGTATTTTATAACATTTCGCCAAATCGTATGAACTTTATGCAATAGTGGGTGAGTGTATTACCATTCCTCAGATACAATTCCAAGTCAGTAATGTTCTGCCTTGCAATTTTTGAGAAAAAATCATGTAACATTGCGACTTTTTTTCTCCGTATGTCTAAGGACAGGTCATGCTGATGCCATAGTGTAGAGATTGGCCAGTCAACAAAGATGGTAGCGAGGTTGACCGCCCAGGGTGCGCCGGACGTACTTAGATACTATCACACGTTGAGGCACTCTACTTGCAACCCTTATCGCGATAACAGTATGACAAACCTTGCAATAATTGAATGTTTTATTATTTATCAAAGTTTTCTCTACCACTACGCCTCTCCTTCGACCAAAAGGCTGGCTTGTTTTTCGGCCAAAAAATTAGCATTGCCATTCAACGTGGCAATGCCGCCAGCCTTTTGGGCACCCTACCAGTCGACAGCGCTGAGGAGGAATACTATGATGCATAATTTTAAGTTTAAATCTTTTCTTTTGTATATAGGTATTTATTTTTTAACGTAGGTAATAGTGTGTAAATGGTTATGTGTATAATAAATGGAATAATAAATAATTTACCTAACTATAATCTGAATGATTTGAAACCCGGAAATCAAAATTTCAAAATATTTCCTTATTGGATGGTGCTTTTTGGTATATTGCTGCCGCGTGGAACACAAGACTTAATCACATTTTTGATAAACTAATATAATTATTATAATATATTTTGATAAACTAATATAATAAATGCAACCGGCCCCCAACCGGCCCGCCTCAATATGTTGTTAACGCAATTTTAATGTCTAATCGTAAAGAATTTTATCTGTTGGAATGACTAGGTGTGACAAGTTTTTACTATATCTAATATTAATTTACATACCTACACGTAATTATATATTTCATCATCAGCCAGAAGACTTCTACTGTTGAACAAAGGCCTTCCACTTAGAAGAGGGACAGGTTGCCATAACCCTTCATGCTTGGCAAGCGGTTGGGGAACAGAGTATAGGTGGTCAAGTTACAGAAGACGCTGCTGCCCATCTCCTGGAATTTATCTTAGTCGCCTGTAACACCCACGGGAAGAAAAGGGGTGGTTCATTCTAGGCCGGATACCACTCGGCGTGGTTTTTAAAATATCTAATATTAATTTTAAATAAACAACATAACATCACGCCTGTATTCCCGGAAGGGGAAGGCAGAGGTGGACATATAGTACACCCACATTTTGCCAGTTATGTTTATAGGTCCCAATGTAATAGGGGGCGAGCCTATTGCCATCAACCGGGCACAAATCCAGACTCTGCTGCTACTGAGAATTACCTAATGGAATAACCCAGTATCACTTTTCCCGAACCGGGATTCGAACCCAGGACCTCGTGCTCAGCAGTCGTGCTTAGCGACCACTAGACCAACGAGGCAGTCTACCTACACATCTAAATATCTATACATAACATATTGAATCAAAATATAAATTTGAAAATATTTGATAATAATGAACTATTGATTTAATATATTATAATCAAACCTGAGTTATCTTAAGTTCAAGGTTATACTTTGTCTTGGGTCTGGCAAAAAACTTGAAAATATAGGAACCAGTTCTAAGATCCGTCTAGTTGGAAGAATAGGACTATAGCAAAACTATTTAGGTGAATCGATATATTTGAAGAATTGCAAGTATTAAGAATTTGGAGACGACAACTATAGGTAACAATAAAAATAATAATATACGCATCGATAAAATCATCATCTTAAGCAAGATTACCGTAGGCGAGTTCCATCGGCAATAGAAGACTGTGCAAACGCCTGGGGTAGTGGATAAAACTAAATAATTATATAACTAAAATCATCTTAAGCAAGATTATCATGGGATAGATCCATCAGCATTCAAAGAATGCGGCCGCAGTATGTATAAGTAAATTGGTTATGAAAAGGGAAAAGATGATTAGAACCGAATGGCTTGGTACGTGTCGATGGCAAGAGACCATTTTTTGAGCCGTTTGGGGTCGAAACACTCGACTCTTCACGTGACAAAAGGCCTGGCTTATTTTTCGGCCAAAGAATTAGCATTGCTATTCAATGTCGCCAGTCTTTTAGGCACCCTACCATCGACAACAACAAGGAGGAATACTTCCATGCATAAAATCTTTGGATTTTTTATTTGTACACACACACATACAAAATGAATATTTTATTAGTTTTAATGTAGTAAGTATGAAAAAATGTACTTAATATAAACTTAAAACTGGAATATTGTAAATAATAGTTAATAAAAATTACACAAAAGGGACTTTTACACTTCGCTTTGTAATCTGTTTTGTTTACACACAACTCTCACAGGTCACAACACTAATATATAAAAAAAATGTTACATTGCACTTACACAATTGTTATTCGCAATAAATATCACCGTTCACCGTCTCTCAAAATTAAAGTTAGCAGTAAAGTATGGCTTTTAGAACCATATTAAGTGATAATCTTCGAGTAACTTAACTACATTTTGTAATTACTCAAACACTTCTTATCTTTAAGTTTTAAACTTTTATATTCTCCTGTCGCTTGTCTTGTTTTGCAGACACAATGTAAAACAATGGCCAGACGACTTTGTCTTTCATCTCTTTTCCATCCAATTATAAAAGGTCATGTTGCATTTATTACATGGAAAGGGTTTTTAAATAAAACGCCTTATTTAAGGCATCATCATCATCAGCTTTTAAATGACCCACTGCTGGGCATAAGCCTCCTCCCCTAAACGCCACTGATTTAAGGCATAGGGTACTTAAATCTAGTGAATGCTTTCCATGCATTTTATTGTACCTCGTTTATTTTACGGTTGATCATTTGCAGGCATATCACCAAATGCCCGTAACACAGATACTTTCACAGATATAGATAGACATTGATAACGCAAGTGTCAAAATTTGTATGAACACCAAGCATGCCATTTTTTGGCTAAGTGCTATGACGTCACAAGCACCGTTTAGTGGTAGAAAACAGTCCACCGCATGTGGCTCCTATCCTGTCTCATTTTCCTTTCCTTTATCAATTTTAATTAGAGCATAGCATGGACAACATACCTAAAGTGAATACAATTTATTATTATAATCTGTGCTTACAATATTATTTCGCTGGTAATACGTCCATTGTAGTATTTAATGAGACATTGTTATATACAACGAATCAAAATATACGATATAGTCTGAAACTAAAATTGATTTGTATTTTTTATTAGAAATTTACTTAGACGTTTGTTTTAATATAATATTCTTTTCAATCGTCAGTAAACAACTATCTATTTCTTTAAAACAAATAAGTACTGATTATGTTTGTCATTAAATTATTATTTTTCTGCAAGTGCTTTTGACTGGGCTTTGGTTGGACTTGAGATTTGACAGGATCTATCTAACTCAATTGCATTATTTTACTAGATAATTAGATAATTATTCTGAAAGGAAATTCGTTGCGGGAATTCTTGTATTTCCTTGATATGTTGCTACACATAAGTACGAAGATGTAACAAATTCTTATTTTTCTACGGAGTTCATTTGTAGTTCAGAGGATTGTGGCTGCGGGGTCCGAATGGAGTCAGATATCGTAGTTTCAGTCACAGATGTCGTGTTTTCGGTCCTAGATATCGTGACACCAGTGCTCAGTTGCTTCAATCTGTAAAAAAATAATACAATTCAGTTAGTACCTCATCTATCTTGATCTAATTCGTGTAGGCATCCTTTCATTGCTTTGCATTTCCCTTTTAAGGAGCCAAAGTTTACTGTTATTTGTTCTTTGCAATGATACTCGGAATTATGTGGAGTTGCGGGTGCCATAAATACCGCTGTGCTGTACACCCATTACAAAAAGGGCTCGTAGCTTTGTCGCTTCTGCGCAGATCTATCAAACCAAAAAAATCCAACCCGCAGAAACACACATATCATTATTTTTACACCAGTAGCAACTAGTAGCGTCCATTTTATATTATAAGACCCATCCGTGCTTCGTAAGGCGCATTAAG
Source organism: Abrostola triplasia (assembly GCA_946251915.1). Lineage (NCBI taxonomy): Eukaryota > Metazoa > Arthropoda > Insecta > Lepidoptera > Noctuidae > Abrostola > Abrostola triplasia. Next base: position 3,065,031 of record OX276432.1, on the reverse strand, counting down.
CCGTTGGCCCTGCACCTGATCTTCCTCTGGTCGTGTCGGTCTACCGTCCCATCAGATAATGAGAGTGAGGGAATAGGGAGTGCATCTGTGTTTGCGCGCGTCTTATGCACTATTTTGCCTTATGTAGTTGGCTATAGTCTCAGTTGACACACTGAACAAAATTCGGAAAAACAATATGTTCATGCATTATTGGTCCATGTAATGTCTATCTTCTGGTATTTGGCGTATGCGCGTTATGTTTATATTCATCATCCAGCACAGTTTTTAGACTGTATCTATAACTGTATGTAGAAAATTGTGTTTTTCACTATTACCTAAATGACATCGAATTACTCAAAAACTGTGGGTTAGAATTCGATGTGAATTTGCAGGCATAGTTAGTCGAGCATTATAAGCCCACCAATAGTAATGTCCACTCTGGGGGTGAACATTTTTTCTGGAACAGAGCCCATACAAATTTGGTCATTCTCCTTTTATTTCAATCGGATGTCAAAAAGTGGTTCTAATTTAGATTGCAAGATTTGACCTAAAGAAACTCAGATACATACTTACATACAAACATTTAAAGTTAATAAATAATAATATAAAGAAAGACAAACCGTTTCTTAATCATTTTAAATGTCTTCTTTTTGCACACGAACATGATGAAGATTATAAGGCCGACGAGCAAGATGTAGGCATCGGAGAACTTTAAGATAAGGGGTGACCTAGGATAGAAGGTTTTGACTACGTCTCCGATGCAATTGATGGCTACCACAGCGAATAGCTTGACATAAAGCGCAAACCTGGAACATGATAATTTCTATTACCCACAATAAAATTATATGAACCTATGGCTCAACCATGGGTTTGGGTAGTTAGTCAAGCATATGGTTCAGAAAAGATTTAAAAGCCCGTAGATTTTCATAAGAAAGAAATTTTCTGGTTTTAAATTGGATCCCGCAATTTTATTATTGCTATTGTTGTCGCAGATACTTTTATTTTAAAGAACCAACTATTGCTTGATATATACAACTATAGGCTCGCCCCCTATTACATTGGGACCTAAAACATAACTGGCGAAATGTGGGTGTACTAAATGTGCACCTCTGCCTACCCCTTCGGGGAATACAGGCGTGATGTTATGTTTTTTTTTCAATAACTACAATATCCGATAAGTATAATATATATACATATTGTATTATGATATTTAAAAAATAGGAATCATTTGAATATCTTGGAGGCTTTAACTAATTATAATAACGCCAAGACGCTCACTAATATTGACGAGATTTGTCCTTTTATTAGAATATATGAACAGTTTAGAAATATAAACATTTCAAACAAATATACCGTTGCGTATTTTTCCTACGTTCGGCATGTGTTGAGCTCTCCTTTGACCCTTCTTCGGTGTTTAATATCTTTATGGCTGTTAACGCAATGAAAACAATATTTGCTACGAAGATGACCAATATTGGCCCATATAGGTACATGAGTTTGCTGTTCCCTGAAAACATAAAAAATATATTTAAGCACCGATGTAACACTTGTCTTTGAAATAACATAAAGTGAAGAATTTCCATCGAACTATGAGTGAGAGGGAATAGGAAGTGGGACTGTGTTTGCGCGGATACCTGTGCACTATAATATCTCCTGCGTAGTTGGCTAGTCTCATATGAGACAGGCCACTGGACCGAAATTCGGTCAGGAGAACTTCTATAATTATATTTCTGCTAGATATTGCAATAAAAAGTAAGGAAGGATTCTTCCCAACCAAGAAACAGCCTTGAACTCTGAGATTGGGCAGTAGTGGATGCTTTGTGGGAGGGTTGGAGAAATCAATTACACCAAGGAAGATGGTCAGCGCTAATGGAATGCCGAACGCGTACATAGAGTAACAATAAAAGCGATTGAACGCTGAACCTATGCGTCCTTTTCTACTGAAAACGAAAAAGAATATAGAGAATAAGTCATTTTTTTTTAAACGGCGAATTTTAACACAAGGAATTTCTGTGTAGTGAGTGCGTTTCACAAACATGAAAGATTACATACATAAACACACAGACTAGGGACAAACACGGTTCGCACAAATTTTGCCCCGTGCAGGAATCGAACCCGCAACCCTTAGCGCAGTATTTTAATCTCTTAGCCGCTGCACCAAATGGGTACATTGTACTGACAATTGTATTTGAAAACTAAGAAAAAAACAGAAAATCTGTTATTCTAAGTAAGATTTACAAAGTATAGGTTAGATACTTACCATATCGTCAGCCAGATATCGTAGCACATGACATTTAACCATAAGATTGCCGACAGAAGAGAAAAGTAGATGACAAATGCTGAAATGAAAAGAAAATACAATTATAGCCCATAGGGTTAAGAATGTGTATATCTATGAATAGATGATTTATTTCTGTAAATAGGTTATCACAAACACTTTTACACGTCAAAATTAAATAAAAAAATAAAATAAAAACTAGATGGCATCGGCATTTCCAAACTGACTACCTCTGAGAAGAAATGCCGAAACAAACTCAGGGGTCAACGTCTCTTTTAATCCAGACAAACGTAGGTTTCTGTATGAATAATGGACCTACATTCAGTCTGTCCGAAACAATGGACCTACATCAGTCCGAAAGCAGGCTTGGGTCGACCTGTCCTGACAGATGCCCCGTCTCGTACCATCTGCAGGACATTTGGGTAGGCCGTGTGGGATACTCATAAAAACATAAATCAGAATAATGATAATTATACTATTAATCTCGTCCTTTAACGTTTATTTAAGTGCGGGACTAGTTTCGGATTTAAACACAGCTTCGTTAGCATTATATCATCTACTCTCAGAAATGTGGGTATACTATATGTGCTCCTCTGCGTACCCCTTCGGGGAATACAGGCGTGATGTTATGTATGTATGTCAGAGTAATAAAGAATGAACTTTAAAATATGAAACACTTACTTAAAACTATGCATACTCCTTCAGTGATATTATTTTTGAGCATCAAGATCAACATGATTCCAAACATCAAGTTGTCGACGAAGAAGCTAAGGAGGAATGTGATAAGCACCATCCCCTGCAGGTTGTGGAGTTCTGGCAGCAAGGCGTACACGGCTACCGTCAGCAGGAGGAAGAAACAGCAGATCAGCATGCCTGCAACATATTTACTTGACTTTTGTCGATTTCTTCACTTGCGGATGGAAAGAAACGAAGAAGGAAGGATCATTATCGTTATAAAAGAAATTGACTTAGACTTTTTTTCTTTTAAATGCAGGCGATAAAATTGATACAACTTACAGCTGCTGTGCATAGTATGGTGGGTTAGATCTTGAGTTTTTCGGATGCATATCAGGCCGTTATACATAGTGTTATTATTCCGGTCAATAAAATTATCGATGCAGTACTTGTCTGACTTAAGCATGAACTTGGGTGGAACGTTTGTTGGGATATCAACCCAAAGCTGGGTATCCTGAAAAAAATCCAAATATTAAAATACATTAATTGTATGACATCGTTTTAGGAGAAACAGTTATTCCGTGAAAGGGTCAGGCAAATGGTGAAGGGAAACAAACCTGGTGTGATCTACTATATATACCGGTTATACTCACGTCGATATTCGGGAATGCCCGACTAGTTTCGGACTCTAACGGAGCCCTAATTCATGAGCAGGTGACGCGGTGGGATCGCGAGCCGAACTGCTTTATTATAACTCCGTTATTATAGTAAACCTTGTGTGGCTCAATGAATGGCAATACGCCTGTTAAGGCGCGTCCGCTCTTATTACATTTGCCCATATGGGTCTCTCATCAGCTAGGCTACTTTGCTACAGTAGTACAGTGACGAAGGAAATACGTTGAAATGTCACAAGTGGACACGCACTTTTACATGGGACTAAATGATAAGAGGTGAAATGTAAATAAAGGTGTGCATGAAATCTAAAACCCGGGAGTCGAACCCAGGGCTTAATCAGCAGTAGTTAGCGACTATTATACTAAGAGACCACTTGACTCGGCAGTCTATAATAATTTTCAGTATTTTCAAGAAGCGTTAACTTCAGTTCGCGACTTCACCGCGTTACCATTTTAGAAATATAGGGGTTGGCTAGAGTCCAAAACTAGTCGGATACTCCTAAACAAAAACATGAGCATCTGCAGCAAAGTAAATAATTATAACATGGCTACACTATGTAACAAAACATCAAATATATCTATAGAATAGTTCCAATATATTATCATTTTTCTAAATAACTATCATATTAAGTAAAACACATTACTTACCGCCATCAATCGGATGCCTTTTCCAAATGGAATTGCTAGCATTCTTCTTTCGTGATTATAACGTGTACAATTCATTTTTCCAATATGAAATCTAATAAAGCTTGAAGAAAACCCGGCCGTCCGTCCTTGATACCATATCCGTGGATTAAAGTATTTATTCGTATTAACACACTTTCCTAGATAAAAACTGTAGCCTTGACCGACTGGGCAGCATTTCCTAGGGCATGGAGCTTTAAGACACCAACAGCCTCTTTCTTCTCTAGTCTCGTTGTCCACAAAATATTCATTGTCCGCGAACCTTAATGGACCAAAAGTACGATTGACTAGCGGCACACTCTCTTCGTATGTACAAGGCAAGCCCAGGGACGCTGTTCCTGTTATAATTCCCAAAGCCAAAAGGATCCACATTTTCGTTTCCACAATTGGGCACATTTTTGACAACCGACGCTTTCGGCAGTCCGGTAGTAACTGTTAGAGGTTGAAGGATTCCGTCATCGTACGAGCTCTTTTGCCTGCATAAATAAATCTCAAACATAATATCGTATATTATTTAAAACTTGTTCGTCTTTATACTAGTTTTGTAACCAGTTTTTTGTTTTTTCTACGATAATACACATCAATGTCATCAGCCGGAAAACGTCCACTGTTGAATAAGGGCCTCCTCCTTAAAGGGGAGGGGGTGCTATAGTAAGTATATTGCAGGTTCAAACTCGGAGACTTTCACAGTTTATAGACCCCTCAGAGAGGTTAGTTTAGACAATCCTATAAATAACCTTCATACCATCTGTAACTCCCTTAAACCAGGATCATAAATGGTAACCATAAGAAACACTGTGGACATAGCTCGGGTGTTGTTCGGGGGGAATTATTTGAGCGTCTTAGAGCTCATAATGAAGATAGTCCTGTCCTGAGGTTTATCTTTGAGCCACTAGTGTTGACCGGAGATGTTTAATAAACCAGGGATCTCTCATGTCAAGCCTTTCCTCGGAGACTTTAGTAAGATTTAAAATGCCAAGTAGAATGGAAAGTTTGTAAGAAGATTTTGCTCAGTTAAAAGATTTTTTGGAATCTTCAACATATCATTGCCAACATTTTTGGCGCGCTTGGCGTTACGTAAAAGTCTAAGTATCAAACAACTAGTAAATAGCTGTAATGACGTATAATCTACTTATAAGTACTGTATTAAACTACATTTAGTAAAATACATACGATATCTTAGACTTCGACGTCACATAATTATCATCCGACAGTTAGCGTTCCGTTTCGACTACTTTAAGATTTCCACTCATTTGTGGCACTTTTTAATAATATTCTTTTAATTCAAAACGAAATTGTTTAAAAACTATTTATATAGGAATAATTTTTATTCAAAAGAGACTATTAAAAACAATATTTGGCTCATACCACTCTCGACTGCCTCGTTGGTCTAGTGGCTGCTAAGCGCGACTGCTGAGCATGCCCTGGATTCGAATCCCGGGTCGGGCAAAGTGTGACTGCGTTTTTCCATTAGGTAATTCTCAGTAGCAGCACGGAGTCTGGATTTGTGCCCGGTTGATGGCAATAGGCTCACCCCCTATTACATTGGGACCAAAAAACATAACTCGCGAAATGTGGGTGTATTATATTATGTGCACCTCTGCCTACCCCTTCGGGGAATATAGGCGTGATGTTATGTTATTTAAATCACATGCATGTTCCCTACCTATTAGATTGTGGTGATGTCATGACAGACTTAAAGATTACCTCAGGCCCCCTATTAATGACCCCCACCAATCTGCCTAAGTTACTTAACGTGATGAATGGAACCAAATAACAACACATAGCCTTTAAAAGAGTTTTATTTGCAAATAACATCTAGAGTGGTTTCATAAGCTTACACATATTCAACGATACGCGACTTAAATATTTGCATTAAATTTGATATAGATACACATTTATTATTTACAATGGACAAAAGGCTTTTTTTATCCTGTAGTACATTGTGGCATAATTACGAGTACCATCTTGATATCAGCAAATAAAACGAACAGTAAAATATATTTTAATATAATAATAATAATAACGGTGTTGCTCCCTGTTGCCTATAGTGGCGACTGTTTAGGGGGCCCATCTAGTGAGTGGCGAGTCACCGTCTGCTAATATTCTGCATATTTTATGATAAAAGGCAGACGCCGTTTTTATTCAGTATAAAATAAAAGTAACCATTACACGAAACATCCCAACACAATAGACCAAATCATTTTAGTATCCATCTTTCTCAATAGTCCCGCGGACTTTTCATGGCTGTTCTTTTATAGAGCAGTTGTGTGGTGTCCCTAGCTGGTGTCCCATTACATTTTAGATTAAAGTTCTCAACGGGCCTCTGCGTGTTGGACCTGTGTCTCCACGTAAGCCTTTTAAAAGTCCGGGTATCTTCCCCATAGTTGATAGCCCGAGTATAATAAGAGAGATACAAAATAATAATAATAATAATCATTTATTGGAACAAAAACAAGTTTACAAAATTAATTGTGCGTTAACAGTTACATACTTTTCATATATATTTTTTGAATGATTTAAGGTTCAGATGATGCTGAAGTATTATTTAATCGATGTTTGATTAAAAACATCTTATACTTATTTTAATTTCTACAGTTTTATATAAATGCATCGTGATGTCTGTCATTCGTCTTTCCCATCAAATTATATCAGGTATAATATTTTTATAACATCTTAAGTGTCCTTAATATTAAACATTACGCATTATATATGGCATATCATAAGGTACTTAAAGCTAGTAAATGCTCTTCATACAGTTTTTAAAGTTACATAAACTTCACATCATAATTATCGTGCAGAACAAAGATAAGTGATAAAACTTACAGTTGATAATCTTAGAGAGACAGATAGCGTTCAATCTGTAATATATAACTACATAACCTAAATAATCAAGACATTATAAAATTGTAGTATTTTATAGTCGATCATCTGCAAGCATTTCATCAGATACCATTTGTGTCATTGTTTCGAAATAATTTTTGATGAACCTTTTCAGCCTACAAATTACAATAACCAAGAAATTAATGACAGTCACTTTCTACAAAAAAGAGAATTATAATTTTGATCGGTTAGTACTTATTATGTTTTTAACACGTTAATTGCAGTTTCTAGTAAGTCATCGATATAAACAAAGTCTGAAAAAAAAACCCCGTAAAGTCAGAAACTTACGCCATCTTTATTTGTTTCAATGTAAATCTACTATAACTAATCATCATTGTGACCATAACAATATTTGTCTCATCAGTAATATTTTTTTTTAAGAAAAGGAAAGTCGTCAATAAAAAAAAGTATTTTAATTAAAACTGCCGGTGATCTTAAAAAATGTTAATATTGCACATAATAATGATTATCATTTATGAGATCTATGACAAGAAAACGCACATTGTGATTATTCTTCGAAAGCTAATATTTCAAATTACAGATACATACAGAGCGGCCGAGATCAGTATAAAGTACTTGTGTAAATACACAGGTTGTATGACCAACTATTAACAAAGCCAAATCTACGTGGTCAACCATAATAATTCTATCTTGAAAAATACGAATTACTGACTTTTTATGAGAATCTTTTACTAGCCTACGAAAAGTAGAAGCTTATTATGAGATAGGATTTATCAATTTTAACCACGTTGATTGTAATAGCTACAATGATTTTGGTATGTCTGTATTGCGCATTTTTCTTTACTGTACATACATTTCCTGTATGTACGCATTCAATCAAATTCTTATTTTTTTATGGAGCTCATTTGCATGTCGTCCCGGGATTGCGTCGACAGGGTCCGAGTGGAGGTAGACATCGTAGTTTGGGTCCTAGACATCGAATTACCACTCTTCAGTTGCTTCAATCTGTATACAAATAATACAATCATTATAGGTTTGAAAGTTAATATCGAATCGAATAGCAAAAATAATATTATTAAAAACAGCATAAATTGTTAGGGAGCGTATGTAAGAGAATAGTGTGTTTTGTTTCAAAGGTGAATTCTTAGTATTATCATTTTCTTCTGTTGTAGTAAATACATTTTTATGTTACTCTTTTCTGTCTATTGACAGAATGTGTCTCTAAGTAGTAGGGACACATTTTGGTAGAGCATTACATAATTCAAAGTACAATTATGACGATATTTTAAAAAAATACGTACGTTACTCGACCTAAAATGATTATACCATTGATATGCGTCTAAAACAAATGACAAAGATGTAAAAGTGATTGTTTTTATTATGCCAAAGAGGAGTGTTGACTAATCCAAATATTTTTATCCTGAATTTGTTAAAGCATACCATGAGAAATACGAACATTTATTTTAATTTTAGAAGTATATCTTATCTCATACATAAAGCCCTGTGCAATATAATTTAGGTGGGCACGTTGCCCACTAATAAAAAAGCCTCGAATATCCTTAATAAGGGTTAAAAACATGATGAAAATATCTTGGCTTTTAAGAACGTCAAAAATTAAACAACTTATTGTCAGGCTGTAGTTTCCACAAAATTAGTATCTATAATAAACCAAAATCTGATTTATGTTAAACTTAGTAATATAAGCGCTGAAGTCATTCGCAATTATCATTCAAAACAACATCGTGCATTGGGCTAAAGCCAAAAAATAGCCTAAACACTAAACAACACAAATACATGCAAATGAACTGCAAAATACGACTCACGTTTATCGCATCCAGGTAACATTTTAAAATCTACTACGAAGTTGTCTTTGACTGTAGTTTTGAACTGGTCATCGACATTCACATAAAGCATTAATAATAATAAACTTTTCTATATGTAAAAATCTTTTGACAACCATATTATACATTAGAAGATTCATCTGAGAAGCACTAGCTCTGTAATCAGCTACAATCAATTTAATAACGGCTTCTACATCTTAATAATCATTATAAAATTAATATTAGACAACCTAAATCTAGTTGTATTCGTGCATTAATATTAACAATCCATTTTCCCAATCTAACAATGTTAAGTAAGGTGTGCATGAAAAACAATCGGTTGGTGCAAATACAATTATTGGTGTTTACTTATATACATAATTATGATTTTTATGCGTCTTTGACCCCACATTTAAATCCACACCACACACGTTTTATACAAGCCCGTAATTAATTGCCAAAAAATCCGGGTAAAGTTAGTTTTAACTACCAGGCACTTAATCAGTTCTAATAGCCTTTTCTGTACCTTTTCTTTTATCATCCTCATTATGATCCAGATTTCATGTATCTGTTCCATTATAATAACAGATATTTTTACCCGTTTACAGTCTTTGTCCAATCTCTATTGTGTGCAGTCAATCCTCGGTTTTCCACTCTATTATTTTTATTAAGATTTCATTGACGGTATCATTTTAGTGTCCACCAAGCATCAACTAATTGTGTCTTTTATAATTATTAGCGTCTTTAAAAAGGACTTCTTCATTTTAATGCTATAAATGCTTTATATCTTTGGTACCATTCTTAGTATCTGCTTCTACTACACCCACTGTAGTTTTCACCGTCTCAAGACTGGCATTCCTGTCTTTTTTAGTTTGCCAACGGGTTATTATTTTGCTGCTAATATGATTTGCCTCCCTGCTATGTGTATTGGATTGGCGAAAATCTTTGATCCTGAATACAGAATTGTTAGGTCTTAGGATCTTTACTAACTTTGTTTTATTTCTTATTATAATGTTTAAAAAATACTAATTACTTACATCTAAGTTTAAAAGATTCGTTAGTCTATAATATAATATTTTAAGTCAATCTTAAATTAATATATTTGTATATATTGTAAAGCTCCCCACATATATAGTAAGTAAGCTACCGGGCAATGTAAAGAACTCCGTCGATATTATTTTAAGAGTAAACTTTATGACAGCCTAGTTGGTCTAGCGGTTGCTAAGGGCGACTGCTGAGCACGAGGTTATGGTGTTACTGGGTTTTTTCGTTAGGTAATTCTCAGGAGTTCAGATTTGTGCACGGTTGATGGCAATAGACTCGCCCCCTATTACATTGGGACCTAAAAAAAGGGACTGGCGAAACGTGGGTGTACTATTGTGCACCTCTGCCTACCCCTTCGGGGAATACAGGCGTGATGTTGTTATGTTTTTATGACATACTTATAAAATTAGCATGTACAAATAATAACTTTTATAAAACTCGACAACAAATTGCACGTATGGTAAAATATGTATATAAGCACTTATATAATATGTACTTGTATTCTAACTTCAAAATGTGCATATATTTGCAATAAATGGAATATAGTGTTTGTTTACTTTTTAAATTACTAAATAATTGGAACCTACTGCTAACTAATTTTAAGATGTAACATTAAAATAGTTTTGGTGTAATGTAGAAAATGTAAGTTAAAATAATAAAGAATGTATACATCCAAAAAGCACTAGAATCATAAACTCCGTTGTATTACAAAACAAAGAATATTGTTTTGGTTAGTACTTAATTCTCAGTGTTTACTTAAAACTACCTAATCTTAAACATATTTGTCTGTTGTGTATAATATTTATTTGTGTAACAGTCTTAATTATAAGGAACTATATTATTTTTGCAATGCCATAAGAATCTTGGTGGTGATAGAAGTAATGGTTGTGAAGTGCGCCCAACAGTTAGCACTTTGTACGGGTGAACGTAAACTTACAAAACTAACATCAGTTTAGTAAAACAGTGAATGGTCATGTATTGATGTACCAGTGTTTCTAATAACTATTCCAGTGGTCTGATCGGGGAGAAAAACAAAAGACGAACCTCTTCTTGATCATCCTAAATGTTTTCTTTTTGCACACAAAGATGATGAAGATAATAAGACCGACGAGCACGTTGTAGGCGTCTGAGAACTGCCAGAAGGAGTCAGCGTTAGGATAGAAGGAACTGACCACCTCCAAGATCCAGTTGATGCCCATTACCGTAAACAACTTGACGTAAAGCGTAAACCTGGAACATAAAAATTCATACTTTTGGCCACAATGAAAATGTTTTTAGTAATTTTGCCTAATTAGCTAATAGTATTTTGGTTATAATTATTATAGCTTAGCATGGCTGGTAGGTCAAGGCGCGCATGGGCGGTCAATGAATTTTAAAGCTAGGAGATTCTTTTATTTTATCTAGTTTTGCATAAATTTCATTTGTTGGATTCTTAGAATGTGTTAATATCAATAAAAATATTTACTTTAAAGCATGAGCGTCATACATACCGTTGCGTGTCTTTCCTTTGTTGGTCGTGTGTTGAGCTGTCCTTCGAATGTAACATCTTCACCGTCTCTTTCCTGATATTCCATATCTTTATGGCTGTCAACGTAAAGAAGGTCATGTTTGCCACGCAGAGGATGACTATTGGCCCGTACAGGTAGAGGAGTTTGCTGTTTCCTGAAAATTGAGGAAATCTTATTTTAGGACCGATGTAACATTGCTTTGGTATTACATAATGACAATTTAACACGAAAAAGGGATGAATTTTATGCAGAATTTAGAATTAAACTTATTTATAGGCCATTTTTAAAATATAATTTTTTCAGAGGTTTAAATTACCTAAGTCCTTATTCCTAGAACAGTAAAAGTAACAGTGTATTTTTGTAAGAAGAATTATGTCTTATAAATGTTTTAACTAACTGAAATATGCCTTCTAGACAATAAATCGTATCTCTTTACATGCTTCTAAGCTTTACTTATTAACCTAGATTCCTTGATTCGATTTCTAGATTCTTACCATACAAGAAGCAGCCTTGCAACCTGAGCTTGGGCAGTAGAGGATGCTGCATTGGAAGGTCGGAGAACTCGAGTGCACCGAGTATGATGGTCAGAATTGTCGGCACTCCAAATGCGTACAAAGCGTAATAATAGAAGCGTTTGATTGCCGATCCGGAGCGGCCTGTCATGGCACCTTTTCCACTGAAAATATACAAAGAGAACAATAAAATAAACCTGAGCGGAAGTTAAAAAAATTACTAATTTTCATGTTTAACTACTTGGACATTCCCTAATAAATGCGTCAGCAAAGCAGAAAAATTAGAGGAATACATCATATATTTATTTTAGAGAATTAGCACATAATTTGACTGGATGATTTGAGAATTCAGAGAAGCAGTTTAAAGTCGGTCAAGGTATTTTTGACACGTATTACAGAATTCTATGAAATGGCTGCACAAATAGTCGTGATATATTCACATTATTAGCAAATTAAAACAAAAGAACAGGACATTCTCGGAACTAGTCAGTCAGGTTTGCCTTATTTTCCTTTTAATTATTGTTATATATATGTCTATGTTCACATCAATAAATTATTACGATTTAATAAACCCTGCTTGATCTGAAAGCAGTTCTGTTGTAACGAAATTATTGTATTTAGTCGTTTGACAGGAGTGTTGATTAAAAGAGAACTCTAGTTTTATTATTCTTAAAAAATGGCAATTTTAAATCATGGATTTAAAAAAAAAAGTATTTTATTAGAAAGCATTCATTAAGTTTATTATTCGGTCAGTTAATCTTTCACTCCATTCACTCATGCATTCTGTATTTATTTTTCCTCACGTAGCATTAACAATCTAGTAATAAGTGGATAATGTTGCTAGTAGTATAATAAGTACTTTGTTTAGTTATTAAGACATGTAGAAAATTTTATTGTACTCCTGTTTTTTATCCCGAAATAAAATAAAATAATTAAAATATGCCTATAACTATCATTTGTCATTGGGAGAGGCCTATGTCCAGTAGACTGCAACGAGCTGATGATGATGATGACTGTCATTTGTTGTTAATAGACTTAAGACGGGTATGAGAAATCAATAGTTCTAGATTAGTGGCAAAAGGCTTGTCGAATATAATGATTACAAAATGGGAAACTTTTTTATTTTTGGCTTGACGCTTCGACGAGTTACACCGGCCGAGGTCACGAGCAGACTGCAACTGAAAGAGTCTGCTTGTGACCACGGCCGGTGTAACCATGCAATAAAAATGCATAAAATCATGCGATGCGATAGTTTAATAAAAATAATAGTAATGATGAAATTTTATTGTTACTTACCTAAAAGTCCACCAGATGTCGTAGCACATGACGTTCAACCAGAAGAATGCCGACAGTAAAGAATAGTAGACGATGAACGCTGAAACGAAAAAGATAATAATGTTAGATCTTATTGTAAAATCAAGAACGGCGTTAGTATATACATTATGTAAAAACAAATCTGTTAATACTTAAAAAAAACTTATAAAGTGTCAAGAAGGGTTAAAAGGTAATCCTTTTAACCCTTCTTGACACTTTAATTCGCTTTCGATAATTCGAAAGCGAATTAATATGTAATTAATGACCAGCCCATTTACCATGAACTTATAACCAGGACAGTTGACGTTGTAGAAGAGAGACGATGCATGACACTGGACATAGCGATGTCTCGCTTCCACATCGTAAACTGTCCTACTTTAAGAGTAAGGGGGCCGAACATTTTCTAAAAACTTCCAGTAGTAAAGGGCTCAGAAACTAAGCGAGTATAATAAGGATATAACGTTTGATAAGTTTTTTTTTGCAAAAAGGGCAAGTGAGGAGTACCCTCAACCGAAGAGCGTGTATGAGGAATGTGATGCGTGTGAATGAAGCAAAAGAAGTATGCCAGGATCGTAGCAAATGGAAATCCGTGGTCTCTGCCTACCCCTCAGGGAAACAGGCGTGACTTTATGTATGTATGTAAGTTTTTTTTTTTTTATTATTTTAAAAACGTCGCCCCACACTAGGAATTTCTCCTGTATCGTGGGTGGGTTTCACAAACATGAAATATCACATACACAAACATCCAGACTCGGGACAAACATCTGTGGATCCGCAAAGTTTTGCCCCGTGCGGGAATCGAACCCGCATACCTTAGCGCAGCAGTCCAATCTCTTAGCCACTGCGCTAATCAGGCCGTCATTTTATTATACATGGTTACAATAGTTGTTATTTTCAAATGTACGTACGTATCTACTTTTATAAAATGGAATCCTAACACTTGGACTGTGTGCAAAGTAGACTGTATTGCATAAAGCAATTGCTTTATAGGTTCCACAAAAAGGTGATGAAATAATCTAAGGACTTAATTTAGAAAATTGACCAGGCAAATTTTATTTTGCAGATTTTGTTTTGTAGTTATCATTACTACAGTACAGTCAACAGCAAAAGTAGATGATCAAAATCTGAAATTCAATACTAATGAACGGTGATCACGAATACATGGCAGCTGTACTAGTAGTAAATGTTTGGTATAATTAACAACCACGTACTTTTGAGTCACTACGACGCCACAGAGTTCTGACGCGTACTCCGTTCAATATTGAATTTCTGATATTGATCATCTACTTTTGCTGTTGACTGTACCACAGAACAAAAATAAACATACAATATTACCACAATGCCTACTAACGATCTAAGAGTATATTAGAAGTAAGAACAACAAATAACTTTTGCATAAAAAGATTTGCGAGCGACATTATAATTAATGAAAGAGCAAAAAGTAGTAATATTAGCTTTGCTTGTGCAGTCTTTGTTCAATCTATGATTGGTCCACATGCCGCGGTATTTCCCCGGAACATGGTCCAATAGCAGCACCTACTTTTATAAGACTTTTGACGTTGATTTCTATTTTTACCGTTAGTACGGGCTTCCTATCGATCTCATTATAAAGGTTCTCTCATCTCACGGCTTGTGTGTTGTTTACGAAAAACTATCCAATTCTAGCCAATTGTAAGATGTTCATAATAAAGATTCTTATTCTTATGTTTCTGGCGTTGAAGTTCTTTTTGACAGGTAAAATATTTGACTGCCTCGTTGGTCGAGTGGTAGCTAAGCGTGACTCCTAAGATCAAGGTCCTAGGTTCGAACCCCGGGTCGGGCAAAGTGTTACTGGGTTTTCCATTAGGTAATTTTCAGTATCAGTACGGAGTCTAGATTTGTGCCCGGTTGATGGCAATAGTCTCGCCCCCTATTAAATTGGGACCTAAAAAAACATTACTGGCGAAATGTGGGTGTACTACATGTGCACCTCTGCCTAACCCTTCTGGGAATACAGGCGTGATGTTATGTTTTTTGTACGATGATATTAAAAACAGAAGACGTGATAAATGTCAGTGGCGTATATAATTGCGCTTCAATGCGGAAATCGAATCCGCGACCTTGTTTGTAAAGCGGACATGCGGTTGCTACGTCATTTGGAGTTTATTAATTTATAACAATGGAGCTATGATAATTATACCAATTCAAAAGATAAATTAAAAATTTCGCAGAGAAAGAGAGAGTTATACAGATTCACGCCAATAATATCTGAAGGGGTAGGTGTTCTCTTTTAATCCCTACTAATATTATAAACGCGAAAGTTTGAAAGTATGGATGAATGTTTGTTACTCTTTCACGTAACCTACTACAAAATGGATTTTAATAAATTTTATATGGAGGTAGCTGACACCCTGGAATAACACATAGGGTACTTTTTATTCGGGCGGGTAACACCGCGGGGCGCAACTACTAGGGTATAATTATAATAATGTTCTCTTAGAAATATTATAAGAGCTCTTCTTTGTGCGTAGTTTTCGTTTTGTTTGTTTTTCTTTTTCGTATAAATTCACGCAAACGCTCTTAAGAAAACAAATAACATGTTTAATCAAAACAGATTTGTATTCCAGTTCTACCGCCCCGATTGGCGTTGTGAATGAGTACCAACTATCTATCGCAAAAACCCAGAAGATTATTATGAGATAATAACGTGACAGTCAATGTTTCAATACTTTGTCTGTTTTTCGGCTATTTTTGGGAGAAATAAACTAAAAAATGGGTATTTATTGAGAAAATAAATATATTGTATTATATTTTTTTTTATTTAGACGTCGCCCCACATTAGGAATTTCTCCTGTGTCGTAGGTGCGTTTTGCAAACATGAAATATCACAGAAACACCCAGACTCGGGACAAACATCTGCGGCTCACACAAATGTTTGCCCAGTGCGGGAATCGAACCCGCAACCCTTAGCGTAGCAGTCCAATCGCTTAGCCACTGCGCCAATCAGGTTCTCACTATTGTATTCTTTAAAACGAAAAGTATTTTTTTCTTTTTTTAAAGTTGATCAGTCTAATATGCCGATTACTTACTCGGACACACCACACCAGTATTTAATAAGTCTTCAAGTAAAACAAAGATTATCTAAGAACATAAAAAAAAAATTCTTGTCGAGAAAATTGTAATCAATTCCTACAGCTATTTGTAACTACAATACGAAATAAAATGGAATTATAGATGGTTTATCCTTATAGAGAAATACAATGTCTCGTGTACCTACCTCAACATTAATAGGGTTACGTCATTCGTGACGTAGGTAAATCAGTGGCTAAGGCGTAAATTATAGGAGCATAATTCTTAGTAACTTATCACATGCGAGCGGTGACACGGTGGCTCAGTTGGCAGAGCGGCGCCACGGTACGGCGACTGTCGCGGGTTCGAGTCTCGCTCGTGTCCATCATTTTTCAAGTTTCCCTTTACCAATTTAAATTTTAAGCCTAGCAGATACAAAAAGTCATATAGATACTTTAAATGTTTTCAGTCTTCATTTTTAGGCCTAGGTCACGCCGGTAACGGTTCTAGGTTTGTTTAGTAATTTAGTTTTACTTATATAACTATAGTGTCTTTCATTATTTAGTTCGCATTGCAAACTATGTAGGTACAGTCAGCAGCATAAGTAGGTACGTTTTTTAATCCAAGGAAAATGAATCATTATTCTGAGATTTGCATTTAGATTCTTCATTTAAAACTATAAATTGATGTTGTTTTTATTTATTTCATGTCACGTTTCTTAAATAGATTAGCTACTTAAGTTGCTGACTGTACAAGGAATTTCCACTTATTACCGTACTTAATGTTATTCTTGACACATAATCGCTATTAACAGACGCTGTTTGCGCATCTAATTGGTTTTTAAAATAAATATTTGTGAACTTTACTCTTTGTCGAGATAAAAAATGTTAGTCGATTCATAATATTTTTTGTTGAAGTAGATTTATTTTGCTACTGCTGATATACAAAGAATATAAAAAATATAAGAAACATCTGCATAGATAAAAATCTAAAAACAACTAATCTTACGATATCTTCTCTCCGATCCTCCTACAATTATTCTCTGAATTTTGGTATATCTCGCAGTACGGCAGAAGAACCAAGCTCAAATCTCAAAAGCAAAATACTCACTAAATACGATGCAAACGTCTTGAGTAATCTCGTCGGTAAGGATCAGGATCTGCATGGTTCCCAAAAACAAGAAGCCGACGAAGAAGCTGAGGAGGTATGCCATCAGCACCATCCCGTGGAGGTTGCGGAGCTCTGGCAGGAAGGCGTACACAGCCACCGTTAGCAGGATGAAGAAACAGGAGATCAACATGCCTGCAACATAGTTGTGCATCATTCTCTAGTGCCGTTCTAGACTAGCGATTACAAACCGCCACTGCTAAGTCTTATTAGTGATTCTATTAGGATACTAATGGAATTCCTAATAAAACTTATCTAATAACAGGTTTAGTCTCTTGCTCGAAGTCAGGATTTGTGCCCAGTTAATAGCAATGGGCTAGTCGCCTATAACATGGGACTTGAAACGAAGCTGGCAAAATGTAGGTGTATTATATTATACACTCACGTTTATTATGTTAAATATACTATTTTATTTGTTTGTCTAATGTCGTTATAAGGGACTTGGGACACATTTCCTCGATATAACTAATATCACGTTTTAGATAACATGTAGGAACTACGTGACCAAAAACTACGCAGAACATTATTTTTGGAAAAAATAAGAGTTCTTTGCCTAACACTGAGACAAAGGACAGGCTAATGAAAAGTCAAGCTAAAAACATAACTTACAGCTACTACTCATAGCATAGTTGTTTTGTTCTTGTTTGGTCACGAAGCATATCAGGGCGTTTAGCTGGGTTTGATTCTTCTCGTCAATGAACGTGTCGATGCAGTACTTGTCTGGCCCGTAGATAAACGCGGGCGGGACGTTGGCTGGAATGTCGACATACAGCTGGCCATCCTGAGGAATAAAACACTTTGTGAGTAATAGGAGCAACTCGTGGAGAAGTTGATTAAGGATACGAAAGAAGTTTGAAACAATTATGATACCAACGAATTGGGTAATGAGGAGTTGTCATTTCTTGGCGAGTTGAGAGTGCGTGTATAAAGGGAGATGAACACGATGTGGGCTTGATGCAGGCATTAGCAATATGCTTGCAACATATTATCACTTGAGGATATCCTATAATAAATGAATTATCAAAATAAATCTGCCATTTCTACTAATTTCTCACTACATTTTTCAGAGATAGTTCTCGTAAAATTGGCGATGATTTATTGAATATCTTTAAAGATTACAATTAAATATAGATTATTAAAGTCAGCCGTAACATAATTATGTGTAAAATACACAATGTTTAAAGGATTGGAAAATTATAATATTTAATGAAAATACACATATTATATTTGATAAGTATTTGACCTTTTGTAAACGCGTTTATTATTACCCTATTTATAATATCGTTAAT
Source organism: Abrostola triplasia (assembly GCA_946251915.1). Lineage (NCBI taxonomy): Eukaryota > Metazoa > Arthropoda > Insecta > Lepidoptera > Noctuidae > Abrostola > Abrostola triplasia. Next base: position 3,046,195 of record OX276432.1, on the reverse strand, counting down.
AAATGACATCGTAGAGTCAAATAATGTGGTGCATGGCATTATGAATTGTATTAAAAACCAATTTAGAATACCAAACACGTTGCTGGAACATAAAGAATACTATTTTAGAAGCAAATGATAATAATAAGTAGGCATATCGAGAATCTTCGATGGTTTGTGTAAGTTTTGATCAGTGATAGGTATATGTTTTTTTTACTTTGTCTGTTGAAGTTCGCTTAAGGAAAACAAGTAAATAAAAACGAATAAAGGTATATCTCCAGTCACACTTGTTAACTTAAATGAACTATGCAATATAGCTGCAACTGCCACGACACTCCATGTCAGTCATTTTGAACTCCCAAGCCAGTAAGAAGTTTGATCAGGTTTTCAAAATATCAGGCAGAGTTCCACACAAAAAAATATGTTGGCAAGTGGAACAATTTCCAAAATACCGATTTCATTAGTCTTTTTTAGTTTAGAAACCCCGTGATACTATATACTTATACAGGTACTAATACCGTAGTCCCTTATTCTTGGGCTTTCTAAACAAATGCAAAACTTTGGCTTTACAAATAAATACAACTGACAAATAAAATTCGACCTTACCTATTGAGGTTAAAGCCAAAGATTAATTCCATATTTTAGTTTAAGTAAGGAAGTTGACAGTATCTTAACCATTATCGCTTACGACATCTCAGCACTCCAATCGTTAAGAGCACACCAGCCTGACTACCTCACATACTAATGCCTAACAAAAAGCTACCTCCTTCACAGCCTTCCACACAAACCTTGAACATGTAGGTATGTACTTGGACCTTATAAATAACGACCATTAGATGACAAAACAACAAAAACTGATGCTTATTCGTCAGACAATGGCACCCATTTTGTAGGTATCATACTAAACGGTTATTAATCACTGTTTATCGGTTCTAGACAAACGTCTTTAGAAAAAGACAGCACATGTTTAATCCATCGTATTGTACGTAAGAGATAATGAAATTATTAAAACAAAACAATAGTTGACTTTGACATTGCTATGACGTAATTAAGTTCAAGGGATCATTTCTCTGTAGTTTTAATTTATTATCTCTAACACTATCTCTAAGACTAACGAATTCTAATGGGTAAACGTTTGTGTGGTAGATATGGTCTTAGGTTTGAAGGGACAACCTTTCTGTTTTTTCTAACATAAAAATACTATCATCTCTTAAGGTTACTTTAAACCAAATTTTGCCCAAATTGGTTCAATGGTTTAGCCGTGAAAGCGTAACAGACAGAGTTACTTCCAGAATGTGGAATTGGGCTAAAAAGATTTTGACATTACAATACAGTTACCAGAAGGAACTAGTCGGAGGCTTCCGGAATCTACTCCGAAATTGACAAACGAAATTCGGGTGACGATATTTTTATTTAAAGCAATCTGCGACCAAATACAAGGGATCTGAATGTCCAAACTTCGGATTTTGGTTTTGGAGTAGGTACCTATTGGAACGATGCGCATGCGATGCCGAGACCGCCTCTTCCTCCTCTTCTAGCTTCATCATCAGACCTTGGATATCATCTAGAGTGGAGTGCTCATCAAGACCAATATAATATCTGGGGATGGGGAGATTTTGCCGTGTCGTTGTTACTAAACATACCTTGACTTTCGTAATCACAGCTATCCGACTTCAAGGATGGTTGCGTTCGTAATTGCAGAAGCCATAATGATGACGCGACATTTATATAGTCAGTGATTTTTTAAGATCATATAATATATTTTTATTGGCTTACATCAAGTTTCTCGGTTCCAAAAACCAACAGGATAATCTTTATACTACGTATGTGGATTTAGGGGGGGGGGGTTTAGGGGGGATTAATCGAACATCGATTTTTTCCCCACATTTTTACAATGGGGTGGAAGGGACTCTTAATACTTTTGATATAAGATCACAAAAATGCGCAATCAAATAAGCTAAATATATACATTTTTCCTTTAGATTTTTACGTAATAATCTAAAATAGTCATACATAATTAATGAGTTTGACATCTAATCTTGTTATTAAACTCGCTTGTGTTTATTTATACATTTATTTTGGATGACATTTAAAAGGTTAAAAGTATAAAAATAATATTTTAGCGGTCGTTGGCCATAGTTGTTTTACTTAATTTGATATTGTGTTGTAATAAAAACATGTAAGGCCATATTATAATATGAGTTAGTAGCATTATACCTGGTTCTCAAAAATCTTTATATAATTCGTTCGCAAGCAGATTCCACACTTTTTTTTGTAAATTTCGAAATTTATAAAAACACCGGGCGACTAACATAACATAACATCACGTCTGTATTCCCCGAAGGGGTAGGCAGAGGTGCACATACAGTACACCCACATTTCGCCAGTTATTTTTAGGTCCCAATGTAATAGGGGGCGAGCCTATTGCCATCAACCGGGCACAAATCCAGACTCCGTGCTACTACTGAGAATTACCTAATGGAAAAAACCCAGTAACACTTTGCCCGACCCGGGATTCGAAGCCAGGACCTCGTGCTGAGCAGTCGCGCTTAGCAACCATTAGACCAATGAGGCAGTCTTCCACCGGGCGACTTTATAAATGTTTCTTTTTCCTAGTCTTAGTAAATCGATACGGATACTTCAAACAGTAAATTAAGTAACGAGTGAACAGGAAAGCGCTAATTATTTCTACTTCGTGGCTTGTGTACTAACTATCGTTAATTAATAGGTGTTAATGGTTTACGGTGAATTGGTTACCCAGTGGCAACCAATACAACCATTGATGGAAATCATATAAATGTTCACATATATGGAAGAGGAATATTTAATTTATTTTGTAGGGGGCGGCTATTGTTCTACAGTGGACGTCTTTCGTGTGATGATGTTGATATATTTAAAGTCGACTAAACGTTCTGATAGCCTCTGGCTGGAGGCCTTTTATTAGGTCTCGCCAAAAGACCGGTTAAGCAGTAAGAGCTCCTTCAGAGCTAACTGCGAGAGACAAGTTCGAAAAGAAAAGAAAGAAAGTTCTGATTGCCCCCTTACCATGAACTATTTAAATAAGATAGTTTACCATGTGGAAACGAGAGGCCTCGCGCTGCTACCTGCAGTGAAATGCAGTGTCTCGTGCTCACAAGTAAACTGTCCTGCTTTAAGAGTTCATGGTAAGGGGGCAGTTGGTTTGTTCTTTTGAGATTTTAGGGTAGATCTCTTAAAAATGTTCATAATGATATGTGACATGCCTGTTATACACGCCGTATAATAGTATGGATACTATTATACGGCGTGAATTTAAATGATGGGCATAATTGTTGTGTTGTTGGGCAGAATAATTTTAATTACTCATGCCCTGGATTAATTGTAATTAAAATTATTCTTCTCATCATTTTATTTTCATTTAATTTGTTTGTAGTAGATAAGTACGTAATTCTAGGTACTTACTACCTACGTGCTATAAGTATGTTTAGTGACTCCGATTAATAGTCAAGAATGAGACCATCGATATATGAATAGGATGTTCGTTTTTTGTTCGGAATTTCTCGGAAGCAGACCCGGGTTTTGTGGCTTTGTGAGATAAATAGCAATAGGCTATTGATAAACAATGTTATCATACATATTTTGCTTCAGTCTATTTAGTCAGATTTTTTTTATACACCTACTATTTGCAGTGAAGGCAGATCTCTTTAGTATTATATATAATATAATAATATGGATATAGATAATATGGATAACACTCACGAAAGGTATCGCATACTAGTTCGTTCGAATAACACTTAAAAACATAGACGCTGTATAGTATGGAATCTATTTTTTTCTCTAACAACTTGTTTCTAAGGGACTTTCAGAGTCAAACATTGATACACGTTAACACATAATTTGAATTATGTGTGGCTTAACATTTTACCCAATGGGAGGCCTTTGTGGCTAATGATGATGATGATAAGATGGTTAAAAACAACCTAACATTAAATCACTGAAGTTAAAATTATTTCGCTCGCAAATATTGCCACGAATATAGGATTTAATGATCCAAATGTACATATATAATCTATGGGGCTGGCAATCTAGCCATTTAGTTGACACGAAATGTATTGTAAGTCGGAGTAATTTTTTGAATGTTTTCCTGCCGAACCTCTATAGTTTCTCTATCTTTTGTCTTTTTTTTTATAGCCTATTTTGTTTCCCACTGCTGAGCAAAGGCCTCCCCCTTCCCTCCAAATCACTCTATCCTTTGCAATATCTGACCACGTGCGTCCCGCATATGTGACCAGATCGTCACACCACCTTCGCCGTGGTCGACCTAGACTCTTTTGTCTTAATTAAATATAAACTTACATCTTTTATTTAAAGGCATCTTATGTGAAATACGATTGAGTAAATAAATCTTAAATCCTTAACGGTTCAGAGTATATTATATCACAAGGCTTTTCTACGTAATATCTTTGCCTATTATTTCATAACTGTCATTAGCATTAGTAACGTGACGTGGACGATATTAATTACATAGTTTCCGTTATTCGGGCTAATTACATGTGGATTCCCTTGAATGGCCGGCACAACTTCGAGTAACTCAATCGTTACTGGAAAACTTTAGTCAATATCAGGGGTTTACCCCCTTGACTGTGAGCGAACATTCTAGACGCCCGTGACCAACGTCTAATTCATTTAATCATGTTTAAAAGAAACTAAAGGATATTATAGAATATCTTTCGCTCATACAATCTACTAGTAAAAGCCGACTAGCCCATAATTATTTAAGCTTAACTGACTGCGTTTTCGACACGTCTGAAAGTAAAACCAGGTAGGCAGGTGAGTTCATCGCCAAAAACCAGTTTAGTTCGCTTATGTTAACACGACGTGACCTCCAGTTATTTATACTAAATCTGAATTAGCGGAAGTATAACAATGTGATAACTACTAATAGTGTGTTATAAACAGCAACCTTCCCCAATGAGTATTCGTTCCATACTCGTAACTTATCTTACAGGCTTCAAAAGAGTATTATTAAAAAAGTTTTATCTATTAAAAAGCATGTAAGTACCACATCTATGAAAAGAACTGGTAAGATCATGGTACATTACTCACCGTCCTCAATCGAATTGATCTGGATGCTGGGAATACTGCTAGTCTTTTTTCTCTATTTGCAGCGGTACAATTCATTTTCCCAATCATAAATGTGAAGTATTTAGTGGCATCAATATCTTTCATCAATGTACTTTCTTGCCATACCGGTGGATTGAAAGGACTCTCTATATCAAAACATTTCCGTAAGTTCAAACTGTAGGCCTGCCCCAACGGACAACATTTTCTGGAACATTTCCCTTTAAGGCACACACAGCCTCTCTCCTCTCCACTCCCGTTGACCACAAAATATTCATTGTCCGCGTATGTAACACCATTATAAGTACGATTCACTAATTTTACGCTCTTTTGATATTCACATGGTTCATCCAATGACACTGTTCCTGATATAATTCCGATTATAGCTGCCAAATGGATCCACATTTCTAAAAAAAATTGGGCACGTTTTTAACGACCGCCTTGTTCGACAGCCTTGTGGTAACTGTTACCTGCAGATTACTTAATGAGGGATTTCCGTGGTCGTACGCGCACCTTTGAGTGTGGCCAACGACTACAACTAAATAAATAAATATCACACATTCCCATTTCAAACTGGTTATTCTTCTAACGAGTTTTGTTTCCAGTTATTATTTGTTCTACAATAATAACATTCTATTTATATTTTTTTCTCTATAATGTTAATTACTCAACTCAATGCGACCTTCAAATATTTTATGTTGTTTTTGCTCAACATAAAGGTAATATAGGTGTAATGATAATGTACCTGTAACCTTTTATAAGGACATTCTTCTATATAGATGTAAGTAGGACCCTGGTTCTTATAAAATGGTTAGTAATAATCTTATTGTAAAAGATACACGTGACATGGTGGTATATAAAATTACTTGTTTATATCGCACAACAGAGGTAAACTTCGAAATCAATATTAACCAAGTTGTATAAGGTCGGCAGACTGACTCATCACGGATCGTATAAACAAGTGGTTCAGGTAGCAGACTGCAAACCGGTGTGGGCTGCGATTAAAGCCATTTTGGTCAGTTGGCAATAGTGAGTTCAATTGAGGTTATCTTTCCATCATTTTATGATAACAATAAATCATTTAAAGGGTGTAGTAATCAATTTTTATCTAACATCTGTCGATATCTTTTGAAACACACCGAAGCAGTGTCAAAGGTCAAGGTATCTTTAAAAGGTTAAATTTCAGACGTAAAAATCCTCCGAACAGACTTTTCGCCACGGCGGCCAATCTCAAGGGAGTCGAGTAAACTGCACTATACTATACTATACATATAATGCACTATTGTGAACACGTGTGCGCAGACAAAGACAGAAGGATGTATGGCACCGATTTATAAAGGTATAACCCACCGATAGCATTTTGGGACTATCCTCCCACTTTTGCCCAACATTGTCACTCTTATAAGCGAGGAGCTCCAATAAAAACCATAAGAAACTACCGAAACTCCCAGAGAAATGGTCTTAGAAATCGCAATTAATAGTCCCAGAATTGGTCTTTGGGGTCTAAAAAGCTATCTGTGCGACTAGTGCCTAAGTAAGTATCTTGTGAAGCAGGACTCCCAAACTAGGTCTTTCCTCGGAAATGGAGTGCCATTTGAAGGCACTATTGAAGATAGAACTTCGAACTATTGCAAGCAAAGTCATTTGAAGGGTTATTTCCTATAAAAGCCTAATTAAATTGCAACGCTTGAAGGAAGCTTTTGACCTGCTGTGTGGAAGATCTCATAGTAATAGTAGAAGAAACAAGGACCCTACGTTAACTTAAAGTTAGCTTTAGGACTTAACCAAGTGAATTATATTATATTTGTTTGCCTCGTTGGTCTAGTGGTTGCTAAGCGTGACTGCTGAGCACGAGGTCCTGGGTTCGAATCCCGGGTCGGGCAAAGTTTTACTGGGTTTTTCCATTAGGTAATTCTTAGTAGCAGCACGGAGTCTGGATTTGTGCCCGGTTGATGGCAATAGGCTCGCCCCCTATTACATTGGGACCTAAAACATAACTGGCGAAATGTGGGTGTACTATATGTGCACCTCTGCCTACCCCTTCGGGGAATACAGGCGTGATGTTATGTTTTTTTTTGTTTTTTGTTGTTTTATATAAAAACTCTTCAATGTTCCACATGATTATAACAGATAACGTCTGCAAAACACGCTGTTATTACTATTAGTACTTCTTTTTATATACCAGTCGACGGGCAATAGATTGGTGGTTATTTTTAGATCATGTGCCAAAACTAAAAGTAGCAATACAATTTTATTTAACTGTACCAATTAACACGGTGTGATAAATTGGTTTGTTTTTCTGGACTTATATAAAGGACTAGTTGCGCCCCGCGGCTACCCGCTACATTCTTTCGGGATATAAAGAATACTATGTGTTAATCCAGGGTGTCAGCTACCTCCGTATGAAATTTCATTAAAATCCATTCACTAGTTTTTATGTCAAAGAGTAACAAACATCCACCCATACTTACAATCTTTTGCGTATATAATAGTAGGGATTCCACATTAGGTCGCCAGTTTAATTACTGATATTTGGGATACATATTCTTAGTTCTGCCTCCTTACCATGAACTATTAAAGTAGGACATTTTTCGACGTGAAGACGAGACGTTATTATTTATTCAAATCTTCTTTTTTCTTCTGCTTAAGATTAAGAATATTTTAAGTCTTCTTGTCCTTGGGTTAAACCTTGTTAGTAGGTATACCATTGAGCTCGTGTGTATGTTGTGTAGTCAAATATCGTAATATATTTTTGAAAATTTATTGCTAATGTTATGAAATTTACAGCTTTCAGATCGGTTCAGAAAAGGTTTTTAGTCAGCTTATACCTCAAATGAATCAATCGTTTGGTTTTATAGGTCTGCAATAATGTAAATTCATTATTTATAAATTAGTAATATTCAAAAGAATAATTATAATGTAAAATTATTGTTTCAAGTACAAAATTAACCAGGACAATCGAAAGCAATTAGTTTATTCACCATTATTAATTATTTTATTTGCGAATAATGTGAATTCTATTTTTGTGGCAGCTATCATTCTTGGTTGCAAGTAATGCAAGCAAAGTCCTTTGTTCTGTTAGTCATTATTTTCGCTGGCGTAAAATAATTATAGGTATGTAAGAAACATTAAATTTTTCAGTAAAACGGGGTGAAACGAAACTTAAGGGTATAGAAACAACATTTGGAAACGGATTTTAACATTAAATTATTACTTAGTGGTCAGAAAGGATTCTAGATTTGTCTTTAATACAATTTAAAGTATAGGTCCTTCATGGTAACAATCAATTATCTATACACTTTGCTATAAAATCTGTTTCAAAGTTCTGTTTCTATTCACCCCGTTTTACGGTATATTTTTTCATACAAAAACATAGTTTCTACCACAACGTCCACCAAGTCGTGGTATGGTAAATAAATTAACCGCTAAAAAGAATAGTAGATTAGCTCTCCAGATAGTGTGGGCGAGCAATTGAGTATTGAAACTCCTGGACTCTTTAAGTGCATCCATAGAAACGGATTAATATTGGTGTTATAAGCGGAATACTTTATCGTTTTATTTGAAATCCAAGATCAAAATACACTGGCCAGCAAAACTAAGTATAATACTTTTAAAATTGCAATAACTTTTAAATAAATGAAAAGGCCTGTAATAAAAAGCTCGCAATAAAAAGGACTCTGAGTATGGCTAAAATTACTCCGAAAGCTGAAAAAAATTGCTACATAAGTCGTTCTTTATTTTAAATTAGCTGCGCCCAGCAGTATTACCCGCTACATTGTTTTTGGGTAGCCTATGTGTTAATCCAGGGTGTCAGCTACCTTCATATGGAATTTCATCAAAATGGGTCTAGCCGTTTGAGCGTGAAGAGGTAACAAACATACAACACGCACTCACAAACTTTCGCCTTTATAATATTAGTGTGATCTTTAACTTCTATAGTTAAAAAAAAATCAAAAGTTTAGTAATTACTTTTGCAGGCCAGTGTATAAATTAAATGGCGGCCAAATTTGAATATCTTGAGTGCTTCATCATTTGGTGCTCAAAAATAAGCGCTCAAAGTAGAGGTGGAAGAGCGTAGGCTAAGAATACATTCTAAAAGTAATGAAAGCGAGTTTTGTATAGCTTGGACTAGTTATTGGTTACATACGTCAGTGATTGCTTAAGATTCCATACACCTTGAGGATCTTGTTTTTTTAAACACTTATACAACAAGCGGATTTGTTTATTACTGACCTAATTTAAGTATTTCGGTGTAAGTAAAAATACGATTTTTAGTTGTAATTTATGTAGGTAAGTACACTAAATATTAATTTATAATATACTAGCTGCGCCCCGCGGTGTTACCCGCTACAGTTTTTCAGGAAAGTAGCCTTTCCAGGGTGTCAGCTACCTCCATACGAAATTTCATCAAAATCGGTCTAACCGTTTGAGCGTGAGTAGGTAACAAACACACTCATAAATTTTCGTCTTTATAATATTAATTAATATAGTGTGTTATTAAACTGAAAAAATATGATGTATTTGAAAAATTTCGGTCACGGCGGCTTTTCTCATCTGAGACTAGCCAACTACGCAAGAGATTTAAAAGTGCACAAGTATGCAAACACAGGTACAATCTCATAGTCCGATGAGACGGTAGACCCATACAACCGGAGAGAGATCAGGCGCAGTACCAACGGCTTAACGTGCCTTCTGAAACACGGAGGGGTGTCAAACTCTCGACATGTGAAAACGGTCACCCATCACAAGAAGGCCCGCGGCGCGCACAGCGTAACCTCGCAGATCGAATAGCCACATAGCTCCCCTCAATAATTTGTTATATTGTATAATGTACTTTAAACCATGATATCATTTAAAACAATATGCCAGTGGAATTAAGGCGTTTATCCTTGTTACTGAATTGAATCAAAATAACTAAATTAGAGGACAATAAGGGTTTTTGGTCGTTTTGTATCACTGATGTATTTATAGAGATACATTATACATACTTCGTGATATATCATTGTTATTCTGTAAAGCTTATTATTATTCTCTACAGATGAAGATCATCATGGTTGTTCTACGTGTCCACTGGTATAATCACTATTCAAATGGTCATAAAACTTTTGGTACCATTGAACGCGACATTTTTCTGTCGTTTTTTAAGCTTTTATACTCTCTTATGTTCTCTTACTATAGTAACTTTCTTGAGTATTATCCATATTATTTTCTGTATATTTCGGTTATAGTCACGGGTGTATTCGGGAATGCCCGACTAGTTTCGATCTCGAACGGAGTTCGGCTCGCGACTCTGCCGCGTAACCAGCTCATGAATAAGGGCTCCCTTCGAGTTCGAAACTAGTCGGGCATTTTCAAATACACCCGTGAGTACAACAGGAATATACAGTAAATAATATGGAATATACTCACGAAAGTTATAATAGTAAAATCCTAACAGTCTTCTCGATAAGAATCTCAAGTACCCTAGACAAACTTAACACTATAATTCAAGCAGAATGTATAGGTATAACTAGAGCAGCAGGCGGTTGTAGCCAGAGGCGTCACAGGACACAATATTAAAATTGCGGAAAATGCCCTGCCAAACCAAACCAAGCTCTTAAAAACTGAAGTTTTAGAGAAAGCTGGTTGCTGTGGACTCGAGTTTTCTCTTCTAATCTTCTCTTGTATGTTTTAAAAGACAATATAATTTGAGATGGTGTTCTATAAATGACAATAGGTTTGACTATACTAGCATTATTTTACTGTATGAAATACTTTCAAAGATACGTTTTGGAAGAACATTTTTGTCCGTGCCGGTACGTGTCTGATATAAACCATGTCTGTGTAGTGTTTCGGGGATTTCTGCCAACGAAATGTGTTCGCGTATTTCTACTAACCCCTCGGAGAAAACAGACGTGATAGCTTACATATTTCAAATAATTATGTATAATTGTACAATGTACATACAAGTACATTAGCCAGTAGGTCAATTCTCGTAACTTAATACACTCCTGTGTAGTGCAATAGCGTTGTGCTTTCGATAAAAAACTAAGATTTTACTATTAAAGATACAGCTACTTTTATCGAAATCACATAGCTAGTGCATTGGTCGAGAGCGTCTAAGTTACAAAAATTTACTTAAAGGTTTAGTTTCACAACCTTCGCGCTTATAAAATGTCTTTACCTAAAACAAATTCAATAAAAATCTAATAGCATCTCTCACCGTCCTTAAATGATAGGTATCTGCAGCGAAGGCCGCCGGTATCCGCATTTCATCAAGCTCAGCCACGCAGGTCATTTTCCCGATCAAGAAATGTAGTTCTTTCGTCGCGTTGAATCCCTGAATCAAATTGTGCTCCTTCCAAACCGGGGGATCAAACCTCTCAGGTATATCCACACACTTTTTTCCCTTGTTACGGTATGCCTGGCCGATGGGGCAACATTTTCTCGCACATATCTCCTTCATGCACACACATCCCCGCACTATTTTGGTAACATTATCCACATAAAATTCCCCTATGTTATATTTCACACCTTTATACTCCCCGTTTACTAGTTCTACACTGTGTTCGGTGTCGCATAACGAAGTCGTTTTATTTACCAATAGAAGTATTAAAGTCAGTAAGATCGGTGTCTTCATGTCTACAGCTTACTTGGTACGATCGCTGCGTACGCGCGTCTCGCAGTGACTGTTAATTTAACATTACTAAACGAGGGATTTCCGTAACCGCACGCGCAGTTTTTAGCGAAACTGTTAGTACTAACTTATTTATTTTAGCTCCACGCGTTTATATACGTCGTATTTGTTTTACAAGGATAATTAAATCAAAAAAATTGGTTATTTTGGTACAAATATCACGTTACTTTTAATTTTATCTTGTGTTTTGGACGAATTTTACCTTTAACAGTTATTTAATATTAAATATGATGTCAAGTAGAGATATAGTTCCATCACGTAACAAAAACGCTCAGCGACTGTCAGCGAATGTGTTTGCAATCGGATAAAGTCGCTTCCTATGGTCCTAGGCTTTTGTAGTTTATAATTAAGGCTAATTGTTTATTGCAGAATGATAGCAGGTACTTTACTAGGTACATAACACTTTGGAATAGAGTTGGAATTTTAAAAATGCCGGAAATGATCGACGTTCTTTTTTTCTGTTCGTAACTATAAAATATTTAGGTTTTGTTTAAAACCCAACTTTTATGTTGATAAATAGTATACGTAAATACCTATATTTTATTTAGGTCAAATATTTAAAACAGATGCTTCGTTTCTTAACCTTTATCGTTTTTAATGTCTGTTCGGTTTAATCTGTGTTTGTTTATATCTGTTTAACACAGGTTTGGGGTTTGATTGTTTACGTCAAAAATTAATCATTATTTAAATTTACAGATATTTAGCCTGCTAATGCATTCACGATGTAAACTTGTATTTTTTTTATAACATCGATCTTTGTATCGGCTTTCTCAACGCTAAGTTCAAATAAAGAACTTTAGTATATAAAAGTAAGTGAGACTTGGTCTTATATTTTTTTAATGACTATGTAAAGACACTTAAGAATAATATTACAATATTTAAAATCATCCGAATGTTAAATGTGATTAGTGAAATCACTTGCGCTTGCGCCGAAAATCTAATTAATAATTTTGATATCAATGTTTCAAACTTTAGATTTTATCAGTTACTTTTTATTTTCTTTTTTTTTCGAACAGTTTGAAGCTCATTGTAATACCATTTGCTTTTTATCTCTGATATTGTAACTGGTTGTTGAACTTGCCTTCTTGAAACAGGTTCTACTCACATAGAACTGAAATTGTTTTTGTACTTCAAATCGATACACGATGCACGTCAATCATTTTGCTTCTAACCATTCTTTGTAAAGGCAAAAAATATCGCAACTTATTAAGGGAACTCGATTTAAAATACTTTAAAATAAATTATTTTGATAGACTATACGCACTGTAATCGAATGATTTTTTCTCGATTAAAAGGATCGAGTTATAAGACAAGTAAACTCTATAAAAGACGACACGCGTGTATATTTAGAATACGGGTATCGGTAAAAATAACCCGAAGGACAGATGGGACCCTTTTCCACTGTTATAAGTAGGTATATTAAATAAATTCGGCACACACGACGGTTACAGTCGAGAACGAAACAGTTACTGGCCACCAAATTTATTCGAATTGAAGCAACATTAATGGCAAGTGAAATATTGTAATAGCTCAGTAGGGCGACAATAAAACATGGGGTTGTGACACTTTTCTATACAACTATACATGTCATGCATGGAGTGTTCCTCAAAGTGGTAACCGTGTGACGAGCCATGTTAATTTTGCAGAATCCCTAGGTGACTTGTAACGTGATCCCATGAGCTTACAATTTGCATTCTCTTGTTAGTACACAGTTTCTTTTTACCTATCTATTTTTACTTTATTAAATACTAGCTGCGCCCCGCGGTGTTACACGCTTCATTTTTTCGGGATATAAAGTAGCCTATGTGTTAATCCAGGGTGTCAGCTACCTCCATATGAAATTTCATTAAATCCATTCAATAGTTTTTACGTGAAAGAGTAACAAACATTCATCCATACTTACAAACTTTCGCGTTTATGATATTAGTAGGGATTTATACTAGTCTGAAACTAATTTTATATGTACAGTAAACGCAGGTGTAATTTTTTAGGGAGTTCGCTATCTATCTTCTAATTATAAAACTAGATTACAAAAAGCATACGGTACGCACTGACGTTACATACTTTGAGAAATAATCGTGTAAACTGTTGAAATGCTGAATATTTACGTGAAATACAACGCATTAGGAAAAGAACCTGAAAATTAGTTACTTTCGGTGTTACTTACTTCTCAGAGGTAGTCAGTTAGGAAATGTAAACGCCATCTAGTTTAAAAAAATTACGTGTAAAAGTGTTTTTGTAAAAACAATTTGCAGAAATAACATCATTTCACATTTAACATTACACTTCAATTTTACACGATAATATTTGATCCAACGTTCCGGCCATGCGCGCCCACCCGTCCCGTGGTCACGGGAAGACTAACTTGGTTTCTTTGGCTACCCTCATTTGAATAAAGTGTTGTTTACCCTCATTTTGCAAAATATGATCTGCAATCCTTTCAAGGTAGTGTAGTTAGATATTTTAAATACGTCGGTATTGGTAGGCCCTGTTTATTAGACTTTACCAGATTGTAAGGGCTTATAGGTAATGATGTTATTTTTATATATTCAATATTGATAACGTAAGTAGGAACGAAACACGAACATTTCATGGTATACCTACTTCTAAGTGTGTAATCAAACGGACCGTATTTTGACAACCAACTTTAAAAGCAATTAGAGGAATTGCAAAGCAAATGATTACGTTGCATATGGGGAAACAACGGATAAGCAAGTACTGTATAAAAAGACCCACCAGTCTTTGCCTTCAATTTGTAGACTAAAAGGAGAAAATTCATCAGGCAGAAAATTTTAGAAGAAACCTTAAGTGATAACGGGTGTCAAAGAATACAGTGAGTATGTACCTGTACCTGTGTTTTTACACTGTAGCTAGTGTAATAAAGTTACCTACTGCGTAGTTGGCTTGTCTCAGAAGTCAGATGAAACTCGCCACTGTTAAGACCCCACACTTCTTAGGAATTGTGTATTTTCATTGCGTATAAGCGGGCTTTTAGATTATTTACAAAGTTTTGGCTTAAATTCTCCTTTCACCAAATGTGACGTGTAACCAAAAGTGAATGTGGGGAGGGGATATGACAGGTGTTCAAGCACTATCTAGAGAAGGAATTAGTGTAAGAGATGAAAGAAGAGGTAAGGTAAAAAAAACAATTTGTTCAAAATAATCATCTAAATCACCAACCTAGCGTAAGCTAGCGTGGTGATCAATGCTTAATCCTTCTTTATACGAGAAGAGGCCTTTGCCCTGCAGTGGGGCAGTTATAGGCTGTTATTATTAATCCTATTTGAAATAGAAGTTTTTGAATGTCACAAAAACTCCTTAAAAGCACCGTGTAATTAATATAAACTTGTTCTAACGTCTTTGGTATTAAAGAATACCTACGACAGTGAAAATAACAAAATGAAATGACAATGACTTCATGCATGCCTTATTTATAAAATACAGATAATAAAATCTTTAAATTTCGTAAAAATAGATTTTAAAAGCTTTTGCACTTTTCACACTAATATTATAAAGGCAAAGTTTGTGACTGTTTCTGTTTTTTTGTTACTTCTTCACGCTCACACGGCTAGACCGATTTTGATGAAATTTCATATGGAGGTAGCTGACACCTTATTTTATCCTGAAAAATGCAGGTAACACCGCGAGGCGCACGTTGTAATATTATATTAAGGATGTATAGGTATAGCTTAATCGGCTCAATTGGTAATTTTTAAACCATCGTGTTTCTAGCAATTGTGGAATTATTACCGACAAAACTATAATATGGTCATATTACCATATACACTGCACTTTGCGAAGGGATAGATTACCTCACTAGCCTTGTTATTATTAGTGTAAATTAGTGGTCCCTTTACAGTACCCATAGGACACACTAGTTGTAATTTATTTGTATGGCATGTATTATAGTTTTTATAAATGCAGGCAAGCGTGAATTGTTTTATGTAACGTTAATTAAAAATAGGCACCTTAATGGCACCTCTTTGACCATGAGTTTTTTTTTTCTTTTTTTTTGTTGATGTTTGTGCAACTATATACATATAGAAATGAACTACACCGTTAGTCAGTGGTGTCTTAGATTAACTAAGAAAGTATTTATAACATTGCAACTAGCATCCTAACGTTTCATAAGCGCCTGTAATAGGTTTATATGAAATAAAAACATTTTGAATTGAATTGAAAACGACACATTGGGTTTGAACCTGCAACCTTGTGCAAACAAATCCGGTATGTTAACCACTAGACCACCACGACATGTAGCTAGTGATTTAAATAATGTTAATTGAGCTTATATTTTAAGTACGGATAAGTAAAGGGGAAGTCGTTTTTTGGTTTGCAAGATTTGGACTTCTCAGTGCAGAAAAATATAATGTTTGTCGAAACTGATCAAATTTGTGCACGACTTAGATCGGCTATGATTCATCTCTTTGGATTTAGGACAGTCCTAAGCCTGACACACATTGCTTTTAACTTGAACCATGCCCAACGTGAATGGTATCGCAATTCTATGAACAAAGAAGGCATATATGCGTTGATTGAGGTGCAGTTTTAGGTACCTTTTTTAAACCGACTTCAAAAATGAAAACCGGTTTACGATTCGTCGGAATCTTTTTTTTTTATGTTGGTCCCCCGATTTCTCGAAGACGCCTCGACCGATTTAAGAAATTATTTTTGTAATCGATAGAGTATACTTTTCAGGTGATCCCATTGTCACCAAGTTACGATCTGATGATGAACTTCAGAGATATGGAACGGAACTCCTCATAGGATCATAGTAAAGTTGCCTTAACAAGTATTATTGCTTTGTTTATACGTGTAGTTAATGACTGACCACTAATAACCAGAGGGAGGGGTTGCATCGACCACAACCCTTACCACTTTCTAAGATAACATTTATCGTGTGTCTTACAAAAGTTTGAGGGTAATGATTTCTGGGCACCACTAAAAAGTGTGATATATTTTTTTTTAGTAAAAAATTAAAAACCGCCTTCAAAAAACACGTAACTTAAAAGTGTTAAATAATATTTTATTCACTTCACTTTACATACACCAAGTTGAAGTCGGTTTTTCTAAAATATCTAAAATATTGTTTTTACCTATTTATATTTGTTTAATTTGTGATTTGTGCCCAGATGAGTAGACAACATGCATATTTACAATTAGTTCAACCTAAACTAATAAAATCAAACGAGCCTTACCGCCAACAAGTATAATTTCCCATGGTTAACGATTCGCATTTCACGCAGATCCGCCGAGCACTCCATCCTCCCAGTTAAAACATGATATTTCTCAGTAACATTTATTCCTTTAATCTGACTCTTGTCATTCGTGTACCTATATAAAGGTGGATTAAAAAGATGGTTTGAATCAACACACGCCCGCACATATTTGGACCAGTTATAGGACTGGCCGAATGGACAGCATTTTCTTATACATCTCCCATTGTAACACTCACAGCCCTGATAATTTCTGGTTCCATTACCCGTACTACTATCCTTATTTCCAATATCGTTCGAAAGGTTCTCTTGCTTGACACTGTATCCATTGCCACATTTTTGTGATAGCGTTCTTGTTATTAACATACATGTGATCAACAGTGTAGCTTGCATTTTGATTTACACCGCTATTTCTACTAGGAGTATACCCAAATTAGTTTTTACTGCAACCGTAAAATTTGCTTCTTGGAAAAGGAAGACGCTCGTTGCTTTTTTAAACTTTGGAAAAAAATGGAGTGTTGACGTGGTATAACAGAATTCTGAATCAAACTACAACATAATAATCTTCGATCCTTCCTTAAATGATCTCGAGAGATGTTTATGCAAAACGAGATTTTAAGTTAATTCACTTCTCAGCCTTCTAAAAAACACGATACCTATATACATTTTACTTTGATGTATATACAATATGCAACAATCATAACACATGTACTAAAAATATAGCGTCGGTCACCACAATATGCACAAAACTAAGTCTCATAAGATGTTCTTATCACTTGTTAAGCTACACGACAATGACTAATTACGCAATATAAATACAATTGATAAACTTATCTGGAAGAAAAAAATTGAGATCACTCGAAAAACAACCGACAACCTTTATCGCGAACCGATGAGACACTGAAGCTCCAAAATTTTGCGACTCGTAAATATACTACCTAATTGACTCCGTATATATTATCGACTTGGGAATTTTAAAATATTATTACAGTACGCTTATCTACTCGCTGTAGGTTGACCACGTATGCAAGGACTTTTTGAAACGATAAAAAGAAAACTATCTATGAACAAAATATTTATATTTTAACTTTTACTTTATTCCGTGCCGTGTGGTATCCAGCCTAGAATTGACCCCCCTTCTCTTCCCGTGGGTGTCGTAAGAGGCGACTTAGGGAATATCCAGACGATGGGCAGCAGCGTCTTCTGTAACTTCACCACCAATACTGCGATCCCCAAGCCTCTTGCCAAGCGTGGGGATTATGGCAATCCCTCCCTTTACTTAAGGGGGACGGGTTTGTTCAACAGTGGACGTCTTCCGGCTGACGATGATGAATTACTTTATGGATCACAATACATCTGTGTACCTCGCAGCTAACAAGGGTTCGTAGCTACGTGGCTACCGCGGCCGTGCTCGCCACGGTAAGTCTTGTGATGGGTGACCGTTTTCACATGTCGAGACCGCTCCATGCTTCGGAAGTCACGTTAAACCGTTAGTCCTGCGCCTAATCTCTCTCCGTAGTCGTAGTCTCAGTAGTGCTTGTTTGCGGAATTTGAAGTGTGCAGTGTGTGCTGTGCATGGTATACCCACCCAAACAAACTTCAAACAACTTTATGAGTTTTTATAGGTAAAATGAGCAACCTATATAGCCTGCTGCTAGAGTTTCATATATCCATAATTATTCCATTGTATCTGAGAATAGAATAGAATGCACACCAAGAAAGAAATAATCCAGTCACGACTAAAATATGTTCATACTCAAGTCAGTCATTATTACAAACGCTTTGTTTTCATTGGCAGCTAATTTATGATCGCTCATTTAAAGTTCATATTTTTTCCGGCTCGTCTGATCTTTATATCTCTGATCTTTGATTTATTAGGAATTTAATGACGCGGGTTAATACAAGTAATTAAAGAAGCTAAGTATACGCAACTAAGGACCTTCTTCATTTATCGGTCAAGCATATAAGTTCATATTCAAATAACAACAAGTACCTCTCTGGTTCAGATACGAAATTGAATTCAGTGATTGTGTTAAACCGTACTTAATTATAATATGTATAGGCTGCCGTCTTGCTCGTCTCGTAGATGCGACATTCTCCTAAGATCACAAAACTGTTAGTAAAAATTTTCCTTTAGAGAATACGAACAATATGAAGGTCAACAGCATCAGAATTCTCCGAAGCCAAGATAACAGCCAACTACAAGGAAAAAATAAAAAATCTGTTTCTGAATTCTGTTTATGTACTTTCGTTTAAAGCACAGCATAAAGCATAATTATGACACAGACGTGTTTAATTACGAAACGTACATTTCGCCGGCTATTTTATTGGTAATAGGGCTAGTTTATCGTCATTAACCTGGCTCAAGCCCAGACTCCAAATCAAAAAGAAGTCATAAAACAAAACCGCTTAATCCGCATTTTTATACAGTTTATGTAAATTAGAAACATTGCCAAACATCTCCTAACAAAAACTGGACCGGTACTTCTTTTTTAGGTGTTTATAAATAATTAATCCATGAAATCGGTCACTGAAGATCATTGACTACTAATTTGGAAGGTTACCGGGGTTTTGTTCTATTTCGGTTAGTTAACAAGTGACTTGACGGTCGTGATTGGTTAGATAAACAGCTGTTTACTGAGGCTGCGGAAAAAATACGGAAACTTGCTAAACCAGTAACATTTATTTGGAGATTAAATGTCTATGTTATTGAATAACGTGCTAACTCTAGTTCAGGTAAACCCTTTTTGCTGTTAATTAGAAAATGGCTAAAACTGCTGTCACCGCAAGAAGAAGTATATTCTTTTTTTCATACTTTTGTTCTTTATTCGAAGAGTTCAAGTCTTATCTGTAGCGCAACAGCCAGTTCTGTTTTCTGCTTTCATTTTTCAATACCTACATTTAATTATCCACTACACATATCAAATTTTTGCATAGAATAGTAAGTTCGCCGAGTGGTATCCGGCCTTGAATTGACCCTCTTTCTATCCACGAGTCGTAAGAGGCGACTAAGGGAAAATCAAAAATCAACTTCACCACCAATACTGGGATCCCCAAATTGTTTGCCAAGCGAGGGAAGTATGGTAACCCGCCTCCTATCAAGGGGTGGCCTTTGTTCAGTGGTCATCTTCCGGCTGATAAAATAGTAAATTTAATGGCATCTTAGGGAAAGGAAATCTATGATATAGTATTGGACTGATAATCTCGTTGTGTTGAACTATTGCGTTATCTATATTTATCACAGAATATCAGCGTAGTAGTAAGAATAAATGAATTTTTAATTGCGTGTTCGCAGTACTTACCGCTGCTGCGCAAGAGTCCGTATAATTACTTAATGATACATAATTCTCCCGTTTTATGCAACGCCATCTAGAAATTCTAAGATTAAACATCTATATCTACTGTCATATTTTAAAAGCATTTAGACTCGTGTCGCATGGATGGCTGGATGCTACCAATTCTACGTCAGATTTAATTTTACCAGGGTTTTCTGAAGCGGCATAATTATATTGTTATGTTTTTACCTCATAAATTAAATCAAATCTTTCATTTGCAACTAATGTTTACAAGGGTCTTATAATATAGAATAGGTACACTTTTTCAAGGGAGGCAAATTTTTTACGCAATTGTATAATATTATACGACTATATTATGTAGCTACATATATTAGAATAAGTATTTACAAAGTCCATGGTGTTTTTTCCGTAAATATTTAGCCATAGACGTATCTAGGTAGCGGTGTGCTTTTGGACTTTATTTACGAGATTGGCTTACTATCGCCGTTTAGATACGTTGAAATTGACACACCACAGTAGACAAATGTTACGTGATCTGCAGAGAGATCATTTAGTTTGTAACATATGGTTTAAAACAAGCTACATAACAGAAAGTGCTACTAATACTCCATATATAGATAAATACCGAAATAGTCGTGATTTGTCCAAAACCGTTAACACAAAACGATATAGATATCGCGTAATTAACTTAACAATTAAATTGCTCATACAAACATCCCTATTAGACCACTAACTAAAATATACATAATTAACATTTAATTTGTTATTTTCCCGTCCTATGTACAAAGGTATCATCTCACAGCCTACGTCATTACGCCGAATAGAAGGTACAATGGTAGGTGATACCTTCTGATTTAAATTATTACCTACTTCTAAATAATATTTCATCCATTCTTAATGGACGTGCGTAACACCGGCACTCAAGTTCGACGTGTTTTAGAGAAATGATTTGACTAGGTATTGTATTGTTACAACGAAATTAATCATATTTTATACTTAAAAAAATTTTTTAACACATTACGCTGGTATTCTCCGAAGGGGTAGGCAGAGGTGCACATACAGTACACCCACATTTCGCCGGTTATGTTTTTAGGTCTCAATGTAATAGGGGGCGAGCCAATTGCCATCAACAGGGCACAAATCCAGACTCCGTGCTGCTACTAAGAATTACCTAATGGAAAAACCCAGTAACACTTTGCCCGACCCGGGATTCGAACCCAGGACCTCGTGTTCAGCAGTCGCGCTTAGCAACCACTAGCCCAACGAGGCAGTTGTATTTTTAAACACAAGCTTTTAAATCAGCTAGGCTCAAAGTACTAGTGAAGACGAAGTAATAACAAGCTCAAACACGATGGGATTGCGTCATTTCGTTACAGAGTTCTTATGATCACCCTCTGACTCCATTGTGACTAGCTCAGGTGAACCATTATCTTGTACTAGCGTCCGCCCGCGACTCTGTCCGCGTGGATCTCGAATGTTTCATAGCCTTTCTTAATAAATGGGCTATCTAACACTGAAAGAATTATTCAAATCGGACCGGTAGTTCCTGAGATTAGCGCGTTCAAGTAAACAAACGAACTCTTCAGCTTTATAATATTAGTACCTATACATTGTCACCGAATTTATATAAGTATGGCGCAATCAAGTGGCTAAGTGCGTAAATGTCCAGCTAAACTAACTTGACGTGCGTAATTATGAGTAATTCTAATCTTCTCGTTAATTAATGATGAGGTAAACTATGAGTCCAAAATTATTTCAGTATAATTCCTGGGAGGTTATCTAAAACTGTCATAGTAATTGGGATACGGTATTTACCCCATGCAGTACCTACTCTAGTCTCTAGCAGTAGCAGCCATTGTATTTGTCACATGGTAAATTTGAGTTTATTGGTACTTACTGTACCTATAGGAGTATAGGCATGAGGTTCTGGGGGCAAAGGGTAATCGGTTAGTGTTTTCTATTGAGTAATTCTCAGGAGTAGCACGGAGTCTGGATTTGTGCCTGGTTAACGGCAATAGGCTCGCCCCCTATTACATCGGAATCTTTAATAACTGAAATGTAGAGTACACTCAGTACTAATACACCTCTGCTTGCCCCTTTGGTCAAAACAGGAGGGAATGCGTGATGTCATTTGTTTGTTTTTTAAAACCTAATTCAAAATAAAACGGTAAAGGTAAAATATTTCTAAATATAAGTATTGGTAGTCTGTATCTGTCCAAATAATAATAAATATCTACCTATATTAGATAGGTACCTACCTTATATTATGTTTTTTAATAAATCCAAAATATTTGTTACGTATATTTATAGGTTGGTTTAATTAAAAATATTTTTTACCTGTTTGGCTTAATACAAATATAATATACTTCGTTTTTTATACTTATTGTTAAACTTTATCAAAACTAAAACAATAGGCCACATGATATATCCAGATAAAACTGTTCGTCCTACCGGTAAAACCTAAGTATACCGTCCTTGAGACAGAATAGCTAAACTGACTATAGAACTAGCAATCATTGTATGCGTTGATTTCAAACAGGTAAGTAAATGATTACATCGCAATTATGCTCATTGAATTATTAATTAGCTACCGTATTTGTATGTTGTCTTAGATAATGCGTCTTATTAGTGATGCACCGATGGAGATATCAATAGATTTAAAAGCGGGTTCAGTTAATGCCGGTATGATCCTCGTTTATGAATAAATAAGGGGGTTGTTGTTTAAAATACCCATGATGTACAATATTGCATTCTTAGGTTTTCATCGAGAATAAAATCTATGTATCTCCTAATTGCCTACTACTATAAATAGTTGATATAATAACATTCAGCAAATATTAACATCCATAAGTAAAAATAAATTATATAAAATAAAAACTCATATCTACAACGCATTGCTGTAACATTATTGTTAGGCGCAATGCTAGTTACTGGTTATTATCACACCACAGCGCAAATCTTAAAAATTGTGTCTGTAATGTATCAAAATAACGACACAAAACAAAATTTGCCTACAAGACGAATATGAAAACTTAAATGAATGTTACCCTACTTTAAATTACGTTTAATTAACTTAAGTAATTACTTAAAAAGCGAAAACTGTTCAAAGACCGAGCACATTGTTAGTTCACAGTGTTTGAAAAGCACTTTAATCGAAATCGTGACGTCATGAGACAGTTGTCATTGTGTACTGTTTCAGTTATAATAGGTTCATTACACTTTAATTAAAGATAGACAAAATAATTACCATTTGTCACCTAGCTTTACACAAAAAGTGTTTCAAATATACAAACCAAGTATACCAACAAAACAAAATACAATGAATTAATTTTGATCCGAAATAAATAAATAGTTATTATACCATCGATAGGTTTAGTCATGACAAGACTGACAATCTGATTGACTCAGTGGCTAAGCTATAGAGTTAGATTCCCGCACGGAATAAAAAAATGTGTGTTCCGCAGATGTTTGTCTCGAATCTGAGTGTTTGTGATAAGTATTTAATGTTTTTGTAACGCACCCGTGATACAGGAGAAATTGCTAGCGTGGGGCAATGTATTTTAAAAACGATTAATTATCATTATACTTGTTCAAAAATCGTTCGCTTACTTTTCTCGTAGTAATTCTAATTCTAAACATAATTCTAATTCTAATACATTTCAAGTGATTTGACCGGTCGGTAACCTTATGCTGGGTTCAATATATTGTCTAGGCGGCTTTGGAAACACACTGATGGTAAGTCATGGAGACATTTTTGTATTATTGTACTTTCAATGTCTTCTGTGATGGGTTATGCGAGTTAATTGAGTAGGTAGGTATTTAGGTAATAACGCCCAGTCTGGGAAGCGTAACACTGTTATTTAAAATGTTTTATTAGCTTATTATTCTACATTTCTGATCTAGTCAACGTATATACGTTACTGTATGTACGACATTTACTAATAATCGTATTTATGTAGAAAGGATCGATGAAAGAAGAATGACAAAACGAATATATGAGGCGAGTGTTAGTCGAGTATCGGAAAGGGTATGACCTAGCCAAACATACCTAGACCAAATCGGACATGTTCTGCAAAAAGGGTGGCTTATTGGACGATTCGCACGAATTTAACTCGCACAAAACGTGCGAATCGACTCCTTTAAAACATATTATTTTTTCTGTAGTCGATTCGCACGAATTTCATTTATTGGCGTGCGAATCGACACCCTCACAAATATGTAGTAGGCTATTCGCACACATTTCATTTTAAGGTTTAAAAAAATTCAAGTACAGTCGTATTCAGCCATCACTGAAATAAAAATAAAAAATAATCGAAGTTTAAAAAGCAGATATTTACTTGAAAGTAAGAAAGATCTGTATGGAATAAGTGATAATAATAATTACTTAAAACGTGGCATATCTACATTTTTACTAATACAAAACAATATAAACATGACCGCAAAATTCGCCTATTACAGGAAAAATGAAAGAGAAAGCTATATATATGCTATTAGGTGAGGAGTACCCTCAACCGACGAGCGTGTATGAGGAATGTGATGCGAGTGAATGAAGCACAAGAAGTATGCCAGGATCGTAGCAAATGGAAATCCGTGGTCTCTGCCTACCTCTCATTGAAATAGGCGTGACTTTATGTATGTATTTATGAAATATTTGGAAAGTATAGAGAACTGGGACTCGTACCACTAATTTGGAATTAACAGCTACGTATATACCTTGATCTCTCCAATTTAAGTCTAGTTAGCAAGGTCGACAATCATTAGCTTCCAACATCACAATACAAATATGTGAGGTGACCCAGACATACGCAATAAGGAAAACCAGCAGGTCACCGTATCACGTATAATTTTACCCACTATTTAGGTTAAGGACGGATTCACGGATTCCTACAAAGAATCTAACGCACATTTACACGCATCATTTTATTTTTAGACTACACCGTGAGCAAACTGCGTGCGAAAAGAATGAATTGAATGAAGAAATATAACGCTTACTAGTAAAAGCTATTCTATGGTTTATATAACTCCTGTCTGGACTGCCTCGTTGGTCTAGTGGTTGCTCAGCGCGACTGCTGAGCACGAGGTCCTGGGTTCGAATCCCGGGTCGGGCAAAGTGTTACTGGGTTTTTCCATTAGGTAATTCTCAGTGGCAGCACGGAGTCTGGATTTGTGCCCGGTTGATGGCAATAGGCACGCCCCCTATTACATTGGGACCTATAAACATAACTGGCGAAATGAGGGTGTACTATATGTGCACCTCTGCCTATCTCTTCGGGGAATGCAGGCGTGATGTTATGTTATAACTCCTGTGGTCACTGAATAAAGAGGTACAGACTCAACTCGGGTGATAAATCTCATTACCATCCTTGTTGACTGGCCAATTTATACACTACGGAATGAATTATTCCAGTTTTTAGCTCATCCCGATGCAAAAGGATATTTCCAAACATAATGAAAGCTCCCTTATATGTACAGGTCGCAAGTTCAAACCCCACACACATAAATGTCTTTTCGGATTCATGTGCGTACTATACATTAGTTATCAGTTGCTAAAAACGGTGAAGGCAAACATCGTGAGGAAACCGGCACACCTGAGATTTTTCAACGGTGTGTAAAGCCATGTCAGGGGCCTACACGGCGGTTTAAACCCTGACCCCAGGTTATTCATCAACCATACGATAAAAAGAAGAAGGTATGTACAATTGTACAGCCCATAGCGCGGACCGTCGCAACAAACCGATCGTAACGACGGATCGCACGTGTATTTCAACATCTTTCTCTCTTTCTCACTCTCTTTCGATATCGCAAATCGCAACTAAATCTTCGATTCTTACGATTATCTTTCTTAATTAATTATGTAAATGACATTGTCATCACACAATTATGATCATTAACATGTCAATCATAATATTTACGTAGTAATAGTAGGCGGTGTTCAACGTCTAAATGTTAATTATAATAAAATTATTTCTCCGTAGTAGTTAAGGGTAGGATTCCGCCCACTGGAGACCATTTAGTACCATCACCTAACCAACTCATTAAACTTAATTTAAACGACACCTCCCATGTGGTGGTTAGATGTATAACTTTCGTAACAATAATACTAGGTATCAAACAGTCAGTTAGCATAATCTCGCTTGTATTAACTCACGTTGAATATCACAAAATATTTTTTTATTTTTATTACCGGCATTTACTTGAACCCTAATAAATTGAACTTTCGATGTTTGGTGTAATGTGTTCCTCTGGTCTATAGCTATACTTTAGATAGAAGAACTCCTCGATTTACCCTATCGAAGATTATAGGCTTAGTAAATTATGTATACCCTATCCTAAAAATAATGCTTCTCTATTTTTCGAATTTATATATTCAAGCGAGTTAATATGAAAATGAACAAAGAAACCCCTTAGAACGCCACAATGAACGACAGCTTGCTAATTGCATCCACCGGTTGCCTGCAATTCTGACGATATCGTCGGTCTACACTGGTTCTAAGGGGGAGACCTTTGCTCAACAGTGGACGTCTTCCGGCTGATGAATATGTTATTGTACTTAGTGTACCACCCGCCCTTGTAGTTTATAAAATAATATAGGTAGTTGTTCTAAGAAAATCAACGTATTATTATAATGCACGATTTCCACAACGTTATGTTTTATAGGTTCTACTTTAATGTGGTTTTCTTTATGCCGTGCCTGCGAAGACGAAGATTCAGTGAGCAAAATAGAGAGACGAATATAAAACAGCAGGTTTACGTCTGCTTGTTCACTTATATTCTTATATCAAAAAGTCCGGTAAAGCTATTAAAGCCCTCCCTGGGGTTGCCTGCGGCTCTACACAGGAGTTTTATTAGGTATAAAGGTTTATTTTCCTTTCCAGTAGGTAATAAAAAGGGTGTTCGATAAGCACTCAGTAGGTACCTCTACCTTCCTATCACAATGTTTAATTCCCATGTAGTAAATAATGTTTGTATGTACTATTTAGTGTCAAATTGTGTTCGATAAATGAATATAATACACACAGTATTATAATAGCCACTAACTTGTTCGATTTCATAAAAGAAAAACATATTATTTTTATATTAATATTTTTATCAGGGGAATTTAATCAGCAATTTATATGAGTAACTACTTTTAAAGCATAAATAATTACGATCTCATAAATTAACTATCTAGTATTAGCGACTACGTCTGTATGGAAAAAAAGTCATGGCTCCTTTAGTTGACTTTTTTACCCAAGGTGGGGTGTGGGAAATAGTTTTAAACATTATAATTTAATTTTTTTTTAGTATTTTTGTTAGTATTACCATACAATTTATAGAATACCAGCTTTTGCCCGCGACTTCGCCAGCGTTAGCCTATGTCCTTTCACGGGTCTTAAACTTCCTACATGCCAAATTTCATCAAAATCCGTCCAGCGGTTTAGTAGTGAAGACGTAGATAACTGATAGACAAAAATACAGAGTTACTTTCACATTTAAAATATCAGTAGGTATGGATTATATGGCCTATTAGACTTAGTAAATATTCATCCATGGCATTACTTAGTTACTATAATAGTATTTATATCAGTATACAATATTAGTCGATATCTAGCTCACTACTCACCACTACACTACATTAAGATTACTAGAAAAGTTTGAATTAAAAATAAAAACACGATAGGAACACAAATAACGCTACATTCCGTTAAACTTGGTTATTTTAAGAGATGAGCCCATCAGCTGTCTTGTTTTCATCAGAATTTATTAAAAAAACAGTTCTAAAAAGATATTCTGGTATACAAAGTTTCATTGATACATCGAAGATATTTTTTTATGTATTTTTCTCTTTGCTTTGTTTTAGTCATGTATTTTTAATTTTGCAAGATTCGTACTGCATTCGAATATTAGTATAGAAGATTGCATATTGCATGCGTCGTTTTCTTTTAAACGTCGCCCCACACTAGATTTTTTTCCAGTATCGTGGGTGCGTTTCGCAAACATGAGATATCACACACACAAACAACCAGAGAGGACAAACATTTGCGGATCGCACTAATTTTTGTCCCGTGCGGGGATCGAACCCGCAATCCCAAGCGCCAATCAGGTCGTCAAGTTCTAAGCGGCATTCATTTTTGTCAGAATTATCTTACACAAAAATTCACAGTATTTCCGATCATTAAAAAAATATATATTAATAAAATCATTGATTGATTAGTTTTGGTCCCAAAAATATAATTGGGGCCTTAAACCACAGATAATGACTATCTACTCCTAGGTTGTGAGTGGCTGACATTCCACACCACAATTATGTTGATAATAATTATTAGTTTACTTTATATTGGTTGATAAATAGGTACCTACCCGTATACCTATCTCTTACCAATTTCTGTGGGTATCTTGATAAAGTTTCAAGGTTATTTTTTTTCATATTCAAGGTTCATAACGGAAAACAATAACATTTTCTAACACTTTATTATACCTGTAAGATAGTAAGTTTGGCGTTAAATCGACCTGCATATAGTAATACGGTAAAAAAACTTTTCCTTTCTTTATGCTCGCTAAGGGCTTTTAAGATATCTCTACAAAACGGGTGTGGTCTAAGTGAGAGCCATTGCGGTAGGTACTAAGTGTTTGTAGTTCTTATATATTGCGACATTTGTCTTGTGATGACAGGTGTGACTAATAGGAGTCGGGTCCCTGGTTTGATTCTTGCGTCAGATAGAGAAAGCCGTGTTTTTTATTCGGTTAAAGTCTGAAATCAGTTTTCGTACGTAGCAATAATCTTTTATGTAATGGGGCTTGATAAAGAAGCAAAGAATACATCGATATAGGTACCAAAAGTACCAATAGTCTTCTGCCTATCCCCTTGAAGAGTGCAGACAAAATGATTATGTAGAATAGACCTCTTTTATCCCGTGGGTGTCGTAAGTGGCGACAGGTAAAATCCAGAAGAAAGGCAGCAGCGTCTTCTGTAACTTTACCATCAATAATGCGATCCCCAAGCCGCTTGCCAAGCATGGGGTTTATTGCACCCCTCCCCCTTTATTCAAGACAGAGGCCTTAGTTCAACATTAAACTTCTTTCGGCTGAAGACACAAACCAGTCAATATTTCTCTATGTACTTTTATGCAATAGGTATTGCTAAGGTACCCAGTATTTAGTAATTGAATATAAAAATAATTAATATAAAAATAACCCAGTTTACACAATATGAGTGTCATAAATAATATTTATAATGTTCTGGCAACTGTCCTTGATACAGTTTACCGTTTATATAACAACTACATAATGTAATTAAATAAGAATTGTAGGTGCAAACTGCAAATACAGGTGCACTCTTTCCCTTTTATATATATTTATAAACGAGGCTAAAATATGTTTTAAGATAGCCACTTCTAAAGTCTATTGACATCTCTATTTCTTTCATGCAAAAGACAGTGACAGGTTTAATGTAATCTATCGTTTAACATGGATATTTTTCTTTTTTACCAGCTGTGAAAGCAGAGTGATATGACAGTTATACTGCCAAGTCAAGGGTCGCAAGTTCAAACCACGGCACGCACCAATGTCTTTTCGCATTCATGAGCTTACTAAAAATTAGTTATCAGTTTCTAAAAAAGATGAAGCAAAACAACAGCAAACCGGCTAAACCTGAGCGATTGTTTAACGGTGTGTAAAGCCATGTCAGAGGAATACAGGCGGTTTAAACTCTGACACCAGGTTGCTCATCAACCATACGATAAGAAGAAGACATAATAGTTAAAAGTGAGGGGGTACTGAAATGCCGTTATACTAGGTAGGTGGGTATGGGTAGTGGGGGTGAAAGTAAAGAACCTCAACGGTTGACGAAACTGGTGACATCTGACTTAACCGTCAATCCATCCTAGTTGACTGATAAATTGCTCAAATGCTCACACGCCAGTAACACGAAGAACAACACTTGTATGAAGTCCGACAGGTTCTCCTCTTAAAATATTGTAAATATATAAAGTTTTTTTTGCAAAAGAAGTATGCCAAGATCGTAGCAAATGGAAATCCTTAGTCTCTGCCTACCCCTCAGGGAAACAGGCGTGACTTTATGTATGTATAAAGTTTTTTATCATAAAAAGGTTGACCAAAGCCATTTTATATTTAAGTCCTAACATAATTAAATGACATAAGAGAAGACCAAACTCAATGAGGTCAGGTCAGAACACGTGAGGCAACTTCCTTATCGAGTTATATCACCAACAAATATTAATTAATTTACCACAATATCATTTACTCTGTAGCTACAGTATGTTCAACAAAAGTGCGATTGTATTTCGAAGGGTTCCTCAAATATTGAAAATAAATGCCTTTATTTCTAATACAAGCATTAGGAAATTTGAGTGAGTACTCAGGTACGTAGTTAATAAATACAAAAAGTTATAAAGGCGATATTTTAACTCGCAAAATAAAAGCATTTGTCTCATAATTATTCACATTATTTTTAACACTGGCCTACGTTTTATCCTTCCTTGTACTAAGAGTTTGCATAAGTATAACAATCTAATATCAAAATTACCTGGATTGAGTACAAAATAAATTAAATAATTAAAAAATATAATTATAATATATTACAAATTTTGTGTGTTTATCTATATTTAGCAGGATACTACACCATAGACGGTTATCGGTAATGTAAACTTAAAAAAAATCCCTGTTGTGTTTGTTGTTACACCCTGTATATTTTGGAAGTGGGTCGCGTTATTTTGGTTCATAATAAAACGAGCCTAACTAAAAGTGGATCCTGTTTAAAAAGTGAACGTAGTCTTGCACAAACCCTCCAGACAACAAAAAGCGCAACAGACCACGAGTTACGACAATACCACTTATATTCCTTTCGCTTACCGCTTTTATTAGGCCATGTAAACATCACTTCTGTAGAAATGGAGCAATGAACTGTAAAAGATACCTGACCTTGAACGCAGACTTAAACTTGTTTTCGTCGTTTTAAAACCAGACATGTTGAAGGTATTTGCGATCTGAGTCACAATAAGATGGGAATAAGGACTATGACGTCATATAAACATGGTGACGCCGAAGCAAATTAGTTATCTATTTCTCGGTAATTCTTTTTATATGGAATTTGCTAAACGTGAAACATAAGTAACCACAAAATATGTCCTTGACAGCAAACAAAACAACTAAAACTCAAAGCTTACTTTGAAAAGCTTATTTTTAACAACGTTGAAGCTGTCGTAATGGTCGTTGGTTCAAACAAATCATTTTACGGCGATGCGCTAGTTTTAAAGTAATCGTTTGTCAGTTTCGCATTTAAAGACTAATTCAATCGTAGTTTAAGAAGCCGTGGTTTTACATGTAACAATATATTCAGAAAATAATATTCAAAAAACATATTGATTAAAGCATATTAAATTTTTCTATTACATATTTTAAAATTGTTACTGTTGTATATCTATAGTACCTATAACATACTAAATATGATCTCATTTTAGTGCCTTACCTTTATTGTACTTAATATTAATAGGATTAAGCATAATTTCTAGTGTTATTTTTAAAATAATTGTATGGACCATGGTCTGAAAATAAAGTTTTTATTATTTATCTCTCTTATTATACTCGGGCTATCAACTATGGGGAAGATACCCGGACTTTTAAAAGGCTTACGTGGGGACACAGGTCTAACACGCAGAGGCCCGTTGAGAACTTTAATCTAGAAGGGATTATTATTTATTATTATTATATTAATTTATACTCTCAAAATGGTATTTGTCATTTTTTTAACTGTTCTATTTAATATGATGATGCTGACGATGAAGATCATTGGTGGTGTGTACCAATTGTTTTGTTTTCACTGTTTTTTAAATGTTTAACGATTTAAAAATTTGTATCAACCAATCGAGTTTTTACGAATATAGGTAAAAATGACTACACAAAGCTTCTATGCATCTACATATTAATACATAATAAGAAATTAACCCTTATTCGATCATACGTACTTACTGCGCACAAGGAAATGAATTCATACTCCCTCCAGTGATTAAATTATACCTGTCACTGTCGTTTGCATGACAAAAAATACAGATGTCAATAGACTTAAGAAGTGTTTAAGGTAAAAGACGTGTTGGCAAGTGGATTAAATGGAGAAAAATTGCTTAAAGTAAAATGTAGGTTAAGGTTACTTATATCGGCCACTGGTCACAACAATGTTTGACATAATCACACTAATATTATAAAGGCGAAAGTTTTTGATTGTTTTTGTTACTTACTTGACAACAAAAGGTGTATCAATATTGATAAAATTTTGTATCACATGCGACCCTCTGAAATACACATAGGCAAATTTTTATCCCGATAAAAATTGCTGGTAACACCGCGGGGCATGCTAGTTATGTATTCAGCAACGCTCATTCATAAGTAGATAATATAAATAAATACGTCTAAAATTAATAAAAACATATTGATAAGGACTTTGCTAATCGCTGTCATAAACACACATCCTCTATTTCTGCGCATCCTGTTATTAACATTCCGTTATATTAAGTCATGTTATCCATTGTACCCTTGGCATATTATATTAATGAGAGTCATACATATCCATATTATTTAAACATGCTACTAAGTACACATACTTAGCAACATGTTTAAATAACGCAGAGCAAACAACACTTTGATGCCCGGATTTTGGAAGCCTCGTCAAAAATCAAAATCAACTGACAGTCTCGTCAATTTGATAGGACTGTCAAATCAACTTATGTATCTGCTTGGTTTTTGGGAGGACGATTTGGGTAACATTTCCAGCTATCTAAAATAGCGTTTGACTTAAGATTTTAAAGCAAAATATTAGCAGCTTGGTTAACTGACAAAAATATCAAATCAAATTTTAAGCTTTTAGGATATCAATTGACACTTAACAGGAGATTTAACAGCGGCTTAGCTGTTTTTATATTCACTTGCAGAAACCGGGTTAGTAAATGATTGAGTTGACAGCATACTTCGATCAGATAATCTTCATTGTTAATTTGTTCTTTTAATTTGAGCTGAGATATCATCTTCGTCATAATTTAAGGTGTATTGTTACGATTACATTATTTCACTGTAATACAGCATTCAACCTAACTGTATTCAGGCAGTAGAGATAGTTTTAGTTCAATCTTAAAATTAGCTAACTAAAATTGTTTAACTAAAAAAAGGGCGTCGAATAGTCTCATGCTTGATCATCACAATACTCCTAATTATATTTTATGTAAAGATAGTTTTATTCATACTTCAAAGTTAACTCAGGATGCATAAACATAGAGAGTCAGAGACGTGAAATTCATTGTATTCAAGATTTGACAAGTCAATGACAATCAAATCAAACCACTTTATTGTGCTTCTAATTAAGTCTAACGTGATTAAATTTCTCTTCTTTCTCATTCAGTTCATCTTAAATGCACGTATTAAAAACTTATTTTAATTAATATTAAAGTTATTATTGGTGTCATGATAAATTAAAAAAACACGTATAGGAGAGGATAAGTCTTAATCTAGGTTAGACTTTTTTCTTTGAATTTAAGTAGACAAGAAATGGTGCGCCGGCCGGTTCGTAGTTTTTTTCGTATACGTCAAAATATTTTTATAGGAACTATTTCCAAAATTGTTTATTCTAATGGTAATGCTATTTTTGCTAGCTTCTGCTCTGAAGGTCTTGGTAATCAGGAAATGATCCAGTGTAGAAAAATAAATTCTAGCAAAAGTATTAACTATCTGTATATTTACCTCTTGAACGTACCACTTATGGTCAAGTTCTATATATAACCTGCTGCAAGGCTTCCCATACAGCAGGTCGAAATCCTGCTGCTTTATAACCATCTTCTTCCGAAATTTCTTATTGCGATGAATATCCAAGCCGTCGTTGGCTATCACATCGAAGCCCATCATCTCCGTGCAGCTCCTCCCCTGCATCACTGATCCCATGGGACAACATTTCCGAAAACAATTCTTCACTTTGCACAAACACCCGAACCTTCGTATTTCACCGGTCACATTCTTCGAGTAAATGTACTGTGGCGGGAAAACGACACCATCTTTAAGTATCGTACCGTCTTTAAAACTTTTGACATCACTAACGTCGACGCTTTCCGCGTCTAAGCACGGCTGATCACACGCGCACGCAGCCACCAAGAGCGCAATGAGTAAGAAATACATTTTAAAGTCACTATAAAATAGTTTTTTGCCCCAAGAGTACGACTCACGATCTAAAGTATTTGTAATCTGTGTTTGATCGCGACGACCGACTCATAATGTAGTACGTAGAGTACTGGCCGGCTAGCCACCAACTTTTTATTTATATGGATTGTTGGGCTTGTGTTCATTACAGGGAAAATTAATTGTTTCCCTT
This sequence comes from Abrostola triplasia, assembly GCA_946251915.1. NCBI lineage: Eukaryota > Metazoa > Arthropoda > Insecta > Lepidoptera > Noctuidae > Abrostola > Abrostola triplasia. The sequence continues at coordinate 3,011,581 of OX276432.1, read as the reverse complement.
AGTGCCCTTCAGGAAGCGTCCACAATGAGTCTTGAAATTAGAAAGGCGCATATTAAAATAACTACATTCTTCACCCAAAATATTTTTTTTGTTTGAACAAAATTGTATATTTCTATCATTCGTTAAAATGATTAGGAGGTTTTATTTGGCTACTTAAATATTATATATAAAATAGTACAAAAATATCCTCATTCGCGTGACTTCATGAATGCAGGTCACAGTGGGAGCTTCGCGTGATTATTGTGATGTCATAACTATGATTTAGTGATTGCCCGACTCATAAAGTTATCATGACACCATGTGTACAATGTCCAAGATAAGCTCATAATACGCGTAAATCAAATTAAATTGAGCATAAAATAGATTTTAAAAGAATTTTCAATCTTAGGACCGCTTTGGAGACAGTATATTGATGATGATGATGATAGATATAATATATTACTAACTGTGGCAATAATCAGTTTCTTAGCGCCTACCTTATGATTGTTATTTTAACTAGACCAAGTTGCTAGGCAACAGTGCAGCTAAAGGTTATGAAGTACCTAGCTGCACCGTTACTTATTAAAGTTCAGAAGTCTACAAAAACTTGCATTATCCACCTTCGTCCGGCTAGGTTTTAAACGGACTTGGCACGTGCTAGTGAATCTGGGGGATGTGTTTCGAGCTGTGCCTGTGGAATTCAGGGTAAATCTTTTGAGGGGACCCTGAACCTTCTACCTTAAGCAGTTGCTTATCACCGACCACTGACACTGCTTGGGTAGTTTTTAGTAAGATCTCTGTACTTGGAAGACTTGCTTTTTGGAAATTTTCTCTAAAAAACAATATGTTCGGAAAACTGTATATTCTTAACCTAGTACAAAAGGAATTACTTATACATAAATGCTAGTGATCATGTCCGCGTTGTACATACAATCTGAATATGCATAAAGACGATAATTCTAATAAGCCTTGCCTATCTCAGATAAATGTTCTTTGTTTACTGGAATTAGATTAATTGCAATCTACTATTTGTTTCTTCTGTGATCTTCACTCAGCACCCTACAAATAGATGTTGAAGTTTGCGTAATTAGTTGTAGGAATCAGGAGTGCTTCCCATTTTTTTCGTATTTCCCCTGTAGTTGGTCAAACACGGAAGAGAGTGGCCGCTGTGACCGATATTTGGTCAGATTAGTTTGGATTCCATGGGGCCTACTTCTAAAACTGATTCGATGTTTTAACAATAGATCCACAGATGTTAAATCAACATCACATAAAAGTGTTTTTGTACGTTTCTTTGTGATTAAAAGTATTCTCCCGAGAACTACTGAAGTTGGTTATAGTTATTTGCTTAGTCAAAGTTAAATTTCGTGTTTTGGGAGAAGGTGGAGGTTAAACCTCTGTGAATCCCCTGAACCCGAATAGGTTTTCCTTGTTGTAAACATAAGTCTGTATACAGATTTTTACAGGTTAACGTCATCTTATTAGTTCTACACTTCAAAGAGAAATACCTACTACGAAAGGATTCCACGTAGAAATGATGCTACACACTAAATATTTTACATTTTGATACACTGGAAGAAACTCATTGGTACGCCTTCACGTATCGAGAATCTACTCAAACACCTCATTTTCCCCTTTTTATTAATTCGTACAATCACGCTTGTAATTACCGAAAGGGGCGACAGAGTACTCTTATTAGGAGTCTTTCCACTTTCCTGAGCATTGAGTCATCAGAATTTACGGGCAACTGATAGTAGAGTAGCTCATGGAACAAAAGTCACTATGTATTGGCGGATGTCTTGGGTTCACATCTCTTGTGTTAAAGATTTATAATTTGGAAATGGAAATAAGTATTGCATTTCACATAAATTATGTACGCATGTACATTGTACATAGTTCAAACGAAACTTTACAGTATCATAATACGTATTTATTTTTGTCAATTATATCGGGTTATCCTTGAATGACAGCATCTACTTTATTTTGAGTCATTGAACTTGGAATTTATCGTCTCCTGGATGCAGGTAAAATAATTATTATTGTATGAAACATTGATATTATAGCTATACCTATATCCGAGTGGTATTTAAGTTATTATTAAGTGTAGGTATGCCATAAGTTATTTATTGCGTTATGGAGAAACATCAAGTATAGTTGACACTATCGTCCATGGGATTTAAAACTGGGAAGAGATTTGAGATGGGAGTATTCAGTTAATATAATTCTTACTCTATTTTATATTATCATAAATGTGGATGTTACGTTATCTGCTTGTTACCGCTTTACGCCAAAATCACTGTACCAAAAATCATTAAACTTTGCATATTGTTAGAAGTACAAAAAAGGACATAGGGTACCTTTTATCCATAAAAAAGTACTGTTCTCGAGGGAAGAACAATCTCACTCGGCTGTCACAATTGCTCTCGGTCGCTAGATGGCTATGAATCAAATTGAACGCGGCTAAAACTGCGGTGCACCATTATTCTTTATAGGACTAAACTAATTACAAAAAATCTTGAAGTAAATTCAACATCATGAACGCGGCTTTTTATTGTAATCATGTCTAAAGTGTGTCGAAATAACTAAATTAGCCCAATTATAAAGTTAGAGGACCTTTGGGAAAACTCACCGGAAACCGACACTTATAGATATCATTTTGTATTGCAAAAGGGTGTATTCTAGTATATGGGCGAATTAAAGTCATTGTTTACAAGTTTTTGCATATTTCATTATCTGGAATCTACATGAAAACAAATTAAAAGCTTGGTTTCTTTGTGCACGTATCAAATATATTATGTGTTATCCCGATAAAAAATAACCTATGTGCAATGTGCATTCTTACTACATATAATATTAAATGAGAGAAATACGCAAACGCGGTAGTGTAGTTAGCTACTATCACTGAAGTAGTACACGTTAACGTTATATTTTATCGTACGTTACAGCTAAGGTCACACACGGTCTCGTAGAATAACGTAGATTTGTCTATCAATGACGTAGATATGAATGAAAATAAGTAACGGGAAAACTAGAATACTGAATTAGACGTTCATTGTCTTATCTAAGCCTATTTTTAGGCTCATTTTATTTATATATACGAACTAATAATATAGTTACTGCTGACAAAAACATGAAGATAAAATCGACTATAATAAACACCCGACTTATTATAACAGTTGGATTTAAAAAGGACAAAGTATAAATGTATAACTATCATAGGAACTTGAAAAAAAATTATTGCAAGGCCACAGTTTTTAAATGATCAAAATAATAATTTATTTAAGCGTCGCCCTCTATTACATTGGGACCTATAAAGTAACTGGCGAAATGGGGGAGTACTGTACAATCCCCTTCAGAGAATACAGGCGCATTTCAGCAGAAATTCAAAAAGGGTTAAACGCCATAGTTAACAGAATAGGCGCGTTTCAACGACTTTTAATTTAGAGTTAAGCCATTAGACAAATTGTTTGGGTAGCTTGTACCTTTCACGGGCTTTACATAATTAATTTGTAGGCGTATGGACAGACAAGCGTGTGACTGATAACATAGAACGAACAGCAATATGGACAAAAGGTTCAATCAAAACAAATAAAGATTTGATGGGATTATTAAATAAATTACCGTATCTAATTATTAACGAGACTGAAAGGGTAATCAGAATTGTATCAGGGAGCTATTGCTATAATTTTCTTGTTGTCTATCCTTCTAGAATACAAGTTTAATTAACGATAAAATACCTAATATAAAAAATATTGGAATAAATAATAATTAGTATATTGGTAGGTACTTCTTGCCGCGGGCTAAAATCGATTTTGTACATAGAGGAAGTTAGAACACAAAATGCAGCTGCTATGAAATATGATAACACTAGGCACTACTAAATTGCCATATTTGAAAGCCGGTTAGAGTCGTGTACTCTTTTTTTTTTTTTTTTAAAAACTTCGCCCCACACTAGGAATTTCTCCTGTGTCGTGGGTGCGTTTCACAAACATGAAATATCACATACACTAACACCCAGACTCGAGACAAACATCTGTGGTTCGCACAAAGTTTTGCCCCGTGCGGGAATCGAACCCGCGACCCTCAGCGCAGCAGTCCAATCGCTTAGCCACTGCGCTAATCAGGTCGTCGTGGTGCCACCTGACGTTTAGATATTAATCTAAATATTTAGGCAATGGGACCTAGTGAGACTTCTGAATCTTATTTGGTTTGGGACAAAACTTTGAAATAACATTCAGGTACGAAGTGTAAACAAATACATTAATGGACGCGTACTGGATGTATTTAACTTTCATTCTCATTCATTTAATGAAGGTTAAGGCGTACTATGTCTAATACTGTCAAGGTTCAACCTAAGTAAACATTTTGTTATGGTAAATGAAAGTTCGTACTTTTAGGGTGTAGGTAGGGCGCACGTATCTAAGTTAGAAGTAACTATGTTACCTGTATAAAACATGCAATAGACCTAAAACGAAGTCCTAAGTCATTTTTATAGAGACCAGACGGTATGTCTTTGATGCTATGGAAATTGGGTAGACCTTTAGTGTGGGATGCAACATGTGTCGACACCGTTGCGCCATCTCATGTTTCCAGCACAGCGGTTTGCTCTGGCGCTGCTGCGGAGACTCTCAAGCGGCGGACTCTCAAATATGTATAACAACCTAATTGGTAATTATATTTTTCAGCCGTTTTGGGTCGAAACATTGGGGTCATGGTCAACTGTCAACTGAAAAAAGAGGGCAAAGGAGGGCGAATATATGTATTACTTAAACTGTACATTTAAACATCAAAAAGATCACGTTAGTGCTCGGTGTAGGTTATGACGCAATTTAAATCTTGCCGACCACTGTTCTTAGAATATTTGCATAGTAATAGATGTAGCAAAACTTATGAATATCAACTAGGTCCTGATGCAGTGCATGACTCATGCTAAAGGATCCGTACGCATTTACAAACGCGCGTTAAAAAAATATAAAACGTTTGCCATGGCAATAACGTTGGCATGACAACCATTTTGGCACCTAAAATATACAAATGAGCATTAGACGCCCGACCATGACTACTCAAAGTTGCAATGTCCACAGTAAAGTAAAAAGAATGTTTAACTATAACATTTACCTAGGTCTAAAAGTCATAATGGCAGACGAAGTGTAAGCAGAGAGTGTGAAAATCGAAATTATTCGCCTCGTGGTTTTTATACAAAATACCGCGCTTGACGTGCATTTGTAAATGTGTACAATTGTACACATCCATACTGTTTTATAACTAACGTTAATCTTCTCGGCTAGTAAAGTAGTTCATCTGTTTATTCTCAGCAACCATCTTTATTTGTAAGCGATAAAAACGCGCTACAAATATATTATCTAAGCAATAATAATAAAACACTCAAATACTCATGGTAGGTCTATTATACTCCGTCCAAATACGTATAAATAATCTCAATTCTAATGTATTTCGTTGATTGGCGGATTCCTAGATCTGTTCGACTAGCTTTAAATGAACGGGGCTACAAGCAGTAAATATACGTTGGGAGTCGAAGCATTTGGGTCATGGGGTCCGAGCGCTCACACACTATTAAGGCTTTAGAGACGTAGCGAAGGGTTAAGTCGACTCTACACGCGACTAAAGGGCTGACTGCATCTTTTGGCCAAAGAATAGGCATTGCTTTTTGTGTCATTTTGCATGTTGCCCATGCTGAGCATCTAAATTGACAAAGGAAACTTGAAAAATGATGGACACGAGCGGGACTCGAACCCGCGGCTTTCGCCGTATCGTGGCACCGCTCTGCCAACTGAGCCACCGCGTCGCTACTCGCATCCAACGAATTGATCGATTCGAAATGTTTAGTATTGTTTTTGATTTGTATTCAATTTAAGTTGTAACGCGTAAATAAATACCGTCTTACACATAACATAACATAACATCACACCTGTATTCCCCGAAGGGATAGACAGAGGTGCACATATAGTACACCCACTTTTCGCCAGTTATGTTTTTAGGTCCCAATGTAATAGGGGGCGAGCCTATTGCCATCAATCGGGCACAAATCCAGACTCCGTGCTGCTACTGAGAATGACCTAATGGAAAAACCCAGTAACACTTTGCCCGACCCGGGATTCGAACCCAGGACCTCGTGCTCAGCAGTCGCGCTTAGCAACCACTAGACCAACGAGGCAGTCAATCATACACACTTTACATACTCTCTTTAACAATAAGGAACTTGTTGCCTCGTTGATAAACAATGTGCGACTGCTGATCATGTAAGGTCGTGGGTTCAAGTTCTGGGTCGAGCAGTGATACTGGGTTTCTCCATTAGGTAATTCTCAGTAGTAGCACGGAGTCTCGATTTGTGCCCGGTTAATAAGGCTCTCAACCTCACTTTCGGCCCTGCAACATAACTGGCGGAATGTGGGTGTAGGTACTTTACATCTCTGCCTACCCCTCGGGGGATACAGGCTTCATGTTATGTTATTCAATCACTTTCTAAAATAGCACTTTTCGTCATAGTCGCATACCAACATGTATCTATACATATAAGTCGGTATTGTAAGCGAGCAGACATTAGTATGAAATATGGGTAGGCAGCAGGTACCTAGGTAGTACATCTTATAGGTAAATAACCATTGACAGAATACTAATACAATAATGTTCTCCTGACCAAAATTTCGGTTACCGCGGCCTCTCTCATCTGAGACTAGCCAATAAGCAGGAGATATTATAGTGCACAAGTATGTGTGAAGTGCACAAATATACCTACGAGACTAATATTAAGTATAAACGCGAAAGTGTGTATGTATGTTACCCTTTCACGCTCCAACGGTTAGACCAATTTTGATAAAATTTCACATGGAGGTAACTGACTCTCTGGATTAACATCTACACATAGGCTTTTTATCCCGAAAAAATGTAGCGGGTAACACTGTGGGGCTCAGTGCTAGTGAGAGCTATTATGTCCGTATGTAAAATTTGTAAATTAAATGTAAATGCATAGATTAATTTTATCGATTATTATGCGACGTCAATACCAGACTTGTCTTTTATTCATCCACTTTACGACTATAAACGCCGTAACCTTATGAGGTGCCTTTGTTAAAGCTTATAGCAACGTTTATTCTACGCGTGACTTTTGCTCGCAGCATTTCAAAGTAACAGACTGTTCACTAACTCATGTTTTTAAATTGCATCTTTACATGATTTATTTATTATATTTTATTTAAATTAATGTTTAATATGTAAAGAGAGTAGAATTTGTTTGTTTGTATTAGAGGGTAATCTCTAGAAATATCCAGCCGATTATCAAAATTCTTTCACCAATATTCAGAATAGGGTATATATCAGGGTGGTGAGGCTACTTAATCACGGTTAAGACACAAAAAAAATCCTACGTAGACAAAATCACGAATAGAAATACGTATTACACATGCATTGTCGTTACCAATCCACTTCTTTTGTTTAAAAGCCTAGTTCTTTTCGTTGGAACCACCATAGGTACTACATATTTCCAACACGATAACCTCATTGGCGCAATGGCTAAGCGATTGGACTATCCGGTTGCGGGTTCGAATCCCGCAAGGGACGAAAATGTATGTGATCCGCAGATGTATGTCCTGAGTCTGGGTGTTTGTGTATGTAGATATTTGATGTTTGTGAAACGCACCTACGATACAGGAGAAATTCCTAGTGTAGGGCGACGTTTATAAAAAATTGACGTTAATAATAATGAGTCATATTATCACCCCTACTAAACTAATACCTATGCCTACTACGTAAGATCTCCAACCTGTTTAATGGAGTCCTAGTCTCATCGCCAAAACCTTAACAGTGCGACCTAGCCTTATGGAAACTTTATGGCGCTAGGCGACAAGCCGGCATTTTCATTTGGACATTTACGATCACCGTCTGTGTGGAAGTGATTTTCTCTGACTAAGTACATAGCACTTTGTGTTACGGTCAATACCATTGTTATATATTGTACCTATCTGTTTGTATATTGTAGATGAGATAGCTATATCCATCGTAGGTACGTTTATGAAAAAAGTTGCACTCGCGCTTAGCGACCACTAGACCAACGAGGGAGCTTAGTCATTAGTTTGAATTAGATTACAAAAAATATAGAGATTAATTACCTACTTGCCTAATTGAATTTACAGTGTAAGCATTACCAGAAACTGTTTATCTTTGTCCCTGAGCTAGGGTTGCCAGTTTTAAGTAATAGGGTTCACTTGGTTATCAGATCTAATAAATTAGGTTGCTTACATTGAAAATATAGGTAGGTACATACATTTAAGTGTTTTGTGAAGTACCAGTAGCCGTTAGCGACCATTAGAACAACGACAACCCTGTCAAAGAAAATAAAATTATTAGATAAATTGATAAAGGAAATTTGAAAAATGATGGACACGAGCGGGATATTAACCCGCGACACCACCGTGTCTATCATTTTTCAAATTTCCTTTATCAATACTTTCAATTTTTTCATTCAAGCTTAGCATGGGCAACATGCAAAAATTACTCCAAAAGTCATAAATTCTTAGGTAATTAATGCATTTGTTAATTTTTATGATCTTTGATTCTAACCTATGAATAATCATTTTAATAACACAGTTAACAGAAACGACAGGTTTCTATTTTATTTTATTGTCTTCCCACTAGGGATTTCTCCTGTGTCTCGAGTTCGAAACTAGTCGGGCATTCCCGAATCCACCCGTGAGTATAATCGGAATATACAGTAAATAATAGGTATTACTTACACAAACAGACAGACTCGGGACAATCAGTTGTCAATTATGATGTTCATAGCAAACTCGAACATATTTTACAATACCTAAGCACCAGCATACTTAAGAAAATACATCAAGGAATCGCAAAGATCACTTAATACTGGCGCCAAATTATTTCAATGTTGTGTCTCCATTACGAGGAACTAACCGAGATCAAAAGATGAAAGCATTTTTTTTTCAATAAAAGTAATTCATGTTTTCGTCAGACCTACTGTAACCTCTGCCTAGCCCTGCCTAGATATCATAATCAATATAAAGTGACTAGACAATACCGTCTGCAGATAGTTATCTACCACAAACACTTCCCTAAAAAGCCAATGCCGTTCCAATATCAACCTTATTCCTCTGTAATAAGGTTGAATACGCGTCATCAGAGCGAACTGCAACAGTTGTATCTCCACTTAATGTAAATGAGCATGAAACATCAAACGGTTACCTTATCATATTATCTGAACGTCAGTTTAAGTGTTATCTCCTGCCTCGCCATGATTGGGAGTAGGTTAATAAAATTCACGAAAATTCCCCAAAGATATTCGCAGAGATTTTGTTACTAGGTCGCATTCCGCTGGTCATAAACCTCGGAGCCACTCACAAGTTCACAGAAGGCCTTTGGACCATCTTCACACAAAGCTAGGTAGTTATACAATATAACATAATCATCAACAGCCGGAAGACGTCTACCACGAACAAAGGCCTCTCCCTTTAACGCGGGGGTGGGCAAGCTGCTTGAGGATCGCAGTATTGGTGATAAAGTTACAGAAGAAGATGCTGATGCCCATCTTCTGGAATTTCATTTAGTCGCCTATTACGACACCTACGGGAGGAAAGGCGCTGGTGCTATTCTGGTCTAGATATCCGCGGAAACACATAACTTCACGCTTGTATTCTCCGATGTTTAGTGTATATTATGTATATTTACACACATTTATTTATACACATTTTCAGTATTTATATTATCAATTACAAATAACATCAATAAAAATCATCTAAATGACGATACAATGTTCTAAACGATCCAATTAGTTTCGATGTTACCCATAAAACAGCTAAAGCGAACTCATATCCAAATCAAAAATACATCAATATTTCAACACCGAATAGCCAAGCAGAAAACAGAGACCGACGAACATAAATACATTAAGAAAACTGACCTCTTGCAAATAGAACGGACGGTTTGCTACATACATCCTATTACAGGGCCTCCCGACCAAAATGTTATAAGCTTCGGGAATATGAACGTAATCCTTCACCGCCGTGCCCTTATGAACCAACTGCTTTTTGTTTAAAACATCATCTTCGCCAAGTGCACAAAAACTTTTAGGCCTGGGGACCTCGAGTCTTCTTAACACCATGCCTTCAGCGCAACATTTCGAAACACACCTTCCACTCACACAAATACTTTCTTTACGAACTAATAATTTAGTAGCAACAGTTTTATTGTGGACTGACTTTGCACATACAATATAATATAGATAAGAAAGAAACACAAGTTTAAGTATCATGTCGGGGTTATTGATAGACGTGTTTTTGTTATTTTGATACCGTATGTATCAGGCACGGGCTCACCACGAACTGTTGTCGGCGCTTACAGCTTATCAAAAAAGTATTCGGAACAGGATCGAGTCACGGTACGTATAGGTAGGTACCGCTTGTATCACCACATGCACAACATGGACAGGAGTCGATAATATAATTAAAGGTATTAGGTAGGTATCTATTCAGTATGGACAGTAAAATCGTGATTTATTTAGCATTTAACTGACGTTTTAGTGATCAGTAGAAATGATAGGTATCTATATTATTCAAATGCGTTGTATTGGATCATAAAATCCCAGATACTCTTTTAAACACATAGACACCCTATTGTTAAATGAGGATAATAATAAGGTATTAACTTAAACTTATATTAAGTCTATTGACATGTTTATTCTTCGATCTCGCAAACGACAGCAACAGGTATAACTCAATCCATAGTTTACAATTTTTATGAATAATGGAGTATAGATTAAGTTTGTTCTAATCACACTAATGTTATAAAGGCGAAAGTTTGTGTGTTTGTATGTTTGTTACCTCTAAAACGGCTAAACCGATTTTGATGAAATTTCATATGGAGGTAGCTGACACCCTGGATTAACACATAGGCTACTTTTTATCCCGAGAAATTGTAGCGGGTAACACCACGGGGCGCAGCTAGTATACACATAAGTTTGAAAAGTTCGAGGCAGGTACAGTTAATAAAAAATTGAATACGATTTTTATTTATGAAGAAAATTTATACGCAGATTGTTAAATAAAACATGACCTGTAAATTATCATTTTAATACTGTTAAAATTCAACAATACGAAACATAAGTAATAAAGTCTATACACACACGGAAATAATCTGTAACAAACTATACTCTTATTAATACTACAGACGAAGATATAGAATATTAAACTAAACACAATAATATTAAACTATTTACAAGTAAATGCAGCGTCGTAAGTATAAAAGTCATATAATACATAAAATTGTTTAATACAAATTGTAAAAATGTTTCTCTTTATTTAAATGTTCAAAGTTAAAAGATTAATTGATATAATTTGAATGGAGGCGTCTCTACACATTCCCTTATTCTTTACGGTCGCACCCTGCGTGCATATAACTAGTATGTGCAGCTATCTAATAGCGTAACTATATACAACTACATGCTGAATTATTCCAAATGCCAAAAGTTCAGTGTCTTAACACGAATCATATTCTAATTACCTAGAAGAATATGGCAAAACTACATTAATAAATAAGTATAATGAGAAGTCTAGTCCTTAAGTACACTAACTAAACGGAGATCGAACTTGTCATGTTGAAGCTAATCATTTCAAATTTCCACAGCGTCAGGGAATACATGGTCGAGGTACGGCTGGTGGCCATAACTCTGCAGTGGTTTGGGTCTGTCCTTCATTGTACTCAAGGTAACATTCCCAGTACTGCACCTGTTGAACTTCGACGCTATTTCCCTGACCTTTCCTGGCCTCGGCTTAAACTCTCCATCTACATCATGCTGCCTGTTTCCTTCAGTAAAATCTTCAAAAGACCTCTCTTTCTCTTTTGTTTCTTTCCAGCTGCGATTCGAAGATCTTTTAGTATTCTGAACATCCTTTTCAAAGTCATCCTGGTTTCTTCTATCATTCTCCTTTCTCCCAGAATTATTCCTGTCATACAAACGGGAATAATTTTTTGAATCTCTATGTTCGTTGTATATTTGTGCAGGTTGGTTTATCGACTCAGTACTTCTAACTTTACCAAAGTGTGGGTCTTTGGAGTATTCAATATCGTTATTAGTTTTGCAGACGTAGTTTTTTTGGTTGTTCTTGCTGTTACTTATATTGGATCTTCTTGCTTTAGGTGGGCCTGGTTTGAAAGTGGAAAATCTATCATTGTATTCGTTATTGTTGATTTCTTTTGTGACGTTTTGTGGGTCAAAGGCATGTGTTCTTTGGTGAGTTAGCGGCTTCGATAAGGATAAATACTTAGGCGGCTCTCCGTGCTTATTAATTGTAATTTCGTATTGAATGTGCGGGTCTAGCACCGCGTATACATTCTCTTTGGCTTCTCTCTCCAGCGACGACAAAGCTGCCTAGAAACAAAATAAACGTTGATTTAGTAAACAGTTACCACATGTATTCTATTGGCCTAAATGATTGTTGACTGGCTTAATATGTTAGCCAGATGTGGCTGCTGTTCATTATGCTTAATATGGTCATTAACCATCTTAAAATGAAGAATGCTTGAAATCATGTTTACATTATGAAATTAAGTTCAAATGACACTTTTTGGTGTAATAGTACCGAACACTTACGTTATTAGACGCAAGTGAAGCAAGAAGTTTACCTAAAAGGTCATTAGGCTCAAATAACAACCACATATAGATATACTATCATAAAAAATTCAATGGCAGGTATCGTGCAGACACGGCTTAAGCCCCATGTGATTCGTGTATGCACTCAGACTAATTAAATGTCGTTTTAACTGTGAATCATGCTGACAGCCCGACATCGACAAGTTTAATAGTTTATTTTATTGTGGACGGTTGGAATAGTTTTGGTTAATTACCCACACCTTGTGCATTAAGTGATGGATTAGTGGTACAAGTTTGTGTAGGTTTAGGATGAAAAAAGGTTTCGTTGCTATATTTAGATATGAAGATAACAGTATAATTAAAACCAGAATGGTTTTAGTTTGGCCTTTCGTTTTTAGTTTCATAAAAAAGAAAAAAAAAAGTTTCATAATAGGTATAGGAAAACATATTTTAAACTAAGTATAACAGTGGCTGCCTCGTTGGTCTAGTGGTCGCTAAGCGCGACTGCTGAGCACGAGGTCCTGGGTTCGAATCCCAGGTCGAGCAAAAGTGTTACTGGGTTTTTCCATCAGGCGGCACGGAGTCTGGATTTCTGCCCAGTTGATGGCAATAGGCTCGCCCCCTATTACATTGGGACCTAAAAACTTAACTGACGAAATGTGGGTGTACTATATGTGCACTTCTGCCTACCCCTTCGGGGAATACAGGCGTGATGTTATGTATAACAGTGGCCTAAGGCAAATTCTGTTTACATTTGTAAATGCAAGCAGTTAAGAGTTTGGTCTTCGGATGTTCATATGTAAGATCGATAACGATTGGAATGTTGGAACGAGAAAACAACTAAGGCACTCCTGCTATTGCAACGATTAGAATTTATTAACTATTGTGTTTCTCGTCATTACCTTTATGACGTTTTAACAAGGTATTTATTTGTTTATTGCCAAAACAAGGCAATGATGTGCGGTAATTACTCTGAAAGCGTTATTTGGTAGGTATATCACTATGATAGTATTAGGGAGTGGCGTGTCGATGATCGAAACTAATTGATACATCCCATAACTGTCTCAATTTATTGACTATTAGCTGTTGCTTCGTATCTACATCATAAATATAGGGATCCCAATATAGAAAAGGAAATTCAGTGGTTAATTTCTGGTATGTATTCTTGGTAGCGTAAAAATTACGGACTCATTTTCGAAGTATTCTTCTTCTAATCGTATGGTTGATAATAAATAATCTGATGTCAAATTTCAAACCGCCTATAGGCCTCTAACATAGCTTCTCACATTGAAAATTCTCTCAGTTGTGCCGGTTTCCTTACCATGTTTTCCTTCACCGATTTAAGCAACTGATAACTATTTTATGCACATGAATTCGAGAAGATATTACTGCGTCCGGGGTTTGAAATGGCGAGATTTGACTTGGCAGTCCAACGGTCACACCACTCGGCTATGAGTGCATGTGAAGTATTGAACTCCATATTGAATGACATTTTCCTCGGTTTTGTCTAAAGCATGTTGTTATACACAACTGACAACATTCATAGTCAAACAGACTTCGCGAGATAGAACATCTATAATTTTTTATTGATGTATCTACAAATATTCTTAGTTTCACTATGATTTATTATTATTGTGATTATTCATCTTTTATGAATAATTTGAATTCATTTCTGCAATCAATTATTTGACATTGTGTTTCATAGCTTGTAATGCTACTTTTATTGCAAGCCAGCAAAATTCCTCCATTCAGAAAATCATGGGCTGATAATATAATAATACTAAAGGAAATTACCGTTAATATACTATTAGTATACCTCATTTAAAACAATAAATACAGATGAATCATTGAGTGTTCCGTATTATTAAACAGATAAAATTAGCAAACAGACATCCAGCAACACATTGTATGAGAATCCAATATCGGACAGAAACCATACATCATCTATACACGAGGATAATTAAGTAATGACCAACTTGTGATAGTATTGGATGACTACGGATTGGATTTCAGTACATTGTATTTGTAAACAACAGCAGAAAACTTAGTGCAGAGTTTGTATGACGTCATTAGGAGGATGGCTTGGGGGGATATGTTCACCTCTGCCTACCCCTTTGGGGAATACAGGCGTGATGTTATGTTGTTTTATGTTTTTAACGTACGTAAAACATGAAGCGTTGTTTCATGACATATAAAGCCGGTTGTCATCGTTATCAGGGCTGCTAGTCGAAAACAAAACTTTATCGTTAGAAGAACTGCTAGTAAAAAAATTGTAATACCTTATGTGAAGCTAAAGGAATCCGCGCTTTAGAATACACTTTCTGACGTCACCACAAAACTGAGTCTTAATAGGACGAATCCCCCCCTAGTCACGTGAAAAACGCATGACAAATAGAAATGGCTAACTTGCAACCTTCGACTTGGCAGTCCAAAGACTCTACCATTCCCAACGGTCATACCACTCAATTCCCCAACAAACCATCGACACGATAAGAAGAAGAATTATCTCCCTACATTAAATTCCTAATGGTACCTAAGGGATAACCATTAAGTACATAATTTTGCGCTCATCGTCAGCTCCTAGCTAAACGCACAACCCTAAATGCTTTAGGTTTGATCTATAAATCACCGTGCCACTAAACTGCCAAAATAAAACACTTTATCTACACTCAACATAACATATTTCCATGTAATTTTATCAGTAACAAGCCGTAAATAATTTGCGGGTTACAAAGATAATGTATGACATGTCATTATCTACCAATATCTAATAACGGCGCGGGAGCAAACAAAATATAATGGATCGCAAAAGGGCGTTGGTGGGGTGTTGTCAAGTTAAATGAAAACGATGTCGACTTAATTTATTATGGTTTTTACAGCTTAATGTCAAGATTTTTAAATGTTTATACTTTGCTGATGTTGAACGAGATTTAGGCTCTCGTCGGTATGTTGGTAGTAATTTTCACAGATCATTTTAAAATCACGGGACTTGTCATTTACGATTGGGTGATCTCTAAGGAATTAAAACAGGCTTGTTGCAAATTCTTAACTGCCTGTGTATTGTCTCTATAGGTAGCAAAATGCTTATTAGAATTTTGTAAATGGTTCAACTAATATTATTATTTTACTATTATTACTTTCCTGAGTATTATCCATATTTTTTTACTAGTTTTCCACAAGTTGACGTGGCGGTGTTACCCCATCATCAGCTCATGATTAAGGACTCGTTTATATGAATGAAGTAGATAGTTCAACTTGGGGGTAATATTTTTAAAGGTCCGTAAGTGTTGTTAGTGCATGCGTGCGGTCACACCTGTGCGCGGAGGTCACACGGTGGTGGGGGGCTGCAGCACGACGGCGGCGCGCCGCACCTGCAGCGCGCCGGGCGAGTAGCGCGCGCCCGCACCGGGGCCCGCGCCCGCGCCGGGGCCCCCACAGGCGCCGGGGCCGGGGCCCGCGTGCGGCAGGCCGCGGGGAGCGTCGCGCGGCGTGTACACGGCGTCCGCTGGTAACGCTGCTTTTTCGCTGTTGATATTATTGAGGTGTCAGGAACCACGTTATGAAAAATTGTTATGAAAAAAAATGCGAGAACTGAGTAGCGTTTGTTAGTGAATTGTGTCTATTGTGAAATTTTGACCGACATAAACGTCTTAAAAGTACCTATTAACTTTGTAATAAAAGGAATTTGTAATGCTTACCTATCTAAATCTTCAGTCTTATACTCCACGCTTTCTGCAAAGAAAAAACACAAACATTGATTATTAAAAAAACTGCAGCTTGTTCTGTTTACCGATATAAACGCAACAAGACAACATCTTTATTAATTACTTTTGTCACTAAGATGTAATTAATGTGTAATATCATTATGTAGTAACTCCAATTTTAAAGAACACAAACGTAATAGTTAACAAAAAGACCTATTGCCTCCTACCTCTTCGTCTCCGACACCGGATGATGAGACACAGCACTATGACGAGCAGCGCGGCGATCACCAGCGCGGCGGCTATAAGCGGCGCGACATGAGCTGTCTCTGTTAGCGAAAAATTATCTGCGTGAACAAAATTATTGAATTGTTATAACATGCAACGTACAACAGGCAAGAGTTAAAAGGTTACGAATCTATTGAACATGAATTATGTGAGATAAACTGATGGGTCATAGTACCCATATTAAATCGGAAAGAGATCGTCACCGTATCGGCCTTCGCCTCGCCGTCAAACAGGCATCAAAGTTACGTAAGCACGTGACTATACGTCGACTCGGCTACGGCTAGGCGATGCCGCGCTTACGACTAGGCGGTTCGGTCTTGTCCGGACACGAGGTGATTACGTTACGATTCCGATTAGTGTGCTTTGCAGTAGGGAGTTTCATACAAAGAATACTGCACGGTTCGAGTTCATACGATGACACACCCTTTCCGGGTTTATAATATATGTGTGTACCTTCAGACAGCAGTGGAATTAATTGTGTGAAGCTTTGTCCAGTGCATTAGTCGACAAGACAGTGAAACTCATATTGGATTTAGTTAATGGTATTAATTATCTCGTTTGTGATTGTGATGTTCCGTCAAAATTGATGAGTCTGTATGAGAGAGTGAGAAAAGCACTGCATCCTGAATCGGTAGGTAAAGCAGATGAATGTGAAATGTCTAGCTTTCAAAGAATTCATCATTGGGATTAATGTTACCAGCGAGTTAGCGAGTCCAGCGAAAAACATCTCTCTATGTACACAAAAAAGTTAGTCAAAATTGACATGTATATATCAGACAGTATATCATTTGATATTGGCTACTGAGAAGCTAAGGTGCACTTATAAATAAGTAATCTCATGCTTTAAATTACATCGCACCTAAATCATGCATAATGTAAGTCAGAGCTATAAAAAAATATCTACAAATTCTCAAAAATAGTACATATAATACGGATACTATGATAATTATAAATAAAACCTTTCCTAATCGCTAAGAGACTTTACAAGCGCGGTGGCTAAGCAAAACATGTGTACTGTTTAGCCAGCGCGCTATATTAATATTCAATAATATTAAAAAAATAAAAAATATACCTATCTATTTATTAACAAGTTAATGAGCTATTAATCCTTACCGTGCACGGTCAGCGAGACAGCATGTGAGGAGAATCCTCTCTCGTTCTCTACGTGTAGGACGTAGACTCGCGCGTCCGATGTGCCCACATTCGTTACCAGCAGCGTGTAGCGGTAGCAGCCGCCGTCCGTCGCCGGCTCTAAAGAGCGGTACCGGCCTAGAGGGACAGACCTAAGCTTTACATACATGTATTTATAAAAAGTTTCTATCTCTTTAGGAATGTCCCATGTTACCTTGTACGTTTCACAAATATGAGATTGTAATATGTCATACCAGACACTAAGAGCTCTGCGATGCGGGTACCCGCAGACCGCTCAGTGCGCATAGTAATGAATATTACGTACATAATTGTGCTTGCCTTGCGGCTGGTCGCACAGTGCGTATAAGCTCTTAGACTTGGGATGAAATCTCTACATATTTATCCCTAATCGCAATTAATGAAGTAAAACAACGTATTAAAATTATGTCATTGCGTCCCGCAACCCTTAGTCACTGCGCCAATCAGAACATATTTTTTGTCGTAGTTTACTGTTTATAATTTTTTTTTAAATCCTCTATATCTATTGTTAGTATAGTACAGCCGCGCCCCTACCGATCTGCGAGGGCACGTCGAGGCGCAGGCTGCCCCACAGCCAGGCGGCGCGGCGCGGCGGCGGGTCTGCGCACACGCTGGCCGCCACGCGCGCCTCGTGCCCGCTCCACGCGTGCGCCGCGCTGCTCTCCGCGCCCACCGGCGGGCCCAGCACGTTCAGCGTCACCGCCTCTGACTGATGACTCCTGTGGAATTAAAGTAACAAATCTACTTATGGAACTTAAACTTTACATATTCCAATGAAATTTGGTCGAAATTAAATAGGAGACGAGCCCATTGCACCGCACAACCAATTGAATGGCCACCGTGCCAGTCAGGTCGACAACATTTAATATATGACTGGCAGAACTGAGTGTATTTTGCCGACTGTCATTTATACCATTAATTTTGCATTGGTCTTGTATTAGAATTGAAATTAAATCGAGGGTAGGGCACCAGGTCTGTAGCCAAAGTCTCACCTGTCTTCAAATCCTATCCGGTTGGAGGCCACACACGTGTACCGCCCGTGCTGGTCGTACGACACGTTGTGGAGCTGCATCTGAGAAGTCTCGGAGATCGAGTACACATCGTCTCTCAGCGCGTTGATGCGGGCCAAAGACGCTGGACTGAAAGAGAAACTTTGGTGAGAAACAATGAAACTCGCGAACAATATAGGCATTGTTTAAGTTGAACCTTAATCAGGTAAGAGAACATTATTACAGTCAGATTGCAATTCTGTTTCTGCACCAATATTAAACATAGATATGCCTAACACTGACAGCACATAAGATTAACTGTACTATTTAAACTTTACTTTATTTAAATTTTACTGGCTCAACGGATTGGAATTTCTCATAACAATTGTATCTTAAGCACATCTGAATAACTGCCAATTTAGACAAGCTTGGCGAGAATCTATTAGATGCAACGCCTTACCTATGGAACCATTTGTAGGAGGGCGGAGGATTTCCCTCGGCCTTGCAATCCAGAGTGACTTGAGAGAACAGGTTCGCTTCCACCACAGTGTCAGGCCCCACCCATATTACTCTCGGAGGATCTGTAAACATCAAGAAAACGTCATTACCTTACACTTCTCTTCTTCGTACTAACATAATTATGGAAATAGGTCATGTCGTGGTCTCGTGATTGGCCAGTTAACAAATGGTATCACAGTTGACCATCCAGAACCAGAAAGCAGTGCTTTAGATGTACTTAGGTACCTACCTATCTCGTGGAGGCTTCCTACTTACACCCCAAAAACATACCTGAAAACCTTCGAAGTTTATAGCATTTCTCATTAGCTATTTATTTATTATAATTATACATATATATAGCTTAGTTTATCAACCTGGGTACGAATCCCTGGTCGTGCAAAGTGTTACTGGGTTTTTCCATTAGGTAATTCTCAGTAGCATTACGGAGTCTAGATTGGTTCCTGGTGAATGGCAATGGGCTCGTCCCCTATTACATTGGGACCTATAACATAACTGGCGAAATGTGGGTGTGCTATAGCTTAATACTTACATTTTATGTCAATTTCAATCTTGACCGAGTCTGACGTTCCTAAAGAGTTTCTTGCTTGACATCCGTATATTCCTGAAAAAATATGGAACTATATGTTATTATTCGAGGTACTTATGCATTAAATAACTATGGAGATTAAGATGGACACACATAATCAAATATCTTGCCAAGAGTCAGAAAAGTCGCCGAAACAGGAGAACTTCTTATTCAAATAAATACGTATACAGTGGATGACGGCTAAAGATAGTGATTCATATATTGATTTCACTTAATGCAGTTTCCATAATAACTGCCAAATTAGCTTTAAAAAATTACAACGACATACTTAATAATATTTTTTTTTTTTTTTTTTTTTAATAGAACGGCCGAAGCCAATTACACTATTTAAACATATAATTTACTAACACAGTCATGCATTCTTCTCACAAAAATTCAAACATTCTGACAATATCATCTTCCATTCATCCGCAAACATATCAAGACCTGTGCTAGAGTTCAGGAAAGCGTTAATAGCGGCTAATGTCCTAGGAATAGGCGACTTGGAGTGCGCTATGGTACGGCTAGTTGGAACAGCTAGCAAGCGATGTTTTCTGCCACGACAGTAATTGTCTGGGACAAATAGATTGCAGATTTCATTGTGCAGATCAGGATCGTCAATAATCCCCCTAAGAATTTTAAATATTACAGTCATCTGATCGCGCGACCTTCTCACTTCTAGAGAGTTGAAATTTAGGCAACCCAACAGGAATTTAGTGGGATACAAGTAGGGATAGTACCCGTACATATAAACTACATAGTATAGTCTTACCTGAATGATTCCTCGACACTGGTGCGAGAATCAGCTTAGCTCCGTTAGTAGCGATGACTTGTCCGTTCTTGGTCCACCAGACGTAGGGGCTGGGGTTGCCGTCAGCGCGACACTCCAGGGTCAGGGCACTGGACCCTTCCTCCAAGTTCGCCAGAGTACTAGCGTCACCACCAACTATCGAGACTACTGGGACAACTGAAAAAACATACAAATTGTTAAATAAACGAATATTGACGAGAAGATGGTTAAATTGATAAAGGTAATTTGAAACATGATGGACACGAGCGGGATTTTAACCCGCCACCTTCGCCGTACGGCGCTGCTCTAACTAACTGAGCCACGGTGTCGCTGCTCGCATCCATCAAAAAAGGGAACTTGAAATTTGATGGATGCGAGCAGCGACACGGTGGCTCAATTGGTTAGAGACGGTGGTAACCTTAAGAGTTTAAAATGCAGCCAGTTACCATCCAGATATAATTAAAAATAAGTACTTATGTTTCATGTAAAATACGAAATTAAGCTGTGTCAAAAGAAGCCAGAATACTTCTGAGAGCCTAAATGAAGCCAAGTCTCGAACTTAACATCTCATAATTTAAACATCTAAAACGAACTAGCCTTATAAACAGCTTTCATTGACTAAAAACTTCACATTTGGAGGAGTCTAGTCTAGTACATTAAACGTTGTCCGTAAATAAAAAAAACAAGTAAGAAATACAAGTTGTTGATATTTCCGAATTGCGGGTATTTTTATTTCGTTTCTTGTCACGACGTCACAAAAATGTCTCCTGAATACACTATAATTACACATCGAAAAGGAAAAATATTGAGGAAACGTGGACCTCGCCCGAATATCGGAGCCAATAGTTTTGTATTGGCCAGTGGCTAATCGCTTATTGACTGGGTTCTATTTTGCGAGCGCTCTGGGACTCAGGGATGATAAAATCAAACGAATCCGTCGTAACCACAACACCGATATTGTTAAAATACGATTTTTGCTTTCAGTTTTTTGTAAAAGGACGAAGAAATACCTGATGCCCGAGGCACTGGTTGTAATTTTTTTCTTTTGAAGTATGGATCGTTAGTTAGTTAGATTATCTTTTCGTTTTAATTTTTAAAATATTAAGCGATTAATACTAATTCTTAGAATAGTAGATTTTTATAAATTTCGGTGGTATCGCTTTAGCTTAAGTGTATAAGTTTTACTTACATGTGACATCAAGCATGGTGTACGAGTCCCTGTAGTAGGGCGAGGGGTAGGAGGGGTGGTGTGCGCGGCAAGCCAGCTGCCGCCCATGTGCAGACCGCGTGGCGCCCAGCTCCAGCACAGACCGCGCCGCCCAGACCCTCGGCCGCTCCACCTCAGACGCATTGGTTTGAGACCAAGCAGTCAGACGTTCTTTTTCTGAAAATTGGAAATTTTACTTAATGGTTACCTTTGCGTTACATTCATTCATGCCTTGCGAAAAGTCGTAGTTCTGTTTACAGGACTGTTCGCGCTAAATCATAGGCCTCATGTTCATCAGAGGTAAGCCTAGGCTTTTTACGGCACTAAAACTAAGTCGCCCTACAACTAGTGATACTACCTCCTTCTTTGTATTTACTTTTATGGTTTTGAAGAGGCTCATGGCACTAAGCATAATAAGATCTGGTTAATAAAACAGCAATTTCTTTTCTCATATAATATTATAAATACGACACGCATACATACATCACACATAACATCACGCCTTTATTCCCCGAAGGGGTAGGCAGAGGTGCACATATAGTACACCCACATTTCGCCAGTTATGTTTTAGGTCCCAATGTAATAGGGGGCGAGCCTATTGCCATCAACCGGGCACAAATCCAGACTCCGTGCTGTTACTGAGAATTACCTAATGGAAAAACCCAGTAACACTTTGCCCGACCCGGGATTCGAACCCAGGACCTCGTGCTCAGCAGTCGCGCTTAGCAGCCACTAGACCAACGAGGCAGTCCAAATACGACACGAAAGTATGCAAAAACCGATCTATCAACTAAAAAACCTAATTGTAGATAATGTTAATAGGATATATTGTAACAATATATTCTATTATTATTATAAATGATTGGATAACTTAAGGATTATGAATAACCATTGTACAGCAACAAAGTTGGTTCATTTTCAAAGACTCGGAGTTAATCATTCAACATAAGCAAACTTATTCTGTTTTCACGCGTCGGTGAGTCCTCTCCCAATTTCCTGTGGTGGCTGAATGAGAAAATAATACCCAATATCGTTGATACTAAGTCATAAATAATAATTTATATTCGTATATATTTCGGACAATACAAATGTAGAAACAATTATTCGGTAAGTCTGAATTGTTAGATAATGTTTTTCGGTAGATTCCCTAATAATCGAATACTAACACGGCTTGCAGCCCTAGATAAGTCAAATCGCTAGACGAATGATAATCAAATAAGTGTATGGGGACTGAAGTTTTTCGTGTGTGTGTATCCCATTTATTTTTCTTTGTATTTTTATTTATATTCGTCTAGTTTTGACAGCTGCCTAGGATGCCACTTGCCTAGTATTCCCTAAAGTTAGTTAAAGGAGTTCAGCTTTATTAGCAATCTACATGATCGTATATTTTTCGGGATAAAAAACCCTATGTGTTAATCCAGGGTGTCAGCTACCTCCATACCAAATGTTATCAATATTGGTCCAACCGTTTGAGCATGAAGAGGTAACAAACATACACACACTCACAAACTTTCGCCTTTGTAACATTTAGTATAATACACATATTATACCAAATTCGTATTTCCAAAGTCCAATGTAATAGGCATCAAACCTATTGCCATTTATTGCGCCTATTCTGCCATGTGGCATTAATCAACTTGCAAAGTCCAAATTGATTGCAGTAAATGTTTTTCCACCTACGCTCATCGAATATGCTAATTGCACACCCCGTATAAGGTTAAATAAATATTGAACTCACAGTTAAACCCATAGAGCGTTAGCCTAACCTAGATAGCTAGACTGTACTCAATTCCTGACAGCTATGGATTGTCCAAAATGAATGGATGGAACGTCGCTGTCGAAGCGTTTCACTACACGACGTGACATTTGGAATTTATTGAGTGTATGGAATTATTGTTTTCATTTGACGTGTAGAGTTGATTGTTAAGCAATGAGTGACTACGGAAAAGAAAAATGAAGATCTAAATTAATAATATTTTTATTCGTATACGTAATAAGTGTTATAGATAATACATATTTTAACTGTTCGAGTTGGTTTTCATTTATAATTATGTAGAAAATTTAATCCAAATTTAGTTACCAACAAAAAAATGGTACAAGTACAAACAAATTTCTTATTCTATATTATAGTTGTTAGATATTTAAAATAAAAAACCTTTTATAGCTTTTATCAACTTTCTTTGAAACTATAGTAAACTATACACTAGTACATAACATTTTTAACGTTTAAATATTTAAGTCCTTTTTTATGTACTTAAAAAGTTATTTCAATATCTCGCGAGGATGGTAAACTGTCGAAAGTTTGTGATCGTTACGCTGATCCCATCTCAATACCCCTGTTAAAAACCTCCACAAAATACAGTCGGAAAAGTCGAATAACCACACTGTGCGGTCAATACCACCGGGGGTCCTGTTATTTGAAATAGTATATTGTTGTCCTCGGCGTAGAGTTGACTCACAATTCCGAGGCCATACGGTGCTGTCACCTTTGAAATGTGACTCACGTGAACGTGACCTGGAAACTAGGCTACCGGCATACCGCTTGTAATGGATGGGTTTCCAATTGGCCCTTAGCAAATCTTTGGAGGTTGGGGTTCAACTTTTCCAGAGGAAAATTTAAGGAGTGCTTCGAGTTCCAATTAAAACCTGCTAGCTGGCTCACGATTTGTTAGTTTTAGGTCATTTAGTCCAGGATACCATGGTGTTGCTATTTTCATATAGGTACCTACAGTAGGACTACGCATATTACATCTACAAATAAGTTCGGTACTATTATCAACAATCGATCTGACTATAGGTATTGTATATTGGGCTGATCAAACGACACGATAAGAAAAAGACTTAGATTTTAATAAAACATTAATATAAATAAAACTGAATGTTTATATCGCATCTACCAAAACGTGTAGAACCTAAAAAAAACCAATAAAATCAACAAAAATTTTACCACATACATGTGCCGTTAAAATTTTCAAGCCCAGGATACTAAACAAAAAAACACTACAGTTACTTAAAAAAATCACAATGAAATTCCTTACCTAAATACCACTCGATGTAAGCAGGGGGGTTGCCATACCGGGCCTCGCAGACGACCGTGGCCCGGTTCCCCGCGGGCACCGTGATGTTCTGGCCCGGCATCACGTGGGAGCCGTTGAACAGGATCCTGGGGGACTGAGGAGGAACCCGCACCGCGAGGGCTGCCGGGGGACTCGATAGAGCATCCTGGAAACCATTTTAATAAAATAAGAATATACAGAATCTTAGAGTTTATAGTCTGTGTGTTGAACAACGAATTTCATTTCAACTTTTAAAAAGTCAATTTAGAGAATCTGGGCTGAAGTAAAGTAATACGTTGAAAACAGAAAGTAGGCTAGCTTGATGAGAAGTGTACGTCGCTCTTAGAATACTCTAATAAAGCTTTAGGATGCAGTGTTCATACTTCGGACTATTGTGCCGCCTGAATCCTTTCATTGGGGATCTGCCTATCTCGTTGACCATATTAAGCTTATATTGGGTATAATAGTAGCAAATCAACTCTACTCGGGTTGACAATGGTATGGCTTGAAACATAGAATTTTTAACGCAATAAAATAGACTAAATGCTTGTTAGCTCATGATCGGGTTTTCCTAGTTATGTATCCATGAATATCAAAATATAACTGTTTACATTGTTGTCAAACGGTACCTGCACGTCATAGTTGCTGGCGGTGACCTGGCATTGCCATTGGCCGTCGTCGAGTTGCAGCGTGGCAGCGCGCACCCACAGCGAGCAGTCGCCTCCAACGGGGCTGTTCTCGTTGGCCCACTCGTACTTCCCGCGGTATATGCCCACCGGCTGCAAGGAAAATACAATTTGAAAACACCTTATTGTTGTACCCATATGTGTGGAGTCTAGTTAGCGGGGTCCAGGGTAGGCCGGAGACCGTCATGTACAATCAGCGGACGCTCGCTACTTTCAACACAAAGGAAAAACATATGAAGCACAGCATTTGATTCTCATTAACAAACCTTATACAATATAATTTAAAAAATAATCTACCTGTATGATGCATGCTGCTTTCACATTGTTAATTTAAAAATTAATTGTACATAATCACAGATTATCAACGGTAAATACGTCATTTCAAGCAAACGTCTTTAACTATTGATTATATATTATGTACCTTCTTTCAATAGTTCCATTACTAAAACTATTAACATCGTGAGAAAATAACAACAAACAACTTATCAAAACTTCGCCTATAAAAACTCAATCGACTAAAGCATAACAATACCAATTTTGTAGTTGAACAAAATGAGTATCTTCATAAATAGAGGCAAATTAAACCATTACATTAATGGAATCCATATTAAAATGCAAAGCCGTTTCCAGTCCTCTATACTTTGTCGACCAAATTACATGTACCTCTAAATACATGTTCAATATAAAAACTATTAGTTTTAACTCGTGTTGGGTCATGCCCATGAATAGAGATCTTTATTTCAAAGGATAAAAACCAGGAAGTAGGGGAATCAAACGTGTATAGAAGTTAGTTTGTGAGAAGGTATTGGGGTAATAGAATTCGGTTTTACTTTAGAAACAATAATAAACACCGTTTTCAATACTACCTATCAAGAATCATTGTTTTCACCTTTATATATTGGAAACATACATACATACATACATAACATCACGCCTGTATTCCCCGAAGGGGTAGGCAGAGGTGCACATATAGTACACCTACATTTCGCCAGTTATGTTTTAGGTCCCAATGTAATAGAGGGCGAGCCTAATTATTGCCATCAACCGGGTACAAATCTAGACTCCGTGCCGCTACTGAGATTTACCTAATGGAAAAACCCAATAACACTTTGCCCGACCCGGGATTCGAACCCAGGACCTCGTGCTCAGCAGTCGTGCTTAGCAACCACTAGACCAACGAGGCAGCCAAGCCATATATTGGGAACACAAGTTCACTAAATAAACAAACCATGAGGTCATTAATAAGCGTGTTAAAGTTGGTAATTAATTAACGTTATCAATTAATTAGTTATAACAACATGCAATGCAACATCAATGACGAAAATCACAAACTTCCCAAACAGCTTTCATTGAAAATAAAAGCATCAATTTCCTTATTAAAATTTTGGTCATGAATAAAGTTCAAAACAAATCAAATTAATAACTTTCTCATTTTAGTATCTCTACAGACTACAGAGCGTAGAGCAAAAGATTTCTATTTCAAATTGGACCCCGCATCTGCCGGCATTATTAGGATCGCCATTTTGTATTTAAACGTTAGATTTGTATCAAATATTGAAATCAATTAATTGCACGTTTCGCGCACCGCCTCGAATAGATATCGGGAGCTGGACTGAGGATTATCGAGAATTTTGTGTACTTTGGTCAATGTTGTCATTTTAGATGTTGGGAGGATTATTAGAAGCATCCAAATGTTAATAGATAGCATTTCCAACTTTGAAACGGACTAATACTGGAAAACTGCTCTAACAAATTCGTCTAAAAGATAGCAATATTATTTCTTTCGACTAAGTCAAATCAAACATGGGAATCTGTAGCTATGAAATAACATATATAATAGCCTATTGCCATCAACCGGGTACAAATCCAGACTCCGTGCTGCTACTGAGAATTACCTAATGGAAAAACCCAAACTCAGGACCTCGTGCTCAGCAGTCGCGCTTGGCAAGCACTAGACCAACGAAGCATGAAAAAATGTAAGTAGTAATAAAAAATACTAAAGAAATGTCAAATCTTAAATAACAGTTTTTATACAGCTTGATTGACAGCCGAATTTCGTTTCGCAACAAAAACTTTGATCACCCATCACACTGATGGCTGAACTGGCTTTTGAGTATTTGAGGGATATGAAAGAACACACGTATTCGACCCCGACAAGTTGACAATCTACGAATGAAAAAGAAACGTCAAAGAAACGGACGGGGTTGGAACTAGTAACGTGCCTACCACAAGTGGGGGTCCTGTCACCTGTTTCGCAAATGTCATGCCTTTTATTGAGGCTTTTTCTCTGGCCGTTTGAAGATTGCAATAAGGGGCTGCCCAATATGTAACTAAGGAAATCCTTCAAAAAACCAGAATTTATTTACATAATGCACATTATATTTATACATACACAAAAAGCATCAAAGTATAATTTCTCATCGTTGTGGAAAGGTAACGTGTAAGAAGACTGGCAGCATTGTCGAGAAATTAAATCACATAATAAAGATACATTAGTAGTAGTATCTAATAGGTATGTTTGACACACACTTCCATAGCTACTAATGTAATTATTTATCGTATTCACCACAATGACAATAAATATTATCAACCTACTCATTACACAATAGCACTTAAACCTATGATTACATTTTGACGTGTGTAAGTATTACCACAAAGTGTGCGGATTACAATAAATGAAATGTTACACATTGTATACCAAATGGGTTCATTAATTTGTCAGACCGAGACCGCAACGAACGCTTAAATTATTCTAAACAGGCTAAACCCGGCTGAATATTCAAATTAATACCAAATAGGCTGACCATTAATTAAAAAGATACCTGAATAGGCACAAATGTAGACAGTTTTAGATTTATCGCCGAACTACAAACTAATCTGGCAGACAGTCCTAATAAATCCGAAGTTTCCCAAATTAAATCTAACTTTTGTGATAAGGAAACAAATATTTTAATTAACTAAAAGGTTTATCCTAATCTCCTAGCGTTCCAACCTTTTGGGAATCGCATTGAATGTACGCGTTAAAAAAGAGATTTCTACATTTTGCATAAGCTTGCACGGTTCAGCGGTTGCTCCTTTTATCTTTGCCAGCGATTCGTGAAAACATAAGGTTGGGCGATTTGTGAAATTGCAGAGCGAGCGTGCACGGAGGAAACCTCACTATTGTGATGTGTAAATACATGGGCGCAATCTCACGTTAAGAGGTGCGTTATGTGTTTCGATAGGACGTTGATGATGCAAATTGCCTCGTACACTCTTTTGTTTTATTTCGGAATTACGCGCACTTTACGAAAATAGAACTAGTATTTGTAGAAGAATTTCAGTTACTTTATTTAAATTTAATGTTTGCTCCATCAGGCTGTAGAAGTTTGAAAGTAGAATGTTAGTTATGGACGTTTCTGCAAAATAAAAACTAAATCTACAAAAGTAGTATATCCAAGTTTTTCAACATATTTTCTTTCTACTCTTTTAATGAAAGCTGTTTTAGTTTCGCTGACCTCAGCTACGACTATTTTAGGTCAAGTTGAGCCAGGCTTCCCTAGTATTCAGGTGGCAGAATGGAAGTCGAAATATAAAGTATACTAATATAGTTCTATAATATTTTATTAGAAAACTTAAACAAAGTTAAAACACGAGTGGGACTTGAATCAATTACCTTCGACTCAACACAATTGACAACAACAATTATACAAAATAATTTAAACGTCAATCGTATTCAAAATTTCCATCTTAAGTCATTAGCCTGCAAATAACCCAATAATCACTCAACTACTATCAGTTTATAAAAAGCATATCATACAATACAAATATCACATAACGAAGTAATTGGAACACCCCTGCTGACGTCGGAAAATTCAAACATGCGCAATGATAACAATGACCGTGGCCAAAGGCAAGCCGAGCGGGATATAATTGAAATTCTTTTCCTCGATATTTCAACAAAATAACTCACTGCCCCAGAATTATTTGGGACTACGAACACGCAATAATAGGTACGGAAAATAGAGAATAATATAATACGAGTATCGTACCTAGTCAATATTAATGGACATTCCACACTATGTATCTTACTAATATCACATGAGTGGAGAAGCTAATATTATCGATATTAGCACAAGATTTTGATGGGAATATTAGTTCGTATTTGTTGTTAAATAATTGTCTTTTATTTGTCGGCGGATAGAGCGTTTTTGCAAGCTTTTGTTTAACTTGCAATGTTTGTATGTAAGTATGTATGTGAGTTCGTTTAGGTCAAATCTTGCAATCTAAATTAGAACTATTTCTTGACATCCTATTGAAATGAAATCTTGCAAAACATATGTAGGTGTGGTGACAAACCAATATTATGGTATTTATGAGCTGGTCTGAAGATGGAGTATAAGGTGGTCAAAGAAACACTGTAACGAAATGACGCAACGCCATCGTTTTTGGGCTTGTTTGATTTGTCTTCACATGTTTTCACAGTCTAGCTGATTTAAAAGCTTGGGTATTTTTTTAATATAAACTTATTTTGGCTTACCAACAACAATCGTATTCATAAATAAAAATCAATCTTAGTCCAGTGCATTCCTTAGATATTTTATACACAAAACGTACCACTACCAACCTGGTGTGCACTATGATACCAAACACTTGAAGACCCTTATCTTCTCCTTTACTTTCGTAGGTCCTCTACCTCTGCCCAGTTTTCGGGCAATTTATTTTATATAATTGATTCCAGGTCTTCATCAATATTGTAAATGTGACCACAATGTAATGAATAGTGATAGCTAGTAGTTTTAATTGCACCGTGGGTTTTTGGCCCAATTTGTTATTTTTTTCCCTTGTATCACTATTAGTTTGCTTTGTTGTCGCATAATGAAACTACATATGTAAATTTACAAATTTGTACCATCTTTCTTTTTTAAATGAGTAACCTCTGGAGTTTCTTGCCGGTTCTTCTCCATTGGAATGACATTTTGGAACCGTGCAACTAGCATCCTAACGTTTCATAAGCGCCTGTAATAGGTTTATATGAAATAAAAACATTTTGAATTTGAAACATTTTCAATACAATAGAATTAAAATACAACACGGGAATTAGCGCGAACACAATTATTTAATTTTTGGCTTGACGTTGCGGTCCGTTACTTATTTATTACTAGCTGCGCCCCGCGTTGTTACCCGCTACATTTTATTCGGGATAAAAAGTAGCCTATGTGTTAATCCAGGGTGTCAGCTACCTCCATATGAAATTTCATTAAAATCCATTCAGTAGTTTTTACGTGAATGAGTAACAAACATCCACCCATATATACAAACTTTCGCGTTTATAATATTAATAGGGATAATTAAGCAACGCGATAGTTTATAAGTTAGTATTCTCAATACATTTAACTTCACACCTTCTATAGGTAATTACTACCCACATCATGTGAACTGCCAAAAAATACTTCAGTACTCATAATACTGGACCATAAACATAAAATAGCGTCCAAAAACATTCCCTTAATTTTAAGACCACTAACAAATAGCCAGATATATTTTCCAATAATGTAAAGCCCCATTAAAAACGGCTATTTCTAAGTCTAAGAGCGAAGGAAATGGCGGTATTCAATGGACATTACTTGTGGTTTAACACAAATAAACGACCCTTGAATTTACGATTGTGAAACTATTCACTTGGTTTCTGTAGCGCTTTAAAATACATAGAGTTATTAGTGAACACGTTGAGCTATGTTAAATGAGTAAAGTGTAATATTTAACCGACTTAAAAGGGAGGGTTGTGTATTCGCGGCGTATCTTATTTTATCTACTATATATACCGGTTGTACTCACGTCGATATTCGGGAATGCCCGACTAGTTTCGGACTCTAACGGAGCCCTTATTCATGAGCAGGTGACGCGGCGGGGTCGCGAGCCGTTCATAATATGGATAACACTCACGAAAGTTATTATAGTATCTTATTTTTGATTCAAAGTTTGGTTTTAAGTGAATGTTGTTCAGCATCTGTTTTACTAATTATTTTGAATCTGATCTCTAGTCTTAGTAAGCTGTGATACACAATTAGTTTGGTTAAAATGTGATTTTAGATATATAAAATACTAGCTTTTGCTCATGGATTCACCTGCGTTAAGTAAGCCTATGTCCTACCTCGGGTTTTAAACTTAAGGTATCGAACCCGAGACCCCTAGCACAACAATCTGGTCCAATCACAGCATGAACCAGACAGATTCTCAAACAACTTCAAGTTAAACCAAATGAAACTTAAATATCAATATTGTACGATAGTCACTTAACGCAATATAGGTATATATCTATGAAATATAAATAGTGGTATAACTTCATCACTCTAAATCATACCAAGAAACAAAAACAAGAAGAAACACGATCGAAACAAACTATTTCATTCTCACTTTGATACGAAAAAGTTAAAAGGTAAAATGAATTTGCTTTCTTTTAGAAACGGTATGCGGAATAAAATAGGGGAAAATGGCGCCGGGTATTCTAACAATGCAATATTCAGTCGTAAACATTACGAATAGTGTGTAAACAATTGGCGTTTCAAAAGGTCTCATGGGTACATTTCATCTAACCAGTCAATACCTATGTAATACTAGCTTATAGCTTACTAGCTTATTCTAACAAAAGTCATTTTTGCATGTTGCTGGATGCTAAGCTTGAATCTAAATTGATAAAGGAAATTTGAACGATTGACACGAGCGGGATTTGAAACCGCGATCTTCGCCGTACCGTGGCGCTGCTCTAACCAACTGAGCCACCGTGTCGCTGCTCGCATTCAACAAATTTCAAGTTCCCTTTTAGGGCGCTTTCAAATTTGCCTGCGAAAATCGTGCGGCTGTCGTCCGGTTCATACAAATATTAGACGTCCGTTTAGTAATTTCTATGAACCGGACGACAGCCGCACGATTTTCGCAGGCAAATTTGAAAGCGCCCTTAGTATTTACGTCTTAAGGGTGACGTCAGGTATTATCTGTTGGAATCTACGATTACCAACTCAGTGTTGTACCTTTGCAGCTACAAACCACTGAAACTATAATAAAAGCGTATTTTCATACAGAAGGAACGAACATTGATCATCTCACTACTGCTGATTTTTCTTTTTTTTATTATTTATTTTGAATAGAAATTATTCATTAAGCGATTTGCCATTTTTCTAGGAGGGCAGTTCATCCCGTGGTTTTACTTCACCGTTATTCAGCGTATGAAACCTAATTTCTTGATAAAATAAAAGTCACATTAAAACTGCTTGGATTGGAACCCGAAACCCTGTGAATACTAATCTGGTCAGTCTACTTGCCCACTACTACACTAAAGGTACCTACCAAAACATACAATAAACAAAAGCTTAAGTAAGAAATCATGTTTCGGCTACATCAGAAAAAGCTAATTTATTTCCAAATACAGAATGACCAGCCATAATATGCTTATCTTATGTTAATTAAGTATTAATTACTTTCCGAACGGTTCGTAACCAATTAAAACATACTCGGTTGCTTCATTAGAAAACAGCCTACGAGACATTTTAAAAGCTTTGTCACATTTACATCGTCTTGTTAATAAAGAAAGGTACTGTTCTACACTAATGAGCTCAAAGCAGAGCTTAATTAGTGCGTGCTTATGAGAAACGGAGTGTTCTTTCAAAGGTCAATATACTACGCATAAGGTTTGTGATGGTGACTGTGTATAAGATAGGTACTAGAGAATACCACCCAACACTCGATATTAAGACTGATTTGAAGGCCCTATATACGAGTATCTAGTTTTTTGTATACAAGCCTTTATTGCTATGTTTGTATGTGTTTAGGTCAAATCTTGCAATCTAAATTAGAACCACTTTTTGACATCCGATTGAATGTAAAATTGCATGCTAAAATAGGTTTGGTAACAATACAATATAATGGTACTTTTGATTTAAAAGCTTGTGTTAAAAATATTATTATTTTTTATAAAATAATAATTAATTATTATTTTTAATATTAACTTATTTTATTTCAAACTGTCTGTCTTTTAGGTACTTCTTAAGAAGCATTGATACTTGGCCCATAAATCACTAGATATAATCACGAATCCGATGTTTTCGTAGCCGCAGGCGAACCTGTCAAACTTGAACATTATATTCCCTAATTTGACAAAGCGATATAGAGATATCTTAATCCTAACTTAATCCGTTGCGGAATGGATTATGAATATACAATTATACATATTCCCTCCCGTCACTATGGAAGCGAGTCCTTGTAATGGCAATATTCTACCGCGAGAATAACAATGAAAGCTATTAATTTCTAAGTATTTGTATGAGGTAGAATAAATTTTATTTTATTTTATTTTATTCAGGAAACAAACAATTATACACTATGTAATACACAGGAATTTGTTTATACTTATTATGTTAAGTGTACAATCCATAACATTTCCACAGATTACTATCAACTATCGTTACGGTATGAATATAAATTAAAAAAGAAACGTCGCCTCACACTAGGAAATTCTCCTGTAGCGTGGGTGGGTTTCACAAACATAAAATATTACATACTCTAACACCCAGATTCGGAACCTGTGGATCACAATTTTTTTTTGTCTCGTGCGGGAATCGAACCCGTATCCCTTAGCGCAGCAGTCCAATCGCTTCGCCACCGCGCAATCAGGTCATCAAATCAGTCAATAATGTCACACACATGGCCACCAAATACATAATCACGGAATAAAAAATACTGTAATCAATACCTATAAAGTAGAGCAACATTACATCTCAACTAATCTTAGGAGAGAACAGGCGTGACGAAGTAAACAACGCATGAAATAAACACAATAAATCCTTAATCCAAAACAAAACGCGATCAAAAGGCAACTCGGTGTGAACACACTATACGCAAGTTTCACCTTTCCGCAGCTGAAGCGTAACGCTGTTAGGGAAGACAAACAAAACAGCGACA
The DNA here is from genome assembly GCA_946251915.1 of Abrostola triplasia. NCBI lineage: Eukaryota > Metazoa > Arthropoda > Insecta > Lepidoptera > Noctuidae > Abrostola > Abrostola triplasia. The sequence continues at coordinate 2,977,075 of OX276432.1, read as the reverse complement.
GTTGGCTGATTAATAACCGCAGAGAACAATACGGGACGCAATATCCGCCTGTGTGGACCGCGCCTCTCGTTTATAGCGGTTTATGGCCCGTGGACGTCTTAGGAACATCTGTGGAGATACTTTTACTTTCCTATCCGTGTCATATCGCAAACGGATGCATTAACGCCACCTGTGGACGATTCCTCTTATCCTTTGCTCGTTGGAAATAGGATGTCGTGTTAGAGTAGTGTACAATTGTACATGTAATACGTTTACTTCGTAGGTTATGAAACAAGTGTTGAATGTTACCTAATGACTCATTTTCTTTACTTTCATAATCTTTTAAAGCAAAATAACCTTTTTTACATAACACATAACATACATAACATCACGCCTGTATTCCTCGAAGGGGTAGGCAGAGGTGCACATAATATAGTAGTACATTTCGCCAGTTATGTTTTAGGTCCCAATGTAATAGGGGGCGAGCCTATTGCCATGAACCGGGCACAATTCCAGACTCCGTGCTGCTACTGAGAATTATCTAATGAAAAAACCCAGTAACACTTTGCCCGACCCGGGATTGGAACCCAGGACCTCGTGCTCAGCAGTCGCGCTTAGCAACCACTAGACCAACGAGGCAGTCCTTTTCACCTTTTTTACTTGCCGCCCTATATCTGCATTTGTTTATCAAAAGTTTGTTACCATTCGTCTCTTCCATTCCGATTTTCTAAAAGGCAATGAAAAGAAGTATTACAATAATTGATAACTAAAAAACCAGAACCAATGTTCGTAAAATAGTAATGCCCCAAGCGACGAAAACTCTAAATTAAGCAAGCCCTTGGTTAATCCTCACTAAAACAGAAGTTTAGAACTACCAGGCTGACATAAATCATAAGGGGATATCATATGTACAATCGGTAGTATACACCTGTACACATCATTATGTTGCCATCATTAATTCGACTGCCAGAAGTAGAAACAAACAAAGCCTCCTAGGACTATTCATTAACGCAGTGTACGCGGAAAGCTTTTGTTCATCGCTTTTACCGACTCCACAAATAACAGGAGTATCCTATATCATTATCGAGTATTCCAATGCATTCTCTATATGTTATTTTATTGAAAATTCATCATTAGTGGTGGTTGTGTTCATTATTGCTGGCTAGACTATTGATTTCGTATTTATGATCGCGCGCTCTTTCTCTTTAGTAGAGGTTTTTTTCTGAAATCGGACAATTACACAACGGAATTACGCTGCAGGCATCTTTTTTTTTTTTTACTTAGCCTATACTGTCCCACTGCTGGGCAAAGGCCTTCCCCAAATCCTTCCATTGGTCCTTGTCTCGCGTTACCTCGAACCAGTTCTTACTGTAAATGTCCAGGTCGCTCTCGTCTATTTGATGCCTCGCAGGCATCTAATAGACCTAAAATAATATTTTTGTATGACGTATTTCTTGCAAATCTTGAAGTAGGTACTTACTTTCAGGCGTGAATACTTCTATTGTTCGAAGTTACAGTGAATTATGCGCAGACTTTTCTAAATAATACAGTGGATACCAGAAACAGTCGTTTTGGAATCCAGGGCGCGCGCGTTTGAGATGCAACAATAAATACTTCATTTTTATGTTTCGGTCAGTTGGCACTGAATGTTGTTACATCATGTACCTAGTCTCGACACCAAATGACTATATTTTTACTACATACTTGAACATAGAATCATACTATCCTCTCCAAAAGTAGACTGGGTTTCCCGAAGACGAAAATTTTTTTCTTGATTCCATGAATATTTTTTTATTTCGTATAGATTTAAAGCCATACTCCATTATCAGTCTCTTAAGCATCCCAACTAACTCCACGATGAAACAGGCCAAAATATACTTAAACGCCACTTAACACCGAGTTCTGAAGACGTTATGCAGGCCACTTAGATTAGCCACCAAAACGGACGCTGTGTGTATCAGGAGCTTATCGCACCATAAGCTGCAAATCATCTGCCGGAAATGAGCTGTACCAGCGCTCCCAAATGTGAGATCTCTGACACTAATTATGCCGTTATTACACACGAACTTATACGATGTCGTTAGAGGAATAGTACCGCAGTAGTAGTATTTTAGGATTACCAGACTTGGCTACCTGATTTAAAAAGTATTTAGTCCAGAAAATGTTCCGCAAAAATGTCAGATATGCAGATTCTAATCTGACATTATAATGAATGTGAGGAGGGTGAATAAATGAAATAGTATGTCAGGATTATGGGAAATAACAATTTATTAGTCAAAAAATCTACTTCTTCTTCTTGTTATCGTATGGTTGATGAACAACCTGGTGTCAGAGTTTAAACCGCCTGTACGTCTCTGACATGGCTTGACACTGTTGAAAAATCTGTTAGGTGCCTTCTAGGTTCTTGGAAAAATCTACTGGAAAACCAGCTTCTTCGTACTAGACTAAATAATCTCGAAATAGCTCCCAAAGTAGCATCTAATACTTATCTTTATCTAAGCAATCAATCGTCACGTATCCAATTTTTTTAAGAGTTCGTTTAGAAACGTCTCTACCTGCAATTTGTTCGCGTCGAACCCAACAAGTAAAATCAAGAAAATGCTCCATCGGTAAGAAACGTGAAAATACTTTGGAAAAATCTTTAGTAATAATGCTGAAATGCAACTGCTAACATAATGTAATATTATTCTGTTTATTTTCCAAGGAGGTTATATTTTTAAGTAACTGTACCAAAAAGTTTTTTGTAGAGATTTCATCATCATGATCATCAGCCCATTTCAGTCCTCTGCTGAACATAGGCCTCTCCTATGACACAGAGCTCGATCTATCGAGAGATTTTTTTTATCATTTTTGTTTTATTGCTTTCTTTTTTTACGCGGGATGCCAATCTTTTTTCTCAAAAAAGCATGAAGGTATAAAGTTAAAATTAATATCAAATATTTGAGTCTGCTCTTCCGTCCCTTAAAATCATAAAAATGTAACTTCTAAGTAAATCCAATCAAAAGATACGAGCAGTTATCTTCTTTGCGATTTATGCCATTAGGATCAATTTTGCTTGACTTTACCGCATACGACTCTTCTACAGTTAGCGACAGTCAGGGGTAAATATGAAAACAACTCGGCAAGCCTAAATGTCTGACTGTGGCAATTAAGTACGTGGAAACCAAAATATAAATTGTATTGATGTCGGCAGCGCGACAGGCTCTGACACTTTTCCGCAAGTAATGTCAATCCTAGTTAGTTCCATGAAAATCATAACATTGGTGATAAATCACATTGAGATACACATCTAAAAAAAGAAAAATATATGAACATCCTTGTAAACCGATTATGTTTTAGGCAAATAAAGTTCTTAATCTTATCCTAATGGATCTCCACTTACTCCCAAGAATGTGACGATTTACGCATTACAAGATACTCTATGATGTGGTAAAAGAGTTCCCATCGGAATAAAGTTTAGTTATCAACGCCTTGAAAACACAATTAGCAAAACCGCGTTCGGGTCAAGGTTTGCAATTAGAAAGCAGTGATGAGTGGTCGACCTCGGAGATCATCTTACAACTCATTTGAGAGGGTTACATAACATGTAATTTATATTTTGTAAAGATTTTGGAGTTGGAAATAGATGGGTTGGATATGTGAGAAAAAGCTTTGATAGATTTTTCTCTCAGAATATTTCTAACAGCAGTCATGGAGTTTGGATGTAAACCTAATAGATAGATAGACCTCAATAGACTAGCGGATATAGGCTTTATTCCTATCAATACCGCCTCTGCTTATATGTATACACAAATGCAACTAGAGTTTTTCCAAAAAACTAAATACTGATAGCAACAGATAGGTCACAACCAATTATCTACCTATAGTAACAATTTATAAGAAAATTATTTAATCTTATAGACATATTTTAAGGACACAAATATCCGAGGCTAATTATTATGAATGCGAAGAATGTTTGTTGGTTTATACCTATATGTCTTTCATGCAGCAAGGGAGTAACTGACAGACATGATTTTTTGCATAGAGATGGTGGACAGAAGCACTTTATATTCCATAAAATTTACAGTTTATATGAGGCTAGCTGCGCCCCGCGGTGTTACCCGCTACATTTTTTTGGGATAAAAAATAGCCTATGTGTTAATCCGGGGTGTCAGCTCTATATGCAATTTCATCATTATCGGTCTAGCTCCGTTTGAGCGCCGCGTCCGTTTGAGAGGTAACAAACACACAAACACACTCACAAACTTTCGCTTTTATAATATTAGTGTGAAGAGTAATAGGACAAGAGCGAAATCAAGGGTAAAAACTAGTGGTTATATGGTAGGAACGAGTCGCGTTCCAAACGACAGAATGTGCCAATTACTTGCGGTTCAGGAAACTATAAGTTTTCATGATATCGTGACAGTTATTGAAACAGGCGCTTGTTTATAGACACCGTCTTCACTAACTGGGTTATGCAGTAGCTGTTAAACGCTAGGTTTTTATATTAATGTCTCGGAGTTCAATGTGTATTGAAGGGCTCATAGTTACGTAGGTATCGCACAGCTTCGTCCATCTACGAAGTGAAGCAGTGCTTACGACGTGCAGTCTACCGTTTTATACTTCGAGGCTTTTCCGTACATGGAAAGCATATTGATAATGTTTCTCTAGTTTTTTGGTCTTCCTATAGTAGTGTTGGTTTATTGTCCCTTTGGAAAATCTTCTTGTGTTATTTAGTCACCAATCAGAGCCGCTGTGGCCGAAATTTGGTCAGGAGAACATTATTGTTATTGAAGTACAATTCGTGCGAATAACGAAGAACAAGTAGCCGCACAGGGCTTATAACCTACTCCTTACAATACCCGGGTGTACTAACCTGTTAAATGCTAAGCCATATTTAGTACAGCCCTGCAAATAGTCCGTTAGATTACCCGGTTTTCGGGACAAGAAAAACAAATATACGCAATGTTAATTTACGTAAAACTACACGTATACAATGTAGCAATAACAATTTGTTTTGATTGCAGCAGTAATTGCTTACACAATGCCAAATTATTTAGCTATTAACGCTAAAGTAAACGTTTTAGGTATTCAGTGTGATTCGGCGATTATGTTGTAATTATTTTGGTAACAGCTGACAATCAACTTTTACCATTCTCTTTGGTCTCGGTTAACCTAAACTACACATTTCTTTTTTTATATATCGATTGGTGACTTTCTTTTGTCGGTGAATATAATATATTCTGAACTCCCATTGATTAGGCCATAATTGAGTAAAACGTGTGCAGTTTTGTGCAATGTTAGTTCGTTCCAAGTGCATCTCTAGCATTATAACAAACTAATACACAGCTCCCTCTCTTACTACTATTCTAGAAATTCAACACAATCTAGGCAGCGAAATAATTAATCATAGTAACTCATAATAAGTAGATAAAATATCTATAAACTGACTTCAATAATATTCCATAAACCGACTGTCTTGATGATCTTTACCGAAACATGTTGTGACAACTGTACTGTTCTTTTAATCCAAGAATTATCGGCTCATACAAAAAAACAAATTGAGAACCTCCTTCATCCATATTATCTTTCGGGGTCGGTTAAGAACATACTAACCTCCACTATCTTTCACCCCAACATACACGTGCCATGCAAACATTTGAATCTATGAATATTGAAAGATCGACGTGCATTTTTAGCATAATTTGGGCCGTATTCCCCGAAGGACCTACCCTAGGCCCCAAAGGTGTGCACAGCTACACTCACAGCCAGTATGTCACGTATAGGTGAGTATATTTTATCCGTGTCAACTGCTATTCGGAATAACTCAGTCGTATACAAGACGTGCCCTTATGAACGATAGTTAAATGGACGACCTTGGAACGTTACTCAAAACTTCGTTATTTCTGTTCGCATAGCGTTATTCCTTAACCTATCAGCTACTAAATAACGTTATCTGAACAAAAATAACGGAATGTTGAGGATCGTTTTAAGTCCCTAGTTAAATGCGTTGTAATTTAAAAGCTTATTTAATCTATTGTCATGCCTACTGGCAACCACAGTGACATATAATTTATTTAACATTGAAAAAAGGTCGGTTGAAAAATTGTAATTGTTTAAAAGTGTTGTAGTGTGTGCTAGTTAGTGTCTTTAACCCTTAACGCGCCACCGTCTTGTATAGAAGACAACGCTATCGCGCCCTTCACGTCTTAACTCTACCAGGAGACAATATCAAATCGTATTTGTGTAATGTACTAAAAAACAATCATCATCATCAGCCGGAAGACATCCACTGTTGAACAAAGGCTCCCCCTTAGAACTACAAAACAATAAACGTAATAAATTTTATGAGTACATGTAGTTTTCTTCTTGTGGCGTTCTAAGAAGAGGCCTTTGTTCAACAGTGGACGTCTTCCGGCTGATGATGATGATGATGTAGTCATCTAAAATCGTGACGTGTGCACGAAAACTATATATAAGACTGGCGCCCAAAAGGTTAATCTTAGCTACATCTATCAAAAGTGTATACATACATTGGTTTGAGCATCACAACAGACCAGTAACAGTTACTTTCACATTGAAACCGATATCTCCCATTGTTCCTGATATAAGAAAAGGATAAAGGTTCCTTTTCTTCCTTTTGTACAGATACATGATTACTTCATCTTTTGTTTTTTGTGATAAGAAAGCCTAGCAGTGGTATCGAAACATCGCATGCGCACTGGATCAGGCGTAGCCACAATTGTTTTCGCCATAATCTGTTGCCTCTGCTGGGTAATAAAAGACGATTGATTAGGGTGATTGGCCGTAGGGGGACGGGTAAGGGATGGAATTCTCTTCTGTCCCCGCCTATTATACGGGATAAGTGACCCAAGAGTAGATCAACGACTATTTAATTGGTGCTGTGGCTAAGCGATTGGACTGTTGCGTTAGGGATTGTGGGTTCGATTCCCGTATGGAACAAAAAATTGTGTGATCCGCAGGTATTTGTCCCGAGTCTGGGTGTTTGTGTATGTGAAACATGTTTGTGAAACGTACCTACGATACAAGAGAAAATCCTAGTGTGATGCGAAGTTTATTAAAAAAAAAACATCCTGGTTGCTGTTTGCTGCTAAGAGGTCCGGATTTTCTTCTTGTGCAGGACAAATAATGCCTGATAGATATGCCAACAAAACATAAAACATTTTTGTCTAAACGTGAAGTGCAGTGATCTCCCATATTTCGCTAGTTATGTTATAGGTCCTAACGTCATTACACAGAGGGCGAACCTATTGAGTATTGCCATTAACCGAGCACAAACCCTGACTCCGTAATCAATAATGCTACTGAGAAATGAAAAAACCCATTAAACGTCTCCCTACTTGGGAATCAAACCCAAAACCTCACACTCGCGCTTTGCGACCACTAGACCAACAAGACTTTAGGTATAATTAACCATGTAAGATATTATGTATGTCTGTAAACTCAATGATTGTTTCGTTTACATCACAACAATGGGTAAGTTATACGATGTAGTACTAATTGTACAGATTCATATCGTGGGAGAAACTCGAAGATAGTAGGAGATCGTAGAAATAGTTGTATTTATTGTACAATACGAGCTATTAGCAGAATCTCATAACATGACAATGACACGCAAGGTTGTGGGAACTTTGTAATTTAATCTTAATTAATCGCTTCTGTTAAACTTACTTTACATACATAGCTACACATTATATATGTACATAAACATAACATCGCGCCTGTATTCCCCGAGGGGTAGGCAGAGGTGCACATATAGTACACCCACATTCCGCCAGTTATGTTTTTTTTTAGGTCCCAATAGGGGGCGATGCTATTGCCATCAACCGGGCACAAATCCAGACTCCTTGCTGCCACTGAGAATTACCTAATGGAAAAACCCAGTAACACTTTGCCCGACCCGGGATTAGAACCCAGGACCTCGTGCTCAGCAGTCATTATATTTATGTACGTTGTTTAATACCAAAATATACTTTTGTTAAACTTTGCGCATGCATACTGGCCACAAAGACTTGAATTTTGTTTCATCCGTTGCTATGACAACGGTCAAGAGGAAAAATAGCTGGTTCATATTATTTTCTTGCAACCTAAAATTACATTTATTTTTCATATTTCTTTATTTTTATTTCTGGAATCCCTACTAATATTATAAACGCGGACACTTCTGCATAGGTTTTAATGAAATTTTATAAAGAGGTCGCTGACACCCTGGATTAACAAATAGGCAACTTTTTATCCCGAAAAAATGTAGCGAGTAACATCGCAGGGCGCAGCTAGTTCTTCATAATCTAGGGAATGTTTTTATTAAATTATTATTTAGATACCTACTTGGTACGTATTGGATGTTATCTAACATCATGACCTCCTCTCAAAAAGGCGATCAATAAGTGATAATTCGTTACCTATTATATTATGACATACCCAGTCATGTTACAATGAAGGATGGGCTTCGGCCAAGACATTTGCCACACCACGAAGCGCACGGTAAGGCCCATCTTTCATTACGCAACATGTCTGATCTTTGGCACTTGCACTGTTATTATACAAAGTCAAAGGTTAAGTAATGGACCTGATTTTAGAAGTAATGGTTCCGTAGTAGCTAACAGCTTTATTTTATTAGTAAAAAATAAGTAAGAAAATTATTCTTGATCCAGCCTATAGGTAACGAAAAATAACAATAAAAATGTTACAATAATAAGGTGGTACGGATCAAAGATAAAAAAAAAAAAAAAATTGTTTATTTCTGTAACTTTCTTTTTAGAAGAAAGATAATTCCCCAACTCAGCGTATTGCTCCTGCTGGATAGCTGCAGCGCTTCTGTTGGGACTTACGCCTGTATTCCCCAAAGGCATAGAGTGAGACGTTTAGGTCACCGACATTCCGCCAGTTATATAGGTCCCAAAGTAACAGGAGGCTAGCCTATTGCCAGTTAATAAAACTGTCATTAAGTTTTGGGACGCATACGTTTTTTGCTAAATTCCCATGAACTAGAACAAGCTTCTAACGGTATACTGCTACCGTGAATTACACGGTACAGTAAAACCTCATCTTACGTAAAAATCGATCTTTACGACACCGAACCTGTTATTATTAAAAGGGTAGCCAAAGTATACCTTTATCAAGAGACTTACGTCATTCCGCCAATAATCATAAGCCTTATACCGTTTACCGCGTCTATACCTACGGGACCCTAAAAATACTATACATCAAATAATTACTGTGTTCATCACACTCACATTAATCAATCCGCTAAAATATAATAGCTCTGCCCATTCAAATTGTTATCTGATGATTTCACCGCACAAACCATCGATTATCATCATCGTCACGCCTATTCTCTAAAAGGGTAGGCAGATGTGCTATGATCATTGCTGATTCAGATTTCGTAAAAGGTTTATTGTAAGGTTTAGTCGCAAAAAAATACGCTAGCTCACTACGGTTGGCAACATTGAACCTTTTCAATCCAGGTTTCATAATATCTACCTAATACCTATGTCCTACCTGAGTTTCGAACGCAAGCTAATTTTAATCTCTTGCGAACGCCTCAATTCCAGCTCGATTTTAACATCGAATATTCGGCTAATCTATCGAATACACCGATTATTCGATACTCAAGTCTATCCGCGATGACTAATTGGTTTTGCTGCGTAGTAACTATTAGTAATTATAGTCGATGTTATTACTAAAACAACAAGGAAATAATGAGGCACTTTCGAGAATTTGTGCGTTATTACATTTGTAGCTAATTCATTATATTAGCCCACTATCAAGTTTATTTTTGATTATTATAATTTTAACTACACAGGCTTCCCCTTTGTTACATTAGACGCGAAACATACATGTAATGCTGTAATAATAACAAGTAATAAACATGATAATTATTATTATGACACCCTTCCTCATTAAACATCTGTTATGAATGAACCGGTTATAATTATCTGAAATCTGAAACCTATCATAAAGATAGGGTGTCCTTACAAACCCTTTATTCATAAACTTGATCAATGAACACTCGGTTAGCCTTTCTTGTAATCCTATTAGTATCATTAATTAGCTACATTACCACTCAGTTGAGCATACACCCTATTTTTTAAATATTTGCAAAGTTTAAAAAAACACCTGACCTCCTCCTGATATTTTAACCTTAGCAGTTTTGTATAAAGCAGGAAAATGACATATAAACAGATTCTAACTTGAATTTTTAAGGGTTTGTAATTTTGACAGTTTGTGTATAGAAAATCTGCAGTAATTTCAAATTAATTACATACAAATGAAGTGGCTCTTAGATACTCTACCTTCATTAATCTGATCAATGAAATAATAAGATAATAAACTAATTTCACTAATATTCCATTATCTAATTATTTCATTTTCATTCCCATTTTTATTCCCTTGTGAATAAATCGCGTATGCAATTATATCGCTATTACTTGAACATTTATTGACATCGAACTTATAGTTCCCGATAAAGACTACGGTCTTCATATCGGCAAAACAATATAGGTACGTTTTGTAACGACAGAATAGGTATTCTGTATTCACATACCAAAGTATACCAACTTAGTTTAAAAACTTCCGAACTCTCCACGTAAGCCGAATAGACATCGCTACGTCATAAACACATTGGAGTAGAGACAGCGGCTCGCGAGTGACGGCCTAATGGACCCCTCGATGTGCAGAAGGGTTGAGTGGCATTCAGTAGACTGATGCTCAGCTCAAAAGGCTTTGAGGGGTTACTCAAACATTTGGGGAGCAGGGACTGTCCGTCTCTTCTTTGATTTAACCGTTTGAAACCGTTTTACGGAGTGGATATTTAGATTAATTACTGACTAACCAATTGGTTTATTTTATTGGTGTACTCTCGCAAATTATTTGGTTGTAAATACCTTTTATTATAGGTATATATTATTTACTATATATTCCGGTTATACTCACGGGTGTATTCGGGAATGCCCGACTAGTTTCGGACTCGATCGGAGCCCTTATTCATGAGCTGGTTACGCGGCAGAGTCGCGAGCCGAACTGCGTGCGCAACGCTCCGCATACCGATGCGCCCGCGATGATGGTGGTGGTAGCGCTGGGTGTTGTCGTGCGTCTTCGTCGCTGCTCGTATCTCCGTCGCAAGGCTGCGCGTTGGTACATACCGTGCTGACTGTGTCGCACTCGAGACTTGTGACACTGTTGTATGAAGTCTTACTGAGGGCCGGTTTCCAGGCCGGTGGCAGGGTCCAGCCTTTCTCTCTATTAAAGTTCGGACGACGGCTGATTTCAATGGCTTCACGTACTTTTCGCGGCACGAAGTATTTCTCCCTCGCTAGTACGGACGCCTTATCGAAGCGAATAAAGTGAGCCGCGCCCGACACCGAGTGTTCAGCAACTGCCGACCTGTTACTGTCCAGGCTCTTCATACAACGTACGTGTTCCTGTAGTCGAGTCGAGATGTTACGGCGCGTTTCTCCTACATAGTTGAGACCACAGTCGCACGGTATCATGTATACGCCTGGTGCGCCTAGCGGAATTCTATCTTTCGGCGGACGTAGATATTGCCTTAACTGTTCTGGTGGGCGGTAGATTGTCCTGATGCTGTATCTTCGGCGTAACAGGTGACCTATCTTGTCCGTTACCCCACGCATGTACGGCAGGAATGCGGGCGTACGTTCCGCCCCCGATGACCGCCTACGTTCAGCCTCCACAGTATCAAGGGTGCGCATACATTGCCGCCATTCATAGCCATTGCGCTCTAGCGTATCTCGTAGGTGACCCAACTCCGCATCGATGTATTGCGGGTCACACAAAGCGAGCGCTCGGCTAATCAATGTCCTTGGCACAGAAGACAGTTGTGATGGATGGTGATGAGAGTCTGCTTTTAGATATCGGTCGGTGTGTGTCGGTTTTCTGTACACGGTATGGGACAGGCGACCGCTATCGTCACGGATGACGAGAACGTCTAAAAATGGCAGAGCTCCCCGGTCTTCCTCCTCTACTGTGACCTGTATCTTGGCGTGCACCCCATTTATGTGTTCCGTGAATTCCTCCAGCGCATCCCGGTCGATAATGGCGAAAATATCGTCGACATAACGCCACCAGTGTCGCGGCTTCTTGGTTGCAGACTGTAGGGCCCTACCTTCAAACCACTCCATGAAAATATTGGCCACCACTGGCGCGAGTGGTGAACCCATAGACACCCCATCTACTTGCAGATAGTACTCACCTTGCCACAGGAAATAGCCACTCTTCAAGCAGTATTTGATACACTCAATGTATTCAGCAGGTATTGTGGTGTTAGCCAACAGGTTGGATATGGCAACAATGGCCTCATCTACTGGCACATTTGTGAACAAAGAAGTGATATCAAAACTGACCATCATTTCGGTTTCCTGCATACGTACATCTGCTAGCAGTGTGACAAAGTGTCTCGAGTCTTTGACGTAGGTACTCGTTTTACCAGTGAGTGGTTGTAATATAGTAGCCAGATGACGCGACAGTTTGTATGTAGGTGCATCTATCTGACTAACTATAGGTCTCAGTGGCCAATCCGGTTTGTGGATTTTAGGTAATCCGTAGATCCTCGGTGGTGTCGGATTGTGGGGGCGCAAGTGTGCCAGCAGATCTTTATCATGTAAACTACCCAGTAACTTAATAGTTTTTGTAGTCACCCTGGCGGTGGGATTGTACGTAACTCTCTTGTACACTGTAGTGTCACTTACTATTCGCATGATCTTGCTTTTGTATGCCTCGGTGTCGACAACTACAGTGGCGTTACCCTTGTCTGCTGGTAACACAAGTAGGTCCGGATCCTTACGTAAATCGCGTAGGGCCATCATCTCCTGGCGGCTGATGTTAGATTTGGGTGGCGATGACCTTCGCACGAGTGAGGACACGTCTTGTCGTAGGCATTCAGCATCCCCGTGTGGTATCCTATTACGCACGATGGTGTTCTCGATACTCGTAATGATGTCCTCCACCGGTATCTTGCGAGGAGTAGGCGCAAAGTTTAGTCCCCGGGATAACACCTTTTCAGTTTCCTCTGAGAGCTGTTTCGACGACAGGTTGACGACCGTTATTGTATTTAAATTCCCCTTTGTCTTAGTACAATTTTTATTTGCGTGTGGGTAGGTGTTAATAAGGTTCGTCAACTTACCGGTTTGCCTTTTTGTAGCGTTCGAACCAATGGTGTCCGATCTACTGTAGGTCATCGCATCCAACACATAAATGGGACACTTCACGGAACACATAAATGGGGTGCACGCCAAGATACAGGTCACAGTAGAGGAGGAAGACCGGGGAGCTCTGCCATTTTTAGACGTTCTCGTCATCCGTGACGATAGCGGTCGCCTGTCCCATACCGTGTACAGAAAACCGACACACACCGACCGATATCTAAAAGCAGACTCTCATCACCATCCATCACAACTGTCTTCTGTGCCAAGGACATTGATTAGCCGAACGCTCGCTTTGTGTGACCCGCAATACATCGATGCGGAGTTGGGTCACCTACGAGATACGCTAGAGCGCAATGGCTATGAATGGCGGCAATGTATGCGCACCCTTGATACTGTGGAGGCTGAACGTAGGCGGTCATCGGGGGCGGAACGTACGCCCGCATTCCTGCCGTACATGCGTGGGGTAACGGACAAGATAGGTCACCTGTTACGCCGAAGATACAGCATCAGGACAATCTACCGCCCACCAGAACAGTTAAGGCAATATCTACGTCCGCCGAAAGATAGAATTCCGCTAGGCGCACCAGGCGTATACATGATACCGTGCGACTGTGGTCTCAACTATGTAGGAGAAACGCGCCGTAACATCTCGACTCGACTACAGGAACACGTACGTTGTATGAAGAGCCTGGACAGTAACAGGTCGGCAGTTGCTGAACACTCGGTGTCGGGCGCGGCTCACTTTATTCGCTTCGATAAGGCGTCCGTACTAGCGAGGGAGAAATACTTCGTGCCGCGAAAAGTACGTGAAGCCATTGAAATCAGCCGTCGTCCGAACTTTAATAGAGAGAAAGGCTGGACCCTGCCACCGGCCTGGAAACCGGCCCTCAGTAAGACTTCATACAACAGTGTCACAAGTCTCGAGTGCGACACAGTCAGCACGGTATGTACCAACGCGCAGCCTTGCGACGGAGATACGAGCAGCGACGAAGACGCACGACAACACCCAGCGCTACCACCACCATCATCGCGGGCGCATCGGTATGCGGAGCGTTGCGCACGCAGTTCGGCTCGCGACTCTGCCGCGTAACCAGCTCATGAATAAGGGCTCCGATCGAGTCCGAAACTAGTCGGGCATTCCCGAATACACCCGTGAGTATAACCGGAATATATAGTAAATAATATGGATAACACTCACGAAAGTTATTATAGTAATATAGGTATATAGTTGTGAATAAAGTAAGGTGTGCCAAAACATATGCTCCTATTAATACGGAATAAACTTAATGCCCTATAACAATTATTATGTAACTTATAATTATTTTATTGAAGTTAATAAATCTAAATGATCTTTAAACTTTGCAAGGTAAATGTATTTAATCAGTGTAAGTACCTATTACTTCAAACTTTTCAATGTTAAAGCTTACTAATTAAAGTATACATAGAACATTTCCAAACTCACAACGAAAAATGCTGTATCATATTTCCTACACAATTTAAAAAACCCCTTTACCGTCCAGCGATATCGCAATCGATTAATTGTTATCATAAACAAAACGGCGTACATTTTTACAAAAATATAAAATTAATAAAAGCCTTTAATTCGGTATCGGTACAATCAATCTCGATATCGTGTTTTGCCTTCATTTTTCATCGCGGACATTCCGCAGCACTCAATACTCGCCCACGTACTCGCGAACAATGATGGGATCGGCTGAACATCCTGCCGATGCGCCATGAAATCACCATAACGCTCATTGAACCGGCGGCGAATCAAACTGCCAAGGACGTCCTTTATCTGCCTCAAGATGGCTTCTATAGATTTGGGTCATAGGTTGAGCCGATTTTTATTTATCATAATTGTTATTTACGAGTATCATATACAATGGATAGGTGTGTCTTTATATTGCGATATTATTAAACCAGGTTAACTCTTTGATGGTATCGTATATATAACTTACAAGCTACTAGTACTAATGTAACCATTCGTCTTCGTTACTGTACAATTTGTTGTGAGCATTACTTCCTACTATCCTCCGTTCCTGATATCTACTTATTTTTTATTAGCACCTATGCTAGACATTAAGGCAGTCTAGGTTGCCTTAAGGCTTCGTTATCCCCAGCCATGAAGTAGGTGTTGATGATACTTGTAAGGAAATGTACGCTCCGCGCAAAATGCCGATATTTAGCCGCATCTAGTCAGCCTGAAGACCCTTAACCTACTTAAACGAGCCAGCACAGAAGGATATTTAATACATCAAAATCGCTGAACGTTTTCTATTTTGAGAAAATCTGATAACACTTCCTAAGAATACAATTCTGATTGTTATCGTTTACATCAGGCATAATCAAAGAAAAAGAGAAAATATTTTGCTCAAATTCTTTAATGAGAACCCACATAATTCATACTCAAGCTTTCCTTCATACATTTATAGAAGCAAGAGTTTTATTAATGTTAAGTCCTACAAATTGGTCGAGATTAAAATAAAACAGGTCATTAAATAAAATCCAATAAAACTCAGGCTCGAAAAAGAGTGAGATCAAATAGGGGCTGGAATTTGCAAGCCCGCATGAGAGATTATTTCACGTGGCTAACATTCAATCCTTTGAAACGTAGGTACCTATATAATCGTCTGCTGGATTCACATCGGGCTTTGAAGTGGCCCTCACTCATACAACGAGACATTCATACAACACTAAAGCATCGATTATGAACACGATTATCGTATATTAACATCGCTAATGTACTCGAGAACCGACGAACAGAAAGCCTTTTATTCATAAGCAGTTGGGGGAGAAATGAAAGCAAGAGGTTGGAATAAAGGGGCTTCACACAATACTCGCGCCTGCGTGCGTTGTCAGACGATTTCCTATGAATAATGTACTGTCAACGTATGTTTTTTTGCTACCCATTCGGGTGTATTTGAGGATTTATTGTGTTCAAACAATTAAATACGGATTAAGATAAGGGAGTTTGTTTCTTTTGTTATGGGATATGCCGAACGTAATTATTATGTTGGGAGCATTTGGCAATGAAATAGTAGTGCGTAAGCAATGTGCTTAAAACGGTTATATTGTAAAAACAATATTATAAAGGTGTAAAAGGTCTCGAGTACAAAAAAAATCTTATTATGATATCTCAAGTCTATTTAAGGTGCTTTTTATTCCAGTATTTAGACGTTTTTCTATCAGAAAATCCTACTTCATGTTTTTGCTGGACTATTTTTCGCTTATCATGTCGCGCCGTCGCGGAGACATCGCGCAGCCCGTGTGAAGAACCCTTAAGCTGTCTTCATAAGTATCGATGTATCAACGCATAGCAACGCGTCTCAGTCGGGAATATTAAAATGTACAGTCACGAACGCCGAATTATCGTGACGGCGTGTGTGAGACAGTGCCCCTGCAATTAACTAGAACATGTGTGGTCTGGCCTATAATTTGTGGATCCGAAGTGATTTAATTCGCTCCGAACATGCTTTTTGCAACGTCACCGATTTAATAAATTAAATGTGTAATTTTTATGATTCACGAAGGTTATTGGTATTTTTTTTTGCGGTCTAATTGGCCTAGCTCATCCGAGATAATCTGTGCATTACTGGGATTTCATATTGAATGCAGTACCATTGATTTCAACTCTATTATTTGTTAGAGTGGAAATCAATGGTATTTAATTAATGGCAGGAAAGTGGGGATTAATTGGATTTACAAATTGGATTTTGAAGTGAAACTTTTATCCTGCCCGGACATTAACTAACAGTATTTGTAATATTCGGTGCAAACAGTATAGTAATACAATAAACATGTCCACAACTCTTAAAACATCACGTTTATCGCCAGTTTGAAGTGACGAAGTTCACAGTTCAGTTCCAAACTTCGCCACCGCTAATGCAACATCGCCGACTTGCCAACCGCTCGTACAATGTACAATAGCACCTCTACCTACGCCGCCAATCCAAGTCGTGACAATACAATATATTCCTGCTTCGTAAAACGGCCATGAAAGAAATCCAAAGCCGCCTGTTTGTCATTCCGTGCGCGGCATTTGAGTCGATTCATAGAAGCGGGTCACTATATCTTTATCACGACTACCTGACACCGCATGCGCGTATAGTGATCCTTGAAATAACTACGATATGTAGGTACAGACGTACTCATACCTATGAATCATCCTTGTGAATCCGTCTTTGTTGTAGTACTGGATTCCATAGTTTGGTGAGAGCTCTTACAAACAGATTCTGTTGGATCCGTGTTCCGTGCTACCGAATTCCTTGTTTCAAGAAGATTATCGCTTGAGCCAGCCTTTGAGTATCACAGACAATAAACTTGTTGAATACTGGAAGTCAGACAATACTAAAATGAGACTCAACCCTTATGAAGTAATCTATCGATATCGGTGCTCAATGAAGAATGAATTTGTATATAGAATGTGTAGGGTTGACCCATAATGAACAAATATCAAGGTTTTTAAAGTTCTGGTTTTACTCAGCTAGAAGTACAGCTATAGAACCTCTATGAATGACGATACCTAAGTACGTCCGGCGCACCTTGGACTGTCAAGCTCAATTCCATCCGTGACTGGCTAATCTCTTCACCACAGAATTACCAGTTTTCAAGTGTCAAATATTTTTAGCGAGCGAAAAAAAAGCTGTCTACTGTAAAATCCAAGATGAAGTCGAAATAGAGTGTTCACATGCACTAAAAGCTGTAAAAATCATAACTAACAGGTAAATAGATAAAAAAGCGAATGACTCGAAATTATAGACCCCTTTTAGCTTGAGTGACGGTAATGACTAGTAATGACGACAAAAATGGTCAAATTATTGTGGCCGTAAACCAATTATTGGAGTTATTTTTACTACTACCGATACGCGTTAATGTATAGTAGATTCATTGTCTAAATATCATTATACTGTAAGCCCGATACATTTATTACAATAATAGATATTATTTTAAGTATGGGTAAAGCCAAAAGGGAAAAATAATCACTACTATATATTTTGGTTTCATAAAATTATATTTAAAAGCTTTCAGTACGATGGAAACATTATCAATCATCATCAGCATCATTACTGTATCGAAATGGAAATATGTGAGTAAAAAAATTAATTTGGATTTTTTTGCTCACGTGCTTGTGACAAGAAAGGGTAATCACACTAATATTATAAAGGCTAAAGTTTTTGTGTATTTGTATGTTTGTTACCTCTTTACGCTCAAACGGCTAGACCGATTTTTATGAAATTTCATATGGATACCTCCATGGCTGACACCGTGGATTAACACATAAGCTACTTTTTATCCCGAAAAAATGTAGCAGGTGACACAGCGGGGCGCAGTTAGTATTTATAATTTTGGATAGAGCAAAGAAATAAATAGAAGACAAGTAAAAAAAGTTGTTAGTTTGTTATATGTATGAGAAATTGGCATAAACTTTGTTTTCTCAAGAAAAACTATTCATACAGTTTCAGCATCGAAATCCCTTTGGAACAAATAAGTTCCTAATTAAATACAACACTAAGTCTGAATCATGGATCAACTTTTACCCGGCTTATTCAGTTAATTTGGTATATTTGATTTATTAGCTACCCGGGTGAAATATATCCTTGTCTAACTACACTTGTAGCCTTGGTTTAGACGTTTTATATAACTTTTACCGGTTAATATTTCTTGTTGTTGGTGTCATAGCGAAATGTACATTCAATACGAAGGCGTACGACGTAATTGTAACAAAATTCAATGCAACCGAGACTTGATAGTTCTAGAAGTTGCATAAAATTGATTTCAAAACACAACGTAAAGAGAGAAATAAACTCGCAAACAACCTCTATGCACAGTTTTAAAAAGTATCTATAGGTAATTTAAAACTCTTTCCATTCAAGTCTCAAACCACCATTAAAAGTTTGAGCCTACCTGCACCAATCAGATTGCTGCAACACGAATATTATTCTATAGAAGTATAGACAATTGACGATCGCTGATAGTGTATTTGTATATTTAGTTTAGTACTAAAAGCACATGAAATCTCTACACAATGTCTCTATCAACGCCAAATGACAGAAGGCGACAAGCATTGTGCAAGGCATTCGGGTGACTTACTCCAGAACAAAATAGCGTATCGTTAACGGGTTAGTAGCTCTACACCAAGTTTCCACCCTCACACACTGCGCTAGCATTTTGTTTCGCTGTGGTCGGGTAACGACGTGACGTCAGCATGTTTTTGGTAAGTGCCTCTCGGCTCTACGGTGGAGCGGCCGAAAATTGGACGACAAGAGTACCAGCCTTCTGCATTTAAAATGACTGGTGCAAATCGTGTTTGAACTCGATGCAGTTTTGTTTGGGCATACAAAGTACAGCCCTTTTACTATGAACTTTTAAAGCAGGACAGTTTACGATGTGGAAACAAGACGTATTACACGTAGCAGCCTCTCATTTTCACAACGTAAACTGTCCTGCTTTAAGAGTTTATGGAAAGGGGGCTGGGCTGAAACTTACAGGTAACGCACCCAAAAAAATTCTACATACTTATACATAACATCACGCCTGTATTCCCCGAAGGGATAGGCAGAGGTGCACATATTATAGTACACCCACATTTCGCCAGTTGTGTTTTTAGGTCCCAATGTAATAGGGGGCGAGCCTATTGCCATCAACCGGGCACAAATCCAGACTCCGTGCTGCAACTGAGAATTACCTAATGGAAAAACCCAGTAACACTTTGCCCGACCTGGGATTCGAACCCAGGACCTCGTGCTCAGCAGTCTCTCTTAGCGACCACTAGACCAACGAGGCAGCTTAACTTCAAATACTAAATGATAAAATGCGTGTGTAATACCACTTTACTGTTACACATAAAGTGAGTGCAGACATACCGTTTATAATCGGTCAGAGCGGTGACAGCTCCAGTTTTCGAGCAACGTTCAGAAAAGACGCAATTTCCAGTGAAAACGTTTAACTCCAACGTTGGCAGTACAATTGAAACCACCTTGTGCTTTCACAGAGCAATCTCTACAATGAAACAACTGAAAAGCAAAGTACCTATAACACTAAATATACCTAGACTAAATAGACCCAGGTTTTGTTATTCTTTGGATTAATATCCGAAACAACTTTCATTTTAACTTAAGCTTTTATTATACATGTATTATGATAACTAGATATGTATTTTGCTTATCAAATTTCATCAGGCTAAATTGCTTTACTATCGCGTAGAAAGGTCCCGGAGGGTAAAAAGGTGCAACCCTTTGCATAAAAATATGAATAACGTAGCCGTGGTCTAATCATTTGTATTCGAACAGAACTAGTGTGGGGACAGCGTAGTCGTAACTTTATTATGTAAGTATTTCGGATGCCTTTAGTGCAAGGAGAACCTTCTCTAAGTACGTCTAAAGTACCTGGGCGATTAACCTGTGTGTGGTGAATGCAAATACCAAGCGGCCGTTCATTTTAAAAGACAAAAACGTCGTGCCACACTAGGAATTTCACCTGTATCGTGGGTGCGTTTCACGAACATGAAATATAACAAACACATAGTCGGGATAATCATCTGCGGATCGCACAATGTTTTCCCGTGTGGGAATCGAACCCGCAACCTTTAGCGCAACAGTCCAATCCCTTAGCCACTACGCTAATTAGGTCGTCAAAGTTCATTGTGGTGTTCTAAGGGCCTAGGGTCTAGCCTTTGTTTAACAGTGGACGTCTTCCGGCTGATGATGATTGCTGATGGTGTATGCAGAACTCCAGTGCCCAAAGCTTGTTGGACAGTAGACACCTGTCTTTTATATACCTACTCAAACTTTAATCACTGAGAGTAGTTCCTATTTCTCTTTTGCAACTTTAACCGTGTTTGTACGCAGTTTCAAATAACTTTAAAATTTACGTAATATCTGGTCGAAATTCATACGTTAAGTAAATAAACATGGATTCGTTGAACTGTCGTAATGAAAAGCAGTGATATAGGTGCTCTATATAAATTCAGAGACCGACGTCAAAACCCGGCGAGTTAATTAAAGTTTCGCTAGATTTTAATTCCAATGCGTCTACTTTAAAATACAGCAAGTTCGCAGTAAGCAGGTACTAGGTAGGGCTAACTTGAAATTATAGTTCATAAAAATGTTACGAAATTATACAAAAATACTCTTACATTATAATTAAACTTACATACATATTTAACAGAATTACTTGACTAGTTCCAGTTACTTTGGTTTGGTTTCTAAAGTACCTAAATTTTTGGCATGGAAGTTACATGGTAGAGCGTTCAAATTAGGCTAGAAGATATATCTATTTAAATTATTATATAATTATTTAAAAATATAATAACAATTTACAATGAAGTTTATACTCAATAACTTTAATCTAATAATACCCTACTTCAGTAGCCTTTGTCGTTTTTTTCAATAATATTAACTGTCACATGGCATACCTGTCACTGTTGTTTGCATAGCTATTAATACATTTTGTCTTGTCCTTACAGCTACTAACACAAGTTTAACAAGTTAGAGTACCACTGGGACAATATAAGATTTGCCACTGGCAGAATAGTCGACGAAACCGACTCAATTGCTATAACGGAAAAAAAGGATAGAGAAATGTCAAGACTTAAGAAGTGTCAAATAATGACGTTATATGTATCATCGTTTATAAAATAGCTCGTTTTTAAATCGTCGCAATATTAGGTTATTTTTGTTTGTTTATTTTATTACGAAATATCCAACTCCGACTTGCACAGGTCAACAGAGAATACTGAAAACTGCACACGTTGTGAGCGATCGTGATTGAATAGTTAACAATCTCTCACCATACATACAAAAGCCTTGATCGATAAGCTTACTGCAGCGCAGTGTAGGGTTTATGGTTGGTTGGTTTTAGAACATTATATTAGCAGTTTGCAACGACTGCCTCGTTGGTCTAGTGGTTGCTAAGCGCGACTGCTGAACACGAGGTCCTGGGTTCGAATCCCAGGTCGGACAAAGTGTTACTGGGTTTTTCCATTAGGTAATTCTTAGTAGCAGCACGGAGTCTGGATTTGTGCCCGGTTGATGGCAATAGGCTCGCCCCCTATTACATTGGGACCTAAAAAACATAACTGGCGAAATGTGGGAGTACTGTGTGTGCACCTCTGCCTACCCCTTCGGGGAATTCAGGCGTGATGTTATGTGTTTATTAGCAGTTTAGCCTGTACCTTTATGTCTGTATATCCTAAGGCACATTGACATAAGTCTAATGATATCTATGTACATACTTAGTATAGAATTATGTAAGCCAATTTCCAAATACCTGGTACTATTTTGACTTGTTATTGGTTTTTTCACTAGGTTATACTCATTCACAGCACGGAGTCTGGATTTGTGCCTGGTAAATGGCTATAGGCACTAGCCTAGGGTGTACTATATAAGTATATAGTCACCTCTGCCTACTCCTTCGGGGAATACAGGCGTGATGTTATACTTTTATAAGCTGGCTAAAATACATTATTTGTCATTTTACAGTACGAATAACTACTAGAATAAAATATTAATGAAATACACTGGCATGCAAAACTAAGTATCACACTTTTAAAATGGTTATAACTTTTCAAGTAAGACTGAGAAGAAGAAATGGTACTTATATATACTATAGTTTCAAAGAAAGCTGATTAAATTTGCTATAAAACGTTTTTTATTTTTAATCTCTAACTTCTATAGTATAGAAAAAAAATTAAAAGTGTTGTAGGTAGGTACTTAATTTTGCAGGCAAGTGTACATGAAAACGTTTCAGATATTTTATAGTCCCTTCGCTGTTAAGTTGCTAGAACATTTAAATTTTATTATTACACCTCGTTCTGTATGGTTGGGCAAACGTCACGCTATTTTAACAGGGGCAGGCAATTGCATAGGTTAACAACGCGGAAAGGTTAATTCTACTGTTGTTTTTAAAATAACAGCGATTTAAAATGATTTAGTATTTGATTCCTTTGGGAATTTACTATGTATAATAATATCTAAGGGTCCCCTTCAAACAGCTAATTCCCTCAATGATAGGGTATTACAAATACTAGTGGATTGGCGCAGCGGCTAAGCGATCGGACTGCTGCGCTAGGTGGCGGGATCGATTCTCGCACGATGTGATCCGCAGACTTTTATCTCGAATCTAGACGCTTATATTATTTTGGGGGCTTCGTTAATTTATAAACAACGCTGTAACATAATAAAATAAATCGTGATATTTCATGTCTGCGAAACGCACGTGCGATACAGGAAGATTACTCATAGTTCAGAATACATGAACATACAAAAGTTCGATTCCTAATATTAACTCTTAAAAATAACAAAATGTCCACCATATGATGAAACCCGGTAATTATTTTCAAACAGCTCAATGTTGGTACACTTTAAGTTCTTAACGCATCCAAAGAGAGCTGGGTTATCGATCCGGAAGCCTTTTTGTGTCCAATAGTAGGAACTACTTTATACCGTTTGGAGTTTTACCTTCCCTGTACGTGTAGAACTATTTATCTTTATTTCCTTTCAGTTATGCGATGAAAGGAGCTCCTTCGTGTCGACGATTGGTTGTCATTTAAACTGGCAAATTGTGAGTACTGGCTTGGGTGTATTTATTAAATTTATTTTTGTTGCCACAATACACAAGCATGTGGTCGTACTGCATGCAGTATTAAATGGCTGTTCATAGTTACTATAATACGGAAGAGTTCCTAAAAGATAAAATTGAGAGGTAATAGAGACCTATAAAAATATAATGTATTATAATATAATTTAAAAGGCTAATTAGATATATATGTATTTTTTGTTTATTGAAATATGTATCACCATTGATGCAATTGTATCTCCACTGTAACTGTGTAACTTCAATACATATAAAATTTTTGTTCCTATTTGATTTTATTGTCATCATATTTGTACGCCTCAGCGGCTAAAACATGTATGTCTCAATCATAATTATATTTAACATCTTACATGTCTTTTGTGTATACCCATGTTTTAACAAATAAAAATATCTTTATCTTATCTTTATAGTCTTTACAGTTAATATTTTTATTTACAACACTATCATTGTATTAATATCGTGGTGACCTAGTGGTTTACACATCGGATTAGTATGCACAAAGTGACTTTTTAAATACTTTCTTAGTTATTCTACCTCTATTGTATATCTCTAGTGTACCTAATCCCTCTATTACAGGAGACAACAGTATGCATAATAATTATCTTGTAAACTCAGCACTACAGGATAAATTCAAATTAGGTATTGCAAATTATAAAGTTTAAGTAAAATGAAATCAATAAAATAAAATTACCTTCACTATATATCTTCAGGATAGAGCAAAGACACGTATAAATTATGCCGATTATCAAAACAGAAACCAATAACCCATTACTTAAACAGATTCAGTCACAAATCAAACATGTTATTTATGTTCCTTAATCCAGAAGAACACTCCAACACTTGGCGAATACGCAGCGGTGTTAAAAGTGCTAAACTAATTCTGAACTTGGTAAATATATCAATAAGTTGCGACAACAAGTTAAATGGGAAAACTTGGGGCCTAACCGCCGCAACTACGTGGCAAGTGAAAGTAAATATATGAAATCTGTTTTAACTGCCGCCTTTGATAACTAATGAATAGGGATTTCGCTGTTGATGCGAAGTGAAGTTGGGATAACTTCTGACAAATGAGGGAACGTGTTGACGGTTATTGCTAACAGGTTTTGCATTCAAGTTAATTAGTTGATGTTAATGCCTTATTTAGATGGATGGATAATCCCGGGTCGGGCAGTGTTACTGGGTTTTTCCATTGGGTAATTCTCAGTAGCTGCACGGAGTCTGGATTTGTGTCCGGTTGATGGCAATAGGCTCGCCCCCGATTGTGGGTGTACTATATTTGCATCTCTGCCTACCCCTTCGGAGAATACAGGCGTGGAATTATGTTATGTGTAGATGGATGGACTATTGTGATGTTTCGAAATAACGAAGATCATTGATAACGAATTGAAGGCATCTGATACTTAAACATATGTTTAGTTCAATAGTTTTGTTCATAGTCTGTTTTAATATATTCAAGTTTTAAACACAATTTTGTTAACGTTGTTTATAAAAGTGTATCCTTGAAATACCGGTGGAAAATTGTGAGTTGTCGCTCATTGCGGCGTTCTAAAATTGTGGCTTGTTCAACAGTGGAAGTCTGCCGGCGGATGATGATGATCCTTGAAATATATAGAATAATATATATAGTTCCTCTTACCTTTTCATCATCGAAATCCCGTGCACCAACGAATATAATAAAAATCTGAATAAACTTTATGATTCTGATATCGATGACGTTATTGAATAATGATGATGATGATGATGATGATTGAATTATTTTTTCCCAACCAATCGTATCCATATTGTAATTTTGGCACATCGAGAGCACTCTGCAAAGGTGAGGTTTATCGAACATTGCACAATTTTCGTGGCACAACGTACTTTCAACGAAATACGCCTACCATCACGAAAACAGGATTTTAACCCCGAAATAACGTTACAATAAGTTCGTTGTAAACGGATGAACCCTGGGGAATGACTAGTATACTTTACGTGCCGTGTATTTTAGTGTTGTGCACTTCAGCGAATAACCGAGTACAACATGCCCCGAGCCTGTCTCGGAAAACACCCACTTGCAATATTAACTCTTTTAAATTTTTACAACGTACCTAAGCTTTACAAATAATCACACTATTATTAATAATAAAACACACTCACAAACTTTCGCCTTCGTTTGTATGTTTGTTACGATTTTGATGAAATTTCATATGGAAGTAGCTGACACCCAGTATTAACACATAGGCTACTTTCTATCCCGAAAAAGTGCAGTGGGTACCGCGCGGCTCTCCTAGTAACTTATAAGTGCCTTTTTATTTAAAAATACTAAATACATTTCAATAATTATTTGTTTACTATTTCACGTTAGGTATGATGCAAATCCAAATCGCGGATTCAATTTCCGCATCAGTCAAATACTTTAGTAATCCTACGATTTTCAAGTGTAACCGCAGTGAATAAATCATACATTTCAATATAAAAGATCAACAACAAATATTCCAAAAGTCATCAAGACCAAAATTGATTACCTAACTCAAAGCAAATTTTTTCCTAACAAATGTGTGATAGCGGGAGATTTTAACGCTCATCATACAAACTGGTCTTACAAAAATGATAGTAGAGGTAAGCAAATCTTTGAATCGGCTTTAGAATATGGCTTCACCTCTCTTAATACTGGTCAACCTACTAGGATTAAATTAGTGAATAATAATGTACAAAGGTCTTCTCCTGACATTACATTTGCGTCTGTAGATATAGCTATTAATTTTGATTGGTACGTTATGAACGAAAATTTAGGAAGTGACCACTTGTTTGTTAAATTTAAAGTTAAGTACCGTGAAGATATCCATATTAATAAAAAACGTAACTACAAATTGGCTGACTGGAATGGTTACAAAAACCATCTTTCTAATTGTTTTTCTAGGAGTTGCGTAGAGGAGGACGACGATGTTCAAAATATGTATAACAATTTTACATGTCAAGTCAACAGGGCAGCCGATGAGAATATTCCTATAATAAAAACCTGTAACATTCCGGGAAATAAGTTCTTTAGACCGAAGGGATATTGGAGTCCAGATATTTCTAAATTAGTTGCCGAACGTCGACTAGCACTGAGTAACTTTAGAAAAAACCCAACACCCTTGAATCTTTCATTACTTGAGGAAAAAAACTTAAAGGCAAAACAGTCAATTAAAAGAGCTAAATCAAAGGACTATAAGAAATTTTGTGATAGTATTAATTATAATGTATCAGCTTCAGACATGTGGCAACGGCTGCGATGGGTGAAGGGGTACAAGAAACCTAGGACTCCCTGTTCTCAGGAATCAAGAAAGGAGATGTTACGTGATCTTGCGCCCGATTATGTAGTTCCTCCTATGCCAGTATTTACGTCTAATAATATTATATTAGAATCTAATTTTACTTTACAGGAAATGAACCACTGCCTTAAAAAAAAAGATACTGCGCCGGGTGAAGACAAAATTACATACTCTATGATCTTACATTTACCAACAGTAGCCAAAATATATCTTCTTAAAATTTATAATACCATTTTTAATTCAGGTGTAGTTCCAATGCAATGGCGTGAAATACGAGTTATCCCCATACCAAAGTCTGGTGATATTAATAGTAAACCAAGACCTATATCTTTGATGGTGTGCACTTGTAAAATATTCCATTTGATGTTAGCCAAGAGACTTGAGTGGTTTGTAGAAAGGAAAGAGATCTTATCACCATATACAACAGGTTTCAGGAGAGGACAATCTAGCCTAGATTGTTTAACCCGTTTAGTCACACAAATTCAAATAGGATTCTCAAATAATAGTTCAACCCTTGCCTGTTTTCTAGATATTAAAAGTGCATATAATAATATATTAATAGACAAATTATTAACATTTCTTGACAGCTTTAACGTTGGTAAACATATATGCCAATATTTATGGAACTTTCTTAGCGAACGTCATCTAAAAGTTGCTAATGAATCCGAGAATGAAATTGATATAATTAGATATGCTAGAAGGGGCTTAGCCCAAGGGGATCCTATTTCACCGTTACTTTTTAACTTAGCTACGCATAAGTTTCTTCGTGATATTGTTGATGTGTTTGCATGCCAATACGCAGACGACTTCGTATTATATACAACTAACAAAAATATAGTAGAAGGCCGGAATAAAATCCAAAATGCGCTAAATGTGTTCATTGCTTTATTGGATGAATTAGGTTTAGAATTATCTATTAGTAAATCTAAATATTGTGTTTTTAGTAGAGGTTTTAGACATCAACAAATACAACTTATAGTCAATAATATTCAAATAGAAAAGGTCGATACTTACAAGTATTTAGGTGTTTGGTTAGACAAGGCATTACGATGGGGTAAACACATTAACGAGGTTGTCGAAAAAGTTCAGAAACTAATTAATTTGCTTAAAATTCTGACTAGCTCTTCCTGGGGGATACACCAGACACACGTACGTAGACTATACATTGCGTTAATAAGAAGTAGGTTAGATTACGGCTGCTTTTTATACGACAATAGTGCTAAATCAAATATATACAAATTAGTCAAAGTACAAAACCAGGCATTAAGAGTTGTAGGCGGCTTCATAAGAAGCACACCAATTCACGTAATGGAATGTGAGCTCTGTGTTCCTCCACTGCATGTGAGACGTAGGTGGTTAGCTTTTAAATATTGTCTTAAGTCTCAATCATTGTCTAATAATGTTACAATTAAATTGTTGTCAGAACTAGCAGAAAACAGATACTCAAGTTATTGGTCAAATAAGAAAATTCCTCTACTAGTGAGCACTCTGGAGGAAGTTAAGGTAGAAAATGTACAGTCGTCATTAATCTTAAAAATGTTCTCATTAGATATATGGGTCACTAATATTGATATTCAGAATACAATCAAAGTAAATTTAGATACAATAAGAAAACCAAAAAAAACATATGATATAAATTTATTGAAAGCAGAAACTTTAAAGGAACTACAGGATAACTATAATGACTATTATATAATTTATACCGATGGATCTAAAAGTGCTGAGGGTAGAGGGGCTTCTTATTATGACCCATTAAAACCAGACTTTAATACTTGCTTTAAAGTAAATAGCCATATGTCGGTAATGTCTTTGGAGCTCCTTGCAATTTCAGAAGCACTTACTTATATTCAAACTATATCGCATAATAAAGTGTTAATCTGCGTAGACAGTAAAAGCGCACTCCAACATATAGCTCGCTGCGCCTCTGGAGACAGAGGTGTAGCTATAGCTTATGACATCCTTGGTAAAATAAACACCTTAATTAATAGTGGCATTAATCTGAAATTGCAATGGGTTCCTTCACATATAGGTTTAAAGGGTAATGAGGAGGCTGATCGGTTGGCTAAGTTGGGTATCTTGGAGGGAGAGGAAATAAGTATGGGGACTTATTATACAGAACTACTGCCGAAATACAAAAATAGATGTTACGAACTTTGGAATGAATATTTTAACGAAAGATCACGAGATAAAGGAATATGGTACAAGTCAATAGTATCAGAACCTCCTCATGTACCTTGGTTTTGTAACACGAAACTACACAGAAGACTGGTAGTGATTGCTCACAGACTGAGGTCTGGACACATGCCGCTCAATAAGTTTGGATTTTTAATGAAAAAAACTAATTCGCCT
This sequence comes from Abrostola triplasia, assembly GCA_946251915.1. Lineage (NCBI taxonomy): Eukaryota > Metazoa > Arthropoda > Insecta > Lepidoptera > Noctuidae > Abrostola > Abrostola triplasia. The sequence continues at coordinate 2,947,695 of OX276432.1, read as the reverse complement.
AACTGCGAGGTGTGTGGAACACCTGAAGACGTAGTACACTTATTGACGGAGTGTGTCAGATTTCAGTCTGATCGGGAAGTCCTACTCAGAGAACTGCATCTGAATACATACGACACAGGTATGTTCCACTACATATTGTCGACACCCAACTCAGACGCTGCTTTAAGTACATTTAAGTTTGCTCTGTTACGTTTTATTTGTTAAATTTTAATTATAAGGTATGATAGGACTGACATGTACCATTGTATAAAAGTCCTTTAATAAATATAGAGAAAAAAAAAAAAAAAAAAAAAATACACTTTGTATTTGCGGCCAAAGCTGGATAAAATATTAGAAATACACAGTAATGTTCCACCTCCTAAAGCCTTCAATTTTAGGTTTTCCTGCCCCCTTACCATGAACTCTTAAACGAGGCCAGTCTACATTGTGGGAGCGAGACACCGCAATACACTGCACGTAGCGGCGTCTCACTTCCACATCTGAAACTGTCATGCATTAAGTGTTCATAGTAAGGGGGCTGGTCACCGGATAGGCGGATCCGCATAAAGTATTTACTTCATCTCGAAAAACTAAGAATATTTTACGCCAGCGGAGCCGTGGGCTTTCCTAGTTTAAAACAGTAATAAGAACATGAAATATAGAACAGATAGGTACCAGTGAAGATACTTTTATAGTTAGAAAATAGGTACATGTACTGAGAGTGACTGCCTCGTTGGTCTAGTGGTTGCTAAGCGCGACTGCTGAGCATAAGGTCCTGGGTTCGAATCCCGGGTCGGGCAAAGTGTTACTGGGTTTATCCATTAGGTCATTCTCAGTAGCAGCATGGAGTCTGGATTTGTGCCCAGTTGGCAATAGGCTCGCCCCCTATTACATTGGGACCTAAAACATAACTGGCGAAATGTGGGTGTACTTAATGTGCACCTCTGCCTACGCCTTCGGGGAAAACAGGCGTTATTTTATATGTGTGTGTGTGTGTGTGTGTACTGAGAGTCTGTGACCTATTTTAGATAGCGTAGCAATAGATTATGTCTTGCAAGATAACGCCCAACAAATTCTTTTTTAGTAAACAAGTTTTGCGGTTTAAGTTTAAGCTTAAAAAGGTATCTCTGTATAAGTTTGTTTAGCGACTATCAAAGATTAATCCGTTTACTGAACGCTCGGTTTTTTGGTCTTGGAGCTAAACCTAGGAGTTATAAACGCTTAATTAAACTTCAGGTGAGACACAACAAAGCAAAACCTCGAAGCAGGTCAAATTGTGAGACAAAAGTAGCTGTATAAGTACCTACTTAGTGTTAAACTAAATATAATTTATACCGATTATTGAAATCTCATTATTAACATAAACACTTTAGGAGAAAACATCTGAATTTTGTACATAGATTAGCTTTTTGCAAGCGACTGTACAGTCAGCAACAACAGTTAGAAGTTGCTTAACAAGTTAGAAAACTTACTTTCAAATAACTGAAAGCCATACATTACACCATACTAGTTATAGGAGAGTCCAAATCATGATCAAATTGTTCTGCAATTATGTTTATTTTTTAAAATGTTAATGTTAATTTTGTTGTAGACTGTACCTAATACAAAGTGGTGAAGATCTGCAACAAATGTAAAAGGGAGCACCGAATAAACACGTGTATGTTCATCCGAATGACGTGCATGAATCTCCCGCACCTGGGACGTCACGCGTGTGAAGTATCCCAAACGATTCCTGCGTAATGGAGACAACATATTGCGTAACGTATCGTAGAAGAGGTAGTGGTGTTAGATTGGCTGTGTTTTAGGAGTTTTTAGTACCTAAGTATACAAAATTACCCATTTTTATACTTTCCATGTACGTGGTCGCGCGTATAGATATTAATAGAACACACACTGGATTCTTTTATATTTGGGTGGGTGATATTTCATGTTTGCAAAATGCACCTACCATACTGGAAAAATTCTTAGTGGAGAGGATGATATTAAGAAATCACCTCAGTAGAGGTAGCGGGCACACTGTTTATACCTACTTAGAGAGTGACTAAACTTATGTTAAACCTTTGTTGTCATTAGAGGGCTCGTTTAGCACAGTGCTAAGTGTGAAGAAAAAGAGAGGTATACAACGAAGAATTATTTGTATATCTGTATCCACAGATACCTGAGTTCCGTAAACGTACTAAAGGACACTAGAATCGTAAACATCACGTTCGCACGACCCCAAAAGGGGCTGGGCCCTTTATTTTTTGTCAACAATTGATACAATAGTTTTTATCTGACCCCTAAGGGTCATAAAGGGCGACAAACTGTGCAATCTTCAGCCTATTTGCCGAGCGTGGCGATTATGGGACAAATAACTGCACGTTTATCGTGTTATTATAGTAGGCGGGTAATCAATAGTGGATGTTCAAGGAATGCATCGAACGCCTATCATTCTTGTAAGGACAGTAAGATGTGTGTTTTCTCAGCCGAATTTTGCCAAACAGTATCAGTTTCATGAAACAAAATTTTTGATGAACCTTCTAAATATAAAATAACCGGAGTAGATATTTATAAAGAGAAAGTAGCCTGTGGTAAATCACAGTCAATCTTAGTACGGACTTAATCAGTAGGTAAAGCTAAAGATAAAATCCAGATAAAACTTAAAAAAAAAAACTATTCCAGTCGGTTTCATCACATACAATATATACATTATGCAATAGAAATATTCGTTTTGTAAAAGATAACAACCTTAAACTTGTATCCTTATGAACCAGTCATCATCATGAACAATAACGAATTGTACAAAGCCACCAAGGGTTAACATTCCAAGTTAATTTTTAAATTAGCATTGACAAACGCAAACCCATCTCATCTCCAATCAAGCTCGACGATCGATATCAGTGACTTGCGCTTCCTTATCGATTCATCTTTATCGATGTCGACGATATGTTACCGACAATGTGAACTGTTTGACATTTCATAAATTTCCGAATGTTTACAATGAAATTCGTTTATGAAATAAAATTCGCTTTTTCTATACATACAGCGTACAAATTTCAAATTAATTTTGTTAATTAGAAAAATAGAAAATAATTTATTTTATACTTAAATTAATTTAAATCACACAGCACATTAAGAGGATAAAGCAATATTACTTATTCTGTAGGTATTGATAATTGTCTGTTCTGTCAAAATGCTATAATTATTTGTTTGAAATGCCAGTATATTGACAATGGTCACACAAGTTTTCACGAACGCGGGTCACCTGTCAGTATTATTGACAATATTCGTACCGGGAAAACTGTCACAGGACATCGCGTTTTTTGCATACTATAGATTTCAGTTCATTTCGTTCACTCCACACAACGTATGTTCGTTCACTCCAGCACACAAAAAGGTATGGTAGAAACACTGTAAGTTTCGGCCTTAATATATGTTATGATTATTCATTCTTGCACTAGACGCCACAATTAATGTAAAGTCTGTATGGCTAATTAGCGTGAAGGTCATCTTCTAGAAGTTATAAATAGCTTTACATTTATTCATTTAAGGTTTAATGGATGACTTATAGGAGATAATATCAACCTAAAAAACCAGCCTCGAAGAAAATACATGGATCTAAAAATATTCTTGTAGATAGTATTAAAATCAGGCAACAGATATATATATTTATAAATTCAGTAAATTTATTTGTGTCGTATTATAAACTGATATAATTTATCAACAATAATAAATAACTAAATAGAAAACATAATTATTAAGAAACCAAAACTTCGATATCCAAACGAGATCCAGAAATCCCGAATCCAATACTACGCGGTAACATACTCATACAAATTCTCAAGAGTATGCAAAAAGACAGATGAGCCGGCTCGTAATGGATGAGTGCTTATCAGATATAGATGACTAATGGCCCGGTTATATACGGGAACGTGATGACTGCGCAATAATGGCCCATTGTGTATCTAATTAGGCTGACGGATGGCCCGTCCCTTAAAGATTAAGATAAAGGAAAGGGCATTGTCACAGTTATTGGGCATGCTGATAGCAAAATATGTTGGCCATATGTCTGGAGTCCATAAAATATCTTTTGTAAACGGAACCTTTTGTCCTGTCTGCCACAATACGTATTCTTTGTAAAGGTTTAAGATTGGCTTTAGTATTTTTTGTAAGCGGTCATAATAAGCATCTTATTACTCATGCAACATAAAATTTGCTTAAATGTTGTACAGAGTCGCAGGGCCATAACTTGCCATTACTTTTGTACAAAAATACAGTTTAATGGCGACGTATAATTCTAAGCCACAGGTCAAGCTAGTTAGATGTAGGCACGAAAAATTTACTAGGCTATAGTCTTGATTTCAAATCTAGATAACTAAACAAATTGTAAACGATGCAAAATGAGAGAAAACGTCATACTTACTTAAACCAAAGTAATGTTAAACATTGTTTTTCGGTTTATTCGCAGCTGCTTCGACCACGACTAATGAAAAAATAAATCCCTTAATAGTTACACAGTTTATTGAGTCTATTTTAGTACAATCATAATCCCCAAACTCCTAACTTTCTATAACAAATAGCTTAGAACTAAAAACTGTTTAATCCGTCCGAAAATAACAACGAACAAAACTCCAACAATGCTAACAGAATGGCAACAACACGGCCATTAAACTTATATTTTAGCATGTGTCAATACACGCTCAAATAAGTTTAGTTTAATACTTTAAAGTTTACAATGAAAATATAGAATGCCAAATAAAAGATTAATTCATATAGATACATATTAGGTACTCGATACCTTTTTTGAAAAGGTTAACGGTCTACTTTAGCTAATAGATTGTATATCCACAGACATCTTCATTAGATATTTACCAAAGGAACAGGGAACGGGACTACCACAAAAGAATTAATCTTTCAAACAAAAAAATAATAACGGGCGAAGATTTTGGTGACCCAAAACACAGTCCAATCGAGACAAAAAACCTCCTTTGGAGTCACACAACACGGCTGCAAACTACAAAACTTAAAGGTATTTCAGCATGTATTCTCATACAAGTTAAACACTAAGTTACAAAAATAGAGCATGTCATACAAAAACGTAATGACAATAAAAATGCGCGGCGCGTCAAAAGGTAAAGAGTGGTGTTTTTAGCGCCGTCACCGTCACTGTGAACTGTGGCACGGGCGGGACGTGTGGGGCCCCAAATGTCAGCATGCTAGTGAAAACGCTTTCTGGTTTGACTTAAACAAAGAACTGTTGCGGGTAGAAGCGTCTTAGGACTTTCTTACTCAAATAAGACATTAAAAAGGCTCTTCCTTAGCGCTTTTATCACGTAATTATGTTGTACAGCAATGAATGTGTTTTGGATGTTTAAAAATGATAATAAGTTTTGAATCAAAATTCCTACTGACGTCCCAGTTCCCTTATATATGTAAGTAGCTCATTAAAATTCAATATTAATCATAATACCAGCGTATTACTGTCCCAATGCAGGACAAAGGCTCACTGATTATAATTAGTCGTACTCGTAAGCCGCTCCCAAAATAAAGATACAGTGTATAACGTCCACTGAAGACAAAGGCCCCTTTTCATACAGAGAAGGAACAAGCATTGACCACAAACCCCACACAGGTTGACGAATTCTGGTTATTACATCCAGCTTTTTTCACGTTTTCCTTCACCGATCAAGTGAATAAGGTTATCATTATAATCACATTGCTTAATACGAACGAAAAACTAACAGTGTTTTGGTAAAAATGTTAGATTGCTTTTTGCATTATAAACCTCAGTAGCTCACCGGAGGTCGATGTTTTTGCGCTAACACACAAAAACTATCAACAACATTTCATAGTCACGATGTAATCTTAATTAACGATAATAAACGTAACAATACGTAATTATAAACCTAATATTGTGCTATACATGCTCATACTGAACCAACAAGGATGTAAGGTGAATTTGATGAGATTAAACGTGGAGCCACAATAGTACCATAAGTAAATACCATAATTAATTACATGTTATGCCTTCGTTAATCTGGATTAGGAATACGGAAATTTGCCAAAGAATTTGTAACCGACATAGCTCGAAGAATATGCAAGTTGAAGTGGCAATAGGCAGGCCACATCGCTCGAAGAACCGGTAACCGCTGGAGAAGAAAGGTTCTCGAGTGGCGACTACGAACCTGAAGACGCAGTGTTGGCGTCCCAACCTGGCGGAGCAACTGGTGGATGTAAATAGCAAGTTTTGGCGTTCTAATGGGGAGGCCTTTTTTCAACAGCGGTATTCTGTTGGTGATGATAATTCTTCATTGTCAATACTCAAACGTACTAGGAATTTCTGCTCTATGCTTAAAAAATAAACTACGATCGCTAAATATTTCTCCCATACGGGAATCTTACCCGCAATGTATTGTTTAGCAGTCCGATCAAATGATTAGAGAATGTAATGCGCCAATTTGATTGTATTGTATCCAATAAAATGGTATCGCTACACAGTTCTATTAGATAATATTATAATTTGTAATATCAGATTAATTATGAATTATTGTTATCCAATATTCCTATATGCAGCTACATAACGGTTTATGTTTTTGACAAGTTAATTATATACTAATGATACAAATTAATTCAAAGCATTTTATTTCAGTACTATTTATGTTTATTTCCCTAGTAATAATTAATTGAATGTATATTTCTTGCGAATTGCATCCACCGGTTGGCAAGAATAATAATTGGTAAGCTGTCGTTCATTGTGGCGTTCTAAGGGGGAGGCCTTTGTCCAATAGTGGACGTCTTCCGGCTGATGATGATGGTGATTGATGATTTTTTTAATTGTTTGTTAACGAGTCGAAGATTTTTTCGTTGTAGAAGTGAGACACCGCTACGTGCACTGTAGTGCGGCACTCGCTTCCACAACGAAAATGTCCTGCAATGCAAGCGCATAGCAACCTTACTGGGGATTAAACTTAACCCTACGCACGTCAGTTGCAGTTCTAACCACAACTTATAACTAAAAAGGATAAGTTTATAATAATAACTGAGCATTTCCATTTAATTACGTAATTTAGAAATTATTTTTAATTTATTAAACAAACTTTTTAAATGTTTATACAGCGTGACATATTCGCAGAAAAGAGACTGGCGACTAACAAAAAGCTGAACTGACGAGCTGAAAAAAGAATTAAAAACCGAATTCATACGATGATTACCGAAGCATATAATTAAAATCACACTCCAATTTCGTTACTTTGAGCACTAGGACGCAGAGAAATAAATACGTGGAGGTAAAAAACCTTCATTTTAATATTTTATTTGACGAGCAGCAAGTGTTAGAGAATAATATATAATTTGCTTTGACAGTATTATTCCCATAATAAGTTTCATGAGTGTTATCCATATTATTTACTATATATTCCGGTTATACTCACGGGTGTATTCGGGAATGCCCGACTAGTTTCGGACTCGACCGGAGCCCTTATTCATGAGCTGGTTACGCGGCAGAGTCGCGAGCCGAACTCAACTAAACTAGTCGGGCATTCCCGAATACACCCGTGAGTATAACCGGAATATATAGTAAATAGTATTATTCTCATTTATAATGTCACAGCTTAATAAAACATTGCCACATATTTCATGTATTGCATGCATTGTATGTATAATAAATACTTATAGTCTAAAACTATAAACGAGAAAAATCCACAAAAAAAGCATCTACCAAAAACTCGTTCCGGAATCGAACCACAAAAGGCCACAGACAAGTTAGGCCACATAAGACTACATAGAGGGCCATCTATAAAGTGAGAACTACAATTAAAAACCGCCATACTCTTCCACGTAGGCCAGCCCACATAGGCACAGAACAATGCAGTGTGCGGCGTGACCGCGAGGCGTGACTGCTAGTACAGTCGCACACGCCGTGTTTGCGTCGGCCGTGGTATACAGGCACAGTAATTACGTCACAAACTCACATCAATACCGCTATTTTTGAACCGGCGACAAACATTCCTAAGCCAATAACCCTATGCAGGTGCGAAATGGCGTTTAAATGTAGCTATTATAAGGATAGGAGAAAGTAAAGTCATTTTCTAACACTTACATTTTAATAAGAGTCATGCATGTACATGAACATACGTTTTCTGTATTGGCAATCTAAATTAGCGCGTAAGTTACGAGAATTTTAAATAGTAACCAGCCTTCTCTTTCTGCAAGTAAAGATTGGATGAAAAGCTAAAAAAAAAAATACACAATTATAAAGCATATTTTCCGTCACCGTTAGTCAGTGGTGTCTTAGAATAACTAACAAAGTATTTATAACATTGAAAAAGTTACATTGATACTTGCCCGGGGTGAACCTGCAACCATGTGCAAACAAATCCGGTATGTTAACCACTAGGCCACCACGACCTCCTTTAGCATAAATAATTCACAGAGAACACACCTTTATTATTTTTTTGGTGTCATTTGTCTGCGCTAATGTCATATATTAAAGAACAAATTATAGTTCGGAGTAGATTCCCTCGAAGCTAATATTTGTAAACAGCCAACCATTTAACAGTGAATTAGGGTTAAATGACAAAAGAAAGTCACGACATGGTTCGTTAATGTAACATTAAATACTCACACAGGACCTATAATTGTGTAACTTTCGCATACCGCGCATTATGCTGAGTTCCGTAGCTCACGAAGCCACGACATTATTTATTTATTTATAATAATCACAACATAACACCATTACAGTATGTACAACCAAAGCGATGCTATATTAATCTTACGAACTAACAGTAAAAAACAATTATAAAATATAAACAACACAAAAAAAAGAACAAAGCCGTATCTTATCCTATATTTTTAATATATTTTATGATAGCTATAAATATTAGAAAAATAACCAACATAAAATACTTAATATAAAAAAAAAATCGTAACAAGTTTAGGCATTTACATCATTATTTGTAAGCATTTGGGTCCATGTGAGAAATCTCGCCGAAATTGTACGTGATTAAAAAAAACTAGCCTATCCCCGCGAATTTTATTGTTTAAACTTTCCCGCATCCTTCAAGAGATTAACAGTAACCTATGCCCAAACCATCCATATGTCCAATCCATATGGGTGTTTGTGTACGTAAGTGTTCATGTTTGTGAAACGCACCCACGATACACGTGAAATTCCTAGTGTGGGTGAAGTTTTATCTAAATAGAAAAAGATCTTCAAACCCCTTACAAAAAACGATAATAAAAGATTTTTAACAAAACCATCTTTATTCTTGGAGATGCAAAGGACAATGATAGATATAATTTAGTCAATGGGTTTGAGTTAAGCTATCTTCTTCATCATCATCACTCGAACGCCTCGATCAAAATCAGCCGGAAGACGTCCACTGTTGAACAAAAGCCTCCCCCTTAGAACGACACATCAAGGTTACCTTTTAATTAAATTATTTCGTTAAGCAATCGGTTCAACAAAATCAACCAACATACACAATTACTGTTATTTTTGGATTTTGGTACGTATAGTGTGGATTAAACCCTTCTCTTGGTATATAAACTCTAGGATAGAAGTTTTGCGAACCTTTACTATTTTATCATTAATCAGAATTTCGTTCTATACAAGTCAAGTCACTAAAGCTCCTAAACTCTATACTTGGCACGTTTTGATGTTTCTCTAAAGATCTCACAAGAAAAGATTTCAAATTTTAATATCTTCATTAGAATAGGCAACTTAAGAAACATATTATTAAGATAACAGCTAAAATAAAGAGCTAAAATGTACGTAGGTGTTAGTAAGAGATGATGAAGTATTCATAATTATAAAACATCATTATATTCTTACTTTTAGTGTAAATGTTAAGTAAAAGCAACACTTTAATTTTAGCATAATTAAATAAATGTTGAATAACTTTTCCAAATTAGACTGCTCAAATTACAGAGCTGTTAATTAAATTAATTTTGGGTCCTCTACTTTTATCGTGTTCTAACTCCAGTAACATAAAACATCAAACAATATTACTCGGCAGTCGTTGACCTCCAATCATTTCTCTATCAATTTTCCTAAGAATACTTCGACAAATAGACCACTTCAAGTCAATTTATTTAATGTTAAAGCAAAACGGTTCTGTTTCCCACAAAGGAACTTGATTAAAAATCCATCAAACGATTTCATTGGAATACCCGATTGATACGTCGATTGGCCGTTTAGTAGTTTATCCTTGTGATTTACTATTCAATCCCTATCGCAAGTCGCGACATGTATCTATAATTCCCACATTAGTTGGGGGCTTAGAGTATGAATCAGACAAAGTATTGGTAAACACTTAAACAGTGACCATTGTCAGCCAGCTAGCTGTGGTCGATGAATCATGAATGGTTGACCAAAGTGACTAACTTTCTATACCAAGATTTTTCCATGCCTCAGCCAGTTATAGGTATCCTTAGGCCTTGGCTGTCATTGGTCGATCATCAGTCGCTACGGATAGTCAAGAACGAAAGTTTGACCACCAGGGGTCTGACAACCAGGGGTATCGTTTTACTCAGTAACTAGGCTATGGAGGTCAGATAGCCAGCTCCATGAAGAATACTGGTATTTACCTGCACTCAGTAAGACTAGAAACCAACCCTACCATTTGGGTACAGGCTAAGCAGATCACAGTGGTAATAAACTCTAGCATGAGTAAACAGATTGAGAAATATACCTTCGCACATAGTATTAAAACAGAAAATCGCGCACACGTTTTTTGCGTCAGTTACCGACTTAATTGGAATTGATGATGCAAACATTGTGATTACGCACCCGCCCACGTAATTTCACTCATAGTAATATTCGCCAACATTTATTTTACTTTGTTAGAGTTGACGGTAATACTAGTAGGATAACCTTTATCGTACAAATTTAATAAAAATATCTACACATTTCTTATTTAATTATCGTAACTAAAGTTGCTTGAAAATGGCTACAAGTTATCCTAACCTACGTAAAGTGGTTAATTTTTACAAGCTTTTATTACAAAATAAAAACAATATATACAAATAATAGTATGTTGCAAAATATTATAGGAATAAAAAAAAAATTAAATAAAAAAAAATGTGTTTGTTTAGGTCAAATCTTGCAATCTAAATTAGGACCATTTTTAAAAATGAAATGGTTTGGTGACAATACAATATTATGGTACGTTTGATTTAAAAGCTTATGTTAAAAAAATCTTTAATATTAACTTATTTATTGTATTAACTTAAAGCGCTCTACACCTCACCATACTCCGAGGTACAGTTTGTGGTGTGCCCGAGGCCAGCAGGCGTTCTGCCAACAGTGCCAACGTTCCCAGGGAGCATGAATCACGGAGAGCCGACTCGTGAGGGGCCTGGTAATGACTATACATCGCGCCTTTGTCTCCACCCGTATTGTACTGATAGAAATAACCAGTACAGCCGTGTGAATACATATCAAATGTCGTCGGCTTAAAGATTAAAGTCGTTCGATGAGGAATACGCTGTTATCGGGAAGGTTACAGGTTACAGACGAGGCTCATTCATGTCATCTTGTTATTGTATGTTTACTACAATTTTCTGCATTCATGAGGTTCACAATGGAAACGCGGAGCGAAGACAGAATATCGTTAGATTGTATTTTGTGGGTACGTCAGTAAGTGTGTTGTTACAGTGCGCTGGAAACTTCAATGAAAACGACTCACAATTGCACGCCGCCGTACACTCAACCCACTATTGTACTGCACAAAAGCTAAGGCTATTCGCACAAATACGGGCAACATATGAAACCAAACTTTTCAATTCCACCCAAAGAGTAAAGTCGGTAAAGTTTTTAATAAAATGAAATGTTCCGTCCGACATTATTCCGACGAGCTACCGAAATATAAAATTGAGAAATAGCGACCTGTCATTGGTAGTAAGCGGGGAACTAATTCCGAAATAACTCGCTCAAAAAGTTCTGATATAAAGAGTACCTATTGGAATACCTGCTCCAAGTTATCCAAGTTATCAGGTTAGGTAGAAAATGTGCTGTTAGTTGGACTAACTCAGGCGCTTGGTTTTAGTGTACTACACATAATTAAGGACTGAGTGATTTGTGGTGGTTAACCACACGTTTATGACAGGTTGAACACCCAATAGGGCACAATATCGAATGTACTTATATGATAACAGCGTGCAGCTAGTATCTAAGAATAAAAAAATAATTTTATGAACGTTTTGTAGCCAAAGTATGGAGATCCTTTAACTTACTTCACAAAACAAATAACTAATCTTTCTCTTCCGCCACAAAATTCAATTTACTTTCACAGATGACTGACAATGACAGTTCATAAAAGTTAATTTAAGTGCCATAGGATAAACATCAACAATTAAGATATCGTCATTTTGAATCTAAATAGTAATTTATTCATGATTTTTTTTAAGAACCTCCCTCGAAGTTGGGCATAGACAAGAGGTTTAACAAACGAGTTTACCAAACAAGGAGGTCATTACCATAATTACTGATGCAGTGATCATTGCCTTTAACAGTTTGGACATAATGCCCAAGAGTTTTTTTCATTAAGTACCAACGGCAAGAGTCCCGCTTAGACGGTTTAGTTTTTTTTAATCCTTGAATCCTTAAAAAGGTTTTAAGATAAATCCCATTATTAGGTATACCTTTGTATACAATCTTAATTCGATAAACGAATTAGGAATAAAATAAGGCACAAAACATGCTATGCAATCTTTTTTCACGTTTAGAAAACCCGAAATATGTTCATGTTACATGAGGCCTATGAGCACATTTCATAGAGTTAACCGACTAATATAATAGACTGTGTTACGATTATAGCTTCAAAATAAATTCCAGCCTCGAAACAAAAAACGTACGGAATAGGATCCCACTGTTTACGTAACAAGTAGAGGACTATTTTTATGCATTTGCATGGTAGAGTTCAAAATTGTATGTCTATTTATGGCACCGAATAGTTATTCCAGACTGGAGGCTCTTTATTAGGTCTCGCCAATCGTCCGGTTAAGCAGTCAGAGCTCTTTCAGGGCTAACTGTGAGACACAAGTTCGAAAAATACCGACTAATTATATTATTATAACTAGCTGTTGCCCGCGACTTCGTCCGCGTTGATTTCGGATTAAAACACGAGTAGACTACACCTACCTAATACAATTTTCTTACAATTTTCAGGAATTATTTTTGGAGTATGTGAAAACGCTTTATATTAGGTACTTATCTAAAAGGAAATTTCAATAAATTGTGTTAAAACATAAGAGACATGACGTATTTAAACGTATTTGTTCAAATCAAGATAAGCCTAGTATTATTATAATTAAGGACTAGGGTACTTCATAATTTTAATACTCATTCTATATCTATAGCTATTTGCCGTATTGTATGGAGATGAAGCAGCTTACGAAAGCTGAACGAACGTAAGTACTCTTTGGTCAGCTTTCACGGTTGAGGACAACGAGGTTACAGGTTCTAATCTACGATCGATGCAGAGTTATTGGAATTGGGTTGATAGTTGCCGGACTAACATCCATGCCTCCAAAAGCACGTGGATGCAGCATCTGATCTCTCTCCTGTTGGCTGTTCATAGAATTTGCACCTGTTTATGTACACTAGTACCCTAGTAATATAGGCACATTATGTTGACTGACTTCTGTCGAAATTAGCCGCTGTGATAGAATTGTTGCCACGAAGAAATTAAAAGACGTTACTAAAATCAATTAAGGGCAACAAATAGTATCCGTTGCTATGCTAGTATTACGTTATCATTATGTTACCTTTGTAAAACATTTAAAAACAAGCTCAGCCGCATTTAAGGGCTTTTAATGTCATACGCACGACTGCCGCTCAACATTAACATAATTATCGCACATCATGAATAGCTAATATAACTCATAAATAAATTACAAAAACCCCACAAACTGCACACAGCAGGATGCGACCCAATAATCAAGTTAAACTATGGTTAAACTTTTAAAACAATCGTGACTAACCTTAGTTAAGATTCTGATCTCGCGCGCCAACGATTGCTCATACCAAACTGCGGTTAAAACGTTAACCCGACTGATAAACACTGGCTAATGTTAACGTTTAGTTTTATCTGTATTCCCGGCGAGTTTTGTTTATGGCTCAACAAGGAAATTGTTCGCCGCATTAAGGCATTTCAAATGGAAAGTTGAGATTTCTGAAACTTCATTTGTTTTTGTTTGACGCAACTATTTCTGTTTGTTTGTTGGACTCGTGTTAGAACGCTCTATGGAGCAGGTTGGTTGTATTGTAATTGTGAGATGTATTGATACTTTAATTGTACATTCTTCTTCTTTAGCGACATTAAAATAATTATGATCTGTTTTTTCTGTTCTGTGTGTAAATTACCGTAAGTATGTTTCTAATGTTTCTCTTCTGTGCAAAAATATTTACCACGCCCCAAATCCCTCACGGGGTATGCAGATACGCACGCAAATTATGACAGATATGCTAACTTGATGATCAAAAGCGAATTTGACCTATCTGATCTACTACACGGTAAGCAGGTTCGTTATGACAATTACAGGTAAATGGGCCAGTGGTCGCTTAAAAGAAATGCAATATAGAGTTAAGAATGTACTAACAAATCGCGTTTAAAATAATTTAAACAAAAATAAATTACCCATAGGTATTTAACAATACATTTAAGGCTTCTTCAAAAGCGTTATTTACTTAATCTCTCTTTCCAAGTAGGAAATAAACAGCTTGCTTTTAAAGACCGGTCTATACGTTCTACATATTCATGTTATCGTGAATAATGGTACCCGATCCGCCCTGATTCACGTATCAACATCAGTGACAGACACCATAATTACCATAGAAGTACTCTTGTAATATCATGTTCCTTATAAACAGAACTCATAACTTGCGCAGTTTTCGTTGACGCAGTACCCGACCGTTGTTCGTTATACATACAAATATTTATTATTATTTTCTCTGAGAAAATGGACGCTCAACATCACCTCTCTATATCCATAAGGTTAGGTAGATGTGTACAATTATACAAATAGCACACCAACTTTTAACCAGTTATGTTATCAGTGCCAATGTAATAGGGAGCGAGCCTATGGCCATCAACCGGACAAAAATCTAGAATCCGGGTTACTGAGAGTGATCTAAAGGAAAAACCCAGTAACATTTTGCCCGACCTAGTATTCGAATCCAGGACCCCATGCTCGGCAGTCGCGTTTAGCTACCAATAGACTAACGAGATCTTTATAAATAAGAATCCAATTCCCAGGCGTGACCAGGTAAGTGAATCGTTTAAATCGACCCGCCGCGGGCCCGATAAATGTCGATATGATCGACACTTATATATTAACGTGGTATGATGAGCGCGTTTGTAGGTGTCAGTATACGTCTTCTCTTGATAAACAAATACACCCCTCTGCCAATCCCAATCCGTTCGGGAATTAAGCGTGATGAATATGTAAGTAAAATGTTGTTGACGTTTTGACAGATGGTATCCGAAAATGTCAAACTTATTGTTAAAAACCTGTCTGGAAAACATGAAACATATTAGTATTTTATGGTTGTTTATTAAAAAATCGCGTGATATTCCTTTTAAAGCTGTTCTCCGAGCTCAAGTTTGACATTCAGGCTTACTGAGGTAGTTAAGGTAAAGAACCCAGACATTGTTGGACACCAGTATTCCACTATGGTGATGGGTTATGACAGCCTAACGTGCTGTTCGAGGCTAGAAGGGGTAACAGTAAGATAAAAGATGGTCACCCATCATCAGACCGACCGAGGGAAGTGCAGCTTAACCTTGGGCTAGCGACCTGTACGTGCCTAGCATCCTCTTTCTTGGAGCAGTTATCGCTGAGTATTTTTAGCTAGATTAAAGTTTAAGCATTTTCAGAGCTCTAAATTCAAGCTGTCTAGGTAAGAATGGCAACGCCTCTTTCGTAGCGGTTTGGCAACTGCGCAGTGCACTGGTGTTATTGTTTTCCTTTGAACGGAATGAACACTACTTTTAGTACTGTATATTTTGTGTGAAAATTTACACAAAATTGCAGACCAATTTAGTTTTCATATTTGAAATGATGTTCTGGAAACCCTCAGTCGTTTATTTGTACTCCTGCGCATATAATTATGACCTTACCAAGATTTTGGTAAAATTTTAGATTTCTTGAATTAACATATTGAGAGTAAGCCTTTTTCCGTTAAAGGTAAAGTGCGTCACATGAAAAACCCATAAATGGAAGGAAATAAATTGAGTTATTTTACGTTTACGTTGTTTTTAGAACTCTCTGAAGTCTTAAACTTGTCCCTTCTGTAGAAGCACTTCACTAACACGTACAAACAGACGGTCAAATGTCGAAGGGCATACGTAAACAATGATGAGCAACAAGCCAACAGGGGCTATTCTCAAAATGATCGAAACTTTTTTTAACAATATTATCGTTTAAAAAGTTACGATCGCATTTCCATGTCATGTTTTATTTATCTTCTTTTACTTCTTCTCTAAGTAAAAACGAATCTTTATCCTCTATGCGCTCCTGAACAGATTGTGATAAAACTTTCTTAGGGTCTTCTGAGGGCGTCCGACTTCCTGGCCCAAAATATTTATATACTTTTTCCAAAATCCATGCGGGCCTGTAGTTAGTATAATATAAATAGTATGTCACTTTTTGACGTTTTCACCATCTGACAACTAGACGTAATTTTTGCATTGGAACGTTGCATTGGAAGTTAACTGCAGCTTTATTTTCGTAATTTAAACTGCACAGCCGGCGAATAAACGGCTATTCCTAGAGTACCAATGAGGTCATTGCATCGCTCAGATTGAAAACACATGAAAGTTCAGCAACATGAATGACAGAGTTGTGACTTTGTTAGCGAACTGTTTGTCAATACGTACCTTCGTTCTACTTTTAAATAAGCTATTTCCCGCTTTTGAAAACTGGGTTAAACCTATTCGGGCATCGATTAAGAAAACCATACTGATTCCATTTTTAAATGTCACTTATATTTTTTCTGAAAACCCTTTTTTCTATCATATAAAAGGTTAGAAGTTTTCGCCCAGTGTTTTATGATGAATGACAAAAAGCTAAATTGTTCGGGATGAATACCTTTAAAAATATGTTTTTTTTTGTATTTTATTAAAAATATCATAGGTACTAAATAAATATATCAATTATTTTAATCCTATTTGCAAAATTATTTGAAAATAAGCTTAATAAATTAATATAATGTTTATAAATGCCAGCATAACTATCCATCTAAAAATTTTAAACTTACTCGGGTGTTCTAATCTCCTAATCGAATCCAAAATTAATTCTATAATTATCTTAAGCTCGTCCAGCTGAGCCGTAATTGAGTAACAAATATCCAAACTTACTATTTGCTATAAATATTATTAGGGTACTGTGATTTGTGGTTAAGGGACCCTTATCTTAGAGCAGTAAGACTCGAATTTTGGACCCTTAACGAGGACAACAGTATTCATCATACTTTGAAAATCTGATTGCCTTTTAAGTGACGCGGAAGTTAATGGAACTTGAGTGGGAACAGAAAATCGCATTGAATTTAAATAACCTTATAATATATAAGGGAAAAGTGGACCAGCTCATCGATGTCAATTATTTAAAGACAACGACGATAACAAAACCAGATGTGTTTCTTTTGAACATTATCGATATTGCCTTATTGCTTGGTAAGTAGAGATACCAAACTACAGTGACCTAGCGTGATCAATGCTTAATCCTTTTCTATGCGCGAAGAGGCCTCTGCCCTGCAGTGGGACAGTTATAGGCTGTTTTTAAAAGTAGATATATGTTAGTGAACGTAGATGCCAGGCGGGCTAAGTGCCATGGCTATGCCAGAGATATTTAAGTATCATCGCGAAGACGATGTTCCTTTCTGGACCTTTTGTCTTGCACAAACGTCAGATAAATAAGCGTCTAACATGTCTGTAATCCTATACAGAAATCATAAAATTACATGGAATTACTGCAATTACACACAATAATAAATATAATAACTTTCGTGAGTGTTATCCATATTATCTACTATATATCCCGGTTATACTCACGTCGATATTCGGGAATGCCCGACTAGTTTCGGACTCGAACGGAGCCCTTATTCATGAGCAGGTGATGCGGCGAGGCCGCCGCGCATACGAGCTCCGTTCGAGTCCGAAACTAGTCGGGCATTCCCGAATATCGACGTGAGTATAACCGGAATATATAGTAGATAATATATAATAATAAATAGTTCATTAAACACGTCATATTAGAAGCTGATAAAACCTTAA
Organism: Abrostola triplasia; assembly: GCA_946251915.1. Classification (NCBI taxonomy): domain Eukaryota; kingdom Metazoa; phylum Arthropoda; class Insecta; order Lepidoptera; family Noctuidae; genus Abrostola; species Abrostola triplasia. The sequence goes on along the minus strand of OX276432.1, from coordinate 2,929,462 downwards.
CAAAGTATAAAGGTATAAACATTCGTACGTGATGTATCACTTAAAGTCAGCAGAATCGTGTAACGTGCTGGGCTTGAGAGCACAATTGTGCATAAATAATGGGTGTTGCCCACAACTCCGCTACTAAAGCATACTCTTCATAACCCATCCATCTTCGTTGACTTTTCACAACTTTTCTTTCACAGCAAAGTGGCATACAGCTGATATGGCGCGCTTTCTTGTTTTTTTTTATATTGTTATGGATACTGCACTTATGGAATTGTGTTTTTACATTATTGTTATTCTTGATAGTTGTCTTTTCTTTATCTATTTCTTCTTCTCTCTTCTACATAAAATGAATTGCTGTTCGTTAGTCTCGCTAAACCTCGAGAACAGCTGGATTTTGCTAATTTTAGTGTAGAAATATTCGTGGAAGTCCAGGGAAGGTTTAAACGGTGAGAAGGCTGTACAAAGTTTGCCGGGTTAGAGCGTCATAAAGAGACTAGTGTGACTGTCATGAGTCGTTGTATTTTAACTTACTATATATTTTTTGTTGTTTCTATGGCAACGAACACAAATTCCCTGGAGTTGAACCACGATGAACAAAAATCTGCAGTATATATGCCAGACTTTTTATAGATATTTATATTTAGATATATATGCCTGAGAGATTTTTCAACGGTGTGTAACACCATGTCAGAGGCCTACAGGCGGTTTAAACTCTGAAACCAGGTTGTTCATCAACCATACTATACGAAGAAGAACTATTTATAATACGCACGAAATACTTTGTACATAGCAGAAGTTTCGACTGCCGGTATTTATCATTTAAGAATATTTTCCTTAACAACGAAAGCCTGCAAATGACTGACTACAGAGCTACAGTTATTTCGCCATATTTCCATGGAAGTTAGCTGTTTTAATTAATAAGAGTGGCAAGCAAAATTTCTAGGAACTGATTAATTGTTAGTCTTCTCCTTTATGAATAGAAAGTAGCGTGTAAGCTTATTCAATACATCCACGAAAACCGTATTTTCGACATTTTCATAGCAAACTATTTTTTTGATAAATTAAGCGAGGATGTGAATATTTTCATCCCTGCGTTTCGCTTTACGTCATCCCTATCCGTAAATGCAAGCAAAGCAAGGACCAAAAAACCCGCTCATCAAAAAACGCCAACGAAATTTCCTCGTGGATTTTGCAAGTGTTACGTTAGTTAGGCAGTAGGTACAGGGAAAAATATCAACATGCAAGAGAGGCTATTCTCGAAATATAAAAATAGTCGAAAAAGAAGTAAGTAGTTTCGATCCGTGCTCATGTCAGATTTTCATATTTCGAACGGACCTTACTTTGACAGGTTTTTTTACAGACACCTCTTTACGTTTTAGATTCGCTAGTACGATTTAATTACGGTTGTTAATCAATAGAAATAAAAAGCAGCTTTCATAACATCAACTGCGTACATAATTAAGCCATGCTTATTAATATTAAAGTGTTAATTTTGTAAGAGTAAGCGGCAATTATTCGTACATTGACGTTGCAGGCGAGTTGAGCACACTAGTTTACGCGTTTTAAAATGATTAATTTTTGTTTTAATTCAGTTTTCGTAGAAATTTTAAGTTGTGAAATGGAATTGCAAAAAGGTTGAAGAGAGTTGTTTTTTAGGATATCGACGGGGTAATGTCTTTACACCCTGTTATCTATTTTATTTCCCATTCTTCAATGGGTGATATAAATAAAACCATAAATACAATAACTTATTGCATACAATAAAACACGTTCGGGGAAATGCACCCAAAAAAAAGAATGTAAAATTCTTTTTCAAAATCAAAGTTACAAAATAAAGCTAAGGTAATTTTGTGAGGACAATGTTGTGCGACATCTGGACCGACCGGCATTAAGGAATATATATTTATGATATGTAAACTTCATTCATAGAACCCGCTTCCTCGCGACTCAGTAAATATATTAAGACAAAAGAAATCAAAGTGGTTCTGATCGATAGCAGAGGAGAGACTGCCATTGATTGTTTTTGAAAAGTATAACAGCGGAAACCGTGCCAAATAACTTCCTGCATTTCCACCAACCTCCTGATTTAGTTTTACTTGTGGCTTCCTCTTGTAGAAGTTGGACTCACCCTTCTACTTTGTACATATAGATTTATTTTGGCAATTAGACAATGTTGAAGTTATACAAGAGAACTAAACGAAGTTAGCTATGGAAAAACTTGGAGTTGAGTCAACAAAGGTTGATATTTAAAAAATTAAGTACGTATTGACTATTACACTATGTAGGCAGTATTGTTGACTGACTGACGCTGAGTTCTTAAATTGCTGAATTTTGTGAGTTCCTGGTACTTTAGCTTACATAAACTACTGAAGTGTATAGAAAATAGGTGCGATGACAATACTTTTTTTTTTTTTTTTTTTTTTCGAACTTGTCTCTCGCAGTTAGCTCTGAGGGAGCTCTTACTGCTTAACCGGTCGTTTGGCGAGACCTAATAAAAGGCCTCCAGCCAGGGAAAAATGACAATACTGAACAGCTAAGCTCTTAAATATATATAATAATAACAGCCTATAATTGTTCCACTACAGGGCAAAGGCCTCTTCTCATATAGAGAAGGATTGAGCATTGTACACCACGCTAGCTCACTGCGGGTTGGCGATTTCAGATAATTAAATACTCAAGATGTATTCCGTCACCGTTAGTCAGCGGAGTAGTGGTGGTGTAGAATAACTAAGAAAGTATTTATAACATTGATACTTGCCCGGGTTTGAACCTGCAACCTTGTGCATACAAATCCGGTATGTTATCCACTAGGTTACCACGACACCTGTTTTATTTTAAGAAAATAATTCACTACGACTTGTCATCTTCAGGTTGCTATAAAGCAATAAACACTCGGTAGCTTTATCTTTGGCTTTGTTTTGACTCGAGCGTTATCAAAACACACAGTCACTTGTCTAGATTTTACCACTTACCTTATTATCTTTCTGCCACGAACAAACTCCTTTCTTGTCTGATATCCTGCATTTCAGAAGAGCGTCTTCGCCAGGGTTGACTTCAGTGTATGTTGGCATCTCTATAAACCTCTGGACAGCAGCTGAAATAGAAAAATGTCGTCAATATTTTGTTTTTTCACAGATAAACAATTTTGCGTTTGGTAAAATACGAAAATAACGAAATTGAAAAAAACAATAGTTGAAATATCTTTATTATATAATATGGTGTAGATGTAAGACGCAAGAGCAGTTTGTCTACTTTTAATTGGTATTAAAATGATTCTTCGGGCTATTTAACTCGACAATTTATTTAGTTAATATTAGCCTCATTCCTATTATGGAAAATCTGATAAAGTTCCTTACAATTACCAAAGTAACATTCAGAATAAAGGTAGAGGCTATAATATTTAACATAAAATACTTCATTCATATTGTTATACAGGATAATATATAAAACATGTAATTAACATTCTTCGTCGAACCCATTTTTATTTCATGTATTTTTTCAAATACTACAAAGGGTAGTTATGAAACTATAGCAACGTTTGTTAATTATAAAAAAAATACACTGCATACTCCAACCCGAATCATTCCGTATTTTGTTAAAAAGCTTTTGAAATGTATACTCGCTGCAGGCGGACTCGACTCCCCATTCATCGTTCGGGAGATCCTATTACGTATATTAACGACTATATTTCGTCACATAATGTCCTAGTTTTGAATAGCATTGAAAGTGATAATGACGGTTTTTATAGGTGGTGTAACCATAGATATTGTATCCAAGAGTTCCTTCTAAGTGTGACGCATGGTGTCGACGTGTAGCGAAGATTATAACAGACTAGCTCTAGCTTGCGGCTTTAGTCCCGTCTTCATCTTGCAAAATTGGTGAATCTTTCCACGCAACTTTTTTTGCTAATCCAAATATTCTGCAACTCAAGATGGACACCAAAATCGCATGAAAGCTTTGAATACATTCGAATAATTTCGACTGATTCCGAAACTTGACGAACATTACCGAATACGTCCGTAACCGTAATTCTAACGAGTCAAACTCAGTGGAGGTTCCAGCCAAATCCCACAGGACCTTCCATAGTACCTATTTGCAAAAGTGACATGAAACAATCCGTATTTTCCGTCCAAGTGACATGTGCAATCTGTAACGAGCTGAACAGGAATACTCAATCAAACGTCAGTGCAGTGAGTGACTGACATTCAACAGTATTAATTACGTAGATTTAAATTGGCCGCTGGTAATTTACCAAAGTGGAACCTGGATGCGACTGGCACAGACCCGTGATGACTGGCATGAATAATAAAGAAGACCTGTGGGGTTGAACCTGGATGATACTGGCACTTCTGTGCCACTGTGGAGTCCCAGAAGGAGTGAAAAAAAAGAAAGGCCTGTACCTAGAATTGAGTGAAGATGAACTGCAGACATCGATGACGTAACAACTAAAATTATTTACAGGGTTAACAGTAGTGTGCTTTTGAACTGCATTGCCAGATTTTATTTGGAGCCAGTGATTATTCAGACATTCATAAATATTTAGCATTATTGCGCGTATCTTTTGATTACGTTGACTTAGACGCCTCATTTTTTCACAGCTTGAAGGGACAGCAACCCAAGGTATTTGATATTCATTTCAACTTTATACCTTCACGCATTTTTGAGAAAAAGGGTTGACAGAAGTGATCATATAAGGGTTTCCTTTTGAGGTACGGAACCCTAAAAAAAGTAAAAAGAATGAAATAATTGTTATTAAAATCGTATAGATTGACATTTTCCTTTTCATTTTTCCTCTATCATTTTAATTAGTATAAATTGAAAATAAAACTCAAAAGAAATGGTTCAGCAAAAGGTTCCAATGGTTCTTTGTGTCCCGCCCCTTTAATTAATTACAGTCTTTATTATTTCGTCAGGTGCAAAAGTAATAGGTTGAAGTCATTTCAATGGGTGTTGCTCAGTATATTTATTATTTATATACCTATTTCTGTCATCATACCTGTTCACTGAAAATAGTCAGATTGACGTTAAGACACGCATTTAGAAAAATAAAAAACAGTTTTTCTGTTGGTTAGAAGGGTGATCCTATTGCCAATGTTGTGTGCTATTCTCTACTTTATTTTATTGAAGAAGTAAGTATCTACAGTTGAATGTAGCTGAAGCGTAAGCTAATTACAATTAACTCAACTACCACGTATGCGTTTTCCATTCCAAACATTTCCATTAAAAGTAAAACGCAAACGCAGTAGTAAAGTTAGCCATCAACAAACTTACTTAGATGGTCTACTTCTACACTAAAGTACTAACAATCGGAAGTTAAAAAAGTCCATGAAGGAAATGGGTTACCGTGATCAAGTAAGTGTACTTCATGCTCAAGTTATGTAAGTACTTACACCCCTAACATTATGGAACACAAGCTTGTAAGCGTCTACATTAAATACTGCATAAAAATATGTAAAAGAGAGCGCCATCATCGCCAAAAATCTATTGTACAGATTGACGATTTCTGTTTTATATTAAAAACTAGCTTCTGGCCGCGACTTCGTCCGCTTGGACTTGGAATGATTTATAGCCTATAGCCTTCCTCGATAAATGGGCTATCTAACAGTAAAAGTTTTTTTTTAAATCGGACCAATAGTTCCTGAGATCAGCGCGTTTAAGCAAACAAACTTTTCAGCTTTATAATATTAATTAAAAAAACGTATACATGTATGTCCTTGCATGAATAAATGGTAATTTTCTTAAAAAATAATTTCGTTTTATAGATATTCTTGATGATAGAATATTTTATATAAAAAAACAATATTTATACAGAACTGCTGGGAAGTTTATGTAATCAGAAAACAAGGAAACCATATAAAAGTTGGCAAATCGTAATCCTAATTAACCAATGTGCCACCTGGGTGCCTGTTGGAAGCCAGGGTTGTAATACTGGCTGTACTAATTACAGAACATACTGTAGCAGCTGGAACTAATATCCCGCCCTTTATGTAAACAAGCCTTAGTTTTAGCAATTAATCAGTTACTTGGTAACAATATCTAGCTTTTACTATCTTACTGCAGGGCAACATCTTGCTTTAAAAAAGCCAAATCAGAAGCATAAACTATGATGAAAGGAAACTTAAACAGCACTGACATCTCTATTCTGTGCCGGTTTCCTCACGATGTTTACCTTCACCGTTTTTAGCAACTTATAATTAAGTACGTACATGAATTCAAAAAGTCATTAGTTCGTGCCGCGGTTTGAAATTGCAACCTTTGACGTGGCTGTCCAACGGTCATAACACTGCTATCAGTTACCACTGCTAAAACATCTTGAAAGCTGCAACTAAAAGAGTTTTGCCTCTCAATAATTTTGGTTGGAAGTTGGCACACAAAGATTTGTAGATCAAATATTGGATTTGTCTGCACAAAATACTGCCATTTGTATCAGATGTTCCAGTGTCCAAATCATGAAGCGATTTGTTCAAGCAGTTCTGTTACAACCACTGGGAAGTATCATCATTTGAATATCTATTTAAAGATATCTTACTGTTGTAGCTACTGGAATACGGACTCGTGTCTAGATCACATAAACATTCTACGTCTATATTCCCGGACGATACTGCCGCATTGCATAGGTTGTGGTCACCGGTAGACAAATAAAATGGGACATATGTTAAATTTTTCTGCAGCTAAATCTGTCTTAGATATTTACATGAAATCAAATATCACACATTAGAAGATATTATAAAGTACATGTTAACAATCATTAATACTATTATTAATTATAAATCTTGTGACCACTGAGCGTGAGGTCTTGGTTTCGGTTTCCGGGTTGGGCAAACTGGCAACATTGTCTTTTTCTGTTGAATAAACGACTTTGACAATTTGATTTTAAAGCGTTTAGTTTGTAGGTATAAGATAAGATCATTTATATACTGGAAACTAAGTTAACGTTTATTTTTATGCAAGCTTTTTATACTAGAATTGAGATAACCCTTAGACTAAACCCAGTTACGGAAAACACCAAGATCATCCCTTAGGCAGTATTTAACGTTAAACCTTTCTTATTACAGTCGTAACATAAATCTAACTTAATCCTTACTTATCTAAAGTTCTACGTTTTTCCAAAATGACAAAGTAATCGCATTCAATGGTTGTACCTATGTAGGTGCTCCTTAGTGACCGTAGTGCTTCCAGCGTGACATGGTACCAACGTGCCAATAATTATGCGGACCTATAGATAATTAAAGGCCTATTGTGTTGGCAACACGTTTCCGCCAAGACTTGGGGGTAGAGGCTAGCACAAGCTTCGAAGACGCCTGACAATCATGCTTAATTGTGCTGGTAGCTATTGGATTACTAGCTTAGACAAACCACACTTTGAGCTGTATATTATAAATGATTGCAACAAAGAGGATGCGAGAAATATATTTGAGGAAAATAAATTAAATTAATAAGAATTATATGGTTTGCAAAAAAATAACATGTTAACTCATCTATATCAACGCAGTTAATTATTTAACCTATTCAGGTTTAGACACTGTTTAGATACACTGTTTAGATATATTGAGTATATCCTATCATGATGATAGGCCCATACCAAATTTTATCATAATTGGTCCAGACGTTTAAACGTGAAGAGTTAACAAATATACAAACTCCAAACTTCGCCTGCATAAAAAGGCGAAAGTTGGAATGGGGGTAGTTGACACCCTGGATTAACACGTAGGCTATATTCCGAAAAAAATGCAGTAAACTGCGGGGCGCAGCTAGTTAATAATAACAGTAGCCGTTCAGTGATCTACATAACGCATCAGGGAAAACATCCTAGCCAATAGACAAATTAAGTCTGCACACAAAACACACTAACAAGAACAGCGACTAAGTACAAAACGATCCCCAGCAGGCCAACAAACATGTCGTCACAAATAATTCCAAAACAAACAGAATTTTATCGTCCGTTATTCAAGTAGCTAATGAACGTTTCGTATCGTAAGTTGAAAGCGTATTCGCCACATAAAAGGGTAGGCACAGAATAGCTGGGACCCCACGGAACCATTACAACACTTTATGAAGATTAGGAATATTTCACACAAAGCGGCAACCGCGGATACTGAGTATCAAAGCTTATTGTATGTTGAATGGAGTTCGCCAAGTGCTTTCTGTTCGTGCGGTATGCTACCTCTTATTTTCTGTTTAAAGTGAAAAGCAAAATCTGGAATTTCTAATAGATGCAGTTACTAGGTTATAGTGGAAATATTAGTATTTCGAAACTAAGGCCACCTCGCTTGGATAATGAACAAAGGCTACAGAGATTTGTTCAGAGAATAGGCACCCATATTTCCATGTTCAAGTAGATAATAGACGGATGGTTCCTAGAGTGTTTCGCGCAGCTTTAGAGGCAGTTACGACAGGACATTTTTTACCAGCCATCTATCTATACCTAAGTATTAAACGATGCTAAGCACCGTTTCGTTGAATTCAAACCCTTCTCAATAAATAGCCTTTACTGATGCGTGAGGGTACAAGATTGTGTACAAATTATGTGTATGTTTATTTTATGGACCCTAGACCCCAAAAAATGGTGGTACAGCAATTTGTTTGTTGTAAAAGAGAATATGTAGCAGGAACGATTCCCGGTAAAACAGACCACTGAATTGGATATAATACCAAACGTCGGACATAAAACGAGACAACCCTTTGAATAAAAATAAAGACTGATTCGTCCGTGTATTTATTCATAGTGCATTATTATTCGTGTCGTCGATATCGTAAGTTGGAATAATCTAGAAATTTTCCTTTCGAATGCTAGTATTGCACGATTTAACAGTTGCTCATTACGGTTGAGTCGAAAGGCGTGAAGATGAGTTGATAACGAGCGCAGTCACACACACGTGGCCGCACTGCAGACCATGATATTCGAGAATTTTAGTGCTCGGTTTACGAGACTAGTTTAGATAGTTTCTGACTGGGTAGTTTTGGCTGAGGATTTTTACAGCAATTTGGTTTGATCACGGTAAGAAAAATAGGTAAGCTCTAAACTTTCCCTCGAAAATAGGATTCTTTGTTCATGATACTTTCATTTAAGTTACTGTGCATTGAAATTGACAAAAATTACATCATTGACTTCTGTCACTCAAATAAGCCATAATAAAAACGCTTCTATCAAAGTGTTACAAAAATCAGTTAAAAGAGTGTTTCAGAAGAATTTGTATAATTGTATAGTAACAACTAAAGATGATAATTAATTTATCAGCTACTTTTTCCTTTTTTTTAATTAGCCTGTAATGTGTCCCACTGCCAGGCAAAGGCCACCCCTTTATTTCTCCACAAATCTCTGTTCAGTGCCATTTCCAGCCATGTCTTTCCCGCAAAGGTGTCCAGATTGGTCCTCCATCGCCTTCTAGGTCTGCCTGGTCAAGAGGTACTTTATTTACAAGGTTATTTACACTTATTTACACTCCTTAAAAATAAATATAAATACAAAAGAAAAAAATTAAACTTAAAATTATGCATCAAAGTATTCCTCCATGTCGCTGTCGACTGGTAGGGTGCCCAAAAGGCTGGCGGCATTGCCACGTTGAATGGCAATGCTAATTCTTTGGCCGAATAACAGGCCAGCCTTTTGGTCAACTAACTACTTAAAACAGTAAAACTAACATTACGCTAAAACATAACATATAATCCCACATTGCACATTAGTACAGCTCTAATATGTGTGAAGTCAACAGATTTATTTGTGTTGAATCTAGATGTTGGTTATAGCACCTCAATGCAGAGGAATTGTTGCGAAACGCCGGTAAATAGAATATTGTTTATTGTGTCTAGATGTAACAGGACGGCACGGAATATGACTAATTATATACAGAACCGCCAGCAATCCCTGGAGGAGTAGCTCTGAGGTAAAATCTTCTAGTAGCTGCTTTTATAACACCCACATCTTGAGGATCATCGTGAGATAATGGCTATCAAACACTAATTAGATTATTATGATTTAAAAAATCCTTAACTGACAATACTCATGATGTCTTTGAGACTATATAGCCCTAAGGTATGCGGATCGTTCTAAAAGCTTTATTCGATTCTTTGGCTGAAAATCCAGTTTCAATTCGTGCTTCGGTACATCGTGCCTATCGAGAAAAATACGGCTTTGCTTATCGTGAAGTTATTTTTTAGTGTATTCATATTAAAGTCTAATGCTGTGGTTTTGGTAGGGGACATGACACCCAACATTAACGTGGTAAATCTTTGCGACTTTGTGGGACAATGTTGCCGGACATAGTGCCTTGTTCACACTGCCCACTGGTGAATAGTATGTCGCCTGGGGAGATCAGTATTGTTCAGGAAGACTTACACAAAGAGACTCGCGTCTTCACTATTCAAAACTTGTCGGGCGACTGTCGAGAGACACGACAATTTCGTGTCGAGCAACAGAGTCGCGGGATAAATGTCGCCTAGCGAATAAGCGCTTAATAAAGTAGACCTAGAAGTTGCTTTTTAAATGAATTACATAAATAAAAGAATCATAAACCACACCGTGCTTCATTGCACATTTCGTGGCGAGCATTAAACTCCATATAAATGCGTCACTTACTTATTGAGTTATTAAACTCTGCTCTAACAAAGTGCTCCACTTGAGGGTTAAAAGTCTTAAAAGTATAACAATGAACAGCTACGAATCGTAAAAGCAAAGCTGTGTAGAACTCGCTACAGTTCGACTGAGTTCTAGACTGTACCTGTCTAGAATAAAAATATAGCCTAAGTGCTATTACGTTGATTGTGCTATTCGTGAAGAATATAAATATTTAACTAATCTATATTATCGAAGCTACTTCGTATGTAACTACTAAAACCTAATAATATACCTATAAATCATTATAATTATTTATACAAATAAAAAAATGTGCATGAAGTATTCCTTCTCATCGCCGACGACTGGTAGGGTACCCAAAAGGTAGACGGAATTGCCATGTTGAAAAAAATTAAGAGTTAATCCAAGAAATGTTAAGTGTACCATATAAGGTTTGCCTATAATAAAGCCTTAAATCCGTGTGGTCGTGTGATGCTTGCGAGACCAATTTTTCTAAGAAATAAATCGTTGTGGTCTTTAAGTTATTATTTACTATATATTCCGGTTATACTCACGGGTGTATTCGGGAATGCCCGACTAGTTTCGGACTCGATCGGAGCCCTTATTCATGAGCTGGTTACGCGGCAGAGTCGCGAGCCGAACTGCGTGCGCAACGCTCCGCATACCGATGCGCCCGCGATGATCGCGAGCAGCGACGAAGACGCACGACAACACCCAGCGCTACCACCACCATCATCGCGGGCGCATCGGTATGCGGAGCGTTGCGCACGCAGTTCGGCTCGCGACTCTGCCGCGTAACCAGCTCATGAATAAGGGCTCCGATCGAGTCCGAAACTAGTCGGGCATTCCCGAATACACCCGTGAGTATAACCGGAATATATAGTAAATAATATGGATAACACTCACGAAAGTTATTATAGTAAAATGGTCTTTAAGTTGACTACACTTACAATCGAACATAATTGCTTTACCACTTTCAAGGTGATGTCATAGAAATGGTATGCGTTTAGACTATCGTACACAATGGCCCATGATGGCAGTATTTTGTCTACAAATCGATCAATATTTAAGATTGTTTAAAACACGGCATTTTCTATCGCTTTCCATTAAAAAACAGAACTAGTGCACCTACAGTTATAAATATTTGTTGAAAATCAACAAGTAAGAATTCAATATTATCCAAACCAATTTGTTTAATAATATTGTCAAATTCATGACATATCATTGATTCTATATAGCTAGAACGTTATTGAAATCAACATCGAAACAGCCAATAACTCCATATCAGGTAAATAAAATAATATAGTTAGTATACATAGCACAAACAAATGTTTTTCATAGAAATAAAACGTAACAAACCAGTCCGTCGCTATCGGAGATCGGACCGTATCCCCCGAACATGGAAAATACGGATGAGTTCAAACAGATTAGATAAACTAACTCGCCGATATCCATGTAGTAGTTTAAAACACTGAGAATAATACCGAACAAAACACGGTCGCAGTTTTAATGCCGCGTTGTTCAAGCGGTCGCAAAAAGTACTGATGAGCATGATGTCCTGAATCGATTTCCGCGTCAGGCAAAGTGTTTATGGGTTTTTCCATTTGATCATTCTCAGTAGGAGTCTGTGCCTCGTTAATGGCAATGGGTTCCCCTATTACATGGGACCCGCACATACTTAATTGATTAGCTAAATGTCGGTGTTCTACACACCTCTGCAACCCTTCGGGGGAATACAGGCGTGAAGTTTTTTTTTAGAAATGCGAATGAAAAGCCGTTTATCCACCGCCAGCCGTCACCGGCACGGATCCGGCAATGATATTTTTCAGTTCGAAAAATCCTGTTGCTGGCAAAAAGAGAGCCAAAGTACCTGTAGTACATTTACCACTGCCGCGTGACGGCGCAGGCACGTGATTTTTCAGCTAAAAACAGCATCCATGCCTCGCTAGATGCCTATTTGGTTCATCACAACTAAACTCGACTGATCGTAACTAAATATCATTTGGAAAAAGCATGAGAGTGGGCAGTATATAAGTTTCAGTCCACGGTTTTGTTTACGTAGAAAAGCATAGTATAAAATATTCAGGTTTAAAGTTCTGATTGTTCGTTTAGTTAATCAGTCGAAACACTAATCATCATCATCATCTTGAATGTCATCTCGCGTAACACCTTGGTAGGCGCTAGTGTCGAATCTCACCGCGGAACTAGACGTGAGTTCGTAATTGATGTCTTTAGAATAGCACGGCTGTTTACTTTTTCTCTAAACGTTGTTGAATAAGTCTCAAATAATTGTCTTCTCTCCCTAATTTAAAAATATAGCAGTTGCTTAGTTATTTTTTATTGACGCGACTTAGACTACTAAAGAAGATCATGTTTCAACGCCTTTTGCTTTCTTATATCTTTCTTAATATATACAAAACTATCTTGGCTGTAGGAAGCGAAGACATCTGACCTCCTTCAAGAATAATTACCAATATGATCAGGGCAAGGCCGTGAGCGTCCCCTTCACCGCATTTCTTTCATCTACTTTATAAATCCCTTTTGTTTGTCGCCTTTCATTCATTCTTTTCAACGCACCCCACTTATACCCACAATGTTAGTCAGATAGGGGGTATAAAGCCGGGGGTAACTTAAGGTACTGATCACCTACACGTTATCTAAATATATACTCAATTACCATTGTATAAATAAGAAGATTACGCCCGCGACTTCGTCCGAATGGAAAAAAAAAATCTTGTATTCAAAATAGCTTCTGTCCTTTCTTGGGGTTAACTTATTTTATACTAATTTATATCGAAATCGGTTCAGTGGTTTAGCCGCGAGAGCGTAACATACAGACAAAGTCACTTTCACATTCACAGTATAAAGTGGTGTGGACTATCTTCAAGTAATACGTATGAATATTGAAGCTATCATAAATTCTGCCAAAATCTTTATTTTTGTAAACCTAGCGGCAGAATAGAGAAAAATTATCATAATACAATCTAAAAAAAATTATCATAATACAACAAAGCCGTTCTATCAAATATTTAACAAATTTCCCTAAAACTATTGACTTTTGGGGAAGGGAAAGTTGTGAAACAAAAGTTAATAACCCTTTTAGCTTATCCCAGTGATATTATCATTGTTTCTGTTGAATAATTACGAGGCATTGCCTATTATAGTACCTACTAGAGTTAATAGTCTAGGGACATCCTTTGTGATGGGCCTTCTCAATACTGTCACGGGGAGGCGTCGGGGGAATGCCATGCTATTTAAATCATGATTCGCTAATATTATGTGAAGTCTGCGTCGTAGTGTTCTCGTGGTGGTCTGGTTGTCGCTAAATGCGACTGCTGAGTCCTGGGTTTAAATTCTGGGTCGAGCAAAGTGTGAATAGGTTTTTCTATTAGGGAATTCTCAGTAAGACTATGGAATCTGGTTTTGTACCCGGTTGATGGCAATAGGCGCTCGAAATCTTTTACGTCCGGGACTAAAACATAACTGGTGAAATGTAGGTGTACTATATATGCACCTCTGCCTACCCCTTCGGGAAATACAGGCTTGATATTATGTTATGTGAAGACTAGAAAAATATTTATTGAATTTTAACAACTTTCGTGTTTAGAAAATGTTTTCTATGAGAATAATTGTTAAATTGAATAATTACGTCAACCAATAAAATCTAGCAAAGTTAAAAAAACACAATTAAACTATGTGAAAATAGCTTCAACCAGCATGCAAAATAAAATAAAACTTACAGGTTGTTCAGTAGGTAGGTCCATGCGTATGTTAAATAAAAAAGTATTTTTTTGATTTACAATTACCTTACCACTCTGCGTCTCAACTCAACTAGGATCTAATTTAAATCAAATCTTATATTTACACCGTAAAAAACAAAACTGCAACATGCCTTCCAGTAATTTAATATCGCTTGGTTTCCCTGTATTGTATTTTTTATGGTTAAGGTAAAACGCGATGTAGCCTCGTGACGTGACGGCGGGGAACGTGACCAATTGCCAGGCCTCAAATTTGACATTGAATGGTTTCATAAATAAATTACTTTTAAATCTACAATTGCAGGATCGTTCCGTTTCCTGAGATTGAAATCTCCGGCAAAATGTTAGTACGCGATTTGCTCTCTTCGACCTCTCGATGTTATTTCAATAATGTGATAAATATATTACCTGAACATGGTTATTATAATTGATCAGGCAATAACAATAAATATAAACTTTGAAAACTAAGCATCCATCTAGAAATCAATGGTATAGCCAGAGCCTAGACATATTTAAGATGAACAAATTGTCTAGGTAGAAAAACTAGAGTAGACAACAGTAATACCAAAAGGCAACTTGAAATTTGATCAGTTGGTAAGAACTGCGCCACAGATCGGCGATGGTCAATCTGAATTCCACTCAGGTCCTTCCATTTTCAAACCTTTATTAATATGAATATAATATATACAATGAATATAGTATAATAATTCTGTATCAGTATGTATTTTATTTAATAATAAGTCCCATAAAATGTTGACTTGAGAAAATACTTCGACATTACGATGAGCCGAATGCCTAGTACCCAAAATATATACTATTGTGAGACCCTTACTATAAACTCTTAAAGCAGGACAGTTTACGCCGTGGAAGCGAGACGCCGCATAACACTGCACAGAGCGGCGTCCCGCATTCGATCGCATCGATTAGCTAGAGAATTTACAGGTTACTTAGTTCTTTTAAGTTAAAGAATTATCTACCAGAAAGCAGTGAATCACATGCAAGCGTTAAAGATTTGTGAAGTTTTTACCTCTGCATAATATTGATTATAAAATAAGCGTTGAATATTCCTGTGTAACGTTTTATACTGTATACTTTCATTGAAACATAACAAATTATAATAATATACTTGGCGAAGAAGATAATCATATCGTCCATGGCTGGTTTTAGTATCCCACTTAAAAGACTGTAACAATTTCTTCAGCCGATATCCTGAAACATTTTGAAATATTGATATGAAAACTAAAAGCTCCTTTTCGAGGCTAGAGAAAATTTTCCAAAAGCTTTAGACAAAAGTTATTGCTTATTATAATAACAAGCGATCTTGTTCGTACCTCCTCATCTTACTCGAAGCTGATATTATAAGGAGGAAAAATGTTTATATTTAGTAGTACCACCTACTTGCCCTTTGGCTATAAAGTGTTTCATGAAACGGAGACTGGAAGACATTACGATGTTTAATTTTTGGTATTTATTGATTTAATTACTGGCAAATAATGTACTAGTTATAAATAGATGGAGGGGCAATTTTGTTGCCAACTCAGGTTGTACCTGGAAGAAGCTGGCACAGGAGCGCTGCACGCTGCCCGAACCATAACCCATGCCAAAGCATATTTGTCATCTAGGCTCCACACAATTTGGTTCTACAGATTCATCACATCAGCCTATTGCAGCCCACTGCTGGACGTAGACTTCCTCCAGGGTATGCTTCAAGGTCCACCTTCCCATCTTCGCCACCCAGCCACTACTAGTTACCTGGAATAGTACGGCGGCCGAGAACTGAGGCCTATTTTTTTGCTACTCTTGAGGAGTTTTGCCCATTGTCACCACTCGGGCAGGCTGGCCAGCAACCGCAGTATAGTAAACGATACCTACACAGGGAAACATCACTGCCCACCTCCTGGAAATATCCCTTAGTAACCTCTTACTAAACTCACGGGAGAAAAGGGGGTGGTCTATTTTAGGCCGGAAACCACACGGCAGATTATTCCATACCCGTGATCGGTAAACGAAATACAAATATTGCGAGAGCGTGTCGTTTTGCGCCAGATATGGCCAATTGGGCGGAAAGCGATTACTTAATGGCCCAGCCTGACAGTATTTACGTAGTCACAATTGTGCCCATTTTTTACGCGATACGTTACTTACGCGTATTGGAAACTGTGTAAGTATATCTGTATTTTCTTGTGTATCGATATTGTTCTGTACCTCTTTACTGGAGGAAATGTTTTTTTACCCATTATTCTCTCTATCCAGGGAAAATAACTCCGCATTGATGTAGGTACAATACGAATTTACATGTAATGCAATTATTCTTAGCTAGCGCTATTTATTTGCATGGGCCTTTTCTTGGATGCAGAGTATCCTAGAGATCAAGGTATCTTGAAATACAGTTTTATTACCATCGGTTTAGTAATTTTATCATTATGAGGTAACAGACAAACGAGGGGACTAAAATAGCCGCTTAAGGATCAAATAACGATACTAATATAAATCATAATATATTTTAAAGTTACACGCCATTCATATTCTGGCCTGCTTACGTTCTAATCACTGAATTCATTCATTTCACCAAATATGATTCTGTTAAATAACGAATTTAGTATAATTCTGCTTTTAACCAATTTATGAATATTAGAGTTATTGCTGGGAATTCAGGAAATTATTGTCGTTAAGAGAAATGCTTATTGCGACCATTTTAGACCAGGCAGGGTTTTCTTCCTAATATGATGTAACGAAGGAAGGATTTTAGCTTTTTAGTACAGTGGTCGAGTAGTGTGTAGGACACACAGTTCGACAGAGTGATTGGATGTATCTGACTGGGGCTGTTAGGGGCATTGCAAACTTTTAGGATTAGAGAGCTCTATACACAGCCACAGCTACACAACCAACATAGGTACATACACAACCATTCATCGTGATAGATCGCAGTAAACATCCAACAAAAACCATTACTATTAAAATCCAACTAAATTGAATCTATATGACTTTTGGTGTCATTTTTGCATGCCCATGCTAAGCTTGAGTCTAAATTGATAAAGGAAATTTGGAAAATGATGAACACGAGCGGGATTTAAACCCGCGACCTTCGCTGTACCGTGGCGCTGCTCTAACCCACTGAGCCACCGTGTCTCAGAACAAACAGGCTTGATGATACGCATCTGTTTCCCCATTTATCAGCCTAAAATATTCAAACGAAAATGAATTAATTACATAAACATCAAAATACCATTTTAGTAAATAGCCCATTATGAACGCGGGAAAAAATCAACCCAAATTCGAATGCGCAATCAAATAAACGCAAACATTGGCCATTTTTCAAACTAAACGCGACATAGACAATGAGGGGTCCATCAATCACCTGTCGTAACAAAAGGCGAGCCATAGACAACTGCCCAGAGGCTGAGTGCTTATTCTATTATATCGCTTTATAGAACTCACAAAGTTACCTTTGCGGCCGTCAATGGCGCTAGTGGGCATACACTCGAGCGCTCCGTCAAACAAATCTTGTAGTTCCATTATCTATCGCGCGCACTACTAGCTTTGTGTACCGTATCTTGATAATAGCCCCCGTGGGAAGTGTACCGAGTGTATTGAATTATTATTTTCTGGCACCGTTAATAGTTTTTCGTTGGTTTTGGTTACATAATCGTTTAGTGCGGTGTGAATATTACGGGTATCTTAATTTCTATGCCGTTCACGACTGCGCTCGTGCGAACTTTAAAGAAGTTAATTAGCCTACTTTACTGTATCGCCGCCGGACTATTTTAGTTCTAGACTTTTAATGGTGCATAAAAACAAGCTACTTTATGCTTTATTTATGAAACTGCATGCAATTTTTATTCAATTATTCAAAACTACGTAGGTATAGGTGTATATAACAAAAGAATATCGGTTTTAAAGGTGAATACACAAACAAAAAGTGAATAGTTTCCTCCCTCCTTTACCTACTGTAAAGGTATATACCCGAATAACAAAACCTCTGTTCCCAAGCCGGCTAATAACTTTCCGTAACGCGAATACCATACATATTTATCGTTTTAATATCGTATTTTGGAAAAAAATACGTTAGAGAAAGTAATAAATATGTAGATGCAACCAATTCGGTTGCCCCATATCGAGATCTATGTAAAATGTATGCACCGTTGGACGCAAACATGCAATAAAAATATTATGTTTTATTCAACAGAGCACGCTCGGAAACAATATACCAGACCGGAGAGTTTATTGGATAGTTATATAAAATGAAATATGTAAATTTCATTACGGAGAAATACGCAGATAGAATTATTTGTTCGGCCCGGTACGATTTTAGGCAATCTTCTTCGCTATAGCGATTGGGGAATCGAGTTTAACTTGTTGTCTGCGTTTTACGAGTTCGTCACGAAACAATATCATAAAAACGGGTGTGCCGTCACGAAATTCCTACGTGATTGAGTTATTAATTTGTTCTAATTAAAATATAATACCACATTCTCATACGAACGTGGTTAATTCCGCGTCGACTTGAAACATAATTTCAGGACGCAAAGTTGTAAGTGTGATGCATAATAGTTTCATTAACATTTCGCCTTTATGTTACCAACCTAATGAAAACTAAATTCAAGTAGAATACAAAACGGTTAGCATAACCTTACACGTGAGCATGCATGCGTGCACTGAGTGCGACTAGCGCTGCAGATTATCACTTAGTTTACAAACAACTGCGCGTGTTGACTAATGTTCATGTTATATCGCGCAAAGTTTATACAGCCAGATCATATTTCCAAATAAACAATGGATACATATTCAGTAGCTCACCCGCAAACACCGGGAAAGTGCCCACCTAACTATAACGGGCCGATAACATCGGAAATTGAAAACAGACCATTCACTTTGTATTGTTACAATACATTATACGACCTAACCAAACAAACGATCACGTCTAATGTCTTTTTAATAGCCACGCCGACAATCAATTACAGAATCCTGCCGCGAACAGGCTTAACTTGGCAACTTTTTCGTTTGAATGCCTATGACCAAGAAGCAGGCGAGTAAAAACCATTGAAAAAGCGCAACTAATTGGCGCAAAATCAGCGTGTGACGAAACACAAACACAATCGTCAATAACCATTCGCTTACACACGAATTCTTTTCAAATTCCACACTATAATTATTCAAGGAAAACAATGCGTAGTACCTATATCGAACGTTGTTGAAGCTCGTGAAATATAAAAATCATCTTTACAATCTTACGAACTGCATTGTCACAGTCACGTCGGAACGCTGGCTCAATAGCTATTACCGATACCCACAGTTCGACATTAGCCTTACAAAAGAAAAAAATACTACAAAAAGAGTCCGATGTCACGCCCATGCAGTTCCGAAGGTTCTCACGCGATCGCGCGCGTCTCGAGCAAACAAAACCACTACTGCGTCATTGTAACTTGAGACCCGAACGCCCACTTTCTTGAGCACTCCACCCATCTCTCCTGACATAGGGAACTACATTACTTTAAGTGGTAGGAAGGCAGCAATGTAAAAGGAAAGCGGAGACGCGGTCGTAAGGATGCGCTCTAAGGCTTCGTAACAAGAGTGACCGCAGTACAATATCCTACTGCGAGCCTAATGTTACAAAAAGTGTGAGCCGCGAGGTTCGACACGTTTGTATGTAAGTTACAAATTTTACCATCCCGTGGGAACTGTCCGGCGGCGATGTGATAATTGCCCAGTTTGCCTAAAGCATTGAACAAACCCTTACCGGAGCAAAGCGAATATAAACAGGTAATTATAGGGACCCACGAGAAAGTATAGGGATGGGAAAGCAATGATAGGGATTGATATGAATTATTGAAATGGATTTGTGTCGGACCAACTTAATGATACATCTCGGCTTAGAATATAGAACAAACCAGAAGGCGTGACCGCGCAAAATAATGTAAGTATGCCAACTACTCCAAAATGGAGTAGTTGGAAAATTTGACATTTCATTTTTAAAAAGCGCGCGCATCGCTAGCACGTTTTATACGCTGCGCATTTAATTCAATTATGCCGACCTGCGTAATGCTAATGACGAAAACTGCAGTCGAAAATATATAAAAATATAATAGGATTACATTTCATGTGTACGTTTCACATAAATACGTCTCTTTATTTAAATGTCGAATATTTTTTATCGTAATTATTTGACAATGAAACTAAGCGTCCATTTTGTCAGTGTTGCAAGTATTTAGGTGAAATATTACCCCGTGATTTGTTAATATTTTTATTTGTAAAAATGCTAAATGGAGGAAGAATTATGTTTTATATGCGTAAGGTGTGGAGTTTGATTACCGGTCTGGGCAGTATAATTAGGTAGTAACACGGAGTCTATAATTATTTGTACTTATTCGGTCAATGGCAATAGTATTAGAATTAATAACTATTACATTATAATATAACATTTGTTAATTAAAAATCTTTTTATATAAATCTTTAATAATCACAACCAAAACATCGCCATTTACCCCAGAAGCGGTATTCCACTTCTAGCCTAGCAACATTAAGCGGGTGTGAAGTGGCGGGAGGGAGGAGCGTACGCCATGTTGATGGACACAGTGTACGCAAAGGAAAAATGGTTGAACGCGGGGCCTGTGCATCTCGGTTCCCAAACTTGGAAATTGGAATTTATGATGATTTGGAAGTTTAGGCAGTTTAGCGCGACGAAATGAATTATGAATGTAGATTTGGCGTTGATAAATAATTGGTTAGACTTACGTAATGTTATTATAGAGTTTTATTTGGTTTTAGGGATTTGCAAGACGCTTTTATGATCGAAACATCAATCATACATAATATATCTAGGCACCTAAATGAACAACGAGTCCAGAACCGATAGAGCACAAATATGAGCGCATTCGACATTAGTGTTAATTGATACGAGCGCTCATTTACGTTGCAAAGCGTGCTAACTACTAAAGAACCAACTTTTGAGGTCAGACCCGTTGAACTCCGCTAGTTTAACGGAAAACAATCGAGTTAACCGATCCTCGTCAAATTTCAATCATAGTCAAATATTAACTGCAGTTTGTAATTTCTAGTACCTCATTATGCGAAGTAAGTTTGTGAACAATGATGGCGGACGTCAATATAAATTTGATTGATAATTAATATGTAATATAGTGTAAAAATATTCTGGAAAGAGAGACGCACACCTGTGTCAAGCCGATGAAGTGGAAACAATTATGAGAGTAGACAAAATAAACTTTATAATACAATCATCGCGTATAATGACTTTAGTTCTTGTTTAAATAAAGATATTATTATAATCTAACCTTTCTGAGGAAACGGCCCAGGTTAGTTTTATAGTCATATTTCCGGAAACGTGTCAATAAAAACAAGTGCTAAGCCGATATATAAATTGGCTTGGTTTCCTGCGCTCCCCGCGTCGCATGCGCAGCCTACCGCGACGGACCACGTCCACTCAATCTCGTTGTAAACAAATATTTGCTTTATAACCCCGTGACGCTTTGGGATATCACTTTTTATTACAATTTAACTCGTTTACGTTTATTTTCATGGCAATGACTTGTATATTCAGTTTTTATCAACTATTAAGGTCGATGTTAAAATACAAGTCACAAAAAGTATTCATGGAATTTAGATTATTAACACAGAATAAATGTTTGACTAAACATTCGTTCAGGGCACAACTTATGAAGAAAATAATTTATCAGGAGAAATAGAAAAGTTCTTTATTCAAAACTACTTACAGATGTTCTATCAAATAGGTAGCTTAAGAAAATGTCACAAGATAATATCGAAGCTTCTAGTTGTCTTTGAAGTTTCTATCATAGAGTTCGTCTTTTAAATTATTCCAGTTAAGTTATTTCTGATATGGATCTGAATTGACGCTTTAGTCTTTTATTGCACAGCCCAATACCGCCTCTTTGGTTTAAATATTATGTATTCTACCTTCCAAATGCGCAGCAAACGGATCAAAGGGAACAAACATTAATAACGGGAGGAACTAGTCGGAATCACCGAGTTTCCAACATTTAATTCGTCCTATCTATATCTGGGGTTTGTTCAAAGCCAGCCGAGTGAGACCCCTATTGAAATCATAAGCCGTGAGACGGACGAGCGACCGGACGCAAAGGTTCAATGGAAAGGGCGAAGCACCCTCCTTATCAAAACTGCTTTCAAGTTCTCTGAACAGTAAACCTATTTGCCTTCCAATCCATCAAAGTTTACGATAAAGGTCTTTATCGTATTTTCTATTTAAAGCGAAAAAGGGAAAGGCCCTATTGATATCGAAGTCAATGTTAGTTTTTAATATCGATATGCCATTATTTGTTCCAACAAAGATTATGACTTTTTTTACATGGACGTACGAGGTTTGTGTATTATGAAACTGGCCTAAATAACCAGATATCAGGATATGAGACATTTTTTCATTGAACATTTCCAATATCTCTGGCAAACATAGTTATGTAGACCTTACGACCTCTATAAATAGGCAGCTGTAGGTAGATATATCTACTAAGATGGTGCTTCCATTATTATAGAAGATTGAAAAGATTCTATAAGAAACCACGCATATTTTGGGACTTTAGATCAGAATCAATTCACTGGCATGAAATTCGATAATCCCAGTTTCAATAGCGTTCGATTTTTTGCGAACCTTATGATGATCCGAAGAGCGCTCTATCTACACTAATACAGTTATAGCTAAGGTACACAGGTTTTAAACCCCGCATGGGAAAAATATTTAGATTCAGATTTTTATATTCATAGCTATTAAGTGGATCAGCAGTCCAGTATTCGGTTCTTTTTTCATTGTGCAGGCACTTTAATGGGTTTCGTTTTATACACGCAGGAATCATCCACCTATTTTACAAGCGTATACGCCTAAACAAAATATCCTACCAGCTAATCCACGATTTTGGGGGGAACCGAAAATTTTGCATATATTCAAACAATTGCTATGGGTTTTATTTTACTTGAAGATCATTTAGACTGCCTCGTTAGTCTAGTGGTTGCTAAGCACGACTGCTGAGCACGGGGTCCTGGGTTCGAATCAAAGTGTTACTAGGTTTTTCCTTTAGGTAATTCTCAATAACAGCACGGTGTCTGGGTTTGTGCCCGGTTGATGGCAAAAGGCTCGCCCCCTATTACATTGGGACCTAAAACATAACTGGGTGAAGTGGGTGTACTATACGTGCACCTCTGCCTACCCCTTCGGGGAATACAAGCGTAATGTTATGTTTGTTGTTATGTTGAAGATCTTTTTTCTCTCAGCGAAATAAAGATACCTAAACCCTCCCCACCTCGGAAAATTCTAGAACAGTAGTTTTTTTTTCAGCAAATTAGTTGTTATATTTATGTTATTGGCCAGTAACAGAACACCTGTTTCATTCAGCTTATAGCACTCATCTAAGTGCCACTGTGTGATGGCAGATTGCTGGCCACTTGCCAACAAGATGCCTCTTAAGACTTGACTTAAAGTTGGCACTAACAACTCTTTGAAAACGACAGAAAACAAACTTGTGTTTTTATTTCTGATAGTTAATAATCGTTTGTTAGCGAGCGGATAAAAAACTGATGAAAATAGGAAAATAAAAACTGATACTAGACGTGAACATCTATATATACATCCTACCTTTGTTACTCTATTAATAGGCACGTTGTATTGGCGCCTATATAACAAATATGGATTTCAGCAAAACATTTTATAACTGTTTCATGCCAACAATATTGAATGAGTTCACTAGTAAAATGTTAGATACTGAAACATACACACACACATAAACATCGTTCAGCCCAACTCTCGCTCATGTCACAGGTGTTTGCAATAGATTGTTTTTAGCTAAATGCCTAAACGTTTGGCTTTCGGTTAAAACCAACCGTTTCACCTTGGCTTTTCGCCAAAATACGAGGTTGAATGTACAACAGACCTGCCCACGTACAAAAATAAGCACCTAACTTATATTTTGTTGTATTACCGTAGGGAATGCCGCGCGATACATCAAAATTTCCTTCGAAGGTATAAGATAAGGTATTTTCTATATAATAACCCCGGTAAACTGCGATGGAACTTCCTTTTTCTTTTTGCTGTAAAGAAAGAGGAAAATTCGCATTTGTTGCAGATAACCACAACACTAGCAATACGGCTGCCTACATTTCGTACGAGAGAACAAACAAAAACTGTAAAAGATTACCTTCCTTCTTCCTCGACTAGTTTTAACTTCATTTAATCTTAACCCGTAGAGTCTACTGCTTCGTTAGCGAGATTTAACTTTACAGCTAAAGGACAATATATGTGCTCAATATACATATCTATATACTTTTGCCGATAAACTATATAATGTACTGAAAGTAGCTGTTATTGAGTCTAAATATCTAAGCTTTGTATTAAAAAATACCAGCTCAGAATTCCATTTATCCAACCGAACAAATCGGTCTACATCGATTAATCACAGGCCACTTGGTATCATAAAAATATTAATGATCGAATCGCGACTGTCAACTCAGTTTGAGCCCATGAAGGCTCAAATAATATGTTTAACAAATTGAAAACACAAACAAATCGAATGGTAGCAGGCGTACCGATCGGTGCCAGCCTGTTAGGCAGGGAGAAGGGGCGAGGGTAGCCGTGATAGCTCACAAACATGACCAGTTTAGAGACAAATACTGTTTGAATGACATGAAAATTGTCTTCATTATGAGTGTTGAAGTTTAAAGTTTTGACTCTATTTATGGAGGGATGGTATGGACCCAGATTGTTGGAAAACTTAGTGTAAATGTGCTAGACAATTAGTTGTATAATGTTTTACTCACATTTCACTAAAGATGGTACAGTACAAGGGTCGTGTAACACGATTTATCATGCAATATCAAATTCTCATTTTTTTTTCTATTGTTTTATGAATTGGAATCGAAGTCGACACCTCACGCTTGACGGTAGTATTTGCAATTGCGATATCACAGCCTACCTTGTCTTAGACGTCGCGATATTATAAAAAGCAAAATTATAATTCTGTTGGTCCCAAACATGCGTCCCAGGCTCAGATTAGAAGACTTCTAAACTCGTATGTCTACTGTATTTCTTTCTAAACCATTTAAACGAAAATGCTAAAACCATATAAACAATTCCGTAAGATTCATAATCCAAAGATAAACCACATTCCCAAACTATTTAAGACAAACAAACGTGAAAATTAACAAAACCAAGCTAACTAACTGGTTGAGCTCTTTTGTGGCTTAAATGGTTAGTTACGTCTATTGTTATTGCCGGCTCAGATGCTTTTAGGCTTTAATATTTATGTCAAAAGAACAGATTTAGCTAGTTAGGCCCATTTAATGTTACATGTTGTACTACGTTGAGATCGTTTCGTTGTTTTTTTTCATAAAAGCCTTTGTTTATTCGATTTGGTATTTGAGCGTGTAATATTTTTTGCGTTTTCGGCGAACACTTTGAATGTTTTCCTAAAATATTTTTTCAGCTTGTAACTTTGTGTATTGAATTTAGTTACTTCATGACAAATATGTTTGGAATTTTTATGTTATTATTCTTTCTTTGCTTTACATTGACAGTAATTACAAGTATTAAGTAGAGAAGAGATGAATTAGGTTTCGTTTTGGTCAATCTGAGTTGGTACTGTAGAATTTCCTAATAGAAACTCGATATTTCTATTAGGAAATTCTACAGTACCAACTCAGATTTACAAGTTTTACCACATTAATTTCATTCAAATTGCCCCTATTACATTAAACACCGTTTTGCCAATGTAGCAAAAACTCCACAATCCTTTATCTACTTCTTCCGAGCTACAAACAAGAAATTGTATTTCTGTCTACTAGCTATTACACGGTCTGATCGATACCTACACATTATCACCGTGTCAAGCCCCAAGGGACGAATAAAACGTACCACTCTTACAAACGTAGCATAGCGGATACGAGGCCAAAAAAAATCGACAATTTATAATCAAAATTCAAACTGGAATTGAAAGGGGCGCTATATCTGTCCGCCATTTTGTGGGTCAAAGCCTACGTAAAATGTACGAATACTGGACATAAAATGCAGAGAGTAAAGGTATTGCTGGATGTACTAGGCGTTCGATGAAAAATTGATTTTTCGGTCCTTTGACAAGCACGCGTGGATGGTTACATTTTTAGTCAATAGTTTACCTCCGGGAACTGCATTTACAAGACATACTACATACCGTTTACGAAACTTCAATGTATGTGCTCGAAAACCCGTGTCCTAATGCATAAACTATGCTTACTACGCTTTAAGTCATAGATATATTTTAAGTGTAACATTTAATCACATGAAGCCTATATTATCACACAAAAGTTAAGTCATATTTTATAATAACAACATTAACTATTGGAGAATATTCTAAAGTGAATTTTTAGTACTTCATTAATTCCTCTTCTGATATTTTATTCCGTTTTAAGTGCAAGGCGATGTTTAATGGAAAAGGCTTCGTTACCTTGTTTTTACTCATAATCATATTATATGTATAAGTAGTTGTCAGCATTGTCGGTCTAGTGATCACTAAGTGTGACTGCTGAGCATGTGGTTCTGGGTTCGAATGGTGGAAAAGTGTAAATATTAGGCTATTTTCAGTAGCAGCGTGGAGCCCAGATTTGTGCCCGGTTGATGTTACCATCGGCATAGGCTCGCCCCCTATTATATTGGGACTCACATAGCTGGCGAAATGTGTGTGCACTATACAGTATACACCTGTGTCTATCCCTTCGGGGGATACAGACGTGATGCTCTGTAATATAAGTACTCGTGCATAAAGTAGTGTCTTGTATTTGAAATAATAAATTACAGTAGACCCTTTGTTAAGTCCACGTTGTACATTCGCGCACAAACTCATTAATTTCGTCTTGTTCAACAATCCAGCTGAATTATACAGACTACAAAACTCTGACACGCAACACGGACTATAACATTATGACTATATTACCCGTGGGCTAGGTAGACATGTAGAAGTATATCCTTAGAGTTTGCGTTGAGGGTAGCATGATGTTACGTTACTTATTTAAATTCATTTAAGTAAGTGTTCATGTGCATTTTGCTGCGTACCTCTTAGAATACGACGTGAAACAGTAGATGTAATTATCACCAGCTGGAAGACGTCCACTGTTGAACAATGGCCTCTCTCTTAAAGGGGACGGTTGCAATAAATCCCACGCTTGGCAAGCGGCTTGCGGATCGCGGTTTTGATGGTGAAGTTACAGAAGACGCTGCGACCTACTGGATTTTCCCTTGGACGCCCCTAAGACTCCCACGAGAGAAAAGGGGGAGATCAATTGTAGGCCGGATACCACTTTGCTCGAGCTGAGATGTAATCATTGGGATTAAATTGATAAAGTAACATCTTCTCTCTATATAAAAGAAGTTTACCGTAGGTACAGTAGGACAAATAGCGCCTAGTATTATTATGAATCGACCTTTTCGAAACTGTATTGCCAGTCTAATTAACATTCTTAACGTATAAAGATTAATTCATAATTATCTAAATAATACCTTGCGATCTATTCCAAACCTAAGTCCTTTGTTTCAGCACCCCCAATAGCTAACATAAGGCGTGAAGATTATAAAAAAGGTAATTCCAATATCCTCGATGACTTTGCATGACAGTTCCCCGGAACTTACGTCATGCAGGATGACCCAAATTGATTTTAGAAGTACGTAAATCGTAAATCCTATGTCTTTTTTATAGGTAAGTACCCACTCTATATTAAGGCTTCTTCTTCTTATCGTATGGTTGATGAACAACCTGGTGTCAGAGTTTAAACCGCCTGTTTAAACCCTCTGACATGGCTTTACACACCGTTGAAAAATATCTTTGGTGTGCCGGTTTTCTTCGATAGTTATCTTCACCGTTTTTTGCAACTGATAACTAATTTATATTACGTACAAAAATTTGAAAAGATATTGGTGCGTGCCGGGGATTGAACTTGCAACCTTTGATTTGGCAGTCCAACGGTCATACGATAGAAAGAAATTGCCATTCGAAATTACTTCAAAAAAGTATTATATACACGTGCCTCCCTAGGGAGATTAAGTTACTTATTTTTTAAGTTAAAATATTGGGTGTGTGCCTGTAAATAATAAATAAGGCACGGAGGATGAGACAAAATCGTCCTGTCACGTTCAGGGCTTAACCACGATATATGGTAGGCGAAAAAAGGGTTAGGTTAACAGGTAGGTTAACGTTGCATTATGGCTTCGTTATATCAGATCTTTGGAGTATCAGGGTACAAGTAGAGAGCCTTGACGAGTGATGATGCCTTAGTACAGGGATAGTGAACCAATGGCACGCGACAAAACAGTTTGGGCACACCGTTTTAATATTTTGCCGCTATGTCAAAAATATTTGAGACACACATCTACGTCTTCATCACACTGATATTGTAAAGGCGAAAGTTTGTGAGTGTGTTTGTTTCTCTTTCATGCTAAAACGGCTGGACCAATTTTGCAAAAATTGGAAATGAAGGTAACTGAAACTTTAGATTAACATATAGGTTACATAGTGGAAACTCCGGAAAATATGTAGCGGGTAACACCGCGGGACGCAGTTAGTTAAACATACCTAGTTCGCCATTACTTCGTTAGTTGGTACTCCAGTACATTATGCTGTTAATCATGATATCATTTTTATTGACTGGCCAATCTCATATTTATAAAACTTGATATTAATACATACAGGCACATTTCTGAGAATACCACTCTAGGGAATAAACACGATTACATTATAAAATATTTGCTGTAGAGTTGACTGCAAATACGTATTAAATAACGTTAACAGCAAAACAAGGTTTTCATAAGTAAAATGATGATAGGAAATCGGAAAATGCCACTGCGTTATCCGATTTCCTTTCATCATTTTATTTAATGCGATTGTGAGAGTTTTTTTGTTTATGTGTGTATCATATTAAGTATGAAAACATGCTTTTACACGTTAATGGTATCTGTACCAGTACAGCTTAATATCGGATAGTATTTTTGCTAGCCAATAATGAGCTCCAAATAATTTGATTGAACTTAATTAACATACGCTTGATACCTACTGTCGCCTAGAATTCTGGTTAAGGTTCGTGATAATCCCCGATTCATTTGGGGTCCGCTGACTAGTCGAGAAAAAAAAAGAGAAAACTAGTTACCAAATAGTCGTTTTTTTTTTTAGAATTAGCGCAATTAGTTTTAGTCATAATATTATATATAATAACCCGACTGCATAAATCAAAAAAAGTTCTACTAATACCAATTATATAATTCCAAAGGAGCGATCCCACGGTTACAATTAGCGCATTCCTTTCGCTGCCGCCGGTGCGCGCGCGCACGCAAATCGCACCACAATGATATTTGTACTCCTTTGTTATTGTTAACCGATACCCATGTGATAAAGACGTTCTACTGCTCTGTAATGTGAGCCAGCAGTGAACGTAGAAAGTACGAATGATTTCTTTCTTCATATGAGTGAGGTAGGTTTGTGATTGGAGACAGTAGAAAATTATAAATAGATATTAGATGAATAGCTTGTTCTAAACCACATATTTAAAGAGCCCATAATGTCCCACTGCAGGGCCTTCCTACTCTCCTTACATTTGTCCCTGTCAAGGGCTGTCACTGTCCAGTCCTCCAAATAGTCCAGTTCATCACGCCATCCCGTTTAGGTCTGCCTCGCTGACGTCTACCTTAAAATAAATTCTAAACTACAAAATATACATCATTTTCGTCGCATTCTGGCCCGTAGGGTTGATAGCCCCATCATATGGCCCTGGATAGCGACCCACAGAGCATCATTCAATTTTCTTAAATAGAGATACCTACCTTTTTGATTATTTTAATATTCTATTTGTGTACGTTTTATTATTATTTAATACAGATTTATTAACTGAAGATAGGAAGTCTGTTGGGTGTTGTAGATTTGCTGTTTGGGAAGGTAAGACGGAACGCTGGAACATCCACTGGCTAAGTGGTGCGGCAATATTTGCAATCGTTCTCAACTCTCTCGTAACTACGAGCATTCCGTCCGTAGTGACGAAGGATTCAATGGAATGGCGTGCTGTGAGAGACGCTCATGTCCCGCAGAAGATTGCAGGTTGATAATGATATTATAGATTTGAGAATAGATGATAACCAGGTCATACATATTACATATGTACCTATAATAAATATTTTATATAGTAATTTGTTATTATTTTATATTGTTTAGAATAGGTTATTACATCAACATTTGCTACACCACACAATACCCTTGCCTTTTGGATACATTCAACTCTTTCCATCCTAAGGTTGTAATTGATCACTTAATGCGTTGAGACCACCCTTGAACATTATCCTTATACTGTACTTATGTTTATTTTTGGTATACAATATAGAGAAATCTATCTATACGAAGTTGAAAAGATGACCAGAACTTGTTCCAATTGGCCTCAATATGTCATTGGAGTGGAATGGAAAGATTTCTACCTAACAGCCTTCTTCTTCTTACTTTTAGTTTTCACTGACTGACTAACTGCCTCATTGGTCTAGTGGTTGCTAAGCTCGACTGCTGAGCACGAGGTCCCGGGTCCGAATTCCGGGTCAGGCAAAGTGGTACTGGGTTTTTCCATTGGGTAATTCTTAGTAGCAGCACGGTGTCTGGATTTGTGCCCGGTTGATGGCAATAGGCTCGCCCCCTTTTACATTAGGACCTAAAAACAACTGGCGAAATGTGGGTGTACTGTATGTGCACCTCTGCCTACCCCTTCGGGGAATACAGGCGTGTTCTTATATTATGTTTTTCAGTTTTCAAGAAAGAAAACTGAAATACAGTAATGTTAATGTTAAAAACACATACCTGCTATACACAGGTATACCACTTTAAAATCCGGGTTGACACCCGGGTGGTCAAAAAACAGTCTTAAAGCTTGTTCGTTAAATATAAGGGTAGGTCGGGTAGGCTTTGTGATTTGTGAGCATGCATAGAAAAAGTGTGAGGTTAAAAATGTGAAAGATTTATTTATTTACTTAAGAACTTAAGTGCATGTGGACACGGATATGCGAGGACTTAGAAGCAATTAGCCTTACAAAACGGCAGTATTAAAGTGCAGTACATGTTACGATAATGTGTTGACGTAAATATTTAATTTCTCAATCTAGGGCACTGAAACGTCGCAAAGAATGAAATTGTGAAACAGTTCACATCGTAAGAAAATATCGAACGTACTTCATATATATGTTAATTTTATATTAATTTATTTTATATATTGTTTAATGATTTCCGACATTTATACGATTTTTTTTTAAAAAAACGTCGCCCCACTAGGAATTTCTTCTGTGTCGTGGGTGCGTTTCACAACATGAAATATCACAAACACAGACACCCAGACTCGGGACAAACGTCTGTGGTTCGCACAAAGTTTGGCCCGTGCGGGAATCGAACCCGCAACCCTTAGCGCAGCAGTCCAATCGCTTAGCCACTGCGCTGATCTGGTCGTCAGTATAAAACCGGTAAAGACAGTTCTATTCAAAGCATTAAACACAAAAAAAATTGACAAAACCAACTCTTTTCTGCAGATTTGATGTGTCAAGACACTAATACCATATATATTAAAACAGATTACCTAATAGTTATATTAACATCTAATATTATTTGTAACGTACTACAGTATTAGTGTATTACCTAATAAGTGTTAAGCTGAAGGCATAACAAGGACTCTACCAGTTTCGTCTAATAGAGATATTAGTTACTAACTATAATAATCTCGCCTAACATTTTGGCCATGTTACACGGTGTATTTCCCAGAACTTGTTACACATAATATTATCTACTTGTGATTCCAATTACGTGGAAATAGTTTGCAGAATCTATGCGTAGCCCCAATGGAAATGTGAACTAGAATTTCAGGAACCGAAATATCATAGATGCGTATAGAAACTAATACCAAAGAGTTTGTGCATTCGAATCCTTGCAACACAAATGTCACTTTTTTTCAATTGTTTTTATTTCTTTTGTAAATCACCAGTACTATTATTTATTCAAATGGGCTTCCTTTGGCAAATACAAGCTCAATATTTTAATGCTAACATCATATATTATATTTAAGTATATCATATTATACATTTTATATAAAATGCCAAAGTAAGAGTTCAATCTTTTTGTGGCTTTCGCATGAATAAATAGGCTTTAAAAATACATTGTTAAAATTCAACATCATTTAGGATCAGACTCAATTTCCATCGCTTTTTTTACGTGTCTATCGATGTAAGTCAAGCTACACTTGCCACGGTCATTGTATTAATTCAATCTCCATTATTTTTAATTCTGAGATATCCATCGTCCCTCAGATAGCTCGTTCAGCCGTCAGCTTCGGTTTCTATTCCCAGATGTTTGACAATCGTGACACGTAAGCACCAACTGCAACGATGCAAATCGCAAGTTGCCGGAGGGGAAAGCCTAGGTTCTACAGTTCACGTCGTCCGGCTGATTATGAAGTACCTATTTAGAAGACTGAAAATCGGACACCCAGTCAATTCACACAGGCTGTCGCTCTAGATGCATATAGGATAATGGTGCTTAACTGGATCCAGCCACTCTGCAAGCTGACCTTACGCAATTGGGAGGAACAGTCATCACAACAGCAATAACATAATGTCCTGCTTGGCGCAGTAGCTAAGCGGTTTTACTACTACGTTAAGGGTTGATTCCCGCTCTAGACAAAAAATTGTGTGATACTCAGATGTTTGTCCCGAGTCTTCCCCGCGCGGGAAAATTTGTGCGATCCGCAGATGTTTGTCCCGAGTGTGGGTGTCTGTACATGTGATTTATCATGTTTGTGAAACGCATCCACGATACAGGAGAAATTCCTAGTGTGGGACAACAAAAATTAACTCGCATAACACACCTCCCTTCACCCCTTCAGAAATCGAGCGTAATAATCCTACATATAAAACTACTGACATAAAACATGCTAGTCACCAAGTCTCTCCATCCTCTGAATTGACCAGAGAGAGTTATAAAAGAAAGGGAGTGCCATGCGTCACTGTCCACCCATCTCCCTAAGGTGCAGTCCTGAATACGTGCAGGTAACACTTATCGACGCAAGCAAACGTGCACGTATAAGTATGTATGTCAGGAAATGCATTATTTGAATTAACATCCATGTTTGTGCATGGCTATCTCTTATTTGTTTAACGTGTTAGTTTACAATAATTATGATAAAATTATTTACTATTTTCTATAGTAAACAGTTCTGTGTATTTATCAGTTTACTACAGTCGGACGACCGTGAGAAACTGAGGTCGATTCTCGGAATGATAATACATATAAAAGAGTCTTGCTTGGTATCCACATCTGTACTTACTCTAGATAAAAATCCTTATTAGCTGGCTGGTATTAAAAATGTTCTCAATTGTCTTACCGGGAATAAGGGCTCAATTCGAGTCCTAAACTAGTCGGTCCGGTTTCGAACTCAAATGGACCCCTTATTCAAGAGCTGCCCCCTTACCATGAATTCTTAATACAGGACAGTTTACGTTGTGAGAGCGAGACGACTTTACGTGCTGTGTAGTGTGGCATCTCGCTTCATCAAAGGAAATTGTCCTGCTTTAAAAGTTAATGGTAAGTGGGCTGGTAATTTCTTAAATCTTCGACAGAGTTATTTCTAGAATAGTACAAACCGATATTTTTACACCTTTATAAATTAAAATCGTGATCATATACTTGTTTTTATTTATTTCACTACACTTCAATCGCTATTTATCTTTGTTACTTCAAAGGTGTCATTGAATAGGCCTTTTTTACTAAAGTTAAGTAAAAAAAGTAAGTCAAGGTTCTTCAATACCTGCTTTCCAACAGTAAAATCTATTCCGACGTCGTCAATCACTGAATCGATTTAAAAAGAAATACCATAGTTCATTATTTTGTAGATTTAAGTACCTATTTAGGTGTATACCACAACATTGATTTATTTATTGTATAAATAAAAGAGGTAAGTCATTCTGCTATTTTGAAGGTTAATGAAAGTACTGAGACTAATAAAATGTCTTCGGAAATAAAAGACAAACTCAACACAGAAGACATTAGAAACCATAGCTCATTGGTTACCTATACTGTTAAGGTTAAAAGTGTTTAATGTTGGCACTACCTCTAAATAGATCCATCTACAATTCTAGATAATAGAGCTAACCTGCCAAATGGACAGTCCCACAAAATATGTATGCCAAATTGTAAACGGACGAATTTGGCAACGTGGCAACTCGCAGTGATGACGTCACACACGTCAATCATTATCGCCCATAACACTTTCGACTCTCAAACCTCCTAATATTAAAACCTCTTTGATTGAATGTCTAGCTTACTTCAAAATAGTTACGAAGGAGGTTTACATTAAACATTAACACTGGATACTGAATAAGATTATTCCATTCTAGATTCCAAATGTAATATTTGATCTTGATGTTATGCTAATACGATATAACTAACACGAGAGCTAATCAATTTTGAGTCGTTCTAGAGGATACTGTTTACTTGCTAGAGAAACAATAATATCCAATGAAAACCTAGATATGTAAGTGACGCACCCAGTTTGAAGCCCAATTTAACAATGTCATTTATGTAGATTCAAACAGGAATAAGTTAATAATATAAATATATTTTTAACACAAGTTTTTAAATCAAAATATCATAATATTATATTGTCACCAAACCTAACCAAAATTTCATTTTATTCGGATGTCAAAAAGTGGTTCTCCCTTAGATTGCAAGGTTTGACCTAAACCAACTCACATACAAACATTGCAAGTTAAATAAAAGCTTGTAAAAATACGCGACTTCCACGAAAAAATATTATCCATATCAAGTGACCATTCAGTCCAACTCAGTTTTCCATTTATCTATAGCTCTACCTACTTCCCTTAAGGAAACTTACACAACAAAATAAGTGCCAGAAAAATCGAAGATTTACCATATCCTTGTTTTCTCTATGTCAACGTATTGAGTTATAAATATTTACAACTAGCTGACCCGGACTACCGCCTTTTCACCGTTTGAACCTTCGCTGGACTTCCACGAATATTTCAAGACCAAAATTAGCCAAATCGGTCCAGCCGTTCTCGAGTTGTAGCGAGACTAACGAAGAGCAATTCATTTTAATATATATAGAAGATAATATAGAGATAGGTATTGCTAGCAAAAATAGTACTTACCTAGTTGTACCAGAACTGAATTAATTAGCATCAATAGCCTTCCATATTAATTTATTAGAACCTTGTATGCGAGCAAAGTCATGTTTTAATTCACTGTCAGGCAAGTACGATAGACGTATGACTCACAAACGTAGGTACTGCACATACCTACATGTTGTTAACAAAACAAATGAACATAACGAATAGAGGCGAGCATTCATCAATGTGGACAACTACATACTACTTATTATAGTATCAAGTTCAGAGATTGATTTCGAATGACTTTCCAAAAATAAAAGTTTTCCGTAAAACTCTTACATGCAAATTCGAAAGCTGTCTACCCAAAATTATTAACAATTTTTTTTTAATTAATTTGTAACACATTGTGCAGCCGCGCGCACCACTGATTTTAACATAATAATTATAATTAGCCATAATGATTTTAATTAAAATTATAACTTCCAGAATCGTTAATGTTTCATATTTTTCAGCGAGTGAAATGTACATATAATTTATTCGTGCCATATTTCAATTTATAATTACGCTGTAATGCAATAATCATGGCGATATGCTTTTGACGTTCATTGTTGTATTCCAATAGAGCGGAGGATTTAATTTTTCGATCTATTTTAACGTGGGCCACAGAATACGTATTATTAATAATATTCTGTAATTGGTAAATGATAACGTCGAAATGCTATAGGTATTCATGTATCTGCGTTAGACATTTTAATAATAATAATATAATGTATAATCTTCAGTCAATAGTGTCGCATCATCCAGTATCTTTCCATCTGTTCCATCGAGTCATCCATATTCCCGATCACCAACTCATTCAACATCTAGTAGTACTTTGTTGGAGGATGTTGTGCAAGAGGCTGTTCATACAGCCACCAATCTTGCACCCACCGCCACTAGCTCCAAAATGCGTAGAAAATGGAGTAAAGCAATGAACGAATTCATACTACGCACATATCTTCAGCTTACCTTAATGGAAACTGACACAAGCGGCTACTTACCATTACTTCATACCAAGTTCATAGAAAAGTTCCCAGAGATGAATTTAATTAGTCGACAGAGAATAGGTGATCAAAGAAGAGCCATTATCAGGAAAAAACTACTAGCAAAATATCATAGATAATATTTATAGTGAAGTCCGGGATGAAATAAATAACATACAAATAAACACACAAACACAAAATATAGTAACACAATCCATTCAGATAGATAACTCTACTACACAAATACATACTTCATCATCACGTAGAAACAATTGTTCTTTCGTCAACCGGAGTCATACCTCGCACCCTACATACAAGCCTCAAACTACTAGACATCCATTCACTCACATACACTCTCTTACAGAAAGCAGTCATACTCAACACATGCAGAATAGTTAGAAAATTCCTATCTATGGACACGTCATCTTAAACAGCTCTCGTGCTTGGCTAAGGCCCGCATGAAGGCGAAGATACCCCTTCTGGGAGAAAACAAAAGTGTTTAAAAATATAAATATAATGTATAATATAATAACAGCTTATAACTGTCCCAACGCAGGGCAAAGGCCTTTTCTCGTATAGAAGATTGAGCGTTAATCACCACGCTAGCTCAGATAATTAAACCTAGATTTCCTCACGATGTTTTCCGTCACCGTTAGTCAGTGGTGTCTTAGAATAACTAAGAAAGTATTTATAACATTGAAAAAGTCACATTGATACTTGCCCGCGTTTGGACCTGCAACCTTGTGCATACAAATCCGGTATGTTAACCACTTGGCCACCACCTTTATAGAGGATAACTAGCCAGACTAATCTGGTAACTGCAAGTCAGAAACATTTGTGTCATCTTAGATTAACTAGACTGCCTCGTTGGTCTAATGGTTGCTAAGCGCGACTGCTGAGCACGAGGTCCTGGGTTCTCGGAATCTCGGGCAAAGTGTTAATGGGTTTTTCCATTAAGTTATTCTCAGTAGCTGCACGGAGTCTGGAGTTGTTCCCGGTGGATGGCAATAGCCTCGCCCCCTATTACATTGGGACTTAAAAAAATAACTGGCTAATAGTTTATAGAGTGCATAGCTTTTCCTATGCACTCTATAAACTATCTAAAGTCGCAAATCGTGAAACAGTTCTTGTTGCCTATTATAGTTACGTGGAATCTATAATGCGATATGGAGTAGTTTTCTGGGGAAACTCAAGTGAAAAAGAACATGTGTTTATAGCACAAAAAAAGTGCATACGTGCAATATGTAACTTGCAACCTAGAGATAGCTGTAAACCATTTTTTATGTCGTTAAAATTACTTACATTTCCCTCACTCTACATCTATGAGGCGGCGGTATTTGTAAAAAGTAACTTACATTTATTTAAGGAGAAACCTCCAGCGGATCCAAGATTAAGGAAAAGGCCACCTAATGTTCTCAGTATTGAGTATAATAAGACCGCACTTCTGCGAAAAAGTATATTTGAAATGGCCCCAAGAATATATAATAAAATTCCTCAAGATATAAAGAAATTAGATGTAAGTTTGTTCAAGAAAAGGCTTAAAGAACTCCTTATAAAAAAATGCTGCTATTCTATAGTCGAGTTCATAGAATAAGTAAATTGTACTAAAATAATTGTTGTAAAAAAAAAACTTAATATTGTAAAAATTGGCATGTGTAATACTATCCCTATGTACTAATATTAAGAAACTTAGTTATAAAAAGCCAAATAAAATTTTCGTATGCATAAAAGCACAATGTAGCGACCTATATTGTAAAATTAACACCTATTGTAATGAATACCTACATTGACGAATAAAGACATTTGAATTTGAATTTGAATGTGCGTGTACCCACTATATGTGCACCTCTGCCTACCCCTGCGAGGAATACAGGCGTGATGTTGTGTTATGTTATATTTATTGCTGAAGATTAGGACATTACTGCACTAGTGACATCCGCAGCTAAGTCACCTAATACCTACGTATTACCACTGCCGAACATTCTTTTGTTTTGTTATCTCATTTCTAAACACACAATGACAATTGTTAACTACACAGATGATTATTGACAGTTACCGTCTAAACAAAATTTGGACTAGTGTTATCGGATAATAGACCGTTCGTAATCTATTAACGTCATAGGTGTACCTGCTATTAAAAGTAAATAAATGATTAAGTCTATTTGTTGGTTCGTCGCTTCATCAATCGTAACAACCCAAATCGAATCGATTTCAAGCATTGCCGCATACGTTTTGTTTTATGAGAAAACCGAAAGAAGACACTAACAGATTTTTGTTGTACTACTCTACAAATCAATTGGCAAGCTGTCGTTCAATGTAGCGTTTTAAGGAGGAGGCCTTTGTTGAACAGTGGACGACTCCCGGTAGACGATGACAATGATTCTACAAATAAAAATACCATGACGCCTGTATTCCCCGAAGGTTAGGCAGAGACATGCACACCCACATTATAATACTGATAAGGCGCGCCCATTGTCATTATCGGTTACTACTCCAAATTAGTCAGTTGTCTTAGAATAACTTAGAAAGTACGTAAAGTATGGCCTAGTAAAGTCCTTTACTAACAGCCTACAATTGTCCCACTGTAAAGGCCTCTTCTCTTTACCACGTTATCTCACTGCGGGTTGGCGTTTTCAGATAATTAAATCCAGGTTTCCTCACGATATTTTCCGTCACCATTAGTCAGTGGTCTTAGAATGCCTAAGAAAGTATTTATGACATTATAAAGGTCACATTGATACTCGCCTGAGTTTGAATCTGCAACCTTGTACATATAATTCCGGTATGTCATCCACTAGGCCACCAAGACCTGTTCTATTATTCTTTATTAAGGATCCTACTTGGCTTAATTTGGAACGATGCATGCGGAAGAGTTCTTTTTCGAACTAGAATTTTATAGAACCACATTTCGCTGCTTTTATTCGGTCCCGTGTGACAAGCCTATAATTGACATTCATCAGTACGGAGCTTCGAACTCCAAAAATAACATCGCGCTTACATTTCCCGAAGGAGTAGGTAACAGCGTACATTACAAGAACCTACTCACATGTCGCCATGTAAGTGATAGGTTCAAATGTAATTTAGGCGAACATATTGCCATTAACCGGCCACAAATCGATCTCATTACTGTTATTGAGAATTACCGAATCAATAACACCTAATATCCCGAAAATCCGACCCGGAAATCGTACCCAATACCTCACTTATAGCAGTCACACTAAGCGACCGGTGCACCAAAGAGGCAATCAAATAAAAATATAAACAAAAAACCATAACAAACTTCCACTTACCCTAATACAATTTATCTTTATTTATTTATCTAAGTAATGATCTCCAATCATTTCTCATCCGCCTTCTAATGAAGCAGTAAGTCTAAGGTGTGAAGAATGCCCGTCTCCGGGTATCCAACTGATTATTAATAGCATTATAAATCTCCATGAGATGGGATGCTGTGATTAATTTGTGTTTAATTGCGATACGATGTTTAAATTTAATAGTTATTAATTGTTTAATGCTTACGTGACTATAATTTTTTATGAGATGAAATTAAATAACATTACTTATATGACTTTTGGTGCCATTTTAGCATGTTGCCCATGCTAAGCTTGGAACTAAATTTGGAATTTGAAAAATGATGGACACGAACGGGACTGGAACTCGTAATCTTTGCCGACCCGTGGCGCAGCTCTGCCAAAAATCAGATTAAATCATATTTATTTCGCTTAAAATGTGAGTACAGATAGATGGTTCCAAAGTCTTAAAATAGATTCCTCAACTAAGCTATCATGTCGCTGCTATCACCCATCGAATTTATATTCTATATTGGTATTATATGGTATTCTTTGTGGTATGACGCACGTATTCCCCAAGGGTAGACAGTTGGGTTCTGCTTCAAAAGTGGCCATCATCATCATTAGCCGGAAAACGTCTACTGTACGCCACAACTAACGACTTGCCATCTGCATCCACCAGTTGCCCGCAACTCTGACGATATCGTCGCTCCACCTCGTGGGATTGGTGTAATATGGCCATGCCCATTATATTCGCTTCCACTTATTTAAAGACTGTGTATCATGAACAAAATCTAGTACCTACTATAGGTAATCATTTCAGGTTCCTAATTATATTTTTCTTACACAATTCAATTATTAATCGTCAAGAAATATTTTTACCGTTACCACCCATAACCGATTTGAATACCATGAAACGTACACAGTATGAAATAATTAAAAAACGCAAATTAGTCCCTCGAGGCGAATCTTATGCGAAACAAATTGGTTTTTCAAGGTGTACACTGTTTATGTCAGTTGAATACAATATTACGAAGATGCTGCATTCCTACCCTATTATTTTCCTTTGCTGCTGTATATATCCCACTTAATATTATAAAGAAGAAAGTTTGTGAATGTGTATGTTTCTATATTTGTTACTTCTTCACGGTGACACGACTGGACCAATTTTGATAAAATTTGGTATGAAGATAGCTGACACCCTGGATTAACGCTTAGGCTACTAGCGAGTAACGCCGCGGGATGCAGCTAGTTAGGTGTAAACGCGGAAGTTTGTTAGGATAGATGGATGATTTGTTACTCATTCACGCAAAAACTACTATGCCATTGAATTTAACACGAGTAAAACGGTGGTGTTTCTTTAGTTTAACATATTGTAAAGAGTGGATATTAAGAATACCTAAAAAAAGAAAAAAGTTTAAGATTTTGAAACCAGTTAGTTACAGTAACAGTTGCATCGCCGCAAGTGATTATCGTAACATTTACCACAAAAACTGGCCACAAAACCATCTTTTTGAAATAGTAAAAAATATGCGTTCCAAATAGGTATGATTACAGCATACATTTTGTAATATCATTCGTTCTAAGGAGGTTTTTACGTTTGATATTACTGATTGAGTTGTCTTTGAGGTGCAAGAAAAGAGTCTACGAGTATACCTAAGTTCAACGGTCAAACCCGCTACCATCATTGTGGGCTGGCCTATTTCAACACCACAGCAATTCACGGCATTACTTATTACCATGAGATGATAAGCCAGCCGGTACGAAGATATTTCTACAAGACTATCTTAGGATAAGGTTTCAAAAATGTTAACTTATAAAAATTGTTTTAAACATTGAATAAGTCCTTGAAAAGTCTATAAGTAATAAGTAACTATGGGATCACATTCCTGGTAGTGTACTTCTTCTTCTTTTATTAGGTATATCGATCTTGTCTTAATCTAAGTGGAAAAAGGGCATTAAGTCCGCCTATGTATACTACTTTTGATTCATGAAGTTTAAATAAATAAAAATAAATAAATAAAAAAAAGACAAATCCTTAAAAAAGTAGGCTATATAAAGCAAGAGAAGTTAAAAAAGAGTCAAAATCATAATAGCATCTAAATAATATCATGATACTGATAAAACAAAACCTTATGATTATACAGTACCTATCCCATCCCCCTTCATCCTAAAGCTTTCGTAAAATAAATGAAAAAGACAAAATATCTTATCATTTCCTAAATATTGTTCATGAAGTTGTACTGCGGTTAACTCAAATCCCCGAACTAATTATACTATTCCAGTTCTGGCTTGGCAAGCATGTGCATTGTGCGCTGGCAAACTATAGAAAATTGTGTTTCTTGATAACTTTCAAGATAAAAATAAACACTACTAGATATGTATGCTTTCGTGGAACAACATTTAGGTAGCCTTTATTTAAAATTTCTAGCTATTTTATGAACTGAAAGTTAGATATTCTTTCCATTAGAATATAAATTTTAAAACGATAGTGCTATACCTTTTGAAGATTAAAATCTAAAAAGAATGAAAAAGATAATTCTGTCACTAGATGCATTTCAACATACATTTTTAATGAACGAATAGCCCCCTTACCATGTACTCTTAAAACAGCACTGTTTACGTTGTGGAAGCGAAAAGCTGAAATGCACGGCACGTAGCGGCGTCTCGCTTTCACACCGTCTTGCTGTCCTGTTTTAAGAGTCCATGGTAAGGGGCTTAATAGGTTTTTTAGTACAATATTAGGGCCAAACATTCGACAAAAACCATTTTTTTATTTTAATTAATTACCTTTCACTGGAAATTGCATAATATAGCGAAACAAACGGTACAACAATACTATACGTTAACAAAATACGTAGTGGTTAACCGAGCGGTCCATTTGCGCACAACATAGCCTTCAGTGTAAGTAACTCTACTACAGCGTTTGCGTTTTCCTTATATTCATCAGTCATTGAACAAAAGAATAAAGGAAACTCAGCAGATAAGTAAGCTATCAACAAAACCCACACTAGAGCTTCAGTACTCCTTCGAGAAATAACACCAGTGATGTCGTAGAGAAGTCATTCGATTCTAACATCCAACGCAGTGGAAAAAAAGCATTTTTAATTAAGTGTCACACGTGGAAACCTTACTTTATTACACCCACGGCTATCCAAGCTATCTCTTCGGGTAATAAGCTTTGAAATCGATTTAAAACTATCGTATGGGTGCCGGAGAGCCGAGCAAACAAACTAATAAAGTTCCTCTTTTTATATTGCATAGCTTCAGTCTACATTGATCCGATTTTTCTGGATAAGGAAACAATCTAGAACCTGATCACACGTGCTCGTTAAGTTTTGTAGTGAATGAGTCTGTTTGCCTGCAGCGACTCGAATATTTAAACTATGTTGATGATGGTAATAATCAGCTGGTGTAGTAGGTTTTATTTCAGTTTATAGTCTCTGAGTTGGACTGCCACTGACTGACATCTGTGAATTTCTATGCATAACTATGTGTTGTCTATTACTTGCAGAAG
Source organism: Abrostola triplasia (assembly GCA_946251915.1). NCBI lineage: Eukaryota > Metazoa > Arthropoda > Insecta > Lepidoptera > Noctuidae > Abrostola > Abrostola triplasia. The sequence goes on along the minus strand of OX276432.1, from coordinate 2,886,181 downwards.
AAAACACAAATAATTTGAAAATAGAAATAAATATCAGCTTACTCTATGGATATGGGATGGAATATAATAAAAAGTTTTATCTGTGGCAGGAACTTCTATTTGGCAGATATTGGAGTTTGACAAAATAAGTAATTTGTATTTGGAACTTTTTATTGCTTCGCTTTACGACAGTTTCGGAGACCCAACATTCAATTTAGGTATTTTGTTTTAATATGGGTACTATACAAAGTACAAAAAACATTATACACTTCGAGCCTATTTGTAGAACTGTCAAATAACGTACAAAATTTTGTTTAAACGGGTGGCTCAAATAAGAATTTGGACATCAAGGCTTAACATCGAACCGACGAACATTTAACTTTTACATAAAATGATATCTGTGAATAAAAACAATGTATTCAACGTCGTAATACATTTGAAAGGGTTAAGAATAATTATCGTTCACATCAAAAATCTCGGAAATTGAACAGAGCATAACATCTACATTTCGTTTCAAAGAAAAAGAACATGTGATCCTTCGAGTTCCAAAGTTCAAAAACGCCAGAGGAAACGACCAAGGGGCATAATGTGTGTGGATATGTGCATTAACAATTTGGTCTGGTTGTCAGGCTAAAGCCTTTAAGTACGTTTATGACCCTTAATATTCAATACGTCAATAAATAAATGAAGCTGAAGCCTGTGAGCTGTCAACTAGCATAACCTCGTCGAAACATATTATGGAAATTTGGGCAATGGTGTCAAAATACATCAACATTGTTTTGACTATACAAAGTTCAAGGATGAAGTAACAATGATAGCCGAGTGGTATAACCGTTGGACTGCCAAGTCAAACGTCGCAGGTTCAAACCCCGGCCAATGGCTTTTCGAATTCATATGCGTAATTTAAATTAGTTATCGTTAAGGCAAAGGTCGTTAGGAAACCGGCACACCTGAGAAATTTTCCAAAGGTGTGTAAAGCTATGTCAGAGGCCTACAGGCGGTTTAAACTCTGACACCAGATTGTTGACTAACGATACGATAAGAAGAAATATAAAAGTACAACTTAAAGGCAGACAAATAAAATCTTAACATTAACAGAAAAGAAATAGATAAGCTAGTTAAGAATAAAAGTAAATAAAGTTCAAAGCAAGACGTCCTCTTTGCAAGTAATGTCACCCTGTATCATTTCCGACCTCGGAGCTCAACTGACCCGCAACATTCCGTTGCACCAAGACCCAGGGAACGCCTCCTCACTCCATTAAGTCTCCGACCTATATACTCCACAAAGGCCGTGGCTCTACACTGGCAACACCCGGCCATCCCAGCGAATGGCAATAAAATTAAATTTATCATCATCAAATTACACCGTTATTTTCAGACGAAAAATATGTTTTTATATAAGGAATTCGTTGGATAACATTTCAAGCAATATTAATAACAGTATTTTATTCCGTGAAAAGTACTCAGTAAACTGTTATTCTAAATTTAAAAATATATTAGGAGTATAAAGGTAATTGTTATTTCAGAGTATTTTTTTCGTTTAGGTTTACAGTAGCCTGAATTTTGCCAAGACTTGAGGGTAGATATTTATTAACCAAGTATAACGTATAAAGACTGGCCACTATAAATAAAAAAGATACTTTGGGAAGTTAATGCCCATTTATTTTGTTTAGGAACCAGTAAGGAGAATTTATTTTAATTGTTTCTCAAACTACTGACGATATATTATGTGGCGTACGTAGTATACGAACCTCCGCTAGCAAAATTATCGCCTTCAAACTTTCTACCTGATAAATACCTCCATCGTGTTCTTCAATGTTTTAGCTTTATAGGGAAAGATAAGACTGGAAAATGAAGATAATAATTATTATGATATTGGCACAGCCAACAAGCAATTAAAATTGGAGCAACACAGTATTTTTTTGGTTGTATTATAAGATTAGATAACTTGTGAGCATGACAATCTCTCTGAGAATGTTTTCGCACTTACGCTTCCCAAAGGGATTGACGCGTTAGCCTACTGGCTGTCACACATTCCGTAGTTACGAATAGGCCTCATGAAAACGTATTCAAGTGTTGGTTTTTATCAATTTCTCTGTCAGTATAATCGATATTTACTTAAGTACGGCTTCAAAAGCATAAAATTAGGTATAAGGTAAAGGAGTATTGGTTGGCTCCGTGATATTCGTCCCATCCGTCCGGGATATTCCGGGATATAGGTACGTACTTTAAGAATACGGTCAACTTCCGTTCCCGGGAAAGTTAGCCGTAAGCGCTGTTACCGGTGTGGGCCTAACGCATGGCAATAGGCTCTCCATCTATTATAAAGAACTTATAATGTGTGGCCAAAATATATGGATTTACTTCTCGTAAAAGAAAAAACCTCTGCCTACCATTTTGGTGATTATGATGGTGATGGTGCAATACGTCGATAGATGTAACTGATGTCGCTCTATATAATACTACGTAACATCACGCCTATATTTCCTGAAGCGGTAGGTTAGAGTACTCTCACATCTGGCCAGCTATGTTATAGGTCCCGATGAATAGTATAGGGGGCGAGCCTACTGCCATCAACAGGGCATTAAATGCTGTTAAGATAGCACTTTGCCCGATCCGAGTTTCGAACGCAAGACATCATGCTCAGCAACCACACTTAACGACCACTAGACCAACGAGGCAGTTTCTATAGCTCTACAACTAAGTAGCTATAAATTGATCTAACATTATATTGTATAGTCCTTCAAGTATAACACACATACTCATATTACTCATATCCAACGCTATAAATATTAAACAAACTACTATACGGTCTGTTTACTATTATCTCTTGCAAGAATGTCACAGCGACCCAAACATTAAATATGCTACAGCGGAACCCTTTCAAGGATAATCAATGATTTCCTAACACTACCATAATACTGTAGGCTGCATAAATATCTGTGGGCCAGCGATAAAATGATGATCCCTACCCTCGAGAAGCAACGGGCCAAGCCAAGATATCGGAGATATACAAGCACGTATATTCCGAAGATTTATAACAAGTTTATACAGCCTAAGATGACATTTGAGACCTTCGGTTGTATTAGAAAGAGGACGACAAAAATTACCTTTCTCAAATTTCCAGAAAAAGGAAAGAAAGTTATCGGGGATATCAGGAATCGAGACGAATAAACTCGCTTTTGATTCCTGTACTCTCTTTTTAATGTCCTAAAATAATTACTTATGACCTTTATCGTATGTGCATTATACAGACGTATGGTGATACCGTTACATTTGTCTACCTAGTTACCCTGTGAGGCAATCAAACCCGCCACCCTCGGCGCAAAAAGCCAACCTCTTCACCTCTGCGCTAATCAGATGGTCAAAACAATGTTGATAGAGAAACCGAACAGCATCAACATTATATTTGACCTCGCCTCCTCAATATTACAAAATGAAGATTACAAATGATTGACATACAACCATTAGCTCAATAAAATAGCTCCAAGTAACACTGTTCAAATTAAAATGCAATCTAAATCAAATATAAGTATCATGCGAAATCGAGACTAGCATCTTCAGTGTTGCAATGCACAAAATTGCAGGCATTATTCATACATCACATAATTCTATCGTGTTTCCCTTTCATGCCGTGTGTACGGTAGATGGTAATCGGTAAATTAACCAGAGACAATGAATGTTAAAATATTCGGCCTGCATAGTCAGGCACCGTGAGCTATGATTGTTACTGGCAGTAAATAAATTAATGTCCTGGAAAATTTGAATTTGGTGCATATTGTGCATCTGAATGCAAAGTACATACTTTCTTTTTACATTTATAATTTGCAACATTATTTTGGTCTGAAATAATTAACATTTAAAAATAAAGTAGAAAATTTAGTGTTTAAAAGTAGTTCTAAATGAAAATTTGAACTAGGTATGTTCTTCGAAAGATAAATTATCATGCTATTTAAACTACTAGTGAAACCATTAATACGACACGTATATTATTAAAACACGCCAAATAAATTTAAACAATCAACGTTATTCTACTGAGGTAACGCCAAATTAAAAACAAGGAATTATAATTACTTGTACAGTCTTACATTAATTAAAAGATGGTAAAAAATTGCGAACATAATAATTATTAATAATACTATAAATTATTAATAAAAATGTACTTACCGACATAACTCGTTAATACGAACAAAATAAACAAGTGTAGCATTAAGTCCCAGTGCGTCTTCATTTTGATATTTTTATAGTTCACAAACCATCACACAAATAATTAATTAATCCAAAACACTGTGCTATACTCCAGCCAATTATGCGCATCACATAATTATGTTCCACAAATTAATAAGTCACACACCAAAAAACACATCAATTTTTTTTTTAATAAATACTACAAACAGCCAAAAAAAATATTTTAAATAGTCAATGAAAAAAAAACAATATTCAAAATTTCGAACACGAATTTGGCGCGAAACGTTCACTATGCACGCGAGTAAAGTTCGGAATGTAGTGTGTAAAGGCACGCATACACTACGCGGTGTGATCGACCCCACCGGAACCACAGTCGGTGGACGCGCGACTGCCGACTCCATGTGCACCGCACCGAAACGTAACTTAAAACAAACTTAACGTTTGCGGGCGCGTAGCTCTTATGATCTACAAAATAAAGTCCATTTCCTAATCGTTTTATAATAGAACCTACCGGTAATGATAATGTTCGTAGATTTGTAGAGCGTACACGCATACTTACTGTCGTCCTATTGAAGGTATTGTTTCGGAAGGCGATTGGAAAACAATGCATCGAAGCAAAAAAATCGGTACCTAGATAAAGAGATCCAAAATTACGCAGTGAAATGGAATGTGCGACGCATCACGAATGAATGAAAAGCTGTAAATGCATTTTTTATTACTCATTGTTGACGTTTTTAGTGAAGCCTACAGTTGGCCGTTGTTTTATTGCGATTATTCGGTAAATGCAATCATATTTATTACGCGATGATATCTCTACGGGCAGTACTTTTTTGTGAATGGACAGTGCATTCTTAATAGAGATCGTATTGTTAAGGTGTGCAACACGCGTTAGGTCGTTGTATTTTTTCCTTTTCATAGCGGGGTTGTGTAATGGGATCATTAAGTGAAATCTTCGTGATTAGGTCTTTACATACGACTCCACAGTGTCGTTCGGTTGTTTAATAATAGCTGTAGATACAGTGGAGCGTCGATTATCCGAACGTCGATCAACAGAACGACCGCTTATCCGAATTACTACTGACTTGCGTGCCTACCTCACCCCACGCTAGTGCTAAATGTTAGAGCAATTTTTTCGATTTTTAAAATTGTAACTTTTTTATTACAAGACTGCCATACTTTTTTTGTTCAAATTATTTTTTGTTATTAAATATGTAGGTACATAATTATCCATCCGGCCCATACACCGCTAAGCAACCACGACATTTTATTTAAATAAATCCAGAATAATTTTATTATAAACAATGTTGCGAAATACTGTAAAAAAATCAAATAAATCTTACTTACTCGTAGACGAGTACAAAATATTGGCTCTACTAAGAGCCGCTGTTACTGTATGACGTTGAAAAATCACCATTTTAAAATATCCTTTACACAACTTTAAAATTGACTCCCTGATGTACGAGAAACTTTTACAAAAGAACTCATTATCGACTCGACAACCTGTACGGTAAGTATAGATTTATTTATTATTTTAATATTACTTTTAAGGTGAAAAATATAATGTGTGATTTACGAATGTCAAAGTGTATTTTACTTTATGTTGTAAGAAATATAAAAATATAACACGTAACAACACACACATATCTAAAACAAAGACGCACTGTATCATCATCATAATCGTCTTCAGCCGGAAGACGTCCAGTATTGAACAAAGGTCTTCCCCTTAGAACGCCACAATGAACGACAACTTGCCATTTGCATACCACAGTCATGAGAATTCTGGGCTCTTACCATGAACTCTTAAAGCAGGGGTTTTTCGCACTACGTACAGTGTAGTGCGACGTCTCGCTTCCACAACGGAAAATGTCCTGTAACCTGGACTAAGAGTTCATGGTAAGGAGGCTTGAAAGATGGTCCAGCAAAATACACTGAAAGTGTGTATGGATCTACAAATGATCGAAAGATGTAGTTAGTATTGCTTTGTCATCTCTATCACCATGTTTGGCTCAGCTTTGAAAAGTATTTTTCAGGACCTAGTTATCTTTTGTACTTAATTAGATACATACAAAATGTCGCGCTAATTTCTCAGAGGGTTAGGCAGAGACCCCGGATTTACGTTTGCTACGACCGTTACATACGTCTTTCACCTTTTTTTATTAACTCGCATCACAATCTCCTCCTCACTTGACCCTTCTGCAGAACTCCCCCGATCTGTTTCAAGTATGTAATTCCATTGAAACAAATTACTCCTGTCCTTATTGGTGGCGCAGGTCTCTACATTATTAACAGCTTACTTTGACTTAACATAAGCACACCTAACTTTTTTACGACCTGATATGATCACCTGCTACAACGGCCTGCTACGATGACCTGCTGCAATGGCCTGCTACGACGGCCCGCTACGACTGCCCACACTGCTACGACGGCCAACACTGCTATCCCCGACAATAACCCTAAATCATCTCACGTATTCTCTAAATCAATCTACGTGCATCTTATTCGCGACATAACTATATACAACTTACCATACAGATACAAAAAGACTGGGACGGCATGGCAAGCGATTAAAATTTTTACCAATGGACATTCAAACGTATCGTTATAGAAATACGATAGCATATTAGATATTCCTAACTCGGCTCGTGTTCACCTCCTTGGCCGAAAATGTTCCTTATTCATTTTTACATTACATGGACATACTAATGCACACAGCAGTGTCTCCATAGTGTCACCCTACTTGCAAGCCTACCGACCGATACACGACGCCGTGACGTACTGTATAATTAGCCGACGTAGGAACAAGCATCAGAGGACAGGGGCTGAGGGCATAACGTCAACGAAGCGAAAGGAGTTCGTGCGGTCATCAAACTCTTTGCCGAGCACTGTAGTTTTTATCACATCATTTATTTAGTTTTTTTTTTTATAAAACTTCGCCCCAATCTAGATTTTCTCCTATATTGTGGGTGCATAATATCACAGACTCAAACACCCAGACTCGGGACAAACATCTGCGGATCGCACTTTTTTTTCCCCTTGTGGGAAGCGAACCCTAAAGGCTAGTCCGGACTAGGCTAGTAATTTAGTAGAGTAGCGAGTAATTTAGTTTATTCACTAAACTACATGACTATTTTTTTGTGGTTCACACACATTTAGCCACTTAATTACTAAAGGCTAGTCCGGACTAGCCTTTAGTGCAACAGTCCAATCTTCCTCCACCTTAGCCATTGCGCCAATCAGGTCGTCATCGACAACGACAGTCGAGGGAGATGTGTGGTAAGCCTATCTCACTCGTAAAGTTTTATCCAAAGCAAAGCTCAAAATACCACTGGTACTACTAAGACACATAACTTTTTAAAACCACGGACGGTTGATATTTACCTTTTACGATCACATCTTTTCAGTCATAACTTGTGATCATAAAAGTATCACCCGTCCGCTAGAAATGTCAAATAAAAAGATAGAGGTACCTAATACGTCACTTCCGAGTAAAATATTGTAGGTAGGTATCTACACTTTGTACGACATTTGTAGTTTCCACCTAGTTTTATTGACGCTTTCTAGACTTTTATGAATCTCTGAAGGTGTTCATGTATTTTATATCACACAAGAAAGAAAAGAACACAGTAAACTGTGCCTAAATGTTGGGTAAGTAAGTGTCCCTACAGTGTATCTACAGCATATGGATGAAGGGATGTGGAGTTCCTCCAACGAAAAGGGAAGATTTTCCAACTAGGCCGAATGATCACTTTTCTTATCGAGAACTGTGCGGTATAAATGAGTTTCGACCTCTAAACAGCGGGTTATTCTTAAATTAATAATATATCAGTTATTTCTAAATCGCGGGTAATTAAAAAATTAAAACCACAGTTATTCAGAAATTTTATTTCGATAAAAAAGCAAAATATACCGTACAAATAGCAGGTATTAAATCTACTGACAATAAATATGTACTCATAGCCGATATGGCGCTTAGTTTTAAAGGTAATTATGTAAATAGTAACTAATATCTAATATAAATTATACTTGGTTATAAATAAAACTATCAATATCATTTGATAGAATAGTGCATCTTCAAGAAACCGACAGAAGTCAGACCACATCCCTCTTACTTATAACAGGGCCAATGTTTGAAAGTTAATTACCTCCGTCCCTATCGATTTCATGTTGAAGAATAGATATAGTAATAGACTTACAAGGTGGTAAAGAAAGCCAAGTTATTATCGTTTATAAATAAGAGGGAGATGTCTGCTATGCAACGTATAGAAAACCTAAAGGTGTGTCCCCACTTGTATGATTTCAACTAACATTCCTACGTGACCATAACAAAGAGGCGTGTCGCTGTCGGGTCTACACCAAACTCCTTTAGAAATGGTGTTACGGCTAAGAGTTGTAGAAAAATGTTACAAGTGTGGCTGCACCTTTATAGAACAATTATTACCTACTGACTGACTACCACGACCAGACGTTTTAATAAATACCTACTACATACCTGTATATTGTGTATTCTCTAAAATCCGTTCTCAAAATTTCTTTCTTCCCTTCATAGTCAAATTTCCTCATCGCACATCTTTCCTTCCTACCAGCAAATTTTTGTAATATAAAAATGTGTAAGGATCGATTTAATTCATTTCCTACAATAGATGTTATACCGCAAACTGTCAAATATGACATCCATTTGTAAATGTCAAAATGACATTTAAGACAGTAGGAAAATTAAAAGTTCATTTTTAAATTACAAGAATCGCCCAACTAATTAAAATATCACTTCTAAAGTTCGTTTCATCTCCATTTTCCGTACTTTAAACTTTCTTACAGTAAATAACACTACACACATATTACCTTGTAGACACCTAAACGACAATGTTCCTTAAAACTATGATAATTAAATGTATTATGAATATACACAAGTATTACTGCTTATCTTTCCCGATACCTGCGAAAAACTACGCAAACGAAGTCATCGAAATAAATTCGAAAAGGTGACACTTCGAAACTAGATCTCAATTCTGCCGTGCTATTCTAGACATATTAAAATCTCACTTCTAAATTCGCGGTGAGATTCAACACTAGCGCCACCAAACGATGAGTAGCGAAGTGACTGGCGAGATGATGATTGTGTTAAGAATAGCATTGCTGACGCCTTAACCAAAACCGCGTAAATTATATTTTAGGTACTAAATTTGAAATATCTAAAAAAACTATATCTATTGTCATAACTAACGGCTAATTCAAGTTATATTAAACCACAGTTCCAGTTAGTATCTTTGGCTTAACGCCACGTTTCAATAATAGTATTCCCATACTAACAAATGTCTGATGATGGCGATGACGCAAACCCAAAACGGTGTTTTAAACTAACGTAGGAGAGTTAGCCATCGGTATTTATGTGCATTATCAAATCTATTGCATATAAAACAGTATAAAAAGCATTACAACTAAGGCAGTTTTCTGTTTTCAGAATAACACCATTTAGATGAAATATGATTAAATGACACAATGAATGATCAAACTATATTACTATACTATATTATGCTAACATTTAGAATAAAATGTGTAAGAACATTATATACCTACGTCCTTATTTTTATTATTAATTCGCTTACCCACATTTTCAGTCATTTTTCTTTGAATTAGATGATATTATCATGTTTATACGCGACAATGTTAAGACGAAGATTAAATAGCCTTACAATTAGAGGTAACTAAATGAATGTATTACCAGTGTATGTACCTACATAACGTTAGCTTACACCGGTGTATGACACGTCAACAAAGGACCTTTGGTAGAGTTAAGCTAAGGAGCTTGCTTCGTATTTAATTACCGCTCAGATATGCAATGCTTTATATTACAATAAAGCTGAGGACTTTGTTTGGTTGAACTAACTAATCTCAGGAACTACTGGTAGGAGTTGATAAAGTATTTTTGCATTGGATATTCCATTTATCGAGGAAGGTTTTAGCGATGTACGAGTGTTTCACGATTTACGCAATATTTTTTTACCAGCTTCTATGGCAATAGGTTCGCTACGAAGGCCTTACAATGTTATATAAGTAGTAGCGCCTAACCAAACTTTTATAGGAAATATTAAAAGCGAGAGAATGTAAATTGAGCAGTAAGATATGAATACCCAAGGGTTTAAATATCCATCGGTATATCAGGCGCTAACACTGTCATGGTGCTTACGTCATGTTGCAAATCTGTGTGATTGCATTTAGCAATCTAATCTATATCCTATAATAAAAATAATTATCCGCACACAAATTGAGCACAATAGTGTAGACAAACAACAAAGCTGTGAATGCGAGTGGCGCCACTTTCTTTGCGAATCTTATAATTTGTCAATTTTGACAGGTTTTCTGAGCGATAATATTAGTTCCGATTTTCGCCACGTCGACAAATCCATGACGGACTGAAAGCTTTTACATGTAAACGCTACTATGAATAATAAAAAAATGAATTTGATTCATATCCATACATTTAATTCAATATTATTAATAAATTAAGACAACCTACAATACTGCTGTAGTAGTTGTATAAAAAAGTAAAATCTTAGGAACGAAATATACCTAGAATCTCCCAACTACGCTTCTCGTTGGTAAATTAGTTTTAGTGTAATTTTCGTTAAAAATAATGATTTGTAGGATTTTTCAATAAATATTCACACCAATATTATAACGGTGATTGTACGTGAGTGTGAGTGTTTGTATGTTTATTACTTCTTCACGCTCAACCGGCTGGGCCAATTTTGATAAAATTTGATATGGAGGTAGATGACACCCTGGATTAACACATAATTTAGGATTCTTTTTATCCCGAAATAATGTAGCGGGTAACACCGCGGGGCGCAACTACGTGAATACATACAAATAATATGGAAAATCTTATTTTGTTGTCCAATAGCCCACTTTAAATATATTTTATATAACCAGAAGCAATTCTTTCAAGTTTTATCGCGTTTCATTAATTTTACACGAGGGTTAAGAACGTACTTAATTACATGAAGTGCGATTCGAGAGATTGGCAAGTAGGTGCCAAATAATGCACAGTGTATAGAAAATTATAAGCTCTTAATATTATTAATAGTAAGGTAGATAATGACATAGTATCAAGAATATAGTTTTTGCATTAATAATTAATGAGCGTTTCATATACAGTAACATAAAAGAAAGCTGAGAATATTCTGCAAACCAACTTCCCCTACAAAGAGCAGGAGTTATCAATTAAACGGTTTTAGTGTACTATAACTTTCGTGAGTGTCATCCATATTATCTACTATATATAACGGGTATACTCATGTCGATATTACTGGTATATACATATAGTTAGTACTATGCGTACTTAGGCGCCGCGTCATCTGCTCATGAATAAGGGCTCCGTTAGACTCCGAAACTAGTCGGGCATTACCGAATATCGACGTAAGTTTAACCGGTATACATAGTAGATAATATGTTTTTAATGTAATTATAGAACAACATTTACGCCTTCAAAATATTTAGAATACTTCTTAAAGATTCTCAAACGTTGGTTATCTAAAAGGTGCCAGCCTAATAGTTGTAGTAATAGAAAACCAATCAGCTGAAAATATATAATATAAAACTCATAAAAATGTAAATGGAAACCAAAATATAAGAGTAAAACAGAATTATATTTTGTCTACTCACGATACAAAATAATGTACAAACGTCCCCCGAATCGCAAAACTTGGCAACACTAAGTCGCCAGACAATAAATGCTGGACAGTATTTTCAAAAATCTAAAAAATAACGTTTTGTTTTAAGAGCTCATCCAAAAATCTTGCAACACCAGCTGTTGTGTTTTAGTGATTGTTAATTTTTAGGTTAGGCTTAAGTAATACATATTTAACATAATTGACCACCCAGCATTTGTTACCTAAAGGTCAATTCTCAAAATGTTATAGAACAGTTTCGGTCCAGTTTCGATATACAATACATGTCATACAAAAATCTCAAAATCATATTCACAAGAAGATACACTTCTTGTTTATTTTAAGCCTCAGTTTCTTATAACGTTTGTTTGTTGTAAATTTTGAAACTAGATCGAAACTATACTTTTGAGCGTACGCGAATTGGCCTCATGTAAAGGTTCATCATTATAGTCGGTTGGTTAAGAGTTGTTTTAGACGCTCATGTTCAATGGCCTGATTTTTCTGTGGCTGTGTAGACACGGAATCTGGCAGAACATGCAGCCGTCGTACTCGAACGGCACCTTCGGCAGCTGAAAGCCGCACAGGAAACACCTTTGTTCGACATTCTTTTTCTGGAAAATCGAATAATCAGACATAAAATACTTTTTGTATTACTTTATAATTGGCATTATAAGAGCTTATAATTATAATGAAGGGGTACAAAAAGCTAATTTAAGACTTTTTACTATATAAGATGTAGTTCTTCAATTAATGATATGTGTAAAATGTAAATGTTCAGCTACTTATGATGCTGACTGTACCTTCTACATAAATATACAACGATTTGCTTCAAACTGGTATAAAATATTTATAGGGTGACCTACTTTCTGAGAGATGAGAAGTTTATTAAAACAGAATCTGTCATCAGAACTATATTTTAGAAGTAGTTATGATGACTAAAGATGTGAATAACGGCTTAAAATTTACAACGAATTTAAACGATATGCTTAAAAAAGCACTGCTTTGTTAAATGCTTTTCGTTTAAACGCTCACTACTAGTTATGACTGATGTTTCGTTCACCGTTAGTATTATATATGGTACCGCCTTACGATAAACTCTTAAAGCAGAACAGGTTACGATGTAGAAGCGAGACGCCGCTGCGTGCAGTGTGATGCGACGTCTTGCTTCCACAATGTAAACTGACCTGCTTTAAAAGTTCATGGTAAGCCGGCAGTAGAATTACATCAAATTTAAATAAAGGTTACCTTTTGAGCATCAGTGAGCAGTAGGAATTGGTTAGCCTTTAGCTTGTCAATCTGTCTCTCCTTCTCCCGCTGTCGCTTCGCTTTCTTCTGCTGAGCTTTCTTCTCTTTCTCCTGCTCAAGCTGTTCGACAGTCACCGGCCCGGGGATTTGGGACTGCAATTAGAATATAGTCCAATTAGTAACCACAGTGGTTAGTGTGAGAGATACGCATGGTTCCAGAGCCAAAGAGTACAAGGACAAATATGCATGAGACCAACCGGAATGATGACTACTTTAATAAATCGTAGTCATTAATTAAAATTTAAAAACCCTTCTAAAGGGATGAAAATCTGAAAAAATAAATTTAAAATTGAGGAAATACAGCGTTTTGAAGTTTGTAGCGGGGGCATCCTCTATGCCTCTCCCACAAACGCTAATAATTACTTAGGCGTGACGTCATTTCTTTACAGATGCTGATTTTCGATATCCTGCTTCAAGGCAAAAGCCTCCCCATTATTTCCGCACATATGTTTATTTAACACCATTCTTAGCCACGTCATTTGTTGGTCAATGGTTTGGCGTCTCATGATGAAACCATGATAAAAACCAATGATTGAAATGCATTGTATATAGGCTAATTTTTAACACACTTTTATTACCTGCACTTAAAACTAATATACCTAATTATAATGCCAAATTGTATAGACACAACACACGTCAGTACATACCTTAGAATAGTTATATTTGTCGGGGTACTGCGCCTGGAACAGTCTGAAGGCGATGCGCGTGTCGGCGTGCGGGGAGGCGGCGTACGGCGTCTGCAGCGCGTGGTTCTTGATGCACGGGTCGCCGCCCGCGGACAGCAGCTGGCTACATGGGACATTGTGCTACTTGTAGTTGACGACCTGATTGGCGCAGGCAATTTTTTGCAAAAACTTGTGCGAACCGCAGATGTTTGTCCCGAGTCTGGGTGTTTGTGTATGTGATATTTCAAGTGTCAATACTCACGTGACCATCCCCGGCTTAGCAGCGATGGCAGCTTTGTGCAGTGCTGTGTTACCATCGCTGGGGTCCTGCGTGTTGCACGCGGCCTCTACGTCTCCCTCCCAACCCTCGAGGATTGGCTCCAGAGCGGAGTCTTCCATGTTCGAGATGGCTTTCCAAATCTAAAAAAATATACATCTTTAAGTTATAACTCTCAGTTATATTAAATGAAAGGAAAAGAAAATAGCGTTGTTACTAAAATATCAAATACAATGCAACATTACTGTCATTATAATAAACACAAATGACACAAATTGTGATGTGACAGATTAATAATACTAATCTCTATCGTTTCATGTTTGCAGCATTGAGATATTAAAGTGGCCATTAATTTAAATAAAGCCATTAGAGTTTAAAAGAAATAGCCCACCAGGCAGAAGGTGGTAGGGGGATAATTTGGACATCTTTGCGGGAAAGGCATGGCCCGAAATGGCATTGGGCAGGGTTTTCTAGAAGAATAATGGTGATTCCTTTGCCCAGTAGTGGGACACTGAACAGGCTACTCAAAAACAATAAAAAATACAGTAACAATTCTTCGTATTTAGAGAGATTTAGAAAAATCGTAAATGGTATCAACAACTAACCCTCTTAACACCAGCAGGAATCTTCGGCGGTCCCTTCTTAACAACAGGCTTCTCTTCTGTCTTCTTATTCTTCTTCTTTCTCCTCGACTCCTTTTTGTCCGGGGCCCCCTCTTCATTCTCACTGTCAGATTCGACACAGCTGGCAAGTGCACAGTCATTGAGAAGATCTTTCCTTGAGTTGGTGATGATTCCGTTACTGCTTTGTTCTGATAGGGTCTTGATCCAGTCTGGTGGGGTTTCCGCGTCGATGTAGCAAGGGCCTTCGTCCTCGCTTGACGTCACTTGGGTTGGCAACTCGCGGGGCGCACGCTCTCTGCAATGCCGTAGTAAGGTTGTTGTTACTTGATATAATCATTATTGAAACATTTGCCTGCCAGTGACTATGAATAAACTGCGTATAAAAATGTTTGATTAGAACAGTATAATGGGTGTAATGTTGTCCTGTACTTTACCTTGACTTAGCTCTATCAATGTTCTTAGGCACCGGTTTCTGGGCTTTCTTCGCCCGGTCAGCGATGCTGATGTCAGAGTTGATCTTCAAGGGCATTTTCCCGCCAGTCAGAGACAGCAACGCCTTCTGGAAATGTTCCAGGGAATCTGTGAAATTAAATTATATAATTATTATTCTTATATTTCTACTGCTATAAATCTAATATTTGCATATTATTTAATATACAAAATGCATATTTAGATATCTTGGATTTAACAAGATGTTCATATAGGTCATTAAATATTATTTCCGACAACCACTTCTTACATCAACTTACCATAAACTTCAATACTGGCCAAGGTCTGGAAAACCCTCTTCACCTCCTTAAAAGTCGGTTTCCTGGTAGGGAACGGCAGCTGGCGGACCCTTGGGTCTTCCCTCCTAAGGGGCGAAGGTTTGCCGAAGAGTGCGGACTGGTTAACAGCCCCAACAGCCCGGTAAAACACCAGGGAACAGCCCTTGAGCTCGTCATTCCAACCCACTAGGATTTTTTGGACGCGCTAGAAAAATGCTTCCCATTAATTATCATGTTCATTCATTTAATCTATGCAATTGTTTTTTTAATTGTTCATTTTATTATATATTTAAAATTGACAATTGTAATATTATCAATGTAATATTTCTACGCCGGAAACGGTAGTATATCTGATACTGTGTAATATTTAAGAACTCTTTGTATCATATACTTGGAAATAAATTATATTCTATTTACTTTATTAAGTTCGAAATCTAAACATGTAACAATTTGTATTGTAGATCATTATATGTAGGTACGGAATTCCGTCAATGTTTGTGCAAAATGACTTTAGAGTCTTTATAGTTACGATAGGATTTTTCCTAGAGTTTAGGCCTTGTTAACATAACAAATTCAGCTGTAGTTACGTCGCTGCATATCTGTGCAACCAGCCAAACCCAATTTTAGATATTCTTTAAGAAATTCATTAAAATCTCAATATCTTATTCGAATCAGTACAAGTTTATTTTTTCCCATTAACAGATTAAGCCTACCACCGATATATGTATATACTCTTAATATGCACTTGCAATTAATTTAGTACGCAATTAAGGTATTAATTTGCTCACTACGTTAAATATAATAGATACATCGTGTTTAGCCAGTAACAATGAATATAATCGTGTACAACATTGACACGTGCAATATCTAAACGTGCAACATTACATGCACAGACATTATTATACATACATTGGTATATAAACTTATATTTATTTTTGTATTTCGAATTCATATGACTAAAGAACAATAACGAAAACCGTCTCAAAACTCCTTATCATTTTGACATTTATTTAAAAACTGATTAAACCTGTTTAGTCCAGAATATTTGAAGTTAAAAAGTAAAAAATGTTAACGTTTCCGCTTTGTTAGTATTCATTCAGTTAAATATATATGAGTCACAATCTGCAGGGCAATTCACGTAATTTTAAAAACACCCCGGTTCCGTCTCATGAATTAATTTCTATCATATATGTTATTGAGGTTAGACCGAAACCAAGGTTTAAAACAAACGAGAATTGTCCTTCTGTTTGTTAATATCATCACCAGCATGTATGGTATCTCCTACGACATGTATTAACTAAATAACACAGACATTCTTCAAGTATACAGCTTTAGTAGACGGATCATCACAGCAAAGCTTGACATTAACATGCAACTAATAAAATAAGGGCGCTTTTAATATTTGAAAAATAATGGACGCGAGCGGGACTCGAACCCGCGACTTTCGCCGTACCGTGGCGCCATTACGATTATAAAAAAGTTGCAATATTTGAGCACAAATAAATGTTTTCAAGTTGTTTGTAATGCAGGTCAAAACTGCGCATGATCGGTATCTTTTTCTATTTTAATTCTAAATTATAAGCGCCTTTATACTTAAATAGAATACATAAATAATTGAGATATATTACCAGGTATAAGTGGTATGTTTTTTTAAAACCAGGTTATAACTTACCCATATGGGTTTTAAAAATGTGAAAGGGGTTAGTAGGTTGTTGCATTTTATAAGCAATTTTTTCGACTTTAACATTAGGTAAAATCATACTGCAAATATCTACAGAGGATTTCAGATCTTAAGCCATACAAGTAATTTTGAATATTTCGTTACACCAAACACACAATTAACACCAATTTCGAAATTTCAAATGAACTTAAATTTTGACAATCTTTTGTTTGTTCCAAATGTAATATAAATACCAGAGGGGCATTCTTGTAATTTTAAGAGATAGTTTTGATTTAGTTAAATTTCCCAGAAGGTAATTTTTTTTACATTTTATTTCATGCAAATCAAGCCGCATTTTTACTAGGCGACATTTGTCCCGAAACTGTTGCTCGACAAGAATTTTACGTGTCCCGCGTGATGTCGCCCGTCTTCGCATGCGACATCTAGGGATCGCGGTACTTGTCGCCCAACAAGTTTTGAATAGTGAGGAAGCGAGTCGCTTTAGGTACCTAAGTCACACTGAACAATACTGACCTCCTCAGGCGACATACTATTCACCAGTGTGAACATTACTAATGTCGAGCGACATTGTGAATATTGGCCTATTGGGCGACATATCCGCGATATGTTCCCTAGTGAAAACGCGGCAATCCAGTTCTAACATCAAAACCATCTTTTAAAAATTACTAGAATTGGCTTTCTGATCACCTGTAAAAGAAAGGAGCACATGGTAATTTGAAGTTTGCAAATAAAGAGTATACAATAGCAGTTATCGGAGAGATTCCTGTTCAAGCAACATACAGATGGCGCTACTGTTCACGTCTGTTCTGAACCACAGTGCGTCGCGTTTCATGAGTCCGCTTCAAAGTCATGCACGAATATAGATAGAAAAGGACGTTTCTATATAGAATAATAAAATAGGTGCAAATCCTCCAAGAAATCCCCTTCCACTACCTTCGTACTCACCCGCACGGTGCTCCAAAAGAGCGAGACTTCCTTTGCACCTGTTTTATTCTTAAAATAACACGAATGAGTGCAAACGGGCCTATGGTCCCCTTAACGTTCCACCAATTCGTATTAGTTTATTTTTCTCAAAGTCAGTTCTTCTCAATTTCTATTGTGCCTGTCATCGCTTATGATTTCATGATGAAAAAGAGTAGGTAAGCACTGCGCGTTCAGAACAAACATGAAGTATGACGCGAACTATACCACCTCGTTTATAGAAGTCGGTAATACATGGCACGTGCGACGTGAAGTCCGGAAGCTGAGTCAACACACTTACCATTAGGAATTCCTCCTTGGTGTATTTGAACCGTCTCAACAGTGGACCGACTGTCCGAGGCGCTTTCCCTGGCTGGTCCAGTGAATGAGTGAATGAAAAATGATTGAATGAACAATGTAGGTACTTATATTAGTCACGTTGTTCAACACTCAAACATGGGTAAAACTTTGAGTAACAAATTTCCTAGCCTATGTACTAGCCCTCTACAGAACTGAGTCATTTATTTAAACCTATTTACTTACTTCTAAGTATGATTACCAACCCCATACGACATATGTTAACCACATTCTTTATCACACATCCAATATTTCCAAAGAAGATTTATGTACAATAATCACCGTAACCCATTAGTCAGTATGTACCTACACCACACTTACCATGATCAATCTTTCCGGATTTACCTCAATCTACAGCCGATTGTTGCGCGATAGCTTTCCCAACTACTAGCAGCAGTCAAGCAGTGGACTATATATAGTTAGTCATAATATTAATAAATTCTGCTGCATTTAGTTACAGGAATTCTCCTCAAAATAGGGGAGTAATTTATGGCAACACTAACCACTGTGAACTGGTCTTGGTTGTATCTTCTAAGACTTGCGCCGGCAGATCGGGCCGCGTTCCCGGCCTGGTCCCTCGATGCTTGAGACTGCCCCTGACACCTGCGGGTGGTGTAAGAGTGCAGAGTCTTGTGGATGTCATCACTGCCGCCGGTGAATATGCAGCCGGCGAAGTGGCCCCCAGAGACCATGATGATGGCCCAGCGGTCGAAGTTCGGAGCTAACAGTTCCTTTATCCGGTTGGCCCACACGTGACCCTCGCCGTCGAGAGACATCTCCTCCTGTATCCAGAATTATTCATATCCTTTAGCCTAGTTATAAGCAACAACCTAAAACTTGAGTCTCCCACTGACGCTAGCAACCTACCAGTGAGTGGCTGTTACACTTTATTTTTTTATAAACACCAAATCAATTCATTTACCTAATTACTAGTTGTACATTACCTTCCGATAGTGCAGCAAGCAACGGTAGATACAGAACACCTGGCCCTTAGGGTTGGAGTAGAAGGCTTTGCAGTGGCGCGTGGCAGCCGCAAACAACTCCGTGGCTGGCGTGTTAGGGTTGTCGTCGCCCTCTGACTCACTGCCAGACACGTTAGAGCTCTCATCTGCAAGATAGCTCTACCTATACGACGTGAACAGTATCCAAATATTTTAGGAACTTGCCCTACCAACTGGAACCCAAAAATAAATCGATACACTTTTAGAGTAACGTTTTTTTAAGTTCACCAATTATACACATAATTTTTATTGTAGGTGCATGGGTAAAAAATTTATAGTAAAAATGAGTTGGTCTAGTAATAATTCCACATGAGACCAGGATTGATTTCTGCATGTTAAGGAGACTTCCAGTACATAGGTCCCTCATGGCAAATGTTCTTGACAAAATATTAAAGTGTGGCATGGCAAACCTGTACTAATATAACGAAAGCTGAAGAGTTTATTAGGTTGGTTGAACACACTAATTTCAGGAACTATTGGTTCACATTGAAATTTTATTTTTATGTTGGATAGTCCATTTATTGAGAAACACTATCAAACATTTGAAATCCAAGCAGACAAAGTCGCAGGCGGAAGCTAGTGTTTCTTAAACTAGGTAACTTTCACAAAATGCATTTAAGGACTGCCCTAGCAAGTTGAGACAGAGTTTATTTGTTAAGCTGATATTTTACTCCGTTTACATTTATCTAAAATTTGGCCTGTACAAGAACTTTTTAAAACAATTTGTAGTAACAATTGAAAACTATAATAGCAAAGCAATGCCTAATAGTTACCATTTTTATTAATCAATGTATTAAATGGCAAACTAGTACAATATTACACACCTGACCAGGCATACAAGACATAAAACTTATTCAGGTAAGTTTTATGTCATGTCTAGCTGTCAGCAGCTATAAATGTACTTTCAGACTAGATAATTTAGAAGCATAAAAAAAGATACTTTTTTTTTAATTTTTGGCAATCAGCAATGGTAATGGTTCTGAGTTGTGTAGTGATCACACATGGGTATATAGTGGGCTGTGGTAAAAACGGAGAATTACAACTGTTTTCGGCATTGTTTCGGTGAAAAAAGGTACTTATTTATAAATAACAATCATGCTTAGTAATTTATTAAACTATGAGACACTTACCTTGTTTAGAATTATATTCCCCCAATGTAATAGGCTTTTTGCCAAACAGTTTCCTCTTTAAATTGTGCGTGTGCCAATGGTGCTTATAATGGGCAGTCTGTTGCGCACGATTGGCGAAGGGACCAACACCACAGCAGGAGCAGCTGTTACCATCAGACCGTGATGTCAGCTCACTGGCTTGGTTTATAACACTCTGTTCATCAACTAAAATACAAACTTTCATTTAGTTGTGCAATAAACAAGAAATTTATCAATTTTGGAGACAATAAATACAGTATTGAGTAAGTTGTGATAAACATAAAACAAGCATTTACAAAATACTATAAAATAATAGATATGAGGCAGAGATAGCATAATAATGTATACACACAACAACAACAAATATTATTTTTTTAAAGGTTAAATCTCTAAACACTGATGTTTTTAATATTACTTTGTTTAAAATAATATAATTTCAAATATTAGATCTTTATTTTACTTACCAACCGGTGGAGGATCAGTAAGCATGCAATGTGCCACTTTAGCATCCTTGATCAAATTCCTAATTTCATCTAAATGGTATGTCTTCACGATTCTACCGCGAACGTACTGGGTTTTGTTTGACGCCATGGTAGGTTTTTTTTATATTTATAAAATATACGAAATACACGTCCCGTAGACGTTTACATGATCCCCTTAACCAATAATGTGTAATGTAGATTGCCGTCCAAAAGCAATATTGTGCAATAAATTCGAATTCTAGCTTCTATAATTCTTACATATTTTGACAGTTTTGACTTTTGATCGATGATATTTAACAGAGTAAGGATGTCCTTATTGTTTATTTAAAAAATTATTTGTTTCTGTATTTCTAATTATATTTAAATTTTTTATTTACAAGGTTATTTACAATTCTTAAAAATAAATATATACAAAAATAAAAAATTTAAACTAAAAATTATGTATATTATTATTATTTAAAATCTATATCGATACTATCCCTTATCGGAATATCAGTAAAAGTAGTTTTTTTGTTATTTGTATTATTTGTATACTATGACGATTTATATAATATTACTAGCTTTGATTATTATTGTTGTTTGTTTCGTTAAAAGTTACTGAAGAGATTTTATGTAAAAAAGATCGTATAAATAATTATCAACGTTAATCTTTTGTTGGTCAACAAAAATATGTCGGTGGATAGTTTACCTGATATCCTCATTATGTTAAGTACATGTGTTTTAAACTGGTGAATGAAACACTTGGTCATACATCTTTTTTAAGAAGACTGTGGCTCAAAGTTTCCGTTAAGGATAAACTCGTTAATTATAAATGGCAAAAAGGAGTTTTTTGCAATGATAAAGTTTATTTTTTTCAATATTATTCCCACCACGAGAAAACAGGGCCAACAACAGTTTATAAAATATTTTTTCTTCGTGGATGTATAAACTGTTAAATACAATTTTGTAAGAATCAAACTTCAAAGCTTGGTATGGTATTCGAAACATTAATTTAAGTAATACCAATAATCGATTCTATTTTCGTCATTACCATCTCTACGCTGAAATGACAGTTATGATCGGAAACGTTGAAAAGTTTCGTTCGGTAATTTAAACAAAGAATTTTATCTTAGAATCTCTGATAGATAATCTTAATTTATTTTATTATAAAATTTTAGATAAGGATCAGATAGTGATTGGTGTGATAATTAGAACTGCCCGGGTTATGGATACTGTCTTGACTCGTAGCTCCAAATGAAAACTTTCACCAAGAGATGGCG
The DNA here is from genome assembly GCA_946251915.1 of Abrostola triplasia. Classification (NCBI taxonomy): domain Eukaryota; kingdom Metazoa; phylum Arthropoda; class Insecta; order Lepidoptera; family Noctuidae; genus Abrostola; species Abrostola triplasia. Next base: position 2,863,822 of record OX276432.1, on the reverse strand, counting down.
TAAAGATCACGAACCGAAATCTATATTTCAGCAGATTCCAAATCTAGTAATAACTTATTATTAATCTAGAATAGAGAAGGACAGAAGGATTATAAAAATTAGACATTTGAAGTTGAAACTCTGAAAAAGTAAGATATTATTTATTATAAACATGAGCATTAACATAGACCAAGATAAAAACAAATGTAGTTGATTTTTGCTAGTGTTCATTGTGAGTAGATTATCTTTTAACTAAGCTGCAACAAATACAAAGCTTCTTACGCACTATTTTTAACATCAACCACTTCCCTGTGAAGACGACAGCACTGTATTATTTGCGTACAAGAATACTTTGGCTTTGTTAAGTAATCGTCACATTATTATTGCAGAGGTCATTTATATGAACTATAAATATAAATATTTATAAAAAATAAAGAATACCTATATCCTATGTAGTACACATTAATTCAGTTACTACATCATGACAACGATAATAATTGTAGCAATAATAAATTTGCCTGCACTTAATTATTATCTGCTGATATAAATATGTCTGCTATTCTTAACACAATCATCATCTCGCCAGTCATCTCGCTACTCCTCGTTTGGTGGCGCTAGTGTTGAATCTCACAGTGGATTTAGAAGTAACTTCGTAAGTTACGTCTTTAAAATAGCACGGCTGGTATCAAAATATGATAGTAAAAGTTAGTACAACATATTATTATAAACGCTTAGTTAAAAATCCAATGGAAACCCTGGTTTCTAAATGGTTAAAAATCTACATAATTTGGTTCCGTTTTATTTAATGCCGATAGATGGCGGTAAGCGCATATTTCAAATATTAGAGTCAGTGTTATTTTGTGAACAAAGATCAGTTCTTTCTTTCTACGATATCTTCATCACACATTATTGTAAAATTAAATTCAAATATTCACAGTGTTGTGAAAAGACGCAGTATTTCAGCAAATCAAATAAAGTAAGTACCAACTAGGCACTACATTTGGTTTTTTTCTCGTTCGCGTCGTTAAATATATTATAATAATTGTACGTAATAAAAAGAACATTCCACATTATTTTTATTCATTTTTTAAATCACCGGGTCCAATTCGAATGTGGAATCAGTTCTAATCTATAAGTATTAAGGGATTACCTAAGTAGGTATCTAGTCCTAAGACTCTTTGTCTTGACAGATGAAGGATTACACATAGGTATATCTACACCGAGTGGTATCCGGCCTAGAATTGACCACCCCCTTTCCTCCCGTGGGTGTCGTAAGAGACGGAAGGGAAAATCAAGCCGCCTGCCAAGCGTGGGGATTATGGCAAACCACCCCTTTTAAGGGGGAGGCCTTTGTTCAACAGTGGACGTCTTCCGGCTGATGATGATGATACCTACGACGATCGTAGCCGGATGACTTATCACATGGATTTAATCTTAATTGACATGCCGATTAATCTGGAAGGTATCTCAAACATCCTGTAGTATAATGATGTAGGTAGGTAGATATTAATTAATACTGATGAATATACCAACCATATCAATTATGATTAAGTATACCTACGTAATTAGCTAAGTATGCGCTAATACAGAACTGTAAGTGTAACTAATACCTCTATAGGCGGGCATTAATGTTATCATTGTCAAAGCGCAATCACGGCATCGTTACTGTCACCCCACAAACACGATGCGCTGGGCCGTAATCATTCTGCGTCACAAATCCGCTCTCCGATCCGAGGAATACCTATTTATTACCGACCAGGGGTGTCACAATATCAGTAGGTCGACTCTCGTCGATAAGACGTACTTTGGTAGGGTTAGCAGTCAAGTTTTGACTTTTGACCGACTTACCGCCGCACTCAACATAACATAACATCACGACTGTATTCCCCGCAGGGGTACGCAGAGGTGCACATATGTATAGTACACCCACATTTCGCCAGTTATGTTTTTGGTCCCAATGTAATAGGGGGCGAGCCTATTGCCATCAACCGGGCACAAATCCACACTCCGTGCTGCTACTGAGGATTACCTAATGGAAAAACCCAACAGCACTTTACCCGACCCGGGATTCGAACTCAGGACCTCGTGCTCAGCAGTCGCGCTTAGCGACCACTAGACCAACGAGGCAGTCCGTACTCAGAGACGTTAATAATAATATGATTACTTAAACTGAAACTAAGTAAAGATTTCACGATGAAAAGCTTTACTTAGTGATATAAGTAGTCATTAATATCTCTGTGTCTTCTATCATGTCTCTTATTGCGACGGTTAATTAATGCAGTAACAGATTATAGCTAGCATTAGGTAGAGATAGTTAATCAAGTTAATAATAGTACCTATATCACGATAACCTATAAGTTACAGATACGTTCAGTCCAAAGATTACCGGAACACAAATTTGGAACTAAAATTGTATCTAAACGGAATCGCTCCTGGACATAAACTAAACGTCTTTAGCGACGAGAATCGACCTAGTCTCTGTATGCTACTGTATAACGCAGTGGTTGTATACCCTCGGTACTGTTTGTATACTCATGTTACAAGGACAAAGTCGCCTCTATTATTGGTGACTGACGACCCGACATCCCTTGATGCTTGACTGGCGTCACTTCCGTTGGGTTGCACATTTATTGTTATTTGCCTTCAGTAATTAATTAGATTGATATTAATACATGTGATACTTACCTATACCTATCTAAACAAAGAAAGTGTTTATGAGGGAATTATCAGTTAATTATTGCCTATGGTATTTGTAAATATAACGACTGATGTTGATTCTTCTTTAAATCAGAAATAAAATTGTCAACCGTGTTGAAATGAGTTATCAAACCATTTAGCGTATGTTTTAGTTTAATTAGCCTATCAGCTGATTGATAAGCTGACCGCCCAGGATGCGATTTACATTCAAATTGAGCAGGTGCCTAAGTAGGTAGGTACCTCATGTAGAACGTGGTAAAACGCTCCCTGTTGTTTTTAAACTCATTTTAGGTACGTAAGACAGAAAATTCCATCATACTTAGGCATAGTTTCATAATTGATTTCTTAATCAATTGGAATAGCAATAAAATTTTTAGTACCAACAGTCGGTTAATTACACATAAATTACTTGGTTTGGTTCGCTAATTTTAGGCTCCATTGCGAACTCGTTTGACGCAGAAGTTTAAAGTAATGAGAATATTTTACCTCGCGCTCATATTACACGGGATTCAGGCGAAGTTACCTGATGCTGAGAAGTTAGAGTACTGTGACAAGCTCATTTGTGATGCCAGTGTAGATGACAAGGTCTGTGGCGTAAGATTCGGGGAGCAAGTGTCATACAGATTGTTTGACAATGAATGCCAGTTGCTGCTGTATGGGTGTCAGGTAGATGATACTCAGGGTATGTATATGTTAGTACACTACCTAGCAGTGTCTTCATTAGCTAGGTACTGTACTATTTCTAAAAACAAGAAATAACGATTAACGACGGCCGAGTTGAATGTTATTTCTAAGACAATCTTTAAATCTTTTAAACAAATAACCCCTTCTGGCGCAGTCGGGTAAAATTTAGACTTAAAATAATGTTTCGTGTTGTTGGATAAGTCGTGTCTGTTATACGCGATGTGAAAACCCGACGTCCGACGGCGGCGATGAATTTAGCCCTACGCGCTACGCTCAAAGAAAGAACAAATGTACGAGGGTCAAACTGAAAGTTCTTAGAACTGGCCACTTATAAACAATATAATAAAAAAATAATTCTAAAATTTGAAAATAGAACTCTTTGCCAATATTACTGAGTATATATTTCATTAATTTGTCATTTGTTTTACGATTTGGCGGCAAATTGAAAATTGTCTGTGTCACGTCAACATGAATTTAACACGAGAAAATTTTCGTGCAATGATTTTTTATGACTTTCGATGTCATTTAAGTCAACAAGAAAGTTATGATAGACTACGATTGGCCTTTCACGATGAAGCCCCATCTCGTGCGACAGTTTACAACTGGTTTAATGAGTTTAAACGTGGTCGCACTAATCTCACTGATGATTTACGTGAGGGACGGCCTTCTACGGCGACGACTGAAGATAACATCTGTGTTGTGCGGCGTATGATAGAGACTGACAAAAGAGTGACCTATCAGCAGATTCGGACAAGCTTAGGCATCGGTATGAGTCAAGTGCACAAAATCCTCCACGAAAATTTAGCAGTCAGGAAGCTTTGCGCCCGGTGGATACCTCATAATTTGACTGAGGCTCAAAAACTCCATCGTGTGGATTGGTGCCGTAAAATGATTGAAAGATTTAACGGAGGTGACTCAAATGCTGTGTTCGACATACTAACAGGTGACGAAAGCTGGATTTACTGTTATGATCCTGAAACCAAAAGACAATCTGCTCAGTGGGTGTTTCCTTTCGAGAGGTTGCCAACTAAAGTGAAGAGAGATCGAAGTGCGGGACAAAAAAATGGTGGCCTCGTTCTTTGGAAGGATAGGTCATTTCGCAACAATTGTGTTAGAGGATCAAAAAACAGTTTCTGCAGAATGGTACACTACCAATTGTTTGCCACTTGTCTTGGAAAAAGTTCGAGAGAAACGACCTCGCAGTAGGATCCTCCTTCACCACGACAACGCCTCGTCGCACACCGCTAAGCGAACGATCGACTATTTGGCGACATCAAACGTTGAATTACTGGGTCACCCGCCGTATAGCCCCGACCTCGCCCCTTGTGATTTTTATTTATTTCCAAAAATTAAAGAAAAACTTAAAGGAAAGCGGTTTATGAATGCTGAAGAAGCGGTGGCTGCGTATCGCGATGCCATTGAAGAGAACCCTAAAGACGAGTGGGCAAAGTGCTTTTCCCAGTGGTTCCATCGCATGCAGCGGTGTATTGACGTGAATGGACAATATTTTGAAAAGATATAATAAAACTAATAACTGGCTAATGTAATCAGTTTTTGATTTTCTAAGAACTTTCAGTTTGACCCTCGTATACCGAACAAAATCTACTGGGCATAGAGTAATCACATTTTACTTTAATTATTATTGAAAATAAAATACCTAATCAGGGACTTCGCGAAAAACAGTTTTGAAAACCAGTAAAAGGTATTTTTTTGTTTTTTAAATTATCTTATGTAGGTTGCGTTCTTATCACGTTGGGACTTTGTTGTAACAAAGTTCTTACCTTTCTACTTAATATATGATAAAGATAAATGATTTATTTCTGTAAATAGGATTTCACAAACACTTTTATACGTCAAAATTAAAAAAAAAAATAGATCAAATTATCAAGCAATGTCAATTATTATATAAAATATATTAAATAATAATAATTATTATAAATACAAATTATAAAAATAAAATAAAAGTTCATTGAAATATAATGTCACGGTAAGAACAATTAATTATTGAAATGAAACTAGGTTTACGGATTATATCGCGGTTTTAATTGATTTTTTGGTCCCGAGGTTTCGTATCCTTTAGTTTTCATGGTCACGGGCAGACTGAGGTGTTAAATGTCTAATTTAAACAATTACTATCAACCTTACATATGAACTATTATTAACAATCCTATTTACGCAAAATGAATTCACTGTGACATTCGGTCTCGCAGTTTTACACTTGGAATTGACTTTAATAGATTATATGATGGGATTCCAAGCAGGTGGTGTGTCCCAGCCATCTCTCTATTGAAATTAGGGTGTTTTAATTTTAATAGCCTCGCATATCATCTTCCTTTTTGTTTGGCCTATGTAAGAGAGACAACAATCACAATCAAGCTTGTATACGCTTGTATCTTGTAAGGGTATGTGGCACTTGACTGGTGGTAGGAACTGGATAATCTTCTTCGGCGGCTTGAAGTAAGTTTTGATTGAAGCACGCTTCACGATGTAGCCAATCTTGTCTGTGACTCCCTTGGCATATGGTAGTACTGCAGGTTGACGCTCAACTGTGGCCGGCCGTGACGGAGGCGCAGTATTCAGAGCTTGTTGTCGTGTAGAACTTGCTTGACATGTTGAAGCTTAGCAGCCAGGTGTTTCTCATCACAAATCCCTCGTGCTCTCTGAAACAATGATTTACCGACGGTAGATAAGTGAGTTGGGTGGTGGTGAGATTCACCGTTTAAGTATTTGCCTCTACAAGATGCAGGCGTATACCTATACAAGCTCGATTGTAATTGTGGTCTCTGTTACATAGGCCAAAAAAAAGGAGCATAGGGACCCGCGTAAAAGAACATATCGCTGATATTAAACACCGCCGTGCCAGGAAGTCTGAAATTTGTGACCATACACTTGACCAAGCCTATCATTACATCAAATTTGATAAACCACAAATCCTTGCCAAACAAAATCGATTCCTTCCTAGGATGATACGCGAGACTAATGAAATTAAAAAACACCCTAATTTTAATAGAGAAGATGGCTGGGACATACCACCTGCTTGGAATCCCATCATAGAATCTATTAAACTAATTTCAAGTGTAAAACTGCAAGACCGAATGACACAGTAAGCTCATTTTGCGTAAATCAGATTGTTAATAATAATTAAAATGTAAGGTGGTTGATAGTAATTGTTCAAATTAGACGTTTCACACCTTAGTCTGCCCGTGACCATGAATGCTGTAAAAGATTCGAAGCGTCGGCAAAAAGTCAGCCAAATTATCAATTAAAACCGCGATAAAATCCGTTAACCTAGTTTTGTTTCAATGTCTGCAATTTGCGTCAAGTAATAGTCTGAAACTCTATAGTACCCTTTTTTACAAAGTTTTCGTTTAATAACATACCCATTTTTAAACCTGGCTGTATCGTGCAAAACATTTATTAACTTTTCTTTGTTGAATTTGAATTGTTATATTTGTAGCTTTACTTCGTGAAAGATGAAAATAGAATACCTACTAAACAACTAACTACTATAGAATAAGTAATAACTTATTTAATCTATAGTAAAGTATAGTAAAGGTCTCTAGTACTTTAGTATAATGTATAACCTAAGTATAACATATTGTTAACTACATTGCTAACTATATCACAACACAACCACACATTCTAATAGATAAGTACAGTGCCCCTAGCACGAATATTATTACTTTAATCACGAATAAAGTAAACTATTCTATTACGTTAACTATTCGATAGTCAAAGATATTCGTACCAAGGCTACTGTAAACTGGCAGTAGAATTAAATCGTCGACGCGATCGACGAACACGTTCCCAGAATTAAGTATTTCGGTCCTCGCCAAAGCCTTTACAAAGGCTAAAGCAATGAAGGTTCTATTTTCCAATATTGTCGTTGCAATAGAACAACGTAAGGGCCCTTTGTCCTGACAGAGACACAGCGCCGAACACTGGTGCACGGCACAATCCCTAAACGAATTAAATGACAGAAATTCTGTGTTTTAAAATCGGTGTGTCGTCTGAATCTGTGTGAATCTCTTGAATCATTCGGTCGAATAGTTCAATTAGAGCCTAGTCCTGGCTCTGTGACAATAATTTAATTATTTTAATACACAAAGTATTGTTTATATCGACTAACGGTTAGCGGCTTCGAGCTCTGAGTACCTTAACCACAAACCATAAATGAATTAGCGGTTTGCGTGTATAAGTTGGAACAATGAAGTGGAAATGAATGAAGAAGAGATGTATAATTTCATTATTTTTTATTTTATTACTTGCATCATAATTGATATAGAGAATAATGAACATCTATAAATGCATTTAAACACCTCTTCATTTATTTCGTAAAGGTATTGTACTTAGCACCCTCAGCGCAAAAAGTTAACCACTTATCTAATGCGTCAAACGAGTTGTGTCAATTGAAACATTCATATTATATTACAAAATAATATTTCACAGAAAGCCCACCACTTGACCCCAACACCAATCCAGTTCCCAAGTCATTATTTGTATTCGTGCCTTGAAGATACCTTCATAATTGAATAATGCCCTATACAAGTAAGGTCATGGGTTGACCAGAACCCTCACCCCTTTAGCTGTTAAGTGCGTAACTCATCCAAACAAATCGTTTAACAACATTATACTTTTAACTAAGTAATTATTCACATAAAATAAGAAACACATTCACTTGTATAAATAAAGAATAAACAAGTAACTAAGTTATACAGAGTTGTTTAAAAAGAACTATATTACAAAAACCTATCTTCGAACTAAAACCATTCGCAGTATAAAGTCATTCGATTAACAGATTAAATTAGCAAAAGCCAAATAGTAATCCATGAACGGATGCACGCAATTGTCAGTATGTCCGGCACAGGTTGTAGCAATTAACTAACATTATTGTACAGCCATTTCCTGACAGAACACCCATAATGGAACTGCAGCCAGACAGCAGGGGGAGATGTAAGCCCACCCATCATCTCCCCGTTGCCCAGGCACCCAGACGGTTAACGTATGCATGTGTATGTCAAAGCTCCCCTGACGCGGCGCGTCATGCGAAATTAATACCTGCGAGGTATTTATTGACGAATTGGTCTAGAACAATGCTACGCCGAATAATATTGGCGGGCTTTCACAAAAGGATCGTTTCGGGTTTCAAATTCGAACGGTGTTTGAGCGCGCGTGCACCTCACTAGCACGGAGTTTTGTTTATGGTTCCAAATAAAACTACGCCGTATGCCTTGATGGATTCAAATCCAATTATATCCGAAACCCCACGTCCGAGGTATCGTCCGCGTGCATTTTTTTGAGTTTCTTGTTTTTGCGTTACATGGGGTTATTGCAAAAAATGTTTCCGAGGCGGATGATGAAAATTTTAGTTTTTCAAACTAAAAACTCTGATATTTACAAAACTGTAAACTTTTATATCAAAAATATTCATCAAACGAGTTTTAATATCTATTTACTTTGTTTAAATTGCCAGCTGTATTTTTATTTTGCAGTTCTCTAACGTGCATTGTTTCATTAAAAAGTATATTCAAGTTTACACACTTAAAGCAGGTAAAAGTATTCCTGTCTACAATTTAATTTGTCTACATAATTTGCTCGAACATTATAAAATAACAATTTATATGAGCCTTCAGCTTTAGGTCCGTCAGCCTCAGGTCGCCGAGACAGGCACGCAGACTGTCTCGCATCCCTTTGAATTCTTTTGTAATGTCCCCTAATTCGTGGGTTTATTCGTTCGAGCCCTCCAAAACATATTTGCGTCACAGGACATTGTTGATATGAGTGTCATTTTTTATTTGAACAAGTAATATGAAGTCCTAGAGCTAATGATTATTTAAAATTAAAATTTGTTATACACGCTTGTATAAGGTGATATAAGTAAAGTCTTAGCGATCTCTATGATCAATAAACATTACAATGGAAATCTTTATTTCCAGTACAAGACTTATAAATGATTAGTATCTACTTAACAATTATTCTTTAGATACTAGAGTTAGTTTCAAAATAAAACCATATTAAACTTATTAAAAACATGTAACTGGCAGCTACATATCTACGTATGTTATAACTGCATTGACTTTACGAGACTGAACGTTATTTTGTCGTTCTTAAGCATTATTTATTCTCGACAGTGAATATTTGAACGACTACGATGTTTCCCCTTTACGCTACTCAACTAGTAAGTGCAATACTGAATAAAATATTAAGCTTATAAGACCTATTTAATAGACCACAGAAGCACTGTATCAAGGCTCGTATTTAGACAGATTTAGTTTTTATAAAAACTTACCACAGATTAGATAATAGTACTCGTACTTTGGTTACGGAGCATGCATTGCATTTGATGGTTTTGAAGTTAATATTTATTTCTTACATCGATGTTCTCCAAACCAATCCAACTTTAACTATTTTATTAAATGTCTTGACAACTTGACGTGGTTGGCGCAGTGAATAAGTGAGTGAACTGCAGCGCAAAGGGTTGCGGGTTCGATTCCCGCAGGGGAGAAAAATTTGTGGGATCTGCTTCCATATTAGTATTTTTTTAAACCTTTGAGTAATGGTAGACGCGAGCGGGACAAGAACCAATTACCTCCTCAAATAAGCACTGTATCATTGTTGACGCTTATCGACATTTATTTTTCTAAATCTACGGAACCCAAACAGACCTCTGAGAAACTCAACAGTGTCTTTAATTTTTTAACAAAATTCTATTGAAATATTTAGGATGATTAGGATAACACGCTCAAATTTTAAGATATTGAGACGCTTGAGCGCCCTTGGAGTTATTGCGTGTCGGAGGGTCGTAATACGGTCGTATAGTTATTGAATTGCTCTACTTAATCCCCTTGAGGCTTACATTCGTTATGATATTCATTTGGCATTCAATATGTTATTCGTTAGTGGCTCCAAAACGATTTACTGGGAATACACATCGGGTTGGATTACGGTGAATGGAATCCAGAAATGAGTTTTCAAAATCCTTTTTGTTTTTCGAAATTTATTATTGATGTGATATTTTAATTAACTCGCAGTAATATTTGTATATATCGACTGCCACGTTGGTCTAAGCGCTGCTGAGCGCAAGGTCCATGGGTTCGAATCCCGGGTCGGGCCAAGTGTTACTGGGGTTTTTTCATTAAGTAATCCTCAGTAGCAGCACAGAGTCTGGATTTGTGCCCGGTTGCTGGTAATAGGCTCGCCCCCTATTACATTGGGATCTAAAAAACATAACTGGGGTAATGTGGGTGTATATTATATACGTACCTCGGCCTACTCATTCGGGGAATACACGCGTAATGTTATGTATGTATGTATTTGTATATATAACAAGGGAGCGGAAGTTGTAATTGGCAGAAACAGGTCTGAATATTTCCTGTAACAACAGAAAGTATGAACATAAGACAAGTAAAGTAACTAACATATTTCATACATATGGGTATACTTATTTTTACACTACCTGTATTCTTCGAAGTCGTACGCATTTCGCCAGTTATGTTTTTTAGATCCCAATGTAATAGGGGGCGACCCTATTGCCATCAACCGGGCACAAATCCAGACTCTGTGCTGCTACTAAAAAATACCCAGTCATAATAAAGTCAAACTAAAGTCATCATTAGTAATGTCCGAATTTCAGGATTATGTATGTATATACTATATATATATTATATGATTATGATTTGAATAAATTAACAGCATAGTGTATCTACATAGTAATTAGTGATATAAGTGCAAGTAAGTACTTATATCGCTAATTATGCTTCAAAGTGTGTATAATCGCCATTAACAAACGTGGTGTTCCTCAAGGTATAACTTTAGGACCAAATCAATTAACTTTATTAAAAGTGTTTAAACTTTACAATGAAACAATCTGAATGATTCACTTATAAATACCCAGGATCAATAGAAGGTCAAGGTGTTAGCCCCAACCCCATTTATAGTGAAACAAAGGAAGTTCGTAACAACCGTACGTGGCCACTTGTCATACGCTACTGACACACTCAGGCCTGCATTACACGATCGATATAATGTCTTACTTCGACATTAATAGGTTGCATGGTCCACGCTATCTGTATTTTATAACTGTCACTTGTTTTTGCTCATTGTTATATTTTCTTCACTTATTGATGATCGTATAGCCGCATGTTTAGTACTGTTTGAAATCACGTCTATCGGTAACTTCTTTTGTAATTGCACTGTGCAATTTTATCAGCGCATTTTTGTAAAATAATGCAATTGACGACCTGATTACCGCAGTGGCTAAGCGATTCGCGCATGGGGCAAAAACTTTGTGCGAACCACAGATGTTCGTCCCGAGTCTGGGTGTTTGTGTATGTAATAATTCATGTTTGTGAAACGCACCCACGACACAGGAGAAATATCTAGAGAGGGGTGACGTTTAAAAAAAAAAATTAAACGTAGGTACTAACAATAATCATGACTGCATGGTTTTGCTATTATCAACGCCAATTCAACACGCACTTTGAGTGTGAATAGGGCGTAAACTCGACAAATAACAGTTAGTAGACAGTCAACGGATAAGTTCTTACTGTAGCAAATTTTCTTTAAGACAAAATATATATTGGTTGCCATGAAAACGGCAGACAATCGTCACACAACCTGTTGCCAGTTGTACATTAAGTATTCTACAAGCCGACTGACTTGGAACGTAAACCGAGGGTAACTATGTTTACGAGATAAATAAGGGTCCTTAGGGGTTTGCGGTGGTTTTGCCAGATTACAGCAATCCCGAACTGTTTGACGAAATATATATGCACCCTCCTAACGCCTAGTCTATAGAATTAAATGGGACCAATGAGGTGTTTATTCATTCACCACGGAGGAGACGGTTGTTCGAGTACTTGTGGCTTTATTGGTCTCTTAATTTTTTGGCAACTCAACCTCTGAAGACTATCAATTTTGCTTTTACTAAAATTAATTAAATAGAAACCTCGTAATAATTCAATTTTATTATCGGCCACTAATTAAGTAATCAAACGTTCCCATAGTCTTCTTTTGTATAAATCTCACTTATCTAACTATAACACACCACACCGAAAGTTATTTATAGGTAGGTTCATATGGCATTTTAAAATTCACTACCACAGAAACTGTAGCTAACTTATTCAATAGGTCAATCGATACATTCAAACTAAAATATTGAACCACCAAACGAATATTTTATGATCCAGTAATCATACTGCCCTTGTCATTGTTGCAGCTTACGGTAAAATCAATATAGAATACTGCAGTAGGACGTCGACTACGACTTGGAGATCAATTGAAAATGTCAAGTTCATTAACCGTTGTGCAGATTGCTCCTCAGCCAAGAATGAACCAGTATGTGGCATAAGAAAAGCAGGCAATGGATACAAAATAAGAACTTTTGCTAATGAATGCGAGCTCACCAGATATAACTGTAAGAAAGCAACACAGTTCATTGTTACTGATTCTTTCATTTGTACAGACAGTAAAAATGAGAACAGTGACAAAGAAATAACTGATGTAGCTGATCCTAATGACCTTCATCCAGAAGACGCTGAACCAAATGAAACTATACCTGATAAACCTGAACCTTCATATGCCGAAGAACCACAAGTACCACAAAACGAACAGAAAAAGATAACTAAAATGAAAAGTGTGGTAGTCGTTGATGGATCAATGTTCGATAGGAGGAATATAAATGAGAGTATCGAGAATTTCTTTGCCACTACACACGTGTTGGATTTGCCAGTTATGAACATGCAGCCTGAGTTCAATTCGTCCACAAGAAGGCTGATGGTAGACGTCTTCGGGCCTGTGCAAGTGTTCAAGCCTTGGATTAAGATACCCGAGAATATTAGCGACGATTACTATCACAAGCCGACGCTGTCTTCTTGCTATCATAAATGTCCGACGGTAAGTATTTGATGTCATCATCATCATCAGCCGGAAGACGTCCACTGTTGAACAAAGGCCTTCCCCTTAGAACGCCACAATGAACGACAGCTTGCCAACTCCTTGCCCGCAATTCGGACGATATCGTCGGTCCATCTGGTGGGAGAGTATTTCATGTAAGTGTTTATATTTATACGGACACAAAAAAATGTTGGTTCTTGTAGGTATATGATGTCAGATGTTTAGGTCAATAAAACGCATCATAACTCGCTTAAGTTCTTCCACAGGTAAGTAGGTACTAATGACAATATATACTGTTTTATTTCAATTGATACTAGGTATTTTTAATTTTTTCTCTACTCTTCATGAAACCTTAGTATCGATATATAAATTACAAATAAAAAAAAATAAACAGATTACAAATCTCCTTGAGCAAAAGTATGAAAATAATCCCGTAAGTATCTAAAATCAAGAAATTCAATAGTTTTAAGCTACCTTTAAAAAAGATCGTATAACAAGCCTGTCTGCAATATTCAAACGATTAACTACAGCAGACATTTTGTAATGTTGTTGTACACTTTTGCAAGCTGCCTATTGCAGGCCACGTTTTGTTTTTGATCAACATTATTAATCCAATCTGGAAAATGACGTTGCAATGCACTGTGCACAGAGGAGTAATTAAACGCTGCGGGCAACGCATCAGAGGGCGCGTCAATGTCTTCCATGTTCAGAAGGCTGTTCGGAAATTGAAAAGGATAATATTGTTTATGCGATAACACGGGTAAAATTAAACATGGTACCTTGATGTAATTTTAAATAGAACATGAATAGAACTGTAAATAAATTTTGAGCAGCGTTTTAATTAAATTCTTTTATAAAGTAGGGGGCCATTCATTTATTTCTTAAGTCGATTTAGGAGGGACTCGACCATGTCTTATTTTTTCTTACAAGGAAGGTTGAACGAGCCTTGAAAGTTCTCCTTTAGATTTTTACGTAATCAATATTAACAAGGGTGGAGGGGTCTTAGGCAAGGGGGTAATTTTTTCTTATATAGGGGTGGGGGGGTCAAAAACTAGCAAATATAGTCTTACGTAATTAATGAATGGCCTCTAATTAATATGTGATTTTAATTCAATAAAGTCGTGTACAGTTATTGTCAAAGTGGCTGGCCATTTGAGTTTTAATAATTGCAAAAGAAAAACTGACCACATCATTACAATTTGAACTTTGTTCTTTAGTTTAAATTTTCTATTTTTATTGTTATAAGTTTATAACACTTTGACTGTGCGCGAAACAGGCTCAATAGTCAAACAATAGCCATGCCCCATGATGTGGGTCATTACTACACTACATTACCAACTAGTAGTAAGTTTGGTTCCTGAAATAAATAAATTATATGCTTTATTTATACACATTTCTTATAAATTACATTTTTAAATAATATTTCACTGGGAAAGGGTTAATATTAAGCTAATCTAATTGCGGTCTGTATTTACTTTAACAATTTGAATAATGTAGGATTGGGCACTATAGGATTTAATACTTACTTGCAATAACATTTTTACTGTTAGCAGTATGGTTGCCGTCATACAAATCCCCTTTTACTGAAAGCGCTTCAAGCAACTAAGGCTACTTAAGCGCAAGGCTTAAGTAGCTAGTAGGATATTTTTATAAATGTTAACGCTTTTCGTTTTACCATTATCGGTGGAATAGAATGATTTACCCGACTTCAAAGAAGTTTCTTCATACGGTAGTATGAACGTATACAATACATATCTTCGCCTTTTTGATGATCATTTTTTGGCTTCAAAAATATTTTTTCCGAGAAGTGCTCATCCTCTTGTACTTTGACGATCTTTATAAAAACCTTCGGAGATATGGAATTATACAGTTATACATAACTAGCCGTTGCCCGCGGCTTCGTCCGCGTGAATTCCGGATAAAAACACCAGTACACTATAATCAGATTTTCTAAGTGGAAATCACTACAAATTACTTACCAATGGGAATATATATAGTATTTTAATGATAAAGGTATTTTTATACATAATTAAAAGACATTTTAGCTCTGTTATAACAAATTCTTCGCAATAAACAATATCACTTTACATTATGCGTTATATTGTTCGTAATATAAGTATACCTATTATATTTAGAATGCACTCACGTGTATTTTGGAAAAGCCTGACTAGT
Source organism: Abrostola triplasia (assembly GCA_946251915.1). Taxonomy (NCBI): domain Eukaryota; kingdom Metazoa; phylum Arthropoda; class Insecta; order Lepidoptera; family Noctuidae; genus Abrostola; species Abrostola triplasia. The sequence continues at coordinate 2,848,396 of OX276432.1, read as the reverse complement.
TTCGGGGAAATGAGGTCTGCCCCCTTATCTCTTAAAGCAGGACTGTTTACGATGTGGAAGGGGGACACCGCATTACACTGCACGTAGCGGCATCTCGTTTCCACATCTTAAACTGTCCTGCTAGAGTTCATGGTAAGGGTTGTATTCATGAACTGGTATGATGAATAAAAAAAAAACTATTATTTTTTTAATGTAGATTATTTGTCCGTCCAGAAATGTCCTGACACCTACGCCCCGGTGTGCGGCGTGCCCGGCATAGTGGCCAGGGAGCCCTCCCTCATATTCCAGAACCACTGCTTCATGGACGTGGCTCAGTGCAAGATGTACTGGGAAGGCAAAAGCTTCACCGCTGAGAGTTCAGGTAGATAGTTTTTAGGTTTAATTTCCCATAGCAAACTCACGAGTTTATGTTCTCTTTCTTTATTTGATAGACATTTCCCAGGCAGGGCACACTCAGCCTCAAGAACAGGTTTACCTTTCTTTTAGATATTTCTTAGGTAGGATAATTCAGTGTTAATGTACAACGATTAAGACCAAGCTCAAAAATTGCGAGTTTATAAATGTTACATACTAATTAAATTTTATATAAGTTTATACCTAGCACCAATAATAAATCTAAGTCAAATAATGTTTTTAAATTATGATACTGTGCTATATTGAACTTTTTGTACCATATACTTGGAAATAAATAATATTCCTTTCTACGTAAACATCTACCAGATACGCAACATAACGAGTGCAGATTATTTTTAATCGACGTCCAATTAGAAAAACCTCTTTGATATTTTCCTCTCCTTAAGCCGCTTATCATAAGGGTCTTCATCGTTTGGAAATTGCCAATTATCCTGATAATAAGTAAATTGAGCTTTTAGACTTTAACTTTTACGAGAAATTCGTATTATCCTTGGAAATGTTTTTCTTGTCTGAAGTACTACCACGCCTGTATTCCACGAAGCGGTAGGCGGCGCACTGATTCTATCAAAGGTGTATCTATCTAAGCAGACTTTGCCGATAAAATATGAGTCCCTTTTGGTATTTATAGTGCCTTATAAGTGATAATGTTATTTTAGTTTTTGTCTTCATATAATTAGTAATTAAGTTTCATGACTTAATACAAGTTTCAACGTCTGCCACGTGAATTATTTGCCACATAACATAAAATAATTATTGGAAAATTAACACGCATGATCCGTTACGACCGGCCGTGGTCACAAGCAGACAGGTGAAACCCGGTCGCAACGTCAAAATTAAAAACATGTGTTCGCGTTCATTCCCGAGTTGTAATTTAATGTTATTACATATATAACTGGTAACATGCTAGCCACTAATATTCTCGTCCGTTCAAGCACAAAATAAATATAAAACTACTATCATCCACTTTTACCAAACACGCTGTAAAAGCAATAACATGTACACTACAAAATTTGTCGCAGAAACTCAATGTTAATACTTTTCTTGGGAGCACGTAATAAACACAAATAGGTTCATAAGTGAGTGATATTAACCCTCTGCCTGCTAGTTATATGAATCTGTGTTACAACACTATTTTTATTACACCAGCATGGGACGGTTAAGTTTGCGTTTTATTTTTAGTTGTATTAAGCGTTTGAGACATTTTGAGTCATAATAATATCCTAATATACAGTTTAAAGACTGCTGAACATTAAGTCCTAGGTTTGAATCTCGGGTCGGACAAAGTGTTACTGGGTTTGTCTATTTGGAAATAGTCAGTAGCAGCGTGGAATCTGGATTTACGCCTGTATAGCAATATTCTCACCCTCTATCGCATTGGCACTTATCACATAACTGGCGGAATGTGGGTGTCGGTTTGTGCACCTCTGTCTATCCCTTCGGGGAATACAGGCGTTATGTTAGACAGGCCATTAAAAGATTACAATATCCGCCGCTTTTAAGTTCTAATTTAATAAATATCTTTGTCTATTTCCATTTATCATACATTCCACATTCAGGCCGAATACCTAGATCGTATTCAATCAATATCTAACATAATAATAAATATAAATTTCATACAACACACATAACATACATCACTTCTGTGTGGAAATACGAGATCGAAAATATTTGCACCTAACCACCGCCTTTTGGCGTTTCGGAGCAATTATTTACAAAAATAACAAAGCCTTTTCTGTTTCCTAAAGCCCCTTGAAGCAGAGTACAATAAAGTTCCCTTTTTGATTGCAGTACCAGTGAATTCCATAGACATACGATATGGTGTAGGCAGATAATTTCTGAGAGCCCACACTCCAAACATACGTAAGCCCTTCAAATGATTACTTGGTACTAGACAGAATTTTGTCTGCGCACCTGCTTAGTTGCGTAAGCAGATGTATAATTGGTTCCAATTATAACAATATTTCCATAAGCACGGCGCAGGGAAAGAGCTTACCTAGTCTCCAAGAAAAATATCGCCTTGATAAAATAAATTCTTAAGATGAAGAGCCTTTGTTACTGAGTAGTTTATTTTATAAAGCTGCTTGTATTTTCTTAGTCGTCCAATGGAAATGGATTTTATTTTTCCCTCTTGAGATACTTAGCCGATAAATATTATGAGCAAGGTTGAGGATTATGATAATCCCTTTATTCAGGAATGTTATTATCAGCCTGTGCTTGTCTGCTGCGAGAAAAACTCTTCTTTGTCAATAAATTAACTATTCGTCGCAAAACTATAATAACATTTCTAATTTCTTTTAAATATACAGAGTTACAAACCCGCTGACATGATTACTGTTGAAACTTAATACATTTGAAATTTCACGCATGCGTCGCTACTAATTTAAAAATAATAAGACAACGAAATATGGGAGAATCACTAACACTTGTGACAAAGTCGAATCTTAGTATTTGGCTGTTACAAAAAAGTAAAATACGAGTATAATAAACCTTTTTCATTTAACCTTAATAACTAAGTTCCTAAACTAATGTATACCTAAGTAATTTATGGCTGACGCCAAACTAGCAAATTCATTAAATATGTTATATTTATCTCTTTTTCTTCTTTGACGCCGACTCAAAATTACCGAAGAATTATCAAAATCGGAGAACTCTGTAAAAAGTAATGCGAGATCGTACATAAAAAAAAGATATACTCGTCGAGGTAACCTCCGTTTTTTTCGTCGGTCAAAAATGGCCGAACACATTAGCCATGAGAAATAATGCATTCACTGCTGGACATAATCCCCACAGTAAAGCGTGTAAAATGGAGTGTTAAGATGGAACAGAATTATCTGTCTACTAAAAGGCATGTCGAAATCAATTTATTTCTGGCGGCACATCAATTCAGGCGGGCAGCGGATTAACGGTAAGCAAAGGGGTGGCTTTTAGCCTTTTGATTAGCCCGTCTGACTGGCCGGCCAGCAATGGAAGAGTGCATGTTAACAGGCGTGTGTGTACACTCACCCCTTTGTGAAGCAAAAAAACAATAACCTTCCCTCCCCAAAATCTAACTACATACTAACTTAATTTTTTTCCTCACACAAGCAAACTAAAAGTCTGTAATGTAAAGTGAATGATTTTTTAATACTATTTGAGTGCATCAAAAGTAATTGAATACTGCGACAAAGGGACGGTCTTGTTATTTTCCATAAAGGAGGTAGAAAGTGCACCCCGAAGAAAGTAATAACAGGGCGCGTTCATGTTCGAAAGAAGTTAATATTTTACAACGCATTAGAGTATCTTACATGTTCTTTTAGTCTAGCTTTACGGTGAAATCCTCTCCGTACTCGGTTGCTCCCATTTTTATTAAATACTGAGAAATACTTGGGTACTAAAATTTTTCTTTTTATGGACGGTTCACGATGTCAGTTTTTTGTCAAGTTGAGTCGAGTTTCTACTAACATGGTAATATTATTGCAGATAAAGGCTATCTCATATTAGAGGTTAAAAAAATAAATTAAATAAAGCTATAGATCATTTTCATTTGCCTATATTACTCTATCTGGTTGTAGTTCTGAGGCACTGCAAAATTCCTGTTAAAATATCTAAATCATAGAATCAAAAATATCTTTCGTCTCATGTGAAGCGCGCCATATTTCCCCCGACCCTTTGTGTGAAAAGGCAATCACTTTACCACTCGTGAGCTATACAACAATTGAATCTTGTTGTTATCCTTTCTTAATCTTGTATTTCAGCATACATTGAGTCTTCGTTTCTTTTCTGCCTGGGCGACGAGTTGAACGGTCTCTATCGGTTCCTGCCTCTCATCAAGACTCTGCAGCACATGGGCAGGTTGAAGAAAAAAGGCACTTATAGATACAAACTGAGAAACTTGAGATTCATCAACAATTTGATTTCAAGAGAGCCTAGGATAATGGGTTAATTAAAGTAACTATGACATCCTGCTTTTTTATTAGTAAGTACCTTATTGTTTTATAATGTTGATCTGCTCGTATAACATTATAAACGTATGACACCCAGAAAAAATGCTTTCCAAGTGAAATAAGGCCGCCGTCTTACTCCACTAATAATTCCAAACAACATTTGAATTTAGTGAATTACACATCCAACCCGACTGTGTCTGTGTTGTGTACGTCGGTATTGATCCTGTATCCTGTAATTACCGAGAACATAACTAATATCACAAAGCCACTACTGCGAACTGTCAGCTAAGGCTCTGTGACATCCGATCACTGCACTATCACATCACACAAACATGTGTCCGGCACAGTAATTAACAGTTCTATAAAGCCGTTATTAACACCTTGATATGCTTGCTTGTTTGAGATATTCGAGAGTAAATAATTGGGCGCTTTGCTGTGTAATTAGAAACCAACTGCGGTTGAATAGAATGTATATCTATTGAACATGTCTTTACATAAAACCGATGCATCTATTGCTGTGTATGTTGATTGATATTATAGGTATATGACGGAGAAGGAACCTCCTTATTGTTTTTAAAAAGTGTGACGTCAGCAATGCTGACGTCACAGTTGTTGTCTTCTTGATGACCACTCATTTTCAAAGAAAACTACTCACACTTTATAAACTTCGTTTATTCAATGGGCAGCGTAACGACATCCCAGAGGTCCGTACTGTACGGTGGTTCGAGTGCGACTGACTCGATCGCCTACCGTGCGGCCGTATTTATAGGGCTCGGCACACGTGCGCGTGTTTACAAGTTTTTAGGTTAAGTATTGAAATTACAATGATAACATTAATTTTACATCGTAATAAACTCAAAGTAATCAACTGATGGTTTATAAACTAATTTAAGGACAATCAAATGATTAAACTTAATTATTCTAGTTGGTCGCGCCGATACGGCCATACTGACAGGCGGTGCGCGCTCTGCACCAGCCTCGTTGCTTCTCGTAGATTGTTAAGGGTTCTCGTAGACACTGAAGTTTCTCGGAGATTTTATTGAAGGGCTCTCGTAGAGTTCTCGGAGGATCTCGTAGACTTCTCGGAGGATCTCGTAGACTTCTCGGAGGATCTCGTAGACTTCTCGGAGGATCTCGTAGACTTCTCGGAGGATCTCGTAGACTTCTCGGAGGATCTCGTAGACTTCTCGGAGGATCTCGTAGACTTCTCGGAGGATCTCGTAGACTTCTCGGAGGATCTCGTAGACTTCTCGGAGGATCTCGTAGACTTCTCGGAGGATCTCGTAGACTTCTCGGAGGTTCTCGTAGACTTCTCGGAGGTTCTCGTAGACTTCTCGGAGGTTCTCGTAGACTTCTCGGAGGTTCTCGTAGACTTCTCGGAGGATCTCGTAGACTTCTCGGAGGTTCTCGTAGACTTCTCGGAGGTTCTCGTAGACTTCTCGGAGGTTCTCGTAGAGTTCTCGGAGGTTGACGTAGAGTTCTCGGAGGTTCACGTAGAGGTCTCGGAGGTTCTCGTAGAGGTCTCGGAGGTTCTCGTAGAGGTCTCGGAGGTTCTCGTAGAGGTCTCGGAGGTTCTCGTAGAGTTCTCGGAGGTTCTCGTAGAGTTCTCGGAGGTTCTCGTAGAGTTCTCGGAGGTTCTCGTAGAGTTCTCGGAGGTTCTCGTAGAGTTCTCGGAGGTTCTCGAAGACTTTTATGATTCTCGAAGATTTTATAATTCTCGAAGACTCGTAGTGGAAGGTGTGATGCTGTGCTCTGGGCGGTCTTGTACGCCGTGGTACACAGAGGCTCTAAGGAAAGTAGGGGAAGGTCGATGCTGTGCTATGCACAGGGGCTCTAAACGTATTTCAGGATATGATTCTCGAAGACTTTATAATTCTCGAAGATTTTATAATTCTCGAAGACTCGTAGTGGAAGGTGTGATGCTGTGCTCTGGGCGGTCTTGTACGCCGTGGTACACAGAGGCTCTAAGGAAAGTAGGGGAAGGTCGATGCTGTGCTATGCACAGGGGCTCTAAACGTATTTCAGGATATGATTCTCGAAGATTCTCGAAGACTTTATAATTCTCGAAGACTCGTAGTGGAAGGTGTGATGCTGTGCTCTGGGCGGTCTTGTACGCCGTGGTACACAGAGGCTCTAAGGAAAGTAGGGGAAGGTCGATGCTGTGCTATGCACAGGGGCTCTAAAATGGTTTTAGTCAGCTGGTTGATCTTCCTCGTTTTGATCTGTGCTTGTTGTTGACCTGGTTCAGCGCGTGATGTACTTGGTAAAGGTTCTCTGGCCATCTCAAATGGTGGAGATTGTTCAATTTCCGCCGATACGGTCACCGGATTGTCAGGTTGTGGTACGCGTTGAAAATGATGGATTTTGGCCTTATGTAGGTTGAAGCGTTGTCTGTCTTGTTCGCTTGAACGAATCATTTTCTGTTGGACTTCGAAAAAACGTCAATGGTGACTATGACGTACTGCTGATCATCTGGAGTGCCCAGCTTTCCTGTTATGTCCATGTGAATAACTTGGAAGGCAGCCGTCGGTTTTTGTATAGGGTGTAATTGGGCTTGAACGGCCCCGGATCTTCCTTTGGATGTTCGGCATATAACGCAGTTATCCACAAATCTTCGAACAGTAGAACTCATTTTGTTAAACCAATAAGTTTCTCTGATCTTCTGTAGAGTCTTTTCCCAGCCGGGGTGTTTCAGCGCGGTATGAAAAGAGTTTATAATGCTCCATTGAAACGACTTGGGGACGACCGTACTGAGTTGCTGACCGAAGACAGGATCATTGACGTTCTTCTTTAAGACATTGTCCTCCAAGACATAGTCTTCTACTGGGTTATTGTTACTGAGGCTGTCCATTATTGGTCGCAGTTCATCGTCCCGTCGCTGTTCAATTTTGAGCGAGTTCAAGTCTCTTGTCATAACATTAACTGCAAACTCAGCTGGGTTTCTACAGCGATGAATCCTTGGCAGGAGATCCTTTTTATGTTTTGACGCTTTTAACGCATTGCAGTCAGTTATCACGGTAAATTTTCGTCCATATAGATACTGGCAAAAGTGTTTTATAGCGCGTACCACTGCCAGTGTCTCCAACTCATAGGAGTGGTAGCAACTTTCAACCTCCGTGGTTATGGTGCGAACCTTCTCTGGTTCCACTGGGTTGAGGCGATATGGTCTTCTTTCCACGAATTTATCAGAGTTTTTCAATCTGATTTCTAGCTCGCCGGTGTTCACCCGAGTCTTAGGATATCCACGGATAAACAGGTGTTCGTATTTGTTCAGAAGTCGTCGTAGTTGCATAATTTCATCTTCATTGGTTAGGTCATAGTCGTAAGTTTGGTTAACGATAGTGCGGGGAATTGACCAATTCCTTTCAAATAGTTAACTACTGGTCTCCTTTGACCAGGTAAGGCTGTAGCAACCGATTCTCTGACGATTGAACACTCTGCCCCGCTGTCAAAGACGGCTTGCAAAGACCTTTCACCTATTTTGATGGTGATAGGAGCCAGCTTAGCGCTTGCTACGCAGTTAACGTTTGAAGTCAACGAACGTTCGAGTTTGAAGCAAGTTTCGTAAGTGTGGCCTGGTCTCTTGCAATAGGTACAAGCAGTTGTTTCGTTTCGTTTTTTGTTTGTAGTGTTTGCGGCTGTTGTTTTCGAATCCTTATTGCTAGCTTCAGGTTTAGACTCCGAAGGTTTGAATCTGCAGTCATTAGTGGAGTGGTTTGTCTTCTTACATATACGGCAGCTTGTTGTTGACGGCGTATTGTCCGAAAAACGTGAACGTTTGTTAAATGTTGTGGAACTGGAGCTTGGATGACTCCGCTTCTTCCGTATGGATGTTGCAATTGAGATGAGCTCAGGGACAGTGGTTGCCCTGGCATTCATCAGTTCGATACGCAAGCGCTCGTCATTTACGCATCCAATCACAGCTTCCACAGCGTGTTCGTCGCCCAGTTTGTCTTTGGTGACCCTTCGCCATAGGACCCAGGCACGTGATAAGAACTCAGCAATATCTTTAGTTGCGTCGTAAACATGTTCTCTAAACATGATGACGTCCCGGGAGTACCTATTTTCGGGTTCAAATGTGGTGATGAGATTTTTCCACAACTTCTCCCACGTTGTAGTAGTCACCATCCAATCATCAGGCTGCAGACTTTCATGCGTACATCGAAATCATCAAGCTTGTACGCTTCAATCGCTTGATCTATATGCTGGCACCATTCTCGTACACCGATGTGAGTGTCCGGATCGAATGATGGTAAATAGACGTCCTTGATCCTTATTTTTGCTTCGGTAGGTGGAGCACATAAGCGCTCCGACATTTTCTGCATCGTCTCCATCATTTGCATCAGGAATTGTGGTGGTATCCCACCCAACTGCATTCCATGGTGACGATACACTTGTGGTCTTGATTGCAGTACGGCTTCCAATGGTGCAATGGTAACCAACACAGGTTCTTCCTGCTGGATGTTGGTTTGTTCCAATTGATCAGGTGGTAGAGCTGATGAGGAAGCGGGTTGGGTAAGAGCATCTTGCAATCTCACTTCTGATGACGGAGAAGGAACCTCCTTATTGTTTTTAAAAAGTGTGACGTCAGCAATGCTGACGTCACAGTTGTTGTCTTCTTGATGACCACTCATTTTCAAAGAAAACTACTCACACTTTATAAACTTCGTTTATTCAATGGGCAGCGTAACGACATCCCAGAGGTCCGTACTGTACGGTGGTTCGAGTGCGACTGACTCGATCGCCTACCGTGCGGCCGTATTTATAGGGCTCGGCACACGTGCGCGTGTTTACAAGTTTTTAGGTTAAGTATTGAAATTACAATGATAACATTAATTTTACATCGTAATAAACTCAAAGTAATCAACTGATGGTTTATAAACTAATTTAAGGACAATCAAATGATTAAACTTAATTATTCTAGTTGGTCGCGCCGATATATATACTAGTGTAATTATAGGTAATAGCTACTTACTTATAAACGATGCTAATATGTATTTTAAGATAAATACTTGTTAAGTCTATTGACATCTCTATTATTTACATTCAAAGGTCAAAGGACAGTGACAGGTATTATTTAATCAATTGTTCAACACTGACAATTATATAAGTAAGGGGGATAATGCGTCTCCCCTGCTACATTGCTGTGTCCGAAAGGGACCTTCAATGATTTGGTATTAATCAATATTGAGGTATAAAATGAAACACGTCTGTGATGTGATAAGCAAGTAATTATATTTGTTCTAGTACGAAGCGAGCTGAAATAGACAAACTACGAAAGAGAAAGCATATAGTAGTAGATAAAATATAGATTAGGTAACATTCACAGAAAACTAAAAAATGTGCGGTGTTGAAGTAAATTTTCAATTCTATTTTCCGTCTAAGCGCGGAGCGTTCTAATTTTTAATTCGCCGGTACCTGCGTCACGTGATGGTATATCCAGGTAGTAGTGCCTACGTCTGTACACTCTGTGCCTATGTTGTCGGTCGTCCACAGTGAGGTGGCGCCAGCATCACTGCATTTATTATGAACTAGCGGCTTACGGCCAGTCTGGTAAAGTATTCCTCTTTCTTTTATAATCTTCTTTACATAATTGAGTTTTGTGAGTGTGACTAAGTAACGTGCACGGGACGACTGTCTAAAGTTAAGTTTCGCTTGCCGCGGTGAGACTAAGGATGGGTAACTATATAAATAAATTAATTATACCACTGCACAATTATAGCACTGATAACCGAGTGGTATGACTGCTAAGTCGAAGGTCGTTAGTTCAAATCCATAGAATAAAATACATTGATGTATCACACGTCAGCCTACAGGCCGTTTAAACTCGGACCAGGTTGTTCATCAACCTTACGAAAAGAAGAAGAATTATGACAATTATCTATAGTAATATAACTCAAAGTTGACCCCAGCAAAATATGACACAATCTGTTGAATTCGAATAATCTGTAGTAAGTCTAAAAGCGAACTAGTGGACTAGTTGGAAATAATTTTAACACTTCGGCGGTTTGTGTATCTCTTAGATTACTCTGGCAGTGTATAGATAGGTGACCGCAGAGTGCCTTTCGTACATCGGAGAGCACTCAAAGGTTTTGATGCTAGTTGTCATTCCATATAGAGGAACCTGTTAAACAGTTAATTATTTCTATAATTACAATATTATATTTTACACACTACGCATTTAAAAATATATCTGTTATAAAGAAATTAAAATCGAAATACAAGACCGTCCACTTTTCTAAACACATTTTACAGTATTTTGAATAAAAGAATTTTGAATTATTAAGTAAAAACTCAGAGTCACAGATATGTCAAAATAATGACTAGATATTTGCCTATTTTACTTACTCCCAGTTAAACTAAATTCTTTTGATTCTTTTAGGTTTTGTACTATGAATTAGTTAGTTATAAAACGGAACATTTTTTTGTGTAACCGCCATATTCGTTCCGAGTGACGTTTGTGCATATGATATTTTCTATCAGTATTCACTCACGATACAGGGGAATTTGCGTCAAAGCTTTCACGTCAACATGCCCTGAGGGTCTGAGGGTGCTTCATTGAGAGGCGGAACACGTGTCGGCCGTCGGTTTGTTTGCATTTTGCTTGTATTCATGTCTGCGTATGACTACTTATGCATGTGCATTTGGTCAATAAAGCATCCCTGCTTTATAATCTAATAGTGGAATCAGCGTGCTATTGTCTTATTTTTGTGTAAGCCTGGCCAGAATACGAGGAACAATACATCAATATTGTAGGTAAATACATGAAGCAACCGCGTACCCTGATCTTTCGCTTTTTTGCCTACCGTTTTTCGCTTTTATACTGACCTGACGACTACGAATTACAGGGAGGGCTGACAGCTTAACGTGATTTGGGAGGCACGCAGGGGTAATGATATTAAATTGAAATCACCCGTGTGTAAGCCGTGGCAAGTGCTATGTAGGGTTCGGTGCACAAAATTGAGCGACCAAGCTGATGTGGTCGCTGCATATTTAAAGAAGCACGAATAGCCTGATTGTTTTATCGATTTCCTGTAGCTATTTTTACCGACGGCGATCGAAACACCCCTCATTCAATTACATACGATACTTATAGCAACTTAGAGCAGTTTAAAGCATGTTTGGAGACATGATATGTTATCCAAATTCGTTGCAATTTCGAACATTTATTAATTAAACTATTTATGTGACCACCACATACCATTCATGGGTCACTCGATAGAGAAAGGGTTGAAATCACCAACTCCACGTGGTCACACCCGAAACATTAGCAACACAAGGAAAGTGAAGGGAATTCCGGTACGGACGAGCGGCGTAACTTATCCTGTTAGTCTTGCTGATGCACCCCTGACACTCCGAATGCTAATAGGATTATGCAGGTGAGCTCAACAGTTGGCCTAGCCAAGCTTTCAGTGGCTAATTAAATTGTGCTTAATTAACCTATACAAGGTTTTCCGATTAAATACATTTTTTCTTTGCTTTCATTTATCAAAGAAAAAGGTATTGACAAAAAATATTGGTAATTTTTTGCGGTACGCATATTATACTGATGAAGAAGGGAGATTTAAAAACATATTGAAGCTCTTTTTTATTACTTTCAGCAATTTAGATGGTGCTGTAATATGAAATTGATGATTATTTTTTGTTGTTTAGTTAATAAGATGAAATATATGTAAGCAGCTATAGCTACAGGGATTCAAAAGTAATCTAGAAAAATTATTTCTAAAGTGTATTTCCAGTGACTGCCAGTATTTGTTTATAGGAAACAAATCTAGGAGTTATTGGCTGGCTAGCTGTCGCTTGAATTTTTAATAAAATTGACTTTCTAGGAAACTGGTTTGATGCTGGCCGGTTAACCTATTTTTAACTTCGTTTGCCGGGATATTTATAAGGTTGCCGCGAAAACGTTACATTTCGTCAACGCCACAAAATTTCGAACGACACACCGTAATTAACTTCCCAACACTTCAATAACTTCGCATTTACCGTAAAATCTGTAATTGGTATGGTGCACAAAATAAGTCTCTTTTGCATTCTGTGCATAATTATTATGGTACAATTACCACGAGGGTTGAGAAAAATATATCTAGGTACTGAATCGGTTTATTTTATAATCGATCGCATAACCTAGATTAGCTGCTAACTAATGCGCAATTCGAGTCTCCGTGTCATCTCTCTTTGTGCATTACAAAAAAAGATCGTGACAGCCCTCTTTTACTAATTGAAGCCTATATTACATGTTACATTCCGGAGTAACAACCCTAAAACAAATACAAAGTAACCCCTACGTTTTTTAATAACATTCATACCAAAACAATTAGGATGATTAACAGACGACGAGTAACAAAGAAAAATATTTTCCAGTAACACATCAAAGAGCGTCGGCAACATTCAATTTGCTTCATAATCAGTGCGTTTAGTAACAAACCCGCGCCGCCTGTCAAAGGGAAACCAACAAATATTTCGTTGCATTGATCTCTGTAGGTAGATATTAGTATTATGATATTGAAATACCGTATTTACTGATAACTGCACTGTTTGCTAACAGTACCAGCGAGCTTGTCCGGGCGAGCTAGAGCCGGGGGACTATTATCACGGCTGCACGAATTTCATTGCTTTAGCGTTGCAGAATTTCCTGGTATTTCACCTTTGAGAGAATTAATACTGAAATGTAATTCCCGGGATTCTAGATTTCCGAGTAGTTTGCTCAATAACATGATAGTTTATATAAAATATAATGTTTTCATGAAATTGCAATTTCGCAGAAGTTAATGAATAAGGCTGTGTTATACTTTTTTATGTTATTCTCAGTTTGGCTTTACATGTGGATGAAAGATCTTTGCAAAAGGAAATTCTATTTAAGCAACTTTGTTTTTCACGTTAATCTGATAATACGCAATACCAGTAGAACTTATGCAAGTAAATAAAGAAAAATAACTACTATATACCCCTGGTAGAGAATATCCCATTAAAGCCGCCTATGTAGACAGCTTTTGTTACATTAAGTTTAAATAAATAAGCTTTAGTGGGGTGGGTCATTAGTGCTTTTAATACCAGGCCAGTTTTGGGCACCTTAACATTATTACCTACATATTATAATTAAGTTATTATTGTTTCTTAAAACAACAATTTACGAATACTCGGCTACAGTCTAATTCCAATTGCATTCGTCGTCGAGTTCGTATACATTAACTCGTTAGTCATCGCAACTCGTTAACAGAGAACATCTTAATAATGCAGGTGCAGCACCTGCCGTGCCACCAGTCATTACGTCGAAGCCGCGGCGGCATTTACCTACATTACCTAATCACCCTAATCTATTCCATACATACCTAAGAGCCAAACCAGTAAATAATTGAAGAAAATGTACATTTTCATTTCACTGTAAAACAGGTATTAATTGAATTATCGACGTTTACAAGAATAGCCGCGGCCCGGGAGTTCTCAGCGTGTGTGGTGGTGTGCGTGCCTGCCACACACTAACGAGACGAGTGCAGCTATGCCCGGTGCCATTCAAATGAGCTTACCGGCTCTTTGATGTCCACAATTGTTGACAGATTGGACATATTGGACACGGATGCTGTTTTGACTACGCCGACTTTGGATTTGATTAAACACATCCAAGTAATGGGGTGCGAGCCCTTATTATGGTTGTAGCGAGTCGGTCGGCGAATCGCGTTTTAATTATCCGTGGGGCGGTTGTTTGATTAAGTTGCATGTCGGAATGGCGAGTTGTTTGTTGACATGTTCTCGATAAAGGGCTCACGGTGTTGATGCACTACTATATTTACGTTCGTTGCGAATGATGTCTGAAAAATCTCTACCCCATAATTTGCTTTGAAATAATATAATTATTGTAAATAATCTTGTAGTAGTAGTATTTTTGAAAGATCAATAATATATTTCTCAAGAAATAGATAGATAGATTTCTCTTTATTGTACACCAAAAATAAACATCTTCAAGCTTCATCATCAAGGAATCTTATAAATAAACTTAAAAGCACGATTCGTAATAGAATGTTTCTGAATTAAAGTTTTTCTTTTTTGTTATCTAAGGAAGATTTTTATTGCTTGAAACAATCCTTGAATGCATGCACATGATCGGAATATCGTTCTCAGACACACGAAGTACCGCGTCGATATATACTCAAGGACTTACCAACGTAATAAATTAGTACCAAATAAATGTTAATTGTAGAGTACATATACTGAACATTTTCTTGTAAAGCACTAATGAGCTGCATTGTCTCAAGTGGTGCAAGAGAGAAGCCTCTTTAAGTCAGTAAAGTACGTATTTTAGATGCTTATAATTATATTTTAGTCTATATATTTGCCAGCTTCATTGTTTCACTAAAACGTTACGCTCAGTATGGCATTGTTGGCGTTGTTCAAAACAATCACAAGACCCCACTAGCTATATTAATTATGCCTTGTTACTTTACTTAATAACGAACTATCCGAAGTAAAGACTCATTCTAATCGGTACTAAAATAACTGTTGTTTGAGTAGTCATCTATATTATGCAGCTGAGTTAATTAACACATAGCATCGACCACTTGACAAGTAATGCACGATCCAAAACAAAATATGAACGTAATAAAGCGCATACCAAATAAAACATCATCAATCATACCAAATACCAACGCCCAGTAATGGATACAGAGTGTTTTCCAGTGAGTGCAGCCCACGAACCTCATGCCGACTAATTTGAACGCAAATTTACAAAGGTAGATATCATATCGCAGTACGAATCAACTCCCGCCCCAATATTGTTTACAAAACAAAAAAATATTTACAACTCACAAAAAGTCGTATACGACCTCCACAGTCTCAAAACCTAACCGAATTTATACTGTCAGTTATAAAGTGCAAATTTGTTTGAACGCAGGAGAATCAAAGGGCATCCAAATATGTAATCATTTGTCAGGTATCGAATGTTGTCTGCATAAGTGAGCTTTCACGTCTAGCACATGATCACTCAATATTTACGTGAACTCCCTAATTGGTATAATCTGATGTTGGTAGCCGATATAATTGCATGCCCAATTAGGAAAATATACATGTTTAAATCGATACGAACGCTCTCGTTTTTCGATTAGCTGTTTCAAATTCGCATTTTCAATTTTTCATCGTCATTTAATCACGGTAATTTGACATAAGTACTTGTAAGTGTTCAGTGTATTTTATCAAGCATTTGTTTTATTTCAATGCAACTTAACATTAATACGATTAATTCTTCGGTTGAAAAATGTGAAACAAACCCGTTTTTTGGATAATCAAAAGACGAAAGACGTAATAGACGTCTTTTGAGTATTTGGCAATCTTCTTTTCATCGTATCATCATCATCATCAGCCTGAAGACGTCCACTGCTGAACAAAGGCCTCCCCCTTAGAACGCCACATTCATCGTATGGTTGATGAATAACCTGGTCAGAGTTTAAACTGCCTGTAGGCCTCTGACATGGTTTTACACACCGTTGAAAAATCTCTCAGGTGTGCCGGTTTCCTTAAGATGTTTTCCTTCACCGGTTTTAGCAACTTAAAACTAATTTATAATACGCACATGAATTTAAAAAGACATTGGTGCGTGCCGGGATTTAAACTAGCGACCTTGAGTCTAACGGTCATACCACTCGGCTATCAGAGCTAAGAAAACAAAATTGGCACTAACTTTCTTTTCTTTTTACCAATACCTCAATTAAATAAACACCTTTTCCAAGTAAAAAGTCCTTTTACGTCGCGTTGCATGTCATAATTATTTCAAGAGTTGTAAATAGTTCTATCTATAACACTGTGATTGTAATTTTTATCCCTCAATTGGGGCCCGGGGATCCGACCCCACGTTATTACGGTCTTCATAATTGCGAGGGGTGAGTTAATATCAAACTGTTGTGAGATCATTTAGCGCACTGCTACTTAGATTTATGCAACCGTATCAACAGATCAGGTGGACTAATTGCATGTTGTGTTAATGTTACTATTGGCAATTAGGTTACCGACTTTACTATGTTAGTTAAGATTTATTTAGTCGGTTTTACTCACGTCAATATTCTTTCGACTAGAGACTAGATATTTACCGGATTATATTGCTGGTTTTATTTCCTTTTTTTTTCATTTTAATTACAATAAATTAACGTACAATATAATCTACTTATAATAATAACTATTAAAATAAAAGTTGCACTAACTAGTTGTAACTAATTTTCGCTAGTTTTTAGGTGCCAATGTAATAGGGGTCGGGCATATTGCCATCAACCGGGCACAAATCCGGACTCCGTGCTGCTACTGAGAAAAATATAATGGGAAAACCCAGTAACACTGCCCGACCCGGGATTAGAACCTAGGTCCTCGTGCTTAGCAGTCGCGCTTAGCAACCACAAGACCAATGAGGCAGTAATATGTATATTGGTAGGTATATCGTTCATTACCAATATATTAAAACTAGATTTTGGAATTATTATATTTTTAATAATATTTAAGGAACTAAAATATCACAAAGGTCACAACTGACAGGCTTTAATTATAAATATGAGTGTCTAGTAGCTTTTATGCGTTTAAGCTGGATTATTGCTACGTCTGACAACGTATGTAGGTATAAAATTCAGCCTACGCGAACGTCTACGAACTTGCTACGAACGTAGCTTTACAAAGACATAATAATGTAGATAAATCCCTGCTGCGTAGCGGAGTATGTTGTATGTATATTGAATAGAAATAAGACTACTTTTGAATATTGTGCAAGATACCCGGTCTTTTAAAAGGCTTACGTGGGGACACAGGTTCAACACGCAGAGGCCCTTTGTGAACTTTAATCTTAAAGGGAATGGGACAACACACAGCTACCCTATAAAAAAACAACCATATTACTCCCTAGAAGGAGCATGGCTATTGTGAAATATGAGTACTAAAGAAACTATTTGGTTTATTGTGTTTGGATGTTTCGTGGACTCGTTATAATTATTATTTTTTTATCTTAAAGCTTAAAACTGTAATATCGTTCTGATAGTAGACATAACATAACATCACGCCTGTATTCCCCGAAGGGGTCGGCAGAGGTGCACATACAGTACACCCACATTTCGCCAGTTATGTTTTTTAGGTCCCAATGTAATCAACAACCAGGCACAAATCTTCGTGCTGCTACTGAGAATTACCTAATGGAAAATCCCAGTGATACTTTACCCGACCCGGGATTTAAACCCAGGAACGTGCTCAGCAGTTACCCTTAGCACCCAGTAATTTTTTATTACAAATAAAGTTGTCCAGTTACATACGAGTACAATAAGTGAATAAGGGAGAGATGCACACATGGTGTGTTCTGTTGTATACATAATACAAATTGTGTGCAGCAGCATATACCGTGTGTGTGTCTGATACCTATACATACTTACTATGTTTTAACTCGAATTATGTTACCTAACTACATGTTATGTGTAGTGAGACTCTCATCCCACAGTCAAACCGATCACACGGTTTTGTGGGGCTTTGTTAATTTGTGAACAACTCTGTAACATAATAAATAAATAAGTATTAACATTACAGATATATCATAGTACATCCCTTTGAGCGTCAGCACGAATAAATATGGAACAGGTATGTTGAGTATTCACATAAAATTGAATCCGGTAGCACAAAGTAAAACTACGTTCAAACGTGGATGTTTTTATCCATTTGCATCATCATTTTACCTTTGATGCAAAACTCGATATATTTAACTGAAACAAATATTTGATAGTCTCGGCGCGGTTTGTTCATTGCAAGAGGAAGGCTAATAGCCCAGGGCGATATTCTCACATCCACCCCGTTCAAATAGTGACTGTGTAAAACGATCAAGTATTTTAATGTTCAATCAACTGTTTAACGCCAAAGTATCAAGTTGTTTTTCATTGTTTGACAGAAATTGTATATTGATAATTTCTGGACTACAGTTCGTGATTGTGCCTTGGATGACCTGTCATTAAATTGGTGTGCTTGTTTCTTATCAATCCCTTTTTTTGTTTTGTTAGCAACCTGGTACCTTATGAGCTTGCATTGCAGGTCATTTTCCGCTGTAGTAGCGAAATAGGTACACGTTACCTACAAATATATAATTATATAGATCTACTAAAGACAACCCACTCCTAAAATAATCACATTAGTGAGTACACTATTAGTATATTATTAAGTCTACAGTCTGAGAGTCTCAATGTTTGAAGAGAAGCATCCCCTTTGCATTCCGCTCAAAATATTTCACAAGGTTTAATTCGAGTACCGACAGAAAACTTCTAAGTTTTCCGTCTTGAATAGACCACTTTGAGTGCGCTAGGGGACATACACGGACCGAAATGAGTTCCAGTAAGGTATCTTAATGTAATTTTAAATTAAATATAAGTTCAATGTATCTCACGTTAACGTTTTTGATTCGGTAGTAGTTGCAGATTTAAGGCTGTATCTGTATTTATTTAGGTAGACTTTAAATCAGCGATATGATTTACCGGTTTGATGCCGTGTGGTATCCGGCCTAGAATTGACCACCCTCTTTCCTCCCGTAGGTGTCGTAAGGCAACTAAGGAAATATCCAGAAGATAGGCAGCAGCGTCTTCTGTAACTTGACCGCCAATACTGTGATACCCAAGCCGCTTTGCCAAGCGTTCTAAGGGGGAGGCCTTTGTTGAACAGTGAACGTCTTCTGGCTGATGATGATGATGATATTCTTTACACGGGAGAAGACACTGACTTCTGTAACACAGGTTCTAGCTCAGATTAAATTATAAAAATCTGAATAATATTATCTGAATAAAAATATTTATTATTATGAATTTAAGAGGATAAGTCTGCCAGCACAACAAAAAGTTGTTAACTATTTCAATGTTAAATTTAACTAAGCTAAATGAACATGAACGAAAAAGTTTATAGCTTTTCTTAAATATAAGTCTTCATTTCTTGGATGGGTATTTTACGAGTTACCGTATACAACTTCTCAGACGTGAGTACGTCTTCCCGGGTCAACATAGCTCGCCTTTTGCTTTTCTTATGACCAATCTATAGGCTAGTACTAATATTTCCTAATAAATATTGTAAATACGAAAGTTTTGTGAGGATGCATAGATTGAACATACAATTATTATAGCCTATGTCTTTCTATGCACATTTACAGCGGGGCACAATGTATATTATTAAATCCAGGACGAGCTCCCAAAAAAAGCACAAACATAACCTGCCTGTATTCCCCAAAGGGGTAGGCAGCGGTGTACCTATAGTACACCCACATTTCGCCAGTTATGTTTTAGGTCCCAATGTACTAGTGAGCGAGTCTATTGCCTTTATTAACCACAAATTCAGACGCCGTTCTGCAGAGAATGATGTCATGGAAAAACCCAATAACACCACCTGACCCGGGATATTAGGACTTCATGCTCAGCAGTTGCTTAGCGACCACTAGACAGCAGTCGCAGCAAAAAAAAATAGTTTATCATCTTTTGTTTTCCTTATATATTTATAAACATTGGCTTCCTCGTATTCATATAATTAGTGGAGATGACCGGAAGTCTCCTGTAACTTCCTTTTCCATTGATATGCCGCGTTCTCATTAGGGGACATGTCGCGGAGACATATCCACCATTCACGTGGTATATCTTTGCGACTTTGTGGGACAATGTCGCTGGACATTTGCTTAGTCCACATTGCCCTTAGTGAATATGTCGCACGAGGAGGTTAATATTGTTTAGTGCGACTTACATAATGCTCGCGTCCTCACCCTTCAAAACTTGTTGAAACTGATGTGACAAGTCCCGCGACCTATAGATGTTGCATGCGACATCCGGCGAATCGCGAAGGTACATGTAAATTTAATGTCGAGCAACTGTCGCCCAGTGGAAACACGACTTAAGTATCCGTTTCCACCCGGCAACTAGTGGGAGTAATACGAATATGAAACAAACAATGTCTGACTGCCTCGTTGGTCTAGTGGCTGCTAAGCGCGACTGCTGAGCACGAGGTCCTGGGTTCGAATCCCGGGTCGGGCAAAGTGTTACTGGCCATTCCATTAGGTAATTCTCAGTGGCAGCACGGAGTCTGGATTTGTGCCCGGTTGATGGCAATAGGCTCGCCCCCTATTACATTGGGACCTAAAACATAACTGGCGAAATGTGGGTGTACTATATGTGCACCTCTGCCTACCCCTTCGGGGAATACAGGCGTGATGTTATGTATGTGTATGTTATATGTACAAACAATGTTATTGTCAACAAAAATATCAATTACACGTCCTAATTATTGTTTTTATATCAATTAGCAGAACTATTGATGCAAAACAATAATAACTACTTTTAGAACTGCTCCACGTGTAAGACTACATTTGAATTTTTACCTTAACACGGGCGTATAAGGTTGGAAATGAGTAGAAAGTATTTACCCTTCAAAGTTGTCCTTGTTTGTCGATAGCCATAACACGCCAGGTGGATTGTACTTACTTGTAGTATCTATGCTCGGACAAATCAAAAGAAATGTTATCAAATTACATATATTTATGCTGACGTTGGCAAGCCTCCCACCAGGTGGACCAACGATATCGTCAGAGTTGCTGCAACCGGTGGATGCAAACGGCAAGTTGTCGTTCATTGTGGCGTTCTAAGGGGATCTTTGTTCAAAAGTGGATAGTCTCATAATCCAATAGGACGGTAGACCGACACGACCGGAGAGATATCAGGCGCAGGACCAACGGCTTGACGTGCCTTCCGAAGCACGGAGGGTCTCGACATGTGAAACCAGTCACCCATCACAAGACTGACCGCGGCGAGCACGGCCTCGCAGATCGACTGACAAGCGCGGTAGCCACCTAGCTACGATCCCCTCAAAGGGAAACTACATTACATTTTGTAATTCATATAAAAATACAATTATCATCATCAATACCTATATACATAATCGCATTTGCCAGCGAAGGCATACAATAGTTATTTTTAATAAAAACCATAACTGCAAAACATGAAGTATGCCAGGATCGAAGCAAATGGAAATCTGTGGTCTCTGCCTACCCCTCAGGGAAACAGGCGTGATTTTATGTATGTATGTATGCAAAACATGAAATGCTAGATTGAGACAAATTTTAAGTACAACATTAACATGGTTATACATTGTATCTAAACCTACAGTAATAGCAACAAAACAAAGCTAAACCCGTTTTAATTTGATATCTGCAACGAAAATATTCCGCTCAAATTTTAACTGAGGTGTAGGGTTCTACAGTTTTCGATAGAGTGAAAAAAAATGCAATAACAAGAGTCGAATATCGAGTTCCGACTGTTTTGATTACTTGCTGCAATCGAATGCTTTAATAATTGTTTGAAACGGACCAGTATTTTTATTTACGTTTTCTTTAATAGATGCATATTTCCTTTAAAATAAATAAGGTTTAACTTTTCAAAGATTTTAAAGCTTTGTGTATAGCATTTGGGTAATTATTTTTTTTGTTTTAAAAAACATCGCCCCATACTAGGAATTTCTCCTGTATCGTGGGTTCGTTTTACAGACCCAAGACAAACATCAGCGGACACACATTTTTGCCCCGTGCGGCAATCAAACCCGCGACTCTTAGCGCAGTGGCCTTTAGGAGTGCATACATTGACATATCCCCACGTCACCATCAAACACGTTTAAATGTAATGTAATTTTCTATTTGCCACAATAAACTAATTTGTATTTGTATATCGCCGCTCATCGCAAGCCTGTGAATCTTTACTCAAAATATTGATTAAAGAAAGCATTAAAAATACTAACCCTAAAAAATTCCTACGAGTTTATAAAAAACAACTGTTTTTTTTTTCTAACGACGTAATCTATAATTGAGTACAGCGTTACAGGATTTTTGTGGAGTTGCTACGGCGTAGCGGTGCTACCGAACTCATAAACTAATTTATTCACGGTATCCGCGTTCAATCGAATCAACTCGGCCACGGCGTAGCGCGTAGCTCCTCTTTCACTCCTGGCGTAGACCACTGTAATTTAATCGCATACTCTCATGAAGTAAAAATATTGAGGTTGGTTTTTTTTAATAATTATGTGTAATATAAAAAATATTACTCAATATTTTGTTGTCATTTTCAGGAAAATAAGACACCTACAATTTAACTATTCCTCTATTAAATACCTATGTTAGTAAAAATATTGAAAGAAACCATACAACTTTACCTAACAGAAATATTGGACTTTAAAAATAAAACAACAAACGAAACAAGTCAGGACAACCTACAAGTTACACTCATTTAAACAACCCTTTTAAGAAATGACGTAGATCAAATATAAATATTGCTCAAACATACCGGCGGCCGAGCCGACCATAAAAAAACAAAGGAACCACGCTGCAAAGTTGAGGCGGTTAGTTTGTAAGGACTCCCTAAGTTTAACAAACCATGTTTCAACTTGTTTAGTATTTGTACAATGTTTTGAAATACAGGAAAACCAACTTCGAAAAAACTTGTATTGATTTTGGGTAACCTTTTGAGAGAGTTCCTTATTTATAATTGACTTCTTGATTCTTATAATAATTGTTGTCGAATTAGTCAGGAGTTTGGCTCACGTTTAGTACATAGATGTTATTCAGGTTTAGAAGTTTATAAGAGAGAGAGCTTTCATAAATATTAGGTATTACTAACTAATATTAATCAATAAAAAGTAAATAAAACTGCCATCTGGGAAGCGGACCTAAGTTCCAGACACGGTAGATACATTTACAACAACTTTTCGACTTGGTGTATATTCATAAACCATAAGTATCAAAATGTTATTGGGTTTTTAAGTTAGGTAACTCTCAGTAAACTGTGTCCTATAAGTATTATAGGCTTCTATTTCGTGAAATACCGAGATACAGTAAGTCTGTTTGTTCATTAAATCCCAAACAAAAAACATTCCACGTCACTTTTCATTAAGGGAAACGTTATGAATTTTTCAATCTCGCTTCGATTTTAACAAGCCGGCTCCCTATCAATAACTCTTACCTGCAGCGAAACGATATCAAAAGCGGAACATTTAATTATCTCCAACTTTGATGGAGCGGGTGACTGACGCACTACATACAAACACACTAATTGTTCTCCTGTGTAATACGCACACTGCAGCATGTTTGAATCCGAGCGTATCATTTTACACGGCGCGCCGCACTCCGCACAGATCCCCTTGTTAGCATCAACGAATCACTGGTCACCTCCCCAGAAGCGATACACTAATTACGCTTTCACAGAAAACATACAAAACAAAACACCGGACTAAATCCGGGGCCGGGGACAAAACCGCGCGCACAAAGACCGGCTCACGCGGAAAAACACAATAAAAATGTAATATGCTTTGAGGCATTCTATTTGATAAAGTGCATTTTTATTAAATTAATTCCGTTTCTTTTGGAGCACAGTGTGCACGTTTAGTTTATTTTTTAATTTCCTTTGTCAACTTAATTTTTAATAAACACAACGTCACTTTGATTTGATTGCTGAGGGTTGTGGTTCCATTCCCGCAATTGACAAAAAATGTGTGATCCGCAGATGTTTGTCTGGAGTCTGGGTGTTTTTGTATATGATATTTCATGTTTATGTTGTAGTATCACTATATGTGCACCTCTGCCTTCCCCTTCGGGGAATACAGGCGTGATGTTATATCTATATCTATCTATCACATAAGCATCAATGTGAAGTTAAACTGACGTTTTCAATAAGTGATCATTTTAATCGATACCACTCAGGACTAATAATAATCACGCAATAATGGGTAGACAGAGGTGTGAAGCGTACATCCGCGATACGCATCGTAGTCTGATAGGGGGGACATGTTACACACACATCGGCATAGTCGTGTTATAAAGTAAAGCCAACAATAACAGGAACAAACAAAATAGGACTTATAATATTCCAAACTTTACAAGTAACTTCTTTTTCTCTTATATTTTTTCCCTTTTATAAGCCGTCTTTCATTTGAAATGCTAAGACCACGCGCTGCACAACTTCATAGAACCTTTACAAATACAGTACTTAACATTGTCACAAACAATTTAAAAAACTTCATTCCCCTTTTGCATTTTTCCTAGTAACGTCGCACCGGAGCTTATTTTCCAAAACGAAATATTCGTAATATTTGAGCATAATACAGAAAACTTTTCACAATAGGTGCGCTTCTCAGAAGGGGGGGGGGAGGGGGTGACACCCCGCTACCAACCTACAATAAGGTGCAGAGACACGGAATTAGCAGCGCTGCCTGTTGCGCCGTGAACCGAGTGAACGTACAGACAGACAACTTTCACCAAGATCTTACTCCAGCAAGATTGCTTTAAACCTTAGATTTCGATCAATTTTTGTAGCCTTATACAAGTAAATGTAAAAATACTTGTATTATGTGTGATATACAAATTCTGTAACGGTTTTTGTAATAGTAATAATAAAATTAATGAATTGAGAGATCACTCTCTACACAAGTTATAAGTAACCTAGAGACAGCATTTTTTTGAGTGACTGGTGCCAGAAATGGGTATAGAATACCTGTCACAGGTCACCAGGGCCCACACGGCTACAGTTTACAGAATAGAATAGAATAGCATTTATTTGCAATCTATTCTATATCAATTATATAATAATATACTAGACTTAGTGGCGTTCTGAGGGGGAGGCTTTTGTTCAGCAGTGGACGTCTTCCGGCTGATGATGATGATGATGATACTAGACTTAATTCTAGAAGATTTTAAGGTGAAGGGACTTAACGATAGAAAAGCGGAGGTCAGTATAGACATGTTTAGTAAGTATTGACAATTATGGACATGTTCTGTAATACAGGTTAATATTATCAGTTAAATATAGAGACAGGCAGAGAGAGGCGAAAAATGCCTTTGTTATGATATAGTTCATAATAAAGAACCACTAAGTAAAAGGATAAACATCCAAGAACATCATTGTAAACAAATGTTTACAATAAAAAGGCTTAAGACGGCATAGTGTGATAAACTTGTTCATAAACTAAAAGAGGGTGAGTGCCGCCCTTCGTTGCGTTTCAATAGGGAACGTCAGCCGTGTCTAAACATGTCTTTAGTGAGCCAATTAAGCATATCAATGCCGTAAAGTCTAGACAGAGACGAAATTGAAGACGAAATAGCGGATCTAATCTGGTTTCTGCAAGTATTTAGGGTATTTGCATTTCTAGTTACACTACTACTGAAAAAAAATAAAGTAACATTATATTAAAAGTATCTTTTTAGACACAAGCTTTTAAATCAGCTAGGCTCAAAGTACTAGGAAAGCCAAATTAAACAAGCCCAAACACGATGGAATCTCATCGTGTTTGGGCTTGTTTGCGTCATTTCGTTACAGAGTTCCTATGACCACCTTCTGACTCCATCATAAGACCAGCTCAAAAATACCATAGTATTGTATTGTCACCTAACCTATATATGTATGCAAAATTTCATTTCAATCGGATGACAAAAATTGGTTCTGAGATTAGATTTGCAATATTTGACCTAAACAAACTGACATATAAATATTGCCAGTTAAAAAAAGCTTGCTAAAAAAAGGTCTGTAACTATTGAAACATAAACTTTTTGGTAACTAGCTACGACCGCGGTTTTGTGCGCCGCTGCCACGTTTTGTGTGGCGCGAAACCGCTTGTTAAATAACTTTGACAACATGACAAATACACAATTGTTTTCGCTCGTCGATAAAAGAACGCGGGCAGGTTGTAAAGCATATTAATTTCACGTAACAGCCACCCACGGTGCTTTGTACCGGCCATCTGTGTAGACCGTAGACAAACTATCAAACAAAATGGAAAATACGAAAATTTCGAACTGTAATTTAGTACTGGCCATGCAGAAAATAATGCGATTATGTGATACCATACATTTCTCTATTCCGTATTTCTCGAACGCATTTTGAATTTAAATAGTAACGACTAACGACATTTTATATTCATTCTTCATAATATATATTTTCAAAGTGTTCTTTGAACCTCTTACGGTGAGATCTAATCTTCAATATGTTTTCCAGGAATATTGCTCGACTACTCCTCCATTATTAAAATGTTGCTTCAATTTTATAATCCACGTAGCAGTCCTACAAAAATATTCGCAGTTCGATTAGTTGTTTGGAGGACGAGATTTTTGGTATTTTGTCACACAAATTGAATGTACTAAAAATAACTAAGTATCAAAAGGGTTTGTAAGTTCGATCGCCGATTGTAAACTGATTTAACAAAACAGACGAACTGCATGCAATCCTCAAAACAAAACTAAACGTACCGTGTAAATACCAACTATCTGTAGCTATTCAGTTGGTAACACGGAGCTCGAATATCGTTGCCCGGGGCACGATGCACCCGTCGCGCCGCCGCCGGTTGCCATGGAAACGAGCTAAGCGCATCCCGGCCGTCCGGGCCTCGGGACCTCGAATGCGCTCTTATTTTACAAAATTAAATACCTGGCCCTACATATTATCGATTGTAGAGAACACGTGATTCACGCTTCATATTGCATCATGCTCGATTTACATCAATCTGTTGTTTGTTTCAACATTTTAATGGATGTATCGTTCTATGAACTTTTTGTGCGAGTTGTTTTTCTCAATTACCATAAATTGGAAATTGTTTTTTTAACGAAATTGTCTCTTATCAATGTTATAGCTATAACGCAGATAAGTTAGACTGTGAGGTTTAGTTGCCCTTAATGCGTTCAGTTTTTTGATTGGCCACCGTTCATAAGACATCGAGACCTCTTTGTCTTGAGAGCACGTGGTGGTCGGCCCGCTGAGTTCAGATCCCAATCCCCATCAGTTAGAAAAAGGCTAAGCGTTATGATGTTTCCTTACTTTTATTCTTAATTTCTTAATGTTCGTTTGAACTGGAGTTTCAGTTTAACTAGGCTCTTAAAGTAGCCTTGAATTAATGTTTCTCGTCATCATGCATCATTATTTTGACATTAATTTAAAATGTAGGTAGGTATTATGTTCTTATACAACTTCAAGGTTTACGGCATTGATGGGTACAGTCTCAACCAAATTGTTCAGAATGTAATGTGATCGAAGATATTTTCCATATTATGGTGGAGTGTGTACGGAATGATGCAGACATACATACAATGGAAGAAATATTAACCTAGCTGATCTTTTATCTAAAGCTAGAATGCTATGTAATATTGTGAATGTATGTATTAAGCGTAGACGTTAAGTTTTTTTATTTTGATTCGTGTAGTTTTGGTTTCCTATGAGGGTGACATGATCTCTATGAGATCAAACCCTCGTTAATAAATAAAGAAAAAAAGTTTAATAAAAGAAACCATGGAATTCCATTGATTATATTTGCAGGACTGCAGAACTAAGTGGAACTCTTTAAACGTATGAGAGAGGTGAGGGAAATTCGTCTTCCAAAATGTCAAGTGGACTTTAAATTACTTGCCTAATTAAATTAGCGCAAACATAGCCCTCAGACTACCACTTCTCCTTTGTCGTGTTATGCTAAATAGTAGTAAGCTGTGTCTTATAACATTATAAGAACAAATCGATAAATCTATAATATAAAAATGAATCGCTGAATGTGCTTTTAATTCCTCTTTTAGAATATTCCTTGAAGTACGAGGATGGTTCTCACGGAGAGAAATACGTAAAAAATGCCTGAAAAATATCTAAAAACGACACTTTTCTATACTCCCATACAATCGATTCGTAATAATACTTAAAAGTAAATTTGAACTTTAATACCATACCATAAAGTTTAAATGTTAGTGGAGAGGTTCCGGGAAGGCAAAACAATTGAGTGACGTTAGTCGCTACTAATATTATAAACGCGAAAGTTTGTAAGTATTGATGGATGTTTGTTACTCTTTCACGGAAAAACTACCGAATGGATTTTAATGAAATTCCATACGGAGGTAGCCGACACCTTGGATTAACACATAGGCTACGTTTTTACAAAGCACTAATAAGCAGAATAATAAGCATTCAAATATGCTCTGTAAATTCGTACACTTTAAATTCATTTTACATACACCAGTTACAGCGCGCTGTCTGCTAGTTTGTTTTGTGACTAAAATGAATCTAAAGCGTACGAAGGTAAAGTCCATATTTGAATGCTCATTATTCTGCTGAGCTACGATTATCTTATAAAAATTCGTAGTATACTACATCGTATACAGGAAAGTATCAAAAAAACAAAACTGTGCCTTGGCTCTTAATAAGTTATCATGGGAGACATGTTTCAAAGTTTTGTTTTGTAGATCATCCTCATAATAATTATGTTCCGTACATCACTTAGTCTACTGAGGTCGACAAGGTAAAAAAATATATTTTTGGTACCCTTTGGTATGTTAGCAGGAAATTTTAGGTAGAGAATACAAACATGATTAAAACCAGCATACATAGTAAACTAAGTTTTGCCCGCGGCTTCACCCGTGTTGAGTAGCCTAAGTCCTTTCTCGGGTCTCAAACTTTCTACATGCCAAAATTCATCAAAATCCGTCCAGCGTACCAGCCAGACGGAGTAACTTTCACATTTATAATATTGGTATGGATAATAAGGTAGAGAATATTGGCAACTTAGCTATCAGTCTCCGAAAAAATGAAACACAAGTCTTGCTACTCACGACATCAATATTTTTGTTCTTTATTTATTTTTGGTCACAACATCAATAGCATGATTAAAAGATTACAATTTAAGGATTACACTTTTTTATAAACTAATTTTAACACTAAGATCAATTTATTTTACATGATAACATACGAATTTTATTTCAATATAATTTTCTTAGTGACAAAATTGATATTATTTAAAGACAGAAATTTAAGGATTACACTTTTTTATAACCTAATTTTAACACTAAGATCTTTTAATTTTAAATATAATACATTTGAATTTTTATTTAAATATTATTGTTTCCGCCACAACATCGATATTATTCAAAGACTAAAATTTAAGGATTACACTTTTTATAACCTAATTTTAACACTAAGATCAATTTTAAATGTTAACATACAAATTTTATTTTAATATATTTTTTTTAGTGACAACATCGATATTATTTAAAGATTAAAATTTAAGGATTACACTTTTTTATAACCTAATTTTAACACTAAGATCTTCTAATTTTAAATATATAACATTTGAATTTTTATTTGAATATTATTCCCGCCACAACATGGATATTATTTAAAGTCTAAAATTTAAGGATTACACTTTTTATAACCTAAATTTAACAATAAGATCAATTTATTTTACATGTTAACATACGAATTTTATTTTAATATATTTTTTTCAGTGACAATATCGATATTATTTAAAGACTAAAATTTAAGGATTACACTTTTTTATAACCAAATTTTAACACTAAAATCTTCTAATTTTAAATATTATACATTTGAATGTTTATCTGAATATTATTGTTTCAGCGACAAAGTCGATATTTTTATTAACTAAAAAGGATACAAATTTAGGATAAGTAAAGATTACAATTTTTAATTACCTATTTTAACACTGACATCAATTAATATTTACAAATTTACATACATTACAAATTTTATGAGAATATTATTTTTTATTCATTTATACACTGATTAACATTAGGAAATAGAAGAAAAGGCTAATAGACAATAATGACTTACCTATATTTTACACACTACATCGTAATTGACATCCGAATATTCGCTTTGGGGCAAGTTTTCAATGTACATTACAACCTAAACTCCATTTCTAATAACATTGGACAAGCAAACTTTTAAAACATCGTTAAGTTAACCGATTTTGACTTCTATTCCGGATGTATAGGGATTAAATTTATTCGCAGATTAAAAGAAAATTTTATCAATTGTTTACGATAGCTGTTAAGGATTTATCATGATATAATACAGAAGCCAGTCAAGTCATAAACGGAACGGAAGGTTTAGGCATATTGTCTATCAGTCCCACTTTTTACTGTAGTGTTTTCTTTTATTATTAGTGAAAACTTTTAATTGGCTTTATTTATGTTTTTTTTTCTATTATTATAATAATTAGCTGCAAGTTATTGAAAAATTGTAAAATAAAATAAAATATTGCGTACGCGCATTTTCTGCTAACTGAAATAGGCTTTTCGAGGCGTTATTACAATGTGTAGAGGACAGCAAAAAGTTAAATAGAAAATATTATACTATATTAAAATACTCGTTGGTCGCTAATATTAATAACTATTTTGATGTTATAAATTACTTATATTGTCACCGATTATGATTAAATAAATTAAAAACTGCGACGCCTCTCGAAACCTAAGTCCTATCAACTTCACCAAACGTCTAATGTTATTCCAAATGAAGTGTACTTAAGTACTAGAATTAGTAAATAAACTTAAGACTAACGACATTAATATCTATTCGTAATTAACGATATCATACCTAAGTAAAAGAGGTAGAGAGGACTTGCTCAACTTTCGATCTTCAAACACGGCACTCAATTCAATGTGGAAGTGAGACGGCAGGTTGTTATTACCAGAAGAGAAAAAAGAGATGATCCGAGTATATGTGAGCTGATTAGTGCAGTTTTAACTACTTTTTACAAGACACTTTCGGATCCTGACTAACGGATTCTACCTCTTTTTTTAATAGCTAAAACTACTTTAATCTTATCGGCTAAAACACTACTGTTACCCCTGATCTGACCATTCTCTAAATCATCTCTGACTAGGTCAGACGATGCCGCCGATGACGTCATTTGTGAGATGCAGTGGGCTAGTCTTAGGGCTCTTTCTATATAAACGTTTGTAGCCGGCCTGTTGCGGTGTAGCAGTTGCACAGATGGTTGTTTCTTTAAAGCTTCCAGTTAACGCGTCGAGAGCGAGGTGCAGAGCCGGTACTGCGCACGCAGCAGTCCGGCAACAAACGTCTAAATTGAAAGAGCCCTTAGAAATAGCGGCTATGAAACTCAAATATTTTGTCGTCACCTGGCACACCGCCTTGCTAGTCAGTGGGCCCTTCCTTAATTATATGCAGCTAAAAGATTTGGTATATCTTCTGCTGCTTGCACCTTATACAGCTCAGTACGCATTATTATACACACATAAAAAAATAGAATATAGTCCTTATCAAATTATTAACTAGTTATTTACACAAATAATGCTTTAAAAGCATACAATTTTAAATAATCTTTACTAATTTAGGCATATATTTACAAATATAATAAGACTGGCAGAAAAATATAAAAAAGTTAGCATTTCAAGGTTTTATCTTAGTGGGTATAGTTGTTAAAAAATATGCCTTCAAGAGGAATTTATCGCATTCGTTGTATTGTGAGCTAAATGTCTGCGGTACTAATAAAGTGCATAACTCGAAGTTTTCAAAAACGCGGACTGACATAAAAACTTATAATTTATAAATCGTCACGTTTACTGGATTCTACTGATTTTTTGGGCTTTGCGCTTGTTAATGGTTTTGGATAGTAAGACAAAAACTCGTGGTAGAAACAAGTGCCTACTATGTAACCGGTTAAAAAACATAGTTATTTTGAGAAATCCCCCGATGAAGGGCGCTATTTGCGGGGCAATCTATCGAACGCTGATCGCAACGCTTGATCGCTTTAAAATTGTCGCCAAACTCTCGGCAGCGTTTATTCACTTATAATACCACAAGAGCTTCAAAATTATCGGGTATATCCCGATAGGTTCGTTGCAAACAAATGAAGGAGTCACGTTTTTCAGGTTAAAAAATCACGAGCGCGAAGCGCGAGTGATTTTTCCTGAAAAACTTGACGACTTTATTTGTTTGCAGGGAACCTTGAGGGAAATGCCAGATAATTTTGAAGCTCGTGTGGTATTCGGGGGATTATTTTTCCGTCCCAAATGTCGGCCAATAGAATTGCACCATTCGACGTCACGTGGTACAACCTAAAAATAA
Organism: Abrostola triplasia; assembly: GCA_946251915.1. NCBI lineage: Eukaryota > Metazoa > Arthropoda > Insecta > Lepidoptera > Noctuidae > Abrostola > Abrostola triplasia. Next base: position 2,816,202 of record OX276432.1, on the reverse strand, counting down.
TCAAAAAATTATCAGTATAATACCATGTAGGTTGTACCACGTGACGTCGATTCGACGTCACGTGGTACAACCTAAAAATATTCAAAAAAATTATCAGTATAATACCATGTAGGTTGTACCACGTGACGTCGAATGGTGCAATTCTATTGGTCGATATTTGGGTCGGAAAAATAATCACTATTATCTGTCATATTTTTGTTTAGAACAGAACAAAAGAGACGTGATTTTCAAGATTGCATGTAATTTTGTTTTGCAAACGATTTGATCTGCGACATCGCTATCAATGTTGACACGTGCGATCCGTCGCTGTGATCCGTCTCTTGCAATAGATCGCGAAACGAAGTGATTGTTTTTACGAACAACGTATCATATATACATACTGCAAGCAGGTAAAATAATGTAATACCACTAAAAGATATATATATATTTACATTTACTGTAAGATTTACGATTTATTTCTCCTTAATTTTTATGTCTAAGCTAAAGATCTCCAAAACGCATTTATTCTCGAACTTATCTACTATTAATTTTTGTATTCATCTGAAATTGTCCTCAAATGAAGCAACCTACGACCAATCGTCTACTTACGTAAGGTAAAACTACACCAACAAAACGAAATATACATAATTTTTCTTCGTGAAACAGATATTGGTGTGTCATGGCATTAAAACCAACTCGAACGCCGAAATTACTTTTAACGAAATTATGCCAAACTTACTAAAAATGTATTTTAATGTGACATTTCAATTTATACTGTCTTGCACCTTTTCTAAGATAATGCATAAAGTGGAACTACAAGTAGATAATATTGTGCGTCAGTGTGGTCTTAGCTTTTGCTCAGTTAAATCTCAACGGCAATAATAAACACTTAGCAAAGTTGGGAGGCTTGGTGTGAAGACAGGTGAGAATAAGTGCGTTTTGTAGATTTCAGCCTAAAAAAAATCAGCGCAAACTGGCTAACGAAATAGCAGAGGATTTTGAATTGGTTTAATTGTTGTTAGTTTGTCAGTTATTCTATGGAAACAATGTACACACGCTGGAATTTTAATGGATTTTTTCCCTTGGCGGAACGATTTGCCTTCAGTACTATAAAACTTAAAACAATTTTTTGTTATAAAAACACAAAATTATTGAGTGAAGACAAACGTAGCTTAGTTACGTCACCGCTGCACACTGTGCACAGTGCCGAAAAAGTAAGGAACCATTCATAAATATCCAAAACGAAATAAAGTTTTGCATGGATGTGATTCGCGGTCGCTTTGAGCTTTAATTAATATTTAAAAAAACTGTGAAACTAAAAAAAAAAATGATTGTAAGTAGGGGAGGCCGGGGTTCGACGTTCCGATTTTGGAGTAGGACGAAAAATGAATGCTATAGAAAGATTTATAATCTATGATTGCTATATGAATAGATGCGGATTTTATGTGAGTTTCAAATTGTATAGTCAAATTAATTGAAATTATAATATATTTTGGCTCAGGATAATTTTTCTGTAGCAAGTCGACAAGGAACAACTTGCCCCATAAAGGGGCTGGTTGTTCCTCAGTTGAGGTAAGTTGTTCCGCTGTCAATTCCAATAATTAATAAGGTAATATTAATTGGAAAGGTATGTATAAAATAAAAAGGTGCATTTACTGAGTATTTATAAAGTTTCATTTATGATATAAATAGAGTAAAAGTACAAAATCTTAATGTTTTTAGCATATTTTCAACAAACAGGCTTTAATAAAAACAAAACTATTAAAAAAATAGAATCAAGCATTACTACTAATAATGTAACACGACCTATTAATTAGGGGTTAAGACTAATAAGCATCTATATTATAAATCAACTTTGACAAACATTTATTTGTTAAAAAAAACTATTTATTTTAAATAAAACAAAAAGATAAATCAACCAATTTTAACATTTTGAACTATAATTTCTTTATTCAGTCATCAGTCTTTTTTTATTTTCTTATTCTTCACTAAGTTGGTATGGCTGATCTTGGTGGTGCTTTAGGTAAGGGTTCACTGCTTCAGGGGAAAATGTGCTAGTTGCGGCTTGAATAATAAAAGGCAAATTAGCAATGTTCGAGGGTCCCGGTTGAGGTTTATTAGTCGCTGATCCTGTTATTGTTGGAAGTGGTTCGCTACCTGGGCCGGCTTTAATATTATGATCCTGCTGAGGCTCTTCAGGGTCTGCTATTTCTTGGAGCTGTGAAGCTTGTGTAACAAAAGATATCAATTTTAACAGCACAAGTATATTCTAACTTTCTTCTTTCTTTTGGCAATAGACCAAAGTAAATTGATGTGAATTTAAATAAATAATTCGCCAATGTCTTCTCCTGGTCGTGGTTCAACCCATAGTTAAGGTGTTATACCGGCCTTCAACTTTTTGACGTAGCGAAATAATGTCATATGCCATATCTCTAGTTCTCAAGCTTATGACCGTCTTTAACACAGCATCAGCTGCCCACTTCAAAAGGCCAATCGAAACCTTGCCCGTTTAGATTTTCGCTCATAGTTTCTCATTCTAAAACAAAGTATTAACTTTATTATTTACGTGTTTCATTATGGGGCACGTTGTTCCGCGGAACAACTAGCCCCACACCTGAGGAACTATGTACCCCAAATCTCATTTTCAAAGTATCCCTCAATTATAATAGAATGGGTTATGAAAAGCCCACAGTGATATTAAAATGATAATCACTATACTTTGCCCAATTGATAATAGCAAGTAACTCATAAATAGCTAGAAAATTGGTTGATATGGACCAAAAAGTTTAAAGATGAAAAAAATTACTTACGTGATGTTTTTGTGCCACTGATCGATTTACACTCTTACACGCCGACAAAGCGTCAATAAAATCACTGAAGCAATAGCGCGATGGTATGACGTTTTGAAAGGCACTTCACACCAATTGATATCTGTTTTCTTCGCGAAGCTATTCGCATCGGAACAACCTACCTCCGGCACTTTGAACCCCGGCCTCCCCTACTAAATATTACAAACTTTCTTACGAGAACACAACCCTTAAAACTTTAAACAAAAATGAATATACTTCAAATCCTCTCCCAATCCGTTCACCACTTTGCGTCGCCCCCAAAAGTTTACGTAAGACGTTTACCAAACATACATATTATTATAGGTATAGGGTGATGTTTAATAAAAATTTAAATATTTGGTTCTCTCGTGACGAAAATATATTTAAAGCCCATCTTTGATAAAATTAAATTATAAGTAATATGATGATTCGTATGGAGGCTTTGATTTTGAAACACTCAATAAAACAAAAAACATTTTTTCCGTACAGTCGACCAAGAAAACGGTATACCAGTTTTGACAAAAGATTCTGCGAGATCTAATTATCACTAAGGTTGAATTTACTGACGGAGTAAAAATATGCACAAATTACATGCTTTTCTTCATAAAAATCTCCAGTCTTCAGCAGATCTGACAATCTATCGGCAGATTTCTCAAGCACTTGACCTGCGGTACTTTTTTTCCACTTCATTGTATTATATTAGTCTGTATCTGCACAGAGTTGCAGACCTACATATTAAATGAAATAAATTAGATATTCAGAGCATTAAAAAAATATCATTGAAGCAAATAAAAGCATGAGTTTTGACATTTTTCTTTATCGAACAAAGTCAGCCGTCGCTTTTAAAGACGGATAAAGGCAGTACCTTCTCCTCTTAGCCTGCAATTTTGGAGAAGATGGAGAATTTCTATGGATAGCTACACACCTCAACATGGAATCTTGTTAAAGGTTTTGAAAATGATATACGGCTCTAAAACTTGGTAGCCCATTGTCAGCTTCCAATGTCAACTCAGATGATAGATTAGGTTCACCCATAGAGCAATGGAGGGAGCGTATCTCTCCGTGGTCGAATAAAAAATGAGGAGTTACGTAGGAGAGTCAATGTAACTGCCATAGCTAAACTGAACTGGCAATGGGTTGGGCACATAGCTCGGCGAGCTGCTGGAAGTTGGAGACCAAAAGTACTGGACTGAAGACCTCACATCGTAAATCGCAGTGTTAGCACACGTCTACAGATGGACGGACGACTTAAAGAAGCTTATGGGGAGTCACTTATTGCAGCGCAGGATCGTGGTGCCTGGTGAACAATGCAGGAGGCCTGTGTTCAGGCTCGGGAGTCTATCGGCTAAAACAACCGCCATAATGATAGAATAATTTACATCATCAAAAAAGTAACAAAAACTTGATTTGGTTTCCAAGTCCTTTTGTTTGAGTTAATTTAAACTTTTAAAAGAAACATCTCAATAACAAACCATTATGACAAGTATTTTCTTAAACAAATCAAAAAATCCGGATTTGACCCAAAATTCATTTTCTAAAATCCGGCTTTACAAAAAGGGACGGATGTGTATTCCCTAACGCTGCCCATCCGAGTTTGATTCTTTGGGCGACCTCTTTGTCGAAGTCGGACCGGCCTAACTGAACAATTTGTCTTAAGTAGACGTAGTGGTCGACAACTTCGAGAGTATCGTTTCCGACGACAACCGGTACAGGTGCGACATGGACATTGGACATGATCTTCGTTCATTTAAAGGCGGTGGGTCTTGAGGCTTGGAAAACGATATTGAGGTCGCTGAGCATAATATTGAGCTCCTCCAGCGACTCCGCCATGATAACTATACCATCGGCAAAAAGGTGAGTGATGTATTCGCCATGGATGTTGATGCCGAACTCGTTCTAGTCCAAGAACTTGAAAACGTCCACCAACGCAATTGTCAACAGTTTTGGAGAAATAATGTCACCCTGTCTCACACCACGCAGCAGTTGAATTGGTTTCGTGTTTTCGTCCTAGTAGCCGAATCGACATGCTGGCATTACTATACACACAATTAAATACCTCGCTATACCTACAGTCGATATGACATCGCTGGAGGGAATGCAATCATCCCAGGTTTTGATTGAATCGAAGGCTTTTTCATAGTCCACAAACGCTAAATACAGTGACCTATTATACTCCTCGGTCTTCTGTATAATCTGGAGGAGCGTGTGGATGTGGTCTATGGTACTAAAGCCTTTTCTCAACAGAGGATTTCCTCGCAAACACTTTGGAGCCCTGGTTCCGCTCAATTGCGTCCTCTATATGGGCCGTATCAAGGTAACCCAGATTGTGACGATTGGAGTTAGAAATTCGTCTATTGAGATGCCTTATTCCGACATATCAACTGAAGATGGAAGTCTCATCTCATTCCGGACTTCCATTATTAGTTTAATGGTTTTATTGAAGAGCTTCTGAGGGTTTTCATTAGCGTGGGGACCTAAAGAACTGGGACCCCATTGCTTGGACAGCTACCACCAACCCGTTGTTTATCTCGTCCGCTCTTTCGCATTCGGCTAGGCACTTGAAACATTTACGCAGTTCGAGTTGAAAGGTTTCGGGATTCTGGATTTGTGCAGGACCAGGACGGAGCGTGGACTTCATCAGACGAGACCGTTCAAGTTTAACATTGATATTGTGTGTGCCTCTGACAATACGATGATCGCTACCGGTTTTCACCTTCCCGATCACAGAGACATTACTGAATATACGCTTCTAGGTCGTCATGACGAAGTCGATCGTATATTTGGTTGAACCACAGGGGCTTATTGTTCAAGGAGTACATCAAATAGAGTTCCTCCTTCTCTATAAAGTCGACCAACCGCCGGCCTCTCTGGTTCCGCTACCTATATCCTTAGCGTTGAAGTTTCCCATAACAACGGTAAAGTAAGATTTGGATGTACATATATATGGCTTCAGAGATCTTCTCATACATACATACTTCATCGTATGTACCTGGATGATCTTCAACGAATACCGATCGGTGATTCTGAATATCAGGTATGCTCCCCTGCTTGACACACTATCGACTTTTATCACGTTGTTAATGGGAAACTTACGGACGACAAACCCAACTACCCTGGGACTTTCAGCCTCCTTCCCGGAAGAAGAGCATCTTGCCGGAATCAAGGATTATCGTATCCTGCCCCTCTCGTCGGATTTCGGATAATTTCATAATGTTCCAACGCAACCTGCTCAAGTCTTCCCCCAGCTCGACAATCTTCTCGTCAGTACTAGTCGTGCAAACAATGTGCGTTGCCAGGGCCAAAGTCCGGTGCGGGTGATAGCGAGAAATCCACCGGGGATTCTTAGCACCCCCTGGTCCTCCGTTACCTGGCCCGCTACCATAACCAGGGATAGAGGAGCTGCCGGGTAGTGGGGGCTGTCGGACAATTGTGTCTGCGATTAGCGGGTGGTTGCCGTTATCCTCAGGCTTGGCAAGCGGCTTGAGGATCGCAGTATTGGTGGTCAAGTTACAGAAGACGCTGCTGCCCATCTTCTGGATTTTTCCCTTAGTCGCCTCTTACGACACCCACGGGAGGAATGGGGGTGGTCAATTCTAAGCCGGATACCACACGGCATAAAATCCGAACATATATTATTATAAATTATAACTAACTTACATAAAGGTATATTGCAAAGGTACTAGTGCTAGTGCATTAGAACTACTACAGATAAAACTTTGAAAGCGAACTTATTTTTAAACCATTAAACTGATAACATTTTTTACACACCGCTGGTGCTTGTCATGCCTGATGTTGCTGGCAATTCAGTTTGCTTGGAAACTATTTCTTGTATTACGCCCATGCGTTGCCTTTTGCTAACGACTGATCGTGGCTGCGGAGGCGAGGTAAGTTTTTTCTGTGTTAAAGCTCAATGCTATGCACAGCGATCTCAATATCATTTCCCAACAGGTGGGTTTTAAAATAAACATGGACTAGACGAAGATGATATCTAATGTCCATGTCGCACCTGTACCGGTTGACGTTGGGAACGATACTCTCCAAGTTGTCGACCACTACGTTTACTTAGTTAGGACAAATTGTTCAGTTAAGCCGGCCCAACTTCGACACAGAGGTCGACCGAAAAATGTAACTCGGATGAGCAGTGACGAATGCACATCCGTGCCTTTTTGGAAATCCTGATTGATTTGATGAAAACGGATTTTTGGTCAAATCCGGATTTTCCGATTTATTTAAGAAAATTCTGTCATATTGGTTTGTTATTGAGACGTTTCTTTTAAAAGTTTAAATTAACTTAAACAAAAGGACATGAAAACCAAATTAAGTGTTTTTGTAACTTTTTTATAAATTATTCTATCATAATGGCGGACGTTTTAGCCGATAGACGCCCAGTGCTGACCACAGGCCTCCTGCGTTGATCACCAGGCACCACGATCCTGCGTTGCGTGTAGTGCTCCCTGTAACCTTCTTTAAGTCGTCCGTCCATCTGTAGACGTGTGCTAACCCTGCGATTTACGATGTGAGTCTTTATTCCAGTACTTTTGGTCTCCAACTTCCAGCAGCTCGCCGAGCTATGTGCCCAACACATTGCCAGTTCAGTTGAGCTATGTCAGTTACATTGACTCTCCTACGGATCTCCTCATTTATTATTCGACCACAGAGAGATACGCTCTCTCCATTGCTCGATGGGTGTACCTAATCTATCATCTGAGTTGACATTGGAAGCTGACAATGGGCTACCAAGTTTTAGAGCCGTATATCATTTTCAAAACCTTTAACAAGATTCTATGTTGAGGTGTACAGCCATCCATAGAAATTCTCGATCTTACCCAAGATACAGGCTTAGAAAAGAAATGACTGCCGTTATCCGTCCTTAAAAGCGACGGCTGACTTTGTTCCATAGAGAAAAAGTCACAAAAATACTTTCATGCCTTTATTTGCTTCAGTGTTATTTTTTTATTTTTAATGCACTGAGTATCTAATTTATTTTATTTAACTCTGTAACTCGGTACAGATACAAATTACCATAATACAATGAAGTTTAAAATAACCCTAGGTTTACGGATTTTCTCGCGGTTTTTTTTGGTCTCGACGTTTCGAATCCTTTACACCATTTATGGTCACGGGCAGACTGAGGTGTTAAACGTCTAATTTGAACAATTACTATCAACTACCTTACATTTTAATTATTATAAACAATCCGATTTACGCTAAATGAGCTCACTGTGTCATTAGGTCTTGCAGTTTTACGCTTGGAATTACCTTTAATAGGTTCTATGAGATTCCAAGCAGGTGGTATGTCCCAGCCATCTTATCTATTGAAATAAGGGTGTTTTTTTATTTCAATAGCCTCGCGTAACATTCTACGAAGGAATCAATTTTCGTTGGCAAGGATTTGTGGTTTATCAAATCTGATGTAATGATAGGCCTGGTCAAGCGTATGGTCACAAATTGCAGACTTCCTGGCACGGCGGTGTCTAATATCAGCGATATGTTCTTTTACACGGGTCCCTATGTTCCTTTTTGTTTGGCCTATGTAACAGAGACCACAATCACAATCGAGCTTGTATACGCCTGCATCTTGTAAGGGCATGTGGCACTTGAGAGGTGGTAGGAACTGGCTAATCTTCTTCGGCGGCTTGAAGTAAGTGACCATAAATGCTGTAAGGGATTCGAAACGTCGGTACCAAAAAAATTATAATACCAATAAGTGGAAATAAAAATAAAAGCAAAAAAATAATAATACTAATAAGTGGAAATAAAAATAATAAAACTAATAAGTGGAAATAAAAATAAAAACAAAAAATAATCATACTAATAAGTGGAAATTAAAATAAAACAAAAAAATAATCTTACTAATAAGTAGAAATAAAATCAAAAAAATAATAATACTCATAAGTGGAAATAAAAATAAAAACAAAAAAATAATAATACTAATAACTGAAAATAAAAATAAAAGCACCACAGGTCAAGGGCGAGACAGATCTGCTGAAGACTGAAGTCTCATTTCATGAAAAGAAGCCCGCAACATTAAACTATCATCATAAAGTATTACCATAATCTAGTCTCCTGAATCATTCTGAATGTTGATAGGAAATTCGTTCTATTAAAAAATCCGGATTCGTTTTTATAAATCCAGATTTTGGAATCTGGTAAAAATTAACGTATATATAATAGGGGGCGAGCCTATTGCCATCATCCGGGCACAAATCCAGACTCCGTGCTGCTACTGAGAATTACCTAATGGAAAAACCCACACTTTGCCCGAACCGGGATTCGAACCCAGGACCTCGTGGTCAGCGGTCGCGCTTAGCAACCACTAGACCAACGAGGCAGTCGCTATTATTTTTTAGTAATAGTGCCAAATTGGTACTAATAATATATATTTTTCCGTTGATGATAAACTTTTACGAAAGATAAACCAAATGCGCTAAAATATTTGCGCACTTGATAAAAAAAAATATATTAAACACCTATGAATATAAAGTCTCAAGACCATTGTTATTTTTTTTTAAGAATAAGTTTGTTTTAAAAAAACGTGGTAAAATAACTAAAACACTAAAGTTTAATAGACGCAAGCAAAGACATGGTAACTCAGTAGAAAAAGCAGTAGTAAGTAAAAGACCAGGCTACAGCGGAAGTCCGGATTCCCGGGGCGGCAATGCGGTATAAGTTCTCCATTTGGTAACTCCCAATAGCGGCACGGAATCTGGATTTGTGCAATGGTAATAGGGTAGGCTCGCCCATGTTACGTGGGACCTAACAGCTGGTACCACACACCGGTATCACACACCTCTACTCATTTTGGGGATACGAGCATTGTGTCATGTTATTTTTTTAATGGTGGCGTAATTAATGGTGTACCTAAATGGAGATCGGAACAGAATTAATTGTGTGTTGTGCCAAATTGAATATATTGTATGCATTGAATTTATTATTGTCCTATTAAAATAGTTTAAATATAAATTTTAAAGATGATGTAAAAATATTAGAAATTGTTTTTTTATGTAGGTAAATTTTGTTTTAAGCTGATATGCTATGTAGGTAAATTTTGTTTTAAGAGAAAAATCGGAACATTTAAGTTCTTTCGCAAAGCTTTTTTTTATAATAAAACATATCGCTAGCAAAAAACATTAGATTTAAAACCCTTATTTTTCTTTGTTATTAACAAACCCTATTAAACATCTCATCATATGTATAAATATATATTCTTTTTTATCTACGTTTTACCATCACAGTTTAGTTTGTTTGCCTTTATTTACATTCGTGAAGGTCTTTATACCATACCAACTAAGAAGTTAAATTTTAAGAAGCGAAAAATAGATATGCCTAAATCCTAAACTTTATTTTAAACCCTAAAAAATTTAAACCTAATATGCCAGAAGAAAATTTTAAATTTAGAGAACTTAAGAATTAATGTAATTTAAAGTACATAATATAAAATTGTCGTTGCCGAAACACTAATCGAATTTTAAAGCTCGTAACCAGCCGATTTCATTCAAATATATTCATAATTAATGACTATCTTACATTAACGTTTATATTAATGGTAAACTTTACTACTAAAAATGTTTTTTTATTACACGAAAAATATACCGACCTGTGTCGCTGATTATTCTATTATATACACATATTATTATCCAAATATTAGAATAGGTAAACTATTTCCCTACATTTAAGTCCAGCATCGTGAGTGCCACAACCATTCAGGACTAAATGGGCTGACCGATAGTGGCCGTCGGGCCGTAGCATCAGCAGCTGTATGGCCGGCCACTATTCGCCGGTGCCAGTGTTGACTATCGTCTAAGACCGCCAATGTACGGTGGTAGCATTTGTTGCCAAACTGGGATCAGCCATTGTAGCATTGCTATATGTAAGAGCCCTCGGTTGGGCCATAGTAGAATTGACCATACTATGATTGCTCATAATAGGATCTGGCCAATATTGACCTGAAGCATTGGCCACTGCCGTTACCGACCGATTCTGCTCAGAGATCATAGGTAGGACGGGCCAATGTTGATTTGCCGCGCTGGGCATATGTGAAGGTGGCCAATGAGACCCGCTATGGTTATAGCCATTGTTGTAGCCTTGGTTGTTTGTTCCATAGGCATTTTGAAAACCAATCTGATTATTATTGGTCTCATAAGTCACATTTTGACTTATGTAGCCTGATGTGTAAGTGGAAATGTTGCAATTTTGACCGAACATACATGAATTTGGTGGGCAGTTGGCGTGCAGCTCATGAATGTTGTGAGGTTGCTGTTGTCGGCTGTGCTGCGGGGCGACCGGACCGTGGTTCTGTTCTTGTGGTACTTTGGTTCGAGGATCTCGTATGGTGTAACTTCGTTTTCTTCCCTGTGTCGCCATGTGACGCTGCACCGTCTGTCAACAATTAAACTTTATTATTTACTGTTTATTAGGGTTCTATGCAAACAAAAGGAAAAACGGAAACCTCATAGGATCATTTTGTTATCCGTCCGTCTATCTGTCAACTCTTTTTTCTTAAAAACGCGTGAAGGTATAATGTCTAAATTAATATCAAATACTCGGGTCAGCTATAATAATCTACAATAATACTGTACCTGTGGCATAACGTGACGCGCACTGTACGGGTAGCTTCTGTTGTATGCGTGTCCCCGCCTGCACTGTGTGTGGACTGTGGTCGCTGCGTTGGTGGCATGAGCGTTGATATTCAGCCCGGAAGTGCTTTGCCTGTCGGGATAAGCACTAACTGGCAGAATACCACCACCCTGCATATGCAAGCTACCCATCGTAGGCGTACTGACATTCGCATTGCTCGTAACATCCTTTAGAAGATTTACTGGCTTTACTGTAATATTTCCTCTGGGAAGTGTACTAAGATTTTCATTACAGTATGCGTCACTTATTTGAGAACTAGTTCGAGCTGTTTGAGGTGTTTGAGTTGTTTGAGTCGTTTGAGATGTTTGAGCTGTATGAACTATTTGAGCTGTATGAACTATATGAGATGTATGAGCTATTTGAGCTGTTTGTGCTGTTTGTGCGGGTTCATCTGTTTCGTCTACTTCTTTAGGACTAGACTCAACGTTCGCTTTATGACCTTCTTCAACAGTTATAGGTGGTTGATTTATTTTAGTTGCAGTTTGTGTTAACAGATTTTTACACCATTTTTGTTTGGCTATAAGGTTGAGCGCCTTTTTATTTTCGTCGCTATGAGCAACTAAAGTCTTTACGGTCTTCTTGCTTACCGGTACAATTTTTGTATCCAGTATCTCCTCTTTTACAAACATTATCTCATCCGACTCATTGACCTGTTCGATGAGCTGATCTAACGTATTTATACCTTTACTTTTAAGGAACTGTAATATTGTACGGTCTTCTTTACTGACATCAGCGTTCGACTTGCTGGTCTCTATAAACTCCTTCAATTCTTCTATCGTTGTTATTCCGGCAGGAAGTAGAACTTGCATAATATTTTTGAAGTTCATATTGCTAATGAAATAATTATATATCTGTTATAAGTGAGTAGTAGTGTTATAAATTATTTAATAAGTTTTATACTTATTTTTTATGGCGTCAGTGAAGATATCTGACCAAGACTGACCTGCGAGTTTACCTCTTGGTAGATGCGACGGCCAGATTGGGCTGTCGATATTTTTTCATCTGCGGCAGAGTGGGCACCGGCAAGTTATGCTTTATTAATTTCGGTGCATCTACTGTCATTCCTGCCCCATAAACCTGGAAACTGTTGAGTTTGCTGCTATTGCCTGCAACTGGAGCTACAATAGTCTGCTTAACGGGTTTTTTAATGTTAACGGATTGAGTTTTAACGCGTTTATATTGATCAACAGGTGTTGTATACTCAGTGCTTTGCAGTTCACTCACAATCGGTTTGTAAAATGGTCTTGGAAAGAAAGCACTATCAACTGGTCTGTCTATTTTTCTTTTAATCTGTGACGTAGTAGGTTCAGCTTTTTGTGACTGATTAGCGTGAATTATTTCTGAAGGACGTTCCTCTGTAGTGAAAAAGTCCGATAAATCGGGCATAGACCTACATAAATCACTTGAAGTGCTACTATCGGTTTTAGATGTGTCTTTGTGATCTATTATAAAGTTTTTAAGCCTGAAAACAAAGAAAACGAGACTATGTTATTTAATCACTGTTATTAAATATGCATTTATTTAATATGGCTAGCTATATTTTTCTGATTTGAATGTAAATACAATAAAAAGTAAATTATGTCTTAGTGGTTAAACTTACAACTTTGTGCGAGTTTTCGCCACGCTCGTGTTCTTCCTTGAAGCTATTGCGGTCGTCGAAGTTTTTTTTATTGTATTAATTTTCTTTGAGTGCTTAATTTCCGTATTTCTCAACTCGAAATCGTAATTTTTAAATTTTTGCACCAGCCAGTTATGGTTGTTCAAATCTTGTGATAGTCTGTAATGCTCCCTTTCTTCTTTATGTTGTGAATATAATGAAGTAACGGACTTTGCAATTATTTTCATCATTAAAAATATAACCATAATATTTTCATAACTTAATAAAACAATATATAAGTTCACCGAAGTCACTTATTAAAGTTTTAGGTTCACATTTACATGTATAGTGCATGTAGGCGATGAAACTATAGCAGATGTAATTTTTTCAAACTTAATGAATCTCCGAGCTGCTCCGAGGCCAGGACCAGCTACGCGGCTGCCGAGCTAGCGTCTGGACGAAGACTGGCTCGGCTGGAGGTTGTGTTGTACCGCCACGGGATCTGCTGGCACTGCCCCTGAGATCTCTCAGCCAATACGGGAGCGATGCGCGCGCTACACATCCAACCATATAACAACCCTTTGTCTACTACTTTCCATTTTTTTGCTAAATTGACCCTACGCTATGTATGTATGTACTGGGATTTGGAAGTCTATATACATTCAATGTAGGTACATTTCTCTTCATCTCCTACTGTTACTAAAGTACAAAGTTGTAACGAAGGAACGCTATATATTTTATATATACGTAGGATATTACATACAGATGTAAAGTAGATACCAATAATTATTTTGACCTTATTAAAAGATATTCGGTTGCTGATAACGCCTTCCTAAACTCGGTATAACTGAAACTATCTTGTTAGAAGATTTTTACACAAGTATAGTAATTTTTAATAATTAACATATTATGTTACGTACCTACTTGTAAAATGTAATGTCTGGTAGATTAAATAACTTTTTAGACCTTAAAATGCGTTCGCAGCACCGTCCGTTTTTAGGACATCCTTAATCAGAAGAGTTTTCTTTACTGATACTTCATCATCTGTGGCCTTTGCGTCTCTTTCATATATTTAAAACAGTGTCATGTGGAAGGTATAGGACTAATACTAACTCAATAATAAAATAACTTTTAAACTCACTTTGTAACTTGTATAATATATTTCTATATAAGACGAGAACTGAATTCCTCCGCTATCTCCGTTATTTGTGCGAAAGTAATTTGTTGCCTTATTTCTACTAAACTACTGAACTAAACGTAATGATATTTGATTTGAACGTAGCTTGAACTATTGGGATGGACACAGGCTAATTTATATACCGGAAAAGACGTGGTAACACTCTTTACGAGAATAAAGTCATTGTAAGAGTTTAAAAAAGACTTAGGTAAACTATTTATTTTGCCACACGTAATATAGAAAAAACGGACAAAACAATAACTTAATATAGGCATATATGTGTGTCAAGGGATCCATCTTAGTTTCATCTCTCAGTTTCATTCTCATCCACTGATTTTCAGCTGGTCTCTGGTAGCCTAGTCTAGAAAACTAGAGCAAACTTCTGCCGCTTCTTTTAACTATAATGGGAAGTTTAACTGCGGACAAAAGTAAATATACTTCTTAAGAACTTTTCCTGGGCTTAAGCCATCTGATATCTTCATACAAAATACCATAAGAATTGGTTGAGCAGATTCGGTTTCAGTTATTTATTGCGCTATGTTGATTTACCTACAGAAATCAATTCAATCAGACCCGGTCAAACTCGCCGTGGTTCTTTCCTCAAAAAACTACTTCTCAGACCACCTACGTGTTCTCACATAAATAATTAAACTTGTCTAGACTAGAGGTATTTCTTTTCAGAGATAGTCAATTACGAAATGCCGACGGCGCCTGGTTTATGAGAAATGACGTGTAAAGGTGTTTTTGTACCTAAAACCCTTGCAAACATAAAATCATTTATCAATTAAGTCATGTTATCCTTAATAATTAATATGTGTACAGAGTAAGGATGTACATACATACATACATAAAGTCACGCCTGTTTCCCTGAGGGGTAGGCAGAGACCACGGATTTCCATTTGCTACGATCCTGGCATACTTCTTTTGCTTCATTCACACGCATCACATTCCTCATACACATCATAGTAAGGATGTAGCAACACTTAATTAAAACATAAATAAGAAACTAAATAAGAAAGTTATGTTAATGTAATATTGAGCTTCCTTTAACATTACATGGCTCCAAAGTTATAATAAATTACCAAAATGTGAAAGGAGTGAAGATAATGGCCGCATTTTTAAAAGTGCGTCGTATTCATTTCTTAAAAATAAGATATATTGCTCTGTCGAAGATTTTTAAACGATAAAACATTACTAGCTAAATATAATTTATCATTGACATGCATGTAAATAATAATTATAATTGATTACATACTTATGTATTAATACATTTAATTGACATTATTCACTCGAACTTGCGTTTGTATTGTATGAGTCAGACATAGTACTAAACAAACTAATAATATGTTTACACCAATTTCATTGGTAGGACATAGAGCTCAACTAAAATATATAAGACCTTTTTTGTAATACCTGTGTTTACAATTATTATGATTGATTAAATTTGAATTATTTTAAAAGACTTATTACTCTTATCAGTATGTATGTAAGTAGATTATTACTTACATACATACTGATAAGAGTAATACTCATAAGAGTATGTGCAGAGGCTGTAATTAGCAATTTGATTATAATATTAGCTTGTTATAAGTACGTAAGTCTTTCGAAAAATAAATAAAATACATATTAAATACCCATGAACTGTTGGTTATAAATAAATAATAACCTACTAACGTGTATAACTGAGATAGTTAAGCGTTAGCGAGTTTTGTTTAGCTTTTAGGTCCGCCCGTCGGGAACGAACGTGCCCCCTTACTTAGAATTGATGCTAACATGTGCTTTAAGACTTGTTAAGTCTATTGACATCTCTATTCTTTGACATGCAAACGACAGGAACAGGTATAATTTAATCAATTGTACAACACTGTCATTTTTTAGAAGTAATGTTAGTGAAAATGTGATTAAAATGAATCCTTAATTTTTTACTTAACGTGTACTTTTTGACAAATAATAGGAACTTACAGCTCATTTAATTAAGGAATCCGCCATTGGGATGTAGAATGTGCAAGGTAACTTACTAGTTACCTTGCACAGTCATCCAAACTGAAATTTCAGCTCCGTCGGTTAGCGGTAATCATTTATAATTCTCTTGTAAGGTTTAACGTAAACAAACTAACTTACAAACATTGCAAGTCAAATAAAGGAAAAGTATTGCTTATGCAAAAATAGAGATTTTAAATAATTATAATAAGATAATAATATTATGTAATAGGAGGCACTAGCTTTTGCCTGCGGTCTTATAGAATTTGTCAATCAATTCAGGTGTAATACATTAAGAAGCTTAAAATGTATATAAAATATTTAAGAAGCTTCCTGTAAAAGTAACGAAGTTGGCACCTATGTAAACTTACATACTAATTTTAAAATTGACTTACCCATATAAACTTACAACCTCTAATTTAACCCACTATGGGTACAAATTTGCAAAACTGCGATTCTCGTGTCTATGCATTTGTAACCAGAAGAAGGTACCTAGACGAACTTTCATGTTTCTAACTTTGAAAATGACGAACTGCCGAACGGGGAAGGTAACTGCTGAACGAAAGGGGAAGATTGAGGCCACAGACGTCCATTTGCTACGATCCTCGTTTATACTTTCACAGTACATAAGTATTTTATTAATATTCCTACATACTGTTTATTTTTATTCACATGTAGAGAGCCTACTCACCAGCTTGTACAACTCTTAGTACCTAGTAGGCACATAAAGGTAGGATTTTGACACGACTTCTGGAGAAAGAGTTTTACGTAAAACGTGCGTTCTAAAAATGTTCTTTGAAGAAAAATACAATTGACGTCACTGATTACCAAATGAAAGGGTGAAGTTATTCTTGAGGGGCATTTAAAATTAACTTCACAGCTATTGTCTGCAAATAGAAGTTGCGAAATTGTAGAAACCTTTCGTATCATAATGAGTTTGTTATGAAGAAATAAATATACTGGGATGACTTAGAAATGTACACGAATTTAAAATTTCGTTGTACAAAGAATAACGTAACATAACATTGCGCCAGTATTCCCCGAAGGGGTAGGCAGAGGTGTATAGTAGGTACACCTGCACCCGCATTTCATTCAAATTCAAAACGTTCTTATGAAACGTTAGAATGCTAGTTGCACTGTTCCAAAATGTCATTCCAGTTTCTTATAAAGACGTATACAATTACCGAGAAATGATTGAAGTTAGTTTTTGCTAACCTATGTTTAGGCACTACTAATTTATGTTTGTTTCTAAAAGTTAGCAAATTCCTACGTACCTACGTACATGATGTTTTCTAGTATGTATAGAGATGGAAAGGTACGAGAATATTGATTAATTTAAATTTTTCCCGGAGAGATTCGCATGGGCCCTTATTATAGATGGCCCGTATAGCCCTTTTCTGTAAAACGAAAATAGAATCGATTTCGGCCGCTGACCCCCACAGCAGATTGCCATAAGACATAGTGCTGTGGAAGTACGCAAAATAAACTAATTTAGCCGTTGCTTCATCAATAAGCTGTCTAATTCTTCTAACCGCAAACGCAGCTGTACTCAACCTGGGCAGGGCAAAGCTGAGATGTGGGCGCCCCATTGCAGTCTGGAATCAATAGTAATACCTAGGAGACTGTTTCCTGTGTTAGTTCAAGTTTTTTACCATCAAGCATTAGATTTAGATAAGATTGAGGCACGTTAGGCAGTGAGAATTTAAGATATTTCGTTTTTGATGCGTTTAAAAGCATATTATTAACCGAAAAAAAATAAGACAAAACATTTAGGCTATTATTTAAATCAGGAAGTTCTTGAACATTCCTATTAACTTTAAAAATAAGAGATAAGTTATGTTATAGGTGTGTGTAGTTGGGGGCGAGCCTTTTTATTGAGCAATTTATTGCTTTTACTGGGCCCTGGTCCCCTGAGGTCAAGATCAGCATCATCATCAGCCGGAATACGTCCACTGTTGAACAAAGGCCTGCCCCTTAAGTAAAGGGAGGGGTTGCCGCAATCTCCACGCTTGGCAAGCGGCTTGGGGATCGCAGTATTGGTGGTGAAGTTACAGTAGACGCTGCTCCCATCTTCTGGATTTTTCCTTAGTCGCCTCTTACGACACTCACGGGACGAAAGGGGGTGGTAAATTCTAGGCCGGATACCACACGGCACAGGATAAATGTTTTTAAATCATGTAAGTAAATCATTTTAGTACTCCGATAGGTAGCTTACCAGCAGGTGAGCGCTTGTGACACATCAATATATTGTTCATATTACATTATCTGTTTGCTATGACTCTGTTATACTTACTCCTTTCGCTTTATTCACGTTCAATGTAGATGGTTTCCTAAGTATTATTTAAGTAGGTAAAGTAAGCATTCTTTATACTTATAAGCACTTACTAATTTGTACATTTCAATACAGTAGACAAGATTGGCACAGGACCGCGGCGGATGGCACTGTTTAAGGGAGGCTTATACCCAGCAGTGGGATACGTGTACAGTGGACTGTGGATTATGATGATGAATACAGTAGACTGTCATTTTACTTAAATTCATGATAATGTACCAAATAATACGTTGTGTAACAATGATGTTGTGCTATACAATATAGTACTTACCTATAGGCTATAATTATCTGTTCTATTAATATTTCGATGTACTATGTAGATTCGAATTCACATAGTTCTTCGAATTACGTTACAGATTACCTGTAACAAAGGTGATGCAACGTGTTCGTAGTTAAGAAAATCAAACCAATGGGTTTTGAACTAAAATAGTTCGCCCAAAAGCAGTTATCTATATAATACCTATATGTATACCTACATACAACTACATTTCACCGCTTCACAAGTCTTAGAATGTTTTCTAATTATGTTGGTTGCAATATATTCTTCATCAAGCCCTTGTTCGTAGCCACGTAGCCGTCGTAGCAGGCTGTAGTGGCTACGACACATTTTCCCGGCTACGAAACATGTAGACAAAGGATCTTTCAACCGATTCCCCACGGCACTTTTATTGTCTGTTCCAATATTTTAATAATATATAAATCGATGATATTTTTAGTAATAAAAATTGGATGTACCTCTTTTTTTCGCCACTTTTTCAAGTACTTCGATTTAATAAAATGATATTGCTACCTACTGCGCCATCTAGTTGTGAGTGAAACAACTAACGAGTTTCCAAAGTACAATGTAGGATTTATCCTTCTTAGATAGTTTGTCTGGCGGTTTGAATATCTTATACAGCCTACCCAAATGTCCTGCAGATGGTACGAGACGGGGCGTCTGTCAGGACATGTTGACTCAAATCTGATTTGGTTCTTTCTTTAAAGACCATCACAGACGTCCTACATTGTACATGTCGTGTACTTGTAAATGTGATAATTGTATATAATTGTTTCTTCCTTCCTTTTTTTTATATATACTAGTTTTTTTTCCTACGCGTGTCTGTCGGTTTGAGTATTTCATGCGGCCTACCCAAATGTCCTTCAGATGGTACGAGACGGGGCGTCTGTAAGGACAGGTCGATCCAAACTCGCCGTGGTTCTTTCCTAAAAATACCACTTCTCAGACCACCTCATTGTTCTCACGTAAAATATTGAGCTTGTCTGGACTTTAAAAGAGACCTTGACCCCTGAGTTTGTTTCAGTATTTCTTCTCAGAGGTAGTCAGTAAGGAAATGCCGATGCCATCTAGTTTAAAAAAAAAGACGTGTAAAAGTGTTTTGTAAAACCTATTTGCATAAATAAAATCATTTATCATTTACAGGAGTTGAGAAATATCTTTTAATATTGTCACCACTTTGTTTTTCAGGCTATACCTGTTAATATCACGCCCGTACACACTGATAGGGTAAGTAGAAGGGCACCAGGGGGGTGAAACTTCCATACATTTGCTTCAAACAAATTTTTCATAAGAAAGTGCTGCCATCTGTGTGGTTAGGTACGCTAACTTTGGTCATAGTTTCATCTATTCGCCAATAGATAGAGCTACTAGATACATTATTATATGTAAAACTAAATATTAATAAATAAGTTTTATTAATTATTATGATTTCAACATGTTTTACACTACAAATCGTTTTTAAATATTATAGCAAAATGAAAAACACATTTTCACTTCAAATAGTATATTTAGTAAAACGAAACGTGCCACACGTCACAAACAGAAGGTAGATTTAAATATTTTTTCGATTACGTTTGTTGTTTCGTGGTTTATTTTGTGAATCCAGTAAATTCTTATGTTAACGTTTCGAAGTCTAGATTCTATACGACAAATAATTATGAAATTGTTATTTTATACACATAAGAATTCATTAATTCCACACAAAAAATAACGATCATTCTTCAATAAAAGGAATTCATTCTCAAAAAAAGCGCCGTCTGGTGAACGATAGCGTAAGCGGAGCGCACGTTGAGACAAGTGTAGCGCCATCTAGTGAACGATAGCGTAAGCGGAGCGCACGTTGAGACAAGTGTAGCGCCATCTAGTGAACGATAGCGTAAGCGGAGCGCACGTTGAGACAAGTGTAGCGCCATCTAGCAGTTTGGGTACACTGTTTTTAAAACGAAAACCTCAGTTGCACATCTATCTTGTATAGTATATATTATCTATGAGGGACTACCTATAGGTAGTAGGTACATCCACATTTTGAGAGATATAGGTCCCAAGCAGGCGAGCCTATTGCCGTTAACGAGGCATAAATCTAGACAATCTCTGCCAATAGAATTACCCGATGGATAAAACCCAACAGACCAGAGGCAGACAAACATAAATTACAAGATTGAATAATGATGGAATTAAGGGATTTGGAATAATATTAAAAAGAAAAACAGTAAAAACATTTTATTACATAAAATTGTGTGATGCAATAATAATCTCAAGCTTACACCAGTATTAAAATAAGTAGTACCGATTACACCATAAACCTGTACCATAGATTCTATAAAAGTCATTCATTATACAATATAATTATGACGTATTCATTAATATATTACACTTGTATATAAAACACTTTAATTACATTATATTATCACTACAGTTCACCGGTACATACATTAATATGTAAATACAACATTTTGTACAAATAGTGTCAATACATTTAAAATGAGGTTGTATTTCTTAGACCTTAGAAGCTACTTTAGAGTTCTTCTTAATAATTTTATTGACTACAACATGTCCTTCATCATAGTAAGGGTAGAAATGTTCTTGAACTTTCTTCAGCCATATATCAATGTTCTTAAAGTTTTCACACGGATTATAGCCGGCCATTCCTGTAATGAAGCAATCAATTAGTAACAAAAAAAACATGGATTATAGCTGGACATTTCTGTAAAGAAGCATTAAATTAATTACAAAAAGTTAGAAACTAAAAAAAGGGAGGACAATTTGGCCCAGCTTGTTTTTTGAATAAAGTAAATTGTTTAAAAGCTGGAACAGGCTTAAAACAATATGAAATTCGGTTTTATCTTGTAGGATAATCATATTTCTATAATTGGTATCTTAGTTAGCATGCAGTTGGTTGTTAGGGTGAGGAATATACTGGTCTTTTGAATACTCAGCATAAAATAAGAACTTTACTTTCAAAACAAGACTGGCTTGATACAAACCGAATAAAAATCTAAAAGAATTAAAACATTTAAATTAATTCTATTTTTGTACTCTTAAGTTAAGTTGATTCACATACTAGGTTGTTCCAATTCGCAGGCTGCCAGCAAATCTGCAACGGTAACAGTGTTGCCAACAATAAAATCTGTGCCTCTGCCAAGCCATTTGGTGTTGAAATCTGTTAGTGCCGCTTCCATACGACTCTCGTAGCCTGCTAGGGAACTAGGGTCTACAGCCTTGCCAAACAACAGGGGGTTCATATACTGGAGGAGAAAATAAACACATACATGATAATGCTATCAGTTAAGGTGGATGCTCCGACGAAAGGCACAACATTCAACTATTTTAGGGTTATTTGCTCATCACAGCTCAACAACAGTTTCTAAAGAAATTACTGTTTTTTTTGGTGATACTATCAATTGATATACGGTGTCTTAATTACTGCAAATTCAGTTAAGTATTGCTTTCCGAAAGTGTTGTTGAGCTGCGATGAAGTACGAGATAATAACACAAAAAAAAGAATTTAGAACCTCTTGATTCATTATTTTTATATTTACAGTATGATATGTGAGGGAAGACATTTATAAAATAAAGACATTCATACACAAATAACATAATGATTAATTAATATTTACTGCACACTACTTTAGGAGCATTCAAATAACTGATAGAAATATAAAAAATAAAATGAAATGTGTTTTTCCACAGCCTACAAGGAGCCTTTGCCATGCCATCAGTTCTACAGTTACCAGTATACAAAACTTACTTTAATCCTGAAATACATAGCACAGTGCAGTCTGAGCCCAGCGTGCTGCCACTCCAAAAACTCTTCAACCCTTGCCCGCTGCTTTGACTCTTTTGGGTATAAACTGTCCGGGATTATATTTTCTCTAGATAAGTAATTAAGAATTGCGACACTGAAACAATAATTGTGAACATTAATTAGTAATTTATTAGTCTATAAAATATATTGATTGTTTCATAATAAAATTATTTATACATTCAAAACAATTTCTATTTCATTGAAATGCTGTTTCATAACAATGTTTTTGGAGAGACAATATGTACTACTTCTTCCTATAGTTGGTAAACAACCTGGTGTCAGAGTTTAAATGCTTATAGGCCTCTGACATGACACACAGTTGAAAATTATCTCAGGTGTGCTGGTTCCCCACAATCTGATATATAAAGTAAATATAAGACTATACCTCTCAGTTAATATAAATCCATTATGATCCACAACAGGAACTCTTTGAAATCGATTGATTGCTGAATATTCTTCAGAGTAATGCTCAGCTGGAATACGAAATTTTTTTTTTATATAGTTTACAAATTGAAAAACTTAATCTATTGTTGTACTGTCAATAAACTAATGTTTACTAAGTCTTAGTTTTTATTATGAATTCCCTGAAGTAGATACAGAAAATGCGTTTGAGGCCACGACTCGACTAGATAGTTAAAAAATTAAATGGCAAGCAAATTATGTCAGTACAGAGAGAAAATGATTAAATTTACAACTTTCTTACCATTTCTCAAATCAACAAGTTTTGTCTCAAATTCACATTTGATAGACTTCAACAATATGAAAAGAGCGCGGGAAGGTTGTGACATAAGATCGCAATACAATTTTAAAGCCATTTTACTTCAATTTTATTTACAAGTTATTTCAATTAAATTCAAACTTTTATTGCACTTTGGACTCGCGCACGCTTTGTTTATCAAAATCAAAACTGCGGTTTATCTTTATTGTCAAACAAATGTCAAAATAAAGTACATCCGGTTGGACACTAGTGATTCACAAAATATCGGTAATTTTATTGTTATATTTATCGATATTTTTGGACTAGCAAAAGCAAAAGGTAAGGAGCATACACAGGAGAGTTAAGAAGAGCATTCATAAACTAAACTGAAAACTTGCTCTTGGTCTAAGTGTAGACCAAGTTTAAGGAAAATTGATTATAGTATTTGTAAGTATTGTAATAATAAAGGACAAGCCTTTTATTACCAAAAAAAATATTAATTCCAAAATACTATCATTACATAAAACGTTGTAGTGGATTAACTTACCGAATTTGTACGCACAAGGTGCAGGTTCAAACCCAAGCAAGACGTGTCAATGTGACTTTTTCGGAGTCATAAAAGATAGAATACCTCCCTAACATTGCTACCAAATGGCAAGTTGTCGTTTGTTGTGGCTTCGTATGGGGGACGCATTTGTTCAACAGTGGACGTCTTCCAGCTAATCATGATGATGATGATGATCGCTACCTAATAAATCAAAATTATTGGGCTAGATAAAATTGAAACAATTAAGTGAAGATCTCCAATAAATCAATTACCTGCCGACGTTCTTACAGGACGCAAAATAAAACCTTACATTTGTACCATCTCGATAATTTTCTCTTTCATTGGACTTCATTGAGTGCCTACAAATTGTGTCGTTAACTTGATTAGCTGTTAGTAAATAAAATATTCATAAGATTATAGTAATATTTTGAAAAAATTTCAAGATCGAATTCTAGTTTGTGTCAACGAGTGTAAATTATAACTTATGTAGACTTTAACAAATATCACAAGAATTTGCCATAAACTCGGTAACTAACTAACTCAATCTTAGGCAGTCTTTACACATTGAGAGGCGAACTCGAAGAAGGGAGCTATTTGCCTGTAATTATCGATAATCGATATTTATAAATATTTGTCGTCGTATAACTAAATTGTAGCTGTATAGTTAAAAGAATTAACAATTAAATTATTAATACCAGCCCGTTCGAATATTGTACAGATATTATATCGTTAGATAAATAATTTATTAAAAGTGTTGCCTACTAGAGATGCTCTCACCAAGCATCATGATGAAGATTTAGACTTTTTGTTTTAAGGAGGATAAAGGAACGTCACTATTGATCAAGTATTTCTGTATTTTTGGTATTTGAAGTGACGCTGTGCTATCTTGATCAAAAATACGTTTTATAAATTTGTTTTACTTTATTAAAACCACGCCATGGCGTCTTTAGATCTATTAACACCACATTTATCTAAAATAAAAATACCCGGCCCACAACAACTAATTTACAAGGATGAATGTGTGTATTCTTTTGACAATCCGGTGAGTTGCACTTTTTATTATAACCTATAATTATTTTTTATTTGTGTAATATCATTTATTTTGGGCTCATTATGTAAAATGTATCTGCCTTATAATATTATGAACTTAACAAAATTGCTAAATACTCCAATCTGCCCCATTATTATGGGCATATTCAGTGATAACATCTGTAATTTAATGACATACAATTTGTTTTTTTTTGTGCACAAAAATAATACAGACACTGTAATACTAAATAATAGTAATTTGGCATTGTTCTTTAATACAAGTCAATAGCCCCATCAACCATCAACATAAAATATTATTCAAACTAAGTATTTCTTTGTAACAAATTTAATTTTAAATAGGGCTTACAGTATTATCCTTAAAATATTTAGTATTCATAAAGTTCTTTATAGCTTGATATAAATTAGCAATGATATTAAAAATAGAGTTTCTCATTCCATTCATGGTATATGAACACAAAGTGAGTGAGAGAAATGTATCAAACATCACGGGGCTCCAGAACAAAATGTTGTACAGCAGCTCCCTGCTCACATAAGTCTTCACATTCTTTCTCTTTACCTCCATCATATGGATTTTAGTCAATATAACAGTAGACATTGTTATTGGTACAAAATAACTGACAATTGTAAGCACAAACATGTATAAAAGTAATGTTTTGTTATCTAAGTAACATATCCTCATACAATTCTCATTATGACTGGCTTTTGGGGATCTAAATAAAGGTGCAGATGTCACATTCACATCACTATAATGAGTGCCATTTTGCAAATTGGCAAGGATTTGGTAAACATTATTGACTATTGAGTCAAACTTCTCACCAGAATTATTTGGGTAATTCTCATACATTTCTAAATAGTTTTCATCTTTTACATGTGTTCGTAATTGAAGTGTATCATTCATAGTACTTATTGTAGAACAGTTGTGTTTGCTCAATAGGGCCATACAAGTGTCACCGAAACTTCTCTTATCACCAACAAATACACTTTTCTCCTTAATATCCATTGAATACATAGAGACAGTAATCAAGGCAGGCAAAATCCACTGTATAGCTACAGTAATAAAGGTAAAATACTTTTTCCAAAATGTAAATATGGATTTAAATGTACTCCCGGCTGCTCTGAAGTGATCACCAAGTTCTCTGACAGTACTCTCATCTTCACTTGTTTTTACATCTGCTATCATCTTATAGTGCATGTAGTTATCAATCACTAAGCTTAGAAAACTGTTTACCAAAGAGACAATTAGTGGTCCATAGCCCATAAGTACTGACATGTAATTACACTCCATATTGTCGTCTCTCACCATAACTGCTGAGCGTTCTTCCATATTCTCCATCTCAATGTTTACGGGATGTATCGCGTATACGGCGCGACTTATAAAAGCAATTCCAATGCATGTTAAAAGGATATTTTCTGATAATAACACAGTAGGAAATGATGACTTACTTTCTGTTACAATTCTTCTGAGATTTAACAAACTTAGTGAGAAACCGCACAGGATCAGAAATGTCCCTAGATACAAATCTACTGAATGCAACATTATTTTGGTGATTTATTTTATTTGCTATTAATAGCAACTGAATACTGTCAGTGACTTGTACAGTTGTTGATAGAATGAGACACCCAGCCCCCATGTTTTGAGCAGGGAAATGATAGCTGTTATCAGAAGCATGTAAATTATAGGGGCGCTTTTTAAAATGTCATGTTTGCATTTCTTTTATAATACAAGTATACCTATACTCCAGTTCATTCACATGGAATATGGATATGAGGAAACTACATTTTTTTACTTAAGGGTTTTTTTTATAATTATAAGGTAGTGTAGGTAGTACTTAAAAATATGACAGACCTTTTTGAGGATAATTCTTTTTTTTTATATGTATTAATGTTCTTTTTAGGAGTCAGACACCGGTCTATATGTATCTCTAGTGAGTTTTCTTGGCTTTGGACGCAACTATGTTGAGCAATACTTCCAGAAGACAGGCAATAATGTCTTCTTACATATCAAGAGGGATAAAAAACCAGTAAGTATTTTTTTTTTAATAATTTAACTGAGTAATTCTAGACTACAGGAAGAAATAATGAATGAGGGATTAGAATATCCCTTGCACAGTGTCTAGTGATACTTTGACTGAAGACAAATAACTTTACCACTCTGCAGACTCTACTTATATTATAAATTTAAACAAAAACAAAGGAAGGAACAAGTAGTGGAGATTCTGTGAAAGAATATGACTTATGACCCAGAAATTAACTATGATACTTTTAGTCCCAAACAGGGAGATTTATTTATTTAAGGTGATGAAATATGATTCCTATGTACTACAGCAGGACTGGTTATTAAATTAATATAATTTAAAATGTCCCTTAATTTCTTAGATTCCAGAGCCAGAACAAACAGGTGATGGCCCAGAAAAGAAAATCACGCGGTTGGCTATTGGCGTGGAGGGTGGGTTCGATCCAACATCTGGCAGACCCAAGTTCACTTACACAGACCATTACAACATCATAGTGCTGCCTGGTTTTCACACGTACCCCTGGCCTAACCCCTCTTTGCCTGAAATCGTAAGTTTTAAAGTATATATTTTTAATATTTTAAATGTATACTACATTATTTTTGTGCACATTTACTGCAAAATGGCTGTGTACTGAGAAAAAAAATTCCAAACCAACAATTGTATTTTCTGCATTATTGTTGCATCATATTAGTTTTACAACAAGTAAAGATAACTGTTAAAAATGTTTAATAAATTAAACGGAAGATGTCCACTCTTGAACAAAGGCCTCCTCCTTAAACTAACTATTCTAAGAAATAAGACCAGAAGTGATTTTTTTTAAAAACAATTTTTAATACTACTTGACAAAATAAATTCAACACAAACAACTTTACAACAAAAATGATTACGCTTCTAAATTAATTAACACACAAAAATAATACAAAACTAATGAATCTAAACAAGACCTAGAAACTATCTCTTTATGACTGAACAATTAACAAAAGTTAGGTACAATCGGACAGAGTAACGACCTATCTCAACGAAGGCGAGTGCAAAAGAGAGCGAGCCCGAGTGAGGCGCCGAGTTTTATTGACTTTCCCCCACCCTAGCCGCTCCCACTCCTACACGGCCTCTCCTGACATGGGTCCGTCCTCGGACTCCATCTTCTAACTCTGGAGGTCAGTCTCCAGGGCCGGCAACGATGTTTCTGGACCTTCATCACCCGATAAAGCGCTGAACGAGACTGGAGGTTCTTCGATGCGTCCCTGTGTCCCAGACGTGCTAGGCTGTGGTTCAATCGCATCATCAGGCGTCTCGACTTCGGAAGGCTGGACGACGACGCTTGGAGCGGTAGACTCCTCATTATCGACGTCCGATTCTGTAACAAGAATAAATCACAGCAAAGTATAATGTTCACACACAAAATAAAACACGGAGGCTCCATGTGTCCTTCTTGTCAAGTTACACAACTATGACACATGATGGCTAGGCTCAACTAGCTAAACCTAAGCACAGGGTAAAAAACAAACAAATATCTGTATCGATCACCCGGGGCAGTTCCCGTCGGGGGAGTGCCACCTCACGACTCGCTAGAGATCTACGCGGACTTACGTGAGACATAGCTTTGCGTGTGTGAAACGATTCACATAAAAGCATGTTTCAACCCAAACTATCAAAAAAAAATACACAGAGACCACGTTCGTCACAGAAGCATGTCTCGCACCACGACTCGTTAAGGCCAACCTTTTGGCATAACCCTGCGTGTACCACAGCTCCAGGACCATGTCCGAGCACAACTAAATGAAAACACAAACCACCCAAGGCATGTTCCATATACTAGGATCGCATGACTGAGCGCACTCCAAGACAGCATCCAATAACATGAAACCAAACCTCACTTGAAGTGTATCCGTCAGTCAGGATAGTATATCTGAGTACGAGGACATCCGAGACAGAGGCTATCCCAACCGCAAGACAAAACTTCCCTTATTGCGTTTTATCCCTTGAGAAAACACACAGTAAGTAGGTACGTAGTACATAACGAAATACGTACTCTTAAAACAATTACACAGGACAGAGACCACCAATGGCATGTCTACAAATCATTAAGAGGAAAAACATCAAAGCGATGACTTAGATCACTTACCAAGGAAAAAATCGGCACACACATCAGGAGTCCACTCTCCATGCCACGGAATCATATACTCCGCGGCTGCTTGCGTCGTTTTCCCATACGAGCCGGCCAAGAGCTGAAGCTCGTAACGACCGTGTAACAAAGCCTTCACCACACGGTATGGCCCTCGCATGCAGGAATCCAGCTTCCCAGTCGACTGCGCCTGTTTTCTCACAAAAACCAACGAATTTATTTCGAAAACGCGCGGTGCCTTGCGTCCTTGGTTGACGTAGGTATCTTGAGCTTCGCGATTTAAACGGAGACGTTCGGACGCCCTCTGCCGACGCATCTCACGAAGAGCCTCCCTGTTAGGACTGGAACCTTCAATAGCCACGTCACGTACCAAACTTCGGATGAGTGGAGTAGCCGCATCGATGCCAATCAGCAGGTTAAGAGCAGATTGTTGAGTTGTTCTGTGCTTGGTGATGTTCAGAACCAACTGGAGCTTCCACATGACAGTCGGCCACCTCTGCTGTCGATGATTGCATTCGATACGTACCATGTTGAGTACCGTGCGACAATAACGCTCCACCTGCCCGTTGGATTGGTGCATCTCGGGCGTTATGAGATGCGTGTTGCAGCCCATATCCGTAACCCAGTTGAGGAAGTCCGCACTTTGAAACATCCTACCTCTATCAGCTACAATTAACTTAGGTGTACCAAAAAGTGAAATTAAATTAGTGAAGTGACGTTTTAACCCGTCAGTATCCTGACGGTACATAGGGTATAATAGAACAAACTTAGAAAATGCATCGACTATGATAAGAACATAGCGATAACCATCTGCTTCAGGTAAAGGTCCTAGAGCATCTAAATGGATAGTTTCGAAGGGAGAGTCTGGTTTTTCCCAAGAGTGAATGGTTTGGAGTGGGGCACGGGCGACTTTTTTGTGTGAAAGACATACTAAACAATGTGTTACATATTTGAGAACAAAAGTTCTCAAGCCTGGGAACCAGAAATGTTTAGTAATAAGATCGACTGTCTTATCTACACCGGGATGGTCATGTTCATCATGGAAAATACGTAAAAGACTGAGTCGATGACCTTTGGGGATAAAACAAAGCAGTTTAGCGTTTTCACCAGTAGGTATAGACTTAAAGTACAAAATGTCATTTTTAACTACATACCGAGAAGAGTCCAATTGACCATCGGATAAACTCTGGATGATAGATCGAGTCTCTTCATCAGAGGCTTGAGCAATTTGAGCCCAGTTCAAAGGCTTTTGAATGGAAATTACGTTGACGGGATTGCGGCTAAGATAGTCAGCATGGGATAGAAGGGAACCTTTACGGTAATCGAGACTAAAATCAAAGTCCTGAAGGTATACCCACCACCGAGCTACCCTGGGCAACAAATCTTTCTTACGTTGAGTAAGTTTGAGTGCGTTGCAATCGGTAACTACGGTGAAATGAACCCCCACAAGATAATGCCGGAAATACTGAAGAGCTTTAACGACAGCAAGCGTCTCCAGCTCATACGAGTGGTATCTACTCTCAGCCCCCTGTGTAAGCCTGCTGAAATAAGATACTACACGCTTGCGATTACCTTCATGTACTTGCATCATGACTGCTCCATAGCCAATAGAGCTCGCGTCTGTGTGGACCTCTATTGGTAACGAAGGATCGTAGATAGCCAGTACTGGCTCACTCGTTAGACATTCTACAATGTACTTTCGAGCAGCCTGTTGCTCTGAACCCCAATTAAAGGGAACCCCCTTTTTAGTCAACGTAGCAATACAAGCAGTTTTCTGGGCAAAGTCAGCTATGTAACGTCTAAAATAGCTGGCTAAGCCCATGAACTGGCGGACCTGTTTTACATTTTGCGGTTGAGCTGAGTCAATCAAAGCCCTTACTTTGTCATGACTCGGCCTTACCTGATTTTCACTAATGGTCCGTCCCAAATACTCAATTTCCGTGGCTAGGAACGAACACTTCTTCAAGTTAATTGAGAAACCAGCCTCAGTCAAGGTATTAAGAACCCTACGAAGTAGAATCAGGCCCTGTTCGACTGTTCTACTGAGAATCAAAACATCATCGATGTACACAAGGATATCACCAGATTCAATGAACTCGCGAAGCGTTTTTGCAATAATTCGCTGATAGACAACCGGCGCATTCGCCAATCCATAAGGCATTTTCAAATATTGATAATGTCCCTCCGGCGTGACAAATCCCGTAAGCGGTACAGACTCGCAATCCAACGGAATTTGATGGAATCCAGTAGCCATATCAAGGCTACTGAAGTACCTATTATGTCCTAGACGGTCTATATGATCATCTATCCGCGGCAGTGGAAACCGATCCTTAATTGTTACATCATTGAGCTTACGATAATCGACACACATCCTATCCGACCCGTCTTTTTTTTTGACAAGAAGGATAGGACTCGCATACTCGGAATCAGACTCTTCAATTATGCCTTTATCTAAAAGATCCCTAATAATTTCTCGAACACGAAGCGTCTCGGCAAGAGAAAGTCGGTAAGGACGGTAATTAACAGGTGTGTTAGAATTGAGTTTGATTGTCATACACCCGGTATTAACTGTTGAAGTCGCGGTTCCAGTAATGAAAAATTTAGAAAACTCGTTAATAATATTCAACAGCTTTTCCAATTGATCATTAACAAGAGGCGTGTTAATTGGAATAGAAACCTCGGGTTGAATTGTCATTACTCTAGTTGTAGACCCGCTATCAACCCTCGTAAGTGACTGACAATCTTTAGTACGAACGTACCTAACACCTTCTCTATTTAAAATGTCCGTACCTACTATGACCGGAATGTTCATGTATTGAGATGATACTATGAACAAATCAACATCAAGAGTCAGACCGTCAAACTCGATAGGTAACGTAACGTAAGACGTGCTTTCCACTTCCTGACTACCCAAGCCCTTCAAAACACGGAAAGCCGGCTTGCGCGAACAATTAAAATGTTTCAGCAAAGAGGACGATATTAAAGAAATGGTTGAACCACTATCGATCAAAACGTCTACGGGCACATCTTGAATAACCGCCACTACAACATCACGATTAGTAGAATTTGCTAAAACATTGCATAAATTAACAGTCTCCTTGTTCGCCGCTTCAGTTCTTTGCTTGGCAAAACAAGTTTCGACTTTATGACCCGGTTTCTTACAAAATGAACACGGTTCGGATTTATTCGGAACAAAAACCGTCTTCGAATTCGCGGTACTCGAAGGAAGCCGAGGACTACTCGGTCCCTGATCCGGTCTAGAGCGCTTAGTACACGCGACCTGCTTGTGTCCTAACTGACCACACGAAAAACACCTAATATCGCTATTACTACCCCTTTTTCGCGAGGAATCAGAGATTGGTTTCCCTTTGTTACCGCTATTTAAAACAGAGCGCGAGGTACTAACCGGTTTTACGTAAATGGAGAAAAACTCAATCAAATCATTTGGCAATAATTTTGCGTTAGTCGCAGCTGCTCTAATATTAGGGTCCGTAATACCGCGTATAATTATTGCCGATATCAATTCGTCACTAAGTCCCCGCACTATTTTCAACCGAAGTAACGAACGACGCGCATAATCAGCGTACGTGGGGTACTTGTCGGAGTTGGTGTTAATCACGTCCGCCAAAATACCTGCTACATCGGGTGTCTTCGGACACAATGGCCTAAACTCTTTCTTAAAGTTACTCCACGTGCGGTCATTTGACACCCAATCGTTTAACCACGAACGAGCATCCCCCTTTAAGCAATTTCCAATACGCGAAAGGCACTCATGATCGTTCCAATGATTTAGGGATCTTGCGCGGTCTACCTCCGCACACCAATCATCAATATTGTGCAAGTTTGGATCAAAACTAGAAATATAAAAATGCTGGCTGGATCTACCGTAATTAATCGAACGAATCGCGTCTACAATACGGTCGGTAACCGTGGAATGTTCTAGCGCCTTGCTAGATGTAGGCTCTGAACCGCGAGGCAATGATCTAGACCTAGATCGGTTACGCTGGTTATGACTACGGACAGGCAACACAAACCGATCACGCGATCGCGGACTTGAATGCGGCGATTGCAACCTACGCGTACGGGTAGACGGCGGTGGCGGCGAAACATAACGCTCACTACGCGGATCCGCACGATCCGGTGATCGTAAAGCATTACGCCTAGGTGACTGTCTGACCTGATCGTGTTGTCGTGATAATGACCTATCGCGGTTTCTAGTTTCCGGCACTAATACGGCACGATCACCCGAATGCCCTGGCAAAGGCGAGGCCCTAGACCTATCCTCTAACGCTTTAAGACGCGTCACCATAGCCTGCATCTCGAGCCGCAACTTAAAACTTTCGTCAGGCGATCGCTCGCGGTTTCTACTATCACGTCTGTCGCGAATATGACGATTGGAACTACGACTATCGCGACGATCCGCACTATATTCACGCTCACGATTCGACATGACGAAATCAACAAAAGTCTAAAGTAGAAAAATAAATGAACCGCTATGACACACAAATAATGACACGAAAAACTAATCAAAAGCACTTACCAATCACCATAGAACACTCCAGCAAAAATCGTACTACCTGAGGGTAGCTGAACAAAACCGAACTAAACGACAAAACTTCTAGAATAAAAACTAACTGATAAGCACTATCCTTTAACAAAAATAACAGTGAGCAATTGGGAAAGTATCCCACTTCTGATCTAAGAAATAAGACCAGAAGTGATTTTTTTTAAAAACAATTTTTAATACTACTTGACAAAATAAATTCAACACAAACAACTTTACAACAAAAATGATTACGCTTCTAAATTAATTAACACACAAAAATAATACAAAACTAATGAATCTAAACAAGACCTAGAAACTATCTCTTTATGACTGAACAATTAACAAAAGTTAGGTACAATCGGACAGAGTAACGACCTATCTCAACGAAGGCGAGTGCAAAAGAGAGCGAGCCCGAGTGAGGCGCCGAGTTTTATTGACTTTCCCCCACCCTAGCCGCTCCCACTCCTACACTATATTATATAATCTTTTGATAAAGTAATCCTATTCACAGGTAAACAAGTCCGTCCAAGCGGTCATAGACGCGGAGTCTCCGTTCAAAATCGCCGAGATGGCAGCACTGCAGGACACTTGGGATGGGGAGAAGCGTAAGGTCTCAGTGTGAGTCACCATACTGTCACATTCACAGCTTTTTATTCTAGCTGCCATGCGGGCACCTGTATCAAACTATATGTGACACCTCATACAAATCCCCTATAGTTGTTTGTTACCTAGATGCCATTTATCAGGTCTGCTGTACATACAACTTGCCTTTCCGTCAATGGAACGGATTTATATCCTCTATTTAAACAACCCCTGGACTACATAAAAACAGGTCATGGTAACAGATGCTAGATATTGGTTAGTCTACAAGGATTATTTCCATGACAGCTTAACCGGACTTTAAAGTGGCCTAACACGAGGCCAGACAGGCTTGCAAACTAGCTTATAAATCTACTTATAAGAGTA
Organism: Abrostola triplasia; assembly: GCA_946251915.1. Lineage (NCBI taxonomy): Eukaryota > Metazoa > Arthropoda > Insecta > Lepidoptera > Noctuidae > Abrostola > Abrostola triplasia. The sequence goes on along the minus strand of OX276432.1, from coordinate 2,781,644 downwards.
ATTTATTCCAGTCACGCGCTAAACCTGAAGCAGCTGGACAACGGCGTGAAGATTCCGCCCTCGGGCTGGAAGTGCTCCAAGTGCGAGCTATCCACCAACCTGTGGCTTAACCTCACGGATGGCTCCGTGCTCTGCGGCAGGAAGTTCTTCGACGGCTCCGGGGGAAACGATCATGCTGTAATCAAACTTTATTAATTACATATTATATAATTATTTCATATATACACAAGGCCATTTACATCATGGAAATTTTGGTTTTTCAACGCTTTTATTTATATACAATTGATCAAACAGGTAGAACATTACCGTGAGACGGGATTCCCGCTAGCTGTCAAACTGGGCACCATCACGGCGGACGGCAAGGGAGACGTGTTCTCATACGCCGAGGATGATATGGTGGAAGACCCCATGCTGAAGGTCCATCTCAAACACTTCGGCATCAACGTACAGCAGCTGCAGAAGGTAGGTTGATTTCTTAATACAAATTAAAACACTACAACATAGTTGGACACAGACCAGTTGGGAGATGTTCTCGAGAAAGAAGAAGAGCCAACAAGAATGCAAACAAAATATTCATGGTAAAAGTAATTCAATTTTATTAAAATTTTCTGAATAATTAAACTGTCTACCTTTAACAGACGGAGAAATCGATGGTGGAATTGGAACTGGAACTGAACCAGCGCACCGGCGAGTGGAACACGCTGCAGGAGTCGGGCAGCGAGCTCAGACCGCTGTGCGGGCCCGCGCTCACCGGCCTCAACAACTTGGGCAACACCTGCTACATCAACAGTGTCGTGCAGGTATGCCGGACGTCGTTAACGATTTGTCACTACCAATCAATTGATATACTTCTATTAGCTGCCAAATGCCATTCCTCCATAATAATAAATTATAACATCGCTATTTTGTCAACTTAATTCCCTATTTATCAATTTCTAAGTAACCAACAAGCTAATTTTACAGTAAACTGAAATTTAATCAATTGATTTCGAAATCAATCATTTTCTTAGAGGAGTAGTATCTTGGATTTATTGCTTAATGGTGTCAGCTACTTCACTGGGACCTTTGTAGTGTTATAAGATAGCTTTTGTACTAGTTTTTAGACCCCACTTTTGGCAAACTTAGAATTTAATGAAGCACATACAGTCATGTGTTTATACCTATGTTTATTTAACCTGCTTGTTGTATTCTCTTGAGCAGGCATGCCACATATTAGTTTAGCATTTTCTGGGCAGCCATGAGCACATATCCTAAACCTAATGAAACCTATAACTGGGGCAAAGAGTAAGAAAATAAACAATAAACATAGTAAGAATAATATTGACCGTGGTCTCCAGGTATTGTTCCGCATGCCAGACTTCGTCCGTCGCTTCGTGGACGGCGCGCCGGAGATATTCTCCACCTTCCCGGAAGATCCCGTCAATGATTTTAATGTGCAGACGTGAGTATAAATGGTGCTACTTTAAACAATGCTTGTGCACTTATAGTATACTTTATGCACCTATTTTTTGACATAATGTATTAAGTAGATTGTAGAGTGAACTAACAAAGATTTAAGCAAACAATAAGTGTAGAAATTCCCAGTTTTCCTGTGACTGTACACTGTGCTGTGTTGTGCTGTGGAATGAGTTTTGATAATTTCATTTGCGCTATCGAAACCCCAGTAAAGAAAGTCTATAGTGCTTAAATTCTTTAGGTGAAACACCGCAGCCACAGCAAACTTAAACTTATATAACTAAATTAAATGCAGCATTAACAAAACCTTGACATTTTCAGTGCAAAATTGGGAGTAGGGTTGGTATCGGGCCGCTACTCGTTCCCGAGCAGTGAAGGAGGGTTCCAGGCCGGCGTGTCCCCGCACATGTACCGCAACCTGGTGGGCCGCGACCATCCCGAGTTCATGAGCAAGAGGCAGCAGGATGCGCACGAGTTCTACCTGCATCTACTGTCGCTTCTGCAGGTAAACTTATTCATATATTTATTTATTCCATTCATGTACAAATTTACAACTCGATTTCTTACTAATTCTTCGAATAATAGTTATGTTGAATGTATGTTAAGTAGAAGTCTATGTACGGCCGCACCTTCCTAATTAACTTAAATATCTAACTTGACGAAACCCACGTCCCATTGCCTCTCGGACAGTCGTACGAACTTCTTCACAGTCTATTATTATTATTATTTCCGTCTCTTCTATGTTAGCACCGCGCCCCGCGGTCATCCATTTTTCCTTTGCGTACACTGTGACCATCAACATGGCGTACGCTCCTCCCTCCCGCCACTTCACACCCGCTTAATGTTGCTAGGCTAGAAGTGGGATACCGCTTCTGGGGTAAATGGCGATGTTTTGGTTATGGTTATTAAATATTTGTGTAAAAAGATTTTAATTAAGAAATGTTATAGTGTAATAGTTTTTAATTCTAAGACTATTGCCACTGACCGAATTAGTAAAAAATATTGACTCCGTATTACTACCGGTACTCAAACTCAACACCTTACGCATATAAAAACATAGATCTTCCTCCTTTTAGCATTTTTACAAAAAAAAGGTATCAACAAATCATGGGGTAATATTTCACCTAAATACTTGCAACACTGACAAAATGGACGCTTAGTTTCATTGTCAAATAATTACGATAAAAAATATTCGAAATTTAAATAAAGAGACGTATTTATGTGAAACGTAAATGACATGAAATGTAATCCTTGTATATATTTCCGACTGCCAGTTTTGGTCATTAGCATTACACAGGACGATGAGCGCTGCGCGCGATTTTTATTAACTGAGTGTCAAATTGTTCAAGTATTCCATTTTGGAATAGTTGGTGCACTGACATTATTTTGCGCGGTCACGGCTTCTGGTTTGTTCTATATTCTGAGGTTAGCTCGTACAACCCTGACCATCCTTATGTCTCCAGCGCCACAGCCGCCACAAGGTGAACCCGTCGGACTGCCTGCGCTTCAGCGTAGAGGAGCGCATGCGCTGCACGGCCAGCGGCGCCGCGCGCTACACGCACCGCGCAGAGTACCACCTGCCGCTGCCCGTGGCGCTGCACGCCGCCACCAACGGCCCGCAGCTGGCCGACTACGACCGGCGCCGCGCCGCCGCCGACGCCTCCGGCCAGCGCCTGTGAGTACCGCTACAGCGAGCAGGAGCGCATGCGCTGCACGGCCAGCGGCGCCGGGTACCACCTGCCGCTGCCCGTGGCGCTGCACGCCGCCACCAACGGCCCGCAGCTGGCCGACTACGACCGGCGCCGCGCCGCCGCCGACGCCTCCGGCCAGCGCCTGTGAGTACCGCTACAGCGAGCAGGAGCGCATGCGCTGCACGGCCAGCGGCGCCGGGTACCACCTGCCGCTGCCCGTGGCGCTGCACGCCGCCACCAACGGCCCGCAGCTGGCCGACTACGACCGGCGCCGCGCCGCCGCCGACGCCTCCGGCCAGCGCCTGTGAGTACCGCTACAGCGAGCAGGAGCGCATGCGCTGCACGGCCAGCGGCGCCGGGTACCACCTGCCGCTGCCCGTGGCGCTGCACGCCGCCACCAACGGCCCGCAGCTGGCCGACTACGACCGGCGCCGCGCCGCCGCCGACGCCTCCGGCCAGCGCCTGTGAGTACCGCTACAGCGAGCAGGAGCGCATGCGCTGCACGGCCAGCGGCGCCGGGTACCACCTGCCGCTGCCCGTGGCGCTGCACGCCGCCACCAACGGCCCGCAGCTGGCCGACTACGACCGGCGCCGCGCCGCCGCCGACGCCTCCGGCCAGCGCCTGTGAGTACCGCTACAGCGAGCAGGAGCGCATGCGCTGCACGGCCAGCGGCGCCGGGTACCACCTGCCGCTGCCCGTGGCGCTGCACGCCGCCACCAACGGCCCGCAGCTGGCCGACTACGACCGGCGCCGCGCCGCCGCCGACGCCTCCGGCCAGCGCCTGTGAGTACCGCTACAGCGAGCAGGAGCGCATGCGCTGCACGGCCAGCGGCGCCGGGTACCACCTGCCGCTGCCCGTGGCGCTGCACGCCGCCACCAACGGCCCGCAGCTGGCCGACTACGACCGGCTCCGCGCCGCCGCCGACGCCTCCGGCCAGCGCCTGTGAGTACCGCTACAGCGAGCAGGAGCGCATGCGCTGCACGGCCAGACGGACACTCATGGCCGGCAGGGCAGCAACCATGACCGACAGGACGGCAACCATGACTGGCAGGACCATAACACATGACTGACAGAACGGTCACTCATCACAGGCAGGTTGATAACTCATGACAGACATGATGGACTCAAGATCAGCTTGCAAACCTACAGCACGAAATTGTTTACAAAACTTATGTTTGATAATTTGCCATTTTTAATCATTTCAATCAATAATTTTAGCATTTGTTCACAGTGACCCGTCGCAGTTGGTGCGGCCAAACATCCCGTTCCAGGCGTGTCTGGAGAGCTTCATGAAGGAGGAGACTGTCGAGCAGTTCTACAGCAGCGCAGTCAACCAGAAGGTCACAGCACACAAGTTAGTATCACCGACCAGCCAATGATATTATTATGTTACTTACTACCTTAACTTCACACTATAAAGTAAAGTCACACTACATTTTCACATATGGAAATAGGCTACTTATGGATGAATGGACTACTTAAATAGCTTAGGTTTATTATAATTTTTGCAATAAATTAACCAAACACTTAACGTGTAAAAGTGTTTGTGAAAACCTATTTACAGAAATAAATCATTTATTCATTATTCTTCAGAATTACCCGTCTGGCGACGTTCCCTGACTATTTGCTCATTCAGTTGAAGAAGTTCACCATCAAGGAGGACTGGACGCCGGCCAAGCTGGACGTCGCCGTCGACATGCCCTGGGAGGTCAGTACTGATACAACCTTAGATTATTTTAACTTAGACGGCATCATTTTGTTTGAACTTGTTCCTGAGTAGACTATACTAAGGGCAGGTTCTTTGGGTGCTTCAAATTTACATGACGCCCACGTAAATGTTAGAAATGGCAATACCAATTTCGCTTTCGCATTAGCATATAGCAGCCCTAATAACCACTAAAATCGTTTATAATCGGGTTTTTTTACCATGAAATAACGCTTCATGTTTTATGTATTTTGCAGGTGGACCTGTCGTGCCTGCGCGGCCGCGGGCCGACGCCCGGCGAGCCCCTGCTGCCCGAGGCCGCGCCCGACGTGCCCGCGCCTGTATACGACGAGGCTCTGCTCGCACAGCTCGTGAGTTACTACCACACTATGTAACTCAATAAGAAGGAAATGTTCATTCATTCTGTTTGTAATATATAGTTTAAGAACTTTTCTCTTGATGTCACTGACTGACTGTATTATAATAGAGCTCAGTGGTTAGTAGTGGAATATGGATTTAATTGAAAAAAAGTGCTAACAAAATAATTATATAAAGTAATTGTGACGCAAATCCTGCCATAATAGTGTATATTTTGTAAGCTTAAAAAATCATTGGAAATGAAATTACTATAAATAATGTGCTTCCAGTTGGACATGGGCTTCCCCCTAGAGGCGTGCAAGCGCGCGTTGTACTACACGAACAACAGCGGCATGGAAGCCGCGTCCAACTGGCTCATGGAGCACATGACCGACTGGGACTTCGCCAACAAGTTCACTCCGCCCGGCTCCGCAGGTAATTTTAACTGCAACTCAATTTAGTACATATAAGTTATACCTTGGAAACGTTTGTGGTTAGAAATTTGGGGTTTTGGCTACCTGAAACGAGTCAAAGATCTACACAAGTGTTATCAGAAGCACGGGGTTACGTGTATAAACATGTATGGCCATCCAAAAATCGCCTGCAATAAGTATGTCTTATCTCTAATGGTGACCCCCGCAGGCGCGGACAGCGGCGCCGCGGCGGTGGTGGACGAGGCGAGCGTGGAGCAGATCATGGTGATGGGCTTCACGCGGGCGCAGGCCGTGCGCGCGCTGCAGGCCACGGCCGGCTCCGTGCCGTGCGCGCTCGACTGGATCTTCAGCCGCGTGGACGAGCTGGACGCCGCCGCCGCGCCCCCGCCGCCCCCGCCCCCCGCCGGCGGGCCCCCCGCACCCCCCGCGCCGCCCGCCAAGGACCGCGCGCTCGGCTGCAGGGACGGACCCGAGAGTGAGCACCACCTTTCACTACTCTGTACAATTCTGGCTATACCACACTGATGTATAGCTGCAGTGTAATATGCAAATAATACACTATGACACTGGAAATTACAATGTGCCCATTATAATTATCAATTTTTCGCTGTTACTTGTATAATAGCGCTTACCACAATCACGATATACTAAACTTTAAACCGAGAAATAAAACGGAAATGTTTTTTTCGCTCATTACTTTTATAAAATGATGTAAGTTAATTTACAATGTTTGTCTAGAATACAAGTTGGTGGCGTTCATTTCACACATGGGCACGTCGTCCATGGTGGGCCACTATGTGTGCCACGTGCTGCACGAAGGCCGCTGGGTCATATTTAATGATAACAAGGTATGCATCTCTACCAAATTATTGCAAATATTCTAATTAAGTTACTACCCAATAATAGAATATACATAAAACCTTATTTGGTTTCCAGGTGGCAGTATCAGAAAATCCGCCCAAAGATCTCGGCTACCTATATCTCTACGAAAGGCTGTGATGATCATGTTGAAATTATGACTTGTTTGTACCAAAAATCGCTGGCACGGTTGTATGGGATACAAACCTCTGTGTTAGACTGTGTTTGTATTATGTAAACAATAAGAGATTTTAATAAAAACAACTTTTAGGCGATATTTATTTTATAGAAACAAAAAATTGTTAAGAAATTTAATTAGGTTAATAAAATTTATTATCTAATTATTTTGCATAGAAAATGCTTTTGTGTTGCTATTTTTACGTAAGACTTTTATCAGTTTTGTAGTTTGACAGTTACTATGTGTAGTTAATGAATTAGAAATAATCCTTATATCCTGCTTAGGCCAAGACAACGCAGCATTTACGTGTGATTATTCCACAATGAGCCTTATGCCGTTCAAACATTTTTCTTTTGTAAACGTTTATGTTATCTAAGCTATTGATTGCCTAATATAACGATACCTATTTTGTAACATTGTACTAAAAGTACAATATATTATATTGCCGTACCACATAACAAATGCATTTATTGGTGAAGCAGCTTAGTGTTGGATAATTTTATTGTAAAATATCATTGAACATCACTAAAACAACGAAAACTGAAAGTAAATTATTACTGAAAATGCTCTCTTATTTCTTGTTTTCTTTAATTTAGAACCCCTGAGATTAGACTTGACTTTTTGAGTATAATTGAAAGTGACTACTTATCAAGAATACTTCCAATAAAAGTCTGGGAAAGTTAGGCTTGTTGCATGATATAACTAATTGGGACGTACAGGCAAAAGGATCAATTCAAAGGTAAGGCTGGAATTCCAGCTATTTTATAAGTAAATGGAAATTCATAGTATCTGCCTACTCCGTTAGGCGTTGTCCCAGGTGAGCGACGAATACTTCACGCGGCGAACGTCCAACGTCGTAGTCATCGGTTTTTTACGTTCAGTGTTGCCAGTACAATATGTTCCGGTTTTCTCAAAAATGTGTGATTCTTACATTAAATACACAGGTATCTGAGTAATCATTACTTTAATCTTTAGAGGTAACATTTTTACATAGTACACAATAAATCAGTGGTGCCCTACTGATTTATTCTTGGGAGTAATATCGCACTCTCTATCAAACTATTGTCACAAACACGTTGGGAGTAAGGGAGATAAATATGTTATCGTACTTCACGTCGTCTGTATGGCGTCTCGTCGCGGAAAGAACAAGTTCACACTTCGTCCGAGACTGATAAAAGCGGTAACGTATTGTCGCTTTTTGATATTTTCGCGTTACGTCGCATCGCGTCGCAATATCGCGTTTGTCGCTCACCTAGGACAATAGGTTAGGGACCAATCATCATCAGCCCTTGCAGTCCACTACTGGAAATAGGCCTCTCCCAATGTACACCACAAAGCCCAATAGGGACCAATGCAGAAGATTAATGATACCTTGAGACAAATGAAACACTTTTTACAGCTAATTACATATTATTATTATTGAAATGTACAATTTATTGCTAAGAAACTTATCATCGCTTAAATTTATCTACTGGTTTAGGTATTTTCTTCATGAATATAGTCTTCTCATCAAAGTAGGTGTTAAATTTCTTATGATCTTTTCTTTTTTTGGGGTCCTTATTGCAAGAATCAGGCGTCAAGTTGATCATTAGACCTAAAACAAGTAATGTTGAAATTAAAAATTATATAAAAGCAGTTGCATGATTACACATTTTGTAAAAGGGCTTTTTGTAGCCTAAATAATATAATATACCTACAGGAACTACTAAATACTGTTTATTTAGTATGCAGCTAGTTACACATGCATTGTAGGTACATTATTAACAGCACAGAATATAATAAATTAAATTTATCAGTAAAAAGAAAACAATGTGTAAGTAATGATACCTAATAGGTTTATATAAATGTGGTATGTAAAACCACATTGATATAAACTAAAAACTATCACTAAACCACCACAAAACAAAGTAGAATATTAATCATAAAAGTAAACACCAACCAGCCTTCTGTGCCATTGTGACCAACTTCCCCATTTTCTTTTGTTGCCGTCTGCACAGGCCAGTGATACGTCGCGGTAGCATACAGCCATCAGATCTCACAAACTGGCTGATAATAAGTACATCTGTGTGTTTCACTTCAAGATCTAGTGCACACATGTAGCAGGGAGGCTTCTCCGACGTGTTTAAAGCAGGAGCCTTGGAAGGAAGGTTTTCAGCACGAATTAAAAGTTCAGTGCGGGGTGATGGCACCGAGACTCCTTCAATGACCAATGTTGAACCGTCTGAATGTTCGCGAACTGAAAGACGAAATTATGTAATTATTAAAACATGCAATAAGCAGCTGTTAATTCTTTTAAGAGAATTTCTGAGTAAAAAGGAGGCAAGGAATTAAGAATTAAATAGAAGAGTAAATATTTGAGGTTATGTAGTGATAATTACAAACTTAAAAATAGGAAAATTGAACTTAAACTCACTTTCTTTTAAATCCAATCGCTTTGTAGTTGCTATGGAACGAACAGATGTAGAGTAAATAGCATTTTTTGCAAAAGAAAATCCTGCCCTTACAAGCCCCGCCATGTTTATTTATTTTACGACTTGATTGTCAAATTGACAGAAACTGGAACATCACAGACGTTTAGTTATTCCTATTAACGGTTATCATGGTAGAATACAAACTTTTTGGTTATGGCAACTTTACTAAGTAAAGATAACAACCGGACTGTATCGCGCAATTTTTAAAAATCTTGAGGCGATGATCCTTTTTACAAAAATACCCTTTCTATGGATGAGTAGTTAGCGTGTGTATGTAAAGTGGTTTTATAGTGTATTATGCAGTGTAAAAGCCTTGTTGGTATTTCTAAATGAAAAGCGTACATCCGTACACTATTTTGACTACACTTTAAAATACCTATTGAGGGGAGGAAAACTGTTCCCATAATAATAAATAAAATACATTTTTATGAGTCGCATGTATTTATTAAACAACACATAGTAAGTTATATATGACAAATTTAACAGATATAGAAAGTAAACAAGATTATTTGAAAATTATACAATTTTAACATTTAATACCGTAACTGATAGAATATAAAAAACAGACTTTTAATTTAAAAAGCAACAATCTCTAAGCTCCATTTTAAAATATGACTGTTTTATATAATATATACCTACTATATTTTTAACATCCATATATTTGTATCATAAAATAGACTGCTAAGCAGTAATGTAACAAATATTATATCATATTTTAGGCTTGTTAGCATCACAATATCACGTGAGCCTTATGACGCTATGGTTATGTAAGATACGTTATTTTAGGAACGAGATGAAGCTATTTCTTAAGGATTTTAAAGGCAATTTCTGGACGGTACTAAGCCAAGCATATAAATAAAAATTCGAGACATGTGTATGCGAAATGCATTCAAAATGCAACATATAAAATGAGCTTAAAATAACTTAAACTTATCTTAAATAATATAGACGCCTACACATGAGATTGCAATTTTGTGACTTAAATATTTAATTTATAAAGTGAATAATAAATTTCTACAAATTCTTAGGCGTGTTTGATTTAATCCAGGCACATAATTATACTCTATTTATAAAAAATACTGGATTGTTTCTCAAAACTTTTGGGTTATTCCAGATTGTATGATAGGAATAAAACACATTCCAGTAAACTCGTCAGTCAGCACCAGATCAAGCAAGGGCACGTCGCAATAAGTATAAAATGTTTGTTCTTAGCAAAGTTAAAATAATTGTCTGTTAGTAAAACTTACCAACTAATAACTATACAATATTGTACTATAGTATTTAGAACAAAACTTATGAAAAATGTGCATGTTTATAAACAAAATGTGAGGGACTATTCAAAATTATGTTTTAAGGAAAAATAACAGAGTTCACACAATGATGTAGGTAGAAATCCATATCGTAACACTATAAATTGTTTGGTAACACAAAATACAATTAAGTTAGGTGAAAAAATTAAATAAACAAAAATCGTATTGAAAATATCTTTCCATGATTTGTGGACACAAACCTATTAAGATTGATCAATTGAGCGGAATTAACTTAGCGTTGTATAATTTCTTAGCACATAAAGCTTTATAAATTGCATTTATGTAGAATATCTTAAATATTTTAATCGAAGTCTGTTAGATTTCCGCAAAACACTTGTGAAGATAGCGATGATCGTGAAGATGTGTGAAGGACCCAAGATGTCTACTTGGGGAACGCCGTCAGTCCCTTGCTGAGCAGGCCAGAGGCGTTCTGTGATGCGTCGTTGACGGCCGACGACAAGTTAGACAACAGCTGAAAAATAAAAAATAATCCATCAAAACATGAGCCGTTTCTTTTAGCTTTATTTAAAAACGATGACCCACATTATTGGTTGTGGATGACTTACATACACGTCCGTTAAATCTGGCATTTTACACGACATACAAATATTTTTCCAGGCTATTGGGGCCATATCGGTTAGTCCTGTGATTTTCGCACCTTGGAGTAGAATATGGATAGTTTTAGGATGCTGGACTTAGCTTATTCTGAAGATAATGACTAACAGGGTGGATTTATTGGATAAATAAAGAATTACATGGATCCCCAAAATCATTTCGAAACGGTGAACTGTGAAAACGATTTAGAGTTACTTTCGTATATAAGATCAGCATTAAAATAAGAAATATCATCCATACATGGTCCCTCTTTTCGTTCAGGTACTTGTCAGCTTCCTTGGTCTTCGCGTCGACGATGTTACTGGCGTTCTTGATGCCCTCGTCAGCAGCGTTCTCCACCCTCTTCAGAGTGTTGTCCACGGTGCTGTTGAACGCGTTGCTCGCGTCGGCTGCAGCCTTCTCGGCTGCCTTCTTTGACTCTTCTACAGCTGCGTCTGAAACAATTCGATTTTGTAAAACGCGTTTGGAATGTTTTCCTGTTGGTAGTCTAGTGATGGTTAAAACTAACTGTATTTGTAAGGTTACAATTTATTTATCATGTCTTCAGTTGTCTAAGAAGCGACCAATCTAAGCTACTAACTAAGCGAGTGAGTTCTTATTATGCCTACAAGTGACTTTAGAGGTACTTTAAATTTTTTACAATATTTTAAAGGCAATAAATGACCTTAAGACCATTGTTTAATAGTGGACGTCTTCCAGCTTATGATGATGATGAAATAACCTTGCCTACAACTACGATGGAAATAGAAAAAACCATCCTTAACTTAGTCTAAAGTTGACACAAAGACTTACTGGCAACTCGCTTAGCTTCGTCCTCAGCGGCCTTGGCAGCGAGCCTAGCCTTTTCCTTGGCATCTTCAGCTGCTTTAGCGGCCTGCGCCTTAGCTTCTTCTGCGGCCTTCTTAGTCGCGTCCACAGTCGTGTTGATCGTGTCTGTCGAACAAGGATACTCGTTTTTTAAAGACGCAAGAGGGAAACTAAAGAGCTACGGTTTCAAACCACACGAAGCTTTGATGAGGACAATCCGCATAAAAGATCAATTTTGTTACTGATGTATATATCTCTTGAGATGATGAATAGAGTAAGTATATGATATGTTCAGATTTTAGCAGGAAAACACACATAGTCCACAATCCAAATCGATATTAATTAAAACTCTCCTTTTATATAGGTTAACGAAGTACACAAAACACCTTCTAAAAACAGACTTGGGTCTTGTCAAAGTTACAAGGGACACCCTCACTTGCATTGAGTTAGGAACTTGGGAAATAACTAGATGGAATAGAATAGGTATTTGAAGATACTGCTATTAATACTCGGAATATCGATGACCTATTATTTAAGAACTTGTATCGATATAGACTTTATTTATTATTTCATTATTCAACTCGTTAATATCAACTACTATTTTTATTGAACACAATAAGCTAGTCAGTTATTATTCGTGATAAAGCAGTAAGCGACACGCGCAGTACCGGTCGTCTCTTCCACTGTCTTTTGACAAACGTCGGCCACATTTTCTGAAGTTTCTTGGGACCCCTGGAGTACATCTACATAAAAATTTACACAAATGTAAACGAATATAAGTAATGTCTAGGTACATTGTGCGTATATTAATTGGTTCTACCGTATTAGACGCTAAGTCAAACAAAATCTGAATAATTAGGAACCATCTCCACTGTTCCCAAACAAAACGGTTAGTAATAGAAATAGTAAAAGTTAAAGCATTGTTTGTTACTTACCTTCAGTGGATTGTACGTCTTGGTTCTCCTCATTGTCGGCTACATGAAAGAGTCTATTCGCTACTGTATCTACAGAAAAGTTAGCGGAAAAGGTTAGAATAAAAACAGAAAATTAGGTCAAAAAAGAAAAGAATAAAGAATGGCAAACCCATGCAATAAAAGGTTAACAATAAAAACACGAAATAATGCCGTAATTTATTATGTAATTCACAATAAGAATTCAGGAGAAGTTAATATTTTTACTTATAATGTTCAATACCTTTAGCACTTCCCACAATCGATACGCTTTTGTCGACAACTGAGGCGGCAGCGGACTTCGTAGTGTCCACCGTGTTATATACGGTATTAGCTACCGAATCTACAATGCAGTCAAAAATATATAAAAAAAATAATGCATGACGAAAAACTAAACGCACTCAAAAGGTCAAAATATAATAATACCTTTGGCTGATCCTAAAAATGATACGCTAGTGTCTACTGCACCTGCTGCCACGTGCTTGGCTGTATCTACAGAGCTTGCCAACGTATCTAAGTGAAATAAACAAACGATATTTATTCTACTGAATGCGTGTAAAATAACAGAATATGGAAGAAACTATCTACCTTTAGCGTTTCCTACAAAAGATGCGCCTTTATCTACGGCTGATGATGCTACGCTCTTTGTTGCGTCTACAGTGCTGTGAACAGTATTTGTAAGCGTGTCTACGAAAAGAAAAGAACCAAATATTATAATAAAATTATAATTTTAATCTGTAATTAGAAATTTTGAATTAATTGGAAAGATGCTACCTTTGGCGCTAGTTGCGTAAGACACGCCTGTACCGACAGCGGAAGATGCTGCATTTTTCGTTGTGTCAATAGTATGGACTACGGTATCTATAAACAATGGACTTTTCATTATATCCACATTGTGTTGATTAATATATTTTTTGTAACAAAATTATCCAAAAAATACCTTTCGCACTTCCTATTAGTGATGTACCCTTGTCAACAGCTGATGTCGCTACACTTTTAGTAGTATCTAAGGTACTTTGTAATGTGTTTGCTACTGTGTCTACAAATAAAAATAATAAAATAAAAATATGAAATAAACATGAAAAATAAAAGAAAGCAAATGTAACAAATATCTACCTTTCGCACTGCCCACAAACGAGGTGCCCTTTTCAACAGCAGCGCTAGCTACATTCTTAGTTGTATCTACTGTCGCATGTACAGTATTTGCTACAGTTTCTAACAAAATAAATATAATATTAGCTTAATGGCAACATAATGTAATAAGCTAAAATGTATTACAAGAAAAAATACGTCAGCTACCTTTAGCAGTGCCAATCGCTGAAGTGCCTTTCTCAACAGCGGCCGCGGCAAGGTTTTTAGTTGTGTCTACTGTGGTGTGAACTGTGCTTGCTACTGTGTCTACATACAAATAATGAAATTTAGCCACGTCACAATGGGAACAAGTATTAAGAATCACTAAACATTGAAATGTTTCTACCTTTAGCAGTGCCAATCGCTGAGGTGCCTTTCTCAACAGCGGCCGCGGCAAGGTTTTTAGTTGTGTCTACTGTGGTGTGAACTGTGCTTGCTACTGTGTCTACATACAAATAATGAAATTTAGCCACGTCACAATGGGAACAAGTATTAAGAATCACTAAACATTGAAATGTTTCTACCTTTAGCAGTGCCAATCGCTGAGGTGCCTTTCTCAACAGCGGCCGCGGCAAGGTTTTTAGTTGTGTCTACTGTGGTGTGAACTGTGCTTGCTACTGTGTCTACATACAAATAATGAAATTTAGCCACGTCACAATGGGAACAAGATAATATGAAGTTAGCCACACCATTAACCACATTTCGAAACAAACATATTATTTTGCTTCAATACCTTTGACTGAGCCAAACAGTGACGTGCCTTCGCCAACGGCAGCGGTTGCTGCATTTTTAGTTGTATCTACAGACGTGTTAATTGTGCTCGATACGTTCTCTAATAAAATAATAATTATTGACTATATAGACGTGTCAGTTATTGAATATAAGCAAAATGTGTTGTGCCCATATCTACTGCAGATTCAGTTTTGAACTGAGCACTGATGTTATATCTTAGAAACGAATTGTGGAAAACAAAATAAATAAACAACCATTTTCAAATAGATTGATCTTGATACTAGTTGAGGCTCAGATTAAAATATATGGAAAATGATTAGTTACGAGAATTTAT
The DNA here is from genome assembly GCA_946251915.1 of Abrostola triplasia. Taxonomy (NCBI): domain Eukaryota; kingdom Metazoa; phylum Arthropoda; class Insecta; order Lepidoptera; family Noctuidae; genus Abrostola; species Abrostola triplasia. The sequence continues at coordinate 2,766,614 of OX276432.1, read as the reverse complement.
GAATGAAGTTGATGTAAAAAATGATGATGTAAGGATGTAAAAGAAAACAAAAGCGTAACTACCTTTGGCAGTGCCAATCATGGTGGTGCCTTTCTCAACGGCAGCTGCGGCTACATTTTTCGTGGTATCTACTGTGGTATGTACTGTGCTGGCTACTGTATCTATAGTATACAAATGATGTATATTAGCGAAGAAACAAGGTGAGGATTTGAGGAACTAAAAATTATATAATATTGTGGGGTTTCTACCTTTGGCAGTGCCTATCATGGTGGTGCCTTTCTCAACGGCAGCTGCGGCTACATTCTTTGTAGTATCTACTGTGGTATGTACTGTGCTGGCTACTGTATCTATATACAAACGACTTATATTAGCAACATAACAAGGTGAAGAACGAAAAATGATATAATATTGTGGGATTTCTACCTTTGGCAGTGCCAATCATGGTGGTGCCTTTCTCAACGGCAGCTGCGGCTACATTCTTTGTAGTATCTACTGTGGTATGTACTGTGCTGGCTACTGTATCTATAGTATACAAATGATGTATATTAGCGAAGAAACAAGGTGAGGATTTGAGGAACTAAAAATTATATAATATTGTGGGGTTTCTACCTTTGGCAGTGCCTATCATGGTGGTGCCTTTCTCAACGGCAGCTGCGGCTACATTCTTTGTAGTATCTACTGTGGTATGTACTGTGCTGGCTACTGTATCTATATACAAACGACTTATATTACCAACATAACAAGGTGAAGAACTAAAAATGATATAATATTGTGGGATTTCTACCTTTGGCAGTGCCAATCATGGTGGTGCCTTTCTCAACGGCAGCTGCGGCTACATTCTTTGTAGTATCTACTGTGGTATGTACTGTGCTGGCTACTGTATCTATAGTATACAAATTATGTATATTAGCAACGAAACAAGGTGAGGATTTGAGGAACTAAAAATGAAATAATGTGGGGTATAAAAATATTGTGGGGTTGCTACCTTTGGCAGTGCCAATCATGGTGGTGCCTTTCTCAACGGCAGCAGCTGCTACATTCTTTGTGGTATCTACTGTGGTATGTACTGTGCTGGCTACTGTATCTATAGTATACAAATGTTGTATATTAGCAATGAAAAAACGTAAGAAACTAAAATAATTTGAATATTGTGCTGTTTCTACCTTTGGCAGTGCCAATCATTGTTGTCCCTTTCTCAACGGCGGCTGCGGCCACATTCTTTGTGGTATCTACTGTGCTGGCTACTGTATCTATATACGAATTATGTATATTAGCAACGAAACAAGGTAAGGAACCAAAAATGATATAATATTGTGGGGTTTCTACCTTTGGCAGTGCCAATCATGGTGGTGCCTTTCTCAACGGCAGCTGCGGCTACATTTTTCGTGGTATCTACTGTGGTATGTACTGTATTCACTACTGTATCTATAAAAATGCATGTATGATCAATTTTATGTGATTCATCGCAATTCTAAGTGCACGTGGACAATGTTAATGTAGCGTAGAATAATATTGCCATTAATTTAGCTTTTATATTTTATTGTAATATGACAATAAGAACGACTATTATAATGATTTAGCTAAACAAGATCTACGTAGTTTTATTGTTTAGCCAATTATAGAATATAAAAAAATACAGATAGCACAGTATTTGAACACTTTCTACGTAAAATGCGCCTGAATACTAAGATTGCAATTACTTTTTAATTACAATTTGAATAAAACATAAAACCTAATCATGAAATTACTCTGTTTTACATAATTGTGATATTAGCGGTAAATACGTAGTACGACGTATTTGTTAGTACACGCGTACTTAATAGTGCACTGTGTTGATGCTCGTATCTACAGCGGTACGACAGTATACTGCGTTGGTTATTTGTTTCGGTATAATCTAGAGTGACATTCATTTATTGTTGTCGAATCCAATGAATGCTTCTATCATATCGGTAGGTACCTAGGTACCTATCGCCTGTTATTCTGCCTATCTTTTATGTACCTACATTTTACGCAAATAAACAAATATTATTATTAAATGTTATTTGTGTCTGGCAATACAACATGTTATTATATGGATTGTTTTACCTTTCGCCGTGTTAACGTATGATTTTCCTGTTTCGACCGCAGATTGAGCGGCATTTTTCGTCGTATCTACAGTGCTTTGAATTGTGGTCTGAACCGTATCTAAAATTGCGATAATTTATAAAATATGATGCGTCATAGCGAACACAAATTTTGTATGTTAAGTATGGAATGGCTGAATGTCGTAGTTACCTTTGGCTGAATCGACGTAAGTTTTCCCAGTCTCTAATGTACTCTGTGCTGTTTTCTTTGTGCTATCTACTGTGCTTGCTACTGTATCTATGACGCAAAAGTATTGTCAATAAGTCATTTGAACAAACAAAATATAAAATTATATAAAAATCAACGATTAAATTAGTAATTCTCAAACAAAAATCGACTAAAATTAAACAATAAACTATTAGCAAATAAATACCTTTAGCGGATTCTAAATAGGACAAGCCCATGCCGTAAGCTGCGTTGGCAGCATCCATAGACGCAGCATAGGCCATATGTAATGTATTTTGGGTATTATCTAAAGCGTTATTCGCAAAAAAACACACGATGTTTAGTCACAGGTTGTACAGCACAATAACAAAAAAAATATGAAAAATATGCATACCTTTGGCACTTTCTACGTAAGATTTAGTAGTGTCAACAGCTGACTGAGCAGCATTTTTGGTACATTCTACGGTACTATTAACTGTGTTAGCGACTGAATCTACAAATGATAAACAAAAAACGATAAAATAATCTGTCTCTAGCGGTCTACATTTATAGTTGATGTGATCGTGTGAGTGTGAAACGTACCTCTAGCGGTTGTGGCATAAGTTTTGCTGGTATCGATAGCCGATTGAGCAACTTTCTGTGTTGTATCTACAGTACTCTGAATAGTGCTTGACACTGTATCTACAAAATAAAATAAAAAAAAAACTAAAGCAGTGAAGACACCAAAATATCGTCTTTAAAATACGGATGATATTATAAAATTAAGTGCACAAACAGCCTACTATTTGTAATATGAATTGTATTATGCAGATCTAAAAGAAATCACTCTTACCTATTTATTTAAATCAACACATACTTATTATTTTTAAAGCATCTTCTTAACTCCAGTTCATGTTAACCTAAGATTAGACAAAATTTTACTTTTCACTTTAATACTCTTCACACAAAACAAAGCAGTAACTGAAAAATTGGCAACATTGTAAATTTCCGTCCCGCCCACCATTTAAAAAAAAGCAGCGTTGACAAGAAGGTTTGTTTACCTTGCCTTGTGTCGAGACTCCATGCGTGTGCCGGTGTCATCGGCATAGACAGCGGTCTTTGTACTATCATACAACTAAAATCTACGCTACTAAAATTATGTTACAGTGCAAAGTTAGTTTGTGCAGAAGAATTAAGAAGAAGAAGAAGAAAGGGGGTTTAGTATTAATAATAATAATATTATCTCACCTTTAGTCGTGTTGTATGCGGATTCAGCGGCTTTCTTCGTACTATCTACGGTGGAGCTCAATGTGTCTACAGAATGGAAGCAATAAAATATTGGGTTTAGCAAATCAATAATAAACGATAAATAATATTTTGTAAACTTAGCTTCTATTCCGGACCTTAAAGCTCAAAAGGAATAATCTAACTAAGAAAAAACTAAAACTAAGTAAATTATCGATTAAGCAAAAAAATCGACTAACTTGAAAGCTAGTTTAGCTAAGTCCCAGCCCTACCTTTAGTGGTGTCGACGACCTTCTTGCCGTCAGCTACAGCCTTGTTGGCAGCGTCACACGCCTCACCGGCAGCCAGAGACACCTTCGACAATTCCTTGTCCAGGGCATCGATGGCCGAGTGCTTGGCGTCTGAGGCTGTCAAAAAACATTAGTGTTATTATAACATACTAAACGCCGTAAAAGATATAGGAGACGAGCATAGAGTCATTAATCAAAACACACTGCTATTATACCTAATTATACTTTGCCCGCCTCTGGAATTGTACCTAGAACCAAAAACTTTTTTATTTCCTCACCACAATATTTGAAATGTTACAAGTTGTGGTATTATGCAGTTACTATCAATCACGGAGTAGTTACTTTGCCTATGTTATCAAGTTGAGCCTAAATTAGGCCAGAGGCCTGTGGTTCAGGACACCTAGTAACCTATTCAGGGCGTACTATAATGCTTAAGTTAAAGTTAAAGTTGCAAGTTTGTTTACGAACACTAGACTAACGGGGCATTGGTGTTATTCAGCTGTGTACAATGTGTGTGTATACAGTGAAGTAAATATAATGACAATTAGTTTGTATGCCTATTTTGTTTAGTCTAGTTTGCGACTACAGTGTATCTATTATTTATTGACATTTGGTAACAAGACTTTATATTATGCAACACAATGTACACTTAATGTCTTGACTATGTTGTGCAGTTATCGTGTAACTTAATTAGGTTAATTCATTTATAACCATTCATTACGAAATCATTTGTTTTATTTTCATCAATCGCTCTAATATCCCACTTTAATACTGCGCTTCTCATTTGTTAGCACGTTGACGTAACCAATCCATAGCACATAGTATGTATGTATGTATAAAATATTCATAATATTTTAGGTATGAAATTAATTCGTGTTGTGAGGCGATGTGCATGTACTATTATATACAGGCTGTGACAGTTTCAGAATCTTAACACTCATATTATTACAACCTCACTATTGTTTCAATTGAATAAGAAATTATAAGTAATATATAATTAAGTAGGTCATACTATCCTGCATGTGTATTTCATACGTAAAACATATAGGTACGTGCATAATAACAGGATAAAGATTTCCATATAGATTTGGCGCGGAAACTGACAGTAATAACTGGCGGAAATTTAGCGAAGCTATAACTTAGCACTAAATAGTTACATACAAGTCATGCTTGTGTAAGTGGGATTTTTCAGGACTTATACACCACTCATACCATTTTTTTAAATTATGCCAAATGTAAAAATATCCAGAGTCTAAAAGTAAGCATTACTTATATCTTCATTAAACGTCCTAACATAGAAAAAGTGTTCCAAACCTGTGCCGGCGGCATCGGTGGCGGTCTTCTGTGCTCCCCCGATGATCTCCCCAGCCTTCTTCACCTGGTCTTCTACGACGTGGGCCACTTCTTGCGCCTTCTCTACGGCGGCTTGCTCAGCATCCTTCTTCTTGCGATCGAAGAGAGACGCGGTCTTCTCGCCGATGCTTCGGAACGCCCCTGTAATATTAGTCGATTACTAAACGCACTACACTATTATTCGACTAATGAATTAATACAACACTACGTAACTAACATTATTTAAGACAACGTTGTGTCGTAAATCCTATTGTTTATTATAACTAATAATCTATTCTTATATTCTATAAATCCGGCTTTAGATTTTTTGATTATATTATTTTAGGTTAGTTATTTACTAATAAATAAATATCTAATATTTACTTCAGCCTAAAGTCTAAGTCCTGTTATTTTGAAATACATAAAGATGAGATAATTAAAGTTCTTAGAAAAGATAGAGTTTAACTTCACGGTGTTTTCAAGAAGCTAAAGTAACTGCATTTGTGTTGTAAAATAACGTGTTTATCTACTTCCAGTGATGGTCTGTGTTAATATATTCAAATGAGAATCGGATGGGCTATAAACTTTAACGATTAAGTAGAAAGGGACCTTCAGTCGTAAACAAACAGCGAACTTGCCATCAATATTGAATGAATATTAAATAAGTGTTTCAGATTAAATTGATGCCGTCGAATCGAGACATTTCATAATTTGCGTTTGCATCCATTACAATTGAAAACAACAACAAATACAAAATAACAACTTTAAAACAATACATTATTTTTTTGTTAATAATTAACATTTCGAGGATATCTCAAAAGTGATATAATTTTACACACTTCCCACCTCAAAGCTAGCATGTATTGTGTATAGAGGTTTCAAGTTATTTATCACGTAGCAAACGTCTGAAAATACTTTGCCTTAGGGTTCAACGGATTGCAGTATGGAACAGGATATTTTAGGTTTCTATTTAGAATGCTACTGCTTAAAATATATCTGTATGTTTTGTGGGTGCAATAAAGAATTAAAAATACGCTATAACCTATATACGGTAAAACACGTCATAGTTAACTTCTTTTGTCTACATCGATTTCATACATACGTGACTATACCTCGCATTCGTTTAGTCACACGGCGCCGCCTTTTTATTGATTTTCATAGCAAAACTAGTTCGGTCAAGGTGGCCCATCCAGGTTCGCGTTTCACGTAGAACATGTTTTATTCAAGTCCTGTTGCTATAACCAGTTTAATCGGAAATAATTCGCAGTTGGCAGGAGGTCTGGCTTAACTTTGCTGTAGGCAGGCACAAATTACGGCTACCTAAGTACCTACACCCACGGTAACACTATGGAGGAGTACCAACGTGGGTTAGCTAAGAATACTACTTCAGAGACAAACAATATTTACTTAGCTGCTATTGTAAACAGTTGAACGATAATCAATCATGATAATCGTTACACGGCTTACGTTGTTGACGGTTTTGTCGTTTTAGATCAATAATTAAGACATCTTGTGATGTAGTTAGTTTTTAAATCAAGTGTTACAATGGTATTTATTGTGTAGAATGTCATAAATCTTTAAAATACAATAAAAGAACTCACCAAGGTTCTTGTCTGTCGGAGAGCGTGGAAATACATTTAGAAATTATTCATAGTATTCTGATATTCATAAGATTAGCTAAATTCATGCTTTACTGTTTACTCTACGTCTAGCTAAAATGGTGACGTGAACAGCGATTTTGTCCCAAAAATAACTGTTGTTAACATTATCATAACGAACAAGGTGATAGTGTGGTGACATTACTCGATTACGTGCATGTACAACACTAGTTTGGTAGTTTTACATACGAATATGTTTTCTATGGCTACTGGTACGAGTGTAATGGTACGATAATATGATACAGTAATCTCTAGGTGAATTTTAGGCCGATTCATAATACATTTATGATTTCTAATTTCATAGATTAGATAAAAGTAATGTGTATAAAAGTGTGTCTGTTATTTTTCTGCCTGATGTTATTAAAGTATCCAGGTTATCATTATAGTGATGAAGTAATTTTATTACAGGCTGTGCATGTATAAATGATCCAACATTCTTCCGGGGCTAAAGTGCATACACTATGATTTTTCACCGGTTTAGAAGCCACATACCATTTCTTTATACATTACTAGCTGCGCCCCGTTATGTTACCCGCTACATTTTTTCGGGATAAAAAGTAGCCTTTGTGTTAATCCAGGGTGTCAGCTAACTCCATATGAAATTTCATTACAGTCCAATCAGTAGTTTTTACGTGAAAGAGTAACACACATCCATCCATACTTACAAACTTTCGCGTTTATAATATTAGTAGGGATTTCAAAGGTTCGCAATAACTCGCTTTGACTATAAAACTTCAGAAACGACTGTATATCATAAATATACTGCGCCGACCGCACGTCGTGGACCTACGCAACTCATAATAGACCTAGTGCTTATTACAAATTACAATATTCAATGTTATCATTCCGTTAGATTCCATTCATGCCATAAATTCCTCTCTATCTTGTCTCGGCTGATAAATCGAATCGACCAATCGATACTGTCGCCCGATGTCCTGACCGATTGACCGAACGAAAATAGAGTAGTGAGCGGCGAGTCGGTCACCTCGGGATCATCGCTCGCTCGTCTTCCCGGCTGTTTCGTAACCCACGCTGATTGATGGGCCGAATAGCTTCCAAGTGGGAACAATGTAGAGTGCAGACAAGTCTACGACAAGCGCTAAACTACGTTCTTTTTTAGAAACATAAAAAAACGTTTTAAATTTACTAAAAAAAGCTTTAAATTACTGTAACTTTTTTTTTCGTAACATTTTTATTCACGAACTTTCAACTTCAACAAGTCGGAACTTTTTATGTGCTACTGGAACGAAATTTTTATTGAATATCATGTCGAGAGTGAGTAACGATCGACCGCGAAACACACTTCTATATTTAAAGAGATTAAAAATATCCTATGAGATAACAAGTTGCTCATTTCAACGCAGAAATAGTGCACCCACCTGCTCCGTGAGGTGTCATATAGATTGAAACACAAAAGAATAACTAGAATTTATCTACTATCTAGTATTAATAACAAGTTACAATAATATAGGTAAGTACTTAAGGTAAATAGTATATTGTGAGGTGCCTACGTTACAATAATAGACTGGGACTATCCAGGAAGTTCCAATAAAAGCTGTATCAGTTATGTCTTGGGCAATTCCACACATATAATATGTACAAGTAGTAACGTATTGAGAGCATGACTCAGCGACCGACATCACATTGCTTTGAATTGCTATCGTAATTGACACTAAGCGACAGTCACATAAAAAAATCAATAGCGCACATGTTTTTACTCCCATAAAATTTCTGCTATCAAGCTGAATTAATTTCCTAGTATAAAACAATATAGTCGCCTGTTAGTCTAGGTCTCGGCCTCGCGCTCTGAAAGTCTAGATCCAGGTATCGATCGGTCTGCGCCAGACTGGTTTTATGAGCAGTGCGCCACCATTTGTGACCTAGGCCACGCCACGACTCGCCCACGTGTAGCGTTCAGTTCACATTAAATGTTAGTCTCACATATTTTAAACTTTTATGGCCGGGACTAGATTCTGATGCTATCGTGAAACTAATTTCAATATATTTTAAAATTGAATGGATCGACAAATTCTATACATGTGAAAATTATATTAGTTTATATCTACTGGTAAATAAACTTATTATTATTATTATATTCATATCACAGTAATGCTCCATCATTACCTTTCAATATATCGAATACTTTAGAGCATGCCGTATCTAATCCCACTGTCATTATAGCAGAATGTGTAGGCATAAATTACAGATTCCTTTGCCGATACAAGCATGTAACCAATTGAGATAAATATCCGGTCCCACAACGTGACATCACATCCATCTACCGCCTGTGATGTCATTACGAGATTTAGTCACAGAAAATAAATGTGTCTTATAAAGTCTAAGGCTAGGTCCTCACTTTGTATTTCCTGCTTTCCCTACAAGTTCTGCACGGCCAGAACTAAAATAAAGCTTATTGATATATTATTAGATTGAAATAGGTAGTGTAGATTAACAACTAGATATCCGCTTTAAGTTTGGTAAACACGCACGTAGTACATGTTTTAATTAATCAACGGCCGGTCATTGTACTAAATAATTGTTACTTGGTCGCTCTGTTGTACTCATTATGTAGGTGTAGTGTGTACTATTACGTAGGCCACAGGCTGACCGCAAGGTCGCGTCAAACAAAGGATTATATTCCACGAGAACTGTGCTGGTGTCACAACATTCAATTATACCCGTGATGCCAGTTGGCACAGGTGATCTTCTTTATTACGATTAAGCATATCCCCTTATGTCGCTTACCATAGTTTAGGTATATAAGTGGCGATTATTGCCTGAAATCGGGAGTCGGGACCAGTCCATTGCCTTTAACTACTAGTTCTAGTATTCCAGAAGTAGTGAAGGAATACTTAGTATTTAAAATATCAGTTCCTTCGCGGATTAAGATCTGACTTCAGTTGGATTCTAGGAACGAATGACACATTTTTGTCATTCACTCTCATATGTCATCACAATAAATTTATCTTTAATAATATACGTGACTATAGAAATAGGATGAGCGTTGCTATTTATTAGTTATTAACCTTTTCGACGCCCATCGATATAATACGCGATGTGTCGTCCAGCGCCACGCTACAAATGTATAACGTATCTATAGTAAAACGTAGGGATGGGATTAACGACTTATCGACAAATAATATTATAAGTTGAAATTAATGTTTATTCACCAATTTACGAAGCTAAATAAAAACTGATTAATTATTTTCATATTTTGATTTATTTCATAAAAAAATCAATATGAAAACCTGGATATATTTCCCATAATTAAAAGAAAATAATTGTAAAGTTATTAGACGTGTGTTGAGAAGTCACATCCCATATTGGTCTCCAAATGTATCTTGTTACTTCATATTAAAAAAAAAATCTGTTTCAGACTCCACACCTTGTAAAAGTCGCAATAATTCGTCATCACTGTCAGTCATTTTTAACGTGCGCCAACGCGAGGTGGTCAACATTGCACTACACTAAAATGCACCAAGTCACTGTGACCTTGAAACTCGTCCGCTTATGACGTCACAGATTTACTTCTATACAAGTTCGTGGCGTTGTGCGCACTGACAAGTAGCCACTTTGTAAGGATGGGTTTTTCAAACAGTGTTTCACTATCGACAATTATTACAAAACCTATTTATTCTCGATTAAGGTGAATGAAACGTAGTTTATAGTTTACAATATTTATAAAATATTATTTATTCACGTCGTATTCTTGCAATAATAGTATTTATGATCGTTTCGACGAGATGAAATATAGCGAGGTCTTCATCGTGTCCCATCACTGGCTTACTTTATACCAAGTAATTGGCGTTGGGGGCACTAAAATATTTTCTGGCGTTTTTGTTTCTATTGAATATAAAACAAACAAGAACTTATATGTGTGATAAAACTTAAAAATATGTCTTATAACGGAGTATTTTTTCATAAAAATACAACAAAAGGTCTTGTAGAAGTCGTACATTTATTTTATACTCTTATTACTTCTAATCAAGTAGTGGCGCTGAGGGCACGAAAATCTCGAACTTGTATAGAAGTGATTGGCGTTCAAAAGGTTAATGTCTATGGCTATGAGTCATGGCCATTAGTGACTATTGTCTTCATTCATTAGATATTTCTAGATGGATGTTCTGGAGTTAATTAGAGTTAGGTACATATTTATATTCAGATTAGTCGTAGCCTCTGATAAGCTTATGCAAAGATGAAGTACATAATAAATATGTACTAAACAAATGATAATATTAAATTTATATTTTTTACATGGATTTACCTATGTAGACTCATAGAAGGCCATGAGTAACGTGTAATCATTGCTGCTGCTGCAATCGCTATAGCGAATAACAAATTATGTATCAAATCAGTCTGTAAAATTGGAATTCAGTTGTTTTACAAAGAAAAATTTATTTGCCAGGTACATTACCTGAGAAAGGGTAGCGAATCGAAATTTGGGAAGCTGAACTAATTTGAGAGAACGAAGCTGATACTTGCTCTTTTATTTATCCTCCATAATTTAGTTTTTCAAGCTTACATGTCGTTATTACCGACATTCCTGTTGATGCCCAAAGGCTTAATTACTGCAAACGCCAAGAAAGAATTCCTGCGCAGCTTGCGTAAGACCCATCTTGATATACTCTGTCCCTCTTCGACTCGTTCATGTAGTGTGGTGTTGGGAGGAGAGGCGAGAGGTGCCTCAGTTATTAATATAATGGCGGGCCCCGGCACCGGCTGACCTTGGTGATGTCATCGTGCAACCGGCGAGATTTGTTTTCGTTGTTCTGTTACGATGAATTTTATTTGTTGACATTGTTTACTGAGGGGCGATGCGTACTTACCTAATGTTATTTGAGCTACGTGACCTTTTGATAGTGTTTCTTTTTTTTTTTTTTTTTTTATTAGCCTATACTGTCCCACTGCTGGGCAAAGGCCTCCCCCAAATCCTTCCATTGGACCTTGTCTCGCGCTACCTCGAACCAGTTCGTACTATAAATACTTAATACTTTGATAGTGTTGACGGAAGAAAATGTCTTATCATGTTAAGCCCGCTGTGCTAGTTACCGGAACCATGACAGGTCGTAATTTATGCAGGAATTTGATTTCTAAGCACTCAGGTACTTTGTGCTGCTTACTGCGCTTTGAAGGGACTTGACCCGTCTAGTAGTAAAACAAGCAAGTTCTATGCTCATCTACGCGAATATATGTACCTACCTACCTATATTAAAATATAGGGAAAAGTTATAAATACTTAAGTAAGTACCTAACTGAACTTAACATTTACGGAGATCAAAATAAACTATAAATTAGTTAAGTATTGTAAATTAGGTAGGTACTGCTTTATTTGCGCTTTTGGCAACACTCACTAGCGTTGAATTTAAAAGTAGATTTTAATTAAGTATTTCTTGCTCAGTTATGTGCTGGTATTGTCAGAATGAATACTACAGGCTTCACGCTTTTCCAATAAAACTAGAAATATAAATAACATACAATATAATGAATGGGCATACGATAAAGTACTCTAACTGTTCAAACATACCAAGGATTTTTGTACCAATAATTTCCTTGTTGAAGCATCTATTTAGACCAATAAACACAGCATTGAGAATCACTAAACACAACTCTAATTGTTAGTAACTATAAACTGTAAGGATCACAAAGCTTTGCTGTTCCATCTTAGAAATAACGCATTGCTGATTATAATCTACATCGCAAGGGGAACTGCGATGCCGTATCTTAAACGTTGGACTGCGCAAACTCGAGACAGGAAATTATTACCTTGCGTAAAAAGAAAGACATGCTAAATATAACTTTGTAATTCAGTAAGGTACTTACTAAGTTAATGAGAATAGAAAAATTTCTTCGCGGACGTGAACAACCGGAAAGTCTAAAGGTATCTGTGATTGCGAAATTTATTTAATTTTATTTATCGTCATTTATCGATTACACAATATTGCTTCGCTTATCAGATATAGAAACAGCTCCTAGTCTTTGTTAATGCCATCTTCTCTTATCACTGTATTGCGCATTATACAAGAATGTCACATGCATTGATACTAAAGCCGGTAGCTTTGAGCTATGACCACTTGGACATTGCATCAATCGAGTTGTTAAGCATTCGTTAAGATTTTAATCAGTATTATCAAAAGGATAAATGAAACCTCTTCATGAATATTCAACACTCTTCAATTCAATGTTACTTATTCCGCATACACTAGGTCTATCACTTTAATTCAGTCCAGTATAAATTGGTCAAATTGCTGGCGCACAGTCTCGGCTCGCGCGTAACTTTATCCATTCTGATTCAGATTGTGTTTTAAACCGGCCAATAGCAGCCTGGATGACACGGGAAGAGCCAAAAGTAACTGATTGCGGCAATTGCGCAGTGCGACAGGAGTGCGTGTCCGGGACACCTACTCACCGAGAATAATTCATTCCACTTCTGGAATAAACATAAATATGTATTATCCTACCTACGCACCATGAACTTTGACCGTTGAGCAACATTTGTCCAAAGAGCCTTGTAATCTACGACTGCTTAACAACAACTACTTTGTCTAATTGCCAGACGACTTTATTTCTTATCAATCTCATTACCGTTTCTCCAAATCCGAGCTTCTGAGAGATAAGATAAGTTTAAGATACTGAATGCTTTTATTTATAAGATTGAACGCAACTTGTATTTTTAAAGGTTTGACGTCATTGCAGATGCAGCCAGGATGACTAATTGTCCTGTAAATATTGATACCCGGAACAGAGGAAACAAAGGAAACGTGAAACAAGATTATAATTATCGTATAAAGAGAACAATGTCTTTGTAAAGGTGGATAAAGACATTGTTTTGACAAAGCGTTCTAGCTAGTCAGAATATGTGTGGAAGCATGATCACGTTCCTGATAGGTCATAGAAATTAATTATAGAATAGTCTGTACACGTCCATATATCGTCTGAATGCTTTGTTCGTTATACATAACAGACCCATTCCGCTGCCTTGATCTTTCGAATGTTAGAGGCCGGCCATTGCCCGACTCTGGAACTTGTGTTATAAATGTGAGATTACTCATCTATTCGATTCCTCTAGGAAATAAGGCAGGGCCGAAAACGTGGGTGGTAGACACTGAGTTTCGGGAACACTAGAACTTAGTTACTTGGATATTTCCTGTATATTTTCAAATACATCTTGCGAGAACATTCGCAGACTTTGATCGGAAATGTTTTTGTCAATCAACATGCACCGATACTCTGGACGCTAAATATACCCCGATAGCCAGCAACGTAATCTCTGGCACGTAAACAAAGCACATTCTTAGCACACGATTCCGCAGTTTGCGCGAATGATTCATAATTTATTAAATAACAACTTCGATTCGTCCTAGTGACCCTGAAATTGAAGTACAACGCGCACTCGCTTTATATGTATGACTAGCTGCGCCCCGCGGTGTTGAACACTACACTTTTTCGGGATAAAAAGTAGCTTATGTGTTAATCCAGGGTGTCGGTTACTCCAAATGAAATTCCATTAAAATCTATTCAGTAGTTTTTACGTGAAAGAGTAACAAACATCCATCCATACTCACAAACTTTGGCGTTTATAGTATTAGTAGGGATTGTAGTAACGCGTGGTTATTGTGCAGCCATTTCTCCCATCTTTGTTCTTTTCTTGGTTATTATCACGGCCCTACAGCTTATTCCCTTTACTTGAGTTTGTCCAAGTATTACTTTTTTATCATGTAATTGGGAAAGATCCCATTTTCATTTCAATATTCCTTTTCCTTTAGTCGTCTGGCATAAGCTATATTTTATCACATTTACTGACCTAAATACTTAAATAGTTTAAGTTTAGTGTAAAAAACATCCTTGAATCCGAAATCATAACAAAATACTTGCAAGTACCGCCTATACATCGAGTTATCAGTTTAGACGGTACATGGTCTCATACCATGAACATGACAACTCACGTATTTAACATTGCTCTCCATGCAATACAAAAAATTCTCAATCCGCAGCAATGTAATGTAATTAACCGCGCTGATACTATATCTGTTTATTACGTTGGGGAGGTTATTTAGTGCACATGCCCTCGGTCAATCCGTTCCTTGTTGACTACACATACTCGCTCAGCGATCCAATATTAGCTGGCTCCTCATCAGGTGTTCGGTACTAATTAATTTGATAGCAACGTCGATTTAAATAGTTGTGTGAATTTTGTCAAATAGGTATTCGGAACGTAAAGGACGTTACAAGAACCTGCAACGGCTGCAACTGCCTGCTACGGAATTCTAAGGAACTACGAATGTCATTTCATAGAAATATTCTTTTCACAATTGGTGATCGAATTAGAACGAATGATTTATGGTGAATTATTGAATCTATAGAGGTAAGATCAATCACATATCTGTTTGTCACTGCATTAATCTAAGGGCATATTAGTGCAGCACTAGTTTTGCAATAGCACTCCATTAGTATTTTATTGTGTTGGCGCGTATTCCGAATGAGAACGTGACTTGAGGCGTTAAATTATTTAAAACTCTATAACACCATTAACAACTTTGTGCTAGGAATGGACGAAGCAAGCTAACTGCGTAGTTGCCATATTGCTCCGTATTTGATTTAAGGTTTCTACGTCTTTGCAGGAATCTGTTTGATTTTGCGTCGTAGTAAACATTGGATCTTACTTTATTGCGTAAAATTTATTACCCTACCATGAAAGTTCACTGGTTATTCGGTGCTGCCGTTTTTAGTTCAACTTTTTACGCAATAACTTGCTCAGCTGTTCAGTTCTTAGGGTTTTAAATTAAAAACATCTGTGCTTGTCACGTAAACATACTCGACATTTTTTTCTTACGACTGTCACGGGATTGAAGTTCACAATAAAAACAATGACCCGATATATTGTTCGAAATCAAATTACCTGCATCATGTCATGCAGTGATTCACGTGGGAATGACGACTGAAGTAGTCCGTGCATCCGAAGCGTGACCGGATCAGGGGTCTTACGGGTCACGCCCGATACCTACTATATGTTACTCCTAATAGTAACGTGTTATCTGTATCGTGTGGTTCACGAGCCGACGCATGCAGAGCTACTAAACGACGACAAATAAACAGACTTTCTATTTATAACATTTAATCTGTCATTTATTTATTATAAGTAAGAAAATAATTATGATTTTGCGGCTTCGGTTTGTATAAAGTTGCGCACATTTGTGTGAGTCATCCGAGTACCGGTTTTGTGCCGTTTGCCCCGAGAGGTAAAACAACTTCTATGAATAGGGTTGTAGCTTATTTAAAGCACAATGTTAATATATCAAATGGCCTAAAATCAAGGAAATTTAATGTGGTCAGTAAACTATGAAATTATTAAATGATAGCCTTGAAGCTACAACTTCGTGCGTTCGGAAGTTATAACCAATTGCTAAATAAGGAAACAACAAAACTTGTTTCTGTAATTTAATAAGTCTAGCAACACTAGACAGTCTGACATATTTACGGCGCGTTGACCTTGTCGAACTCGTGGGTTCAAAAATCGACAGTCAGTTCACAACTGTGTCAATATTATGTTCACCTATTATTGCAATGAGCATTATTATTAAGTTTTTTTTTTCAGATTATCTTTAACGATAATTAAATCCTAGGGTAAAGATCACAACAAGAATGACATCAGACCATAATTGAATAATTAATTCTGTTGTAATTTAGATGACTCATGTTTAAAACTTATCACGCTTGCTTTTCTGAATAGGTGAAGGCACACAAACTTTTAGAAATAGTAATGCAATTCAATGGATGAGAGCAGCGACACTATAGGTCAGTTGGTTAGAGCTGCGCCACGGTACTGCGAAGGTCGCGGGTTAAAGTCCCGCCCGTCTCTATCATTTTTCAAATTTATTTTATCAAATTAGAATCAAGATTAGCATGGGCAACATTCTAAAATGACACCAAAAGTCATATAATAGTAAAGTAAGTGGTAGGTATAGGTCTCATCTCATGGTCCAATGTTAAGTTACAGAAAGCGAGATATTTGCCACCCGTTGGGCTAAAATTAGTGTTCTTCAAAACACTTATTTACATGAAACCTTTTGTTAAAACCCGCTTTATAAGCGCATTTGATACGACAGTTTTTGATAGACAGTTAAAAGCATAGATCGCCATAGTAGCAGCACTCTTACGTAATAGAATATAAAATAACTGCAATGGAATCCCCATCCCCATTGCGGGTTACGGACTGCAGTCTTACACAATGTTGCCAGCACATTCAAAGTTACGATAAGTATTAACATGTAGGAGGAACATGGTCCAGTAATGAAGATTAAGATGACCCATTAAGGAATCGCCTTGGGTTGGGCTGCTTATAAAATCTTTAGCAAAATCTTGAGCTTGCGTGCTTTTACGTCCTGGTGTGATCGTGCTGTTAATCTCTACGGGGCTGAGATATTCTCCTTTAGCAGGAGTCCCACATTTCACCGATATTCATAAGTCCCATGGTCTGTAACAGTTGTCGTGCCTACTGCATTCATCAACCTCACCAGATTTATTACTCGTCGGTACTATGTTCGATTTCATTTTATGTTTAAGCCATTTAAATTTTTAAACACAAAATTACAAGCCGAATTCCAAAATATTTACTATTTTTATGAATCATTTGAAATGAAGTAGAAGCACTGAATGGTTTTTAGTCACGCATATTATTAGACCTCTGTACTATACACTGGACAAGCGTATCACCGTAGCATGGGTGGTGTAATATGGGCGTTTTTGGCGCAGAACTAAAATACCTTCTCTCTAGTTCTGACAAAAAATGCCCGGATTTGACTTATATTTTCTGGCGACTTTTACAAAGTGTTTATTAATTAAAAATATACGTAATACTTATAATGTACCCAATTTTAGTCATATAAGATGAGGATTTACATTAGCTTCAACAAAATGAATAATCTAATACGATTTACTTCGGTATGGTATACTAGCCTAAGTTCGATGTGCGGCATGGAACTGTGGATCATTCAAAGGACTAAATATGAATTTACTACTACGTACTATAAATTATGATAGAAAAAAGTATGCGGCCGTAATACCTACGCACGTACTTAGTTGATAACTCGCTAATTTCTACAATTGACTACGTTACTTTATATACATTATTTTTCAACGGTTACTAAGGGTATACTTACATAAAAATATACCTATTATCAGGAGCGACTTCAAAAGATGCTTATTTTAAGAAATAAATCAATCTTATAAGATAAAAACAACTAATTGGTATCTAACTAGGTAATAAAGCATGCAGTGTTATAAATAAATCTACGGGCAATACAATACTAAAGTGCGAATTTTTAAATTAAAATAGTGGCCAATTATAAAATCTACGGTTGCATTTTTTCACTTTAAAATTACAATATTAACTCAACTTAAGATTTTTTTAAGTAAACATTATTTTAAATACCTTTTAGAGGTATCTGGAAAACACATCTTATTAATGAGTAGATTAAAAAACAATATTGTACACACCTGCGATTCCGCTGAACATTTTGTTATATTTTTTATATATTTAACACAATTTAAACACTGAAGCTACAATGTGTATTCACGGTTAATACAATTTGAACAATTTGCACCAAATATTTTCACGAAACGCGTTTTTGAAGTGCGGTGCGATAGTAATGCCTTTCAAGGTTCTACTCAACCAAAATCGACTTGACCGCCCGAACTCAAAGATACATTTTCCATGCGAATGATATATGAACCGTCTGTATTTTTATCGATGACGTCAATGCAATGCACGAGCGTTTAGTTTTTTCTAACGATAGAAAAATAAAGGGCGTTTTTTCGTTTTATTTCCCTAACCATTATTCCCATATTATTAACATAATAAAGGACCCACCAGTAAATTATTTAAGTATTTATGAAGTATCAGGTTACTATTTACCACTTTAAATATTTCTACTATTAGTAGATTTGTTTGCGGTATGGTAACATTAACAACCATTATCCATATCCGGTTTACTCAACTTAACATACTTTAATTTTGGTTACGCAATAAATTTTTGATCAATAATATATTAAACTAATTAAATATTAAAAAAATCTAAGTTTTCGATCTGATTAATAAATAGTCCGGTAAAATCTTAATGTTACCAATTAAAAGTAATTCGTTTGATTCATGCTTAAGATTGTAATAAACCGGTATATGGAACGTGATCAAAGTACGAAACTGTTGCTTAGCAACCTTGACAAGTTGACAACAACAAGCGAGCCATAAATTCAAACTTAAAACTCTGTAGTGAGATGTGTGTGAAATGTCTAAAGAAAACAATAATTTGCGGCTGCTTGGCTCGCCTGTAAATTTGTCTTACAGAGGCAAGAAGAAGGACGACAAGAGGAACATTCGGAATAGACCGCGTTCCGCGCTTCAAAGTACTTGCTTTACACCGGTATTTTATTCACATAATAATACCTTTCTAAAGTTGATAAGTTCTTAGTAATTGCTAGCATAAAGTAAGGCTACTCTGTAAAAATCATTGCCTAAAGTTAACATGCTGGTTGTATTATAATTTACATTTTTTACATAGCTAATTATTTGTTATGATTTATCAAAAACTGTTGCCATGGTGATAACGTCCAAAAGTCTTTATCTCACGCGACATCTCTTTTGTTCCACAGAAGGTATATTTTGTCATTTATTACCATTCCATTACTGTCACACAAATCATGGTTTGATATCCGAAT
This sequence comes from Abrostola triplasia, assembly GCA_946251915.1. Classification (NCBI taxonomy): domain Eukaryota; kingdom Metazoa; phylum Arthropoda; class Insecta; order Lepidoptera; family Noctuidae; genus Abrostola; species Abrostola triplasia. The sequence goes on along the minus strand of OX276432.1, from coordinate 2,747,110 downwards.
TTTTTTAAAGTAATTTTTTCATCTGTAACTTGTGAGTAAAATTCTTATAGCATTGATTTTTAACCATTTCTATATCGTGTATTATGGCAATATCAACAGTTAAACTAATTTTATCATTGTTCTTATAAATGAGGTACTTTTTTATGTCCTACAGTAACAGTGATTATGTCTAGCTCTAAGCCTATTGTATTAAACCAATTGTTCCTACAATGTGGAACGCAAACAAATAATGTGAATATACAGGCACTCCCAAACTCTAATATACTAACTTTATTAAGCATCATATACTAAGAAGAAATTGATAGCACCACCAAGCTCTAATAGCAGCCTCCTTTTGATAAAAATGGGGTGAACAGTTATAATAGTTACAGAGAAATCTTTTAATTAACCTTTACAGTCATTATACTTTAATTACCTGATGATATAATTATTCCATATCTTCATTTTAGGACCTTCCCGAACGGTACAAGAGACCATTTTCTGCTGACACCAAGGAACGGGCACCGTCAACCAGAACTTTTTTCAAAGCTTTCAGTGCTGAACTACTTCAGTCATATAATAGTAAATATTATTTTTCCAATTTACTGTAAATTAATTTATAAAAAAAACTGTAACTAAATATTTAATCCTCAGATTCACCAACTACCATAAAAATAGTACCACCAACAGCTGAGTTACTGAGAAATACAAAATCTCTTGTCAATCATTCACAAAAGAACAAAGAAAGTAGCAATGCTTCAGACTATGGTTCTGAAGACACATACATCAGTTTAGGTACCAAAATAAAGGCTAAAGCCCAACTGGGCTCAAAGAATAAAAATAACAATTCAAAGAACTTCATGAAGTATAGGAACATAGCCAAAAAGGGACGAAAGCCTATGGAGAACACTATAAATGAAGATGTTATCAGCCACGAGTATGGTTTGGAAGTGAAGATAATCGAAAGATCTCATTCACCTACCAGAAACAAGAATACGTACCATGATCGAAGCTTATCTCCTTCCTACAAGACGCGAGCCTACGAGTCTTACTTTATACCTCTCGATTCTGATAAAAAGGACGAGTACGGTGGATCCTACAGTGCTACTAGTATTCAATCAGAGGTCGAACAAGCCATAGATACGTACAACCGTCGCTTGAGCGTTACGAAGCAACAGCTTTCCTTAGTAGAGGAGGAATCTACACAAGACCTAGAAAGTGCTCCCTCACAGCTTATGTCAAGTTTATCTCCTGAAAATTCTCTGGACGATAAAAATAAAGGAGGCCATGATAATAATCTGGCGGGAAGGAACAGTTACGTGGTCAGTGTAAAAGGCGATGACTATAATAAAATCACTCAGAGCTTCATGTGCGAGCCTCGGACCTACACCAGCTTTTACGATGATTTCCGTACAAACCCTATGGATACATACAAAACTAAATTATCTAGTACTGTTGTACATACAGATTCTTCTTCAAAAGACTCCGGCTACCCAGAGAGTGGTGCGAATGATGATAAATTTTACAGACAGAACTATTCACTGCCTAATACGTCGATACTGAAAACATCGAACTCTCACGATAAAGTCGAGGAGCAGCCTAAGAGTTTAGATAGCATCTCTACGAATAGTAATGACAAAGGCTATCATAAAACTTATCCTTTAGATACAAAAACGCAATGGAATGAACCGTTGAACCACAGCCGCTTGCTGTACAAAGATTTCTTTCTAAAGAAGGAAGGTCATATTGCGTTGCCTCCTCAAAACTCCCCCATCAAAAGCGATTTACATATACCGGGGAGTAGTGAAGGGTCAGAGGAACTGAAACCTGACAACAGTAATGATAATTTAGACTACCCATCGTATCTAATTAACAGCTCTACTAAAGCGTATACCTCAAAAGTTATTGAAGACTATAAGAAAGAATTGGAAGCAATAAACAATTTACACGAACTTACCATCAAGGATATAAAGACAGACACTGTGTCTCCTACACCTCTGGACATTGACAAGATGTTCGAAAGTGCTACTCAGTTCGATGTCAAGAAAGATAGCAGTGAAACCTCCCAAGAGAGCAATATAACAGACCAAACGCCGGTACGAAACAATAACTCATTAGATAATAAACGAGACGTATCCAAAATATCCACCAAGGAGCTGATACAAAATTATCTAAAAGTTAAAGAAGGGGATTTCAAAAATGCACCTCAAAACACGAAGAGACAAGATAAAAAGAATAACAACGGAGGGTCAGGTGAAAGTTCTACAGGATTTAAGCAAGAATGGAACAACAAGAACATGAAAAGTGGTGCCAAAAGTCCTATTTCAGTTAACATAAGGAATCAAACGCAGAAGAACATGTTCACTATGCGAACTCCCCTGAGTGCCAGGATAGACAGCGTTCAGAACGACAGAGATATTGATTCGTGGATGTCGATGTCCGCGCCTTCTCCTAGAATCCTCGAAGTTGAAGAAATACCAGTAGATACAACTAAATCTGAACCTTCAATACCCGAAGATAAAGTTGAAGTTGCTAGACCCTTGACACCTGTCCCATCTGTAGAGAAAGAACCAACATCTCCGAAGGAACTTAGTGCTAAGTCTACAGTGTTAGATATTTACTCAATGCTAAAGGAAATCGAGAGTTATGGAGATAATCCGGTGACAACGGTTTCAAATACGACTTTGACTGATAATGGAAATAAGAATGAAGAAAGGAATTCCCCTAAAGATAATTTTATGTAAGTTTATTGATGCTTTGAGTTAGTTTAGTCATAATTTAAAGCAATTGTTATCCAACAGTGGTTGGAAGGTCTGTTTAAAACTCATATTAATGTTAAATCCTTGGTCTATTTTATTAAACAGATACTCTGTTGTTTATTTTCAGGGAAATATTTGAGTTTTTGGAAAAAGTGGAACAAAGCGCGAATGATGCCTTATCAGTTGTGACCAACACGACTCCACAGTCTGTTCCGAAGTGAGTATATAGTATAAAAAAAAAACTAATTTTAATAGGCCTACACACCTCGAAAGTTCTAATTGAATTTACAAGTATACGAATCTTCGCTAATTACTGTATTAAGTAAATGTTTTTGATTGGTCAGACTTGAGTTGCTGCTCAAGCTACCACAGACGGAGTTGGCCCAGAGGCTTGTGACTTCTTCGCTGCAATTGGAGGAGCGGTCTTGCTGCATCGCACTGCTGCAAGAGAGCCTGACCAATCATAAGGAGCAGGTCTGATATACATATTACTCGAAGACTGTTGTTGGTTTTTAGATGTAGATTTGGAAATTCATGTTTAACTAAGACCGGAGGTATATAATTTTCTATTAATTAAGTAGATATTATGAAGGACTGGACATTGACAGCCCTTGACACAGACATGGATGAGAGTAGGGAGGCCTTAGCCCTGCAGTGGGACATTACAGGCTTGTAATAATAAGTACATTTATAATAAATTGAATTATATCGTCTTCACAGATGATCAACAAAGTGAGCAACTTAGAAAAGCAATCCATTCGGAACATAAATAAGGTGAAGCAGGAGTGTGAGGAGACAATCAAGAGACATCAGAACTTCATTGACCAGGTAGGCAGGAAGCACATATTTCATTGCAATGATTGTGTTTGATATAATAGGAACAGATTGAATGAATAGGGTTTTAAACGTTTTAGATTTCTACGTGGCTTCTGTCTACTTAAGTATATACTAGCCAGGTGAACAGCAGACTATGTGACCAAATAGTGGTTGATCTTCTTCTTCCTATACACATGTATATAGGTAATGCCGTGGTGTACCTAGAGGTTGGATAATAAACAATGACCAGGTTGACTGCCTGCGGTGCGTTCGATTCTAAGCTTAAGCCTTGTGTGACTTCCTCCAGTTAATAAACGACAAGAAGACTCTGAACCATCGCATCGAACAGCTGGTTGATGAGCGCCGCTCGCTAGAAGAGCGTTGGAAGAGATCTGCGCAGGCGCTAGAGGAGCGGTACAAATTGGAACTGCGTAACCAACACGATAAGATGCAAGCTGCGCAACAGGTACTTATGAAGACATAGACTAGTTAATCTAGAACTGCAGATCTTAATGTACAGATTTATCATTTATATGTTTTTGTATAAAAAGTTTGTAGATCAGCATTTATCACTGCCTCGAAAGTAGAGGTAATCATTATAGGTACTATCGTAGTTATTTTGACCCTTAATTTAGCGCAATGACTAAGTGCTTCTGCGATCTGCGCTAGGGTTCCCTGACTCAATTCCTGCTATAGACAAATGTATATTGATCAGTCCGGCTAAGTTCGTCTATTATTCAAGTTTGTAAAGGCAGTAGCTGCTGGTAGAACATCGTCAAAAACGTGAAAAGTTAATAAAACAAAACCTACACGCTTATAGTTTCATACATTCATACACCAGCTCCTAACTTCCTTGTCCTATCCCTCATCTCATATCACTTACACTCATTTCAGGTAGCAAGGCAACGCTGGGTAAGACAGAAAGCTGAAAAAATCAAGGTATGTTACACAATCAAACTAAAGCTTACACAATACAAACAAGAGTGTAGTAATTTATAACTTTCTCGACTCAACTCGATATTTCATGACATTGGTTTCCTTTACTGTTAGTTGGTAAATATATAGCTCTCTTTAACCACAAAAATCGGTAACATCTTTAATAAACTTAGGTATTAAAATAAGTATAATTTATATTATATTTATGGTGGTGAGTTTAAAATATCCGAATATATAGCTTCTTGCTTATGAAAAGGCCATTAACCTTATTTATTTCACTTTTTTCACGTAATTATGATCCCATACGATTAATATTTTTTCTTTATATTCAGGAGTTGACAGTCAAAGGTCTAGAAGGTGAGCTTCGGGAGATGGCAGAGCGGCAACAGAAAGAGATATCGGACCTGAAGATGATGCACGCGGAGCAGAGCGGGCGGGTGCAAGCCAAGCACGCGCAGGAACTCGAGGACTTGAGGAAAATACTCGAGGAGGAGAAGGAAGCCGCTCTCGTCAAGGAAAGACATCTGGCGAGTTCCAGGTATGAAGGAACTCTTAGTATGACTATTTAAAGGTCCTAAAAGACTTCTCAACCAGAATCAAAATATTACAAAGTTATCACTTCAATCGTAATTCTCGTCAAGTCGTAAATTGTTTAAACGTACCTAGATATATCATAATTGGTTGGTTTCATTTATTAATTAAATAGTTATATAAAAATAAAATGTAATAAACAATATACATATAATAGTTTCTATATTTTCATGCTGCAATATTTACTCCAAATATGATGCTGATTAAAATTCAGATATTAGATGAATTAAGAATTATTCAGCAATGCATAAACATTTTATATAACATAACACCACGCCTGTATTCCCCGAAGGGGTATGCATTCGGAAATTTAGAAGGAGTTGCTCTTCTTTGTCTTTTTACCCTGCTAACCAGTGTGAGATTTGTCGTATTTAGTATACTTGCTGTTATGGTTGTAGGCTAGAGAAGCAGATTCTAGAGATTGAGCTGAACTACCAAGAACAGCGCACGCGGCTGGTGACCGAAATGAGAGCTGAGAACGAGAGGGTCGCCACAGAACTTGCTGTTAGAGAGAGGACGCAGAAGGCAGAATTAGGTGAGTGAAGCAATTGTTAGGTGACGATTAATATTTGTGGTGTGAGGTGAGAAGCATTTAACATAATTATAGTTCCCTTCTGTCATCGGAAAAGCAAATTGTTAGAGGCGACGAACCCGGTGTGGGCTCCGTTAATGGCAATGGGTTCGCCACTAGTATATGCCCATTTGATTTGGTTAGAATATGATCCTGATTCGTCTGTATTTAAATATAATTTCTATGGCGTTCTAGAACAATGGAGAGCAGAACAAGAGAAGATGATGGAAGAAAGAAAAATGCAAATGGAACATGAGATTGCCAAGGAGAAAGAAAGGCATGAGGTTGGTAAAAGAGCTAATTATCTTACAATCTATAATGTACCGGGTTTATTAGAAAACATGGTTTATCAACAAGCCAGTTTCAAAACTTCGTTAGTATAGTTAAACTTTATACTGTTTTTAAACTGTCCTTTTAGATTTGATTTCGTGTTCCCGACGTTTCGAACAGCATGGGACCAAAAAATCAAATAAAAACAGCTATAAAATCCGTAAACCTAGTTTTTTTCAATGTTATTTTAGACTTGAACTAAGTTGCCAGTTACATTTAAAATTCTTTCGATCACGATAAAGTTTACACCACAAAAATAATGTTACCTTAAATGTAACTTCTACCCACAGCAAGAAATGAAGCAAAGAGAAATAGTGATCCAGCAGCAACTAGAAGAATACAAGAAGCAGTTGGACATCGAGCAGCAAGCGCTACTGAAGCGCAAGACTGCGGAGATCGCAGCGCAGCACCGGCACGAGAGGGACAAGGAGATAGAGAAGGCGATAGAGAGCATGGAGGCGGAGGCGCAGACAGGGAGGAGGGAACTGCAGGAGGCGCTCAGGTATTGTACTAAAACTGTAATACTACGAGGGTCAAACTGAAAGTTCTTAGAACTGGCCACTTATAAACAATATAATAAAAAAATAATTCTAAAATTTGAAAATAGAACTCTTTGCCAATATTACTGAGTATATATTTCATTAATTTGTCATTTGTTTTACGATTTGGCGGCAAATTGAAAATTGTCTGTGTCACGTCAACATGAATTTAACACGAGAAAATTTTCGTGCAATGATTTTTTATGACTTTCGATGTCATTTAAGTCAACAAGAAAGTTATGATAGACTACGATTGGCCTTTCACGATGAAGCCCCATCTCGTGCGACAGTTTACAACTGGTTTAATGGGTTTAAACGTGGTCGCACTAATCTCACTGATGATTTATGTGAGGGACGGCCTTCTACGGCGACGACTGAAGATAACATCTGTGTTGTGCGGCGTATGATAGAGACTGACAAAAGAGTGACCTATCAGCAGATTCGGACAAGCTTAGGCATCGGTATGAGTCAAGTGCACAAAATCCTCCACGAACATTTAGCAGTCAGGAAGCTTTGCGCCCGGTGGATACCTCATAATTTGACTGAGGCTCAAAAACTCCATCGTGTGGATTGGTGCCGTAAAATGATTGAAAGATTTAACGGAGGTGACTCAAATGCTGTGTTCGACATACTAACAGGTGACGAAAGCTGGATTTACTGTTATGATCCTGAAACCAAAAGACAATCTGCTCAGTGGGTGTTTCCTTTCGAGAGGTTGCCAACTAAAGTGAAGAGAGATCGAAGTGCGGGAAAAAAAATGGTGGCCTCGTTCTTTGGAAGGATAGGTCATTTCGCAACAATTGTGTTAGAGGATCAAAAAACAGTTTCTGCAGAATGGTACACTACCAATTGTTTGCCACTTGTCTTGGAAAAAGTTCGAGAGAAACGACCTCGCAGTAGGATCCTCCTTCACCACGACAACGCCTCGTCGCACACCGCTAAGCGAACGATCGACTATTTGGCGACATCAAACGTTGAATTACTGGGTCACCCGCCGTATAGCCCCGACCTCGCCCCTTGTGATTTTTATTTATTTCCAAAAATTAAAGAAAAACTTAAAGGAAAGCGGTTTATGAATGCTGAAGAAGCGGTGGCTGCGTATCGCGATGCCATTGAAGAGAACCCTAAAGACGAGTGGGCAAAGTGCTTTTCCCAGTGGTTCCATCGCATGCAGCGGTGTATTGACGTGAATGGACAATATTTTGAAAAGATATAATAAAACTAATAACTGGCTAATGTAATCAGTTTTTGATTTTCTAAGAACTTTCAGTTTGACCCTCGTAGCTGACCCGGTGAACACCGTACTGCATTTTTACCATTGAAACCTTCCCTGGACTTCTACAAATATTTCAAAACCAAAATTGGCTAATCAGTTCAGTCGTTCCCAAGTTATGGGGTGACATTTTTATATATAGAAAATAGGTAGGTAATGTTTAATGTTTAGGGTCTCATAGCTAAATAATAATAAGTCGTTTTGCAAGGTTAGGCAATGCTTGCGGCTTAGTTGGCCTCAGGTGAACACGGTAGGGCACTGGTCCTGCACCTTATTTCACTCCAGTTGTGTAATTACTCCAGAAAGAAATAAATTCCCAGAATCAAAGTCTGTATTTCTGTGTGTTAGCGATTTGTGACTATTATTTAGCTAGTTTAGACCGTTTAAACGGTAGAACGGTTCAATGGAGTTTTGATTTTGAGACAGTCGATTTTAAATTAATACTTTTCAGGAGGAACAAGGAGCAGTACGAAGCTGAGCTGAAAGAGCTCGCGCAGACTGAGCAGGCCACGCTGCGGCGGTACCAGGATGCTCAGGCCAGGGTGCGGCAGACGGAAGACAAGTGTATGAGTTATACATGTTACTGTAGAGTGTAGCGACATTTATCTATAGTTGACAAAAAAATACGCCCCGAATTCATTGCCTTATGTGATGGAAATGCGTTACACATCCCCCGCGATTGGGAGGCGATGGGGTATGTGGAACTCTCTCCTGTGAACCCAATAAGTCCAATCCACAGTGGTATACCCCCTAAAAATTAACAATTTGCCTACATTGCCTTTCCTTTCTTTTGAAGTCGGTTATAAAACTATGACGCGGTGACATCACCAAGATTTGCTACATAATTGATATTATCTATACTTAAGCAAAAATAATCGAGGAAGTTGAACATATGCTTTCTTTTGGTATTTAAGGGGGTATAGGAGTAAAAATCGTGTGTCTGTTCATTCCAGGTGCTGAATTGGAAGTGACAATCTCACAGCTTGAGACGCGCAATAGGGTGCTGACCGAAGTAAGTGTGGTACACCTACTTAATATTTTTGTGTGAAGATGCACTCAGGAAGTTTGATAAACAAATTACTTAAATTATAACTAAACTATTACTTAAAGTATAAATAAACATAAAAACTACTGATCCCACTTATTGTTAGGTACTTACAATCATCGTGAAGTAACTTTCTTCATCATCATCAGCCAGAACACGTCCACTGGTGAACAAACGCCTCCCCCTTGGAGTGGGGGTGGAGGTTGCCATAATCCCCACGCTTGGCAAGCGGCTTTGGGAAATAACTTTCTTATTTTTAACCAAACAGAAATTCCAGGCTTACTATAAGGATTTATATAATGTATATAAATATTATTCTTCTCTTTTTAAACGAATTAACAGAAGAATACCCAACTGGAGGCGCGCGCAGAGGAAGTGAGAGCGAACAGCGAGGAGAAGTGGAAGAACACGGTGAGCGGCCTGAAGAAGGAGATGGAAGATATGAAGAAGACGCACGAGGAACAGATGCACCAGCTTTATGCCAAGTTAGTTGCTATTCTATTAATTCTGGATTTGTGCCCGGTTGATGGCAGTAGGCTCGCCTCCTATTATATTGGCAATTTAGGACATAACTGACGAAATGAATCCGTATTTTACAGTCACCTCTGCCCACTCCTTTGGGGAATACAGGCGTGATGTTATGTCAGTGTTTATCATCATTCCACCATGCTGGATAGACATTTTATATTTGTTTATATTCCGTCACGCTCGATAGACATTTTATATTTGTTTATAATCCAGGGTAAAAGTAGCGGTGTCTCGCAAAGATTCAGCGATACAAGCGCTGACGAGAGAAGCCGGGAAGTACCAGGAGAAGATCACACTGCTGGAACAGAAGCTGCAGCAACAGAGAAAAGACTTCCTCAAGCATAAGTGAATGGTTCTACATCTAAAGAGAAATTACACAATTAATTACGGATCTCAGGGACGTCACTTAAAAATAATCAGTCGTTAACTTTAATGAGTAGTTTTAGCGAGTACACAAAATTTTAAATGTTCCAAGTCTGAAATCTTGACGACCTTCCAAAATATGTTTAAGTAACGAGTTTTCGGTGGGCGTGGCTTGAGCCGACCTTGAATTAGTAAATTTTTCGCATAATATTGAGACGTTTAAGAATAGTTCGCGGAAAACTTAATGAGCCTTTTGTGGTTATTATGTCCGTTTTTAAGACCGCACAGGGCCGTCAAATTCTGTCGTATATTTATTTTTCCGTCCTACAAAATCTATAAAACGGGTCCTACGCAATCCTTCGCGGCTAACATCCGAGAGCTCATAAAGTTTTTGCAGAAATAATAATCATTATGGGAGTTAAATGTTGTGGCAACATTTGGAAAAGAATTGTTGGCAACACCTATTTACGAATGATTAGGTGTTTGTTATAAATTTTTACTGTCTTAGAAACAAACCCTCGGTTTTTCTAACTACGTCATCGGTGGCAAGAACTGTCAATTTATATCAGTCGTGAGGAAACTTATATTATTATAAGCAAAAGTACAGACGTATTCAAAATTGACAAAAAGTTATGGTCTTGTACCTTCTGCACTGCTTGCATCTCGTAGTTTAAAATTAATTCAAATTACTGAATATAATATACCTACTTATACCTATGTATAATGTTTAATTTATTCTGGTAATTCGAACTGAGTCTAGTCACGGTACTTTAATAGTATACATATTTTAGGTGTTAGTACTATGTTTAAAGACGGCTTACCTATGTATTGAAATATGAATGTGTCACTAAAATTAGTAAACTTTTTTTCTGTTAAAAAAACGTTTAGTGTTGTAATTAATCGACATATTAAATATAAATATTGCAGAAAAAAATATGTTTACTAATTGGAATGACACGGACTAAAAAAATGCAATGAGTTAGCAATTGTAACGTTCGAGGTTCTGTATTAGTGTTTAGTTAGTTGATAATTATAATATAAAATGCTAGAAAAAACTGCTTAGTGTGTGTTTTAAATATAATAACAAAGACTAGGTAATTAACTACTCTCGCTGTGGCCATTGAAATTTTACAAATGTCATTAAATTTTTTTATCGTTTTCGGTTTGACAGTAAGTGCTCGCTGATTTTTGCACTTAGAATTAAGTCGCCAAATTACGTGATTTCAACCCTCTTACTTACAAAAAATGCTAACATGAGATAATTACTTCTTAAGTCTATTGGCATCTCTATTGTTTGACATGCAATCGACAGTGACAGGTATGATTTAATAAATTGTTCAACACTGACAGTTTTTATAAGTAAGGGGGTAACTGTTTTACTCCATGTAGTTAATTTATTACGCTTGTATTTCTTAAAGGCAGTTGTTGTAGGATCATGTCTCGTCCGTGTATGTCAGAAGTATGTAGGTCAGTCAAGAAGTCCTAAAATTATGATACGTATCTTTACCTAATGTTTATTAGCAAATAATGTTATTATTTAATTATGATAATTGCAGTTTTCAGAAATGTGTGCCTTAATTTATTGTTACTGAATTTGTACATTGATTTAAACCTCTGCTAGATTAGCTTTTGGTGAGTTATTGTATGAGTTACGCCATGAGATGTGTTTGTCAATAAATAAAGTATTTTTCAACTTTGATTTGGTCTCTTATTTTGTGTTAAGTAGACACTTAGAAAAGAGCAATTAATTAACCTGAATGGATTAAAATGCAATAGTTTTTTGGTTGAAATTTTACTCACCTATACTTGGAGATAATCCTTCTCTATATGAGGAGAGGTCTTTGCCCTGCTGTGGGACAGTTATAGGCTGTTATTATTATATATTATATACCTACTTGTGCAGTTGTTGCTGCAAAACGACTAGGTAACTGTAAAATACACTGAAACAATGTCACGTAAATAAAACATTGCGCAAGTTAAATTGCAACCAAAAGGTATAAAATATTTTTTAATTTAACGTCATACCGCACAGGTACATTCTTAAAGCTATAGGCACTTAGTCGAGGCGCTAGGAACTCCTATGACCCTCTCTAATTATAAATTTAACAAACGAACAACTTTCTCTATTTGTAACAAACATATTTTGGAACAAATTTTAAAGCAAAATACCAGAAAATGTTATTTAGGGTAATATGACATGAGTATATAAATAATATACCTTCCGTATCACGATATTCTTACAAAGTTATCACTGTTCGACTCTACTTATTGTAGTCAGTCTACACTCAATGTTCAATAGAATATACTCTTTCACCACGGTCTCCACATCTCCGTATTGGAGGACGTACCCTGGCTCGGTGACTTTGAGCTCGTGTCTGCTTCCACCTTGACTTCTTTGGGGGCTTCGCTTTGAGAAGACTGCGCAAGGGACGCCGCAGTGTGGCTTATCACAGTTCGTGGTGCTAGGAAAGGGCGCTCTGAAGGCTGTATTCTTACTGACGGTATACTCTCTGGTATGGTCAGCTTCTTGTGAGGAAACATCGGTACCCTTTCAGAAACTCTCGTAAATGCCGACTTCTCTGGTGTCTTGTAAATCGGATCGGGTATTACTTTCTCTTCTATCCTTAGCAGCTTAGGAGCAGGACCTGACATTTCCATTACCGGCCGTTTTAACTTGTGTCTCATAGAATAATCCACAGCTCTTTTCGGAGAGGCATCAATTCCAATCTTATAGTTTTCGACATCTATCACTATTGATAACGGCTCCATGAATTTCTTGTGCCTTAACACTTCTTGTCTGTTTTCTGGCGATATAGTTGTTGATGAAACTGTTGGTTTCTGTGTCTCTGGGCTGGAGTCCTGGTCTGAAGCAGATCTGCTGGGCGGGGTGGGGAACGGGAAGGTCTGTACTGGTCTTGGAGGCGTGTCTAGTTCGGTGGAAGAGTCACAAGCGGAGTCACAGGATAATGGGCTGAGGGGCGGGCTTGTAGGTCGAGTGGACTTGACGAAGTGGAAGGCGCTGGGTCTCTCGTCGTCCAGTCTCAATGGGTCAGGGACTAGAGGGGCGTAGTCCCGGGGCTGTAGAGTCTCCATGCCTCCTATACAAGAAGTCAGGTGGTTTCCGAGTCGGTGCCGCAGTCCGGTAGGCACGCTCGCGAGCCGGGAGAGGTACCTCCGGACCTCGACGGCACAGTCACTGAAGCCGGCCCTGAACCTGTGCAGCACCGCGGGGTCTGCAGCTATGGCTGCTGCCAGCTGCTGTCGCTGCATCTTCTGAAGATGTTTCACTGTCAGCTCAAGGATATCTGCCTTCTCCAGCTTGGAATGTCTCGATGGCTGTAAAAAAGAGATGTTTTTATTAGATTTTTTTGTTATTGGATTCCTGTTCGACTGTATACGTAGGTATTTTTTTTTAAATAAATTACAAACACTCATGAATCGCGACTCTTAGTTTTAAAACCGTCTGTTACTCATATTATAATGAGTATAAAAACCTTATTTACGATTTTAACTGCAGTACATTATTTTAAATATGTAATTACTGCCACGAATAAGGTATAGAAACATTATAAAAAGGATAAGTAAACTTACGTCTTTATCAGATCCATCTACGAGAAGATCCTTTAACTCGTTCAAACAGTGGTTGATGCGCGCGCGCCGCTTCTTCTCCATTATAGGTTTGTTAGTCTGGAAATTATAAATCGCTCGTTAACTCACTAAAATTCACTTTTCAAGAAAATTAATAAACATTTGTATCCTATAAAATACTCTAGCATTAATTATTATTTTGTCCTGAGAAAATTAACTGATTCTGTTAATTTTTGGTCGCACGTAAACACTTTAAATATACCTATAACATATTGCTATCTAAAAAAATGTTCACTTTACACATCAAAATTTTCTTTTAACTTTTTGCATTTAAATAATTATCGTAGATTTTTTAATAAATAATCAATCTTCAGCGCACTTCACAGTATCAACGCAATAATCACCTTTCGCAATTCAGCTTTGGACATTCCATGGGATGGTTCAGAGAACCCTGTTTGGGAGTCATCGTCTTCGCTGCACGGCATTGTCACCAGCTGCACAGTTCACACTACACGTCTACACTGATCAACGGCCGATCACCTTATGAGGATACCCGCGGGCAACTGTATAAGCAAAAATTGTTAAATTGCTCTCTATCCTGCTATCCCATATATGAGTTGAACACTCAAAATGTATCCATCTCTTTCTTATACAAGGGTTGGTGCGCTGGGAACTGTGTCGGTATGTTTTGTTTTCGTGCTGTCTCGCTCTGGTGGGGAACGTTGTGAATGGAGAGTTTAGGCTCAGTTGTTAGTGAGTCGGTTGGTTTTGGGTTCGATTCTGGAAGTTAGTTATCTTTGAAAATGAGTTAAGAAGTGTCTATTAATTATGTCTTGACGATTGTGTAATGGAACTACTAATTAATTGTATAGTAAAAAAAAATAAGTAGAAAGAATTGCCATATCTATAATACCAATCTAATTAAGGTTTCGAAAAATTTGGGTAGCAAATATATATTAAATTCACGAAAGACTATGTATAATATAAATAATATTAGTTATCTAGGTACTTATTTATATAGAAAATTCATCGTATGTATTTTTTACCGATATATTTTCATACTACCATTATACATTATAGTAGGACCATTACAATTAATTAACGTTCGCCAGTCAAACACCTAACACTATAATAGAAAACTAAACAATAACTTATTGAGTGAAGCTACACCTGCGGTCCCTTATCCTGTATATTATGGGAATGCGCGTACGCACGCCCATCAAGAACCGCAATAATTCCCCTTCCGCCCCTCTCACTCAACTCCGTACTTCATGGAACACCTTTCCATAAAGTCCCATGATTATTTTCGCTACAAACTGTTGAGTTTACTCGCTACTTCATAGGTGTAACGTAGCGTAAAGGGAAGGTGGAGTATGAAGTTTCAAGTTTTTTTGTGGTAGTGTGTTCGCAGGTAATTGTGGTACTTTATGGAGGGTGTGTTGTGTGTTCCCACGGAGTGTGGGAATGTTAGTGAGGTGCAAAGGGTTCTTGTTGTGACGCTATGTCTGATTCGCGTTTGTTTGTGATGCACTTGAATATTTGCAACTCTTGAACGTAATTTGGAGGGAAATTTTAATTTGTCTTTGGTAAAAGGTTTGATTTTTTTTGCTTTTTCTTGTTTTTCCTGTAGAGTACATGTATGTACGTTAATTTTTATTATTTTTAATAAATATAATTAATAATTCGCAGGTAATTGTGGTACGTATTTTTATTATGATAAAGGTTAAGAAAAAAAGTTTTGGTAAACTATCTTTAGCTTCATTTATTTACTATGTTACGACTCTATGCTTCTCCTAACACATCCGCTATAAAACATTAACAAAACTAGGTTAAATGAAAAAGACAAAACAAATTCTGTGGGTGCGTAGATGCGTAGTTCGTCCTTCTCAACTGAAAGAAACTAAGTACTCGGGCAATTACGTCATTAGCAAACGTGTTCCTATAAATTGAAAGGAACCCTTTTTTAAAGTAAAGTACCAAAGGGGACCTTGACACATAAACTACATTTTCACCATAAAGTTCCCTACACGTCTTATCTATGGACGCAAGTAAGGATCCATAGATAGACCATAAACAATATGGATCTATCTCTAAAGCGTCCATATCGGTTATTTCCGTAAACAAGCCGTTACATCCAGGTGTTCAAACGACCTTTCCTCCCCGGATACCTCCAAACGTATTGTATTTGATAAATATTTAATTAGTCTGACAACCATTTCTCCCACGGTGGCCACTCGTATTTACAAACTTAATCATGCAGATGCACTTACAATAGAACATTTAAATTGAACCTTATTCCATTGATATAGTGCTCATGTAACTGTACGTAGAGTTTTGTCAGGATTTTGAAACAAAAATAAAAGTGCGGTTCCTAAAATTATATCTACGACCTTATCGTTACACAACTAAAGCTTAAATTACTATGACCATTGTTTCAGTACGGTGTAAAAGGTTGTGGTTTTTGAGGAGAGTGACCAAGTGTGACGATATTCCACGCAATCGCGTGATGAGCTTAATGAATGGTGAATAATTAGAATGTCACATGTCGCTGACGTGTTTCGGGGCCGGGGGTGGCTGTGAGAACTTTTTGTTTATTCATTTAAATTAATTTATAACATGATGATCTGGGAATTAGGAACTACGGTGAAACAGATGGTTAAATGAGGAGTCAAGAGGAATTTATGAGAGTACACAAAAACACACGTTTTCCTGAATTTAGGAAATGAAAAATGATGGACACGAGCGGGACTTAACCCACGACCTTCGTCGACCCGTCGCTGCGCCGATCCAGAATTAAGCTTAGCATGAGCAGCGTTCTAAAATGATATAAAATATCATGTGAACAAAAGTGTCATCACGTCGCTTTAGGTCAATGTTTTATGTACATTGCTAGCTCCTTGTATAAGTGCTTGTAGGTCGATGTCCTAGCTAACCTTTTGAAGTAAATATAAGGCACTGATGCAATTCGATACGGCTAACGGTAGGGTACCCTTTTAAGGAATCTACGATAAAACCATCCACTACAGCTAACATATAGGTAGTTTCACCTAAATCCAACAACCTATTCTACCGCTCTGCCATTGGTTCTGCCGAAAAAAAGTAGGCGAAATATGTGAGACTACTGTTATTTCCATCTATAAACACCATTATTTCTAGCAAAGAAACGCTTCTTCTCTTCTGTACAAAAACGTTGTATCCTGAACATATAATCGGTAAGTCACAATGCGTGTGAACGGTCCCCAATAAATGAATAAAAAATAACTAAATAGTAACGGGTCGCTTCCTTCCTCCCGGGCCTCTCAAGAGGGGCTTTTTACAAATAAATTTGGGATTAACAACCCTTCATTTTTTGTGTCCGGATGTTACAGGTTTCTCACGATAGGTCACCTTTCCGAAGTTTAAATCCTTTAGGATATTTGCTACATTAAAATTAAGTTGCTATGATATCAAGTTATGCAGTTTTCTTTAACTGTTTGTTGTAATATGATTTATTGATAGTGTCATTAGATATTATCCCTACTAATATTATAAACGCAAAAGTTTGTGAGTATGGATGGATGTTTGTTACTCTTTCACGTAAAATTTCCTCAATGGATTTTAATGAAATTTCATACGGAGGTAGCTGACACCCTAGATTAACACATAGGCTAATTTTTATCCAGAAAAAATGTAGCGGGTAACACCGCGGGGCGCAGCTAGTAAATCATAATAGTCTCTTATGCAATCTACGTTATAGGTCCGGTTTAAACGGTCGGTGGGTAGCTTAAGTCACCTACTTCAGAATATTGCGCAATTATTAAATAAAATATTTACGATCTACAGACGACAATCCACAGGATATAAAACTATCCGACGTCGCTTTATCGGTACTTAAATAAAGATATAGTAACGGGGTACCTTCCTTCCTTCCGACCTCGTATAAGAGGGTTCGCCCCTCTTCAGAGGCGCGGCGTATTGTATAGATGAATCTTTTGATATTATGGGTTAGGAACCCTTCACTTTTTTACTTCAAGTTTGCGTTTTCTCACGTTATGACCGCTTTGTGGCTGATTTAATCTTTTCTCAGGTATAATAAACAAAAAGTTTAAAAAGTCCTTATAATGCCACCATGGGTATCGTCTCATGTGGGTTTGTTGCGTTACAGATAAGCTTTTCGAGATTTGAAGCCAAACGTAAGTAGGTCATGCGTAAATACAGTATTTTACCTTTTCATAAATCCTTGTGATGGTGATGATTATGAAACCTTTGTGATCTTGAATTGCAATAGATAAAATAGAATAAAAGTAAACAAATCATAAGTATTTCGCGATCAATTAATTTGAATTTTCATTGATTATTGAATGCGTAAGGTAGCGTAAAAAGCAAAACATTTAACACTAAAGACAAACGCGCCTGAATACTATTATCGTAAAGGCTATTAGGCTATTAGTATATATTATAGTAAAGGCTACTATTTTTTACGTTTTTGTATTGTCACAACCTTCAGTAGACCTTGTTTACCTAAATAAATAAGGAAGACAGATCCAACCAGAAGAAGAAAGAGAAACGTAAAGGAGTGTAGCATCCAATAATATTTGCATTAGAAGCTTATGTAGGTACATAATTTTACTGCAAACAAAGAACTTTTTTTTTATGTCGTGGGTGCGTTTCTGAAACATGAAATATCACATACACAAACCCCTGATTCAGGACAAACATCTGCGGACCGCACAAATTTTCGTCCCGTGCGGGATCGAACCCGCAACCCGTAACGCAGTAGTCCAATCGCGTAACCACTGCGCCAATCAGGTCGTCAACTGCTTTATTTCACAAACAATTGCTTCTAATACACAAATACCAAGCCCACTTCCTTCCACCGGACATTCAATTGGTTCCGAACTGGGGTCTGTTTATACACACATCCTTACCATAGAGCACCCTTGTTTTTTTTTTATACAAATCACTTTCTCACGGCTGAGCCGGTCAGCTTGCCTTCTTAATCGATAATTTATCTGTTTGCAAGATAAATAAGGGGATGTTTTTATACAGCACTAAGATTTGGGTGGAAACAATTTTTTTGAGACCTTTTATTAACTAAGGAAAGAAGTATGTCAGGATCGCAGCAAATGGACATCTGTGGTCTCTGCCTACCCCTGTGAGAAACCGGCGTTACTTTATGTATTATATGCTTATTTTATTAAAAAAATGTCATTGCATTTTTTCTTATACATAATGAAAATTTCAAATACTTAGTTTCTTACTTAGGTAAGCTATGGAAATGTTTTATAGCTGAATACGGAGTAAGATTGACTAGAAAATGAACGTTAATTAAACACGAACTTACTTCAGGATGAACAGACCTTCAGGATGATTATTATTGAATCAAAATCAGACACAACTTTCTCTGCAAAACAAAAAATGGACGACACAATCTTTTTGTGAACATTCTCACAATACTTCCGTCTAAATCTCAATATTTCTGTATTCCAAACTCCCAAAGTTCCCATGGAAACAGGTGTTTACAAAAACTGCTCTTTTGACTATCAACTCGTTTTTATTAAGTGAGTGGAGTCGGGAAAAAAGCTTCGTATCCGGGCCTGTTTCCGGGTCGCGGAGATGAGCACAAAAAACTTTATTGTGATCGAGATTGATGGGTCAATGTTTATAGTTCAGTCTAGTACGTGAGAATAGATGTTATACTTTTGTAGTGTGGTCAAAAATGTAAAGAATATTTTTTCTTATTACTTACAAAAATGTAAATAAGCTGAGCTATTGTCACTTCCGATATCAAAATCCTTAAAAGGAGTAGGTACATTAATGTTGGCTACATGCTACCTAATATCTACTTAGTGTTTTTCAAAGGTGTAAAGTCGAAGCAATTCGATTTTACATCTATCAGTAGCCTGAAGAGTCATTTAATAGTGTCAATTTCAATCACTAAAACTTTTTGCAGACGAAATTCATATTTTTTTAACTATACGGCAATGCTGTATACATTATTATACAGTACCTACGGTTAAATGTATTGCAGTTTCAATTCCGACACAATGTCGTTCCTTATAAACATATTCCCACGGATGATGACAGGTGTGCACAAGGGAACTCCTGGCTCCGCTTTGCTGGCAACATAATGCACTTTATGGTTAAGCTATAAGGTTTATTTTACTTTGTGTAGCAGTGACCACTATCTTTGCTAGCCCCTAGCTAGTTAAATGTATGATATCGCAATTACGTGTTAAAAGAGTTAAATATGTATAGGTGATTATTGATGAGGTTTGCATAGGGGTTGTGGAAACTTACGGAATTTTATTGTTGCATACAAGTTATCGGTCTACTCGCAATCAAATCGAATTGGGTACGAAATTCTTATGAATACTAACGAATAAATGGATGAGTGAGCTCTAATCTAAGCCACAGCCCTTATTGACTGAGGGTTATCCAAATGTTTACCTATCTCCACATTATTTATTACACAGACGTTAGCTGTGCTTACTTTAGAATAGAATAGAATATAAATATTTATTTTAGTGGCTTTAAGGAGCAAGAGAGCCTGGAGATCAATCATACATGTCTTGAACCTAATGCGGACTGCAGCTCTCAAAAAGTTAAATCTAAGCTATTTATTAGTCCAAACTATAATGTACTTTTTGAGAGAAAATCAATATCTTCACTCAGCCATTATAACTTTTATTACAGCAGAGTGGCACTAATATTTTTAAAGGAGTCGCAACTCGCAATCAAAGATCTTTGTCAACAAGTCGTAGATACTTCAAAAAGCTTCGTCTCCTCGGTAACCATAAATCAGAGCACTCCAAGAGACATTATTAACACCGATGTTTCTAAATTAGGTAACAAGATAAACATCTCGGTCGCCGGACATACACAAAAACTTGCAGACATTCAACATTTTTTGCAACTGACCCTTTGGCTGACGTCGGTCTTGTGGGAAGTTTTCGCGAGCGCATTTCTCAGTTGAGGGCCAATACATCTTTTGTTGTGTCGCACCTTGACAGCCAGCCTTTTGTTGGTGCGTTGGGCACAAAAGGCAAGATTACCGGTTCCTTTGTAAGCCGATACCACTCCGATTGATTGTGGGAGTCAGTTTTAATGTATTTAAATGCTCTTATTTTGTAGGGTGACTACAGTTGGTCTCGGAGTCCAAACGATGTTAATTTCCCACAGTAGCCGGTCTTTATTGATTTTAGAAAGCCATTTTGCATCTGTAACTTCTTTTTTACGCTGGATTCTGCGCAGTATTGGTTAAATAAATTTTCATCCGTTACAGTTGCTATTTTTTTTACTTTGCCTGATTGGATAGATAATAACTGATTTTTAAATGAGTGCCTCGTTGGTCACAAAACACGACGACTTAGCGTTTGATCTAGGATTCGACCCAGGTCGGGAAGGGTTTTTAAGGTTTTCTATTATGTACAGAATTCATAAGTAGCACGTAATTACATTGTGGGTGTGTTAAGCACCTGGCTATCCCTTTAGGAAATAGAGGCGTGGTGGTAAAATGTAATTTCATAAGTATATGACTGCCGATTACCTATGCTTGTTGATGACATCTACGTTCCGTCAGACAGGACAAGTTATAAGGTGCGAAGTATAAATGGTTAACTGATAGCATGGAAAATCAAAATACGTCGGTCATATATCATCTCGTCTGTATCGTGTTTCACAAACGTGAAATATCACACAGACAAACAAATAACCTCTCACAACTATCTGCGGTTTGCACAATTTTTTCCCCGTGCGGGAATCGAGCCCGCAATCCTTAGTGCAGCAGTCCAATCGCTTAGCTACTGCGCCAATGCGGTCGTATAGTTTATCTATAGCAGAGGAAGAAGCCTTCTTTTGAAATCATATCTGGAAATCCACGACTAACTAATAAATTGTGTCTGATATCTAGCTGCAGACTTACTCCATTGGACTCATCTACTACCTACTACACAGTATACTCAATTATTATGTCATACCATGGTCATACTCATGTATCATAACTGTGCTAGTCACAGGGCCTTCTTTGATGTTGAGTGTTTCCGTTGTTGTTTTAACTTATTACCCACGACAGAAAGAAGGTGTATGCGTTTAGGGTAAGAGGTTGTTAGTTTGTTTGGTTGTGCACAAATGATTATTGCCAATATTCCCAAAAATGGATTGACCGATTGACATGCGGCTTTCGGTAACGGGTCTTAGCTATCATTCGTGATATTTTTTTCTACTAAAATATATCTATCGTCGTGCGTTATTTTCAACATTTTTAATTTTGTTTTTTATCTGCACAAACACGATGTGCGTAGTGTTTTAGGCATGAATATAACTTCAAGTCTTATTAAAGTTACTTTTTTTTAAGGGCATTTCACAAGTATGGAAATAAAACATGACATTGGAAGATCTTGTTTATTATTGCTACAGAACGATTATTGACTAAAATCGATATAGTTAAACAAAAATAATAATTAATCACCAGTTGTGACCACACAAATGATGCTCTATAAAGCACAACCCCAGGACAATGATTTTAAAAGTAATATAATTAAATATGCAGGTATTTAAGAAATTTCATAGAGATAACAGCCCCCTTACCATGTACTCTTAAAGCAGGACAGTTTACGATGTGGAAGCGGGACGCCGCTACATGCAGTGTAATGTGGTGTCTCGCTTCGACACCGTAAACTGTCCTACTTTTAGAGTTTATGGTAAGGAGGTAGGCACGAGTGTCAAGAGGGGCCTATACCCAGCTGAAGTCAAGATATGTATTTCGGAAGTGTGATCACACAAGTGTGGTCACAACTCATGATTCATCATAAATAAAATCAATGATACATTCTAACATATACATATGCACGATAAACGCACTATTTCAAAAACTTAACTAGATATAAATGCACTGACTAATTCGACTAAATCAAAATAGTCGGAAACTAGGCAGCAAATACAGATCTACTAAAAATAAATGCAAAACATAAATGCGCAGATAAAAAATAAAGCAAGTAATGAACGTATTACGTACTGGCAATACTAATATTGGCGAATTTTGTAATAGAGCGGCCTTTTGTTAATAATATACAATATAATATCACAAAGAGACTTTTTTAGTTGAAATATAAAACCATTTGTAGATGAATATTGCTCCATATAATATGTCCAGCCCCCTTACCATGAACTCTTAAAGCAGGACAGTTTACGTTGTAGAAGCAAGACGCCGCTACGTCAACACAAACTGCCCTGCTTTAGTTCATCGTCAGGGGGCGGTATAGGGACAAAGATTAAATTGTTGAGTAGGATTAAAGGTGTAGAAAGTTACTATAGGAATAATTGAGTTAATACACATTGCTATTAAATTATTGTTTTCAAATATTTCTGAATAGGTTTAATATGCTGAAGACAAATTTAAAACTAGAGACAGCAATCTAAATAATGTGATGTTCTGAGTTAATTGCTTCTGATATTTAACATGATATCGGATATTCCCAATAGTAAATAGATATTAATATTATATTTATTTTAGTAACAAAAGGCCATTAAAACTAACTAATATTAAACATTAGGCTATGCATTACAAAAAATGCAAATACAAAAAGAGTAAAATTTTTGGTAAATATTTTTGTTAATTTCAAAATGTCATTACTTTAAAACTTATACGAAAATTATATAATACCGAATAGTCTTAGGTTGTATAAATGCTAAAAATCTATCATCTAATTCACTGGCACTGCTCTATCACAGAATTGTTTGATTCATACTTAGGTTTAAGATATTTTAGTGAAGACAGTGGTTTTAGGCACTATTGTATAAGTATTCAATTTCTATCTCGCGAATTTCGTTTGACAACCAATGTTGTCAAGCGTGCACATGCGCATTGTTTGCGTGACTTGAAGTGGTTGTCACAGTTGCGACGCGGCTACACACACAAGCGCTTATCAGTACATTTTACAACTACAGTGAGAGACAAACGGACCTTGTGAGATAGTATATCTGTAACACATTAATACTGTATATTTATATAATGATACATCTTTTATCTCTAGTCAAATTAATAGGCCAATGACAAAAAAGTCTACAAACTTCTTTAATAGCAGCTAGCTTTATCTGAATTTAAGCTAGACCTAATTATAGCCAGGAAAAGCTAGGTAAGTAATAACTTTGATCATAAAAAGTTGAGAGAACCAGGTATTTTTCACAAAATACGGGACGAAATAATTATAAATAATTGGATGAATTAATTTATCAATTGGTAAAACGGTATGTCAAATCTATTGAGCATAACCTAGGACACAAAACGTTGTGATTTTATTTGTGTAATCAACAACTCTATTTCAAAATCATATTACATATTAAGGCAATCCTTATCTATTGTATGATCAACCGATTCTGACTTCCAGTCATTAGTAGCATGACACATGACAGCTTCAGTAGACAATTCGTCATTCGTTTTTAATATTATTTTTATACCTTTGGATTAGAGTTCAAAATCGGCTGAATATACTACGGGGGTTACTATGAGCTTGCATTGCTACAAAGCAGGTTATATTTCGCTGTGGAAACGAGATGGCACTACGTACAGTGTAGCGCGGCCTCTCGTTTTCACAGCGTAAATTGCCCTGCAATACAAGCTCATAGTAAAGCACCTGCCCCTGTACCATGAATTCTTACAGCAGGACAGTTTACGTTGTTAAAGCGAGACGCCGTTACACTGCATGTAGCGGCGTCTCGCTTCCACATCGTATACTGTCCTGCTTTAAGAGTTCATGGTAAGGGTGTTGTATTAGGTTTTGTTAAGTTTCATGCAAAATATTGTAATAAACAATCAAACGTAAGTATAAATACTAATTACAATTAGATAAATGCTCATTTAAGTTAATAAAGACATAGTTAGTCAAAAACAAATGATAAAGTACTATTTGATTAAGATGATAACAATATGGACCTTTCCGAATTAAAGCGACTTTAACATTTCACACTGGGGTCAAACCAAAAGATTATTGTCGATGGCTACACTTGCAACTAGTATGGTTTACAAGGATTTCGCTTTTATTAAGTATGAATACTTTGTCGGTGTTAGAATTTCTTTCAACCAACGTAACAGTTTACAATTCTAAAAAGTCCACTTGCTTCACATTATCCTGTTAATAAAATATTAAAAATTACTCAACATGCTATATTTTGCATTGACAGTTGACAACAGCTTTATAAATGGATTTATCATAAATTTAACAAGTATTGAACATGAAACGCACAAATTAAGGCACTATTAGGCACCATTTAAATGTCAAATTTTTTTTTCAACATACGTCAGAGCGCTACAGATAACACAGAATTTGGACATAGCTGCCAACGCGAGCGTCAGATCACCGTTATAACATAACAAATAGGAGGATATGATGAAGGCAGTGTTCACATGGGCACGTCGGCGACGTAGTCTATCCGCAGCAGCAGGTCCAGCACGTCCTGCGCGTGCAGCCAGCGCCAGGGCAGCGGCGCGGGCGCGGCGCACGTGCGCATGCGCGACACGCCGTACAGCGCGCACACCGCGCACACGAAGCACACCACCGCGAACATTTGGAACAGACACTTGATGGACTCCCTGCAATCACACACTGAAAGATATGAGAGGCTGGTCAACGCGAGGGGGGAGGGGAAGGGGGCGGGGGGGGGGAAGGAATACTATTACTTATATTAACATTGTACTAGAATTTCATAAATCGAATTAAATGACGCTTTTGCCTGCAGTGGGAAACTACGATAGTTTGGTAAGTTTTCGACTTATCTATGATCTAGCTCTTCTTTTTTTTTGTTACAGCAATCGGCGTCTTCTGACAAGAGCCATTGTTGCCAGTATCGAGTGTTGATGATCTAGCTCATTGACAATTTGTTTTCAAACGCACAGATTACATGATCAAGGAAGGAGATCCGTCTTACGATGTGTTTCAGGAAAATGCTAACAGCCCACGATATGATTCTTAAAAGAACATCTTCTTGTTGAACTTTAAAACAGTTATCTAATAATATAATAACACATAATCATCATAGACTTCCAAGTCTATAATTTATATACTTATGAGTCTATTCTTTTTGTCATAACAGAATCAATAATGATTGTTTTTAATGAATTTTGAATGTACGCACCAAAAGAATTTCCTGAGGCTACGGTGAGGCACCA
This sequence comes from Abrostola triplasia, assembly GCA_946251915.1. Taxonomy (NCBI): domain Eukaryota; kingdom Metazoa; phylum Arthropoda; class Insecta; order Lepidoptera; family Noctuidae; genus Abrostola; species Abrostola triplasia. The sequence goes on along the minus strand of OX276432.1, from coordinate 2,721,647 downwards.
CGGCGTTCCTTTTCTCGCAGTCGGCGCACGCGACGTCCACTTGCGTTGAAACAGATGCTTGATCTGAAATTCATAAACGTTCAATATTATTGCACAGAGCTTAAGATTAGGGCCTAACTACTACTAGTTACAATACATGGTTAAACTACAACTACTTCTGAAATTATACTAAATTAATTATTATATTATATAATTATGACATTATTGAGTTTTTAAAAGGAACTCCATACCCATCAGAGCAACAATTTTATATAATTTCCTTAAACCAATGATTTAGAAACGTATTACAGAGTAATATCACTCTGAAGTTAGCTACATGTGTCCTTACTGTTACTGGTCACAACTATTTTGCTATTGCTACTAGTCACAACTTCAGAATGATATAAAATTTGGCGAGTTGATACCACTTCATTATTAATGTTGACAATAATCTATAAATGTGCCTGTGTGGCATCCAGCCTAGAATTGACCAACCCCTTTCCTCCCGTGAGTGTAGTAAAAGGCGACTAAGGGAAAATCGAGATGATGGGCAGCAGCGGCTTCTGTAACTTTCACACCAATACTGCGATCCCCACGCTGCTTGCCAAGCGTGGGGATTATGGCAACCCCTCCCCCCCCCCTTTTGACCTCCACCGTAGGAGACCTTTGTTCAACATTGGACGTCTTCCGACTGATGATAATGATGATAATTACTATTGACATAAAATACTTATAATTTAAAACTAGCTAATATTCTAAAACAACTTCAAAAACAAACAACACAACATATATAATTATGTATCATTATACCAGCTACCAAAAAACAAGTAAACCATCACCAATGACGTCACAACACAACGTCACAAGCCAAAAACTATACAATTACTAATTTACGTTCATATATTCGTCACGGCACCTTTTTCGAGGGTTGTATTTAAGAGCAGAGCGTAAAAACGTTGACGAAGAGCGCGTGCGCCGAATATAAGAACTTACTGACACATTTGTATAGTATTTAGACTGTGACAAGTACCAGGTGGAGTCTGTCGAAGTGTACCCCATTGTGTTTGGCTGCTAGCGCAACTGTCGGGGGTCAAGCTGTGCAGCCTCTCCGCTTGCTTAGCACAAGCCACCTCCAACAAGCCGACCTTCGACTCCAAACTCTTAATGATCGCTTGCAGCAAACTGTTCCTCTCATTACCCTCCGCCACAAACTTCTCCAATATGTTCAGATTACCTTCGTATCTCTCTATCTCAACTTGCATGTCTGTTACACTGCGGTGCGACATATTCACATCTCTTTCTAATTTTTCTGTATACCTACTTATCTTCTCACATTCAAGGCATTTTGAGTGTTCATTATTGTTGTTTGTAACTTCTACTTCGTCAGTCTGAGTGCATGCGCTTGTAAATTGATCTTTATTGTCATGATCATTAGATTCGAATTCCTCTGTTTGCGTCCCAACAGTCACGAATGACGTATCAAAGATTTTTTCGCAGTTAATGCTGTTTGATTCTGTGTTGTTGTGTCGAGATAGATTGCAGAAGCTGTATCGGATTTCGTCGAACAAAGACATGTTGGTTCCCCTGCCTTGGTCTTCCTTTAAAGCGCTTATGAATGACTCTTCGTCAAGGATACGATTTTCTATAGGAAATGTACAATGAGTGGATTGGTTAATGAATCAAGCACGAACATTAGGAAAGACTGAATAATGTTTTAAGTCACGTATGAAAAGGTTATAGCATCCATACATATAACATACATAGGCCATTTGAACATACAATATATTAAAAGAAAAAACGATAAATCTGGAAATAATTATTGTCCTTCAGATGAATTTCAATCACGGCGACCTATCTCAGCTGCGACTAGCCAACTACGTAGTAGATATTTTATAGTAGAAAAAGTATGCGCGCAAACTCGTACACTCTCTATTCCCTCAACCTCTTAGTCCAATGGGGCAGACCAACAGGACAACGAACGGCTTAACGATCCATCCGAAACACGGAGACGTTTCGACATATGAAAACCACCCATCACAAGGCTGACCGCGGCGACTCTGCTTAACCTTATAAGCACTGACCTGAAGAGAACCGTGTGTCAGCGTTAAGGCTGTCGAGAGCGGTGAGCATCTGTTCGTCCGTGTAGCTGATGTCGATGCTGCGGTCCATGCGCAGCTGTGTCTGATTGGACTTGTTTAAAACATCCTTCAGCTCCATCTCCAGAAGTACCTGAGGAAAAACAGAATTAATGGTTAGTGACTCGGTTTGCTGTCATATAGAACACTTACATGCACTTAGCAATATAGAAAAGACTTTATTGTCCATTTCAAAGTATCGTAATAAAAATAGGCACGAGACTACATAGATTTTATGTACGGCATGTAGAAAATTCAAGACCCGAGAAAGGATATAGGTCTGCAAAAGCTAGTAAAAGATGTCAAGTACCTTTTCCTTGAGCATCTGCTGCACGAACTCGTCCTGGTCCTGTAAGCGCGCGGCCAGGTCGGCGTGCTGGGAGCGCAGCGCCTCGTTCTGCTCCAGCAGCGCGCTCTGCCGGGCCGCGTACATCTCGTTGATGCGGTGGCACTCCGCCTTGGACTTGGTTAGCTGCTCTTGGAGGGTCAGTTTCTACAACAGATTGGACAGTTTCTGCCTATGAGATGCTTGCTTTCGAGAAGGTTTAGGGATAAATTAATTTTAGTTTGGAATATATTGTGTAACATACTATACAACGACATAATAATTGTTATTTTTAATTAGCTAACCAAATCATTTTGACTTGAGTTTTCATACGTTATATCGACCCACAATGTACCTGTAGAATAGGTCAAATAGTATCGTAGTGGGACTGACAGTACAATACGCCCGTTAACAGTTAGTAAAGCAAAACTAAATCAAAAATAAACCAAGAATTAAATTCTTATGCTTTTAAATCCTTTTCACATAATACCTGTGAACCTCTAGCTAACAATATATACTCCTCACATCATTCTCGAGCGTAGCCACCTGCTCCAGCATGATCTTGGTGCGCCTGCGCAGCGCATCCAGCTCTCGACGCGCCTCGTCCAGCGAGCGGTCGCTGCCGCACAGGCGCTCGCACACCTCCTCGTAGTCGCGGCGGATGTCGCTCAAGCTTAAATTCTCTTCACGTAACCTAAAAAAATTAGGATTTCACTATATTTGTTAAAGCTTGCGCTTTTCACATATTTTCAACTTCAATATCCATACGTTTATTTCGAAAAATGCTCTGGCACCTAACATAATTATTTGTCTTTAAATCAATACTAAAGTAATTATGATTATAAAGAAATAGCTTACGAAAAATGACAATCCTCTCTTAAACAATTCCATGATTACTTAAAAGAAACATTGCCAGCCCGCAACTGAGTTACCACTCAAACATATTCACATTCATCTCTTACAAGGAAGCCATGTTCTAGTGAAGCTGGTAGGTCCAATCTGTTTAAATTCACACAATACAATTCAACATTCCACACCATCATTAAGGTATTAAGTAAGCACAATAGCTGGTCTTATAGCTAAAGTCTATCTTCCAGGCAATCTTAGGACAATAGATATGATCAGTGTCCTTACATGTTGAGGTGCGCCCTGAGTGAGTCCCGCTCGTCGCTGAGCGCGGCCAGGGCCTCTTCGTGCTGTCGGTCCGTGAAGTCTAGCTGCGAGCGCAGCTGGTGTGCCAGGTGGGCCTTCTCCCGCAGCTCGCACTGCAGGTCTTCTAGCAGCTGGGACCCTGGATGACGGCCACTTAGTTAGAACATAGTTTAAGCTTGTCAAGTAGTATAAGTACTGTATAATAGAAATAATAGAATAATCTTAGAGATGTCTGTTGAAATAAAGTTTAAGGAGTATTATTTACTATATGGCGTTCTAAGAGGGAGGCCATTGTTCAGTATTGAACGTCTTCCAGCTGATGATGATGATTAACTAAATATTCCAGTTATTTGTGTGTATAAGTAAATAATATGGATAACACTAACGAAAGATTAAAGAGTGTTTATTTAAGACTTCATTTATAGCTAATAAAGGTAATTCAAGTTGCCTTACCATCTGAAGATATTCCTGAGTCAGAATCTTGTGGGGCACCCGTCTTGAGATTAAAACTAAAACAATTAATTGTTATTGTTTTTGTATAATGTAGGTGAACAAACACTAACAGTTTATTTTATAGATGCTTTATTACTGACTCAGATCAGTCTTTTACATAACAACACTGGCTACATGCAGATGTGTATATTATGTAGCAAATAGACTAAATTTAGGTGCAACTGTGCACTTCATCCCATTTGCACTACGTCCCGCATTTGCAATAAGTCACATTACCAGTTGGTCCCATTTGTGGTTGGTCCCATTTAGTTGAATAATCAAATTATAATATTATCTATGTTAGTGCATCACTTTTATCTTTAATATGTATATCTAGCCTGAATTGCAGATATCTAGATTGTGCCCGTTAATATAACCTACTTACAACAAACAAACAAACCTACTAAAAATAATGCACACATGGTAATGCAAAACAAAGTATAGGCAATTCATGTGGCTTTTATCAACATTATTATTATGAAAAATAAAATTTGTTTGCATAAGACACAGTTACTGAAACAGTCAGCATGTTATTATGTGATCTACACTATTTTATGACATACAATTGTTATTTTGATTCATTTATTTATGTTAGCAGAATATAACATCACACCAGTGGGGAATATAGGCATGATGGAGGATCGATGGATGGATAATGAAGGGTAGGCAGCAATATAAAGTGCATGGAAATTATAAGTAATAGTTTTCAAAATTGGATGGTTAGTTTTGAAGATTATTCTTACATCTAACATACCTTTACCTCTTTGTAATATCAGGATAAATTAGCGTAGATACAATCATTTTTGACCAGAAAACCAACCAAATATATAAAACTTACCTTTCCTCCAAATCAACTTTAGCCTTTTGGTTTTCGCTGTACTTCTGAAGGGTTCTGGCTAACAAGGATACATTTATTTCTGCATTATCCTCGTCTGGGTCTAGTAGCGACTTCAAGAAGCTGTATTCAGCCCTGGAAATATAGATGCAAGTTAATAAACTTTGGCAAATCACTTTTATACTATTTTATATGAAGCATGGTACACAATGATAGAGAAATAAAATTTAACAAGCCTCTATTAGGCCACCACTTACCAGGAAGACATGTAGCACATAATAATACCATGTCCCCAGTACATACATTCAAGGAAAATAAAATGCATGATGTGTTATGAATACTAATAGCTATTGCTCTAGTTAGTACCCACTATAGTGAGAACTGAAAGCAGCAAATATAAACTAAATGCAATTTAAAACAAAACTGCACAGAAATTACAATACTACTTCAAACATTATTTTCAAACAACATGTGGAAGACTGCAGGAAGTTCTAAATACAGAACTGTGTTATACTCAAACGTAAACACATGACCTTTCCACTCGTAAACACAACGAGTTTCATACACAAATTAAAACAATATATCTTACTTGTTAGTTTTCACGAAAGGTGCGAATTTGTCCATTAATGCATCAACACGCAACGTGCCCGTACTCTCGGCTCCACAATAATCGAATATTTGCAGTGCCGTCATATAATACTCTGGAAAAGGACTATAATTAGTAAATATTCCTGTAAACTCGCACCAACGCGGTGTTTTAATTATAAACTGAAACTGATTTACCGTCCGCACTTAGTCCCGATCTATCCAAATCCATTGTGTCGCTAGTCAAGTTAAAAACGATTTTAAAGAAATATTATAGCGTTATTTATTACTTGTAGTTGTTCATTAATTATACCACGCGAGCGCGTTAACGGTCAGAATTGTTTGTTTTTCATTAGCTAAATAATTCGTTACGCTAGAGCGCAGTACAAAAATAGTTTCCAATAAAAACCGTTTAACAGCTATAGTGATGTGCGCGCGACCCGAATTCAAATGTTATCGACATCGATTATAAACATAAATTTATATTAACCATCAAAATGTGCAATAACTTAATAATTATAATGTAATAATTTGTATGCTTTTATTTGACTAAAATGAAATTTAAACCTCATAGCATAGCTTTTAATTATTTTTTAAATGGCTGATAACAACAACATTTACTAGACTGAAGTTTAAATAAATAATGAAACGTACAGGAAACAAGGTACTTTTGAGCAATATTATGGAAAATAAATAATTCATTTTCTTTTGTGTAGTACACTACTAGGTTCCTAATTTGTATTAGTTTATGCAACAAAAATAGTTTCGTTAATGCTAATAATATTACATGATTCAAATCTGTAAATACAATGATTTTTAACATAATTTGCTTTTGATCCAGACCTTAATCATCGATCGAAAGATCTCAAAAAGACTGAGAGTAACTTTTTGTATAAAAGTACGTAATGCCATAATCGTACAATTTATCGATAACTTTTATGAACGGTCAATACACTAATACTGCATAAACGTCAGACAAATGTCATTGAAATGTGTTCGGATACTTGTAGCAAATTCTGAACATTGTTACGCATATTCTTATCTTACTGTAAGTTTACCACCATACACCAATTATTGTGAAATGCAATAAATAAATTATACAACAGTATAGTATCGTAATGACCGAGAACTGAGGGATAATAATGTAACTTCTGTATTATGAGCACTTTTATTGTACTCTGTGGAAATATGTTTGCAAAGCAGCTCAAATACACCGAATAATATGCATCACGTAGCGTGCGAAGTATTAATATGTGAACTCGGTAACTTCCTTTCCTTTCTCTAAAGTTCTTTGATGATGATAAATGAAAAATCAAATTTGTTTAAAAAACGTACACTTTTATTTAGTTACAAAGGTTTAAAATTCTAGACTAAGCACTATAAAAAAATAAAGTATATATTACCTGAATAATTACATTACTAAAAATCATACAAACATTATCGCTCTCTTATATTATTCAGAATTTCTCTCAGTCCTTCGTGCACTTTCAATACCGTTAATTTAGACTCCACCATTGAGAAGTCACTTAACTCAATCTGTAAACAAAAATACATAAAACAACATGAATATAAAAGAGACCAACAGTGTTAAAAAAATTTAGACTGCAGCAGCATGCAATGCGTTTCACCCAGTACACGTATTGAATAATATTTGCAATTCGCTGAAATACCTACCCCATCAGGTGGATCTTTATCTTTGGGTGGGAGTCTTCCATACATCCGTTCACAAATGGCGCAAAGACCGCACCACGTTCGGTATTTTATCGTATCTTCATCAGACTGGAACATAAGAAACAAAGATTATAAAAACTTGACATAAATGTTGTAGTACGTAGTCTTTGGGACTGCTAATTACCTCTCCATTGTCTCCTGTCTCAGTGCTAATAGGTGGTCTCTTGTATCCATTGTCTAATAAAGTGACTCTGATCTGATCGGGAATGTACTGTTCCTCTTTATAGCTGGTCCAGTCCATGATGTTTTTGAAACGTTTCGCTTGCGCTGCACTCAGACTGCCGCCCATCATCATGATAAGGCCTTCTTCTATGTCCTGCAGAAGTTATAAAAAGTAAGCTAATCTCTTCAATTCTTATTTATTAAATGGTTATGCTTAATGGTATGGCCCATTAAGCATAACCATTTAATAAATAAGAATTCTATAATCTGTGAATAGAAGCCAAATGAATTATATATCTTTAAAGTATTAGTAGGATCACCATATTTTGTGAAGCAGGATATATAAAACAAATACAGTGCTTAATTATTGTATGTAGGTACCTTTATCGGCATCCTGTATCCTTGTGGTCTAAATTTTCTGAGTACAGTGAGGTAGAGTAACTGTTTTGATTTCTTTATAGTGATGAAACGCGCCGCATAATTCATAGGCGTCAGGGCTGTAACAGTACAATTAAAAATGAACACAAAAAGGGGTTTTCCAAGAACAAAAAGGCACTATATTCTTAATCAGGATTTAGACATCGATTTGGTACCAATGTTTCAGTAATACCTGACCAAAATTACTGTTTATCTTGGTGTCCTAAAACAATCAGCAGTATGATGTAGGGGCAGGCAAAGATACCTACACCAATACTTACACTCCAAACCATAAGTGTCAAGAGGCAACGAGAACTGCGCGTTCTGCCGCGAGAAGACCCTGGGTATGTGCAGCCAGTCGCCGAGGCTGACAGCGGGGACTTTCAGCTCACGCAACAGCGTCTGCATTTCACGGCCGTACGCTCGGTCCGGACGAGTCCGCATAGCCTCTTCTAGGACATAGCGTCGCTGAAAATATAACAATCATGTATATAAATAAGTATAGACCGTAATTAGTATTCGCCACTGTTTCATTATTAGTTTAAGCCATAGAAGTTCTAGATAATTTAAATAAGGAGATAAGAAAGGCGTACTAATCCGTACGTAGTTTTGCCCACTACCAATCGCCTCTATAGCCATCGACACGTAACTTCGCTTATCTAACTGCTACTAAACAATCCAACTACTGAACAAGTCCACTGAGCTTTAAATGGTATAACTTCATTTAACTTTAATATCACGATACCATCATCATCATCAGCCGGAAGACGTCTACTGTTGCACAAACTGTTGGCAACTTGCCATTTACATCCATCGGTTGCCATAATATAATTATTCAGGACAAATGTAACGGCCATATTTAACAACTTACCTTGATATCGAATTCGGTCTCAATAGCTTCCTCATCGACCTCTCGATGCAAATACTTCAGTATGTCATCATCGAGGAACGAGTCTGTCTTCCTGGCCACCACTAACGGCCTGATGACCGGCAACGCAATAATGTCATCCTCCTGCGCCGGCGCAATAGACCCGCGAGAGCTCGGGTTTTGGGAGTCCGTGCCGATGCCCGCAATCTATAAAATAGTAAAATGGACTAATTAATTACCTACTTAAATAAACAATAAAGCATGAAGCAGAGTATTGTAAAATAATCTGACAACAACCGATAGTCAGCACAATTAAAACTACACTGGTCCTTAATCATTTTATATAAGTAGTAAGTTACTCTATAATTCTAACTATGATACTAACTAAAACTGAAAGATCCTTTGATATTAGGTACCAAATTTGTACTGGATATTTATTCAGCAGCAGTACATTTGTATAGCGTAATGTGTGGTACGTTACCTGTGTTTCAGGATCCTGCTGAGCTTGCGCCGCCAGTCCAGCTGATGTCAGCCGGTCACTGCCACCCTGACGGCCCTTTTTTCTTCTTTTGCCACGCCTACGGCCTTCTCCGCTGCCTTAATAGGAAAAATAAATCTTTTATAATTAAACATAATAAAACTCAAATTCCATAAACTTTTGAGATCAATCGTAGCTTTTCGGTAACTTTATTTCAACTAATAGTACATAATATAAATATCAAGTAACACCAAGACTTTAGAATAGAACCTCTAAGCTACAAACCTCCTTCCTCTCCATTAGACAATGTGTTTTCATTGGCATCATTGGCTTCTTTTTCGGTCTTCGACCGCTGTGACACTGGCGGTTCTCCTTTATTATTATTGGTCTTGCTCTTCGCTGGCTTTCCAAGATTCAGCGCCTTTAATTGAGTCTGAAAAATTATTCACATCATAACCATCCAGTTTAAATAAATACCTACTCATTCATCCAATTGGCGTGGTTTTGTGCTAGGTAAATGGTAAGTAATTGCGTGATTCGTGGGAGTCGTACCTACGCTTTATGAAGCTTACGTAAGGTATGAAAATTTAATGAGGTAGCCCAGGGCCGGATCCAGCCAGCGCGGGGCCCGTAGCAAATTCTATCAAGGGGCCCCTGATTTTTTTTTAGGTTATTAAATAAAACAAAACTCTTACTTTTCTGGATTGAATTTGGGCAAAATCTATACTATACTATAATATATAATTATAATATACATATATATATATATTATATTTATATATATATCTAAACTTATATATATTATATATTAATATTATAAAGCTGAAGAGTTTGTTTGTTTGTTTGTTTACTTGAACGCGCTAATCTCAGGAACTACTGGTCCGATTTGAAAATTTCTTTCGGTGTTAAATAGCCCGTTTATCGAGGCAGGCTATAAGCTATATATCATCACACTACGGTCAATAGGAGCGGAGCACCAATGATGAATGTTTCAAAATCGGGTTGTATTTTCCACTAGCTGTGCCCACGACTCCGCCAAAATCACGTAGGACAGAATTGTTCTTCCGTAAAAGTTCTAAAAAAAAGTCCGCGACAGCATATGTCTATCTTTTAAGGTTGGCTCACTATAACCTTTTTTATGCTTACCAAATTTGTTCAAAAATAATGCGTTATTTGCAAAGGTGTTTTTATAAACATGAATATAAATCCATATCCAAATAAATACGTTATTCATCACAAGTGTTTAATTAAAAACAAAATTGCTCTTTATCTATCTATACTAATATTATAAAGCTGAAGAGTTTGTTTGTTTGTTTACTTGAACGCGCTAATCTCAGGAACTACGGGTCCGATTTGAAAATTTATTTCGGTGTTAGATAGCCCGTTTATCGAGGAAGGCTATAGGCTATATATCATCACGCTACGGTCAATAGGAGCGGAGCACCAATGAAGAATGTTTCAAAATCGGGAGTTTATTTTTCCTTTTGTGAGATGTCGCTGCGTGCGCTGCGTAAACCGTTAAAGATTTGCAAAAGTTATGTATAACAGTTCTGTTCCTCTTTAAAAGTTCTAAAAATAAGTCTGCGACAGCATATGTCTATCTTTTAAGTTTGGCTCTATATAACCTTTTTTATGCTAACCAAATTTGTTCTAAAATAATGCATTATTTCCGAAGGTTTTTTTATAAACATGATCCTTATCAAAATAAATATAGTATTCATCATAACTTTTTAATTTTAAACTAAATTGCCCTTTACATCATTGAATTTCACTGAATATCTTAGGAGATATCGCAGTTTTAAATTAACATCGCAGCAAAATAATAAGTTCCACTTTTACTGATAAAAGTCTGATATAGGCACCTAAAATAGCTCCTCAACGTACGTATTATATAAAAATATTATTTTCACCTTCTTCGTTAACAAAGACAGAAGTCGCGGGCATAAGCTAGTTTTTAATATAAAATTATTTACGGTCAGAAAGCATTGGTGCGCGGGGCCCCTAAATGCGCGGGGCCCGTAGCATTTGCTACTCTTGCTACGTGGTTAATCCGGCACTGGCCTGTGGTTAGTTTGTGGTTACTGGCTACGCCAAATGGCCATTGTGCGTCGAGCTTAACCGTTCAAATTCAGTTGTTCGCAGGTCATTAAACCTGATTAATTTTTAAATAGGAATACAGTATACAGTCCTTAATGAAATATTACCTCAAGTTTTTTAAAGAACTCATCACTGTTATGATTTAATGATTTCTCGCAATTCGTTAATTTTCTCGGCAATTTAACACTTGGCAGTTTCATACGCTTCCTTTGACCAGTCGTGCCCCACGCTGTCATAGACAGTACAATGTTTGACGCGCCTCTTTTCCTACTTTTCGGAGCGTAACTAATGACCACTTTGGTCAAATGCATTAGGCTGCAGTCACATGCCCTAGATGTGACTATTGGTGGAAGCTTCGGAGCGTTACGTCTCAGGCGCCGAGTTTTCAAAGTCGTCAAATTGTCTCCGGTTACAAAAAAACTTTTTTCTTTTGGTTTCTTTTCTTTTGAAGTTTCCTTGTGTTTGTTCCTCAATGGTAGAAGTTTTGTTTTAGATATTAAAAACGGTAACATTTTCGCAATGGAAAATTTGCAACGTTCCGTATGTCGTTCCCTTCGACAACTAATCCGTGAAAATCGGCGTATCGGACTAACGTCAGCAAATGTATCGATCAGTATTTATCAATAGCGAAATGATGTTTGGAGTAACGCTCTAGTAACTCTTGGACAGGCTTGTAGGGAAAGTTACCATATCTCTGATAAGAGCTCACGTCTGGCGCTTAACATTTGCGTTAATAGCTGAGTTGACGCAGTACGCAGAAGTACCTACATGTATCCTGCCTTGGCTCCCTTGATATTAAAAAAACATTGAACTACTTTATTTTTAGTATCTCATGCAAGGTCATTCATGCAATCTTTATCGTACGTATTTATTCTGGGGTACATTATACCCAATGTAAAAATATCCTCGTTTATAGCACAAAATATTACTTTTGAATCTGGTATTATTTAAAATGATAAGCGATAAGTACCTATTCATCGGAATTTTCTTCTTGTTTATTTTGACAAAGTAACTATTCTAGACTCGGGTGATGATGTCAGGCGTTAAACGGCCGCCCACAAAATTAGGATCTTCACTCCACTAGGTCAAAGAACTCTTATTGTAATGGTCAATAACAAGGACACAGGAAAGAAAATGTATTACTTGAATCTATAACCGAGCTATTGTACATATACTGTAAACTTAGGGGCTGTCCTTTAACATAAAGAGACATCCAGACAAATCAAGGCACTAAACAGAAGAAAAATCTTTGCGCAGTCGCAGTGTAAAGCTAATTAGGAAGACTTAAATCCCCAATAAGGTATAAATATTTTGTGTAACATGACGATCATACCGGGCTAATATTTTTTGGTACAAGTAAAAATTGCCGTACCTTTCTCGCAGTCCTGACACTTTGTGGTTCTTTGATTGGTACGGTTCTCTTGGCCAGCACGAGTGGGGAGGCCAGGGGTGGCAGCTGTTCGCACTGGCCCTTGATCAGGCGGTTGTGGGCGCCCTCCGAGAGATTTAGAGAGGGGAGCGTGGAGCGGTCGTTGGTGGGGCTGGTGTTTTGACCGCCGGTCACGTCAGAGGTCGCATATCCGTGGTAGTATATTGTTTCCTGATGGAAGAAAAGCCAATATTAAATGATCAAATAAACTATAAAAGATTTTATCGTATACAATCACTGGTGCACGAAGGATGTAAAGGACTGTATCCAGTTTTGGCATCGAACCCTTGGCACTGAAGCCGCGCGCCTGCGCCATTCAAGCCAATAGTTTTGAATACGATTCAAAACTATTGGACTTATAGATTTAGGTAGATATATAATACCTACGTAGCCATTCCTTGTTAGAGTAAATAGTTCAGACCAATATATAACTAGCACTCCCAGCATTTTTTTTTCTCCTTACATGAAGGCCTAATAAACCTCCTTTCTCACAACTTTCACTGAGATAAGACAGTAAAACACCCACCTGACTGTGGCTTCGCCTCAAGTCTAGGACGATGGTGGTTCTTTGATGAGGCTGGTCGGGCGTGAGACATCTGCGGGACCCTCTAGACTTGCCGCTGGCTAACGTTGGCGCTGGAGTCAGGGGTCTTGAATCTGTTTCTGCGTATCTAGGTTTGAACATTTTAATCTCGACTTAAGAAAATGTCAATGAGCGATGTGAATAAATGGTTATATAATATTATGTGGTTATTGTAAGAGTACATGACCAGGATTTTAAACACCCTACCCAGTTGACAGTCGACAAACCAAACGTGCAACTTAAAATTTCTAATTCGTTTAAGGACTTCATGGAAATTGTTATCGTAGAATAGGATTCTAAGCAGTAGGTTTCATCTTTTTATAGAGGGTCGGTAGACGTACAGGACGTCAAAGAGAGTGTACCGTGGTCTTAATCTTAAGATCAATTTTAATGTGATTTTGGATTCCGATAAGAAACTTTCAGAAGGTAACCAACAAGATTTAGAATTGTTTCCCCATTCCCGTGGTAGGTACCTCCAGAGTGCTGTCTTAGGGTAAGTAAGTAAGTATGTCCTTAGTTAGGTACTTGTAGTAGGTATGTTAATTTATTCGTATAGATACCTTCTAAACATATCCTCAGTGACAATATCGTGCGGTGTTCTGTTTTTCTCCTTATCGTCGCCATCTTGAAACTTTGATAAGTCCTCTTGGAATAAATGTGTTTTACCTTCTATCTGTAAATCGTGAAGTTATATTGAATTAAAGTACAAGTTATTTGAATACTCAACTAACTTGTACTTATAAAGAGAGTAAACTCTCTCATCTATTTAAGAATATCAAAGTACATACTAAACACAGTTATACAACCCTGACGATTAATGAGATTATTTACAAAAAAATGTGCGTCCAAAAATTATCGTTATACTTACATAATTACATACATATAGTTAAATAAAGTTACATCTGTTTCACAAAGGGGTAGGCAGAGACTACGATCCTGGTTTATTCTTTCGCCTCATTCACACGCCACATCCCTCATACACGCTCGTCGTATAAGGGTTCTCCTCACTTGCCCTTTTTGCACCTATGTAACTAAGATTATACATAATATAATAACAACTTACCCAAGAATCCTTGGCTCGTTTCACGGTGTCCCTCGCCTCGATGTCAGCAGGGTGGTTGCAGAGCACGGAGCACGCGAGAGGGAACGGGTTGTAGAGACCAGCGTATGGCCGCAACATAAACGGTGCTGGAGTGACGTCGCATCGTAACTCTATTGTACTCTGAAAACAATTATAAAAGTATTACCTGTGTAGTAGGTATATGAACTTATTTGTTCTTCTATTTTTGCGCTAGACTTGCTCTGTTTTTGTAAAATATATAATCTAGTTAAACCCTACTAAGAAGGTAAGATCTACGATATTATTGCAGTACCTAAACCTATTATGGAAATTAATCAATATGCTTATAGGTAATTGTTGATGTTTGTCATAGATGTTCCTACTGTCTGTCTCTTTTTCGTAATAAGTTGAAGATAAGCCAACTGTGTTATTCATAAGCCTTAACTTTTACTTATTGAGGTTTATTAGGAAAGCAAATTTCTCTTCGAATAGAAAGACAAAGCAGGTTTTCTTCAGCTAAAACTTAGGAATCTATTTATTTTAAAACGTTTCTTGTTTTAATCTAAAAAATAAACACTATGTTTACTATCAACAAAGACGTGAGTATCATCAAAGTGCTGTTGGGTTGGCTGTTTAGGTTAAACAGACAATAATTTATCTCTGAATGGAAGCTTAGCTGACCTTTTGCTTGACGAACAGTGGCTTCGGTGTAACACTTGCTAACAATCCAGTATTGCTCATAAGACCCATTACTCCATAATATATCCTAATACTTTCCTGAAACGTAAGTAAAC
The DNA here is from genome assembly GCA_946251915.1 of Abrostola triplasia. Taxonomy (NCBI): domain Eukaryota; kingdom Metazoa; phylum Arthropoda; class Insecta; order Lepidoptera; family Noctuidae; genus Abrostola; species Abrostola triplasia. The sequence goes on along the minus strand of OX276432.1, from coordinate 2,706,525 downwards.
ACGTCGTATTGTTATCGATCAAACTTTATTATCACCTAGTTACCTGCGCGGGAATAAATGTTTTATAAATCTATTGTATAAAAACCGCACACAAATCTTAGAAAATTTTTGGACTTTGACAGAAATTCTGACAGAACTTCTGAAGTTATTATAGTGACTTCAAAACGGTTTTAAAGCTGAGGTTTACTTCAAAGCAGACATTGCGACTCATACGGAGACAATTACTAACGTTGGTTATAGCAAAACTTTGACTGTAGATAATTATTTGGGAAAGAAAACGTGGTCTAGATCAACAATTAAGAGCGATGAACCTAGCCTCCTTCTACGAGACTGTGATGCTTCAACAGGGGGAGCTGAGCTGGATCCTCAGAACGAAGTACTCCCGTTCAGAAAAAATGTCTCGAAGACGTCTAACATGCCGAAACCCCGTCTGGTCAAAACACAACAGCCAAATCTTGAGGGTTGCAGGGGCACAGAGGTCATGGTGTGGCTGTGCAATGGGGCTTAGGGGAAACACTTTACAGTTTTCCCAAAGATACAGAGACGTTGCGTGCGTGGGGAGGACTCCGCTGTTGAAATTTATATTTTACTGTGTACCTACCACCTACCGTCTGCTGTCCCTTGAAACTGTGAAAAATTTAAACTTCTGAGTAACTGTTTTTCAAATGAGAAAGTTATGTTTGGCTGTGAGTTCAGTAGATATAAGTTTTCGTTAGAACAATGTTATTACTCTAACAATAATTTAAACTTTGCACGGAACCCTTGATGCGAGTCTCACTCGCACTTGACCCGGATTTTTCTATTAGGCTCGATTCGGGATTTCCCAAAATTGGTACTTTATTAAGTATAATTTAGGTACCAACTTTGCAGTTTACCTAAATGTTAACAGTGTTGCCACTAAGTACTCATGAGCTGATTTCTAATTAATAAACTTGTGAGCCTTGGCTACCTAATGTTATTAAAGGACTACTTTTCTAGAATCGTAATTAAGATTTCTCTGGTGCCTTGAATAATTAATTAACGTCGCCAGTGATTGGTCCTCTATTGAAGTTAAAATCTAATAACAGTAGGTATTTGAAAGTACCTCTCCACTGTATGTATAGTGCGCATAATCAAAGCTGTTTTACTGCTAAATACAAAACATCGATAACTATATTCATTATTTTCAAAAAGTATGTTAAAATTCTTTGCTGAGAATATTTCAAAATATATGTGTTCTATATTACAATCTCAATTATAATTGTATACCTTAGTAATACCTTTAGGGCTAGGCAGAGCTATTTTCTTTACCTGGAATTTATATTACAGATGGCAGGCCAATTGATCGGACCCATAGCACGAGAGATAGTAATTTAATAGAAACAGGTCGAAAATTAAAAAATAAAACAAAATTGAATTTTTTCACATATATTATTCAAAAAAATTTACACAAAAGCACTAAGACATCCATTTAACCTTATTGTCTAAATAAATGAAGTTTTAAACCGACACGCAACCTCTTAATTAATTAAGATATAATTTGTCTCTAAAAATAATACTCATTTCTCTTTTTAGATAATCAGAAATTAACTATGGCATTACCAACATAACACCTACAAAGCGACATTGTGAAAAGATTTATTCTAGGTAATCAATATAACTTTATAATAGTTTCTAACAGCGCCTATTTGTTACAAAGGGAATTTATATTACATTATAGTGCACAGAGTTACTGAATGTGTACAATGGGCGTTAATTTTATTACAACTCTTAACATTTACAATTACATTTGAACCACTCATTAGTATTATTATTACACAGAATAGAGTCAAGATCAAAATAATTTCAATTTGTATAAGTACTAAAATTTTTGTGTTAGTGTTATTCTACTATCAATATAGCTTTAAACAATATTAACACTGTAATCGCACAAATGTCCTTTATTTCGTAGACGTTTTGTTAGTTTTATAATTATTTGTTTAGTCTGCGAAATAAAAGAGATTTGGCATGTTTCAGTCAAAGAGCTCAAGTTGTCGAGCTTCCGACTCGCCTCTGCACAGTCACATGAGCTGACCTGTCACCCAACTTTCTCTTTGCTCACACGTGGTATAAAGAAAGAGTGACGCAGTGAAGGAAATATGTTATATGTTGCACACAATAATTTTTCTCACTGCATAATAACATAATTGTTGCAGTGTTCAAACAATTAGTGTCCAATTCTCACAAACGACTGCTACTATAAGACGGTCTCATTTAAAATTCAACAGGTCAATATATTGGTCATGTATAGTAATATTTCCTTAACATAAATATTATGCATTTTTAATACAGAAGAAAATATCACTGGATGAGATGTAAAAATATATTAGATCTACACAACTCACACTTTCAGTGCAACAATAAAATGTAACAAGTATAAAATGTTTATTTTATATGGACTGTTTATTTATTATCACTGAATTAACTGTTATGAATAAATGCAACCAACAGCGACATCAGTAATAGCGGTGCGGACCGACATCGCTTATTTTCGCTCATTACACAAAACGCGCGCATTATTCAAGAACCGTATTATTAGCAGTCATAACTGAGAACGAATCCCATACAATAGCGAACATAAAAGAACAAAATTGCATTCAATAAAAATATTCCATCACAATCTGTACAAAACGATCTTTTACAACACCAAGGCCGTAATCGTACGCCTTTCATTACTAATATAGAATTATTGCATTCAGCCAATATCAACATTTGAAGGCAACATATCAATTAGTAACAATTTTCTCACGGCGATACCTCAATCTTATAATTGATATGTGAGTGTAATTAGTTCCACAAACGATTGCCTCTCATGACAGACAGAATGTTCTACATTATCACTCGCTACTCACTCAGTTTCTCATTGAGAACTAGATAGGATCTATTTGAAAATATATTTCTATTTAAAATGTAAATAATTTAAGTGAAATAGGAGTATCTTAGAATTATACAGAGTGAGAGAGTCACTAAGGGACAATACGTAAAAGGCAAGTCGATTAGAAAGGCAAGTCCAAACAATCCCTACTCTGTCTCGTGCTTAAAAAAACACTTATTTATAGATATATAAATTATTATGTCATGAACATAAAAAGCAATGTAGTTTACATTGAACATAATTACTGTAATCATGTGGTCCGCTCACATGAATGCTAACCAGCACCCTTATTTATTTGCATTATAATTTCATTCGAAAGCTACTGGTGTAGAACAACTGCAACGACTTCCGTTCCGCTGTATGTCATGTAACACAGTGTCATTGTACGTTATAAGTAAGCGATGGAGCGACACCAGTAGCGATCGAGGCCTCTATGCTATTTAAAAATAAACAATAATTTAATCTAAATAGCCTACGTAAAAACGTGTGACTCTTTAACTCATTCACAAATAAAAATTTAATTATGACTAGTAGTAAGAAAGAAATTTGAGCATGGAAAATAAGCGTACTACACGACCATGCAACTATAAAAATATTATAAAAACTTAAATACTTAAGGTACGGCCCTATCATAAATATAAATTACAGATGTCGTCACACACGAAAACATCGCTCGCCTCGACAGCGGGCGTGAACACTTACTAAATCAGTATGTCAGAGCGTGGGGAGTGCGCGGCGGCACTAGGCTCATCTACTAGGGCCGCGACGCACGCGCCGCCTCCTCCAGCGCGCGCACCTTCAGCTCGCGCTCGCGTTGCTGGCGCAGGAAGTCCTCGTGGTGCGCGGGGTGCAGGAACCCGCGCTCTCGCTCGAGCAACAGCTGGCGCTGCAGCTGTTCATGCGCCGCTGCCTGCTGCGCCAGCTGTTCTGCGTAGGGTCGGCCTAGCAGATCGGGATGCGGCAGCGGCCGGTACGGGCCCAGCCCCAACGCCTCCTGCTGCGCCTGCGCCGCCGCTTGCTGTCCCGGGTGTAGGTGTAAGTGCGTGTGAGAATGAGCGTGTGTGTGCGCATGAGTATGCGCGTGGTACTCTGGGTTGATGCCTGCCATCTGCAGACGCACCATAGGGTCAGCGGCAAGCGCTAGTCGTTCAGCCGCTTCTAACTGCGCAGCCGCTACGCCGGGATGCGGGTGGTGCGGGTGATGCTGCTGCGCCATAGTTGTAGGTACTGATTGCTGTTGGCTTCCGGCTGGCGGAATACCAAGTCGTTCAAGACGTTCGCGTTCGAGTTGTGACAACGCGGCCGGACCGTGTCCAGGCGGGTACAGCCCAAACTGAACGGGGATGGCTCCTTGCGGCGGCGGCGGTGGCATCCCATACCGTCTATGCATTTCGAACCAGTGCGGATCTAGTGCTCGTGGCCCAGCATTATTCTTAAGCAATTCCTCCTTTAGTCTATCGTTTAATTCCCGTTCACGAAGTTCTCGTATCTCTCTGTCTCGTTTTTCACGTTCAAGATGTTCAAGTTCTAGTCGTTCCCGTGCACCAGCGGCTCCGTACATTGAACTCAGCTGATACTGAAGCATCGGATCCATGCAGTGGCGTGGGAGATTACCTGGGCTGAAGCCAGCATGTGGCCGGGCATACTCAGATAACTGACGTAATGCTGGAGTATCCGGGTATCCTGGTGGCCTCGGGAATCTATCATACGGGGATGATATAGTTTCAATGGCACCTCTTGATGGAGGTTTTGTCTCTGGTTTTTCTGGTGTCGCTATTTTTCTGTGAGCCTGTTGGGCAATCTTCTCTCTTTCTTCTCTATCTCTTTCAGCTTGCTTTCTTAGCCGCTCCTCTCGTTTTCGTGCGAGCTTCGATTCAGGCACCGGTTTAAAGATTAGGTCGGTTCTCGTACATGAGTTATAATCACCGCGATTCCAATGCCTGAGGAAAATCGCAGATTGAGATCTGTGACATTCTGTATCTTCTATTTTCGGTTCGGGACTCGGTCCATGTGGTATATGCGCCGGGCTAGGTATTTCTTCTTCTTCAGGTTGTGATTGAGTTTCAAGTTTGAGTTCAGGATTCTCTTCCGGAATCGGCCGCGGAGGGCCACGCATATGTGGATGACCGTGAGGAAGCTGATGAGGCGAGCCGGGTCTAGTGTGCGAAGCCTGTAAGCCTGCTGCAGCCTGCGCATGTAAGCGAAGACTTTCGATTGAACTGGGTCCAGGTCCTGGTGGCAGACCAAGACCCATTGGATGTCCCATTGGTGGCGGTTGTATCATCAGGTGATTAGGGTTTCCAGGAAGCATTTTAGGGTGATGACGAATAAGCATAGAATCAGCTGGTGAGAGCCTCTCGGGGTGATGAGCGAGGTGGTGCGAGTGATGATGCGTGTGATTGTTGGTCACGTTGACGCTGGACGATGAGCTGGTAGTCTGAGATACACTAGCTGACAGGTGGTGGGGTGAATTTGAATGAGAACTACTCTTTTGTTGTGTATTAATTTTGTGTTGGATCGATTGCGACGAGCTGCTTGATGTTGAATGGGATATAGATAACGTGTGGTTGGTACCCCCTCCAACATGACTTGGCTGTTTCTCGGTACTTGTATGAACAGCGCTGTGATGACTCGTCGAATGATGGTGTGTCATCGTGGTCTCGTGTAATTGATGCCTCTCGGTTGTCGCGTTGGGATGTCTTGGATCCTCCGAGCTTTCAGATATTTCTCTCAGAGATCTCGTTGTGACTGAGGAACTCGTACTGTGACTGTGGTGTGAGCTGAGCATCGTAGTAGATTCTATAGTCGAAGGTTTCACTGGGTCATGTCGTCCAGCCGTGCTTACCGCAGGGTGCATCGGCGGTATTGGATGGGGCTGAGGAAGTGGTCCATAAGGATATGGATAAGGCATAGAATATCCAGGGTGAGGATGGGGATAATATGGGTGCATGGCATGTGCCGCCGCTGCAGATAATTGGAAGATAGACGGATGGAGTAAATGTGGATGGTGAAGAGGTGATGCAAACGGGTGCGGTGGTCCTTGTTGTCCAGAATGCATAACGGGCCCAGGTATTGTCGAGGGTATCGACAGTGGCGTAGGGTTCATCAAGTTAAGGGCTGAATGAGACACTGGGGTGTTAGGTTGAACTGGTGACGCTGATATTTGTCTCGGTTGCGATGGACTCGTCATATGCCTTGAAAATGGTGATGTATTAGCGGACGAGTGTGGAATATGCATTGGTGTCCCATTGTGACCTGGTTGGCTCTTGATAGGCGTCGGTGTGTGGGGGCTTTTCACAGGAGGAATGGGATTCGAATTGTCTGAACCACTGCTCTGGCTTGTCGAAGTAGGCGGTAAATGAGGTTGATGTAAGAAATCAGGCTCTTTTTTAATGCTCTCAATCCTTGGACCCAGAAAAGCGCTAGGCATATTAGGGTTTTCATTTGTAGGTTGACTTGGAGGTCTACTACTGTTTTCCACACTAGATATAGATTCTCGATCTCGTTCAGTATTCAAATGTTGTGCTATTGCACTTCCAATAGGATATCCTGGCACTTTGACCTCCTTGAGTGACTGAAGGGGATCAACTTGTTGTGTGGATAAATTTGCGGGCACATTGTCTGGCACCTCTTGCTTAATTTTCAAATCCTGTGGCATTGATGGATCATTCTGATTGGAAGGAGGCATAAGATTACTTCCTGGTAAACTATGTGAAGGCGGTACTTGTTGCATGAGTGTGGGCATTGAACCAGATTTATCTAGTCCAGGGTGCCCAGGATGTCCAGGATGCCCAGGATGTCCAGGATGACCTGGATGACCATACAGTGAGGTCGGCATAAATCCATAAGGCCCAACATTCGATCCATTTCCAACTGATATCAAAGGTCCTGGAGGTAGTAAACCTGCAATAGATGGTTGACTGAGTGGAGGTGGCATATTTTGAACTGAAACTGGGGTGACAGATGCTTCTGTTGACCTGATACCAAGATTTTCAGGTCGCACTGGATGGGAAAATGCAGGTGGTCTTAAATTGTTATTCTGATTATCTAATTTAGGCACAGGTTGCGTTTTCAGGTCTGTGGGCTGTTTGTCATCAACATCAGATTCTTTGTTTTCCTGAGAGTTTGCCGGAGATATTGGTTCTGTGTTTGTAGTAGTAGGATGTTCCATTGGCGGTGGTGATGATCCACGTGGGTTACTAGGCGATGGGCTGATTCTTTGAGGGTCCAGCCTAGGAGCATTCGGAGAGTCAACTTTACTGGCAGTTGAAATAGTTGCTGTGAAAACTTCTGGTGTATTTTGGTTCTTCATTTCACTAGCTTCATCTCTAGGCTCCAATTTAATCACCGTTTTAAGTGGATTCATATGAGGATTGTGTTTGGATGGATCATTAGCAAAGCTCATATTTGCAGGATAAGAAAATGATGGCATGCCACCTGAAAAGTCTTTTGCACTCCTAATAATTGAACTGTCTTTGGTAATATTAACAGGATTAAAAATATTATTAGGAACATTTTCAATTTTGATACTGTGACCCAATTTTGGATTGTAAATGTGACTATCCTTTACAAAGAAGTTAGTGTTTTCTAAATTAAGAGCTTTGTTGGACTGGTTTATGGGATGTCCAGGGAAATTGTGTGATAAAGGATCTTTCTGGAATTCCTCTTTCTGTAGATTTAGTGAATGTTCTTCAGGATCAATTTCCTCCTTTATTTTAATCTTTTCAATAGCATCTGTACACATTGGGGTAACTTTAGGTATAATAAGTTCAGTTTTGGGAAACATTGTGTTTTGCATTGCAAGAGGTCTTGGTTCAATATTATCAGGTAACTTATTAGATTGTGCATTAGAGTCAGTTTTTAAATCAAGAGCACTTCTATCATCTTTCTCAGACGGCACCTGAAATGAAGAATGAAGAGGGTCCTTCTCTGTTTTGATGACAGGTTCAGGATTAATCTCTACTTTAACCGGAGTATCAGCAGGTTTCAGTTGCTGTTCAGGTTCTGGTTGCTTATTTTGTTCAGTATTTTCTTTATCAGTCTTATTAAAACTAAAGTCACAAGCTTCTGGCTCAGGTTCAGGAGTTTCTGTTTCATCCATAGCAGGGAAACTGTCATTAGTAAGACTTTCAGCTGGGCTATCGGGAGGTTCCACAGCCTTTTTCTTCTTCATTTGCACATCACCATCCAAAATGCTTTCTGGCTTAGTATCATCTGGAAGTCGTTTCTTAACCTTCGACACATCAACTTTTCCATTAACAACCTTTTTCTTAATGTCTTTGCTTACAGGAGATGACAAAACTTTTTCAGTTATGTTATTATTGGTACTTTGTACATTTGGTTTACTAGGTTTAGCTTTAGATTTCGTATCATTATCACTCTCGTCTTGTCCCTTCTTCCCATTTGGTGTATTTTGTTCTTTAGATTTGTTCCGGGTTCTCATTCTGCTCGGAGAGTCATCTGGATTTTCAGTTCTACTAATATCGGCTTTAGCTAAGTCACCAGCATCTCTAGAGTCACTGTCTTCTTCAGAATTTTCATCCTCTGTAACTGAACTCATCTCCCCTGCTTCCTTAGGATTGGGTGACGGTCTAGAACCATTAGTATCTGGTATGGTAGGAGTAGCTTCTGGAGTTTGCTCTTTGGGTGTGCCAGCACGTGAATTTCTAGTATTACGCACACGTCTCAAAGATGCCTGGCGTCGTCTCCTGTGTGGTCTATTACTACTAGCACCAGGAGTCTTTTTCCACAGATAATAGAATTCAACTAGTTCTGCAGTGTCTTTGTGAGGCAATAGGTCCTTTCTAATTTTAAAGAAATTCTTACCAAATTGGCGTATTCCTTTAACAAACCTTTTAGTTTCTTCTTCTGTCCACTTTTTCTCAATGCCTTTAGGAACTGGACACTTCACAAGAGCTTGAAGAGCACGTCCAGGGTCGTAGCCTGAGTCGTGCAGTACATCAAGAGCGTTGATGGTAGTATCGTCGCGGCTGGCGGCGACACAGCCGTCGTCAGGCGAGCCTCCGTCACACATGCCAGCGAATGCTGCCATAGAGCGCGCGGCTCGCAAGTACATCACCAGATCTCGGTCTGTGGCTTGTGCAGGCAGCCACCGTAATTCCTCACCTCCTGAACACGGTTCGTCGGAGCCAAGTGGCCCGTTTGTTCGCATATCAGGCAAACAGGCGTAAATATCTTTTTCCTTCACGGGTTGGTTCGGTGTACCCACTTGAACCTCCCCCTGATTCTGGGCCATGGTTCGTGCCAAATGGTCTATTTACACTGGACACTTGCTCATTCACATATCACAAATATCACTAGTTTTACATGTTGTTCAGTTATAATTTAAGATAAACCAGTCACAGTAACTCTTTAAATGTTTATTTGCTTGTCCGTAATGCAGTAAGTATGCCAATACACATAATTATTACTTCTAATGGCCACCATTACACGATGCATTGTGCTTCATAATATTAACTTATATGATACACACACATAACTAGTAGGTAGTTCACTCAACTGTTCCATATAAATAAGACTCTCGAGTCAGTATTTACGTGAATTTCACTGTTATTTTAGTAAATGCTATCTACATGCTAGCCTTTTGTTTAGCTTCGCCTTTCTTTGGCTCACCATAGACAACTTTTTATTCTATAAAATGGCTGCCACGAAAGGATATTTTCCTTTACGTTTCAAAACATGCAGCATTAAATAACTGTAAAATAATTTAATACCATTAGAAGTTCGTTGAACAAAAAATTTTAGATTATAAAAATACTATGTAAACATTTATGCTTCTAATAATGACGACTATAAAATTTATTTATGGTAGATAAATCAAATGAAAATATGTTTGCACTTACATTTCTATGTCTTTAAGAAAGTTACAAGAAATGAATCGTGACTAATTTAAAAAGTATGGGACCAATTCTCTATGTCAAAATTAATGCTAAAATCTGATAAACTAAAAACAATGAATGTACATATTTTAGAAAATTATTTATTTTCATTTTAATTAATTAACAATTTTTTTCTAATAATATACAAGTCAGTGGTACATTTTTATTCCGTGTAACGTTTATACCATTATGTCAATATTGAAAAACGTTCCAGTCTGGTATTAAACGTAGCTTGTAGCATTCATGGTGATTACCTCCGTCACAGCCCCACGTGAAGAAGATTCTTTAACGTTAAAAGAGATAGATAACTCTTTGCGCAAAGCAAAAATGTGCATTGGAAATAATGTCAATCAATACAAGTGTCAAGTGACTTGTTTGTGTATTACATTATACTTTTAATAATTTAAATTTCTCGTTACTTACTTGTATCTTTAATTTATAATATTATTTTAAATTAGCTAACTACTTCGTACATTTTTTTGTGGTAATTAGTAAAAATGACTTCGGATGAATCGGACGACGAACCACTATCTGTTATAGCGGCAAACAAGAAAATAAATCCAGATGAAGAGAATGAATTGTTCGACAAAAATTCTGAAGCTCCAAAGAAGAAGAAAAAGAAATTGCCGCCTCCTAAGCGGCTTTCGATCACTATAAAGTTTCAGCGCAGTAAAGCTGGGCAGCAACAACCTGTAATCGAACGCCCTGCAGACGTGTGGCTATATTTAAAGGATCTGAACCCTTCAGGACCATACAACTGTCTCCTATGTACCGAATGGTTCATAAACAGGTCAAAAATGATTGTTCACTATGTCTTGAACCATAAGAAAGACTTCTGTGGCATATGCAGGTAAAGACCTTGTGGAGTTTGACCTTTCATCTTACCTGTATCCTATTTATTCAGTCTGAATTTATTTTAATGTGTGTTTTAGGTATTTTGTACCAGACCGAGAATCTTGGTGGAAACATGTAAAGTTCCACAACCCGTGGCCTTGTTCTCAATGTGTTGAGAACTTTGATACTGAAGAGGATTTACGCACCCATCTTAAAAGTGTTCATAACCTCGTACATTGTAGACTCTGCCATTTTCGTGTTCCTGATGGTGATGCATATCACACTCATTTATTCAAAAAACACAATGTTACCAATGTATCAAGCAAGGATGAGGAAAACTTATGGGAATTAGAATATGATGGAACATCAAACTTTTTATGCTTACTTTGTTCTAAGTCTAATAACTCAACACGCACATTCTTTAATCATTACATGGGCCTTCACCATTTTACACTAAAATGTTTCACTGCTCTGGTCGCAGGAAGGGATCCTCCTTTCACAGTGTCTGGAGCTGACCTTAGACCAGAATTTGTTGAGGAACAACTAAAGAATCATGCAAGATATGGCTATGTTGATTCTGACTTGAAACCTCCAGATTGTGGAATAGAACCTTGTGATACAAAAGACTTGCTCAAAGTTCTTATACCAGAAATTAAACAGGAAATATTCACTGCTGAGGAAAGTAAGAATGATGATCAAGTTATGCCTCCACCAAGAGATGATGATGATGACGAAGTTTATAAAAACTATAATGGTGATGATGACTTTGATGTCACATTAATGGAAGTGTTGGTTGTCCAGAAATGTTATGCTGATTACATAGGTGACATACTATGTGATATAAATTCTAGTTCAGTTTATGAATACTCTGATATTGATTATGAAAAGGCTACAATAGATCTAACAACAGATATAGATTGCAGTCTATGCAAGGTCCGCTACAGTAGTCTATCAGGATTTATATCTCATATGTTCAAGATGCATTGCATAAAGGCCGCGCCATTGTTTTCATGTAGAGTGTGTGCAACAACTTTTGACACTCAAAATGAGCTAGACAATCACACCACTAATGAGTTGGGTGACTTTGAAGACCTCTGGATATGTCAGTTTTGTGACAAGGAGTTTGATGACAGAGAGTCCACCAGGCGACATTTAACTGAACACTGGGATCTTATAGAATATGATAATTGTTTTAGTCCACATTTAGGTTTTAAATGCAGCTTCTGTCCAACTCTATTCTGGCATGAGACTGATAGAGAGACTCACCAGGTCAGGGCTCACTACTTCAACCACAAGGAGCTATTTTACAGATGTGAGACTTGCACAGAAGTGTTCAGTGATAAGGTAACTAAAGTTGTTTCTTTTTCTTATATTTTTAGCAATGTATAACATCGAATATCCATCCTATCATGGTGTAAATAGACGCAGTAAGATCATTTAATTTTATGACTAACATTCACAGATCTGGTTCATCCACCACTACACCCAAAAACATAGTAGTCCTGACAAAGCCCCGCTGTACCTGCTCAAGTGCTCACTCTGTTCCCTGGTGCTGCCTGATGTGGACAAGATGAGGGCTCACTTCAACACTGAACATCCTGAAGCTAGGAAGGTGTACTGCTCCTTAGATTCCTGCCAGTACAAGCCTCTGAGTCATAGAAAGTCCTTTAAACTACATGTTCGGGTAAGATTTTTATTGGCAGACTAAGCTTACTAGTTATATATGGCTAGCCCCCAGAATCGATACTAAAGAAAATATATCTCGTTCAGAAACAAGAAAAAATTATTTTGGTAAATATTATTTTTGACAATATAGCTGTAGGTTCTGTGGCTTACTTATTGCACATAATTAGAACCCTCTATACTCTTATATATCTGTATTTGACATGTAAGTTAATACCCACAGACCATCCACACGTCGCGCGTCCCCCGCCCGGAGCGCGCGGTGGACTGCTCGGTGTGCGGGCGCGAGTTCGTCAGCTCGCGCGCGTGCGGGGCCCACATGGCGCAGGCGCACGGGCCCGGGAAGTTCAAGTGCAAGCTGTGTAGGGAGGTGCTGCATACTATGGACGAGAGGTATGTTGATGATGGATTTACAGTACTTTTATATAGCTAAAGATAAGAAAGTTTTAGATTATTGAAAAATATCTATTTATGTATTTATTATGTCAAAATTCAGTATTCATATAGTCCACCAACGACTTTTAGAACTGATTACTATCTAGCTAATTTTCTGTATACAAATTCAAAATTGTGGTATGTAACAGGAGTAAAAATGGTCTGTGAAGCTAGACTTTGGTGTCAATTTGGATGTAAATCTGCTTCTGTACTTAGATTTCTACCTCAGTAACATTAATCTCTAGGTCCTTTGCTTGTCGCTTAGCAGGCTGCGACGACGGATAGTGAAACACAACAAAAACTTTGTTAGTATATACTACTTACGAGATATACACTTGCAGGAAACTGCACTACCTGATCAGCCACCCCGGGCAGCATCCATTCGAGTGCAACGAGTGCGGCAAGTCGTTCCAGTACAAGTCCTCGCTGTACATGCATAAGCAGGACCACCTGCCCAACAAACAGAACTATACATGTACATACTGTGGGAAGATATTTATGGTGAGTTTGACGAGCTAATATAAAACCCTTTTTTATGTAGATCTGATTGATTCAGTTAAGGGTGTAGAGAGTTAGAGCCGGAAGATGGCTATAAGAACGTGTTTATACTTTTATTTTGTATCTTTTATTATAACCAAAACAAAATCGTTCTAGTCGTTTCGGAGATTGGCCGAAACAAACAGACAGATTTACAAACATATTCGTTTTTGTGTAGCCTGCTGGTGTTATTACATACAGACTCTTTAATTTGATTGATGTGTATATTTTTCATAAAGTAACCACATGATTGTTTGCATGCGCGTGCGCAGAAGCGCGACTCGTTCCGCGAGCACGTGCAGATCCACGAGGGCCCGCAGCACGGCTGCTCGTACTGCCCCATGCGCTTCGTGCAGCGCTCCAACATGCTGCGCCACGAGCGGCGCCACACGGGCGAGCGGCCCTACGCCTGCCCGCACTGCCCGCGCAGCTTCGCCGACAAGGGCGCCTGCACCGCGCACGCCAGGTACCGCTGACGCACGCGGCTTGTCGTGCAACATGAGAGAGAGAATGATTCAAATAATTTAAAAAGTTCGGCAGATGTAAAACATCAAACTGTATAGTATACATGTGCTCACACAGCAGTCGAGGGCGGCGTAGTAGGGGACGTCATGTCACGCCATCACGGCATTCGACTCATTTTTACTGCTAAGGAGCATATTTTATTAGTTGACATAATATTATGATGTCTTGAGATCAATGTTTGTGTGTGTGACAATTAATAATATTCTTCTTTTTCTGACGTTATTAAATTCTGCAGGACTCATTCAAAGGACACGTCTTATGCCTGCATGTATTGCGGCAAGACTTTTGTTCAGAAGTCCAAGTTGACGTACCACATCAGGAAACACACGGGAGAGAGTGAGTATAATATTTGATTTTCTAAAATACAGATTGTGTTTTTGACTCTTTGTTATATGCAATATGTTCATAATCTTAAGATGGGTCTTATATATATATATATTTTAGGAGCCTATAATGTCCCACTGCAGGGCAAAGGCCTCCCTACTCTCTTTCCATTTGTCCCTGTCAAGGGCTGTTAATGTCTTCCATAAAGGAGTCCAGTTCATCTCGTCATCTCCAAATATATTTTATTCTTCTATATAATTATATCAAATACACTTTCAGATCTGGAGACGTGCGGCGTGTGCTCCAAGCTCTTCACGAGCGCGTGCTCGTTGCGCGAACACATGAAGATACACGAACGGAAGACGGAGCTAGTCAAGTGTCCACTATGCGGTAAGTGTTATGTTGGTTACCCATAAAAGAACCAGGGACAAAAAATAGTGATCTTGATCAAGTTAAATTTGAAAAGTTTTTAGGAGAGATGAAAAAATAATAATTATTTGTAACATTACCAACGACTTGCGCGCTGCCAGTTCTACGTATTTCAAAACGTGCTGTGACTGGAATATTTTGAAAATTTAAGTAAAAATATCGACCAAAAAATCTATCAAATAAAGCAATGAAATATCAAAGTCATATGGCCAATTTTTGACTCAGGTATTGTTGTATATTATAAGCAAAGATTTAAGAAGGTTCGTTCCAGCGTAGGTAAAAACTGTCCTTTTTTCACTGTGTGTAATACTGAATGCACTCGAAAATTGTACATTTTAGTAGCTTAAAAATAAGTGACTTATGACAAACTGGCTATTTTAACGACGATCATTTGGTAATTTTATCTATTTTACTATTATCGAAAAGGTCCTGAAAACACTGCCATATTCAGTATAATGACAAGTCGTTCACTTTGGCGTTCTAAGAGAAAAGCCTTTGTTCAACAGTGGACGTCCTCCGGCTGATGATGAAGCAGTATGCTTATCATCCAAATACCGATGCATGCTTCAAACAGTTGTAATAACCTCGCACGGTATGTTCTCAGACCGTAAGTACGCGGACGAGCGCTACATGCTGCGGCACCTGCGCACGACGCACACGAACGCGCGCTACCCGTGCCCCATCTGTAAGAAGCTGCTCACCAGCGCCTCCGGCCTCAGGCACCACGTCATCACGCACAGCTCGCTCAAGACGCTCAGGGTGAGTGCCTGTACTACCTCAAATAGTGGGAGTTAGGAATTCATATATGTACAATGTACATATGTCAGCCCAAAAGAATAATAGTATTCTTGAAAATTGTCCTAGAATTAAAGATAAGCCCAGCCCAAAACGCAAAATTGTAAATAGTAAATTATTGAAAAAAAAAATTGGAAATGATAGAAGTAACTTTATTTCAAAACTATGTACTTTATTTAGTATGTCCGTAATTTGTAAAAAAATATATAATTCGGACTAAAATCTGATTACGCACTAACATATGACTAAGTTTATTACCTACAGAATTTAAAATTGAATTATGCATCAAAAGAGTGGCCTTTATATGGGACGAAGGAAGCTGCAGATGATCAACATCACCTCTGATGAACATCTAACTTCACTTTGCATCATAATAAAGCTTGTAAATAATATAATCGTACTTGTTTCAGTGTAAAATGTGTCCAAAAGCATACTCAGTAAAGAGAACGATGATCAAACACTTCAGACGTCGACATGGCTTCAAAGGCACTGAGCCTAACATCAAAGAGTTCTTCACTAGACTGGACCCAAGAGAATGCAACCTAGCCCTGGACGAAGAAACCATGACCACTATATTCGGACCCGCGAAGACTCGTGTCGACGAACTGCTAGTAGGAGACTTCGTTACTTTAGCCAACTTGGAACAGCAGAAGAGATTAAACGCAGAAAGAGAAGCGTGCGACGCTCTAGAAACTGAACAGAATAAGACACAGGCAGAAAATGAAGTGTCGAGGGAGACTGAGAAAGATACTGCTGAAGGGGGCGACAAGAAGGTTATAATTAAAATAGAGCCCGCGGAGAGCCCGGATGAGCACGGTGACGCGGAGTTAGAGCCGACAGACTTTGTTAGCGTTAAAATTGAGCCGATGGATGATGATGACTAGTCTCGTTTGTATGTACTCGTGGTTTCTAAAGTAGCGGGAACCACGGATTTCCATTTTATACGGTTTGGGTCTTTTCGCCTCATTCATTCATTCTGAATAGTAAAATTAATTATTGTTCCTACATGACTATTACGAGGGGAGCGCAGAGGGGAATGTGTTTAAAGACACTCGAAAATAAACTTTACATGTATTGCTATAAAGTGTATACTTGTATACTTGCCTCGTTGGTCTAGTGGTTGCCAAGCGCGACTGCTGAGCACGGGGTCCTGGGTTCGAATCCCGGGCCGGGAAAAGTGTCACTGGGTTTTTCTATTAGGTAATTCTCAGTGGCAGCACGGAGTCTGGATTTGTGCCCGGTTGATGGCAATAGGCTCGCCCCCTATTAGATTGGGACCTAAAAAACATAACAGGCGAAATGTGGGTGTACTGTATGTGCACCTCTGCCTACTCCTTCGGGGAATACAGGCGTGATGTTATGTTTTTTATGTTTATGTTGTTTGAAAATGACAAAACTTGCGAGGATTATTCCTCTCACTCTGCGCTGACCCTTAATGAGTATCTTAAATGATTTATTTTGAGATATCAATTTTAAGTAACCTTTTGTTTGTTGGTTATTAAAATTAACTTCCAGTACTTTTAAATATGTTAAGGAAGTTTTCACTTGTGAACAAACAAAATATTTTATTGACCAACTTAATAAACGGAGGAGGTATAATTCGACTGTATGTTTATTTTAAACATATTGCTTTAATTTTGTTATTTCTTTTTATATTTTATTCGGATATTCACACTTAATGTACATTCCATTTGTGTGGGGATTTTATTACTTTTTAATTTTGCAGTTTAATTTTTAGTACGATATTTGAAAACAAGATTCTATGGAGTTGTGTACCAACACATTGAAATGTACCAATGCATTACATTTTCTCAGTGTCAGACATACCTGATATGTGAATGAAATAGCTTATAGAAACGAATTAGTTTTATGATTCTTAGATGGATTTATAAGTAAATTACCTAATAGCTGTAATAGAAAAACTAATTAGTATTTAAGTAATTGTTTTAAATTTCTATTAATACCTATGAAATCCCTCATTATTTTGTGCGTTAAGAAAAGTTGATTGTCGTCGGTCTAAGTAAATAAATTTCTTTAATTCACAAGGAGTTTTATTTTTTACATAAAAGCTCAGTGTTTATCCATATAACAGAAAATGTAGAAAAATAACTTTGAAAAATGAAAATTTTGCCAAGCAACATCACAGCGGGCTACAATAATTTTCAAAATTCTTCTAGATCATATTATCATATGGAGTATATTATTATGATCTTACATAGCTCAATACCAGTGATGTGTCAAATACTCTTAGAATATTTATAATTATGGTTACTCTATAATAAACAAAGATATAACTATGTGAATAAAGCAAGCAACATAAACGACAACAACTGCAAGCTCTTCAAATACAGACAAATAGATTGCAGCAGACAAAAATCGTTCAATTTTGTGAAATAAGGAAGATTTTTTTTTATCCAAGTTGTATAAATAAACTTTTAAAGATGTCTTTGTTATTTAGTTTTTCTAACTAATGTAACTGTTAATGCACAATTAATTTTGTAAACTTGTTTTTGTCCCAATAAATGATGATTATTATTATTATTTCCGCATTATTTTTCAACTTTTTAGGAATATCGGAACGCAATCAATCAGCTGTTATACCGGAAACGTCACTTTGACCTGTAGATTATTGCAATTTTTGTAATAACTAAGTAATAAAAAGTTGCGTAATGGCTTAAATATTAAAATAAATACTTAATTCCACTACCCAGTGACATAATAGTGTATATAAAATCATGTATAACCCCGCGGTAACGGTTAGAAGGATCGATGTTTTGATTCGTATTTTAGGCAATCGTAAAGTAATATTAGCGGCTAACCCAGTGAGAAGTTATGCTAGTGAGGATAAAGTGACCATAGGAGATGTCAGTAAGGAGATTAACAGCCCCAAAAAGGTCGAATATGTGCCCAGAAAATATCGTAAGTGTTTACCTCAAAAGTTTAGTTTATAACCTATAAAAGTAATTTTAGGACATGTTTTTACAATTAATAGTTTAATGCTGTCAGTAAATGTATTATAAATATTGTTTTAAAGAACTTATAAGTTACAGATATATACTGATTAATAATGTACTATGTTGTGCTCAAGTTAAAGTTGTTTACATTATTGCAACATAAATTTACAGACTTACTAAGAATCTGTTTCTTATTAGAATGCCATCAGCCGGTTCAGGGGTGATATTCTAACTATCTTCTTACAATAACTAACAATTTAAATTTGCATATCCTGACATCCTATTCAAAACCATTTAAAACATTTTTTTTGTTGTTAATTACTAAAAAAGTTTTACTTAAAACTTACAGGAATAATGCAATATTATCAACTGTGTCCTTGAAGGACAAAGAGTTTCTCATATATAGAAATAATGCAATGATCTGATATTTTCAAATTATTATTAAATATTTTTATTTTGTAGTAACAATAGAAGATGCTGAAATAAAGTCTCTATCACAAAGTACACTGAGGAACTTGAGATGGATGATGCAGAAGGACTTACTTGGCCAAGACATGTTCTTACTTGGCAGGCCGGGGCCAAGCCGGTGGGTAACCATATAAAATGTTAATTATACATATTAAACCATTTTCAAGTGATTGAGAGATTAAACGATTATAATTATTGTGGCCCAGGCAAAAACGTAGTAGCAATATTTAATGAGAATAGAGAGAAACTTTTATTAGATACAGTTTTTGGTATTCATACAGCAATAAATCATACTTATAATAGTCATTTACAAAGTTATATAAAAATAGACACAAGAATTCACAAGATTGCTTACAAGGAAAATCAACAGTTTTCCTAGTAGGTAACCAATACAGTTTGTCAAAAGACTCATAATGATGTACTTAACACATCACATACAATATAATGATTGACTAATTCATATTAAAACCAAATTGTAATGTTATCAATATGTATGCTAATGTCAAAGTCCCATCATAAACAAATATAAAGTTAATCTAAGCTAATATAATATAGTTTATAATAGATATATAATTATCATATTATAAGCTGAAATAATGTTTAACATGTCAATAATTTGTTATTTGAAGGGCTTGAACTATGTTAAAATAACATTAGTAGTAAGTACGACGTATTTTTTTTAAATGTCGTCCCACACAATTTTGCCAAACATGTAATGACTGCACATTGTGCAACATCTCTCAAACGTGATACTGAAGTTCTAGTCTTAGTCATAATAAATATGATCCACTTCAACATATATACATAAGGTTATACCTATTTACCAGAGGGGTGTGCCCAAAGTTGCCAGTTTTTGGCTTTTTTGTTACATTAATTTTAGTAGCAGCACAGAGTCTGGATGTGTACCTGTCTAATGATAATAACCCCATCAACTATTACATAGAACCCATACCTTAACTGAGTGGAATGAAGGTTTACTTTACACCTCTGCATACCCCTTCAGATAGAATAGGTGTGATATTATTGTGATGGAACTTAATTGTTTATATAAAGTACTTCCGTTTTAGGAGGAAAGTCGCCCTTCAGTATTTAGAATTGACACAGAGAGAGCTGGAGTATGTGGCCTTATCACGAGACACCACGGAGGCCGACCTTAAACAACGAAGGGAGATTCAGAGCTCCACTGCGACTTACTTTGATCAGGTCAGTCTTAACTATCTAAGGATCATGAGACTAAGAATTATAGACGAAAATATTAGTTTCTGCGCGCAACTTTGGCTCAACTCTGTGTCATTAATAATAATTATAGCTACATTCTTACCTTGTCGCGTACCCTGGCGAGGCTTTTGTACAGCAGTTGACTGCAATAAATTGATGTGCTAAATATCAATTCAATTTTTGAGCGACAAAATCTAGGTGTAACAAACTTTGGCGTTAGAAGGCTATCGCGATCCCGCCTTCATGCCATCAGAACAGCAGCGCAGGCATTGTGAGGGCTTAGTGGGGAGGCTCCTGTGGATCTTATTGGGTTCACGGGGGAGATTCCTACATATCCCCGTCGTCTCCCAGCAACGGGGGATGCGTAATGCATTATATTATATTCACTCCAAAAAAATCTATGAGACTCTGGTTAAAGAACAAGTCTAACCCTGCTATACCCTTCGTAAACTACTGTCGTGATTATATTTGTATGTGGTGGTATATCTAGTGACCACTTTTTTCCAGAGTGCGGTCCGTGCAGCTGTAGAAGGTCGCGTGCTTGTTCTAGAAGGAATAGAGAAGGCTGAGCGCAATGTCTTGCCAGTGTTAAATAATTTGCTGGAAAACAGGGAGATGCACTTAGAAGATGGTCGGTTCTTGGTCCCGGCTGCTAGATATGATAAATTGTTAGAGGTAATTCTGAATTCTTAATGATGTTTTGTAGTCGTATAATAATCTTGTCGGATATCACCTAATATTTAAACGCCAGACTATGATAAAAAAGGAAATTGTTCAGTACCCCCAAAATCTTTTTAAAAATTTAATTTAGGCAATGTTCATTTCATAAGCAAAAAATCTACCTCTTTAAGAGCCCAAAGTGTCTCACTGCTGGAAAAATACCTTTATATTTCCTTAACCTTCGACGTTTTCGCCAATAATTTCGACCTACCGTTCTGTTCAGGAACACGGTGCCGAAGAAGTATCAAAGTGGCGCCTCGTCCGCGTCGACGAGAACTTCCGCGTGATAGCCTTAGGCCTGCCGGTGCCGCGGTACAGCGGGCAGCCGCTCGACCCGCCGCTAAGGTCGAGATTCCAAGCGCGAGATGTCGCCACCATCGGCTTTGGGGTAAGTGGGTATCAATTAAAGCTAGTGTGATATCACCTGTATACCGCTTTGTGGATTAACATGTACCTACGTCTTGAAGATGTCCTCTCACATCTCAAATGTAGTTTTTCTTCTTATGGATTCGACACTAAGCAATTTATAATTGAAACATTTTTTTTGTGGTACGCTAAAAAACTATTAATTGTCTTTTTTGTACCAAGCTGGTAGGTACAGTGTGTTTATGTATCAGCCTATATCAGTCCACTGCTGGACATAAGCCTCCTATGGCACGCCACTGAGCTCGATCTTTTATGTATAATAAACGTGATTTAACATTATTTATAAGTAGCGTCTACAGTAAATGAAATAGAATTATGGTAACCTACCCGTGTTATTCGACTTTTTGTATCCATTAACTACAATCTTCGATGATATAACCAATATATAAATAGTTATTTACCAAGCAATTAAGTAATAACAATGTCGTAATAAGAAGCGTAGCAATAAAATAAAGTTTCATTGCTTAGTCGTTTCCAGTCGGTATTTGTTTTCAAGTCCGCACACTAAGTTAATCCAGGATTAAGAAACGTATAGACTTGGCTTATCATCCCTACTTAATATTATAAACGCGAAAGTTTGTGAGTATGGATGGATGTTTGTTACTCTTTCAAGTAAAGACCACTGAATGGATTTTATTGAAATTTCATATGGAGGTAGCTGATACCCTGGATTAATACATAGGCTACTTTTTATCCCAAACACATGTAGCGGGTAACACCGCGGGGCGCAGCTAGTATTATTTAAATTTACTTTTTGGATAATATACAATTACATACGAGTATTTTTATTATATAAACAAATGAAAAAAGCATTTATTTCTTTATTATACTTGTTTCAAACTTTAAACTTTTATAAGAAGGTTGTGATAGTAAACTTTCCGTCCTACTAGTTATAACAGACTCCGCTTTCTTCGGCAGCTCGGGCATGAAAATATGAACTTGTCTTTTAGGGTTCTTGCTCACATCAGGTATCAATTTCTTGTTGAGCATGTCCGCGTATTGCTTCTCAACAGCATTTTTTTCATTAATAACCTTTTGCCGCGTCTCCACGACATTCGTTTTGACGTCTCTGGCTTTTGTTTTGTTGGCGTTGTCTTTTATTTTCGCGGTGGTCTCGTGCCGTGGCGTGGTCTTGGCGTGCCGTGACTGTCGCGCGTAGTTCTCGATCGTGTTCGCGGACGTCGGCATATAAAAATCGTGCCGATCGATAGTCCCGTTTTGTTGCGCTTTTGGACTGTCACCCCCTTTTGGCGACGTTCGCCCGCCCTCTTTACGAATGTCGATTGCGGTTTTTGACTTCGATAGGTTGTTGTTTCGACGCTGCAGTTCCGGCCAGCTGTGCCGCGGCTGTGACATTCTTTCAGCATTTTCTGGCGCCAATAAATCTATTTTGCCAGCTAAGTCCAGCCATTGTAAGACACGCTCAGAAAGTTCTGTGTTCTCTTTAACATCGGTCCTGGCCGTTTTGTTCGCTCGCAAATTCCTCATGTTGATGTTGAGACTATCGTAATTGTTTAGATGAGATTCGTTCAAAGGTTGCGGACTAGCTTTGATAATGAACTCGTCGTCAAGTTCTTGCTCTACGCCATTCAAGTTCAGCTTCTCAATATCGTCGTGGGAGGTTTTGGGCCGCTGGTTGATCCGCGACTTATCGCTGGTGAGAACAAGGTTGAGTTTCCTCAAGCAGTCTTGTAGGTCCTCGCTGCGATGGCTGATTAAGGAGTTCTTGTTATTGTTGGTGGCGCAGCTCGCTGACGAGTTGGGTCTGCGTCGTTTGGAGTGTAGTTTGAGTAGGTAAGGGTCGTCGTGCGTGAGTATGGCGTGTCGGAAGCCGCCCACCCACACCGTCCTGACGTACATAGGCCGCTGCGAGGACTGCCACAGTACCATATTCCCACTCGACGCTCCGCTCTAACTCATTGAGTCACGCGACAGTTCTATTAGTGCGTGCACAACTTGGCTGAGTCCTCATAATTGATTCTGATCATCTATCGCTAGTTTTTCGACGGCTCTGCAAATAAATGGTGGAGTTTTATTTGTTGTTTTCATGAATGAACAAGTAGTTTTAGTGGAAAATTGTAGATGCTATCTTTTTATGGATTTGTGGTTCAATGGAATTTTAATGTTATGTTAAGTGGAATATGATGTGAATAGAAAGTAAAGGTCTATTGATCATTCAAAATTGTTTTATCTATATATTATAACTAATGAAAAACAGTTATTGTGTCCTTGATTGCAGCGACGTACTACTCAAATCTTTTACAAATGTCTTTTAGGTCTCTCTCCCTTCCAACAACTTAATTTAGGAAAATTATAAACACTTAATTAGTGGCTAGTTCAATGTAAATGGCTTTCTCAAAACATACCTATATTTACCACTTCATACCTACTTATAATGATTACATCTCTTATACTAAACTAGAAAAACTATCTAAACGCTATATTAATAAATCACGTGGCATGTAGTTGTCATGTGAAAAATAAAAGTTGAATTGTAAAAGAAATTAATTCGCTAAACGGTGGAGGCAGCTCATTATGCACTCCGCCTGTTGCTTGTAAATTGTTTCCGTTGTCGACATCTAGTAGGGTGACCAGATAACCAGTTGATATACAACACTTTTAATTTTGGCGAATAGTTGTGTTGACGCTGGAATTTTGTTATTGAAAAAGTTTTACGTGGTAAAATGTGACGAATGTACATGAATTTTCGCCTTTGCATGGTTAAGTATTGCGTGGTTAGTATAAAAATAATAAATATTGCTATATATTTTTGCTGGATTATATTCAGTTAGTTACTTTTTGAAGTGTTTTATTACTGTTAATTAATAATTAAATGACTCTCAAATACTGAAATGTTTATTACTATAATCATAATAAATATATTCGGATTACAATTATACACATAAACGCAATTTGTTAATATTAATATTTAAAAAAGGAGTAGATAGAGGTGTCTGTAAAAGTAATTTTCTCTAGTTTAAATTAAAAAAATACCTAAAACTGTGGTGTCTCTACAGCTGTCGGTTAAAGCAATGATTAATTGAAATCTAAACGCCGCGTAACGCGGGTTTCTGTACTTTGTCGTAGTTTACGCGACACTAATAAATTACTAAGGGCCGGCGAGTTATAAATAGTTTGTCGCATTTTTTTTTCAATGTATCAATTGGTGTAGAACTGTAAACTGGTTAAGAGTGTTTTTAGCTGTAGCAGTCGCATGGTTAAAGGACCTATGAATTGTTTTTTGATGTTATTGAACTTAAGGGTCCATGTTTCTCTCTGAAACTACACTGGCCTGAAAACTAAGTACTAGGATTTTTTTTTAAACTATGACAGTTAGAGATTTTAAATACAGAACGTTTTACAGCAATTTTTTAGCTTTCTTTGAGTTAATAGAACTCGTAAATGTTTATTTTTATTTTAGTCCTTTTTATTTACTTAAATAGTTACTGAAATTTTTAAAGTGTGATACTTAGTTTTGCATGCCAATGTGATTGGGTAGTATCGAGAGACACGAGAGTACATACGGAGTAAATACATAGTACCTAAATATTTTACTATAATAACTTTCGTGAGTGTACCGGAATCGGTGTTATATCGTTGGCTTCGGCTCACGACTTTGCCGCTTATCCAGCTCATGAATAAGGGTTTCATTCGAGTTCGAAACTAGTCAGGCATTATAGAATATACACGTAAGTAACTTATAGTGAATAATATAGAAAATAATATTAATAACATTTACGAAAGCCATAATAACTGCTATCTGTTGACTAGATAAAAACAACAAGTACCGAATGTAGTGTAACAATCTCTGCTATATTGTTATTGTTTTAAGCAGGTCAATCATAGAAGTTGAAGTTAAAAAATTAAGATTAATTGAAAATAATTATGCTGTTAAACTAAAACTAATCTCAAGTAGTATTCTTGCAGTTAAAAATCGTAAGGTTTTATTCAAAACAAAGTATCTATTCTACTATCACACACATTTGTTATGGTATAAACAAAAACAAACCAAAGAACTCATATACGTATGCATTATACTTACAATCAATACCTTTCAAATCAATGCATCGCCTACGAGCGTAGCATTATCGTAGCGCATCTACGGAACGTAGCAGCTACGAGCGTGATCACTCACATACCACTTGCAAAGTGAACCCGAATTCTACAGTATCACTTACAAAGTCGACGAATTTACTTATATTTAACAAATATTATGTTATTTTTGACGAATTTTACTGATATTTAGTAAATTTTACGTCGCGAGCGTCCTTATTTCCTTGTGAACGGTGACTGGTCGTCGTTCCTCGGTCGCGACCGGTTTTGTCGTCAGCTAAAGCCAGGTACACACGCGATGACACGATTCGGGTTTAAGGTTGAATATATTACATGTGTCAAGTTGAACTCGTGAATCATTTGAGAATGCGAGGATTGACGGTTTGTCGTGTTTAATTACGAGCTTGTTTGTGTTGCTAGTTTTTTTTTGTTTGTATTAATTATTTTTATATTGTGTTGAAGAATCTGCTTTTGAAAATTGATTTGAAATGGTTTTATTTTTATAAAAGTATCTTGCACTAAGAATATCTCAGTCTCTGAGCGATATCCTAAGTTCAAAAAATCATTAGTTGTAAGTTTAACATTTAAATACATTAACAATTGAACACTACCCAAGTTCATGCGTAAATAAAAGGAATGAGAATTATTGTTGAAACTAGTAAATTGAAGTGCCTGTGTTGGCGTGAAGTAAAAACATTATCAATTTAAAAGTGTGACTTTACTTATTATGTCTTCAAAAGGTTTTGTTTTACGGATGAAAATGGTTGTATTATGTGATATCTCATACTAATACTAGAATATTAGCTTATAAACTATGACTAAATAGTTATGGTATTTTAAACAAATCTTTATTCTATACAAGCCTTTATGTTGGATTAAATTAGTGTTCAAGTTATTTTATTTTTAGTTACTGGATGACACGCACCGTAAATAATAACCGAAGCTTCATCATGAGAAAGTTGTGGTTAACTTTAGTTTCAATTATCAAGTCATTAAGCTGCCTTAAAACAGTTAATTACAACGTTTGATTAGGCACGCAAAAGTAATTAAAATATACTTATATTAAACTTTATGATTTAGTTTATTTTCTTAATATCGTGTCTTATAAAATGACGTTCAATTTATTGGTCAAATAATAATAGCTACATCAAGTATCAAGTAGTCGAATATCGAGTGAAAAATTACACGTCGAATCAACCAACCTTCTATTAATGCGAACTGTTGGTTCAAATTAACTGTTGGTGTGTTGTTCTTTAACGCATCAAGGGAGCAAAATGTAGACTTGTTTTTGCACAAAATATTTTGAGGAAAACATTATAACTTAGACATCGTCATCCCAAACTTGATGATGCATACTTTTTATTCAAAAGAAATATGTAAGTACGGCTCCTGTAATATAGGAAGTGAACCCGTAGGAAAAGCTAGTAGACTATAAACAAAGTGTCTTAACAAAGGAACACAAACTTCGTCTATATTTTTAAAACAATACCACTGACACGGCATCCTCCTGTAATTATTCGTCCTGTCGTGCGACAGTTCGTAATTTATTCCAAAATATTGTTGTATTATAAATTTTGCATAAATCCTATTTGGTTTGCATAATTTTGGGGGGGTTTGATCGAAACTGTTTGGAGCACGGAACATTAAGTTTTATGGTAGGAAATAAGTAGTTTGGTGAACTCTGGGATAGGTAAAGTTTCAGCTAATAGCTAAGGTGCTGATACAATCTTTTGGGGGATTCTACTGAAACTATAAATGTTTCTAATGTGCTATAAAACCCTGTTGTACATTCATTAGGTTTAGGTAGGCAGCTTTGGTATCCGTGGTTGGGTATATATTTTTGTTTGTAAGTGAATTTTGTTGCATTTAAGTAATATCGCTTGGGAATCATTCTTCTTTGTTCTAAACATTTTTATTGTTGAATACTTTGTGTGTTGTAGATTCATGTTAGGATTTTAGCTATTAACTTAGTACATTTATCTAAGTTTTTTTTTTTTTTTTTTTTTTTTTGTTTTAGAAAACGTCGCCCCACACTAGGAATTTCTCCTGTGTCGTGGGTGCGTTTCACAAACATGAAATATCACATACACAAACATCCAGACTCGGGACAAACATCTGTGGGTCGCACAAAGTTTTGCCCCGTGCGGGAATCGAACCCGCAACCTTTAGCGCAGCAGTCCAATCACTTAGCCACTGCGCTAATCAGGTTCCAATTTTGAAAATAAATGCCAATTTTAAAAGATCTTTAGTCGTTGATATTTCACTTATGCTGTTCTAAAAAAAATTAACGTTCAACTCTTTTTGGTAATATAATTATAAATCTAAAACAACTTAGCCATTCACAAAAACTCCATTACATGTTACCAAAAAAAACAAATCACAATATAACACTTCACCCTGTATACTCGTAGCAGGCGCTAGGCTCACGAAAGTTACCTAACTCCGCAGTATGCTAATAAGTAGCTATCAGATACGCCTGCCAGCCAGCCCAGACGTTACTTTATGTGTTTTGTATGTACCCGTGATCACGTATCCGCCAACGTAATTTATTACTGAACCACTTTCCTTGTCAAATGGATATAGCTTAGTGCCTTTACCGTCTAGCAATGGAACTGGTACCAACATTAGGTAGGCACGAAGACTTAAATTTCTTGGTGTAAGATTGCAATCGTTGAAGATTGTTTTAGTAAGTTTTTGGGTCTTTTGTTAAACTATTGTCCCGTGGTTTTTGGTAATCGTGGTTGTTGATTGTGTCTCTAGAAGTACCTAACATTGAAGATATGAAGTCTTTGAAGTATTTTTCTTCTTTCTTTCTATCGTGTTTAAAGAATATTTAGAATTCTTGTAACATCTTTTTAGTTTGTTATTTTTTGGCAACTTCTTCACTAGCCTGCCCAAATTGTAACATCTTACGACCATCTGTAGGCACTACATTCAAGACCCTGTTGAGCTTGTGGTCTACATTCAAACTTTTTTGGTCAATCGGCCGATGCGTTCGTTCTCATCTCAGCCACCTTACTATTAACCCTCATAGCAGTACAGTTTATGCGGTGGAAGCGAGACACTACATTACGCTGCCCGTTGTTCTGCTTTAAGAGTTATTTAAGGGGCTGGTGTTGCCATAATTAGTTATACTGGCTTCACACTTCGGCAATATACCACGGTAAACAGTATCAAACGTACCTATGTATGTAGGTTAGTGCGTCTGAACTCCACTCGTTATGTGTTTCATAGGTAGTCGTCTGAGTGCGACATACGTAGTAAACCTTGTTTCAAATGTGGTGTAATGCGCTCGCAAATATAAACATAGCTTTTTATGAGAACTGCTTATAATATGTACTCACCCTCGATTTTGTTTTTAAGCGATATTTTTAAACATTGCGTTTGGTTCTATCGTAGCAAATGGGACTTGAAATCGGCAACATATCATTGTAGGCCTACATCTCTCAGTTATTTCCTGTACTATCCAGGTTTATTATACTGGATGGCAACCAAACAATTGCAATTATTTACGTTGACTTATTCAGACACGTTTTAGTTTAGATTCTTAATGGATTCCTTAAGTGTAGGTACCGTAGTAATAAGTGTAAGGTGATGGTAAAGCTCCAGAAATATCATCATATAAATGTCTAGTTTGCTTTACGAAGAAACAATTAAACTTTTGGAATAAATCATGAAGAAGTAAATACAGAACGCTAGTCTACAAGCGGGTGGCCATAATGATTGTGTATCCATGTTACTAATGAGTCGTCAGAATTAATAGCTCAGTGTGTATTAATTGGGGGCGAATTGTTTCCGTGTCGGCCGCTCTAATGGGGTGGCAACATGCCAACCTCCATGGTAATCATGGGCTAAATGTTTACTTGTGGTTACTCGGGTAAAGTCGATGTAAAACACAGTATTTATTTCGAAAAACACAGTTTGTTGGGAGTTTCAATTTAAGGTGGAAAACGGTTATTTACCGGCTTCAATTCTAGAAACGAGGGGAAGATTGAAGTTTTTACACAATGTATAGCAGTGCAAAATACGAGTAATTTTACCATTGTTATGATGACTACAAAATAGGAAAACAACAGACACTAAGCTAAATCGTTTGAAGTGTCTTATATTCTAAATTAACATTTTAAATTTAATAATTTGAATTCAAATACTTTGTAAAACTAAAAATAATACAGCCTTGCCCAAGATTGCAAGGCAGATTTAAGCCTAAGTGTTTTTATTAAATCGTAAAATCAATTTTAGTGCCGCCGTAAAATTCTTTCAATGATACTATAAAAATGAATGCTGATGGGAAATGTTAACCTGTCCTTAACTCCCTATTGATGTCATGGTCATAAAACATACATCTCATTACGACAGTAAGTCATTCGGAAATCAATTCGAAGGTCAGAGATAAGTATGACCTTAGGGTCTGATAGCATTGAATCGCTTTTATGGTCACATATATGAGCGTCGCGTGTTTTAAATTTACCATATCTAGTCTTTGGGAGTCTGTCGTGAAGTATGGTTTAACGCCGATAAAACGATGCTACAGTTGTTTGTATGGCCTATAAAATATTGCGGTGGTAAAGTCGTTGTGTGAAAAAGAAAAAGTTGGGTAAAAAAATATTTGCGGATGTAATATATAAATTACTAAATAATTATAATGTACTACTTATATTGACAACGTATGTATAGAGATTATTTAGAAAAACTAAAAAAAAACTACGGACGGATTTTGGTGAGACGAAGAAATGCTTTAGTAACCTCAAACGTATGATTTTATCTCACACTAATATACATACTAGTATTAAAAAAAACTGTAAATGGTGTCAAATAACCTGCTACATAGTATTACCTACAGAAGAAGACAAAATATATGTTGGTATCACTTATTTCAAAATAATCAACATACCCGTAATTTAAAAACAAAACTGTAAATGTCATCAAAAATCCCGGTAACATATTACGGTACACGGAAGACGACAAAATAGTTTTAAAAAAAATACACTTAGCACAAAATTCTTTCTTTCATTCAATTCGAGTAAAGTTCCATTCATAAAGCACAAATGTAACAAAGTTAGTCATACATCACTCTCCGGGTTTTATCTAAAAATACCAGCATAGTTCCGTGCCACGGCTGGTTAATTTTCATAATTGCCTGAAATTAATTTACCACTACGAATTCAACCCTGACAGAACAACCGCTGGCGAATATAAATTCAAATGATTTACGATTGCTAAGTTTCGTTGGTTTTGCGTCGATTCGAGTATTTTTATGTCTCTGTTTACTTTTCGGTATTCAAACGGCTCCCAACTTTGATAAAACCGCAGAATTTGGTTGCTAAAGCGTAGACTGGTAAACTGTATGTTGAAAGTTTTTGAAATATTATGGATAAAATAAGGATATAATAAGGAGTGTCTGTTTATAACTAAAGCATTTTAAGTGCCGCGCAGATCACTCGGTCAGCAATGTTAAGCCGTGCTAACCGCGGTCAGTCTGGTAATGGGAGACCGTTTTCACACGTTGAGCCCCTTCGTGTTTCGGGAGGCACGTTAAGCTGTTGGTCCTGCGCCTGATCTC
The DNA here is from genome assembly GCA_946251915.1 of Abrostola triplasia. Taxonomy (NCBI): domain Eukaryota; kingdom Metazoa; phylum Arthropoda; class Insecta; order Lepidoptera; family Noctuidae; genus Abrostola; species Abrostola triplasia. The sequence goes on along the minus strand of OX276432.1, from coordinate 2,675,769 downwards.
TCTCCAGTCGTGCGATAGCCCTCGTGAATATCATAGTTAAGATGGCACAAAACAAGGTTAACTGTACGAGATAAAATATACCACTGTTAGCGTAGAACCAGCAAGGAGGTCGAAATTACACCATAATTGTGTAAAATTTTTATGTAGCATTTCTCTATATGAACTTTAACATTCCCAGTTTCTACATTAACAGTAATAATAGTAGTCTGTTCAATCCATAGGAACACTTGAACGTCTTGAAGGAGGAGGCTCCCCGGGTGGACAGCGTCAAACTGGAACAACTCCTGTCTGCTGCATACGCGCTGATCAGTCCTGAGCTGCAGCAAGTTAGCCTGCCCGACTTCCCGGTAGACAGCCTGCAAGCTGCGGCCCTCATACTGGTAAGAAATATTTACATTTAAACCCTATGAATCCTGAACGTTGATAATCGTGGTAGTTTTCAAATATACCTGAACTAAAACAAAGTTATGAGACAATTTTTTAAACTCCTAGTATTTTGTTATAACTTCGATTAACAGTCTACTAAAAAAAATCTCTTTTCAATTTGTATATTATTTTGAAATAGCAGATTTTGCCCAATGCATGAAACACAAACGTGGTAGAAATTTTTGGTAGACCATTTATTTTTCTTATCCTATCTGATCATGCATGCCAAATCCGATAAATCTTAAGATAAAGGTCAGCAAACATCAAAGAGCGCATAGACACCAGGTTTTATTTGACAGGGGAGACACAGGTGACCTTGGGGACATTCCCATGATATGCACGCGATTCCTTCATCAGGGTAACTTGTTACCAAGGTCAAGATAGGGTGTTCTTGTTTATAGTTTGTTAGTTTTGTGCTTTGGTGTCGCTTGACTTGGTATAAATATGTTGTTCTTTTTGCGGATATATGGGGTATCGGAACGAGAACGAACAAATAGTTTTGTCGTTGAAAAAGTTTATTTTGTTGTTTGTTTTGATTTAGTATTTGATGCAGAAAATGTAGCAAAATTAGGGCAGCTAAAAGACCTACATGCAATTTTTTATAAGGTTTATATAGATGCCAGGATTTCGGCTCGGCGCTTTTAAGTATTGCTGATTGTTTATTATCGTCATCAGCCTATCTCAGTCCACTGCTGGACATAAGCCTCTCTTATAGCACACCACTGAGCGCGATCTTCGGCCTTCCTGCTTTGGCTACTTTTGTTGTAATTACTCTTGAGCTTAGCAATACATAAAAGTACAGACAAACACTATTCACCGTAGTATGAACTAACTTTGCTCATTAACGTAACTGTGAATATCGTGTTATGTAGCGATTAATTTCTGTATCAAGGTCTTTCGTTTGCATTTTAAATAGAAAAGTTTTGTTTAGATAATACAAGGAATTACTTAATTAAAACTTTCAAGAAAAGTAATATTGTTACCGCTGTGGATTGCAAAAATGGTCTCACGCGATACTTTTTATTTGAATGCACGTTGAAAAGGCTTTTTTTTCTTTTAAAACAATAGTAATTCGAAGAATTTCAATTTGATGTTTGAAGCGGAAATGTTTCATTATATGAACTTATAGCTGTGTAACAGCGTTAACATTTTGTTTCAATTACAAAATAATCCGAAAGTGGCACGTTAAAACTAGGCTTATTAGCCCAACTTCATTCAGTGCATCTTATTTTTATTCTCTGTAATGACGGCATGCCGTATTTCCTCCACCTAACGTAGTGTGGCATTACAGTATTGTGAGCTTTGATAACCTCAAGATTTATCATAGAGTTTACCAGTCTTTTTCTTGTTTTCAGGAACGAAACCCAAACATTCCGATACACAAGTTAATATACCTCCTATACCCCTATAACTCCTTCCTCTCCAAAGAACACGTGAAGAACGTGGAAGCTGTCCTCCATAACCTGAAAATAAATACCGGATCAAAATGGAATATATCGCTCCAAGGTGTCGAGCTCAAGGGAAATCAGGCATTAGTGAATATGGAAATAGATGGCGCTAAGTCCCAATTTAGCGTGCCTTGTGGTGGCAAGAAGAGCGGGTCTGGCGGTAAAGCTATGATCAAAACTGCGTACCAAAGTGAGCTGCTGAATGAACTGTTGCTGAGCCATAGTGTGGGCGACTTTTGTATTATTGGTTAGTTCTTCTGTTATTACTGTAGAATAGAAAATGTTCGATATTTAATCACTCCTAGGATTGATTTAAATGACAGAGGGCTAATTGTGATTTCGGTAAAGTAACTTAAAGTTTTTGTATCGGTAAAATCAATGATTTTCGCGTCAAGCCCAAAGACGTTCACTGTTGAACAAAGGCCTCCCCTCAGAACGCCACAATGAACAACAACTTGCGACAATTTCGCATGTTTTATGTAAATTCCTTTGAATCAATATCATACACCATTTTAGATATAAATCGAATCGTATAATAAAGTTTGATTTGAGCTTTTCCAAATTGTTGACAGGTCCTAAAGGTTGCGGCAAGAGTCTTTTAGTCGCTCAATTATCGTCTCTATTAGGGTATACAATAGAGCCCATAGTTCTGTACCAGGACATGACAGCCAGAGACTTAGTACAACAGCGAACTACCTTGGATAACGGCGACACTGTGTGGAGGAACTCGGCTCTCGTTGATGCTGCTCTTAAGGGACATTTGGCAGTCTTGGATGGACTGCACCGGATTCATGCTAGCACGCTCGCTGTCTTACATAGGTAAGGAGTAAAAAGATCGTGGATTCTCAATGCGATGTCAATATGTTTAGCTTCGTTATTGTTCTAAAGGCTCCAACGCATTATGTTGGCCTGGTACCTGTAAATTACCTGTGGGTGGTACGCACCGACATCGCTGTCTGAATTTGAATTGTTAATACACAAGCGCCTTTTAAATAGGCAGAATGTACAAGGATTCCTTATGTATCTGTAACACCAATTGTAAACACCTACATTCTGTGCAAATAAATTATTACTTACTTACATTATTCTGCTGTTTGGGGCGGAGACTAATCCAACAAAAACTATGAAAATCGGTCCAGCAATTCTCGGGTTTTGTATTTTATACTGCCTGTAATAATATCTATGAAATGGGTGTGCATGAATGTGTGCGCCTCATTCAACTGTTTACGTATAAAGAAATAAATAAATGCCTGTCCATGATGGCTGTTCCCAGGCTAGTTCATGACAGAGAACTGCAGCTGCACGACGGCACGCGACTGCTGCGTCAAGATAGGTACGACGAACTCCTCGCGTCAGGAGTCAAGGAGGAACAGCTGCAACAGAACGGCGTCAAGAAGATACATCCAGCGTTCAGGTATTATTATAATGTTAAAAAGAGAATATTTGCTGACTAAACAATTGAATGACTTCATTACTCACATCATTCCTTATATTTATTTTTCAATAACTCGAAAATGAATACCCTAAAATTTTAGGTTTTAGGAAGTATGGAAATTGATAGTGCTATGTCGTGATCGATGTTCAATTGATGAATTGAATGATAAATGTACATACATACATAATAATATGTATGTATGTGCATATTTCTGTGCCATTACTTAAAACGTATAGTTGTTAATCTTTGTAGGTTGAATATTTATTGCTACAATGTTCTAAGTAAAAGTCCATCATTACAGAATAGTAGCCTTAGCAGAACCACCAGTGCTTGGTCGCGGGCAACAGTGGCTGTCCCCTGAGATACTCAGCCTCTTCATCTTCCACGAGATGAGGAACTTGAGCAAGAGCGAGGAGATATTCATCATCAATAGCTTAGTAAGTACCCTTTTTATAAGTTACATGTATGTATCGATTGAAAGTAATTTTTCTTGTCTGTTTAGGCCGATTTTCCATCTAAAACTTCAAATTGTACTTTACGATCACTTGAAGATCTATCAGTAATATTAGATGGTTTCATACCTTTGAAATTAATCTGCAGATGTTTCTACGCGGAAGAGACATGTTCCCTTTTTGCCGTTGTCTTAGCTGTATAATGAACAGGTAGTGATGAAGTGGCAATATTATTAATTCATCTTGGTGTTATATGTTTGTTTTTTTTTTTGTTACAGTATGGAGACATATCCCAACCACTACACTCAATTATAAACCTAGCGGATGAGTTAAGGAAGTCAGAGGATAGTACTCTCAAAAACTTATCGTCTTCGTTGTCCACCCGTCAACTCCTCAGGATCGCTAGCAGAATGTTCAAGTACCCCACGGATTCCGCCTACGAGACTGTACAACAAACATTCTTAGCCAAATTCCTGCCTAACTTAGCCAGACGGGCGCTAGATGGCGCCAGTCAAAAGCTTGGCATTGACCCACCAAGAAAATTTGGCATTTTTGGCAACAATCCTTCGGAAACCAAAGTTGGTTGTACAGTCAAAAATAACATCCTAACTATAGGGAACACGAGTACAGAAATCTTCAAAACGGAGGCCTTAACGAAAGTGCCAGATATCTTGTTCTACGACGTACCTCAACACATGAGGTTGCTGGAATGGTTACTCCAAGACTTTTTGCTCGGCAACCATCTTCTCCTTGTCGGCAACCAGGGTGTCGGCAAGAACAAAATTGCCGACAGACTTCTGCAACTGCTCAACCGTCCGAGAGAGTACATACAGCTGCACAGAGACACTACAGTACAGTCTCTGACCGTGCAACCCACTGTCAAAGATGGCGTCGTAGTTTATGAAGACTCGCCGTTAGTAAAAGCAGTGAAATACGGCCATGTGTTGGTGGTAGACGAGGCTGATAAAGCGCCGACACACGTGACCTGTATCTTGAAGACGTTAGTGGAGAATGGCGAAATGATCCTCAGTGATGGGCGGAGAATTGTGCCGAAGAATATGCTGGAGAGTTCTGGAGGAGAAGCGTCGAGCTTCATCCCTGTGCATGATGATTTTAAAATGATCGTGCTAGCAAATAGACCAGGATTCCCGTTCTTGGGAAATGACTTCTTCGCTTCTTTGGGTAAGATAAGTCTTGTCTGTAGTGTTATCAAAGACTTTATTATTTTAAATGTCAAATCTTAGAGTCATCATAAACATCATCAGCCGGAAGATGTCCACTGTTGAACAAAGGCCTTAGAACGCCACAGTGAGAAATAATCTCAGGGTCTATATTTTCCTTCGTAATTTATATGCGACGCTGTATATTCTTTCATTAGAATATACATATAATTTTCCCTTAATTTGCTTCTAGGTGACCTTTTCTCTTGTCACGCGGTGGACAATCCCTCAGTGGAGTCTGAGATGGAATTGCTTCGTTCATACGGTCCAGATGTGCCCCAGGATGTGATGAAGAAGCTGGTGCAGGCGTTCGCGATCCTTAGGGATAAGGCCGACCAGGGGCAGCTGACATATCCATACTCCACAAGGGAACTCGTCAATATTGTTAAACATTTGCAGGTAATTAATGGTCTATAAAATGTAGAGTTTATTTATACTCTCAGTTTTTTTTCCAACCCCGACAAAAAATGTAGACTCTTAAAAATGCCCGAGGCATTATAATTCCGCCTTGTACACGTTTGTATAAAAAAAAATGAAATGTACTATTTTTTTTAATGCTAATCAATAGTGAATTGGGTCAGTGGCACTACGAATTTCCAGTTAAGGGAGAATACAGTAATAAAATATGGAGCTTTCCAAGAATCAAATTATTGGTAAGCTGAGCAATTGTGATAAGTAGCGTGAAATAAACACTAAACATAACTTCTATACCTCCTTTATTATAAAAGCAGTTTAAAGTTATTTTATTTAGCTGCAAGTTCCTAGTTTCCGAATATATAAGCTTGTATTTCCAGAAATATCCTGGCGAAGACTTAGCGACGGCGATCGGCAACGTGTTTGACTTCGACCGCTACAGTAAGGACATGGCCGACACGCTGTTGGAAGTACTGCACTCCAGTGGGCTGCCGACAGAGGGCGTGCTCGAAGGACGGTCAAAAGACGCGCTGAAGAAGATACAGATGACCATCGACAGGCATAGTGGGTTAGTGACCGAATATTAATAAAAATATTTTTTACATAAAGACAGCACCGAAAACGCCGCCTCTGCTTCCTAGTGTTATAGCTGGGTAGACGAAATGGCGCAATATACTCTTGATCTACAGCAGCACAATATGTCTGTTACAATTTTTAAAAAATTAGACGACCTGATTGGCGCAGTGGCTAAGCGATTAGACTGCTGCGCTAAGGGTTGCGGGTTCGATTCCCGCACGGGGCAAAACTTTGTGCGAACCACGGATATTTGTCCCGAGTCTGGGTGTTTGTGTATGTGATATTTCGTGTTTGTGAAACGCACCCACGACACAGGAGAAATTCCTAGTGTTGGGCGACGTTTTTTTTAAAAAAGAAGAAAAGAAATTATGTGTGAAAAATGTTTGTTACCTCTTCACGCTCAAACGGCTACGGATAAAATTTCATATGGATGATGAATTTTAAAATCTCATCTCCAAAATTCTTATACTCCATAATTTGCAGCAAAGACGTGTCATCGCCGAAGCACGGTAAAGAAGACCCTAACAATGACCCGCATGTGGGCGGCAACACGTGGGCGGGCGGCACGGGCGGCCGGGACACCGCCGGCCTGGGCGGGAAGGGCGGTCCCTACCGGCTAGATAAGGGACACGATGTGCATCAGGTAAGCTTATACTAAGTCCAATCAATAGCTAAGGAGCCAACTAGTTATTAGTTAAAAAAATAACATCAAAAATGCTTCCTTACTATTTGCTGAAAAAAAATTGTTTTCAATAGGTGTTCCATTCCAGTCTGTGCCTTATAGCAGGTCAAAATAACATCTTGGTTTTGCTTAACTAGGCTTCCTTGATTTGAAATAGTTTTACTTGTCATGAAACTTTGGTTTTCCATCTATTAAAATTACAATATCAAGGTGCCTCTCCGTGTCTGTATGTTTGTGTGATCATATCTCAAAATCTGCTCTATCGATTTAGGAGATTTATTACATTTACTAGTTTTAGGAGATAAAATTTACATTTGAGTTACTTTCAAGCAAGACACGGAATTGTATAAATTCAATAATGGATTGTATGTTCTAGGTTATTATTTAAAATAGAAATATAAGTTAATTAGCATGGATATTAATCAGCTTTCAGAAGCTGAGAAGGACGATGTACCTCAGCACGTGAAGCAGGCGGCGCGGGAGATGAACAGGAAGGCCTTCGAGGAACGACTCAAGGAGATCCAGATGAGCGAGTACGATGCCAAGCTCTACGGACAGTTCTATAGAGCTGTGCAACCGCAGGTATAGACCTTTCATACTTTATTCAATCATTCGTTCATTCATTCCTGCATGTTCATCCATTCCTTCATGTTTTTTTGTTCGATCATATTCATTCTTCCATAGTCATTCATTCATTCAATCCTAGTCATTCATGTCCGGTTTTATCATTACATTTTGCGCTTATTATATGTCTAATATAATAGGCGGCGAGCCTATTTCCATTTATCGGACCCATACAGAATATGTATCCTCTCTATACCACGTTTTTTTTATAAAATGTTGTTTTAATATTCCTTTTTTCTTAACATTGCTACACAGATAGGAGCGTTACGTGGCGTGTTAGCTGAACTGCAAGCGAAGAAGAAGGAGAGGCAGTGGAGCAGGCATCAGACTAGCGGGGAACTTGATGATGGGAAGATTATAGAAGGTTATTAATATGAACTTGTTCTAGCCCACTATAGAGCCTTTGTTCTATAGATAATGGCTAAATCATCCCAAATTTGGGATCTAATTCATGGACGATTGGAAGACATCACTACATTTTTGATCTTTCCAAAGTTCACGTACCTAGTTTCTTTGAGAAAGGTCGTTGGGTATTTTTTTACTGAATCTTTTTCAGAAAATCTGTTACAATATTTGAATGTGATAACATCGGTCATTATTATTCATTTATTTATTGCAATCATGTTGTAATAGATGGTAAATGTAACAATGTATAGTATCAAATATGAACCCTGTTATGGTTGGGTGTTATGGGCACTGCAAACCATGTATATGCTCTTAGATTAAAATGACTTCTTCTTCTTTGTGTTCGTCTCGAATTACTGGAGGTCGGACATCAGCTTTGAATATGTTTATGTATTAAAATGACAATTAAATATAAACTGAAATACTAAATGAAATTGCCCAGGCCTAGCGGGCGAGCGCTCCATCTACCGGCGCCGCGCGGAGCAGGAGCCCCCGCCCGGCGCGCCGCCCGACAAGCCCAAGCGGCTGCGCCTCGTGGTCGACGTGTCCGGGAGCATGTACAGGTGACACACTGCTGCATGATTTAGTAAGAGACTGGGATTAAGGAACAGATCATTGACACGTATGATGTGATGTAGTGAGAAGAAGGTAGTATAAATACTACCTTTCGTTTTATTTCCTACCTTCTCTATTTATAGAGGGAGAGAGAGGGAGCAGAGAGGTAGAAAAGGAGAATGAGACGTGTGGGTGTTTGTCAGATTAAGATAGCGAGTTTATTTCGGATTTAGGGAGAAGTATGTAAAATTACGCGATGCTTTCGTCGTTTGTTATCTGATGATAATTTAAAATATTTTCTAAATTGACGCTATCTTTAGAGATCCCTAAAGAAAATACAATTATGAAAAATATCGTGTGTCGACGACTATTTGATAACAGCCGATAATTTGTTTATTATCACTACTGTTGAAGGTAGTGGTAACATCCAAAAAACTTATTAAAAAAAAAACACATTTTCACGACCAGATTCAACTCCTACGACGGTCGTCTAGAACGTTCGATGGAGGCCGTGGTCCTTTTGACCGAAGCCCTGAAGGGCTACGAGGCTCGCATCCGCTACGACATGCTGGGCCACTCCGGGGAGGACCACGCGCTGGAGCTGGTGAGGGTCGACAGGCCTCCTGACAATGAGAAGCAGAGGTTGCAGGTGAGGGGAACTAACTGTGTTTTGTTTATGTATATTTATTTAATAGATTGACGCGGGAAAGACATGGCCCGAAATGACGTTGCTGGGAGATTTCTTGAGAAATAATAGGGAGCTCAGCTCTGGGACACGATAGGCCACTTTAAGAAAATAAGTTTGCTTAATAATATGTATTTGTATATAAATAAATATTATAGGTCAAAATATACAATAAGATTTAGTAAACCGCAGTTAAAAATGAAAAGGCGATCAGAAATAGATTGGGTCAAGTCTGTTGTTTTTCTAAACGCGGTCGGGATTTTCTTAATATTTTCTCTTTTGTATGAAGCCGGCTGGCTTGGCGAGTTCGATGTCAAGTTCGTCAACGAATCTTTCTCCTAATAATTAGTCGACATAGTGTCAATGTAATTAGAACCCTATGGCCATAATCATAATGTAATATTTTGCAGATAATCCGCACGATGCACGCACACTCCCAGTTCTGCTGGTCGGGGGACAACACGCTGCCGGCCGCCAAGCACGCCATCTCTACGATCGCCACGGAGGACGCCGACGAGGCCATCGTGCTCATACTGTCTGATGCTAACCTTAGGAGGTTGGTATATCTTGGAGATTTGTAGCTGCATTGAAAAATAGGCTTCAGTTCGTACTCTGTAGATAAATTTTACTTTGACAGTATAAAATAGCAAACAGTGATCTGTAACTGAAACTGTCACTGTAAAGTGTGTCTTTAGAGTACGAGCTTAAGTCCATTTTTGAATGTTTACTTTTTGCTGTGGGTCGGTGCTGTACCTTAACTATAGACTAATATGCCCATGAAGTCAAGGCAGCTCTTAATGTGGTCGGTCATTGAATGGGAGGCTAAAATTCACTTCGTGCGTTTGGTAGTGTCATATCGGATCACAATGTAAAGCTCATTTGTGAGCAATATAATCTACTTTGTATTTCGCTTCTTCTACATCTACGTATCGACATGAGTTATGTCTAAAGAAATAGGTCATGCCTATGCCGAAGTGTAGAGATTGGTCGATCAACAAAGATGGTACCGAGGTTGACCGTCTAGCGTACGCCGGACAAGTTTTATTTGAGATTAGCCGGCCACACCGATTCTAGTTCGGTTTCACGTCTTATGTAACTTCACCACCAATACTCCGATCAACAAGCCGCTTGTCAATCATGGGGATAATGGCAACCCACCCCCATTTAGTTAGGGGGAGACCTTTGTTCGACAAAGGACGTCTTCCGGCTGATGATGATGAAAAGCAGTCCCCCAGTATTCGTATTTAGCTTGAGCAATTATGTCGCTGATCTTGCAAGTTTACTGTACCGAGTACTTTTGCGAACTATTTACTGAATTTAATCTTCTTTTTTAGATACGGTATTCAGCCAGAAGAACTAGGCACGATATTAACATCGGACCACAGAGTGCAGGCGCACGTGATATTCATCGGCAGTCTGGGTGACGAAGCTAACGCGTAAGTATTTATATTGTTACAGATATATACAATCACGTTTGTGATAACATCAATAGTAGGTATTGGTTTTCTACTTCATCATTCCCCTAACCATGAACTCTTAAAGCAGGACATTTTTCTGCTTTAAGAGCTCATGGTAAAGGTGCAGGAGGAGTCTTTACACCCAAATTCTCTTCTACGTGAAGCTTATTGTTATTTGTGATATGTTGTTCAAAATAAATTGTATGCTTTTGGTTGGACGCCTGCTCTAAGGGTTCGATACCCGCACGGGACAAAAAAAAATGTAATCCACAGATGTTTGTCTCGCGTCTGGGTGTTTGTGTATGTGATATTTCATGTTTGTGAACCGCATCCACGATACAGGAGACATTCCTAGTGTGGGGCAACTTTAAAAAAAAATGTGGTGCAGATTAAAACCTTAACTGTTATCGAGGTGAATACAATAGTTCAACAATCATCTTGCCTAATGACTTATGGGATAAAAAAACAGTTAAATTGAAAATGTGCGTTCCACAGACTCTTGCGCCGCCTGCCGGCTGGTCACGCGCATGTATGCATGGACGTCGCGTCGCTACCACAGATTATGCAACAGATATTCGCGTCATCGCTTCTACAGTCTTCCTCTTCATAATGAGACGAATTTAAATAACGGTGTGAGTGAGATAAAATTTAATCAGGGATTTAAACATAAAGTTAGGTAAGCTATTGATTGAACTAACTTAAGTTTTTCTAACACGGGTATAAGTAAAAAAGTAACATTCGTACAAGTTAGGTTTAAGGTTCCAAAACCAACTAAAAATAATACTCCAAATAATTAAAACCGAGTGTCAGTATACCAGAAAAATATGTGGCTCTATTTGAATACTACCGAAATCTTAACTTTCAAAGTAATATATACGTAGTATATACATTTGTTTGTAAATAATTATCCACATACAAATAGCCGCTAGATTCTCTCTGTGTGAAGTGATAAAGTATTCGTGAACAAGTGATAATATAGTGGTAAACGTCTGCTAGCTTACAGTATTGTAATTATTCTCAGTCACAATTTAAAATTCTATATTTTTATATAAATATGAAACTACATGAAATCTATGCAATAGTACTTTTAGTACAGATATCATATTGTGTTAATTGATTTTTATAGAACACTTGACTGTTGATAGTGTAGTAATATAATCTATCACTCAAACCAAAGACACGCGTATATTCCGTATCCCTCGAATCTGACTTACCATGTATAGTTTACCGCATAGGTTAATAGATGTCGCTAACTAATTCAAAAAAACCGTTGAGTACAAACATTTGAAATGTTGTGACGTCTTTATTGTAGACCAATTATATAAGTATACAGTGTTAATACAATTAGGACAATTTTATATTTAACTATATTTATTATTTTTATTAAATAAATGAGAATCAGAATATGTGTGTATTTATTGCGCATTGGAGCAGAGTATCCGCCTAAAATTGACCATCCCCTTTCCTCCCGTGGGTGTCGTAAGAGGCGACTAAGGGAAAATCCAGAAGATGGGTAGCATCGTCTTCTGTAACTTCACCACCAACACTGCGAACCCTAAGCCGCTTGCTAAGCGTGGGGTTTATGGCAATCCCTCCCTTTACCTAAGGGAGAGGCCTTTGTTCAACAGTGGACATCGGCTGATGATGATTGATGACAACAAAATTACCACTTTATTCAACCGGTGAACTACAAATGCACTATTTATATCGTAAGTATGACGATTATTATTTTATTTGCAATGTTTATCTATGAAAAGTAAGAATGGACCATGTATAGGACCTTGTGGAACTCCAATCGCCATCACTCACTCCGGAGATATTTTCCGTCAAGGTTGTCTTTCTTGAAACCAAATAGACAAGTAAGAACAAATAAATATACACAGCGTCCTTCATTACGCTATAATAAAACAACTTCTGATCAAAAGCTTGTGATAAACAGAGTCAATAGCTTTAGATGAATCGGAAAATGAGATCGTGTAATCAAATCAAAAATTTAAACCTGTTAGCCACTGTTTCATTTTATTTCTCTGTTTTAATTGCAGATTAATATTCATAAAAATATAAAACAGTACTTAGGTACCTCGATATTCATATTATATAAGTTACTTCATTACGAATTAAAGTATGTGAATTAATTGCAGAAGCATTTCATTTTGTCCTTACAAACGTATGGATTAACAGAGCAATGAAAGCCACAAAGTGGTTGCCATGTAATTAATTTGTGTCGAAGTCGAGCATCATCATAAAAACGGCATCAAGCGTACTCCGTACTAATCGCTAGCAAGTATGTAATCTGGAAATCCTCTGAAATTACGTTTTATAAAGTTCTGTATGGCGATGCAGTTACGTTTGGGCAGCAGCTAAAGTTCTGACTTGTTTCCTAAGGGCCGTAAGTTCCTAATGTTGGGAAACATAGAAATCATCTTGTGCCACTATATTAATTACTCATTCGCAGCGACTCGCGATTGAGATTGCTGAGTCCAAATTGACATCCTAAAAGATGGTATTAGTATTCTTCATAACAGTATAATCTTATTGGTTCCCGCCATTTAAATTCACTCTGTATCGAATCATAATTACATACAATATTAACATTTATTACATGACCATAATATTATATCTTTACATGTCAACTACATGTGTACTAAAGTGTTAGTGTAAGTTGATTAATAACATAACATCACGCCTGTACTCCCCAAGGCGGTAGAGGTGTGCCGTACACCCCCATTTCAGTTATATATAGGTTCCAATGTAGTAGGGGGCGAGCCTATTGCCATCAACTGGGCACAAATCCAGATTCTGTGATGAGCTTGGCGACCACTGGACGAACGAGGCACTTATCATTTAACTGATTAATAAATAAATAAACTAATGCTATGGAAAGAAATGTAATCGTAACATCGATATATTCGCAGTTATATACGTAGTATTTAAACTACTTTTCTATTACAATTCGAGTCCCACGCTACGTACTTCTTATTCTATAAGCATAGTTGCTATGTGTCTTGCTCCGGATCCATACAAATAGCCCGAGGGACCGAAGCGTCTCGCACTAAGTGATTGAGACGACAAACACTGTTTATTTTTGTAACACGACGGTACATTTCTCCTGTCTATTTTTAAATTAACAGCAGTTACTCCGTTTCTGCTTTAACCACCAACTTAGTTTTCAAAAGTTTGGAAAAATCTGTTTCAAATTTCGTAGGTGAGTGAGTGATCGCGTAGTCATCAATTTTGACAGCAGCATCGACTTCTACCACTATGTGTGCATAAAGTCTATATACATATACTATATATATACTATTTTCACAATACATAACTCAACATTTTCCATTTTCTTACTTTCCGCCAGCCCTAGTTAACGTACAAGCGGTGCTTATTTATTTGTAATTGAGCTAATACACCACACCGCCGCGGGCTTCTCGTTTACCGTAATTGTGTGAAATCCGCGCACTTCGCGGCGGCGCCCGGGATACACAAGTTGATTGCTTTAAGATTAAGCATTTATGTGTACATAGGAATAGTTGGTCTTTGAATTTAAGATTGTTTTGTAGACGTAGTACTGCTTACTTTAGGATTTATCCTGGAATGTACACTTGTACAGTACAAACATAAATCTAACGAACAAACAAAACGCTTCGAATATTTGTAGGTCGTACAGAAAATTGAGTCCTTAGGAAGGTGAACTACTTAGATCATGTTTTGTTAGTCTTTGATGTCCTATGAATATAAACCTATGTAACTATCTACATACCTAATATATTTTCTTTAAAGTTAAACTTTTGACTGCCACGAAGTAATTTTAACAAAATATAATTTAGTAATGTGTTTGTCTTTGAAAATTGCTTTATATTACCACACCATCATCTATACCCATCTATTTAAAAAAAATATAACAGTGCAGTTGACATATTCATAATTATCGATGTCTATTAGATCCATGTTTTTGCCAGGCATTGCACTAAAAACGTTGTCGAGTAAATTTGCCGTCAACCTTTGCGCTGTTAATAACAATTTGCGATCGGTAATCCGATTTCCAAGCGCCGTGAAATTGGCGCCTCAGGACTGGTCAATGTAACAGTCTATAATGAAGGAAAATGCAAGGGTAGCATGAAGCTGGGAGACTTATATGTTAGAAAGGATATAAATAAACAATAGTACTGTATCTGCAGCATATTTGAACTCTTTTGATTTTCTAGTCGCATTGACTTAGGTATTAAATCGCAAAACACAGTTCTTGTTGTCCAAGTTTTAGATTAAGTATAATAAATAATGCGGTTAGGTAATTCAAAAAGAATTCATTGCTTTTAAAATTGGGGAATCCAACATGTAGTCTATGGTAGCTAGACATTTCATCTACGGCATCTATTGCCTCGTTGGGTTAGTGATTGTTAAGCGTGACTGCTGAGCACGAGGTCCTTGGTTCGAATCCCGGGTCGGGCAGTGTTACTGGGTTTTTCCATTAGGTGATTCTCAGTAGCAGCACGGAGTCTAGATTTGTGCCCGGTTTATGGCAATAGGCTCGCCCTCTATTACATTGGGACCGAAAAACAACTGGCGAAATTTGGGTGTACTATAATTATGTGCACCTCTGCCTACCCCTTCGGGGAATACAGGCGTGATGTTACGTTATGTTATAAATATCTTTGTCTTTGCATCAGCTTAGGTATTAGTTAAAAATCACAATGTCCATAAGTCTACTTACTCCTGCTTCCGATATTCAGAGGTCCAAGTTATTCAGGGGTGTTAACTGCACAATTTACGAAGTACGTGCTCTACTGGGGACAGGGAACTCGTCCATAAATCATTAATTATGTCGCGGCGCCCCTAGATTGGCCGGCCGTTGATCTATTGAGACCGTTCTGAAATATATTAATTAGTGTGGGACGAGTTCGATAATTAAGTGTTTTATAGACTAGCTAATCGAACTATGTTGGTCACCAAAAGGCTCTATCTATTTGGAGTTGGTTACCCTTGGTAGGTAGGTTGACCCCTGGTCAGAGCCACGAAACCGAAATATTATGTAAAGGTCCAAACTAATTTATGCTTGTACCTACACTCTACGATTTTGTTCTAGCTATGTCGGAGGGCTACATTACGGTACACATCACGGCTATTCTGGCTCACAGAATATTATAACTATTAATCTCAAACCTGCCGCCTGCCGAGGACTGCCTCGTTGGTCTAGTGGCTGCTAAGCGCGACTGCTGAGCACGAGGTCCTGGGTTCGAATCCCGGGTCGGGCAAAGTGTTACTGGGTTTTTCCATTAGGTAATTCTCAGTAACAGCACGGAGTCTGGATTTGTGCCCGGTTGATGGCAATAGGCTCGCCCCCTATTACATTGGGACCTAAAATATAACTGGCGAAATGTGGGTGTACTATATGTGCACCTCTGCCTGCCCCGTCGGGGAATACAGGCGTGATGTTATGTTATGTTTATGTTATGTTAATCTCAAACCTAGTTAAAATTTAGTGATTCTTCTCTTGGTCTGTGGTCACTGAAATCATTGGCAAATTTTACCCACAATTATTCCAAAGACAGCGTTGGCAGGTCTCCCACCAGGTGGACCGACGATATCACCACAGTTGCGGGCAACCGGTGGACGCAAATGGCAAGTTGTCGTTCATTGTGGCGTTCTAAGGCTGAGGCCTTTGTTTAACAGTGGACGTCTTTCGACTGATGATGACCCACAACCATTAAGACTTTTACAAATTTTTGACAAGCAGTGATAGCCGAGTTATATTTGAACTACCAAGTCAAAGGTCGCAAGTTCAAACTCCGACTCGCACCAATGTTTTTCGAATTCATGTGCGTACTATAAATTAATTATAAACGAATCCAGCACTCTATAAGACGAAACATGCATAACAGCCTGACTGAACACATACGAACCTTAATTAATATTGAAAGATTATGATAGGCTCCTGGCTTAATTAAAATAAACATGATTCGAAATGTATCGAAAGATAAAGACGAAGCCAATTTCAATACCAATCTATTGAAGGTACCTCTCAATCAATGCTGATCAATTTGCATTTCATTATTGATACATTTACTTTTGATGATTGGACGGGGTTACGAATTTTCTTAAAACCTTTTTGTAACGGATTCTTCCAATGTTATGAATTTCGAATATACTTGATTGTGTAAATAAAGTGCTAAGTGGTTCTTACCATGAACTCTTAAGGTAGGCATTGTGAGCGAGACGCCGCGCCGTGCAGTATAATGCGCCGTCTCGCTTGCACGTCGTAAACTTTCCTGAGAGTAACTGTAGTTTTTGAATTTGAATTTATGTTCTATTATTATAATATATGTAGATACACACCAACATAATATTAAACTAACTGACGAACATAGTAATTAATACTACTACGATGACTAATACATGTTACTACGAGGTCCAATCTTACGTTTCTATTTACTCTTGGATTTCAATACACCCCGTTTTACTGGTAAACAATGTTCGTTTAATAAAAAAGCATGCAAGTACGTTTATTCTAAAATTAAAGTATTTTAACACTAACGTCTTTAATACTTACCAAAAATAGCATACACTTTCACAACCAAGATTCCTTGAATTTTCCTATACCAAAAAATAGAATTTCTCCTCATATTCAACCCAGGAATTTATACTTTGTATCTACGCCAGCGATCACTAGCTCTAAGAAGTGTCGTTCGTCGAGCGTCGAAGATTTTGTGTAGGCATTTTTGAAGATCGTCAGTAAGTCCCCTTTGTGTGGATTATCATAAAATGTTTATGTATTATACATATTCATGCGGAGTGAAGTGGAATACTACGTAATCTTGTTCGCATCGTCTGGCTTGCGTAATGGAGAGAGGTTGTAATCGCATGATATGTTCCAAAATTAACTTTGTTTTACTCCTATTTGGCTTATAGAAATGTATTTTATATATTCAGGGTAGCATTAAAACTATTCACAAGGTTAAAAGTCATGACTTATTGCGCAAACAGTTTAGTTTAAAAATGTCCGTTCAGAAACAGACTAAACGTTGTATAACCACGCACGTCCCATCAATACGCCAGCGAATTAGCTGCAAACTGTTCTATTATTATTCTACACCTACCATAAAAGATCTAATAGAATGAAAGTAGGTCTTTTACTCGAATCTCCAATCCCTAGAGTTCAATAAGACCAATACTAGGGTACATGGAGGCTGAATATCGTTATTATTCTGTTCATTTCGAACGAATTCCAAAGGTCTTCGCGGAGCTATCTAATTGGTTCGTGCTTAGTTTTTATAGTTGCTACAATTATATACCTACGTACCTAATTCAATGCATTATCTTGAAATTGAGATGATTACCGGCCTTATGCTTTTATTAATTAAGAAAATGCGGATAATGAATGTTAAATACAACATATAATATTTCTTTATTACGAAAATATCAATGAAAATTTTTTGATCACAACGATTTAATAGGAAGAAAATGACCCAATCCTTCATAACATCAACACGAGCTTTAAATTATCATGTCATGGAGGAAAAATTGACAGTCATTTGGTTGGTAGCACTCTTGATTGCCCGGGAAGTGCTATAATTTCCTATTGTCAAACGTCTTAGACAACAAGTATTGTAATAAAAGAAATACATATTGATGAACATGGAACCTCCTCCGTTTTGAAGTCGGTTATAAAGTGCAGCTGTCACTTATATATTTTGGTGCAATTACAAGTACTTGAAATTCTTGAAAATTCGAATAAGTTTAAAAGCTGCAAGCGTCCATGCAAAAACAAAATGAAGTCTAAGTAAAGTTGAATGTAAGTAACATTCATAATACATACAAAACATAAACATAACATCACGCCTGTATTCCCCGAAGGGGTAGGCAGAGGTGAACATATAGTACTTTTAGGTCCCAATGTAATAGGGGGCGAGCCTATTGCCATCAACCGGGCACAAATCCAGACTCCGTGCAGCTACAGAGAACTATCTAATGAAAAACCCAGTAACACTTTGCCTGTCCCGGGATTCAAACCCAGGACCTCGTGCTCAGCAGTCGCGTTTAGCAACCACTAGACCAACGAGGCAGTCATACATACAAAATTACTTAAATAGATTAAATTTTCTTCTGCTTATGGACTTGCATACTTACGTAACTGGAAAATTCCGCTGCCCTTGACCGAGTGACGCAGAAGGAAGCGGGTAAGTCCTAGCGCACACTGCGGAATTTTTATTAGACGATTATTTTATATATTGGGACTACCACTTTAGACAAAGCCACTTTGCCGTTTAGCAAGGAGTTGGGTTGTTTTTCTATTGACCTAGTTTTATTAGGGTATGGTAGGTGACTATGCCAAAACTGTAAAGAGATGCGAGCTTCATTAAGATTGCTGAAAATACATTAGAAAAAGGTCTGATTAAAAATAATAGCAATAAATACCTATCAGTATTCCAATAATAGTAGTTCTAGGTTTTCATTTTTTTATTAATCGTCGTGGCCTAGTGGTTAACATTCCGTACAGGTACCGTTGCAGGTTCAAACCCGGGCAAGTATCAATGTGACTTTTTCAATGTTATAAATACTTTCTTAGTATTCTAAGACACCACTGACTAACGGTGACGGAAAACATCGTGAGGAAACCTGGATTTAATTATCTGAAATCACCAACCCGCAGTGAGCTAGCGTGGTGATCAATGCTCAATCCTTCTCTATACGAGAAGAGGTCTTTGCCCTGCAGTGGGACAGTTATAGGCTGGTATTATTAATATATTATTATTCTTATAATGCTATGTTTTATTTACACGTCATACAAATTCTCGACACTAGAAACAAACACTTATATAAGACATAATTCGCGCGCAGGTTTCATACCGCTCATTACCCACCGTCCGACCTTATCGGATAACAGAAGAGCTTCAAGAAGCACCAAGATTCAGCTTACAACCTTTACTCCTGTCGTAGGTACAATTTAAATAATTATGCACTATCAAGCCAGCATTGTAGTAAAGCGTGGGATATTGCTCGTTTGTCCTTGGCCAATTGCACGAATGACCTCCCGGGAGGATGGTCCTTTCAAATTAAAACGGTAATATAGTTAATGGGTCTCGCCCACTAGTGACTCATGCTCTGAAGCATATTTTAATGGCTGTACACATGCGTAAATTTTGCGGTTTTTTCCATTATATATATCGCGATATTATAGGTACAATCATATTTGATGAAAGTTTGATGTGCCGTGAGTGGAGTGGAATTCATTTGCGATATTCTTGTAGGACGGGTGATTTATTACTATATTGCTTGTCTGGTAAAGGATTCAAAAACGTAATTGTACGGGAGATTTTTTTATAATTATTACACATTACAGTACTATAAAATCTACTTACATTTAAGTTAAAAAAAAATGAAAATTGTACATCGTAGTCTGTATTCCTCCTCATTGCTGTCGACTGGCCCAAAAGCTGGTTACACAAAAAAAATCAATTCGAAGCAGTTGTTTCTGAGATTAGTGCGTTAAAACAAACAAACTCTTCAACTTTAAAATTCGTGGAAGTCCATGGGAGGTTTACACGATGAGAAGGCGGTATGAAGTTAACCGGGTCAGCTAGTATGTATAAATAATACAGATTTAGATTCTGGAAATGAACTAAACATTTCGGCATTATTTTAGAATCCTGATAATTTTAAAACAAACAAGTTGTAAAACCAATTAACTTTAATCGTCTGAATTCCAATTGAAGATAATTACAATGATAACAGTATTGTGTTTATCTTCAATCTGTGTACTTATTAATAGGGAAATGGCGTGAACAGAGCTCCGTCTATCGCGATGGAGCTTCCTTTGCTGCCAATTACTGTTAATGGACCAATTTACCATCAATTTTAATGGTAATTTAACATTTGAATAGGTTGGAATATTTGCTTATTAAACTTTTCCCGTTCGCTGATTTTCTGCGCAGTTTGTATTGTATTTATAGATCAAATCAATTAATTTAGTAGTACAATACTATAGGTATATAAAATACAGTACAAAAATTAAATTAGCCTGATCTAGGTAAAACCCAGGCTGAGAAGTGCTTACAAATCTATAATACGTATATACGTATTTGTAGGGTCTCTAGATAAGTGGTAAACATCGAATAGAATGTTGATAGACCGATAAATGTATGAGAATGATATAATATTCCGACTATGTCATATGTCAATCTTTTTCGATATCTAATCGCCAAGCGTGTTACTATTTGTCTAGGACATGCCTCCCAGGAAAATAGGCAGAAACTACGGGGTTTCAATCGCTGTGCTCTTGGCATATCCCTTTTGCCTCACATCAACACATTCTTAGGGTACCCTGGCCTATCTCCAGACCAGAAGATCACCAATCTTACCAGAATATGTTCAGACACAAAATAATTAATCGTGGAATATTGTGAACTTATTTTTTTTTCTTTACAAAAGGACTTTAATATAATTATTAGTACATGCCTGCCCTATCGTACCTTATGTATAAAATGTAACAAAGAAAATATAAAGAAAACCAACTCAAATATACTAAAATCAGCCCTGAATTAGGTGTTGACAACATGTAGTGGAAGTAGTGGAACATACCCATAGACCTAATTTATTTGGCTATATATTTAGATTATTCATTTCATCTTATCTTACTTAAATACAAACAATTGTACCCGACAGAATTATACTTCAGTTAAAATTCAGGCACAAAATAATTTGTCAAACGCAGGCATAACACTGAATAATGGAGATATCATATTAAACGGAGCGTTTGTTTCTGTTGGGGACGGGAGAATGGGACTTACGAAATTATTATGTAGGTAGGAATAACATACGGGGAAATATACCGCCTTATAAACATAGACATTCAATGTCTTTTATATTTCAGGTAACGCATGAAAGCACCAATCCGTTTGCTTATTAAATTACGATAATAATTTGTTACTACCTCTTAACTTTATTATTCTTATCGTATAGTTAATGAACAAAAGAAAAACGATACAGGTGAAATCAATCAATGTGAAATCAAGCGTATCGTGGGTGCGTTTCACAAATATAAAATAACTTTAACAAATACACAAACACCCAGACTCGGGACAAACATCTGCAGTTCACCCAATTTTTGTCCCGTGTGGGTACCGAACCAGCAATCCGTGCCACTGCAGTCCAATCGCTTAGCCTCTGTGCCAATATGGTGGTCAAATAATTGTATACGGGACCGCACCGAATGTCTGTCTGTATGTCTCGCCGCACCCCTGTGGTAGCTACATCGAGATACCTTCGTCCGACGTGACACTCGCCAACTGGTGGCATTGCGGCACTATTTGGTACTTTATATACAAACATTCTTGGTACCTACTGTTGTACGAATATAATAATAACTAAAAGTTAAGGCTCAAAATTAAATTGTTAACTTTGAATCTATCATGTTGCATGACAGGTCACCGTGGGCACCGGCCGGCAAGTTTGCATGCGACCACGGCTGGTGCAACCTGGTCGAAACGTCAAGCCAAAATTAAAAACGTGTATTCCCATATTGTAATTTAATTTTATTATAAATGGTTAAGTTTAGGCTTATTATTCTAGCAGTTACGTAATACCGAAATACAGTTTCGTTTTAATACCTTCTTTTCCATTTTCATATTTTCATTTCCATTTTTGACTGATACATTAAGTCTAGGACTAAACTATGTTTTAGTTTTACCTAGTCCAACATCCACACATAACATCACGTCTGTATTCCCCAAAGGGGTAGGCAGTGGCGGTCATGTACTTCACCCACGACAATGATCTAATGGAAAAACCCAGTAACGTGTCACCCGACCAATTTGACTTACCGAGTATCAGACGAACGAGACAGTTACACTTCAGACAGTATTCACCTATTACCTATTTTATCGCTTTGAACAGTGCTGGCAGCTTTACACGCCTATAAAGAGGTCAGTGTTAGGCTGAATGCATTGAGACGGCAACCTGTTGTGCTGTTGTTGCAGTTTTAAAATCCAATGCACGAACTGTTCGGCACTTTGCCAAAATAAAGCAGAAAATTAAATTATAAATAGGCATGTTGGCAAGCCTCTGCGATTTCCTACTGCGATTGGACTTCACGTTAAATGGTGTATTATGTCGTTTATGTAAATTTAAGTTCAATATGGTGTAATAGGAGGGAAGTTAAGTATAAACTGTTCATCGTAGCCTTTGGTTACGCACTCACATTTCGTAGCATGTATGCTACGAACTGCTACGAGTCGTTAGAATTTGAATGTTTAATACATACATATATAAAGTCACGCCTATTTCCCAGAGGGGTAGGCAAAGACCACGGATATCCAATTGCTATGATCCTGATAATCCCATTTTTTAATGTCTATTTTATACCAATTTAAGTAAGAATTTAAATATTTAAGGAACCTCTTTTTTCATAACAATGCGGCATGGCTTGTATAAAAAATCGTAATATTATAGTTTAAAAAAATAATAATTCTACACTTTATTCTCAAAGTGCAAATCGAAACCCTTACTAAAAACAATAAACACCAAACCTAACTTCTATACTCGTCCCTACGATCCGTTGTTTGAGTTCAAAGCTGCCACGGTCTACAACATTATCTAAATTCAGTGTTAGATTACACAGATCCCGAACTTGGACGATTAGCGCCAACTGCCAAGGTGTTCGAGACTGATAACAGTGGATTCTATGGATTGACTAACTCTAACGATAGTTACGTAATAATTGTCTAAATTAATTTCCCGATTGTTACGTTACAGCTGCCAACCTTAAGTGGAACTGGGCTGGTCACGTTTGTCGGAGGAGCTATAGGCAAAAACAACCACGCAGTGGGTCCCATACAGCAGCAAACGACATCGTGGCCGGCCGAGAAAAAGATGGCGTGACGAACTAGACTCCTATGTAAAGGACTGGCGTACAGTAACGGTAGACAGAGACAGGTGGAAGGAGGGAAGGGAGGCCTTTGCTCTGCAGTGGGACGATATGGGCTTATAATGGTAATACGTAATAATTGTCTAACTGAATTTCGGTCGCAGCCAATCTGATAATCTCGTGGGTGCAGTGGTTGCAAAGCGCGACTGCTTAGCATGTGGTACCGGGATCGATTCCTGGGTTACATTACACACTGAGTACATTTAGCCAAACTTTCCGTAAAGAAACGTTGATAATACTTTTAAAAGATTAGATCTCACAGAGATCCTTCACAGGAGTTTCCCTTATTTTGTTAAATAACATTCGGTTACTCCAAAACTGTATTCTAGCTAGCTAGGCTATAAGGTGCATATATCTATGTTTGTACTGAAAACAGACAATTGAGCACAACTAAAGTTGGGCAAAAAACAAAAGCACACCGTTTGCCCAACTGCGGCTAATTGTAGACGAAGTTCTCGCCGGACTGGTCCGTGGCCTTTTTAATCAAACTTTGTTTGAAACAACTTCGGCTAACCGGAATGTGTTTTATTTTTTGTAACAAGAATGAAATTACAAGAAGCGTGTAAAACAATATTATTCATTATTTAGTCTAATTATAGCATTGTTACTCAGTATAGATGAAGGAATGGTTCATTCTTGTAAATAGGTTTTCACAAACAATTTTAAACATCACATTTCAATCAACAAGAAACTAGATGGCATCGGCATTCCCTTATTGACCACCTCTGAGAAGTAATGCCGAAACAAACTCAAGTAAATACGATAATTCAACGAAATGCAACATAATTATCATCTCGCCTGTATTTCCTGTGTGTACCCCACACACACATTTCGCCTGTTATGTTATAGATCCCAAAGTAATAGGGGGCGAGCCTATTGCTTTCTACCGGGCACAAATCCAGACTCCGCGCTGCTACATGAAAATGCCCATCGGTTTTCAGATCACCATTCAGTAGGGCAAAGTTACTACTTTGTACCCTGTACTGTAAAGACGACTATTAAACGTCAATTTCAATACGATTTCCGCAATTCAAGAACCTACAGTCTCGTCGATACTATGATAACGGCTAGCTTCCATTTTATTGCATTTGCAGCGCAATATACCGTTATCCTTAAGGGCAAGCTACACAACACCAATCATCAGTATCTAAACGTCCTTTAGCTACAAATATCCAGCACTCCGAAAGA
This sequence comes from Abrostola triplasia, assembly GCA_946251915.1. NCBI lineage: Eukaryota > Metazoa > Arthropoda > Insecta > Lepidoptera > Noctuidae > Abrostola > Abrostola triplasia. Next base: position 2,651,289 of record OX276432.1, on the reverse strand, counting down.
ACAATAATGAGAGATAAGACGAAATAAACGCGGATTTCAACAAACAAACCAATCACAAAATCTATTGCAGCTATCTCGCGATACATTGCCGCTTTTGTTTGACGGCGACTATCGAATGCTGGTATACAACGGCATTGTAATAAATAATATGGGAAATCGCATCAAAATACATCGAAGAGAAGAACTACTTGGTAGGGGTATAAATTCAATTCATCCTGTATCTGTGTTCCGTCCAACCAGATGAATGTGCGAGCAAGATGGAAATACGGATCCTTCAAAAGTTTAACTTTACTTACTTTAGAATTACAACTTTATTTCGTTACAGTTAGGGTTGAGAATCCGATGAAGGTTTTCGCGTTTACGTCAATAAGCTTTCAGGTTATCAGTGTGTCCTTTTCACCCTGTTTCCACCACGGCCACGGGCTTGTAATCAGTCGCGAATTTACCGTCCGCAGCGTCGCTCGCTCCCGACCTGGACTGCTAAGAAAATATACAAATAATAATAAACATTATTAATATATTTTTGAATATATACAGTAGAAGTTAGATCTGTATACTGGATATTTATAACTGCAGATATTACTATACAGTTAACCTTGATAATCGCGAGTGTTAGGTAGAGGGCTGTGTAGTGTCTAGAGCTAAAGACTTGGTATCTAGAATTTGATTGGTGTACCTAAAAAATAAACATGAAGACTTCATCGTTTTCTCTGCGGGTGATGCGAAGGGTGAGTACTATATAATAATTAAAAATTAAATACCTTTACACATTATATAAATACAAAGTGTTGCAAGAAATAAACTGGGTTATTTCTTTGAATCATAAAAAATAACCTCCATTATAATTAGGTCAAAAAATGCATTCGATACTTAACGAAATCGGATTAATATTTCATCCTTATTTTTTAATTATTAGTTGTTAATTGAAATACAGAAAAATTAAAAAAAATGCGAGATATTTAAAATACAAAGCATCAGAACAAATTATTTTTTTCGTTTTTTTATTAAATTATATTTACCAACATTTCTGTATATTAAAAAAATCAATTAATATAATATTATGTTAATCGCAAAAAAGGTGTTACATTTTAACAGTAACGTATTATAAATAAGTAACGTTTATAATATATAAACAGTGACGGTTGTCGGAGTAACAGGTTGTGACAGGCTCTACAGGTTGCGATGTCTTGACGTATCGATGCCACTTCCCGACCACACCCTGTGTTTTTATTTTCCTCCTGTTCTCATAAGATCACGTTTGATTCATTGCTGCTGTCTTACGCAATATATACGTACACACACGACATATATATGTCAAAGAGGAATTGGTATTATAGATATATTTTTTTTCAAAAGGATATTTTTTGTGAAATTTGGAGATGAAAGTGCTGTAGTTATTTTAGTGTCAATCGGTTGCTAGTGAAAACTTGTGCGTAGTAACAAAGCTTAAGATTTCAAGCCTTAATTGAAACAGGCTTTAAGTTTATCGCCTGAGAGTAGTATAAACACGTCTCCTCTCGGCTCACAGCCTCTTACATCATTGCTGTACTCGGAACGAATACCTAATTACTAAGATCGTTTTTACCAAGAATTTATTGGAAATACGAGATGAAAGGTTAAAGGTAGGAGTGACGATCGATAGACCACGTTTGCGGCTAATTCTTCGAATAGTATGATAGTGGAAAATATTAGTACTTGTAAATATCCTTGAATATGGTTTATATAAAAAAAATCGGCTCTACATGCCTTTATGGATGTTTTGGGTAGAGTTTTGGGTTGTTCTGTTTTTTCATATCTGCGGGGTTAGTAGTAACTTGCATTGCAGGTCATTTTCCGCTGTGGAAGTGGGACGCCGCACTTGAACATAACGGCGTCTCGCTTCCACAGTTGAAAATGAGCTGCAATGTAAGCGCATGGTAAGGGGTCTTTAGCCCACAGCTGCCCTGCAAACAAAACAAAATACTATCGCGTTTATAATGTAGCTCATACTTTGGTGAGAGAGAAGATAATAATTTTTGGTTAATGTTTGTCCCCTTTTTACACTCAGTGCATCTACCACTGTTCAACTCTGCATCACCCTAAGGTTGACTGGTAGAAAATGCCTTATGGCATAGTTCGCCTTTGTACAAATGTGCATCAACTATAAATAAATAATAGAAGGCTCCTTTGTTTCTGACACTCTCATTTGCCATTTTATACCCCAGCTGTTATAATTCCTGCTGATGATTACATGCGCAGGACAGCATTTCAATGCTTTTATTGATTCATAACTTTGGTACTTCATAAGCGAAGTGCTGGAACACCAAATTACCGACGCACTCGTGTTTAATTTTCATTAATGAAGCTAGTGGCTTATACTCTTTGATTTGAGGCGTTTTTAAAAGTTCGATGTCTTTTAATGACGACTAATAATGAGAATACATACGTATCTACTTTTCTTGGTGAATATTTTTTTTTTATTGTAATATACTATTTGTTCTTGGCCTATATGACTTTATTTTCCTAATATTGACAGACAAATTGTGCTGCTGGGTAGTTTGTTGCGCCGTTTCTTCTACCCAGCTATAGCACTGGGAAGCAGAGGCGTTTTTTTCGATTTATGTTACTTGGCCAACTGTAGGTAATAGGGTGGTGTGTCCATAGCTGTCTATAGCCTTCAACCGGACACAAATCCAGACTCCGTGTTTAGTACCTTATAGAAAACCCGGTAGCCCTTTATCCAACCGGGATTCGAATAATCTAAAACGTCAAGTTCAGCAGTCACGCTAAACGACCACTAGACCAACGAGGCAGTCTACCATTACAAGCAATAAGTCGTGATAATATTACGTAACTTTATAACTAACGAAGCCAAATTATTATTACAGCTACAAGCGACTAATTACAGTCCAACGCTAAAAACTATGTCAAACAAGGTGTCAACATTGCCTGAAGTTCTGTTCATCTCGTTGGGGAAATCGAGCGTGGCATTATCGCCCAGTCACCCGTGGCTCCCGTATACCTGCAACTAGTTCAACCGGGCAAAGTATCGTGATATCAATACATTTTAAGTACATCATTCGGCCCGGTCCGAGCGAGTTCTTACGAAACCAATCATGCAACACTACTTCCATTGAAATGGTTAATTAGAAGATACTGTTTGTTTAAAATTTAAGTAATACTTGTACTACCAATTCACTCTCCTTCCTACAGTATGGTTGATGAACCTGGTGTCAGAGCAGTGGCGGATTTACCAGCAGGCTGAGTAGGCTGGAGCCTAGGGCGGCAAATTTTAAGGGGGGCGGCAAATTTATTTCATAAATTTTTTATTTCGATTTACAAATTTAAAAAAAAAAATATACACACACATAATACAAATTTTAAAAATTCGAGAGAAATTAAAATATTTAACAAAAATCGAAATATTCTCATATACAGTGCTAATTAATAAATATTTCAACATCTCTGCATGAACAATTCTTAAACGCTTTACTAATTACACAATAATGATTATGAACTTTTAGAATATCGCAAATGCGATTCGATATTATAATCGAAATTTAGTAATTTTTACACATTATATTCTTCACTGATAACTGCTATAATTTTTTCTCCGTGTACCTAATAATTATAAGATCTGCTTACCCAATTCAATCGATATAATATCGATGGTCTAATAAAAATATTGACTAAAATTGACTAATTTTCATTATATAAAAAAACTAGTTCAATATCGTATAGAGATCAAATTAATCGAATAACTGATAGTTGAACGACTGTGACTTGACAATAAAAAAATTCCCTCCACAAAATATGAAGTGAGACAATTTGCTCATTAGAAAATTGATACATTTTATCAGTTAAATATTTTATTTGTAGTAAGAAAAAGTTTGGAAAATCCAATTGAGCAGGCCTTAAGCGCTCATGTCGTACACGAATTATATAAATTAAATGTTTACATCAGTAGATTTAATAACTTTTTCGCAAAGCCAACTTTTTCAGAAAATGCCAATCGGAATGATTAATTATAATAAGATAAAACAATACTCAGCTGCAATTTTTTATTCAACGGCTTCTCTCCAGTTAAACAAGTATATTAAAAAATAAATTGAAGTAAAAAAATGTTTTTTTCGAAAGTTATCGTGTTTACTGTGAACACGATCATTCAAAATCTATACGATATGGCATTAAAATTACTTCCTTTTAAATAAAAAATAATTAATCATAAAAAATATTTTTTTAAGCTCAGCGATCATTTTTCTTTCCGATAAGTTGCTTTTTAAATAATATTCATGTACATCATATTGTATAGTTTTAAGACATACCTTACCTTACTTTAAAAGTGGTATACGATTGAGATATTTTTTCCTTAAAATAATGTTTTTTGATAATTCTTTGCTGTAAAAATGATCAAGGATCTAACACGGTACCATAGTTCTCAATAATAATAACTATATGGGAAAAGTTGATGTAACGAGGATGATGAAGCACAAATTATAAAGTTGGAATTTTATTGATAGAAAATTGATATGATTGTGGACTAAGATATCAAAATTTAGAGGCGGCAAAAATTGAATAGCCTACGGGCGGCAAATCTATAAATCCGCCAGTGTCAGAGTTTAAAATGCCTGTAGACCTCTGACATGGCATAACACACCGTCGAAAAATCTCTCAGGTGTGCCGGTTTCCTTTCGTTTTTCTTCAACATTATAAGCAAATTAAAACATATTTATGCACATGAATTCGTAAAGGCATTGGTTCATTCCAGGGTTTGTTCTTGGGGCCTTTGACTTGGCAGTCCAATGGTTATACCACTCGGCTATCACTTTTCACACTAATATTTTACACAAGATTCCGCGCACGACGTTGTCTGCGTGATTTTAAATTAAACCTAGAACTTATATGTTTACTTATATATGTAAGTTAGTTAAATAAATAAATACATTTTTTTTCTAGGATTTTCCGGGGTTATGTTGCCAGTTTTCCACTAGTACCCCTATTGCTCTGAAGCCACATTTCAAACTCCGGGCTGCTGCAGATAATTTCCTAACAGCAAAAGTCAATAAACAACATTTAGACCGACGCGGTAATAAAACCCGAGATGTTTCGCCAAGCCGCTGGCAATATTTAGTAGTCGGGTATATCGGTTCGAGTGGTTTGGTCGGTCCAGTTACTCTATATACCAGTAGTTTATGAAGATTGAGATTCTATAAAGTTTCTGGGCTTCCGTAGATCTACAAGGTTAAGCGGCGCTTGTAGCGGTCTGTTATAGGCTGGGTGACCGTTCTTCACTCATCAAGACCCCTTCATTGGTCCTGGCACGATGATTCGCTGTACATACTCTGCGTAGCTTGCTATTTTAATTGAGATTGGCCTGTGAGATGATGCATAAAAATGCCTCAGTAAACGTACAAGTTAAAGGTGACAATTAAATAGCTTTACTTGTGAACGGTGAAGTAACCGCCATGAATACAGTATTCCGAGAAACATTTTCACTTCACATTAATAATTCAGATTCCAGTTCTTTAGAATTTGAATTATAAATGGCTGGTGTTTAATAAGGATTTCCAAAGATTAAGTTTTAATAATACAACAGGTTTAAAGGAAGCCTTGTCTGACTGCCTCCTCGCCGCAATAAATCCCTTACTGATGTCGGAGAGAATTAGTAAAATAAGTTGGTAGGTTACTTCTAATGGAAAAACCCAGTAACACTTTGCCCGACCCGGGATTTGAACCCAGGACCTCGTGCTCAGCAGTCGCGCTTAGCAACCACTAGACCAACGAGGCAGTCACGTACTTTAACGGCGAAGGAAAATTTCGGGAGGAAACCAGCACACCTGAGAGATTTCTCAACGATGTGTAAAGTCCGAGGCCTACAGGCAGTTTAAACTAACACCAGGTTGTCATCAACCATACGATAAAAGTAGAAGAATTTACTCCGTTGTCCCATAATTTGTAATACGACCTTAACATTATTATACCTTAGAATAGTTTGCGTAGGCACGGCGGCGGTTCGAGATAAATGTCGCTATTTGTCACAATGAGTGTCAATTCATAGTGAACTGCCGCTTCTCTTTGAATACGGTTGCGTGCTTTCACATTAGGAATTGAATTTGGAAATTGTATTGGTTTTTTAGTGTCTTTGGTTGTTTGTTAGAAATTTGTGTATTCAGCGTTTAATTCATCTAGGCAACGGTCTGTATGGGGACTGTATTTCCAGAACACAGAACTTAAGTCTGAGCTAAATATACGCAGATCATTGTTTAATAAGGATTTTGTTTAAGTATTTATACTAGTGTAGTATGTAGGCCGGTTTTAAATGCTAGAAAATAACAGATTCTGTAGCACAAGGAATATTGTAAGCAAAAGGTGAAATTTTATGGCCAATTAACTAGTAGTACCTATCATGTTATGGTTAATAGCTTTTATAGAATACTAGCGGACTCAGCACACGTCGTCCTGCCCGAATAACCAGCGCCACCTGCCAGGTCCAATTATGTTTTGAAACCATTTCGGAGACCCATTGAAATATACACACAAACGTTCGTCCAAATCAGTCCAGCCGTTTAGGACGTATTAGGTGACAAACACAAAAACAGAAGAATGATATATTTAAGATTACAGCAATATTTTCACCTCCTCATGTAGCTTAATATTTTGTAATAAGTCAGTATGTAGTAGGCCACTTCTGGTAAAAAATGGCCTACGCTCGAATATAAACAACAAATCTATCTATACATAAGGTTAGTTCAACGCTATTAAAGCCTTTTCAGATAGATTTTACGTAGTATTTCCACGAAGAAGAAATCTTAATTAAGTTACTGCGTTCCAAGCAGCAGGACTGCTCAGTGTATCTAGCAACTTAATAAGAAGTTCACGTGTTCATTTGGCTGTCTGTCTGTTTGTTTCGTCTATTCCTACAAGGATTTATTGAAAATTCTCTTCACAAATAGATAGTATTACCAGAACATAGAATTCAGTAGATTATTGTAAGTCTAAGACGAAAAGGTCATGCAACGCTTGATGCAGTCGGTAAATGGATGAGTGAGCTTCCATTTTCATCCCGCGGCCCCTGCATGCCTTGTCAGTTAGTTCTACTGGCTTAGAGCACCGTAATTTTTGAATCATATACAGTTCGTAGGTACATAATTAGTTAGTTATTAATCTTTATAAAATTAGGTTAACATAAAACATATTTTCTTTCATAATTATATTACTTTACAAAATTAAAGTTATAAAGGCTATAAGGAAGTCTTCAAAAACCACTCAATGTTGTCAAATTATGTTCGGTTATAACTCAGTATTCTGCCCCCTTACCATGAACCCTTAAAGCAGGGCAGTTCACGTCGTACGTAAACTGCCCTGTCGTTTTCAGAACGAACACTGCCCTGCTTTATTAGTTCATGGTAAGGGGTCTGTACTCAAGTTTGTGATGCGTCAAAGTGTCAAAATAAGTCTATAAAATGTTTTATTTGTGTCAATACGAATTTGTCACCCGCGTCGGTCCTTCGTGCCGAATTTCATTATTATGTCCGACCGGCTGCACGCTTATTAATGATGGGGCGCGGTCCTTTAAATAAATATTAAGTTAGCGGTAACATTGTTGCGAAGTTTTTTTATTTTTTGCCATATATAAGTAGGTATATGTGTGTATTTTCTGAAGAAGTAAGCAAAGGTGTCGTACACCCACATTTCGCCAGTTATGTTATAGTTTCCAATGTAATAGGGGGCGAGCCTATTGCCATCAACCGGGCACAAATCCAGACACTGCTGCTACAAAAAACTTTCAATTACCCAACAACATTTTGCCCGACTCGAGATTCGAATCCAGGACCTCATGCTCAACGGTCGCATCATCATAATCAAAGGCCACGTATAAAGCTAAATAACTCTAGAGTATTATAACCTTATCGTTCGCTACACTAGCGTGAAGAATGGTAAGAACAATAATATTTGCTCCACTTCTCTCGTGATGGATCGCTTATACTTAACTTATAAAACTATCAATACAACTTGACCAAGTTTGTCACTTAGGGATACAAGAACAAGTCATGTGAATAATTTATTTGTGAGCCAGAGACCTTTTCTACTTTTGTCTGTCTTACTTTAGTATATAATCACGCTTGTTTTACTCGAAGGTATGGGCATAGGTGCTCACATTTCACCTAATTAGACCCTTGGCTTATGTAATAGGCGGTGAATATATTGCTGTTTATCGGACCCAAATACCGAACAGTCTCAAGTATCTGAAAACATAATCCGCAGGAAGAATACCTGTAAATGTATAAACAGGTTGGTCGAATTGTTACTTAAATAAAAACGATTGTAACTAGAAGTTATAAAAGTATGTGGTAGAAGCAAATACAGTTTCTAAGCAATGAAAAATGTCCTACAGGCATAGGTCGCTACAAAACTGCTAAGAACTTCAGCTGCTTTATTGCAGCTGAATATTCTCTCAAACAATATGAGCATTTTATCAGTTTGTTTTCATAGTCTTCATAAAATAAAAGTTAAGAGACTGACGCGAGTATCAGATATAGAAATGAAACCATATTTTAGTATGAGAACTGCAGTGAACAGCGTATAGCGTGTAGCAACCTTCTTATTTGTACTTTTAAAACAAAGCTATTACTGTTGGAATTTCGTGGCCTTCGTTAAACAAACAAAAGTACTAATCAGATTAGACCAACTTCAAATATTTACTATTACTTTCATTATTCCCATAGCGGAAACAATAATAAAAATTCTTAGGGTGTCATTACCGGTACATCCGTGTCATTACCAGTTGTCATGCAACCTAAGTGGGCCAAGTAAACAGCTGACATTCAGCCGGTTGTACTTGAAAGGTATTTACTGCATGGGAGGGGAATGACGGCTTTTGTGGGCCTTATTAAGTGCGCCTCTATGAAAGGGAGTCATTACCGCGATCGTGTGAATTAGGGCCGGCGCACATGGGCGGTTATCACGGGTAATGGAAAGTTCTGCCCCCTTACTATGAACTCTTAAAGCACGACAGTTCACAATGTGGAAGTGCGAAGCCTCCACACGCAGTGTAATAAGGTGCCTCGCTTTAAAAAGGTAAACTGTCCTGCTTTATGAGTTCATGATAAGGGGGCTGATAAGCCTCAACGGTGGAGCTTGTTTGTTAGAATGGTAAGCTTGCCATATTTAATATCCCAAGATAAACCCATAATTGTAATGGCTTAAAAATTATAGGTCTTGCCAATCTGGTAGCAGTGATAGCCGAATTGTACCTATAACCGTTAGACTACCAAGGTCAAGTATCAAAGGTCGTAAGTTCAAACTCTGGTACGCACCAACGTCTTTTAGAATTCATATGCGTACTATATATTAGTTACCAGTTGCTAAAACGGTGCAGGAAAATATCGCGAGGTAACCGGCACACGTGAGAGATTTTTCAACGGTGTGTGTGCATGTCAGAGGCCTTCAGGCGGTTTAAACTCTGATGCGAGGTTGTTCATCAACCATACGACAAGAAAGAAAGTACAGAATCAATACGAGTCGTTCGAAGCTTCTCTGTCAAGGTCTGGACTAATGCCTGAATGCTCTCTTAAATTCTTTGGAAACCGCATACGATAAATGACATGCGCCTAGGTTATTTAGTTTCCTTTTATTGTAACCTAACGTCACACAGTAGAACTTTCTGGAACGCAATAGAAATACAATGCTACGTAATAATCCCGTCCTTCTCCAGTTGATCACGTTTTGCCCTTCGACGCGATTATGAGTAGAATTCACAATGCACTTAGTTCGTGTGGGGATTTATTTTGTTTTCTATTTAACAACATTCTTTTGTTTTTGAATTTTGCCCTACGCTGTGCATTTTCCGTGTCGTGAGGTCGTCGTTGCGTTGTGCAGTTACATGCAAACGTCTTAGACTTGTGTCTTATATTTGCGGATCACATGCAAAGATTGAGAAGTCCCAACCCGGGACCCTTACGCAACAGTATCATCATTTAGCTATTGCGCTATAGATCATCAGAAATCTTCAAATTTTGCCAGATTTACAGAAATCGTGCACTTTTATGTCAAAAATAGCTCATAAACTATCTCTATGCAAATGCTTCTTTGTCGAATAGTAGAAGAACCAACCAAGCAACACCTTTTTACGTCACATCACACTAATATTATCAAGGTAAAAGATTGTATGTTTGTTATTTCTTCACGCTCAAACGGCGGAACCGATTTGGATAAAATTTGGTACGGAGGCAGCTGATACCCTGGATTATTAACATAGGTTACTTTTCATCCCGAAAAAATCAGGCGGTTAATACCACGGGGCGCAGTTAATATTCGTAGAATATTGTGATTATTTCCTTTATTTATATATACATACATACATAAAGTCACGCCTGTTTCCCTGAGGGGTAGGCAGATACCACGGATTTCCATACTATATATATTTCATAAAATATAAAATATAAGGCCCAACCAACAGCGAGAACAGGGTCCAAGCTACCGGTGGCTAGGGCTCCAGAGAGAGGAACTGATTATTTTATTATTAAGGATCTCCTTTTCTATTTTCCTTTACTATTTTACGCTAGTCGTTCTTCAAGTCCAAACAGAATTATATATTATTCATCTATCTATAACAGAATATCTATTGAAACCGAAATTCGTTAGTAATTTAACTCATACATGATCAAATTAACTTCTCTCATAAAAGTCCCTCTATTAAATTGAACGTCGCCATTGAAGCCATATTCATTGCAGTGACGTCATATAATAATATTTTCAGTAGAAAATCCACAGGAATGTTTTTAAATTATTACTTACGAAAGAGAACAAACAGAACTATTAATTGCAAACAATGCTGTAGGAATTGTTTGGAGTTCGTGTATGAATACTGCAAAATCGATATTTCACTTTGTTCTATCATACCATCTTACACAGTTTGCGGGAAGTGTGCTTCAAAGAATCTAAGAACTATAAATAGATTTACATGTATAGGGAAGGGAGTACAGAGTAATAATATATAAACAAACGTAGAATTTCGAATCTTACACTTATATTGAGGCTTGTTGAACCGTATCTCACCAACACAACAAAAAGAGACGTTCTAAAGGGGTAGCCTTCGTTCAACAGGAGATCTTCTAGCTGATGATGAAGATTGAAATACGAGTATTATGCTTCTCCGCTAAATTTATAACACACTTACATTTCACTACTATTTTTAAAAAAAAAAAAAAAAAAAAAAAACTACGTATAGGGTCATAGTCTGCAAAGATATAGCCTTTAACACAATTTAAAATTGTGACAAACATGTGTACACTAGGCTTTGAAATATCACTATGTTGACATATTCACTAATATTTCAAAACTCATTCGAAAGCCATTAGTTAAACTTATATCATTAAAGAATATGAGTGTTTCAAACTTGCCCTCAAAGTTAACGATATCCACAATACATAGTGTTACCGGCCATTAGCCGAACCTCGCGTGCACAGCGGGCACTGAACAAAGTGGCCGTAACGAAACGTTTCCTTCCCAATGGTAAGTGTACCGGCACACGATGCAAGATTGTGATCAGAGGAACGGAAAATATGCTCTTGAAACATGTATGTGGTATGATAATGATCTTTTTTACCCCCGAAGCAACAAAAGAAGCGTAAGATATAAGTACATACATACATAACATCACGCCTGTATGTCCCGAAGGGGTAGGCAGAGGTGTACATATACTATACCCATATTACGCCAGTTATGTTTTTAGGTCCCAATTTAATAGAGGAAGAGCCGACTGCCGCCATCAAACGAGCGATCCAGACTCCGTGCTATTAAGAATTTCCTAATGGAAAAACCTAGTAACACTGCCCGACCCGGGATTTGAACCTCATACTCAGTAGTCACACTTAGCGACCATTAGGTAATTCTCAGTAGCAGCACGGAGTCTGAATTTGTGCCCGGTTAATGGCAATACTCAGTCTACAGTCACCTCTGCCCACCCCTTCGGGGAATACAGGCATGTTGTTACGTTTATGTTTTTATAAATATCATATATAGTTATCTATTTTTCAATATCATCAATATCTTAGAACATGATTAACTTTGCAGACTTATGCCGATAACAATGTCTGCTAAGAAGAATTTAACGCTTTCTTTACCTTAAGGTTCTTGATAACTAATACATGTAGCAGCATGTTACGAACTTTTTGTTTTAGTTTAACCGTAATTACACGAAACGAAAGAAGAATAGGCCGGGAGCTTAACCACCTAATCTCATGAGTAATTCTATTGAACTTGTTTCAACTTCTAAGACTTTATAAGTAGACTTTCACACATGCTACGTAGATAGACTTTTGGCAGTTATATACATTAATATATATTAATTTAGTATAGCAGTGATAGCTGATTAGTATATATATAGTATGCCCGTTGGACTGCCAAGTCAAAGGTTGCCAGTTTAAACCCCGGCACGCAGTTATCAGCTGCTAAAAACGGTGAAAGAAAATATTGATAGAAAACCGGTACATATAAGACATTTTTTCAACGGCGCGGCGGCGTGTAAAGCCATGTCAGAGGCCTACAGGCAGATTAAACTCTAACTTTTAATTCTAAACTTATCGAGCATAAACATAACATTACGCCTGTATTCCCTTATGGCATAGGTAGACGTGCAAAAGACATTTTGCACACCTACATTTTGCCCGTTATGTTCTAGGTCTCAATACAATAGGGGGCCTATTGAATTCAATTAGGAATTTTTAAATTACATAATGAAATAACCAGTAACGTTTTGCCCGACTCGGGCATTAGACCTGAACTCATGTTTAGCAGTAGCGCTTAGCAAACACTTGACCAACGTTCTCCTTGAGCAAGTTGTATTATATTGTTGTTTCTGCAACTTTTGATGTTTACCTTTTATAGGTAAAACTGAGTTTAAGTACAATCGACACCAAAAGTTTCGTACAATCAAACTGTATAATGTATCAATTTGTACTTCAGTCTTGTTGTGACTTGAACAAACCTTTTATCTTACTTAAATTATATAAAATATCAAAGATGATAATGCTTGTGATTTTGCATACTTTTTAGTAAACCATACCTCATTAAACGGATTTAGACTAAACTTTGTGGGGTGCTTACTATTTGAAGTACCATAGACTAGCCTATCTACGCAGGTTATATAATAAGCATGTGTGTGTGCAAGCAAGTGCCCTCTTTCTTCACCGATAAGAACCTAAACCATCACGATAGAAGAGTAATAATTTAATGATTAGTCATACAATAACATTTTCACGTCAACTCTGCTTTGTCTAGAACGTCGTCTTTGGAGACCTAAGAGACTTAGATCTAATATAGATCATTAGAGTACCATGTCGTCCTTTTGGATGACTTAATTACATTTTGCAAAGACGAGAAGAGAAAGTTAGTTTATTTTGTAAAACTTAGCAGCAAACTAACGATTTGATTTGATGAGTTGCGTCGCGGATCGGTGAAGGTTGCGGGTTCAAATCACGTTTGTCTCCATTATTTTTCAAATTTCATTTATTAATTAAAATTTACGTCTAGCATGGGCAACATGCAAAATAATATCATAATCTTAAACACTAATACATGTATATAAAGTCAGACACTTATGTAGTGTTGTGACCTATTTCGCGCCGTACAAACAAAATTGTGACTACAATAACAAACTTGGTATGTCAAACATCGCTGCACACGGCCCTACGTTGTTATGCAACGTTCTCTGAACACGATGCCGATAATCGAATTGTATGGATGTTCTGTTGCCATTGATTGTACAGCGTAACGTACATGGCGTCCATGTGTGTAATAAATTGTGGGTATTTCATGTAGAGTATTAGAGGATTGGGATTATAAATAATAATACCGATATGATAAAGAAGTATGCTAGGATCGCAGCAAATGGAAATCCGTGGTCTCTGCCTACCCTTCAGGGAAACAGGCGTGACTTTACTTATGTATGTATTTATAAAATTCTAAAAACGTAAATAAACTTTCATATTATTAAAAACTGTTCGACAAATAAGTATATGTCAAAAGGCGTCGCCCAGAAAATGGCGGGACGAGCTACTGATACTATACGATAATATACGAGAGATTGCCGGGATAAAGCCGCCCTTTGTGCATAATAGTTTGTAAGTTATCTATTAATTTGTTTGCTTCTATTCTTGGTGGACAATAAAGATTTAAATAAAAAAAATCAATACCAGCCTGTCTCCCTGACAGGCCTTTTGATTCAGAGAATTAATAAGCACTTACCACCACGCTTGCTTACTGCGGATTGGTGATTTTAATCCAGGTGAAAGAAGCGTATACAATTTAATTTCGATACGTTTTGAATGATGAAATTCATCTCATATAGGCTTGATTTATTCAAGTATATAATTCATCTATATAAGAGAATGATGGGAGCTATAAAGTAATTCAAATTACTCTTTACAGGTTGTTTGCTAAGGTAATAGTTTTTCTATAAATATTTACACAACAATAAAAGAAACAAATATTTTGACTTTATTTTGTGGTTTTATTGTAGTTATCGTTCGTTCGTTCACATAAATTATGTAAGTGCTGTTAACGAATGAGTTTGCAAACCACTCTATCAATCCTAGAAGTACCGTTTTCATTCTAGTCACAGACAAAAATACATCTTATGCATAATAAACTTTAAGTAGAAATTACTTGACGTACTTGGATTCAGTTGTTGGCTACGAGAGCGTAGCAGACACGTAGCAAACTCGTAGAAAACTCGTAGCACTTTTATGTTTTGAAGCTTTTACTTACACTGGTAATATCATATTATTATGGTGGTAAGGTTAACAAACTCGTGTCACCTGCATAGAGTGTGGGTTTAAGTACAGGCAGGTATTAATATCCATATACATATAATTTTTCTACGTATTTGTCATCTCCTAAACGGCTGGACCGATTTGGATGAAATTTTGTGTGTTTAATTCAAAGGGTTCCTGGATAGTTTGAAGACAGTTAGACCTAGTAAGTGGTGATGCTATTCCGGGAAGGACACCGTCTACCAGGTCCGCTAGTAACTTTTAAAACGCTTTCTTCTTTCGTGCCTCGGAAAGCAAGTTGGACCTTTGGTCCTGCCCTGGATCTGCCTCTGGTAATAACAAATTGCGATGAATTTGACATAACTAGTGGCTTCTCACGTATTTAGGTCCTATATGACGGTTTTTTAGGACTTAAGTGTGAGAGTCCATGTTTGCGTACACTTGAGAACTCACCATCAGCCCTTGCGTCTATTACAGACGATTTAAACAGTATCATGTGGGGGGTAGGGACTTTTTTTGGTGACTAAATAACCCAATTCTAGACCGACAGGGTCATTCACACTGCAGGTGTGTGTGGCAGCAGGTGGGTTGGTGTCGATATCGTGTCGCTTTGCTTAATCTATACGTATATCTAATATCTCTTGTGTATTTGTTTCTCTAGTTTAAGTTGAGGTCAATCTCAACGCTGTGACTAATGTAACATTGTATATAGAAGAGAACCTTAGCAGCCTTGACACTCATAAGAGCATAGAAAATGGAAAGCGTATTACATACCATCATCATCAGCCGGAGGACATCCACTGTTGAACAAAGGCCTCTCCCTTAGAACGCCCCAATGAACGACAACTTGCCAATTGCATCCACCGGTTGCCCGCAACTCTTACAATATCATCGGTCCACCTGGTACGAGGCCTACCAACGCAGGGTCTCTCGGTTTGTGGTCACCACAGCGTAGTACACGCCTCTACCTAATCCCTCGGCAAGTACATGACGGCAACATGATAATAACATGGACAAGCAAAGGAACAGGATCGAACATGTTCGTGGCCGGTGACAGGTTACATAACATGTTGTTACTTCGACAACTGTTAGTGCACTGTGTACCCGATGTCCGTCTGTAATGTATGGGTGAGTTTTAAAGTCCATATGCAGATAAAGTTATTTTAGTTCTGTTTAGTCCGAAGTTCGAAAGTAGTGATGAGAAGTAGTCTAGGGTTGTTGTGAACGAGTAGTTCCTGACATTAGCGCGTTAAACAAAACAAACAAACTAGTCAGCTTTATAATATTAATAAGTATAGATATAGTATAGATTTTACTCTACCATCGTCCGTCTACAAGTTCATAAATAAAGTTAAAATAACAAAGCAACTGAGATCAAAAATCGTTACTGTATTTCGGTTTGTAAACCAAAGTCCCTCCAATTACATTCAGTAGGAAGTGGTCTAGAATATTTGAGTCCTCGATATACAGTTCAGTCAAAAGCCGGGCTAGAATTCTAGGAAAATTGGAGTTGGACTCGTAGATTGGCTTAGTGATGAACCTTTACCAGTAATTTGAATGGTCTCCGGTGGACCGTGAATGTAATAACCTGGTTCAATCTAGCGTATTATACCTACGTATGTTAGTTATAAATGTTACAAGCAAAGAAAGGTATAATTATCTGAAAAGTATTTATGATTGACTGACGGACTGCCTTGTTGGTCTAGTGGTTGCTAAGCGCGACTGCTGAGCACGAGATCCTGGGTTCGATTTTAGGGTCGGGTTAAGTGTTACAGGGTTTTTCCATTAGGTCATTCTTAGTAGCAGCACGAAGTCTGGATTTGTGTCCGGTTAATGGCAATAGGCTCGCCCCCTATTTCATTGGGATCTACATAACGGTGAAATATGGGAGTACTTTACAGTCACCTCTGCCTACCCCTTCGTGATGTTATGTGTGTCTATGTAGCTCTACCTACCTTTTTGCTGATTACAGACGTATGTATCTCAAAATACGGTAGGTTTTGTATTGGCGCAACTAAAAATGCGCTCACTGAAACCGAAATATAAATTGTACCGATTCATTTATTTTTCTATTTCTTTATCGTAACAATATTGAAACTGAAACATACATATAAATTAATGTCACAAGCCGTTTACGTTCATGCATAAGCAGAAACTAAACATGCCAATACAGCAATGGATCGTAAAATTTATAGCTATGTAAATTGTCGACATACAAACTGTAATGGTTTCCGATGAGAACGAGTTCCGATCTAAATCAGACGCGAAATGTAAATGTGAACAAACACGATAACAGACGAAGGTTGGCGGAAATTGCCGAAGTAATGGGTGCTAGTTACGTAGAAATACGAAGTTTTACCAAAGTCGATATGAATTGTAGATGTATGTTGAATTATTAAAAGTTTACCTTTAATGGTTGTAATTTTCTTTTATCATGGGTAGGGTCTGTTTCTCAGTACTAAAGTCTCTCGTAGCTTGAAATTTTGTATTTTTCTTTGCAAATAAAATGTTGATAAAAAGTTTAAACAAGTCGTTTGCCTAAAAACAAGTATAAAAACCATATTTATTGTCAGACCCAACATTACGTAACATCCGTCTGTATACTCCGAAGGGGTAGGCAGAGGTGCACATATATATCCACATTCCAAAAGTTATGTTATAGGTCCCAGGTAAAAAACCAGATTCCGTACTGCTACTGAGAATTACCGAATAGAAAAACTTAGTAACACTTTGCCCGAGACGGTATTTGAACCCATGACCTCATGTACAGCAGTCGCGCTTAGCGACCACTAGACAAACGAGGCAGTCAATTTTCAGATCCTTTGTAATTTTTATACTACTAGCTGCGCCCCGCGGTGTTACCCGCTACATTTTTTCGGGACAAAACCTATATGCCGATGTGTATAGCCTGTGTTTATCAAGGGTGTCAGCTACGTCCATATAAAATTTCATTAAAATCGGCCTAGCCGTTTGAGCATGAAGAGGTACCAAACATACAAACACACTCACAAACTTCACCTTTATGATATTTGTGTGATTTACAATTCCGGTTTTGATCTCGATGCTTTTGAATTAAGCAACTAATTACATTTTTTTTTTCTAGTACATTTCTGACTAATCTATAGAAAATACCTACCTACACATTACACATATAGTATTATGATACACAAATAAAAACAATTGCAACAATCTCAACATAAAAATGTAGTATTCACGATATTTAAAATATCACGAACTAAACGCATCAGACTTGCAACAAAGCATTGACAAAGCAAAGCACTTTGCTGCAGACCCAGTAAAGAACTTCCCTAAGGAAATGTCCTTTAGAGACTATTATTACCCCAACCATTTGTCTTCTCATGTAATAAACCAAGACAACATAGCAAACTATAATTTCCGACGTATCCGCTAGAGGCGTTGTATAGCCTCCCATTTTCTTATCGTACGGTTGATGAACAACCTGGTATCAGAGTTTAAACCGCTTGTAGACCTCTGACATGGCTTTACACATCGTTGAAAAATTTCTCAAGTGTGCCGGTTACCTCACGATGTTTTCCTTTACCGTTTTTAGCATAACTAATTTATAGTACACACAGAATTCTAAAAGATATTGGTGTGTGCCGTGGTTTGAACTTGGCAGTGCAATAGTCATACCATTCGGCTGTCAGTGCAGTGTATGATTTACCATACAAACAGTTATTTACGTAAAAAATCTCATTCTTATAGTACCTGGACGAACATCATTAAAGCTGCATACTTATTATACACGTCAGCCTTTTACAGAGTAAACAAAACGGTGTCTCGGAGCTAAACCTCTTTGTTGAACTCTTGGAGGTGTTTCTAAGGTATTAAGTTCACGTTTCGCGCGATAGCAGTAGGTACGAGAGGCAGAAAACTATCTTATATTACACAGGCGTTGGATTTTTTTTATACCTATGTATGTATATTTTTAAGAACGTAGTTATATTTTGTAATGTATTGGATGCGTAAAAAAATTGCGTGTAAAGCTCAATTTATACCGAAATGGCTGCAGACGGCTGCAAATAATTAAAATTAAAACATGCATGAAGTACGGTAGGTACTCTACTATCCCTCTTAAAATTCATTCATCTTTATTAGTAAAGTAATTTAAATGTATAACATATTCTTCACACTACTCTGTTTAAATATTTAGTTTCAATTTTAACACAAGGTAATTTATTATTTTTTCATATTCTCATAAATATTATGTTAGTTTTTTACTTTGGGTACACCAAAGCAATGTTAATGGAATGAGGGATAAAAAGAAAGGGCCAACGCTTCCAGAAAAAAGTAGGGATGGTAATCCTTGATAGCAGATGTCTCGCCGCAAATTATGTATTTTCTCAGGATTTTTGCCAAAAAACTTAGACTTTTTGTGAATAAATCTACGTCCTGATGGTTGACTTGCTAATGTTCTGGTAAGGTCAGACAAAGCAATGGTAGGCGATTGAACCTTATGGTGTGAGTATTTTATGTATCTATTGAGTAAATCGGTATTTCTTAATGGCGTTTAAATAATCCGGAAACAGAGCTGTCCATCCATTTGCTACCTTATCACGAGTCCCTGAACCGATTTTAACGTTAGATATGAAGGTAGCTTGAATGACAAGGGAAAGATTTGAGACGAAGCCTCTTAACTATGTTATTTATAATCATTAAGATATTATGGCACTTGGAAAAAAAGCAAATACACTTATTTTGCAAGTTTACTAAACGTTTGACATTCTCAGCCGGCCGTAGTACGGGGATCAAACCTACTTTTCCCGGTCTACAAAAAGTCTAGGTACAGACTACAGACAACCTTTTCAAAGCCTGAATTATTTCGCCTCTATAAAAGAGAGCTCTGAGGAATTTATATGCCCAAATGTTGAAGCTCTCAAAACTGTTATATAATATGCTAGATATCTCTCAAGTGTAATCAAATTATGCAGTGCCTCTTTTAAGGCCACAGCACATAATATCAACTAAGAAAGGCATCGTAACTATATCGCCTTTCGCCTCGCCGTCAAACAGGCGTCAACCCGAGGCAAGGCGGTTACGTTACGGTTCCCATTAGTATGCGAGGCAGTTGGGAGTTTCATAAAAAAATACTGCACTGTTTTAGTTTAGGTTTCGGATTTTTTGCGTTTCTTCTAATACATGGGACTAACCTTCGCTAATTAAGTTAATAATTTAATTAACACTTTTGCCTACTCATTCGAAGATTTCACACGGATAAAAAAAACCTGTTAGATTATAATTTTGGATCACTACGTTTAGTATTAAATAAAGATATATTTTTATTTGTTCACGTTTGATACTGCCTGTAAAACATAGCAAACAACGTTCGTCTCTCAAACAATGTGCAAAAAACGATGCTGTTATGCTTCGTTACGTGAAGGGAGGACAAACAGACTCACTCGCGCGTTTTATTAGTATGGATTATGTCGTCTAGCCGGCATCACGTGACCTGACTGGAAGGTCACTCCAGTTCTGTGAGAGTACAGTCATAGATGTTTTTAGAATACATAATGTAACGTCCCGCCTGTACTTCCCGAAGGGGTAGGCAGCCATGGCTTCTAATCAGAAATAAGCAGAGCTTTACTGTTCATATGTTTTTCTTTAATATATTCTATAATTAATAAATTACTCGCTGCTAAGAAGAGTTCACGCCGGAACACGTCCACCGTTAAACAAAGGCCTCCCCTTTAGAACGACACATTGAACAGCAACTTTGCCATTTGCTTCCACGGGTTGCCCGCCGAGAGATATTGTAGTCCATTATTTTGCCAGGTTACAGCTGCTATGCAGATTTCTTTAAGCTGCATGTTCAATTATTGGTGATGCATACATTAAAAGTTATCAGTAACCCAATATATTATCATTTCTAAACCTATTTCGGATACCAAAGATAATACCCGAACCCTAACAAACAATGCCGCCACTAAAATTAATATTCAACTAATTTAATGTACAGCCCGCCTAAGCCCGGAGTCACCGTGTAAGCCGCAATTTAAATAATCCATGCAACTACTGTAAATAAAAGCAGTTAGCTCAACACGGTTAAAGTGGGTTTAGTTTTAAATTTGAAACCTTGATTTCGGTTAAAACACTCATCACCTGCGATGAGGGGGACAGGTTTATGTAAGGATTTTGTGAAAGTGGTCACTGGTGTTTGATCATCATCATCAGCCGGAACACGTCCACTGTTGAATAAAGTCCTCCTGCTTGTAGTATTATGTTGTGATGTCTCTGAACAGTTTAAAGTACAATTCAATGTGTTCAATATTCTAAGACACCTCTAATGAATAATGCTCTTCAAACAAAAATACGCACACTTGACTTGCAGTGGCGATCTGTGTGTACAATAGTTTGTATAGACTTGTACGGAAACCAGCTAACAATGATACGAACCAAACAATATACCAAGCTCGTGCTATCAATAATTTGATATCCCACCTATTATCCTCATCGATTAGAGGTGCTCGTTTGAACCTGAGAACCTAATAGCAGTGAAACTATATACTGGGAGTGTGCATTTAAACAATGGCCCACTGTGTATTTGCGGACTATGTCTGTGTGCTGTCGTGTGCCTCGGTTCGGTGGGAACAGGCGTAATAACTCAGTTGACTTGTATGACTTATTGCTTCTGTGCGATGAATGGCTAACCACAATGATTGGACTTCTGTTAGTGACAGGCAAGCCCTTTGTGCATGTGTGTGTATGTGTATTTTGATCGTCTTATATACCTATATAGGTATAGGCAGATTTACTGTATTTTTTTTTATTTTACAATTAATAAATTATCTTCTATAAGAAGACTTCAGACGGAAGACGTCCACTGTTGAACAAAGGACTTAGAACGCCACAATGAACAGCAACTAACCATTTGATTCGAACAATTCCCGCTACTGTGATCCAGTATTCCGGCTGATAATGATGATGAAGAAGTGTTCATTCGACTACATAATATTTTGTAAGATATGCTATCGCTTTTGTAAATTTAATACGTCCCTAGTAAAAAAATATCACATCAACGTAGACCAAAGTTGTTACAATATAAATGACATATTGTAGCGACATATTCCACACATTTCCCTTATAAAAAATTAGCCATTTAAACTGAAGTTCGAAGCCAGGGGTCCATTCTACGAGTTCCAAACATCGCATCCAAGTTCAGTCCAACATTGTGACGGAACGAACTCACACAAGTCAATTACGAGTGGCTAATTTATACGTAGCCGTTTTACTTCAACTGTGCGAGTTGGTGTGAACATTCATCGATATTCATCAATGACTTAAGATCGAGTAACATCTTATATTATTATTATTAGGAGCCCAGTTCATCTCGCCATCTCCGATATGAGAGAGAGTAGTTCATCATCATCAACTGGAAAACGTCCACTGTTGGGTTGTCATGGGAGTTATCAATAAAAAAATTAAAAGTTCCGATTTCCATTGCAAAATCCTCAGTAAAATCTACTTTATTTTATATTAATTTTCAAAAATCCGGCCAGAGCTAAAAATCCTCAGATCTCGTTTTCCTTACCATGCAATACTACCTATAATTTATTTTAAACACAGTCTTCCACAGTTTTTTTATTAGGGGCTTTTGGTACAACAAATATATTGTTATTGCCTTCCCTGAGCATTTTCTCGCTTCCTATTGTTCGTCATTTGTCGTCTCCTTATTGATGGCGACAAATCCATCGCATCACCTTCTACTTGGTCTGACGCGGCGTCATTTGTTTAGGAATTCATTTTGTTCCCGTTTAACTTTATTTGAACGAGATATTTGGAATGAATCGAAGGTGATGTGTTGCCGCTTGGGAATCTATTTGGTTCAGTTATAATATTTTGTATACGCCAAGTTACAGATTTTAGGTAATTATATTAAAACCGCCTTCAGTAATTATATATGTTTATGTTTGTATAAGTTCTATTGCTATTAATTTTGAATCAGGCGTATATTATACTATTTGTACGGGCATACGGGCCAATGACGGGTCGAGCCGTGCAGCCCACTTGTCATTGAGCCGTAGCCTTAGCTAGACTTTTTGTATTAACTTTAAAATAAAAGGGCTCTTTGAACTTTACAAGTCATTTTAATTCTAAAACCATTATTCCTTGGACTCTCATGTTTCCGTAAGGAACAGATGTGTGAATGTTAAGTGTTTGTTTATACCTATATTGTATTTGACACGTGCTGTGAAAAGCCAGTGAGAGATCATGACTTGCAGTTTCTCGTGGCTACACGTGGTTAGATTTTTTTATTTGCCCCGCGGTGTTACCTGCTACATTTTTTTCAGGATAAAAAGTAGCTTATGTGTGAATCCAGGGTATCAGCCTACCTCCAAACGAAATTTTCGCAAATTTGTTCCCTCCGTTTGAGCGTGAAAAAGTAACAAACACACTCACAAACTTTCGCCTTTATAATATTAGTGTGATAACGCCTGTCAATGATGACCTACATTAACACGAGATTTATGGACAATCATCCAAATTCACAAACTTCCACCCATAAAATGAGAATGTTACAATCTATTTGATGTAACATTTATCGGCCGAAGAACGTACCCACGTAGATGTAGGCCCCGTTTTACTATAAAAGATGCGGTTTTTCTATCACGGGCCTAGAAGCAGTTTATAAATTAATATACTCGTAAGTAATACTTTGATACGTAATTTTTAGTTTAAATTTTTTATTTTTGTATATATTTATTTTTAAGAATTGTAAATAACCTTTTAAATAAAAAATATTCATCTCGTAAGTTAAATATCAATAAGACTTTACCCAAATATATATTGTTAAAATAAAACAACGCGCACCCATAACGCGTTCCACTTAGGCTCACGACTTTGCCCAATCCTAAGCTACGTCTCAAAGACGTCTTTGTCTTTACTTCTGATCAAACCGTAAACCCTTTGAATGGAACGAAAACGAATGACTAAATTGAATGATATTCTTATGAATCCGATCGACTGTTCATTGTCAGTAAATATCTTTTGGCTATAAAGTAAGCATGATTGGAATTCAGAATGCATATTCAATTTCCATGTTATGTAACCGGGTGAAAAGATTTTACGTGACGACTACTTACCATTCTGGGACAGTAACTCCAGACAAATAAGGAACATAACATCACGCCTGTATTCCCCGAAGGGGTAGGCAGAGGTGCATATACAGTACCACCTACATTTCGCCAGTTTTTAGGTCTCAATGTAATAGGGGGCGAGCCTATTGCCATCAACCGGGCACGAATCCAGACTCCGTTCTGCTACTAAAAATTCCCTAATAGAAAAACCCAATAAAACTTTTCCCGACCCGGGATTCGAACACAGGACCTTGTGCTCAGCAGTCGCGCTTAGCAACCACTAGACCAACGAGGCATTCAAGTCACAAGTAAGGAAATAAGTTGCTATGCGACCGTTGTACCTACGTTATATTTTTAAGAGGCTTTTTACTTCGTGACCCATCTGAATAAGGAGTAGATGAAACATATAATTTAAGATGTTATTTCTTTGTATTCATGTATCCTGGTATTCCTTGAGGGGTAAGCAGACATGATGTTTTGTAATCTCATTTCGTTTGACAGTTTTATTATTGGGTGCGAGATTATATATCACAGTGAGTTTTTTATAGGTAAGGCCGTGGCCGCACTACGGTTAAACGGCTGTGGTTTTTAGCCGCATGATTTTGTGGCTCAAGGAAACTAATACATACGGCCGTATTTGCGGTTTTGGTCCTTATGGCCGTTTGTATTTCCTTGTCATGCGGCTAAAATCGCGGCGGTTTAACCGTAGTGCGGCTTTAGCCTAAGAGGTTCTTTATATTTAACAATATCTTTCTTTTATTATACTTAATAAGCAGCAAAGAGATTATTTTGTTTTACAATAATTGAAAAAGTACCGTGACGTTTGAAAAGTTGTATTTTACATACCTGACGTCGAACCCGAAACTTTGTGCATGTAGATCTAGATATCTAGACCTATAATCTAAAACCCAATGATCTACCAATAAATAAAAATATGTTAAGAAAATAATTTCACAAAAACGTGTAATATACAATAGTTACTAAACAGACAATTACTTACGATTTTATTCCAAGAAAATGATGAGATAAATAAAGTCGTTACCATGGAAACCTTACGTATCTGATTGAATAGGATAGGAGGCGACAGCTGGTACATTATGTTTTCCTTTTATCTCTCGATAAATATAGATGGCGTTCTGAATGAAACAAGCGAACCACGAAAATAGGTTACAGGGTTTATGAATAAATGTTTTTATTTAATAAGTTGCCACCTCTGTTTATATTTCTACTCTATATAGTGTAACACAGTACTTTCTTAATAGATTCAGAATAAGATGAAGCACAAAGAAAAATAATACGCATTAAATACACAACAAAACATTTTTTTTTAATTGTGTCCCCCAGTATTTCCCTTGCATTTGAACTGTGTATTTTTCTAATGTGGAATATGAAATGCATAAACACTCAGCAATTAAGTAATCACATTGCCTAATTTGGAATGCCTGATTGGTGTACTGGCTAGGCGATTGAGCTGCCGCGCAAAGGGTTGAGTTCGATTCCCGCATGGGATAAAAATTTGTGCGATCTGCAGATCTTTGTCCCGAGTATGGATGTTTGTGTATGTGATATTTCATGTTTGTGAAATGCATCCACGATACACGAGAAATTACTAGTGTCGGAAGAAGTTTGAAAAAAAAAATACACCGATTGAACTAACGCTCGATATAAATTGAGTTATATGCATACACGATATATATAACAAGTAATAACTTAGGAAAGAATTGATACCTGCCACTCGTCGAACTAAAAGGTTAGACCTTTTTGACATTATGCAAGCAAAAATAGTCTTAAGGTGCTTGACCTTTACCATATCTTATGCTAATCTAATAATATGCCATCGAGTTAGAATGGCAATGGACGTGGCAATATCGCTAATTCTGCGATTTAACTATACTAACACACAAACTACACACAAAAGCAACCGACTCAGCACAAACCTTAGCTAATCGCATACATTTTTGATGTGGGAATCGAACCCGCAATCCTTAGCGCAGCAGTCCGATCGCTTAGCTACTGCGTCAATCAGGTCGTCAATTGGAAGTGATAGGACCAATTTATCTCGGTACGTCTTTTCCTACAGTTTTAAAGATAAATAAATACAACTATCCGTCACGAAAAAAAAAGTTTCGTAACACGTATTGATAAGATAAATTAATAGGTATTCTGATACATAAATCAGCAGGAAAATTTTATCCTTATTCATAAGGAAACCAAACCAGAACTATAACACAATGGCGGCCTCATACGAGTAGCACATATCATATCTTATCCTAAAGATGTTACCAAATATTTGTTACACCACTCATTTCGAGAACAATAGCGTATTGTCATGTTTTATATTACACCACATACAGAGCCCGCATTGTATTCAATAAATAAAAGATTTAGTTACAGTATTCATTCAGTGAACTGATAGCCGAGTGGCATGGCCCTTAGACTGCCAAGTCAAAGGTCGATAGTTCAGCCCCCGGCACCCACCAATGTCTTTTTGAATTTATCTGCGTA
Source organism: Abrostola triplasia (assembly GCA_946251915.1). NCBI lineage: Eukaryota > Metazoa > Arthropoda > Insecta > Lepidoptera > Noctuidae > Abrostola > Abrostola triplasia. The sequence continues at coordinate 2,624,936 of OX276432.1, read as the reverse complement.
TTATAAATTAGTTATCAGTTGCTTAAACGGTGTATAAGGAATACATCATGAGGAAACCGGCACACCTGAGAGATCCTTCAACGTTGTGTAAAGCCAAATCTATAGTTTAAATTCACTTATGCGCTTGTCGATAACACTTTTATAACTCTTATATGTCCATTCCAAGCATTAAACTTTTATCACACAATACACGATTTAAAAGTCTTGTTTTAAATTAAATGGATACAGCCTAAAAAGTACGTCTTGTTTACGTCATGTAGCTTTTATAAGAGATTTGTTCTAGAAACGAGAAGTAGGTACCTATTCTAATTCGATCTGTATTCAGGATTCCGCGTGGATATTGGAAAATGCCGGATTATATTAAAAACACATTTAAAATTCAGCTTTGGTTCTGTAGAATTCTCTTAAAGACGTCACGGTAATGGCGGTCGAGGCCACCTTTAGCCTCGTCTGGCATTATGTCGATCCAGGAGTAATCGATAAGCATTCCGTTCCTATTTTAGAACAGGATCACTCCTAATTTATTCAAGATAAGACTATTTTCAGTGTAGCAAAGTCAAGTTACTGAGTTTCAAGATCTTAGATATTCCTGAATAGAATAATATTACTACTTATACAGTGAAAATGGAAATTTTATAAAGAAGTTTGTACTGGAATTATGGATTTGTATCGATCTCTCTTGTGCTTAGTTGTATAGTATATCTGTAACTATATTGATATTGATTTATGTTTAAGTTTGTTTGCAAGTATGTTCCACAGTTTATTTTTATTTATCTATTCATCATCATCAGCTGGAAGACGTCCACAGTTGAACAAAGGCCTCCCCTTTAGAACGCCATAATGAACGACAGCTTGCCAATTGCATCCGCCGGTTGTCCGCAATTCTGACGATATCGTCGGTCCACCTGGTGGGAGGCCTGCCTGTTATATTTACGTATATCTATTGATATATAAATGAATATAATTCCATCACCGAAATATATGTATCTCTGCTACACGTAGCTACTACATAAGAACTTAAAACTAATTATTTCAACATGCTAGCTTCAGAGTGCCACTTCCGAAAATGTTGGCAGACTATTTTACTTTGAGATATAAAGCAAGCTTGACTGCCGTACTCTCAATGAGAGTAACGAAGACTGATGTCAACCCCTGATGTCAGAGTTTAAACCACCTCTAGAAAACCTGTCAGGTTTGCCGCCTCACAATGTTTTCCTTCACCGTTTTTAGCAACTGATAACCAATTTATAATACGCATGAATTCGAAAAAACATTGGTGCGAGCTGGGTTTTGAACTTGCGACCTTTGACTTGACAGTCCAATGGTCATACCACTCGGCTATCAGTGTACATACAGTAACGTTTAAAGTAGGTACTTGCTACTTATTCTAATACTAGCTGCGCCTCGCTGTGTTACCCGTTAATTTTTTTCGTGATAAAAAAGTAGTCTGTTTTAATCCGGGGTGTCAGCTACCTCCGTATGAAATTTCATCAAAATTGATCGTGAAGAGGTAACAAAGACATACAAACGCACTCAAAAACTTTCGCCTTTATAATATTAGTGTGTCTAAATACCTACATGTCTGTACTTAGACACACTATAAGTAGTATGCCAGACGCTACGATACCTGAATCTTGTACAGTTACCTCTAACTGAAGGCTGTGAGCAATACCGATGCGATGCGCAGGGCTGTCACTAAGTTTTCTTTAATTATCACAAATATTTATAATTTTGATTCACAGTAAATACTTCAGGATATCTCTGGTGTCAACTTGTATTATGTCTAGGCATCACCTATGTTGTTAAGATACCACTTATAATAGGGAATGTTCGTTAACAGTAACTTGGCTTTTTTATAATCATCATCATCATCAGCCGAAAGACGTCCAATGTTGCACGAAGGCCTCGCCCTTAGAAGGGGGGGGGGGGGATTGCCATTGCTAATTGGATCTCCAAGCTTTGTGTTTACGATAATCCTGCCCAAAAACTATGTCAGTTACTCTTTCTTACAATCTATCAACACTAATATACAGTGTTTATTATAGAGTAATACCACATTACTTTAAGTGTTCGGACAAAAGCGAGCTTCACTCATTTGCATACGTCACTATCACCCTTAAGCCGGCTTCCCACGGTACGTAATTTAGCGTACCAGCTCGTACCCATGACGACGAACGCACCGTGGTCGTGGCAATGGTAGCGTCTACAGTGACGATGCGATCCGCGATAACTTCAAAGGAGTGGTGTGAGTTCGCTTTCACTATGCGTTGTCGAATAATTTTTGATTGATAGAATTGCTTCGAGCCAGGATAGGTATTTACCACCGTGGCTTCCCACGACACTTCCCACGTGTCTATCCGCAAAATCATGCGCCGTGGGAAGTCTGCTTTACCATTTAAGAAGGCGTTGAAGGCGAGGCGTGCGTCTGACGGCCGAGTGGACACCATGCCAGTTTTGCGTGGGCACTACTAGCCATAAATATAATAGGTTTAAGGTTATAGAGAAATGGTATAGTTATTTAATACTGCGGTTTAATATACTTATTTGGTTTGTAAATAACTTTGTGTATAACTGACTTTAACGAAGAAGATGTTAAAGCGACTGCATGTGTATTATATTGTTAATGATTTAGAAGTATATTATTTGGTGGAGACCTGTTAAGGACCTTTAAAGAATACTATTTAAGTAGCTAATAAGAAATAAGGCTTTATTGTGTTGTCAGACTTAATTGTCGAACATTGTTTATTTTTAATATGTTGGCTGCTGACAACCCTAACAGTTTACTTACCTGCAGCTACAATGAGCTCACTGAAGTGTTTGAAAGGTTTCCTAGCAATATTAGATATGATACACTGCCGTTGTATCTATGAATTCACTATCCACTCAATAACATCGTGCAGTACTGAAAGGGGCGTCACTAAACCTTCAAGAAGTTTCAGGAAAAGTATTTTAATGATCATCATTATCATCATCACCAGCCGGAAGACGTCCACTGTTGAACAAAGGCCTCCTCCTTAGAACGCCACAATGAACGACAGCTTGCCAATTGCAAAACTTTTTGCGAACCACAGATGTTTGTCCCGAGTCTGGGTGTTTGTGTATGTGATATAGATAGTGATAATACTAGTGCATCATACAGTACAAACAATGTAAGACGATATAATATATAGATTTTTTTTAAGTCATTGCCCCAAACTAGGAATTTCTCCTATATCGTGGCTGCGTTTCACGAACATGAAATATCACATACAAACACCCAGACTCGAAACCAACCTCTGTGGACCACACAATTTTTTGTCCCGTGCGGGAAGCAAATCTGGCGCAGCAGTACAATCGCTTAACCACTGCTCCAATCAGGTCGTCATATATCTAATACCATCTCAATCTATCTCGCGATATTGGTTCGATTGAGATCCGTTTACGTTATTACATTTCGCCAATAATTTGGATACATAACCGGGTGATATCCGTAAAGCAAATATTCCCGTGTTATTTTTCGAATCGTCTCGAAATGCTTGATCGGGTTCCCAAAGCGATTTAGGGTTAGTACACGTTAGCGAATCGAAACTGAACGCATCTCTCTCGAAGCGAAAATGATTTGAGATGCTGTCTGCACTAAAAGCTGTGTTATGGTTTGTGTTAGGCAATAAGCATAATTGCTTATATTATAATTGATAGAACTGATATAATCGAAGTGTGTGTATATTTCATCCTTTTCGATTATGCATTAATGAGCTAATCATCTTATTATAATACTACTAACTTTTGTCTGCGGCTTCGCCCGCGTAAAGTAACTTATGTCCTTTCTCGGGTCTTAAACTTTCGACAAGACAAATTTTATCAAAATCCATCCAGCGCGCAGCGGTTTCGTCGCTAAGGCGTAACAGACAGAGTTACTGTCACATTTATAATATTGTGTGGATATGTATATGAGAGTTACTCTATTTATTAGTAACGAAAATAAGATTGAATAGATTTGTGCTCGGTTAATGGCAATAGGCTCACTTTCTAGCTAGATAAGATTCTCCGGAGTTTAACGACCTCTCGACTGATTGACGTAATAAATGAATTACTTTGGCACGTGTTTGTTTTATTCCCTATGGAAGACATTTATGGGAGGCGAACATAATTATGGTCTTACATTGGAACTTATAATATGACTGGCGAAATGTGGTCGTACTCCACACCTCCGGCTACCTCTCTGTGGAATATCTGCGTGATGTTTTGGTTTGTTATGTTAAAATGGGCTGTTTCTCCCACTGCCACGTCAGTCTAGTTGCTAAGCGCGACTGCTGAGCACGAGGTCCTGGGTTGGAATCCCGGGTCGGGCAAATTGTTACTGGATTATTCCATTACGTAATTCTCAGTACCAGCACGGGCTTTGGATTTGTGCCCGGTTGATGGCAATAGGCTCGCCCCCTATTACATAGGGACCTAAAAACATAACTGGCGTGGGTGTACTATATGTGCACCTCTGCCTACTTTCTACGGACTGTCGCAACTACCAAACGAAGCAGTTAGTCTAGAAAATAAAGTTTAATCTTTGAGCCAATTCTAGAATGAGCTGGAAGGCCGAAAACAAAGGGACAGCGCCAATTGGGGCATCACTGTTAAATGTTTTTGCCAAATAAAGTGCTCACAGGAAAAATACATTAAATCTTCCTCATTCGTTTAGTTAATTAAGTTTATCATGAGTGCCAGTATCAAGAGTTCGCATTTGTCAAAGTGTTCTTTTTATTATAATAAAAACTTTATGAAACGGTTATAAAATAAAAATAAATAAAAAAATTCTGCTCCCAGGATTACTTAAGACTAACCAAATTTTATATTCCTGCATAATCGGACACGAAAGCGGTCACCCATCACAAGGCAGACCGTAGCAAGGTCTGCTTAACCTCGCATATGAACAAGTGAAATAAATAATAAGAGCCTATAACTGTCCCACTGCAGGGCAAAGGCCTCTTCTCGTATAGAAAAGGATTGAGCATTAATCACTCCGGGTTGGCGATTTCAGATAATTAAATCCAGATGAAAAAAACCTTCCGTCACCGTTAGTCAGTGGTGTTTTAGAATAACTAATAAAGTATTGATAACATTGAAAAAGTCACATTAATACTTGTCCGGGTTTGAACCTGCCACCTTTTGCATACAAATCCGGTATGTTAACCACTAGGCCACCACGACATTAAACAACTGAAATACACGTGTAATGAGATAAGCAGAGTTGTCAAAATGCATAGCAATTCGTAATACTTACATTTCCATTCCATTTCACGAAAATTTTGTTACCAGTTCCCAACTCTTTATGCATGAGTTTGGAGAGTTCCCAACAAGTTAGGAGTTGTTCGGCTTCTTCTTACTGCCGAAGAAACTAACAGTGAGTTAGTCATCTCGTAGAATACATGTTCACAAAAAACGCCTTTAAAAGTCTTGGCTTAATGCCGATGGAATTTATATTTTGACTTGTTGATATATTTATTTATTCAAGTACAGCCACATCATGATACATAACTCCTTAAGAACTAAACATTTAGATAACTACTTATTCCTATGTATATGACAATTAAGGCGAACATAGCTTATATTATATTATCACTTGGCTCAAGCCATAAGAAATTTATTAGCTAGACATGCTTGTTTAAAATACGAGAATCAATTACAATATAATGTGTGTACAAAGAAAAAGAAAAGTAAAAATGACAACCAAATTAAACAGTTGGGCGAGGCAAGTTTCAAGATGTGGTTTTAATTTAATTTATTTGTATCAAAAACTATTGAACTTATAGTTAAAAATGTCGATAACATAACAGCCTATACCTTTTCTACTGCAGGGCAAAGACCTCTTCTTATAGACATAAAACATTTTTTATTTATCCTGAAAACAGTGTTCTTTCAACATCATGCGTCACAAATGTCTAATAACAGAGGCAACAGTTGTCACACTAATACGGCTTTACTTCATCTTATGACGTCACACCTCAGGATTAGGAAGACAAATAGTGGCCTTTGTGTATGAGGAGATGGAATATGACACAGTAGTTGAGGCCGTATTATACTGAAGATGATATATGGTTTGTTACTGGCGTATTGTGTGTATGCTTAGTATTTCAATAGCGAATCATTCTTTAAGAAAAAGACAACGACGGCAACGCTGTCGCTCGCATCTTTTCTGGTAGAAGAAGCACGTAACATAACATCACGCCTGGTATCCCGAAGACGGCAGAAGTGCTCATTTAGTGCACCCACAGTTATGTTTTAGGCCCCAATGTAATAGGGGGCGAGCCTATTGCCATTAACCGGGCACAAATTCAGACTCCGTGCTGCTACTGGGAATTACCTAATGGAAAAAACTAGTAACCATTTGCCCGACTCGGGCTTCGAACCCAGGATCTCGTGCTCAGCAGTCGCGCTTAGCAACCACTACACCAACGAGGCAGACTAGTTTTCCATTTAATATTACTATTATACACCTTAAAGAATTTTTGTCTACTGTATTTAGCAAGCATATTATAGTTAATGCTTGTCAGCTCGCGACTAAGCCGCGTCTCCAGCTCATGAATAAAGGCAACCTCCGAGTTCGAAACTAGTCCGGCATTCCCAAATATACATTTAAGTTAAAGAGTCATAGTAAATTATAATAGTAATATTAGGGTAATATTATACAGAGGTAAAGTTTGTAGGTATATTTGCATGTAAGAGATTACCATCGAAACTATTCGAAGTCGAAATTTCTTTCACTAATTTCTAGAATTTACCTTCACACTTTCAGGAAGAAATATGCTACTTTAATAACAAATAAAACACGAAAAGAAATTCCACGCAGACGAAGCCGCGGGCTAAATCTAGCTAGGTAATCCAATTTCGGAATAAACCATTCTATTTTATTGATAACCAACAAATACTGAGAATATTCTAGACTATTGGGTTAACAGACGCGTGACCTATATTTTTTCTCCGTATCAAGATATACCAGGATATTATGAGTTTTACGAGGTACGTGGAATCTAAAAATGTTAAGTTTTGCGCCTCAAGCCATCAAACCGCTTTGCTCTTATCACCAATGAATATGTCAAGGATGACGCATTAAAACTCCCACAAACTTTCTACAGTTATTTACATTTCAATATGGTCAATTTTCATCATGTCGTAACTCGTATATATTTAACATAAACATAACATCACACCTTATTCCCCGAAGGGGTAGGCAGAGGTGCACATATAGCACACCCACATTTCGCCAGTTATGTTTTTTAGGTCCCAATGTAATAGGGGGCGAGCCTATTGCCATCCACCGGGCACAAATCCAGACAGCGTGCTGCTACTGAGAATTACCTAATGGAAAAACCCAGTAACACTGCCCGACCCGGGATTCGAACCCAGGACCTCGTGCTCAGCAGTCGCGCTTAGCGACCACTGGACCAACGAGGCAGTCTATGCTATAATCTGTTACACCAAAAGTTATTCTATAAACAGTATACTTACTCGATTAACTCGTGAATCAATTAAGCTAGCTGATCGTAAGGAATTTAGGTAGTCTCCATCTTAACATTTTATTAGTCACAATAAAACCGTCTAAGTATTCTACTGCTGAATTGTCGCAGAGACAAAAGACAAGCTATCCTAACACTCTCGGCTTTCGAATAAAATTGTATGCGGGCTCTGAACCTACATACTATATAGGTATAGATAGATACTCTCTCGCAAGAGAATGACAAACAAGGAGATTGTTTACACAGAGACAGTCGTTGAAATTTAAGATTTATAAACAGTATTGTAGGATATAAAATATTATATGCGCTGTATTTTGATTGTTTGAGGTACTTAACCGACGTGTAAAGACGAAGGGTGCAGTAAATTCAATGTACTATTGTGTAATATACTATCCTTCAGCTCCACTTGTGTTCAGAAACGCCTGAATAAACACGCGTAGAAGTGTTCATAGTATTAATAAGGATGGGTAACCCGATCATCATCATTAGCCGGAAGACGTCCACGTTGAACAAAGGCTGCCCGTTTTAAGGGGGAGGTTCCCACAATCCTCATGCTTGGCAAGTGGCTTGGGGATTGCATAATTGGTGGTCAAGTTAGAAGATGCTGTCCACCTCCTGGATTTTCCCTTACTCACCCACGGGAAGGACGGGGTGGTCAATTCCAAGCCATCCCCTCGGCAAAAATTCTAATAGTTATGTGTATCTTTACGAATATAATATCTAAGGTAAAAATATTTAACTCGGCTAACGTTTCACGCAAAGGGTTTCAGGTTTGATACCCGCACAATATGTTCGTGAATCCCGCAAATATTGGTTTCATTTCGGGCGAACGAGTAATTTTAGCTCGGTTAAAGGCACCTACTATAATATAGAAATGATTTAACGGGGTAAACTGTGAAAAATACAATTACTTTGTTTACCCTGTTAATACGAGAACAAATTAATTATCATAACCAGCTTTGAGGGGTAATTTGGGGTAAATTGGGGAAACTTGAGGAGTGTACGCCTATAAGTGTCTCTAGACAGAGATAAGGGAGCTGTGTTGGAAGCCCGTGTTTGCCTCAAAACGGTTAAAATTAATTATGAACATCGTCTAATGTGGCGCGTTAGAGTTGTTTAATTAACAATGAAATTTGTGTTAATATTTAGGCTTCGTTTTACGTGCGCTGTGAAGGCATTGTAAAAGTAAATACCGGTTGGATTTTACAGTTTTTGTATGCTACAAAGCCTGGACCAAACGTCTGGCTGACGCTTGGAAGTCTTGGTAAGATGATGATACATTTTCTAAGTCATAATTGTACTAAAACCTACTTATTCATATAAAAATTACTAATATGATCAATAATAATACCACGAACTAAATTATATCCGTCTCTGTTGTTTGCATGTCAAAGAATAGAGATGTCAATAGACTTAATACGGAGTTTAGGTAATTCCGGTATGATTCTCGTTTATGAGTAAGAGGAAAAGACGCAATAGAACGACACTGATACCGAGCAACTAGAGATTAAGAACATAACTCAACAAAAGTAATTTCTATATTGATAAAGGAAACTTGAAAAATGATGGACACGAGCGGGACTCGAACGGTACGGCGGTTTTCCTTTATCAAATTAGATTTAAGCTTAGCATGGGCAACTATTGCAGCTCACAACCGAGAGGAATGGAGGAAGGAAAGGGAGGCCTTTGTCCTGCAGTGGGACGATCATGGCTGAAATAAATAATAATAACAATATGGGCAACATGCAAAAATGACACAAAAGTCATATAACAGTAATTTCTTCAATACATGATAACGTTGGCTATACATGAAATATCATAAACACCACTAGGGAAAACTATCTGCAATAAACAAACATATTTGCCTAAGGCGAAAATCAAACTTGAAATACCTAGAGTATTATCGTTACTATGAAAGATAAAAATGTATAATTAATTATTCATAGTTTACATTAAAGTTATCAATTCATATGTTTATTATTAAAATTATAATATGAGTTTACAGTACTTACGATAAAAACACTTACATTTAAAATAATTAACATTTAGATAAACATTTACCTTATTTAAGCAACAATTAATGAATTCTTTCATTCAAAATATTGTTTTATATCTATTTTACTGGAATGCGCAATAGCATGGAGTGGGTAACATTATAGGATTGCTTCTTCCAGCCTAGCTAAAACCTTGACTACTTAACTTGATCGTAAATCCCTGGGGAATCGATTCTCGCACGGGGCCAAACATCTGGGATCCGCTGAAGTGTGTTCCGAGTGTTGGTGTGCTATGCTGTGTATGCAATATTTCATATTTCTAAAACGCTTCCACGATATAGGAAAAGATCCTAGTGTGGAGCAATGGCTTTTGAAAAAAGAACAACAAAAAATATCGGAATCTCCTTTTAAAAAGGCAACTAGAACTAGCTATCAAAACAATTAACCACAGACAGACATTGTAAGGTCTGTTACAGACTGCGACAGTTACTCCTAACGAGAGCCTGCAAGTAACGCGTCTGCGTGTTACCGATAGTCTTAATGATAACGAGTCTGTTTGATAATGACATAGACAGAACTGTCGACGTCGCAACGGTGTACGTTCTTCTGATTTACGAGGTACAATGTATATTTAAGCTCTTTATTTATTTGTAGAGACTTCATTTTTACTTATAATCACATCAGTATTATAAAGGCGAAAGTTCTTGCCGTGTTTAGAAGTACCGCTTTCTGCATCAAGCCTGGTTAATGGTTTTGATACAATCTTCTACAATGGTTTTGATCAATGACAACCTGATTAGCGCAGTGGCTAAGCGATTGGACAGCTGCGCTAAGGGTTGCGGGTTCGATTCCCGCACGGGGCAAAACTTTTTGCGAAGCACAGATGTTTGTCCCGAGTCTGGTTAGTGTATGTGAATATTTCATGTTAGTGAAAAGCACCTACGATACAGGAGAAATTCCTAGTGTGGGGCGACTTTTTTTTTAAATCTTCCTTGACGTTTTCTTAGGAGCAATCCATGAGGGTAAGAAGGTAGGTAGTAGCCAGAATATTAATATCTACAATACAACTTTCATGAAGCACAGTATTTCCCGCAAATTATTCCGTAATATTTTCATATCCCAATCAAAAGTCAATCACGTTTACAAGTCAATTAAATTAATAGCTAATAAACCAGAATACACCGAATGGTTGAAGAGTAAATTGAAAAAAATAAATTGAAGACCCGTTTAATAGAACAGGAAATTGGAAAATTCTCCAATCAAATTATGTTTCGATTTCCGACATTGTTTGAGCTAGAAGCGAAAGGAGTGACCATGGAGGATAATGCCTCTAACTTGTAAACGATGCTAGAATGTATAGCAAGTTGAAACCGGTACACCTGAGAGATTTCTTAACGGTGTGTAAAGCCATGTCACTAGGTTGTTCATCAACCATACGATAAGAGACAATTCACAAAAGTGACGTTTGCCTGTTAATTTTAAATTATATAAGGTTTTGTATGTCAAAAGATGCAAATCTGTTTCTCTACTATATTATGCATGTATTATACATAGAAACCTTCCTCTTGAATCACTATCTATTGAATTAAATCGCATCGGAATCCGTTGCGTGGTTTTAAAGATCTAAGCATACATAGGGACAGGCAGACAGCGGAAAGCGACTTTGTTTTATACTATGTAGTGATTCAAAAATATTCATGCTACTAAAGGAATAATTTACAAATATTGCATATTTGATTATATCGAATTGAAGTGAAGCCAAGACCTCACATTTAGTATTCTCGTTTACGACCACGAGTCCAATGTGGTTTGGTCTTGTATTTATTTATTTATATACAAACAACAGTATATTATATGTATGTATATTGTATAGGTACATGCAATTGAATAATAACAAGCAATACATGCAGCTGCGGCTGCAGTCATCACGCCAGTATTCCCCGAAGGTTAGTCAGAGGTGCATAATACACCCACATGTCGCCAGTTATGTTATAAGTCCCAATGTAATAGGGGCGAGCCTATTGCCATTAACCGGGCACTAACCCAGAGTGTGCTGTTACTGAGAATTACCTGACGGAAAAATCTAAAAACACTTTCCCGACCAGGGATTTGAACCCAGGACCTCAAGTCTTCCCGGTTATGAAAGAGAGTATTCTTTATTTTGCCTGGACGAATAGATGATAGATAGCGATTAAAGTAATTACTTTAAAAACTCGACACTTCACTTCATTAGCTTTGAATAAATAATAAAATAGTGAGTTTAATTATTTTTCATTTCTAAATTTACAGGCCAGTTGCCCATTAATATCTCGTTAACCGTAGTTTAGAGCTTCAAAACAAATCGCTTTTAAAAAGCCATTCGCCTTAAAATCCTAATTAATGTTTTCAGCAATCGGAATTACTTAAAATGGCTACCATCCAACTAACCACCCTATAGCGCTGACTTTAAAGTTCGTTTTTCCAAAATTTTATGAAAGATTTCATTTGACATTCTATTTTGCACTCTATTTGGATGGTATAAAGTTTATATTCGATTTCCGGTGTGGATTTTTAAAACGGATCGGGTAGTTTTCAGCTAAACAAAATTGACTTGATCTCGATGAGACGTCATGTTAAATCGGATCAGTTGGTAAATTGTTTGATTGTCTTTTAATTGATTTTTATTGGCTTTGGAAAAAAAATGTAAAAATTTTACTCTGTTAAAATAGGTGTCAGCACTATGTATGTATTTTAGTTGACTTCTGGGTACCTTTAAGCTAAAATGTAATAAAATGGAGTGGGGTAAGCATTGTCTTAGCTTTATCATATGCACAGTATCTTTGATCATCTAGTGTTCATATATGACACTAGCTGCGCCCTGCGGTGTTACCCGCTACATTTTTTCGGGATAAAAAGTAGCCTATGTGTTATCTAGGGTGTCAGCAGCAGGATGTTAATGAAATTTCATATGGAGGTACCATATGAAATTTCATTAACATCCATCCAGTAGTTTTTACGTGAAAGAGTAACATCCATCCATAAATACAAACTTCCGCGTTTATAATATTAGTAGGGATGTGGTAAGTTGATTCTTCTTCTTCTCGTATGGTCAATAAACAACCTAGTGTCAGAGTTTAAACCACCTGTGGGTGTCTCACATAGCTTTGCACACCGTTGAAAAGTCTCTGAGGAGTTCCGACTTCCTTACGATATTTTCCTTGTCCGTTTTAGCAACTGATAACTTATTTATTATAAGCACATTCATTCGAAAAGGCGGGATATGAACTTGCGACCTTTCATTGGCAGTCCAACGGTCATTACACTCGTTGGATAACAGTGTAAGGTATCAGCGGAAAGTAGATAAAATTTAAGAACAAGCATAATTAAAATATCCTCATCCTCATTCATTTCCATTTGTTACGCAATTAATTTGTACTATCTTAATGGACAGGAATTAATAGCTGCAGTATGATAAATGTGTGACATTATTATGTAGAGTATGTCAAGGTCTAAAACAATATCACGAGTCGTATAACGTTTAAAACGCGCTGTAAATAGACGCTCTCCCACCAATATGGTGACCTGGTGATAAATTAATTAGGTCAATGGTATAATAAGTAAAATAAAAAATACCCGTATAATAAGTATTATGAAACGTGATTAACTTTGATTTTAAATAAGTATCTCGCGGTAGGCCTAGAAGAAGATGGCGGGACGAGCTTGACTCCTTTAAAGAGAAATGGTTTATCGCAGCTCACAGCCGAGAGGAATGGAGGAAGGAAAGGGAGGCCTTTGCCCTGCAGTGGGACGATCATGGCTGAAATAAAAAAATGTCTTTCTTTTTTACTTGGTCTATCAACCATGCGGAAGAACCACGCGACTCTGCCGCGTAACCAGCATGAATAAGGGCCCCGTTTGAGTTCGAAACTAGTCGGGCATTCCCGAATACACACGAGAGTATAACCGGAATATATACTAAATAATATGAGGTAGTCCGATAGTAGTACTATGTCCGATATTTTAAATATGTTTTTTGTTAGATTATACTTTCGGCCTTCTGCTGTCATCCACTGCCAGTCAATTTGCGTCGGTGGACAGAGGACGTCTCATACGTCATCAACCACAAAATGTTATTGCACCTTTATCGGGTTCGTCAACGATGAAGATTCTTTTTATCTGTCCCATAAGAAGATTTTAGTACCGATAAAATGTATTTGATGTAATTATTCTACTAGTTAATGGTTCGATAAGGCGACGTTATATAAATTATAATTAAGCGTTTTAGGGAAAATCTCTTATCTTTATGAATTTTGCGCTAATGAATTGGAAAGATTATTCATAGCCTTGATTAATTAAAATTTCACTCAAGATGTTACATTAAAACTTATTATTAATGTGAATTGACTAAGGTGTTAGATTACACAATTATTACACTGGTTTTATTTTAATCCTACTATCCTACTAATATTATAATCCTACTATCCTACTTCCTACTATCCTACTTATCCTACTTATATAATATTATAAATGTGAAAGTTTGTGAGTATGGATGTGTGGATGTTTGTTACTCTTTCACGCATAAACGGCTGGACCGATTTGGTTGAAATTTGGTATGTCGATAGGTTATACCCTGGATTAACATATAGGCTACTTTTTATCCCGAAAAAATGTCGCGGGTAACACCGCGGGGCGCAGCTAGTGAAAAATAATATAATACAATATAATTTATTCATTTGGGGTTTTAATATGCAAATAAAGTATTTATTGCTAGTAATATAAAGTCACATGAAAACGTTATCTCTTTTATTCGTTTATAATGTATTAAAATTAATTCTAAAAAGGTAATCTCTTAATGTGGTCATAAATCTCATACTTTGCTAAAATAATTATATAATACTTAGTTTATTCTTGCTAAAGAAATAAAGTTAACCTTTAAGTTATTATAATAAAGTAACCTTGTCATCTGTAACAAGCTGAGAAGCATAACTCGTAGACGCTCTACGTGCTACGAGAGCTACGTCGTAGCCACGTAGCGGCCAGGCGCTGCCCTATAGTGAGGTAAGTGGCATACTGGGTGGATTTCTATATGTGCATAGTAGGTAGTAAACAATTGATTCTCTTTCTTCTTATCGTATAGACTGCCTCGTTGGTCTAGTGGTTGCTAAGCGCGACTGCTGAGCACAAGGTCCTGGGATCGCATCCCGAAGACCCGGGATACGGGCATACTTGTACATCTTCTGCGTAGCTGGCTAGTTTCAGGGTAGGCCGCCGTGACAAAAAACCGATCTGATTACGGTTTGCATTAATTCATTTCTGAAGATTACAAACCACTTACCAGATATCATTATCAGTCGGAAGACGTCCACTGTTGAACAAAGGCCTCCCCCTTAGAACGCCACAATAAACGATAGCTTGCCAATTGCATCCATCGGTTGCCCGCAATTCAGATATAAATACTATCTAGTAGGCCACATAAATGATAAATGATTTTATTTCTGTAAATAGGTTTAAAAAAAACACTTTTACACGTCATTTTTTTAAAACTAGATGGCATCGGCATTTCCTAACTGACTACCTCTGAGAAGAAATACCGAAACAAACTCAGGGGGGGGGGGGGGTACATAGGTACATAGTTGATACCTGACGCGGAATCTCACCGTCTCGCCCGTTACCAATTCGTAGTTCGGTAACTCGCTACGAGTCTGTTCGTATTTGTGATCTTTCTCCTTCGTTTACCCCTTTTACATTGTTCAGTTTAATTATATTTTTATTTACTACAACAAGACATTTTCTCATTTTATACTCTAACCTCGAAAACCCCCCTTCAAGAAACTCTCATGGAAATCTGGCGCCCAATATTACTTGATTAATACATTTTGTTTCATTCTTGCATGACCATCATTATCCTCAAAGTACTAGGCTACCATGACATCGCCTAGTCTAGACAATTAAACATATATACAGACAGCCTTGAAGGCAGCCGCAAGAAGCGAAACCCCGACATGAAATCCAATACATTTATCTTGGCTTAGCTCACAGCGCCTCCGGGAATACATACCCATATTTACTGCTGTACACCGAATATAACGCAGCTATGTTAAGGGCCTGTAACAATAAAACTGTCGTTAAGGAACTCTACTGGGGACGTTAGGCTGGCAAAACAGTTTAGGGTCGCCAATACTAAAGGAGGTGGTCTTTTACTACATTGTAGTTGTTGTCCTAGGTCGTCGAGTGGTATCCGGCTTAGAATTGACCACCCTCTTTCCTCCCGTGGGTGTCGTAAGAGGCGACTAAGGGTAAGAGCGTCTTCTGTAACTACACCATCCACCACTTGCCCAAGGAAGGCAACAACATGGACGTCTTCCGGCTGATGATGAGTTGTCTTAGAATGACAAATGAATATTTAAGGGGATCAGGATTTGTGAAATTAAGTGGCGCTTGGTGCGGTCAGTATTCTTTGTATGAAACTCTCTACTGCAAAGCACACTAATCAGAGTCGTAACGTTACCGCCTTGCTTCGGGACCGGCGAGCGGCGTCGCCTAGCTATAGCTGAGACGACGTATCGGAGCAGTTGATCCGCTTTGGTTACGTGCTTACGTAAGGTTGACGCCTGTTTGACGGCGAGGCCAAAGTTGACGATTCCTTTCAGATTTGATAATTATGCTATGACCCTGATCCGAAACTCTAAACTGAATCTTTTCATAAAAAGAGATAAACAAAATATTTTCACAAATAAACTTAAAGCTCTACCAACTGCGCAATACCTTTGTGAAACGCATTCCAATAACCATATTTATGCCATCAAGTATATACAATCAAACATGTCAATTAAACAGAACAAATTACTGTTGAGAATCGATCGGACGAAACCAGTTCTACAATCAGGATTTATTAAACTCAATTCATTGTTATTGCTTTTTGGAAGCAGTTAGAGAGAAAATTTAGGATTTGTAATGATTGCCTGTCATCGGAAGAGCTGTTTGAGATTAAGATGGGGGAAAATAGTACGAGCATGAGGTCCTAGGTTTGACTTTCGGGTCGGGCAAAGTGTTATTGGGTTTTTCCATTAGGTGATTCTCAGTAGCAGCATGGAGTCTGGATTTGTACCCGGTTAATGGCAACCGACTCGCCGCCTATTACATGTTACATAACTGGCGAAATGTGGGTGTACTATATGCGCAATTGCGCACCTCTGCCTACCCCTTTTAAGAATATAGCGTGATGTTATGTTTATTCTATTAACTAATTCATTTTCCGTATATCAGCCACTATAGTTCAAATTACCATGCATCTGTGGCACGCTGGACATTGAAATATATTGTTACTTTTTGTCTTTGTAAGTAAATAAAATAAATTAATAAATATATATGCACAGTTTGTCGTGCCAATTTTAAATACACTGAATAAAATCACGTAATAAAAACAAAAACTTTTTAAATTTTATTTTAGTGCCTGTGATTGGATGGATTGTTCCAGTGGCCCACGTTGAGTTTGTATGAACGTTGGTGCAGACTACAAAAGCGAAATCATATTTTTTCGTTTTATAACGTCGCCTCGCGTTACAAATAGCCGCTACGTGAGTGTGTTTTACGGGCATGAAATATCACTGGCGAACGCGCGTATCTGTTGATCACACCCATTGTTGTCGAATTATGATTATTATTTTAGCCATAGCCGTCCCACTGCAAGGCAAAGACCTTTCTTTTCTTCTTCTATTCCTCTCGGTTGTGAGCTGCAGTACTCCATTTCTCCTAAGAAAGTCAAGCTGACGCTGACGCCTTTTGACATATTTGTCGAACAGTTTTTAATAATATGAAAGTTTATTTAAGTTTTTAGAATTTTATATATATATATATATACATACATAAAGTCACGCCTGTTTCATTTGCTACGATCCTAGCATACTTCTAATTAGAATTTTATTTGTCTTAAAAATAATTATTTTAGTTCAATCAATGAGATTTTAATAGTTACTTAGTAAATTATTCATTCAATCTCTGGTTATTAACGAATAGATGTGCGATATTAGGTTTTATTCATTTATTTTATTTACGTAACTTGACTATAATAGTTATTACAAGGAATTTAGGTTACATTGTTGTTAGATATATATTTTACAAAACAAACATGCCAACCACTGAACATTTTTCATTAATCGGATTTTAAGTTAATTTGTTTCAAACAGAATCAGCGCGAATTACACACGTACGACACCCATATCCTTACATAATTCCAAAAAGGTTTTTTTCATTTGCAAAAAGCTAAGCTTAACGGTATAAAGTCAGTTACACATGATATGAATCTCAGAGCCTCAGACGTTAATGTGTTCCGACTTCAGAAACGAGCTTAACCCTGCGCCGACGAGTGCCACTCGGATTCAGTGAATTTAGCTTGAAAACAACCCTTGACAGTGAAGGGTTGGAAATGTGTCGATGTATTTTGACATGGAAAACGTAATGTGTAAAATAATTTAAAAAATAGAGATATTTTGTGATAAAGTGACTTTTTAAGAGATAAAAATTGATTGTTTTTATCCTGATTGGCGCACTGGTTATGCGATTAGACCGCTGCGTTAAGGGTTCAATTCCCGCGTGGGTCCTAAAATTATGTGAGCCGCAGATGTTTGTCCCGTGCCTGGGTGTTTGTGTGTGTGATTTTTGTGTGTGTATAATCATAGTGTCGTGCGACGTTTTTTTTAAGAAAATGAAATATATCCTTACACTAATGAGTTGGTTTTGTTTCACAACAAAATAATGAACATTATTCCTCGTTTATAACCTCAAGCAAAGTCTAGTTTAACATAAATCAACGTACAAATTGAGAGGTGACCTTTTTGTTTGGGCGTTAGGCATAAAATAAGGTTATAAACTTTAATTAAGCGATACAAATTGTGAATTGTTGGCCTAAAGCTGTAACGATTTGTAAATTCTTGGCAATTTGAGTTAACTAATAAATATGGTGTTACCCTTTTCTGCGTGACTCGATTTCAAATAATTGTACCGATTACGCTACGGATAAGAACACAAAGCGTTAAAAGAGATCGTCCCAAATGTTAGTGCGGTCTTCTTCTAATCGTTTGGTTATTGAACAACCTGGTGTCAGAGTTTAAACAGTCTCTAAGCTTCTGACATGGCTTCACACACCGTGAAAAAATCTCTCAGGTGTGCTAATTTCCTCACGATGTTTTCCTGCACCGCTTTTAGCAGTTGATAACTAATTTATTTACGCACATGACACACAAAAAGTCTTTGGTAAGTGCCGTTTTGCCTTGCGACCTTTGACTTGGCAGTCCAACGCGTATTATTATAAATTGTGTGTGGTATTGCGAATATATTAAATTGCTGACGTATTCCACTAGTAACAGATACTGCTCAAAAATGGACCGCATCCCTATCGTGAGTCAGGTCAATCAGTCCTGCATGGTATCGAAAGTCGCGGGTGGTTCGATCTACACTTCATCTCTTTGACAGCATGTTACAAGCAATCCGAGCTTTGTGACGTTAATCCTGGGTTCAGCAGAATTCCTTTATCCTTTACCAATCGCCGAGAATGTAATGTTATTGGCATTTCGTTGGAATTCTGGAAAGTTTTGGGTTTTGTTCTTTTAAGCCCTCTATATGGATGTTCACAGAATTATTCTATTCTATATAAGGTTATATTAAGAGCGGGTATTTATAACAGATTTTATTTTTAACTAGCCGCGCCCGGCGGTGTGACTTGCTTTTATTTTTTGATAAAAAGTAGCCTATCTGTTAATCCAAGGTGTCAGCTACCTCCATATGAAACTTCATCCAAATCGGTCAAACCGAGCGTGAAGAGGTAACAAACGTATAAACACACTCACAAACTTTCGCCTTTATAACATTACTGTGAAGAGTGACGAATTCATGTTGAATATCATTTAAAAGAAGAACAGCTACCGGAATGAATCTATGATATTATACCGTGTGGTTTCTGGCCAAGAATAGACCATCCCCCCCCTTACTGCCGTAGGTGACATGAGAGGCGAATATGGGATATTCAATAACGGGAAGAAGGCCTTGTGTCGTACCCTGGGGGAGGCCTACGTCCAGCTGTGGACTGCAATAGGCTTATGTAATGTGACGAATCTATGATAATTTAATATAATTATGTGAAATACCTAAATTATTTTACTCGTCAACGTTTTTTGATTAGTCTAAGACTTCTTGATGGACACAAATGATTAACATAGATATCACCATTCCAACTGTCCAGTGTACCCAAGAATTTATAATAAAACAAAGGGTGACACCCTTGACCCAGTGACATTCAGCCTCGCCTTACAATGCGTTAATTGAATTCTTCCTACGAACTTAATTCTACTTTATTATCTTGCTTAGAATTTTCACACCATCTTAATGACGGAACTTTCGCGATGCCTCTTATTTCGTAATTCATTGCTGGTTATAAAACTTGGAGACGTTTGTTTTAATTAACAAAAAGAGCAATGGACTTCGTGGAATTTTTGTTTGTATATTTGATGGGCTTGAGGCAATTTATAAAGTACTTTTATACACTTGTAAAGGTAATTGCGTCTGTGGTTAATATTTGGCTACACGATTACCTTTAGTGGGTGTCGTTAAAAAGAATAATGTAGTTGATAGACCCCTCTATTCAGACATTAAAGTGTCACTTTGTGCTGGAAACTTCGCTACTATTCACATCCAGACTACACACACGCACACACACACACACACACAGAGTTACACAGAGTGCTAAACAGCCTCCCCGAGTGACAATAGAACACTTATGCCTAGCGCAATAAAAGGCAGTTACTGGCAATATATCTCTTTATGACATTTGCCAATACAAAAGAAAAAAGTTAATATTCAAAACTAATATTTCTTTAAAGTTGTGTCAACAAACAATAACAGCTCTTATTGTGTCAACAATAAGTATGAGAATGTCAATCTAAAAACATCGTTACTTATTCCTTTTCTGCCTCTAGTTTCAGCATCAGAAGCTAAAGAGTAAAATGTTTTAATATCAGCCTCCTTACCACGAACTCGTAAAGCGGGGCAGTATACGTTGTGGAAGCGAGACGCCTCATTACGCCGCACATAGCGCCATCTCGCTTCCACAACGTAAACTGTCCTGTTTTACGAGTTCATGGTAAGGGGGCAGTCCTTTGACCAAGACCCAGTTACAGGGATATCCATATGAAAGGTACGGTCCTGGGAAGACCAAAGCTTTGGGAGTTTTATTAGTCATTTTATAGTGTAGGTTTTTGGAATCTGTAGACTATAAAATAAGCTAGAACTAGAATTTTAAAGGATATTCTTTTACTATTCTAGTTTTATTTCCCCCCTTTTTTTAAATGACGCCCACACACTAAGAATGACTCTGTAGCTTGGGTGTGTTTCACAATAATGTCGTATACACAGACACTCAGACTTGGGACAAATATCTGTAAATTATTGTCCCGGGAATTAAAGCGGCAACCATGTTTGTGAAACGCACCTACGCCACGGGAGAAATTCCTTGAGTGGAGCGATGTTTTCTTTAAATTAAATCTATCTTCTCTTCACATAAATTTAAGTAAGTTCTATAAAAATAAGTCGTAAAAACCAACGTAACACGTTAACAATTTGCCAGTAACAAAAGAGATTAAACCGCCATTTATCCTGGAACTAACTAACGACCATAACTTTCCAAATAGGTTACCTAGGTTACCATTAACTTGACCTGAAAGTTACCGGTTGTCACCACAAGTGATAACTAACAGAAGGTTTAGTTTAATTACAACAGTAAAGTGTAGGTGTACAACAATACCTGTTAAGTAGATATGGCTAAAAATAGGCTTTCATATTTTGTAACCAATTTAATAAGAAAAATAAAGAAAAACCTGAAAAAAAAAAATTGTGGGCGTAAAAACATACATAACACCACGCCTGTATTCCCCGAAGGGGTAGGCAGAGGTGCACATATAGTACACCCACATTTCGCCAGTTGTTTGTGTGTTTTAGGTCCAATGTAATAGGAGGCCAGCCTATTGCCATCAACCGGGCACAAATACGCACGGTACACTAGATTTAATATACAGTGACAAATAAAATAACCTGATATACCTACACCTACTTATAATATTATTATTTCAGCCATGATCGTCCCACTGCAGGGCAAAAGCCTCCCTTTCCTTCCTCCATTACTCTCAGTTGTAAGCTGCAATAGACCATTTTTCTTTGAAGGAGTCCACAATATGTATATTGGCATAAGTAGGTTTACACCTACTTAAGTCAATATATTTTTTATCGCATAAAATTGATCGGTTTGAGACTTCTGTATATCATTACGACGCTACCAATATCACTTACTGCAGTACCTAATATTTTCAGGCGCCACGTGCAAAGATACGGAGTTTCTAGCACTATGCAATTGGAAAACGTTATTTACCATACTAAGGACTGGTTAAAATAATATAACAGCTTATATACATACATAACATCACGCCTGTATTCCCCGAAGGGGTAGGCAGAGGTGCACATATAGTACACCCACATTTCACCAGTTATGTTTTAGGTCCCAATGTAATAGGGGGCGAGCCTATTGCCATCAACCGGGCACAAATCCAGACTCCGTGCTGCCACTGAGAATTACCTAATGGAAAAACCCAGTAACACTTTGCCCGACCCGGGATTCGAACCCAGGACCTCGTGCTCAGCAGTCGCGCTTAGCGACCACCAGACCAACGAGGCTTATATACTGCATTTTAACTGCATGCAATTATGTCACCAAACTAAATTACATTTTTTTTCTTTTAGAAAACGTCGCTCGGTATATCTGTATTGTGGGTGCGTTTCACAAACATATATAGGTAATATGACATATACAAACACCCAGACCCGGGACACACATTAGCGGATCGCAAAAAATATGTGTTATGCAGGAATCGAACCCGCAACCCTTAGCACAGCAGTCCAATCGCATAGCTACTGCGCCCGGTCATCTAATTGAAATGAATTGCAACATAAAACAACTGAAAATATACTTTACGACACATAATCCATTTGCCTAATTAAAATTTGAACGCTTGAGCCAAAAGCCATAAAGAGACAATATTCGCTTAAATAAATGTGAATTTATACCTACATAAGTACAATTATGACACAATTTTTATAACAACTGAAATGAGTGCATGCTTGAGTGTTATAAATCTCTGTTATCGCAGAGTTCAAGGAAACGGATACCCGGTTACGCCGCGCGCCGGTATAAAACCAGTGTTATTACAATGCAAATACAGTCGCATTACAGCTTCAAAAAGAAAACACACGTAGAAGATTTAATATAAAATTTGAATTGTATTCCGATGGAATATTTTGAAAATACAGTTTCTGGGAAAGCGGTGTGGTATGATCAGTGAATGTTCTTAGAGTTCTAAATATTATGCAGTTTTCTGCAAGTACCTAGGTATTTCTGAAAGATACATGGCAGATAAACGGGCTACTAAGTTCTAAGAACCTACCTAACTGTTAACATCTTCAATTATTTTTTGCAAATGTAATATATTTTTGTGGCGTTCTAAGGGGGAGGCCTTTGTTCAACAGTGGAGGTCTTCTGGCTAATGATGATTAATATATTTTTATTTAAGATCGAAAAAATACATATTTTACAACTTAATTTTAACACAATTTTTTTTTACACTTAGTTCGCAATAAAGAATTTGGATGTAGAATTAGTTTTCTGTGCGTTGTAAATCGTATATCTACATAGTCTTTAATAAAATATGGACTTATCTTCTATTCTTACAACTAAGTAGCTTGTTTGATGGTTGTAGGCGCATTGCCTATTCCCTATTTTTAATCCCAGGAAGTAATGATGCATTGATACCCTTAATTGTGGCGATATTAATTGTGTATCGGCGGCAACCTGGGCAGTGCAACTAACGCCAATCTGCTGAACAAACCAGTACACACTACTTTTTACAACATTAGAGAAATTTAGTATGATTCATGTTTTTATACAAAGAGATACGCAATGAACACCTCTGCCAACCTTCAGGGAATACATAAATAAAATAAACCATACACACCTTTGTAAACCGATTACATTTACCACGCACAAGGGTCGAACTCATGAATAACAATATGTTGGTGTTAAAACATAGGATGTCCGGTACCCCACGAACATCAGTAATTTGTTTAATATACTGCTATTAAAAACTCCTTTGACCAAAAAGTGGGCCAGTTAGATACACCCCTAGTTTAAAAATAAAAAAATAAAATTGAGCGATGTGTTCACTTTGTATCGTTGAATTTTTATGATGGACGTATGTTACTATGAAAGGTTTAAGAATTATTGTTTGAATAAGAGCTTTTTGGTCACGTTTTAAACGCGAACAAAGACAGCTGCTTATTTCTTCTAGCCTTATATAACTTCTTCTTTTTTAAAAAAAATACGTCGCTCCACTTTTATTTATTCAGTAAAGTCAACTTTGGAGTTTCTTGCCAGTTCTTCTCCATAGGAACGACATTTTTGCAACCGTGCAACTAGCATCTTGAAGTTTCCTAAGCGCCTGTAATTGGTTTATATGAAAAAAAAAACATTTTGCTTTATTGTACACCGATATTGTTACATAACTAACTTAACATCAAACTTGAAACTTAATAGAAATGGTTTTAAAACTGACCAAGCAAATATTTTTTCTCCTACATTCATATAATCAAATGAAATTCACTAAAACATCCCAACACCACTCAATCCTTAGACAAAGGGACGTTACATTAAAACATTACAATTCTTACATTCAGTGTTACTTTTCTGCTCATCTAAATCCAACCCTACTGTAACGAACTTAAGGTTTAATATCCGCTGAAGGGTTCTTACCTCTTTTCTCGAAAATTGGTTGTTGTACTGTCTAAGGGAATTGTGACATAAATGAGGAATTCTGAAGAGTCCTTGTGCCGGGAGAGGAGGAAAATCAGTCTTCCACGGAGGTTGAAACTCAAAAAGGATTTATTTTGTTTTGTTAGAGCCTGTCGTAGTAGTTTTTAATGGTGTTTGCTGATTATAGAAAATTGTTTAAATAATATACGTCCTGGTAGTCCAGTGGATGATGATGATGGGTTGGATTCATGGGATGGAAATACGTGGTCCCTTCCTACCCCTTTGGGAAATAGGCGTGACTTTACGTATGTATAAAAAAGTCAGCAGGTACTAATTTGAATGTCATCAGTAGCACAACGCTTGGTGAAAAGAAATCAAATACATATAATGAAAAATATAATATTATATAGGAGGAGTGACACAGGTTTATCTATTATCCACAGGTATATTATATTTATCTATTATCGAGAAAAACGCAAAGTCGACGCAAACGATCAAAGTGATGTAGTGGCTAAGCGATTGGACTTCTTTATATGATTGATTCCCGCACGGGGAAAAAATTGTACAATTCGTAAATGTTTGTCTCGAGTCTGGGTGTTTGTGTATGTGATATTTCATGTTTGTTAAACGCACCCACGACGCAGAAGAAGTTCCTAGTGTGGGGGTGAGGATTTGTTAAAAACAATGGAAGCCACTAATGAGCGATTACCAACATACATAAAACATGTTTCAGCATATTATGGGAGAGATATTCGTCAATGCCGTCATGTTTAATAACAACTGATTGGATCATTATTCGAGGCACGATCCCCGATACTTTGAGGACTTTAGGAGCTTTCCCGACTGATTTTATGTTAATGTAGATTCTTCATAATATTGTCTCGGTAGTCTGTTTTTGTAGATAGCTGAACGTGAATGTTTAAGAATGATTTGAAGATGGATCAAAATGTTATTGGGTTTTTCGGGTAAGAGAATGTTTTTAGTCATCGTCATCATTGTCGTCATCAGCTAGAAGAAGTCCACTGTATCTTTATAGTAGCTGGGGGTTAAGGAGCCCAATGGATGGTGATCCCGTGATAGACTGACCCCTATTTCAGTTTTTTGGTAGGTAATTTTAGGTGCGTAATGAACTATAGTGGCTTATTTTAAAAAGGGAGTATAAGTTTGATGGCAACTGATTTAGGATACAGAGGCTATAGGTAAACTTTTGTAAGTAGGCAGTTTAGCGAGTTATAGTTATCTTCAAAGCGGTAGGCACAGGTTTTCATCTTGTGCCTGGGCAATCTAATATCGTCGCTATTGTCGGTATAACTGTTTTCCTACGATAAGATTGACTTAGTGTCCTTTGTCCATAGTACAGTCAGCACCATTAGTAGTTGAACATTTTTTTAAATCTACTATTAATTAAAGGGCCACTTCTGATATAGTAAAAAATCTTAAATATTCTCAGACTAGCTGCACCCCGCGGTGTTATCCGCTACTTTTTTTTGGGATAAAAATTAGCCTATGTGTTAATCAAGGATGTCAGATACCTCTATATGAAATCTCATCAAAATCGGGCTAGCCGTTTGAGCGTGAAGTGGAAACAAACATACAAACACACTCACAAACTTTGGCCTTTATAATATTAGTGTGAGTGTGATAGTGTGATCATCATGGACGTTTCTATTCTATAATTGGAAACAATAACAGGAATTAATGTTTGTTTGCTTGTTTGAATTATTTGACATAAAGTTTCTCAACATGTTAAGCTACTTATCATAGCGACTGTACCAGCACTTCCCAAGCCTGCTCCAATCAACACTTAACTTTCTATAAAATTCCCTGAAAATTATTCACAAAAACATCAAATTATGGTAATCTGGTGTCTCAGCTGAAAGTTAATCAAAATGCTCTTGTATTTTTTACCTTATAATGAAGATTACAGGGGAAAATGTATATTGTTTGTTTTAGCCTTAAACAACACTCTGACGCCTTGGTTTACGTGCTTTAGATTTACATACTTATTGGGGTTGTAAAGGAGATTATGTCAGCCGTTCCTCATTATTAGGTATATTTTTGGTTGTTATTTTCAAGCTTTTGTTCAACCTGCCATGTTTGTATGTCCCGCGACTCTTTTGCTCGACACGAAAAGAGACGGAGCGATATTAAGTTTTAAACTATCGCGTTGTATGATTATAATAGAAAATAGCGACACGCGAATTAACGCGAACACAACTTTATTAAATTTTGGCTTGACGTTTCGACCGAGTTACACCGGCCGTGGTCACAAGCAGACTGAAGATGCGAGTGTCGACAGGGACGGTAGACCGACACGACCGGAGAGAGATCAGGCGCAGGACCAACGGCTTAACGTGCCTTCCGAAGCACGGAGGGGTCTCGACATGTGAAAACGGTCACCCATCACAAGACTGACCGCAGCGAGCACGGCTTACCGTCGCAGATCGACTGATCGGCATAGCAGCCACATAGCTACAAGCCCCTTAATAAAAAATATACCCCTTATGAACCCTATCAGTTCATTGGATATATCCTAAAGCAAACATTCCTGGGCAAATAGAAATAGGGTCGTTTAATAAAGGCGGTCAATATTAGACGTAAGGATATACGGATAATAAAACTTTACTGCTTGCATTCGATATGTGTGGTAACATTAATTGGGCCTTCGAAACTTTTGGTTTTAATAAAATTATTATTGAATATATGTTTTTTAGGCCGAATATGTTCTGAATTAAAATACACTAAAATTAACAGCTTTTACTTTGCTGTCGGGATTTTAATATATTTTGAAAACTATTGACGTGAAGGAAATTATTGATATTTGTGTCTTAACCTATGCAATACTTCTCTTGGAGAGCCGGGCTAGAATAGCACCACCTCCTCCCGTGTGCGTCGTAGGAGGCGTAAGGAAAGATCCAGAAGATGGGCAGCAGCTTCTGTAACTACACCATCAATACTGCGATCCCCGAGCCGCTTGCCAAGCGTGGGGATTATGGCACCCACCCAAAGTTAAGGGCTTTATTGAACAGTGGACCTCTTCCGGCTGATGATGCAATCCTGATATTTGAGCGACGGAAGGTTTAATATATTCTAATAAAATCATAACGCTCTCAAATGCATAACTATATATATAAATTTAATATATAACAGTAACAACGACGAAGACCAGGCCCACCGAAAAGGCGATGGCGAGATAATTTGGACATCTTAGCGGGAAAGACGTGGCCTCAAATGGCATTGGACAGGGTTTTGTGGAGGCCTTTGCCCAGCAGTTGGACACCGAACATGCTACATAAAAAAAAACAATAACAAACATAATTATCATTATATTTCCATATAAAATAAAACAAGATAACGTGTCAAACAAAAATAACACCTAAAAAAATCCATAAAGAAAACCCGAGTTATATAAGAATTATCGTAATCTAATACTGTAGCCCATCAGCGAAATGTGATTGGTTTGGCACTAGCAATATTTTATGCCGCCGTCACATCCAATAAGTGTGACGTACAAACGAGACATACTTACCTCTGATATATATACGTACGTGGGTGATACAGGCAGGTTTATAAAGAGAGTCAAATAAACAGTAAGCACGGATTAAGAATAAAATTCTTTGCCTTAGAAAGTTAGTGGTTAAAGGACTGCCTCGTTGGTCTAGTGGTCGCTAAGCGCGACTGCAGAGCACGAGGTCCTGGGTTCGAATCCTGGGTCGGGCAAAGTGTTACTGGGTTTTTCCATTAGGTAATTCTCAGTGTCAGCACGGAGTCTGGGTTTGTGCCTATTACCAGAGATTAGGCATATTACCTGCATTATATCTATATCGTTACGATTTCTCAGCGATGAAAGGAAATGGTATTCTCACTTTAATTATACCTTCCTACTATTCCTTCTCCTAACTCTAATACTGGTCAAAGGCAAAACTCATAAACACAACATAAACAAGTCATCGTGTCGCAAATGTTTTTAGTTTTACTTTAGAGAACTAATCATCTAAGTTCGCTGCAGTCTTAACGAACACGCTGTATATGGGTCCTGAGAAAAAAGCAATTACGTCTGAGACGCAGAGTTATTATTTCTAGTAAAGAGAATTTCTAGTAATTGATTTTCTTTATTCTGTATCGCCATTTGGTTGAAGGTTTTATGGCCTTTAATGGCTTGAAGTTCGTTCTATTTTTTTTGCAATAAATGAAATATCGATGTCAATATATGACATGAACGAATGATCCGGCCAGCTATGTACCGCTGATTAAAGTTTCTCTGGACTTCTATGAGTATTTCGAGACCCAAATTTGCCAAATCGATCCAGACGTTCTCGAGTTTTAGTGAGACTAACGAACAGCAATTCATTTATGTGTATATTACCTATATATCTTTTTAACATGTAGTTTAATAAACAGTGAATATAAGACTTTTATGTTTTCCTATCAAATCTGCTTTGTTTGTTCTTATCACACTCTGAAATCCGCCAATAATCTTTTTATCACACACAACGAAAGGTTAGAAAAGTTCTGTAGAAATGAAACAAAATGTCTTCACCCACACACTTCGTTCCAGATTGTTGTAATCCCATACACATTGTCCCTCTCTCTACATAGCGCATAAACTTGAAATATGAAGGTACAGTCAACAAACTAAGGCACGGAGGTGTTGTGTCTTATTTGCGAAGATCCCTACTTTGTAGTTTAATAAACGACTTAGTTCTTAGACTGTACCGTCAATATTTAGTGTAGGAAGTACACGTGTGTGTTATTTGGAGCTACATTTGGGAAATAGCATCTTAAGCATATGTACTTAGAGTTGAGTTTTAATAAATTATTTTAAGGAACGTGTGGAATAAAAAACTATTTACTTGGAACTTTAGTGTGTTTTAGGACATCTATGTTCCCCATTCGTAATATTTCTGGTGGCCTTGTGGTTGACATACCGGATTTGCATGCATAAGGTTACAGATTAAAACCCAGGCAAGTATCAATGTCACTTTTTCAATGACATGTAATATTTTCTAAGATATTCTAAAACATGACTGACTTACGGTGTCAGATAACATCGTGAAGAAACCTGGATTTAAATATCTGAAATCGCCAACCCGCAGTGAGCTACCGTGGTGATCAATGCTCAATCCTTCTCTGTACGAAAAGAGGTCTTTGCCCTGCAGTGGGACAGTTTTAGTTTTAGGTTGTTATTATTATATTCCCCATTAGCGTTAGGCAAGTCTATGTATTGCGATGTATAACCATATTTTGCCGCTCAGAAATTATATTATTGTGACTATCCAAATACTACATACAACGATCAAAATGTTTCCCATTTGTTGAAAATTTATTATTAAATTAAATTTATCTGGACGCTACTTGTACAAATATTAGCCAGAGGGCACATTCATAACTCATGCAACAGCTGTGTACCTGATACTCGTAAATCACAAATAATGTTAATATAATTACAATAACATTAAATTAATGTACTAACGACTAGCTTTTGCCCGTGACTTCGCCCGCGTTAGGTAGCCTATGGCCTTTCTCGGGTCTTAAACTTTCTACACGCCAAATTTCGTCAAAATCCGTCCAGCGGTTTAGTAGTAAAGGCGTAACAGACAGACAGAGTTGCTTTCCCATTTATAATGTTGGTATGGATGGATTTCATCGGCCTCCAAAAACTTATATAATCTTCAAATTACTTCATAAATATTTACCATAAACAAACTCCTTCACAAGTAAACTTTGCCCTTAATTACTTAGACTCTGAAATATCTCATTACGTAAACAAGTTTACTTACAAACCCTTAGTAAAGAGGATATTTCTATCCAAATTACGAGGAAACGCGAACATACCCGAAACTTGTATCCCAAAGGTTATCAGAATAACTTCCTTAGACTTTGATCCCAGTTTATCGAGCAGCGAGCTTCACTCTTTAGCGCGGGACACTTCTTAATTTCTTATGTAGAGCATCGTTCTGATTCTAAACCCCTTTATTGGTATCGTGGGCTTATAAGTTAAAGAGCTTTCTAGTAAGGAGGTTCGTAGTAGCTGTATAGCTTAAAATTATAAACTGCCTCCTTACCATGAACTTTTCAAGAAACACTATATATGTTTTCATCGTAAACTGACCTGTTTTAAGCGTTCATGGTAAGGGGGCTGGCCGCTAAAACATTGTTTGTAAATATTTTACTTCGTCTCTATTCTTCGTCGTAAGTGACCACACAGTGAATTATTCCCAATTTTAGGCGCCTAATACATTTATCGGGCATGTTAAAAGTGGTGTCTTAGTATATCTTAAAGATTTGGCTACAAACATTAAGGATTTCACATTTATAAATTTTGCGCAATGTAAACCTGCCATAGTACGTCATTCATTTAGATCTCATGATGCTATACATAGGTCTCAGTAAAAAATAATCGTGATTTATGTTTACACTAGCTGCGCCCCGCGGTGTTACCCGATGCATTTTTTTCGGGATAAAAAGTTGCCTATGTGTTAATCCAGGGTGTCAGCTACCTTCCTATGAAATTTCATCTTAATCGGTCTAGCCGTTTGAGCGTGAAGAGTAAACAAACATAAAAACACACTCACAAACTTTCGCCTTTGTAATATTAGTGTTTACATATAGGCAAAACTTTTGTAAGACATTACAAATAGCGGTTTGGTACATAGTGGTACGGTTTCCTTTCTTAGTTCACTCGTGATATTTTGCCGTTATGCAGCATCCCGTTTGCCGTGGGCGTCAGAGGTTAACCTCCAATTTATCAAAGCGTGACAGAGTGCTAATCTGACGTGACATTATCTATAGTAATAATGCCCACGCTCGCATGCCCCGTGACAGCCAACACAGAAGGTCCATTAATAAAAATGTTATAATATATTAATGCCTTATTGAAGTCGGTATACCAGACGACAAATTACCATGCAAGTCAAAAAAATAATTATAATTGTATTATTATCAAGAGTGAAACACACCAGAGGACAAAGGTCATATGTCAAAGTAAATAATAATGAAATAAAGACTGAAATCTTTAAGCCGTTGCGTGTTTTCATTACTTTTAAAACCATTTATTTTCATTATAAACATTACATAATAAGGTGTAATGGCGTATTGTAGCGAGATGAGCGAACTCATCTATTGAATTATTCAAAAAATATCAAAATTATTTATGGAAAATAGACTAAAAAAAGTCACCACTTCCTAGTGCTGTAGCTGGGTAGAAGAATCAGCGCAACAAACTACCCCGCAGCACAATCTCTCTTCCAAAATTTAGAAAATAATGGTAGTTATATAAGCATGGACATATTGCTTTACGAGGTAGAGCTCCTAATTTCTTTTGCTTAACCTTCTGTATATTTATTTTGTGTGACTACGTGTAGGGACGGCAGTTTTCATGGGACGTTGCTTCCAAAGGAAATATCTTTGCGATTACGTCCCTGAAGGACGAAGTGTTTCTGAAAATATTGTTCCATGTAAGCTTCGCGTTTTGTGCCCGAAGAATGGGATTCATATCGTGCATGTGACACGTAAACGTGGCCCAGAAACGTTCTCAATATAAACGTAGCCATATAAGAAGAATTGAGAATCTTACAGAAGAGTGTGGAATATTATTTAAATTTCCTGATATACGCAGTGATTGGTGCAGTGGCTAAGCGATTGGACTGCTGCGCTAAGGGTTGCAAGTTCGATTCCTACATGGAATAGAAATTTATGTGATCCGCAGATATTTCTCTCGAGTGTGGTGATTGTGTACGTGATATTTTGTTTGTAAAACGTACACAAGGGACAGGAGAAATTCCTTTTCCATTTTATTATAATGTTTTGGTAAGTCATCGACAAAATTGTCTTGTTCTTATTAATATAACCTTTTCATGTATCTCCATTCATAATTAGTTGAGATAGAGGGCAATTAAGCATTGTATAAACTAAAACGTTCCCAATGGGCTAACTTACAAGTTTGTAATTTTTAAATAAGTCGATACTTTTTGGAGACAGATAATGTCAAATAAAAAGCCTCTAAGTGGAACATAAGAATATTGAGTTCTCTCTGAAGTGCATATGCTTGTAACAGTTCGAATCCAATGTATAAAATGTATCTATTAAAGTGAGTTCACTGAAGATACAATTTTATGATCAAAATATAATAACTTGCTAGTTACTACTAAGGTCCTGGGGTTAAATCCCAGTTCCGGAAAAGTGTTACTGAGTTTTTCTATTAGGTAATTCTCAGTAGCGGCACGAAGTCTGGATTTGTGCGTGGTTAATGATAATAGGCTCGTCTCTTATTACATTGGGATCACCACTGGCTAAATGTAAGTGTACTAGATGTGCACCTCTGTCTACTTTGCTAAGTATTAATAGTCTCTCCCCCAGCCCTGTTAAATAGTTCAAAATACAGCGTCACTCCATACAAAATAAACATATACAGTACATAATATTATAACTTTAAGACGTGATTTTTTATGTATTATACATATATTATACGTATGCGACTGCCTCGTTGGTCTAGTGGTTGCTAAGCGCAACTGCTGAGCACGAGGTCCTGGGTTCGAATCGCGGGTCGGGCAAAGTGTTATTGGGTTTTTCCATTTGGTAATTTTCAGTAGCAGCACGGAGTCTGGATTTGTGCCCGGTTGATGGCAATAGGCTCGCCCCCTATTACATTGGGACCTAAAACATAACTGGCGAAATGTGGGTGTACTATATGTGCACCTCTGCCTACCCCTTTGGGGAATACAGGCGTGATGTTATGTTATATGTATACAAGTAACAAGATAAATCATAATCCAATAAAAAGTAACAGCTGTTGGTGCTTTCGGGGATTCTATGAATTATTTACGCGCTACCCGGCAAATGTATAAACGCGACAGACAGACAAATTACATACACATGGACAATGACTGCTAAGACAGATGGTTCTTTTACATATACATACAGTTACGTGAATGAATTATACATTACTAGCTGCGGTACGTGGTGTTACCCGCTTCCCGGACAAAAAGTAGCCTATGTGTTTATCCAGGGTGTCAGCTCCCTTCATACTAAATGTTATCAAAATTGGTCTAGCCGTTTGAGCGTGAAGAAGTCACAAACGTAAAAGTACTTTTTTTATTACATCCTCTAGAACACTCGCATCATAATTTCATCATCATCATCATCAATCATCATCATCATAATTTCGGCATTAGTATCAACTACTGTATAAGCCTCCGTTTTTCTTCGCCATTCTTCTGTTTTTTGGGCGTCTCTAGCCATTCTTCTTTGTATTAGCATGGGCCAAATATCACCTACAAGAAAACAGGTCATGCTGTGGTGTACAGATTGACCAGTCAACAAGGACGGTGGCGAGGTAGACCGTCCAGGGTGTGCCGGACGGACTTAGGTTCGTCGCGGCTCTGTTCTTAATAATTATCAGAGGGAATATATTTGGTTATTATAAGGTTATATATATATATATAAGGTTTATTGATAATACTCAAGGTCTCTCTCTGTTTGTGCCAGTCATGCAAGCTTTAAGTTACATAAATCCTTTTTTCTGTCAAAAAAGAAAAGCAAATTCTCCAAATGCCAGGATATCGAAAAGGAAGTAATTTTCCGTTTTTTCTCTGATAACGTACCTAAAGGAAACCTCTCAGATATTCCAAATTGAAGCCGGATAGGGCAGTAAGACGGATAATTTTCTACATCCGAGTATTGGTTCGTATTACCCTTTTAAAGCTTTCCCAGCGGACGAGGTACACCCGTTTGATTAACCATATTGAGGAGTGAATATTTGAGTCACTCCGTATTTGAGGTACTTTGGAACTGCGTGGGCGGCCTAAAAAGGTTTCGGAATATTTATAAAACAGAACGCCAGCTTCGATAAAAGGCCCGAAATAAAATGACGTTACCGTCAAAAGTTAGGTAAATGTCATTGTGCCATTTAAGACGTTGAAATTATATCTAGACTTTATCGTAATTTTAAAACCTTTAAGATCTACAAATAGATATAAGGGTAAATAAATAAAAAATAATAACTTTAAATAAAATGACAACTTTTTGGAACATAATTTTTAGTTCCATATTTGCATTAAAAATTTACAAGAGAATGCTTCTGATATAAGCACAATATAAAAATATTAATAACTTATAAAATATGTTTAATTTATTAATCATCTTTCATAGTATGCAGAATCCGTTAAATATTTTAAATATCTGCAGGATCATGCAGGTCATAGAATAAAGTCAATATAACTATATGAATTATGTTACAGTATGCCGAACCTCACACATATTCCGAGTATCTGCCGGATATGTAGGCGATAAAGATAATTATCATCTATCCAAATAGATTTACAAAAGTATTTTTTGAACATCACATTACATCAAGACAGTCTCCAAAACGCCGGCCCGTCACCGCTTGTTGGATAGAAGAAACGACGCAACAAACTGCCAAGCAACATAATCTGCCTGATAAGACGGATAATTCGTAATATCCGGTTCCTTTTGCCATAGAATCAGTCAATATAAATTATTATGTACAGTATGCAAAACCTCTGACATATTCCAAGTATCTGCCGGATATGTAGGCGGTAAGACGGATAATTCGTTATATCCGGCTGAACGTTGGAACGTCGTCACATCCGTCTTTATGAGACGCCCGATAGACGAAGTGTATGACTGACATACGGACGAAATTTTCAGTGGTCTATGCTATGATCTATTACCTGAAATTGGTTTAGGTATTGGAATAAACATAATATAACATCGCGCCTGGTTATTCACCGAAGTCATTCCCCGAAGGGGTAGGCAGAGGTGTGTAGCACTCCCGACTTTGCTACCTTAGCGATCCGATAGTCCGGCTTAGCTACCACTGGTGACTAGACCAACGAGGCAGTAATTTGTTTATTGGGATACACTTTTCAAATCAAATCACCCAAATTAAAAAATAATGGAATAAAATAAGGTATCCTTAAGGTATAATCTTATTCCTAAACATTAACAAGACTATTATGGTACCTACTTCTTTTTTAAATACACCAATGTTTAGAAACGATTTAGGTTTTTTTTTCAATACAATATTTAGTCTGTTTAACTGCTAATACGACACGCGGCTCATTGATAAACCAGGATTAATGAATTTTCTATTGCTTCTGCTTCTAGGCAATTAATGTCTTAGACTTGATGAACAACCAATAAAGAAAAACAATGAACTCTTTAATACTCGTAGGCGTACACAAAAAGGATTCCCGTGATTACTGCAATGTTAGACTGTCATGTCATTAATGTGCTTACTATACCTACATTATTTATCAGTTGCTAAAAACGTTAAATGAAAACATCGTGAGCAAACTGGTACACCTAAGAGGGTTTTTCAATAGTGTTTCAAGCTATTTTGGAGGGCTACAGGGGGTTTAAATTCTGACATCAGGTTGTTCATCAACCATATTATGATGTGGAGAAGACTGCAATGTTATTTCTTTGCATTATTTATTTTAGTACCTATTGAAGTTATTTCTTATTTCGTCTAAAAAGGCATAATTATCTTTTAGTACGACATATTTCCATACCAAAATCGTTTCTTCCATTGCTGTCATTTGTCCCGTCTGTGTGTCACCGACCTTCACCATAGTCTGGCGCGGAGCCAAGCGTTGCGATCACAATTGTTCTTCTTGAACGCACAATAAAATCTATGGCGTGTAATGAGAGTTCTCTTCGATCCCCCATCATCATCTTCTTGGAGGATTTCTCGGTTATTAGACAAAGTTATTGACCTTTTGTTTTGTTTGCCTTTTCTTCAAAGAAATTCGACTTTATTGAAATCGTTTGGTGATTGTCGACTTGGTTTTTGACGTTTGCTACGCCAATCGGCTAACTTTTGCACTTTGACGTTCTATGCGTAAGTTTTCTTAAGCTTTATGTACGTATATTAAAAACTGCTCTTGAAAATCAGGCTTGCCATTTTTTTTAAACTTTGCCCCATACTAGGAATTTCTCCTGTATCTTGGGTGCATTTAACAAACATGAAATATCGCATACACGAACACTCAGACTTGGGACAAACATTTGCTAACACAAATTTTTGTCTCGTGTGATAATCGAACCCGCAACTCCTAGCGCAAGCAGTCGTTTGGCCACTGTGCCAATCAGGTCCTCAATTTCAAATGAGTTTTGCAGAGGTGTCCTGTTTTATCAAGAATCTACATTAACTGCTACTACAGAGCAAGTCTTTTGTTATTTATCGGTCTAACACCAAAGACAACCTTGAAAAATGCTCACAAAAGTTAATAGACGATACTACGAGTATAAACGATTTTTCAGTCATATTGAAAAAGATAAGCTGACGAGTGTTACCGTATACCTTCGTCAGATCGACTCTATGCCCCCAGATACCGCTACCCGGCTGTCTATAAGCGACTCATATTCTACATAAATGGCCGATATTTCTCCTGCCGAACAAAAAATCCTTTTCATTCCAACCGAGAACGAGCCTGCATTACTCACGGCGTAAGATATGAGGTTACCGTCCGGTCCCTATCATTTGGAAACGTCTCTAGTTCTTTACCCGATGACGTCAGAGCATCATATTTTCCTTGTAAAATTACGTTTTGATTGAAATATTACGTGTGTGGACCGACCTGGTTGCTTTGTACGAGAATAATTGAAAAAAATGGAGTAGGTATATATTGATAATAGTTTGGTAGTATATAGTAAGGCTTGTACCCTCCGGATCATATTTTATTTATCTGCCTCACTGGTTTTTTGGTCGCGAATAACTTGAGCGTGAGTCCCTAAATTCGTCCCAAAGTGGACGGAGTTATCGATTTTTCCTGTATGTAACTTAATTCTTAGTACAAGTTCGAAGTTTCGAGAAAGAATCGAACTTAGTTTTGTCTTTGACAGGGTGTCTAACATGACACCAATGATTTTTAAAAAAAGTACAGATATGTAACTAGCGCGCTCATTTTGAAGAGTCGAAAGGGCAATTGTAGTCTTGGGTAGTATAATTGTTGTCCGATTTGACATCAGACTAGTGCAGTTCTGACTCAGAGTTCAGAAAACTTATCGTTCATTTTGTTAGCATATGACGTATCTATACTTTTTGAAATATCATTGCCTATGGCCTTTCTCACGGGAAATACAGTCATGGCGAAATTATGTCCAATGTGCGAGAAAATAAGGTTTTATACTCATCATTTTGCGGCTGTATTATGTTTTACTATCTTCCTAAAATATGGCTCCTATTACAGTCTATTACGGCACATTACGTTCGCAGACGACATGATATTATGATGGTTAATAACGCAAAATATGTATGAAATGATGTGGTGGGTTTATCTGAGCTATGAAAATATGAATTATATGCTCAAGGAAGAACCTTGAATTTTATTTAGTACGGTGCGTATATATTTACGTTTTGAAGAGGCAAGCTCAATATGGAAGTACCTACCTAATGAAAAATATTCTGACCGAATTTCACGGTCACGGCGGCCTATATCCGAGCTAAGATTAGCCAATTACGCAGAAGAGAGATCAGGCGCAGGACTAACGGCTTTACATGACTACTGAAGCACGGAGGGGCGATATGAAGACGGTCACCTATCACAAGACTAACCGCGGCGAGCACGGCTTAACCTCACAGATCGACTGATCTGCTCGGTAGCCACTTAGATATGAATATTTCAAACCTACCTACATCATGAATGGACATGATTACTAAATTCTAGTATTCTAAATTAGAGTGATGGGTATGATTGCCAGAGCAATAATTATGTAACGGTGTGTGATTAATTAAATATTATGAATAATTAAATTGACTAAAAATATTAAATGTATAACTGAAATTTTAATTTTAATTGGTCGTCGTAGCATGTTGGCCGACGTAGCATGTTGGCCGTCATAGCGTGATGGCCGTCGTAGCAATGTCGGCCGTTGTAGCAATGTTGGCCGACGTAGTACCATTGGCTCTCGATATCAAACTCATCGCTACTGAACTACATTATGAATTTATTTCGCTTAACTTTATTGTAGAATATTATTGACATATGTAATTCGATTAACGTACATAAATAATTTAATAGTGAAATATGTAGACTCTCAAATACACCAAAACATCCTTATAATCCTACGTTGTAACAGGCATGTTTGTACGTGTGTCGGAGAGGCGTCGAGCGGTTTAGACGGGGTCTATAATTTGCATGATCGGATTAGACGGACGGACCGCGGCTGATTCGTTGTACACACATCATAACTACACGGACGCAGTTGACTGAACCGGGCGTGTTTAGTTATCCCGATTGCATATTCCGATATATTCACACGCTTTATTCCCATGGGATACGCAGAGGATACTCTCGTTAGGGGTATTAGGTGTTAGATGCTGCCAGTTATACATCGCTCAATAACATGTGTGTTTAGCGCCATGCATTTCAATTTATGGAACTAATGATATACGGCAAACTCAATAAAAGTATATATATATACCTAGTATTAGTTACACTATTTTTCGCTGTTTCAAATAGCTTCGGATTTGTCCATTCCGTTACACTAGTATAAAACACCAGATATACATTATATAATGTTTTTGTTATAGTTTTACATTTATTTAATATTATTGAGTGCTATATTTACTAGAGTTAGACATGGCTGTCATCAAATCGTTCAAGCTTGCCTGACTTCCAATACGGCAGGTATAATTCCGTGTTGTTGGAAGTCAATCGAGGGAACTAGGCTATGTGATTCTCACTAGAACGACACAAAGTTATGATTAGATGTGTGCTCTATACGTTGCGTTAAGGAACTTTTAAAATACAGGCAAAATTATATGGTAACCCAAAAATCTTATATATAAAATTCTCGTGTCACAGTTTTCGTTCCCGTACTCCTCCGAAACGGCTTGACCGATTCTCATGAAATTTTCTGAGCATATTGAGTAGGTCTGAAAATCGGCCAACATCAATTTTTCATACCCCGGGTCAGCTAGTATTTTATAGAAATATACTGATGGAATTTATCTACTACTTCTTGGAAAAAAGAAAAAGATACGCGCTGAATACATTAACTTATCCTTTGGATACCGTTAAAACAGAGCTCTATAACAATATATTATAGTGCACAAGTCTGTGTCCAAACACAGGCATAAAATCCTTCACACTTATAGTTCGATAGTTCGATTCACAGTTTTTCAAAGCATAAAGGAGTGGCTTGCGAAAAAGGGACATCACAAAACTGACCGAGACAAACACTGCTTAACTTGCAGTAGCTACATAGTTACAATCCGCCTACATATCAATTCCAGTCATATGATAATACGATTCCTGATACCTATAATCTCCGATAATCCAAGCTTATGAGATTACTGTCACATAGGCTGTGAACTCAAGCGTTTCTGTGCCAATAGTGCGTCATTACCAGATCAATATTAAAGAGCTTCGGCCAACATCTTGAGCCCAGCGCTTAACGGTTTAGGTACGGATATCAGTAACTTGAAACGCCTGGTACATTCACAACGAGTTTGTTTCTTAATTTACACTTTGAAAATAATTGTAAGGTTTTCTGATTCTTTCCTTGAATTTTGTTTTGTTTGGGATTTATTGCGGATGAAAAGACAATGGATGAATTGCTGCCTGTTGATAAGTTGTTGGTATTATTAAAAAAAAGACTGTCGTGGTGGCCTAGTGGTTAACATACCGGATTCATATGCACAAGGTTGCAGGTTCAAACCAGGGCAAGTATCAATGTGACTTTTTCAAGGTCATAAATACTTTCTTCATTAAAATCCATTCAGTAGTTTTACGTGAAAGAGTAACAAACAAATCCATCCATACTTACAAACTTTCGCGTTTATAATATTAGTAGGGATAATACGTTTCTAACAAAGGTATTGTTCATTACTTTTTATAAATAGTAATTAGTTCTTTATCAATAAATTATCTGACAATGCTGTATAGCATCAAAAGCAAAACCAGGTGATAATTTCGCCTCCAAAAATAATTTTAGAAAATGATAAGGCCTGTTATATCAAAACAGTACATGATTTATATTTAGGAAAAGTATATTTAATTAATTAAAACTCTTGGGTTTGGCCAAAACATAATTAATCTGGTGAACGTAATTTTCGGGCGTCGGGAATTAGGGATCAAATGACGTTTAGGCCGTCCGTTTCAGGTATTTTTGCTTTAAAAAGGTTCGGTCCAAGAATTTAGGGCTTACGACCAACCCAGGTAAAACATGAGTGCTTTAAACAACTTTTAACGTAAAAAGGTAGCACCGTTAACTGAAAGTGCTGGCCTATAACGTCCGGCCTGATAGGCTGTTATAAAAAAGGTTTTTAGTTAATGTTGATAGACCATGTTACTGATGCAACATTACAAATACAAGGTACTGCTTATTTTAGAACCTTTTCAAAAAATAATTTAAAAAATATTAAGTAAATTTTAGTTTTAATAACGTCAAGTTCTGATATTGAATACAGTACACCTTTAGTACCGTTTATCTTCCAAAGCCACGATAACCCGAACTTCATGATTGTCCATCGTTCTTACCTGTGTTAGACGCTGAGAAACTTTCCGCTTTTATAAAATAACTACGGTCTAGGATACACGGTCTTTTGCTCTCTAACTATTATGGGTGACTTATAAAACCTTATAGAATTACAAAATAATTATCAATATTAAAAAAATACAATAATAACAATTTCAGGAATAGATTTGCTCACATTGTATTAATACATGTATTTATGTTAACCAGTATCTTTTTACATAGTTCCACAGAGTAATATACAGAAATCTAATTCACTATGGATAACTTGTAAGTTACTCTATGCTCAGCTTCAATTATATAAATATCAATCACACGCTTTCTGCCTACTACCATTCTATTTCCAAACTACATTGAACAAGCCATCCATCAGGCAATCAATTTGATCTTTGTTGGTTGATAGATCGCTACCAAATTGCGATACAATTCGAGTTACAATGCTAGTTTCAAAGGTAGAAAGTTAGTTAGTTCT
The DNA here is from genome assembly GCA_946251915.1 of Abrostola triplasia. Lineage (NCBI taxonomy): Eukaryota > Metazoa > Arthropoda > Insecta > Lepidoptera > Noctuidae > Abrostola > Abrostola triplasia. The sequence continues at coordinate 2,583,653 of OX276432.1, read as the reverse complement.
ATCTAATAGGTAATCGCTCAAAGCAGAAAAGAATGTCAGAGACATTAAAACTGTGTAAATACATAGAATTATATACAGTCTTTTGGGCACGTTATCGGTTGACATCGATGGGGTTGAATTCTTTGATGCTTTTTAACTTTTTATTTTTGTATATATTGGTTTTATTTTGTATTAAAATTAAGTTGTACATATTTGTAAAATAGTATGTTATACAGAAAGTAAACAAATTATATTGGCTATGAATATATTATTCCATCGAAATAAACTAATTTCTTCATTGACTTTGTCTATTTTCCAAATTATCCTAACAAAAGTCTGAATTATCGAGAAACAATATGTGGATGTACACAGAGCAAACAAACTCGAGTCAAAATTACCGGAATGGAGGGTCCCAGATAATTAGGCAAATAGGGGCAAAAACATTGTAAGGCAAATTAATTCGAGCAATGAGGACTAAAAGAAACTCAAGCGTAATTAGGCGAATGGGTTCTCTTAATTAACTAAGCTTTTGAGGTTTAAAAATAGTTTTGGTAAAAAGTTTAGGTATTTGACTGCCTCGTTGGTCTAGTGGTTGCTAAGCGTGACTGCTGAGCACTAGGTCCTGGGGCCGAATAACGGCTCGGGCAAAGTGTCACTGGGTTTTTCCATTGGGTCATTCTCAGTAGCAGCACGGAGTCTGGATTTGGTTGATGGCAATAGGCTAGCCCCCTACTACATTGGGACCTAAAAACATAACTGGCGAAATGTTGGTGTACGTGCATCTTTGCCTACCCCTTCGGGGTATACAGGCGGGATGTTATGTTTAGGTATTTTTAAATTTAATTTATTTGCTTTGTTTGGAAAACTGTTAATGTTTTAAGTAGATATATTACAGAAAAAAAATATTTTTATTTTATTTATTCAGAAAAATAAACAGTAATATAATAAAATCTTACACCAAGATATAAAACTTTTAATGTCATTAAAAAAAATGATGTATCAACACGATCGGGAACAGTGATGAAATATTTCCACTACCATTCCAATACCAATATATGGGTATGTTATTATTAAAAGACGTTTAATTTATCTACCTCTATATTTCTCTCAAACTCATCACAACACTGTATTAGTTCTAAGCCCAGTCTCGTATAACAGCGACATCTAGCCGTACTCATTTGAAACATGAAGCACAAACTTCCTGGCACAAGGTTCCTGAATACAAAACCGTTAGCTTCGAGTTTACGCCACACTCCAATAGATGGCAGTGTTGTCAATGTTGGAATATAAATGATGGTTGAAACTGTTGAAAGGATTGTTTATTTATGTAAAGTGTTAAATAATAATTAACCGAAGAGTGTATTTGCCGCTGCCTGCTCCGATGATAGCGATTGGCAAAAAAAAATTACGGCTAGGTAACTTTTTTTTAAATTGTCGTCTAGATTTAAAGGAAGCGGGTTTATTATTCAACATGAATTTTAATTATTAAAATGAAGGTTTTTTCATAGTTGATCATAATTATGAAATATAAGGCCTGGAATATAACAAAGTTGTGAAGTCTACTACTTTGCGCACGATAGTAGGACGGAAGGGACGGGAGTTACTAAGATGTTAGAACGTATGCGTCGTTTTCAAACTCTGCCAAAAGATGGCGTTGCTAGGACTTGAAATTGTTTACATATAATTGTGTTTATCGTTTTGTAATTGCTTATTTGTATCCTGGGTATATAAAACAATAACCTTATTACCAAAGTAATTAAACGCTAATAAATATTATACTAAACTGTAATAACATAAATATTTGTAAATAACATTTAGTTGAACGACCTAATTGGCGCACTGGCTAAGGAATTAAACTGCTGTGGTAAGGGTTGCGGGTAGGATTCCCGAATATGACAATTTTTTTGTGATCCGCAGAAAATTTTCCCGTGTCTGGGAGTAGGAGTATGTGATATTTCATATCTGTAAAACGCACCCATGGTGTTAAAGAAAGTCGTAGTGTGGAGTCTCATTAAAAAAAGTTAAGTATAAAATATTAATAACACGACTGTAAGTACATATAATATAGTCATTGTTAATATTCAAATGTAAGCCGCATCTCGATCGCATTCCAGCTGCACTTCCGTCGCTGTCCCATAACCGTAGCGCACGGATTCCGTTGCGGTCGCAGCTCGGACGCGGCTGCGCTGCGGTCCGGTTCGAACGCGGTGATAATTACCCGTAAATATGTGATCCGGAACTGCGCAATACTAGCCTTCAGTTTACTCTAGCTCTCGGTCTAGTATCTATATCCGTACTAATATTTTAAATATGAAAGTAACTCTGTCTATCTGTTAGTCTGTTACCCTCACTGTTGCCCTCAGGACTAAACCACTATGGATTTTTTTGGCACCTGGACAGTTTAAAACCAGAGAAAGGACATAGGCTACTTAACGCGGGCGAAGCCGCCGGTAAAAGCTAGTGTTAGTGGCTACCGCACAGATCAGTCCGCCTGTGAGGTTCAGTCGTGCTCTACGCGGTCAGTCTTGTGATGGGTGATTGTTTTCACATGTCGAGGCCCTCCGTGTTTCGAAAGGCACGTTGAGCCGTTGGTCCTACGCATGTTCTCTCTCTAGTCGTGTCGGTCTACCGTCCCCCGGATTATGAGAGTGATGTAATAGGAATGCACCTGTGTTTGAATGCATACTTGTACATTATAATATATCCAGGGTAGTTAGGGTAGCCTCAGCTGAGACAGACTGCTGTGATCGAAATTTGGTCATCTGAGAGAGTACAAGAAAAGTTAAGGCTATTCAACCTCGACTTAAGCCATCGTGTCATCATCCTCATTATTCACAGCCATTAATATTCCTACTAGGTATAGGATTCAATCTCATCCAGGTTCGTCCAGCAATCCTATCTCGCTGCCGAACGACCTTCTTCATGTCCATTCTTGACCACCATTCTGCCAACAATTAGCTCCATTTGCTCTCAACACTTACTGTTGAAATAACCTGTTGCCTTCAAAGTTATGGAAATATAATACACAGTCCAACACAATAATTAACTCTAAACTAGTACCTATATCCTGAATTTCAAAAACTGACCTAAATTATCTACTATATATACCGGTTATACTCACGTTGATATTCGGGAATGCCCGAATAGTTTCGGACTCTAACGGAGCCCTTATTCATGAGCAGGTGACGCGCCGGGGTCGCGAGCCGAAAGTTCGGCTACTAGTCGGGCATTCCCGAATATCAACGTGAGTATAACCGGTATATATAGTAGATAATATGAATACCACTCATAAAAGTTATTATAGTAAATTACTGACCTAAATAAAAATATATTCCTGTATTTAAAAAAAAAACCCCAAGAACTTTACGAACTACAAAAATCGATCCTCACTCTAAGGTTAAATACTCCGAGCACTCTATTTACCAAAGTTTGTTGATTAGGTATCATATAGCACCAAACGCAGGCTTTTATCATCCCCATGGTAACCATCTCAGGTAAGTGAATAACCCATAAGATGTGAGAGGCTGGCTTATCGCTGTAAAGCCTATTATGTCGAGTATTGTAGAGCATTTTCGTCAATTTTATCTCTTATAAGATGAGGCCACTTGTGTTGGAGCCACCGTTGCGGTAAGGGAGAGTTTTATGGTAAAATGTTCCTTATTAAACTTGTTATATCGCTGTATGAAGGTTTTGGTACAACGTAGCATGGTAAAAGTACATTTAACGGGATATTGGAAGTTATTCTCTATGTTGCATTTAAGCAAAGCAAAAAAAGATTCTGCAATTCAAACATATAGTTAAATAATGAGAACTTTGAAATAAAAATATTAAAAAAAAAACGTCCCCCACACTAGGAATTTCACCTGCGTCGAGGGTGCGTTTCACAAACATGAAATATCACATACACAAACACGCTGACTCGAGACAAACATCTATGGTTCGCACAAAGTTTTTCCCCGTGCGGGAATCGAACCTGCAACCCTTAGCACAGCAGTCCAATCGCTTAGCCACTGTGCTAATCAGAAAAAACTAATTTTAATTATTTTTTTAAATATATAGTCCTCTATCTAAAACAGAAATCGACTATGTATACCTATAAGGTTTTTACAGTCGGTTTAAATGGTTAATTTAGCTATAAGCTTTCTGTAAGTGTTCATCAAACTGACGTAAATCTGATACAACCAGCCTAAAAATTCCAAATTGCGATTTTAATACCCGCTACGCGACGTAGGCCGTAGCTTCCAATCCGCTACGACGTAGCAATCACGTAGCGCGTATCCATTCCAGTGCCATTTTTGTAACAATTTGATAACTAATTGATGTTTATTGTTTCAGGTATGTATGCAGTATTACAGAATAAATAGTACGTAGTTATCATCGCAGGAATCATACACCAATCAGTCTAATAAGTTATAATATATACACTGGTAAGCTATCCTAACTATTATGAGTTTTAAAAATAATACTTTTAATAGAATTAAGTATACTTTCAGGTTCGATTTTTAACGTTTTAATTATCTATGTTTTTTACTATACACTCATACGTCGATTTGTCTCACGTGTGTGGGAATGCCCGACTAGTTTCGAACTCGAACGGAGGCCATCATGAGCTGGTTGCGCGGTAGAGTCGCGAGCTAAACTGTGCAGCTCGCGACAATGCCGCGTGACGCGAAAGAATAATATGGATAACACTCACGAAAGTTTTTACTGATTTATATAGATTTTATATATTTATATATAAAAATCACGTTTGTTGTCTGAGAGCCCCCTTGAATATTTACATTATTCTGTTTTTTTAGTACTTGTTAGCGTACTTATAGCGGCAACAGAAATACATCATCTGTGGAAATTGGAACTGTCTAACTATCACAGTTCATATGTGACATTTTTACGGTTCCGTTTTACCCTTTGAATACGGTAAAAATGTCACATATTTAATTATGTACGGCTTAGAAACCTTAACCTTTCGCTCCATTAACCTTAGACCAACACGACTAAAGATCTTGAGTGAGTGAAACTTGAAAAATGATGGACTCGAACTTACGACTTTCGCCGTACCGTGGCGCGAGTTCGAGTCCCGCTCGTGTCCATCATTTTTCAAGTTTCCTTTATCAATTTAGATTTAAGCTTAGCATGGACAACATGGAAAAATGACACAAGAAGTCATATTATATTATATGTTATAACATAAAATGAAACACTCACAATAATTTATGACTACAGAACACATCTATCTACACAGGACTTCAATCACCCGCTAGCCTTACTATCTGTAACAGGCGTAAAAGTCCATTATTTTGCTCACGCTTAATTTTATGAAGGACATTACTTCTATAATATTTTTTGTAGGAAGCTCCTAATGTCATGTAATAGCAACGTATGGCCCGAACGATGCCGCAGTGTGTATTAAGGTGTCAAATAACATCATCATCATCATAACATCACGCCTGTATTCCCCGAAGGGGTAGGCAGAGGTGCACATACAGTACACCCACATTTCGCCAATTATGTTTTTAGGTCCCAATGTAATAGGGGGCGAGCCTATTGCCATCAACCGGGCACAAATCCAGACTCCGTGCTGCCACTGAGAATTACCTAATGGAAAAACCCAGTAACACTATGTATGTCAAATAACAACTTGGAATTATTATTTTCTTTGTGTAAACAGGTTTTATGCTAATCTAATTACTTAGAATAGTATTGCTGTTCCCGAATATCCACGCGGACGGAGTCGCGGGCACAGCTAGTAAGAGATAATTACTGCGAATTTAATTTGGACGTAGCATTTAAGTTAATGATGCGATTATCGGTCAGTTATTGGGACTGAACTTTAGTTAGAACACATCCATTTAATTCTAAAAATTTGATGGTATATTAAGGTTAGATAAAATTGGTCATTTTTTTTGGATACCGTACTTTTGGTACAGTCAATAACAAAAGTAGCTGACAATTTTTTTTTTTTTTTTAAAAAAAAACGTCGCCCCACACTAGGAATGTTTTATTTGGGTGTATTAGCTGTGTTACACAAATGAGGTTTTATAATGTTAATAACATTCATAATTTATATCTGTGGCAGTTACATAAAGGTGTCGTAATGTACACAAACTTGTCAAGTCCCCATGGACGTCAAACTTTGAATGATATTGTTATGATCATTGTAACTTAGAATACCACCCCTAACGAAATAAGTTCTTCAACTAAGGCTGAGTACATAATAATTAAACCATCGATTCTCCTGACCACGATATCAACTTAATTCACCACCCAATACCAATAAACGATTAATTAAAGCGTACCAAACGCTTAAAATTACACCTACGTTATAAAATCGACGCATTTCACTACAGAATGCGCGCGCAGTTCTAACCATGATCGCTTACTCCGCCGGCAGTCGGCAGCCGGGCCGCGCGCTCTCTTCTCTCAAGTAAACACCACAAAATAAACAAAATACGAAAGCCCTGGCTGTATGCAACTCGGTCTTAATTAAACTCCATTCAAAATAAAAAATAAAAAAGATCCCCAACGCTTTCGCGCCAACCCGAACTGTCATTCAAGCTCATTCAAAATAGGAATTGAAAGAATCTGGAAGCAATATTATGGTGTTATTTGTTATTTAAAAATAACGAGTGTTCATAAATTAAACTCGTTTATTAAGCTGTGGTTCCAAGTTATTGTTGTCGGTTTGAAGTTATGTGAGTATGTTAAGAAGTTGTTTAGTTAAGTACATCTTACGTAAGGACAGCGTATTGTTAAGCGTCTGCAGTTATGTCCTCGGGGATGATTGTCTTTGCAACGACTTTATCTGTAACACATACCTATTTGTATCTATTGATAAGTATTTACAAAATCCTGCAGCATTTTTATACAGATTTTTCAATTGTTTTTTTGGGTATTGGGTATTAGTAGGTACCCAGTATTTCGGCTTTTCAGTATTTATCTGATTATTACAGGTAATATTTATAATATTAGACAACTTATACATCTGATTTTAATTGTTACCTCCTTTATAATGTTGTAATAAGGATAGAATATGATATTAAAAATTTTTGATGGCGTGGTATAGTAATTCGATATTTTTAATTTGATAAGTCTTTACCAATCTTTACCTTTAGATTATCTTAAACGTATAAAATTATTTTTTATAAGTCAAGAATGAAGGACGAGATATCTCAGATAGTTTTAATCTTAGAAACAGATTGTCAGCTGTCTCTAGCAGCGCGGTTCATAAGAAACAGCTGAGATAAGAAGATCTGCTACTATTATGCAATATAAGGTCAGGCTGACACTAATAATGAAGCTAAGTGAGCCATCAGTGGCGTTCTTAAGAGGCCTTTGTTTTTTGGTAAAATAGACGCCGTTTTTATTCAGTAGAAAACTAATTAACGAGTCTAAACATCGCAATACAATAGTCTAAATTCATAATTATAGTATCCATATTTCACAATAGTCCTGCACTTCTGGGTAGTTATCATGGCTGTTCTTTTATAGAGCAGTTGTCTGGTGTCCCATTCTCTTTAAGATTAAAGTTCTCAACAGGCCTCTGCGTGTTGGACATGTAAGCCTTTTAAAAGACTGGGTATCTTCTGTATGGTTGATAGCCCGGGTAAAAAAGAAAGCTAAGTATAACATCTACCAATAAGCCAATCGGTACCAATTTACAAAGTTCTATATTTGAGTATAAGGCAATTAAAGGATTTTGTTAAAGCTTTGGAAGCAGACTCTCTATATACGCTTTTAATATACAATGTTTTCCAGCCAGTAACTATATAAAGATAACGTATTGTACAATGTACAACAGAGAATAGAGAAACATAATGAATTAATGACGACCTGATTGACGATATGGCTAAGCTATTGGACTGCTGCGCTAGGGGTTGCGGTTTCGATTCCCGCACGGGACAAATAAATGTGTGATCCGCAGAAGTAAGTACCCACAATACAGGAGAGATTCGTAGTGTGGGGCAAGATTAAAAAATTGCTTTTATGCTACACTAGGCGAACTTAAAATTGAGTTCTCTTACAGTATTCTATTAAGTAGATAGTTTTAGTGCCTGCTTAAAGGTATATCAAGTATCGACTTAAATAGAGCTGTGTATCCTTCGTAATAGTGAATTTAGGAGTATGTTGTATACTACCCATTACCTTAGAACACGCTCAGTGATCTGGAGAATTGAGCTAATAGATATTATCATGTCTTTAACTCTAGGGAGATGTTAATACCCCTACCTATAAACCTTTACCGAAAAATAATATGATGCGAATATCTTGACATCGTCATCATTTCAGCTTGGTATCATCCACTGCTGGGTTAGCATCTCTTTCCTCTGACATTACTAAGAAGAAAGAAATGTGTGAAGTTACTTGGTACCAATATATTGAGTTCTCTTTTTTTATTGACCATGTTTTATAATGTTTATTAAACGCTATGTTATATGTGTTTAAGGTTTATTTTTAAACAGAACCATTCTAAATTATCCATCATTGATGGATACAAAGTGCGACTGCAAAATTAAAGATTCTAGGTTCCCGGGTCCAGAGAGTTTTGGGATTTTTTGTTAAGCAACTTCTAAGTTGTAGCTTGGAGTCTGGATATACGTCCGGTTAATGGCTGAAGCTTGCCACTTTTTACATGGAGCCTTTAGACTTTATGCTCCATGTAAAAGGGGGCAAGCTTTTGACATTACGTTATCTAATTATAAGTGACGAGATGTGGGTGTATTCTACCTTCTACTTCGGAAAATACAAGCGTATTTTTTTTTATATAAAAACGAACATTAAGGTGTCAAAATAACGATGACTGATAATATTATTATGATTTGAGTGAACGAGAGAGCGACACCATTCACAAACGTAATTAAAAAAGGAAGCGGCCGTGTAATTGAGAATAATTAACATTTAATTACAAGTGGGCGCAATACTGGAACTCCAAATATACAATTAAATAGTTTATTTTTCTTATACACCTTACTGAGTATGTTTACCTCGGACAAATAGTCCAAGTGGGTAAGAACAACTTCGAGAAAGAAGCACGAAAAAGAATACAGCTAGGTTGGGCAGCATTTAGGAAACTTCGTCGAGTCTTTTCGTCGCCCATACCACAAAGTCTAAAGACGAAAGTCTTTAACGAGTGCGTCCTACCCGTCATGACATACGGAGCCGAGACGTGGACACTGATTGTGCGACTTGTCCACCAATTTAAGGTCGCTCAGCGAGCTATGGAAAGGGCTATGTTGGGAGTTTCTCTGAAGGATAAGATCAGAAATGAAGTTATCCGACAGAGAACCAAGGTTATCGACATAGCCCACAGGATTAGCAAGCTGAAGTGGCAGTGGGCAGGTCACATCTGTCGCAGAACCGATAACCGTTGGGGAAAACGTGTTCTGGAGTGGAGACCACGACTCGGTAAACGTAGCGTAGGACGTCCTCCAGCTAGGTGGGGCGACGATATACGCAAAATGGCTGGCAGTGGTTGGAGGCGGAGGGCCGAAGATCGAGCTCAGTGGCGTGCCATAGGAGAGGCCTATGTCCAGCAGTGGACTAAGATAGGCTGATGATGATGATGATGATGATACACCTTACTTAATTGTGGCGTTCTAAGGGGTAGGCCTTTGTTCAACAGTGGACGTCTTCCGGCTGATGATGATGATGATGATGACCTTACTGGTACAGTGGTCAAACTTGTTTGCCATTTGACAGTGGATTCGATTAGGTCAGACGAATTAGTTACACTATTACTCACATACGGCTGACATAGGCACAGAGATAGGTATAGGCCCGGTGTAGGGCTGTAGGCTGGTCATCTACTCGTATTACATAGGATCTATGACGAGAATGTGGTTGTAGAGACTTCTAGTAACGGTACCCCTCTGTATACCCATTTGATTTTTTTTTTTATCGAACTTGTCTCTCGCAGTTAGCTTTGAAGGAGCTGTTACTGCTTAACCGGTCGTTAGGCGAGACCTAATAAAAGGCCTCCAGCCAGGTATTTTATGAATATGGCCGTGATGGTAATTATACACCCATACCCACCCTCTTAGTCATAAAGGAGGATCATACCGGCGTTAACTAAACCCCGTATTAAGTCTATTGACATCTTTATTCTTTGACATGCAAACGACAATGGCGGGTAGAATTTAGTCCACGTTTTAAATTGTTTTTTTTAATGAAGGGTGATACAGTTTAAAAAAAACCTGTAATAACTACCTTTAATATGACAATATTGAAGAGGAATACATAATTCATATACAGCTATTAAGTACAGTTATAGGTAAAAATACGATAGAAGATCATAAATTACCGCAATCGCACTGTGTGTGTTTGTATTTTTGTTACCTCTTCACGCTCAAACGGCTAGACCGATTTTGATGAAATTTCATGTGGAGGTAACTGACACCCTGGATTAACACATATGCTGCTTTTTAACCCGAAAACATGTAGCGGGTAACACCGTGGGGCGCAGCTAGTATTCCATATTTACTGCTTCTAAAACAAAAACATTACTCAAGTCTTGCAAAATTAAAATGGTTTGGAACAAAAACTTACTTCAATATGAAGAGACTTAGGGCTCGGTCACACTCGACCGTACGCAATATTACAGAGGAGAACTTTTAGGTAACATATCTTAAGGATGAACCACCTTTTTGCTCTAGTAGTCGCTTAGCCTGGCTGCTGAGCATGAGGTCCTGAGTTTGAATTGCGGGTCATACAAAGTGTTACTGGGTTTTTCCATAAAGCAATTCTCAGTAGCAGCAAGGTATCTAGATTTGTGCCTCGTTAATGGCAATAGCCTTGCCCCCTACATTGGGACCTATAACATAACTGGTGAAATGATAGTGTACACACCTCTACCTACTGGGAATACTGCCGTATAATAGGTTTTTTGTAGAGTGAAAGAGAGTGGATGTTAATGAGTAGTGTTTTTGTTCCGGCATTGTTTATTGTTGAAGCAATAAGGTGCAATTTGCGTTACAAAGGTACAAGTTCCGAAGTTCTAGCATTCTTCAAAAAATATTCTGACAAATTGAGAACCTCCTCCTTTTTTTAAAGTCGGTTAAAATCGGTGTCTATTATTTGTCGATAAACTTACACAATAAAGTACCTATATTGTATCTTATATGTTTAACATGTCCCATAGGTATTATATTACTACGATTCCAAACGCCCCGCGCACATAGTTGGCTAGCGTTCGGTAACACAGAGTCCACCTGATTAATTCTTTCACCACGAAGGTCCATCGAAATAGTTCGTTGCATCTCCCATGATATTTCTTTTAATAAGAGTTACTTGGTCTGGTTTACATCAACCATTAATATGCCATGTGGTGTTGCCCGCTACTTTTTTCTAGGATAAAAAGTAGATCCAGGGAGTCATCTACAATACCAAATTTTATCATTATCGGTCCAGCTGTTTGAGTGTGAAGAAGTAACAAACGCGCTTACAAAATTTCGGCTTTATAATATTAGTGCGATCTTCGCTTATTTTCTTTGTACTACACTACTTTCTTTATAATACTATATCATTAATCAAATTATTATCATCAAAAAAGCGCTGCAGCAGCTTGTATGTTCTCACATACCTAAATGTACTGTATGTGTAAAAAGTATTCATTATTCGGCTTTCATCCGTTACGCGCACGCCTTAAAGATTCTTTTCAAAGGATGGAACGCGGGTTATTGAAAATTCAGTACACTTGGCCATAATTTTATTTCGTCTTATTTTTACGATGCCATAAACCGAAATGATAAAATTATAGACGCGAAGAATTGTTTGAGAAATTCTTGTGAAGAACAAGGGAGATTTGATTATGAGACAGCGCGGAAAACATGCGACGTGCGCATATTGTTTCATTAATTTTCTTTACTGTTTGCCTGACAAACGATTCTCGTCGCTAGTACATTGGAGTAACGAACTCCTTGGATGGACGTTTTAATTGGACGCCTCATCAATCGGCGATTGCATTTTTAAATAATTAATTATTAATGTCAGCCGCTTACACGTTACACTCACAGTCGTTTAAACATACATAACATCATGACCGTATTTCCCGAAGGGATAGGCAGAAGTGTACCTATAGTACGCCCACAGTTCGCCGGTTATGTTATAGGTCCTAATGTAGGGTCGAGCCTATTGTCATTAACCAAACATAAAGCCAGACTCTGTGCTGCTACTGAGAATAATCTAATGGAAAATAACCCGACCTTTGTTCGAACCTTGTGTTCAGCAGTCGCGCTTAGTGATCACTAGACCTACAGAGCTGTCTTACATTTTCTCTTAAATCGTGTCCACACCCAAAATTGACATAAAAGATCACTAAACGCAGAAAGCAGATATAGTATCACTAACTTTTGTAGTTTTTGTATGAGAGGAGTCATTAACCTAGCAATAAAAATTACATTTATGCAAGGTTACGCTATAATATTGTCATTGAACATGCAATAACTACCATACGTGAATGTCATGTGTACAATACATATTGTACAATGTCTACAATACACTGTTAGCCTAAACGTTTATTTGGGTGTATTTGGTCTTCCGATACTCGTTACTGCATGTGCATAATATAACATTGTTATTTTGACAAGTAGCTAGGTTTCGAGGGATGAGACAGCTTGTAACTGGTGAACCAAGACTCTTCTTGAATACTGTTCTGTTAGGGTTATAGGACGAGATTTTTTTTCACAATAATTACAATTTTGTAATATAATAATATATAGGTAGTTGTTAGGTATGGGTTGCAAAGGATAGAGTGGTTTGGAAGAAGAAATGGGAGGCCTTAACCCAGCAGTAGAAAACAAAATAGGCTATGAAAAATAAAATTACAATATATAACTTTTTAATCAATTTGTAAAAGGCACCGAAACTGATAAAAAATCGTGTTAAACAGACACGTGTATTGAGTAACTGCCCCCTTACCATGAACTCTTAAAGCAGGACAGTTTACGATATGGAAGCGATACGCAGCTAAGTACAGTATAATGCGGCGTATCGCTTCCAAATCGTAAACTATCCTGCTTTCAAGTTCATGGTAAGGGGGCAGTTGGTCAATACACGTGTCTGTTTTAAAATATTATTATAACATAACATTAAGCCTGTATTCCCTGAAGTAGTAGGCAGAAGTGGGTACAATCCGCTATGATGTTATAGCTAACATATCATTATGTATTAAGTATGTAAGGCCACTTTCGCAAAGTATACATGTTATGTGGCTTATAAATTATAGGGTTGTCAATTGCGAACCTATTACGATGTAGGAGGCTCGTTTTAAAGACTGAAAAACAGAGCGATGAACTTCAGTAAACGTTTGAATGTTTATTGGTAAAAAATGATATCCCTTGCCATGTCGTTCCGGTCTACGTTGGCCTTATGGGGGCAGTAAGGCGCTATATAAGTAGTATTCGAGTGTCTATCTTCATTCACCTCGGAGGCTGCGGCACAATGGTTTATTTTTAGTCTGTTCTCCGCTCACGTTGACCCCACTCGGCTTGAATGAAGTTAAAATTAGATGATTTTACATCGATGTAGGTACTAACTTATAGGCTCAGTTCAAGGTGAAATTTTTTAGACTGTGTTTTCTTTGAGGACTGGTCGTTTATAACAGTAATTGCTTATTTTATTAAATTGTTTTAGGAACTCATTAAGAAGACAATTCGGTTAAGTCACCGAGAAATCGAGATGTAAGAATGATGAATCCGATTTGAGCTTGAGTGATTCGTCTTTTTTACTTTTATCGAAATGTCTTTCGATAAAAGTGAATACCTCTGCCTACCCCTTCGGGTATTATATTTAAATTAACTAATTGTTGAATAATTATGTAATCAACACGTAACTTTTTTCCCGTAAAATATACTCTCGGACTATTTATCGTACGGACTTTTTCCATTTAGAATTTAAAACTCTCAGACCCAACATTCTATTACAAATGATTGATTAAATTTGAGAAAGAGACACTGCGGGTTGGCGATTTCAGATTATAAAATCCAGGTTTCATCACAATGTTTTCCGTCACGGCTAGTCAGGGGGTATATCAACCGTTTGGCCACCACGACTATTTTATTATAAAGTAATGACATGTATTCCGTCGCCAAGTAGGTATACTCTAAGTAAGTGTTGTGGTATAGGTACTAATTTCCAGCCCATTAATGTTCCAATAACATGTTACAACATGTTCCAGTTACTAACAAGATACTGCAAGCGACATGTTCGTAATTGAATTTAAATTGTTTATTAATTACTGTGAACTTGCCACTGAAGGCCTCAGAGGTTAAGGGCAAGACAGACTTTGTACAAAGAAACTAGGGTACGGTCATCGACCTGCTTACGTAGAGAAACCATAGTTAGAGTAGCTTGGATTTAGTACTTACATAAGTATAAAAAGATAGTTATTTTGTACTGAACTTTTTTCATGTACATGAATGTAGTTGAGGACATTTCACCTTAGAAATCCTACCAAAGTTTCATCATAATTGGACCAATGGTTCTGGAGCTCTAAGGCGACAAACATACAAAGTTAACGTTCATTTATATCTGCTACTAGCTTTTGCCCGCGGCTTCGCTTGCGTTATATGTCCTTTCTCGGATCTTAAGCTTTCTACATGCCAAATTTCATCAAAATCCGTCCAGAGGTTTAGTCGTGAAGGCGTAACAGACAGACGGAGTTACACATTTATACTATTAGTATGGATAATGTCTAGTGCCACTTACGTCAAAACAATGCTCGATACGTATTAAGAATAAAATAAATGTATAAAAATATACCTAGTGTTCGCACCCTCTTGCAAATTATGTCAAGATATGGGACACGGGTCAGCTGAATTTATGTATGCCAGAAATGGGTTCTCGGTAATCCAATCGCCTTGGGCAGGTCGCGTTAGCCAATCTTCCAAACCTCTCTTGGCATTAATATGTGAGAGGATATAGGTATATACCATTTTTCAAACAATATTATTAATGTTTGTTATTCATATGTGATCCAATTGGTTTTGGTTATTTTGTTAGATTGGCCAACGTATGCTTTGGGATTTTATAAATGCATAAACTCGAATCAAATTCGTAAGTAAGATTTAAATTGCTTGAATATGTGCGATTTTTAATATTTGTATAATATATATAAAAGTAATCTATGAAATATTTAACAACTATTTACAACTTAATTCTATTAAAAAAATAACATTTTATTTCGTGAATTATAACTATTTTACAACTATATACAACTTAAATCTAATACAGAATGAAAACAATATATACAAAAATAAAAAGTTAAAAAGCATCAAAAAATTCATCCCCATCGATGTCAACCGGTAACGTGCCCAAAAGACTGGCAGCATTGCCACGTTGAATGGCAATGCTAATTCTTTGGCCGAAAAATGAACCAGCCCTTTGGTCACGTGTGGAGTCGACTAAGCGCTTTGCCAAGTCTTTAAACAAAGCGCGAGCGCTCGGACCCCATGGCCCAAATGTTTCAACCCCAAACGGCTCAAAAATACAATTACCTATTAGGTTATTGTATTTCCGCCGTTTGAGGGTCTCCGCAGCAGCAGCAGCAGTGCCAGCGCAAATTGCCGAGCCAGAAACATGAGAAGATGCAAGGGTATCGACGCACGTTGCGTCCCACACCAAAGGCCTTCCCAATTTCCAGGGTAACAACGACATACCATCTGGTCTCTTTCCATCGTCACGTACCAAGCCATTTGGTTCTAGTACGGCTGGTACGCCGGCGGTGACAAGAGCACGACGGATGATGTCATTTATGTTACTATGTCGCGGTATGCGACCTGCACTCCTACTGCATGATAGACCATGCCGTCCGAGGCTGTCCACCGCTTCACCACACTGACATCGATGAGGAGTGACGCATGGAGTCCCTAAACGTAAACTAACGGCAATGCGGAAACTGTTGTCATCCAACATTGTTCCAATGTTAGACGACGGAAGTACCTGCAGCCAAAGACCCGACTCCCACTCTCCCACAGCCAGCAAACGAGCGCGCTCGGCAGTATTGATTGACGTATTAATCAATTCATTCCGTATCAAACTGCAAAGCGGCTCGTCCCACTGCCTCTGGGAAAATGTCTGTTTGGGAAGTTCAGTGCTTGGGCAAGCCATTCTCCAAGTGGATATCGCCTCAGTCAAGCACGATACTTCAAAATTAACCAAGGAAGAAGCTAGGATTCTTCTGGTTAATTTTTCAGTACTGTGGACCGAGGAGAGAAACGCCGGTAAACCTAAACTAGAAACAGTTCGGACTCCTAAGCCACCCATACGAACTGGAAGCGTAGCTTGAGACCAAGCTCGATCGTCCAAAGCTACGTTTAAAATCGACGTTAGGGTAGTACGGATAATTTGGTCAATTTTACCTAATAATTGTGGATGTTTCCACAATGCGCTGGAACGCAGATTATAAATGAATTTTGGGCCGAAACAACAATACCGGATTAAAGTTATGGCCGAATGCATGTTAATTTTGAAAAGTCTTTCCGAAATCATATTGAAATTTTGAATTTTTTCGTCTATAAAATTTGTGCAAGATGCGTCCAAAATAGGAGACCCTAGGAGACGTAGCGAATTTTCATCCACTACTTTAATCTGGGGAGCTATAGCATTAAATTTTGATAAAGTGTCTTGTCTGTCGGTGGTGTCCGGGATATAAATTTCACATTTTGAAAAGTTGAGGTCTAAACCGATAGAATTTAAATTGTCCTTAAGAAATTCCAAATCTTTCAAAACAGTCTCCACGTCACCTCCTAGGGTTCCATCATCCAAATACCATATGTTAAATTTGGAATTTAATTGTGCTATGATGGGGTGGATAGCTAGGCTGAAAATGACTGGCCCAAGAGGATCCCCTTGTTGACAGCCAACTGCAAATTCCAAAAGGTTGTCTTTGTAGATTAATTTCGATGGGTTTCTGTAGCATTGCCAAAGGTAACTATAAATTTTGGGGGTTTCTTTTTTAACTTCTGCCAACAAGGAGTCCCTATTCACAGAATTGAAAGCATTTTTTATGTCAACCTTCAGGATGACCTCACCTTTCCCACAATTTAGGAAGGTCGAAAGGGAATGTACGGCAGCCTCACAGCCCCCTCTTGAATAAATAATACTTAATTCTAATATAAAATAAAGTATTTTAATAATTAATTTATTTTTGAAATGAAGGATAGGATATTTTTTTATCCCTACTAATATTATAAATGTTAGTATTTGTCTGTTATTTCACTACTAAACCGCTGGGCGGATTTGATGAAATTTGGCATGTAGAAAGTTGAGAAAAGATATAGGCCACTTAACGCGGCAAATACGCGGACAAAAACCTATACATATATAACTTCAAATTTCCACGTGGAGTTGTTAGTAAAATAATCGATAGGGGCTAACAGTTCGAGAATATTTATCAGGCAAAGCATTATACTTCTTATATATAGGTATTGTTAATGAATCCTTCTATAAAAAACTCGATCGCGCATGCAAGGCCAACATGCAATTCGTTAATTAATCATGATTTCCAGCACGTTTGAATATAACTTACCAAACTAAGCATGGGTTTGATTCCATCTATCGCCTGAATTGCTGGTGAATTGCATTAAAGAGCATGTTTCAGTTTAGACTCTTGACTATGATTAGTTCTCTTTCTTTGTATACGGAGGCAATCATAATTTTTGTTAAGTTTATACTTTTAAATATATAATTTGGAGTTTCTTGCGGGTTCTTATTTATATGAATTACGTTTTCATAAGCATAGGATATGTCTATGTTCAGCAGTGGACTGAGATAGGCTGATGATGATGATGATAATGATGATGGTGGTAATGATGATGATGATAATGATGATGGTGGTGGTGGTGGTGGTGATGATGATGTTGATGATGAAGCATAGAATTTGTAAGTGTTTGAGTCCTTACTACTGTTAAAGCTATTTGTCATACGCTGATGAGATTTTACACACACTTGCTGGCCTATTTAGAATTCCTAGAAAGTTTTCTATTTACGTAATTATAAATACAGGAACATATTGCACCAAGAAGGTAAAAATCTTAGGTGCATATTTATACTAAAACCTCAATGACATCTCCTAGAGACTGAAAGGGGAAGACCTAGGCGAACATACCTAGACCAAATCAGAGATGTTTTGCAAAAAGGGTAAGTGAGGAGTACGCTCTACCGCCGAGCGTGTATGAGGAACGTGATGCGTGTAAATGAGCAAAAGAAGTATCCCAGGATCGTAGCAAATGGAAATCCGTGGTCTCTGCCTACCCCTCAGGGAAACAGGAGATCTAAAAAACGTGACTTTATGTATGTATGTATCTCTTAAAGAATTACTTTACACTCAAAGATAGCATAACATAACATCACGCCTGTATTCCCCGAAGAGGTAGGCAGAGGTGCACATATAGTACACCCACATTTCGCCAGTTATGTTTTTAGGTCCCAATGTAATAGGGGGCGAGCCTATTGCCATCAACCGGGCACAAATCCAGACTCCGTGCTGCTACTGAGAATTACCTAATGGAAAAACCCAGCAACACTTTGCCCGACCCGGGATTCGAACCCAGGACCTCGTGCACAGCAGTCGCGCTTAGCAACCACTAGACTAACGAGGCAGTAAGGCAGCAACTCAAAGATAGTCGTGTAGTAAACCACGATACTAATAATACAGTTAAATATACTAAATAAACGCTAAACGGAAAATATAAAGTATCGCAGTACATAAAACATTTAAAACCCACTAAAAGTCAGCAAAAATGTACGAAGTTCGACCGCTACATATATTTATGTAAAATCTTTCAGGGAATTCAGTGCATCAGCAGAAAAATACGAGTGGGCGGCTGCAGTAGCGTCCGCAAATAAATGAATTATTTATAAGTTTCCAAGCGATTGATGGACTGAGAACATTTTTTTTGTTCTACTTTTCATTGTACTGGATTTCTTCGTGAAATTTACTTCACTTTATCTATATATGTTTTTTAAATGGTAATTCAATGGATCATTAACGTAAGTGCTTTGTGAAAAATTGTAAGTTAGCCTTGTTTTAATTATTTTTATTAATTACCTGATTTTTAGTAGCGGTTGTTCTAGTGGTCGCTAAGCGCGAATCATCATCATCCGGAAGACGTCCACTATTGAACAAAGGCCTCCCTCTTAGAACGCCACAATGAACGACAGCTTACCAATTGTGTTACTGGGTTTTTCCATTAGGTAAATCTTAGCAGCACGGAGTCTGGCTATGTGCCTGGTTAATGGCAATAGGCCCGTCCCTCTTACATTGGGACTTATGATATGGCTGGCACTAAAATGTCGGTGTACTAAGGTAAACCTCTGCCCACCTCTTCGGGGAATACTGGCGTGATGTTTTATGTTTATGTACACTGGTGACTTTTATATTATTTGACCCCAAAATAAAAACTGAAGCCTAGATCCCTCAGTTTCCAACGCCACCCACTTTCTTTCGCGACAAGAAGCCGGTACTGCCCTCTTGTCATGAAGTCGACAACTCGACCTCATATCAGTTACCATCCTTATCTACTTGGCCTCACCGAAGTAATAAAAATGTGCCATAAATTACAAGAATGGTACTACAACAGTTTTGCGCACCGTACCACGTTCGCCGTCGAGCGGAAACAGGACAAATTCATTGCTTTTTGGCAAACAAGTTTCAACTATACTCGTTATCTGGAGAGCGACGGGAATAGAATCTTACGCGTTCCGCAAGCAAGACTGTTCCCCCAACATATGACGATCAAAATACTTTGTATCTGAGAGAGGTGTTTTGGTTTCCATGCGAAGAACATTAATAATATCTTGGGACTGTTCACACGAGGTCATCTGATATCAAACTAGGCCTGTATGATGGTAACCTGACAACTGATATATATACCTATATACTCCTAAATACATAAATTTGAATACCTAGAATAGTATTACCTTTTCTTATTTATTACGAATTTGTCTTTTAGCCAAAGGAATACCTGTGTAGGCCGTTGCTAGTCCATTGTTAATGTTGGACATGTATGATCAGTATCTTTTGTACGGTAACCAGTTATTTTGTATATATTCCGGTTATACTCAAGTGTGTATTCGAATGCCCGACTAGTTTCGAACTCGAATGGAGCCCTTATTCATGAGCTGGTTACGCGGCAGAGTCGCGAGCCGAACTGGTCAAACCAGGGCATCCCCGAGCACACACGTGGGTATAACCGGAATATATAGTAAATAGCACTCACTTGTGTATTTCGTAATGGTTCGATTACTCTCTCTCAGCCTATCGCGGTCCATTGCAGGACATAGGCCTCTCCCAAATTTCGTATTTTTTTAAATTATTACACGGCGAACATTATTTGTAATATCTGCAGATATTTGACCTGTGTTAAGATGTTATTTCAGACTAACAACCACCATGAGAGCTCCATTAATTGTTCAGCTGTCTCTGAGGATCTTAATCTAAAAGCTCATCTTCAATACCATTAAAAAATTACTAAAAAAGAAAAATACTTTTCCGCGACCCACAGCAATTCAACAAAACACATCCGCCATTTCATTTTCACACCCAAATATAATAAGACGCCCTCAAAAAGGAATTCACCAAATTTTTAATATCAGTACATTTCCTACAATTTCTTTGCAACACGAATTTCGGGGCAGCGACGGCTTGACAAACGAGAGCCCGCTCTTCTATCCCGATGTCACTGTGTATAATAACGGAATAGACATTGGAGTCAAGATGTCGCCGACGACACTAGACGCGATATTATTTTAGTAATATTCTAGAGAACAGATTGTATATGTGTTTTTAGGTGTACTGACATTCTATTAATAAGTTTGTAGAGGTATAATTATGTTATACCAGTGCACAGTTATAGAAAGACCATGATATTAAAATATATTTTTTTGGTATGTATGTTTGTCACCTAACTCCTAAACGGCTGGACCGATTTGGATGAAATTTTGTGTGTTAATTTGAATGACCTAGGTGGTTTGAAAATACAATTGGACCCGGTACTGAGCAGGATAACGTCTGCCGGCTCTCTCCAGTCTTTGCTAAATCTAACACTCTCTTACACGTTGCTTAAAAAGAGGTACACAGTTTCCACTTTACTATATTAAGAAATCCATGCAGTTAATACAAAGATTTTCAATCATTTAAGATTAACCAGATTTAACATCATAAATTACATCGCCACTACGTGACCCACCAAAACTCCCACTTATCGCAGAGGATCTAAATTCCAAGAACGACAAACTGAAAAAGCTCTTATCTATATTCAGAGCGCCGCGAAGTAGGCTAATTACCTTTCTTATACTAAACTCACTAAGCAGGCTGACCAAAACATGTTGGCTAGAGAGATTAACATTTTTTTTTTAAACTTCGCCCCACACTAGGACTTTCTCCTGTATCATTATCATCATCAGCCGGAAGACGTCTACTGTTGAATGGCCTCCCCCTTAGAACGCTTTCTCCTGTATGGTGGGTGCGTTTCACAAACATGAAATACCTAAAAATAAATTATATACTCAAATCACACCAGTACAATACTCATTAGTAGCGAAACTATCAGCTTGCCGCCCCCCCCCTCCTCCCCCAATATGTCCACTCATCGTTACAGTTTCACTTTTTCTCAATTATGAAAAAACAATGGCCTAGAGGCCTCGCACCAGCCAGCTTGGCAGCGCGCCAAATAGCTTTATTAAGCTGTATGCCCCTGACAAATTAATTTTCAAATATTTTGTGTCATCATTGTTCTGTGTTTTGAGATATGACAGCTTACTACTGATTGGCGCAGTAATTAGACTGCTGCCCTATGGATTGCGGGTTCGATTTCCGGACGGAGCAAAAATTCGTGTGGTCTGCAGATGTTTGTTCCAAGTCTGGGTGTTTGCGTATGTGATACTAGCTGCGCCCCGCGGTGTTACCCGCGACATTTTTTCGGGATAAAAAGTAGCCTATATGTTAATCCAGGGTATAACCAATCTACATACCAAATTTCAACCAAATCGGTCCAGCCGTTTATGCGTGAAAGAGTAACAAACATCCACACATCCATACATCCATACTCACAAACTTTCACATTTATAATATTAGTAGGATTAGTAGGAAGTAGGATTTCATGTTTGCGAAACGCACCCACGATACAGGAGAAATTCCTAGTGCGACGTCGAAAAAAAATCTAAGCACAAAATAAACTGTCTCAAATCTAATATTGATGTAGCAAAGCAAGTTCTGACTTTGTTTTTAAAACTTAACGTTACAGTAATCGAAAAAGTTTGAGCAAATAATTGACTGTGATTCCTTTGTCTTGCCAATTAACGAGATAGAGTGATCGAGGGAGATGGGTAGGTACGCACGACTTGCTCATTTTTTATGAGTTCCCTCTTCAAGATCTAAAAGTAATTTATTTGTAGATTTAGTCCTTGAAAGTGTATTAAGTATGTATTACGCTAAGTAAATAATATATAATTTATTTAGCAGCAGGTAATTAAGGAAGATCATAATCGATTAGTACAGCCAATTTCGATTGATTAAATGAATGAAGCTTTCTCAATACTTGTTGCATAACGTGTATAGCATATTATGTTAAAGTTAGCATAACAACATAACATAAAAAACGTAACATCACGCCTGTATTCCCCAAAGGGGTAGGTAGAGGTGCACATATAGTACACCCACATACAGTTAGCATATTATGGCATATTGTATCTAAAATCTAGATTGAACCCCACCACGTTTTTTATGGAAATGTAGAGGAAAAATGAGAAAAATGGTTACAAAAATTTAGGATAACTTGAACTTAAAAAAAATCTGTTTCGGTTAACATCGTTATAAAGTCTTTGAACGTTGTCAGATAATATTAGCAGTCTTTATTATAAGTTAACTACGTTCCTAGCTAAAATGCCTCACATAAACTTAAAGTAATTACACATCTTTAACTTAATAATAACTTCATTCATAACGCCGCTACGGGTCTACGAAGTTCGTAGTTATCTCGTAGCCCTACTACGCCGTAGCAAGTTAGTGGATCAATTAAAATATATTTAGCATTAATGTTTTCTTTACTGCGTTCAATTTAAAAACTGGGTTAAGTAAGAGATTTTAAACCTTTAAACGTTCAGTAACTGATAATTGTTTACATAAAACATAACATAACATAACATCACGCCTGTAATCCCCGGGGGGGTAGGCAGAGGTGCACATATAGTACACCCACATTTCGCCAGTTATGTTTTTTTAGGTCCCAATGTAATAGGGGGCGAGTCTATTGCTATCAACCGGGCACAAATCCAGACTCCGTGCTGCCACTGAGAATTACCTAACGGAAAAACCCAGTAACACTTTGCCCGACCCGGGAATCAAACCCAGGACCGCGTGCTCAGCAGTCGCGCTTTTTTAAATAATTGCAATAAAGTTGATTGATTTATTGAGTTTAATCACTGAGAGGCTATCAATTTTGTTTAACAGTGTCTGCTATTAGCATTCGCAGTACAATTAAGTATAATTACAGGCACTAATTAAAACCACTTTTGACGAGTTATGGCGCGCGTAACATTATTATAACCGCCGTTCACGTTATGTATTCGCGTTACGGATGACCGAGCGATCACTGTAACGGAACAAATTATATCACAGTTCTGATGCTATTTCGAAAAGTGATAAACATAACATCACGCCTGTATTTCCCGAAGGGGTATGCAGAGGTGCACATATAGTACACCCACATTTCGCCAGTTATGTTTTTAGGTCCTAATGTAGCCATCAACCGGGCACAAATCCAGACTCCGTGCTGCCACTGAGAATTACCTAATGGAAAAACCCAGTAACACTTTGCCCAACCCGGGATTCGATCCCAGGACCTCGTGCTCAGCAGTCGCGCTTAGCGACCACAAGACCAACGAGGCAGTTCAAAAAGTGATGCAGCACTATAATACGTAAAATGTGGATGTACTGTATGTGCCTGTCATCCCCATCGGGGAATACACGCGTGATGTTTTAAGTTATGTTTTATTTTTATAACAAGTACAGGCTGAGACATACTTGACGAAATACTGAATTAGAGTTTATTATCATAATGTAAACTTAACAATAGCAAAGGGCCTCAAAACAGAAAACATACATAACACCACGCCTGTATTCCCCGAAGGGGTAGGTAGAGGTGCACAACTGTACATATAGTACACCCACATTTCACCAGTTTTGTTTTTACTTCCAATGTAATAGGGGGTGAGCCTATTGCCGTCAAACGGGCACAAATCCAGACTCCGTGCTGCTACTGAGAATTACCTAATGGAAAAACCCAGTAACACTTTGCCCAACCCGGGATTCGAACTCTTGACCTCGTGCTCAGCAGTCGCGCTTAGCAACCACTAGACCAATGAGGCAGTCAAGTGTAATAAAAATATAGCAACATTTGCTTTACACGAGTTTTCTCAAGTGGTAAGTAGTTTAAAAATAATTTTGCAAGCCTCGCTCAAAGAGGCCACTCACCGTTGGGTTTAACTTCCAACTCGTTTTTAAACTGTTTGGAATTCTCGTTTAGATCAATTTATTCATGTTTTTTTATGTGTTTATATTATATCCTCATCATCAGTCGGAAGACGTCCACTGTTGAACTATGGCGTCCCCCTTAGAACGCCACAATGAACGACGTATATTAAACAATAAGTTCAAAATAGAAAATAAAAAATCCAAAAGGTTAAATTTAAAATCATTGTTCAGTTTTAAGTTATTCAGCCCCCATAAGTGGCCAAGCGCTTGACCAATAGAAATTAATTACAATTAATAATTTAAATATATCTTCAGTAGTGACGATGGTGGTGGCCTAGTGGTTGACATACCGGATTTGTATGCACAAGGTTGCAGGTTCAAACCCAGTCACGTATCGTAATGGAACTTTTTCAATGTCATAAATACTTTCTTGAATATTCTAAGACACCTTTGACTGACGGTGACGGAAAACATCATAAGGAAACCTAGATTTAATTATCTAAAATTGCCAATCTGCAGTGAGCTAGCGTGGTGATCAATGCTCAATCCTTCTCTATAAGAGAAAAGGCTTTTGCCCTGCAGTGGGACAGTTATAGGCTGTTATTATTTATTTATTTATCTTCAGCTAAAAGTTCTTCTCAGAATAGCTCAGCGAATCTGCAGTGAGCTAGCGTGGTGATCAATGCTCTATCCTTCTCTAAAAGAGAAGAGGCCTTTGTCCTGCAGTGGGACAGTTATAGGCTGTTATTATTTGTTTATTTATCTTCAGTAGAATATATGCGAGAATCGTATCAAATGGAAGTTATGGGAAGCTTTATTTCTATGTATTTCTTTACTTACATGAAAAAGTACCTTAATACATCAAAGACAGCTAATACAATAACCCAGAAATGCGGGTAAGATTGCGCATTCGAGAACCACTCACAAACTATACCGATTGCGTGCGAAAACAAAATTTGTGTTGATTTATTGTGATTGTAATCAAAACAGGTGGAAGGTCGTAGGACTTTAATGGTATTTTTCCACTATCGTTTATTGTGTTAGTGGTTGCACGCGAGTTTGCCCGCGTTAGTTTCAGTTTTCAAACACCGTAACCAGTTTGGGGTTAGAGAAATGAATGCGCTGTTTAGTTTTTAACACGATATAAAGTGGTTTTTAAATCCATAAAATAACACAACATCACACCTGTATTCCCCGAAGGGGTAGGCAGAGGTGCGCATATAGTACCCTTACTTTTCGCCAGTTATGTTTGTCGGTCCCAATGTAATAGGGGGAATAGACTTGAGAGGTGTCTTTCTTTTTTTTGCAACGTTAGTTTAAAAATGTACTCATCTTTCTGGTAATATATCTGTAGAAACGGTATTGGTTGCACGTTCCTAAAACTTTTATAATACCCATCTATTATTTTAGTTACTTTTAATATGTAATTGTTTGTTTTCCTGAATAAATAAAGTAATAACACACCTTCTGGCGTAGTCGGGTGAAAGTATATTTTACTATAATAACTTTCGTGAGTGTTATCCATATTATCTACTGTATATACCGGTTATACTCACGTCGATACTCGGGAATGCCCGACTAGTTTCAGACTCTAACGAGTAGAGTAATAGATAATGTGAAAGTATATTGCATGTAGTTTCGCCATCTGCTATTTCACCACAATGCTACTGTTCCAATACATTAACATCTTTGTAACGACATCTAAGAAACAGTCTGAATCTTGTTTCTTGACAAAGTAAGCCGCAACAATACCTACTATTTTGTTAGTATACGACTATAGTTACAACCAGTAACAAAGACCTCTCAAAGTTCTAGTTACTTATTCATTTAAGATACGATTCCAAAAGGACCAGGGGTCTTTGTGGCTGGTCATCATAGTCTGGAAGGGAGCCAAATGCATCAGCATTCAAGCTTCTGTGGCGTCCTTCTATTAAATATTTTTCTTATATTCTGAGAAGAACTTTTAGTTGATGAGGTTATATTGTCGTCTTTAGGTAACAAGGTTGGGAAAACTTTCCGCGCCATGCAAATGCCGCAGTTTTTACTGGCTTTTGAGATCTCAGGGTCAGAAATTTTAATATTGTATGTGATTAAAATAACTTATCTTAAAAAATACGACTGTGTGTAAAATTCTCAGTTTATACAATTTTTTTTGCATGTGGGCAACACGTTCTAGGCAAATCCTTTAAAAAAGGAATTCAAACATTGTAACATTTATACTCAGTTTAGTATGATGAGAACGTGATTTGCGTATTGGTTAAGCGATTGGACTGCTTCGCTAAGGAGATGTTTGTCCCGAGTCAGCGTGTTTGTGTACGTGATATTTCAAGTTTGTGAGACTCACCCGCAAGACAGGAGAAATTACCAGTGTGGGGTTACGTTTTAAAAAAAGAGAATTGAGTTTGCTAGCTATTTAGCTCCATAAAATAATTACCTACTTAAACTCTTATGATTGGGTCAGTCTTTGAAAGGCCTTCGGTAAGCAAAGTTCTTTATTTAAATAGCAATATAACCTAACCCATTAAGTCATTATCTATATCAACAACAGGACCTACCACTAACGGAAAATAGAATCCAATTAAATATAATTGAATGCACTTCTGTACACAGTGACCATATTACTTCCTCCTATGATATCACTCAGGTGTGGCGGTGTTAGCACCGCGTGACCTGAAGCGCGACTCATAACTTTAAGTTAAAAGATCGTATATCTTGGTACACTCGGTAATGAGTCGTTATTGGTTGTTGTTGGTCACGTGATGTTTAGGAACAGCCTTACCATGAACTCTTAAAGCAAGACGTTTTCCGTTGTGACAGCGAGATGCGGCTTCGTGCAGTGTAGTACGGCGTCTGGCTTCCACATCGAAAAATGTCCTGCTATGAGTTCATGGTACGGGGGCAGTATGGATCTACGTGTGACGTTTAGAAAGGATATGGCTATCATTATGTATATCAATTTTGATGACTATACCTGAGACTTATACTTTTGATAAAGGCATTAAACATATTTTTATATCATTTATGTAAATTATAAAAACAAAAGGAGAATTAATAATCATTGAAATTTCGAATGATATATTATATAAATATTGTAATTTTCTCTAAGATCCGTATTATAGGTAAAGAAACAATTTTAAATTAAAAAAAATATTATCTAAGAGCAACACAGAATGATCAAAAGCAGAAATTCAACCTGCGATGCCAAGCGACATCGTGATAACCGTGTAAAAAGATAACAATAAAACAATGAACTACAGGCTTTGAGCTGCAAACACAAAAGGCTTTCGATCACAAAAACCAAAAAAATCTCAGCAAAAAGTCGCGTAAAAATATAGGTGTGTTATGGTAATTTTACGGAGAAACTATCCCACATGTGGTGCCAAAGGTCGAATTTTGTTTGCAGAACCTTTGGCACAGGGACAGCGGTTGCAAACGATGGAATTTTTGTCTACGAAATATTTTCCGTACTGGAGGTTACATTCTTTATGTATTATTTTTGTAGATTAAAAAATGGTCTTTTGGTACGGATTTATTTTTAATTAGTAGTACTACATATTATACTACATATTGTATGTTAAAAAGTCTTTAGCGATTGCTGCAATTTTCTATTTTTGCACGGCAATTAGCTTCTGTCCAACAGATATTTTATTAAGTTTGTCCTGACTGTAAATTTCACACGTGTATTTGATAATTGTGGTGTAGCGAATTTTTCTTATTTTTTTTATTATTTTAGCAAGGTTTACCGAACATATTCACAATGAAAAACTTTTATTGGTCCTGTAGCAGTCAACACGCATAATCAAGCTACATCGTCTTTTAAAATTGTAAAACTTGACATAACAGGCAAAAACTTCAAGTACAAAGCAATGAAATAACTACTTACCTCGCAACTTTGTTTTAATTAGTTAAATGGTAGGTAGGCGTTAAAATATCAAATTATATTATTACCTTTGCGTGTATACTAACAATTAAAAACTATTCGGTTTAACCCGACCCAGCCGTATCGGGGTGCCCATCTAAGCCAACTGGGGCATTGGAATTTTTAATTATATATCAAAAGTTTATTAGAATTTTATTTTGTGATTTATTTTATGTTCACGTGTTTGTTTCAATCCGTTCGCATGTTGGTTTAGTGTTGTACACGCGAATGTGCTGTTGGTATGTTATGTTTACGCGTTTTGTAAATGAAATGTTTACTTAAGGTAGGTATTTTAATGTTCTCAGAATTTTGCTTTTTAATTTTCGATTTTAGGGCGCGATCACATGCTACCTTAGTTCTTAGATACAATCTTTTGAGTGAAGTAATTAGGTAAAGTTATTATACCTTATTACGAGGGTCAAACTGAAAGTTCTTAGAAAATCAAAAACTGATTACATTAGCCAGTTATTAGTTTTATTATATCTTTTCAAAATATTGTCCATTCACGTCAATACACCGCTGCATGCGATGGAACCACTGGGAAAAGCACTTTGCCCACTCGTCTTTAGGGTTCTCTTCAATGGCATCGCGATACGCAGCCACCGCTTCTTCAGCATTCATAAACCGCTTTCCTTTAAGTTTTTCTTTAATTTTTGGAAATAAATAAAAATCAGAAGGGGCGAGGTCGGGGCTATACGGCGGGTGACCCAGTAATTCAACGTTTGATGTCGCCAAATAGTCGATCGTTCGCTTAGCGGTGTGCGACGAGGCGTTGTCGTGGTGAAGGAGGATCCTACTGCGAGGTCGTTTCTCTCGAACTTTTTCCAAGACAAGTGGCAAACAATTGGTAGTGTACCATTCTGCAGAAACTGTTTTTTGATCCTCTAACACAATTGTTGCGAAATGACCTATTCTTCCAAAGAACGAGGCCACCATTTTTTTTCCCGCACTTCGATCTCTCTTCACTTTAGTTGGCAACCTCTCGAAAGGAAACACCCACTGAGCAGATTGTCTTTTGGTTTCAGGATCATAACAGTAAATCCAGCTTTCGTCACCTGTTAGTATGTCGAACACAGCATTTGAGTCACCTCCGTTAAATCTTTCAATCATTTTACGGCACCAATCCACACGATGGAGTTTTTGAGCCTCAGTCAAATTATGAGGTATCCACCGGGCGCAAAGCTTCCTGACTGCTAAATGTTCGTGGAGGATTTTGTGCACTTGACTCATACCGATGCCTAAGCTTGTCCGAATCTGCTGATAGGTCACTCTTTTGTCAGTCTCTATCATACGCCGCACAACACAGATGTTATCTTCAGTCGTCGCCGTAGAAGGCCGTCCGTCACATAAATCATCAGTGAGATTAGTGCGACCACGTTTAAACTCATTAAACCAGTTGTAAACTGTCGCACGAGATGGGGCTTCATCGTGAAAGGCCAATCGTAGTCTATCATAACTTTCTTGTTGACTTAAATGACATCGAAAGTCATAAAAAATCATTGCACGAAAATTTTCTCGTGTTAAATTCATGTTGACGTGACACAGACAATTTTCAATTTGCCGCCAAATCGTAAAACAAATGACAAATTAATGAAATATATACTCAGTAATATTGGCAAAGAGTTCTATTTTCAAATTTTAGAATTATTTTTTTATTATATTGTTTATAAGTGGCCAGTTCTAAGAACTTTCAGTTTGACCCTCGTAGTAAAGTTTTAGTAAGAATTTATTTCAGCCATGATCGTCCCACTGCAGGGCAAAGGCCTCCCTTTCCTTCCTCCATTCCTCTCGGTTATGAGCTGCATTCGACCAATTTTCTTTAAAGGAGTCCAGCTCGTCCCGCCATCTTCTTCTGGGCCTACCGCGACGCCTTTTGATGTTGTGTGGCATCCACTCCGTAGTGGTTTTTGCCCACATATCGTCTGGCATGCGGCAGATGTGGCCAGCCCAGTTCCACTTCAAACTTGCGGCTTTGTGTCCAACATCAACGATTTGTGTTTTGGAGCGCAGTGTTGTGTTCCGTATGCGGTCAGTCAGCCTGACCCCCAGAATGCTGCGCTCCATGGCTCGTTGGCACACCCCGAGTTTGGACTTTTGCTGAATGGTTAAAGACCAGGTCTGCGCCCCGTAGGTGAGAATGGGGAGTATGCATATGTCCATGAGCTTTTTCTTTAGCGTGAGAGGTAGCTCACCTTTCATGAGGTCTTTCATTGACCAATAGCTTTTCCAGGCGCTTTCGGTGCGTCTAGCAACTTCCATGTCTTGTCGCGCCTGGAAAGAAACTATTTGGCCAAGGTAAAGGTATTCTTGGACATATGCAATCTCAGTCCCCTCTATCTCAAGCCTACGTTTAATGCTGTTAGTCATTAGCTTGGTCTTTCCCATGTTCATGCTAAGTCCAACTTCGAGGCTTGCTTTGTGTAGTTGTTGGACCATTGTGCCTCGTTCCTGGGCCGTGGAAGCAAAAAGGACTATGTCGTCTGCAAAACGAAGGTTTGTTAACCTTTTTCCGCCGAGTACAATGCCCTTCTGCTCCCAGGAAGCCGCTAGGGATTTAAAAACTTCTTCTAGAGTGGCTGTGAAGAGTTTAGGAGATAGCGGATCCCCTTGCTTGACTCCTTTTTGTATGTTAAAAGCAGGTCCGGTGGTGTGTAGTTTTATAGAAGCTGTACTATTGTGGTATATATGTTTTAGTAGGAGAATGTATGTTTTTGGAATGCCTTGGCTATGGAGAGCTTGAAATATTGAGGAATGGTTAAGGCTGTCGAGTTTAGTAAGAATTAGATAGGTTTAATGATTAGCTTCTATAAACTGGTTTACTTCCGACTACGTCACCGTATCAACTTGAGCGCAAGGCTTAAGTTGATATTATTTGAGTATTCTTTGTATGAAACTCTCTTCAAACAAAGCAGCTAATCGGAATCGTAACGTAATCGCCTCGCTTCGGGAGAAGCTCGGACCGACAGCGAGCCGTACGCGCGGCTTCGCCTAGCCGTAGACTAGTCGACGTATCGGAGCAGCTGATTTGTTTGGTTACGTGCTTTCGTAAGGTTGACTCCTGTTTGACGGCGAGGCGGAAGGCAATACGGTGACAATCCCTTTCCAATTTGATATATTATGTGCTATAACCCTATGGATACATAAACGTCTAATGATTTTTATCAACCTAACTTTTGGGTAATGTGAATGTTGCGAAAACGCTGAAAAAGCCAAGATAACGTCAACTTCAGGCCTCGCTAAACCCGATTACATATTATTTTATTATCTTAACGAATCGCCCCGCAATCGTGTATCAATCGCCGGGATATCGGCCAAATCTCTCCAATTGAAGGGCAATAACAAAACTTCGATTGCGACTTGGGCGTCGTCAGTGGGAATGAAAAATTGCTGTGACGTCACCACGCGGCCATGTTGGTGCCCAAACCGCGCCCCCTTACTGCTCCCGAAGGCAGGATTTATGAAAAATACGAGGGTATTAAAAGAAACTTCTGTAATCGCGAGGAAACAAGTTATTTGGCCCGAATTGTCCAAATGGAAGTGGAATATTATTTTCTCTTTTGAAATAATAGGAACATTTTTTTGACATTTACTTTTATGTTTCTGATTAACTACTTTTTACTGTAAACCTATTTACAACATAAAAAGTAAAAAAATATATAACATAACATCACGCCTGTATTCTCCGAAGGGGTAGGCTTCGGTGCACATATAATACATCCACATTTCGCCAGTTATGTTTTTAGGTCCCAATGTAATAGGGGGCGAGCCTATTGCCATCAACCGGGCACAAATCCAGACTCCGTGCAGCTACTGAGAATTACCTAATGGAAAAACCCAGTAACACTTTGCCCGACCCGGGATTCGAACCCAGGACCTCGTGCTCAGCAGTCGCGCTTAACAACCACTAGACCAACGAGGCAGTTACATAAAATAATAAAAAGTAACATGCAAAGAATACTGATACTAACGACCTGATCGGCAATGGCTTAGGTATTGGACTGCTACGCTAAGGATTGCGGGTTCAATTCCCGAACGGGACAAAAATTTAGCGATCCGCAGATGTTTGTGTATGTGATATTTCATGTATGTGAAACGCACCCACAATACAGGAGACATTCTTTGTGTGGGGTAACATTTTTTGTAAAGTATTCTTCCTCGTCGTTGTCAAAAGGTAACGTGCCCAGAAAACTGGCTTGTCACGTTGTTATTTTATTGTCAAAAAGGGGGATGATTAAAGCGATTATTATAAAGAAAAAATACTTAGTAATTAGGCATTTTAATAAAGAAAATCTATTTACATTATATTTTCGCCGTCATATAAAATACGTAAAGTCTGTTGTAACATGAAAGCAATTCTCTTTTACACTAATCGATGACACCGACTAGCTTTGAACTACGGAACTGCAGCTAGTGTCGACCGCCCGGAATTTGGCACTGTTCGACACTAAATCGGTACTTCCTTGTACAATGGACTTAGCACCATTCAAAGTCACTTCAATTTTAAGCTTGTGCTTAGAAATAAATAAAATATCAGCCTGTAGTTTTAGTACATCAAACAACATTACCTACTAAGTACTTTTAGCACTGATATAGCCTAGTAGTATGACTGTTGGACGCATTATTTAATTAGTTATCAGCTCAAACTCTGACACCATGTTCTACATCAACCATATGATAAGAAGAAGAATTTTTTCTCTTACAAAAATTCTCGGTTGTGGTAGCTAACATTGTATAATACACTACAACTTTACTACCACGCAATTTGCAGGACAGTGTGGCTGTTAAATTACATTAATATCAACTAAGCCACAATAAAAAATAGCTATTTAGCAATCATTTTCATGACCTCGTTGGTCTTCAAAAAATACGTAAATAAATAAAAAAAATTGGTACGTTGTCCCGGTTCTACGCTCAACAGTTATAGTGTGATATGCTCTGTTAGTTACCACAATCGAAAATTTTCGTAAAGATAAAGTTGGCCGTCTCATCAAAATGAAGCTACACACGGAGTATAAAATTTTAAAATAGTCCGTGGATTCCTAACTAAACAAAAGTATATAACTGCTGATCCGTGTGTGCAATAGATAGTGTGATAGTTGTCCAGTCAGACCGTTAGCTAGTCATTTAATGTGTGTCGATTGTGTCCCAGTTGCTAGTCTATGGCACTTAACTCCCATTGTTTATGGCGTGCGCAACCGATTGCTATCGCTGTCTCTGTCTCTCAATTTATGTTGTTAGTTCTATTGTAGTTGTAGGTCAGTTCTACTGGCTGTAATCATACTCAGTGGAAAACAGAACCCGGCGTAATTTGGCAGGTTATATTTTGTCTATCCTTAAGTCCTGTGTTCGACGAGTTGTACAATGTGCAATGAACAAAGATGAGTATTTTGAATATTGATTGATCTAGTCAACGAGGCAATGTATGTAGTCGCTAAGCGTGAACCCCGGGTCAGACAGTATTACAGGGTTTTTCCATTAGGTGAATCTCAGTAGCAGCACGGAGTCTAGATTTGGGCCTGGTTGATGGCAAAAGGTTCGCCCCCTATCATATTAGGGACCTATAACATAACTGGCGAAATATTGGTGCATTATAGGTACACCCCTGCCTACCCCTTTGGAGAATACGGGCGTGATTATTTGTTATGTCATACATACATATGACAATCGAAAACACTATTTTCCTTAGACGATTAATTCACCCAGTTTAACCGACTTCAAAAAGGAGGTTCTCAATTCGACAGTTTTTAATGTATGTTCGTGCATAATACTGTAACTATTTTCTTTACCTCGTGTCAAAGCAACTTTAAAATGTATTACTATAATAATAATCGTTTATCGCGGCCCTGAATAATTAATAACATTCAGCTTAATTATTAATAATAATTGATTAATAACAATAGCCGTTCGCGTGTAGAGTAAGCATTAACGTTTAGTGCAGTGCGGCAAAACTGTTTGTATTTTACTATACTTTAGTAAAATAATTATATTTGTGAAGCTCTTTGTTTCGTTACAAACTTAATTAGTTTATTCTGTAGGCGTGGCTGCGGTTTTGTCTGCGTATACATCTCTTTAATTTGTAAACCTTGAATTGATGTTTTTTTCTTCTATCGTTTTGACTTGTAGCATAAGCAGGTAGCAATAGAAGCTAGTTGATAGCGGAAACCGCCTAGAGTTGCGCTGGAAGTACGTAGGTTCCCCCTTATCAAAATACTATTTTGTTCATTGAAAACGTCACCTCACCCTAGGAAATTCTCCTGTGTTGTAGGTGTGTTTCACAAACATGAAATATCACACACAAACACCCAGACTTGGGACAAACATTTGTGGATCGCTCAATTTTTGTCCTGTGCAGAAATCGAACCTGCAACCCTAAGTTTTTGTCCTGTGCGGGAATCGAAGTCTACCTTAGCGCAGCAGTCCAATCGCTTAGTCATTGCGCCATTGTGGATTACACTAATAACAACAATTATAATCTATTTTAAATTCATTTCCCTTCAGTAAACTGTAATTCGCAAAGCTCACACAATAAAACAGTTACATACAAAATTCTCATTTACCATTCAGCTTAAATGTTTCAAAACATGTCCCCTGACGTGCGTTTCCTAAAAACTTATACTGTTACACGTATTTCAGATGTGTAATAGCGGTTGAATAACTCCACTTGCTGAACTGTAAAAGGAGCTTTAATTTAAGCTGAGTAAAGTTCAAAATCCGTTGAGGTTTACAGTTGGAATAACTTAGGTGAGTTTTCTCGCCTGCGTTATCTTTTGGAGATCTGCGCAGGATATTCGAATAATTAGAGTTTTGCGGAAACAATAAATTATTATGAAATATCTAGGTTTATGTTAGTCTTTCTGACTTTCATACTTATACATTTAAAACGAACATTTTTATTAAGGTTGCATGGCCTAGTACCAGCTACAAAAACATAACCTCCCTACTTTTAAAGTCGGTAACATATCAAAACTATTCTTTAGTGTGCGGTTTATAATTACTCGTTGATCTAGGTGCTAAATTCCATAATATTAAATGCATTATTCTAACATTTTAATATGGATTGTGGCGTTCCGACAACCTGATTGGCGCAGTGGCTAAGCTAATGGACTGCTGCGCTAGGGGGCTGCGACTTCATTGCCCGTACAGGACAAAAAATTGCGCGATCCGCAGATGTTTATCCCGTGTCTGTCTGTCTTATCTGTGAAACCCAAGTCTGTGGCGACGTTTTATATTTATTTTTTTATATTTTTATATTATTATTCTTCAAAATCGTGCCCTTTCATATATTTGTTATTCACCTCACTCATACCCAGTTTTATATGTAGCCATCCACGCAAAGATTACCCATAGATGAGATTCAAAACACGTGTCTGTTAACCCTGGCTGGAGGCCTTTTATTAGGTCTCGCCAAACGACCGGTTAAGCAGTAAGAGCTCCCTCAGAGCTAACTGCGAGAGACAAGTTCGAAAAAAAAAAAAAAAAAAAACGTGTCTGTTAAACCAAACCCCATAGATATACCTACAAGACTATACGAGTCGCGTATGAAAGGGAAAAGTAAATAGGTAGGATTATAAGGTGCCCACAGCCTTCCCGATGGGTCGCAATACCATTGTTTATCATGTTATTATGTTAGCTCAGTCCGAGATTGGCCGGTAAGTCAACCTTAGCCATAAGCTTCTTTTATACCGGCGCAATATATCATCAAGCCTTTATTACTGAAAGGGGTAGACTGGGATGAGCACGTCGTTCATCATTCACATCATTTATTCAAACGATATTTCATATAGGTTTTAAGGCGAGAATGGCCAGAGCCGCGACACGGATCGGTGAAGGTGGCGGGTTCAAGTCCCGCTTGTGTCCTTAATTTTTAAATTTCCGTTTTTAATTTAGGTTCAAGCTTGAAATGGCAACATTCTATAATGTTGTCATGTCATTAAAAAATGTTACTTACCTTTCCTTTTTCTTTCTTTCTTAATGAACCTTGTTGAAAGTTGACAGTTATTCGCAGGCCCTGTTAATGACAGTAACAAACATACAAAATGTATTATTCACCTTCCTTAAATGAGATAAATTGATATAGATCCTCCTCTCCCTAATGTCTCAGTTTCCCTAGGTCGTCGGCCTATTTGGAGCTAATCCAAAAAGGATTCGTACGCATTGTTAGGTAGGTTCAAACATAATCTTAGCTACCATTGAGACAAAACATTGCGGCACTAATTATCCAGCACTAATTGCTTGTGAGACCAATGTTCTATAATCTGGAATTCTAGTTCCCGCAGTTCTATTTTCGTTTCGTTTGTATTTAGGTAATACTTAGTAGCTTATAGTTCTCTAGGGCAGTGTTTCTTAACCTGTGATTCGCGGACCCCTGGGGGCCCGACAGTAAGTGTATGGGGGCCCGTCGTTTTATTTTAGGACATTTTTATTGCTACTAAAATACAGGCTCAGTGTGCTACAGTGCCTACTCAAGGGGGTTGTGTTGAAAAAATAATAATAATGTTTATGCTATAATAGTAACCTGTAGTAAGGGATAAGCAGAGGAATAGTGTTGAACTTTATAGTGTCTCTTAAAATACAGTCTTAGTTGTGTATATAAGAGTGTTATTTAAAAATAAAGGCATCATTATTTTATGTAACATAACATCATGCCTGTTTCCCCCGAAGGGGTAGGCAAAGGTATCAACTTATACTACACCCCCATTTCGCTAGTTATTTTATTGATCTCTAAACCCTATGTAATCGGGGTAAACCTATTGCCATCAACCGGGCATCCAGACTCCTTGCCGCTACTGAGAATTACCTAAATAACTGTGTTAAATCTAGGGTAACTAAGAAATAATTGGATGAGCTCATTAAGAAATAATTCAAAATTTCCAATATTTATTCAGTAATTTTTTATAGCGAAATATAACTTAGCAAATTATACACCTCAACCTAACCCCTCGGGAAAAACAGGCTTGGCTTATTGTGTAATATCTTACTTAAAAGAAAACGATACTTAATTTAACTTGCCTTTAAAAGGTTTTATGTACAAAACAACACAAAAAGACAACCACAAAGCTATATCACAGAAGGTCCATTGCAGACAAAGCATAGTTAATAATAACTATTGGCAATAAACAATTATTTTACATTTAGTTCATTTATCGATAAAATAAATAATATAAATCGTTAAAGCTATTCTTCCTTGGAAAATAATTATGTTCTTGAAATTGTCGTGTTGTAGTACATAAGCTAGTTGGTCAGGAATAGAGTGCACCGCTTAGGTATAGTGACTAGTGAGGCTTTCAACACCAAGTTCCGACTAAGACTTAGTTGCCTGGAACTTCTTCCTTGTATCAACATAAGCCTACTACATGGAAATAATTCATGCCGTGAAGATTGGTCAGCCAACAAGGATGGTAGCGAGGCTGACCGTCAAGGGTGCGCCGGACGTACTGAAGTACCGTCACTCGTGGAGTCTTTCTACTTCCCCCTGGAACTTAAATTCGCATATTCATTCCATGATCTTTTTACCCTCTAAATGTGTTAACTAACATGTGACACCATTGTTAGACCCTATAGCTACCACTATCTTCAAGTATGGCGTGTATTCAACCTTCTTACTCTACTTTATAACGGCAGTATTTTGTAAGTGGTTTTCATTAATCTGTCTCCACCAATTCCGTCCACGTCGCTGTCCGGGTGACGGCCGCCCGCTGTATTTTTTACCCGGCTAAGATTAAGGCGACCTTATTTCGACCCGTTTTACTAAACACAGGTCATGCTTTCTTTAATTAAAATATACATATTTTTGTATATATTTTTTTTGCAATGTGTACCTTGGGTAGCTTTTTTAGGGTATAACCACAGAGAAAGATAAACCAACTTAACGCATTAGCACCCACTTCGCCTAGCCATGTTAGCCTTAAATTAAAATTGATAAATACAATTTAAAAACAGAGGCGATTTGACAGCCGTATGGCACGCTTGGTTTTCATACAGATCCTGATACTTACGTTATCTATGTATATATCTATGGGCATAACGATGCTATAGTAAGACTACCGTTGGTCTAACAGCTGCTAAGCGCCACTGCCGAGCTCCGGGGGCAAAAACGTTACTACAGATAATTCAGTAGCAGTATGGAGTCTGGATTTGTGCCCGGTTGTTGGCAATAGGCTCGCCCCCTATTACTTTGGATTTACAGCATAACTGGCGTAATGTGGGTGAACTACATACACTATATCTGCCATAATGTCACGCCTGTATTCCCCGAAGGGCCTCTCCTTGGGGGAATTCAGGCGTTATGTTAGTCTGATAGAAAAGTAAGTTATCCACAAGCCTTTATCTATTGAAAAATTTCCATTTCATTGAAAAAAAAACGTAAAAAATACACAGCCTGTCTTTTAACAAAAAAACACACTCTATGCAAACACATCGCTTTAAAAATAAACAGTGACAGCACGGGCCGAGGCGATACCGTCTGAGACCATTAGTTACCCGACATCGTCGATTTAAAAAGCATTCAACTAATCGCGGCCACATAAATTTGCTTGACAACCCCCTAGGGAGGGCTGTAAATCGAAAAACCGGGACGACAAAGGGATTTTTTGGTGTCACTGATGTTTTTTTGGATGCGTTATCTGCTGGGTAGTTAGTGTTACGTGAGTGTTATAGGTGGTTTGTTGTTCAGCGCACACAGTTACTTACGGGGCTTTATATGGGTTTATTTAAATTATTTATAATACCTTATATGGTAGTTATATGAACGGAAGTCTTTGTAGTGAAATTTACCTGGAGATGACATAAGGTTACAACCGTTTTCGATGACATGGCAAACCAATCATTGTTTACTAGCTGCATTGTGCACCCGCGGTGTTACCCGCTACATTTTTTCGGGATAAAAAGTCGGCTACCTCAATACGAAATTTCATTAAAATCGGTCTAGCTGTTTGAGCGTGAAGAGGTAACAAACATACAAACACACTCACAAACTTTCACCTTCATTATATTAGTGTGATATGCCACTTGGCTAGGGGTTGTCTATTTTTATTAAAGTCGTTATTGTATGAGTTTATAATAAAAAAAAAAACAAATTAGTGCTCGATAAATTACAAATTGCTTTACTACGTCTGCTGTTTACCTCTTTGGGGAATTCAGGTGTAATAGTATGGATATAAGAACGATATTTTTTAACAATGGAAAGTATTTTCAATTTTCTATTTGCGTAAATTAGCGTAGCTATTGCACGTAGGTGTGTATTAAAGTTGTTTTTGTCTCGAAACAGCTCTATAATAACCGTCTCGCTGTATAATGATGTTTGTGCTTATTTTCTGAAGATAGAGCTTGGAATATCACTTGCAATTCAATTGAAACGAAGTCTTGCAAACGTTTAGCGAGCAGAAGCCCTTTTCTTTTAATTGGAATTGAAGAGTGTTTTGTAAGTCTTGTAGTATACGAGTATTATTTGGGAATGTAGACTTTTTTACACGTTCTTCTTCTAATTGTATGGTACATGAACAACGGGTGCGTATCACAAACATGAAATAGCACTTACACTAACGCCCAGGCTCGGGACAAACATCTGCGGATGAAAAAAATTTTGACCCGAGCGAAAATCGAACCCCGTTGGCACAGTAGTCTGCTTAACCATTGCGCCAATAGGTAGAACAGACACAGTGATTTGTATGCCAAGTAACATAGATGTCTTATCTAACGCTTGCAACACAATATCTGAAGTTTATCAGCCAGTCGTAGGTATCGCTTGGAACACATCCAGCTCTCTATGCTAGCCTGGTACTTGGAGAGTTTTATTACTGCGTGTATGTTCAACCTGAATGTTATTTTTGGATAGGAATGTGGAGCAAGAGGATATTTGAGGGTTTTTAAATAGCTAGTTTGGATGTTGCCTCGTTGGTCTAGTGGTTGCTAAGCGCGGCTGCTGAGCATGAGGTCCTGGGTTCGATTCCCGGGTCGGGCAAAGTGTTACTACTGAGTTTTTCCATTAGGTAATTCTCAGTAGCAGCACGGAGTCTGGATTTGTGTCCGGTTGATGGCAATAGGCTCGCCCCCTATTACATTGGGACCTAAAAACATAACTGGCGAAATGTGGGTGTACTATATGTGCACCTCTGCCTACCCCTTCGGGGAATACAGGCGTGATGTTATGTTATGTTTAGTTTGGATGTTATAACTAGGAGTTGGTTGCCGTAATTATCACGCTTGGCAAGAAGCTTGAGGATCGCAGTATTGGTGGTGAAGTTACTGAAAAGGCTGCTGCTTCCCATCTTCTGGATTTTCCCGTGCGGGAGTCGAACTGAAAGTAAATAAAATTCGTTAGGTATTAAAGTAAACAATGTCCATTAAAACGTACCTCTATTTTTCATAGACTAAAGTCTACATTAACTTCAAATACGTAGACGATTCTATTTAACGAGATCAAGAGTATCAAACTTGGTAACATTACCGCGAGTACTGGAATTAGTGAACTTGCTGAGTTTGAAGGATTACGAAATGTTTTAGATCGCAGACCGAAGGAATTGGCAATATAACTGAACCTAAGATGATTTCTACTCCTGAGTTTGTAAACTAAAACCATATTGTTTTACGGCTGCCTTAAAACCGGCTTAACAGGACTGCATCGCTGGTCTAATAGTTCAAATCCCGGCCCGGAAAAGTGTTACCGGGATTTTCCATTAGGTAATTCTCAGTAGCAGTACGGTCTAGATTTGTGTTTGTGATTGTTGGGCAGAGCTGTGTAGTAGCTACATCCACATTTCGCCACTTATGGCATGAGAATCTGAATTCATAATTATTCTGTTTTTAAAACCCACTAAAAATATTAAACTATTTATTTTTTCACACCAGTAATGAAACATGAGGGTTGTTCAAATATTTGTCACATTCAGGAATCGACCACCAATCCTAACGCAACAAAAGAAATACCACTTCTCAGACCACCTACACTGTTCTCACATAAAATATTTGACTAAGTTTGTTTCGGTATTTCTTCCCAGAGTTAGGATATACCGATTCCATTTCATTTAAAAAAATGATGTGTAAAAGTGTTTTTGTCAAATCTATTTATTTATTTATATATTGGGCCGCTAACAAAGGGCATACACAATCATTCTTAATTAAATATAAATAATTATTGGTAGGTGTACTTCTTCAATTATAGGAGACCACAGCATGCACACATTAATACCAAGTATCACACTGACTACAATACATATTGACTATATGCAAAAATAAAATCATTTATCATCATTTATCAGTCGCATTACGCTTATCGGGTCATCGACCTCATATAATTAAATAAACACTATTAATGAACCATAAAAGATTAACTAAAGCCGTCCTTGGCCGATTGCGCCTACAAAGTAAGTAGGAGATTAGGGAACATTCAAAATTGCTTAATTCTTATCCGGTGTTGGTCGGTTAGACGCGAATGTCTCTAATAATATTAAAGTATTCTTAGGAAGCCGTATTTTTTGTTATACATGAAAACATTTAGCGTACAACCTGTTTTTGGTCGGATTGAACTATTATCGGTAAGCCAGGGAAGCCACATGTTCCCGCCTCCCCGCCATCTAAAGCGCAGAGCAGGCAGGTGAGGTTTTTAGTGGGTAGGCCCCCGGATCTTATTGGGTTCAGGGGAGAGTCCCACATACCCCCGTCGTCTCCCAACGGCGGGGAATGCGTAACGCATTTCCCTCACGGTAAAAAAAAAAAGGGAAGCCACATGTGCAGGAAAAATTATTACCACACATAACTATTAATTTGTCATCTTCATCATCATCATTATAATTATTATAAGTTACTTATTCCCGAGTGGTATCTGACCTAGAATTATTCTTCCCTCCCGTAGGTGTTGTAAGAGGCAACTAAGGGAATATCCAAAGGATGGAGCAGCAGCGTCTTCTGTAACTTCACCACCAATACTGCGATTCCCTAGCCGCCTTGCCCAGGGGATTATGGCAGCCCCCCCACCCCTTACCTAAGGGAGCGTCCTTTTATGAACG
Organism: Abrostola triplasia; assembly: GCA_946251915.1. Taxonomy (NCBI): domain Eukaryota; kingdom Metazoa; phylum Arthropoda; class Insecta; order Lepidoptera; family Noctuidae; genus Abrostola; species Abrostola triplasia. The sequence continues at coordinate 2,541,286 of OX276432.1, read as the reverse complement.
TGAACATTTTTCAGCTAATTAAGATGATGATTATTATGCCTTAGATCTACTAACAAAGGAGGTAGAAAAACACTTCAAAACTGTAAAACATTTAATATACAGGCTTACATTATACCTACATCCAACACAAAAACTGTTAATAATCAACAGTTAACAAATCTCCTTAAATATAATTAAACTGTCAAACTCCAAACAAGTAACGGCAAGCCTATAAGCCGAAATAAAGGAGATTTTGCGAAGCATTTAAAGGCCCGAGCCACAAGGAGCTTATCTGGTACCAAGCAGAAATGCCCACTTTTGTGGCGACGAACAAAAATACTTAGGACAAAAACCTTTTGTAGCTTACTATTAAGATGTAGAGATTTATGTTGGTTGGACGCTGTCCAGTTTATTAGAACTTAAGTATTAGATTCTTTTATTGCCTGATTGAATTGGTTTAGATTTTGGCAATATAGAATTAGGGCTGGAAAACCTGTAAAACAAGTACAATATTACTTATGATGTCATTTTCGCATGTTGCCCATGCTAAGCTTGAACCTAAATTGATAAACGAAGTTTGAAAAATTATGGACACGAGCGGGACTCGTACCCGCGACCTTCGCCGTACTCGACTACTACGACTCATGGTGCAATTGGCAGAGTGGCGCCACGGTATGGTGAAGGTCGCGGGATCAAGTCCTGCGCGTGTCCATCATATTTAGAATTTCCTTTAATTGTAATTTTACCGCTCAACTAAAACATGGTTCATGATGGTGAACTGTCTTACAGAAGAAATAGTTTTCTGCTCAAAAGATAAGTCATACCTACACGTAACTGTACCAGCACAATCTACGTCTCAAAAAAAGATATAAGTATCATAAAAGAAACACCATTGAAGCAATGAATCAATTTCCCAAAGATAAGCTGCGTCATCGTGATTAGGTTATCTTTTGATAAATCTTTTACGGTGTTACATTTTCTGTCTCTAAGCTATTAAGGCACCTTTACACGAGCCTGTAAAGGTATCTTCAGATGACTCGCCGCCGGTAGTACGAGATAAGCGGTTAAAATGCAATTTCATTCAACACTTTTCTTCGCTTCATGGTTTTGCCAAAGATTAAGCAATTTGGCTTCTTATCATAGATACGTAAGATGTGATTATGGGATTATACTAAAGGTAGCTTTGAAAATTCTCGGGACAAACAGAAATAGTGTTGTATGTACAATTAGCGCCTACGTTTTCATGAAAACGATATTAGATCGTCTTAATTTTCGTAACTTTTAATCACAAAGTCGGGTTCGTGTGTGACTATCACATTTTGACATTGTCATACAATTAATTATATGTCATTTCGACATCATACGTTGACTAGATCGAAACTGTATAACGTAGAAGATTTACTCTACAAGCTCACACGGGAGATATTATTAGGAGTTTTTAACAACATTTTTTAAATTATGGCGCTCATTACTCTAGGTGACAAGCATTGACATTTATCAGGCTGATGTACGCGCAAACTTTAATTAAAATAACACGTTAGTATATCTTAGTCATTAACGGAGTACTTAAAAACTTCTATTTTAACTAACTCTACCATTTTGTAAATAAAATGTGGAGCTAACTCGAGTGTTCGTGACTTGGCAGCCATCTTTAGCTGCTGAGAGCAACGTCATCATATTTCATCAATCCGTGACGTCACTATATTGATGGGTGAGATTTAGTCCGCACATACTCGGCACGTATAGCTTCGTAGGGGAGGCCGGGGTTCGACGTTCCGATTTTAGAGTAGGACGAAAAATGAATGCTATAGAAAGATTTATAATCTATGATTCCTATATGAATAGATGCGGATTTTATGTGAGTTTCAAATTGTATAGTCAAATTCATTGAAATTATAATATATTTTGGCTCAGGATAATTTTTCTGTAGCAAGTCGACAAGGAACAACTTGCCCCATAAAGGGGCTGGTTGTTCCTCAGTTGAGGTAAGTTGTTCCGCTGTCAATTCCAATAATTAATAAGGTAATATTAGTTGGAAAGGTATGTATAAAATAAAAAGGTGCATTTACTGAGTACTTATAAAGTTTCATTTATGATATAAATAGAGTATAAGTACAAAATCTTAATGTTTTTAGCATATTTTCAACAAACAGGCTTTAATAAAAACAAAACTATTCAAAAATAGTATCAAGCATTACTACTAATAATGTAACACGACCTATTATTTAGGGGTTAAGACTAATAAGCATCTATATTATAAATCAACTTTGACAAACGTTTATTTGTTAAAAAAAACTATTTATTTTAAATAAAACAAAAAGATAAATCAACCAATTTTAACATTTTGAACTATAATTTCTTTATTCAGTCATCAGTCTTTTTTTATTTTCTTATTCTTCACTAAGTTGGTATGGATGATCTTGGTGGTGCTTTAGGTAAGGGTTCACTGCTTCAGGGGAAAATGTGCTAGTTGTGGCATGAATAATAAAAGGCAAATTAGCAATGTTCGAGGGTCCCGGTTGAGGTTTATTAGTCGCTGATCCTGTTATTGTTGGAAGTGGTTCGCTACCTGGGCCGGCTTTAATATTATGATCCTGCTGAGGCTCTTCAGGGTCTACTATTTCTTGGAGCTGTGAAGCTTGTGTAACAAAAGATATCAATTTTAACAGCACAAGTATATTCTGTTTTTCTTCTTTCTTTTGGCAATAGACCAAAGTAAATTGATGTGAATTTAAATAAATAATTCGCCAATGCCTTCTCCTGGTCGTGGTTCAACCCATAGTTGGTGTTATACCGGCCTTCCACTTTTTGACGTGGCGAAATAATGTCATATGCCATATCTCTAGTTCTCGAGCTTATGACCGTCTTTAATACAGCATCAGTTGCCCACTGCAAAAGGCCAATTGAAACCTTGCCCGTTTAGATTTTCGTTCATAGTTTCTCATTCTAAAACAAAGTATTAACTTTATTATTTACGTGTTTCATTATGGGGCACGTTGTTCCGCGGAACAACTAGCCCCACACCTGAGGAACTATGTACCCCAAATCTCATTTTCAAAGTATCCCTCAATTATAATAGAATGGGTTATGAAAAGCCCACAGTGATATTAAAATGATAATCACTATACTTTGCCCAATTGATAATAGCAAGTAACTCATAAATAGCTAGAAAATTGGTTGATATGGACCAAAAAGTTTAACGATGAAAAAAATTACTTACGTGATGTTTTTGTGCCACTGATCGATTTACACTCTTACACGCCGACAAAGCGTCAATAAAATCACTGAAGCAATAGCGCGATGGTATGACGTTTTGAAAGGCATTTCACACCAATTGATATCTGTTTTCTTCGCGAAGCTATTCGCATCGGAACAACCTACCCCCGGCACTTTGAACCCCGGCCTCCCCTACATGGTTTCACGATGAATAGCGTTTTAGAGTACCTTCTAATGGATTGCAGTACGTGGTAGCGAAAACGTTAATATATTGTTAGTCGAAATATTGGAGTTGTTATAATGTATTGTATTTGATTTTAGCCATTTATTTTCTCAAGTCTTACAAACTCCACTTACTGAGAAAATACAAAAAATAACTTATATTTCTAAACAATTTATGCCTCAGCGTAGTTAGCGGACTCAAATGTACCCAAATTGAAAGATATAAAGACAAGAAAACAGGGTTGCAGGGCAGGGCAGTATTTCTAGAAAACAAATAAGTTCTAATTCAAAAAACTCTTCATAAACGGCTCCATACCCATCCATAGGTAATGTATAGGTATATTATAATACATTTATGTATTACTCTTCCGAATTTTAAGTGTAGAGTTAAAATAAACGGTTTCAAGCGTGTTGTGTGTCACCATCTCATAGGCACAAGCGTTAAATCTAAGTATGAATGTAAAATAACCTATCGGTAGATCAGAGTAGTTTTGTGCGCTATCAAAATTACATTATACACTAAACTTACTAGCTTTGTGCCGCGGTGTTACCCGCCACATTTTATCGGGATAAAAAGTAGTCTGTGTTATTCTGATGTACAAGCTATATTACTGTAAAGTTTCATTAAAATCCATTCAGTAGTTTTTACGTGAAACTTTCGCGTTTATAATATTAGTAGGGGTTTTTCGACACTCACATCTTACTTTCCTAGTAACAAAAGCTAATTTTGTATTCTGAATCCGTCACCTCACACACAAAAGTATATTCATGCGATATACATAATATACAAGAATACATAGCATTGGTTGAAAACTTGAGCCAACGAAATGGTACAAAGCAATCAAACTCCCTTTCATATTTATAAATGCTATTTAGGAGAAACTTTTGGCGAAACTCGTACGTGTTGGTAAAAACAATAAAAAGCATACTCATTTCAATTTCTACCTTAGGAAGTTAGATTTAAGGCTCGATTTTGAATAGTTAAGTGTTCGTTAAGTTGGTATGCAAGGTCATTTATCTGTTGGACAAGGCTTTTTCTTCTTGTCGCTATTTCAACTGTAAACTTATTATAAAATCAAATGATATTCGTACCAGTTAGTTATTTAATATGCTATTGATTTTTGATTTCACATACCATAGTCACGAAGTGTTTAAAGTAACATGACACTAGTATTCATTGATCATTTAAAGTCTAGCATTTTTAGCAGATTTTGTATGTCAAATGCCCTAATTTAGCAGACAAAGTTATCCAGCATTTATAAAAATATTTCTTGCATAAATCAAATACGTACATAATTATATTCACGTCCGTATTCCCTGTAGCGGTATGCAAAAATGCTAATTTTAGAATCATTTAGCCAGAATTGAAGTTTTTCATAATTGAAAATTGAAATCATTTTATTTACTGTATATTCCGGTTTTAGTCGGGCATTCCCGAATACACACATGAGTATAACCGGAATATACAGTAACTAATATGGATAACGCTCGCGAAAGTTATTATAGTAAAATTGAAATCAAGTTACATAAAGGAAACCAAATAAAATGAACAAAGCAATAGAATAGCCACACAAGAACCACTTCGGGAATTGGGTCGTCAAACATCCCATCATTACTTCATTATCGAACACGAGGCCGATGACGCAGCACTTTGTTAATAAAGATGGACGAGACATTAGCCTGTATAATAAACAGGCTCGATAGCTGCCGAACCCCTATTAAATAACCACCATTGTGTTACGGAGTATTAAATTAATTTGATAGAATATCGGAAACGAGACCGCTACGTCATCGCTGTGAAATCGCTTAGGGGTGAAAAATTATGTTATAATGGGTGCTAAACGTTGTGGGATATAATATATAGAATGCTGGGAAACTTATAAATAATACTATTTTCGTGAGTGTTATCGGGAAATATTGTTACTGAAGTTAATTGGAAAAGACGAAATTTTAAAATTAAATTAATTTAAAATGTTATGTAAATACTGGGCAAGTGCGAGTCGGACTTGCGTCCGACGGGTTCCGTATCATTATCTATAAAAACGGCAAAAAAATAACTTTTGTTGTAAGGGACATTTATTTTATTCTGTTTTTTAGTATTTCTTGTTATAGTGGCAATAGAAATACATCATGCGTAAAAAATTCAACTGTCTAAATATCATGGTTTAAGAGTCACAGCCTGATGATAGACGGACGGACAGCGGAGTCTTAGTAATAGGTTCCCGTTTTATCTTTTGGGTAGGGAACCCTAAAAATACGTCTGTCCGTACGTAAGCCCGTTACACTCGTTTAGATTAAAATGGGCGTTCAATCCGCTATTGTTTCAATTTCCCAAACATATTAATAGGAGCCTCGAAGCCTAGTTGGCATCGCTACAGAGGATTTAATTGGCAATCAAAATGCCTGCCACAGTAGGCGGAACATGGCACGCATGATTGCAGAAATGTATGAGAGTTATGCGTCAAACGTTGTTTGCTGGTGCAAATCATATGTAATACATAAATTAACGAAGGGAGGGGGGCTCGTGGCCTCCTAGCGCAAATCATTCGACCTGTGAGGTAAAGCACGGGCACAGCGCGGTCAGTCTTGTGATGGGTGACCGTTTTCATATGTCGAGACCCTTCCGTGGTTCGTGCAGATGTTTAATTTGCATAACAGACAGATTGTGTTGTTGTAGTTTGTTGCGCCGTGTCTTCTACCCAGTTATGCTTGTATGATATTTCATATATTTTTAAAAGGTAACATAACAAAGTAAACAATTTTGTGAAACAACCCTCAAATGATACTAGTATTTTTTATTTGTGTTTAACAACCTCGTGTTTCAAAACAAAAAGCCTCAACATTTTTATTTATCGAGCCAACCAAGTGGGCATGACATTTTAGTAACACTGATATTTCACACAAAAAAGCACAGTTAAATTTCACGTGTGAAAAATCACAGTCATTTTCCGTGTGAAAATGCATAGAACTGTTATCATCCAGTAACAGGCGACGCTGCGAGTGTTTTATCACCAACTAAATGTGATTTGTTCACACACTCACTCATTTTAACCCGTCCGCGCGAATGTGGGCTTCTCTCTGCAATGTAGAGAGATTTGATTTTTATGAAACCGTTCCTTTATGACTGCTGTGTACGTGTGTTAGCAGTATTTTACTATTGTTTTATGACAGGAATAATTTGAAATTTTGGCTCGCAAACATTTTTTCACAAATTTATTTCGACTAGCTTTTGCCCGCGGCTTCGCCTGCGTAGTGTAGCAACTCGTGTTTTAAACTTTCTACGTGCCAAATTTCATCAAAATGAGCAGTTTAGTCGTGAAGGGCGTGTCAGATATACAGACAGTTATTTTCACATTTATAAGTCTGGATAGCAGCCGAAAATTATAAAGATAAAAATGTTGACAGGCTTGTTACAAAAATATTGCCTATTTAAACCAAAATTATCAAATAAATTTATTTCAAACCTCCCTCATTAAATTGTTCGCACTCCAGCATTTTTAACGAGGGAAATGACCAGCCAATATCCTCAGTTTAGTGACGTCATAGCCTTGCTAAACGGGAGCCCCGCTGCCTTAACGAGTTGCCTTAAAAAGCATTTTGTAAACTCATTTAGGTCCACTTTGTCTAATGAGTGTTGGTTTACTGGTGCATCGATTATTCCTGCTCCTACTATTTTATTTCCTGATTAATTTCGTTGTGGGTTCCATAGCATAACATAACATGATAATTATAATATCACGACTATATTCCCCAAAGGGGTAAACAGAGGTGTGTACGTGTAGTAACACCCACACTTCGCCAGTTATGTTAAGGTCCTAATGTAATGGGGAGCGAGACTATTGCCATCAACCGGACACAATTCCATACTCCGTGCTGCTACTGAGAAATATCTTGGAAAAATCCAGTAACACTTTACATCACCCGGAATTCGAACCGCTCATGCTCAGTAGTCGCGCATAGCAACCACTAGACCGACCAACCTCTGACATGGCTTTACACACCGTTGATTGCTCTCGTGACAGACTGACTGACAAGTATGGTGACTCCATAAATACAGATATAAATAATAATATAATAATAACAGCCTATAACTGTCCCACTGCAGAGCAAAGGCCTTTTCCCGTATGGAGAAGGATTGAGCATTGATCACCACGCTAGCTCACTGCGGGTTGGCGATTTCAGATAATTTAATCCAGGTTTCCTTACGATGTTTTCCGTCACCGTTAGTCAGTGGTGTCTTAGAATTTAATAAAGTATTTATAATTTTGAAAAAGTAACATTGATACTTGCCCGGGTTTGAACCTGTAATCATGTGCATACTAATCTGGTTTGTTAACCACTAGTCCACCATGACCAAATATAAACAGACACAGATAGCTATATTTACGGAATACTGGAAACAATTTTAAATAACAACGTTCGGAATTTCTGCTCAGTTAAAGACGTCATTCTTGGCTTAAGATTAATTTGAACTTTAGCATTCTGATGTTTCGCTTAAATTTTGATTTATGACTGAATATTCATTTAATTTAAATTTCGGTGAAAGTAATGAATTGTTTTGTTTAGCATTCTAAATTGTTTGTTTGAAGGTATTTGAGATTAAGAATGCCGCGATCATGACGGTCGGGATTAAGTGTTTTGATTAATATTTTAGTAATAATGAGATTGGTCTAGCTTAGCTCTCATTACAACCGTGTTTATAGTATTTTTTTGATTTCTTAACATATTGTAATTTATGCATTGGACAGGGTTTTGTGGAGAAATAATGGGGAGGCCTTTGCCCAGCAGTGGGACACTAATCAGGCTAGTTAAAAAAAAAAAAAAAAAAAAAAGAGAAAAATTGACTAAACTTATTGCCATAAGCTAATTTGTACGGAATCGTACATTATTTTAAAACTTCTCACGCCCGCGCGTTCTGTACACTCAGGTTGTGTGATCGAATGATATCGAATTACAAATGTTAATCTGGCAAACTACGTCGGTTTTATTTCTACAACCTCATGGGATTAACCCTTCACCATATCGTATCATCAAAGTTGTAGGAATCTCCTTCAAAATTCACCAGTAAAAAATAACAAAATCCAATAATCCCTATAAACATAGCCTCTATAACACACATTATATATTTCTAAACATGTCTAGCTAACCCATCGGAACTGCACTGAATGTCACGTGACGCGCCGCCATGACAGTTCAGCTGACAGCCGGTAATGACGCTCGGGTCACGTCTCTCAGGCAGAGAATCAATTGTAGCGACAATAGCCCGGGAATGACACGGAATAGGAATGTGGATCACGGTGAACCGATTCAAAACATTTATGATATATAGAATGCTTCGTTGGTCTAGTAGTTGCTAAGTGTGACTGCTGAGCATGAGGTCCTGGGTTCAAATCCCGGGTCGGGCAAAGTGTTACAGAGTTTTCCATCAGGTAATGCTCAGTAGGAGCACGGAGTCAGGATTTGTGCCCAGTTGATGGGAATAGGCTCGCTCTCTATTACATTGGGACTTAGAAAAACATAACTGGCGAAATGTAGGTGTACTATATGTGCGCCTCTGCCTACCTCTTCGGGAATACAGGCGTGAAGTTATGTTATGTTATGAACATATAGGCATATTATCTGGCATACAGATAACAAAATACTTGCCTCTTTTAAATATAGACGGTAATATGAAACTAAAATGGCTGACTAAGGCTTAACATCTTACCTTCAAAATTTAAACTTAGTCTTTCTAAACTCCAAAAATTAAAAGTTAAATTGATTACTACAAGCTAACAGTTTAGAGGCCATTAAAACTTCAGGCCGCTAGGGTTTAATTCTTGTAACTGGTCTTTTCACTGTCTATGGTACGAGACTTGCGGCCCCTAATACATGCGACCAATCGTTTCAATCAATCGGAAACAAAATCGTGACGATTAGTCGCATCCATTTACTGTCGGTCTATCGCCACGATATTCAAGATCTTGGTGTCTACGCACGGCAATTGTTATCTGTCGTCCGGAGTTATGTGATGGCGGCGGCGGCGTGCGGCACACAGTTTACATACTACTACGTCAACATAACGTTCTATTCTTTGTAATACTACTTAATTTATTATATTATGATTAGCTGCGCCCCGCGGTGTTACACGCTACATTTTTTCGAGATAAAAGTAGCCTATGTGTTAATCAAGGGTGTCAGCTACCTCCATATAAAATTTCATTAAAATCCATTTAGTAGTTTTTACGTAAAAGAGTAACAAACATACATCCATACTTACAAACTTTCTCGTTTATAGGGATATTAGTAGGGATTCTATACAGTCTACGATTTCATTTCGTGGGAGTTCCAATAGGTTAGGACCCAAATACTTGGTTTCGGTTGATCGATCTCCGATATCGTCGGATAACGTTACACACTAGAGTTTTGAAGCGACAGATCGCGTCGACGGCGGGTCGTACCGTATATGGTCCATGAGCATGAAAAGTGTTCGTCATGGGAGTTGTATGTCATAACGTTGGGATTATCTGCCCTCTAAATGTTACATGAGTTCTCCGTTTGTCGAGTTTAAGGTGTTATGGGACGTTGAAATGCTTTGTTCGGTCGTAAAAGTTTAAGGAGCTAATTTGATGTTTAATGTTTGTTTTGTTTGTAAATACAACAGCATCAGAATTGTTTGTGACGAGGAAATAATCTGTGATTTATTTTCTTATGTCAGATCAAGTGTTAAGTATTCTTGCACCGCTAATTTTTGATATTTTCCTGGTCCAAATAATAAAAAAGAAGCGTAGTTCATATGAGAACTAAAAATAATATCGAATTTTATAATCATCGCCTCGGCAATTGCTGTCTGTAGTTATATTCTAGAAAAGTAGGTTATTAGACTTTAAGTGAAGCTGCAGACGAATATATCATCTCAAATAAGACGACCCACGCATAAAAGAATTCAAGCTAACGCTAAGCCGAAGCTATAGCTAAATAAAATAATCTGCCATGCTTAAATTCATGAGGAAAGATATTTATTTCTACAATCTAACCTCCCAGATGCTGCAAGTTTTTCAAAAAAAGATTGACCGTCCGAAACGAAACGAAACTCGACCTAGAATCATAAGTTGATCGTTGGAAATCAATGAAGATTATAATAAAGCTACGCCTCATGTGTACTATCGAACCCTTTTCTAATATTCTCGATTCAAATGCTGCATGACGTGAGGTTTGGCGGGGTCCAATTTCACATTGATGAATGAATCTCCAATTTGTGGGGTCCGTGGGCACTGAAAGGGTTATAACGGAAATTGTGGCTATGGTTTTTGGGTCGATTTGATTGTTTGAAGGTTTCTGTCCAGATTAGTGAACGTGCAGGATTTCTGTTATAACTTTGGGAACCATTCACATACTGTAGGATGGGTTTGTTTTATAATATGCACAATATTGTGAAAAAAACCCATCCTACAATGTGTGTTCTTTTTATCTGCAGAGAAGGTCAATTAGTATGATCATTATGCTTTCTTTGTGGGTCATTCTTGTTCTTCCTATCATTTGGTTAACAACTTGGTGTTAGAGTTTGAGCCGCCTGTAGGGGTCAGGCATGGCTTTACTCAGCGTTGAAAAATCTCTCAGATGTGCCGGTTTTCTCACGTTGTATTCCTTCACAGTTTTTAGCAACTGTTAATAACAAAAAGATATTAGTGCGTGCCGAAGGTTAAACTTGTGACCTTTAATTTGCGGTCCAACGGTCATACCACTCGACTATCACTACATTAAACTGTGTAACTGAGGGTTATTCAATATACATTATAATTATTCAGACTTCATAATTGTCTAAGAAAAGTAAAAAAATATAAATAATAAAAATGGGTACCTACTTATAGGTAGTCATAGTACTATTAAATAGCTTATATACGTAATAATAATCATACTTAGCAGACCTGACGTCTGCTTTTTCAAAATTGTCAATGATAAATTCTATTCTCAGAATATGCAAATTATAATAATTGACGTAGGAAGAACGTAATTTTCTGTGGAAGGGAATGGCACAAAAGAGGTTGTGTATTGTCCTTATGAAGCCTCTCTGTAAAGACTACGGACTTGTTTGCGGATACATTTAAATCTTCTTTGTGATATTTAAGTATTTAGTATTACATTTTTTGCTCCTAAAATATTTTTGAATGATATTGTACTTCTGTTGAAATTATGCTTTGACGTTGTGTTCTATTATCCTAAGACCCAATTTATTTAGCTGCTACGTGATTCGCAGTCTATGAAAATTCATCATCTCGTTATCAGCCGGAAGACGTCCAATGTTGAATAAAGGCCTCCTCCTTGGGGGGGTTTGCCATAATCATAAATATATATAAATAAATCATAATCGCAGTATTGGTGGTCAAGTTACAGAAGACGCTGCTGCCGCCCATCTTCGGATTTTTCCCTTAGTCGCCTATTACAACACCCACGGGAGGAAAGGGGGCGGTCAATTCTAAGCCGGATATAAAACGGCGGCATACCTGTGAAAATTACCAGTTTCATATCCAAAATGAATCCTTCATTTGTATGATCTTCTTATTTTCAATTTTGTTTCAATATTTAGTACAGAAGCAACTACTGATGCATGGGTCCGTTTTACTGAATAACTGGCGAAATATGGGTGTATTATATGTGCACCTCTGCCTACCCCTTCAGGGAATACAGGCGTGATATTACATATGTATGTAGGATTGTAGGTCCTATTGCTTTTTTATTAAGTCATAAATCCTTAACCAGACAGTCGACAGTACCACTTGCAACTACTAAACCAAGGAGGCAATTCAACAAGGCAGTTCTAAGCCGTATGTATGTATATAAACAAAGTCTCAGCTGTCAGCCCTGTCGCCTTGACTTAAGTGACGTCACCTCGCCAGGGCTGCTACACGAACTAGGGCAAGTAATTTGTCTTGGTTTATTTTTTGCTAGGCCCAAACCAGTTTTGCTGGCAAACAAAAAATTAAGCTTGAAAAGTAGACTCCAAGTTTTAAACATTTCGTTTTGTTATTTCATTAAATGTTTTGTATAAAGATTGTTATGTAGTTACTTAAATGGATCTAAGCAATTCATGGGAAGTTAGGATGTTAGTTTTAATTAAATTGTATTATTATTTATTTATTATGAGGCAAATACTAAAAAGGGAACTTGAAATTCGATGGGTGAGCAGCGACGCGATAGCTCAGTTGGCAGAACTAAGCCACGGTACGGCAAAGATCGCGCGTTCCATCCCGCTCGTGTCCATCATTTTTCAATTTTCCTTTATCAATTTAGATTCAAGCTTAGCATGGCCAACATGCTATATGAAAATAAATTGCTAAACGTCGTATAATTTGTATGTTTTAAGTCAAAGATGAAATAGAAGAACAATAAGATACAAAATAATAACAATAACTAAAATATTTAACAACGTAATTGTAATTGAATATATTAATCTATCCCTTCCCTCATATTCTCCAATACATATTTCCACACAGCAAAGTCGGTACCATATTAATGTTTATCAAGAAACTGAACTTGGCGGTGCAACTTGAAGCAATCTTGCAACTATTAGTCCCGCAGATGTGTGGAATCACAAATTAAGCCAAGTTTCTGATCACCAAGTTCGCCAAGCACTGGATTCTTGGCGGAACTTGGCTGTACAAAATAAGTTAAATTAAATTAACTCCGCCAGTGTTAAAGTAATGAACTTAACTTCTATAATTATGAATATCCAGGAATAACAATGTTGTGATGTACTGACTCCTAGTTTAGGATACTATAAATTTAGACTATATTATTGATCTTAGTTGGCTAAGGTACGTGTATCTTTAAATTAACAAATATATTTAATGCAGATTTTGCAATTGCCAGATTTTTTTTTTATAACGACACAAGAGAAATTTCGAATGTGGGGCGACCAGACTAGGAATTTCTCCAGTGTCGTGGGTGCGTTTCACAAACATGAAATATCACATACACAGACACGCAGACTTGGGACAAACATCTGTGGTTTTATCGGTAGAATACAATTTATTTATCAGACGATTGAAAAAATACGGACCTTAAAAATAATTTGAATGTTTCTATGTTTATCCTTTATTCGCTCCTGAACCATTGCTCTGATTGTGATAAAACTTTGGTAGGATCTTTTGAGGACACCCGAGGGGGTTTCTGGCAAAAAATCTATATACTTTATCCAAAATCCACGCGGACGAGGTCGCGGGCATCAGCTAGTAAATCATTAAACAGATATTATGTTTTACTTTCTAAGCGATTTGATATCATTCATCTGATTACGAAACTTTGGGGAGCTTCACACGCGCTCGAAGGTCTTTCAAGCAATAAAAGGGCATTGCACTTGACGGGCCAGCTGATAAAGATTATTTTTAGTCAACGCAACTCAGACATGACGTATAGAACCTTACAGAACAAGTTATAAGTGACATTATCGAGGGTACTGCAAACTAAGGCTTGTTATCTCAACACTAGACAGACGTACAATATGTATGGAGTCTTTGTGTCAGCAATTGTTTGAGTTTATTGTTGTTTGTCCTTCAGAGCACGTCTCTTATTTGCCTTTCTCTGCCTTAAGACTGTTGAGGTCCCAAACAGACGCTCGAAGCATGTTAGAGGTCTAAGTATGTGTGTGATTAAGACTTTTGGTTTTAGTTTTGTTGTTCTGAAACTTAAAGGTCTGTTTTAAATGTTAGTTAGGTAATTTAATTTAGATTTAACAATGATACTAACAGCCTTTATCTGTCCCACTGTGGGGCAAAGGTCTCTTCTCGTATAGAAAAGAACTGAGCATTGATCGCTGCGCTAGCTTACCGTGGGTGACTTTTTATATTGAAATTCAGGTACTCTCACGATGTTTTCCGTCACCGTTAGACAGTGGTGTTTTAGAACTAATAAAGTATTAGGCAAGTATCAATACATTAAAAATATTGTATTGATACTTGCCTAGGTTTAAATTGGCTAACTTGTGCGTACAAACCTGGTATATCAACCACTAGGCCACCACAGCAACTACTTTTAAGACTTGATATACCTACGCGAATAAAGTGAAATGTCTTATAGGGCCATGCCACAATTCATTTGAAAAGTTATAATTTAAAAGATAAGGCTTCGGTAACCTACAAAATGTAGAGCAAATGTCTCTGCAGGACACATTTGTGGTACAACTAACGTTGCCAAAGCCTGAATATCTCGCATTTGTGGTTTTACCTCTTAAAAAAGGTCGGCGTTCACTTTTTTCTGGTTTATAAGTCCGCCGGCGTAGTTCTTTTTTCGAAACGAAAAGAAACCTCATTTCCTTTTAAGAATGCGTGTATTTTTTTCTTTACCCACTTAATGGTGTTACTTTACTGCTAAAGAAATGGATACTTTTTGTCAAGTAGTAGGATAATAAAGGTGATTAAAGCCGCGCTTTCACTAGGGGACATATTTTGTCTCGCGGGACAAATATACAATGTAGTAAACCACGTGGCTTGTCACAAAATTTACGAGTCCTGCGTGATGCCACCCGACGTCGCTTGCGACATTTACTGGTCGTAGGATTTGTCGCAAGTCGACGCTTTGCGAGCGTTGACTTGCGCAATCTGCGTGTCCCTCAACAGTCGCCCGATAAGTTTTGAATAGTGAGGACGCAAGTCGCTCAGTGACCAACAGTAACTTACTCGGGTGAAGAATTCACAACTGGGTAGTAGGAACAAGGCGTTTGCATTGCGTCGAGCGACAATGTCCCACAAAGTCGCAAAGACGTACCAAGTGGACGGTGGGCGATTTGCGCGACATGTCGCCAAGTGAGAACGCGGTTTTAGGAATCTATAGATAGTTTGAAGTATCTTCGGTTATGAGGTCAGAAAACCTCTCTGTCAATCATAATAACCACAAAAATCATATCACTAACAGAATACATTACAATTAGAAGCTAAATAAGTATAATTTGCATAAAAATCAGCGTTCAAAGCAAAGCAAAAACACAAAATTCTCCGCCAGTTAGTTACTGAAACGCATCTGAGTTTCGCGTGCGTTTCAAAAGCATTCAGAGTTCACTCCATTTGCGTAATTGGTGGCGAGAGACGTGACGTCCGTGCCCCATTCAATGCAGACTCTTATCTGATGCTGGACTGGTCTCGTTTCAAATGCAGAATTACAGGCTGTAGTTAACTTTGAATTGAAATACTGACTTTGTTGGCGGTTTAACTTTAAATAAAACCTTTGTGTTTGAGCTGACGTGTGACGTAGCTTAAGGAATGGGATACGAACAATTTTCTGTATTCCGGGTTTCTTTGTTGATACATTTATTCAGGACATGATTTTAAATCATATTTTTAATTTATATAATTAATAACGTGGCCTGTACCTCCGACAATTATACCTTATTTTGTCGCAGTCATCTCTCATTATATCCTCGAAACTTATTTATAAGTCTAAGGCATATTTCATTCCATTTCAGAACACCTATATTCTTTACAAAAAAGTTAATAGAAAAGTCACACTAATGTTATAAACTCACAAAGTCACACTAATGTTTTTAAGAGTGTGTGTTTCTATGTTTGTTACTTTTTCACGCACAAACCGCATGGAGGTAACTGAAATCCTGGATTAACACAGGCTTTTTATCCTGCAAAAATGTAGCAGGTAACACCGCGGGGCGCAGCTAGTTTTTTTATTTCGGGGAATAAAGGCCTGGTAAAACATACACACAGATTTCAATTTACACCAACTTTTGAACCTATATCAAATCTTACAGTGTTAGAGGATGCCCCTGACATTTTGTAGATTGGTTGAAAGACTCTCGAATGAGGCCACAAACTTTACACGCGAGAAATTGACTGAAAACAAGTTTCAGGAATCCAAAAGTTATGATTGGTTTTCAGTGGGTTCGAAGAAATATGTGTGTTATAATTATGAGAACTTTGAAGAACGCCGGGCGTCGCCGCCCACTCTTACTTTGTACCAAGAAGGCTTTATGCCAATAAAGACCAGATTCTATCAAAGCATACTGGGAATACTGGCTTTCAAATGAAAACCACACACATAACACAAATAAATGAATTTAAATTTGGAATTTTGCATCTTCTATATCAATATCATTTTTTCTTCTTCTGCTTAAACAGAATTACATATACTTCATTCTAAACGAGTTAAACATTAAACTGTGAGTATTTACGTGTAAAACTGTAACTCGTCCCATCCTATTTCCGTCCAATCCGCAGTGTCATACACATCCCTAGATCCATTAAGAGATATGAGATTGCGGCAGTAGCACGCACTACTGACCGACATTGTGACGCGTGTGGCGGACACTGGATGTAGAGCATTACATCTCTTTACACAATGGTTATTAGGTAGTATTGTGACACTCGTATTTTTGCTACGGAAAAGGTACCTACATTTTTACGTTCACGTTCATATATAGTACCTGTAAACTCTTATCTTATATATAAAATTCTCGTGTCACAATGTTCGTTCCCGTACTCCTCCGAAAGGGCTTGACCGATGCTTATGAAATTTTGTGAGCATATTGAGTAGGTCTGCGAATCGGCCAACATCTATTTTTCATACCACAAAATTCACGCGGACGAAGTCGCGGGCAACAGCTAGTCTTATATATAAAATTCTCGTGTCACAATGTTCGTTCCCGTACTCCTCCGAAAGGGCTTGACCGATGCTCATGAAATTTTGTGAGCATATTTCTTTGTGAGCATAGGTCTGAGAATCGGCAAACATCTATTTTTCATACCCCTTAGTGATAAGAGTTTTTTACCTGAAAGTCACGCGGACGAAGTCGCGGGCAACAGCTAGTATTGTATAGAAAGTGATTTAATCATCAACTAAATAGATTATCTGTAAATGAAATAAAATGCATATATAATAGAATGCGTCATGTTTTCTGTTCATAACAGAAATGTATTATTATTACACAATTTAACATTACAATACTATATAATCTACTTCATCATCATCATCATCAGCCGGAAGACGTCCACTGTTGAACAAAGGCCTCCCCCTTAGAACGCCACAATGAACGACAGCTTGCCATTGATACTTACTTGGGTTATACCTACCTACCTTCAACCACGTGCATACAAATCCGGTCATAGGTCCGGAGAAAGTCCACGCCTACATTTGGAAGTCGTGTGTCCTATCGGCCCATGTCCCATTACTCACAGTGATTAGGCCTTGCTAGGTCTTAACGAAGCCCCAATTCTAGTAGGATTATATTTGTACCCGGGGTAAGTTAGGTTACAGCCGTTTAGATAGTGTTGTGAATTATGTTAGAAGAACAATACATAGTTGATAAACAACACAAAAAAAAAACAACACTTAATTTCCACTAAACAATTATATTTATCAAAGCATTTATTTTCCAAATATTCCTATCCTTAGGATTGATTTTGCAATGGCCAGATATTTTTATAAGTCGAATAAAACATATCTTCCATACATTAACTGTCAAATGACAATATCTTTATTATCCTCCGAATATAGTATATCAATTTTGATATTTAAAAAATAGGCTCTTACACTTACATTTATCACTAAAATAAAATTCAAATGTAGTTAGTCTACCAAGTAGACTGACAAATACTATATCTGTATGATCCTTGTTATTAATAAATAGTCCTGGCTGGAGGCCTTTTATCCTATACTACACAGTTTTTTTTTTCGAAGTTGTCTCTCGCAGTTAGCTCTGAAGGAGCTCTTACTGCTTAACCGGTCGTTTGGCGACCTAATAAAAGGCCTCCAGCCAGGTCCTGTACTACCCTGTCGAATAAGCAAATATTTAAACAAATAACACTCTTCCATAAATCCAATAACAATCCCTGAAGTGATAGGTGAGTAAGTAAGTAGAAATCCATTGATCGTGCAGAAACCGGGCACGATTCCAAACTAGCTTCAGTTTACTCCTAAAAACCTGACTGATTAGACATTCTATCCAATTCTTATCTCTTATTATGCAAGCCAACAAATAGACCTGTCTTGGCGTAAAGCCAAACGTTTGATAAGTCCCATGGCCTTGGACTAAGTCAGTAAGCCGAATTTTTGCGGGTCAGACAAATTCGGGTACCTACCGGATATTCTTTATAGACATCCAACATATTTCTTGTCTGGTTTTCAGACTCTTTTAGGGTAATTAGAAGATATTTTACGTACCTTTCCTTTTTACCTCTCCTTTTTCATATTGTCAATATTATAATATGTGCAAATACATCGTCTATTAAAGAGTTACTAATTTACTAGCTGCGCCGCGCGGTGTTACCTGCTATTTTTTTTCGGGATAAAAAGTAGCCTGTATTAATCTAGGGTGTCAGCTACCTCCATATAGTGCTCTATATATACTCCATATAGATAAAGAGTGACAAACATCCATCCATACTTACAAACTTTCGCGTTTATAATATTAGTAGGGATGTATATAAATCCCTACAGAATCTGTTTAGATTAGCAGAATCACTATTTTTTGTGACTACACAGTGCATTACTATCTATAAGTGAAAAAATGTACCGGGTAACACCGCGGGGCGCAGCTAGTTAGTATATATAAGTAAAAATTATTTTATTCATTAAGTAGCCTTGTAGGATCTATCAGGAAAGTCTGGTGATTCTAGTACAATGACACGCTAAATATTAATTCAGCTATGGTTTTTAAGCCAGCTTTATTCATATAAAATCTGTTATACCACCTTGTTCCAAACTGCCTCTTTTCTCTTCGAGCCTCAAGCAAGCAGTACTAGATCGGATTAAGGATGTAGCTAATCTAATTGTGTATAATTAACTTACGTAACAAAAGGAACACAAGTCACGACCAACACAAACTCGATAATGTCTGACTGAAATTCTGTACTCGGATTACCTTGAGGCGTCTTTATTGTAATCAAGTAATAACGAGGAGACGCGAGGGCGCCATTTTATTGCACTGCTACTGAAGGGGGCGGGCATCCATGTTTGTTTTGACAATATATTCTGATTATTTTTCCTTATACATTTGTAAGTATTACAAATGGAATTCTGTATTTTCTGAGATTGGTTTTGTCTTAAGTGTACTGTTAAAATGTACTTAACCTAACCAACTAACTATATGCATACTAGACATTGAAATAAAGGTATGTTTTATGTAATTTATCGCAGTTTATACGATTTTTATAACACGATTTTCCGCTAGATAACTAAGTCTAAAACTCTAAAAGTCTAAAACTACATGACAAATATTGATAGTATAAATCATTCATCGTGATATTATTATAGCCCTTTCTATAAACTAGAGCAAACTCGGTCATTCCCACAGTCTCTGTAAACGTCTAAAAAGTAAGTGGTGATACCCACTAGATCATCCAATAAACTTTATTTTTCAAACAGTGACATTTAAAATTTTGGTGAACTTTCGCTACACTAGCGCCTCTAGCGGTGAATTCATACGCGATGCCATTACCATTTTGTCGTGAAACTGAGAGAAACTGACATCATGTAGAGCCATTACCCTCAATTGGCAAATCAGATCTTGATTTACCTGACTGATCTATTAGACTGCCTCGTTGGTCTAGTGGTTGCTAAGCGCGACTGCTGAGCACGAAGTCCTGGGTTCGAATCCCGAGTCAGGCAGTATTACTGGGTTTTTCCATTAGGTAATTTTTAGTAGCAGCACGGAGTCTGGATTTGTGCCCGGTTGATGGCAATAGGCTCGCACCTATTACATTGGGACCGAAAAATATAACTGGCGAAATGTAGGTGTACTATATGTGCACCTTTGCCTACCCCTTCGGGGAATACTGGCGTGATGTTATGTTATGTTTATGTTATGGTAAATCAAATTTAAAACAATGTAAAGAAGCATGTTAACATGTCTTTTAACCCCCGTGAAGGGCAGCGGTCGCATGTCTCTAATTGGATAACTTTGCGGCGTGCCGACAACATAACAAACGATATTTAATAAGGACACACGTGGTGTATGTTTGTTTAAACGATATAAACGCCGAGATTTGAAATGTAACGATGATTGGATTAAACTGGATGAGGTTGAAGGTCACTTGTACGTATGTAGGTATACCTAAGTATGTGCTATACGTGTGGTTATCATTACAACAATAAATATACAAACATAACCTTATAAACAATGATACCAATTCTCCTGACTTAAACATCTTATTGCAAACGCCAATTTTATTAATGGCTAAGCATTGTTTATTTTATAAGTAACAGTGTATATAAAGCATTACAGTTTACGTTGTGGAAGCGAGACGCCGTATTACACGGCACGTAACGGCGCGCGGCGTCTCGCTTTCACAACATAAACTGTCCTGCTTTAAGAGCTCATGGTAAGGGGTGACTGGCTTACGTACACATAAAAGAACTAGTATTTGGAGCAGTATGCGAAGGATAGGTTTTCTAAAGTTTGACAGATTCGATTTTTCTGCATATTAGTATTCTTACAAATTTATGTCAAGATCTAGAGATATGCCAATATCCGTAAAAATAATTTAAAAGGCGAGGAATCCGGTGATAACCTCATGAATGACCATAGGCTTGCCACCTATTAAATATCTAAATTATGCTGAGTGGCGATATATAGGTATACTAGTTGCGCCCCACGGTTTCATCTGCTACATTTTGTCGGGATAAAAAATAGCCTGTGTTAATCTAGGGTGTCAGCTACCTCCATATGAAATTTCATTAAAATCCATTCAGTAGTTTTTACTTGAAATAGTAACAAACATCCATCCATACATACAAACATTCGCGTTTATAATATTAGTAGGAATACAGGCTAAAGGCAGGAACACTAACCTCTCACTTTTAAAACGACGATGATAAAACCTCCATCGACGTCTCTCATTGTAACCGACTTTAAGAAGAAGGGGGTAGTGACATGTACCTATTATTTCCTATAAAAAGTAAAATACATAAACCACGTGCCGAATTAAGTATAGGCTAGGGTATGTAGGTAGCTAGAGTTGATAGCTATTGATTGTAGGTTGCAGAGAATTCGTGCGTTCTATCGATTTCCCCCTCTTTGTTAACCCGTGTAATTGACTTAGTAGCAGTGCTAGGTCGAGGTTGTTTGTTTAGTTTCATTGATTATTTTAAACTTTAAACGCTCAATAGATTGCTAATGGTTTTTAGGCCGACTTTTTTTTGCCGACTAGAGTAGAGTTGGTAATATGCTTTCATTCATTTCTACATTCATTTTTAGTATTTACTTTACGGAGATTGAAGAGAATGTTCATATACACAAGATATAAAAACACACCTAAGATGGAAAGAGCCAATTTTTCATACTAAAATAAACTATATTCAATGTATAAAATTGTCATTTTGACAGTTTATGTATGGAAAATATGTGAAAACGTCCAATTTATTCTACCGATTTTTATTTATACCATTTACGGTTGATTTAAATATTTGATTATTAAAAAAACAACCGTGAATGGAATAAAAGCACTGATAGCCGAGTGGTATAAATGTTTGAGTACGAAGTCAAAGGTCGCAAGGTCAAAACCCAGCAGGCACTAATGTCTTTTTGAATTCAAGTGCGTATTATAAATGAGTTATTCGTTGCTAAAAACGAAGGAAAGCATCGTGAGGAATCCAGTACACCTGAGAGATTTTTCAACGGTGTGTAAAGCCATAGAGGCCTACAGGTTAAAACTCTGATACTAGATTCTTTATCACCCACACGATAAAAAGAAGAATAGAATAAATATAACGTTTTATTTAACTAAGAAACAAAAATAAACCTCACAAAATCATTCCTATTCAAAGGTGACAGCCTAAACCGCGAACGAACTTAATAATTTAAACTTAACAGCGCATTATACGGTGTTACTTTATAATGCTTACACACGTTTGAATTTCAACTCTCACAGACGGTGTTAGGGTTCATTTCCCTGTGCATCAACCTCCGTATGGGTACTTAGATGCTCCAAAGAGCTCTCAGCGTCGGGGACGTAGTTACACACTTCAGCAAATGTAGGGTTAGATCTCATTTTTGCTTGAAACACAATCGGTGTTCAGCTTGTGTGACATATTGTGTAATTTTCCACTGTTACAGCACTTCTGACAAGGATGCTCGGAGCATATCTCTTTAGGGAATATTATTTTAGTCTTTATTGTCGAGTTTAGAACTGCTTTGAGTTCTTTTTAACCCTTTGAGCGCTATAGTCTTGTATAGCAGACAACTCTACCAGAAACCAATATGAAATTGTAACATTTGTGTAATGTTAACAAACAATAATCGTATTTAATATTACAATTACATATTGTCTTCTAGTAAAATGGTGGCGTGGAGGGCGCGAAAATGCTTGTCTTCCATACAAGACGGACACTCAAAAGGTTTTTTTTAACAGCTTATGATGTCCTACTGCACGGCAAAGGCCTCCCTTTCATTCTTCCACTTTATTCACTCAAAAGGTTGATAAAGTTTTTTTTAATTCGACGAATTTTAGTTACGCGATTCCGTCAAGTAATTCTCAGTTGATATCGGGGCTGGAGCTTTAATGATTAAATTATATAATTGGGATACTTACGCCTGGAAATGCTGATCAGTTACGAGACATATATGTATGAAGCTATTCTTGTTTATACATAAATATCGATACAACAGACGAAGTGCAGTGCTTGAACTCAAAAGCAGAGTCAAACTAAAGATAGGACAATACAGCATAGTTAAGGAGTCTAGTATTCAGTTTAGTACATTATTAAAATAACAACATCACGCCTGTATTCCCCGAAAAAGTACATTTTCTAAGTACAGTAGACTACATTATGATACACCTATATTTCGCCAGTTACGTTATAGGCGAACCTTTTGCTATCCACCGGGAACAAATCTAGATTACGCGCTGCTACTGAGAATTACCTAATGGAAAAACCCAATACCACTGCCCGACCCGGGATTGAACTCAGGACCTCATGCTAAGCGGTCACGCTTAGCGAACACTACACCAACAAGGCAGTCTTACATAATTTTCTAAAAAAAAATGCTTATTGCACCAGCCATGTATATCTCATGTCATGCTTCCTACTGTAAAATGTCACCAGAGTGTAAGAGTCCCCCTTACCATGAACACTTCAACAGTTAACCGTATAAAAGGGAGACACCGCTACATGCAGTGTGATACGGCGTCCCGCTTTAACAACGTAAACTGTCCTGCTTTAACTGTTCATGGTAAGGCGCAGTTTTACCTTTCAAATAAACCATTAAGATGCCTCAAATGACTTGAAAAGGAATGAACCCTATTCTTTGGCAACAATATAAATAAAAGATAGAGATATAAATAAAGCGTTTAACAAAAGAAGGATCAAGATATTTTCAAATAAATGCTTTCTTTTTGTCGAACAATGCTTAAAAGTCTATTGTCGTTACATCGGCTATTTTCGCCAGAGAATTTATTTGGCGAATGTTCAGTTTGCGTAGAGCAAAAGATAAGATTACTAAAGGAAAAGATGGTAAAGATTCTATTGTTTTTTTTTTCGAACTTGTCTCTCGCAGTTAGCTCTGAGGGAGCTCTTACTGCTTAACCGGTCGTTTGGCGAGACCTAATAAAAGGCCTCCAGCCAGGCTTATAAATTAAAAACTACAAACTAAGCGACAGCGCCTAAGGGCACCCCCGCGAGGGGTTCGGACCTCAGCTCAGGGCGTCGCTGGGGGGAGCTGCTGGATCGGATTATTTGGGGTTTTTGGGGACATGATCGAGTTTTCTCGCACGGCACGAGCCGGCGGCGCGGGAATAGCTCTAGAGGGGCTTCGCGACGGACCTCGCCGGCGAGGTCGATACGATGGTCGGGTGAGATTCTATTGTATTTGGTTTGGTTTAGATATAGTTTAGTAGAAGTGCAGTACCGGTACTACTGTCATCATATTAGGTGTATTTGATCGAATGGTGCAGTAGCTATGTTATTAGACTGCATCGCAGAGAGTTGTAGTTCGATTCCCGCAAGTAAAATTTATAGATAACTAGCTGCGCCACGCGGTGTTACCCGCTACATTTTTTGGGATAAAAAACTAGCCTATGTGTTAATCCAGGGTGTCAGATACCTCCATATAAAATTTCATCAAAATCGGTCTAGCTGTTTGAGCGTGAAGAGGTAACAAACACACTCACATATTTTCGCCTTTATAATATTAGTGTGATAGTGTGATTTTCAGTAAAAAATACTTGTGTAGAATATAATGTTGTAATTCTTAATTAGGTGGTTTTCTCTATATAACTGCACTTACTAAATACTTCACTATGTGTATATGTATTTTATTGTAAAACGCAATTTCAACATCCTCAAGAATTTCAATCCTAGGCAACAATATCAATGAACCACATTCTACTATTCCAGGTTACGTGTGAATTTCAATTAAATTCAATTATAGTGTTAAATAATATTAATTCGTTACCATTATATTGTTGTCGTTGACTTTAATAACGAGAAAAGCAATAACTGTTAAGTTTCATGTTAAACAAGTTAATTACTAGAAAACAAATAACGACCTAAGTCGGTAGTTATATTAGTGATAAATATAAAAAGCAATTAAATTCGTCAATTTACAATTAAAAGTCTGTGATTGAGTTCTATTAACCCCTTAAGTAAAGTGATAACTTCCTAAAGTGGCTTCGCCTAAAGTGGCTTTGCCTAAAGTGACTTCGCCTAAAGTGATTTCGCCTAACGTGATTTCGCCTATCGTAAAACACGAGTGATATTTAAAACAAACGGCGTGTAGTATCTACAAAAATGGCGTTCGCTGCAGCTCGTATGATTCTGAAGGACAAGCGACGGAAGGCATCGAAGGAAGACTTCAGGGACCCGAGAAACAGAAGCAAGGTATATAATACTGTTATTTATATTTAACTAGCATAGTACTGATATAATTGTAACAAGAAAAAATTTAACTCGAAATCAAATTTTTTTAAATTATGAATTTCCAAATTTAACCAAAAAGAAGAATTTAGTATATTTTTAATCTGTATATAATATGCTTACTTGATATTCTTAATACTATGCTTTAATAAATTACATATTTTCAGTGAAAAACCGAAACTAAAAAAAAATCCAATTATTTCGTTTTTAAGCCAAGTGTAAGCTTGCTAAAGTAAAGTTTTTAAACAGAATTCCTAACTCCTTTGTATGTGTAAGATTTTTAATTCACGCCTAGTGTTCTAGACTTAATTTATTACCTAATTAGTGCGTACCAGGTGTGTTTGCCAGCGGTTTATCCAATCAGGCGACAGGTAAATAATTAATAGGCCCGAGTGCCGGTAGAGCCACATTCAGAGATTTACGGGCAGTGTGCTGCAAATTAGTTTACTAAAGTGAATTTAGGTATGCAAGTGTTTAGTTCCTACGTTTGATTAAAGAATTTGAACTATTTTAATGATGTTGAAGGGTTTTTATAACGACAGATTATAACTTGACATTTTTTTAATAATATAAAAATAAAATATTTATTAAGAATGTGCATAAAATATTGTCATAAGTTTCTGCTGAAGGTTTCATAATTAAATATGTGTTGTTATTATACACATTTACATCTAGTTTCTCCTGAAATACACCGGCCTTCAAAACTAAGTAACACATTTGAAATTCTAATAACCCTTTAAATAAAAAAAGAGAAAAATAAAAAGTTCGACAAAATTTACTATGGTTTCAAAGAAAGCTGGTAAAACTGGCCATTAAAACGTTTCTTATTAACTTTTTTAGTAACTAAGTAAGTCCTAGTATTGCAAGCCAGTGTAGAATACTTTTTTAAATAATACGTTGTACCTTTCTGACATTTAATTCTATTAGCACACGATTATTTCAGTGTACTCACTGTACCTATATTTTTATACTTCCATACTTTTTCTTACCTAAATATAAATTTCCTTACCAGCTAAACCAGCAAAGTTGGTAATGAGGTCTTAACAAAAACCAATAGGCAGGTGTTTTGTTCGAGGGTCTTTATAATTCAGATTGCAGTCTAGAAAAACGTGCCTGTATATTTCAGATCGGTTCATTAGTGCCGTTCGGAAATTGCTCATTAAGTTACGTCGAACTTCACGGATAAATAGGACGGCCGCCGCGCCCACCGTTGTGTAGCAGAATGAGAAAAAACTCGTATTTATTGTTGTGGTTAGTGGAATGTTTAATAATATTGTATTTACTAACTTTTAAACTATCACGTTGCATGATTATAATAGAAAATAACAACACAGGAATTAACGCGAACACGCTGTGACCACGGCCGGTGTAACTCGGTCGAAACGCCAAGTCAAAAATTAATAAAGTTGTGGTCGCATTAATTCCTGTGTTGATATCATGCAACGCGACAGTTTAAAAGTTAGTATTGCAAAAATGACATCAAAAGTCATATAAAGACATACATACATAACATCACGCCTCTATTCCCCGAAGGGGTAGGCAGAGGTGCACATATAGTACACCCACATTTCGCCAGTTATGTTTTAGGTCCCAATGTACCTATTACATTATATACTAGACCAACGAGGCAGTCATATAAAGACACATTATAAAAAAAACGTTGCCTCACACTATTAGTCCCGTTAACGGAGGCAGGCCTTTATAGAGTAACATTTGACTTTGGAACAAGATACAGATGCCATGTTTTAATCTGAATTCGTTTCTTTAGGCACAAAACAAAAGACAACCGGCTTGTCAAACCCTTTTTATAGGTATAAAAGATTATGAAGGTGTACTAAAATAACTTTGAAATTACGCCACGGTGTGATAAATGGCCGAGTGCCGCTAACTCGGCTGTTCGCTGCTCAGAATAGGAAATCATTATAAACTTTAACGAGTTTTCACCTTTAATGGTTTTCCCTTGTAAAGTTAAACTGAATTATCCGATAGTGCTAACGCGGTATTAGGTCTATACCAGAAGGACTACCTTTGCACTTAGTAAAATAAAAAAGGACAAAGGTTTAAAGAAATTTAAAAGTTTCGCAAGTTCTTCACACCCTAACATACCATCACGCCTGTATTTCCTGACGGGGTAGGCAGAGGTAAATAGTACACCCACATTTTTCCAGTTATGTTATAAGTCCCAATGTAATAGGGGGCGAAGCTATTGCCATCAGCCAGGCACAAATTGAGACATGCTGCTATGGAGAGTTACCTAATGGAAAACCCAGTAACACTTCACCCGACCCGGGATTCGAATCCAGGACCTCGAGCTCAGCAGCCGCACTAGGACTAGGAAACTGACATTCTGGCGTTTTGGGGGCTGGGTTTGTATGTACCTGATTAACGTTCAAAAAGTACAAATCGTCATAGTCAACTGTAAATAAATGATTTTATATCATTATCTTAAAAATAAGATATCATTCACCGACCAGCTTCTCTTACAATTCGAACTAACCTACTAGTGTAACAAAACACCTACTCTTTGCCGATTCCAATTCAAATCAGACGCCAAACAAGGGAATGAAACTATAAATTTCGCTGAACTTCAAGCCTGAGGGGAATCGAAAAGTCGGCCGGATGAATCGCAACTGGACCGGATGAATGCCGGATAGCTTGCCGGATTGCTGGCCCGACGCTTTGGTCCGGCGGTATCGATTGTGGGGGATATAAAGGTTGGATGCGGTAGTTTGAGAACTTTTAAGAGTTCGCCTAACTTTCGTTTTTCGTTTACAAGTTTTGGTTCCCGTTTTTGTTTTATTGGCGCATTTATGTTGATAGAACTGTTGTTATTTATTAATTGGCTGCTTTCATGGAGTATTCTGATGTTTCAGACAATATTTTTAATTGTATGTACGTAATTTGATCGTTTAGCTTTAGAATATTTGTCATGGCTTTGGGAATGGTTTGACCTCTTTCTCGACGGAAAACTACAAATGATTTTTTAATATTGTATGTATCCTTTTGTAACCCGGTTTTATTCACTGCCGGATAAGATATGAACCTATGAAACTGTTTTTTTTGTCAATTCATATGCTTCTTATGCGTGCTTGGAACCTTTTTATGGAATGTACGACGACCTGATTAGCGCAGTGGCTAAGCGATTGGACTGCTGCGCTGAGGGTTGCGGGTTCGATTCCCGTACGGGGCAAAACTTTGTGCGAACCACAGATGTTTGTCTCGAGTCTGGGTGTTAGTGTATGTGATATTTCATGTTTGTGAAACGCACCCACGACACAGGAGAAATTCCTAGTGTGGGGCGACGTTTTTAAAAAAAAAAAATGTAACCAGAATCAAATCTTTTGACGTAATAGGTTATTCTCATATTCAATGTTACATCTTTCGTTGCCAACAACCTAACGAAATATTGCTTGGAATTTAACCATCCATACATTGGTACCAACGATCCGAAATCCCAACTAGCATATCATTACAACACAATGGTGTGTTACAAGTATATTATGTGTACCTATTGTTTTATAGGAAATAGGGAGGGAACGCGAAAACAAATCCCTTCAGAGAGATTCAGGCAGCCTTGAGATAAGGGACGCAGCCTCCGCAGTTTCCTTCTTATATAGCCCTTCATTTAACAGTTTTACGGGCACTATCGAGCTGGTATAACATACCATGTTTGTGGATCTAGACAACAAATCTGAGAGTAAATCTCATAGCTTTGTTTATATCTACGTAAAGTAAAGTTTACGTAAAAAGATGGGTAGGTTACACTTTAGATCTTGACTCCATCCTGATCCTGTAATGATCTTATTAAAAATCAAATTCCATCGACGAACTTAGCGCATGGAAATGCACATTAAAATTCTTTCCCAGCACAAGAAAATCCGCAACCCGACTCTGCTAACGTCCTAAAAAGACTATAATATATTGTGTGTGTATAATATTATATAATACACCTATATGTTCAACCCTACCACAACACCACCTACTTTTGCCTCATAAAATACCTCAAATTCCATTCAGTTGCCAGTTCCCCAAAATCGCATATCCTCACAAAAATCCAAGTCATGATGAGTAGGCGAAAAAATCCGCCGTTTATTGCATGTTCAGTTATTAGCAGTTCCGTGCCGTGTCCGGCCAATATCCGGCCCTCGAGGCCACTGTTCCGAGCCGGCCCACCGGCCACTCAGAACGAACCGTGTAGGTACTCTTTTGTTTTTTATTGCATAATGCCGAATGCCATACGGTTGGCCGGTAAGAAATAGGTCACTTCTTATATCGTGAGTAGGAACAAGCCTCATATTGATTAGAATGTGTATGTTTTTCTCTTTTACCTGGTATGCTAGGCTTTCCAGCGTCGTTTGAATATTTTGCAGTCCTGCCTCTTTGCATCAACTCTCAATGCAGTACATTTTGCGATGTAGAAGCGAAACGCCACTTCATTCAGTGTAGTGCGGCATGTCGTTTCCACAACTCAAAATGTCCTGCTTTAAGTGTTCATAGTAAGGTGGCAAAAAATCGTGCATAACCGCCCAGAATCTGTATGATTATCTGCGTTTCATACAAGTATAATTATTAATCCAATTAAAGTAGTTTTGCCTAGTCATTTAAACTTAATCAAGTCATAACTGCCTGAACTTTCTGACAACCATAAGGAGAGGCACTAATGATCTGGTGGGTGCATCAATTAAAGCCAGTAAATATAAACATGTCAAAGTACTAGTAGGATTACGAATATAACCCTTCAAACTCCAACATACCCGGTTCCAGTAGGTAGTACCCGTACCCACTTAAAGTTTATTCCGTTGTACCTACTTAACCCCAAACTGAGTACATTAAAGATTTATTTATTTGTAAGATTGTCACCCGGACGTGACCTAATTCGGGGTTCAGGAGTGAATGATGTATCACAGTAATTAGTGGGGATTTGTGCTTGCGGCTAGGAAACTATATAGAAGGGAGATTCAATTTATTGTTTACTGTAGTTTGTTGAGGAAGCGTTGAGGCTATCATAGTCGTATGGATAACGAAATGTGTGTGATCTGCGGATATTCGTTCAGTTTAGTCCGTGCATTTGATGCAGAAGAAATTCCAATAGTGGAGGGTTAAGTTTTTATGAATGTAAAATAAACAAAAGAATAGTAATATTTTTCTTTTTCAATGATTTGGTTAAGTTTTACATCCAAGCAAGTATCAATGTAACTTTATCAACGGCATACTCTCTTAAATATTTTAAGACACCACTGACTAACGGTGATGAAAAACATGGCGAGGAAACCTGGATTTAATTATCTGAAATCGCCAACCTGCCGTGAGCTAGTGTGCTGATCAATGCTCAATGCCTCTCTAAACGAGAAAAGACATTCGTCCTACAGTAGGACAGTTATAGGCCGTTATGATTATTATTGTAATCAGCGAAACAAAACAAAATAATGAATTGAACCACTTTTTCCTCAAACCGGATCGTTTTCAGGTATTATTCTACTCATTGAGTAAAGCCTCCGTACAATCTTAATATAGCCGCAAAGTTAGGTTGTCACCGATCTGACAATTGACATCTGCTGGAATCTGACATTCAGGACAATCTGACTGACAGGAGGTCGGGCCTCTAGGGTCAAATGACAAATTTAAGCCAACTTTCATTAACACACTATTTCAGGAACAAATTGTATAGGTACATAATAAGTAGAACGATTTCGGAATATTTTTTTTGTTATGAAAGTGGGTGACAAAATGCAAGTGAGGAGTACCCTTAACCGACGAGCGTGTATGAGGAATACGATGCATGTAAATGAGGCGAAAGAAGTATGCTAGAATCATAGCAAATAGAAATTCCAGGTCTCTGCCTACCCCTCTGGGAAACAGGCTTGACTTTTCGTATGTATTCATTTCGTAAGGGTTAAGGTGCCTAAAAAAGCTATGTAATGTAAAATGATAACAAAAATATGAATGTCAGAAAAGTAAGGCTGTTTTTTGCAAGACTCACAAAACAAAACTTTGAGGTTGCTGTTGTGTTAATGTTGTTGAGGTTAAAAACCAAACATTAATATATTCTGCGTGTGAAATGGAAAAAACGATACACATGTAAAATGTAATTTTTTTATAACAGCGAAAATATTGAGGTTAGAGTTAACTCTAGTTAGGTATTTTCGAGAAGTAAATGCCGATATTGAGTATAAATCAAACTTTACTATAGTGCGTTAATGTGTGTTGGTATTTTGTGACATTGTAAGTAGCCGTCTTCTGTTTGCATAAATATATCGTCTTTGGGCCAAATAGTATCTTAGGCTGTAGCGACATCTACACATCGAAGAACGAATGACTTTTACCACATTCGCCAGCCTTATATGCCGCCCCGAGTTGAGAAATGGGGCGCCGCGGCCCACCAGCCATACCACTGTACCGCCTGGTTGACTGATCTTCTCTTTTCGTGTGCGTAGCTCTTAAAGTTTCTGGTTGCGTAGTACAAAACGAATGCTTATCTCCAACCAACACCATAAATAAACAAATGAAACTCGAGCCAAATGAAAGTCAACCCCCGAATGTCAACGTTTGAAACCTGCCGGTGCCGGCGACATTCCCTGACATCTGTCATCAGTGGGCCCGTGATAAACGATACCGGGTTGAGTCAATGCCTCCGGGAATCTCCCGAATTCGTCCCGAGATTTCATCCGCGTTGACGACTTTGAAATGTAATAAAAAGTTATGTTTGAACATAACGTAAAAACTAATGGAATTTTGATGGTGTTCATATGTTGGAGGGTTATATCGCGTTATTGGGCGTTGATAGTCGAGTGAGGTGGTTTTAGGAGGTCGACTTTATTTCTGGGTAAAATATTCCTATAGTTAGTCAACGAATAATACCTGGCAGACATCGTCCTACTAGGAAAAGCAGACGCGAATATAACAGATGTGAACTTATAATGTTACCTACATATATTGCCCCGTTGGTCAAATAGTCGCTAAGCGCGACTGCTGAACCTGCTGGACCTGGGCTCGAATCCGGTCGGGAAAAGTGTTACTGGGCTTTTCCATTAGTTAATTCTCAGTAACAGCATGGAATCTGGATTTCTACCCGGTTGGTGGCAATAGGCTCGCCCCCTATTATATTGGGACTTATAAATGGCGAAAAGTGGGTGTTCTCCATTCTAAGTGCACCTCCCTTCGGGGAATACAGGCGTGATGTTATGTTTCCATACATATATAATCACGCTATGTATGTCAAGGACTTTGCAGTCATCCATTTGTCTCTTCAGACAGCGTATAATTTAACGGCCCTTTCAATTTATGGGATTTCGATAGTGCACATAAAATTATAGATACGTGTTTTGATAGGATAGCCACGCATTACTGTTGAATTAGTAATACCCTTGGGTGTATAATAAGTGACGATCTGATAGTATTGGTTAGGATTGATGTAATCATAATAATGTTACCTGTACGACAATAAAATTGATCAGATAAAAAATAGTTCAGACTGAAATGGTAGGTGTGAGGCAATGTTATGAAAATAAAGTGTGTTCATACATTTTTTTTATTAAATTATTCCAATTACACTCAGCTGTGATACAAAACTTTTGATGAAGATGACCTGTAAGGTCCACCTTAGCACACGACCGAATAAAGTGGAAGAAGGAAAGGGAGGCCTTTGCCCAGCAGTGGGACAACACAGGCTGTTAAAAAAAAAGGTACACCAGCCCCCTTACCATGAACACTTAAAACAGGAAAGTTTACGTTGTAGAAGTGAGACACCGCTACCTGCAGTGTAATCCGGCGTCTCGCTTCCACAACGTAAACTGTCCTACATTAAGCATTCATGGTAAGGGGGCAGTACAGTCTAAATTATTCTAACATCATGAGAACAACGTGTGGGACCGGCTTTTTAGTGGAAACAGAATGCCCAAGTTGAGGTGCCTCGTCAGATTGAAGGCTTGAATTAGTTATGTAGCACACACCTAATTTAGGAACCTTCAATTCCTGAAAGTAGACTTTACTTTTTCAGGCTTTGTGGGTCCCTAAAACGGTGTGAATACAAGAGATAACGCCCGACACCTGTCGGTTAAAAATGTATGCTGCATACGAAAAATCGGATGCGAGTAAATACATTGTAAAAATATCGTTTACGGATATTTCTTGGTACATTTATGGTTTTATACAGGAGAAACTAGATTTAAAACCTACTGCAACAAATTTAAATGTATTATTTAATGCTATATTTATATACGTTACATTTACTTTTACTACAATTTAAATGTCAAGTTATATAATCTGTCCAGACAAAATAATGGTAACGAACACAGGACACACAGTAATTATTCAAATATACATGTTTAACCAAATTATAGTCAAAATATTCATTATAAACAAAAATAGAGGTATATTTTGCGAGGTATTTATCAAGAAAGATCGATCGTATGTTAAACAACAACCCTATTTAAAATACGTAACTTTAGTATAAATAAATATGAGTGTTAAAAAAGCAATTGTGTAAGAAAATGCTAAAGCTCTTTGCCGATACGAAATTTATGGAAAATTGAAGATTCGAACCGATATTTAGATGGATCATGCCGGATTTACCCTGGGACTTTTCCTTCGACGTAGTCAGGTTTTCTTATTGGAAAATGATGTACTAGTTTCACAACTTTACTATAGAAAGTGTCTGTGTACCAGCTAGGTTTTATATCTTTATTGGATATTAACTTGTTAACACGTAAAGAAAAAATTGAAATACTATTGAGGAAGTGTTTTTTTACAATATTTTAGGCAGCTGATAAAGAATATTCGTGAGTTTTTTTTTAGTTTTACATATTTTTCAGAATTGTTTTTTTTAATCTTCTAAGATAGTGTAATCTCTTCAGTATAGTGGTTATTTTGAACGGCAAGGCGTACGTCGTCGTACAAGAAGAATCTCTACATAATGGCTTATCTACCAAACGACAATGATGTTTTTAATTATACAGGTATATCACAATTACACTCACAATATACACTAATTAGTGTAAACTATATAAAACGGTACGAGAATGTATTGATTTTCATAATTAAATTGTCAGCAACATATTTGTTTGTAACATTTCTGTTTCAGATGCTCCCGTTATTAAACCACAGATTATTCTGTGATGGTTCACTCGGTTGAGAGCTGTCAACGACGCTTTTTGGTGTGAATTTTATTGATATTTCGAATTAAATTGTTTGAAAATGGTAATTTTTATCAAAGAATTATATCCGTATAATGATCTAAGCGTGTCTTTTATCATATTTGTATTAAAATACGATCGAATTTTGTTGTTTGAACTATTATATTTCAAACAATAAAACAATGCGTTTTAAATGTCGTATTCGTACATCGAACACTTTCAGAGATAAACGATGAATAAGATATAGTTGCTTGAAAAAAATAAACCATATTCAAACAATGTCACCTGAATATTAATAAATTCTACCAAAAATCGACATGACCAGCCCGCAACAAATAAACTTGAACGCTAACTTGCACACTGACCATGACCGATACGCAGAGTTAATTGTACCTATCTGTTGTAAATAAATGTCGCTGAACGTCTTTGCAATTGCTTTAAATGTTGATAGTGCTCTTTACATCATTACAAGTATCGATGGTACAGATGATACTTGTAGTTGCAAGTTATAATTGTTGTTTTTATCAATAACATTGAAATTATTGAGATTGACTTACTGTGCGATGTGTTTGACAAAAATCGTGTTAAAATGATTTACAAGGACCTAATTTGTGTAATAATTGATTAATTTATGATTACATTTTTGTCAAACAAAACGCGCAGTGGTCACACAAAATTTTTCTATTTCACAAAATCTTAATTGTAAAGAGTCACTTAAGTGTTGGTTGCGAACTATCTACCTTGCTTCCCTCTGGCGATATGACAACTTAATTTCACTGTTTTTCGAATTTTCTATTTACACAAACGAAAAAATTGCTTGCATTGACTTGTTATGTGTTTTGGAGCTTAATTTGGTATTTTGAGAACTATATCAGGAAATATGATTAGAAAACGTAACTTCGATGAGACAAAAATGAACTTTCGATCAAAAAATAAAAACCAAGATTCTTGTCAAAGATTTTAAACAAACTGTAAACTTTCTTGGTCTTTCTAAGCCTAAAATAGCAAAAATAATCTTGAAATGGCTCAAAATACCAAATTCCGCTCCGATATCTGTGCATAAAAACATTTTGACTACTGTTTCTGGTGTGCTCGACCAACAAGATACGAAATGCTGCACGATCTGTCTTCTTCTTTCAATGCTATGCACATAGATGCACCAAGAAGCTCTTTAGATTGTACAATGGTCTAGCGGTTACATATCAAAAACAATAAATTTAATCACTGTTAAGATAAAATGCTGTTCTAAACGATAACACATTTGAATTTAAAATTTATTTAGAGGACTTAACAAGATTTTGCTTCATGAAATTTCATAATGACACGACGTTCTGGGAATATAAAAAAGCTAAAATACAAAGTGATCATAGCAAAAACATCAGCATATTCTATCGATCAAATGGCTAAAAACACAAAAATGTACCTATAATATTATGTTTAACAAGAAAAACGGCCATTACCGGTCCCTTGGTGACGAAAAAAAGAGAATTTTAAAAAGTGTTCTCATTTTTCGCTATATCATCTCAATGTGACAATTACGTTGCTTCGTGAAAACATAAATGTCCTAATAAAACGCCGTAAATAATACTACAAAGAATTTGCTAAACATAAAATTTGTGGTATTATTACAAGAATTTATTTTCTGCCAGACACTGGTATGTAAATATAGAATTCATAAGTACAGTTTGGCCTTAAACTTATAATTAAAATAGAGATGGAAATTTAATTGGCTCGCATATTTCTGAGAACAATAATGAAGTGCTATCCAGCAACAATGCGCGATGAGTGCTTGAGAGTACTATTGTGGTCTCGTTAATTACTGTTCCACAAGCCGATATCGATAGACGAATGGAGACTTTAAATAATTTTACAACAGTTATGAAAACAGATACCGACTCCACTATATAATTACCAACATCTGCAAAGATTGATGCAGGAACGCATTAAGTCGCCCAAACTTTTTTATTAACCAAAGTAAAACGAACAGCAATTTATCAAAACAACAAAACAGCTTTGAAAACATAATTGAATCAAACGGGAGTCATTACCGTTCATACAAAGCGCTGACCTATTTACAGTCACCCAAATAGCTTGTTTAACAGCATGTCAATCTTCTTGGTCGTTGTGACAAAAGCTGTGTGTGCTAGTGTATAGGAACGAATGTTTCTTCTTGCAGGCTCGGAGCGCTAGCACCAGTAGCTTTAGGAGTGTAAGTCAGGTAATGACGTCACGTAAATGCTTTATCACGCCTGTTCATACATGTTGAGTATTTGATTTGGTTCGTTTTGGTCGGCAATGATTTTTATTTTGATGAATCCTAGATTATTATTTCTGAGAACATCGTTTTTATTATCCCAGTCAGACTTTGTGTCATTGACAATATTAAATTCGTGAACCCTAACTTTGTTCTGATATAAGGTTGTATACCTTTAGATCGATGACTTTGTGGTTTCAT
Organism: Abrostola triplasia; assembly: GCA_946251915.1. Taxonomy (NCBI): domain Eukaryota; kingdom Metazoa; phylum Arthropoda; class Insecta; order Lepidoptera; family Noctuidae; genus Abrostola; species Abrostola triplasia. Next base: position 2,504,452 of record OX276432.1, on the reverse strand, counting down.
TTTAAATGGATGAATATCTTCGAAGTTTGAATAACTTGGGTTATTGAATATGAATAAAGTTAGATCCAATGATGAGATAAAATTAATCTGTCTATATTCATAGTTCGGTCACAATCTTATGGATGGAATTTCGGTCCCTTTTTCTGTAATACTCTCATTTATAGATTCTCCTAATTAGATAACGGTATGTGTACAATTCGCTGGAGTCAGCTATACGCCTTTATCTTAATGGACACTTCCACTAATTTTATTAGATTCCTAGATAATTACTTATTTTACGATTATTATTCCCGGTTCTTAGTCTTTTTGGTCATAGCCGAAATTGTCCAAGTTAATGGAGATATCTTTAGCTTTAGTTTTTTTCATATTTTCGGGATGAGTCTTTTATACAATTTTAACACCTAGGGCATTTTATAGAAAGTAGAAAAGAGGGGTTTTTGAGGTTGTCTTCAAAATTATCTTTAATGGCGACTTAACTAATAGTCTACTACGGTTACTTTTACTGAACAACAAAGTATAATAATTAATGTCAAAAATTCAGCGAAAACATTTAATTTTTTGTTTATACTGCGATAAAAATCATTGCCCGAATATTTATGTCATGTGCCATTCGCGTTATGAATTGTAGTTTGTTTTAGCTGTAGCCCATCTTCATCAGCGTAGATTCAAACATCTGCGTACGGTAAGTGGCAACACATACAACACAGACATCATTGTAGATTTTTCTTACATATCTACTATTTTTAAAATTACCAAAGGTTTTGGTATCTCTGAACATTTAATACTCTGTACGACCTGTTTCTCGTGCCAATAAGCTCATGCCGAAAAGAAGAAGTCGACCAATGGATTTTTAAAAGCCTTCGATTTTGTATTTTTCTCTTATAATGTGACGATTGTTTATTTAAAAGGATCGATTTACATAATTCCAATCGTTTAAACAAAGATAACGTTATTTAAATCGTCAACATTTTTCTTATAACGAGTATTACCCTACTTTGGCAGTTTACTAATAAAAACAATTCCAACTGAACGACCGAAAGATTAGCTAAAATCCAAGAATAGCAATTTAATTCTATCGTTATAATGAAATCTAATTAATCTCTAAAGTTTTAGATACATTTTTATTATAGGTTAATATTTACAATAGTTTGTATATTGGCTTGTTTGTATCTCTGGGTATTTTAAGTACCCTAAAGTATACCGTCAAGAAATAATACTTAAACTGTTATTACAGCAACCAGAATGGCTGAATGTTATGTGATGTGTGTATTACCTAATACAAGTAAACGTACTCGCAATACATTCAAGATCAGTGTCCCAAACTGTCTCACACATGGTCGACACCTAGCGTTCCTCGAAACCTTAGAAACCGATCCACATGAATAGAATACACAAAACGAAAATCTTTAGAATACACCTACAAATAGTTGGAGCGAATATATTGAGCCGACCCTTTACTCAAACCCTAGCTTATCCTTTGTATCAATACTGTGAAGGTGAGAACCCTGATTATAATACTAAAGACTCGGAAACCGTTGCTATGGTTACAGTCCAACATGAGGACGTGGGTACAATCTTTCATTACTGGGTTTGTTGCGAGATTTTCACGAAGTTTCGGATGAATCTATCCACGATAGTCGCTATTAGATATGCCTGTTTACATTGGATTTACCCAATACCTTTACCTACAATTCAAGGATATTGGACATGTGGATTTGAATGTCATAAAAAAAACTGTTTGATATTGTACTTACGTTCATTTTATATTCTTCTTCCTAACCTGTTGATGAACAACCCGGTGTCAGAGTCTAAACCGCCTGTAGGCCTCTGACATTTTATATTACCGATGCACTAGAGTTATAATGGACAAAACTACATTCAGTAACAGTTGGTAGCATTAAAATCCATTTGTATATCCGTACTGACCATTGCAGCTGTGCTGGCAGGAGGTATACAGCCACGTGGCGCAAGCAACGGTCCGCAAAAATGTTTTATGTATACTGAATCCTACAGTACAATATACACACATTACGTCCTTCAAATGAAAATTATTTTCTGTACGATTTCGCATGCAATTTCGATGGCTCACAATTAAGGCTCGCTACCTATTCAATTCTAGACTTAATGATCAGAAAAACTTGGGTGTGTCTGCAACACAAAGAAGTATTTATGGAGAAAACATTCTTTTAAAGGATTTCAGGCAATTTTTTGTATAATACATAACGTAACATAACATCACACCTGGGCTGTATTCCCCGAAGGGGTAGGCAAAGATACACAAACAGTACACCCACATTTAGCCAGTTATGATTTTACGTCTCAATGTAATAGGGGGCAAGCCTATTACCATCAACCGGGCACTAACCCAGACTCCGTGCTGCTACTAAGAATTATCTAATGGAAAAACCCAGTAACACTTTGCTCGACCCGGGTTTCGAACTCAGGACCTCGTGCTCAGCACTCGTTATGTATATTAATATAAATGTATATTTTTACAATCGCTAACACCGTCATCATTTCAGCCTGATATCACCCACTGCTGGGTATAGATCTCCCTTTTCCTCTGCCAATTCCCTTTATCCTGCTAACACCATGAGGACAGAAATACATAACATAATTCCCGAAGACACTCACATTCGTATTACAATTCTAATTGTCCCGAGCAAGAAACCATCCAATCATAGCGGAGTAACAAAATGTCTGCCAAACGATTTTACACCGGGTCCTTTGACCCACAAACCTACTTCCAATGCCTTCGGGCGCGAAATGCTTCCATTCGGCGACGGCGACAGGAACTATGATAATTATCTTGACTTAGATTAGACTCGACACTAATTGCTGGAATCAACTCGAAGATGTTTTAACGAGAAAATTATTTGATTTTGAACTTGGATATTTTGAATTTGTTACTTGAAATGAGTATTTTATTGTATTATGATAATAATATATTTTGACGACCTGCTCGGTGCAATGGGTTCGATTCCCGCACGGGACAAAATTTTGTGTGATCCGCAGATGTTTGTTCCGAGTGGGTATTTGTGTATGTGATATGTTTGTGGAACGCGCTAACAACACAGGAGAAATTCCTAAAGTAGGTTGACGTTTTTTTTTAAACATATATTTTTCATAATATAAGCCATTTATAACGTTTTTGTTAAAACATAATCATTGTGTGGGATAGCGAGTTATATTATGCTTAACAAATACCACTCAAAATTCAACTCATAGGGCTTTCAAAATAACTACTACTATTAATATAAACAAAAACACTTTAAATAACTGCGTATCACCTTTATACCCATATTATTAAATAATAATGACCTTAGCAAGTAACATCGTTTATAAATATCACGAGGTTTCACAGAATAATATCTCAATTTTTGGTCCTTCGGGCATAGTTCGCTACATGTAATAAATCCGTTTAATTTTACAACGTGTACTTAGGACCAGTTTGTATCAGAGGACCAGCGATATTTATGAAGGTTTTCTAACAGATTAGGAAACTGTTTCAACAAGATTGTTAGCAATGTCTTGGGGGATAAATGGGAGCATAGAGACGCAGTGTGTACGGATAAACATAATGTATGTAGATAGATTTATTAAGGACTTAGGCAATTTATGTATTGTCCTTATACCATTCATGCAGAGATGGAGTTTGGAGTCCATCTCCGTATGAATGGATTTTAAAGTGCGGAGATGGAGTTTAGAGTCCATCTCCATATGACTGGATTAGAGTAGAGTTTCCGAAGTCAGGAACGCATTGTAAGTGATGAACATGGTGAATATGAATAGCGAGCGGCTTGATATTTCTATCAGTTTTATGAAATGTTAGGCGTGATTATATCTATTTACCTCTTGTTGAAATTAAATAACGTGCTCGTCAACAATTCGAGTAAGTATGCCCCTTTAAAATGCTTGTTTTTATTTATCAAGCACAGTGTGTTCAACATGAAACGGCACTCTCTCATCATTTTATAGAACGCAAGTGGCACTGAAGTGGTGTGGGAGTATGCTGCAGCTTAAAATGGAACTAACTGAGCACAATATGAAAGTACAGGGTGGGCCATAAGGGTGTTGGCAGTTTTAATATTAAATTAAAAAATAAGTACGAAACATAACAAAAATATATTTGTATTTGAAAAAAATAAAAACAGGAATTTTTAGGACCTAAAAATAATGTTGTCCAAATGACTTCCCTCGGCTGCTGCGGCCAACATTCATATGGCCCACCCTATATAATGAATACGAGCGTTGAGTGAAAACTATTGGAGGAAATGGCATAAAGTTTTAAAACTGTGGTACTTACCATCATTTTCAAAATGTGAGGGTATAGTACATCAGCAGGTATAGGGATAGAATGGTAAATGCGTGGGGTTCATAAAATGTTCCCACTATTTAATCAAGATGAATAGATCAAGAATACGGTTTAATATATAGTGTGTCGCATAAAGCATATATACCTTGCCCAGCACATAAAATTATACCTACGCAGCCATTGTTTAACATGCTGTTAAAGCCACTGGCTACTAGTAAGTAATAGTGTGCGTTCGCGCAGCGGAATGTTGTTGAATTTAAAGATATTAATTATGCAGATATTTAGTGTATGACGTCGTATAATTGTGTATGGTAAAAAAAAAATTGTGTACGCAGCCATTGTGGAGAAATTCACCAAAAACTGATTCCGCTGGGCGAACGTTGTCCTGGCGGAACTTATTTTAATCCATAGACTTTAGAAGAAAAGAGGTGTGTCCAAAAATTAGTGTGTATTTGTGTGTAATTGTGTATGTATGAATAAAATGAGTGCATGCATAAACTTCGGAGAAATTCAAGTTTCCGCTACGCGAACGTTTGGCCATTAGCTAGTTTTCATATAAAGCGCTTACATAGAGAGCTGTAGATTTTTACATACGTTGTTTTGAATTTGTTTATATTTGTTTAAAAAACAGATTTAGAAAAAATCGTAGGGCTTAAAAGATAAAAATATAAACGTAAAATACACTTAATAGGTCTTAGTTCTTAAAGTATGCACTTTGGGGTCTAGATTTTCACGTTTATACAAACCTTGTAAGTATCTGAAACATGTTGCCAAGTATCAATGATGTTCCGTTAGTAATTAAAGAGTTAAAGGACAATTTTACCATGAATAGATCACTGTTTACAAAACAGTCAAATATCACGACGTTCTAAAGGAATTGCATGGTAAAATGTATGCCAAAAATTAGTTTATTCATTCAACTATTCACATGCAAAATTTCATGTCATTAAATTTAGTAATTAAAGAAATCAATTAAAATACTGACGAAGCATCGAAAACCTACATAACCCGACCAAGTTCGGATAGCTACAAAAAAGCGGCCCAGCCATATATCTAAGAGACGTTCTTAACCTTCCAATATAGTATTTACTAATATGGTACAGTTCCGTACACAAGCGTTAGGAAAAAATAAAACAATTGCATTTCTTGAATTAAAAATATTTTTTTAATAATAACCCAACCCAAAAAAACGAATACGCGCGGGCCGCGGCCAATGAAAACATATTATTGCCCTCTCTTTTCTTCAAGGATGGAAGTACCGTTTCAAGCGGGAAGCCGCGCGCGTCCTGTTCGACTAGCAGTTTGTGGAATATTCCACAGACGTTAAATTACGTGCGTTCACAAGAATATAATTAAATCAAAATATTAACTTTTAAAAAATGTGAATACCTATCGGAACTCCGGAATTATTCCAGTCAATTCTGGAGCTGAAAAATCAGAACAATTGAACAAAAATTTGGTGTACAAAAATAAATGACCTTTAAATTATATCGAAACAATTGTGTTATCACCTATACCAATTCAATACCGGTATTATACGGTAAATTTTGGGATGTTACCTAAATATATTGCATGGACGCTTTTTTGTAGCTATCCGAACTTGGTCGGGTTATGTAGGTTTTCGATGCTTCGTCAGTATTTTAATTGATTTCTTTAATTACTAAATTTAATGACATGAAATTTTGCATGTGAATAGTTGAATGAATAAACTAATTTTTGGCATACATTTTACCATGCAATTCCTTTAGAACGTCGTGATATTTGACTGTTTTGTAAACAGTGATCTATTCATGGTAAAATTGTCCTTTAACTCTTTAATTACTAACGGAACATCATTGATACTTGGCAACATGTTTCAGATACTTACAAGGTTTGTATAAACGTGAAAATCTAGACCCCAAAGTGCATACTTTAAGAACTAAGACCTATTAAGTGTATTTTACGTTTATATTTTTATCTTTTAAGCCCTACGATTTTTTCTAAATCTGTTTTTTAAACAAATATAAACAAATTCAAAACAACGTATGTAAAAATCTACAGCTCTCTATGTAAGCGCTTTATATGAAAACTAGCTAATGGCCAAACGTTCGCGTAGCGGAAACTTGAATTTCTCCGAAGTTTATGCATGCACTCATTTTATTCATACATACACAATTACACACAAATACACACTAATTTTTGGACACACCTCTTTTCTTCTAAAGTCTATGGATTAAAATAAGTTCCGCCAGGACAACGTTCGCCCAGCGGAATCAGTTTTTGGTGAATTTCTCCACAATGGCTGCGTACACAATTTTTTTTTTACCATACACAATTATACGACGTCATACACTAAATATCTGCATAATTAATATCTTTAAATTCAACAACATTCCGCTGCGCGAACGCACACTAAGTAATACCAATATTCACAGTATTTTTTCAAGCCAAACTAGTACACAAAACCTTTTGTACGAAGTGTGCTTGCCGCGGTCCTAAAGCCTCATTCCTATGTGCATACAACTAAGAGGTGCTCAAACGTTGCGTGTGCCGCGCCCTTCACCGTAGGGTTGCCAAAGAAAACGTGTCTTAGTAGTGACGCCGGCGCCCTAGGCGTATTACCTACCATCCATTCAAACAGTCAACTAAATATCCCTTTTTACCTACTTTATTTCTTGTACACCCCTAGAGAAAATGGAACTTCGCCTATGGTTTTTGCGTGCTCGAAAGATAAACTTTTTCGATACCATAGATAAGTTTGTACCTTTCTTGCTAATCTTTTGGCTTTTTTCTCCGCATAAGGCCGCTTTTTAGAAAGAATGAATATCGTGGATAATGAAAATGTGTAGATTCTGGCGATACTTGATGGGCGTGATTTAGATTAGATAGATTAAAATTTGGGATGCAGGTTCACTGATGACATACACAAATCAAACCTTGTAATTTAAATCACTTAAGCTCCAAGCATCGTCAATAACTATGTATAATAAATAGACAAAGCTCTTTCTTCATACATAAAGTCACGCCTATTTCCCAAAGGGGTAGGCAGAGACAAAACACTTTCCTTCAAAAAAAGAAACACACCTTCAAATATTTTCTGCCATTTTCGTCACTGTCACGATAACTCGATTATTCTTACAGTGGATGAATATTTCACTCGTGTAAAAGCCATTCGTCGACACGAACGTTTTTCTACACAAAACACGTCCCACCTGGGCGCCACTACAACATTGGCACGTGAACATTTTTTTATGGATCATAAAAAAGCTATCGGTTTTACGCCCGTATATGTACAAGACGTAAAATTCAACCCCGGCGAATATGAAAGGGATGAATGATTGTTTTTTGTTTCCTGTTACTATTCTTGTCAACGGTCGATTCATTTTATAGTGTCACTATAACTCTTGATAAAGATGTTTGAATTGTACAAGAAAAGAGAACTCACTTTTTATGCCGCAAGAAAATGTGATGTTGAATTTTAAGCAGAAATTTCAAACGTTAATAAAAATTTCGTTATTTTTGTTCGGATAACGGTATTTAGTGATTGGAACGTTGCTAAATAACCTTAATCGAACAAAAATAAGAAAATGAGTAACGTTTCAAGTCCTTACTTTTAAGCTCTTAACACCCAATCGTTGCGTTTTTAATAAAAATGGAAGGAGCCTAACACGCTTGTTGACTGGCTGGCTTTTTTATTGTCTCGTCAAAACACAAGGAGTCTCTTAAACCAGAAACAGCCCCCTAAAAGACAAGCAGTTAGAACTCTTAGACCAGAAACAGCCTCCAAAAACACATTTGTGCAGTCGAATACCCAACTACGTATACATGATGTTTCAGTTCAGTTCCACCGTACAATTCATGAAAACAGTTTAACATTCCTGAGCGGCCACAAAGCCGTTTACATTTCTTTGTGAGCTCACAGCCAAGGCAGCCGTTTCATGTGTTAATTAAGTCCCTCTTTTTCTTTTGCTAAAGCCTGAAAGGGTCTTTGTCCGGCTCGAAGGAAAATATACTACGAGTTGTGTTTTAGAGCTTGGGTCTTGGGACATGGTTCCAAGACTTTCGGGTCTTTACAAATGGCAACTCGGTTTTGTAGTAAAACCTCTTTCATAAACAGTTGTGGGCTCAATGGTGACTGAATAGTTTTAAGTTGGACTTCGACGGCGGAAGGTAACTACTGATTTCAATAGTATTCTTTGTAAATGTGACCACAATGTAATTAATAGTGATACTAATGGGGTAATTTACCCCTGGAGTTTCTTGCTGGTTCTTCTCCATTGGACTGGCATTTATTATTATTTATTATTATTATTTTGCAACCGTGCAACTAGCATCCCAACGTTTCATAAGCGCCTATAATAGGATTACGTGAAATAAAAACATTTTGAATTTTGAATTTATTCCATTTTATAACCCCGAAGGGTTAACCAGATTCCCACGTTGCAATGGATAAACAATTTAATAAACCAATACAAAACTTTGTTTCTATGATTCAACATCATCAGCCAGTGGACGTGCATTGATAAATAAAGGTCTCCCTCATAAAACGCCATAATGAACCAGAACTTACCATTTGCATCCACCGGTTACCCACAACTATGAGTGAAGACGTAAAAAAAATAGGAAGATTCAAATTGAGAATATTCCTTCTCTTATTCTGTCAAAGCAAATGAAAAACGACACATTTTACAGCCAGCAAAGCTTAGTTAACTAAAATAAAACAAGAATAAAGCTAAAATATGCGTTTATTAACATAATGCAGGCCCGAGGCCGTCCATCGCTGTGTAATCACCTCCTAATCACCCGTCATCATCGCCATGAATTCTGAAACAGTCATTAACGTAATGTTTGACTTTGTCAGCACACATTATTTCTAGCTGAGGTTAAACACGGGCTTTGTTTGTTTCATTATAGTGTAGGATTTGAGTACCACTTAAAATCGGTGTATTGTTCGTGTTCAATTTGTTATTATAACTATAACCATTTTGTGCTGTATTAGGACCAACACTTTATTCGTTTCTATTTCACGACTGTTGAAAAAGGAACATTGTTCTACATAATATTAAATACAGAACAAGAATAGTTTTTTTTTTTTTGGCGGTCAACTTGCTATCATACTCCTTGACTGGACAATATTTACATCACAGTATGATATGATATGACCAAAATGAGCAGAAGATTTTGATACTTACCATTAAATAACTTACGGTTGTCCAAATCGTATACGACTTTTAAGACCTAGAGTTCTGAAAGTGGGTTTAAACTCAGACAAAATCCATTAAGATAGTTTCGATGGCTGCTTTGAATACGGAGTCAACCAATTTCTTTTTAGTACTTATACATTTTGGAAAATTTATACAAACTAAAATGTTATGTACTTTCTTATTAATCTAAGCAATCTGCAAGATTTATGAATTTACAATCACAACCAAGAGGCTGATTGGCAAGATTTATGTGCAGTAGGTACTCTACCTGTAACTGCTTTCTAAGAGAATACAAGTATAATTTACATACCATCAAAGTCCACGGTACCAGACGCGTCCGTGTCGATCTCAGCAATCATTTCATTCAGCTGGTCAGGGGTCAGTCCTTCATCGAGAGCAGCCAGGATCTCCCGGAGACTTGACGTTGGGATGTAGCCATTGCCTGAAAGTATCCAGAGTAGACGATGATGAGGACTAGAAGTAATAGCTTCGTGATAAAAGATCATGTTTCTAAAGTCGATGACCAAACAAAAACACAACTGTATTTAATTTATCATCTTTCTGCAGATTTAGTATAAGGTAATTCAATAAAAAGTTATTACAGAAAAGAAGTTACACTGCCTTTGGAATTCCTTCTTACTGGTGTTTTGTAGACAAGAATGTATGCGTTAGATACTTGAAAAATTAAAAAGGGAAGCGTTGCGATCGATCTACCGAAATTCACACATCATTATAAAAAAAAAACGTTGGGAAGGAGTACTAAAAATAGTGGTCAAATCTAAGTTTACCCAAGGCGCCAATAGGCACGTAATAATAAAATATCCACCACAATTTCTACACGCATACTTCGCGTCAATAAATAACGATATTATTTCTAAAAATCCAGATATTTCTCTCTAATCCAGTTCATAAACATGTCTTAATTCCCGTAATTGCGATGTCTAAGTATAATATTATCAGTGTGATATCATTTTTTTCACTAAACAACCTTGTCGGACGTCTGGTGACATTTGCGTGACGCGACGTCGTAAATATTGTAGAAAATCCAAGAATCATTGCTGTGACATTTTGTGTACTAGGTCTAATCACTGGAGATACTTAGAATTCTTCAGGAATCAAGCTTTTATATTATTGTGACCATTGGGTATTATGAGGCTTCCAATGTCACGTACTTTGTTAGTTATTCTATGATTCATTGTGCCATCAATAGAAACAAAACTACTATTTAATCAAATATATTCTTTCTTTCTATTTCTGGCAAAAGCATAACTCTAAAACTTTTCGTATGTGTTTTTACGAGACATTATTTCCATATTCTTTTGAGTAATCTCAAAAAGGATAAGGAGATATGGGAGATTTCGTATATATCGTCCGTTTTTCATTCGTACACATCTCACGGACAAATGGTCGAAGAAAATAATTGTCGCGTGCTATTATCGTTCTCGCATCATTAACACGTCAGTTTAATCACTTATTCACTGCTCCAATCGGCTCGTCAAATATATTTAATTATATAATTGTCTCTCAACATGGTTGATTAGTCATTGCGAAACACTTCCTCGTTGTCTTAATTACTATGGATACCCAAATTGTGATCCAAACGAACGCAAACACGGACGTTCACGTTTTTGATCAGTAAACCGACAAACAGACTTGCACTTTAAATATTTTGGCACCGAAAGCTGTCTTGATTGGTGCACATAAAATATCTGATAAATCGGTTCCTAGATAAATATCCAATCGAGTATAGGGTTAGCGCAGATCAAAAGGTTTTCAATTGGTTACGATCTTGATTAAATGCATATTTTCATCGTGGGGAAAATATTTTCTGCCTGCAATATATCAGGCTCACTAGCGTCAGTGCGGTCGTTACTAAGGTTTTTAAAGTCAGTTTTTACAAGAAAATTATTAAAAGGGCAATCATTTCAATGAACAGTAAACAATGTGAAATGAATTGGACGTTCAAAAAATCAGCCTCATTCACATAAACTCTTAATATAAGACAGTGTATAACGTGGAAGCGAGACGTCGCTACGTGCAGTGTAATGGCGTCTCGCTCCCACAACGTAAGCTTTAAAAGTTCATAGTAAGGGAGCAGGTCCGACACCGTGTTTGCAATTTATTGACTTTTCAATACATTATTTCTGTCTAATCAGTTTCATTCATAAAATTCCCTTCTGACATCGGAAAAACGTCAGTCGTGAGGAAAGTGGTGTAGGATCGATACGTAGAAATATGAAATGAGACTCGATAATCAGTATAATGTATGGATTAGTGGAACCCCTGATAAAGGATAAAAGAGACATTTTTTAATTCTAAATGAGAAGATTGATTTTCAGATTTGGACTTGCACATCTTTTTGTTTTTAAAAATCAAACCATGAATAAATAAATATTTTTTTTTATTTTGTATTAGAATGAAGTTGTAAATAGTTGTAAAATATTTCATAGATTCGATTACAAAGATTGTATTTAGACAAGAGTGGTTTGCAAAAATAAAATACAAGAAAATTCATTTTACAGCCTAACATTTAGACACCTTCGGAACATACTGTACTGTAATAAAAAAACACCATCAATATTTTACAGCAAGCATAGCAATTTGTTCAATAAATAATTCCAACCGGCAACTTCAATTTATCAAGTAAATTACCAACCCCAGTCTTTACCTGATATTCATATACTTACAAATATTAATTTCCCTACCTCAGAAATATGACAGGTATTAAATTTTAAGTCTCTGAACACATTAAGCCAAGTCTCCGCCATATTTGAAGTATAAATGTCTTTTTAATACCCTGTATGGAAGTCAAGCTTTGTAATTGATATTCTATGTCAAATTCATGTTTTGATTAATTAAATAGCAAGTCTAAACGGCGCAGACACGTTAATGATTATTTAAATTGACACTAAATATTTTTTTTACAAAGAAAACCTTCATTTAGTGATAGTTTAAGTAATCATTAAATGTCTCTGAATTCAGTGGTAAAATTTAAAGTATCTAGGCCAACGTAAAAAAAAAAAGGTAATTTTTAATAAAACCTATATGAGACCTATAGCTGCACCCCGCGGTGATACCCGCTACATTTTTTCGGGATAAAAAGCCTATGTGTTAATCCAGGCAGTCTGCTAATTCCATACCAAATTTTATCAAAATCGGTCCAGCCGTTTGTGCGTGAAGAAGTAACAATCATACAAAACACTCACACACTTGCGTCTTTATTTATTAGTGTGATAATTATAACTGTTGCTATATATCTGGAATCCAGCTTAACATTAATTCTAGGTACATTTAATTTGTTGGTGCAAGGCTTCGAATATTAATTGTAGATATCGGTATTCCCCATTATTTGTATAACTTAAGTCAGATCGTGGTGTACCTACTAGAATATTAATTGGGACACATCTGGTTATCTGGGTCTGTATTGGAAATGTAGCCAAATTGTCGGAAAAGGGAGAACTGCTTGATATCATTTCTATAAAACATTTAGAGTGATTTTTAAACTTGTAACTGGTATGAAGGCCAAACGAAAAAGATATTTTTGTTTAACCTAAACTGATTGGCCAAATAACTGGCGCTGTTAAATTTATTAGACCAAATCGGAGATGTTCTGCAAAAAGGGCAAGTGAGTAGTACCCTCAACCGAAGAGCGTGTATGAGGAATGTGATGCGTGTGAATGAGCGAAAGAAGTATGCTAGGATCGTAGCAAATGGAAATCCGTGGTCTCTGCCTACCCCTCAGGGAAACAGGCGTGACTGTATGTATGTAAATTTATTGTTTTTCATACTTTTTTAATAAATGCCTAAGAGATTGAGTAGACCTTCCTCACTAATCTATAATTAAATAAATAAAAATATAAATAAAGGCCAAAACATAATACAAACCAAGAAAATAATTTAAAATCCCTAACTATAGATCACCAATTTTATCTGTTACCCCTACCGACACAAAAGTCATCATAATTTACCTTCAAACGCAGACACGGCGGACATAAATTCATGTTTTTATATCTTACACACTTGTCACTGAATCTCACGTTATTGTCGTTTGTGCATCGTATTTCTTTCGTCGACAAATAGTAGGGGTTTTGGCGTTCGTCCAACGAATCGATGGGCTGATCATTGCGAACAATTATCACTGAAAACACGGAGAACACCATAAATTGAAAACGGTGATATACTGACGCAGGGCGGTGATTTCTCTGGTGATAAATGGGGATTTAAATAGTTAATTTTAAGATTGTATTTTTGTGATTGGCGCTTATTTATTGTAGCGGATTCTTTTGACGTGAGTTTTTTAGCAATTGTTTTTGTATGATCATTATATTATTTTTCGCTGTCTCCGTTGAATGTATATTCGCACTTGTTATACGAAGGAGTGGGCAGAATGTGCCAAGCACATAAATTTGATACCATCACGTTTTAGTTACATTAATCGTCCGGAACACCCTGGGCGGTCAACCTCGCTACCGTCTTTTTTGACTGGCCAATCTCTACACTACGGCATGACCATGTGTCCTTAGACCTAGCTCATGACGATAAAAAGAACCAGAAGAGTTCTATAAATAGGCATCTCTTTTTATCATTAGGTAACTATACATAATATTTATATGTTCTAATTGTTGTGTGTTGAAATAATTTAAAATACCTCATAATGACAGATTATTGCTTTTCCAGATTCTTTGTTCGTAATACATTGATCCTGTAATAATCCTACTAATATCAATGAAGATGTGTGTAAGGGAAGCTGATGCGTATATAAACATGAAAAGTCTCTAATACAAAAAAATAAACATGTGACAACGCAAATACAGAAGTGTGGCAGCCATATCGACAGTCCTTTAAAATTATTCAAGTCGTCAATCTGCCCTCTTACCATGAACTCTTAAAGCAGGACAGTTATCGTTGTGGAAGCGAGATACCGCATTACACTGCACGTAGCGGCGTCTCGCTTTCACAACGTAAACTGTCCTGCTTTAAGAGTTCATGGTAAGGGCAGAATTTTGTTTCTAAATCCAATTTGTCTAGCTGGATTCGATAGCTGTAAATCCTACTGTCTAGCATCTGCGAAAGAGATGCAAATACGAGCTACAAAACAACAAACTTTTTAACACAAATCTGTAACTATACCTACGTATAACTTACCGCAACTTCTATCGAACAACCACTTGGCATATAAAAAAGGATCTTAGCTGCCTTAAAATAAAATTCGAATTCGGTCACAGTGATGTCTCTATGTTGCCGTCTAGTTACGAAGTCGAAAACTTTTCAGTTCAATTTCCATATGAAACAAGAATTTGTTTCGGGGCAGCGTTTTGAGTTTTTAACTTGTTTAATACTGATGTATCTGGGTTTTCACACGAAAGCAATAAACGGGAGGCTTTGTTAACATTTGAAATGATTCTATTTCACAATTCTATTCTACATAGTTATTTCTGTTTACTAGAATTGGGTTGTTAACACCATTGACCAATAGTTTCAAAACACTACTACATTTGGATTTTGGTGTAATTTTTGCATTTTGCCCATGCTAAACTTAAATTTAAATTTATAAAGGAAACTTGAAAAATTATAGACACGAGCGGTACTCGACCCCGCGAATTTCGCCGTAACGTGGCATGGCTCTGCCAACTAAGCCAGTTGGCAGTCGCGGGCTCGTTCCCGCTCTTGTCCATAATTTTTTAAGTTTCCTTAATCAATTTAGACTACTTCAATACAAAAAAAACTTTATTTTAGCCCTAAAACCCATACATTTTTCATTGACCGTAAAATTCGATATTTTATTCACTTTGCAATCAATAAATAGTAAATCAATTGAGTTTGCGAACTAGTGACATCACAAGTTCCTATTGCCATACAAAATCTATAGACGAATAGCATTTTGACAGCTCATAAAAAGTATATCAACTAACGGGTGGTGTCAACTACCCAGTTCTAATTAAGAACTGCACGACATGTCTCAATTATGGTAGCCAGGTATATCCTATTAAAACGCCCTTAATATAATTACGAAGTAAAACATATAAAACGGCCGTAAATTACGAAGTCAACGCGTAGAAATTTCAATTAAATTTTAATGGGTGTGCCCTCAGCCTTAAACGAGAAATACGGAACGATAAATTTGTATAAATCTTCGCACTATGTTCTAAGGGGCCGACAGTACAAAGCTACGCACTACGGTACGAACGGCGATCCTTTATGCTCTTGATACATTATGTTTACTTACTACCAGCAGTATCGTATAGAACTTAACTGCTTAAAGTGTGTATACGTAAAGTTGTATCTACATTATACAAAAAAAATGTGATTTATCAATACAAAGATAACTCATAGCTTTTGTTATTGTCGTTGTATAGTCTCCAGCCTGCTGCCCCCTTACCATGAACTTTTAACACTGGCCAGTTTCTGATGAGGAAGCGAGACGCTACACATGTCGCTATACTGCACGTAACCGCGGCTCGCTTTCATTAAAAATGTTCTGTTTTAAGAGGTCATGGTAAGGGGGCTGTAGGCTTAACAACAGCAATAAAATACCATTAAATAAAATTATATGATAAAAAATAACAAACAAAAGAAAAATAACTCCTTTTAGTAGGAACGACTTGGTATTTAAAATTTATACCTTTTACGGTTTTGAGTTTGTTGTTAGCATTGCTATTAAACGTGGCAATGCCGCCAGCTTTTTGGGCACCCTACCAGTCGACATCGATGAGGAGGAATACTTCAATGGATAATGAAATAATTTTTGTTTTCTCAATTGTTAGTATTTTTTTACGTTGACCAGTATTTTTTTACATTACAAGGACCTACACTATAGGTCATTGTAATGTAAATTGTTAAAATTAATAAATGATTTACCGTTAAATGGCCTATCTGTGCCAAACTCAAATAACTGTACTTACCCTCTTTGTCGTAAAGTCTGAAGGCCTCTTTCAGTTCCTTTTGTAGGGCTTCGTCATCTTCTTCTAGGAAATGGACCGCGACACGGACGAACGAATCAAAGTTCAGCTTCCCACATGCTGGAAATATCAAAGTAATTAGTTATATTTTGGTCATTATACGTGCTCTTGTTAATATTAGAGTGAGATTGTATACCATTTTAGATTAGTCCTAACAAGTAGGGGAAAACGATGACTAAATGAATTTTGCTTTGATATTTAGCATTTAAAAAAAAATTATATGGCTGCTTTTTCTGAAATTTTGTATGAAAAAGCTTAATTTCTGGGAAAGTTTGTCTTCGTCCAACATTTTTAGGAAACAAGCAACGTTGTTTACTAAACTAAAATTAACACAAATTATATTAATTGAAACTGAAGCGTATAAGTCAGTACAGATCGGTAGGTTGTGTTGTATTTTTAACCGACTTAAGATAGAAGGCTAAAAAATCGATTTTTATTTTTTTCAATAAAAGCAGTATTCTTCAGAGACAATCTAAACGATTCCATTCCGTTGATTCCACTCCATGATGACAAATAATACCATTGAAAGATGTTTACGTTTTATCACTACCAATTAGTATAATGACATATATTATACCTACAAGCTACAAAGCCATAGAGGACTCCCCGATAATCCCCGTCGTACTTAATAATAATAATAATAATAATAATAAATCTTTATTGCAGAACATGTCCATAATAAATGAGTACAAAAACAGTTACAGTACTTGTGCACGAATAAAATATTTCAGGAGGTTTGAGTCCTGCTTATCTGCAATGACCTGAAGGATGCTGTTAGTGCTACTCCGGACTCTTCTTAATAAGGACGCGAGCCGCTTGCGTACAATGGCATGGAAGCCGTCTACCCTGGCCTCGGCAAACATACCGGAGGCACTACAAAAGCGGGGCAGCCCTAACAACATCCTAAATCCATTGTTATATTGGACACGTAAGGCATTGAGCGGCCCCTGGGTATATTTGAACCACAGACTGCACGTGTAGAAAGTCTGACAGTAGGCTCTAAATAGTGTGACTTTAACTTGGTTACTACAACGCGCAAACCTGCGGGCCAACATATTACTTCTGACTGCCAATGCCCTACGTTCCCTTTCTATATCAACACGATCGTCAAGGTCCTCGGTAACGTAATGTCCGAGATATTTGAACTGTTGTACCCGCTTCAGTTCAGTACCATTCAGCTTTATCGCAGGCACATTTGACGGACACTTACCGGAGGCCTTGAAAATCATGTACTCACTCTTCTTACAATTATATATTAATCCATGCTTATGGCTATATGATTCACATATGGCTAACAACTGCCTCATTGCATTTACAGTTGGGGTCAGCAGCACCATGTCATCTGCGTAACTAAAGTTGTTCATACAAACGTCGTCTATCCGGCACCCGACACGAGTGCTGCTAAGCCCAACTATAAGCTCGTTCACGTACAGGTTGAAGAGCTTAGGTGAACTCAAGCCACCTTGTCTCACCCCGCACTCCAACCTGTACGTGTCAGAGAAGCTGTTAGCCCATCTAACATAATTTTTCTGGTTTTGGTACCAGAAGTGAAAAATCCGCTGCACCTGTGTAGGCACACCAGTCCTCTTGAGCTTCTCCCATAACAAATCGTAGGACACCAGGTCAAATGCTTTGGAGAGGTCAAGAAAGCATGCATATACAGGTGTACTTCTTTCCGTATAGTATTGTACAGTGTGCTTGAGACTCAGAATTGCGCTTTCGGTTGAAAGTCCGGCGCGAAAACCGAACTGAGCGTCGTGAATGTTAAGATGTCTGTCAAGTTCTGTGTCAAGCACACTGTCCAAAACTTTTGCTACAACTGTTGCTAAGGAAATAGGTCGATAGTTATTTTTATCAGACAAATCACCAGTTTTATTTTTAACGATTGGTACAACAAATGTTTTCATAAGGTCCATGGGCAGGTACGAGTGATTCAGACATAAAGTTAAGAACATCGCGAGCACACGTGGTAGATGGACGCCAGCGTACTTCAAATGCTCGATACTAAGCCCGTCGTGACCCGGTGACTTGCCCCTAGACATACTATTTACAATTTGGCGTACTTGTTTAGCTGACACATTATACAAGTCACCGGTCAAGGTAGACCCAGGATCTCCAGATGTTGGACCTAACGGTGACTGCGTAGTAAAATGTTCTCTGAACAGTTCCGCTATATCTCTGCTATCACTCGCACCTCCCACGCTGACAGGGAGACCAGACTTATGGTTTAGGCTATTAGTCGCTTTCCAAAAGTCACAAAAATTTTTAGAGGCTCGACATTCTGAAATTATTTCCATTTTGATTTGTTCTTTATTATTGTAACACCATTTCAATCTATTTTTAAATTCTTTGCGACTTTCACACATTTCTTCATATATTGTACCAGATTGTGGCCTATTCTGAGAAACCCAGTGTAAAAATTTACTCCTAGCCTTCCTGTGAGCTTCACCTACATGCTTATTCCAACCGGTCACATGCCTTTTCTTCCTAAATGCGTATGACTGAGTTTCACAGGTGTTAATAGCCGAGTCTGTTAGTGTCTTTATTATATCCTTATATATTTTATCTAACTTATACCTATGTTTCTTACAATTACAAATATTATAACTACATTGCATAAATTCAACCGGAAAATCTATTAACTTAAGTTTACTATTGCACATTTTACTATAGTTTTTTATCTGTTCCTTAGTTCTATAGCCCCAAATAGCTTTGTTTTTTCTATTGTTACTACTTAAACTGTTTTTACATATAATTGCACTTAATTCACATTCAATGACTAGCGGCAAATGATCCGACCAGAACGTGTCATAATTTATAAAAATGTTTTTAATAGTTTGTCTGGCAGAATGACTAGTAACACAGTGGTCGAGCCATCTCACACACCCGTGAGCATCGCTAATAAATGTATAGTTATCTGATACACTTCCTAGTATGTCCACATCCGCACAGGACCATTGTTGGTCCACACACATACTATTTAGTTCGTTACTGAACAATTCTCCCGGATGTGCATTAAAATCTCCTAGCACATAGATAGATTCTATTGAATAGTTTTCAACTATAGCACATACCTCACCAAAACAACTCGTAAAAACCTCCAGATTGTCTATTCCATTGGTTGGCATATAAACACTAAAAACAAGAAATGTACGGTTATTCAAAGCTACTTTTATTGCACTGATACGCGGATTCTTACACTGGATAACGGTCACTTCTTTGAACAAACTTTTGCGCCACAATATCGCCACGCCTCCGTAAGTTCGCCCTCTAAATACATCAGTCGAAATATCCATCGCTGACGTGCCGGTGTACGCAAAGTCCTGGTCAATAGTACCCAGTACCGGTATATCATATGGAAATAACCATGTCTCTTGTAAGGCTATGATATCCGCTGAGCAACACAATTTTCTAACACAATCAATCGATCGTTTAATTGACTTACAGTTGAAACTGATAAAATTAGATATAATTTTTGTATTTGTGTTTATATCCATTATTTATTAATATGTTTCAATTCACTAATCCTGCTATTACTGTTAGCGCAATTCATAGCTTTGTTAATGTAAACAAAGCGCCTAAACGACACACCTTCTGGCCATAGGCTATCATTTAAAAACATTGCAAGCTTGTGTTGTGGTACAAAGATTTTATACGCATTATAATGTCTTTCTTTTTTCATCATAATTTTCTTAATCGTTACTGACGTCTGTGTCTTAGCTAGTATGTAGTCAGTTATGTCGCTGTAGGTTACCTCTTTAGCAACACGTGATATAAATAATGGAATATTTATTTCCGCGGCTTTAAATTTCGTCTCTAATTCCATTCCGGCTTTCCCTTTATTTCCTGCAAACCTGTACCTTGGCTTTTTTCTCTGTACAACTGTCCATTCGTTATTCTCTTGATTATTTACTTGAGGTTTCTCGCTATCGCTTATCTCTCGTGGAATAGACCGCGCCGAGGGACTCGCGCGCTCGCGCTGCACCTGCGTCGAAACCGCGGTGGGGGCTTGCACGTGCATATTTCGTGAGAGAGCGACGGAACGATTAACACTTGCCGCGAATGACAAGGATGGAGTATCTTCGTTGCGCTCGCAACCCGCCAACGACTGCGACATATCGTCGTTTTGCTCGTCTGTATTGTGAGGTAGATCAGTTATTGTAGATTGCAATGTACCCGGTATTTGATAATTGCACTGATCGATTTGTTTTTTCAAGTCTTCTAACTGTTTATTAGTTACATAGCATTCTTTAATAATCTTTAGCTCGTTTTGCAACAACAAGATATCCTTTAAAAGTTTACTTGCATCCAGATGATCAAACGATATTGGTGGTAGTTTATGCAACTCCCGGGCAACAAATATCGGTACTCCTTCGGGATCTGTTTCTTTAAATAGTGTTATTATGTCGGCAAGATCTCTCTGAGACTTACCTTCTCTTTTCCGCGCAATTTTGCGTCTTGTAGTGGTGATCGAGTCAAAAAGTAAATTTTTTGCCGCTTCGATCTCCTCTTCCAAAAAGCTTGTGACACACAATCTCATTAAGCTTTCCTCATCCATTACATCCATTTTGTTTTGGATGTAGGCTAACACTTCACATATAACTATATTGCAGTTATTACACTTTATTACTTTCGAGTTCGACGTCATTTTCCTAGCTTAGGCAAATGACGCGACCGCACTGCACGTGCACTCGCACTGGACTTTTGATAATTTTGATTAATCCCAGCAATTAAGATCTTAATGACGTCATTATACTGGTGTAAGTGCATTCGCATCTATGTCTAATGGTTATTTGTAAAGGCGTTGAAGTGTGGCTACTAGGAGTATGGTATTAGGTTTGGTTGGACCTGTGAAAGTGCTCTGTGATGGTCCTGCGTTTGACCTCTCTAGTCATTTTAGTTTGCCGTTTTCTTGGACCATCTGTGTGAAAGAATGGAATGTACTCCTATGTTTGTACACACTGTAATATACCCTGGGTAAGCTTGTCTCAGTTGAGATTGGAGGCTGTTAAGGTGTAGATAAAAAACTTATGAGATAAGTTAGAATTGGCCTGATGAATGGCAATAATATATCCTGGGTAGGCTAGGTAATAATAGGTGTAAAAACAATAGGTGCTCTACCATGAGACTCATGCTGCAAGCGAGCTATCAAGCTTCCGGAAGATACCCGGTCTATTAAAAGGCTTACATGGGGTCACAGGTTCAACACACTGAGGCCCATTGGGAACTTTCATCTTAAAGGGAATGAGACCCCACTAGGGACAATACACAGCTGTTCTATAAAAGAACAGCCCAATTATACCTATAATATGTATGGTAAAGTCAAAGCTTACTTCGTTGTATTGCCGATCGTACCTAGCTTTTGATTATATACAAACTGTATGTATTTACAAGCATTCTTGAAGTCTAAAGTTATAGAATCCTAGAAACTTGCAGCACAAGTTAGAGTCTAAATGCTCGGCGGGCGGCGCGACGAAACTGCTACAGCTTTCAAGTGTAATATCGGGTGGGGGCTTAGTGGCAGCGGTTTGAGAATAAAGTTTAATAAAAATATTGAGAAATTGAACAAAATATAATTTACAATCAGTGAAAAAAGTATCTAAAAGATGTAAATTTAACTTCTAGCACTCGAAAGATGTATAATAAGAGTGCTTTGTTTAAGGTTAATAGGCTCCTTCTTTATATAAGAAAATGTATAACTAAATTACTGGAGGCCTTTTCCCTGCAGTGGGACGAATATAGCTGAAATATAAATATAATATATATTATTGTCTTCTAGTCTTAACTAATAGAAAATTACATGACTGTGGGAAGCTCCCTCGATATGAGAAGTAAGTAATCCTAGTTTGGGATATCATTTGAAGATGTCGTGTATTCAAAACTGCACTTCAAAGTCCGCCATCCCTGACACCTCACAGCACAACCCAAGAACATCTGGGCGCTTCACTAATTACTTTCCTAATTGCTGTTCGTGTCAGTTGAAATGTTATTCGCTGTCATATCGCGTTAATTACACTTTTGTTGCAATAGACATGCTATTGTTTGCAGCCAGCTACATGTGTTCAGAATGTTGTGATTTCGACTAACAAGAGTGCTTCAAGTTTATCTTTAAACATAAAAAACATAACAACACGCCTGTATTCCCCGATGGAGTAGGCAGAGGTGCACATTATAGTATACCCACATTTCGCCAGTTATGTTTTTAGGTCCCAATGTAATAGTGAGCGAACCTATTGCCATCAACCGGCCACATATCCAGACTCCGTGCTGCTACTGAGAATTACCTAATGGAAAAACCTAATAACACTTTGCCCGACCCGGGAATCGAACCCAGGACCTCGTGCTCAACAGTCGCGCTTAGCAACCACTAGACCAACGAGGCAGTTTATCTTTAGTTCGTTGGTAACATAACAACACGCCTGTATTCCCCGAAGGTGTATGCAGAAGTGTCAGTACACCCACATTTCGCCAGTAATGATAAAGCTTCCAATGTAATAGGGAGCGAGCATGCCATCAAGCGGGCACAAATCTAGACTCCGTGCTGCTACTAAGAAAAAAATTGCCTGACCAGGAATTCGATTCCAGGACCACGTGCTTTGCAGTTGCGCTTAGCGATCGCTAGACCAACGAGGCAGTTTGTTGTTTGTCGACGTTGTTTAGACTTGGAATTTTAATTAATCGGATTAATCATTGTGTGTTTTGGTTTTAACATTTTTGAATTAATTAGGATATTTTGTTAGACATACATGCTCTTCCTTGCGATCCATTTAAGTACTAATGCAGTACTTTTCTCGACATACGGACAGCTCGGAAAAGTTAAAACAATAGAAGCAAGAAAAATCGTGTAGACTTTAGATTTCGATTACCTATCGATACCTCAATATCGATCCTCCAACATTCCTTCTGCCTCTACTACAGCAGAGTAAAAAACATAAAATAACGATATAAGGCTTGGAAAATAAAATAATTACCTAACGAACATCATAATCTAAGGTACAAACTCTTGAAAAAGTACCCTCAGGAGTAGCACCAATAATTAAGATCTTTGCCTTACTCAATGAAGGTCTAACAAGCTGAAGATGAGAGTCAAGGGCCATTCAGAGAACCGCAATCTGAAGCGATATCTTACGAAAAGGATCTAAATCTTGTATGTATGTTGAGGGTTTGTGAACAAAACAAAGTCTTGACCTTATCAGGTGCGACGTACATTTGTTTTTCGTATTTATTTTTGCTTGAAAGTAAAATTTTTGGTTGATTTGATATTACCGACTTGCTTGATGAAATTCTGATGTTATTTTAAGAGGTGTTGTAATTACGCACGTGTAAGATCTTAACCGATAGAGTTTAAGTATTTTTTTAAATAAATACTAAAAAGGTCAACCTTTAAAAGACTGTATTTTTAAGGTTTATTTTAAACTCAACAAGGTTGTATGACTTTTTGTGTCATGTTTGCTTGTTGCCCATGCTAAGCTTAAATCTAAATTGAAAAAGGAAACTTAAAAAAATGATGGACACGAACGGGACTTTCGCCATACCGTGTCGCTCAACAAGGTTGTTTTTTAACACCTCAAAATAACACCGAGGTAACATACGTATATAAAATCACGCCTATTTCCCTGGGGGATTGGGCAGAGACCATGGATTTTCAATTGCTGCGATCCTGACAATCTTCTTTCTTCTTAGATAACAAAGTTTAGAGTTTAGTTTTTACTACTTTTATAATAGCACAATATACAGTTTTTAAACTAATCCATTAATTTACTTAAATTTTGTGATTGTTATCCATTTTATTTATGTCAGTTGAATTCAGGAATACCCGATTAATTGTCCGGTTATTTGCCCCTAATATACATACCTCTTTCCGTGAGCTCTTTGGACAAGCAGGATATTTCCCGCTGTAGAAGCGAGACGCCATTACATGCAGTGTTGTATGGCATCTTGCTCCCACAACAGAAAGTGTCCTGCTTCAAGAGTTTGTGATAAGGTGGCTGAACTGTTCCAGTTTATTTCCGTCAGGCATATGGCTATCTAATTGAAGTGCCGATGTCTTAGGGCAAATTACCGTGACGCTCGTCTACGTCAATGTCAGTTGGCGCGAGATTGTTAACGCTGCCTTGTCCCGATGAAATGTAGGTTTGAGAATGTACTTACGGCTTTATGGAGTCTACTTCGTGACTAAGATTTCGGTTTCATTTTTGACGTTTTTTCCGAGGAAGGTAGTTGCACTTTTTTAGGCTTAGCGTTCATTTACTACGTTCTATTTCGTGCCTCAGTCGTATAAGGGAAATCATACAGACAGACAAACGTGCAGAATTATTTAGGTAAGAAAGATTTAACTATGTACATTTAAAATAAATCAATATTTTTCACGAAATTACATTATAAATATTGTTATCAATTTTTCAATATTTATTTCTCTACCAATTTTGAATAGACATAATTGAGTTTTTTTTAGTTACGTTAATTCTTTAGCTAAACCAGTAATCCAGTAGTTATTTAAACATTCAACACACCTGTATTTTTATGTTCATATTTAACAGGTAATAAGCACGTCAACAAATTCAAAAATACAGCACGGGCCAAATAAAAATACCACCAACAAATAATATAAAATGAAATATCAGCTTTTGCTTGACAAAAATAAAATAATATCGTAAAATAAATGCAAAATTATGAAAATCAACACGTTAGAATGATATACGATTTCAAAAGCACGTTAATTTCACTGTATAAAATATTTCTAAGTAAATATCGTACAGTGCAGTGCAGATAAACGACCGATTGTCAGCACAGTGTAAAAATGTCAGCGTTCTGGATAAACTGCTACTCTTGAAGGTAAACAGAACTATTTTCTTGGCGTAACGTCGCGACCGCATAAACTTCGCACTTTATACACGTTAAGGTAAGATTAACTGGGTTATTTCTGTTAAATTTGTCATTATGAGCGCTGTTTTATGTCATTCGGGCTGTAGTAAACAGATCTTGGGTTGTGTGTAACAAGGGGATTAAAACGTCAATGTTTGAATGGCTCTTCTGCGTGTTGAGCTGACCCTAGTCATTTTAGTACATACTTGTAGAGACATGAGCTTCGGAAGGCAAGTTAATTCGTTCCTGCCGGTAGACCGACACGACCGGAGAGAGATCAGGCCTCTCTCCGGTCGTGTCGGTCTACTGTCCCATCGAACTATGAGAGTGAGGGAATAGGGAGTGAACCTGTATTTGCACGGATATTTGTGCACTATAATATCTCCTGCGTAGTTGGCTTAGATGAGTTAGGTCGCCGTGACCGAAAATCGGTAGGAAAACATAATTATTATGTTATGTACAAACAGATACTGAGGAGTATAACTGATCTGTGATATAAAACTTTGAAGAATAGTAATCTTTTATTCAATTAACAGTGTCACTGTAAATCAAAAGGGGACGATAGAGATTACGGACCATATCAACATGAAAAATCTTAAATACACTGGAAGACAGAAAAATTGTCCACCCATGTTTAATTGTATATCTATCGTCACACCTATATTCCTCAAAGAAGTAGGCCCATATAACACCAGACATACTAAACTCCGAGTACCTAATGGCATTAACATCGCCATTTATTAGTAATTTTGATTATGAGTTAATCTCGGATCCATCCAAGCAGATCCATTTTATGAGGTAGTTTATAATGAGAAGTCGGAACAAAATTCTCACCTTCAGCGTCTTCACTGTCGAGCATCTGATCAAGCTCCAGGTCATCATAGTTGTGCACCATCGTGTTCAGGATAGTCCTGACCTTCTCCTTCTCGATGCGGCCCTGCTTCTGTGAGTCGAACATGCTGAACGCGCGCCTGAGCACTGCCGACCAAATATAATTGGTGTTACTTTATCTTACTCTTATTGTGAAAAGATTTGGTTAGGTGTTTCTTTTTTGGTAAGTTTTTGCACATAATATGGTGCAAAAACTGGTGGTTATATTTTAGATAGTAATAGCTCCCCGAATTAGATAAGTTAACCCACTCAGAAAGTCCAGTTGTGATTGTAAGGGCCTGTATTAGAGATTAAGGCGACAGTGTGCAGGAAAAACTATAAAAGCAAGAGTTTATAAAATATACAAATACATAATATCATCATCATCATCAGCCGGAAGACGTCCACTGCTGAACAAAGGCCTCCCCCTTAGAACGCCACAAAGAACTGATCATAATATACACACATATAATAAAAAAGTATATATTAGGGCATCGTACACAAAAAAAATGTTTTTTGCTGCTCTTAACTATTTTATACCTTCCATTTGACAGAATTATTATTACTCAAAACATCACCAACAAGTTATTGATTTTATCCCTCAGAGGTACAACGAAACATCGAAACATCAATTTCAAATTATTTCTATGTACGAATGAATGAACGACAAAACCGTTTACATCGCAGCGAATGGAAACACTAATTGAAACACGTTTTAAATTTTACATTCAAAGTAGCCTGTCAGTTGTGGCTTTGAACATTTTGTGAACGAAACTGTGTCCGGCTTTAGTACTGTGAGGCCGAAACAATTTAGGCCATAAAAGTTTTTTGTAGGTATACACTGCTGGACAATAAATTGACTTCCATGAAATACATTTAATACTCGATTTACTGACGCCTTTCAAAAGATTATTTTTTATAATAAGAAAATATTTTTCTCTTTTTACAAGCTTTTTATAGTTAGGTAGGTAGATATATTACTTTTTTAGTTACGATTAAGTTGCGTAATAAACAAACCAGTGACGTCCTAAGACTTGAAAATAAAGCTACCAAACCTACATAACTCTACATTACATTTACAAATAATATGATAGATATAAAACTCTCAATTCAACATATAAAAATCATCAATTTATCAATGTTAATGTGACACAAATCGGCCCGACGAGTGCAATCTTTAAAAATATTATAACATTCAACTTAATGCCGTTGAAATATAGATAAATAAAGCAATATATCAAATAAATAAAACATACGAAATCTTGTTGAAAAATGTATTGAAAAATTATTATAGTCATAAAATAAAAAATGGTGGCCATCCTTTAAACTTTTCATTGGCCGCCAGTGTAAAACGAATGAGTTATGTCAGGCGGTATTCTAAAATTGATGGCTTGCGGTCCCAAATGCAGAAAATACTGGTAAAATGACAAAACTACGACAAAAAATGTACAGCTTAATCGATATTCAGTATAAAATACAGTTTGTTGGCTTTTTTATGAACATTTAAATGAAACGCATAATTTTCTTTACTCGGGCCATCAACTATGCGGAAGATACCCGGTCTTTTAAAAGGCTGGGACACCGGTCCAACACTTATTATTATTAGCCTGGAATGTCCCACTGCTGAGCAAAGGCCTCCCCACTATCTTTCCACATCTCCTCGTTACCAGCTGGCATTTTTTTTAGATATGGTCTGCCGCAGTCAGTCCTAGGAGGGGCTTTTAATGCTTTACCGGACTTTATGGCGAGACCCGAGAGCCTCCAGCCAAGGCTAAAACTACAAAAAATTTAAGCTGGTGACCAACAAATAAACTGCCAACAATCACTCTTGCATAAATAAGTCGAGTTCATCCCACCATCTCCTTCTGAGTCTTCCTCGCCGTCGTCTCCCTTGTCGAGGGGTCCAGTTAGATGTTAGTTTGGCCCATTGTTCATCTCTCATACGACAGCCCATCTCCATTTTAACGCAGGTCTAATGTACTATAATTAATCGATCGACTTCATATCATATGTCATAAACAAGCCTTAAGTAACTCCTTATCAGCGACACGCGTTAGGTTGAACTTTCAGCGATACTGCCGAAGTTATCTTCATTAGAAGTTCGCATCCCCTAATGAGCGAACCCTTATTAAACCTATAGCAATCAAGAACCGATCAGGACTCCACTGGCCTACTTTAAAACTTAGTACATTAATTTAGGTCTACTCAAAATACTTAGCAATTAGTAATATACCTACTGATTTTGATACCTTATTCCTAGCATGGAAGAAATATATATTTTGTCTATGTGCCTTATATTTTAACTCTCGATTCTAAAATAGAAGTGTTTTAAGTAAAACGTGTGCATTCTGTGTATCTGTATGTGGCATCGTAGCTCCTAAACGAATAAACCGATTTTGTTTTATTTTTTATGTATGTAACGTAAATTGTGTATTCAAGGAATTCTGCTCCATTTGATAGTTTTTTGTCATTATTTTATTAGTCACGTGGCAACTCTAAAATAATTATTTCTATCAGTGTTGCCAAACATTGACACTTTCATATGAAGCACAATTTGGTAAAAAAACGTGGGCACCAACATAAAGGCCATTAAAAAAAACATTAAAAAGTAATTACCATTTGCTTGTTTAACCGTAAATGTCCACTGTACCTTTCCTACTTCCAAAATTTAATGTTTAATGACTGTATTATTTAAAAATGAATACAAAAAGTATAAATTACAACAGAACTCATAAAACCACAGATAATATCATAACAATGGACAAAGAGGTATTCCAAAGATGTAGACTTTAATCCTACATTGTTGAATACAGTTGTCATTTTGAAAAGGCTTGCAAAGACATTGTCTCATTCAGCCGCGTAACATTTATTGTCGGGATATTGTAAGAGCTTATAGAATTGCGCTGACGTATTTTCTGCTGGAATAAATGAGAGAATATGATAATGGGAGTGTTAATTTGATATTTCTTTGATTATGTATGTATGTATGACATAATTTTCGTGTGGTATATCCAAGTCCATAGAAAGATAGGATAGGAAAACTGAACTGGTAACACTTGGACCGGACTTATAGAAACTGAGGGTTGCTTCAGTTTCACTTGACGCACACGAATAATTGCAATGAAGATATTAGAGTTTCTTTACAAACTTTACATGTGTATTATACTAAAGGGTGTCAGCCCTCTTACCACGAACTCTTCCACAACGTAAACTGTGAGTTCATGGTAAGGGGGTACTTTAATAAATAGTTTGGCTTCATGTATTGTATTTTTCGTCGTGTATTCCTATTTTTTCGTTCAATAAGTATCTTGTCGACAGCTTGCGTTAAAAGGACGAATCGAGGAGAAGTTTTTGTACGATAAAGTAAAATATAAAATTGCAAAAGTTTCTACTGTTTCGGGTTTCTCGAAGTTTTGTAGTTTTATAGGAACAATCTGGACATGTTGTTGATACGTGATACATATTATGTACAGTGTATTTATTGCAAAACCTTTTTGGATAAGTATTCTGTCTTTTCATAATATTACATTACTTTATAGGTTTTTATTACTTGCATCTATTATTTATATGATGGAAAATAACTGAGTTATAGTACCCGACGGTAATGTCTAATAAAATTTTATTAAGCCTCATAATATATCATAAGTACAAGAAATTGTGACCTGATTTTTTTTTATAGCACAGTGTATATTATGTATACAAATATTGTACAAGTGAGGGGCTCGCCGCTATGTGGCTGCCGCGGCGAGGTTAAGCCGTGCTCGCGGTCAGTCTTGTGATGGGTGACCGTTTTTCATGTCGAGTCGCCTCCGTGCTTCGACAGGCACGTTAAGCCGTTGATCCTGTGTCTGATCTCTCTCCGGTCGTGTCGGTCTACCGTACCATCGGCCTATGAGAGTGACGGTATAGGGAGTGCACCTGTGTTTGCGCGCATACTTGTGCACTCTTATGCGTAGTTGGCTAGTCTCAGGTGAGATAGGCCGCCATGACCGAAATTCGGTCAAAACATTACCCCGCTTACAAACGATGCTAACATGTGTTTTAAGATAACTACTTGTTAAATCTATTGACATCTCTATTCTTTGCCATGCAAACGACAGTGACGGGTATAATTTAATCAATTATTAACACTGACAGTTTTTAGAATTAAGGGGGTATATTTACAAGCTTAGGTTATCTAGATCATAGTGCAAATACAAAAAAAAAAAATTCGAGTGGTTATGAGCTCCATGCAGCAAAGAAAGGTTTTTAAAACAAATAAAAAAAAAAGTTATTTCAGCATGTTATCCAATAACATTCATTTATATCTGACTAGGCTGTGTGTGTATGGTTCCTGTGGCTTATAAATATAAATATAATGGCGCCGGGAGCGGAATTCGGCTTAACTGAAGCTTAGCCTAGCTTTCCATTTATGCACTTGGATAATGAAATTTCATTTGAGTTTTACAAAAATATTCCATTTTGTTATTACCGTGTTTTAAGAGTTTGACTTTATGTATATATATTATATAAACAGACAGGTATAGTGCAGGAGTTGCTGGAGGTTATCTTATGTAATTCTTATGTACGGATTTGTGGAATATGGACAATAGATACTAAATCATTGTTATAATTTGTAAAAAGAGCAAGTGTATTGTTTTGTTATGTATTCTTAACCGACGCGCGTGTATGAGGAATGTGATGCGTGTGAAAGAGGCGAAAGAAGTATGCCAGGACCGTATCAAATGGAAATCCCGGAGAAACAGACGTGACTTTATGTATGTTATAATTTTTTAGGTATATGTGTGACTACATACTCTGTTTGTTTGTTTCCTAAAAACGTTAACCCACACTAGGAATTTCTATTGTATTGTTGGTGCGTTTCACAAACATTAAATATCACATACACAAACACCCAGACTCAGGAGAGACATCTGCGGATCACACAAATGTTCGTCCCGTGCGGTAATCGAACCCTCAACCCCTAGCGCTAGTCTAATCGCTTAGCCACTGCGCCAATCAGGTCGTCGAATTTAATTTTAAAAAGTCGTCAATTATTCGTCTAACGTAGGTACCATTTCTCTAGGAACCCTGATTATATAGTTATTTTTGTAAAGTGGGTGTAGAACAAGAAGAGGCAAGATATAAATATACCTAAATGCTTAGGCATAGCAGGGTGAGGAGAAAAAAAAAACAGAAAAAAATATTTTGCCAACAAATTATCGTAAGAATGTACTTTTTAAATGAACCATCTTTTTGGAAGTGTGTTCACAAATTTTAAGGTCTTCTTAGGTTTACCTTTCACATAGTGTGGTGAATTAGTGTGTGTTTAAAAGCGTTAAACTGTTTTGTGTAGTAAAATGCTTAAGTAAAGTCAAGTTACAAACTCAAGTTATCCATTTATAAATTTTATTTATTAAAAATGTACTTACTAATAATTTGAGCATCATCATTTTGGTTTCGTCGACTCTGTAATTTAGTACACTATTTTTTAATTAGACTAATTGTAAAATATTAAAACTTCACAAAAAAATTAAAAGCGTAATCCATTTTCAAATACACACCATTTTGGAATTATTAAATGTCAAATGGAACTCAAAAAAATTAAAATTGGCTGGCTCTAGCCAAGGCGCGCGCGGCGTGTACACTAAACTGGCCGGTTAGAATCACGTTCGAAATTTAAACGAGGTGTTACGGGCACAATGCTTGTTCGGGACAAATTTACTTGGTTGACGTGGTCTTGAAGCGGCGGCCGGATATTTATTTTTGGATTTTTTCATCATATTTTTTATTTTTATTTTATAAAGGTACATTATATTACTTTTTTGTAGCTACTGTTCATGAAGCTACTTCCTAGAACGTTCTAATTAATTTTCTGTATAACAGCGAATCACTAATCAACGGCTATTTATAATTAATCAAGAGTAAGAATTTTAGAAGGGCGTTCAATTAGCTACTGAGAGTATACTCACGAATAAACAATAGCAATAGGAATAGACTAATAGCAATAGAAATAGACTAGCCTATATTAATGGTCTTTGCCAAGTTTGTGTATTCAACATTCGCCTTCTTTACTCTTTTGATGCAATCACGGACATAGTGGTATTGTTTGTCTGGTAGATTGAGTATTTTATAGGTTTCTAAAATGTTCTCCTGATAATACGAGATGGAGCGTCTGTCAGAACAGGTAAATTAAAACTTGCTTCAGTTGATCCTATTTAGTTAAGGATAGTGCTTCTGGGTAGTTATTTGATCCGTTTTTTCTACCCAGCTGTAGCACTAGGTGACGGGCGGGCATTTTGAGGGCAGTCTTTATATAATTTGACGTTCAAAAAGACATCATCATCAACATTAGCCAGAAGACGTCCACTGTTGAACAAATGCCTCCCCCTTAGAACATCACAATGAACGACAGCTTACCATTTACATCCACAAAAAGTACCTACCTACAAATAATGAATTAATAAATTTTGATTTTTTATCAACTTGCCAAGCGTGGGGATTATGGCACACCCTCTCCCACTCCAAGGGGGAGGACTTTGTTAAACAGTGAACATGTTCCGGCTCATGATGATGAGTGAGTTATGAAGTGGCTGCACTATCCAGCTTTAAGAAGTGATAGGCATAAATGAATAAAAAATTATTTACGTACAGAAAACAATAGACATAATATTTTATTTACAAAAATCATTTACAAATAAAATACCAGGCCGAGCAACATTAACAATAATCCTATCATAGAGAAACTCGCAAAAAAACTGTTTAGAACTCATAGTATACAATTTGTGAATACGCCATACCCAAACCGGATTACTTATAGGTAATCGTATTTACCAGTCTCCTGCATACACGTTAGAGCTTAAAATAGAATGGCAAAAAATCTGTATATAGAAAATTTCCAAGATTTTTTAAACCCGAAAGTGCCTGAAAACAATTTTACTCGTTTTTTTATTATATGCTAAATTGTTTTAGTTAGAAGTAAACACGCTAATTGATACTTCTTTTGTAGTTGAGTTGGTCTTAAACTTGTCAGCATATTGTATTAGTGATGGAACAAAGAAATAGTTATGATGAGTTTAGCATTGTTGAAATGTCATAATAGACGGAATTTCACGTGGAAATTAGACGAAGGCTACATTTAGACCAGTAACCTATGGATGCCATATATTGACAGTTAATGGATATATGAATAATCAGACTTACATTAAAATGTGAATGTTTGTGAGTGTGTTTGTATGTTTGTAACCTCTTCACGTTCAAACGGCTGGACCGATTTTGATAAAATTTTATGTGGAGGTAGCTGACTCCCTAGATTAACACATAGCCTACTTTTTATTCCGAAACAATGTAGCGGGTAACACTGTGGGGCACAACTAGTGCTTTTGACATGGTGGTAGGCCTCTGATATGGCATTACACACCATTGAAAAATCTCTCAGCGTGCCGGTTTCCTCGCGATGTTTTCCTTCACCGTTTTTAATCAATCATCGATAGTTAAGTCAAGTATTAGAAAATAGTGTTTGAACTCGTATTTGACAATATTTCTATGTGAAAATAAAATGTTGTTTGTAATAACTAAAAACAA
This sequence comes from Abrostola triplasia, assembly GCA_946251915.1. NCBI lineage: Eukaryota > Metazoa > Arthropoda > Insecta > Lepidoptera > Noctuidae > Abrostola > Abrostola triplasia. The sequence continues at coordinate 2,470,697 of OX276432.1, read as the reverse complement.
AACCTTTAGGTGTCGAAATATGTGTGAGCCTATCAAAAATAACAAATCATCTGCGAAAGAAATTAGGTTAGTAGTACAATTGACAACAAAAAAACCAACGTGTAATTTTTTTATAAAAAAATAGAATAGATCAAAGACAGAATTCACAGGATGAATAATTGTTATGAAGCCATTTTTTAAACGCCCGTGTATAATATTTCCGTATTCAACATAGAAATTGTTAAAAAAGTAAGACACAAGTGTTTGTCATGACAGTTAAATAATGGCGCAAAAAATACTAGACTCAATTTATTTGAGTTGTCACATTAATATTGAATAAATCTAGATTTTTATTTCTGTGGTTTATTTCGGGTCTTCTTATTGTAACATAATTGCAATAAATATTGTTTGAAGTATGCGCTTCGGGATCATTTGAGTCATGATGATTTTTATCGTAACAGATAATAAATAAATCTAGTCATTTATATTTTCTTTATTCATACTCTGATTCAACTTTTTACTTGCATCCAACGATAGAATCATCGTAAGATCAATCTGGGTGCCGATTTACATCAGATGACCCGTAAAATTAATCATTAAGGCTGGTTTCACAGCTGTCCTGGAGACCCGTACGGGCCGGAACAGATACACGCTTGAGGCGCTAGAACATTCACAGAGACTCGGATTGGTCGTACGCGACCCGCTCCGGGTAGACTCCGTTCAACGCTACCCGCATCCAACGAACCGTATCGTGCTAAACCCTCATTTCAGAGTACTGCCGGCGCTACCCATACGGGTCTTTCGGACAGCTATGAAACCAGCTATTAGGGTAGGATACAAATTAGAAAAAACGGTAGCCGCGGACTAATTATACTCTTCTTTTGTCTTAACCATGTGCTTCTACTGACAATAACAGTTATTCGAAATGATTGTTTATACTTATAACAATAATTATAGATGCTTTGTTTTTCTCGTCATTAAAAATCTAATATTTACCATCAAACAATATGATTGAATCATCATAGTAATCTTCAAAAAATTCACAAAGTCCCCGTGTGTCACCCACACTTAAAATTCCATCTAGAAAATGTGTTTTAATATAATATTCTGCGTCTTCAATACACGATTCATCTTACTTAGCATATATTAATTCTAATATGTTTTATATAAATGTTACTTTACCATTTATTTATCTACAAGAGCACCTGTGAATTCGCTAATATCAACATTTAAATATTCATAAAGATTTCACCGAGGGGAAATTGCAGAATGCTCACTGTTTTCAGAGCGAAATGAGAAAAATACTCGACATTATTTCAAAGTAAATGATCTTGGTAACATAGACTGCAGAACACGTAAAATGGACGCAAAATATATGAACCTAATTTATTCTGTCCCAAGTTGACGTGTAATTCACAGCTTGTAACCTTAATTACGTTTAAATTAGCTTTTTTTATCTCAAATTGTGCTTTCGCGTTTGACTGGAAGTTTTTAGAAACTGAAGAATATACGCTTAAAATTGCTAAGAAAATTCTAAAGTTTGTCCTCTGTGATGTTCTTGGTGAAATCTTAGTCGGTGTTGTTAGACAAAAAATAATACTTTGTAATTCATTTGTGATTGGGTACATTTTGATACATTGAAGTAAACGATTCCAAGAGAAAGCCCAAAACTCTTAACTTTCCAAATCCAAAATTACTTTCGAAAATTAGTTCTACTTTCTTGTAGCTTCTCCCAATGGAAAAACATAATACCTATTATCTTTAGAAAAAGATAAACGCTTATTATCACAACGGGCATTTAGGAAAAATATCTGAGAAAATAAGGCAAGCCAATCATAGTGTTTACAAGCAAGACGATTTCCCTTGGGATAATATAGGATTGTCTAACAGAAATACCTGTCTATTAAAGCTAGAAAAAAAATCGTGCGATTTACGAGTTCTCAAGGATAATAATAACGAAGAATTCGCTAGAATAACGATCTTAGAAATTCTCATGCAGATATATGTCTGTAAGATGTCAAGGTGTTCCATTGATATTAAAAAAATCTCAATAATGAGTGAATTATAGAATTAATTATATTTCCATACTTCTTACTTGCGTTTCTATATTCTACAATCCTTAATTTGAGGTATTCAATTATTCACTATTTTTATATTCTCCTCGAATTTTTCAATTTAATTACCATCGTAAAAGTCAACTCCTGTCCAAGACCTCCTCAATGTAACTATCCTGAGAGCTTCCAGTCCAGCCTAACCATATTTTATTATAATTTCTGGCCCTAGCAAAGCTCTACTCATAAAAATATAAAGGACGAAACATCATACTCATAAAACATACTGCGATCAACCTATTTTTGGAGTCGGGTCTTTACATAACAATATAACCCTTCTGCCGCCCATTTACTGTTATTAGGCCAACGTTGAAAAGGACACGAATAAATAAGGGAGGTTATAAAAATACACCTAAATTGTATTAACAGTAATTATGCAAAACCAATGACATTTTAATCCAAACCGATCCCCCACTTTTGTATTCAGAGCATAAACGGTTTAAATCGTTTCTGAAATGATAAGGGTGACAGTTTCAATGTAAATCGTTTAATTTATGCATAGGGTTGATTGTACGCACCCGTGATTCTACGTTGGTTCTGCTTGGTGTGAATGATCGTTCGACTTAGCTATGTCCTTGCATTAGCATATTATAAATCTTATCCACAAGATTGTTATGATCCTTTATAACAATAAATTTGCATTTTTGGCACGTTTGTAAATTTAAAATTAGATATTAAAATGAATTCGCTTGGTATAGTTTGAACATTAAGTTAAATTAGAAAAATTAATTAACATATTCATTGTTAACATGCATTGTAAATAGATCTAATGGAACTTGAATTGCAGAAGGCGAATGAAATGAATAAATCATGTAAAAAGCATTATATCATCTATTAACGCTAAGAAAAGCGAAAGTAGTTTGATTGGAAGTACTTTACCAAGTGATTTAACCGTGGATTTTGCATGAAATACAACAGACTATAGAAAACCTTAGTAAAAATACCTAGTCCAAATAATGAATGGACAAATTCTTACCTGACTCAAATATTTTTATAACAAATATAAACCGACACAGTCTTGAACGCTGGAGCAAAGTCACATCGTCCAGATTGATATTTTTTGCCACAGATTATAGTTAGTTTCGAGTAGGCTTGCCTCGCCTACGAACAATTGTACCCGAACCGTTTATGACACCACAAATTACATGGAATACGAGTTTTTTTTTAATATTGCTACTTTTGTTACAAGGAAATGTTATATTTTTGTTTTACGGCCTAACGATGAGGAAGCTACCTAAGGTGCGCGGGGTTTGCCGAGGCCTCTGGAACTATAATTTCATATTGTTGACATATTTATTGGAGGACGTAATAATGTTTTAATGTTACCTTGACAGACTTGACTTCGGTGGGTTGTTGATGTTACTTTTAGCGACTGTTTACACAGGGTGATGATAATATCTCATCATTTTCTAGAAGTAGCAACTCGTATGTAGTAAAAAATAGGCATAATACAACTTAGGTACTCGCCATCAATCATTGACATCAAAAGCATATCAGTAATGGACAACCTGATTGGCGCAGTGGCTAGGCGATTGGACTGCGCTAAGGGTTGCGGGTTCGATTCCCAAACGGGACAAAAAAATTGTGTCACGCATGTTTGTCCCGAGTGTGTGCTTGGGTATGTGATAATGTTTGTGAAACGCACCCACGACACGGTAGAAATTCCTAATGTGGGACGTTTTTTTAAATTAATAAAATAAAATCCCCAGTTTATCTGTAGCAAGTCCTCAATGAAAATTCATTCAGCGTAAACATGAAATCTTTTTACAAGTAAAATTCAAAAGCACCATATTTTCATACATTTTCTTGCAAAAATGGTAACTATAATCCGTCCAGTTTCAACCTCGGCTCTTAATGACGTTCATTTGTTTGAATTCTTCACGACTTTAAACGAAGAGAATTATTTTTAATTAGAACTCTTAGCACAAAAACTTTTGACGCCGTTCTCGAAATTCTCTGCCTGAATTTCTATAAAATGATAAAGATTTTTAACTGTGAAACATTCAAGAAGCGTTTTAGGTTTAAAATGGTCAAATAACATTCAGTTGGTCAGCTATTGCGGTGCCACTTATCAATGGTTTCAAGGGTTTTGGGATTCTGCAAATTATTATTTTATTCTTCAATCGTCTCCCCCTATTATAAAAGAAACTTGTACGTAAGTGAATACTTTTTAATTCAATTGAATTTGATTCAATTATGTTAACAAGATGTCATATAAAAACTATTCCCACCATTAATTCCAAGAATAAACGAGAATAAAAAGATACTTTAATTTAGCCCTTACATAATTTCAATTAACTGTTAAAATTGTTTTTTAATTGCTTTGAAATCAATAAAAAGTCAGTGAATTGAGATGGCAAAACAGTGACGTCATTATTTACTGTGACCATACAAAATGGAGGAATAGCGTTTTGACTGCTCATAAAACATGTCAATTGATTGGTAGTCAAGTACCCAATCACAGTTCACATACATAATAAGTCACAAATGTATGGAAGGATATCTCCAAAGTGTTATTGCAATTTATGTGGACATGTTGCCGAAAACGTTTAAGTCTCTCCTAATAAATAAGAATCATTAACAAAGGTTCACAATTCTTGATCCTGTCCATTAATTTTTATAGTAATTTAGCTAGGCTAGTGATGGTAACATAAAAACGATCAGCATCGAAATATATCACCACGATCAGGGCGTTCTAATACTGTTTATCACCCTGAAGACTCCTAAAGACACTACAATTTATTTCTCCAACAGTTCCCCAGCTCAACAACATAAATATTTTAGTTATAACCCCCTTAAATAATTGTAAGTGTCGTTATCTGTCAGTATTGCCATCATAGAGAGATACAGTTGTCGGCCGCATCCGGGCAGCTGTCGCAGGAAGCCCATCCGTCACTTGTGTTGGCAACACTGGAGGGACACTGGCAATGTAGCGAGTTCAGTGTCCATGTCGACAATTTCCGACATGATACTTGTTAGCACTTAGTATTTTCCTAAGATTTACTTTTTCGTTGTTAAGTAAATTGACATGATAATTAGCTCTTTTGCGATCATGATAATTATAAGGATTAAGTTACTTAGGACAGTTTTTCTATTACACTTTGATAATTCCTTAACGAGTAAAGATTAATAGCAGTATTTATTTGTGATAGGGTTTCGTTTTAATTTTTACAATAGCTAGAAAAATCAAATGGTAATTTTCCTTTATTTCCATATACCAACGACTTAACGTAAATCAAAGTGCCTTATAATAGTGTTACTTCTAAAAACAGTATTACTTTAAACCTCTCGCCTTATATACTATCTTCCTGATAATGGATTGCTGTTTTTATCCTTTCTACCTACTTACTAATAAAAAAAAAACCTTACTTGTTTATTTTCAGCTCGTGCTTTTGTTGCTGCTCAGTCTCCCCGATCCTAGATTGAAGCCGTCTCGCTACGTTTGCCTCTACTTAGATCATCTCCACTAGATCTTCATCCAAAGTTCATGTACGCAGCTCGACAACATTTCAACAATTGAAGCATTCATTTACGAAGTATCCGTCACCTTTAGTCAACCTCGTTAACATTAGCCAGGCTCACGAAACAAAGAAACATGCTCTCTAAGGCCTACTGCATATAGGCCGTTGTTCCGTGCTGTATATGTATTAATTTGTTCCAACCTTTTTGGTTGCAGGCGCGGAACAAGCCGGCCGATGGTGGTGGCCACGTGAATCAGAAGAACGCAGCTGGACAGAAAGCAACGCCGCCCTGCCAAAAAGGTTATAACTTCTTACTTTTGGTTTTCCTTTTTTAAAGTAAGACGGTCGTTGGTAGCTGGTGACAGGGAGCTGTAGAAAGAGAGTAGGGAGGCCTTTACAAAGCAATGGGACACTTCATGCTAATAATAATAATATTTGGAGCACCCATAATAACTTGTTCTATAGAATTTTGCTCAACTTCGGGACAGGATAGCAACGCTGTCATTGTGCGGAAGTTTATTTACAAATCTTATTGCTTTTTCATTCTTTAGAAATACGAAAAATCAATGCTTACCACCGACTCATAACGACGTTTTATTGCACAAAAATGATCTCGAGTATCCACTGCAGATAAAGTCCCATACTTAATGCACGACGCTTTACTACAGCGATTACATCTGATGTCTACACAAGCGCAAGTAAGATAACCATCTTACATGCTCTGAATCTGAATTAGTGTCTGATAGCCTCACGTGTTCTTATGCAGTATACTGTCTACCTAGTCCATACACTAGGTATAGGTACTATGAGTAAAGTAAATTACTAAAACGAGGAGTAATTTAAGACAAGTGATTACGGCAATATTGACTGCCATTTACACGTATACGGACTATAGTAAATTAATTCAAACACGAGGTCCTGGGTCCGAATCCCGGGTCGGGCAAAGTGTTATTGGGTTTTTCCATTAGGTAATTCTCAGTAGCAGCACGGAGTCTGGATTTGTGCTCGGTTGATGGCAATAGGCTCGCCCCCTATTACATTGGCACCTAAAACATAACTGGCGAAATGTGGGTGTACTATAATGTGCACCTCTGCCTACCCCTTCGGGGAATACAGGCGTGATGTTATGTTTTTTGGTTTTTTTTTAGTAAATTAATTCGTTATATTCAAAACATTTAGTGTCAAGAATCCAACTCTCTCACTTCTAGTGATTCCAGTCGGTTCAATGCTGATTCGGCACCATAAAAAACTTGTTTCTACTACTATCTAGTCTTCCCATTTAGGTAAGCTACGGCTAGTCGCGAAGAGGCATAAAAAGAACACTTTGCAGGTGAATCTACCAAAGGCGGTCCCAAAACTCCGGTGAAGCCTTCAGCGCAGAAGGGAGCGGCGAAGACTGCGCCCCCTAAGCAGGCGGCGGCGGCAGCAGCAGTCAAAACACCTCAGGGCAAGAAGAAGAAAGGGCACAAGCACCAGCAGTATGAACTAATTGTCACCATCAACCTGGTGAGTGAACCTTCGAACCTTAGACTTCTCTAATAATAACACTTTAAAAAACCGTCCAAGTGCGCGTGCGTGTCGAACTCGTGCATGAAGGGTTCAACTACATATTATATAATATAAACGACAAAAATATCACGTTTGTTGAATGGGAGCCTACTTAAACGTCATGTTTTTTTTTGTTGTTTCTCGTATTTGTTGTTATAGAGGCCACAGAAATACATCAATGTGATAATTTCGGCTGTCTAACTATCACGGTTCATGAAATACAGTCTGGTGATAGACGATGGACAGTGGAATCTTAGTAATAGGGTCCCGTTTTACCCTATGAGTACAGAGCCATGAAAACAACGTTTTTCGTCTTCTTTCTATGCATTTACCAATAGCACTGGAACTCTTAAGTTACTATCATAACTTTCGTGAGTGTTTGGCATAAAATGCATAGTAGTAGTAGAAATATATGGATATATTCTTTCCCATGTAGGTACAATAGTACAAGCCGGTTAACTCTCGTGTATAATTGGGAATGCTCGACAAGTTACAGATTCAATTCAACTTGACTCTTAGTATGCTCCGTGTTTCAAAATCGGAAACCGTTGGTCTCACGCTTCATCTCTCTTCGGTTGACTCAGTGATAGTATGAAAGTCAGAGTGGTGCGATTTTCCTTTTTTAAAACGTTGGACGAATCTAACGATGGGTTTAATTTAATGTAATGTTATGTGTGTCGTAAGTCAGTAGACTCATTTGTCTCTGTGTATTATGGATCAAATGGTCTGCAATAAATTTTATTATTAAAATATTTTCTGCATAGTCTCGAATGCCACTAAAAGGCCTAATAGATATTCTAAAGAATGGCTAGTTATATCCAAAACAACTGTTAGTTGAGTGTGTACCTCGCTTCACGTTATAATTAAGCATAGCACATACATATCTAAGAAAAACATGTGGAACATAATATTTTCTGTCCATATTCCTCGGCAAAATTATGTTTTATGAGGGAAGGGGACAAATGCTAGCTATTGTAGTCTCCAGCTATCCTTAGTATGCCATAAACGATCAACGCAGTATTTTTACGAACGACCCCAGCTTCTTACTAAACAAACTGGCTAAAGTAACAAACTGCCTCATAAAATAAAAGAAGCCTTATCGCGGGAAACTTGTGTACTCTGTCTAACTTGAGCGTTTAATGTCGGGCGTCTCGCTCTAACCCGTGTTTCCGCGATCCAGAACGCGTAATCGTCCCTGTGATTGGATTATCGAACGCTGTTTGTGATTTTGTTTTTGTGTTGTTTTTTCTTATTTGCATTGAATTTTGATTTTGTCAGCAACACACTTTTCTATTTTGGCTGACGTTGTTGACGGTACAAAAATATGTTTTTAATTTAGAAAATACTTGGTTCCATTAACGAAATGGCAAACAGTTATTTCATTTTGTATATTCCGCTGAAAATTCTTAGTTTATTTGAGTAATGGCTAACTTTAGAAAATGTTGTTATGAATTCAGTATTACTTTATCAACTCGTGCCCTTTCTATATTGAAATATATTTCATTCGATTAACTCACTTTATATTGTTATATAGGGTGCTTGAGTTGAAAAGTCCTTTTGGAAAGTTCTCCGTTATTGGTGAATTTTATGGGCGATCGCGATCACTCAATAAAATCTATGGTGGTGATTATAATTTATGCGCCCTACTAAAATAACTCATCATATTTATCTATGTTAATAAACCACAATATAGTGATAATATAGTCGAATTTAAGTCATCAAGTCGAACTTTTTAATAAGTTCGATTAATTTATTAAACGTCTCGGTACCTCAGTTGTTAGAGCAGACACCACAGCCAACATCGGCGAGCGTCGGGGGTTCAAATCCTGCCCATGTCTATCATTATTCAAAGTATTAGTAACTTTAAAACAATTGCGTTGCATGTGTCATTCAGTCAATCCGCTTGCGACTACGGCCGGTGCAACCCGGTCGAAACGTCAAACCAATAAATGCATAAGTTCGTAATTTTAATAAAAAGTATTTTTCAATTTCAAGAAACCTTCTGAAAATATATGAATTTACCTACAGCATTCTTATTTTCGTGTTTAAATATAAAAACCTTCATATTGACACTGCATACTCTCAATATATCAAATACAATTCCATTCAAATCCCCGCCAATATATCTTCGAGAGATGTAAAACCACAGGTGCTCACAACATTTCACGAAGGGATCTCTTTGGATATTAGTAGGTTTAATTAATTATAAACTATCACTTTTAGTGACGGAACACGCTTAGCGAAGATTTTATTTATATTGCCACCGTGTTGTGATGTTTCCTTCCCATGTTTATCTTATGTTATGTCTAATACTTCGGTTAAATTGGTTGGAATAACAGTAAATTAGTAAATTTTTCAACCTTTTTGCAGATTTTCGGTACGGCCTTGGTCGCAGTAACTGTTTTAATGCAAATTGTTTTAGCATGCAATATTGTGTGTTACTATATGTTTATTATCTCTGTCTGTGAAATATGAGGTACTAAGTAATGCAAGAGATGAACTATAGCATTGATTCTCGCTGGCAACGATTATGGTGTCGCTAGATTGCCCAGTGAAATGTTCCCCGCGGACTCAACTGCGTTAAAACTACATGTACCTGCTGTTATATACCGATAACGTCTTTGAGTTCCAAGCATAAAGAGTGCCTCTATTTGCTAAGAAACATTTTCTGGGTATAATGCTATGCTACATAATCTCCTAATAATGCTACTTCCCTGGTAATCCACCACAAAACTTTATGGCAGCTAAAATGTCAAGGAACTCATTTTTGGGACTGTTTTACCAGTCGATTAGACATGTAATTGAAATACTACAGTGATATTTATTTGGAATGCACAGTAAGGTACTATGTAGTCTCCTTCTTTGTATGGAAAGCCGAGTTCAGTTAGAAAATGCCGACACCATTTAGTTTATTTCTAAATTAAATCTGACATAATTGTTAAAGTGTTTGTGAAAACTTATTAACAGATTCATTCATATCGCCACGAGCTATGTCTAAAAAACAGGTACTTAATTCTCACGCCGTGGTGTCGAGATTGGCCAGTCAACAAAGATGGTAGAAAGGTTGACCGTCCAGGGTGCGCCAGACGTACATACTTAGGCACTAACACACGTGAAGGCACCCTCTTGCACCCATAGATACTACGAATGAACTACTAAGTACGAATCTGTAACTTCCGTACTCCAAAGTAATAATATGACTTTTTACGCTACCAAGGGTAACATTTTTATCCATCAGCCTATATTTTCACTTTGCTGGGCCTCTCTAAAACTTTATATTTACAACTCATAATTATCTTCCGCATATTCTTCTTCAACAAGATATAAAACGAATATTGAATTTAACATGAAAGATCGTCTTAAAAATATGCAAAATAAAACACTCAATTCCACAGCATTCGTGTTGAAATAACCATTTTTATCGCAATCATTATGAAATAACGATGAATGCCACGAACTGAATATGCTAAATTGGAATTTAACGATACCACTGTGGGGTTGGTTTTATGGGCTATCCGTTATAAATCGTTAAAGAGGGTCACATACCGGTAATGTAAGTAGAAGGCCTGTTCCAACAATATGTTGAGAATTTTTCTACGGTTATCAAGTGTTGTAACCTGACCTTTTTATGATTTCTTTGTACGCTGAGTCCTATTTTTCAAGTATCTTAAACAAAATGAATTTGTTTATTTTATATCATCATGGTTCTATTTCAAAAATTCCACATGATCTTTCAGAAGTTCGGTTCTTAGTAGACCACGAATTACTAATTTGATTTTCTACGACCCTGGTAAACCCAACCATAATCCTACAGTGAAATGGATGGAAGGTTTTGTTTGAACATAAACCTTTTTGAGACTGAAAAATATAACCCAAAGTAGCCAGTAGTAACCTAAGTTCCTCATGTTTAACGCACACCTCAATACTATTTGACATAGAAGCCTCCTACAGTCCTACTACTACTACTTGGAAAAAACGCGAGGAGGTTTTTCCCAGTACTGGGGGGGGGGGGGGGTGACCAATCACAAAGGGCACACAAATCTAAACAAAAACCATTCGAATGGAACTTCTGCAACTGTTCTATGGAGAAAAGCAGATGGAATTTGCATTTTATATGAATTTGGTTCCATTCGGAAAAGGTTGAAAAAGTTACGCATAAACGGTATGCTGCTTTCATTGAAAATGATGGACGCGATATCATTATTTATTAATTGGACTTAAATAGAATTATGAGGAGGAAGCTTTTTTTCTATCAAGTGATTATATAATTGCGGGCAACCGGTGGATGGAATTGGCAAGCTGTCGTTCTTTGTGGCGTTCTAAGGGGGAGGCCTTTGTTCAGCAGTGGACGTCTTCCGGCTGATGATGATGATGATTATATAAAGCTAAGGTTAAAGACAAGGCTGAAGACTATTTAGAATCATCATCTTCAACTTTTATGTGGCACCAAAACATCGTAAGAAAACGGGCATACCTGAGAGATTTTTCAAAGGTGTGTAGCCCTGCCAGAGGCCTGCAGGCGGTAACCATACGATAGCAAGAAGAATAAGAACAGTAAAATCAAGAAATACAAGTAACTATTACTATTCGACTATTCGATTTCGATATATCCACAATATTTTTGGCTCAACCCAGACACACTAAAATCGCGAATTGATTTTTTACGCATACACATGTGCTACATGGTTAAAATCGTGCGGTGATAAAGATCAGATAGTCCACAACGCTAAAAACGATTAATTAATAAAACCATTTGTGAGACTAGATTTTGTTACTAATATTGTAAAATACAACCACGAATCGGAAGACGCAGCGTTGGTAGGCCTCCCACCAGGTGGACCGATGATATCGTCAGAGTTGCTGCAACCAGTGGATGCAAATGGCAAGTTGTTCATTGTTTCGTTCTAAGGGGCCGGCCTTTGTTCAACAATGGACGTCTTCCAGCTGATGATGATGATACTAAATATGCTTTGAAATCAATTCTATCAATTAATTGTATACTTGCAAAAACAATTGAGTTCTTTTACGGCTATTCTGTCGCAAGCAGCCTCAACCACATTCCTACTGCCATACAAGCTTTAAAAATAAACCCAATAAATCGAAGCACATTTCTAAAGTTAACACTTATCTTCATAAAAATAGCTACACTGCACGAATTTTAAGATTAACTAGAAGAGAACATGATTCAGACGTAACAATAATTGTTATTGCACTGTTTGTCAGTCAACATCGTCAGTGTCACATCATCGGCCCGTCAGCTGGCGTACATTATTTCACTAGCAATGCACCAATATGTAGATAATCAGAAGGCGCATTTCAACTACTTTGTCCCTATAATGAACTATGTCATTACTACTCATCCCAATTTTATAACTTTAGGGAAAAGATGCTTCTGTCTGTTTATCAATAGAAATCAAAAAAAAAATACTGCTACTATCCCTACTAATATTGTGAACGCGAAAGTTTGTGAGAATGGATGGATTTTTGTTACTCTTTCACGTAAAAACTACTGAATGGATTTTAATGAAATTTCATATTATGGTGGTAGCTGACACCCTAGATACACTTTCTATCCCGAAAGAATGCAGCAGGTAACAACGTGGAGCGCAGCTAGTTTACAATAAATACGGTTTTACTCACGTGAATATTCGGGATTGCTGAACTAGTTTCGGACTCAAACAGTCTCTATTCTATTCACAAAAACATTGTCATAATATTCTTAAAAAAAAAACAAAATCTGAAGTTGATCTTCTGAGCGCATTCATAGGCGGCCAGTATGTCTCCAGCATTTAAAACGATCGAGCGACGTCACTATTCCATTAAACATGTAGTTTATGGATACAATTCTAAATAGATATTATTTTTGTAAATTGACAAACTTTTTACGACTCTCTCACCGGCCAATACTTTTGATAGAGGTCGTTAATGTCAAAATCATATATTTTTTAAAGTAAAACGGAAGGTTAAATTGTATTAATAAATTCACGAAATTAATAATAATATTTTAGTGACTATTCATGTATAATAAAATATGAATTATAATATGTGCAGTTAAATCCACAGACTTATTTTTCCGGGATGCTATGATTTTAGCAGCAACTTCTAAATACGTTCTAGACCATCATCCGAAGCTTGAAATTTAGGGTGATTCCTAATCCGACCAGCAAAATTTTTGAGTTGCTTGCAATAGTAAAGTAGGGCAGACATAAAAGAGGCCTGTGTATTTCATAAACCTAGAGTATCAATTAATATTGATGGTCTGTGATGAGCTTAATACAAAGATTCCAGTTTGCAGAGCTTGCAAAAAAGGGGCCAAGACACACAACTAAATACTTCTATTAGCAGCATAGACACTAATGGGAATGAAGAGATGAATGCTAAGATAGTTGCACTCCACGCCTGCAGCGTTGGCTGGTCTCCCACCAGGTAGACCGACGACTTCGCCAGAGCTGCCGGCAACCAGTAAATGCAAATGGCAAGTTGCCATTTATTGTGGGGTTTTAAGGGAAAGCCCTTGTTTGACAGTGAGTGCAAGAGTTCTGGCTGATGATGGTGCTCAAATTTTAAATGCTGAGTCTGTTTCGCATTTATTTGAGTTAAAATATTGTGCATTTAGGTTATTTGAAGAACATTTTATCAAAAACTATTTGAAGATCAACATTTATTTTTATTATAAGACGTAGGCATCAAAAAACAATGTAGATTTGTCGGGCCTCGACAGTTCTGAACTTTTACGATTCAAATAAAAATGCTTACAACTTTTATGTATTCTGTATTTTTTGTTATCTCATTAATGAGACAACGTAGGACAAAATGTCGAAATTAATGGTTATAATAAATTAGTAAGCTGAATTCTTGCCATAGCTGTAGACTGGGATTAAAATATAATTATTATAATCCAGTTAAATTGTCATAACGTAGTATTGTAGCCTTACAAAAATGACTGTGGTGAGAGCGGCGGGATCGTGCAGATCAAGCTTTAAACAACAATACATATTTAAAATAAATAAATAAAAACTGTGAGTATTAGTGATTCGGTTATAAGCACTCTTCCTATTCCTTAGTACCAAATGTATAGAATTGCATGCAGGTGTAAACAAAACAATGAATTGGTTATCACTTTGAGCCGTTGATTTGAGTATCATCAAAGTATCCATTATATTTAAGGGATAGTGCTGCAATTATATTAGGAACGATTTTATAATTAAACTCTGATTGCAAACGATAAAGCTTTTAATAACACGGACGTCATTTAACATGGAGTGAAGACTTTAATGTCGACGTGGCATAAATTTCTTCTTATCGCGTACGCCTTGCAATTATTGTACAAGCTATGTTGCATACTTTTTGTCTCAATATCAATTTAATTAGTAATCGTAAAATGGCGCAGAATAAAATGATTATAAAAACAAATATATAATAAATAATAAAACGCCTGATATAATATTATTCCTTGTGCAATATTGTTTGGGTATCAAACATTGCTTAACCTTTTTACACAGGCGTTAACTTTAAATAATGTTGTTAAAATTCTCATCACTTTGACAGTGTCCAATAATAATTCAGTTTCAAATAATACCCAGACTTTTCAGCTTTAAGCTATAATAACTTTATATTCCTACCATTATCATTGTCTGCCGCGACACCGCAGGATGCCCATTAAATTTTAATAATAACTACATACTTAGATATCTACTACCAAGCCTACTATCTACGTGCTCTCGACAGCTCTCGATGCCTTTTTTACGAATAATTTTATATTTTTATCTATAAGAATCTAATTAAATGCGATGCAATAATTATGCGTCTTTAGTTTTCTAAAATTAATAACAGATGTCACTACTATCGCAACCTGAGATCGCTACATAATGTTCAACTAAGATGAAACCTTAGAATATAGAACAAACCAGAAGGCGTGACCGCGCAAAATAATGTAAGTATGCCACCTACTCCAAAATGGAGTAGTTGGAAAATTTGACATTTCATTTTTAAAAAGCGCGCGCATCGCTAGAACGTTTTATACGCTGCACATTTAATTCAATTATGCCGACCTGCGTAATGCTAATGACGAAAACTGCAGTCGGAAATATATAAAAATATAATAGGATTACATTTCATGTGTACGTTTCACATAAATACGTCTCTTTATTTAAATGTCGAATATTTTTTATCGTAATTATTTGACAATGAAACTAAGCGTCCATTTTGTCAGTGTTGCAAGTATTTAGGTGAAATATTACCCCGTGATTTGTATATATTTTTATTTGTAAAAATGATAAAAGGAGGAAGAATTATGTTTTATATGCGTAAGGTGTGGAGTTTGATTACCGGTCTGGGCAGTATAATTAGGTACTAACACGGAGTCTATAATTATTTGTACTTATTCGGTCAATGGCAATAGTGTTAGAATTAAAAACTATTACATTATAATATAACATTTGTTAATTAAAAATCTTTTTATACAAATCTTTAATAATCACAACCAAAACATCGCCATTTACCCCAGAAGCGGTATTCCACTTCTAGCCTAGCAACATTAAGCGGGTGTGAAGTGGCGGGAGGGAGGAGCGTACGCCATGTTGATGGGCACAGTCTTAGAATATAGAACAAACCAGAAGGCGTGACCGCGCAAAATAATGTAAGTATGCCAACTACTCCAAAATGGAGTAGTTGGAAATTTTGACATTTGACATTTCATTTTTAAAAAGCGCGCGCATCGCTAGAACGTTTTATACGCTGCGCATTTAATTCAATTATGCCGACCTGCGTAATGCTAATGACGAAAACTGCAGTCGGAAATATATAAAAATATAATAGGATTACATTTCATGTGTACGTTTCACATAAATACGTTTCTTTATTTAAATGTCGAATATTTTTTATCGTAATTATTAGACAATGAAACTAAGCGTCCATTTTGTCAGTGTTGCAAGTATTTAGGTGAAATATTACCCCGTGATTTGTTAATATTTTTATTTGTAAAAATGCTAAAAGGAGGAAGAATTATGTTTTATATGCGTAAGGTGTGGAGTTTGATTACCGGTCTGGGCAGTATAATTAGGTAGTAACACGGAGTCTATAATTATTTGTACTTATTCGGTCAATGGCAATAGTATTAGAATTAAAAACTATTACATTATAATATAACATTTGTTAATTAAAAATCTTTTTATACAAATCTTTAATAATCACAACCAAAACATCGCCATTTACCCCAGAAGCGGTATTCCACTTCTAGCCTAGCACCATTAAGCGGGTGTGAAGTGGCGGGAGGGAGGAGCGTACGCCATGTTGATGGACACAGTGTACGCAAAGGAAAAATGGTTGAACGCGGGGCCTGTGGGCACAGTGTACGCAAAGGAAAAATGGTTGAACGCGGGGCCTGTGGATGAAACTACTGAATTTTATTTTAAACTGAAAATATTAAGTCAAGGCTTTTTTCTATAAAGAACCTAGGATAAAATTATTTAAATTAAATAGACATTACCTATCTAAATAAATGTACATTTAAACGCTATTAAAAAAACATACATTCTAAAATCTACACGTCACAGCTTGATAAGTCGTTTCCCGCCAAAAGTGCTCGTTTTATAATGATACGCGACGTGCCAAGATGACGGAACGATTTTATTTGTTCTACATTGACCACAAAATGTGACATAAGTATATTTAATACTAATCAGCTTTTTAATGATGTTTAGTGAAGTTCTCTCATTATTCTCATTAGTATTATTGTCGATCGTTTGTCGCATGGAGTACCGCAGATTTTTATTCGATTAGTTAAGTAGGTAAATTTTTTATAGGTTGAATAAAGCTGTTTATGCCATGTTAGCGTCAACTAAGTTTGAAATTGAGTAAGAACGTGTCACATACATAAAACTAAAATAAATAAGAACGGTAAACAAGATGTCACTTTGTGATCGTGTTGTCATTGTGGAACAGCCCCGAAGCAATAAGAGAAAATGAATTTAAATATAGAACTCTACTAATAACCGAACTGACAATGTTGCGCCGCGTCTATAATTTGCCAGTACGATAACATAATCGTTCAAAACAAATAAAAAAAACAATTGATAAAATACAGCTCTATTTAAACACTCAGCAATTTGAATTAAAAATAAACAATTTGGCGCCAATAGTTTATTTCAAACGTGGAACTAAAAGAGACCTTGACGTGTTTCGTGGTAATACTTTTAAAATTAAGAACAAAAATGTGGTTTTGACGCCATATTGTTTTGTTTACTTTCATTTCTCGTGCAGTTTTAAAATTCGTTCGAGCTAATCGTGTTCGTGTACAAACAAAGTGTGTGTGTGTAAATTGTGAAGTGGTTTACAGTTTTATTAAAATGCGTTAAAAGTTATGACAGGTTTTGACGTTACGTTTCATGTGTCGGTTCCTCGCATTTCTTATCAATAATATCTGTAAATATTATAATGTTAATAGCTCATTAATATAGGTAACTAATTATCTATCTGAGACAAAGTTAGTCATCATCCGATTCGTAGTATAACAGAATACCTTCTTGTACGTTCGCAGCGCATATCTATGTCGGAAAACATAAAATAATAAAATTAAATGGGTCAAGAACAAACAGATGTCATTTCACATGACATAAAACTTTATTTGTTTTAAAGATAGACGTATACACATTGGTATTAGTCTGTGTTCTGGTACCATAAATAACCTGTCCATCATCACACCGTCATCTTTAGGGCGCTTCTCACATTATTTTCAAATGCTTAATCAGTGTGTGTTGTTATTTGAGGCATGAACTACATATTAAATAATAACAGCCTATAACTGTCCTACTGCAGGGCAAAGGCCTCTTTTCGTATAGAGAAGGATTAAACATTGATCACCACGCTAGCTCACTGATACATATTATTTACATTTCATGCCATGAAAGATAGTTCAGACAGCCACCAAGTTAGTAACTTAGTAAGTGGTAGCGGGGTTGACCTACCAGGGGCATAGAGACGTATAATAGAGATGTACTGAAGTGTGTACTGCAGACTAGAGATAGAGTATGGGGGTGACAATGTCATAATGTTTCAACAATTTAATCTATGATAAGTCAATCCTATAACATCTACATGAATATATTATAATTTTTCTATGCGTGTGTTTGTCAGTTAACTCCTTCTAAACGGCTTGACCGGTTTAGATGATATTTTGTGCGTATTTCAATGGGTTCTTGGATGGTTTGAAAACACAATTGGAATTGTTAAATGGCGTTGCCTGTACTGCCAGGACGCTGTCTGCCGGGCCGGCTAGTACATAATATATTTCATTCTATTCGATTATTTAAAAACGATTTACGAAAACGAAACATAAACGTTTAGCCACCTGTCAAACCCCAGTCTATAAAAATTGCTATGAAAAATAACCATGACACTCCAGGTACACTCTATGATAAAAGAAACGTTTGTACAAAAACCTTGGTCTCTTTAATAGAACCTCGTGCTTAAAACTCAGCCCGTTACTCTCTAGGCCACTATTTATTATCAGTAATAACAATTAAAATAATTATTTATTAGTTATAAATAATACCTATGTTTTTATTGAAGATTGATAGTCTTCTGCGGAAACGAGTTAATTACCCCGCAAAGGAATGATATCCTAATTTCTTTGCTTTGTCCAATATCCATGTGTAGGCGTATTGTTACATAAACTCATTTTGCTGGATAACTATAAAAATCTCTATCCCTTGTTTCAGTCAAGTATTTTTCAGGACCATAATATTGCCCCAGTTATAGTCTAAGTAAATGGTAAAATGTTTTTGAAAAATCACTGGTTATACATTACTCAAATGATCGTAAGTCATATAAGATTAAAGTTAATACATGAGGATAAAAGATGTAGGTAGGCAAGCAAAAAAGTAGTAGGCCCTTCAACCTATTTTCTTTCGCTAGATAAAACAAAAGCTGCCGTAGCAAAAGTTTGAATTATCGAAAAAAGTTTTTACTTATCTGCGAGTTTCGAGTGGTCATAAATTTTCTATATTCCATAGTGCAAAGGTCTGAAAGTATTATCTGAAGATCATTTAGTACTTATGCTATTTAATTAATTATACTAGATATTTTGTTCATCCAAAACCGAAAGTAAACAGTGTGTTTTCTATTATCACTTTTCTGTGATGCAAGTAGAAATTCTCTTCTTCATGATAGGATGTAGGTAGGTTCGGCGTACCCTTAAAATTCGTTACCATTCTTAATTATTAACCAATCTCTACATCACGGCATTACCTATTTTCAGTGACAATTAGCTCATGCTAATTATCCAAAGTAGAAAAACTAGCGTACACGTGATCAAATGTATCACCCATACCTTTCCCATAAAGACTAGAAATATTTAGGTGGCGATCATTATAAATAATAATAGGTTAAAATATAAAAATGGCTGAAACCACTCCCCGTGACGACTTGTATAAAAAAGAATATAGAAGACTAAGAAGGCTCACCAGTGACCTGGCGATACGACAAGTTTCAGTACGTAAGGGTTTAAAAAGAATACTAATGTACTAAACTCTACAAGGTTTACCTATGTTTTGAATCTCAGACGCTCTTGCACCTAGTCTCGGAGTAAATTGAATATTAAAATCGTGTATTAATAGACACATTATTATAAACACATGTTGCATCGCATTCTGGTTAGTTCAATGAAAACAGTCAAGAGATTGTCTTGACACTGTTACTCTATAAGAGATAGTTCTCTTATAAATCTGATGAATTTGATCTGTAATCTTTGATTGAAGAATGTTTTGGCTATTGTAGATAGCATTAGGATTTGGTCGACAAATCCTAATGTTGATAATGATTTCAACATTCAGCATAACGTATTCCAAGGATAAAAAAATTGTCTTTGTAAAATTAAAACACCGTTTATAAAATTAAAACAAAAAAATAACATTTCTATGAGAGTATGGAAACACTAATTTGAAATTTATTTTTTTCAGTCAGAATATGGCCTCACGGAAGAACAAGTTGCAGGTAAAGATTAACGGCCATTATTTATTGCACTCCAATTTAGATTCCTCTAATGAATTGCAACAAAAACATTGTACTAAGATGTATTGGTTTGAAATGACGTCACCATATGCGGTCATGGTACGAAATTGCGGTTTTGAAATCGATCGCAATAGGATGATGTTGGTCTAGTTATCTGTACTGTTGTCATAGTGGAACACAGATACCAAGATATACTATTACAAAAAATCATGTTCATCAATTCACAAATAGTTATGATTGACCTAAGAATTAAAGACAATGTACAATATTAATCATTCGATATTATCCTCCACTCGTTTGACATACCTTTGTATATGACTGAGAGTATAATATTATGTTTCCAGAATTCAAAGAAGCCTTTATGCTGTTCGACAAGGATGAAGACGGCACGATCACGATGGCTGAGCTTGGAGTCGTCATGCGATCGCTTGGGCAGAGGCCCTCAGGTATGCTGATATTTTTAGTCTTTTGTGGTCTTCTAGACGCAGTGATACTTTTAATTGAAATAACATCTTCTTTTTGGTGGTAGGTCACTTACTCCCTAAGTCCCTACTCATCAATATGAAAATAATTAATGATGTCCGTCATTTTATCGTATAATACGTATATACTTAGATACACTGCTCTATAAGCATGAGTACAAATAAAATGTAGTAAGGCAACTACTCCATTTTAGAATAGTTGGTGTAGCTTTAAAATTGTGCGCTCAGATTCTAGTTTGTTTTTTATTCTGAGCCTAGATATAGTATCTTTATATAAGTCTACTGTTGTTACTTATATTACTTATAGGTAGTTAAAATCATGAGTAACAGAGCAAGTGTTCAGAAAAAATAACTGTCATATTAAAAATAACAAGCAAGCGTAGTTTAACGCCCAATTAAAATAAACAGTAAAGAAACAACTAACAACATTTACCAACTAATTACACAGTAGGGAGTAATTAAACATGTTGGTGTCACTAGAACCATGTTTCATGCAGAAATATTAAAATATAAATTAACTAGATGTGATTACTTTGAACGCGTCAACTTTTTAATAAGGTATTACACAGAGCTCGTCAACATGAAATTTAAAGCGGGTTGCAAAACATGTGCCTTGTTGGTCTAATGCTCGCTAAGTGCGGCTGCTGAGCATGGGGTCCTGGGTTTCAATCCCGGGTCCTGCAGTATTCCTGGATTTTCTATTAGGCAAGGAGTCTAGATTTGTGCCCGGTTAATGAGAATAGGCTCACCCCCTATTACATCGGGACCTATTGGCTATTACATAACTGGCGAACTGTAGGAGTCTATAGGTACACCTCTGCCTTCCCCTCCCCCTTTTTGTTCAAGAATATAATTATATCAACATTATTTAATAATACTGTTCTGGTAAAATCCGATGTGAGGAGCAAAATGTGGTTTCCATTGATAGGTACGACCTGATTGGCGCATTAGTTAAGCGATTGAATTGCTGCAGTGCTTAGAAATAAAAAATTGTGCGACCCACAGATGTTAGTCCGGAGTCTGGGTGTTTGTGTATGTGATATTCCATATTTTTGAATCGCACCCACGATTCAGGAACTTTCTAGCGTGGAGCGACGTTTAAAAAAAAATGGTGAAAATACCTACTAAGATGAAAAGAAGGCAGGTATGGTAAGAGAAGAGATACCTATTGGAACAGCATTGGATGATTTCGAGCAAATTATGATCGTGACTCATACCGCTATCGTCACAAACATGTCGTACATTCTGGCAATCATCAATATTTATACGTATAACGTAACGTTAGGTCAAACTGCCAAGATATTGGCACTATTATAGTGTATAAAACTAGCTGAATCGTGATTTCAGTAAGAAGATGAATCAGATATTATGACGTAGCAAAAAAGGATTGGATGCTTAGGTTAAGTAATCATCTGCGACATTAAAAACCACGCCTGACGTTTACCACTCCGATTTAATAAATACATTATTAGTTCAGCCTTTTATGTTTTGGTATATGTATGCAAATCCTTACTTAAACGTTTCTTTACATTGATTAAAAGTTAATCCGGACAAAAATATTCGAATTGAAGTTTAATATAAATCTGCAGCTTCGTTCGTCTATTATAAAAAACATGATAATCGTAAACAAGACGTTTATACTCCCCGTTTTGGCCATATTTCCCAATACTATCGTAAAATTTTATTGATTATAGATTGGGAAAGTTTTAAAAAGCGGATTACTTACCCGGCACGGTTCCCAGGAGTTTGGAATTGGGTCAGATCCGGGTTTTGGGCAGTGGCCCTTGTTATTATGTCTTTGTCGACTTTGACGATTTGGAGCCAACAACGTCGCCTTGTTTGACAAATGTTGCCTGTGTCAAAAGGTACAACGCTAGATCTTATCTTTACTGGTGTAAGTTAAGGATTAAGGGACTTTCTTATGCATTGGAACTCACATTTTTCTTCTCTACATTTTTCTGTCTTCATCTTATGGTAGTAAACATGATGATATTAATTTAATGTTACATATCCTATAAATTCTCCAATATATTTGTATGTAGGTATCCCATAAATTCCTAAAACATGCTCTTATGTCTAAACGGGTTAAAATAAAACATATGTTTAATGTTTAAGATAACCCAAATCCCAGATTAGCATGAATTACGAATTTTTCATCTGAAATTGGCTTATCACGCGGTCGAGTTGCGATTATAAAATATTTAATTATTTATTTATTTATTTAATAACACATATTGTGCACATAATATTATATTTTCATCTAAAAAACAACATGTCATGCGCAAATGACCTTTTGCGTCAATGTTAGTAAAAATGTTTATTTTGTAATGCTTTACGCAGATAGAAAACGAAATTTCAACTCTTTTCCAAAAAATTACAGTAATGGGTGATATTAGTTAGAAAATCATATTTAGAGAATAAAGTATGAAATATTATAGAATACTATACTGCTACGACGCATGCGAAATTTATTCCTGCACAAAACCAATATTATGACAGATGTATACAATTTACACGAGTTTGTTTGTTGGTTCGCGTTCCTAATAACATTTCCGAATTCACAAAGCAGTAGAAATAGCAGAGTTGGGGCAATAATTTTAAAACATGAAATACTATCGTCTGCTCATTACATAATTATATTCTTGCAATCTAGCTTGTTATATCTGAAGAAGTAGGCAGAGGTATTCTCCCTTGTCAGTTATAACCTAAGCACGAATATTTACGATAGTGTTCAAATTGAACTGGATACTAGATTGTGCTCGAAAAACGGTCGTTTACGATGAGATACTTCTAGAAGATGTGCTCATCATCTTTAGTCCATTGCAGTCCACTGCTAGACTGCTAGACATAGGTTTCACCCAAGGTACGCTACAAAGCCCGGTCTGCTGGACTGCTGTTTTAAAATATGCTCGTGCTACTAAAATTTGTTACTTTTACTGCGCTGTTTCAAATCCTAATCACATTGGTATCGAGTTCGATGCGAATACTTTATCGTGCATATTCGTGCAAGGGCTTCAGTCAATCTATTTACCTCTTTTCGCTGCGCATCATAAGCCCTTGTACCAGTTGTACCTCAAAATAGGTGGTAGGTATGCTATCCATACCGGATTTTCACATTACCCTCTTTTCTGGAGATAGACGAGTATCGTATTATAATATAATAATTTTCCTTTGTTTAGCATAAGTGAGTTATTTTACCATATAGGTACATAGTTGTGGTCTATTGTTATGCACAATTTGTCGGAATTGCATTCCTAATTTGTAGGAATCTTTGAATATCCAAATCGAGTCTAAAATCTTCTACAATTTTCCTCTAATAAAATAAACAAGTAAGACAGAAATCTAATTTTCCTGCAAGGCTCAGTTAGAACAGCAAGTAATTATTCAATCAGCGTAACTTATTGTTGGTAGTAAACAATGGCGCGTGCATTACATACATCATGCATAATTATACACACGTCAACGAAGAACATTCTTCATCTAATCATACACAAATTACGTAGAAGTAATTTTATAATATACAGCACCAGTTAATCTTGCTATGAAAATAGTTATGATATGAGCACGAGAGATGTTAGAATACGACTGCCAGGTCCAATAAACTGTCTTTTGGAATATTTGCTTTGAAGGGGACAGTGAATATCTCAACAGAAATCAATAGGTGTGGGCCCGATAAAAAGCAATAGATATAATTATGGGACTTTTTATGGGGAACCATTTGACAAGGGCTAGGGTACCCATGCACGGTAACATTTGATAAGAGATCGCTACAACATCGTTTACGTACAATATCGAGAATCGCAACAAAGATCTATGATGCAATCTTTAATATCGTAACTGACATTGTATGACTCTTTGTCTATCGACCTTCATATTCTTCCGATTAATCAGAATGATCCATATTTCATGTTTGGGGCAGTTTAAGCAACAAAATGAAGGTGTGTAGACCGTTGATAAAGGTAAGGCTTACCCCACCGGGACATCGTTTCACTCCAAATATATAACTTAGTCATTTATTCTAATTAAATTACATTTAATTGAGATCGAGATAAATTCTAGACCAATTTTAAAGTACTTATCTCAATTTGATCTTACTAAGAAATATTATAATTAATTTACTGTCAGTAATAAAATAAAGTTTAGACATACATCTTTTAACATTGCTTTGAATTACGTAGTGTTATATCTCTCTGTACAAACATTGCCAAATCGCTGACAGAATGCAGCTCTATTTAGAACTAAGTCAATGGCATTCTTGAGGTCACTTGTTTTGTAGATACCTACAATCCGTTTAATAATATTATAATATCTCCATATAAACAAAAAAAAACAACAACGGATCTACATTAGAATTGGAATAAAAAGTAATGGCCACTACATTCATTCAATATTAATTAAAGAAATATAAACTTACAAACATATGAATGGATTTATAAAACTTATAGTAATAATAAAATATTTAATAAAAAACACAATTTGTTTTTAAACACAATTTATAAATGTAAAATAATAATCTAAAAAGACAACTAGGCCCCGGCGAGATTCGAACTCACGATCTCCTGTTTACTAGACAGGCGCTTTAACCAACTAAGCCACGGCGCCGACGATACTGTCTCGCGAAATAGTGTATGTGAATCAACGCAGACACATCGTTGAAGATGTCTGCCTTGAAAAACATTCTTAAAATAAAAAGATTACGAATATTAGCCACGTCTTGGATTTGATGTTTATAATGTAACGTAACTTCATAATTATTATCTTTCTGCAAACAAGGATTATAATTGAATGCGACTCTTGTAGTGAATGCCTTATCTAAAGCATTAAGCCTATCAAATTCAGTAATGTGAATAGCATGTATCGATGTGAACTCTTCGCTGCGACTTTGTTATAGCGTATATCCATTTGGTCACTTCAAATAACTACAGTTACTTATGCAGTAGTTGCAAGTGTAGTAATACAGATTGCCTTTATATTATTACATAATATAAATAAATGTCCCTAATTTTGTGGAACCAAAATCACTTTTTCTACTAATACAGATACTATTCATTGTACTAGTACTATGAGATTTAAATAACTTATCTCAAACCAGATATCGTTAGCGTCTTATGAAGTTCCTGTGCTTTATTGTAATGAGTACAAGTAGAGAGCCTCCACCAGAGACAATACATATAATAATATAGTTCGTCCGGAGCACCCTGGACGGTCAACTTCGCTACCAACGTTGTTGACTGACCAATCTGTACACCACAGAATGACTTGTATTATCTCGTGAGTGACATTTGGCTCATGCCTATACGAAGAAGAAGAATAATCTTAATCTCAACTGGTCTACTCACTACTAACTCACTGGTCGTGAGTGATGTACCAAATACTTGACCATTTTACTCTAAAAACGAATTAAAATGTCAATTCATTCATTAGTCCGCATTGAGTAAACTTTCAATTTGGTTCTAATGAATTATTCACTCATACGTCGCCCTTTTGAGGCCTTTTTCCTGCTTATATTCATGATGTAGGGACTCCATTATATGAATCCTGCTTTATTTCGGAAATTCTGCCACTCCAACCAAGTACCCCTTTTTTACCTCCCTATTTATTTGTATACCTAAACGTAATAGGTGTCTAAATACCAACATTCTAAACGGAACATTTTGAGAACGAATTAAAATATCTACTCGTTCATTCATTCAAATTGAGTAAACATTCAATTCGGATCGAATGAATTATTCAACGTCACGTAATAACCTCTTTCAGCGTGGGTGCCGGGGTGAATAAGGATTTAGTATCTCCCTGTATTATAACATGTCATAATAACGAGGAGCTGTGGTTATGTCAGTGTATAGCTATTAATTACGTAATAAACGTGTTATGAGATTATTATACCAAAATGTTAAGGGGATCAATTAAAATACAATTATTTCCGGCGCCTTATTTCTTTCCTAAATTACAGATTATCAAAAGTAAAAAGTTATAGTATAGAAAAGTATAGGTATTTTTAATTAAGATACATTGAAAATTTGAAAGTTCCATCAAGAGTTGCTAAATACATATTATCCCTTTATGTATAGGTACTTCATTGATCGTCCCACGACTGGTGTACCCTGAAAATTCGCACCCCTTACCGACCAGCTAACAGAGTAATCTTATTTCCATCCATTTCACCAATATTCTTCAGCATAATGTT
Source organism: Abrostola triplasia (assembly GCA_946251915.1). NCBI lineage: Eukaryota > Metazoa > Arthropoda > Insecta > Lepidoptera > Noctuidae > Abrostola > Abrostola triplasia. The sequence continues at coordinate 2,443,921 of OX276432.1, read as the reverse complement.
TTGTTAGCTTAATATTACTATCGATATAGTAAAACAGCTAGCAATCATCTAAACTGTACTAGAGACCGCTGCGTCAATATGATCATCATTCTTAATTAATATTAGACGCACAAAAGTTTTCGATAAAATGTCTCAGATATTACCCGCCTTATACGCAAGTTTTATCGCAACGAAAATACCCACGTAGTAGACAATTTGATATAATTTACGGCATTATTACTTTTTGTTTGCGAGATAAAGCCCTGTGTTGCGGACAATGGGGGTGTATTGTAGGTACAGGTTTATTTGAAATGTGTTTTATTAACACTTGCTTTTTTATTAGAGTGGAGGCATTTTTGTATGTCTCTGGTCATTAATAGATGAGCCATATATTGCAATTAAATACAGACGCCTTTTCGTTTTTGTATTTTTGGAAGCTTCTTGTATTTATACGAATTCACCTGTTACCTTCTCATGCTAAGTAATAAAGTATATTTTTTTTAATTAGGTATGTAAATGATCTATTTGTATATTCCAGAGACGGAACTTCGAGATATGGTGAAGGAAGTGGACCAAGACGGCAATGGTACCATTGAGTTCAATGAATTTCTCCAAATGATGTCCAAGAAGATGCGCGGGGCTGATGGAGAAGATGAACTAAGAGAAGCTTTCAGGTATACTTACGGTTCTTCTTTGTACTTCCGAATACCACAGCAGCAGTTTTAACGGTGTAGTTTTTGTATTTGGGTTATCCTTAAATGGACAGTAAGCTACTGTTCTTTATTTTGCTTCTAGTAGCTGTTCATTTGCAGACTGAATTGTATAAACGTTTGTAGTGATTACAATTCGACAACAAAAGCTAATCAGATTTTAAAAAAAAATTAGAAATAATAAAATGTTCACTGTAGATACAACAATGTTAACCCTTGATGCAAAGGTGACGATTAACGGAACTACTGCGTAGTTATTTCGCTCCCAGAATACTACTGAGAATGCTGGAATAAAACGGAATTAATGGGAAAAATATTGGTGTGATTCGCAGATAATCTGTTCCAGTCTGATCCTATAATGCAAAAAATAACTTCCTTTTCGAAGTCTGAGGGGTTACTATGAGCAATTTACTTAGATAAATGCATTGCAGGTCATGGTAAGTCACCTGGTAAACCCAAATGTAACTTGGCTAGGTTTTTCTCCGTTCCAGGGTATTCGACAAGAACAACGATGGTCTGATATCGTCGGTGGAGCTGCGCCACGTGATGACCAACCTGGGCGAGCGGCTCAGCGAGGAGGAGGTCGACGACATGATCCGCGAGGCCGACCTCGACGGAGACGGCATGGTCAACTACGACGGTGAGACCCTATTTTTTACCAACATTATACACTATAAGGCCGCCCCGAAACCACACTCTGGGTCTAAGGGCCTTAGACAGTGTGTGTTAAAAAACTTAATAAAAAGGTTCTCAATTCGCCTGTATGTTGTTTCTGTAATGTTTTTCTGATTTGTACGACTGTTATCTAGTCGTAGATATTATAAAATACTCGTCAGAGGGTAGAGAAGACTATAGATATCCAATATTTCGTTTGCAATGGTCTCAAACTGAGTGTTAAGACTTTTTTAAATATTGCTGACGAAACTTTATACATATAAGGATAGTTTTAAGCAAAATATGGTCATCTTCTTCGTAGTAAAGTAAAATTGTCGTTTTAAAGTTATGACAACTTACACTATTTTTTAAGTAAGTTTAAATCGCTCTAGGTGTAAACATTACTCAATGTTCCATCATCATCAAATAGACTAATAAATAATTTTTCAATCTTTCAAATAACAACAACATTTTTGTGTTTCAGAGTTCGTGACAATATTGACGTCGAAAAACTAGTATGCAGACCACAGGCCGAAGAGAGAACCTCCCGGAAGCCAGTGCCCATACTCGTACCTCCAGAGGTACGGAGGGAAAGAAACTCTAATCTAGACCTAAAGTTATAGACGTGTTGCTAAAGTGGATCATTTTATAGAACGCGCTTGGTGGCAGTGTATACGTACCGTTATTTAAATTACCGCGCACATTTTAACACAAAACATTGCGACTAATTTATCGCACTTGCGATTAATTTGTCGCGTCTGCGATTAATTTGTCGCATCAGTGAATTTTGCGTCTGCTTTTAATTTTTCGGTGTTTAATAAACTTATCATCGTCGCCCTAGTCTAGTCAACCATGTTGGGTCGGCTACTAGTCTTATCGGATGCAGTTGAATACGGTTTCCTAGTGAGACTAGTAGTCAGACTTATATCTGACTCCCGAAGGTACTGGCCAAGGTCTATTACGGCAACCGGGGCCGGGTTCACGGACTTTCTGAGGTGGAGGGGTTTCACAGATGGCCACCCATCTGCAAACTGAGCGCGGCAACTGCAGCTTAACTTTGATCGATCGACCCATGCTGTTGCTTAGCCAACGAGCCCCTCTTAGTTCATATAAACTGACTTATTACTACTAAATAGTCGCGCGATTATTTTGTCGCAAGTAATGTCGGTGAAGATGGATGACGTTTTTTAAGTGTAGTACTGATTAGTGGTCGGTGTGTAATAGCGTTTTGTGTTCATATGCCTGCGAGTGTTTAAGGCCTTAATAATGTATGTGCATGACAAAACAATATAATAAACTACTGATGTTAAGCGCTTGATATTAGAATAACATAATACTATAAAATTATCTAAGGGCTACCTAATACGTGAAAAAAAATACACCTCGAATACATAACCTCTTTTGTTAAGTTGGCTAACTTGACAATCACAATATTTTATCCAAATCAATGTCAATAATTAGTTTAAAGTATATTTTTAATTGGATTAATTTACTATTTTATAACATACAATAATTAATTTTATTACAATTTAAAAATTAAAATTATCGGCGAGTCATCACAAAATGTTATTATTATTTTTCTAAAACAATAATACATACCAAAATGTTTTTATTTTACACAGATGATTTATAAATATGAAAAAAAATATAATTGCAAAGTTTTTACGAGTTCTATTGCTAAGAAAACGGTCGCATTGCGAAGTGATCTACCACTTAAAATTATGCGTAGATTGCGTAGATGTAAGAATTGCTAAGTTAAATACATAAACAAGAATAAATCAGGATAAACACAGAACAATCTGGAATAATATCTATTTAATTATGTTTTAGAGAAAACTTAGACTAATAACATTTTGTAAATTATAAAACTAATGTCAATCGAATTTGGTAGCCCTTAATCAGAAAAATAACCAATATCTGTCATATAGGAGTAATTTATATCCATTATGTTGTCAAACAAATAGCCTGTATACTTAGGTATTCAATTTAATCAAACACTTTAAACCGTCAGAACGTTTTTAACGGAGCTACGTGCTAAAGATGCATGATTATCCGTACAGTATCTGTCAATCGGTATAAAATCTCGCAAAGGAATAAAAAATAGAGAGTAGATTTTTAGCAAAAACCTAAATAAACAGGCTTAGAGTAAAGTGTTTTTGAGAGTAAAATAACTATTTCATAAAATATACAATGTATATTGTTTTAATCGTGCAAAACCGTTTGTTTGAAATATATACTTACTATAAAGCTTTCTTGTAAGGCGTGTTCACTAAGTTATTTTAATATTATCGTTTGCCATATATAAACTAAAATATCTACCTAAACTAACTATAACAATAGAATAATTAAAACTTTAAGGATTCATTACACGCTAAAATATATTTAAACGTCGTGTCAGTGTTACGCTTTTGTGATTTAAGATAGTGTAATGAGTCTTTAAAAACATTTTTAACTTTACATTTTAGATGCAAAATAGATGAAATAGTTACTAAGTACATAATTACATGAAAAAAGTAAATAGTTATTAAAAATATTTGGTTGTGTCAATATTTTTTGTAAAAACAGTTATGAAAGAAAAATTTTAGTGTTGTACGTATACACGTTGTATGAGTTTGTGTAGTTAGACGTTAGAAATGTATGTTTAATGTGTACTGAAGATTTCCGTTAGTCTTCCAAAATGTGGAGGTTGACTGAACAATGATGAGCCAAATGTTAGCTGAGTTCATTAATGTTACGAGGAATCGAAAAAAAATATTTATAGCAGTAGCTAACGGTAAGGTGATTTTATTTTAACGTAAAATTATTAAATTAAACGGAGGAATTTTACCAAAATCACGCGAAAAGGGTACTTATATAATATAACGAAATAGTAAAAATTTCTACATTTTGCTAAGCTAATAAAGACTATAAAATTTTAATGAAAAACGTTTAGCATTTTAAGATCATCGTATCCAAAGCGCATGTTAATTTCAATCAAATATCGTTTAAGAGAAATGCGAAAGATTTATTGTTAGATATTACAAAAATATATTATTAAAAATGTTATTTTTCATATTATTAAAAAGTACTACATTATTATTGACAAAAATGTCGTTGCGTCCTCTATACATTATTTAGTTTGTAAAACATTATTTTCAAAACTAATCGGGCTTCGATTGACAACCCACACATTTGAATTAATAAATAGTAAATACTTGTAAGGTTATTGTTCTAGAGATTCATTCGGTACGCTGTTTGTGAAAGAAGGTTTGTCAGTGAGGAACTGATTGTGACGGCTTATAAACAACCGTAGCTGTGTTTATTGTCATGTCTGCATAAGTGTAGCCAACTGTCTTTGAACGAGGAAAGAGCTTGGTAGAAGGACATTTATATCTAAGAAGTGTTACTCTAATATAGAAAATATTATGTTGAGAGCTAAAGAGGTGAACAATCTTTAATTAGGCAAGAATCTTAAAACTTAGTGTGAGATCTTGTTCAAGATTGAAAATTAATCCTATTAAGAAGTATATATTTTAGAATGGGTTGCTAAAAAGTTTGGCGGTCAGTATATTTTAGTAATGACATTAGCTACGCTTGTGGAGATAATAATTTTAAAAGATTTGTACTAACATTATTAATAATTGTCATTGCAAGTATTAAGATCACAAAAATACCTTAGAAATAATCTAAATTATTAATTTGATATGAAAACCATTTTATGACAATAAAAAATATTTAATCTGTTTAAAATAGGTCAATTTTAACAATTAACGTTATTGAATATTAATATTTTAAAACCAAAAATATATTTTAAAAGAGAAAGATGAATAATAATTTTATTAATTACATATTTTGAAATTGTAATAATAGTACAAAATTATTTAACAATTATATTAATAATAATTATTGAATTAAATTCAACCAATTTTAAAGCATAAAATATGAATAAATTATTTATTATATTTGACGCTATGTTATTATAAATATATTACTTATTATATAAATATTAAATTATATTTTTATTACACTTCAGAGAGTCTAGTTTGGTAGAGTCGGGTTTGGTATAGCGTTTTTATCTTAGTTTTCCATCTAGCCATTCTGATAATAAAATACATTTTATCCTAAGTCAGGTATTATTATGTATAACAATGATAAAACAAATCACCACAATGTCTGGTCCTACCATTTATTATTTTTCTTATTATTTACATTAAATGTTATTGTGATAATCTTCATTTATAATAATGTTATGATAAAAATAGTGGCAATAACATTGTTACAATAGGCGTAAATTTTTGAAAAGTTATTAATGCTATTTTAATAATATTCTTGTATTTCCAGTATCGGTTCAAATAATAAAACAATGCTATACCAACATGAAAGTGCATTAAATATCTATTTTTAAGTTATATTTTTTATCATTTATGTACCGATTAGAGTTGTCGATTCAATTGAAAAATTATACATTATTATGTTTAATCACACAAATGTAATTTTTAAAATCATTTTATCAATTCTTAGTTGCGTTTAAAGCCTAATAAAGACATAAAATTTATACCAAAATAGAACCTGACATTCATATAACTGGATAAAACCAGTAACATTAAATTAATATGTTAATAATCATATTGAATGTATAAAAGTTATGTATATGCAAGTTAGATATTCGATGTAATTAGATCAATATACAAGCTTCGTATGAAAAGAGGGATTTTAATAAAATTGATATGTGAATAGTGGGCTTTTTATTTCATCTTCTCAAACACCTTTGTTTCTATTCCCATAATTAAAATGTTCATGATACAATTTAGCTCTATCCTCAGAAATGTTACATTTTGACAGTTATTGGATACATCCCTAATAATATTATAAACCCGAAAATTTGCAAGTATGGATGGATGTTTGTTCAATTCATTTCAATTTATTTATTGCAAATATGTGTACATTTTGATGCGTTTTTGTTGTTGTTATTCTTTTACGCTCAAACGCTAACTTTCTAGGCTACTTTTTATCCCGAAAAAACGTAGCGGGTAACACCGCGGGGCGCAGCTAGTTTACCATAATGCTCCCAAAAGTTCGCTGCGCAATTATTATAAGCCAAAACTAACATGATGCCACTCCCATTTGTTCATCATGAAACAGTATTATGTAAGTAAAAATACATAATTATCTCAAGTCTACGTCATACTCAACAGCTGACGAAACATTTAAAATGTTACACTAACGAATGTAATCAGTAAGTGATAAACGAATTACATCGAAACTATAAAGGACAGTTAAATTAAAATTATTATCTTTAAAAAGTTTTAACCCAAACATACGCACAGAGACCAATTTGGGAGTTGAAAATGTATTTCTTTAGACCACCAAGAAATCCACAGTTCATATAATTTTGATGGAATATTGTACTTTATTGTAGTGTGATAGAAGTATAGGAAACAACATACTACAATTTTGTTAATCAAATAAATGTTTTTATTATCTAATTTAAAACTATGTTGTGTTGTTTACTTGTATGCGCTCATAAATTGTATTTTCTTTCTCTATCTCACACGTGGACTAAGTTAAAGGAAAATGATTAAATAAAAGCTGAAACAACACCTATTGTTTCATCATAATATATGACAAATAATGTATTTAGTTTATCGCTTGCCCGTCTTTTTAATTAAAACCACGTGTAACATTATCGATATTATTGCTAATTTGATTGTTTGTCAAATTAATTACCTATGTGATAAATTTCTTGCATAATCTTGTAGAACTTACAAACTATAATAGTAATAATTGGTTAAGACTAAATACAGAGCTGTGTTGGGCTGGCACGTGCTGTGCGCACGCTGGAGACGGCGACGCACGCGTCACGCGCATGCGCCTGAGTACGGCTTACTTTAAGTGGAAACGGCTTCTGGATTATTTTTAATTTATTGTGATGATGCTAAGTGGTAAATAGAGACAAGTATTACAAAGATAATTATATGGTTTGTTGAAATGATTAATTTTACTGTGTATCATTAAATATACTTACTTATTTGATACCTGACTTCATCATCATTGGCCGGTACGCCTTTTACAGACGATCTCGACGTACTTAACTTCACTGCTTTGGTAATAAATAATACATACAAATAAGAAGGTAAAACTAGCTTATAAAATAGTCAATAGTAAATATAGTATATTATGTACCATGATGACTAAGTCGCCTTATCCAGTTATGTATAGATAGGTAAGTACTTACCTATTAATGAGATGTGTCGTATTGAACAGCTTAGGAATAAGAACGCCGTTAGTACAGTTATTGTACTTGCATTTAAAATGCTCTTAATTGATCTTGTGGCTTATATGAATAATTTACGTTGTGATATAATATATATGTAATTATATGCTCAATTGATTACAAAATGAATGGGGTTATTGACTTTTATATCACTGTGCATCGCGTCTTAATAATTTAAATGTAGCAAGATGGTTGTAAAAAACATTGTGAAAAGAAAATCTGATTCCTACTCCTCCTATATATCCTTTTATGGGTAATTTCGTTGCGGGTTCCAAGACAGTCGAATTATTTCTCTGCGACGCCTTGAGCGGCATTGCCTCAATTGTTTTTAACAGTTAATCATCATTGTAGATACCCGCTTACAGGTAGGGTGGCAAACTTTTAGTCGGACAAAATATAGTAGTTCTAAAATTATACTAAGTACAATCTAGTCATTGTATTTAATCTAGGTATTAAGATAAAACTGTAAGTGGGTCTTAACTAGCGCCTCCCGATGAATGATCCACTTAAAACAATTATTATCACATTATGTCTTATACCTACAGATGTTACAGAATTGTACAATATACCTACTTATTAAATGTGTGGTTAAATTGTGTGATAACTGTAGACCGTAATTATAGTATAAATAATTAGTAATCAGACCTAATTACTAATTAGGTATTACATACGTGTTTTAGAATTAAGTAATTGTAAAAACATACCTACGTGAACACAAAATGTGTAATATCGTTTATTATTAGATATCTATTTCAAAATATCTTCAGAATCCTAAATTACTACGTGACAAAAAAAAAAGATAAATAATTCTTACTGATATGCGCAATAGTCTCGCACATCATCTAGAAAATAATTATCAATCTCTATCAAAAGTTATGAAATACATGTGATAAGACTAGGTAAAACTGATTCAGTTTAGTATCCGATACTAAACGTGACAATTCGTCGCTCTTGAAGGTTTTTAACTAATGTACCCTAGCTTAGTAACTACATAATTTTGCTTTAAATCTACATCGGTACCTACTTGTTACCCACGACGTAACGAAGAAGGTGTACGCGTTTAGTGTGAGAGGTTGTTTGTATGTGTGTGTACCAATGAAATTTGCCAATTTCGTTTCGCTCCGTTTTCAGTAACGGGTATTTTACATTGACGATAGAAAATGAACGATACTGTATTGATTATTATGGTATGAAATTAAAAGTCCAAACAGAGAAAAAAGTAAACCTACTCATTATAAGAACGAGGCACATCCTGGACTTATTCATACCATTCATATTATACAATACCTTTGTTAATGATAATACCTTCGTCGTTTCTGCAAAGATTAATTAATAATTATAGAATCCTACTCCATATTAACTACCCTCTACTAATATATCTCTGCAACTTGATTGCGCTCTAAAAAGATAAGTCAAACAAAATAAAATCAAATTGTCTGTACTTTTTTGACTATCTATTAAAATAAGTTTTATCTATGGTAATAGTTCGATCAGAAAGGTAGAAGAATATTTTAAAAGAAGGTGTAGCCCTCTACTTACGTATTTGAATATGTTATGTAATTGATTGATTGCAGCAATTACTGGCGAAGTGTAGGTTTAACAGGGGTAGGGGTAACGCCTTCCGGGCCGAAGGAGTAGGCAGAGGTGTACACACATACATATAACACCCACATTTAGCCAGTTGTTATGGTCCCAATACAAATAGCAGGGGGCGAGCCTATTACCATCAACCGGGCACAAATCCAGACTCCATGCTGTTACGAAGAATTAATGGAAACTCCCAATCACTGCCCGACCCGGGATTTGAACACAAGTCTCGTGCAATGCAGTCGCGCTTAGCAACCACTAGACCACCCAGGTAATTACATAACATCACGCCTGTATTCCTCGAAGGGGTAGGCAGAGGTGCACATATAGTACACCTACATTTCGCCAGTTATGTTTTTAGGTCTCAGGTAATTATAGAGCAATATTTAGGTGAAACCAAGCTTTATCTATGGTTATATTTTTAAACCTTGACTGATAAAGAAATCTTTCTCTTTAACTGACGTACCTATCATATGATTATTATTTTATATCTTTACTACCACTATCTTGTCATACAAATTTGTATTAGGTACCTACATTAATAGAATCAAAGCATAATCATTTCTATTAATCATTATAATTACAATGTTTACACAATCGTTTTATGAATTAAGATTAGAAGTGGTATTATAAACGATAAGTATCTACTTTAGATAATTGTAAAATATATAAGGACAATTAAGAAATATAGTCTAAATAAATAGGTGATAGGGTGATGTTAGGACTGTCTTTTATTATTTCCCAAACATTTTTCATTCATTTTTAACTGACATCCAAAACGTAGGCCTCTCAAACTCTATGATTTTTTTATTTACCATTTTACAGTAAACCTATTTACATTTATTTATATAGCTACTTTATTTAGGTACACTTTAATGTACATATAAGTTTTTAATTAAATCAAGTTCTAAGAATATGCGATAAAATAAACCTATTTAATATTTTTCTTTACTTACGCAGATATTTATCTCTAACACAGCTTCCATTTGTTTGCTTTAAAACAATTCGAAGAAGTCGCACGTTTTCACATTTATTTCCCGCCATAATTCAAAGCCGCCATGCTTGCCACAGATAATAAAGAGCAAACACAATAAAAGAACAACACGTTGTCTGCGCTAATCCATAAACCACAAAGATAGATCTCTTTACATATGTTATTAAGAATAATACAATGTTCGTATACATAAATTGTATGGCTTTTCCTTTTTGAAAAGAATATACTATTCAATTAAATTGTTGGCGAGCACGATTGCTTTTCATAATTATGCGACGGTCGTAAACGGAGTGTTAACCTTTCAAGGTTACATGTCATGTCATGACATGTGATGATGGTGATAAACTTTTTTAATGCAGTTATCATTTACTATTATTGTAATTTAAGCATTTTGTGTACGATACGCATACTTAGTACTTAGTTCACGTAACAACAAACTAAAATTAGTATCATATATTAGCTTAAGGTCACCTTAAGTATTCAAAAATAAATTGAATCTTAGCTACTGAGAATTTTCTAAATGACACACTTGTTTTCCATTTTCATCATTTCCAATCTCGCTAATTAACTTGACACTCAAAATGTTGAACGTTGAATACGTCAGCCTCACAAAGACGATAAAATTGTCACCTACTTGCTTCTGTATTCAGGTCAAATGTCATCACAAACAGAATCAAATCATAACTACATAAAAAAACTGCACCAAGCCCTTTCTAGTACAAGGCACTTATCACAATAATAACAAACGACTACGTCTCTTCACGTACGGTCGGTCAAAGTCATGCTTTTATTAAGTAAATAGACTTGATCACTGAGGCCAATGAATGGACTATTTAGAATTTGAGGTCAAACGTTAAACTAGTGAATAGTGCTCCAAAAATATATTGTTAATACGTGTCGTGTTCTGTTATAATAACTGTTCATTTTATACGCGAATTAATTATATTGTCATGTCTCTTTATCATGATTACTGGTGATTAATATAGTCTTTATAAAACTCAATGATGTATTCAGAAATTCATTAATTTAGTTTAGCTTTAGTACTGTTAAAAGACATCTTTTATTTTGAAATTAAAGATAAGTAGATTGGTAGTTGGGTACCACAGCGAAGCGAAGTTTTATAGGGCTAAATAAACAAAAAGCGGTTCCCTTGTGATTTAGTCACTATTTAGCACATTCAATTACGATTTTTTTGTCTTTAGCTAGATTAAATCAAACTTACGATCTTTCTATCTTTTTTTTACAATAACTTTCGTGAGTATTACCCTATTTACTATCATCATCATCATTCAGCCCAGTATCACCCACTGTTGGGTATAGGTTACTGGGTAGGGAGGCTACTATATATTATTTAAATTAATTAATTAATTATATTATTATACCTATAAATTAATCTCTCGAATATCAATTGGCTAGCGAAAATTAATCATATCATATAGGTCTCCATCTACCTATTATAACTTCACACTTAGTCTTAAGTTGTCCGTAATAAAGGTACTAAAGATAATCTAGTGACGTAAATACATTTTCGTAGGCCAGTTTTGCGATCGCTGCACATTGCGTAGGTGTCCAATTCTGAAGAGGATACGACTGATAACTAAATAGCTGCTCATATTGTATTGCATTTGAATACAGAGTAGGTACCTGACCCTTTCGTTGACCCCACAATTTGTTAGGGACCTACATACCTTGATACACTAATAGATCTATTTTTGGTTAACTCGGAGACTCGTGCTAAGATTATCGCTTTTGATTTTCCGCACGGATTTTTCTTAGTTTGCTTGAGACACTGACTAAAGTTGTGTCGACAACGATCACGCTTATAGACTGTTCTATCACTTCTGCAAATAATGCTAAAAGTAGCCTAAAAATATATTTTTTAAATTGTGGCAATAACACATCATTCTACCTTTGAGGCATAAAAGAGTGTTCAGCTCCGTAATCCGCTTTCCAACATCTTAAACTTTAGTTTGCTGTCGAATTACGACATAAGGTATACAGTCTTGAAACTTGTTACCGAGCATAACTCGCTCTATGTGTCTCTGTGCTATTGATGTTATTGCTATTAATCATGTGATAATATCCACAAATTAACACAACGATTTCCTGGACATCATTAATTTATTCGTGTATCAAATGGTCCAAAGATAAAGCAAAGTCGAAGGCAACACTTGTTATCATCGCACAGCCATTGTCGACTGGGGTCCAACCACACGGTGAGCACAGATAGCTGCTATCAACCACGCAACAAAAAAAATGTATCAGGCATTTATCACGAGAAGTTGTAAACTAATACAATATTTAATATTGTAAACAGATTCTTTCTTGTGTCAGCACATGACACATCTCTTAGCGGTGATAAGGGAAAAGTGAGAAGTGCAACTCTGTTAGGGTAGAGAGGTTGATAGAAAAGCTAATCGTAAGAGGCTTTTTGTTAAGGACACGGCTTTAATTCCTGTTGAATGGCAACCCACTTGCTATCTGATGAGGAACCTGAAGGACATGCCTCAGGTGAATTGCCTAAATTTCATAATTATGATGAGTGGCGGTTCAAAGGGTCCTGATGAAGGAGGCGCTATTGCATACCCCTTTATGGATGATAAGCGTGGTTGTGTGAGTGTAGAGTGCTTGAAGAATTGACGAAGTTAAAAGGTAATGCCAGTAGGTTACAGCATGAACGATTCATGATATGCTTCTTCTTATCGTATGGTTGGTGAACAACCTGGTGTCAGAGTTGAACGCCTGTATGCCTCTGACATGGCTTTACATACCGTTGAAAAATCTCTCAGGTGTGCCGGTTTCTTCATGATGTTTTTCTTTACCGTTTTTAGCAACTGATAACTTATTTATAATACGCACATAATTATGTTTTATGTCAAGACAAGTTGATAATTTACACTAAAACTCAGATGCAAAGTGTACAAAAAGGGGGCGTGTAGGAGACACACCTCTTTATGTATTGACGGTGAACTTGAAGTAGTTATGGTGCCTTCAGCCATTAGTAGGAGGCAGAATAACTGGTACTGTTAGTAGAATATATGTCAATGGATAAACATGTCCTCTCTAAGATTTTTTTAATTCATATTTGAAAAAGTGCCTGCTACCATCATAGACACATGTCGTTCAGAACGTGTAGGCAAATTACTAATTGTTTTGTCTTAAAGATAACGTTAATTACGAACTATTTCCGATCCATACTTATTTCTAAGATTAGGTCAATTAACATATTTTCAACAGCTTCGATTTACCATCATTTACCCACATACATTCAAAATCAAAAATTTTTATAATATTGATGACACTTTACCATTTTTTTTTCATTTTCGAAAAGCGTATGAAAAAGAAAACGTGGTTCTAACTTCTGAGAACGCCTCAAACGCGTGGTCAGAAGCATTCAAAAACATAAGCTCATCGAATAAGATAATAAGAAAAAATAAATGAACACGTCTGATAAGAAATGCGTCAGAACTGCTTTAAATACAGTTTAGTCCCACGGGGTTCAGGCGTGGTGGCGTTATATAGGCTGTTTCAAAATTATATCAGGCCAACATAGGCCTTTAATGAGCTATTACAATTATGATCCTTGACTGTATCGCAGTTAACACTTGTCCATATAAATTCGATGCATAGAAACATCGACTTTGGTTTTGGGTTCAGGATCTTAAGTCCCTCATCCTTTACTCATCTTCTCTCATGTGAGTGATGAATTTATAAGGAGGGAAGAAGAGAGCGTCCTTGATTGACGATACATAAGTACGTCCGGCGCACCCTGGACGGTCAACCTCGCTGCATCATCTATTTCCATGTGGCAATTGGATCATGTCGATACGAAGAAAAGTCTTTAGGATCCATTACCCAGTAATCATCGTAGTCCATACCATCTTTATTTGGAAGGGAGAGTCGCTTTGGTCTATAGATTCCTCTGAGGCACATCTTACACGTTACAGTTCCTATTTCATCAAATGTTTCTAAAAGTGGTGCTAAAGGCGTTACGGGATTCCGGCATTAGTCTCATAACATATTTAATTAGTACCCAAGGAGAGGGGGTCAAGATCTGGGGCCCTTGGGATGGTGATCACTGATGTGGTTTTAATAAAGTAAAAATTCCACTGCAACTCCAGAAAAATGTAACTATTTCATATTTCCCGTATCTGGTTGCATTTTTACTGTGCAATTTTTCTTTTCTGACCATATTTTTTTTTATTTTACGCCGAAAGTACGTATTGAATATAGAAATATAAACCGGCAAGGTTACATACATAGATATAGTCAAACATCCAAACATAACAGACTGTATGTAGTAACAAATTAACTATAAAGTGTCTCGAACGAGACTATCTTAGCAGTCTCGTGCGGACCACGCCTCCCTCAGAACTCGAATCATGTTGTCTGTTGTGTTTGGGGTCCTCCTCGCCACTGTTGTTGCGGACTGTGCACGTGAGTCATGTATTTTTATTAGATTAAGCTAATGTTACACGTGTCTGGCTAGCCAGTACCTGTACACGTGTCGCCGTAGGTTCTCGAACCCATTTTGGGGTTTCGAACCCAATTTTTGTAAATATGTTTTTTTTTTGTTTAACCGTAGCTGTATTTAATACCGCTAAATTTTTCCGGGATAAAAAGTATGTGTTAATCCAGGGTGTCAGCTACCTCCATATGAAATTTTATTAGTACCTATCCATTGAGTAGTTTTTACGTGAAAGAGTAACAAACATCCATCATAATTTTGCGTTTATAATATTAGTAGGGATTACTAGTAAATAAATCGCTTAAAATATAACAATTACAAAATATTAAAAAACATTTGATTAATTGGGTATCTGTCTGAACATTTAAATCATTAACAAAACATTAACCGTATTTACTTTCAATAACCTTCGCTGTTTATGAACCTTTATTAAATTGACATAATAAAACCATTTTAATACATATAGGAAACCAAAATACCAATTTCACATAGTCTACACTAATTTGTCATATGTGGGAGTGTATCTATTTTAGTATGTCAAATAGTCATAACGCGCATGCGCACCTACGCATGCGTACCGGTAAACAAAAAGGAGTTGTAAGTGGAAACAGCAAGTTTTTATTTCCTCCTTTAATACGTTATGTCCGTAAAGATAAAGAGGACCAACACGCAATAGGAAGCTGAATCTAGGTCGTTTACAGTTGACAGAATTAAAAACTGCGTAAAAAAAAAAATCTTCAAGAGTATTCTTAACACTTACTGGTAGAATATAACATAAGATCACGCCTGTATTCCCCTGGTAGGCAGACGTATAAACTACACCCACATTTCGCCAGTTATGTTGTGAGTTCCAATGTAGTAGAGGGTAAGCCTATTGCCATCAACCAGACACAAATCCAGACTCCGTGCTGCTACTGGGAATGACCTAATGACAAAACCCAGTAACACTGCGTGACCCGGGATTCAAACTCACGCTCAGCGACCACTAGACCAAGGAGTCAGTAACGGGTAGAAAAATGTATTTATTTAATGTCATACTACTTGAGGTGCAAGTATCTCTAGGTAGGCTTTTTCTACACGTGTGATAACATCGTCGATATCGTAAAAATGTCTGGCGCACTCTGGGCGGACACCCACACTACCATTCTTGTTGCCTGGTCAATCTCTACACCATGGCTTCCACCATTAGCAAACTCCTTAGAGAAAACTCTAAGAAGGTTTCCTGCTCAATCATTGCTCAGATACTGACCCAATAAAAGCAAAGAACATTGATGTACCAAACACTACAAGAGGATTATTTACTATATATTCCGGTTATACTCACGGGTGTATTCGGGAATGCCCGATGCATGCATGAGCGCGGCAGAGTCGCGAGCCGAACTCTGCCGCGTAACCAGCTCATGAATAAGGGCTCCGGTCGAGTCCGAAACTAGTCGGGCATTCCCGAATACACCCGTGAGTATAACCGGAATATATAGCAAATAATATGGATAACACTCACGAAAGTTATTATAGTAAAACTACAAGAGGACTTAACTTTGTATGGTAATAATATGCAAGTATAGTTACATATGGAATGATTTGGCCACACCCACCGTTCTATACAAATCTTAATTTCATATTCTGTAACCAAAATCCCACTGAAGAATGTAGAAAAACAATAAAATCTAATCTTATCGCACTCACTGTTATTATTTGTTTCTGTTGATTATTATATTATGTATATTATAATGTAGGACACATTTCAAGTTTTTTTGCTTTACTGTTTCATTACGCATGAATACATACAATTATTTATTTCCCTTTATATTTTAATGTCACTAAAAAAGTAATGTTCCGCCATCTGCTCTCTCATCTAATTACCACCAATGTAAACCAATAAAACCGTGTTTTCAATAAGTAATACGTCACAGAAATTTTGCCCAACATTCCATGCAACTTTGTGTGATAATGTCGCTTGACATTTATTTGGTCTTGTTCACACTGTCCAGTTGTGAATTTTATATTGTGACTTACATAAAGCGACTTGCATCCTCAATGTCTAAAACTTGTCGGGCGACTGTCGAGGAACACGGATGTTGCGGTATTTCCGCGATCCGTAGATGTTACTAGCAACATCGCGCGATATACGTTTTCGTGTCGAGTGACAGAGTCGCGGAACAGTTAATGTCGCGTAATAAAACGCAGCTTAGCGATTAACCATCTTAAAAATATATTTGGAGGATATATTGTCTTTGCGGGGATAAAACCCGAGATCAAAAATGGCTATTGCCTAGCAACTGTCTCTATTGACTGGATTATGCTATTTTTTTTATAGAACAATTAACGTAAATTGTCGGTAAAGTGCTGGAATAGCCTCCGTAGATCAGCCTTGTGGTTGGAAACGCAACTAAAGAATGTAAGATCTTAGATTCCATAGTTCGTTTTAGTAGTAGACCACAGAATTGTGCCCAAAATGGTTACAGACACGCCCACCTGGACACGGAACCTGTTACCGTCGCGATATTGTTTGTTGTCAACTGAAAAATATAACTTATCTAGCATGAGTTTAAAGTTCATTTTCAAGGGGATGTTATACATTAATATGTGTTACTTAACCTTAGGGTCATCGTGGGTAAATAATCTATCGCTGAATCGACAAAAAAACAATATCTACTAGTTAGTCAAATTTCAACTTTGTGCTGTAAAGATAAGGTCTCTATTTGGGTGAAGTGATGATTAATATCACGGATATACGGATTCATGATTTTCACGCTATTTTTATATGAATTACATATCTATAGATATGAGTGTTCCGATTTATTTTTATTGAGTTTACTGAGGTATTAGCTATCTGTACTAATAATACATTATACTATACTTAATTATGACTATGACTTATGAGGATCAATTTGAAGTTTTTAATACATTCGATTTCCAGTTGTTGTAGTTGGGATCGATCGATTTACTGGTCTTAATAGAGATTATATACCAACCCCAACATAGTACGGAAAAGTGTCAGGCATATCTTTAAAAAAAAACGTCATCCCACACTAGGATCTGTCTCCTGCATCGTTGGTGCGTTGCACAAACATGAACCATCACACACTCAAACACCTAGAAACGGGACAAATATCTGCGGATTGCACAATTTTTTGTCCAATACAGGAATCAAACCCGCAACCCTTAACGCAGCAGTCTAATCGCCACTGCGCCAATCAGGTCGTCATTGTCATGTCTCTTTTGATTCTTATGTATTCTCCAAGGTACCCCTTATCACCGCCTGTCTTTTTTTATTACATTACCGGAGTAGACAAGAATCAGGCCTTCGGTGCGATATATGCGGGCTCTATTTCTGTAATAACAGCTCTGAGATAGTACAATAGGTAAACACAAGCACACCGGTCAAGCCGGAGTTATTATCAATGTGACTTAAATGATTGTATAGTCTCAGTCTGTTGTAGTTGTAATTCGAGCGCGATAATTGGCTTTAGCTTCGCTGAAAAACATTCATGACGAGTGCAATGCACTGCCTATTGCTTCAGAAAACAACGTAATGATCTTCTAAAGACATTTCGGCCGCCACAAGAAAGTTTTCAGAACCTAACCAAACACGCTAGAGATGTTATAGTTCCCAAAAGGTGAACTGCGTGGTAGCTTTCTCTTTATCAGCCGAAAGACAAGAGAAAAAGGGGGGACATTTCCCTCTATTCCCAGCAATAATGTAAAAATTACCAAATAATATTGTGCATTCCTAACAAACATACTCTTGTAAACACATAAATCACATTTCTTTTGTGTTACAATCGACAACTGAGGAAGGTGAATAGCTTGCTAAGTGGCTAACAATACAAGAATAAGCTGAAGGACGTTGGATGGGACAGCTATCTGTGAAATACGACTATTTGCAGTTCTACAGTGTACATTACTTGCTGTATACACGGCTTGCATTTTGTTACCCAAGTTTTGTGGGCATGTAAGCATCAAACTGTCTAAGACTCGTCCTAGGTTACAAATAATACATTTTAATTGACGTTGTCATTAAGGAAATATAGACAATTATGCCTATTTATAAAAATTGTCAGTGTTGAACAATTGATATTATACCTGTCACTGTCTTTTTATGGCACAGAATAGAGATGTCAATAGACTCAAGAAGTAGTTATCTTTTAGACACATGTGAGCTTTGTTGATAAGTAAGGGGGGTTGATGGAGGGGTTGAGTTATAGTAGAGTTGAGTAGCCAATAAGAGTGGCATGATCATCCTTGATCAAACCCAAACCAAAAGATAAAAAAAGTTTACTATAATAACCTTCGTGAGTGTTATCCATATTATCTACTATATATACCGGTTATACTCACGGGTGTATTCGGGAATTGCCCGACTAGTTTCGAACTCAAACGGATCCCTTATTCATGAGCCGAACTGTTCGGCTCGCGACTCTGCCGCGTAACCAGCACAATACTCACGAAAGTTATTATAGTAAAATATTTATTTCTGTCAAAAAGTACATAATAATTTGTGTAAATTACAATTAAATAGCTTAAACTTAACTTTTTGAGAGCTAGACTCCGCACTAGGCTGGAGACCTGTATGACGGATCTCCAGATAAATGTTCACATGATTTCCATATTAGTTCATAATATTAATAATTACCATCAATCGTTCATAATATTAATAATTTACCATAAATTAGTTCATAATATTAATAATTATCATCATCGTCTTTAAGTAAGCAGACAATTAAAATTATGCAACAGCCTTTAAACCAAGATATGGATTAAAATTACAAGCAATAAATAATTTGATAAAACGTGTCAATAAAACTAATTGTTACGATATGTAATTAACAATAATTGTTGCGAAAACTGTCTGATATCTTTCGGAGGATTATAACTTGATCCTTGAATTAATGGGATTGCAAAAGTCGTTCAGCCTTTTGAGGTTATGATAACGTCAAGGTTAGGTTAGGTTTGGTTAGGTTAGGAAGTTGATTTATTCATTATCATCAGCCGGAAGACGTCCACTGTTGAACAAACCTCCCCCTTAGAACGCCACAATGAACGACAGCTTGCCAATTGCATCCACCTACGTCACCTTTTTTTAACGTCGCCCCTCACGAGGAATTTCTCCTGTATCACTGATTTTTGTCCCGTGCTGATATCGAACCCACAACTTTTAGGGCAGCAGTCCGATCGCTTAGCCACTGCGCCAATTAGGTCGTCACTGTTATCAACATGATATTATAATTATTTTGTCAGGTCTAGCTCTGAACTGAATTCGAAAACTCATCGAAGTCTCGAACATTGGAAAACGCCGTTCTGTTTTATCCGCACCTTAAAGGAAGGACTGAAACTGTGGAGGTCAATCTTATTTGATGTTACTAATAATAATCTCGACCGCACCATAACCATACGTTAAAATAAAATATTTACTTAGATTTTTATCTATTTGTAAAACCAAGCAGTTATCTGTAGATACTTACGCAAAAGAGTACCTACACATGATAATATAATCTAACTACGACTAATTTACTCACTATATGTCACCTACGTTAAATATTAATATACTCAAAAGAAAAAAATAAAACTAAAAAATATGCATCAAAGTATTCCTCATCGCTGTCGACTGTTAGGGTGCCGATAAGGCCCCAAAGGCCCAAAAGGCGGCATTGCCACGTTGAATGGCAATGATAATTCTTTGGCCGAAAAGCAAGCCAGCCTTATGGTCACGTGAAGAGTCAACCAACCGTCCAACCAACGATCTCTAAATAGGAGATATTACAACCAATATGCGTATATCATTTGTCCAGTCTTCTACTTCTTATTAAAAAAACATCATCTAATTATCCTAAATAACATACATTATAAGAAGGTTAAAAGAAAACACAAGATACATTATTATTTTTATTATTATTTTACAATTTACATTTTACAATTTACATTATTTACATTTTGTATAAAACAATAATAAGTAGAACTATATTTTAATCACAAAATCAAAGGAGTTGTTTGTATGATGTTAACATTTCTGCATACGTTATCCAATACGTCGTAATCCATGGTTTTAAACTAGTCAAGGCCGGGTGTAGGCGCAGCTCCACAGTCACCCCTAATGGCCAAAACACAAAGCATTTTGGACAGTAGGTTTTAGAACTGCGCACCGTCTATTCAAGTGTGTTACATATGTCCATGTATCAAATACATGTACCTATATATGTATCACATAAATCTACATCCAGGAAAGATGGTTAAGTTTATTTTCTGATAGTGCAATGTAGATATCATGACGTAAACTGTAGTTAAACCACAGATGTAGACTTAGTAGAAAGGTACCGACTTGTCCACTAATACTACATCCATGGTCTGTCAAAGTTATGGACGTATTCCTAGTTTATACCTACGGAGAAAGGATAAACCTACTACATCTATGACTTTGATTGAATCGTTAATTAGGAGGGTTCGTCGTTACCCGTTATTTTGCAGCTAGTGCCTAACTAAAGTAATCTTTACAGGACTAGTATCCACAATGGGATGCTACATTGAGATGGTAGAGTTACATAACAAACGTGTGGTGCCATTGCACTGTCATACACGTTTGGTTTCGACAGATGGAGTGATTTTCATCTTACCCCATTGTCACATCGTTACATCACGCCTGTATTCCCCGACGGGGTAGGCAGAGGTGCACAATAAAGTACACCCCATTCCGCCATTTATAGGGGTCACAAATTAATAGGGGGTTGGTCAATGGCCATTAACCGAGCTCGAATCCTGACTCCGTGCTGTTACTGAGAATAATATGGAAAACCCAGTAACACTCAGTTTACACCGACCCGGGATTCGAACCCAGTAGCTTATGCTCCGCAGTCGATTAGCGACCACTAGACCATTGAGGTACACCCTATTGTCATTGGCCCTCTATTAGGCTTACATTCGAGCGTTGAGCTCTTTTTGGGATTGATCCGACCCAAGCGCATCATGTTCCAGACGTTTCGGGTTGAAACGTGTGCAACATGATATGATGGAACACAGCATAGCTCCCATCATATCTATAGTTATGCTGCGTTCAGTTTAATATTTACAATAAGCGCATTGGGACAGATTTTTCTCCCACCACTCTACATAACCAGCTTCCACACACTACTTTAACCTCAAAAAAATAATGCGTGGAAGCTGAAGATGCCATGGTACCACAACATTTAATTTTTCAGACAGTCAGTCAGTCAAGCGCTTTCAATAAAATCAGCTTCCACAGATTAATTATTTGTGTTTTTTAACAAATAATTAATCTGTGGAAGCTGATGGTCTTTTCAGTTTGGTTTCGCCTTCTAGTTGTAGATTTTGTGTTTCGCCTTGTCGAAATACGACTGCAGGATTGTCTTGGTGTCACAAGCTGACCTCAGGAGACGCTATGAAGGTGAAGATCGATCAGGAAAGATCTGTAAAATAAAATTGTATATTATAGCGTTTATAAATTGTCCATAAGCTAGAAAAAGACAGGCTTTTTAAGTTTGATGAAGAAAAAAAAAGATTAAAATGTCTAGATTTTGTTTTGTTGCATGTTATGTTGAAATTTGATAGCAAAGGCATTGAAATTTTGATGACTTAGAAAAACAGGGACTTAGGTATTAGAATTTTTAATTATACAATATCAGATTTTTCTCCAAAATCCGGTCCTGAATATGGTTAATAAAATAATATAATATAGTATCCAGTATAAATAGCACTTATACAGTGTGTGAAAACCCTGTCGGATCAAAAAAGAGGTAGTTCAGTATTCGACTAACAACAACTTTTCTAAGGGGCCATCCTTGAAATCGAGAAAAAAAATCAGCTTTTCCATGCATTTTGTGAAGTCAAGTGATGTATGGAACAGCTGTTTTATTCCGACTTCAGGGTTGACTCCACACTATAAGTTGTTCGTAGTCGAATACTTAACAGCCTCCTTTTGATCAGACACGGTTTACTTAACGCACTGTATACAATTACCTATTATAACAAGAGACAAAGCTGATTTTAAAAAACATCATGATTAATTTATCAGCAACCATACCTGCGTTGTCTGCTGAACCGCTCGACTCACGGCTCGCAGCCGATGGGCAGAAAACTGCTTCGCCTAAAAAAAGACATTTACGTTCATTTAGATAAATCTTGGTTTCCCAAACTAATATTACTTATTGACTTGAAGAAGAGGGCTCAAAAACGGACTTTGATTTGAATTAGGATTTATACACACATAACATAACCTAACATCACGCCTGTATTCCCCGAAGGGGTAGGCAGAGGTGCACATATAGTACACCCACATTTCGCCAGTTATGTTTTAGGTCCCAATTTCATAGAAAAACCTAATAACACTTTGCCCGGGAATCGAACCACTAGGCCAACGAGGCAGTCTAGTGGTAGAGAATCTAAGATCATTTGGTGAGACTAATTGTGATCTTAAATTGGGCGTGGCTCTAAGGTCTCATGGATCGGCACACACAAGCGTGGTCGACCATGATGGCCATTTAAATTCAATGTATCTGGTTATTATTAAGAATGATTACATATTTAAAACGTACGTACACATTCTAGACTTACTACTGCACCGAAATAAATATGAAATGACCGAAAAAGA
This sequence comes from Abrostola triplasia, assembly GCA_946251915.1. Taxonomy (NCBI): domain Eukaryota; kingdom Metazoa; phylum Arthropoda; class Insecta; order Lepidoptera; family Noctuidae; genus Abrostola; species Abrostola triplasia. The sequence continues at coordinate 2,420,674 of OX276432.1, read as the reverse complement.
CGTTTTTTTTTAAACGGGGTTACGTATAGTCACGCTTGCTTCTAGTGAAGCCAAAGACCATTTAGTGAGACTGTTTGAGATCTCAGAAAGGCGTGGCATCGTGGCGTTATCGATCGTCACCCAAAGGGGCGTGGTCGACTATGTCCCACAGTTGGACGTGAAATTAATGACAGGAATTAATCAAGATCAAATCCCAGCAATTGGTCAAGAAGACCCGAATATGGCCGCCGACCAACACCAACCTCGTGGTACGGACGACGCATGGAAATTTCCCAAAATTAAAGAAAAAAATATAGACATAATTTGGCTTAAAACACTTTTCTAGCACGCCAAAATAAAGAAATCAGACTCAAGACTCAATCGGAACAAAATAATTACTGAAACATAACCAAAAATACTTCTTTGAAACCCCTAATGACATTAAGCCAATTAAAAACAAAATAAAGTATGAAACAAATGTATAGAATCCCTACAATAAATACCTTTGGAAGTTCAGACAGCACGGGTCCGGCCGTGACGCGCCAGGCCCGCTTCGATGAGAAATGGCGCATAGGATGCACCGAGGGGCGATGCGGCAAAACCCGAATGCAACGCGCAGGTCATCTACGACGATCAATACCCCTTAATAAAGGATACTGAGCTAGGTACGGAGGGGCGAGTCTGGATTCTCGAATGTCTACATGAAGATTCATTGAAAAGTGATTTCAGTTCTTATTGTAATAGGGACAAGGTAACTTATTATGTGGAGTAAGCATTCAACACAGTTGACGAATTTGAAATCACTGTCGACTGCTAGTTATTCAGATTTATTTATTGACTATTTAGTCTCTTCTTCTTACATTTACTTATTCACTTGATTTTTTTAGGACATTATTTGATTTATTTTTAACTTTTATGTTTTTTTGTCTCCAATCTCTATTCGATATCGGTGTATTTTAATTCTATGTAAAATGTAAGTAATCTTACTAATACATGACTATTCACTATTGCCTATTACCATTACATGGGACAGCACTGATAGCCGAGTGGTATGACCATTGTACTGCCAAGTTAAAGATGGCAAATTCATACTCCGGCACGCACCGATGTTTTTTCGAATACATGTGCGTATTATAAATTAGTTATCAGTAGCTAAAAATGGTGTAGGAAAACATTTTGAGGAAACCGGCACACCTGAGAGATTTTTCAACGGTGTGTAAAGCAGTGTCAGAGGCCTACAGGCAGTTTTAACTCTGACACTAAGTTGTTCATCAACTATACGCTACGAAGAAGTGGTAAATGACACCTTTGGTATTTGAGGATATTTACTCAACAACAGTTGAATTTACATGCTAATTATACCTAATTACTTTAATTGAACACCTGCGTGATGTCACTAAGTAACATGTTTATTAAGAAAATAAACAAAGCACTACATAGCGATTAAATAAAAACTGATTTGGCCGGAAAAATCCTTAACACAAAGGAAGTCATTTTGTAACGAATTATCCTCAAAAAGTTTTACAAACTGTAATAATATAAATAAACTAGCTTCCGCCCGCGACTCCGTCCTCGTGAATTTCGAATGTTTTATAGCCTAGGTATAGCCTTCCTCGATAAATGGGCTATCTAACACTAAAATAATTTTAGAAATCGGACCAGTAGTTCCTGAGTTTAGCGCGTTCAAGCAATCAAACAAACTCTTCAGCTTTATAGTATTAAGTATAGATAGATGACTAAGTAAAAGATATTCTACATACTGCTTGGTAATATACCTGTATTTTGGAAGTATTCTCGTTTAGAGACAGTTGAATGAACTAATTGAGTTGGTCTAGCGAATTTTATTTATTAATATATTATCCACTTAAACTATCTTTAGAGGAGTTGTCCTAATGCGACAGTTTAGAAACTTAAATACTATTTATACTTAAAATACTATTCTTAATCTGTTCATACTTATACATAATTATATATAACTTAGGTATCCTGTTTATAACATAATATAAATAGCAGTACTTTTGAAAATTCACTCAAACTGCATATAAACACATCAATATCATCATGAATTTTATTGATAGTACGGACCGCTCTGGTTAACGACGATATAGCGACTTCTGAGCTTGTAGTCTTGCGTTCTAATCCCGCGTCGGGCTAAGTGTTACTGTTTTTCCAGTAGATGATTCTCAGTAGTAGTATGGACTGGATTCATACCAGGTTAATGTCAATAGACTCGCCTTCCTAATACATTGGGACATAGTTATATGGATCTTAAAATGAATTTAGTTGAATCCTCGAAGGTAGTGGGGCGATGTTAAAAAAACTAATCTAATAGATGTTAAAATACCCAGTTTTCCTATACTGTTTTATATTTATTTCCTGCGACAAGTTTGCAAGAGAATTACATGTATATTCTCGCTACTACGTTAATAAGTATTTATATTTGTACATTTTATTGATTTAGTATTTATTTAACACTTGTTAGAATGATGTTAATGTCCGTAAGTAACGCCAGCTCGTAATATATTCTATTGTACGCTTTTTTTTTTTTTTTTTTTTTTTTCGATTAACAATGTACGGCCTCTTACCATGAACTCTTAAAGCAGGACAGTTTACGATGTGGAAACGAGACACCGCATTACGCTGCATGTGGCGGCGTCTCTCTTTAACATCAGGAACTGTCCTGCTTTAAAAGTTCATTAGGTATAAGGGGGCTGGTGATCGAAGATTATATACGCCCTAATTTTTACATGATGATGATGACCGCTGACATCCAAACGTACAAACTTAACCTTTTTATAATTAGTAAAAGTGACGACAATGTTACCGTCAAACAATTTAATTTAAAAAAAAAAAAAAAAAAAAAAGTCGCCCCACACTAGGAATTTCTCCTGTATCGTAGGTGCGTTTCACAAACATGAAATATTCACATACACTAACACCCAGACTCGGGACAAAAATCTGTGGTTCGCACAAAGTTTTGCCCCGTGCGGGAATTGAACCCGCAACCCTTAGCGCAGCAGTCCAATCGCTTAGCCACTGCGCTAATCAGGTCGTCGAAATTACAATCTTCTTCTAAATATCCAAACTGTAAAATTCTAAATCACTTTTCTCTAGGTGGAAATTGAACCCAAGACATCTCGTTCAGCAGTCACGTTCACACCCACGAGTCTAAAGCGGCGGCCTCATTTAATTATTTTTCATTGTTACTGCCTACTAGCCAGTACACTGTCATGACCTAAACACACGTAATATTGTGGTAACTGCCACATCGACTACACCAGAACAACTAGAATAACAAATCTGATTAATTCATTTGCTTACGAACACGTGCAAAGAAATGAAGAATAAAGGAGGCCTTTGCCCAGCCGCGGGAAATTGGCTGTTTCAAAAAAGAACACGTGTAATTTCTGGTGTTGTATCATAATTTATAGTCCAACATAATTATTAAGGTGTGGAAATGTAGTTTTACCATCTAGTTTCTCATGTTAGGGGTTCAATCCCCGCCATATCGCATGGTTGGATGGTGTGGTTGTTGGGTCACCACGGACTTGAAACGTTACTCTTTCGTTATTTTTGTTTGGATAACCTTATTTAGTCTAGTACCATGTTCTAGGTACTAAATAACGTTGAGGCCTAGTCCCTGGTCGTCGCCCACGTCCACAGCAAGCGTTGCTTAACCTTGATAGACGGCGACGCAGTAATGACGTAAAAATCTCAACCCTTTTTTGCCGGCATCGCGTAATACAAGGCCCAAAAACTTGTTCAGCGTCACAGGAAATTATCTACACCCGCCGCCGAGGTCAATGGCCCTGTTTCACCGGTGATCGCAACAAAATAAAAACAATACGTACTGGCCAAACCAGTTTAATAAAGGTTTTGAGTAATTCGCTCGATTATGTCATCGAACGAAAGTGAGACTGAGGTTGATCGACATTTTATCTCTATTTAAAAACACAAAACAATTGCACCTATTGGAATAACACTCGGTTTCGGCAAAGCTTACCTACGATAAATTAACTATCAAGGTAACAAATCTTCGAAAAATAATATGAGATTGACATGAGTCACAATTAAAACAGTCGAAACACGTAATCATCATACTTAACTTCCTATTTTATTTCTATTCGTTTAGCGTTATGCCATTCATAAAAATATACCTTTGTTCTTGGTCTGTTATACTCCTACAACTTTACTCTATAAGGAAAAATAAATAAAGAATTACTATTGAAATAAAACCAGGTTTACGGATTTTATCTAAAGAAATACTAATCTAGGCTAGACCCGGAAAACTTCGTTCCTCCATTTAAACTTTCCCTGGGCTTTCATGAATATTTCAAGACAAAAATTAGCCAAATCCAGCCGTTCTCGAGTTTTAGCGAGACGTACAGCAGTCCATTTTTATTATTAAGAAAGGAGAAGAATAGAAGATATAATATTTAGGTTTACAGCCCCCTTACCATAAACTTTAAAGCAGGACAATTAGTGGAAGCGAGTCGCCCGGGCCGTTGTGCAGTGTAGTGTGGCGTTTGCAGCTCGTTTTTTCAAAGGAAATTGTCCTGCTTTAAGAGTTCACTGCCTCGTTGGTCTAGTGGTTGCTAAGCGCGACTGCTTAGCACGAGTGGGTTCGAATCCTGGGTCGGGCAAAGTGTTACTGGGTTTTTCCAGTAGGTAATTCTCAGTAGCAGCACGGAGTCTGGATTTGTGCCCGGTTGATGGCAATAGGCTCACCCCCTATTACATTAGGACCTAAAACATAACTGGCGAAATGTGGGTGTACTATATGTGCACCTCTGCTTACCCCTTCGGGGAATACAGGCGTGATGTTATGTTATAATAGTTCATGGCAAAGGTTAGGTAAGTTAGTTTATCTTTTTATTACCTATAGTTAGCTTGCAAACCGTAAAATAAATGCAGCACAGCATTATGTTATTCTAAATGTTATCTATTTACCTACAGGTTTTATTATAAAAATACGTTTGTGACTGTCAATCCGTTTGTGTTTTCATTGATTGTAAGCGGGGTTATGGTTCGATTTTGATAGAGGACAACTATTAACATATGAATTTTTCAATTAGTCAAGCCATTTGTATAAGGGGTCAGGTACCTACTTAAGATGGGCAGACTACAAGTTTTGTGGAACTTGTAGTCTTTAGTAGGTAGACCCCGCAGAAATGACGAGTAGTTAGCAATGCCGATCATTAATTTCCTTCATATTTGGGTCTCATCAGTAATATCTGACCAATAAATAATCTGACAATTCTATGCTGAAAATTGCACAATACTATTTCCCTGCGTAATGAATATTTTAGAGTTTCCCCAGATCACTATTGCTTGTCGAATAACGGAGCTAAAGTAAACATGATAAACCATTCAAGCTGTTGGTAATGATAGAGGAAGTGGGATTTCAATTTTGGGAATTTCTAAGTGGCAAAACCGAGTTCGCCTGTCTTCATTGAGATAATTAATAAATTATATCGCTAATTAATAAATTATTCTTATCTAGTTTCATTATGATATATGCCGTTGCAAGCTGTCGTTCACTGTGGCGTTCTAAGGAGGCCTTTGTTCAACAGTGGACGTCTTCCGACTGATGATGATGATGGTCCGTTGCTTGGTTTAAATGAGTTATAGAAAGACAAGCTACTTAGGTGCGGTCATAATAAATAATATAATTTAAATACGAAATAAATGACGACCTGATTAGCGCAGTGGCTAAGCGATTGGACTGCTGCGCTGAGGGTTGCGGGTTCGATTCCCGCACGGGGCAAAACTTTGTGCGAACTACAGATGTTTGTCTCGAGTCTGGGTGTTAGTGTATGTGATATTTCATGTTTGTGAAACGCACCCACGACACAGGAGAAATTCCTAGTGTGGGGCGACGTTTTTTTTTTAAAAAAATAATAGTAAAACTATATTTCTGAAGTTTGTAACAATCCGACGACGTATTTTTATATGCGGAGTCGGGAAAATGTAAGAAACTGACAACGATTGAAAAATAATTCTTGGAATGGTACGTTTTCTTTGTTTTTTTTTATTAAACATACTCTTGAGGCATATTTGTGGGCAATAAACTATGTACCTACATACAGGGATGTCCCCTGCCAAAATGTATTTAAACAAAATACTGCTTGCGCACATACTCGAGTAATTTTGACAAAAAATATTCAAGTAGTGTAACCACTAGGGTGACCAAAACTCTGAAGTTAGGCCCGAATTCAAAACTGCACAGATACATCGAACTAATTTTCTCTGTCCCTTTTGCACCTTCCTATAAATCATACAAATGAGGTATTGCGCAACCTCTCGCGTCTAACATCCGACAGCTCATACGGTTTTGCGTACCTACAATATTACTGTTACGGTATTCAGCATAAATGTTAATTAAAATATTTAACAAATTTTAATCCGTAGCAGTCATGTTTAGCCGGCATTAGTCACAGTGCTACCTTAATAGTAGTGTTATACTCCAGTCCAGTCAGATTTTGTATAAAAGTAGACAATATTTAATTACGCCTGTATTCCCCGAAGGGGTAGGCAGAGGTGCACATATAGTACACCCACATTTCGCCAGTTATGTTTTTGCCTTGTTGGTTTGTCCCAATGTAATAGGGGGCGAGCCTATTGCCATCATCTGGGCACAATCCAGACTCCGTGTTGCTACTGAGAAATATCTAATGGAAAAACTCAGTAACATTTTGCCCGACCCGGGATTCGAACCCAGGACCTCGTACTCAGCAGTCGCGCTTAGCAACCACTAGACATTCAAAACATATAATAAATAGTATTTAAAGTGCCACCATTCCAGCATAATTATTCTTTATAATTCTTTATTCACAAAAAATACACAAAATAAAATGAAGTCCCTACCTTCTGCTATGTTTAAGCACGTGTGTTACAGATGTCATTGTCCTTTCCCACTGGTTGATAGAGAAGAACTCAGGCATGTATTTTTTCATGATTGAAAAAACTCACGTTCTAGTAAATACCTAACAAGCTCTTAAACAATACGATATGACATTTCCAAAAGAGTACGTTAGCACTAAGAAAGATTTTATTCCAATGACAAAAATATTGCTCAGTAAAAATCTCAAGTTAATTATATTCGGAGCGTAAAAGAAAACAAGTCCAATTCGAAAAGGCGATTTCATGCACCACACAAAGATTAGACATCCATTGTCTTAGTGTCTGGAGATAAATAACCATCACAAGTATTGTACAGTTTTAAGTATAAACTTTATTATTGGAGTGACGAACCTTGAAATAAATTGTAGTGTAGTATTCTGGTGTATAATTTACAATTCATTCATCTCTAACATGAGAAATGTTCTCCATGATGAAAAATAAAAATTTACAGAATGGTAAACACTAACGAAGGAAATTATGATTATGTATTTGAATTTACCTGCTTATATTACCCATCATCAGGGCTTAATTAAATCACCAAAAATGCAGATTAACTATTTTTGTGTAGTATTTCTTGGATAGGATACCATCAAATACCTATAGATACTGTCAGAATATAGTTACAGTTACGTTATCATGAGTTTCGTGGTAACCCCACTCCACAGTTCGATAAATTACTGTAAAGATTTCCATTTTTTAAATTTAAAACTGAAATATCACATACACAAACTCGGGCCAAACATCTGCGGATCACACAGTTGTTTGGCCCGTACGGGAATCGAACCCGAAACCCTTAGCGCAGCAGTCCAAACACTTGGAGATTTCGCCATTCGGGACACCATATTACTTGCCTCTGGTTGAACTCACGCGTGTTTTTGGGAATGCCTGACTAGTTTCGAACTCAAAATAAGACCTTATTCATGATGGTGACGCATTGGGTTCGTAAGCCAACAATTACGTAGAAAAAGGAAAGTAGTCAGGAATTCCCGAGTACATACGTGAACACCCCGATGTAAATATTACGGAAAAACACATAAGAAAGGTAAATTATTAAAACATCGAATTATAAGTATTTTGTGACTGTGATAATATTTCATTTTACCCTATTCATATAACATAACACAACTTAACATTACGCCTGTATTCCCCGCAGGGGTAGGCAAAGGTGAACAAATAGTACACCCACATTTCGGCAGTTATGTTTTTAGGTCCTAATGTAATAGAGGGCGAGCCTATTTCCATCAACCGGGCACAAATCCAGACTCCGTGCTGCTACTGAGAATTACCTAACGAAAAAACCCAGTAACACTTCCCGACGCGATAAAATACAGAGTAGTTAAAATACATGTAAGAAAAACCGCGAGCCTAAATTAGTATCTTAGTTAACGATATTGTCCTACAGTGATAAATTATTGATCTGCCAATCTTTCAATTACCATTGTATTTATTGTCCTTAATGAAGATAAAAGGCAATGTAATTGCTTTTTCCATCTTTATTTAATCACAAACTTGTTTGAAAAATTACAATTGTGTTAAATGACACCATTACAAAGGCATTGGGATAACTATTAAACTTCTTATGAGATTGTATATAGTTTTATATATTGCGAATGCTATCGGTATAGTTAGTAGTATCATAGATTAACATGAAAGAATGCGTATTTTTGACTTGTGGATGTTGCAATTAAACTGAAAATAAAACAAATATGTGGCTAAAATATCTTTTTTTCTGTATTATGGGCTAGCTTACTACTGTAGGTAATAGTATTGCAAATATAAGCAGTTAAGCACGCATAAGGCTGGAAAGCCTGCCGGGGAATTCTCGTAGGCACGACATAAATTCAAGATCTAAACCAAGACTCAATTTAAGTTTAAAAATTAAACAGTCTTTCTCGTTTAGTCATCATCATCAGCGGAAGACGTCCACAGTTGAACAAAGGCCTTCCCCTTAGAACGCCATAATTTATCGTTTAAATGACGTAAAATAAAATAAAAAAAATACATTCGATTTTTAAATCAGGAACGAAGTGTAACCCTGATCGCAGACGCAGACAGAGTTCGGCGAAGGAAGATTGTTAAAATGATCCGAGCATTCGCCAACCGCGTGGTAACACTAGTATTAAGCCCTCGAAAATCGAATGAAGTGCAGTTGATAAAACGTGCGACTCCTGCGCACACGTCTCAGTGTTACGATAATGGCGCGTGTTCCGACTACGTTATTGGTTGTCGCGGCAGTGTTGGCCGCTAAAGTTTTTGCAGGTTCGTAAATGTGAAAAAAAAAATGTGTCTGTGGTTTCTTTTTGTGGGAACTAAGAATGGTGTTATTTTGTGGCGCGAATTTATTAACAAAAATATATACCTACATATTTTGATGTCCTGATGGGATAACTGATCTTAGTTTTGTGGAGTCTTATTTAGATTATTTTTCGTCGCTAAGGCGCAAGGATTCTTAATTGTTTCCATTTATGAAAGGGTTGTGTCCAATTGTTAAAATGAAAAAGTATTGTTAGTACGTGGTTTTATAGTTAGATATTGTAGGTCATAAGAAACGTTTTAAAATAAATAGGTAACTAATAAAATATAATTTTCTGTCAAAAAATGTCAAGAACTAATTTTAGTTTACACAATCGCATCACACAACGAAATGTTTTTAAATTATTCAGAGATATTGTTTTCAATTTGACATTTAACCCTACGGAGGCGGGGTTTATTAACATGGTACCTACATCACAAAAATAATTAAAAAGAAAAATGTTCACACTTTCAATTGTCGGTGACAGAGATAAAATTGACATTACAATTGTTTATATTACAGGTATTACCCGCGCTTACGCAATTTTTTTTAATCATTATTAGGTATTGTTCTGATAGTTTCACGATTTAAAAATACTACAATTTATTTTATTTATTTATTGCAGTTTTATAGTGAATATTAAGTTATTTTTTTAGGTTTAGGTTTAATCGTATTTGTTTTAGGGTATGGCGGAACATATGATGTGCGTCATAAAAAAAGTTATCAAAATTAAATTAAAGCACAAAATAAAAGCTGATGATGATAATTATTTACAAATACATAAACATTACTGCTAATTTGACCTAAAAAACTGGCGAAATGTGGGTGTACTATATGTGCACCTCTGCCTACCCCTTCGGTGAAAACAGGCGTGATTTTATGTTATGTTTAATTGCTAATTTTCTTCGGTGAATAAAATGTAAGGTAACTAACTGTCAGTTACATGTACTAGAAAGTAATTTATACTGTTAGTATATGAATGAGATTTAACAGACTCTGTAGATACTTTAAACCGACTTCATAATATCCAAAATTAGCCTTACATGCAGTCAGGGTGACCCTTATAAAAACGTTTGCATTTCAAACTGGAATTCATTCCAGACTCAAGCCTATAATTTGGTATATACCTACCTTACTTAATTATGGAGTCCGTGATGTTATAGATTGAAAATGATTTTTGATGTTTTGCGTTGAAGGCTGATCAGCCGCCTGTTATAAAAAAGCTTTTTCTCTCTGTCATTGGTGTGTCCGACACTATGCATAATTTTTTTTTATAAAACTACCTAGTAACACACGAAAAAATGTGTGGAAAAACGAACATTTGTCCCAATGGGAATCAAACCCGCGAATCGGCCAACACCCGTCACGCCACTCGAATAGCTCTCAACAAGCCTGCTGCAAGCTGGGTGCATTAAAAAACCTATTAACCTGCTATCGCGTGAGAATATGAATAAAATTACATACATACATGAATATGGTGACATACATTATAATAGCCAAGGTCGGACAAAAAAATATTACACTCAACGGGAGCAAATAAAAAAAAACCAGCAAGTTACAAGTACCTATACTGAATAATTTTGGCGTGCCATAGAAGAGGCCTATGTCCAGCAGTGGACTGAGAAAGGCTGATGAAGATGATACTGAATTTATAGGCAAATATTACTGAGTTTAGTGAAAATCCTTCTTCTGATACAGGGAAGCCGAGTATGAAGTCTTGACTTCGATTCCCGAGTAAGCAAGAAATTAGGCTTTTCTATCAAGTAATTCTCAGTAGCTGCTTGATAAGCCAGCAAGTATAACATTTTTGTACTATTAGTGACAATAGGCTCGCCCCTCATTAAATTGGACCTATAACAGCCTATAACTGTCCCACTGCAGGGCAAAGGCCTCTTCTCGTATAGAGAAGGATTGAGCATTGATCACCATGCTAGCTCACTGCAGGTTGACGAGTACCTACAGATAATTAAATCCAGGTTTTCTCACAATGTTTTCCATCACCATTAGTCACTGGTGTTTTAGAATAACTAAGAAAGTATTTATGACATTGAAAACGTCACATTGATACTTGGGGTTTGAACCTGCAACCTTGTGCATGCAACCGGTTAATCTAACACTAGGTCACCACGACTATTTAATTTAATTAGACTTGTCTACAACATAACTGGCGAAATGGTGGTGTACTATTTACGCTTCGCCTTCTTCTTCTGTGAAGTTCGACAATCACACTAATATTATAAAGGCGAAAGTTTCTGAGACTGTATGTTTGTTACTTCTTTACGCTTAAACGGCTAGACCGATTTTGATGAAATTTCGTATGGAGGTAGCTGACACCCTGGATTAACACATAGGCTACTTTCTATCCCGAAAAAATGTAGCGGGTAACACCGCGCAGATAGTATTTAATTTTATTTTATAATATTAGATTAACCTTTATCATAGTTTATGCTGTGACCACAATTTCTGTTACTTTGTAATCATGACTGATAACATTTTATATTTCACTGATGGGTGTTTGAAACAAATGTCACGTTCTTAACAATTGTTAAATATACTATCACGTAGTTGTTCAGATAGAATGATAACAACTCTCTTTTATTCTGACAATGTTAGTATCCGTTATGGTATTTAAGAAACTGACTCAAGTTGACTGCCTCGTTGGTCTAGTGGTTGCTAAGCGCAAATGAACACGAGGTCCTGGCGTCGAATCCTGGGTCAGGCAAAGCGTTATTGGGTTTTTCTATTATGTAATTCTCAGTAGCAGCACGGAGTCTGGATTTGTGTCCGGTTGATGGCAATAGGCTCGACCCTTGGGTACATTACATACACCTCTACATTAGGACCTAAAAAACATTATTGGCGAAATGTGAGTGTACTAAATGTTTACCTCCGCCTACCCCTTCGGGAAATATAGGCGTGATGTTATATTATGTTGTTAAGTTCTTTAATATGAAACAGGCTTCTAATATTATGTTGGCCCCTAAATATTAACCTGCTACTTAGTGTCCGATAACTTTTGTAATTATCACTGAAGCGCTAAAGATTTTTTTTTTTTTTTTTTTTTTTAAAAAAACGTCGCCCCACACTAGGAATTGCTCCTGTGTCGTGGGTGCGTTTCACAAACATGAAATATCACATACACAAACACCCAGACTCGGGACAAACATCTGTGGTTCGCACAAAGTTTTGCCCCGTGTGGGAATCGAACCCGCAACCCTTAGCGCAGCAGTCCAATCACTTAGCCACTGCGCTAATCAGGTCGTCAGATTTATTATCGGTCCGCGCTAATTCATCATCATCATCGCTGACTACCTAAACATTTACTTCTACTTGTCAACCCGGGAAAGGACGGTCACTTTATAGGCAGTCAGGCAGTTTATTTGGAAAATGAATACTCTTAGAATCTTTTCTATCAGAGTGACTTTTAGATGGGCAGCAGAGTAATCAATATACTTAGGTAACACTTGGAAATGGATTTCATCAAAACCGATGCAATGCTTCAATCACAAATAGATTGTTTTTAGATATTTACAACATATCGATGTGAGATACGTGTTGATTGGGAAAGCCCGAATAGTAAAATAGATCCAACTTAAAATAAAACATACCAACGAAACCCAAAGACTGTAATAGAAGTATAAATAAAAAAATATAACCCGCCATCAAAAAACATAAAAAATCCAACAGTACATACATAGTGATACAAAATTTTATGTTTTATACCATGAATGTTACCTATGTTGAAGCAAATAAATATTTTAATAATATCATTATATAAAAAAGGTTCCGCCGAATTAAGGACCTCCTTTTTTGAAGGCGGTTTACATCTAAATTCAAGTCCTAAGCCTATAATCTTTGGTTAGACCTAAAAGGCCTTGAACAATACGAACATTAAATTATATAATTGATAGAAGCCACAAAGAAGGTGAGGTTATAACATAAACTGAGCTTAGACCTTGATTAAATGCGCTAGGCAGAAGCTAGACGGATCTAGGTTTTTATTATTTTTGTGACTTAAGGCCTACTATCATAATTAGCAATACAATGTAATGGAATTTATTAATTATAGAAGACTAGCTGCGCCTCGCGGTGTTACTCGCTACATTTTTCGGGATAAAAAGTAGCCTATGTGTTAATCCAGGGTGTCAGCCTACCTCCATATGAAATTTCATCAAAATCGGTTTAGCCTTTTGAGCGTGAGGAGGTAACAAACATACAAACACACTCACAAACTTTCGCCTTTATAGTGTGATGTTATAATTAAAGTTACTAATATTCGATATTTGCTTTTGGTTTCTATCCTGAATATTTAACAGGTTTATAAAATTGCGTCTAATAAATTACATATTTCGTTAGGTTAGATCGCAGAAAGATGGATGGCATACTGAGTTTAAACAAAAAACCAAGCACCAGGAATCAAACTTGCTAGGTACACTAATAAGACGTTTATATAAAATCATGGAGTAATCCTATCATAATATTGCGCTTGAATATCAAACAACGACAAAAAACATAGTCGAAGCACACAAACAGTGTTGATTGACAGTTATTTCTGCCACGAAAAAATATCGGAACAAAAAAGTCAAAACGGTGTTTGCATTTTTTTAGCATGAACTTATCGTGATTGTAAATTATGGTGATCGAAACGACACGCTTAAACAAGATGATCGCTTGAAATTATTTTGATACCTACAGCCTCCTTACCAAGAACTCTTAAAGGACAGTTTGACTGCCTGACGAGGGCCTGCGTTCGAATCCCGAGTCAGGCAAAGTGTTACTGGGCTTTTCCATTAGGTAATCCTTAGTAGCAGCACGGAGTTTGTTTTGTGCCCGGTTGATGGCAATAGGCTCGCCCCCTATTACATTGGAACCTAAAAACATTATTGGCGAAATGTGGGTGTACTATATGTGCATCTCTGCCTACCCCTTCGGGGAATATAAGCGTGACATTATGTTACTCGATCTAGGAACCGATCCCAATACTTATAGAACCTAACACGTTTGCGTTTTAATTGCGCCAATAGCCGTAAATCTGATCCAAACTGTTCTCTTGTCTACAGAAGATGACCTAGTCCCAAAGCCGAAGAAAGTTCTGGACACAGTAATGAACCCAGCGTATATTCCTGTCGAGGAAAAGCATGGAAGTTACTGGCGACGGACCGCTGCCAACACTCTTAAGGCGAAACTTGAAGAAAAACCCAACACGAATAAGGCGAAGAACGGCATCATGTTTATTGGTGACGGCATGTCGCTGGCCACTGTGATGGCCGCCAGGACATTCTCAGGACAGCTCCAGCAAGGCTTAGGAGAAGAATCAGTGTTGGACTTCGAGAAGTTCCCAGTTAGTGGACTTGCACGGGTGAGTGGAGCTTTTTCTTTAGTGTTGGTGTCTTTCTCTGCTATCAATATAACCGTTGGAGCGCATGGAGAAATAGAAAATAAAGCGCTTCAAGCGCTTGTGTACCGTGTGGGTGCGCTATGAGTGTGCTCCAAGTTGGTGCGCCCTATGAAATGCGTTATCTGCTCTGTTAACTCCCTTAAACAAGATGTTAAATCAGTTAAATCAGCTATGTGCAAACCAGTATTATGTTATTATTATTTTACCGACTGTTTTCACGTTTACGTAATCCATTCGAAGCATTATCTTCTCTAGATTTGAATAAAAAAACACAAATAATAGACGAGGAAGGAAGCAAATCATAGTACAATCGGTTACATAAACGTCAGAATTCGTCAACAAAAAAAACAATTTGTTCAATGAAGCGTTCTACGAGCCACGAAGATATTCGCGTACACAATGCTTGCGTAGTGTTTAGTTCTGATTGTACCTTTTGATTCCCATTAGTAAGACCTCTTTAGAGTTGCAATAACCAAGAAGGAGTTGACAACTAGAACAGACAAACGGACAATAAAGTGATTTTATTAGGGTTCCGATTTTTCTTTTGAGGTACGGAAATATGTTAAGAATTGCGTATAATCACATCTCTATTCTATGTAGAAGTAGGTAGATATATTAAAAAGATGATATAGCACGCCTTCTTCTTCTTCCTCTCGGCATGAGGAACATCTGAAGACACAGATCATACTCATGCCATAGTGTAGAGATTGGCCAGTCAACAAAGGTAGGTTGACCGCCCAGGGTGCGCCGGGCGTACTTAAGTACTATCACACGTGGAAATAAAATGAAAAAAAAAGTGATTATTCTTAAAAAACATACAATTTTATTAACAAAGTTTACGTCTACCAAACTATATGTAGGGTTTTTTGTTGGCAGATCTAGCTCCCATAGGATAATACCATATCATTTCACTTACATCTTACACTTCTCATTCAGACCTCCCCTTAGAACGCCACAATGAACGACAGCTTGCCAATTGCATCCACCGGTTGCTCGCACTAACTCTTACACTTACACTTCTCATTAATTAATTACAATTCTACCTGCACTCCAAATATAGATAGTATACCACCTATCATCATCATCAGCTTTTAAATAGCCCACTGCTGGCCTCCTTCCCTAAACGCCACTGATTCCTGATTTCCCTTTTCATTCAGGTCTTTCGCACACAAGTTCAAAGACCTTACAAGGTTAAACTTAAAATTAAAGTTTTATTAAACACCTGTAGTTAAAAGACCGTCGCGAATTGAATTTGAAAAGAAAAAAAAATAAAGTACATTTGAATTTGAAAAGAGTTTTTTAATTAGGCAAAGCGTTTATATCCTTGCATCATAAATGTGACTCATTTACTTGTATTTTTTTTAAATTTATATAGATAGTTTATGGCAGGGTTATTTTTTATACACTAACCTGTCATATCTAACATTTTAAAAGTAGTTTTATCGCAGCAAAATGACTTAGTTTTTACTAAAACAAAAACTTATTCGATTGTACTACTGTACAATGTTTATTCGTCAATCGTTCAGTCGCTCGTCTAGGGCTCTATCCGGGTTACTATGAGCTCTTCCATTGCAGGTCCCTTTCCGCTGTGGAAGCGAGACGCCGTACTACACTATACGTAGCGGCGTCTCGCTTCCACACCAAAAAAGGGCCAGTGCTATTCTGAAACACAAGTCACCTAGCAACTAATCTCGACTGTCATTTGATTCGGAATACCAAATTCTATAGACAGTCAATATTCTCATTTTCATTACGCGTGATTCAACTCAAATCCGTCAACACCTGGTGGCGCTAGTGTCGAATCTCACTGCGGATTTAGAAGTGAGATCGTAATAAAAGTGTTTAGAATATCACGGAGGCTATGAAAGCTCGTGGTAGACGTGCTTAAAGCAAAGCTACGCTGCGTGAAAATGAACATTACAATTTCAGCGTACAGTTGCCCACAACAAATGGTCTACCAGTTTTGACATAAGTTGATGAGGAGACTAAGGTTAACTTTACTGACGGAGTATAAAAGATGCAGAAAATAACGTATCGGACGAGATATCTGACAGATAACTGATAAAGTCATGGTTTAATTGTTATTTTGGGGAAAATCGTTGGGGGAATCTTGTTGTGTTATTTTAGGGAATATCGACCTTATTGTTTCATGACGTACAAAACCTCAACCGTAGGGAGTCCATATTTTTAGTCGACTGTACATACGTTAGCATGCTAATTACTAATGATACTATTTCCACGTTTCCCTCCTTTACTTTTCTGTGACCTTTGTAGCGTACATTGCTTGCTTGACAATGATTTAATTGCCGTGAAGATAATACCCTGTTTCCTTCCTTACATTGTTAACGAAACTCCATGTCACTGTATGACAATACAGATATAGAAACAGCTGATAGGCGTGAACAACGTATGTGTATGCCGTATAATACATACGTTTAATTATCAATCCATTTGACATGCATTGCTACTGATACTGGCCAGCATGGGGGAAAAAATAAAGTTCCTATTGATGGGAAAGTAAGATGAAAGAGCCATAAACGTTGTAAAAGTAGACGGAGAACATAAGACAGATCATTTAGTGAATAGAATCCGTATTTAAAATAGCTATACATTATAAAAAACTATTTCAAATAGCGTAAAAAATTAAATGAAAATGTAAAAAAAAATAGGAAAATTTGGGCTCGGAAGTAAGTGACGTCATGTGGTTTTCGCTAGACCTCGGCGCGTGCGCGATTCGCCTTGAACGTGACAGTGCGCGCATGCGCGGTCAGGCGAAAAACTAAGCATATTTTACATTCGCACTACTTTTTGTCGATTAGGCACCTCAATTGCTACCGGTTACTGAAAACTATCCTAAAAAATAAATCCTCTAACAAGACAAAAATATATTTTTTTATCATTCTCTTAATCCGATTCCAGCCAAGTTTTTTACATTGTCAGCTCCTGTTTAGGTTACTATGGTTAATAATGTTTATAGGTTACTATGGTAACCGCGTTGGCGCTAACAAGGCAACTTTATAGGCTACGCCATAGTTTTGAGCCTATTGCTATTCACTGGATTCGTGGCCTATTACAATTGTCTTGTAACTCTACTGGAAACTAACATTATAATGACAAATATCTACGGCCCCCTTACCATGAACGCTTATGGAAGCAAAACAACGCCACCTACAGTGTACTAGTGTATCTCTTCCACTACGAGAAATGTTTTTTAAGAGTTCATGGTGAGGGGGCAGATCTTTGTCCTGGAATTTTAGAAATAGAAATATACATTTTTTGTTAGAGAATTCTTTGTTAGCAACAAACAATTTCAGAATCATTCAACAACTGGAATTCTTGTCTGTCTTTATTTCTTAATGTTTAGTATCACTTAGCTGTTTTTCCTTAGACTCATGGTTATTCGGCACCATTGTTTGAATTGACAGCCTTGTCAAATTGTACGCATAAATGGAAATTAAATGTTCCCTTGGTGGATTCAGAAGGAAAACCTTGCTTTAATCATTAGATACTTTTTATTACATTAAACTGTTATTGTGATAGTTCCTAATAGCATTAATTTAATTGTCCTATCCTTAAGCCTTTACTGTTGGCACTATTATTTTGTATCTTAACAGCTGTGATAGCAACTGGTATGATCGTTGGACTGCTATCAAAGGTCGTAAGCTTAAACACTGGCACGCACCAATGACTTTTCGATACGTATGCGTACTATAATTTTTTTTTTTCTTCTCTTTTTTTTTAAAAAACGTCGACCCACTCTAGGAATTTCTCCTGTGTCGTGGGTGCGTTTCACAAACACGAAATATCACATACACAAACTCCCAGACTCGGGACAAATATCTGTGGTTTGCACAAAGTTTTGCGCCGTGCGGGAATCGAACCCGCAACCCTTAGCGCAGCAGTCCAATCGCTTAGCCACTTCGCCAATCAGGTCGTAAAATTAGTAATCAATTCCTATTAACGTTAAGGGAAAACATCGTGCGGTAACTGGCATACTACAGGAGGTTTAAATTCTGACACCAGACGCCATATTGTACGCAGCGGCGTCTCGATTTCACATGCTAAACTGTCCTGCTATAAGAGTTCATGGTAAGGTTGTACCAAGAATTTCCAGGTGGCGATGTAATATTCATTTTTACATATTTCCAACATCTCGCGTAATTATATTTTAATTGATTACTTAGAAATAGAAGGGATCTTGTCAAACAATTACTGGAAATAAGTAAATGTAATAATACTGGTACACACGACTATGTATGCACAACTATTAACAAGATCACGATTTCATATTTATAATGTAAACTAGTGTAGCTATATGTCTTTGTAAAGGAGGTAGTGAATAATTTTAGTAGAGTTAATACAAAGAGCTTGACTCATTTTATACAAATTTTCACACCAGACCTTTTCTTTTATTGGCCACTCACAAGTATATTCGCACTTGAGATGAGACACCTAATGGACGCTGCAGATACAACCTGTAACCCTTAGTGATAAGAGCTGTGTTATTAGCTTTTGCGCCAATGGTCGTCGACTTGTGGTATCATACGGACTCGATCAAACAATTTTATACGCCTGACCAAAAACTACAAGCAACGTTTTGCTTAACCACAGTTCTCGTCTATGATTCCGACCTGCCACAAAATCTCTAATTGATGTTATTACCTCTTTTCAGACGTACTGCTTGGACGCTCAAGTCCCAGACTCCGCGTGTACTGCCACATCTTACTTATCTGGAGTGAAGACTAAATATGGCGTGATTGGTCTTGATGGCAACGTTACTAGGGGCTCCTGTACCGCTCAGTTGCACAAACCAAACTGGACGCCTTCAATAGGGCAGTGGGCGCTGGATCAAGGACTTGATATAGGTAAGAGTTTTCTACTGACGTTATCTCATTTTGATAAACAAACTAGGTAGCATTGAGCGATTGGCAAAGACTGTAGTGGACCGATAGAGTGAATCGAAAATGTGGAAAAAGTGTGTTTCTATATTTATTACCCTTCTAGAATTTTTATGACGTTCATTCGTTCAATGTTTAGGATAACCTTAGGTGTATCTATCGCCGAAGTTTTTGAATAATGAACAACCAGTACCTTTCTGTATCGCAGTTTGAATGTCTTAATTATAATATTAGCAATATTTAATTTAAGGACGTTCACTGTCAAATCATTTTAGGGTACCTATAATTTTATCACTCACACATTGCTACATTCACATTCATCATCATCATTCTCATCAGCCGGAAGACGTCCACTGCTGAACAAATGCCTCCCTCTTAGAACGCCACAATAAACGACAACTTGCCATTTGCATTACTATACATGTATCTATTAATTCAAAATTAATTTTTATTTCGTTTGGAAATGAATGAATCGGAAAGACTGCATGTTTTTATCATTTCTCCTTTGAATGGCGTCTAAAACCTACGTCATTTTGATAATCAATAGGTACGGCCATAGTACGACTCATGACTTGCCTAAAATAGAACAATCGGCCATTACTTGAGGTAATAAAGGAGCTAAAGCATACAAATTACAGTACTTAATTCCATGTCATATGGATTTTCAGGAAGTATATTAGTTTATTTTATCTTTAAAGCGATAATACACTTTATTGCTATAAATTCAAGGTTGAAATTGCTTAACCCATAGTTTTTCAGTATATATAACAAAATGTTAAACATATTTTTTTTCAGCCAATAGCAAACGGAAAATGAATTGGCAGACAACAAAAATTGGATATTTTTTTACTTTTTCGGCCACTATAATAATAATAATAACAGCTTATAACTGTCCCACCGCAGGGCAAAGGCCTCTTCTCGTATAGAAAAGGTCACGTCGGCCACTATAGACATTTTTTTATAAAGTTATATGACCCTTAAATCATTTGTAGATTTTCAACATAATTTTCATTATTATAATAATTATATTTTTACTAGCAATATATTTACGGCAGACAGCGCCATCTCATGAGCATTAATGGAACTAGTAGTGTACGTAATACTACTCTGTACTCAGAGGTTTCTGTGCGAATGATAGATGTCGCTATAATCTATGTTTAACAAAGTTAATAAAAAATCATAACATCACGCCTATATACCTCGAAAAGGTAGGCAGAGGTGCACAACTAGTACACCCACACTTTGCCAGGTATTTTTGGGTCCCAATGTAAGGCTGATTTTAGTCTCACGCTCACTGACAGCGCTCATAGCTCAGCGCGTAGTTTGTCAGCGCTGAGGCTCAGCGTAGCTCGTTTTAGTATCGTACTGACGGTACGGTACAGCGGCGCGTACGGCCGCGTAGCTATCAGCACGGTGGTCAGCACTATAGCGATACGTGTCAATCGAAAACGCTTCCTAGAAGTTCATAATATATCTCGGCCATCAGCGATGACGGTGCGCGAGCCGTCGGCGTAAGACTAAAACCAGCCTAATAGGGGGCCAGCCTATTGTCATCAACCAATTGCCCGGTTGATGACAGGCAGGCAGGCAGCACAGGCTGCTACTAAGAATTACCGAATAGAAAATCCCAATATTACTACTACTTTGCCCGACCCGGGATTTAAACGCAGGATCTCATGCTATGCAGTCCCGCTTAGCGAGACCACTAAACCAACAAGGCAGCTAACAATTATTCACTTCAAGTCGCTTATTTCTTTCTAAACAGTATCCGGTACATGAGTCATGCTTGTGGTATTGACATTATTACTTAGTACCGATAATAAAAACATTCATATTTTCCTTCGCCATACTATCATTATACATATTATTTAATATATATAATATATTATACCTATACATGACTTAATAATTATAAACCACAGATCTAAGACGAGATTTTTCACTAATTTTGGGAATTCCAGCTGTAATTTCTTCATCACACGGAGAATTTTTTCCAGATTTTTAACTTAACATGGTTTTCATTTCCAGGTCTAGTTACAACAACGCGAGTGACCCACGCGTCCCCCGCCGGCATGTACGCACACTCCTCGGAGCGCAACTGGGAGTCTGATGCAGATGTGCCCACAGAGTGCTTGGCTGCAGGCTGCAGGGACATCGCCTTCCAACTGGTTACTGCCAGCCCTGGGAGACATTTAAAGGTAGTACATACTACTATTATACATAAAATACTTACAATATTATTCAAAGAAGTGTCGGTCGTCCGGCATCGAGATAGGCAGATGATATTGCAGTTATTGCAGAATGCGGATGGGATTTGGACACGGACAGAGGCGTGGAGATTGACTCAGAAATGAAAGGGACCAGTGGGTGAAGTCGGGCTACTGATAATGATGATGATGACAATCTTAGGGTTGTCCACCACAAATATTAACCAGAAAAGGGATCGTAACCGTTACAACTCAATCCGTTAAGCGCTGCGGTGTCTCGCCGTAGCCGAGTCGACGCTGATTTTATTGATGAATGCCGTAAAATTATAATAATAACAAATAGCTAACTGTAGCTTCTAGCATATAATGACGTAGTAGACCTTAAAGTAGACAATAATTTATGGACATCGTATGTTTACATAACTCAGTAAAATTATAATATACAGTACTTTACCAAATTCCTGAAAATATCTCTTTCAGACAGTATAACCAAGAAATCCTTCATCTACAATATTGATAACATAATTTCTCACAAAACCCATTTCTAATTCCAGGTCATAATGGGTGGTGGAAGAAGGGAGTTCCTTCCTAACGTGACGAGCGCCCTCGGCAACAACAAGGGGAAGCGGTTGGATGGGGTGGACCTTACGGAGCTGTGGCATGTCGACAAGCAACAGATGAACGCCACCCACCAGTACGTCACCGACAGAATTGAACTGATGAAGGTGTGGGACTTACATAATATTTTAGGAAAGTCTTTGTCGCAACAGCTTAAGCAGTCCTAGGGAAACTGGCTGTAGGGACACTGCTGGCCATTAGTGTTGTGTACAGTCGAAGCAGTCGTGTCCCCGCTGCCATGTAAAGTCTTCAGGCCTATTCTTTTAAAAAAACGTTGCCCCACACTAGGAATTTCTCCTGTATCGTGAATATGACATACACAAACACCTACTCGAGACAAATATCTGCCATAATTCGACGGTCCCTACTTAAAACATCAAAAGTCAAAAATCGCGTTTTTTTTTATTCGTGAAATAGTTCTCTTTTATACTTATTTATTCATACCATTGAAGAAAAAAACTAAAATCGTCCTATAAAGCAGAAAATATAATCGTAAATCCTCGAATGTAACTAAACTTTCCGAAGTAGTCAGTCGAAAATTGTGATTCGATGAAATACGCGGGAGTAAGCGACGTGCGAGCGAGACGAAACTATACTTTCGAGTATTTACGCCACACGCGCGACAGTTAGTGGTAAGCGGCAATTAGCGGTCGATCGGCCTTGAGGTGTCCCTGCGCGAGAGTTTCTGTTTCAATTATTAAAAACAATGAATTATCTGTTTTACGACGTAACTCATTGAAACTACCAGTTACGTTAAATTCCTTTACAATATTTGTCACGTAAATGATTGAAAGTGCCAGTTTCGATAAATAAAGCGAGTTCAGTTCCGCGGTATACTATCGTAACTCAATTCACTCCAAAACTGTTCATAATTATTATTTTTTGCTGCTATGTAATAGTTTGTAATCCTAATTTAACCGTGAATCCAAAATTGTATAAAGATCTAGCCATAAATGACAAAGTTATGCAAAAAATAAACTTTTAATCGCTCTCCTGAAAAGTACCATTTTTAACTTTCGATGTTTTAAGTAGGGACCGTCGAGTTATGTTTTTAGGTCCCAATGTAATAGGGGGCGAGCCTATTGTCATCAACCGGGCACAAATCCAGACTCCAAGCTGCTACTAAGAATTACCTAATGGAAAAACCCAGTAACACTGCCCGACCCGTGATTCGAACCCAGGACCTCGTGCTCAGCAGTCGCGCTTAGCAACCGCTAGAGCAACGAGGCAGTCAAAATATAGTACTAATTCCAGACAAAATTGTCGTAAAAATATAGTTTTTTTTTAATTCCAGGTGTTTAATTCTGATGATCTCCCGGAGTATCTTTTGGGTCTTTTCCAAAATGACCACATGGATTATCACTTGAAGGCTGAAAATCAACCATCACTCGAAGAAATGGTGGAAGTGGCGATCAAGATGTTGAGCAGGAGTTCCAACGGATACTTCTTATTTGTTGAAGGTAATAACTTACATCATCATCGTCAGCCGTAAGACATAGGCCTCCACCTTAAAGGGAGGGGGGGGGGTGCTATATTCCTCGGAGATCGTAATAAGTTTACCCATTAAGAGGCTGAAAGTTTAGGCCACTTTCTTGCAATCTGGCTTGAATGATGTTAAAAATATAATTGACCCGCGAAGATGTGAATTTTCAGTAGGGTTACCATATCTCAGGATTTGTCTTGAAATCTCAGGGTTTAATGAATGCTCAATAAAATAAACTTTGTTAACGTTTCATCGCAGTCATCACGCTTGTATTACCCGAAAGGGCATGCAGATGTGTACACCCACATTTCGCCAATAATGTTATAGGTCCCAATGTAATAGGGAGCAAGCTTATGGCTATCAACCGAGAACATACCCAACTTCGTGCTGCTACTGAGAACTACCTAATGGAACAACCTAGTAACACTATGCACCCAGGATTTGAGCACAGAACCGCATGCTCAACAGTCGCGCTTAGCGACTACTAAACCAACGAGGATGTCAGAATTATATATTATTATATTAATGTCTTATATTCTTTTTCAGGCGGTAGAATAGACCACGCCCACCACGATAGCTTGGCCCACTTAGCGCTGGACGAGACTGTAGAGTATGCTAAAGCTGTCAGAAGAGCAAGGGCTTTAACCAATGAGGAAGACACGTTAATAGTCGTCAGTTCTGATCATGCGCATACCATGACCGTAGCAGGGTACCCCTCAAGAGGGAATGACATTCTTGGCACTGTTGACACTGCTACGGGGTTAGATGGGAAGCCTTATACCACGATAAGCTATGCGAATGGAAAGGCCCAATCTATTGGACCTGATGGGACGAGAGTCGATGTTACTCTACAGAACAATTTTATTACGCGTAAGTGTTTTATTCGTCTTGCTATTAAATAATGTACTTATGGCCTCCTACCAAAAAATATAAATCGCAAAAATTAAACGCAAATTTAATGGTTTAGAAAGATTATTTTATTTAGATAAAGAAAACATTTAGTTTTAAGAATATGATTTTTTACGTCAATTTATTTTCGTCATTTATCGACGTCTTTAATGTCTACAAACCGGTATTCTTAATAAAGAATACTGGTTTCTAATCTACAAAGCAGTGATGTAATTAATGTGGCTATTAAAAAACACATTACTTTCCTTTATTCACAGGTGACCTGGACTACGCGTACCCTAGTCTAGTACCCCTGGACTCAGAGACTCATGGGGGAGAAGACGTGGCAGTGTACGCATCGGGACCCTGGCAGCACCTTTTTACTGCCACCTACGAGCAGAATGTGGTCCCTCACCTCATGGCATACGCTATGTGCCTCGGAGAAGACCGCCATAGCAACTGTCAAGGCGAAAGTCGATCTAAATCCAGCAGTGCCAGCATCAAAGCAAACTCGAATATTGTTAAGAGCCTATCGCTATCATCTGTGATGATTGGTCTAAGATTACTTAATTAGATATACTTAATAGTCGTTAATTAGGTTAATACGGTGACTTTTTAATTGATTTAATCACCACTGTTATCACCAGTGTCTGGTGATTATTGGCTGCGTACTAAACTTTATACTAGCTAGAGAAGAAAGTAGTCTATGTATTTATGAAAGTTTTTATATAACTGACGTGAACAAAGATTTCTATAGAAATGACAAAATATAATAATTGAAAATTATATGACGTCAATACTGACTATTTTGAGGATCAAAGAATATAAGAAATACTTTTTAAATTATGATCAAGTTATGCTGGACGTGAAAAAATAGAGCAATATTCAATGGATGCATGGAGATTTTAAATATTGGTATATAAATAATTAAACTATAATTGTTGACGTAGGTATTGTGACTTGGATTAAGATTTTTGTGTGAATACAATTCAAGCAAAAATGTCACCAAAAGTGCTGTGAATTCTATTTAATTAACCAATGCAGGTTGTAAATAAAATAGTTTAGATTGTTAATTAGAAGAATAAATATATTTCAGTATTTTTATTAGTAAAATAATTAAGGAAATTCAAGTGTTTTTATTTTACCATTGAAACCATAATGTGCCGTTGGTCTAGTGGTTGTTAAGCGCTGAGCATGAGGTTCAAATCCCAGGTCAAGCAAAATGTTGTCGGGATTTTCATTCGGAAATTTTAAGGTTTTTTTAAAAAAAACGTCGTCCCACACTAGGAATTTCTCCTGTGTCGTGGGTGTGTTTCACTAAGATGAAATATCACATATAAAATCACGCAGACTCGGGACAAATATCTGTGATTCGCCCAATTTTTCGGAAACCTGGTAGGTATACTTTCTATGAGGTATATACTTACTTCTATGTGCAACATTTGCTTATAAATATAGTCGTGTAATGCAGATAAATAAAAAAACCGTCTGGACTCGTACATGAAGGGTTCCGTACTATTTATAAAAATGGCAAAAATATCACGTTTTATGTATGGGAGCCCCCCTTAAATATTTATTATAATCTGTTTTTTAGTATTTGTTGTTATATCAACAACAGAAATACATCATCTGTAAAATTTCAACTATCTAACTATCACGTTCATTACATACAGGCTGCTGGCAGACTGACGGACGGACGGACTGCGGAGTTTTAGTAATCCCGTTTTACCCCTTGGATACAGAACCCTAAAAAATTAGTATTTATTTAAAAGTGTAGATGTAATTCTAATCTGCGTGATAATATTATACCTAACTGGATCTAAAGCTACATTAGTATTGACCTCTATCGATAGCGAGAGTGTAGCTGACGTCATCGCAACGACGCGCATGCTCAATGATCGACCGACCAGCTGATCGGCTATAATCAACGCACGAGCAGAACGCTCGTGCGTTCGTTTTAGCACACACGTATACCCAGTTATGGGACACAAGGCGGCTCACACAATTTTTTGTCCCGTGCTGGAATCGAACCCGCAACCACTTGCGCAGCAGTCTAATCGCTTAGCCACTGCGCCAATCAGGTCGTAAATAATAATTGATTATCTACAATATTTACTCTGATATTTTTCATTTTGTCTCGTTTTAGTCTTTATATCCGCTGACAAACAACACGTTATTAATTCTATAGATTAGTAAGTTTTAGTTAAACCTTTTAAGACACTAGCCACTAGACTGTCTTTTAAAACATAACATAACATCACGCCTTTATTGCCCGAAGGGGTAGGCAGAGGTGCACATATAGTACACCCACATTTCGCCAGTTATGTTTTTAGGTCCCAATGTAATAGGGGGCGAGCCTATTGCCATCAACCTCCCTCTGGAAAATCCCAGTAACACTTTGCCCGACCCGGGATTCGAACCCAGGACCTCGTGCTTAGCAGTCCCGCTTAGCGACCACTAGACCAACGAGGCAGTCTTTTACTTCATGATAAATAAAGTAGACACAGGTGGACTTAATGCCTGGGGCATTCTCTACCAGTCAACGAACGGATGGCACAGAGATGTCGAAGTAGGTGCAACAAAAAAGGGAAAAGGACAGAAAAAACAATTTAAGACGATAAAAACATACTCTATAACATCTTTGGAAAAAATTACATAAATACAATACACTAATATTTAGTAACAATACACTACACATTAATTATATACTACTAGCTGCGCCGGTGTTACCCGCTACATTTTTTCGGGATTAAAATTAGCCTATGTGTTAATCCAGGGTGTCAGCTACCTCCATATGAAATTTCGTTAACATCCATTCAGTAGTTTTTACGCGGAAGAGTAACAAACATCTATCCATACTTTCAAACTTTCGCGTTTATAATATTAGTAGGGATTAGAGAGGACGTCATTGAGATGATTCTGCAAAGGTTAAGAGAAGAGTATTCTACATTGCGTCATGTTCCCGTCATTATAATTATTGCAACACCTTTTCCGAAAGAACGGGACTATAGCACGGACTACAAGTCGAGTCCTGCCGTTGTGACGTCACCGCTCGGTCGATGAACTCATCACCTGATAACAGCTGTGTTCCACTGTTTACTTATCAAAATTATGCAGTGTGACCTTGATTCCTTATAGAATAGTTTTGATTTAGCGCTTTACCTCGTTGGTTTAGTGGTCACGGAGTACGATTGCTGATTGTTAGGTCCTCGGTTAGATTTCTGAGTCGGTCAGTGTTGTTGGGGATTTCTATTAGGTAATTCTCCGTAGCAGCATAGTCTAGACCTGCGACCGGTTAATGGTAATAGACTCGACACCTATTAAATTGGACCTCTAACATAACTGGGGAAATGTGGGTGTATTAAGCCATATACAGCTATACCCCACCGTTTCCCCCTTGCGAAAAAAAGGCCTCAATAGTTTCTCCATGTTACACTACACACTTTCTTCTTCATGTTATAATTCGAACCGACCGGCTGACCACGTGATCGTAGCAAGGCCGATATGCGATAACGTAGTGACGTCAGATATGAGTTATAACTCCTTATATGGATAAGCTGTGGTTTACGGCCGTTCACAATATTTTATCTATCAATGGATTTGACTAAAAGTGATAGAATTTTGTTATATTTTGTATGGAGCTCATGTCAAATATATACCTCATATTATAATGTTCTCTTAACCGAATTTCGGTCACGGCGGCCTATCTCAGCTGAGACTAGCCAACTACGCAGGAGATATTATAGTGCACATGTACCTATATCTACACTCACATTTTCCGATGGGACGGCAGACCGACACAACCTTAAAAGTAGAAAAAAAACATTATTTATTTAGGTATTTTAGTTGAATAATTTGGTGATACTGAGTAATTTTCAAGTTAATTACATAACACATATATTATAACTAAAAGTGTAATTAATGCTTTAAAAAATGTAGGTAGGTACCTGAATCTGATGTTACTTCGCCTCGTATCGGCGAACATTGCGAGTTCGAACCCCGCTCATGTCTATAATTTAAAATTCTATTAATCAATTTAAATAATGCATGACGTTCAATAAATTTAAAATTCAAACACAGCCTACCTCAAGAATTACGGGCGTAGTGTTAATGTATACAACGAGCTAATAAAACGGCCTTGGTAGTAGATATTTATGAATGAACAGCAGATAAGAGTAAAAAGAACAGTTCGTTTACATCGAAACTCATGCGTCTTGAAATTAACGGGCGGTTTAAAGTTTGGAATATAATATAAAATTTATTTAATTTTAACCGCATAATAATTTTGGTTTGACGTTTCGACCGATCTGCTTGCGACTTTCATTCTTCGCACTGCCAACGAACATCCCGCATTTTTTACACGCTTTATATTAGCTTCACTTGTATGTATGTATGTTTGTTTGTATGTTTGTAACCGACTTCTTTGGGCGCGATTTTGACCCACTTTAAACGGCTAGATTTCGTTCAAACTTTGTAGATTTATCGAGGACCGATGACAATACACTAATTTGATAAAATTATTTAATAATATAATTAATAAAAAGTATTAATTAATAAAAATAGCATAATTACAGCCCGCAACACAAACGCCCTCTGCTAAGCCGCTAGTCGCTACGGTAAAGTTCCGTGGTAGCTAAGCGTCGCGCGCGTGTCCCGACTCCAACGCCCTCTGCTAAGCCGCTAGTCGCTACGGTAAAGTTCCGTGGTAGCTAAGCGTCGCGCGCGTGTCCCGACTCCAACGCCCTCTGCTAAGCCGCTAGTCGCTACGGTAAAGTTCCGTGGTAGCTAAGCGTCGCGCGCGTGTCCCGACTCCAACGCCCTCTGCTAAGCCGCTAGTCGCTACGGTAAAGTTCCGTGGTAGCTAACCGTCGCGGGCGCCGAGACCGGCTCGCGTTAAGGTAAAGCTTCGTGGTAGCTAACCATCTTAATAAAAAATAGAAAATAAATAATAGTTTAAAAAAACTAAAAAACACGCTTTTTATCGAAAACCGAACTAAAAAATAGAAAATAAGTTTTAATCAATTTAAATTAAGAATAGTGTTAAAAATTTCAATAAATATAAATTAATAATAGTGTGAATAAAAACAAAAAATATTTTATTTAAAAAAAGCGTGGGGTGCTTTTTAAGATATTATCAAAGTGATAATCACTCTACTCGTATCTGTCAATAAAATATTTATAACTATTGACACCATGCACCCCACGCTTTTTTAAATAAAATATTTTTTGTTTTTATTCACACTATTATTAATTTATATTTATTGAAATTTTTAACACTATTCTTAATTTAAATTGATTAAAACTTATTTTCTATTTTTTAGTTCGGTTTTCGATAAAAAGCGTGTTTTTTAGTTTTTTTAAACTATTATTTTTTTTTTTTTTAACTTCGCCCCACATTAGGAATTTCTCCTGTGTCGTGGGTGCGTTTCACAAACATGAAATATCACATACACAAACACCCAGACTCGGGACAAACATCTGTAGTTCGCACAAAGTTTTGCCCCGTGCGGGAATCGAAGCCGCAACCCTCAGCGCAGCAGTCCAATCGCTTAGCCGGCCTTAGCCACTGCGCTAATCAGGCCGTCTAATCAATTCTCTCTCTTTGGAATATAATATAAAATTTATTTAATTATAACCGCATAATAATTTTGGTTTGACGTTTCGCCCGATCTGCTTGCGACTTTCATTCTTCGCACTGCTAACGAACTTCCCGCATTATTTAAGGATGTGTCAGTATTTGCATCATCGAAGATATCTTTTATCAATTCGCAAATATTTGTATTGGTTACAGGTAAATCATTATTAATCAGCTAACATATGTTTTATGATAACTACTTCTTAGGAACTACTTGGATCCTATATCTATGACTTCTTGAGTCTATTGACATGCAAACGACAGTGACAGGTATAGTTCAATCAATCGTTCAACACTGACAAGTTTTATAGGCAAATATGTATACGTTATCCGTTAGTTATGTCAATACTGTCTAGTGGGTACCATTCCGTTATTAGCATAAAAAATAACATCACGCCTGTATTCCCCGAAGGGGTAGGCAGAGGTGCACATTTAGTACACCCACATTTCTCCAGTTATGCTTTAGGTCCCAATGTAATAGGGGGCGAGCCTATTGCCATCAGCCGGGCACAAATCCAGACTCCGTGCTGCTACTGAAAATTACCTAATGGAAAATCCCAGTAACACTTTGCCCGACCCGGGATTCGAACCCAGGACCTCGTGCTCAGCAGTCGCGCTTAGCAACCACTAGACCAACGAGGCAGTCATATAAATTTAATTTGGTATTATAGTTTCAGAGGCTGTAAAGGGATAAATATATAACTCTGAGTTGGTATAGACTCCAACAGATAACACCTGACGTCATCCTTAAGACGTAAACACAAAAAAGAGAATTTGAAATTCGACGGGTGTTGACGGGGACACGATAGCACAGTTGGCAGAGCTGCGTCACGGTACGGCGAAGGTCACGGGTTCATGTCCCGCTCGTGTCTATCATTTTTCAAATTTCCTTTATCAACGTATGCTTGACTAACTGAAGTCTTATCTAAATTAATTGTAAATTATGATTAATTGTAAATATTTGTCGCACGCTTACTACAAAAGGAAGCGGAAACTAAATATTTCTTCTATCTCCGAACCGTAATACCTTGAGAAGGGTTGAGCATTGATCACCAGGCTAGCTCACTGCGGGTTGGCGATTTCAGTTCATTAAATCCAGGTTTTCTCACGATGTTTTCCGTCACCGTCAGTCAGTGAAGTCTTAGAATAATATCTAAGAAATTCTTTATGACCTTGAATAAGTCACATTGATAGTATATGCACAATATTGCAAGTTGAAAAACAGGCAATGTTTGAACTTGCAACCTTGTGCATTCAAATCCGGTATGTCAACCACTAGGCCATGATAGGAAAAGGATGTTAAAAAAAATAATAAAGAAAAAAGTAAAAACATTTAATCTCAAAGGAACATAACTATATGAATCTTACAAATTTATACAAATACGTTCATATTGGTAACATTTGCATTTAAAGATTTTTATTTAACTTAAAATTAAACTAACTACAACTAAAAAGAGTTTTTTCAAAAGGACCGAAAAAATGACGTAAAATAAAAACTAAAAGTATATCTTTTTTTTAATTTAAAGTTTAGAAATTGAATTCAACAGGCTAAGTCCCGTATGTAGTATTACCAAAGTAACTAACATTATTTCTTTCAACAACGTAATAAATTACATTTAATTGTAGAGAAATAATGTCAAAAACGTACACACCCTCATCCCCCTCTTACATAATTATATACCACGCTAGAATGTGTTTTAATTTAGCTCTGACATTTATTTCTTTGACATACCAACGACAGTGACAGGTATAAGTTAATCTTTGGTTTAAAATCAACATTTCTTATAAATAAGGGGGCAAGTTTTTTCGCCAATACATTACGTTTATTATGCTATACATAATAATAATATTCTGTGTCGTCAGTACGCATGCGTCAGATTGACAACATCGTCTGCCTTGGGCTGCACGTCGCACTTCACACGTCTCGTAGTACTAATAATATAGTATACCTATATAATAAATAGTATAATTTTATTATTATCTAATAATAAATAATCATTGATTTGTAAGAGACTATTTCATTTCTAAATACTATACTAGATAAATAACATCTAAATGGAACAAATTACATAAAATAAATCTCAGTTTGTGATGTTGTAGCTACAACAGAGAGTATTCAATTCAGAGTAAAACCTCTTTATTTAATGTTTAATACAATACAAAAAGTTTGAGAATAGAATCAGAGTCTAAACAACGGAAGACGGTGTAGTATGCATAGTTTTTTTTTTCTTCCAAATAGATTATGTCGACGACCCCGAGGGGGGTCTTATGGGACGTAACATGACAAAGGCGAGACTGCAAGAGCCTCCAGCCAGACGACCTAAGTATGTATAGTTCTAACTTTTTGCAACTTATAGATCCTGATTGCATGGGATTGATAAGATGGCCACCAAGGGTCAAGCGCGGTGCTTTAATACTTAACCACGGTAAAGAAAGTCATATCTGTAGCTACAGTGAGTAAATACACACACACGGTCCTAGACAAGCGACAAAATGCTTGATGAATAGAAATCTGGCGACTTGATCGGCGCAGTGGCTAAGCGACTGGACTGCTGCGCTTGGGCCTAATTCCCACCCGGGCCAATTAGCACTGGAAAAGTGTTTGTGCATTTCATGTTTGTGAAACGCACCCACGACACAAGAGAAATTAGGTAGTAGCCCAGTGTGGGGCGACGTTTAAAACAAACAAGCATCGCAAAAAGGTGCGAAAATAAAAATAATAACTAGATTTAAGTACTTAATACCTAATTAGGTAAGTCAGAGAACAATGCTACGCTCGGTTCCGAAGTGTTATTCAATGGAGAAGAACCGGCAAGAAACTCCATGGTAAGTTTTAAATATTTATTAACTAATACAATGAGAAACATCTTAAAACGTAGGTACTTACATCAATAACTAATAAATATTGTCAACATTTATGACTGAATTGTACACAATGTTCTGTGATGCAAATTTCAGGTATGTAGAAAACTAGAAACAAACATTACTATTGTTTAGATACGTACATATTATTTTAGTTTATAATAATACGAAAGAGACCAAAACTATATAAATAAGAATATTAGAAATTTAGTACAGTATAACATGAATTCAGCAATAGATATAAATAAATCTGTCAAAAAAAATTATGTGCCTTTAATTTTTAAGAAGCAGAAATGCCGACAACTACAAACAACCTAAAAGGAATGACAGTGTAAAAAATTAATGCATAAACTTAATACATAACCTATTAAATTAAAACGATGGGCAACTAAGAGAAATTTCTAGCGCTCATTACATTTCATAACCCAAAATTGCGCACCATGCAGCAAAATGGATCGAGCCGATTGTTTTAATAAATTTGCGAGTCATTAAACAGGTCAGTTCACCTCACGGGTGTTTAGTCATAACGTGTTGGTAAAACTGCGCTATACACCAATACATTTCAAAGAGGTGAGTCAACACACTCACACTTTTTACACTCAGTGCATCTGCCACTGTTCAACTCTGCATCACCCTAAGGTTGACTGGTAGAAAATGCCTAATGGCATTAAGTCCGCCTTTGTACAAATGTGCATTAAGTATAAATAAATAAACACACCAGGCTCTGTAAGTTGGCGCAGTTGCGTGGCGTAGCGCAGTTACCCACCTCTAAATATGAGCAAGCGAACAGATTATTATAACAACTAGAAATATAAACGATAAATAACATTGACAAAGGTGCTAATCGATGACCAATTTACTCGGAATTCATGATTTAGTTATTTGAAGTAAATATTCCAGTGTATCTGATAGATTATGACGTCACAATGAGTCGGAGGATACGAGCATATTTCTTGAATTATGAATTTAGATTAATGTTATCTCCCCTCTAGACTTGATATTATTTAAGATACTGAACTCTGAACATAATCAGTCGTTGTGACTTTTATCAGCGCTTGGCTCAGAGGCTTGGCTTTTGATATATATTTATAAACATACGTAGTTGAAGTAGCCATGTGATTAGACCCCAGTCAATCTTTCTCTTGTCAACGTTCATTAATTTAAAAAATAATTTCCTCTCCAAAAATTTATAATACTTATTATTATAGAGTACATAATTGATATTTCACGGAAACTCAATAAACATAAGAGTTTACTCAACACTGCTTCTACTCTAATACATACAATAAACTTTATATCGAATATATTTGCCAACAAACATAAAGATCTAAGACAACAGCTCCCTTACCATGAACAGTTTACGTTGTGGAAGTGAGACGCCACATTAAACTGCACGTAGCGCCGTCTCGCTTTCACAGCGTTAACCGTCCTGCTTTAAGAGTTCACGGTAAGGAAGCAGTTAGTTAAAGTAGGTAGTAGTGAAACTAACCGCAGCATTGAAATGTTATTCCAACTGGACTGAACAAACACGATGACGACGCAGCATTTGAAAACGTTATGAAGGTTTAATAGCTACCCCGCAGTGAGCTAGCGTGATGATCAATGATCAATCCTTCTCTATACGAGAAGAGGCCTTTGCCCTGCAGTGGGACAGTTATAGGCTGGTATTATTATGAGGGTTCAGTGAGATATTTTTCTCATTTATATACCACTAGCTGCGCCCCGCGTTGTAACCCGTTACACCTTTTCGGAATAAAAAGTATCCTGTGTTAATCCAGGGTGTCAGCTACCTCCATGTGAAATTTCATCAAAATCGGTCCAGCCGTTTGAGCGTGAAGAGGTAACAAACATACAAGCACATTCCCAAACTTTCGCCTTTATAATATTAGTGGGATTAATTGGTTTCTAGCGCCTTCATTGTTTTCTCTTCTCTAGTTTAACTAACCATGCTGCAATTAGTTTCAATCTTGGTCCAGATTAATTCGTTACAAACTAGCCAACCGTCTAGTGCGTTGAATAAATATTTAAAACTGTGGGAATGATTTGGATTAGTTGCATCACTTCGGTTGTCATAGTCCTGCTCTCGTTTCGAAGGCTTCTGCCATCTTAGCAGTCCTTGCCGCTGATCTCCTTGTACCTGTAATAGAGACATCGAATTAGTCATCTTTGTAACAAAAATAACTACGGTACTTATAAAAACAAACATCAAAAAGCCTAACGTACGTGTTAACGCAAACCCGAACAAAACGTGTCAGAATTCGTGGAATGGTCTTAAGACAGTAACTAGGACGGATTTGAACCTGTTTTCTGAGAAGCCAGTGTGGGTCTGATAAATGCCAAATTTTAGACTCGCCATCTGTTTAGTGGGGCTTACAATCCATGATACACATGAAAAAAAAAACATTTATTCCTCAGTAGCACGAAGTCTGGATTTGTGTCCGGTTGATGGCAATAGACTCGCCTCCTATTATATTAGAACCTTAAACGTAACTAGCGAAATGTTGGTCTACTTTATGTATGAACACCTCTGTCTAGCCCCTTAATGAGTTATAATTACTCGAAATATATAGCCCTTGAAATATGTACACGTACCTACGTCACACACCGTTGCTATTAATAATAATAAATTGCAGAGCACGTCCATAATTAATACAAAAAACAGGTACAAAATTTGTGCATGAATAAATGTTTTCAATTCTGGAGTTCTGGACACTGCTTAATAATGACGCGAGCCGCTTGCGTACGATGGCATGGAAGCCCTCGACCCTGTCCTCCGCAAACATACCGAAGGCACTGCAAAAGCGGGGCAGCCCTAACAATATGCAAAATCCATTGGTACATTAGACACGGCAACAAAGCTGCAAGGAATTGAGCGGCCTCTGAGTATATTAGAACCACACAACACACCAGACTTAGGTGAACCAATTAAATTCTTGCAAAATCAGTCATACTCCTGAATAATAAATATGATTCTGCGGTTAGGCTGTGTTATCGCCCAACCACAAAATCGTATTCATTAACAATAAGAAATTTAATATCATTTGTCATTATAAACATTTTGTACTTTATGAACCGGTTCAAATAATTAAAATAGTGTATGGTATAGGTATGTACATAATAATATACCCCTTCTTGCACGCGAATAAGAGTTATTATCTAGTCTCGTTTTACAACTTACTTTGGGGACTAGAGGCGTGTTGGAAGCTAATGTAAATAACTTTACGATTTTGCAAAATGGTGTTAGTAGGTAGATAATTCTTGTGTCTAACATTTAAAAAGGAGGGTGTTAATTTATTTTATTTGTTACACTGCAATAATATTTTTAAACCATGGAATTGTTCATAATAACTTCTTGTAATATTAATTGTAATTTAAATTATTTGTATGCCTATAGGCAGAGCACGTTGTTCAAAATTATTTTTATATGTAACACCTTTTACCTACACGTGTTTCACGAATAAAAATTTATCTTATCTTATCTTATCTTATGGATTAAATTATACTTGTTCCTGTCGTTTGCATATCAAAGAATGGAGATGTCAATAGATTTATTACGGGGTATAGTTAATGCCGGTATGATCCTCGATTATGAATAAGGGCGAGAGACTGGCACTTGGGACTAGCGCTAGAGTAACTTTAGTTCAGCTCAAAAATACCAATCCAATATCTCTTAGAGAGTGGGACCAAAGTTCATACAAACGAGTAATCATTATTTCCTTCATCTATTGTATTTAATTTGTTATAAGTGCAACCTGTCCCAACGAGAAATGGTGGTCTAAGAATTAGTCATCGTTGTAAATGTTCTTCAGTGACGCA
This sequence comes from Abrostola triplasia, assembly GCA_946251915.1. Taxonomy (NCBI): domain Eukaryota; kingdom Metazoa; phylum Arthropoda; class Insecta; order Lepidoptera; family Noctuidae; genus Abrostola; species Abrostola triplasia. Next base: position 2,383,694 of record OX276432.1, on the reverse strand, counting down.
CCACACTGATGTATCAAACCGATGTGACCGCACGAACGCAAGAAAGCGGTAAATGGGTGCAAATAGCACGAACGCTATCCGAAGAGATTAGAATAGTAAATGTAAAGTACTTGACATATCCGTGTGGTATCCGGCTTAGAATTGACCACCACCTTTCCTCCCGTAAGTGTCGATAGAGACAACAAAGGGAAAATCCAGAAGATGAGCAGCAGCATCTTCTGTAACTTGACCACCAATATTGCGATCATTTATGTTTTTTAGGTCCCAATGTAATAGGGGGCGAGCCTATTGTCATCAACCGGGCACAAATCCAGACTGCTGCTGCCACTGAGAATTACCTAATGGAAAAACCCAGTAACACTTTGCCCGACCCGAGATTCGAACCCAGGACCTCGTGCTCAGCAGTCGGACTTCGCGACCACTTGACCAACGAGGCAGTCTGCGTTAATCTCATCTGGCAGTTCTAGAATCGCAGTTGTGTGCAAGAAAACGATACGCAGTAGCACAGTAACCCATCTGTGTGGGAGCCTTAAGTCTTTGATTTTAGGCATTTGCTAACTGCAATTTCAGACTAGTCTATGTTTGTTTTATAATATCACTAATTGGACTACTGAAAAATAGGTTTAAGATGAGTGAGGTAAGCTTCATCCTTATCGGAATGTGTGCGCTTAAATGTGGTTATAAAATAAAGTATCTTTTCAACTATACAACTTGATCGAATGACACACATAGCATGTCCTTAAAGTTTCGTGTTCTGCGATTTTGATCTTTATTAGCTTAATCTTAAGACACGTGACACATACAAGGGTCAAACTGAAAGTTCTTAGAAAATCAAAAACTGATTACATTAGCCAGTTATTAGTTTTATTATATCTTTTCAAAATATTGTCCATTCACGTCAATACACCGCTGCATGCGATGGAACCACTGGGAAAAGCACTTTGCCCACTCGTCTTTAGGGTTCTCTTCAATGGCATCGCGATACGCAGCCACCGCTTCTTCAGCACTCATAAACCGCTTTCCTTTAAGTTTTTCTTTAATTTTTGGAAATAAATAAAAATCACAAGGGGCGAGGTCGGGGCTATACGGCGGGTGACCCAGTAATTCAACGTTTGATGTCGCCAAATAGTCGATCGTTCGCTTAGCGGTGTGCGACGAGGCGTTGTCGTGGTGAAGGAGGATCCTACTGCGAGGTCGTTTCTCTCGAACTTTTTCCAAGACAAGTGGCAAACAATTGGTAGTGTACCATTCTGCAGAAACTGTTTTTTGATCCTCTAACACAATTGTTGCGAAATGACCTATCCTTCCAAAGAACGAGGCCACCATTTTTTTTCCCGCACTTCGATCTCTCTTCACTTTAGTTGGCAACCTCTCGAAAGGAAACACCCACTGAGCAGATTGTCTTTTGGTTTCAGGATCATAACAGTAAATCCAGCTTTCGTCACCTGTTAGTATGTCGAACACAGCATTTGAGTCACCTCCGTTAAATCTTTCAATCATTTTACGGCACCAATCCACACGATGGAGTTTTTGAGCCTCAGTCAAATTATGAGGTATCCACCGGGCGCAAAGCTTCCTGACTGCTAAATGTTCGTGGAGGATTTTGTGCACTTGACTCATACCGATGCCTAAGCTTGTCCGAATCTGCTGATAGGTCACTCTTTTGTCAGTCTCTATCATACGCCGCACAACACAGATGTTATCTTCAGTCGTCGCCGTAGAAGGCCGTCCCTCACGTAAATCATCAGTGAGATTAGTGCGACCACGTTTAAACTCATTAAACCAGTTGTAAACTGTCGCACGAGATGGGGCTTCATCGTGAAAGGCCAATCGTAGTCTATCATAACTTTCTTGTTGACTTAAATGACATCGAAAGTCATAAAAAATCATTGCACGAAAATTTTCTCGTGTTAAATTCATGTTGACGTGACACAGACAATTTTCAATTTGCCGCCAAATCGTAAAACAAATGACAAATTAATGAAATATATACTCAGTAATATTGGCAAAGAGTTCTATTTTCAAATTTTAGAATTATTTTTTTATTATATTGTTTATAAGTGGCCAGTTCTAAGAACTTTCAGTTTGACCCTCGTATAGGTATACTTGATACCTTCTTGAACGTGTAACTGCAATTATTTTACTTACTACAAAAATATTTTTAATTTATTAAACTATCGTGTTGCACTCCGGTGCAACCCGGACGAAACGTCAAGCCAAAATTAAAAACATGAGTTCGCGTTAATAATAATAATAATAATAATAATTTTATTTAAAGTAACATGACTCAATAGGTTAGTAACAATGCTTATAACTATGTTAGTAAATCACTTCAGGATTCCCGCCGAAATCCTTGAGCAACGACCCAGTACGTGGCTATCCAGCCTATCAGCAATCATGCCCAGGATGCTATTGGAGCTGGCCCGCACCCGGCGCACCAGGGATGCACAGCGCTTTCTCATGATGGTATAGAAACAGTCCACTCTCATTTCAGCGAACATCCCTGATGCGCTACAGTAGCGAGGCAGCCTCATCAACATCCTGAACGCATTATTATACTGGACACGAAGGGCGCTGTACGATTTTTGGGTAAAATGTACCCACAGGCTACAGGTGTAAAATGAGGTGCAGTATGCTCTAAAAAGTGTAATTTTTACCTCCTTAGAGGCTCTCGCGAACCTGCGGATAATCATATTAGCCCTCACCGACAGCGCCCTTCGTTCCCGTTCAATGTCGTCATTATCTGCCATTGTAGATACCAACACATGTCCAAGGTACTTGAACTGGTGGACCCTTGCCAAGCACACACCCCTCAGTCTGACAGGAGGTATCGTGTCCAGGTGTTTTCCACCTCCCCTAAACACCATAACAACACTCTTCTTAACATTATACAGGAGACCGTGTGTATTGGCAAAGGTTTCACAAATGCTCACAAGTTTTCTGAGACCACATATTGAAGCACTGAGCAGCACCATGTCATCAGCATAACTTAGGTTGTTTACACATATTCCATCAATATGGCATCCGACTCTAGTGCTACTCAGCTCCACAATTAGCTGGTCAATATACATGTTAAATAATGTGGGAGAACTTAGCCCCCCTTGTCTGACTCCACACTCCAACCCATAAGGACTAGAATATTTTCCCGCCCATCTAACGCTGTTAATCTGGTTTCCATACCAATATTTAATGATATTGATAACTTCTGTTGGCAACTGCGTGGCTTTAAGTTTTTTCCAAAGAATATCGTAGGAAACCAGATCAAAAGCACTCGACAGGTCGAGGAAGCAAGCGTAAACTGGCGTTCTCCGGTCTGTGTAGTACTTCACAGCGTGCTTAAGTCCCATTATAGCACTTTCTGTTGACAGGCCTGGTCTAAATCCGAACTGATTGTCGTGTATTTTTATATGCTTATTTAATAGTGCGTTAAGCACGCTGTCCAATACCTTTGAGACCACCGTAGCCAAGGAAATGGGCCTGTAGTTATTCTTATCTGTTAAGTCACCAGTCTTGTTCTTAACTATTGGAACTACGATAGTTTTTAACATGTCATGGGGTAGATACGCATGACTCATACATATGTTATATAATAACGCAAGCACACGCGGCAAGTGGCGACCCGCAAACCGTAGATGCTCAATACTGAGTCCATCGTGACCGGGAGATTTTCCTCTTGACATTGATTGTATGATTTGTTTGATGTCTTTAGCAACGATTTTAGTTCCCAGTGCACCTTTGGACTCAAAACCGAACACCGACCGCGAGGGACCTAATGGTGACTTCATTTTAAATTTAGATTTAAATAGCTCCGCTATCGCCTGAGCGTCGCTCACACCTTCGACGCAAACAGGCAAGCCAGGTCTATGATTGCTATTGTTGGTGTTTTTCCAAAATGAACGAAAATCCTTTTTTAAGTGATTTGCTGCCAGAATATCCATTTTTATCTGGTCTTGTCGATCTTGGCACCATTTCAAACGAGATTTAAAAATTCTCCGCTTGTTACACATTTCGTCAAAATAGTAACCAGTAGCGGGCCTACCATACCAAGTCCACATATTAAAGTAATACCTGGCTTCTCTGTGCGCCTCGGCTACATATTTATTCCACCCAACAACTTTTTTCTTTCGAGTGTGCTTACTAATCTCTTGTCTCACACTTGATGACTCACACAAAACATTAACAATTTGTTCATACAATCTATCAATAATATGTCTATGATTTAAATCGGTGCACAAATTATCACAACAATTTTGGAATTCCGAGGGAAAATCTATCAATTTTAAACGTTCATTACATTCTTTATTATATAACTCAATTTGTGCTGCGTCTCTGTCCCCCCAAATTATTTTAGTATTTATAGGTAAACTCGGGACACATCTCGTCGGTACCACTACGTCTAGCTTACACTCTATTATTAAAGGAAAGTGGTCCGACCAAAGAACATCATATTGAACATATATTCTACTAACAGTTAGCGCCGCCGCCTTGGTGACCACACAGTGGTCAAGCCAAGTTTTCGAACCGTGAGCTGGACATATAAATGTATGGGTGTTAGATGATATGCTCAATAGTTCAGTATCAATACAAGACCAGTCTTGTTCACTACAAAATTCTAACAGTTCACTGTAAAACCGTTTTGTCGGGTGTGCATTGAAATCTCCCAGTATGTAAACACACTCAGTACTGTACATATCTATAATAGCACTCACCGAGCTGAGAATATCCGTGAACTCCACTATATTTATTGCCTTATCATTAGGCATATAAACACTAAACACTAATAAACTCTTATAAATGCCAAATCAATTATATTAATGCCCGGTCGTATTTAAATTTGATTATTTTTTAACTTAATTATAAACATTATTGTGTATCTACCAAAATGTGGGTGTACATACTATTCTTCTGCCTACCCCTTCATATTGTATTCGCATAATATAATAATAACAACAGCCTATAACTGTCTCACTGAAGGGCAAAGGCCGCTGGCTCAATCGGTTTCGACACCAGGTTGTTCATCAACCAGACGATAAGAGGAATACTGCGGTTTTCTGATTTTGAATAATTTAATCCAGGTCTCCTAATCTGATTTCTTATCACCGTTATTCGCATAGACGTAATTTATTTAAAAAAAAGAACAGAAGCTACCATATTAAGTGCATGACGCAACATTATAATAACTCACATAATTATATTTGAAATCTAATCCTTATCAAAGGTTGTTAACAAAAATTTATCTTTATACATACAAAATTATAATAGGTTCAATAAGTCGTGATTAGGTTTGTTCATCTCTCTAATGTTGTCCGACAAAATGGAATATAGGCCACTAGGTTCCACTGATTATCAGACGAACTAACTATAGGTATCACGCCAGTATTTGCCGATGGGACAGCGAGCATTACTCACCCACATTTAACAAAAAACCTCCTTGATCATAAACACGACAATTTTAAACCGTGTATTAAATTACACCTGCCACTGTCGGAGAATAGACTTAAACCGGGTTTAAGTTATTCCATGTATTATCCTCATTCATGAATAAGAGAGTATAAGTCTTATGTGTACTAGAGTGACCTATCACAATGTATAATGCACGTTATTGAACACTGTTATCGTGTACTAATAACGCGCGCGACCTAATATGACTAAAAAAGTACGCATGACCTTCAAAAATTCCGTAGTCCTTGCCTAGTTCGACCCCAACCTTGCTAATATCAATCACGACCAACAGCAAGATAGTATGTTTGTTATGGTGTGGCTAAATTAGCGGGCGAAGATTCGTAGCGACAAGTCCTTTGAAGCGCGCCAGTTTGCCGTTTAGTCCAGTTCGTAGTTTGCCGACAGTGCCCCGATGCTGCATCGTCTGCACGCAAATACATCGTGTTGCAACGATGTAAACGGCCACATACATACATCGCCGTAGCCCGAATATTCGCCGTAGCCCCACCATAATAGAGTGACCTATCACAATGTGTAATGCACGTTATTGGTCATTGTTATCGCTTACTAATAACGCGCGCGACTTAAAATGACTAAGAAACTACGTATGACCTTCAAAAATTCCGCTTGCCTAGTTCGACCCCAACCTTGCTAATATTAATCACAAACAGCAAGACATGTTTGTTATAATAACACGGATATACAACACATAGATCCATTATAACCAGGATAGGAAATAATTATAATGTGTGAAGTCAACAACCGGAGTGAACGAACACGTTCAATCAAATTGTAATGAGAAAGAGGTTATAATTATCAGGAACACGTCCACTCACTTTTCACGGCTCATCATAGGTCACAAATGGCTTTATCGAGCCTACATTAAGTTCATTGGCTTACACGACCTGTTTTACAGACGAGAAGGATTGAATATTAATTGAATATTTCATTTCATAATTATTTTACAATCTTACATAACATATCCAAATTAATCGCATTATTAATCTGTGTAGTACTGAGATTTACCGGTTTTTCGAAACACAAAGCTTAGTAAACAATATTATAATTAATTAATGTACTCACGCGTCACAATGCCAGCATCTGTAGATGAACCAAACATGGCCAAAAGAACATCTTCCACTTTTCATAATGCTCCTTTTAACCCTCCGTCCGCTATTCACTGCGTCTTCACGTAAAACTGCAAATTTTCCCAGCAAACACTTTTCGTGTACATTTTCAGCACAATTCACATCGGTATTAATGACGGCTGCATCAGTTACATGGTTAAATGTACTGATAAAGATAATTAATGTTACCAGCAACATTGCCGCGCAATATAATTTTAGTGTTGATGTCATTTTTATTTTTTTTATAGCAAGGATTTTAGCTCGCGTCCGTCGCGTATGCGTTGCGTTGCTCGACTGAGACTACGATCTGTTGGCGAACACCGATCGATGGCTGCGATCGACGACGGTGGTGGCGTGGGAGTACAATTACCACGGTGTACTGGTATATACCGTGCGAATGTGTTCGGCTCACGACCCCGCCGCGTCACCTGCTCATGAATAAGGGCTCCGTTAGAGTTCGAAACTAGTCGGATATTCCCGAATATCGACGTGACTAATATATAACCGGTATATATAGTAGATAATATGGATAACACTCACAAAAGTTAATACAGTAATTTTTTTAAATTAAAAGATACTGATTATAAAAATATACCTAACTAAATCAAATCAAATGCCTTTGTCTATAAACTAAGTATATAGGTTTTTCCTATTCTTGCAATGAGCAAGCTTATGAATGTTTTATCTTATTTTCTTTTTGATTAGGTACGATTTTTATTCCACTAGACATTGAAACTATTTCTGTAAATCAAAAGTGTTTTCAAGCTTTTGTCCTTACTATAAGGCATACCCAATTGATGGAGCTGGATAGACAATGACATGAAGCGAATCTGAAGAAGCAGAAAGTTGACCATGTGAAGTATGAGATCTCTCAGAAAGAAAGGAACGAAGAACGAACTCAAAAATAGTGTAGCTTTTTATACGATCAAGAATAAATAATGTTTTCTTTATATTTTATATACCAGTATTTTTATTGAATCCTCCTCTTCGAAATATTAGTACCTACCTAAGATATAAGTTAATAAAATATACATATAGTTCTTTGAATTATTATTGTTATATTAATGTACGATTTAGGATTTATCCTTCTTATTTAGTTTCTTGTCTGGTGGTTTGAGTATCTTATACGGCCTACCCAAATGTCCTGCAGATGGTACAAGACGGGGCGTCTGTAAGGACAGGTTGACTCAAATCTGCTTTGGTTCTTTCTTTAAAAGACCATCACAGACGTCCTACATTGTACATGTCGTGTGTTTGTAAATGTGAGCATTCTGTAGGTTTTTTCCTTCCTTTTTTTTTCTATGCGTGTCTGACGGTTTGAGTATTTCATGCGGCCTACCCAAATGTCCTTCAGATGGTACGAGACGGGGCGTCTGTAAGGACAGGTCGACTCAAACTCGCCGTGGTTATTTCCTAAAAAGACCACTTCTCAGACCACCTCCTAGACTCCTACACTGTTCTCACATAAAATATTGAGCTTGTCTGGACTTTAAAAGAGACCTTGACCCCTGAGTTTGTTTCGGTATTTCTTCTCAGAGGTAGTCAGTTAGGAAATGCCGATGCCATCTAGTTTTAAAAAGACGTGTAATAGTGTTTTTTTAAAACCCATTTGCAGAAATAAAATCATTTAATATTAAAGATAATAAAGCATAATTAATTAAAATTTAACATGTTTGTATTCATTTTTACCTAAACCAATTACAGGCGCCTATGAAACGTTAAGATGCTAGTGGCTCGGTTCCAAAAACGCTATGGAGAAGAATCGGCAAGAAACTCCAAAGTTTACATCAATGTATAGATAATATTGAATTGCGGGCAACCGGTGGATGCAATTGGCAAGCTGTCGTTTACTGTGGCGTTTTAAGAGGGACTTTGTTCAACAGTGGACGTCTTCTGGCTGGTGATGATGATAGATACTATTTCAATCAACTGCCTCGTTGGTCTAGTGGTTGCTAAGCGCGACTGCTGAGCACGAGGTCCTGGGTTCGAATCCCGGGTCGGGCAAAGTGTTACTGGGTTTTTCCATTAGGTTATTCTCGGTAGCAGCACGGAGTCTGGATTTGTGCCCGGTTGATGGCAATAGGCTCGACCCCTATTACGTTGGGACCTAAGAGCATAAATGACGAAATGTGGGTGTAATAGACCTATGTGCATCTCTGCCTACCCCTTCGGTGAATACAGGCGTGATGTTATGTTGTTGTATTATCAATCAAGTATGTATGAAACATTATATTCTATTCGTTCGCGCCTCTCGTCTACTCATTGTCTATCATGACATACTACAAAGCAGTACCCTTACCCCATTTAACCTTTAGGGTACGGCTTTGGGACGTACGCCACTACTAAGGCTTAAGGGAACACCTCGCGCTTCCTCCAATAATTATAATTAACAAGATAAGAAAACGAGAAAAAAAAACAATATTAAAAATCACTGATGGGTGGTCTTATCAAAGAAATGTGGTCCAGATTACAGCATCGTCGACTTCAAGATATACTTAATTGTAAACAAACAAGGCGACTATGCTGTAACAATCATATTTTATTTATATTAATTATCTGTCTGGAATTTAATCTATAGTAATAAAAAAGAGGTTACGTTTTTGTTTGTATGTTAAGGTTAATCTTAGAAACTGCCTATCCGAATTCAAAAATTCTTTCACCAATATTTAGGTTGAACCTTTAAGGATGGATTAGGTTATATTCTCCGGGATGGGCCGGCGAGTTGGCAACCGCAGTATGGTGAACGATATCCAGGGAATCTCCTGGAAATATCCTTTAGGCGATGACCAGAAAAGGCCAGGACAGCACTGATAGACAAGTGGTACCGTTGGACTGCCAAGTCAAAGGTCGCAAGTTATACCCTGGCACGCACCAATGTCTTTTCGAATTCATGTGCGTATTAAATTAGTTATCAGTTGCTAACAACTGTGAAGACAACCATTCTGAGGAAATCGGCTTATATGAGAGATTTTTCTACGGTGTGTAAAGCCACGTCAGAGGCCTAAAGGCGGTTTAAACCCTGACACCAGGTTGTTCATCAACCATACGATAAGAACATAGTCCGGGAAAGGAAACATGCATTCGTAGTCAAGGGCAGGTTCTAGTTTATGATAAAATTAATATCTGCTTTCTGGTAAGTCCTACCTGCTGCTTGCAAGGGTCCTGGGTTCGATTTCCGGGCACGGCAGCACGGAGTCAAGTATGAATAGTGGCAAAAGACGCCCTCTATTACATAGGACCAATAAGACGACTATCGAAATGTTCGTGTATGATAATACATATCTGCCTGCCCCTTTTGGAAAAGTAGCGCGATGTTTGAAATAAATAAACTCTCTTTCAAGGAAAATAAAATCACTGCTTTTATTTAATTAAAAAAATATTAGCTACTAGCTGCGCCCCGCGATGTTACCCACAAATATTTTTCGGAATAAAAATTTATGCCTCTGTGTGTCCAGGGTGTCACGTACCTCCATATGAAATTTCATCAAAATCGGTCTAGCCGTTTGGGCGTGAAGAGGTAACAAACACACTCACAAACTTTCGCCTTTTTAATATTAGTGAGAAGTGTGATTATTTTATTATTCGATTGCCGATTCACGTAGTATATAGTGTAGTTGTTAACAACCTATTTATATGTGATTATGTAACACATCTATGTTTTAATAACTAAAGAGTTGTGCGTTGAATTATTACATCATAATGAATCATACAAAGTGTTCGATGCAACTGTTGTGCAATATTGATCACGCAACATTTGCGGGTATTAAAAATCTTTTGGCTTGTTTCCATTGACCCCAGAAAACAAAAATGAATGACCAATTTTCGAAATAGAGCAGAATGTAAAACAAATGGGATTAACATACGTCATAAATTAGGGCCAGTGCCGACCGAGAGGAGCGCAGAACGAAGGATTTTTTAAGAGAAACTCGATAATAAACTTTAAAGCTATTGGTATAAAGTGCATATGTTTATTTGAACATGACATAAAATTATGTGAACGCGACCCGTTAAGAAAATGCCTGAGACAGTGGGAGGATTATTTTTCTCGGCCCTCTTATATGTGTCATCCCCATACATGTATAATTTTATTAGTTTTTTTTAAACGTCACCCCACACTACAAATTTCTCCTGTGTCATGCGTTTCACAAACATGAAATAACACACAAACACCCAGACTCGGGACAAACATCTGCGGATCACACAAATTGTTGCCCCGTGTAGAGATTGAACCCGCAACCCTTAGCACAGCAGTACAATCGCTTAGTCACTGCGCCAATCAGTCGCCAGATTTTTATTCATCAACCATTTTGTCACCTTTCAGGACCCCAGAGGAGTAATAAGGCCCCCTAACATTCGGTTTGGTATATAGGTACCTAGTTTGGTACCTATTCGCTGAACACACATTACAGAAGATACATAACATAATACAATACCTATATGTATAATAAAAATAAATACATATTTTGAACTCAAAGGAATGTTACATTTATCGTATGAGGCTCGCGTGTTGTCCTTGTCGCATGTGAGATAAAAACGGCTAGTCAACAAACTGTTCATAAAACGTCATACCTAAATAATAACTAATATATTTTTTTTTAAATTATTTTAAAGAAGGCTTACAGACTAATAACATAAATAAGTATAAAGATGGACATGAAAATTGCTATTAACAAGCCTCCACAAATAAATATTATAGGTAAAGAAATTTTACGTAAACAAATGGTAAATAAAAAAGAAAAGGAACTCAACTATTAAAAAATGAATGTTGCGTTATGCATAACATACAAAGTGGATTAACAGAATTAGAAACAGAATTAATTATTATTATTTACGTACGATCTGAAAGACCTCTAACCTAACCGAGTAGGCAAGCTTTTTCTTTTCAGGATATTTTTTAATTTTATGCCCACGACTTTGTGAAGGGTCTTATTTGGCATCACCGGATAAAAGGCGAGACTGCTTTAGCCTCCAGCCAGCCAGATAGAGGTAGTATTTGTACCTACTTCATCGATCCGAAATCGATTTCTTTTATTTTGTTACATACACACAGATATAACAGGATGCAGACCAGAGTATGTTTTGCGTCGCGACGTTTCTTTTTGTATCCTTATATAATTATATTATATTTATGTTATATAGGTAGAGATACAAAGATGAAAATCATTTGTTCAAAATTGACTTTATAAGTCTGCGACTGCCTCGTTGGTCTAGTGGTTGCTAAGCGCGACTGCTGAGCACGAGGTCCTGGGTTCGAATCCCGGGTCGGGCAAAGTGTTACTGGGTTTTTCCATTAGGTAATTCTCAGTAGCAGCACGGAGTCTGGATTTGTGCCCGGTGATGGCAATATGCTCGCCCTCTATTACATTGGGACCTAAAAACATAACTGGCGAAATGTGGGTGTACTATATGTGTACCTCTGCCTACCCCTTCGGGGAATATAGGCGTGATGTTATGTTTATGACTTTATAAGTACTTTTTGAACAGCAGCGTTCCTCTTTAGGTATCGTTCACCATACTGCGGTTGCCAATTCCCCTGCTCATCACTACGACACACAAAAACAGACAATAATGAAAGTAAGTAAACTTAGGTAAGAGAAATAAAACAATAGATAGGTAGAATGAAACAACTTTGGGTTCTCCCAAGGTAACCAGTAAATCGTAAACCTACTGCGCACTAATAACTGGGTATTCTGTGAATTAAAGTAAATGCGTACGTTATGATTATATTAAAATACTCATGCCATCTTACGCCTATAAAGTATATGCATATGATGAAATAATTGTGCTTGTTATATTTCATGTTTGTGAAACGCACCCACGACACAGAAGAAATTCCCACTACGGTGTGATGATTTTTTTTTAAAGAAATTTGAATGTGCCTTACTTTTTATGTCTTTAATTTCAGCATGTTGCCGATGCTAAGCTTAAATTTGAATTCAAATCTTCGAACTGGATATTCCAAAAAGGTTGACCTTCTCTGATCAGTGACGCAGCTCTGCTGACACGGTAGCTCAGTTGACAGTGCTGCGTCACGGTTCTGCTAAGGTCATCCTTTTTCAGGGGTCACGGGTTAAAATCCCGCTCGAAACCATCATTGTTCATTCCAATTTCCAGAGGATGAGGTTCTGGGTTCGAATCCCGGGTCGCACAAAGTGTTACTGAGTTTTTCCATTAGGTAATTCTCAGAAACGGCACGGAGTCGGAATTTGTGCTAGCCGGCTGTCTGTGCCGGTTGGCGGCAATAAGCTCGCCCCCTATTAAATAGGACCTATAACATAACTGGTGAAATGTGGGTGTACTATATGTGCACCTCTGCCTACCTCTCCGGGGAATAAAGGCGTGATGTTACGTTATGTTTTTATTTAAACTGTTACATGAAAATAGGACAAGTAAAACAATTTCAAAATAATGTCATGGAAATGAATTAGGCTAAAAAATGGTGCCAGGATCGTAGTAAATGGAAATCTTTGGCCTCTGTCTAACTCTTTGGACTTGATTTTATGTACGTATGTACCTATATATGATACAATTAATGTCCAATTATAAAGCTAAATCTAGAAACATAATTATCATTTGCAAAACCAAAAGGAGCGTGTTTGTTGGAACAAGTCGGTACGTGAAACATTGGTACACTAGTACTGTAATCAATAATGCTATTACATCATGCACCAATCTTCACGGGTTCATTTATTGAATCTTGAGACAACAAAACTGTAGACCTAGTGTCTATTAAACACATAAATCATAACATCACGCCTGTATTCCCCGAAGGGGTAGGCAGAGGTGCACATATAGTACACCCACATTTCGCCAGTTATGTTCTTAGGTCCCAATGTAATAGGGCGAGCCTATTGCCATCAACCGGGCACAAATTCAGACTCCGTGTTGCTACTGAGAATTACCTAAAGGAAAAACCCAATAACACTTTGCCCGACCCGGGATTCGAACCCAGGACCTCGTGCTCAGCAGTCGTGCTTAGCGGTCACTAGACCAACGAGGCGGTCGTATTACAATAGGAAAATAACGATGACAAAATTAAATAAATACCTACAACAGCTTCAGAATTGATTCGAAATACAATTATAGTATTAGTGAATCGTGTTGCACAATAGTTGCGTGTCTTCGTTTCAGGGAACGTCTTGCTTTCCAATGATGTAACTTTTCAGTATTTTAATCACAATCCATATTGTTTGTTTTTGTGTAGCAATATAAGCGGCGCTTAGACAGACAGGATCACAGTCTTCCGAAAGTTCTGGAACAGAAAACAATGCAACTTAACATTGCGTCTTCTACTCTGTTCATTATTCTGTTGCTACCGCTCGCGCAGTATTTTCGTTGCGTCTTGAGTTTAATGTTTGTGATATTGAGAGTGCTGAAGGGACTTCTTACTTATATTGCGAAGTGGCTTTGAGATTGGATTCTGTTGCTCCTATTAATCTCGTGTATTATTTGAATAGTGCACCTCTATTTGACTCTATATTGGGAAGTTTGAAAGTGTTGGAAGCAAGTGCAAGGTTTGGGAGAATGATTGGACCTGTGATATCTACTTAATCCACGATCGGACGTTGAAAAAGTAAGTTTTTTTTTAACGTATTATTTTTTGCCATTTTGATTTCCAAAACAGTGGTTAATGATTTTTTATTTACTAGTTCAAGGTATTTGAGTAATATTTATGAGATCTTAAACACAATGTTTACTAAAACTAGACCATGGTTTACGTTGGACGTTGTAATAACATTATACACAAAACATTATTTATTTAATTTCTGTCCTGTCTTTTTAGGTGAACCTGCAAGAAATTTAAGCCAATTAACATCTGCAGCGGAGAAAATTGAACAATTCTTCTCCACACAACTACAAGCTTTTCGCGTTTGGGGTTGCCTGTTTCTAAGTGACTACGCCTTGTTGCTAACAGAGAAAAACACCAGAGAAGATTATTACATCTACGTCAATTGGACAATCAACATGGTCGACTTAATAATAGAACTTATAATACCACACACGGGTCAGTTGCGTGTTTCTGTTTTATCTCAATCGCAAGTAAGGAAGACTTTATGCCAATGTTTGTGTTTTTTACGCGCCCGTTCTTCAGTCTTTGTAACTTTGAGCGTGCAAAGTGATCACTCATATTTTTCAATGGGACAGAGGCACATTTTTGAGAACAAGCTCCTATATCGAGCATGGAATTTTTAGTATCATTCGGTTTACACGTTCTCCATTTAAATATGAACTTTTATTTACAGTCCGTTCAAATGATTTTGATTCTTATGGCTTTAGTAACATGACAATGATAGCTGCAAAGCATATTGGTTTTTGAAATGTTTTTGCTGTTAATACTATCCTTATGGCTACGTAATAGAAGTCAAAATCCGTTGAATAAACTGTAAATGAGATTGTCAAAAATGTCTACAAGGCATGAATATAATTTAAAAGTAATATTTAGATTTATTTTAGTTTAACTTTAGTTCTGTTAATATTAGTGGCTACGCAGCCTTGTTTTTTGGATTCACACAAATTAGTGAAACCCTGGCAAGAGCTAACCCTACTTTCAGTGTCTTTATGTACTTTCTTAGTTTTTCCATGACACCACTGATTAATATTTCGTGCTTTATGGGCGATGGGCAGAAGGACATGGGACTCATACTGTCTGGTGGTGATACAAACCTTTTTACTTTTTATACCCTTAAGGGCTACATGCATTACAATAGTTATATCTACACTAGTTGTGCCTCTCGATTTCACCCGCCGTTTAACATTTAAAATAATTTAGTTTTGATAAGCATTAGTTAGGTAGGTACTAAATTACCCATCGGGCATCGAGTAGCCAGCCCGATCTATTACGTAATTTTCGCTTAGCGTTCTTTCTGACTTCATTTCTTTTTGCTCCATTTTTAAGGATTGTAGTGTAATCAAATGAAAAATAACTTTTCACAACCCGACTAGTAGCTAACGCATTCAAACTAACAACAATCTCAGCTTTAGTAAAGATTAGGTATTATATACGTAGGTATAGATTATATACATCAATACGTTTTTTAATTTGTAAACCTAATGATACAGTGCAATGTTGCTTGCTCTAGATAGATGAATGTGCCTAAGGATGTGCGTCCGTTGTGTTAAGAAATATTTGAGATAACTCAAAACGTTCAAAGTCGCAATGTGCTAATTGAAAGCCTGATTTTGCCGATACTGTACTCTTTACCTTGAAGACTTTAAGCTGTTGGTCCTGCGGCTATGGTTGCGATGACATCGGACTACACGTATAGGGAAATTGAGCATGCTTGTGTTTGTGCAAACACGTCTTTAGCGTTTTAAAATTGTCTATGTAATGATTTCTTTCACTTACGCGAATATTGGACATTGACATAAAACTAGGTTTACGGGAAAGTAAAAAAAAACCGCGATAAAATCCGTAAACCTAGTTTTATTTCAATTTCCTATGTAGTTGGTGTCTGTTGATTTAGCAGCCGTGACCGAAGGACAGTCAGGAGGACTTCATGACAGTAAATTGTTTAGCGAGACATGGGCCTTAGACCTGTGAAAAACACTTGACGAATAGAAAGATTAATTAATGAGAATGACATAATGTTTCGACTATGAATATTTATGTCAATCCCGTATATTTTTTAAACCTATTCGTCGAGTTTTTTTGTCAGTTGTTTAGGGCCGATAGCTGAATTTATCACATTATATCTCTTTCCATTCATTCTCAGCCATCAACCAAATAATCAGTTTTGTTATATTAGATACTTTAATTATTATAGATTACTAGCGGTTGCCCGCGACTTCGTTCGCGTGAATTTCATGTAAAAAACTCGTATGAAAAATAGATGTTGGCCAATTCTCAGACCTACTCAATATGCTCACAAAATTTCATGAGAATCGGTCAAGCCGTTTCGGAGGAGTACGGGAACGAAAACTGTGACACGAGAATTTTATATATAAGATTAATTAGGATTAATTAGTCGCCTTTAAATCTCATAGTTTAAAAGATGATACCTTGATAGATCTCCATACATTCTAGGTAGTTTCAAAGACGTTAGAAAGAGATAAAGTGTGATACGATAGTATTAGTGCTATTTTACATTTGACGGCGCAGAATTTGACACGAGTGTTGAGCTAAAAGCCGTCCTTATGGGTGGTGAGACGGGATAGGAGCAGACAGTCTGATTGAAAAGGAAAATTAAGTAAATAATGTTCTATTTCTATAAATATAATTGACCTATTTGCACCTACATTATTTACAAGAAAGTAATCATAGATTGCCAACAGATACTAGAATTACTAGATACCTTAAGATGTAAAAAAAGGGATTTTGAAATTTGGTTCTTACGAGCTCAGTAGCGGCGACACGGTAGCTCAGATGGGAGAGCAGCGCCAGGCAACGGCGATGGTCGCGGGTTCAAATCCTGCTCGTGTCCATTATAATTTCAAATTTCCTTCGTTAATTTCGTTAGAATGTTACAAATATTCTGAATTTAACTGAAAATTTTCAAAAGTAATTTAATTGGAACCAACGTGTAGGTGATGATATAGGCCCATTATATTTGAAATGTTAAAAAGGTATTTTTGTATGTAAATTATTTATAGTTTCTGCAATAAAATTATAGTATTATATAGACTTTATAGTATATCATTATAATTTATAGTATAATGTAGACATAGAATGTATTGATTGTATTAGGTATTTATTTTGTTATAATTAGAATTTATTGATAAATAAGTTTATTTATTGATAGATAATTATAGCCAAGCGATTAAATCTTGAGTAACATATAACATTTAAATGTTAACAATAATTTGGATTTTAATTGAAAAAATATATATTAAAAAACTAAATATTAATATATTTTTTTAAATAAATATTAGTATAACTAAAAAAATATATTGTATTATTAAATATTAAATTAATTGTAATATAAATACATTTATAAAAACGCGTGTAATCCTCGACGGGGTAGGCAGAGGTGTTAGTTACACTATGTTACCAGACAGTATGAGTCCCATTTAAATAATTCAATTTGTGTAAAAGACTGAGTTTTTAAAAAGGTATTAAAATAAGTATTATTATTAAGTAAGTTATCATTTAGTTTTTTTAGATAAGTTATGGTTGTATTAATTATGTGTGGGACGACGTTTATTTTTTAAAGAAAAAAAAAATATGCCAGTATTATAATAAATAGGTATATAAACGATAAATGATTTTATTTCTGTAAATGGGTTTTAAAAAAACACTTTTACACGTCTTCTTTTTTAAAACTAGATGGCATCGGCATTTCCTAACTGACTACCTCTGAGAAGAAATACCGAAACAAACTCAGGGGTCAAGGTCTTTTTTAAAGTTCAGACAAGCTCAATATTTTATGTGAGAACAGTGTAGGTGGTCTGAGGAGTGGTCTTTTTAGGAAAGAACCACGGCGAGTTTGAGTCGACCTGTCCTTACAGACGCCCCGTCTCGTACCATCTGAAGGACATTTGGGTAGGCCGCATGAAATACTCAAACCGTCAGACACGCATAGAAATAAAAAGGAAGGAAAAAACCTACAGAATGCTCACATTTACAAATATTTTTTACCAAACATAATATTGTTTTTCTTGGTATTCGGTACATTATTGTATTAACATAACATCACGCCTGTATTCCCCGAAGGGGTAGGCAGAGGTGCACAATTGCACATATAGTAACCCACATTTCGCCAGTTATGTTTTTAGGTCCCAATGTAGTAATGCTTGACCTTATTATTTCCACGTTACAGCTTTACGAAACCCGTAGTTATAGGCACTGGTATTTTCCCTCCCAGTGCAATGAACCCAAGACGCTAGGTATGGTACTAACAAAGTGGCGCATGACTAACGTGGTACTTACTTTCAATATGACTGTATTGTAGCAGAATAATACATAACATAATATAACATCACGCCTGTATTCCCCGAAGGGGTAGGCAGAGGTGCACATGTAGTACACCCACATTTTGCTAGTTATGTTTTTAGGTCCCAATGTAATAGGGGGCGGCCTATTGACATCAACCGGGCACAAATCCAGACACCGTGCTCTACTAAGAATTACCTAATGGAAAAACCCAGTAACACTTTGCCCGACCCGGGATTCGAACCCAGGACCTCGTGCTCAGCAGTCGCGCTTAGCAACCACTAGACCAACGAGACAGTCGAGTATTTAAATAAATATTTTATAAATAGGCCTCTTAGTTTCTGAGATAATGGCCCCTATTACATTGGGACCTAAAAACATAACCGGCGAAATGTGAGTGTACTGTATGTGCACCTCTGCCTACCCCTTAGGGGAATACAGGCGTGATGTTATGTTATGTTTATTTAAATCCATAAAGCATAATTGTATGAGTTTTTTTTACTTGGTTTGATCTAAAAAGGTCTATCGAGTAAAAAGTTATGAACTTTTTTCTGAATTATAAAACTTTAAACATCTCTCCTGTGAAGTAGTATTTTGGCGCTTGCTACCTTTTGCCTTTTAAGCGTCGACATTGCCTCCTGGTAGAGTTATGACGTTGAGGGCGCGGAAGCGTGGTCTTCTATACAAAACGGGGGCACTCTAGGGTTAAAGACCTAACTCTTCGGGAGACACTACTATGTTAAGTGAATGTTTTGGTGGCTACCGCCTCTATTGCGTTAGCATTAAAAGGGTAACAATAAATAAAGGTGTAGAAGTGGAGCTAATCATAATAAAACCAAAAATGCTTTTCATATTTTTATTATTCTCTTGGAGTAATCGTGTTCTGGAGTGGAGACCGCCTCTTGGCAAACGTAGCGAGGGACGCCCTCGGGCAAGAAGGCCCTGCTACGGGCTGATGATGTTGATGATCATTCTTCTCTTATAACTTACACTTTTCATGTGTCTTACAGTCTTTACGAATTAGCTTACAAAATATAATATAATCAGACGATAAATGCATAAAAAATATCCAATAATAACTTTCGTGAGTGTTATCCATATTATTTACTGTATATTTCGGTTATACTCACGGGTGTATTCGGGAATCAGCTCATGAATAAGGGATCCGATCGAGTTCGAAACGAGTCGGGCATCCCCAAATACACCCGTGAGTATAACCGGGATATATAGTAGATAATAAATCGATTATTTAATCGATACAGATCTCTGTTGATGAAATATTCGATTGTGTAACAAGAGCGATCATTTGTTCTTAAGTCTTATATTAGAATATTTCTTGACCTATGAGTTACCATGTTTTATGAGGCTATTTTTTTTAATATGAGTAATTGATTTAAATTTGCAGACATTACAAGGCCAATGATGAAACTGGCTTTCCAACTAAACTACCTCTTGAGAACGTAGGTGGGTTTTTACCGCTTAAGGTCAAAAGTAGCTTACAAAATTTACATCACACACTATTTTAACAAGTACACATATTAATAATGATGTTTGTCCGACAATTTATTTTACAAAGAGCAAAGAAATGTAATAAGGAAACATTTAAAAAATACTTGTATAATTATTTTTGTGTCTAGGTTGAAACACAGGTTTAAGGCCTGGTTCAGGCAGGTCGCTACACCATATTTAATATTATAAGTTCTTATATACTATAACTACACTGTAATTTTCTTTTTCAAACTCTAGATTTCCAACAAACTTCATTTTGTGTTTTTTTTAGGAAGTTTTTCTATTGTAAAAAGAATTAAACTGACATATAAGTCAAAAGGTTCGTATTTAATATTATTAACGTACTTACTTACAACAATAATAATAATTTAAAGCAGTTTACTTAATTTGTAATAAATAACTTAAGTAAAGAAATAAAATTAGGTTAACTAAATGACTAGATAGTAGATACCTTTCAATAAATAATATTGTTTCAATAAATATTAAAACGAATAAACAATAGTTTCAATGAACAATCAAGTTAAAAATTATGATTACTTTTTGTACTAAAATAATCTAAATAAATAATTACAAAGTTTTTAGAATAATAACAAAACATCAAACTTTATACTTATTTATCATCGTTAAACAGATGAAGTCAAGCTGACTGAAATATTACTATATAAAAATACACAAATTATCACTTTCACTATTAAAAGTAAATTTGTAGAATAATTTATATCGCCCTAACAATAAAATCATGATGTACTTAAAAAGTAATCATCCCTTATAGTAAACGAGGTATGTCACAGCTCTCGTTGAATATTATTTATTTATCCATTTTAAATCTATCATTATAATTTATACGTAGCTACTAAAACTTTGATCATAAGTATACAATCTCAAAACATGTCACTTTTACGTACACAATTAAGTAGTAGTACTATTGAGTATTTGACACCACTAAACTATATATTAATTAATTTAAAAAACTAAGAATCCAATTTTATAGTTAACTGAAAAATACTTGGGTTATCAGGGCTAAAATCGAGCTTTATTCAGAGAACTGACTTGAAATCACTTGTTAATGGTGCCAACTACCCTATTCTGGAAGTCACAATATAAAATTCTTAAGACTAAATTCAGGACAACATCAAATTACTTATATAACTAGAAATAAATACGTTTAGATACCTATTATGTTTCGTAGTTTTCTTGCGTGTTAACAAAAGCTAACCAGTTCTTTTGCAGTCCGTTGCTGGACATCGGCCTCCCACAAGGTACGCCACAGGGCCCAGTCTGCTTTATGGAAAAGCTGATTCCATGGGCAAATGTCAGTAGTATAGGAGAATAAGGCTGACTGCCCGGAGTACCCCGTATTATTTACCATTTGCATTTTAAATAACTTTGAGATGCGTTCAACTGGTAGATGCAAATGGCAAGTTGTCGTTCATTGTGGCGTTCTAAGGGGGAGGCCTTTGGGAGGCTTCAAAACTCTTCTGGAAGTACTTTTGAAGTATTGTCAATATTTGGAGACGTGTATTGGAAAATCAGTTTGGTTAATATTTTCTTATTGTTCGGCTTCCTCTCTCTTAATTTGCCTATACCTGAAACAATATTATAATCATTAATTAATAAATTTGTATTACAATTTTCAATAATTATGATGTCTAATTCGAATAATGATGCATATTAAAAGTCAAGTCCAGTTTTAAACGAGATGAGCCTTTAAAGAAAAAAAATGCTTTCCAAACTTCCTTAGTTACTTGAAAATGTTATAACAATAATTTATGCCTATTGGACAACAATAAGCTTATTCTCTGTAATATGAGGTGAATAAAATCTGCCCACCACTTTAAAGAGTACACGCGTGAGTATAATTTTTTTTTTTAAAACGTCGCCCCACACTGGGTATTTCTCCTGTGTCGTGGGTGCGTTTCACAAACATGAAATATCACATACACTAACACCCAGACTCGGGACAATCATCTGTGGTTCGCACAAAGTTTTGCCCCGTGCGGGAATCGAACCCGCGACCCTTAGCGCAGCAGTCCAATCGCTTAGCCACTGCGCTAATCAGGTCGTCAAATTATCAGTAAACATTTTTGTTGTATACCAAATGAACCGTTTTAAAATATTATAGTACAGTTATCAGTTTATGACTAACCCGCTAAATAGCCTCTTGTCAAAAAAAACAAAAGTTTGCTCCAATAACCCTTAATTAAAATAAATAAAAAAAATTGTTGAAAATTTTAAAACAGACGATAAACCGATGTACGACAATTTATCTTAGATTGATTCAAGGACAAACAGAGAAAAAACTGTAAAGTTGACTTATAAATAATATAGATAATTATTTTTAATGATTGCAGTGTACCGGTTTAGTAAATAGTTTGTTTTGGGAGCGTATTGGACCTTCAAATAGTCATTGAAAAAAAACATTTAAAAATAAATAGTGATAAAGAAACATCAGCTCATATCACAGATGCTTTAAAAGCAATAAAAAAATATAATTTAAAAAGAAATACCATATTAAAAAATCTTACCTTTTCGGTGAAATGCACCGATGACCATAATAAATAGTCCGCTTCGGACACCCTTGGTAATCGATGAGAGATCGTTTTCTTCTCGAGTGTTCAGTATTGTCCGCAACTGAACTAAGAGCCGCGGGTTTCGGCAAAAAAACAATATCTGAACTCTGCACTAATCTCACATTTTGTACATTATCAAAATCAGGAATTAGCACAATTTTGTCTAGCTCAGTCCGTTCAATAGTATCCAGATTGCGCGCACTGTGTTGTTCTGATTTTAAAACTGGCAATGATAATACTCCGCATGGGATTGCCCATAGGGAAAAAACGAATAAAATTGCTGTAGCCATTGTGTGAATGTGACTTTTCTCGTCCACTGATCGTATAAGACTGTAATTTTGCGGCAACAGCTCAGGCTAAAATACGTCCGTGGACTGCGCGACGCACCCACCGGTTGTAGACCAATAAACGTCATATTGTACGTCACACTATAATGAAATCTGTTACTTTAACGTAGAATTAATAAATCGTACGGGTGGTTACTAGTAAAAAAGGATTGTTAAATCTTTAAATATTATAACCTAAAGGATTTATTTTATTTTATTATTTGTGCAATATATAAAATTGCATCATTCATGTTGCGCAACAGTTTCCTACATTAGTTAATGATGTAACACTTACCAAACTTTAGATTTTACGTGTAAAAATGATTAATAAACATAAAAAAACATAACATCACGCCTGTATTCCCTGAAGGGGTAGGCAGAGGTGCACATATAGTACACTCACATTTCGCCAGTTATGGTTTTCGGTCCCAATGTAATAGAGGCGAGCCTATTGTCATCAACCGGGCACAAATCCAGACTCCGTGCTGCTGAAAATTACCTAAAGGAAAAACCAAATAACACTGCCTGACCCGGGATTCGAATCCAGGACCTCGTGCTCAGCAGTCAAGCTTAGCAACCACTAGACCGACGAGGCAATATAACTGTTTATTTTACATTTAATAATATTTATTTTAGACCTACATCTAAATATTTGTGTCTTAGAGTGCAAGTGGGATTTTATGAGCAATACGTGTTTTGCGTTGCCTTGAGGAAAATCAAAACCTGATCTTACATTTATAATTACATGAATATTCCAGTTTAAAAAAATGACACACCGTTAGTACAAATGCATACTTCCTAAATTATTTAAAACAGGCTACAGAGAATTATTTCAGTCATTCTATTTATTTATTTAGTGCATGGAGGACCAATCAATAACAAAAAAAATGTGAGCCGTCATAAGACGCCTGGCAGATGTGAAACACGATTAAATAAAACGCAGGTTATGTATACCGTAGTAAACAACAACGTCGAATTGAGTGAGAAGCCACACCGTACACTCTACGACATAATATAAAATATATATATATAAATGTTTACGTAAATATGCGTTTTACGTATTAGTTACAAATTTGGCCAAGAGATGGCGTTGTTAGCGTCGCCTCGCCAACAATTCGGTTTACAAGTGAGCCTTTAGATGTTTCACATCAAAAACCTTAGTCACCAGATTCAGAAAGCCAATTACAAATCCCCACGAATAGATTTATAATAGTATGATATACGGTGTGAGCACATAACAAAAAAAACGCATTTAATAAAATAATACTAGGTATAAACTAACTTAGTTCATAAAATGTAACTAAAATTAAATTAAATTAAACAACAAAATAAACTACTGCTACTCAAAAATTTGAGGCTTAAGCACCGTCTGGCCGAATTTACATTAATTGTGAATGGATCTTAGTCATGCTCCTTGCATAGACCATTGAAATGTCTGCTTGCACGCACAATATAACTATTCTAATACACTATAAATTACTACTTATTACTATTTTGGCCAATAATTGGCTCAAATAGATAGTCAACTGAATATGTTGATACTAGTCATTCAAATAGTTGTAAAGCGATTGGACTGCTGCGCTGAGGGTCGCGGGTTCCATTCTCGCACGGGGCAAAAATTTGTGTGATCCGCAGATGATTGTTCCAAGTCTGGGTGTTTGTGTTTGTAATATTTCATGTTTGTGAAATGCACCCACGATACAGGAGAAATTCCTAGTGTAGGGCGACGTTATAAAAAAACAAATAGGAATGTATATGAAACATAAAACTTCCGTTTGACTGCCTCGTTGGTCTAGTGGTTGCTAAGCGCGACTGCTGAGCACGAGGTCCTGGGTTCGAATCCTGGGTCGGGCAAAGTGTTACTGGGTTTTTCTATAAGGTAATTTTCAGTAGCAGCACGGAGCCTGGATTTGTGCCCGGTTGATGGCAATAGGCTCGCCCCCTATTACATTGGGACCTAAAACATAACTGGCGAAATGTGGGTGTACTAAATGTGCACCTCTGCCTACTCCGGGGAATACAGGCGTGATGTTATGTTATATTTTGTTATGTTAAAACTTCCGTTTATAATTTAATAAAAAAGTGCAAGAATGTCGAATTTTAATTTAGACAAGATTCACCACAAATGTGGTCAGTCTCCCATACAGTAATTACATTCGTAATTAATGATACAAATTACCTTTTTTGGTATGATCCCAACCGGATAATAGGTTCATATTATTATGAATCAATTGATATTAGTTTTAGTTAGCTTTCCTTAATTAATCGATTTATACTGCATGAGTCACTGAAAGAGCACCGAACTGATGATAAAATATGTGTGGTGTGACAGTGACAATTTTGAAATGATTATTTCTCATTTTGGTGGACCCTATCCCAATATTAGACATCGTGTCTGAGATGCTGCCTCGTTGGTCTAGTGGTTGCTAAGCGCGACTGCTGAGCACGAGGTCCTGGGTTCGAATCCCGGGTCGGGCAAAGTGTTACTGGGTTTTTCCATTAGGTCATTTGCAGTAGCAGCACGGAGTCTGGATTTGTGCCCGGTTGATGGCAATAGGCTCGCCTCCTATTACATTGGGACCTAAAACATAACTGGCGAAATGTGGGTGTACTAAATATGCACCTCTGCCTATCCTTTCGGGGAATACAGGCGTGATGTTATGTATGTTATGTAGAACTCAACAAAATTGGTATTGACAGTTTGGTTGCGTGTGCGTCAAGTGAAACTAAAGCAATCCGCTGTTAGTCAGTAACATACGCACGTTAACATAGTAAGTACTAGCTGCGCCCCGCGGTGTTACCCGCGACATTTTTTCGGGATAAAAAGTAGCCTATATGTTAATTCAGGGTATAACCTATCTACATACCAAATTTCAACCAAATCGGTCCAGCCGTTTATGCGTGAAAGAGTAACAAACATCCTCACATCCATACTCACAAACTTTCACATTTATAATATTAAGTAGGATTTATAGCACGCCTATTAATGGAGCTGCAAGGGCAAGACCTTTGTGACCTTAATATTCACCAGATCGAAGGTCATATGGAGAAAGGCGACATTTAGGAGTATCCTAATCCAACGAGCATGCTTTTAACTGGCAATGTTTGTATGTATGTTTGTAAGTATGTATGTGGGTTTGCTTAGGTCAAATCTTGCAATCTAAATTAAGCTGATCTGATGATGGATTCGAAGGTGGTCATAGAAACACTATTATGAAAAGACGCAACCCGTGTTTGGGCTTGTTTGATTCGTCCTAACAAGTACTTTGAGCCTAGCTGATTTAAAAGCTTGGGTTTGAAAATCTATTTTTAATATAAACTTCTGAAATAGTGTGAAGATGTTCGAGTAAAAAGAACTAGATATAACATAAACATATTTTATTACATTAAGTACATCCTTAATCGTATCTTACACTATACACATTTTATCACAAATTAGTTTATCACACGCCACGGTACGGCGACTGTCGCGGATTCGAGTCCAGCTCGTGTCCATCATTTTTCAAGTTTCTTTATCAATTTAGATTGATATGATACCAAAAGTCATATACAAAACATTGATAAATTACAGAGCACAATAGTTTTATAGGTAGCAATTTACTAGCTGTTTGATACTTTGAATTTTACGTTACGCCAAGCGCGCCAAAATGGCGGGCGTGTAACGTGGTATTTGGATAATATTTATAACATTTTATTTCTCCGTAATTTTTCGTTATTTGGAGCTGGTATTTGTTTTACAATTATAGTTAATAATTATGTAAAGTACCGTATGACAAAAAGAAATGCATATTCCTTAATGTCATTCCTTTAAATGAGGGACTGCGCAAGCGTGGGCAGTTTCGTTACTGACACTGCACCATCACAGGAAACTGTAGTTGTTGTCTCCTGCGAGGATATACCTCAGCGCAGGAAGCGCAGTCAAATATTCATCTTCTTCTTATCGTACGGTGGGTAAACCAACTGGTATCAGAGTTCAAACCGCCTGTAGACCCCGAACATGGCTTTACACACCGTTGAAAAAAGTGTGCCGGATAAATACAAGTAGAGTTATAATGTATGGCTTCGTGTTTTAATGCTAGAATTCGTTTTCTTGACTATAGCAATGACATTGGGTTTTTATCACTTCTCTCTTTTTTCTAAGCTGAAAATAAAAAAATGAATTTAATATTTGTAGATTTTCTTGACTTATTAATGAAATCATTTGTAAGGAAAAGTAAAACATAACGTCTCAAAATATATTGATAAAAATAAGTTCCGCGTGGTTTGTGGCTATATCTACACGATACGACGACGATACAAATTAACCTACGTTAAAAACAAATGAAAAATATAAAAATTAAGCATCAAAGTATTCCTCCTCAGCGCTATCGACGGGTAGGGTGGCCAAAAGGCTGGTGGCATTGCCACGTTGAATGGCTATGCTAATTCTTAATAAATATATTATATATATAAAATAATATTCTATTCATCGGGACTTAAAAAATATCGGAAAAAAGATAAAGTTTTGAGGCGTTTTAATATCAAGGGTCACATTTTTAATAATTACCTTGAAAGGTCCTTGCATCTTTTTGCTATCCATGTCTGGCCGACCGGACACCTAATTGGTGTTTTCACAATATTTCTTTTATTTCTCTTAAAATGTTCATTATTATCTATTGATACATTTTTAGTGATTAACACCGTTTTAACTGGATTCAATATAACCACATCACTGATTGGAGATAGCACTGGTTTTGAATCCAGAACTGGCAGTAAAAACACCATGTTTACCAATAAAAGTAAGAAAAACGTGAATAGCTGTACTTTAGCCATGTTCTGACGTCTATGCACTACTGTCACTCACTTAATACTAATTTAAAATTACGTCCGTGTTTATATACCCTGGTAAGCTATGGGTACCTGCACGTACCTACCTATTACAATTCACAGAAAATTACGTAGCTATCACTCTGTAACAGATACTTACGACCATAAAGGGATTCATTGATTGTGTTACGTATTTTATTTTAGGTATAGGCTTTTAGCTTGTATAATGAAATGTGATTTATTCATTTTAGGTAATCCCAGTTTAAGGAAGTTCATTACTTATGAATTATGAACATTTGGACAATAGTGTCACTGTATCATTTTGAGGGGTACGTGGCTACCGCGCAGTTCAGTCGATGTGCAGGGTAAAACCGTGCTCGCCGCTGACAATCTTTTGATGGATGACCGTTTTCTTATGTCGTCTCTCCGTGCTTTGGAAGGCATGTTAAGCTGTCTCCAGTCGTGTTGGTCTACCACCCCATCGGGCTATGAGAGTGAGGGAATAGGGAGTGGATCTGTGTTCGTGCGCATACTGTGTTGCTAGTCTCAGCTGGGATAGGCCGTCGTGAACGAAATTCGGTCAGGAAAACATAATATGACGAAGACATCATCATCAGCCGAAAGACGTCCACTGTCAAACAAAAGCCTCCCCCTTAGAACGCCACAATGAACGACAATTTGGCATTTGCATCCACCGGTTGCCCGCAACTCTGTCGACATCGTCGGTCCACCTGGTGGGATGCCTGCCAACACTGCGTCTTTCGGTTCGTGATTGCCACTTTGTTCTTCGAGTGATATAGCCTGGCCGTTGTCACTTCAACTTGCATATTCTTTGAGCTGTGTCAGTGACTCTAGTTCTTAGGCGAATTTTCGTATTCTGGATTCTGTCTCGCAAAGAAAGTCCTCCAGTTTAGTGACTCGGAGCCTCGCGTCATATATTTATACATACTTACGCCATATATTTATGACACATAGAAGAAAATCATCGTATCTTGTTTTCAACCGACTTCAAAACGGAGGTTTTCAATTTGACTGTATTTTTTTTGGTTGTTACCTCTGATCTCGGTAATTTATAAAACGATTTTAAAAAAATCATGTGACAGGGTGTTTCCGATTGGTCCCATAGAAATTTTGTCAAGACCTGATAATGAACTTCGGAGATATGGAATGGAAATTCTCATATATGGATTTTATAAATACTAGTATTACAATAATCTGGGGGGATGAATACTAGACACCAGTAAAAATCGTGAAATAATTATAATATGTTTTTATTCCAGAAACAAAACATTTCCATATAGTTTTAGGGAATGTAGAAAAAAGATACATATATTTCTCATTCAAAGTAATCTCCCAACATTCAATTACATTTGGTTATGCAGCAATATCTAACCATTTTTTAAACATGGAACAGGTACACAACCTGTCGGCAAGTTCTTAAATTGACCTAAATTCCACATACCAACCCGGCCATAAACCCAGCGATTCGATTTCTTTGGCATTCAATGTGTTCAGTCTTGCTTCTGCAAACATTCCGGAGGCGCTTCATACATAACATCACACCTGTATTCCCCGAAGGGGTAGGCCGAGGTGCACATATAGTACACCCACATTTCGCCAGTTATGTTTTTTTTTAGGTCCCAATGTAATAGGGGGCGAGCCTATTGCCATCAACCGGACACAAATCCAGACTCCGTGCCACCACTGAGAATTACCTAATGGAAAAACCCAGTAACACTTTGCCCGACCCGGGATTCGAACCCAGGACCTCGTGCTCAGCAGCCGCGCTCAGCGACCACTAGACCAACGAGGTAGTCGGCATGGAGGTGGCATCAGAGTCGGCATGCATTTGAGGCGTTACAATAAGGTGCTAAACCTATTAGGTGTCTATATAATTATGTTGGTATACTGAACACGGATGCCATCTAATGAACTCTTCTTATATTAAGTCCAGAGCTGGCACGTGTAGAATCCCTGACAGTACGTCCTGAACAAGTGTGCTTTAGTTTCTCATCATCATCAGCCGGAAGACGTCCACTGTTGAACAAAGGCCTCCCCCATCATGCAAATTAACATATCTCTCACAAATAGTCAGTAATCTTCTTAAACCCATGATCAAGGGGCTGAGCAGGACCATATCGTCAGCGTAACCTAGGTTGTTGACATATCTTTCATCAAACCTAAGCCCAACCGCATCCTGCTCAACCCCCCGATCAAGTATTTGATATAAAGGTTAAACAGGCCAGGAGAGGTCAACCCGCCCTACCTAACACCACATGATAGCCTATAGGCTATAGATGTCAGACAAAGCTGTTTCCCACATGACGTTGTTGGACTGATTTGAATACCAATATCTAATCAGTTCAAAAATGCCAGCCTGTACTCTACTGTTGTCCAGTTTTTCCCATAGTAAGTCATGATTGATTGTGTCAAAAGCGCGACTTAAATCCAGGAAAAAGAGCATAAACACTTGTTTTCTGACTGACATACTGCGACACGACGTGTGAGAAAAAATAGCCATATCAGTTGATACTTTAGCGCGAAACCCGAATTGGTCATCGTCTGTCTTTTAAGCAGGATTCAGTTTTTTATGTAATAGACGTTTAGGCTCCGTGGCCACAACCGTTGTCAGAGAAATGGGCCTATAGTTGAACGCGCTAGCAACGTCACCCAAAGTGAAAAAATGAAACCTCCTTGAATAAACACGTACTCAAAAGTGCAAAATTATATTTTATTTACTTCACTTTACGTATGTGAAGTTAGTGGAAGTCGGTGCCAAATCCTAACATTCATTAACTTATTCATTCATCATTATTTTTTTTACACGCTCTTCGGTTTTTACGTGGGTCATTTGTCATTAGTGCTATTCGGTATAGTCGAATATGCCAGTGATAACTTGACCTATCATAACATTTGTGTAGGGGTGTTAAATAAAAAATGTTATAAGTGTGAATTTTTATTTTCACAAAATATATACCCAATAAATAATTTATTATTATGCAATTTGATTAATTTTCAATACAATTTGGATTCCATAGTTAAATGTCTGATAAATAGGAGTTTTGTAAAATAGATCATCATCAATTTTTTTTTATAATAAAATATTTTTTTTAAATATAATATATAATAATATATAATTTATTTGAAGTATCACATAATATGTATATTAAAAATAACATTGAGCAAAGTTAATGTAAAAAATTATAAAGTATCTGACTTATACACAAGTAATGTTTAAATTTTCATTCAAAATAATAATTTATTTTTCATTAAAGAAAAATACACTTTCATTTATTTCTTAAAAATCTTTATGAGTGAGGTACTGTATACAATTTACAATCAATTACAATTTACAATTAGGTATCTATACTATCATACCTTATTGTAAATTATAATTTAAAAAAAAAAATTAAAATTAAATTATTTAAAATTAATTGCAAGCTATGGCACTTATCGAAACAAAAATTTGGCTAAAAAAAAAAGTAAATCTAAAAACAAAATATTAATATTTTAACATTACAAAGCTGAAGCAACTGTACAATTAGTAATGAATCTGAAATATTGGCACTAAACATACGCATTTTTTTGCGTTTTATTATGTAAATTTAAAATATTATATAATTTTATATAAGTGTTAAAAAAAATAGTTAATAGATAAAAAAAAATAGATAATAAATAATTAGTTTTTTATTTTTGTGAACTTCTTTGGAATTGCAACCTACCTACTTTCTTTGCATTAGCCATATTTTTGTTCGTGACTATCATAAGAGTAAATTTTGCATTTATTATAGTGACGATAAT
Organism: Abrostola triplasia; assembly: GCA_946251915.1. NCBI lineage: Eukaryota > Metazoa > Arthropoda > Insecta > Lepidoptera > Noctuidae > Abrostola > Abrostola triplasia. The sequence goes on along the minus strand of OX276432.1, from coordinate 2,352,244 downwards.
GAGCAAAGCTGCGAATAATTACTACTACTACATCAACAATACCCATTGTTTATCACAGAAAAGCTACCTTAAAATAATATTACACATGTAACTAAAAATAATTACACATGTAACTAAAAATAATTTAGGTAAATTGGCACGTGTATAAGACTCGAATTTAGACAGATATTTAAAATAAATGTACAGAGCAAATAAAAAAATCTATCTTGTTACATGATAGCAAATATTTGATTCAATAAAACATATCCTTTATTCTACTAGACTGAATCACTTATCTAATGGTCGTATTGTGGCGGTCCACTGAATAATTTAGAATGACTCAGTCATCAGTCGTCAGTACAAGTACATAATATTATGGCGACTAAATAACTGACCCAATATTTAAACATAATAAAATTCTGACGTCTGTCTGAACCCAACTATTTACGTTATGCGTTGGGAAGAATAAATAAAACGTAATAATGCAATGACTGGAATTATAAAAATAAAAATGAATGAGATAAAAGTAAAAAAAAACGAAATTTAAATGTCTTCAAAGTAGACTTGGAATATGCTACAAGAGCCATGAGAAAATGAAAAACATGATCTATATATACATATTTACGTGCCTAGGTTGGACAACGTATGCTAGTTCAAACATACAGTTTCACAATAAATTACTTAAAATTAATGATCCTAATGACTAGATGTACTTAAATAAATACTAGCTTCAATAAATATTACAACTACATTGAAAGGAAATTATGACAAGAATAAGTTTCGAGATATAAAAATTAATTAATGAGACATCATTTAAATTACTAACATGACAATTTTTACAATAACGACTAATAATACTACCCTATCCAATATAAATAATAATTTAATTTTAACAATTATAGCAGTAGTCCTCTTAAAACTGAATATAAAACTCTAAATGCTACAACAACATGGAAAAGACGATGATGACATCGGGTATAAAAGTCGCAATCGATTTTCCTGCGGTAACTGCTCCATCTTCATATAGTGTAGTTGTGGAATGTGTAGAGACAATGTGAAAAGAAGTAGGCACTTAGTAGTCAACCCAGTCGAAAGATTTGAGGTAGTCGAGGTCACAAGAGGAGAAAAGAAATTGATTTTTTATCTTTCGGCTTAAGCTTTTAATAACCGTTCATACCTGGAAAGAGAAGAAATGCTTTGTTAATGGGTATTCTAAAATTTCAAAAAATATTGTCACTATTGCATAAGAACATGAAAATTAAAAGAAATGGTAAATTCACTTTCGCTCGTCCATTGCTGTACAATATCAAAAGCTTTTGCCAATTCTAAGACAATTATTGAAGGTTAACTAAATATCCAACAAATTTAGTTTAGTCATTTAGTTTGTTTACTTATTGCTATGAATACTTTAAGTAATCGATTATTACTTTTTTCCAAGTTCATGTAATTTACTAAACTGGTTTTATTGCGAGCATTTTCCTTGCGCTTTGATTACTGGGTATAAAGTAAGTATTATTTTTCATAGAACTAATAACTCTGTGTTATTAAAGTAAATTAAATTATTGATTATAGCTGTCTGTAAGCAAAGCTGTGAAAAAAAAGGAAAATCTGATTCAGTTATAAGTATGGATAGGTTATATTTAACCAATAAAAATATCCATAGTCCCGTAACTAATTATAGAAACGAATTTCGCTAAATGGTTCTTTGCGGAAATCGAACCGCAAAACTGATGGATAAATTTAAAGGGACAAAACGCAAAAAGTAACTAAATTAATGAATGAAAAGAAACTTACTGTTCAAACGGGATGCACTTTGCAAAAAAAATCATACCAACTGGGCAACCGCGACTCACAATCACTTGTCTTTTAGTCCGTTTTAAGACGACACTGTCTAAACTAGGCATAGGATCAAGATCACTAGCACTATCTTGACCCGAAGCTTGAGCGACAACTTTTAAAACTTCAGATTTATCCGTCTTCAATTTTTTATGGCTTTCAGTTTTTACTGATTTGATGTCGTGTACAGGCAAAGTTAGTACTGCACAAATAAGTGCGCACAGGGATAACGTGAATAAAATTGTCGGTGCCATTTCGATGTCTGCTCGCGTCCGCTTCTCAAATGAAACTATGTGTGTTGGCTCTGTTTTCTGTTTATATACGCCGCAAAGCGCACGCATGGTACAGAATCTTAAATCGCTGTTGGTGAATCTTGACGTCACTGAACGATGTCATACAATGTCGTTAATTTTGTATTAAAATTTACATAAGGAGCGTGTGGCGTGTAAAACTGAAACTGGTTTTTAAACTTTTAAAAAGCTTTAACATGTATAATTACTTGATCACACAAATTAACATTACAATATAATCTATTAAACACTATAAAATACGTAAAAAAATATATGTATATACAAATAAAAAAAAACTAAAAAATATGAATCGACATCTTTAATTATTTTTAGCTTAATATTCGCAATTTTTAGAAAATTATGCAATAAGAGTACATCAGCTGTTTCGCAATTGTTGCGTAGTTTCACACTAATTTCAAAATATAGCTATATGATAATTTCGATAACAAGCAAATAAATTAAACAATTATTACAATTACAATTTCTATGAAATAAGAAACGACGGCAAATTTGTTGCAAAATGTCAATTAGGGGATTCCCCAAACTATGTATATTATATTAATTGAATTAAGGTGATTTTGTAATATTCGTTTGCAAACCAACTTCTAGTAATTCATTATAAAGGCGATGTGTGGCGATGTCATTCATCATACTTTCAGATAACCTATATGAACTAAGAATTATACTAAGAAGTTTAGGTCTAACAAGGTTTCAGTCCGACAACCAAAGTACTAGTTGCATACCATCATCCCTGTTTTTTCAATGATTTATTCAAAAAATGGCGTTCTAAGGGGGAGGCCTTTGTTCAGCAGTGGACGTCTTCCGGCTGATAATGATGATTAAAAAAATTTGTCATACGGGTTGTTTCGAAAAATGTTGTCCTTTTGAGTCCGGATTTTAAGGATGCTGGTAGAAATCTAAAAATAAAGTTACACACATTCATAATAATGCAGAGGTGCGCGTCATATAATAGTACACCCACATTTGGCTTGTTAGATTACAGATTCTAATGTAATTCTAATCTAAAAGCGGTGAGCGTATTGCCATCAACCGGCCACAAATCCAGACTCCGTACTGCTGCTGAGAAGTACCTAAACGAAATGCCCAAAAACACTTTGCCTGACCCGGAATTCGAACCCAGAACTTGATGCCCAGCAGTCGCACTTATCGACAACTAGACCACCGAGGAAGTAAAAATATAATTCTTGAATATTTAATTTTAAGTAACAATTGAAATTATGATTGCGAAACTACTATTCCTTAATCGTAATCACAAAGCTAGATATACGTATGTATAATAAAAGGAAGTAGGCGATAACGTTGATAAGATAATGTACTGTAATATCCTTCCACATAAGGATTTAACACTAACCTGTAGATATGGTTGCATCATTGTTACAAATACATGACATAACTATCACAATTCATATTGCGTAATATAATCAAGAAGTTAACGCTATTCAAATTCAAATTCAAATTCAAAATGTTTTTATTTCATATAAACCTATTACAGGCGCTTATGAAACGTTAGGATGCTAGTTGCACGGTTCCAGAATGTCATTCCAATGGAGAAGAATCGGCAAGAAACTCCAGAGGTTACTCATTTAAAAAGAAAGATGGTACAAATTTGTAAATTTACATAATTATGTAGTTTCATTATGCGACAACAAAGCAAACTAATAGTGATAGAAGGGAAAAAATAACAAATTGGGCCAAAAACCCACGGTGCAATTAAAACTACTAGCTATCACTATTCATTACATTGTATTCACATTATTCAATTAATATTATATTTAGATTTCAATATTAACCATAACGGAGGTAAATCACTTTGAAACTATAAACAAATTCCACGCAATAATGACGCAACATTATTATTTCATAATAATTTTCATTATTTGCAAACGACGTTTTAGTGAACGTCATTATCATCATTTAAAAATGGAAAGAACATCCAAAATTTTGATCGAAAACAAAAGCGAAGCGGATTTAAATATCTTCATAAACATCATCAGTTCAATGAACTGACGGAACTGGCTGAAAATAACCAGACATGAAACATTTAGCGATAAAGAAAGAAAACATGTCTAACACACCAGCCAGGGAGACGCCATCATTAAAATCAGCTGGACCGAGCCCGTGGGATGTCCCTACTCTAATTTAGTCGGATGAGTAATTGCAATCAAACAAGTACACTCATGTTTACCAAAGTACGTTTAATTACAGATCCAATTCCCGGTGGTTCCCGTGTCTGGAGTTTATCAAGCTAATACTACAATTAAACATAACACAACACTGCGTCTGAATTCCCCTAAGGGCCTAATTCCCCTACCTACCGGGCCTATTGTCATCACCATCATCATGAGCTGAAAGACGTCCACTGTTGAACAAATCCCCCTAAAGTCGCCATAATTCCCGGGCAAGTAGCTTGCGGAGCGCAGTATTGGTGGACAAGTTACGGAAGACGTTGCTGCCATCTTCTGGATTTTCCCTTATCGCCTCCTACGACACCCAACGGGACCAGGGAGATGTAATTGTTGCTCGGTATTTCACGGGCAATGACATTACCAGTACAAATATGTCCGTGCTACTACTGAGAATGGGGAATTTTTTAGCTTAGTTTTAGTTTATTAAAATTCCAGTATGGAATCTTTAGTATCTTTAGTTTAGTTTTCACCCCACACTACGAATTTCTCCGTATCGTGGGTGCATTCCACAAACATGCAATATCACATACACAAACACGTAGACTCGAGTCAAAAATTTCCTGATCACGCAGATTTTTGTCCCGTGCGTGAATCGTACCCGTATATCGTAGAGAAGTCCAATCGCTTAGCCACTGCACCAATCAGTTTAATAAGTAATTATTATATGTGTAAATTAATATGTACCTATTGCTGTATATCTGTTACATTACCATGTTATTGTACACTTCACACAATAGTTACATATTGCGCAATATACATATTGTTTGTTGCATTACATAATATTGCATTATATAATCTTCATTGACCATTTTTGGACGAGCTAAGTATCTTTCACATTAAACATAAAACTTTACATCACGCCTGTATTTCCCGAAGGGATGGGCAGAGGTGCACGTATAGTACACCCACTTTATGCCAGTTATGGTTTTCGGTCGCAATGTAATAGGGGGCGAGCCTATTGCCATTAACCGGGCACAAATCCAGACTCCGTGCTGCTACTGAGAATAGCAAAATGTGGGTGTACTGTATGTGCACCTCTGCCAACATGTTCGGGGGTTACAGGCATGATGTTATGTATGTTTTAAAATACCATGTATTTTAAATCTCTATCTAGCTCCATATAAACATCTTGAGTATTTCAACACTTAGCGAAGGCTCTCCATTCATCGTGTCATAATCGGTAGCCATTAAAATAACCCAAACGATCCTTCACGGACAACTTTAATTCAACTTATTTAATCGCGAATATTTATTTTTTTCATCCTGATTAGGCATTCATGAGCTATTAACATGCCTCTTTAGTCTAGGGGTTGCTAAGCGCGACTGTTGAACACAAGTGCCTGGGTTTCAAATCCCGGGTCGGGCAAAGTGTTACTGGGTTTTTCTATCAAGTTATTCTCAGTAGCAGCATGGAGCATTTGTGCGCGGTTTAGTTGCAGTTAGGCTCGCCCGTTAACTGGCGAAATGTGGATGTTATAGGTACACCTCTGTCTCTACATTCGAGGGTTACAGGCGCAATGTGTAGGTATGAGTGAAGAAAAACATGCTATGGGATCGACAGTTGGGTTATTTGCTCACCAAAAAAGTGCCTACCCAGATGTTACATTATTATTATTTGTTATACAGGCAGGATGAATTTTTAGTCACCGTCCAAATTTTTTTTAGGCATTAGGTATCATTCAATAATTCCATTTTTGAAAAAAAATCGATACGTAAAATTTTTATATTAAGTAAATCATTCTCGAAAGAATTATCCGCTCTGCGTGGTCACTAAGTTAAACGTTAATAATACTACACTTGCCGCGCAAACATTCAATGAAAAGGGTAGCGCGCACCCCGATTCCCCCACTCCGCTACACCTAGCGCGTACGCACGGCGTGGCGGTGTCCAGAAACATTAACTTTTTATAGATAACCTTGTGATGTTATCCTACTAATCCTACTAATATCCTACTTCCTACTCTCCTACTAATATTATAAAAATGTGAAAGTTTGTGAGTATGGATGTATGGATGTGTGGATGTTTGTTACTCTTGCACGCATAAACGGCTGGACCGATTTGGTTGAAATTTGGTATGTAGATAGGTTATACCCTGGATTAACATATAGACTACTTTTTATCCCGAAAAAATGTCGCGGGTAACACCGCGGGGCGCAGCTAGTAACACGATATTTTTGTATTGAGTGATACTAAAAGAAAAAACACGTATTCAATGATTTTCGCCAAAGATAAATAATTATATCAAAATTTGGACGGTGACTAAAAATTCATTCTGTATATGCAAGGGCCAATAACAGAAACATAACATAACATCACGGCTGTATTCCCCAAAGGGGAAAGCAGAGGTGCACATATAGTACCTACACCCACATTTCGCCAGTTCTGTTTTGTAGGTCCCAATTGAATAGGAAGCGAGCCTATTACTGACACCCGGGCACAAATCCAGACTCCGTACTGCCACTGAAAATTACCTAATGGAAAAACCCAGTAACACTTTGCCCGACCCGGGATTCGATCCCAGGACCTCATACTTAGCAGTCGCGCTTAGCAACCACTAGACCAAATTATTCTCATAGAAAAAAAAGGATTTGACGAATTGAGACCCTCCCCATTTTGAATTTCTTTAAAAAAGAAAACTAGAGGTACCATAAGCCACGATAATAAAAACTACTTTCCAAATTTGGTGACTCAACATATATCTATTATTAGGTTGATATATACTGGTATTTCTAAAGCCAAACCAGTTCACAGACGACCATAAAAACTGTTGTTTTTTTATGCAGCCATCCAACAATTACGACGTAAGAAGGAAAACATTGTATAAATTATACGTAATAATGATTTTAATATTTTAATTCTATGCGCACGCGACAGAATTTCTGGAAATCCCAGTTGTTAAGCATCTAATTTGAAGCAATCATGTCTGCGAAGGCGAGTTTTAGCCAAACGTAACCTGTATTGGTAAAGCTTTGCAATTTGGCAATACGTCGTCGTTCGTGCAATATTTACAAGCCATGATTGATTTGTAAATATTGTTTATAATGTCTTTAATTATGAGCATATATTTGACCGTGGGGTATCCGGCCTAGAATTGACCACCGCTTTGCGTCCCGTGGGTATCGTAGAGGCGACAAAGGAAAATCCAGAAGATGGGCAGCAGTGTCTTCTGTAACTTGACCGTCAATACTGCGATCCCCAAGCCGCTTGCCAAGCGTGGGGATTATGGCAACGCCCTCCCACCCCCTCCTAGGAGGAGGCCTTTGTTCAACAGTATACGTCTTCCACCTGATGATGATGATTATATACCTACTTGGTACTTTAAGAAATGGTAAAAAAAAAGATGACTGCCTCGTTGGTCTAGTGGTTGCTAAGCGCGACTGCTGAGCACGAGGTCCCGGGTTCGAATCCCGGGTCGGGCAAAGTGTTACTGGGTTTTTCCATTAGGTAATTCTCAGTAGCAGCACGGAGTCTGGATTTGTGCCCGGTTGATGGCAATAGGCTCGCCCCCTATTACATTGGGACCTAAAACATAACTGGCGAAATGTGGGTGTACTATATGTGCACCTCTGCCTACCCCTTCGGGGAATACAGGCGTGATGTTATGTTATGTTTATGTTATGTTTAAAAAAAAAGAATTTCCTGAACTGATTAAAATTATAATTAATGCGCTCCGATAAACTAAGTCAAACGTGTAAAATGCTCTTAAAAAATAAACAATTAATTTTATTAACAGTTATTATTATCATCGTAAATATCAAATTAACAAAACTTGATAAAAATAAGCTTGAAAACCTGATATTGACACACGTTATAACTAAAAATAACAGATATAAATCTAAACGTCGTCAGTTTATTCTAATGGCCAAGATTTTTACGTCATAACATCAATACGTTTTTAAGATTGTATCCTATGACGCGGTTACCATGATTCTATATGTAACTATCGCTCTCCGCAGTAATCTGCTCACCTCATAGGAAAAACTTGAACGAAGGCTATAAATAAACTTCATTCGACGCCATTTTCCCGTTCGTAGCTGATACAGTAATTGTAATGTAATTGTTGGTTCTATTTGCAGCTATAAGTGAATCATTTCGTAATACTTATAATTATTTCATTGTTACTGAATGAAAATGTAATTTAATCTGCAATACTGGAGTTATGTAGGAATGACAATTACATACGTAATTAAAATAAAGCTAATGCACTAATGGTCGCGGATTGGTCGAAATTCGGTAGGAATCTGTATTTAATATTTTTATTTGTATCTCAGGTTGTTAACCATGTGGAAGATACTCGGTCTTTTAAAAGGCTGTGGGGACATAGGTCCAAGTCCAACACGCCTGTTAACGTTCAGAACTTTTATATTAAAGGGATGGTACACCAAATAGGAACAACACGCTTTATTATTATTTTAAACATGAAGAGTTTGGTTGGTTGGTTGCGCTAATATCAATGTACCGACACAACTGGCGAAATGTGGGTGTACTATATGTGCACCTTTGCCTACCCCTTCAGGGAATACAGGCGTGATGTTATGTTATATTACATGCACCGAAAACTCGGGACAAACATTTGCGGATCCCACAAACTTTTGTCCCGGGAATCGATCTGTAACCCTTAGTAGCAGTCCAATCGCTTAGTCACTGCACCAAACAGGTCGTCACTCAACTTACGAGTACATTAAAACTTAAAAATCTCTGCCGTTGTGTTTCAGCCAAAAGGAATGAATTCTGGATTCGTTATTGTTCACCTTTAACTTAGTCCTTCGGGTATTTCCTAAACAAATTGTTACCATATACCAAACTGAGTACAAGAACGATAGGTACACCAACTACATGGTACGTTTACCTGCTTCACACACACGTTTGTCATTAATGATTCAGTAAAGAAGTCGGGTTTCCTAAAGACGCGAGCGCATCGCCCGGCACGCGTTGGGACGGCGCGTGCGCATTTTCCTTTACCGCTTCCATTGATCCGCGAAGTGAATTAAAACCCGCTTTGTTTAATGATTCATTTACGAGTTACTAACTACCGCTACTGAGACCCAATCATTATTAATCAGTGGTGTTATGCTAATGATGTATGTTCTATGTATTTTATGCGTTTTAATGTAATCGTAATGGATAAAAGAGGTGTGTAAGCGCAGGGTAAAATTCTTGATACGGTACGGTATCCTATTTTCAGATCTCTATAAACATAAACATAACATCACGCCTGTATTCCCCGAAGGGGTAGGCAGAGGTGTACATAATATAGTAAACCCTCATTTCGCCAGTTATGATTTAAGTCCCAGTGTAATAGGGGGCGAGCCTATTGCCATCAACCGGGCACAAACTATTATTCGGTACTGTGAGTGTGCTATTGCCTTTAACACTGATTTGTAGATTTCCAGGCTTACGGCTCGTGAGGCCTCCCAAAGTTACACTAACGAAAGTGTAGGCCAACGACTTTTTATACATTGCACCGAAAAAGAACATGAGGAATGATGGGGAATGAAACTCGTGACCGTTAGCACTGCAGCCCAACCACTTATCCACTGCGTCATTTCGCATTGTGTAAATAAATCTTTGTGTTTGTTTATACATTTAGTTGGCGTTTTCCAGGAAGATTTACGAGAATGCTATTCCTAGTTTAGTACAGGAATAGGATTGGCGTAAAGCCGTCTCCTTTATTTACTGGGATTTTAACTGACGTATTGATTGTTGTTATTGTTTATTGTGTAAACGTCATTATTTATTTATAATGAATACTAGTAACTAGATTCGGTATTGAAACGTACCTGGATCGGAGGTAGCTTGGGAGAGACCTATGTGCATCTTCTTCTTATCATATGGTTGATGAGCAACCCGGTGTCAGAGCTTAACCCGCATGTAGGCTTCTGAAATAGCTTTACACACAGAAAATTAAAATAGGTTAAAAATGTTAAATGAAAGTAATGTTAAATTAATTATACATACATAAAGTTACGCCTGCTTCCCTGAGGGGTAGGCAGAGACCACGGATTTGCATTTGCTACGAACCTGGCATACTTCTTTTGCTTCATTCACACGCATCACATTCCACATACACGCTCGTCGGTTGAGGGTACTCCTCACTTGCCCTTTTTGCAGAACACTCCGATTTGGTACAATGATGTGTTAACTGTAGCAACAGCTGCGAGCATGGCGTCTGTTGCGCAATACGAAGGGGATCCCCTATGACTCACACATACACGACATATTAACGAAACACACTGATACTTTGTAATTAAACTATCAACATTTTTATTGGATCATTGATTTCGTGACTTGATGAACCATTTAAAGGATTCATTGTTAACATTAAAAAAAACTGTAGGTATGTCATTTAAGCGTAAGAAATCATTATGACCTCCTCGATGACCTGGATGAGTGGCGCAGTAGCTGAGCAATTGGACTGCTGTGGTTGTGGATACAATTCCCACACATGACAAAAACTTGGTTCGCGGATGTTTGTCCCGAGACTGGGTGTTTGTGTATGTGATATAATATGTTTGTGACACGTACATACGATAGAGGAGACAATCCTAGTGTGAGGCGACGACTCTTTCATAAATAACAAGTCTAAGTATTTTGTAGGTCAACTTTATTCTAGACTTTGCATACTAGTCATTGGCCAATTATGAGGCCTAAGATGTATACTAAGCAAAATATCTCATTAATACTCGCAATCACAGCTGGTTGAGGTTTTAGATTCGGCACCGAACAAACAACGCGTCACAGTCTGGGATTTCATGGTACCTAATATTGTTTACCCTAGAAATGTTGATATACCTATTATTCTTTCAAAAACACAGGAGTGAGGTATACAATATACATATTTATATACAAGGGACCTAAAAACATAACTGGCGAAATGTGGGTGTACTGTATGTGCACCTCTGCCTACCCCTTCGGGGAATACAGGCGTGATGTTATGTTGTTGTTGTTATGTTATATACAAGAAAACTTTTGACCGCATCTGTTAGGTATACTTTAGCTAAGCATGCGCATAACTAAATAAAAGGGAAAGCCAAGTAAGTAGCTTCGTGACATGCGCCGGCGACGATGCATCACTCAAGGCCGAGCTTATTTCATAATGTTTCGTAATTGAATTATAATTCAAAGCGTCGCACTACTGTTAATACCTACTTTTCTCTGTAGGTATAAATTATTTGACTAACTAAATGAGTGCGAGCTTACATAACATAACATCACGCCTGTATTCCCCGAAGGGGTAGGCAGAGGTGCACCTATAGTACATCCACATTTCGCAAGTTATGTTTTAGGTCCCAATGTAATAGAGGGCGAGCCTATTGCCATCAACCGGGCACAAATCCAGACTCCGTGCTGCTACTGAGAATTACCTAATGGAAAAACCCAGTAACACTTTGCCCGACCCGGGATTCGAACCCAGGACCTCGTGCTCAGCAGTAGCGCTTAGCAACCACTAGACCAACGAGGCAGTCTGAGTGCGAGCAGAATCGTTTATTTCCTAGAAATAATGGTGTTTATAGATAGTATTAATATAATAGTCTCAAATGTTTCGCCTACTTTTCGGGCTTCTGATTTACAATGGTATACCCCTTCGAAACTAATAATTATATAACATAACATCACGCCTGTATTCCCCGAAGGGGTAGACGTGTGTATATTATCATTGGAGTCCTGTGCTCTTTTAAACTAAATCACCATCATCAGCTGGAACACGTCCACTGTTGAACAAAGGCCTCCCCCTAGGGATGGGGGCGGTTGCCTTACTCCCCACGCTTAAATTAAATACAACTTTATTATTCGACATTTATTAAAACTCACTTACAAAATATACATCAATACAGAATTCATCATTTAGCTAAACGTTAACAGTCAGTACAGGGTGTTATATTACATACATTTACTTACTCTACATGAAATGACTAGAATCAATGACAATTAATATACCTACGATTCCGATAGATAGATAAAAATTATCGTTTCGTCCATACTTTCTAAAACTACTGAAGCAATGTTTCATAGAAATATTGTTGGAAGCTAAAACATAAGTAAAACATCTTTACATCGAAGATGATGAGTGACGTCATTGGTTTGCTGAACATTAAGCAATGTTCCAGACAGCAAACCAATGACGTCACTGGCAAGATGCCACTGATAAGACAGAAAGATTGGGAACTGGGCACAAACCCAAAGTTTGTCCAGTTACTGAAAAATAAAAGCTCAATGACATTTAGCCCAACTCAGAAACTAAACCTAAGACCATACATTCAGCAGTCGCGGTATACAACCGATAGAACAACGGTGCAGTCAAGTAAACGGGCATTGTTATTTACATAAACATACATAACATCACGCCTGCATTACCCGAAGGAGTAAGCAGAGGTGTAACTATAGTATTAATACACCCACGTTTCGTCAGTTACGTTATAGGTACCAATGTAATAGGGGGCGAGCCTATTGCCATCAACCGAGCTCAAAGCCTGACTCCGTATGGCTACTGAGAATTACGTTACAGAAAAATCCAATAACACAGTGCCCAATCCACGATTCGATCCCAGGACCTCGTGTTGAGCAGTCACACTTAGCAACCACTAGACCAACGAGGACGTTGTTAAATATTTCGGTACAAAGTCGCCTCTGTCTAGGTATTCCTTTGGGAAACAAGCATGACCTTATATGTATGAAAATTGTGTAATTGACCGCAGGGGTCATAGATAACAGAGCTAGTCATTATTACGCCTCTTTCATTTGTTACCAATGAGGTCACAGCTCAGGACTATCATGTAGACACTACGTCACACACTACGGCGGTGCGTAGCCTACAAACAATGCCTACTAATAAATATTATAAACGCGAAAGTTTGTGAGAATTAATGTATGTTTGTTACTCTTTAACGTAAAAACTACTGAATGGATTTTAATGAAATTTCATTTGGAGGTAGCTGACAGCCTGGTTTAACACATAGGCTACTTTGTATCCTGAAAATGTAGCGGGTATATAAGTACAATGCTAACCTCCATTTTATTATAACGTTAGACAAATAATCTACTTGCAGTTGGAGTTTTTTAGGACTTCAAAAACATTGACTGCCTCGTTGGTCAGGTGGTTGGTAAGCGCGACTGCTGAGCACGAGGTCCTTGGTCGGGCAATGTGTTACTGGGTATTTCCATTAGGTAATTCTCAGTAGCAGTACGAAGTCTGGAATGTGCCCAGTTGATGGCAATATAACCTAAAACATAATTGGTGAAATTTGGGTGTACACATCTGCCTACCCCTTCGGGGAATGCATGCGTGATGTTATGTTTATTAAAAACAATTACAAGTTGAAGATGAACAAGCAGTAATACTAAAAGATAAAAGTCTACAATAAAATTAAGATTAATACGATTTAGCCAATGTGATGGTTTTGGCTCTCTTGCATTCTTGCTTAACAGTTTCTTGCTTATCAGATTCTTGCTTTTCAGATTCTTGTCTTGCGTCTAGTGCTTTCTTGCAGATTCTGTCTGTTACTTGGTGATCTCTGAGAATGGATTCTTGCTAGGAAGCTTGGTGTGCAATCCAGGGATGAAGTGGTAGGCCGCTCCGGGGAATGCCCGATCCTGCCTTCCAGCCAATGCGTTGTCATTTCGCCTTTGCCCTGAAGGTAATTAAGTTATTAACTGATCATGTACTTTAAACACACATGACGACCATAATTATTATACTTCTTTTTATTTGATTAAAATTGAACGAACTTGAACTTTTATAATTGGCATAAGCCACACTGACGGACGGCGATTTGTTTCTTCTGATGAGATATTTAAATACATTCTCTTACCTTTACATCAACTACACCTCGAGGACTTGTTATGAAGAAACCTGTCTTATCCAGGGCCCTCTTCACGTCATCAGATATTTGTATTTTCATAGCTAAAACAAAATGGGAAGTGTCATGAAGCGTTGAAATATAAAAACAAACCGTTCAAACGGTTTTGAAGTGCATTTGTCGTAACTCCAATATTTGTAAATGCTCCAAAAAAGACCATACCATAACAATAACATATTACGACAACTAGTATGTGGTCATGACTTAGCTTATAATTATATATCTCACTGCAGGGCAGAGGCCACTTCTCGTATAGGGAAGAATTGATCACCACGCAAGCTCACTGCGGGTTGGCGATTTCACCGTCACAGTTAGTCAGTGGTGTCTTATAATAAGAAAGTATTTATAACATTGAAAAAGTCACAATGATACTTGCCCGGGTTTGAACCTGCAACCTTGTGCATACAAATCCAGTATGTTAACCACTAGGTTACCACGACTTGCCTCATATATATATATATGCCTAATTAAAAACCTCTGTCCAACAATGTTTTAAGTAGTTCCATTATTGACTTACGTTCACCAGTGCTTTCCATCCGACTCGCAGTGTTGATAGTGTCTCCAAACAAGCAGTATCTAGGCATCTTGCTGCCAACAATGCCAGCGACACACGGGCCCATGTGAATGCCACTCCTCATGCAGAGTGTCTGGAAGAAATCAGTGTCCGTTGGACGTATTATTTCAAGATCCATCAAGCTTCTCTGCCATACAAACAAACACAGATAAGAAAAAGTACTAAAGAACACCCAATTTGACCCCTTTAGCATTATGCAAGCGGAAGAACAAAGTTTTGGCAGCATGAGAATATGGTACTGTCATTTTGAAGCCATTGTCAACATCTATCTCGATACTTGATCAAAAATGTATGTGATTCGCCAATTTACGTTGCAATACTTGATTCATACAACCGCTAAACCACAAAGCTTCATCTGCAAAATGCATCAATTCGTGAAAAACCCACAAACCATACTGTTTCTTTCTGACTAATTGCTACGACAGTTATAAGACAATTGAAAAATCCCGAAAATTAATTAAGAACTTAATGTTTGAGTCCAGAATCACGATACTAACGCATGTGAGAGAGGAAAACCATCTATATCGTCACTTGAGGATGTCAAAGAGAATAAAATGGTGTTAAAAGACATGACTCATGGACTAGTCATCACAGTAATAGTATGCGATCCTTGAGGTCTATATTAAAGACGTCACAAACATCTCAAATGATTGAAACTAAATCCGGGCTGAGGAGACCAATTGTGGGCGCGCTTCCGTTCTTCTATTCATGGTACTATGAAGATGAGACCTTTAGCAGGAATAATGATTGAACGTGAAATGAGGATGTATGTATGAAGGGAAATGACACATACCATGACGATGTTTACGTATGATGTTTAACAGGCATTCTGTATATTGTATTTTGTTTATCATTGAACTCAAAAATAGCTTAAAAATTTGCAATTGCATGTGTGTGTGATTGGATATATTAGTGTACGCTTAGGAAAATATTATTATTTCTTTGTATGCTAAACTTTCTTATTTATGTGAAATACTGTAAATTCTTATGAGACATGAAGATTTCAAAAACCTCACTTGTATGATTTTTAATAGTGTGGTTAACTATGTGTTAAAATAACAGTTTTTAGTACGGAATCTAATAATTATGTTACGTTTATTTGTATTTCACCATCATTTCAGCCCAGTATCACCGATTGGGTGGCTTCCCTTTTTAATTTAGTTTAAGAAAACTTTTGACAACAACCAAACATTTTTATACTCACGAACGTGAGACAGTGTATCAAATATTAGCAATTCAAATGAGATGACATCAATATGGTACGAATTCAAAATTGGATATAGAGTCAAACTCTATAAAGGATACATCAATTGTGTAAGAATTACGCCAAACTTACGGAGTGCGTAATTATTATTAAGGTTAGGAGTGCGTCAAGTTAGATCCGTTTATGACTGGAATCGTGGGTGGTTTGGAATGCGCGAATAAAGTGTAGCGTGGTAAGGATATTTTTAGGAACACCTTTTTGGGACCCTGAATGAATGTGACTTACTAAATCGACAAAGACCTTTGTATTGGTAAAGTTTAGATCAGCAATATGAGTACCTACATAGACTGTAAACCAGTGTATGGTGTGCATCATCATCTGCC
The DNA here is from genome assembly GCA_946251915.1 of Abrostola triplasia. Lineage (NCBI taxonomy): Eukaryota > Metazoa > Arthropoda > Insecta > Lepidoptera > Noctuidae > Abrostola > Abrostola triplasia. The sequence goes on along the minus strand of OX276432.1, from coordinate 2,335,914 downwards.
TTTTCCATGTCTCCAAATATTGACAATACTTCAAGGGTATTTCCAGAAAAATATTAAATATAATCTCTACTATTTCGACAGTACTCAGAAAACTCTATTCCACAAGATTCATCATTTTCATCAGACGAAAGGCGTCCTCTGTTGAACAAATGCCTTCCCCCTAATACCACAGTTCTCCGAACGATGTGGCCTACTGCCACTAACTTAATCTTCGAGCTATATTAGTGACTTTAGTTCTTCGGCGAATCATCATTTGTTTAGCTTTTTCTAATATTTCAGTCGGCTTTTAGTCTTGCCTAAGGCAGCTGGAAGCCAGACGAGAGAGATTTTTTTAGAGCTATCGCCTATCTGACTTCCAGACCACTAGGTGTATATCCAATGATATTTAAGTAAAAGTAAGACGAATACCTCTTATTTGAGTTTTCGCTTCGGCTTCTGAATAATGATAGCGACGATATGTATCATAAGGTACTACATAGGCAAGCTTAAATAGCACACAATGACATACATTGGCTGAATACGTAAAATAGGTTATAATAAAAAGTGCATTTTTGAGTGGCGACAACTAACTTACAGAAGTACAAACATAACATCACGCCTGTATTCCCCGAAGGGGTAGGCAGAGGTGCACATAATTATAGTACACCCACACAGAAGTACAAGCAAGCTACTTTGAACACGCAAGTAAGGATAAAATAAACAAGAAAATTAATCAAGCTGAAGACACAGATAAATAATTACCTAACAAGTACCTGATCAGGTCGATGTGGCAGTCTACACATAGATGTCGCTTCCAGCAGCTCGAGCGCCATGCTTGCTACTTCTGTAGCGTGCTTGTTCCCTTCAATTATGATAATAATGTTTTAATTTAAATTTGGACTCTAGGCTTTACACAAAATCTACAATCTATTGTACTATAATAACTTTCGTATGTGTTATCCATATTATTTACTTTATACGCCAGTTTTACTCATGTGTGTGTTTGGGATTGCCCGACCAGTTTCGAGCTCGTACGGAGCCCTTATTTGTGAGCTGTTCGGCTCGCGACTCTGCCGCGTGACCAGCTCATGAATAAGGGCTCCGTTCGAGTTCGAAACTAGTCGGGCAATCCCCAATACACACGTGAGTAAAACTGGCGTATCATCATCATCATCATTAGCACGTTACAGCCCTTTGCTGGACATAGGCCTCTCTCTCCCCTAATGTAGCCCTGGTCTACTGCTTTATGCATCCAGTCGCTGCCAGCCCTCTTTAACTGGCGTATATAGTAAATAATATAGCCTAGTGCAACACTCACCGTTTCTAACTGGTAATCCTGAGGCAACCATGTAAGAATCTCCTATGGTCTCGATCTTGTATACATCATAGCACTCGATTTTCTCGTCAAATAACTTGTAGACTGAGTTGAGAAAACTTATCACCTGAAATAAAAATATATGGTTATAAAAATATCATTTCTTGTGGCTTCTTTTGTATCGACATGTTGAAATGAAAACCTATTAAAACGGCTTTATCTTAAACGCCTCTTAAGTCTATTGTCATCTATAATGTTGTAAATATTTATCCTCCTCATTCATAAAAAATGACAATTTAATCCATGGACTAAAATATACCCGTCAATATGCCATTCGCATATCAAAGAATCAAGATGCCAGTAGACTGTGGTGTGGTGGTAATACGGTGTGACGTAATGTAGTTAATGTTGGTGTGATCGTCGTTTATAAACAAGAGGGTATATGTTGAATTACAATTTTATAAATAAATCAGTTATAAAGTTACCTGGTACGGGGTCGAGACGGCTGCTATGGCTGTAAATCCCACGATATCACTAAAATAGACGGTGACTGAAGCGAAGAATTCTGCTGGGACCTGCAAACAGTACACTCAAGATAACTACGCATTTAAAAGACACAGGTTATACATTTATACACAGTTATACATAATTCAATGAATTTTGTTTTTGTCAAAAGAATACTTCTGCCTACCCCTGTCAGCATTACCGACGTGCTTACGTCACTTCATGCCTGCGTTTCCCAAAGGAATGGGCATGTTCTTCTTCTTCTTATCGTATGAAGAACCTGGTGTCAGAATTTAAACCGCCTGTAGGCTTTTGACTTGACTTTACACACAGTTGAACAATGTCTCAGGTGTGCCGGTTTCCTCGCGATGTTTTCTTACATCGTTTGTAGCAACTGATAATAAATAATAATAATTTGTAGTGCGCACATGAATTCGAAAAGACATTTCGGTCCATTCAAATTTCGTTCGGAGCGCCCTGTCTTAACTGAGACTAGCCAACTACACAGGGGGTATTATAGTGCACAAGTATGCGCGCGAACACTGGTACACTCCTTATTCCCTCAATCATAGTCCGACGTTACGATAGAACGATACGGCCGAAGAGAAATGAGCACGACGGGGTCTCAACATGTGAAAATGGTCATTACAAGACTGACCGTCGACTGCCTCGTTGGTCTAGTGTTCGCTAAGCGCGACTGCTGAGCACTAGGTCCTGGGTTCGAATCCCGGGTCGGGCAAAGTGTTACTGGGTTTTTCCATTAAGTAATTCTCAGTGGCAGCACGGAGTCTGGATTTGTGCCCGGTTGATGGCAATAGGCTCGCCCCCTATTACATTGGGACCTAAAGAACGTAACTGGCGAAATGTGGGTGTACTATATGTGCACCTCTGCCTACCTCTTCAGGGAATACAGGCGTGATGTTATTTATGTATGTACAAGACTGACCGCGAACAGCTTAAACTCGCAGGTCGACTGATTTGCGCGATAGCCTCGTAGCTATAAGCCCCTTCCTGATATAACAATGTAAAAATATGCATTTACAGACACATACATACATTTACATAATGTATATATGTATATCTGTCTCTCGTAACACTATAGTATTCTTATCACTGCATAATAAAAATACTTATACATAATTACTATTGACATTGGTCAGTTCAATGCCACATACATTCCGATAGCAGTATTACATAATATTATTCTGAACAGAAAGATATAAATCAATATTTCGATAACTGTGTTATAAAATTATGCTTTTGATATAATAATTATGTTGTTCAAGTTATGTCATGTTAATTACTAGACTGTATGTCGGATTACGCATAAATTATCAGTTGTTGTATTCATTTACATATTTTTACCACTTCATACCTACCGAGTCGATAATTATAAGCTACTCATAAATGTATTATGTACTAGCCGCGCGCCGCGGTGTTACCCGCTATATTTTTTCGGGATAAAAAGTAGCTTATGTATTAACCCAGGGTGTCAGCTACCTCCATATGAAATTTCATTAAAATCTATTCAGTAGTTTTTACGTGAACGAGTAACAAACATCCATCTATACTTACAAACTTTCGCGTTTATGATATTGGTAGGGATAGAATACTTTGACGATCAACAGAGAGTATAAGACTCATGCTATCAGCTGAATATTTCACTACATTGACGTTAAGTCATATTAAGGTATACACCTTGGTTTTAAGAAAATTTCATCTTACAGCACTAAATATTTTCTTGCGGAATTTTCTTAAAACTTTTAAAAAGTAATTTTACTGTACCGACTATCTTGCAAGTTTGTGAAACCCTATAAAGTACTGCAAACTAATTAGAAGTTTCTTACATTTTGAAGAATATAAAAATGATGTCTGTTCCTTGTTTATTTATTCAGCGCAGAAACAAGGTTTTAAATGAGTCACTGGCTGAGAGACTCTGAAATTAGTGAGATGGAGTGAGTTTTCTTTTTTTTTCTTTTTTTTTTTTTTAAACTTCGCCGCACACTAGGAATTTCTCCTGTGTCGTGGGTGCGTTTCACAAACACGAAATATCACATACACTAACTCCCAGACTCGGGACAAACATCTGTGGTTCGCACAAAGTTTTGCCCCGTGCGGGAATCGAACACGCAACCCTCAGCGCAGCAGTCCAATCGCTTAGCCTCTGCGCTAATCAGGTCGTCAAATTTGTATGCGCAATGCAATGTGTCTCTCGCCGAATTTTGGTTCTATTATCTAATTTAAACGGAGTCAGAATCTCACATATGCTGAAGATAACAGTGCTAGCAGACATGTGCAATTGAATCCCTTACACTCATAATGAAGGAACGGCTTACCAACCTATAAGCGATCAAGAGCGAAGACACTGAGGAGTCTCCCACCGTGGTCACCCATCAAATGACACCCGTAGCAAGTTCTGGCGAACAACGTAGGTCGATAGGTAGCAATAAAGCAACGTATATGAAGAAAATAATAGAAAGAAACACTGCTTTGTCAATAAAATTATTTCCGATGGAACTATTATGTACGTAAATTTATATTGTTTAGGTCTAGATTTCCCTTGAGAAATCGTTTTATGTTTCAGCCTTTCATCTAGAATACTGCGCCTTGATAAATTATTATCAGAAACGGATTTGAAGCCAATTTTATTATCAACAAACATCAAAATGACTAACTTAGTCCCTTTTAGACTATTCGTTATCCATCGCCAACCATTTGAATTGGTTCAAGTATTTTTGCAAAATCGTTGACTTATCTCAACGATTAATATCAACCCTTTACTTGCTAATTACTCGTCTTTACTCTGGTAATTCTTTGCACTAGCTGACTTAGCCAACGTTCTGGCCTCATAGCCAAGGTTTCAGATAACATCTTTTCAAAAATCGCTTTCCGACGAATGCTTTTGTTCTCAGGTAGGTTAAATTACGCTCTTAGACAACCCCGAAAAATTAGCTCAGTCTTTTTTCGCGTCACATTGTACAGGTAATGGAAGAACTTACACTTGACAAATAACAAGGATTTACCTACGATTAATTAATCAGCCGGAGGTCCACTGTTGAACAAAGGCCTCCCCTTTAGAACGCCACAATAAACGACAACTTTCCATTATCATCCACCGATTGCCCGCACTAATACGATTAATAATTGACTACGAAATGTTTTCCAATTCAATGTCACGTGACAAAGACCAGGGTGGAAAATGACCTGGATTTTGTTTTGCATCCCTGACATATGTCAAACGATTTTGTTAAATTCCAAAAATAAATATCTTTATTTATGATTACGATAGTTTCCTATACGATCATCACGTGTTGAGGGGCAAAACTGAGGTATATAATAAACCCAAATTGAACTTATACACGATATAGGTACACCACACCAGCAGGCTGAACCCACACTGTTATTCAAATTGTAGGAATAGCCTTGCCGGGTTGTGAACAACTGACCATCCAACCATTACCATATAAGGATTACACATTAAGCTGAATCGTTAACCTACATCGTAAAGGTACATTTCCACAAAGAGTAATTAATCATAGCATTTATATAGGTCACTCCAAACAAGGTAATGCAATACTAGTCATTCTAAGAAAATTATGCACGGTATTGTTAAAAGAATTGATTAACATTGTGTACTAAAATTACTGTGCCATCTTATTATATATATATATATATTGAGTCTCATAGTGGCAGCGACCCGATGCGGTCGTGTTTGCTGACGTGAATTTTTATTAAATAAATGCAAACGCGGCGGCGGAAGCCGCTGCTCGAATTCTAATCGCTATGAGTCAACCACTCGTAGCGAATGAATTGCTGGCGTTCTTGCAGCAGAAGCTGGACGTGATGGACGAGGTGTCCGCCATCCAGATCTGCGCAACGAACTTCAGCGAAGAAGATGTGGCAGCTGCTAAGCTGCTCCTGTACAAGTCGCTCAACAAGTGCGACCAGATGGTGTCCCGCAGGCGTGACGGGACGAAGAAAAGCATTCAGGACATCATCACGCTGCTCAAGGAGACCGACCCAGACGACGTGCCGACTTTTGTGGCGAGGGACCTCAACAAGCTCCCTCCCGTAACCTTCGACCACGTCGACGTGACCAGCCTTTTGAAGGACATAGTCGTCCTTAAGGCTAGCCTAGCGGAAGTACAGCAAAGGTTGGATGCATCCCAAGTTACTGTTACCGACTTGCGGAAAGAACTTAGTGATTTGCGCAACACAGTAACAGAAACTAGGTCAACACCGGGTGCAATGAACGTCAACACGCGTCGCGGAGCTGCCCTTGATACATCGGCGGTTAGTTTCGCGTCAGCGGTTTTGTCGTCGCCGCTGTCAACGCCGAAAATTGCTGAGCTAGCAGAGTGTGCACCCCGCGCGCCCAGCCCGCTCGCTACTGTCCCCGCGGGGCCTCCCGCGCCCGCCGACAAATACGTCGTACAGCTGACAAGATCTGCAGCGCCAGCGCAATTAAAAAGTTATGCGCGTGTTTTAGAGAGTACTCCCAGTGCTCTCATAAAGAAGCCCGTCTCCGAGAAGGAAATAGCAAAGGTAGACGAAGATGGCTTTGTGAAGGTGCAAGGGAGGAAGCGCCGTCGCAGACCCAACAAGAACCGCTGCGGCACAGCTCCTGTGAAACCCAACACCACAGTGCGTGCTGCCCAGCCGAACACACCGGTGTACGTCTCCCGCCTGCACTACACCACTAAGGAGGAGGACATCGCTGAGTACGTGCGCCAAAAGACGAAGTACAGGCCGAGGGTGCAGTTACTGGAGTCGCGCCGGAATGTCAATTTCAAGGCATTCGTGGTGCGAGTACCGAACTGTTTCCTGCCCCTCGTCATGGAAGAAGACTTTTGGCCGCAGGGCGTGGTGTTCCGTCGCTTCCGCGGACCAGTACCACAGGAGAGCACGAAGACAAGTGCAAAGTGAAGTGCTATTAACATAGTTTTAAGTTTTTTATTTACTAACACAATTTGTATTTAATTTATATATGTTAGTCTGTAAGGTATATATCTATGGGCCATTGAAGCCTGAAAATAAATGATATATTATTATTATCGGGAACATTTTCTGTTTCATAGCTTGCTAGCTAGTTAAACCACATTTACGGGCCTAAGCCAAGTAAATGCAGTGTGTGGTGTGTATAATTTACGTTGAGGGTGTGATGTGATGGGAGGATGAATCATTTTCGTCTATTTGCAAGAACTTTCTCACAATTCTGCATGTATTTAGGATCGCTGCTTTCTGTAGGGTTATGTAAATTGTTTCTTTCAGGTCCAGTAGTTTTAAACTATGGAGAAGATGGTTGGGGATTACGCCTGTGGTAGAAAGTACTATAGGGACTACATACACTTTCTCTTGTCGCCAGATTCTACAAACTTCATCCTTCAGTTCCGCGTATTTATTAATTTTTTCAGAGATCGTCTTCTGTACATTATGGGTGTTGGGAACTGCTATATCGATAAGGTAAGTGATTTTTTTTATTTTATCTTGTAGGGTTATATCTGGCCTATTGTAGTGTATGGTCCGATCGGTAAGTATGGCTCGATCAAAGTAGAGTTTGTGTGTAGTGTTTTCTAAAATAGTTTGTGGAGTATATTTGTAATAAGGTGTGTTCGTGTTTTGTATGAGTGTATATTTAAGTGCTAGTTTCTGATGAATGATGTTAGCGACTTGGTTGTGTCTGTGTGTGTAGTCTGTCTGTGTGAGTGTAGTGCATGCCCCTGTGATGTGTTGGATGGTTTCTGGTTGGGTATGACATTTACGGCATTTATCGTTAGTTATGGTAGGGTCTTTAATAATAAATTTTCTGTAGTTTTTGGTATTTATAATCTGGTCTTGTATAGCTATTATAAATCCTTCCGTCTCTGGAAACAAGTTACCTACTTTCAGCCATTTATTTGATGCTGCTGTATTTATATGTGACTGTTCTAAATCATGAGGGTGGCGACCGTGAAGAACCTTCTTTTTCCAGTTATCTAATTTTTCCTTTTGGGGGTCTATATCATTACTAGGCAATACTATTGTTTGGTCGCTAAGATTAAGAGGTGTGTAATTATGATCATTATGTGTTATGGCCTTATGTATGTCACTTGTGCTAGATTTCTCAAGGAAGAATGCTTTAAGTCTGCTAATTTGCTTCTGCCAAAGGGAATGGATATCTATAAGGCCTCTTCCGCCATTTTGCCTCTTGATGGTAAGCCTCTCTATAGCAGACTTAGGGTGTAGGTTGTTGTGTTTTGTAAGTGTGGTGCGTGTACTTCTTTCTACAAGCTCTATGTCTGTTTTTGACCATTTGATTACTCCGAATGAATATGTTAGTATTGGTATTGCATACGTATTTAAAGACTTTATGAGATTTTTTCCGACAAGTTGTGATTTGCATAAGGTGTTGATTCTTCTTTTATATTCTGTAATTAGGGAGTTTTTTAAGGTCGTGTGGTCTAGTCCCTTAAGTTGTTTGTACCCTAAATATTTATACAAATCTGTTGGTTCCATTGCGGTTATGGTTTCGCTATTGCCAACTGGGTAGTCACCAGGTTTTATTTTGCCTCTAATTATATGGATGGTTTTGCATTTATCTAGACCAAACTGCATATTAATATCTTTACTAAATTCTGTTGTTGTGTCTATTAACTTTTTCATATCCTTTTCAGATTTTGCGTACAATTTAATATCATCCATATATATTAGATGGGAGATGGTAATTTCCTGCATTGGGTGCTTAAGGCTATACCCAGCTTGGCATCGTTGTAGCATGAAGGATAGGGGGTTCAAAGCAAGGCAGAACCACAGTGGACTCAAGGAATCTCCTTGATAAATACCTTTCCTAATAGATATTTCTCTAGTGTTCACCGAATTTTTATGAGAATTTAACTGTAAAGTGGTTTTCCACTGAAGCATTACGCTACGCAAGAAATCTATTATTTTTGAATTTATTTTATAAATCTGTAATATTTTTAGTAACCATGAATGGGGAATACTGTCAAAGGCTTTTTTATAGTCTATATAGGTGCAATGTAGGTTTCTGTTTTTACTGGTAGCATGTTTATGAATTGTAGAATCTATGACTAATTGTTCCTTGCATCCCATGTGGCCCCGCCGGCACCCCTTTTGTTCTTCTGCTATTATATGATGTTGTTCTGTGTGGGACCTGATTCTAGAAGCAATTGTTGATGTTAAAATTTTGTAAACTGTAGGTAGGCACGTGATTGGTCTGTATTGGGAGGACTGTGCTGAGTATTTATCTTTCGGAAGCATGTAAGTTATTCCTGTAGCTATGAATTCTGGTAAGTTCTGCTTCCCTAAAATTATGTCTGTAAAATTTTTTGCTAATGACCTATGTAAAGAAAATAATTTTTTGTACCAGAAATTATGTATTTTGTCTAGTCCCGGCGATTTCCAGTTATGCAACTTAGCTGTAATTGTTGCTATATCGCTCTCTGTTATCTCAACAAATTCCATTTCATTTATTGTAGACCATCTTATTGCCTCTTCAGTTATCCATTCTGCTCCATCGTTGTGCTCCACTTGCTCCTCCCATATGCCAGACCAAAAAGTTTCCAATTGCTCTTTTGTAGGTGTTACTATATTATCCTGAGCAGAAGTGTCAGACTGTGGTTTTGCTAGGTTCCTATAGAATAATTTTTCATTTGTACTAAATAAGGTGTTGTCATTTTTACGTTGTTGTGTTTTCTTATATCTTTTTAATCTATGGACTTTAAGCGCTAATTTTTGTTTCAGAGTATCTAAAAATTCTTCAGGTGTTCTGTTGTTATTTTCATGTCTGGTGTGCATAATTTTGCTTTTAAATATTGCTTCTACTCTCTTAATTACTTTATTCGATCTATTATTATTAATATATTGAGTCAGTCTACCACAATCTGCTCTAAGTTTTTCTATATCATTTTCTAGTCTCAGTTGCCACGCAGGTTTATTATTATATCTAGGTCTTATATTTCCGTTGTATTCGGTTACTCTAAAACCTAGTTCTTCCGAAACAACTAGAGCTGTGCAATATATGAGTGTGTGTATGTCTACTAACTGCATGTCGTCTGATACAAAACTACCTAAGATATGTTCATTAAATAATATGACTAGTTGTGTAAGTTTAAAACTATATTTAAGTTTAGGTAGTTTTGGTCTAATAGTAGGATCCATTCCGGAGTATTGAGTAAGAACAGTTCGAAATTTGTCGTGTATTTCCTGTATATAAACGTCTGTTACAGGATTTTGTTCGACTAAGGTATCTATGTCATTAACAAGAGTAAGTGTTACTAATTCTGTTTGTGTAGATGTATGTGTATTGTGTGTAGATGTATGTGTATTGTGTGTATGTGTTTGTGTAAATAAATCGAGTGAGATTTGGGTTTGAAGCAGCGTAACATTCAAATCTTGTTCATGTGCTGGCGAAGTAGGATTTATGTCTGTATTGTTATCTTCTAGTAATTGTGTCCGTACTTCTTCTTTTACTCTATCTAGTTCTTCTTGCGATAACAATTTATTTCTGATGATCGTTCTTCTTTGATCTGAAATCCGCTGTTCTGAAACGCTGATGAGTGGAAATTGTCGTGAGAAAGTTTCATGCAATAGTTGTCTGTAGATGGTCATGTCAGTTTCTAATTTCGTAATGTAGTAGTATGTACGCATGATAAATAGGTTAACCTCTTTGCTCCACTTCATGCGTACTCTTGGTTTTCCAGCCTTAGTGGACGCGGGTAAAAAGGAAGATACCTCCCGCGCAACACTTAGGGCTGGCATTGGTGAATCGGTATTTAATCTAATGAGTGATGATGATGGTATGAATGATGATGAAGTGGGAGGTGACGATGGTATGGATGGTGATGATGGTATCGAAGGTGTGTATGAAACTGTGCTTGGGCTGTAAGGTTCAACAGGGCTGTCCCCAACAGTCAGTGTATCACCATCGTCAATGATCTCGGCTGTAGTATCTTTGTCGGTGGGAGCCCGCCTGTTCAACTCCTCACCGCTGACGGTTCGCATGCTGAGACACCCAGCGTCAGCTCCAGGTGTGCCCCGGCGATCGCCCCCGGGCAGCGGCCCTATACGTTTCCTTTTAGATCGCGTCTCCATTTTATATGGGTGTCCAGAGCCACGTTAGCCACGCCAGTAATTTCTCATTCGTGTGTCCGCCCCCCACGTGATTAGATGGTCAATCAGGACGTGTGGTTGTTTAGGGGGCATATTATTATTATTATTATATTATTATTATTTAATGAAGTCATGAAGAGTTTTACAATGATGTCATTGAAGTGAAATGATCCTCTTGACCGCATTTAGGCCACGGTGGTCTATCTTAACTGAGACTAGCCAAGTACGAGAGAGATAGCTATCTCCTTCACTGAAATCGCCTCGTCTTGCGTGTTGCGTCTCGTGTTTCGCGTCATTGGCAGGGAATACTGCAAAATTGGGCGAAAATACAGGGGCTCAATTTTTCACACTCGTATTCTTATGAGACAGTAGATCGACCTCTGAAGAGAGTCAAGGCGAGACCAGCGACACTGTCGGTCACGATTATGGACCCTGTCAGATCATAGATCTAGTAGAAGAGATGACATTTTCTGAAGGATTCGTCCTTAGTATCTGTTCTGGTTCCACCCACAAATTGGATACACATAACATAGCATCACGCCTGTATTCCCCGAAGGGGTAGGCAGACGTGCACATACAGCACACCCACATTTTGCCAGTTATGTTTTTAGGTCCCAATGTAATAGGGGGCGAGCTTATTGCCATCAACCGGGCACAAATCCAGACTCCGTGCTGCTACTAAGAATTACCAAATGGAAAAACCCAGTAAAACTTTGCCCGACCCGGGATTCGAACCCAGGACCTCATGCTCAGCAGTCGCGCTTAACAACCACTAGACCAACGAGCAATCAAATTGGATATATAGCACACGTATTGAAAAGTAAAGTTTTAAGTGTGAATAATGCGAAGTTACCAAATATGCAAATATGTCATGCACATTCTGTGACTAATATAAACCTTGTCGCCATGTAACTTACAATTTTCCCACAAAATTACGTAAACGGGAATCCATACGTACGAACTGACGTATTTTATAAGCGTATTACATTAAAGTGGACTTGTTAATTAATAAATTTATTATATAATAATATAGTACATTTATTAAATTTAAATAATTATAACTAAAGCATTATTCACGGACAATTATTCAATGAAATATAGTAAAAGGAAAAGCAGACAGTGAGATAGCAACAAGCGGTTTTTATTGCATTTCTCTTCTCAACGCAACAGTTTGAATGAGAAAAATCTATCTACACTACAGGCTTAGCGGATTTAAACAATAGTTTTTTCTAAGTACCTAAGGTGGCAAGCACAACTGTTTAGCATAAGGTACTTGGTTTAATTCCCGCGCAGTGTTATTAAATTATCCCATTAAGTAATTCTCAATTGCAGATAAGGCCGCGTAGATAATCTCAAATGTCGGTCACCTCGGTTCTCTGACGGATCACTTCTTTCCGAATTTCATCCTTCAGAGAGACTCCGAGCATAGCTCTTTCCATAGCAAGTTAGGTAGAATACATTAGCATCAAAGTTCGATTGGAACTTTCGTACATACAAGGACTTTTAAAATTATAATGGAAAGCGCAGCAGATGAAACAATTAAAATCCAAATTACATCATGAATCATTTCTTACGAAATCTCACTTACTTTAATTTCTACGAAATGTTTAGGACGTAAGCCAAACATTTTTGCGCTAAACAATAATATTGCGCAATGAAATAGTTGAATCTTGATTGCAATGACAGGTCGGCCGCGACGCGCACGACGGTAATATAGCAAGTTTACACTATATATATATATCTTCAATGTATGTCCGATAACGTCATATGTACATAATTTTCATCAGCGCTTTAAACTGTTCAGCCTAAATTCTGGGCATAATTATTTCATTTCAGATATTTTACTTTTACTTAATGAGTGTTAGCATCTCGAAATGTGGGTGTTAACGGTTATTTTAAGCGCATTGCGAGCCATTGACTCCGAGCGCCTCGAATCGCTGACCTTGGACTGATAGCCGAGTGGCGTGATCGTTGGAGATCAATCGTCGTAAGTTTAAACCACGGCACGCACCAATATCTTTTCGAATTCATGTGCGTACTATTAATTTGTTATCAGTTGCTGAAAACAGTGATAGAACACATCGTGAGGGTAACGGGACACCTGAGGATTGATTAACGGTGTGTAAAGCCATGTCAGAGGCCAGCAGGCAGCTTAAACTCCGACGCCAGGGTGTTCATGAACCATACGACAAAAAAAAGAAGAAGACCTTGAACTTGATGCAATTAACACATTCCCATTCTTTATTAAATAAAGACTACAAGAATGTCTCTCGCCTAAAGGACAAAAGTGAGGCGGCAATTAGTAATAGTTTTCTTCAATCTCACCTGTTGAGTTTGTTTCAATTGTTTGGCGACACTTGGTGGTAGCATCTGGTACAGTAAAGAGTCACTAAGCTCTTTCTCATACTCCAGTTCTCTTGCTTTCTCTGCTAAATTCCTGGCGTATACCTAGAAAAAGTGTTATAAAGTCATTTTTGTACCGACTGGACGAAAAAGAAGGTTAATAGGACACGAGAGATCATGCTTAAATAAAGTAGGACCAATTTTAGCTCTGTGCGGTTGGTCTGGAATCATATACGGTTAATAGTCTTTATTTCTCATAAGAATTACATTAGGTATTCACTTACATGAGAAACACAAAATGTAGTTTATACACACTAATGAGCGCAGGCACAGAACATAAAAGTAGGTACTTATCACATATTGGACCAAAATAATAACAAAAAAGCATTGATAGCCAAGTTGTATGACCATTCGATTCAATTGTGTTTGTATGCCAAGTCAAAGGTCCCAAGTTGAAACCCCGGTACGCGCCAGTGACTTTTCAAATTCATGTGCGTATTATAAATAAGTTATCCGTTGCTAAAAATGGTGAAGGAAAATATCGTGAGACCAAACCTGAGAGTTTTTTAACAGCGTGTAAAGTCATGTCAGAGGTCTAAATGTGGTTTAAACTGTGACCCCAAGTGGTTTACCAACCATGCGATCGGAAGAAGACTAAATAAAGAACATTCCCGTAAGGTTCATGGTGAAAGAGCGGTCGTTGACCTTCCCCATTCGGGTACATACCCTCGATACATGTGTCAACTCGTATTATTGCACAATTTAATAAAAAATTACATGTACTTAATTCAAAACGCATTTTTCAAACACCCTTTGGTACGTCGAACTTGTAAACGCCAACCTACGCCAACAGAAATGAGGTTAATAACACGCCTTCAACTTTTACTCCACTCACAAGTCGGGCAATGACACTACAAGGCCGAAAGCAAAATACACATGTTTCGCGTCCATTGGGCGTTGACTAAGGCAGCGGCGGTTTCTAAAGAGCAAAAAACTCAATGGAACGCGAACAAGGAATTACGTCATTTGTTACGTTACGATGTTTATAGAATGGGTGAATCATTGAAGTGAAAGATTTGCTCGCAGTCTTTAAGGTTGAACACTGCGCAGTTGAATAATACTTGAGGTTATTAAACGTTTTAGTTATAATTCATCTTTGTCTGTATATTATTTGTATTATTTTTGCTTTGACATAATATATTCCATTGGCTTTCATTTATATGCAATAGGTTGTGTCCAATTTTCTATGACTATCTCAGTACCAAAGTGTGTGGATACCATTGTCCTATTAGATGCCTACGAAAAACTGTACCCAAAATCAATATGTAGTAATTTTCAAAAACTTGAAAATTAGGAGAAAACCCAGATGTAATAACAATAAAAATGTCATGCCCTTAGGTGTCTAAGACGGCTTTGAGGCACGCTTATGACTCAATTTGCGTCATCCAATGCCCTAGTATATGCGCAGGCGCTTCACGTCACCGCAACATGTCCTTTTGACGGCGCAAGCGTCGCGTGCCACGCGATAAACTATGTGTCATTGAGCTTTGACCTGAGGAATTCCCAGACAGTCTAGGTATGAAACAAATGTATTATGCGCTGAATAATTTATTAGGGCTTAGGGCACGTGCTTATTATTTTGCTTTGCATTTTAACTTTACGGTTGCTAGGCTACACATTCAGAAATGGACCCTTGCTTTGTCCTTGGGCTATGTTCGGAGATCCTTGCAAAGAAGAAAGTATACATAGGGCACATTACTTTTAATAATAATCGCCTATAACTGCCCCATTGCAAGGCAAAGGCCTCTTCCCGTAAAGAGAAGGATTGAGCATTGATCACCACGCTAGCTCACTGCGGGTTGGCGATTTCAGATAATTAAATCCAGGTTTCCTCACGATGTTTTCCGTCACCGTTAGTCAGTGGTGTCTTAGAGTAACTAAGAAGCTGCAACCATGTGCATACAAATCCGGTATGTTAACCTCTGGGCCACCACGACCTTACCACTAGGACATCACGACCTTCTCATTACTTAAATACGCAATTTCATTCCCATAAGTTTATTTGCATCTTTGCCAGGACTATAAGCTTCCATGTTCTTCTCCACCTTTATTACCTGTATAGTGTTTACAGCATTTCTGACTAACGCTATGATGATTGGAGACACCACGCAGACAAGGATCAGTATCCCTGCGCAGATGACTTCGGATCTCCTCGCGTCCTTTAGGTTTTCTGTCACACCGTCCCTAGAAGAAAAACAATTAATAATAATAATAATAAGTTTATTTACCAGTAGATATATCCAATACATTTCCTTAAATTCTAAAACTTATGAGGCTAGGTTATACAAATTTAGTTACACAGAGAATTTAAAGAAATTTTGCTACTGGACTCCACACTAGGTCAGGCCTGTCTCGTGGAGTCCGTGAGTGGTATTACCAATTTGACAGAATAACAATTATGGTGTCATGCAAAGAGAAAGATATAGAAAAAATTGTTAAATTAAAATAAACATGCAATTTAAAAGTAATCTTATAAACAGAACAGAATAATTACTGAAGATTTCGCGCTATTGCAATTTGCTATAATGGCTTTAGATTCATTGGGTTCCTATTGTCGTTCAGGAGTTTGAAATACTATGAAGGAAGAACTTCAATGTTTTAGACATAGAAATGAATATTTTATTTTTGTATTGTTCTTGAATTTTATTTGTGTTTTTGTTAAGAAAAATTCAAGACTCGTCGTAAGCAAATAGATAAAAATGTATCAATGTCAATATTAAGGGTCGTTGTCAGCGTAATTTTCCATGCATTTCATCATGAATCGCTTCATCAATCATCTTGACGTGAGCAGAACAAAAAAAAATGCTTTTGCTAAAGAAAAATGTTTGCCATTCTTCAGGGTTGACTTCTCCGGTACGTTAGACAATCAATAGTGAGGATTTTTTAGTATCGAGCAAGTGAGAGACTGTTCTAAGTCTGCGATCACTTTAGTAGGAAACTTAAAAAATTCGTTAACATTAATTAAGTACGAAATGTTTTCAACGTTTTCGAGTATTTCTTGTAAGTATATAAATCGCTTTTTATATACATAAAGTACAATAATACAATATTTCACAATTGATGACGAATGACGACGTAATTGATACATTACTAATGAAAATGGCGTCATTAAGTTTGTGGTCAGTATTTTTTCTAACCACAAAACTCATTGACGAGTTGTTTTAGAATTAGCGAATTCATTATTTGTCTGTATTTGTGGCGACGAATGAATTGTTAACTAATGCGTATATAAATGACCTCTTGGCCGAATTTCAGCACAACGGTCAATCCTTATTGAGACGTCATTAGCCAACTACATAAAATAATTATTATAATGTAAAAGTGATAAATTCTCCATTCCTTCATACTCAAAGTCTGATGACCTGCAAAATAGACACTTCTGGAAAGAAATTAGGCACTGGACTAACTGCTGAATATGCTCTGCGAAGCATAGTCTTTAGGTATTTAGTTATGTTTTTAGGTCCCAATGTAATAGGGGGCGAGTCTATGGCCATCAACCGGGCACAAATCCAGACTCCAAGAATTACCAAATGGAAAAACCCAGTAACACTATGCCCGACCCGGGATTCGAACCCAGGACCTCGTTATCAGCAGTCGCGCTAAGCAACCACTAGACAAACTAGGCAGTCCTGTAGTACGTGACTATTAAAAAATCGGGCCATTATGAAATAGTTTCTTTAAAATCTTAGCCGTATAAAAAGTTCTGCATAACGTTACTGAGATAAAAATATCATGAAAAAAGTCCTAGCATCTAAACTAGGTTAAGTATACCGCGTGCTTCATTTAACTTGGTTCTACCTTGTGTGTCGATCAAGACTTGCCTTTAAACTGGTATCGAAGAGTTGTTCAACCGGTGAAGGCAAGAAGGTGTGAAGATAAATAAAAGAGCCGTGTTCATACAGCTTATTCAGGGAGCACTGATAGCCGATTGGAATGACTGTTGGACTGCCGAGTCAAAGGTCGCACGTTTTATTTATTTATTTTCAACAGGTACACCAGCAGCATCCATATCACACTTTGTAACTTACAAATATTTAACACGTAGGGAACTAATATAGATGCCAATTATGCCACGTTCAAACCACAACACACGAATGTCTTTTGAATTCATGTGCGTATTGTCAATTAGTTATCAGTTGCTAAAAACGGTGAAGGGAACCATCGTGAGGAAGCCGGCACACATGAGAGATCTTTCAACTGTGTGTAAAGCCATGTCAACGCCTACAGGTGGTTTAAACTCTGACACGACCTCATTGGCGCAGTGGTTAAGCGATTAGACTGCCGCACTAAGGGTTGTAGCTTCGATGATCGTTGGTCTAGTGGCCGCTAACGATCTACTACTGAATGGGGTCCTCCTTGTTTCAAGTCCCGGGTCACGCAAGGTGTTATTGAGGTTTTCCATTAGGTAATCCTCAGTAGCAGCACGGAGTCTGGATGTGGGCCTGTTGATGGCAATAGGCTCGCCCCCTATTACATTGGGACCTATAACGTAACTGGCGAAATGTGGGTAATACACCTCTGCCTACGAAGAATACAGGCGTGATGTCATGTGTTAAGACGTAATCGGTTGTACGATAATAAAATACCACGACAAGTGATCAATGAGTCTTATTACAGATCTATATTGTATGTAATTACAGGGCATAAATGTTTTATTCATGTAACAATTAAATGGCGTTTGAAACAACTTCCAAGGCCTCGTACTAATGATGGTACCTACAGGTAAAGAACCGAGTGCAATTTGTATTCTAGTCAAGCATTATACATACATCATCATCAGCCGGAACACGTCCACTGTTGAACAAAGGCCTCCCCCCTTGGAGTGCCCCCCCCCCCCATTACCCCTACGCTTGGCAAGCGGATTGGGGATCGCAGTATTGCTGGTGAAGTTACAGAAGACGCTGCTGCCCATCTTTTAGATTTTCCCTTAGTTGCCTCTTACGACACCCACGGGAGGAAATGGGATTATACATACCTATATATGTAATGCATAAGTGACGACGGGTGGTACAGATTAAGATCATGGTTCTAATAATTTCTATTGTGATTCACAGATTTTTGAACAGTCTGGGTCTTTGTCACGATACAGGAGATTATTAAGGTGGGGTGACGTTTTTTGAAAAAACGGAATAGAACTTGAGTGTTGAAATGTGGGCTGTATATTTATTTTAGAAAGAGGTTATGTACCTATAATTATGTTGGAATGTAAAGCCATAACCTTAAAAACTATCCATCCGTTTTTCCCCGAAAATCACACTTTTATTCCACGCTGACGAAATCCCAAGCTAAACTTGCTGATTAAGATAGGCATGTAAACTATGTTAAACACGTGTAAATATAACTCTATTATATCGCTAACTACACGCTGTAATAACAGTAGTTAATTGCACCGTCAATTATATGTATAGCTACCGCTAAGCGCCATTATTATCGACTAGACTGCAACTATCTGAGCAGAAATTATAATCGAATTAATTTCGCACTGTTGCGTGTTTGTTTAATTTGAGATTGTTGACAGGGGCAGACGTTGATACATCATCTTCTTCTTGTTCAACCTTACCATAGCTATGAACTAAATTTGCCTTTTTAGACGTGGATAATCCTCATGGATTGATGGAGCTGAAAGAGGAAGCGAGTGGGTCCGCCCAGAGAAGTTCTCAGGATCCTTGATGTCACCTATTATCGTGTAATCTCACGAGTACAATGTAGGATTCCTCTTTTTTTATAATAATCTCTTGTGTAAGGATTTGTGTGCGAGACTGTGGTTTTTTCAAAAGACCACATCTCACTGTTCTCACAATATAAATTTATGTTCTTCTCTGGACTTCAAAGAGTCCTTGACCCATTTTTAGGGGTACCTAGAACCCCTTTTCAGAGGTAGTCAATTAGGTATTTGCTGTAAACCTATTTATAACAATAATAATAACAGCCTTTAACTGTCTCACTGCAGGGCAAAGGCTTCTTCTCGTATAGAAAAGGATTAAGCATTGATCACCACGCTAGCTCACTGCGGGTTGGCGATTTCAGTTCATTAAATCCAGGTTTTCTCACGATGTTTTCCGTCACCGTTAGTCAGTGGTGTCTTAGAATGTCTACGAAAGTATTTAAAACATTGAAAAAATCACTTTGATACTTGTCCTTGTGCATACAAATCTGGTATGTTAACCACTAGGCCACCACGACTTTTACAATATAAAAATCATTTATTATTTATCACCGATCCATTTCATCGCCAGACGACATATCAAAGTTGAATGATATGGAGTGTTAATCGATACCGGCGGTGCAAGCAGAGTGCCTCCACGTGTGATAGTACTTAAGTACGTCCGGCGCACCCTGGGCGGTCAACCTCGCTACCTTTGTTGACTGGCCAATCTCTACACTACGGCTTGAGCATGACCTGTTTTCTACAGCTCATACCGATACGAAGAATAAGGTTCGATAGCGTCAATATATCCACTCTTCCATACCCATACTAATATTATAAATGTAAAAGTAACTGTGTCTGTATGTTATGCCTTCACGATTAAACTGCTGGACGGATTTTGATACAATTTGGCATGTAGAAAGTTTAAGATCCGAGAAAGGACATAGGTTTTTAACGCGGACGAAGCCGCGGGCAAAAGCTAGTGCTTATTAGTTCGATACAATATGCTGGTAATGTGGTTAAAATGTGTTAAGTCAACAGTTTTGTAATGAGGTCTTCGTTCGCGGCCGTAAAATCAAAGTTCACACCAGCTCTAAATGCCCGGCAGCCGTAAAGTTAACTGAATAAAATGTATGCTATTGACATTGTTGGATCACGAGACTTTTGAGACTTATTATTTCTTTCGCCACACAGAAATATACTCCATATAAAGAAAAATAAAAGCTGGAATCCTTTGCCAAAGCAGTGCTACTCCAAGTAAATTTATTAGAAATCCGCTCCAATCGAAAATGAACTTTAATTCTCAGCAAATGAGAGTGTATTTCAGTCATTGTGGAACATTGAGTCTGGTCACGTTCGAAATTAAATCGGGCGTGATTGGCTTGAAGCGATCAGATGTATTTGCAATAAGGTTTTATTGCGGATTTGTAACCTCACGTGTAAACAATTTAATTGGTGGGTTGCTGTGGCGATAGAGGAATCAATAGGTGCGTACCACATGCCCGTCCATTGTTCCCTATAGCAGAGACTTAATTTCGTAGACTGTTCTAAGCTTTTAGTACATTTCTCATACTGCTATCAGGTTTACGTAGACAATATGACGAAGTGTTGGCGAATTTGGCTAAAACGCAATGAAACCAATTGAAGGCTACCAGACCAATAAAGCTGCTATAATTATGAACACGATTAGAGTATAATTTAGCTTTTCACATTTAGCTTAAAATTATCAAAGTTTTTAAAATGGGGTGATAGTCTTCACTGGCTAATACTCAATTTATCATCCAGAGTAACCTCAATAGTGAGTGTCGCTACCAACCTGTTGATTGGCTAAACATGTTCTTACGATAGCGAAGGTAAGCTTTAAAAGACTGAATGCTAGTAAAGGTTACTATTAGAGCTACAGATAAGTATACCTTGAAGAAACATAAGAGAAATCGTTTTTTTCATTAAACCATCTTCAATTTCCACTATACATATAAATACCAAACATTGCAGTGACAGCCGAGTGCTATGACTTGGACTGCCTAGTCAAAGGTCGCAAGTTCACAGCCCAACACGCACTAATGTCTTTTCGAATACATGTGCGTATTATAAATTAGTTATCAATTTCGAAAACCGGCAAAGGAATACATCGTGAGGAAACCGTCACACGTGAGAGATCTTTCAACGGTGTGTAAAGCCATTTCAGAGGTCTATAACAGGTGGTTTAAACTCTGACACCAGGTTCTTCACCAACCATACGACAAGAAAAAGAATACCAAACATCTAAGATAAGTAAGAGATGGACTAGATATGTTTACATTGATTTCATAAAGTTTCGTCAAAATTATTATGAAGAGGAGTATCTCACCTGATGTATTCCCGGAGTTGCTTCTGTACTGCTCTTAGTTTATCCAGGAACGTGGCAGTCTGGTCGAAGTATTCGATGGCGTCGGCCACACTGCCATCCTGATGTTTGTTGTCCACTATCTGCTGGTTCCTATTAAATTTTTATATTGTTAAGTCATCATCACCATCATCATCATCAGCCGGAAGACGTCCACTGCTGAACAAAGGCCTCCCCCTTAGAATTGTTAAGTGTTCCCGTTAAATTTATCTGGTGGTCTATCGCGGGGCAAGACGTTCTCCCTGAGCTGAGTGACACTACCACACGATATTTCCAGTACACCCTGGGTCAGCTCCACTATGTTCTCGCTGCCCTTTACCATGAATAATACCATAAACGCCGCATTACACTGCACATAGCGGCGTCTCGATTCCACAACGTAAATTGTCCTGTTTTATGAGATCATGGTAAGGAGGCTGATTGACTTATCTCAAGTGCACAATAACGTAGAATATTTATTTATAATATAAAATAAAATACACGTACCGAAATAAAAGAAGCCTTCGCCGTAGATTCAGAATGTTTTTGCGGCTGTTTAAAATTGCATTAAAATTTTCGGGATAAAAAGTAACTTATGTGTTAGCCAGGGTGTTAGGTACCTCCATTTAAAATTTCAGCAAAATCGGTTTAGCCGTTGGAGCATAGAGGTGACAAACATACAAACACACATAAAAACTTTCGCCTTTATAATATTAGTGTGACTATAATTAAAACAGAGTGTATGCAACTACTTACTTTTTCTCCAAATCTTGATACTCAAAGCTGTCCTCCTTGATGCCCTTATGGAGTGGTATGAGGGACGGCACCAGGTTCAAAGTGTTATCTAATAAGTCACGCCCTAATACCATATGAGCTATATACCTGTAAATATACAGTAAGTATACCAATAAGATGAGGGTTCCAAGACAGTCAAATGATAATCTCTGGGACCTAGAGCTTCACTGCCTTGGTATTTATATTATTAAATTTATTTAAGCACACAGTTCCAGTAAGACCGGTTAGAAAACATCATGATATAAGAGTTACGGACTCCTTTTTTAGGGTTCCTTCCCCAAAGGGTAAACCAGGACCATCGGTCCATGCATTCGTCTGTCATCAGGCTGTATCTAATGAACCGTGATAGTTAGACAGTTAAAGTTTTCAAAGATGATGTATTTCTGGTGTCAATATAACAACAAATACTAAAAAACAGAATTAAATAAATATATAAAGGGCAGTAACATCTGACTATAGGTTTCTTACCTCTCATAAGCTCGAGGCAGTAAGTAGCCTCTAGCAAAATAGTTGATCCCCAAGACCGAACCTATGCCTTTGCACTCGATGCTTCGCAGAAGATTCTTGAAGCCAACAAGGTACCTAAAAAGATATGACAGTTAAAATATAAGTTAAAGTTTTCTAGTAACTCCAATGGATTTTTGATTGGAAGATCAAGTGTTAGGTCCAAATCTAGATAGAAAATAATGTCTACAAGTGTTTCGGTACATTTTTAGGCGACTATATTTTGAATTTTATCCATTAAATAGGACTGGTAATGCATTTTTTTGGCAAAAAGTGAATAAGTCAAAAATACGTCTTTTTCTCAGTTTTGAAGGTCTAATCATGCTTTTAAGAGCACTTTTCAACGGGCAAATGGCTCCATTCACCAAAAATCCTGCCTCTGTAAGGAACTTCAGCTTGATACAAGCTTATTTGTGTAGATAAGCATTTCAAATTATGGGTTTTTGTCTCACTATTGGTCGTCACTTGATTGGTAATTCATAACATATTTTTCTTACTCATATTATCCTTATAGTCGTCACATCCTGGAATCCACATGGAGGTATTTATTACATCAAGTTACATAGTTACAGTTAGCAATAAAAGTTGCTTGCGAAGTGCGAATTTAAAAAATTTCTACGGGCTATAATTATAAACCGTCCCTCTGAAAAACGATAAAGGTCACTTCAAATAAATATTTTTTTTCTTAAGTACATTAAAATATTGATATATATTGACATTGGATTCTTGAATTTGGTACTAATATGAGAATAATATTTTTTCTTTCTTTCGGCTTGAAATTAAGTTCCTCATCTTGCTATCTTGCTGACTGTACAATCTGAGTCACGATATAAAATGAATACGCTACTGAAATTCAATGCATGTGTCACCATGAAATTCAAGGCCATCTTCTCAACAACCCACCACCTAGTAATTGAAACCTATTAAATGAATTATCTGTTAGTCATCTCCCATGCGTCTATGAACTGGTTGATGGAAACTATGACAACATGTGTAATATCGCGGTGACAAATCGTCGTTGATAGTCTAATTCCGCGTAACTAACATTGTTAAATACCGCGTATGTGCACTTTCGCTAATTTCACACGAGGGCTAAAAGCTAAGTTACTAAAAAACTAATCGGCATTTCTACGGACTTGAGTATAACACCGTTTCGTTCTCCATAATCTAATGTAGGTACTATTTTTAAAATCAATATTCTCAATAGTTAATTTTTGTAATTTCATTTTTGCTTTTTTCCGCGTAAGAACGCGGTATTGGACTATTAACGACGAAATGTACCCTACATCATCATCAGCCGGAAGACGTCTACAGTAGACGTGCTTGCAGTTTTTGCAATTTTACAGGAGAGTCATTTTAAGATATTTTTGTACTTAATGTGGTCTAGCTATGTTAATAATGTTTTATGGTTGTTCTGCTTTGTATGACTTAAACTATATTCTATATTCTTTTAGGTGTATCGTTTAAAAATATTGAAAACTGCCAGTTTTTTTTTATAATTTTTTTTCTAAAGTAGGTGTACATTTGTGCCCTTGTTCTACCAAAGGTGCGTACTATTGAACACAAGCCTCCCCCTTAGGTAAGGGGGTTGCCGTAATCAGTAGGGTGATTTTTATATAGAAGAACAGAATCTAGACATCGTAAGAGTCGAACAAAATGATTTTTATTCCAACAACTTAAACTTAACTTAAAGAAGATATTGTATTTTGAATAATTATATTATTAAGTTTAAGCAGTTGACCTACAACTGAAAAAATAGTAATAAAACAATAACAACAGTTCCAATTTATTAATAAATTTCAAACGTTTCACGTAAGCTATAAATACTACATTTATAAATAACTTTTAACTATAGTTGGTAACGTGTTAAACTCCATATATAGGTCCCTCTATTCTTGACTCCACACCGAAACTTAATTAAGTGTGGGTTAGTTAGCAACAAGCTATCGCGGGCGTAGGGTTAACCTGGGTGGATGTTTGCCATCGCCAGCGAGAGGGTTAGAACGCTGTACCAATGACGTGTTTATTAGGTTTTCGTCGAATGAGACTCATATATGCATGCTTTAACTTTTATTTTCTGGTTGAAACTGCTTTGAAATTTCTCCAGTGGAATTTTTCAGTATTTGGTTTGTCCGTGGTCCACCCAGTCCGACCCAGGACCTCATGCTCAGTAGTCGCGCTCAGCGCTCACTAGACCAACGAGGCGGTCTTTATACGTCGTAATCGATAAAAACCTTGCAAGATTTCTTAGATTAGCTAAGAAATTTTGAAGGTAGGCAAGTAACTCATTAATACCAGGACCCGTCTCCAAAATTGTGACTTGACCGCAACAATGGGAAAAGACACGTCAGAAGAAGGAAAATGTCTTGGCTCCAAAACGTTAGGCAATGGACCGGTATCGCCAACGTAGAAGAGCTGTTTCGCCTGGCGAGGGACTAGGAGAGATATGCGGAGCTGAAGGCCAACCTCCAGTAGTGGAGAGGCAACGTAAGAAGAAGAAGACAACAACAATAGACGTCTTCCGTAACGTCTTAAATCAGGAGTCTTCCATCCAGATATTTTACTTCATCATCATCATCAGCCGGAAGACGTCCACTGCTGAACAAAGGCCTCCCCCTTAGGGGGGGGGGGGTTGCCATAATCCCCACGCTTGGCAAGCGGCTTGGGGATCGCAGTATTGGTGGTTAAGTTACAGAAGACGCTGCTGCCCGTCTACTGGATTTTTCCCTTTAGTCGCCTCTTACGACACCCACGGGAGGAGGAAAATACCCCCTTATTTTACTTACCTAAATATAAACTAATCGAATATATGTGGCGGATGTTAGTGGAATATCGGGAAGGCGAAGACCTCGGCGAACATACTTGGACCAAATCGGAGATGTTCTACGAAAAAGGGTCAAGGGAGAACCCTTAGCCGACGAGCGTGTATGAGGAATGTGATGCCAGTTAATGAGGCGAAAGAAGTATGTCAGGATCGTAGCAATTGGAAATCCGTGGTTTCTGCCTACCCTTCTAGTAAATAAGCGTGGTATATATATGTAAATGTTTAGTGTAGGTTCCACAGTAGAGGCGGTAAGACAAAAACGTTCTTGCACTTTTAGTAAAATAACGACACGCTTTGATTGACCAATGACTACGATCGATGAGATTGTAAAACAAACCAAACAAAATAACATGTTAGTAACTAATTTGTGTAGGAACCTATAATAAAAATAACAGCCTGTAACAGAACTATCCCACTGCAGGGCAAAGCCTCTTCTGTTATATTGAAGGATTGAGCATTGATTAGGTATCTATCTAGTAGGTCTACCAATCTTTTTGGTCGGCATGAGCCAGTAGCCACATGGAATAGATCATACAACAGAGAGATTAGTCAGCCAACAAGGATGGTACTAAGGCTGAGCCAGGCGTACTTATGTATTGTCATTCGTGGCTCTATACCTGTTCTTGCACCAATAGGCTGTATTTATTTAGGTAGTGCAGAGATAACATAACATCACGCCTGTATTCCCCGAAGGGGTAGGCAGAGGTGCACATATAGTACACCCACATTCCGCCAGTTATGTTTTAGGTCCCAATGTAATAGGGGGCGAGCCTATAAATGCAGAGATAGAAACGGTAAATACACAAACGATTATAAAAGATAAGAGAATTAATAATACATTTATTATCTTATACATATACATACATAAATTATAATACTCCATAACATATATGATACATACATAAATGCATACATACAAAATAATAATATCCATAGTTTAGTCGAGATATATCATGAATCCGTCGTCTTGTCAAGTAGGTATCGCTTAATTTTTTTTTAAAGTTTTGCCGATTATTTACCATCTGTACCAGATACCTATAGACTGTGAGTATTGAAACCGCAGTCCAGAGTAGTGTCGTTAATATACGCGCTCTATGCCAATCGTTATTGAACCCTTTCCCAATGTAATGACCCACATATGGGGCATGGCTACTATTGTGTCTGCATCGCGCACAGTCAAAGTGTTAATGATGTGGTAAACGAGCGACGCTCCTGGATGACGAATTGATTGGCTGAATGGCGCATGTGACTCACTCTTCCTACTATCCTACTAATATTATAAATGTGAAAGTTTGTGAGTATGGGAGTATGGATGTATTGTATGGAGGTGTGGATGTTTATTACTCTTTCACGCATAAACGGCTGGACCGATTTGGTTGAAATTTGGTATGTAGATAGGTTATACCCTGGATTGACGTATAGGCTACTTTTTACCCCGAAAAAATGTAGCGGGTAACACCGCGGGGCGCAGCTAGTAAATAATACTTCTTGAGGTGAAGCTATCGGCCTGAAACCCGCCCAATTTGAGTTTGGCTATGTTCAAATTATTCAGATAACATACTGAGTTTATTTGCCCTTATTTATACACTATAACCTACGTTAAAGATAAATATATACAAAAGAAAAAATTAAAACTAAAAATTAAGCATAAAAGTATTCCTCCTCATCGCTGTCGACTGATAGGGTGCCCAAAAAGCTGGCAGCATTGCCACATTTAATGTAAGTACTATAACTACATAACAGTATCATTCCATATTTAACACGATACATAATTCCAAACTTCTGCCAACCGTCTTTCTTTTAATAATCGAATCAAAATTAAAAATGCCTTTAAATAAAAAAACACGTTATTCATAAAACATTTAATGGTGCAATCGGTTGCGAAATATAGTTTACCACAAAACCACAAAAATGCATAAAAAATCTGATAAAACAGTATAGAATTTAAGTGCCGACCTTGAACTGGAAGCACAAAAATATACTTCACCATGTCCTTTTTTTCATCCGGATCAAACGAATGCGTCTTAAACAACCTAAGGAAGTTAGTCATCAAAATTGACACAATAAAACCGCAACAAAACTTGAATGAATATTAAAATGCCGCACGCGCTACTCTACCACAAATCAGTTAGGTGGTGCTTTAAAACGATTCGTCTGACCTCTCGGGCGGTCGAGCCCGCATGTGTCATCCTTTCTCGGGAAATACCTTGTCAAACAGGGCTGTCGCTAACCAAAAAATGTTAGTTAGGACCTAAATTCCCAAATTTAAAACGTCTCACGTCATTCATGCTAATTGTAATTGTGGACGCGGATAAGTAGACGTACACAGTGTAACGTCATAGTCAATGATTGTAATTAGTACGTTATTATTTATAAGCCTACAGTCTAGTTTCAGCTCTTTCCTTATTGTTGTGGTCGTTCATTAATTAAAACTTAATAATTGTTAATTAAGGCTAGTTCGTTACAGATGCTTTCATTTCTTTGTTACATTAGACTACCAGTTTTATATAATAATTATAATCAAAATGTATTTTGGCTCTGCGAAATTCTATGGTCCAAATCATTAGTTAAGCCTAAGTTCATCACTGAACTCCCCTTCAAAAAGTTTTGCACGGAACTGAATAAGTGGTTGGTACAGGAGTGTTTTTATTCTATGAATTAATCTATTTTTTGCGAAATATCCGTGTAATTTTTTTACGCTTGACTTTGAATCAAGATACAGACATAAATAACTGTGTTCATGATTATTGTAAATTGGGTTTTAAATAGTTTAAGTTTAGTATTAAGATTTTGCATGCCGCTGCGCCGGCGAAACATGTTGAACTCCTCTGACAATGTAACCACTCTATGTACCGTGTTTCAAGCAAATAAATTATTATTATTAGTAGTTTTTTTTAAATAAAACTTTACCTCACACTAAGAATTTCTCCTGTATCGTGGGTGCGTTAAACAGACATGAAATATCACATACACCAGACTCGTAACAAATATCTGCGGATCACACAATTTTTGTTCCGTGCGGGAATCGAACCCGCAATCTTTAGCGCAGCTGGCCATTGCGCCAATTTGGTGAAACAGATAACTGTCTAACTGCTGGATCAAACCATATTAGGAGAAAGGACTTGCTTGGATGTTGATTCGATTTTTTTTTTAACGTGAAAATGCATTATGCATACCCCGTCGTTAGGAGACGACGGGTTTATGTGGGACTCCCCCCCATGAACCGAAAAGGCCGGTCCATGAGGGTATACCCACTAAAAACCACACATGCCTGCTGGCGCCTATGATGGCGGGGAGGTCGGATCGCTATAAGCACTCTACAGCCAGGCTGTTGATTCGATGCGTCATAGTTTTTCCAAGTAAGCCAGTCGACAGCGATGAGGAGGAATACTTTGTTGCATAATTTTTAGTTTAAATTTTTTCTTTTGAATTTATTTATTTTTTAACGAAGGTTATAGTGTGTAAATAAGCTTAAGTATATAGTAAAATATTAAAGTAAAATTTATTTAATCTCAATCACCGTAAACGTAATCTACCGTATGTTATTTATACTATATTATGTTTTTTCAGTAAGCACTAAAACAAAGTATAGGTTTCTTCAAGATGTATTTCTTGCAATGAATCAGTGAAGTTAACTTTTTATAACTTTGTATCATTGTTTGTATGGTTTCATTTCTTCGAGTTTTCTAGGGCTAGGCTTGGCAGTTTGGCACCCACTTGACTAAAATATTTTCTTTACCTATTATCATCATCAGCCGAAAGACGTTCACTGTTGAACAATGGGCGTCTTTACCTATGTGTTAGTAATATTAAAAACAAAATGTTAGACCTTCTATTTGACAAGCAAGCAAGTACTATGTGGTAAATCCGTGGTATCTGCCTACCCCTCGGGGAGACAGCCGTGATTTTATGTATGTATGTATAAAGCAAGATACGCGCAGTGGCTAAGTGATTGTACTGCTATGGGTTGCGGGTTTGATTCCAGCACGGGGCAAAACTTTGTGCGAACCACAGATGATTGTCCCGAGTCTGGGTGTTAGTGTATGTGATATTTCATGTTTGTGAAACGCACCCACGACGCAGGAGAAATTCCTAGTGTGGGGCGACGTTTTTTTAAAGGAGAAAAAAAATATTGATACGTACCTCCATATAGTGCTGCTATCCGTGTCCTTGATCTCCTTAGTGAGGTGGTTAAGGAGGGCAGCGTTCGCATTCGTGTACCATTCTACCGCCTCCGTCATTGAAGTACCGGCGTTAATACTCGCCCTGTAGATATAAATAGTGGGTATTAATAGTGATGATAAAAATATGATTTTTTAAATTATAAAGGTTTTTTGTTGGTCAAGGCATAAGCATCACTATTCATCGTGTGCCGAGTGGTATCCGGCCTAGAATTGATCACCCCCTTTCCTCCCGTGGGTATCGTCGACTGACGGAAAATTCAGAAGATGAGCAGCAGCGTCTTCTGTAACTTCTCCACCAAAACTGCTATCCGCAAGCCGCTTGCCAAGCGTGGGTATTATGGCACCCCCCTCCCCCTTTAAGGGGGTGGCCTTTGCTCAACAGTGGACGTTTTCCGGCTGATCATAATCACTCAGCGTGGCTGCCAGTCTTTTGGGCACGTTACCAGTTGACATCGAAGAGGATCAATAGAATGATGCTTTTTAAATATTTATAAAGGTATTTTAACAAAGAGAACATTTTGGGAATTTTTGGTCATCGCCTACACCCTTTGGAAACAGGTGCGACTTTTTTACTTGTGATGCAAACATACATGAAAATCATCAGAAAACTTATATCTGGCAAAACAAGTATCTGACAATTTATGTAACTGAGTCATCATCATCAACTGCCGGAAGACGTCCCCTGATGAACAGAGGCCACCCCCTTTAATTGAATCTTGAAATTAGTGAACCAAAAACCTACCCTTAATGTATTGGCTTTAGCTATCTCTACCCGCTTTGAATATTTGATTTAATTGAATACACCGTACGTCATTAACATTCCTGGCAGCCACTCTGCGGCGTGATTGAGTACCTCAGCTTCCGTAGTTATAATTATTATTATGATCAGCATTTCCTTATCCTTAAGGTTTAAGTGTAAAAAGAAAAATAGTATATATATACCGGATGAACTTTTAGTCACCGTCCAAATTTTGATATATTTATCTTTGGCGAAAATCATTGAATACGTGTTTTTTCTTTTAGTATCACTCAATACAAAAATATTGAGATATAACATCACAAAGTTATCTATAAAAAGTTAATGTTTCTGGACACCGTCACGCCGTG
This sequence comes from Abrostola triplasia, assembly GCA_946251915.1. NCBI lineage: Eukaryota > Metazoa > Arthropoda > Insecta > Lepidoptera > Noctuidae > Abrostola > Abrostola triplasia. Next base: position 2,305,179 of record OX276432.1, on the reverse strand, counting down.
CGTACGCGCTAGTTGTAGCGGGGTGGGGGAAGCGGGGTGCGCGCTACCCTTTTCATTGAATGTTTGCGCGGCAAGTGTAGTATTATTAACGTTTAACTTAGTGACCACGCAGAGCGGATAATTCTTTCGAGAAAATGATTTAACATGAAAAATTTACGTATCGATTTTTTTTTCAAAAATGGAATTATCGAATGATACCAATTGCCTAGAAAAAGTTTGGACGGTGACTAAAAATTCATCCTGTAAAGGACAAATGTTGAAAAAAAACCAGTTTCATCGCAGTCGGAGTACCTCTTAGATAAGACAGTCTTCCACAGAACGGTCCCCCGACGATAGCTCATACATCAAAATCGGTTCAGGCATCAGATGCTATGGTGGTATAAAGAAACTCGCATATATACATACAAGCCTAAAACATTACACTCCTTTTTTTGGGCAGTCGTGTAAAAACAGTTAATGTAATTGAACAATTTCTTGTAAATGTAAAAGGTTGACCCTAGCAATTCCTGTAGTATGTATAACTACCATATAATCATGCTTTTACTCCCTGAATTGGCAGAGGTGTATAACTAACCCACATTTCGTCAATCAGGTATGTTATAGGATAGGTTCCATGGGAGGCAACACTATTGCCATTAACATGACTAAACTTATTACGTTAAGAGGTCATGCCAGAACAGGGCCTAGTAATCAGGATTGTGGTGAAATACGGTCCCTCCGTCTCGCTGACGGATTGGTGACTAATTATTTACTTTGGCGCCACCTGACCAATGCAATGTAATATTTAATGTCCTCCTGACCGGGTTTCGATTACGGAGCTTTATCTTCCATTTCTCTTGGTATGAGTCCTGCTTCCCATCTTTAAAGTAAAATAAATCTTGTGGGAGATATGAATAAATTATTACGAAATAAGTTCATATTAAAAAATATATATTTAACACAGGCTTTTAAATCAAAAATAACATAATATTGTATTGTCACCAAACCTATTTAAGTATGCAAAATTTCATTCACAATTAATATTGCAAGATTTGACCTAAACAAACTCACATACGTACATACAAACAATGCAAGTTAAATAAAGGCTTTTAATCAAATATTAATCTCTACTGCTGCCTCGTTGGTCTAGTGGTTGCTAAGCGCGACTGCTGAGCACGAGGTCCTGGGTTCGAATCCCGGGTCGGGCAAAGTGTTACTGGGTTTTTCCATTAGGTAATTCTCAGTAGCAGCACGGAGTCTGGATTTGTGCCCGGTTGATGGCAATAGGCTCGCCCCCTATTACATTGGGACCTAAAAACATAACTGGCGAAATGTGGGTGTACTATATGTGCACCTCTGCCTACCCCTTCGGGGAATACAGGCGTGATGTTATGTAATGTAATCTCTATATACTAGCCAAATCTGAAGTACACAAGTGCAAAATACATGTGCACTATCTATGCCCTTAAATCTTGGTGTCAGGGATGGGAAATAAAGACAAACTATGAGAGATTCCTGAGTGATGACACATCAAACAAGATTTTTCCGCAGATAAGCACATAGACACATAGGTACTTAGTATCTTATAAGGATGGTTTATAATTTAATAGAAGCGTTATAATTAAAAACGTGAGAATAACGAGACAAAAAACAAATTACTATTGTTTTAAAACGACTTTTTTGTCGAATTATGTATTTGTCTGCATTCCTTTCGGATTACGTTTATTTCAGTGATTCATCTAACAACAATTCGACTGGTAAATAAAACTAATGATGTTGTTTTTTATTTTTAGTAACAAGCAACAAGCCTTTTCAGTGTCCCACAGCTAGGTAAAGGCTTCCTCTTTATTCTTCCTCAAAACCCTGTCCAATGCCATTTTCACTGAACAGGCTAAAAAACAACCAAAAATACGACTTATTTAACAAAATTAAACGAAATAAAGTTATATTGCCATTTCTAAATAGTTTATACACACATTAACTAATGCAAATAACGAAAAAATATCGTTTAATTTAACAGGCGTTGAACTTCGATAAGAAAAGCCTATTTCAGTATTCAGCTCACGCAGCAATGTGCAAATTACGCTTCAAATTGAGTGGCGACAAACATTGGCTTGGTAAACAGTTGGCCCAACTTACAACACCGACATAACAATGAGTCACTGATTGATTTTGATTCATTCATTCAGTTCTTGACTTAACCTGAATGACTTTCGAGGATTTAAATCCATTGAAGTCAGACTCGTGAAGATTAAAGCCAAATAAATGAAAGGGCGTCTTCAAGTATTTTAATAGAACCAGATTTTGATGGTAATGAATTCGATAGTGAAATTATGATTCAGAATGATGAAGAAAATGCAATTTAAAGCCAAAAATTTAACAATTTCGTATTCATATAAAAATATGTAGTTAATACATCTATATATATAAAATTTTCGTGTCACAGTTTTCGTTCCGATACTCCTCCGAAACGGCTAGACCGATTCTCATGAAATTTTGTGAGCGTATTGAGTAGGTCTGAGAATCGGCCAACATCTATTTTTCATACCACGAAATTCACGCGGACGAAGTCGCGGGCAACAGCTAGTGTTATATACAATTCTAGATGTAATGAATTTTTGAAGACGTAATTATTATACCCTTCAAAAAACTCTTAATTATTTCGTTCCTGATACAAATATCTTGGCTTACATGTCATAACAATAAAACCATCAGTGGACTTGTGACGAATGAATCATGGCTGAGGCTACGTACGTCTGAATATGAATCATATTAAATACAACCACACCACGCTGTTATCTTAAATCAATCTTACAAATTCTTATAAAATTATGAAAGTTACCTACGATTTTTTTGTATAGTCTTACAGAATTCTATAAAACAGTTTAATTACAATTCTCATTAAACACAGAGGTTAGCTTGGCAAGCTAAGAACATACCCATATTTAGATTTTACACAACGCATTTCATTTATCTATGAAACGATAAAAAGTAGGCGTTAACAAGGTTTTATTACCATGATCCTTAGTCAGAATAGTGTACCACAGGGTTCAAGTCTAGGTCCTATCTTTTTCTTGGAAGGATTTAATGAGTTATGATGACATCCCACTGCGGTTGCAGTTTCTGGCCTCTGTCTAAAATGTTACATTCCTATTGAAACGGTGACTAAGTGTTAGCCTCCTGCGTTAATATGAAAGTAGACAGTCATTTCCTTGGAACGGTTTTTGGAATACGTCTTAACGCCTTGAAACTGTTCAAAGTAGCTAAAGAAAGAGTTTTGTATACAATTTTTGGGCTTAACTGGAGTCCTTATTTATTAAATAGTCCACTGACAGCTTAGCTCATATGAATAGTAACTAATAGTATCCCTATATATTTATTTGAAAGTACGCTACTATACAGATACATTACAGCGAGGTGGGTCGATGATATACTTAAAATGGCTGGCAGCGGTTGCAGACAGAAAGCCAAAGATCGAGCTTAGTAGCGTACCATAAATTAGTAATCAATTGCTCAAAACAGTGAAAGAAAACATTGTGAGGAAACTGACACACCTGAGAGATTTTTCAACGATGTGTAAAGCCATGTCAGATCAGAAGAAGTGGCGTACCATAAGAAAGGCCTATGTCCAGCAGTGGACTAAGATAGGCTGATGAAATTACTTTCTAAATAGACCTCGTAAGTAAGCTCTAACACAAAGTAAACAAAGCCAACTTTTGCTTGATACCGGAATTTCCGTGTTTACTACATTGTATTTCTAAGTAGGTATTTTAAACACGTCCATAAGAATTTATTATGAAACGTGTTTATTGAAGATCTAATAATAGAACCATATGTTTTCCTTCACACGGTGTGAGCAGGAAAAGACCAAGTATTTAATGAAGTAGGAATGTATGTCTTACTTTACTTTTTAACGAAATATGCTGATAATTGCATTTTACTTAACGTAACTGTGTAGTTTGGAGCCCGTCGTGATTTTGGGGTGTGTTTGGTTCTAAATAGGGTAGGGATGTACCGGAGTCTGTTTAGGTCGTCTCAGGGATCCTGGGACCTGCCCTCTCCGTGCAAATGGTGACCTACGGGGTGGTTTTAGTGAAGGACTGCCTCGTTGGTCTAGTGGTTGCTAAGCGCGACTGCTGACCACGGGGTCCTGGGTTCGAATCCCGGGTCGGGCAAAGTGTTACCGGGTTTTTCCATTAGGTAATTCTTAGTAGCAGCACGGAGACTGGATTTGTGCCCGGTTGATGGCAATAGACTCGCCCCTATCACATTGGGACCTAAAAACAAAACTGGCGAAATGTGGGTGTACTATATGTGCACCTCTGCCTACCCCTTCGGGGAATACAGGCGTGATGTTATGTTTATGTTTTATGTCTGTCTACCTGTCTTCTACGCTCCATTTATTGGGTAAACCGAGACCCCTAGTAATGCTAGACAAACTAAACTAAACGTTCTTCGTAGATCGTAAAATATTACACAGACGTGCTACAGTTCCATATCATTGAAAAATTTAAACATACAGAACTTTCATTTACCGTAAGTGGAAAATGGTGTACTCGTTTGAATATGTATTTGCATAGTACCTTGGTATTGGAATGCACCAGCACCATATAAAGCTTACATATAAACATATAGATAGAACAGTAACATTTTTTAGAACAATAACTTTATCGTATCCCAAGAAAAAATGTATCCAATTTGTTCAACATGCGGCTCTCAAAAACAAATCTCGGTCATTACGCTGCAGTGCCCAGACTCTGTAGGCAATATAACAGTCTATCTAAGATCTATAACATGGATATCTGCACCCCACTGGCAAAGTACAGAAAGCAGTTAAAACAAGTTTTAAAATAGTCTAGAGGTATTTTTTGTTTAATGGGTATAATCTTTTTGCCTTCTTAAATTAATTAAAAATTATTACTAATATTATTAATACTTTTAATTTAATTCAAAAGTCAAATTTATTCAAAATTATTTTAATTTAACATTGTTCCTTTTTATATTATGTATTGTAGTCAGTGTGATACTTGGTATTAATGTGTGCATGCTGTGGTCTCCTATAATGAAGGAGTACACCTACCAATAATTAATTATTTGTATTTAATTAAGAATGATTGTGTATGTCCTTTGTTGGAGGCCCAATATATAAATAAATTACCTCCGTGTATGCGTTGCTTTACCTCCTGAATATAAGCTCTCTTGAATTAATTAGCGAGTGTTAATTATTCTCTTGAGCTTTGGTACGTATTCATCTGAATACAAAATCAATTGAACCATTAAACAAGTAATTTTGTTGTAATCCTTGTTGGTCTAGTGGTCGCTTGACGCAACTGCTGAGCACGAGGTCCTGGGTCCAAATCACGGGTTAGGCAAAAGTGATATTTGGTTTGGGAGTCTGGATTTGTACCCGGTTGATGGCAACTATTACGCCCCTAGTACATTGAGACCTAATGTGTGTGTACTAATTTTGCGCATATCTACCTACCCTTCGGAGAATAGAGGCGTGATGCTATGTATGTATGTAATTATATTACGTAAAGTTTGGATAATCACCGGTACCTACTACTGCTCCGATTTTAAAAATTCTTTTTGTGTCAAGTAGTCCATTTATCGATGAAGGCTATAGGCTATATAACATCACGCTGCGACCGATAGGAGCGGAGCATCAATGAAAAATGTTACAAAGAAAGTGAACTCATGAAATTACTTGTAAATGCAGATATGACACATACCTAACCTCTGCCTACTCCTTCAGGCATGGAAACCAGATGTAACTTACAAGTATAAAGAATAATACCTACATTTCAGTTCCACACCTACAGTAATATCTCATAAGTATTGTATAGCTATATCGATCACCTCATTTCTTACAGTAATTTTACTGCTCTTGTAATAAATTGCCTATAAAATTAACGACAGTTTTATGTGCCGAATAGGGTCATTAATATACAAGTATTGTTTGTTATTGTTTGTTATCTACGTTAATGTGTTTGCAACATACGTTTCGGCATTATTCGACAGCTGAGTATGATCCTGGGTTCGTATCCAGAGTCGGATAAAGTGTTACTGGATTTTTCCTTTAGGTAATTCTCAGTAGTACGGCGTCTGGATTTGTGTCTGGTTAATGGCCATAAGTTGCCCTTTACTACATGGGGACCTAAACCTAACATAACTGGCGAAAAGTGGGTGTACTACATGTACACCTCTGGCTACCCCTTTGGGGAATACAGAGACATGTTTTACCCAATGCTATTAAACACCGATACACCCTATAAGAATGGACTCCAAGCACCCTGTATTATAAATATTTGCTAACGATTATCCCCATCTAAAGGAGTGGTTGTTCATGGGATTTTAACGAGCAACACAAACACTCTAGGAGTGCCAATGATTATAATATCCATTATGGTGTATTAGAAACACCATTAGGACACCATGGAAAATATTGTAGCGTGCATGGTGCAGGCATTCTATATATTAATATGATAACTAGTTTCGCGTATAATGTAATTAACTGGAAGAATGCAATTCACTTTTTGCAATAGTTTTGTGTATATGACTCATTATTATATTACTAGCTGCGCCCCGCGGTGTTATTCGCTACATTTTTTAGGATAAAAAGTAGCCTATGTTTTAATCCAGGTTATCAGCTACCCCCATACAAGATTTTATAGAAATCACTCCAGCCGTTTGAGCGTAAAGAAGCAACAAATATACAGAGACATTCAAAAACTTTCGCCTTTATAATAGTAGTGTGACGAGTATGATTTCCAAACCTATCGTTTACATACCATAACATCACGCCTGTATTCTCCAACGAGGTTGACAGAGGTGCACATATAGTACACCCACATTTTGCCGGGACTCGAACCCACGATCTTCGCCGTACCGTGGCGCCGCTCCACCAACTAAGCCATCGTGTCACTTGGCAGAGCGGCGCCACGGTAAGGCGGAGCTCGCAGGTTCGAGCCCCGCTCGTGTCTATCACTTTTCAAGTTTCCTATTTCAATTTAGAAGACATCGGTTATTGCGATTTGCGAAGCTAGTTAACACTATTTCCCCGGACTGTAATCTAAGTTGGTTTGAAGGTTGAACAGTATTTGATCGATCGACTAAAGTTCGTAGTTTGTAATCATACGCCGGGCTGAACTTACTAAAGTTTGCATGACATTATTACTGAACTACTAACATTATTTTTTATTATTTTGAAGACTTCAAACCCGGGTAAGTAGGTATCAATGTGACTTTTTCAATGTTATAAATACTTTCTTAGTTATTCTAAGACACCACTGACTAACGGTGACGGAAAACATAGTAAGGAAACCTGGATTTAATTATCTGAAATCGCCCGCAGTGAGCTAGCGTGGTGATCAATGCTCAATCCTTCTCTATACGAGAAGAGGCCTTTGCCCTGCAGTGGGACAGTAATTATAAGCTGTTATTATTATTATTCAGCGCAATGACTGATAATAGGTATATTTTCTTTCGTCACCCCACATTATGAACTTCTCCTGTATCGTGGGTGTGTATAATATACCCACCTACCGTTACTAACAAGTAAAGTTATACCTTTTTTTTTTGTTTACGGTGGGAAACCTTCAAAAGGCACCCGGACCCTGTTGGGTTATACAAAAAAAAAAGTATAAAGTTATACCTAATAGTGAATGTGACGCGTGTGAATGAAGCAAAAGAAGTATGCCAGGATCGTAGCAAATGGAAATCCGTGGTCTCTGCCTACCCCTCAGGGAAACAGGCGTGACTTTATGTATGTATGTATGTAGTGCCTTTAAAATACACCCCATCAACTCCTGACTCAACAATCTTCTCCACAAATCAGTTCCACTATCATCAGCCATATACTTCATGCTCCTCAGTTCAAAACACTCCTGGCGTTTCTCCAAGACGGATAAATTTCAATACTATCAAGTAATAGATATCTATTTGTTTGTGAACACGAAATTGGTTCTCCTATTGACTATAAATCGCGATGCAGGTAAACGTGAACAAATCTATTGAGCTCTATCGAGTCTGATGAGGATTGATTGAGGACAATCACTTCACGTGTAATGAAAATCTAAATAAAATGCTTTAAACAATGCAATGGGGTTTATCTACATCAATAGTAATATATTTTCTAATTAGAATCCAACTTTTACTAAAGTATATTAGAATTACTACATACTTTATGCCACAAATATTAATTGTTATTGTTTTTTTTAGGTGTTTATTTTTATTGATGTTAATTTTAATTATTTTTTTATTGTTTTTATGTAAATTCTCTATCGCATTGGGACATGCCTGTAAGGATAGTGGATGAGGATGAATATAAATAAAAACGTTTTTATAAAAAATGAACAATCTTCCTCTTATCGTATGGTTGATGAATAATCAGATGTCAGAGTTTAAACCGCCTGTTGGCCCCTGACATGGCTTTACACACCGTAGAAAAATCTCTCACCGTTTATAGCAACTGATAGCTAATGTTTAGTTCGCAAATAAATTCGAAAAGACATTGGTGAGTGCCGGGGTTTGAACTCGCGACCTTGGCAGTCCAACGGTCAAACCAAACGAGCTGAAAATTACCTCAGAGACAATGTCAAAGGCCTACAGGTGGTTAAAGCTCTGACACCAGATTGTTCATCAACCATACGATAAAAAGAAGAAGTGTTGAAAGAACACCACCGTTATAGATATGAATTTGATTTGCTTTACATGAGGAGAATAATGTGGCTAAAGGCGACGTATCTGATCTCTAGTCTAACTACTTTTTTTTATCTTTATTTATTTAGAGGCTTTTATTACATAGTAATATGTTAGCCCCATCGTGGCTAATCATAAGCTACTGGCTCATATAATATTATTATGCCGGGGAACTCGTTGTTGTGCATATATCTCAAATAGGTCTAACGCCGCATTTGAAGTTGGCTTACTTAAAATACTAATAAAGAGCCCTACATCGTACACATTAAGATTATATTTGCACTAGTCTATCTATCCTATCTAGTCTATCTATCTAGTCTAACAACTTGATAATATTTATTAGGTAACCTAACTAATCGTTATATTTGACACATGGCTTTGATTAATAGGGACTGTGGCGATCAGACACCAGCCCCTATATCTTAATTTCGAGTCAGATTAATGGTACCTAGTCAGCTTACAATAGTGATCCTATGCAGTGTTGTGTAGTACGAGTACTAAGTACTTATATGTGACGATACTCGGCACTATACGAAAAGAAACGTGCTGAACATGGACTGTTAATCTGACAATCGATTATTCATACATAGCCGAGAATGATCAAACATTATACTGAGAGATAGCCATAGAGATAGCTGTTGCCATCACCATTATACAACTATTGATATCTCTATTCTCTGACATATGACAGTGACAGTTATAATTTAATCCATTTTTTTTAAGTACCTACCTGGTTCTCCCACTGCAGGGCTAAGGCCACCCTTTCATTCTTCCGCTTTATTCGGTCGTGTGCTAAAGTGGACCAGCCCCTCCTATATTCAAGCAGTTCGTCATGCCGAACATTCGGTATTCTACTATTTTTAATAACCCAACATAAAAAATTCAGGTATTCGCCATATAGGTACTATCTCTTTTAATAACTTTTCAGAGGTATCTTTTAACCAACATAGCAAAAAGGTTATATAAATCATAGTGGTATAAGTTGTTCCATATATTCTGCACACATCGCTGCCATTTACTTCGTTTCGCCATCTCATATCGCATCACCTTACGCTCTACTTCCTAGTGTTGGCTCCATCGGTATCGATACTCAGTTACCCCAGAGTATCTCATATCGGACATTTTACCGATTTGATTCGATTCAACTATTTTTATTTTAGTTATATTTAAAAAATAATATTCTACGTCATGTCGGAAATATAAATTATTTATTGGCTTAATGAAGGATATAATCATCATCATCAGACGGAAGACGGCCACTGTTGAACAAAGGCCTCCTCCTTAAAGAGGTGCCATAATCCCCACGCTTGGCAAGCAGCTTGAGGATAGCAGTAGTGTTGATGAAGTTACAGAAGACTTGGACCATTGCGCTAAGCCATAAGCCATATTGTCCAATTTCGTACATTTATACGCAAACAAAAAACGTTACTTTTCAACTAAGTTACTCCCTGTAATTGTATCGTTTCACTTTATTCTATCTATGCAATGACTCTATCCAAACTTCCTCTTCGGTTATACTAGGTACTTAGGCAACATAGATAAAACCACATTGGTAAGTAGTTTTTGCAACAACAAGTATTACAGACCTATAAACTAACAGACTCGACACAGACTTATAAATAATTCATAGAACCTTAAAAGCTTAGAACAGTTATGACTGTTCTCAGCTTTTTGTGTGCCTATTGTATGATGTTGGTAAGTTCTTTTGTTCGCTATATTAAGCTCGATTTGTATTTACAGGCAGTACCAGACTAGACTTTTTCATAAAATATTTGGAAAGATGTCTGTTTCTCCGTCAAGATCAATAGCATTTCCACTCTATATTTATTCTTATTTCTACAAAATTAATGCGAAATCGGTTAAATAAACTGTTCATTTGATCTAAATTGATAAAGGAAATTTGAAAAATGATGGACACTAGCGGGAATTTGCGACCTTCGCCGTACTGTGGCGTAGCTCCGCCAACTGAGCTATCGTGTCGATACTCGCACCCATCGAATTTCAAGTTCCCTTTTAGTATTTACGTCTTAACGGTGACGTCAGGTATTATCCGATGAAATCTATGATTACCAACTCAGTGTTATACGTTTACAGCTATCAATCACAGAAACGATAGAACCATGTTTGTCACCAAATAAAATATTGATCTTAAACCAACATACCTTAATTCTTCAAGCTCAGTTTTGAATGCTTCTCCGTCGACAGGCTTCGAGCGGTTCTTGAAGACCAGCATAGGTAGGGACCCCATTTGGTCGATAGCCCTGTTGGTCCCAGCAAAACGCTGAGACAAATTTGATCTGGAAAGAAAGATGAGAAATAGTAAAACATAATATAGTCAGAAGTGTATAGAAGAACTCACTTTTCACCAGTTAAGTTACAATTTCCATGTAAGTAGCGAGCTTAATATCATTAACAGGACACAAATTCAGACTCAGTGCTGCAATAGTTTAAATTAAGTTTTCAATAAAAAAAATACAGTTCAATAATTTACATTCTATTAGATAAATCATTTAAAAGTCAAAACATCTGAAAAAAACTAAAGAACAAAATTGGACTAAGTATTAATCACAAAAACCCCATTCGACAGGAAAAGTGCCTAGAGGATTGGCAGCGTTGACATAAAAAACTGACGAAAAACAGCAAGCCCTTCGATCATATGAAAAGTCGAGTACCTACCTACCTACTATCCTCATAAATTTTCCGGTAGTCAAATGTAGATTAATCTCGCCTTTGTATCTTTGTATAGATATGCATATACATATTAACAATATCACATGCTCGTGTACAATACAATATAAAGCAAAAACCCATAAAAGTGATCTATGACTTACTAAGTCTGAACAACACCTGCTCACCTCAATGCATGGTCATCATAACCAAATATGAATGTCCTCCTGATCGAATTCTGGTCACGGCGGCCTATCTCATCTGCTCGCAAACACAGGTGCATTCTCCACTCCCTCATTCTTATTGTCCGATGGGACGGTAGACCGACGCGATCGACACGACGAAATCAAATATTACGTTGGTGCATCATCATGATCAGCCGGAAGACGTTCACTGTTGAACAAAGGCCCTTAGAAGAACGCCACAATGAACGACAACTTGCCAATTTGATCCATTGGTAGCCCGCAACGCTGACGATATCGTCGGTCAACCTGGTGGGAGTCCTACCAACGCTGCATCTGCCGGTTTGTGGTCGCCACTCGAGAACCTTACTTCCCCAGCGGTTATTAGTTCTTAGAGCGATATATTAATACCGTAATTAATTTCGCGTCGCCCGATATTCTCATACTCTGATAGCTAGGTCAATTGATTGGCCTATATTTGTACTAATTATAAATTAATTGTAGTTGATTGTGCCGAGAGTGCAGTTCCGACTCAACGGCAAATAGAGAAAATTTAATTGAACGGAAACTCGACCTAGTTGGAGCATTATTATAATTATAGGCTTTATAGTTGAGTGTTTTGTTTTTTTAGACTGTCTCATTGGTCGCTAAGCACGACTACTGAGCATGAGGTCCCAGGTCGAGAAAAGTATACCCATTAGGTCATTCTTAGTAATAGCCGCGGCGACAGCGGTTAATGGCAATAGGCTAGGAACTAAAAAAATATGGGTACTAGACACCTCAACCGACCCCTTCCACATCTAGACCTAAGTCCACCTACAACGATGACTATAATGATACCGGCCAGTTATATTGCTCAATCGTCAATCTGGCAAGCCACGTAAGGGCTCATGATAGGCGCTAAAACAAGGCGTCGCCATAGTTGAAACCGACGACGAGGATATAATATATTTATTAATAGAAATTAAAGGCACGCGAGATTGATAAACAACCATCTATTATAATCATATTCTCAACTCCCACATACTGAAATATTAAGTAGGATACGCTTACCAGCTTTACATAACCGATATTTCTGGGCAAAATGCTTTTGAAGTATTCCCGCCAGATAGGTCGACGACGTATCGAAAATAGGTAGGTTAATTGACTATATAGTATTTACCGTATATTCCGGTTATACGCACGGGTGTATTCGGGAATTCCCGACTAGTTTCGAACTCGACCGGAGCCCTTATTCATGAGCTGGTTACGCGACAGAGTCGCGAGCCGAACTTGCCTTTCGGTAATAAAGTCTACAAAGTCAATTTACCTAACTATTTTCGATACGTCGTCGACCTATCTGGCGGGGAAATGTGTAGAATTTTCTCCGGTCGTGTCGATCTACGGTCTCATCGGACTATGAGAGAGAGGGAATAGATAGTGCATCTGTGTTGGCGCGCATAGTTAGGCACTAAAATATCTCGCTGCGTATCCAGTCTCAGCTGAAGCAAGCCGTCGTGACCGTTTGTTCAGGAGAACATTATTATTACACTAATAAGATTAAGTTTTCAAAGAACTCCAGCCAGCTGACAATATTTGTACCGAGAAACTTGTTATAGAACTTCGCATTATCTGCTTACTACAGACTTTACTTCAACGCGTAACTCTTGAATTTGTCCTTCATCATCATCATCAGCTGGAAGACGTCCACTGTTGAATAAAGGCCTTCTAAGAACGCCGCAATGAACGTCAGCTTGCCAAATTTGTCCTTATTGCCATAAAAGTAACAACGGCTTTGGATAACGCAACAACTCATGGAAGAGACCTGTAGTCACGTGTATATGCCCGAAGCATCTAGAATTTAGTACACCACGTCACCAGCTCAAGTATATGGTATCCGTTTGAGTCTAAAAGTAGTTAAGCATACTCGAAAACACACGTGAGCATAACCAAAGTATAGAGTGAAAACTTAACTAACCTAACAAATCATGTTACTATACTGACGGACTACTATACTAGACTGACTGCCTCGTTGGTCTAGTGGTCGCTAAGCGTGACTGCTGAGCACGAGGTCCTGGGTACGAATCCCGGGACCGGCAAAGTGTTATTGGGATTTTCCATTAGGTAATTCACAGTAGCAGCACGGAGTCTGGATTTGTGCCCGGTTGATGGCAATAGGCTCGCTCCCTATTACATTGGGACCTAAAACATAACTGGCGAAATGTGTGCACCTCTGCCTACCCCTTCGGGGAATACAGGCGTGATGTTATGTTACTATATTCACATTAGAGCTCATCAAGGAAGGTGATTTCGAGGGTCGCCGTTGTCGAAATCGACATGGAGGACTATATATATATATATATATATATTCATATAGTTTGTAAGATATTTAAATATGGGCCATGATTGCCTGAAACAGTGGACTTCTTCCGGCTGATGATGATGATACCAACACAAGTCATCGAGAAGGGACGAGCTTACAACTAAACTTTGGCGCATGAGCCTAACGACCGACACTGGTGACGTCACATGGGCTAATGACTACACTTGGCAGACATATTGGTATTAGTGATTGCATTACGTTATCAGCACTCAAGATAGTGCCGATACTATTATATGGACACTTAATAATGGTCTCATTACGTTAATAAAATAACTTTTGAGTGTGTGTGTGTGTGTCACACACGTGAATACATAGTCCACACGAATAGTTCTTGGTAAAAATACACACACAACTGCAGGACTGCCTCGTTAGTCTAGTGGTCGCTTAGCGTGACTGCTGAGCACGAGGTCCTGGGTTCAAATCCCGGGTCGGGCAAAGTGTTACTGGGTTTTTCCATTAGGTAATTTTCAGTAGTAGCACGGATACCGGATTTGTGCCCGGTTGATGACAATAGGTTCGCCCCCTATTATATTAGAACCTAAAAACATAACTGGCGAAATGTGGGTGTAATATATGTGCACCTCTGCCTGCTCCTTCGGGGAATACAGGCGTGATTATGTTTTATGAGTTAGATATACTGAGGGCGGGTTGTATCAAACAGTCTGTTAACGTCACATAAGTACGTCAAAAAATAACGATTACAGAAAATATTTAACGTATGTAAAACATGAAGCGTTGTTTCATGGCATAAAAAGCCGGTTATATATCAATTTTTACGGTTGTAGTAGATAACAAAACTTTTCGTGGTTGCTAAAAGAAAACAAAATTGCGCTTGCTGATTTTAACATTTATGTGTGCTACATGTGAAGCTTAAACAACCCGCCCTAAATTGACTAGCGTCCAAAGTATGCGAATCTATGGTCTCTGTCGACGACTCCGAGAAACAGTATGATCTTATATGTATGCATACACTTTTTTTTTTGTTCTCAGGGGGATGTATGCATACACTTGCCTGGACTCTAAAAGAGACCTCGACCCCTGAGTTTGGTTTGGTATTTCTTCTCAGAGATAGTCAGTTAGGTAATGCCGAAGCCATCTAGTTTTAATAAAGTGACTTGTAAAAGTGTTTTTGTAAAACCTATTTGCAAAAATAAAATCATTTATCAGTTGTTAAAATTATAATCCGTTTTCATATTATAAGTATCAAGAATCGTCCTTGTTTGAATGTAAAGATTGTTATCTCAATTATGAATCACTGCCAACTAATAACTCGTGAGCGCGTGGCTGAAGAGGAAATTTCTAACAACATATCATTAACTACGTCAAGTGTGAACATGTGCCCAGTAATAGGCAACATACTCGGGTCTTATTAGAATTTTTCTCGGTTACGCATGCGCGTTTGTAGATGACTTTTGAATCACTTGAAGTAGCGATTTGGAATATTTCTCTTGCTATGCTTTATTGCAAGCGTCACCGCCGGAGCCCTAAATTGACTACTAATATTAGTATGTTGGTGAGTTTATATGTTGATAAGTTACTATATTATTATGCCGCGTAAGATTGGCCCTTATAATGATATTGGCCCTCGCAGTAAGATTGGCTGTCTTAGTAAGATTGGCCCTCGTGTTAATATTGATAATATGGTGGTACCGTATTATCATATTGTAGTCTGTCAAGCTTTATAAAACATACGCTGTACAACTGGTTTAAATCGGATGAATGAAAAACTTTAACAAAAAACCTAATTTTGTTAAACCTTGAACTTTATTCTACTTGTGTGTTTAAAATGTTATTTTAGATTACTCGATTGATCACTTTAAATATAATACTTAAAAATATATCCAAAACTACCATTATGACGTAGAACATAGGGAAGACGAGGAGTGAAATAAAGCTCGAAGCTGCAGACCGAACGGGGTGGCGGCGCACTGTAGACGTCCTTTGCCTCATTTAGGGGCCACAGGAAACTAAGCCAAAACAATAATTATTAACTACTTCAAGTTACTTGTAACTTGCCGGTTCTTTCCCGTTCAATGTCAATTTGGAACCGTACAATTAACTCGGCCAGTATGTTAAGTTAAGTTTTGAAATTGAGCAGTCATTCTCTTTAAAACCGGATATTCACAATTTAACTACAATTTGTTTTGGTTGTGTCTTTTGTGTTAGACATATGACATATTTGTGTAATAAGACTAGATTTTTACGTCGTTTGTTACGTAGGTACACCAAACACCCAACTGGTAGACACACAATCATTCACTTTTTTGTGAAAATAAGCGATTGAACTGCTGTGCTAAGGGTTGCGAGTTCGATTCCCACACGGGGCAAAACTTTGTGCGAACTACAGATGTTTGTCCCGAGTCTGGATGTTTGTGTATGTGATATTTCATGTTTGTGAAATGCACCCACGACACTGGAGGAATTCCAAGTGTGGGGCGACGATTAAAAAAAAATATATAGTCGTCTTCATAGAATCGGGCGTTTTTAAACAGGTCGGAAATTTTAAGAATCCAAAATTATTGGGCGATTCCAAATATACCACGAGTTGTCCAGAAAAATAAAGATCTATGGCTACCGATAGGTTAGTGCCGCGTGTTAATTAGTGAATTGGATTATAGCTTAGACCTTTTTCCTACTTATATATTATATAGGTGGATGGAAAATTCTGATCATTTATATAATATATAAAGAGACAATTAGTGCGATCCGCAGGTGTTTGTCACAAGTCTGGGTGTTTGTGTATGTGATATTTGTGAAACGCAATACGCAACCACGACATCATATAAATGATCAGAATTTTCCATCCACCTTTTTCTTACCTATATATTATATAGGTGGATGGAAAATTCTGATCATTAATATAGTATTATATAAATGATCAGAATTTTCCTAGAAATTTCTACTGTATCGTGGTTGCGTACTTGCGTTTCACAAATATCATACACAAACACCCAGACTTGTGACAAACACCTGCGGATCGCACTTATTGTCTCTTGAGGTAATCGAACCCTCAACCCTTAGCGCAGCAGTCCAATCGCTTAGCCACTGCGCGAATCAGGTCGTCAAATTCGTTATTACCAAACCAATAATACGAAGCTAATGATAATCTTTCTGTAGTAGAACGTTCTGTACCTTAAAGTGCTGCCATTGGTGAAAATGAAGAAGGCGACCTCCGATCTCTCCTGCTGCAGTCTTGTCACCAGTTTACCCAATTCTGTAGCTCTGCTGACCTGAGAGAAGTAAAAGAAAAGATTGAAGAAACTCACATTAGTCTTGGTTTAGAAGAAGAGGCCGTGTACCTGTGAGTATAACCGGAATATATAGTAAATAATTTAGAAGAAGAGGATTTAAATAAGGCGAAACGCCTAAAGTCTTTCCTTCTTCGTTCTTTAATAAGTAGCTGACACCCTGGATTAATACATAAGATACGTTTTATCCCGAAAAAACGTAGCGGGTATACGTAACACTGCGGGGCGCAGCTAGTATGAAACAAAAACATTTTGAATTTGAAATGACCTCTAATTTTATCACGATAGACTACAGTGCTCATTCTCAATGTGTTTAAATGTTGTGATTATGATTCTAGAGCGTAAATTATCGTGTGGTAACGATACCACTTGTCAGTAAATATGTATCAGGCTAGTGAATCATTCCAGTGACTCACGAGGTTTGAATTAATTCGATGTTTTAATTTGACATTCAAAATGATTATACGAGCTCAGAATACAGTCATCTTTCTTCCGTGTGTGGCTTTGAAAACGTATTTCAACCGACTTCAAAAAGCAGGAGGATCTACCTTAGTCTGAATGGTTTTCTTTAATGGAAAAATCACTTACTAATTCAAACATTCAAATCGTATGTGTGCTTTCTCAATTTTTAATTCTAAAACTATTAACAAATCGAACATAAATAGGATTTGGCGATGACTTTAACTTCTATCGGTGTAGATTGGTATTGTCGTTGAAATACGGCCACGTGGCCTATATTTATGGAAACTAAACTAAATACTACGTAGGAGACAGGTATTATAGTACTCAAGTATGTGCGCAAACACAGGTATACTCTCTTCCTCACATTCATATCTGACATAACTACCTATAGAAGAAAGGAAGATCAGACACATGACTAACAGCTTGACGCACTCAGAAGCAACTTATAATATGTGTCTAACTACTTTTTTCAATATGCAAAACAAATCTGACATTAATTTATCGACATCAGAATTAAGAAGGGGTAGTCAGAGGTGCACATATAGTACACCCACATTTTGCGAGTTATGTTTTTAGGTCCCAATGGGGCGAGCCTATTGCCATCAACCTGGCCCAGATCCAGACTCCGTGCTGCCACTGAGAATGACCTAATAGAAAAACTCAGTGACACTTTGCCCAACCCGGGATTCGAACCCAGGACCTCGTGCTCAGCAGTCGCCCTTAGCGACCACTAGACCAACGAGGCAGTCATAGAACTAACCTTTTTTCAACATGTAAAAAAATCTGGCATTTATTTATCGTCTTCAGAATGATGTTACATATAATATAGGCGTGACTTTATGTTGTATGTACATATGTTGTACATTAGCAAGTTCGCTGTAATCTTTTTCCCATTTATCTTTTGATTGGCAACAAGCAAATTCCTTTTGCTATAAATAAAAGTAAAAAGTAATTTATTTTGCGTCACCATTGATAAATACCTACGGATTCATTTGATAGACAGTCCTGTCATAAACTCATAAAAATGTATGAGAATGGAAAACTTGTAAGCCTTTAGTGATAGCTACTGTGTATGAGATTTAAATATCATAACATCACGCCTGTATTCCCCGAAGGGGTAGGCAGAGTTGCACGTATAGTACAACCACATTTCGCCAGTTATGTTTTTTAGGTCCCAATGTTATAGGGGGCAAACCTATTGCCATCAACCGAGCACAAATCCAGACTCCGTGGTGCTACTGAGAATTACCTAACGGAGAAACCCAGTAACACTTTACCCGACCCGGAATTCGAACCTGACATATATAGTATGGATTAAGTCAGTACCTGTTCTTCTACGTCAGCAACATCTCTGCCGTTGGTGATGCTACTCTTCAAGGAGTAGGTGGTCTGAACGATGAGGGCCAGGATCGGGATGAATGGCAGAAGCAGCAGCCGCCACAGCTGGCACCGACGACTCTTGCACCACTTCTTGAGTTTAGGAGCGCAGCTTGACTGGTCTTCTACTTTCATCGGAGATGCTGGAACAAAATTGTGGATTTAACATTACATAAGCAGCACGGTGTATTTCCTGGTAGCACGATAAACACATCGTCCTACCACATAGTGCACCCACATTTGCAGCAGAAAGAACATTATACTAACTACTTTCCTTACACAATACAATGCAACAAAGAATAAGAGTCACCGACATCGCTCGACGAACCTATAAATGCTGGGGAAGAAAGGTTCTTGAGTGGCGACCATGAACCGGAAGACACCTCTTTGGCAGGACTTCCACCAGGTAGACTTATAACACTGTCAGAGTTGGGGGCAACCGGAGAATGCAAGTGGAAAATTACTGTTCATGGCAAGTTGTCGTTAATTGTGGCGTTCTAAGGGGGAGGCCTTTGTTCAACAGTGGACGTCTTCCGGGTCATGATGATGATGACTTACGAACTTTTGTTATGAAAAACCCACAGTACTATTGGTGCTTATGTATCAAAATATGTTTATTTATAATTGCGGTTTTGATTTCGTGAATTATAACTATTTTACAACTATTTACAACTTAAATCTAATACAGAATGAAAACAATATATACAAAAATAAAAAGTTAAAAAGCATCAAAAAATTCATTCCCATCGATGTCAACCGGTAACGTGCCCAAAAGACTGGCAGCATTGCCACGTTGAATGGCAATGCTAATTCTTTGGCCAAAAAATGAACCAGCCCTTGGTATTGGTGCTTTAAGTACAATTCCCGAGAAATTCAATACAATTGTTACTTTATAAAAACACGTTTGTTTTTCCAGTAAGTTTTAAGTTGAAAGTTACACTGTTTGTGTAGTTATCTATGTATGAGAAACGGAGTCAGTAATCCGACTCATTTAAAAACATAGAAATGCACTTGTCTCTTTAACTTGGTATTGCAACTCAGTGCACTGACCTAGTCTAGAAATTCGTATATTTTTCTGATTGTATCTACGTGTTAAAATTTTGTAAGTGTGAAAGTATTATCTCAGACTGTTGTAAATACGAGTTTTTTAAAACGTTGCAGTTCGCTACGAGTTAGCGTGTGGAGTAAAGTTAGCGTTTGTTTCCAGTAAAAAGTCGTAGGAAACGTGTAGCCTGACACATGACGTTAATGCTCGCATTTGGGACGTATGATTAGAGGGAAATATGCGGATGTATAGTACACCCATTTCACCAGTTATTTTAGGCGAGGGAGTTGGACACACCGGCCTCCAGACTCTATATTTGCCACTGAGAAGTCTTCTTATCGTACGGTAGATGAACAACCTGGTATCAGATTTTCAACCGTTGGCTGTAGGCCTCTATCATGGCTTTACACACCGTAGAAAAACCTCTCAGGTGCGCGCGCCGGTTTCTACATGATGTTTTCCTTCACAGTTTTTAGCAACGGATAACCAATTTATAGTACACATATGAATTCGAAAAGATATTGGTGCGTGCTGGGGTTTGGACTCCAACTTTTGCTCAGTCCACCGGTCATACCACTCTCCTATCGGTTTTATTAATCGGATTATTTATCTGTGAGGAAGCCCAATTGTTTCTCTAGATTAAACTAATATTCAGGCTTGCAGACGGTTTAAACTCTGACACCAGGTTTTTCATCAACCATACGATAAGAAGAAGAAGACAGATAAATACAAGTTGGAAATCTTATAGGTACTACCCAGAAGTACCTACCTACTCTTCAATGTATAAGTTAGTAGATCAGAGAGGTACTTAACTAAAGTATTCCTTTTATTAACTTGCTATTTAACGATTCTTGTTGTTGGTTATAGTCTGATTTTGTAAAGAATATGTAGTTAGTAGTTATGGATCCACTTTGTCATTATGGATTAAATTGGATTCTGGCTCCGTATAGCTGTCAGATCTTTTTACGTCTAGACTCTAAAAAAATATTTTTTAAGGTTATGGACTAAAGAAAAATAGATATAAATGCGTTAATCTCTTCATTATTATTAAATAAACTAAGAGCATTAGAATTATCTATAGAATGATTTATTGATCAAGAAGTTACATTGATTCCTGAAA
The DNA here is from genome assembly GCA_946251915.1 of Abrostola triplasia. Classification (NCBI taxonomy): domain Eukaryota; kingdom Metazoa; phylum Arthropoda; class Insecta; order Lepidoptera; family Noctuidae; genus Abrostola; species Abrostola triplasia. The sequence goes on along the minus strand of OX276432.1, from coordinate 2,284,037 downwards.
CTCCCACAAGGATTCCCCGTGTCGCTAGTTCTTGGCCGTTGCCATGATGAAGTTAAGACCCGTTACCTCTAATTGTATGATACCTAATGCTGTAAAAATCTTCCGAGTGAACTGGTAGTTCATTTACCTACCATCGGTCGATTTCACAAAGAACCATAGGATACCCATAAGAGATAAAAGCTTTGAGGAATATTCAATCTTCATAACTGTCCCTAACTTTGTTTGTTTCCTTAAGTAGATAAGCTGCGATTACTTTAATAACTGGGGCGGTAGCTGTGAAACGCTTTGGAAAATAGAACAATGGTTTGTTTGCTGTCTTTGTATATTATATCGATCGTTCTATATTGGTCGAACTGTTTATATAAATAAATACATTGTTTATTAGACTTATGAATTCAATAGATTTAATAAACATAACATCACGCCTGTATTCCCGAGGGGATAGGCGGAGGTGCACACGTAGTAGGTACATTTTACCAGTTATATTATAGAACCCAATGTACTAGGGACGAACCTATTGGCAGAACCGTGAACATTCAACTTGGTATACGAATGGGGAACAGTCTCCTGGACTTATATCCGGATTTGGATTTATTTGCGGATGAATGGAAGATATTAAGTCAGAATGCCCTAATTTTTGCGAGAATAATGAATGAAACTTATGTTGTGTTAGAATTGTATATAAACTTTCCTTTTTTTTTGTTTCTTTTTTATCTTAGACTTTTTTCCTTTTGTGTAAATAGTGTAATTGACTTAAGCCGTTCTATTTTCATTTACACCACATTTCGCCAGATATGTATGTATTTAGGTCCCAATGTAATAGGGGGCGAGTCTATTGCCATCAACCGGTAGCAAATCCAGACTCCGTGCTACTACTGAGAATTACCTAATGGAAAAACCCAATAATAGTTTTCCCGAGATTCGAACCCAGGACATCATGCTCAGCAGTCGCGTTTAGCGACTCCTAGACCAACTAAGGGGGAGGCCTTTGTTCAGCAGTGGACGTCTTCCGGCTGATGATGATGATGATGAGACCAACGAGGCAGTAGATTTAAATACACAATATTAATAACATAAAATAAAAAAAAACTTCAGTAAAACAAAGGGCAGTTTTAGTTGCAATAATAATTTAATAACATAGTAAAAAGCTATCTCATTTTCTGCAACTGGAAGCTCAGATAAAGCCGTATCTGATCTTCGTTTTATTATCTCTTGGAAAGGTAAAAGTGGAGGTAATTTAGTTCAAGAAAAAATACAGTAATAGCCAAGCTTCAGGAAATTTATCGTGCTTAATGGAATGAGAAAAGGAACGCTAGTTTTACGAATGAAATAGCAGTAAAAGTTACAGTTTTTATATGACATTTTGTTTTGTTGACTTTCCTTTTTGCGAGTAAAACTGTCGTGGCATAATGGAGGTATCCTAGTCCTAACTATTATTATAAAGCGGGCCCGGCAGACAGCGTCCTGCCCGGAAATGCAGAGTAACGTGAGCTGTCTTTTGTAATAGATGGCGGAGTACCAAATCTAATTTATTTAAAAAATATATTTATATATTTTTTTCGTCACCCATTCGATTATTAAAAGATGTTGTATTTACGTTGTTAGGGATACAAAACAGGGCAAAACTTATCGACTACTGAGTGATTTACGCCTTAGCCATCTATCGGCCCCCTTACTTAAGAATACAAATATATTCTCATATATACATAGAGCTATTATTTTTTATAGTACTATGCCTTACTTGCTCTGCCTATCTCCATATTGAAGTAACTCTAAACGTATCCCATTCGACGGTACACGTAAATAATGTCAAACGTCCATTTGGCTTTACTCCAAACGATAAAAAGACAACCAACATATTTGACCCCTGGAATCACCGAATTCAAAATATTAAGACGCTGGATACCAAATCGTGTAGGTCTTGTTATAGTGGTCGAGTGTTCAATACATTATGCTGTCGATCCGGATTTTCTACACATTGTTAAGTAACTAAGAGAATATTCTATTTATATCCGTTTCTGCTTACAGGGACTTTGGAGATAACAAAGCTGTGTTGAACTATTCATAATACCTTACTGATAATAAAGCGTTGTTGCTGAATCCTCGTATTTTGAATATACTAACAAATATTTTATATTAGGCATTCATCATTTACAAGGTTTGACGACCTGATTAGCGCAGTGGCTAAGCGATTGGACTGCTGCACTAAGGGTTGCGGGTTCGATTCCCGCACGGAGCAAAACTTTGTGCGAACCACAGATGTTTGTCCCGAGTCTGGGTGTTAGTGTATGTGAATATTTCATGTTTGTGAAACGCACCTACGATACAGGAGAAATTCCTAGTGTGGGGCGACGAAAAAAAAAAGGTCATTTATACTCGTTAAAAATAAAAATATACACAAGAAAAAATTTAAACTAAAAATTATGCATCAAAGTATTCCTCCTCATCGCTGTCGACTGGTAGGGTGCCCAAAAGGCTGGCGGCATTGCCACGTTGAATGGCAATGCTTATTCTTTGGCCGAAAAACAAGCCAGCCTTTTGGTTTGGCATTTTCAGTTAAAATGTGCCAGAGATTTGGGGTGCTAGTAGAGAACCTTCGTGAATGATGACAATATATTTCACATCTCGTGCAGCCGTAGGATGGGCTGATACAATTATCTTACTCCTGCCGTACCGTCGCACGTTACCACCAATACTTTGCTCTCTCACCGCATTTAATGAGCTCTTGGATTACAATCCAACCTGCGATCTGCTAGATGATGAAGGGATGAAGATATTGTGAGAAGAAGGTATAATTGCTTGTATGTTATATTGTGGTTGTAATTATTTTAAAATTATCACTTGTGAAAAAATCGTTGGCAATTTACCCCGTATATACATATATTTCCTACAAGGGTTGTCGTAGGTGTACCTATAGAAGTATACCTACATATCGCCAGTTACGTTATAGGCCCGGGCATAAGACTCACGAGAAAAATGTAATAACTCCTAATAATGTAATAATAAAAATACATAAAAATGTCATAATTCCTCCACAACTTTGCCCAACCTGGGATTCAAACCCACTGGTCGCACTCAGCGACCACTAGACCAATAAGGCAGGTGATATAAACAAACAATATACTAAATATTATGTTTTCGTTTCCCTTAAGTATAAATAAACCTACATACATATCAGCACTGAAAGCCGAGTGCTATGACCGTTGGACTGCCAAGCCAAAGGTCGAAATTTCAAACCGCACCAATATCTTTTCGAATTCATGTGCGTATTATTGATTAGTAATCAGTTGCTAAAAACGGTTAACAAAACATCGCAAGAAAACCAGCACACCTGAGAGATTTTTCAACGGTGTGTCACTCCATGTCACCCAACAAGCGGTTTAAACTAACACCAGGTTGTTTATCAACCACTTAAAAAGACAAACTTACATACAAAATATAGCATATGGTTTAATATTAAAAGTCGGAAAACTGTACATGATTGAGTTTACCGCTAACATAAATACTGCCGGACATTTTCCATGTATAGCCAGTGTAACCGCGTTAGTTCCAGCATTTTAATGTCGGTGCCTCCGAATATTCGTTTACCGTTGGCTAAGTGAATTTGGTGCACGGACGCTGCATCGCTGGACTTATCCTGCGCAACATGCAACGTTAGAAGCTAAATTCTCGTAATCACATAAGTTAATATAAAGCTTTAGGAACTTACATGGAACAGTAGCAATGTTTTTTTAAACGTAGCCCCACACTAGGAATTTCTCCTGTATCCTGGGTGCGTTTCACAAGCATGAAAAATCACACACACAAACAATCAAACACGGGGCTGTCTTATAATATATATAAAAATCTGCGGATTGTACAAATTTTTGTACCGTGCGGGAATCGAAGACACGACCATTGGCGCAGCACTCCAATCTCTGCGCCAATCGAAGGATAATGTTCGTTCTCATGCGCTAAGGGTTGCGAAATTGATTCCAAAATCTAATAGCTCATTACGTGACCACAAATTTAATGGAAACACTGGAAAACAATGGAACCCACGACCACACGACGGAGCGAGATAAATAATTGTATGTAGTTCGATCCGCTGATATTTGTCTTGTCTCTGGTATTCGATATTTCATGCCTGAAACACCTACAGAAAATCCCCCAAAACCCCAGAAATCTAGGAGAAATTTCTGAAGTGACATACGTTGTAACAATAAACATAACATCACGCCTCTATTACCCAAAGGGGTAGGTAAACACATTTAGACAGTTATGCTTTAGGTCCCTATGTAGTGAAACATGTGACAAGTGTGTTTCAAAATACCTATACAATTACAAGCTAACTAAAAACTTAAAAGAAATGTCTCCCGACTTTTGTTTAAGCTGTGTCGGGCTAGCTGACTCAATCATCATCATCAGCTGGAAGACGTCAACTTGCCATTTGCACCCAAAAGTTGCCAACAACTTCAACAGTATGACTTTAAATATGCCTAAAATAATATAATGTATGTTTTTAGGAACTCGTCACAACAACGCACTCATATTCTGTTGCTCTACATGGTACATCCAGGATATCCAGTGTATCCAGGGTACCTTTAGCTGTGATATTGTTATTTTACTGTTAGCCCTGTTATCACAAGTAAGGTCTCGCAAGAGTTTCAAGTAGTCCTGAAGTAGTTACTATAAAACTAATGCAGAACATTTTCCGAAATTGTCACTAGTTTCCTAGAGGGGTAGGCAGCGACCACGGATTTCCATAACGGGAAATATAATTGAAAAAAAAGATAACTGACGGTACAGTAAGAATATTGTTTTAAAACGTCTATAAAATCAACCCTTTAAGAATTTTGTTTATTTCAATATAAATGATAATATTTGACTCCACATTCTCTCCTTTTTTATTAAGGTATAACTCTTTGTTTGAATCTTATTTTTCATTCTTCACACAGCGTCTTTAAAAAAGGAATAAAAACAAAAGATTTTATTTCTTTCATTTACGATTACGCTTCCATAGACATTTTTATTTCAAGAAAGGAATGGTTTTAGAAATATGTAAATAAGGTTATGATTCTAATTCGTTAATGTGTCTGGCTGGCAGATTTTATTTTTTTGAATGTAGAATTTGCATTAGCATTAAGAATTCTGAACATTCCCTAAAATAATTGAAGCGAATGAGGTATGTCAAGATCGTAGTAAATGGAAATCCGTGGTCTCTGCATTCCCCTCTGGGAAACAGGCGTGACTCAAATATATTATTGTAGTTACTTTGTGTTTTCATCGTTTGGAAGCCGTAAAATTATCCTCCATTTTTAAATCGTTTTGAAGCCGAAAATTGTAATTTGACACAATTAACTTATAGGTAAGTAACTATAAAATTTTCTAGCGAGAAATAAAATCGTTAGTACCCATATATTTTAGCTTTGAGACGTCTTTAATGTCCTAATAACATGATGTAGTAGCTATTACCGACCACGACGCGGTAAACGTAGTGTAGGACGTCCTCCAGCTAGGGGTGACGATATACGCCAAATAACTGGCAGCGGTTGGAAGCGGAGGGCCGAAGATCGAGTTCAGCGTGCCATAGGAGAGGCTTATGTCCAGCAGTGGACTGATATAGGCTGATGATGATGATGATTACAGGATTTACGTCTGCCGATATTATTAACCATATATAGGGCGCGCCTATGTTATTTTAATGCATAAATGATAATGATAAATGATAAATGATTTTATTTCTGTAAATAGGTTTAAAAAAAACACTTTTACACGTCATTTTTTAAAAACTAGATGTCATCGGCATTTCCTAACTGACTACCTCTGAGAAGAAATACCGAAACAAACTCTGGGGTCAAGGTCTCTTTTAAATTCCAGACAAGCTCAATATTTTATGCGAGAACAGTGTAGGTGGTCTGAGAAGTGGTCTTTTTAGGAAAGAACCACGGCGAGTTTGAGTCGACCTGTCCTTACAGACGCCCCGTCTCGTACCATCTGAAGGACATTTGGGTAGGCCGCATAAAATACTCAAACCGTCAGACACGCATAGGAATTAAAAAAAAAAAGGAAGGAAAAAAAAACCTACGCAATGCTCACATTTACAAATACACGACATGTACAATGTAGGACGTCTGTGATGGTCTTTTAAAGAAAGAACCAAAGCAGATTTGAGTCAGCCTGTCCTGACAGACGCCCCGTCTCGTACCATCTGCAGGACATTTGGGTAGGCTGTATAAGATACTCAAACCGCCAGACAAGAAACTATCTAAGAAGGAAAATCCTACATCGTACATTAATATAACAATAATAATGAGAATAAAGAAAAAAAAAATACATTATGTCAGTTTGTAAAAATATAAAAAAACAAAACAAAATGGATCAAAAGATCAAACAATGTCAGTTTTGCGTCAAATATGTAAAAAAGGGTAAACATATTATTTTACTTCTATCTAACAATTATGTATCTCATGTTATAGTAAGATTGACTAGTCAACAGGTTGGTACTTGATAGCCGGTTGACTGTCCAAGATGCAATAAACACGCTTCCCGTTTTACCGGTGAGTGTGTCCCTATTTAAGTATTATCATTATTATGTTGATTAAGATTCGTTTTCCACCTGTAGCAGGACACAGAGATACATATTAGGTTTGTTAGCATGTTTACATGGTTGATGAACTAACTGGTGTCAGAATTCGAACCGTCTGTAGGCCTCGGACATTTCTTTACACACCGTTGAAAAATCTCGCATGTATGTTGGTTTCCTCACGATGTTGTCCTTCACCGTTTTTAGCAACTGATAACTAATTTATGATACGCACATGATTTTGAAAAGACATTGATGCGTGCCGTGAGTACTTGCGACCTTTGACATGGCAGTCTAACGGTTATACCACTCGGGTAGGTATACCTCAAATACCAGTCTCTGGTATGTCCTAAATGAAATATTTGTTACAAGAGTAGTCGTGTACGTACTATGTGTACTTCAATAAAGTGTCATATAAATGGTAATGTATTACGCACCTGGGTCCCTAATAGAACTCGCGAGACGACCAACCTATTAAACACAGGTACACCCTTTAAATATTCTATTAATTCAATGTATGTGTTATTGTTATAAGCTGGTATCGTTCCACTGGAGGGCAAAGACCTCCCTTTCCTCTTTCCACGTTATAAAGTAAAAATATTAATGCAATTACGACTTTAAAATGAGGAATTTCATATAATCTTTTTCTGTATCTTTTTTCTTTATTGGATGCATGGTTTTGTTTTTCATATTTAAGCCTAGTACATATTTTATTGACCATAAAAAGAACGTCCAACCAACTTTCACTGCATGATTAATTGACACATTGGTAATCCCCTAAAAGCAAAAAATACGATCTATTTGTCAACTATTACTTAAAATAAAACCAAAACATACGAAAGATGAAAGTTCCCTCCATTGCATAATATACCTAAGCGCTCAGAAAATAGAATATCAATTCAAATAACAACCTTCATGAGCTGTCATTGCAGACTTTATGCTAGGACGTGAAACTCAAAGGCAAACATAAAATCTCCTGAATTGTTTACCAAAATGGCACTCACCCATTGTATTTTATAACGAACAGTGTGCACTTAACAGTGATAGCTACTTATGGAACGCGGTTGAACGAGCACGGCGGCCGACAACCAACCCCTACGAGGGTTGACGAGCTACTGAAGATAAACCTGTACAGGGTTGGGGATGTTTCGCTCCAACTTGAAAATTAATTCATAGAGACCAGAACATTTTAGTCTTAGCTTACAGATACACGTGTGTGTACTTTTAACGCTTTATTTGGCCATTTTTGTTACTGAACTATTGCTATATACATAGTGAGGTGCACGGTGCACCCTTAACCGACGAGCGTGTATGAGGAATGTGCTGCGTGTGAATGTGGTGAAGGAAGTATGCTAGGATCGTAGCAAATGGAAATCTGTGGTGCTTGCCTACCTCTCTGGGAATCAGGCGTGACTTTATGTATGTATGCTACGTACATTTTAAAGTGCAAAACAATTTTGATAATAATATTTAAGTTGGTATAGTGTTTTTGGGTTTTCCTGGGGAATCGGGCAAATATAAGAAAGGCCTATGTCCAGCTGTGGTCTGAGATAGGCTGATAATGATGATTAGGGCAAACCTATTAAAAAAATAATAGTCCCAGGATTGCGGAAGTTGTGCAGAAGATGCAAGATGAAAAATCACATTGATTCAACATGTTTAGAAATGAAATTAAATTGAAAGATTGGTTGATTTTCGGAATGATTTATTTGTTTTTCTTATACATTTTCTACAAGAAAAAACGCTTTTCTCGACCTGAAACTCGGTCCCTAGGACTTCATGCTAAGCATTCGGTTTTTTGTTGTAACAAATATTGTTTTTTTTTCGAAGCATTCTTAATTCGATATTGATGGTTATTGTTTGATAAGAGCTTTAAGTTAAGAAGTAAACTAGAAAAGCCTACGCTAATAAATGTGTTTACAAAACATGAATAGTACAAGTTTTATAACAACAAACGCCTCACTGAAGATCTTTCCATCTCAATGATTTTGGAAATAGGAAATTGAAGATAATTATTTACTTTTATTTAGAAATTTAGATAGAGACTATATAGGAAGTTAGTTAGATACTTAGGTATTCACTTCAGTACAAGTATGATTGATAATTAAGTTTTTTAATTAATTTGTTTTTATTTTATATTTGTTTCCTCATAAGTTAATGGTAATACAGTAAAACGGGGTGAATCGAAACATTAAATTATTACTTAGTGGTCAGAAAGGATTCTAGATTTGTCTGTAATACAATTTAAAGTATAGGGTCCTTCATGGTAACAATCAATAATCTATACACTTTGCTATAAAATCAGTTTTAAAATCAGTTTTGTTTCTATTGACCCTTAAGTTTACGGTGCCCGTTTAACGGTGATTATGATCTTTAGTATACAAATACAGGCAATTTTTTCTGTAAAACATACTTTTTGCGCGTCTTTTGCAATGTCTAATAACCATTGAGCATCAGGTTAAAACCCTCTATTATAATAAAAACTCATAACATAACATAACATAACATCACGCCTGTATTCCCCGAAGGGGTAGGCAGAGGTGCACACACAGTACACCCACATTTCGCCAGTTATGTTTTTAGGTCCCAATGTAATAGGGGGCGAACCTATTGCCATCAACCGGGCAATCCAGACTCCGTGCTGCTACTAAGAATTACCTAATGGAAAAACCCAGAAACACTTTGCCCGACCTGGGATTCGAACCCAGGACCTCGTGTTCAGCAGTCGCGCTTAGCAACCACTAGACCAACGAGGCAGTCCACTAATAAAAACTCATTCGTTAGTATTCCTCTCAAAAAACCTGGTTATTAGATTATGATTCAAATAATCCAATCCCACTTTCACGTAGTTAATGATATAAGAAAATAACGAGAAATATGTTCATTCATGTTTGAAATGAGTTCAAAGAAAGCCAAGATTAACACTTCTTCAGCAGACAGTCTGTCTCCACAGTGAACCTACTTATTATATTGCAAATCAGCTTTCTAAAAGTCGGGAGATGGGTTCTCTTGACTTTTACTATATAGGTTTTATGAGAAATCGGTTGTCTGAAACGAAATTTGGCGAACTGATTGGCGCAGTGGCTAAGCTATTGAATTTCTGCGCTAGTGGTTGCGGGTTCGATTCCAGCACGGGATAAAAATTGGTGTGATCCGCACAGTTAAGGATGTGGAAGCAAGACGCTGCGACTTGGAGTGTAATGTGGCATCTCGCTTCCACATCGTGAACAGTCCTGCTTTAAGCGTTCATGGTAAGGGGGCTGTACACTGTATGAGTGTGCTAAGGTATCCGAAGCTTTGCAAAGAGGCCATTTTTATCCGACTGTGTGACGCAAAGAAGAGTGATGTGTTTATTATTATGTAACGAAAAAACTAGTGTAGCACTGGGCTACACTAGTTTTTTTTTATCGTAGCGATCCTTTGCAATCGTAGCATATGCTACGGTAGAGCTACGCAGCAGCATAACTAAGTGATTACTAAGCCACTTAGTTTTATTATGGCGATATGCCATGATGTTTTTATATCTTTGCTTTTATAATAACCTACTACAGTGTATTACAAGCTAGAGGTTCCGAGAATTACATATTTGTAGTATAAAGTCATACATAGAATTAATTTTATTTATGGAGAAAAAAATCTTTCAACACTAAAATAATAGTCAAGTCTACATACACACCCATAAAGTCGGGGTGACTTTATGGGTGTGTTTTTTTTGATTGGGTGTGCTTGTTTCCCAAAAGGGTAGGCAGAAACCATGGATTTCCATTTGCTACGATCCTGGCATACCTCTTTTGCCTCTCGCATCACATTCCTCATTCTAAGGGGGAGGCCTTTGTTCAGCAGTGGACGTCTTCCGGCTGATGATGATGATCACATTCCTCAAATTAAATTATTAGTCAATGCTCTCGCAGTATATTTTAAATGGTAATATTCTTCTATATTCTTCTCCATAGTTCCTGTTTAATGCTAGATAAGATAATAGTGTACCGAGAACCCCGTGCGAGCAAACGTAAAGTTATGTTATGGTTATCAAAGGTAACTACCACTACAAAGGTACCTACTACCAACACGTGGGTTATAAATATTACTTTATCTGAAGCTTGTAGCTTTTTCTAGCTTCCAATATTCCCCGTGTGACCTTTTATGGGAAAGAAGGGTATTTTTCTGTGTATTTGAGTATAATTTATTACAAAAAAGAGTTCATATGCCTTTTTATTGGTGATGATAGGTCAAAGTTGACGACCTGATTAGCGCAGTGGCCAAGCGATTGGACTGGTGCGCTAAGGGTTGCGGGTTCGATTCCCGCACGGGGCAAAACTTTGTGCGAACCACAGATGTTTGTCCCGAGTCTGGGTGTTTGAGTTTGTGATATTTCATGTTTGTGAAACGCACCCACGATACAGGGGAAATTCCTAGTGTGGGGCGACCTTTTTTTTTAAAACAAAAAAAAAAGTTTGGTCTAGTGACACATGATTCTGACAAGGGCTAATGTGTATTTCAAATTTTAGGTAAAAATGGAGTATTTTCGAAACAAATGTGGTATGTCCTACTCCCGGTATACATTTACTTATCACTTATGTAGTGTTACTAACACATTTGAGTCATGCTACTTGATAAATAAAGATATATATATAGAGGGGCTCGCAGCTACAAGGCTACCGCGTGGATCAGTTGATCTGCGAGGTTAAGCCGTGCTCACTGCGGTCAGTCTTGTGATGGGTGACCGTTGGATCACGTCTCACTAATGCATTGTCTTTAGGACTAAACAAACACGTAAAAGTTAAACTGCCTTTAGAAGGTTTACGAGTAATGCCGCATGCAAGATTCGACCTAAACAACATAACATAACATCACGCCTGTATTCCTCGAAGGGGTAGGCAGAGGTGCACATATAGTACACTCACATTTCGCCAGTTATGTTTTTGGGCAGTGCTGCTACTGAGAATTACCTAATAGAAAAACTCAGTAACACTTTGCCTGACCCGGGATTCGAACCCAAGACCTCGTGCTCAGCAGTCGCTTAGCAACCACTAGACCAACGAGGCAGTCACAAACATAAGTAAAAAAGCGTCTAAAAAAGGTATCTCAAGTTCTATTGTGTACAAATCTCTGCCATTATTTATACGTAACAAAGAAACGAGGATAATGTAACGTTAAAATTCCGTTGCATTTCAATCAAAGGCTGAAGCGGACGTGACCCCATTGACCCAAATCTGCTAATGATTCCAAAAGGACTCAGTTACCCTCACCACTATTAAGTAGAGTATCTATCATTGAACCGAAATATTCCATGAATTCAAGGTAATCACACTATCACATCACACTAAATAAAGGCGAAAGTTTGTGAGTGTGTTTGTTACCTCTTCACGCTCAAACGGCTGGGCCGATTTTAATGGAATTTCATATTGAGGTAGCTGACATCCTGGATTAACACATAGGCTTTTATCCTAAAAAAATGTAGCGGTTAACACCGCGGGGCGCACCTACCTTAAAAGGAATCCTAACTTCATATACCTAATATCTATATATATAAAATTTTCGTGTCACAGTTTTCGTTCCCATACTCCTCCGAAACGGCTAGACCGATTCTCATGAAATTTTGTGAGCGTATTGAGTAGGTCTGAGAATCGGCCAACATCTATTTTTCATACTACGAAATTCACGCGGACGAAGTCGCGGGCAACAGCTAGTTAACATATACCTACTTGCAAAAGCAACGGATGACAAATGTAAAAAACATGGCAAAAAATTAAACAAATCTATATATTATAACATAGGTGATTCCGGTATGACCTGATAATGACGCTGCAAGAAGAACCCACAACACTGCGCTGTTTAGCCCCCTTACCATGAACTCTTAAAGAAGAACAGTTTACGTTGTGGAAGCGAGACGCCACATTACACTGCACGTAGTGTCGTCTTGCTTTCACATCGTAAACAGTCCTGCTTTAAAAGTTCATGGTAAGGCAGCCCCCTGCAAATTAATAAAGGAAACTTGAAAAATGATGGGACACGAGCCGGACTCGAACCCGCGTCTTTCGCCGTACCGTATCATCAATTTTCAAGTTTCCTTTATCAATTTAGATTTGTGCCTAGCATGGCAAAAAAATTACAAAAAGTCATATATTTTATTCATATTTAATTTCTCATGTATTCAAACGATCTTTAGCCTGAATCCAGCCCTAACACGCAGGACATTCTAGATCGAAGGCAAGAGGGATAGTATAATGGAACATCTTAACTTTGAACGACAGTTTCAACTTGTTGTCGGGCCAAAGCGGAACTAACGCTGTTCTGTTGTTTAAGTTTCACACGGATTGTAGACTGGGTACAGATAGCTTGATTAGTTCACAACTTGTTGCATCTTTTGTTATTATATTTTTTAGAGAAGCTCATAGCCATATTATCTACTATATATACCGGTTATACTCACGTCGATATTCGGGAATGCCCGACTAGTTTCGGACTCTAACGGAGCCCTTATTCATGAGCAAGTGACGCGGCGGGGTCGCGAGCCGAACTGTTATTATAGTAAAGCTCATAGCCACGTGACTATCGCGCAGGTCAGTCGATTAGTGAGTCTGTCCGACTGTCTTGTGGTCAGTGACCCTTTTCAAATGTCGAGACCCTCCGTGTTTCGGAAGACACGTTAAGCCGTTGGTCCTGCGCCTAATTTCTCTCCGGTAGTGTCGGTCTACCGTCCCATCGGACTATGAGGGTGAGGTAATAGGGAGTGCGTCTGTGTTGCCGCGGATACTTGTGCACTGTAATAATACATAACATCACGCCTGTATTCCCTGAAGGGGTAGGCAGAGGTGTAGATAGTACACCCACATTTCGCCAGTTATATTTTAGGTCCCAATGTAATAGAGGCGAGCCTATTGCCATCAACCGGGCACAAATCCAGACTCCGTGCTGCTACTGAAAATTACCTAGTAACACTTTGCCCGACCCGGGATTCAAACCCAGGACCTCGTGCTCAGCAGTCACGCTTAGCAACCACCAGACCAACGAGGCAGTCTGTAATCATTATCTTCCATAAACCCAGGACATTAAGCTCGCCCATCAAAAAAGCGGGCTGCCTCTTTACATGTAATCATATTTAACCGCATATTACACGTTTGCATGAATTATCTCATGAACATTCGGTACACTAATCATGGAACTAATTAACACGTATTAATTGGTAACAGGTAATATTGCGCTAACATTAATTGGTACCTATTGGTACCGACAAGAGTGAATTTATACAGCATCAGTTTTAGAACGAAATAATTTTTGTTTTTGGGAAAAGTGAAGTCAAACAAAGTACTTTTTAATTTTCAGCCACAAACATCTAAGGAAAACTTTTCTTGTTTTTGGGGTTGGACTTAAACAAAAGCGGACTTCACTTCCAGATAGGTACCGATCTGTTTTTCTTTTTATTTTTAAATTTGGAACTACTATCACAAAGACTAGTAAGATCAGCATTTTAGTAGTGTTTACGCCTTGGACTGCCTCGTTGGTCTAGTGGTCGTTAAGCGCGACTGCTGAGCACGAGGTCCTGGGTTCGAATCAAGTCAAACAGTGTTACTCGGTTTTTCCATAAAGTCAATCTCAATAGCAGTAGGTACGGAGTTTGGATTTGTGCCCGGTTGATAGCAATAGGCTCGCCCCCTATTACATTGGGACCTATAAAATAACTAGCGAAATGTGGGTGTACTATGGATACACATATCACCCCTACATAGAATACAGGCGTGGTGTTATGTATTTTTTTAGTCCTTGGAACGATGATAATTTTTTTAGAGCTAACTAATCATACGTGTAGGCACTTACTTCAATTAAAAGGCTGACGACATCCTGATTGGCGCAGTGGCTAAGTGATTGGACTGCTGCGAGGGTTTGGGAGTTCGATTCCCGCACGGACCAAAAGTTTGTGAGATCCAGAGATGTTTGTCCTGAGTCTAGGTGTTTGTGTATGTGATATGCACCCACGATACTTAAAAATTACTAATATAAGAAATACACAATATCAATTATTTATTCGTTTAATATCAAACTCTCGTATAAAAATAACAGTACAAGTTGTCTTAATTAAATACGTACCAACAAATTATTACAAAATAGTGAATATTTGCGCTAAAGTAATTAAACCTCATTAATTAACAAGAACATTGAAGTTAATTACAGATTTGTTTACATAAACAAGCTTATTTACATCGGAAACTTTAATCACGGGTATAAGGCAGCTTACAAAAAAAACATATTTGAATTAAGAATAAGTACATCTAATAGTAATTACTATTAGCGATAATTATGAAAATAAAATAAGAAGTTTTAAAAGTATCGGAAATAATATAGTAAGAAATATAAATAAAATATCTGAATTATATTATAAATAATAATTTATTATAAAATAATTATAAATCCATATTTCCACACAAATATAATAAATGTGAAAGTAACTCTGTCTGTTACGCCTTTACGATTAAACCGCTGACCGGATTTTGATGAAATTTGGCATGTAGAAAGTTTAAGACCCGAGAAAGGATATAGGCTATTTACACGGGAGAAACCGCGGGCAAAAGCTAGTAATAAATAATTGTGTGAGTATATTTTAACACATTAGCGTCGTGGTACGAGACAGCAACGTGATTAAAAGCTAATGGCATCAGACTTAAAACAATATTTGTTTTTTTCAATTGAAACACATGTAAATACAAGGTTCAAAAAACAACCCTTACCCAAGCGCTGAAGACTTACAACGAATTTGCACCTTAACATAACTAACGTACAGTCCTAAATTGCATGTATGAATGAGTGAGATGAATTTGAAAACAAATAAACTCATATTTGGAACTCTATAATGTTGATATAAGGTTCTAAATCGCATGAATATAAGTCTTTTATGTTGTTTTTAAGCCTAAAACTTGATGCAATTACCATAATGTAATCGTTTTAGATTTTGCAAAATACTTATCAAATTAGATTTAGATCTGTTATTAGTTCTGAAGAGCGACCTTCTGATAGGACGTCCTTCAAGCTTCACTGCGACCTTTGAGAAGAAAAGTAATTCACGCTAATGAATGAATAATACATAGGTGACATCTGTGGGAGAGTAAGAAAACTATTTTATTATACATAACATCACGCCTGTATTCCCGAAGGGGTAGACAGAGGTGCACATATTATAGTACACCCACATTTCGCCAGTTATGTTTTAGGTCCCAATGTAATAGGGGGCGATCCTATTGCCATCAACCAGACACAAATCCAGACTCCGTACTGCTACTGAGAATTACCCAATGGAAAAACCCAGTAACACTTTGCCCGACCCGGGATTCGAACCCAAGACCTCGTGCACAGCAGTCGCGCTTAGCAACAACTAGACCAACGAGGCAGTCCAGAAAACTATTATTATCTTTAAAATAATTCGACCTGATTGGTGCAGTGGCTAAGCGAATGAACTGCAGCGCTAAGGGTTGCGGGCTCGATTCCCGCACGGGACATAAATTTGTGCGAACTGCAAATGTTTGTCCCGAGTCTGGGTGTTTGTGTATGTGTATATTTCATGTTTGTGAAACGCACCCACGTCACGAGAGAAATTCCTGATGTAAGGCGTTTTTTTTTAGTTAGATCGCCACCAAAGCCTGTGTAACAATTGAGATCTAGTCTAGGCCCAACAATGACTGGCTGGCTCTTCAGACGTGGGATGAACAATAAAAACTGAAAGGTAAGTGTGTAGGTGTTATAGCTTCTAATTACTGATGAGCCTTGCCTCGTCGGGAAATGTGTTATTCGGTTTTTAAGTCATACATCATTTGCTAACAAAATGAACAGGAAAATGTTTCGAACTCTGAGTCCGAACTGCACTAGTCTTATGTCAAATTGGACAATAATAATACTACCCAAGACTGCAATCATACCCTTTTCGAGTCTCAAAATGAGCGCTAATAAAACATCTGTATTTTTTGAAATATCATTTCCTCTATAATTCGAGTCCATTTAACTACCACCTAAGAAACTAATAAAGGTAAAAATAAACACTTATGTATTACACAGTGATATGAAAAGACTTAATAATTCAAAACAAGTATATACCTAATATTTACGATCTAAATATTAATACTAATAGAAATACAATATTGACTACGCACGAGTATTTTCAACTATTCGCAGTATTTCCCTATGCTACTCGTATCTTGACATTTACTTCACATTTCAACATTAATTAGTTGGAGCAAAGTTTTAATTAAATATCTACTAACATACCTGTAGCTGTACAGGCGGTTTTGTTCTTTGAGTATGAATAACGCGAGCGTGAGTTAAATATGAAAGTTTTGCTAAGCTTTTTGACCTACGAACGGTCAATAATTATATAATGCGTTTGATATAAAGGAGCTATTTTAAACACCCGAAAATGACTCGACAACGTCACTACAAACTATTCATAAATTATTTCTTTAAATTCAGCAAATTTAATATAAAAATCTCCCAAAGGAGTACTAATAGATAGTATGTCGAACGTACGAACTAATACACTTTTTTTACGCTGAACTTTTAAAATGGACATTATTCAGACGAACTTAAGCCAGGGTTATATGATTTCTGCAAAAGTTTTAGTTAAAAAAGGTTTTTGTATATACCTACGTGAATCCCCGACTAGTCACTGTTCGTGACTTCGCCGCGTCACCTGCTCATGAATAGGGGCTCTGTTTAAATCCGAAACTAATTCAGTATTCCAGAATATTAATGTGAGTAAAACAGGCAATACATCGTAAATAATATAATTAACCCTCACGAAAGTTATTAAAGTAAAAAAGACAGATCTTTAGTTTAAATTGAAAAAGGAAACTTGAATAATGATGGTCAATAGCGGCACTCGAATCGGCGACTTTCGCCGTACCGTGGCGCCGCTCTGCCAACTGACTCACCGTGTCACTGCTCGCATCCATCGAATTTAAAGTTCCCTTTTAGTATTAAGCTAAGCAATTTAGATTTAAGCTGAGCATGGGCAACATGCAAAAATGACACAAAAAGTCATATAAATCTTTAAGAAATTCGCTCTATAACCTTATTCATACTCAAGAGTGTACAACAAATAATCGCGGTCGTATTGACAGTAAAGCACTAGCAGATTACGTCACGCTGTTCCTAATGTTCCTATGTGAAGCTAGATTAAACAACGTGGGGTTGATTAGTCTAGATCTTCAGACTGAAGCAAATAACCTGCAGGTACTTATATCTAGCAAACAGAAACCTCAATTGAATGTAGGTACACAAATTGCGTCCCATGTGCCAGTTCGTAGCTTACTTACTTTCGTTTTTGTTTGTTCTATTTTACTGGGTCTTAACATCCATACTTTAAATATAGGTTAGGTATCTACAGATTGCATATTATTATTTATTTTTTTCGACTATACTAAGTAGTTTTAAAAGACTCCAGTATTTTTAATCTTAATCCACTGCTTTCAATGTCCCACTGTCACACATATTGAATACCGATGTTATTACTTACAAATAGTTATAGTTTAATTACCGTTCTATTCTTTAATATTGACATCTTCATTAATAGGTGTTACCTTTTAATACATCAAGTATGAACGTTAGGACCTTACATGCGGAGTCACTGAAGGTTCACAAATCTGTCTCAAACCTTACTGGATGTCTATCCTTGTATCTCAAATATGTCTGCCCTACTGCCCCTTACCATGAACCCTTAAAGCAGGACATTGTTAGTTAAGGCAGCACGACACCGCACTACACTGAACGTAGCGGCATCTCGCTTTCACAACGGAATATGTCTGCTTTAAGAGTATATGGTAAGGGGGCAGGTAAATTGACATCCTCAGATTTTCTAGTTTACGCTTTACAGTTGGTTAGGCCTGGACCTATGCAGGCAGCATAGGCTATCGCATGGGGCAAGAAGTTCTGCTCATAGTTGCCCGAAAACAGATGAGACCAGGGTCCTTTGGCGAACACCGCCACGTCTTCTCCGCCATGCGTTTCTCTCGTTATCGGCACCAATGCAGGATACGTGTAGTTAGCATTGTCTGTAACCAATTATAATTGTTTTAGTATATTGGACAGGGTTTTCATAAAAGTCATGTGAGTGTGAAGGTAATATAATGTTGCATACACATCCGAGCAGGAGATCGAAGTGAAATTACTGATTTATAACATCAAATGACAACTTGAGTATCAATGGAAAGACAGCAGAAGGTATGATACCGTCACTCCTCCATCTGGTAATTTCTTCTAAACAATTTTGATAATTTAGTCACCAGTGTCACCTTTGTCAACTTCTTTCGAGATTAAGAAGACAAAGAAGTAGTAAATACTTACTCAAATCATCCAAAGCAAGGTTATGTCTTTTGTTTCTGTCTTGAGGCTTATAACCGGGGCCATTCGCGTAACTCAGCGTGGTATAGGGCAAGTTATCAGAAGCATTTATCTGAAAAGTATACAATATCAAAATTACTATCGATGTCAACTATTAACTTGTCTTATTACATAGCATTTAATAAACATAAACATGACGTGACATCACGCCTGTATTCTCCAAAGGGGTAGGCAAAGGTGACCATAAAATACAGCTACATTTTGCAAGTTATTTTACACGTCCAATGTTATAGGAGGCGAGCTTACTGCCATCAACCGGGCACAAATTTAGACTTCATGCCATCAATTAGAACTACTTAATTAAAAAACCCAATTACACTTTGCCTGACTCGCGATTCGGACTCGAGACCTCGTGATTAGCAGTCGCGGTTAGCAACAAGGATATTCATTTGAACGAAAAATAAGGATGTAAATACACATGATACAAAATGCCCTACTTTAGGAGCACAGGCATATTAATATACAATATCATATTTTTTCGTCAAGAGAAAGACTACGAATTGATCTATTAACATCGTCGTCAAGAAACGCGAGATTAATGATCCCAAAATCACCCAGTAATATTTCATAACTGACACTCTTTAAAGTCAGCTGTTCTTAAAAGATTCATCGATTTCTCAACTTTGTTAACGTAAGTATAAATCATTTGCTGAACAAAATTTCCATTTTTCACGAAATCAAAAGTCTTAAAATGCGTTACCTTATTGGTAAGTCCTAATATGTCTGTTCCCCGCTTGCTGTACCCGCTGTAAGTCATAGTGTGGCTGTGGTCCGAGGTCACCACCACTAAGGTCTCCTGCAAATCCACCATCCTTAAAGCTGCTTCCACCGCTTTCGCGAATTCAGCCGTCTCATCAAGCGCTTTACGAGCTTTCGTCTCATGATGAGCTGTATCAATTCTACCTCCTGAAACCAATTCGAATTCAATAATAATGGAAAGATAGCCAAAAGCAATTTATCTTGTATTTGTTTATAATATTAAAGAGATTTATGCTCCAATTGGATTGCCACTTACTACGGTCCTTCCACAGGCATGCGCAATAGTGTTTTTTTATATCAATAGAAATCGATCACGATTTAAAAATAGGATCCCGAAAATTGCGTTACGAAATAAAAAATAAACATTCAATTACCTTCAACAAACAAAAAGAACCCATTATTCTTCTTTGACAATATTTGGATTGCTTTTTGCGTCATTTCGCTTAGAGATGGATCATCATTTCCAGCTTCCAAATGGTATGGCATATGGTCTGGGGAGAAGAGGCCCAACACACTGGTGTACGTATTAACATCGAGGTTCAAGAGTGCATCTTTACGGTACACGTATTTGGGAACAGATCCAAGAGATTCTTTCTTGATTTTCCATTCTCTAATCAAGTCTGCGCCGTCGCTTCTGTACCCGTGGTAACCTTCGGGGTCCCTCTGGTTCTTGGAGTAAAAGTTCTTACGTCCGCCGCCTAACACCACCTGTAAATAAACATAACATCACGCCTGTATTCCCTGAAGGGGTAAGCAGAGGTGCACATACAGTACACCCACATTTCACCATAGGTCCCAATGTAATAGGGGGCGAGCCTATTGCCATCAACCGGGCACAAATCATGTGACAATATATTATATATTATAAAAATAATACAATAAAGGATTATGTTAGCTTTCTAATTATAGATACCTCTGTTGAATCACAACATATGAGTAGTAGATTTGCTTATTTCATACAATACCTATATTCACTGGTTTATCAGTTACATTCCACAATTAATTTAAAATTAAATTATTTTTTTGTGTATTTGTCTGACTTACATCAATCTTGCTGCCAACACGCCCTCTCACCAGTTGCGCGGCTATATCATCACAACGAATGCCCTTCTTGGGCATGTCAGTATCAGCCTCCCATCTCCTGTCGGCTGAGTGGGCGTAGGATGCTGCCGGCGTAGCGTGGGTAACCCGCGTCGTAGTCACCACACCTGGATACAAAATTACCATCATTATCATCAATACCATTATCTGATATTCGTACCAGGGTATATATCATGGGGCCTACACAAATGTCTAGATGGTACGAAACAGGCGTCTGTCAGGGCAGGTCGACGCAAACTCGCTGTGGTACTTTCTTCAAAAGACCACATCTCAGACCACCTACACTGTTTTCACATATATTTATGTACCTGACTTCAAAAAGACCTTGACCCCTGATTTAACTCAGCATTTCTTCTCAGATTTTATTTTTTATCCGAAAAGAAAAGTTATATAAAGTTTTTATTAATTGTCTGGTTCTTTTATTATTTTTGTTTCCACCCTTAAAATGCTCCTATGACCCAGTTCAGAACGTTTTCATACGCAAAGTTATGACACAAGTTTACTTGGCTTTCTGAACCGGAAATTATTAATAACTGTTCTATAAGTTTAATGTTTGTTAAATAAATAAATTAATATTGTGTTATTTGTCACGCTATGACAAATGGGGAGAAGCGGAGTCTTCTACTACAGGCATTATTTGTCTAAGAGGAGATTCCGAACACGAATCTTTATATACCAATTATTTGACACAATAAATTATTATTTGTATCTCGATATTTGCAATACCCGGTCTTTTAAAAGGCATACGTGGGGACACAGGTCCAACACGCAGAGGCCCGTTGAGAACTTTAATGTGAAAGGTAATGAGACACCAGCTAGGGCCAACACACTACTGCTCTATAACAAAACAGCCATGAAAAGTACCCAGAAGGTGCGGGACTATTGAGAAAAATGGATGAAAATTTAAAGTTTTTTTTATGTTTTTGTATGTATTTTAACTTTTATTTTATAATATTATAATTATTACTGTTAAGTAAGTGTGGTTTATCTGTGTGTACTTATATTATTTAGTATCCTTATTACCGGTGCCCTTTCCTGCTCTCTGAGCCCAGTCCATGAGCCCCGTGACGGAGTGAAGCCCATCCCTCTGGGCTTTGCAGTCCCCACGTTTGACAGCACCACTGAGACCCACCGTCCCACTGTTGGCCTTCACCCCAGTGAGGTAGGCAGTACCACTACACGCTGAATCAGCCACATTGTGATCCACGCAATACGTCTGAAGAAGAATGAAATATTATTTTGAAACAGTCGACAGAAATGTTTAAGGTTTAGAAATACAATGATGTGGGATTCGTGTGAATGTCATTGGCCGACAAGAGATATCTAGTCCCATGCAGATCTATTGAAGCTATTTTACAACATTATATGAGCGTTATTACGAGGGTCAAACTGAAAGTTCTTAGAACTGGCCACTTATAAACAATATAATAAAAAAATAATTCTAAAATTTGAAAATAGAACTCTTTGCCAATATTACTGAGTATATATTTCATTAATTTGTCATTTGTTTTACGATTTGGCGGCAAATTGAAAATTGTCTGTGTCACGTCAACATGAATTTAACACGAGAAAATTTTCGTGCAATGATTTTTTATGACTTTCGATGTCATTTAAGTCAACAAGAAAGTTATGATAGACTACGATTGGCCTTTCACGATGAAGCCCCATCTCGTGCGACAGTTTACAACTGGTTTAATGAGTTTAAACGTGGTCGCACTAATCTCACTGATGATTTACGTGAGGGACGGCCTTCTACGGCGACGACTGAAGATAACATCTGTGTTGTGCGGCGTATGATAGAGACTGACAAAAGAGTGACCTATCAGCAGATTCGGACAAGCTTAGGCATCGGTATGAGTCAAGTGCACAAAATCCTCCACGAACATTTAGCAGTCAGGAAGCTTTGCGCCCGGTGGATACCTCATAATTTGACTGAGGCTCAAAAACTCCATCGTGTGGATTGGTGCCGTAAAATGATTGAAAGATTTAACGGAGGTGACTCAAATGCTGTGTTCGACATACTAACAGGTGACGAAAGCTGGATTTACTGTTATGATCCTGAAACCAAAAGACAATCTGCTCAGTGGGTGTTTCCTTTCGAGAGGTTGCCAACTAAAGTGAAGAGAGATCGAAGTGCGGGAAAAAAAATGGTGGCCTCGTTCTTTGGAAGGATAGGTCATTTCGCAACAATTGTGTTAGAGGATCAAAAAACAGTTTCTGCAGAATGGTACACTACCAATTGTTTGCCATTTGTCTTGGAAAAAGTTCGAGAGAAACGACCTCGCAGTAGGATCCTCCTTCACCACGACAACGCCTCGTCGCACACCGCTAAGCGAACGATCGACTATTTGGCGACATCAAACGTTGAATTACTGGGTCACCCGCCGTATAGCCCCGACCTCGCCCCTTGTGATTTTTATTTATTTCCAAAAATTAAAGAAAAACTTAAAGGAAAGCGGTTTATGAATGCTGAAGAAGCGGTGGCTGCGTATCGCGATGCCATTGAAGAGAACCCTAAAGACGAGTGGGCAAAGTGCTTTTCCCAGTGGTTCCATCGCATGCAGCGGTGTATTGACGTGAATGGACAATATTTTGAAAAGATATAATAAAACTAATAACTGGCTAATGTAATCAGTTTTTGATTTTCTAAGAACTTTCAGTTTGACCCTCGTAGTAGGTATAATTAGTTTCTTCATCTCATAGGTATTCACTTCCGTAAGGGGATAGGATAATAATAAAATTCTATTGAAAATATAGTTTTTTTTTTAATGTAGGCCTCCACTTGGAAATTCTCCTGTATAGTGGGTGAGTTTCACAAAAATGTAATATCACATACACATACCCCAGACTTGGAACAAACATCTGCAGTTCGCACATTTTTTTCCCCCGTGCGGGAGAACCAGCAACCCTTAGCGCACCAGTTCAATCGCTTAGCCGCTGTGCCAATTATGTCGTCAAATATTTGTGATGTATACCTTTGCCAATCCTGTATATGGAAAGGCTTCGAAGCTCAGCTTTAGTTCTTCACCTAGGTGACCGTACTGCTGCCCCAGGTAGACCCTGGTGGCAGCCAGAGTCGTGATGCTCATGCCATCGCCAAGGAATAAGATCACGTTCTTCGCAACCCTCGTATTTAATGGACTGGATATCTGAAACACAGATTGAAATCGACACTATAACCATGGTATAATATACTCCGTCGTATGTTTTAAGCCACGACTCTTCTAGTCATACATAACTGGCAAAATATGCACACATAACATTACGCCTATATTCCCCGAAGAGGTAGGCAGAGGTGCACATATAGTACCCACACTTCGCCAGTTATGTTTTTACGTCCCAATGCAATAGGGAGCGAGCCTATTACTATCAATCGGACACATATCCAGACGCCGTGCTGCTACTGAGAATTACCTAATGAAAAAACCCAGTTACATTTTGCCCGACCCAGGATTCGAACCCAGCTGTCGCGCTTAGCAACCACTAGACCAACGAGGCAGTCTGGCAAAATATGAGTGTACTTAATATCTCTGCGATCGAATGTTAATAAAATACCAATAAAACCTATACATTTTCTTTTGCAATCTTGCTTTAAGGTTTTCTGTAGATAGAGTAAGTTAAGATCATTCCAAAGAAGCGGAACTATTCATTTTAATTGACTGAAATAGAACATTGGAAACGTCATTAACTACTTTTAATTGAGTTTGTCTGTAAAAAAGAGATTTAAAACCAGCCACGAGGGACGATATCCAATTAATCGTCTAGCGTCCTAGGCAATCAGCAATAAAACTGCAGACTAGCTAGCCTTTTTTAATGTCACGATTTTGAATTGTATCACTAAAACTGACACTACAGAAGATTTTTTTCAAATCTGTATTATCGTAGCGATATACCGGTTTCAAAAATCATGTACACACAAAGCCGCTATTGAAACAGACTTTGTCCGGGACGAGAATGGAACCCGCATTCATATGATGGGAGCATTTATAATTGTACCTATTGTTTACGAGCTTTTCATAGATGTCTTTAAACTTCTCTTTACACATAATATAAAGTTTTTTATACCTGAGAAATTTTGAACGGTGTGCAAAGTGATATCAAAGGCCTACAGGTGGTTTTAAAGCATGATAGTTTACGTTGTGGAAGCGAGGTACGCCGCATTAAACTGCACGTAGAGATATCTCGCTTCCACATCTTAAACTGTCCAAGAAAAGTTCATGGTAAGGAGGCAGGTTGTTCATCAACCAAACGCTAAAAAAGAAAGAATACATAAGTTACCTTTGAACGCAATATCCATTGCGCCTGCAAATTCCAGTGGTCTTTATTCTTTTCGTCAAATGTTGGCTGCTGAGATCCATCTAAAACGTAAAAGAAAATTATAAACACAAAAACACTCTTGTCTAGTCTATTGGTTTTTAAAACTGCGAAGTATAAACAAAATGTCTTCAAGTTATTCTTTTTTTACAAGATTTTATTTAACTTGCAATGTTTGCATGTGAGCCTGTTTAGGTCAAATCTTGCAATCTAAATTAGAACCACTTTATGACATCCGATTGAAATGTTTAGCATACTGAAATAGGTTTGGTGACTACATATTATTATGGTACTTATGATTAAAAAGCTTGTGTCATTATTTTTAATATTAACTTATTTATTCTAGCCTTAACTTAAAAATCTTAACTTAGTAAATTATTCTTAGAAGACGATTTTGTTAACAATATTTTGCTCTAGCAATAGATAAATCATCATAATTGACTGCATTTTAGTAATTCGACGAATTCATAGCTCAATTAAAATAATTTATTTCGTCGAACAATGAATAAATATGAATACTAAAGGCACAAGAAACCTTTAGGTGTATTTCTGAACGTATAAAAATAATTACCGCTCCGTTCCAAGAAAACATAAATATAAGGCAATGTTACATATAAGGAGATTATTGCCAATCTGTCTATACTAATTACTTATCTATACCAATATTATATGATCATCATCATCCACAGCCTTCAGTATCCCACTGCTGGGTATAAGCCTCCCTTAAACAGTGCCATCCGCCGCGGTCCTGTGCCAATCTTGTCCAGGTACGCCCCGCAATGTTTAATATATTATATATTATAATAACATAACAACAACAACAACATAACATCACGCCTGTATTCCCCGAAGGGGTAGGCAGAGGTGCACATATAGTACACCCACATTTCGCCAGTTATGTTTTAGGTCCCAATGTAATAAGGGGCGAGCCTATATCAACCGGGCACAAATCCAGACTCCGTGCTGCTACTGAGAATTACCTAATGGAAAAACCCAGTAACACTGCCCGACCCGGGATTCGGACCCAGGACCTCGTGCTCAGCAGTCGCGCTTAGCAACCACTAGAACAACGAGGCTGTCTTATATCACCAATATTATAAAGACGTAAAAAGTTTTGTCAGGTTGTATGTAATTATTATAACCTGTTTTTTAAACGTGGGATTTTCTCATAGATACGGTACGAATAGAAGTTATCTCCTACTAGCTGACCCAGGGATCTTCGCACCGCCTTCTCCGGACCGTTTAAACCTTTCCTGGACTTCCACAAATAGTTCAAGACCAAAATTAGCCAAATCGGTCCAGCCATCCTCGAGTTTTAGATATAAGATTTGTATAACATTTTTATCTATATATATAAAATTTTCGTGTCACAGTTTTTGTTTCCATACTCCTCCAAAACGGCTAGACCGATTCTCATGAAATTTTGTGAGCGTATTGAGTAGGTCTGAGAATCGGCCAACATCTATTTTCCATACCACGAAATTCACGCGGACGAAGTCGCGGGCAACAGCTAGTAATATATAAGATTTGTATCTTGTCTACTACACAACACCATTACCTAATCTATATAATCTTCTGGAAGTCCTGGAGTATTATTGTAATCTAAGAGAAATACACCTCGTACTACCCCTTACATAATTCATTGTCAAGTCCTCTGAAAGGACTTGAGCGATAAGACAGCTATTGTTCCCTTTGAATTGACGATGACGTATTTAGTTTGTGTAACAATTATATCATAGTAGCTGCGCCCCGCGGTGTTACCCGCCACATTTTTTTGGTAGCTACCTCCATATGAAATTTGATCAAAATCGGTCCCGCCGTTTAAGCTTGAAGAGGTAACAAACACACTCACAAACTTTCGAATAATATTACTGTGATAACAAAATATACATTAGTATTCTACCGAAGACTATCTTACTATCAAAACTACATATTAAGATTATACTATTACTACTAAAACTATTTAGATTATCATGCTTTCTAATACATAATCGGATCTATTTAGAAATTCTTGATCAATTTCAATAATTATTATTCAGAATTATGCATGAATATATAAATAAGTAAAAATTAAAAAAACCCAGAATGATGTGCGAATAAATGAATATTTAAAAAAACCTTGACACAATTAGACTCATTCAATTCCGAAACAAACAATAGTTTACGTTGACAAGGCATCGAACTTTGACCCGCGCTAGAAAAGCGGTCACTTAACTATTAGGTTATTGTCTCACCTAACACGTTCCATGAATACCATTAACCCGTTTTATAGTTAAATAAACACGCCATGGAGATTAGATAAGACACTGCACCCCCACAGTTTATGCACCAAGGGAATAAAAAATAAACACTTTATTATCCCGGTACTAGCTGCGCCCCGCGGTGTTACCCGCTACATTTTTTCGGGATTAAAAGTAGCTGTGTTAATCCAGGGTGCCAGCTACCGATATGCTTGAAGCCTTTTTCATTACTGCAATAGTAGGTTGACTACCAATTCATTATAGAAAATAATGATAAAACAAAGTCATCAAGCAGTCAGTCAACTCATTTGTATTGTTAATTTAAAAGACTTTAAACAATAGTTTTTTTGGACATTCATAAATTCTTTTGCATTGAGAAAATATTGACTTAAAAAAAAGAACGTCGCCCAACACTAGGACTTCCTCCTGCATCGTGGGTGCGTGTCACAAACATGAAATAACACACACACCCAGACCCGGGACCAACATCTGTGAATCGCACAAATTTTTGCTCTGAGCGGAAATCGAACCCTTAGCGCAGTAGTCCAATTGCTTAGCCAATGCGCCAATCAGGTCGTCAACCTCTTTTAGATTTGTATTTGATCTCGTTACTGATCTAAGTAGCAACAAGAAGAGGCTTAGTGGAAATCCCAACACAACTTTATAGTACGGAGAAACCCACTATATGGCAGCAATGGGATTTACAAAACGGCAAATTAATATGTAACTGTGTCGATCCCAAACATATAAAGAACAGGTTTAAATTATATAAAAAAATCTGATATAGACACAAAATAATATTATTTATACTTTATATTTACATGCGCATAAACATTTAGTTTTAAACTTAATATGTAAATTTGAAAACATTTTTAGATCATTATTTCGATAAACATGAGTCTTGTTCTTTGACGTTATAACACACAGTTTATGACGTAAATAAACTTAATATCAACGTCATCACTATGATGAATCAAGGTAGGTAAGTAGTTAGAACACCCACACACACACAGGTGAATTCGAAGTTATTATTTCATCAGACCGAAACGCTGGAACATAAATCCAATAAAACCTATTATTTCCAATTAGGTAAGTATATGAGGCCATATTTCATCGATTATTATAATTTCCAGGTACCTAATTGAGAGTGACCCGTACCTTTTACATGACCATACAGATTCGTAGTTCTTAAAAACTTACTTCATTCATCAGCCCACCATTTTCATGTTCTATATTTAGCTTAAGAGCAAGACAACCGTGTTTTGTCTCGGCAAACTTGTCCATTTTTCGGACCTCGTTGGCCCCGCAACGCAATCCTATCCGTATTATGATCATTTAGTCCCATAGGTAGATAGCATTAGTCAAGGTAAAGGAATTTTGTGTTCTCCGCCAAACCCTCTCCATTTTCGTGAATTTTGACCTCGTGAGCCTCGCCATCCTATTCAGATATTCAATAACAACCAACCAACTTCGATGACCTTTCGCTAATCGAGGTTGGTTGGTAGCACCATCGGTCCAAATGCCAGAGCGAATTCGCGAGGCGTGACTTACTTATCCACATCCTCTTCACCTTACTTTTTCTTTAACATCCGCTACTTGACGTAGAGAATCGTAATTATATATACATATTTAAATAATATTTATGGGTGTCGAAAAGCACGCGCCACGCTCCGTGTCGTTCGACGTCTTACCGCATTCATGACGCGAATATGACCGTCATAGTCATTAAAGTATTAACGTCATAGATGTGATGTAAAACTTCTAAAATATAATAAATTGCCAAATAAAATTAGCTTTTTATAGACACACGCAAGTGATTAAAAAACTTGGTTTATTGCACGCTATTATTAGAATAGAACGTCTTCAATTAATACGTCATTAAGATATGAGCTTATAAAGTTAAACAAAAGTAAATAAATAAGAAACAAATGAAAATCAGATTTCAAATAATAGCGATTTGAAGATCTGCTACTCACTAACTTAATTGAATCATTTCATCATTCAAAGGATGGCTGGGTCATGACCCATCTTTTCTATTCAAAATTAAACAGTTCCAAGCTGGTGGCGGAACAACCGGAAGACGCAGCGTTGGCAGGCCTCCCACCAGATGGAGCGACGATATCGTCCGAATTGCGGGCAACCGGTGGATGAAATTGGCAAGCTGTCGTTCATTGTGGCGTTCTAAGGGGGAGGCCTTTGTTCAACAGTGGACGTCTTCCGGCTGATGATGATGATGATGAAGCTGGTGGCGTGCTACCTTGGAACTGTTTAATTTAAGTTAGTTCTATTATTATTAAGATAGCCAGGCCAGGAGTCTCGACCTACACCGGAAGACGTCCCGTTATGATTTCTACTTCTTATATTCCCGGGGCTTTTTTTTAAGTTCATATTAGGAGTAAGCATGTAGCTTTTACATATAGGTAGGTATATATATAATAATCACGTTTATCTATACCTAATACCCGGAAGGGTAAAAGTGGTTCTTCCTCATCGTATAAAACGTAAATTTGCGTGCGCCATATGACCCGCATCACCACATATTTGGCATTAAATAAATCACATACAACTCATTGAACAGGAAATTCGAAAACGATATGTCAATAGTCGACACATTTTTGTGGCTATGACACTAGGGAGAGTAGGCACTTATATTTAACGTTTTTACGCTACATTTCTCTCTTATTTGGGGGTGTAAATGAATGACCCCTGATATTATTATGATAATGTTAGATATGTCTAGAGCAGTGGTTCTCAACCAGTGGTCCGTGAACCACCTGTGGTCCTTCCCAGAATATTTCGGAGCAGAAGATAGAGTTAATCAAAAACTGATACGAAACCCTTTTAGCATGGTGCATGGGCATGGTGGATGCTAGTGAAATTGCTGAAGAAATCGAGGAAGAACTTATTAAATTCCAAAATGATACAAACCATATGGACGCATTTGAATCTAAGTCACATGTAAAGTTTTGGTGTAGAAAAGCAGTTTGTTCCACCAAAACTCAAAAATTCGCCTTGCGTTATCTTATGGTTTGGTTGTGAATTAAAAGATTGATTGGTTTTCCGATTGATAATGTTTTTTATACATCTTGTCTCTGCTGGTTGGGTACCACTGGTCTGGTCTTCAATTGCGTCGATACCAACGTCAACCTAACTATCATCCTTGTTGACAGTTCAATCTCTACACCACATTATGACCTATTCCCATAAAGCAATTAGCTCATACTAAGAAGGAGTTTTACGTTAAAACAATAAACAAAACAATAAGCAAAACAAACAATAACCGGTAATAACAACCATACTATGTATTTAGTGACCGTATTATAATTTCCGTGACGTTATTCTAAAACCGCTTCGGCCATTTTCATAAGCCTCCGTAAATAAACTGGTTCTGGTGGGTCAGGTGAGGAAGCAATGACGTGAGATGACGTCACAGACAAGTGGAGATGTTTATTTGTTGCCGCACGGCAAGTTTTAATACGTCATGATATATTATGGAAAAGTCGTGCCCACTCACGTGGCTTAGAAATAAATATTGCTATAGGTAGCAATAAAATGCGTAGATCAAAAAAAATAGGACAAACATTTGCGGACAAAGTTCCCGTGCGAAAATCTAACCCGCAACCCTTAGCACAGCAGTCCAATCGCTTAGCCACTGCGCCAATGAAGGCTTTATTTATACCGAGGTGTAGAGACTCGCTGATCATGAAGGAGGTAGGTTTTCTGCACCAAACGTACATATCGGTAACATGGTAACATTCTTCGTGAAAGCTCTTTTATTTACCCACCTGGTATAGTAAAACACGGGTATTTAGTAACCACAAGAGGTACGTGAATGTCCTATTGACGTCTGACGTTTATGCAGTTTACAAACTTCCTCAATAGAATGTGTCAAAGTGTGGCAAGTTCTTGTTGCCTAGCAACCGGCGCGTCGCCAGAAGCTTGGCTGCTAAGAGAATAGATTAACGACTTACACACGGTTTTGACGTCATCACGCAGGATTTAGATTCCTACACGCCCACGTTATAGAAAAGCCTTTAAGGCCGCGTATATCAGTCATATTCACAAATACTTACATATTTATAGTCTTTAATTATGTATGTATGTGTAAGGCAAGAGCTAGTTAACTGCGTAGTGATGATGATATAATACTATGAAGTATAACTTGCGAGAGCCCTTAGACCTCCTTAACCCGTTCTTAACGGCCGTCTACTAACTATAAACTAACTCTCTGCCAAATTTCAATCGATATGGATAAATAGTGACGCTTTTAAATATAAGAAGATCATACTCTCTTAAGGTTGAAACTCAAGAACTCAGAACAGAAGTTTAAAAATTATATATATACTAGCTGCGCCCCGCGGTGTTACCCGCTACATTTTTTGGGATAAAAAGTAGCCTGTGTGGTAACTAGGGTGTCAGCTACCTCCATATGAAATTTTATCAAAATCAGTCTAGCCGTTTGAGCGTGAAGAGGTAACAAACATGCAAACGCAATCTCAAACTTTCGCCTTTTTAATATCAGTGTGATGTAATATTTCTTTACTTAACTTTTTAATACACATAAAGCTATATATATATTTGTATAGTAGGTATATATTATAGTTTTGTTAAATAAATTACGAAACAGTATTATAAACTACGTCACGCGCATTGTGCACTCAATTAGCAGAACTGTTAATATTTCCAGTTAATACAGCCATTGTTTGTGGCTTAATAGGCATTATTTTGATTGTCCCACACTTACCATATTAGGTTAAAGTGATTAAAGTATCTGCTTGATGGCGACGCTTTAATTAATCGCGCAATTAATAGGTACTAATTATGGGAAAATTTATTTAACAAAGCGCACTGTAGAATCATTTTTGTAGCTTATGTTTTAATATCAATTTTTAATTGATTATCACAAAATAAATGTTCTCACTCCCCCTTTTACCTGACTGCTAAAGGTTTATATAGCAATTAATACCTATATTGTAAAGTTTATCTGTTTGTGGATGCTTTTCTAGAGATTTTTTATTTCTGAGGTCAAAGGTTTGCCCCGTGCGGGAATCGAACCCGCAACCCTTAGCGCAGCAGTCGAATCGCTTAGCCACTGCGCCAATCAAGTCATCAGATTACGGTGCTACTGAACTTAATCATGGTGGCATGTTGATCTCAGTATTGACGACGACATAGAAGCAACCTTCACCCAATCACAGTTACCTACAAACAGGTATAAACAGGTTTCTGCGATGCGTTTGTGCGATCGTCACTCACGCGACGCAGTATACTCTTGCGCACAAGACCGCTCTGTGACGTGATAGGTGCGTAACTGTTGTGCCACTGAGCTGGATGGATGTTCACACCTGCCCTCCTAGACAAGTAGCAAAATGCTTGAAGAATAGAAATAGAATGAAATAAAAAATATAAGTAATAGATAACATAGTCGAAACATCATGATTTTGACGACCTGATTGGCGCAGTGGCTAAGCGATTGGACTGCTGCGCTAAGGGTTGCGAGTTCGATTCCCGCACAGGGCAAAAAACTTTGTGCCAACCATAGATGTTTGTCCCGTGTCCGGGTGTTTGTGTATATGATATAACATGTTTGTGAAACGCACCAACGACACAGGAGAAATTCCTAGTGTGGGGCGACAGTTATTAAAAAAAATTACGTCATCCCTATACATTATATCATTCTATACGATATCTATTTGTCAAGCATTTTAGCACTTATCTAGGGGGTTTGTAGGTATAGATAGGTAGCCTCCTCAAGTGAAAATACACTTGCCCGACCATCGTATCGACCTGGCCGGTGAGGTCCGTCGCGACGCCCCTCTAGACCTCTACCCGCGCCGCCGGCTCATGCCGTGCAAGAAAACTCGACCATGTCCCTATACACCTCAAATAATCAGATCCAGCAGCTCCCCCCTAGTAGTGATAGCTTTTCCTGCCCCAGCGATGCCCTGAGCGGAGGTCAGAACCCCTTGCGGGGGTGCCCATAGGCGCTGTCGCTTAGTTTTTTTCTTCTTCAATTACAGTCTCTGAGATTCGTCGAATTTCATTTCCCCTTTTTAACTAGAGCAAAAGAATTCTCTTACAATAAAATAACTATTTAATTGAACTACAGCGACATCTAGTTTCACCTCACTGAACCACAAACCAACAAGTCCACGCGTGACCATTACATATTACCCAACGTAATAACTGCGCTTGCGCACGTGGTAATACTATGACGTGATACTACATCATTCTGGTTAAAAATAAACGAGATACTTCTTGAGACGTGATGATATTGCTTCGTCCCACTCGCTCTCGTTTAAATGTATTCACAGCAAACGAGACGAAGCGATTAACGTAGATATGCTCTAAAGAACGTAATAGGAATTCCAAGATCATTATCTTAAACGCCATTTATTAATAGTATAAAGATGCAAATAAAGATAGATGAATATATACATAGACTCCTACATTGACTCCTGTAGGCCTCTTTTCAACAGACTGAGAGTGTTGACCCTTACGAGTATGTACATTTTTGAAATTGGTGTATTTGTTAAAAAACATGACGAATTATTCGAAAAAGTTAGTGAAAATAAAAAGTACCCATCTAGAGACCCCAGTAAATTAGTTCTTCCAAAAATTTTAACCACTTTGTTTAAAAAAAATTGCAGCTGCTCGACAATCCAAATCTTTAACAAATTACCTCAGCCTATTAGAGAACTGCCACTTACTCAATTTAAAGTAAAACTTAAAAAATGGCTTATTGACAAATGTTTTTACACAGTTCCAGAATATATGTCATGTAAAAGTTAATGTATAGGTATGTTATAATGTAAAACTAATGTAATAATGTAATAGTATATAGGTAGTTAAATATAATATTGTATTTTAATTGAATACAAAAATTTTGCATGCCGGTTTAACGGTGAAACATGCAGCACTCCGTGATATTATGAACATCTTTGTAAACCATGTTTCAGGCAAATAAAGTTCTTATTCTTATTATTCTTATAACAGGTTTTCAAGGGCATCCTAAAATAACAAAAAGAGAAAAACTTACACAGATATTTTAGCTTTTATATAAGACTGCCTCGTTGGTCTAGTGGTCGCTAAGCGCGACTGTTGAGCACGAGGTCCTGGGTTCAAATCCCGGGTCGGGCAAAGTGTTATTGGGTTTGTCCATTAGGTAATTCTCAGTAGCAGCACGGAGTCTGGATTTGTGCCCGGTTGATGGCAGTAGGCTCGCCCCCTATTACATTGGGACCTAAAACATAACTGGCGAAATGTGGGTGTACTGTATGTGCACCTCTGCCTACCCCTTCGGGGAATACAGGCGTGAATGTATTATATAAGATAAATCTACAACCCTAATAAAAAAAATATCTTAAAGAAGAAACTTCGGCTGGCTATTTTCAGAAATACTCTGAAAGGAAGGAGGAGAAGGATCAAACAAAGCTATTAAATAGTTTCCAACGAAAAAATTATGAAGGAGTCATGCAGCCGCAACTCGCGACTGCTGAGAGTAAGATACCGGGTTCGATTCCCGTATCGGGTAGTGTTATTGGGTTTTTTCCTTATTTTTCCATTAGCCCGGTTAGGGGGCAATAGGCATACCAGGCACTAAGGACCTACTGGCGAAATGCGTGTACTCTAGCTTCCAATACAAGTGTCATGACATGTATTTACGTAATCTAAAAGATTGTCATCCTCATCCTCCAGGTATTGGAGTCAATGACACCAGCAACAGAGTCAAGGTTACCCAGCACACTTTCGTCCAATAACATCACGTAATTAAACTAACTGTTGAGCAACCACAAACCCATTTGAATATCGAACCGCTGGTGACCTTGCTCTGTAAAGAAAACGATTTGATAAAAACATTACCCTCCTTTTGACTTTGTCGCGTAAAAACTTGTCTGTCCAGTTTGTAAACAAATCAATGTCTTCAGAGCTATTGTTGTAATTTCAGTTTGGTTGTCAAGAATCACGTATTGCTGTAGAAAAATGGTCGAATATGTATACATACAATCGCTTTTAAGATAGTGCCTTAAAGGGTTGGTGATGGTCTTTTTATCAGGAGACACACTTAGGAGCAGCACTGAAATAGCCAGGTGGCCTTTGACCTTTTTTTGAAATGACCTTTAGGCTGCTAAGTCAAAGGCCGCAAGTTCAAATCCCGGCACGCGCCAATGTCTTTTCGTTACTGGGCTGTTCCATCAGGTAATTCTCAGTAGCAGCACGGAGTCTGGATTTGTGCCCGGTTGATGGCTCGCCCTCTATTACATTATATGTTATGTTATGTTTACTAATAATAATAATCGTTTATTAGCAACCAAATATGTCACAATACAAAATGAACTCTGTGTGAATGAACAATATATGGGAGTAACAGATGTCATAGATTACAATATAGTCAAAACATCCTGATATCACCATATTATAACTTATATCATTCTGTTTATTCTCCAAGTGTTTTGCTTTTATATTCACAGATTTTCTAACACTACAGTCACAAATTTTCTAAAAACCCTAACCTACCAAGATACCGAAAATCTCATAACCATCATAAAGTAAAAAATTGGAATACTGTGTTACCAAAGCAATATCGTGTCCATTAGTTCTTTTACAACTCGCTCACCTCCACTCTACTCTTCACCTGAACTCACGCTGATACACTAAACATTAACAGTCTATCTCATATCCTACTCTTCCACACTACACCATTTACACTACACACTACCTTACAAAACGACTCACACCTGGTTTTTTTCCGCAAATAGTTTAACATTTTAATAATTTATAAACTGTATTATTGTTACCTATTTCTTATTCTACCAAAAAGAGTATTTTTAAATAACTATGTTTCTCCGTTCTTGTTATAGCTGTCTTAAAACTCTAGCCGAGGGAGGGCACTGGTGACCTGTAATACAGATTTTTAACAAAATCTACCACAGGCACCAGTCTCTCACAAAGTTAGGTCCAAGCTACCAACACTGAAATGTATATTGTTTAACCTACCTTTTGTAAAGAGAAAATAAATATATTATTATTATTATTTGTATCTCATTTTATTTACTCGGGCTATCAACCATGCGGAAGATACCCGGACTTTTAAAAGGCTTACGTGGGGACACAGGTCCAACACGCAGAGGCCCGTTGAGAACTTTAATCTAAAAGGGGATGGGACACCAGCTAGGGACACCACACAACTGCTCTATAACAGAACAGCCATGAAAAGTCCCCAAAAGGTGCAGGACTATTGAGAAAAATATTATTATTATTATTATTATATTTCTACTTCTCCTATATAATTATTATTTTATGATAAATTTTGTTGCGGGTTCCAAGACAGTCGAGTCAATCCTCTGGGACGCCTCGAGCTGCATTGCCTCGATGGTTCTCAATGGTTATCATTCTAGATCCTGGCCAACCTGGTAAACCACCCTGAATGAACAAATGCGCTACCATCTTTGGTGACTGGCCAATATCAATGGCATCATACCGTTTCCAAGAGAAAATTAGCTCATGAGGTTAGAAGAACTTTGCACCCTGAATGTACATATTTATAAGCTAATGAGATGTCATCCGGGGCTTTACGTTATTTAAATACAGTGAGTGATATTATGTATAAGTGAGGAAAACCCTATCTTTATTAGGATCAAGAGTAACTTGTACTTAGAAAAGTTTATTCATATATAAGTCCCCGTTTGCATAAAGCGATACTATCTTACAAGGTTACTGCTTAGTTACATTGCGGTATCACACGTATATTCGTCCGTTGTTCCGCGCGGTATTCTCCTAACTGCCAGTCATACTAACAAGGTTTTATTTTACCATCCCCGTCATAATTACATTTCACTCTTCAAAAAACAATTACGTTTTAGGGATTTTGCCAGGTAAAATACATTACTGGGACAGTCAGATAGGGAAGTTTTCGGGGAACATCTGAGAGACTTTGTCACAGGTATTACGGCCCTTTACCGACGACGGAAGACAATGATGTTTATAATCTGTTCCTAAGGAATAGTAACACTTAACATTACGCCAGTATTCCTGGAGGGGTAAACAGAGATGTTTCATCATTCATTATCAGCCTGTCTCAGTCCACTGCTGGACATCGGCCTCTCCTATGGCACGCCACTGAGGTCGATCTTCGGCCTTCCGCTTCTAACCGCTGCCAGCCATTTTGCGTAGTCTCCCCACCTAGCTGGACTTGTTTAGTGCACCCATATTTCATGGGAAGCAAGTTTATTGCCATTTTTGACGCCCAAACTCTGTATTACTGAGAATAAGCGTATAGAAAACGAACACGAAAGAATCGAAGCCTCTCAGTCAGCCGTTGCGACACTAGATCGAGAAGCCAGTGAGTCAGTAGTAATAATGACACATAAATTAAACGTTCGACATCGATCGTTTGCCTACAATATCTGCTGCTCCTTATACAAATAAAGGTTTATTGATAACAATCCGTTATAATGTTATGGGAATCTTTATG
Organism: Abrostola triplasia; assembly: GCA_946251915.1. NCBI lineage: Eukaryota > Metazoa > Arthropoda > Insecta > Lepidoptera > Noctuidae > Abrostola > Abrostola triplasia. Next base: position 2,246,200 of record OX276432.1, on the reverse strand, counting down.
TATTTCGTGTGTACTCTGTCTCGTGTTCCCATCATTGAAGCGCGCATCAAATGTAAGTAATGAGTCCAACGACATGTATCTTGAGCTCATTGCAATGAAGTTATTAACACTGTCTGCCACGTTGTTGGTTAGTGCAACTGCTGAATATGAGGTCCTGGGTTCAAATGGGGCAAAGCCTTACCAGGTCTTTCTTACAGGTAATTCTCAGTAGACGCACATAATCTGGACTTGGGCCCGGTTGATGGCAATAGGCCAAAATTGGGACCTATAACATAACGGGCTAAAATATGTGGGTGTACCCCGCTATCGGCCTTCCCCTTTGGGGAATACAGACGTGATATTATGATTCGAATACAAGGGGTGGTCTTATCGCTGATAGCGATATCTTCCACACAACCTTAGGCCGGACAGGGGCGATGAAAATTAGTACTAGGGTAGTTTGTGGTGCGCACTATTATAATGATTAAATAATATTATGTTGTTGTGATACTAAAAGAAAGACTCAGTTAGTGCTAAGACACTATTATAATAATTTGATCATAATATTGTATTTAGCACTTTACTAACAGCCAATGTAATTGAAATAAAACTAGGTTTACGGATTTTATTGCGGTTTTATTATTGGTATTTGGTCCCGACGTTTCGAATCCTTTACAGCATTCATGGTCACGGGCAGACAGACCAAAAACCGAATTAAAAAACCGCGATCAAATCCGTCCTAGTATTATATCAATGTATAATATTCGCGTAAATAATAGCCAATGTAAATGTTTTGTATTTTTAATTTATTTTTTCTTGAACGCGCTGTGTACTTCTGTGAGTGACGAATTCGCCATGACCCACATCGACTAGAGGATAACCCTTAAGTTAAGTAGTGGATAAGTCATTGAAGTACTCAATACATCAATGAATAAAAGAATATTGTTGTCATACTGTAACCATATCTAACTCTTAGTGCTAAGAGTTAGATATGGTTCATTGTCACGAGGCAGATATTATTGTCTTATCCACACTTTGTTTTGATATGTTGCAGATAAATGGGTAAATAAGATGGTCTCAAAGGTTGCTTGATGGAAACCGCAGTGACTGATAATACTATCTTATGCATATTTATTAACTTAATGTACATACATTAGAGGTTGTTCATTGATACATTTTTAAAATACACATACTTGTTGTTCTATTAGTCGCTAGTTACAACTGCTGAGTACAAGGTCCTGCATTCAAATCCTGGGCCAGGGAAAGTGTTAATAGATTTTTCTATTAGGTAATTCTCAGTAGCAGCACGGAGTCTGGATTTGTGCCCGGTTGAAGGCAATAGACTCAGTCCCTACTGTATTAAGACCTAGATTACATTACTGAAAAAATGTGGGTGTTATTATAGGTACATCTCTGCCTACCCCTTAAGGGAATATAAGCATTTGTTAAGACACATCATTAGTAGACATGTGCTGACTTGCAAGTTGTCGTTCATTGTGGCGTTCTAAGGGGGGGGGGGGGGGGCTTTGTTCAACAGTGGACGTCTTCCGGCTGATGATGATGAGGTGACAAGTCGTTAAAGGCGACTATTCCTCTCTACCTGTAGTCGGCTATTAGTCACCGATATAGCACCAACCAGTCGGCCTATGATATAGTTTTTTCTGGCATTAGTGCGAGAGTTAGGCACTATAGACAAATTGCGTAACATTTGACGAATAGAAATCGAATTTAATAAAACAAAATATATATATATCATAATATATATGTTGACACCAATAATTCCAAGACACAACTTCTTTTAAGCCCTTAAACCTTTTTAATGAACTGTAAAATTCAATTATTACTTGCTTTGCAATTAACTAGTGACGTCACAGCCTACAATCCCATACAAAATCTATGGAGGAATATTTTTGACAGCTCATAAAAAGTATGTCAATTGATTGGTGGTGTCATCATCCCTATTGGACGTCCATTAGGATTTCCCCAGTAAATTAAGGTCTATGATATGTGAATCAACAAATTTACAAGAGTTTGATGCTTTATTGCATTTCCTGGGAACCTGCATTTTGTAATAAAACACGTCACCTGTATACCCTCCACGGCTAACTAGGTAATACCGAAACCCATTCTCTAATAATATTGCATTACTATGTTGATATTCTACGGGATTGAAGACGGCCAGCAGCGCTTTCTGTAACTTCACCATCAATACCTCGATCCCCAAGCCGATTGCCAAGCATAGGGACAATGACAACCCCCTCCCCCTTAAGAGGGAGGCCTTTGTTCAACACTGGACGTTGGACTGTTAAACAAAGGGCTTTGGTAGTTAAAAATTAAACGTAATTATTGTTTTATAGAATCATTATAGGTCCTTTATTAGTTACGAAACTCTTTGGTAAAGAATTTAAAAAAATAAGTTAACGGTCAGCGTTCTTTTTAGGTGACGGGAACTGTACCAGAGGTATGAAAAGGTATTATTACGTCAGTAAATGGATAGTCAGTATCCATGGACGGACCGAAAGAGGAGAAGCTTAACCTTGACCCTTCGAGCAGTCCCTGTTACTTAGTCACGATCCATTCACTTGTGGTCACTATTACTCATCGGTGATCCTCGGGACCTTTCGTCTCCGGGACTGTACCGAGGCTGTAAGTAGCAATCAACATACCAAATTGACCACAAAGCATAAAATATATAAAAAGAAAGATTCCGACGAATTGAGAAACTCCTCCTTTTTTAAAGTCGATTAAAATAGATGCAATTTACCAACATTAAGGACGAAATGTCAATCAGGTGTACCAACGGATGGCATTTGCTTATATTTCTGGCTTTTTCGAGGAAGGAAAGGAGTAGGATATTTTACTAGGTATATAATCTTGGGGAAACCTTCGTACTAAAGGGGATGTCTATCTCTGAGATAGACTATCCTAGATATGTTTACTATATGGTTTTGGTTTTACTTGCGCACGTATCTCTTTGTTAGGCTAGCCATGAACATTTTCTTATTTGCATAGAGGAGCATAGATGGTGAATATGTCAGAATGCACTTACATAATATATATATAGATAATAGAGGTACTTTACGCCTTTATTCCACAAAAGGGTAGGCAGAAGTTAACCTACTATTTCACCCACATATTTTATCGGGGCAATATATAAACAATAACTTCTTCTTCGTAAGTATTAGCTATGTCTACGGAAACATAGCATGCTTATGCCGTAGTGTAGAGATTGGCTAGGAAGATGGTAGCGAGGCTGACCATCCACGGTGGGCCGGACGTACTTAGCTGCTATCACACGTGAAGGTACTCTACTTGCACCCGAGAAGAGCCACAATTTGTAGCATAGCCATCAAATCTTAAAAATAGTTTGTCTGTTATTGGAATATGTTTTATACATAACATCACGCCTCTATTCCCCGAAGGGGTAGCTAGAAGTGCACAAATAGTACACCCACATTTCGCCAGTTATGTTTTTAGGTCCCAATGTAATATGGGGCGAGCCTATTGCCATCAACCGGGCACAAATCCAGACTCCGTGCTGCAACTGAAAATCACCTATTAGAAAAATCAAGTAACACTTTGCCCGACCCGGGATTTGAACCCAGGACCTCGTGCTCAGCGACCACTAGACCAACGAGGCAGTCCAATGTATTATAATTACCTTATAATTCATTTATTTAATGCCTTATGTCTAAAACAAGTGTACAAAGGCGGATTTAATGCCAAAGGCATTTTCTACAAACATTAAAGTGACACAGAGACAAATAGCAAATTCAACAAAGAAAAACTGAGTGACACTTTGCCCGACCCGAAAATCAAACCTGGGACCTTATGCTCGGCAGTCTCGCCTAGCTAATTATGAATGAAATAAATGACATGTATGATGTATTGTTTGTGGAAATAATATCAAAATGTGACAATAAATTGGACATTACTACTTGTTAGTAGAGCCTTCTTGAACATACTTTTAAGAGAAACATACAGAGTGTTATTTATATGTTTGTACATACATACATACACAACATCACGCATGTATTCCCCGAAGGGGTAGGCAGAGGTGCACATTTATAGTACACCCACATTTCGCCACTTATGTTTTAGGTCCCAATGTAATAGGGGGCTAGCCTATTGCCATCAACCGGGCACAAATCCAGACTCCGTGCTGCTACTGAGAATTACCTAATGGAAAAACCCAATAACACTTTGCCCGACCCAGGATTCGAACCCAGGACCTCGTGCTCAGCAGTCGCGCTTAGCAACCACTAGACCAACGAGGCAGTTAAATGTTTGTTTACTTTATATTATGTAAATTAAGTACGTCAAGCGAGTAACATAACTTCAATATAATAATCTAAGTAGTACTATTTTGGAACATTTTTTTTTTATGTGCGGCCTCGTTATTGACTTTTAAACTACGAAGATACGTAGCAGTACGTACATAAATGTAATTTTTTTTCTTTGTTATCACTCATCATCATTTGTTATCTTTATTCTTATACTCTTAAAAATAATACATAAAGTAAAAGATATGTGGTATTTTAAACATTTTGCTCTAAATTTAATGAAGACTGTAGAATTTGAAATAAAATAGATAATTATTTAGGAAGATCTACTAGTTAAAAAAATATTCCAACAGTTGAATTAAGTGACAAATATAATTATATAAAAATAATAGGCCTGTGGATCACCTTAGGGGTGGAGATGTAGGAGTTGGAGTATACGCTTAGGGGTCAACCCGATACTACAATAAAATTGGAACATTTCAGTACAAATAAACGAAAAACATCTAAAAATCATTTAAGTTCGCACTTATAAGGTTACACTCCAACCAAACACCTATAGCCTAAAATCTATGATGTTATAATTGTCATATATAAATCAATAAGAATTGCAGCTATATGCTAAAAAGCACTTATGTATCGTATGCATGTAAAGGCGACCAGGGTAGACGATACATAAAAATCCCCTAGTACTGCCAACCAAAACTTTGATAGTAATTCATAAATAAATTGCATCCTAAACACCGCAATAATCGTTCGTAAATTAGTAATCAATGACAGAATAATTAATTAGCTAATGCCTACCAGCATTAGATGAATTTACAATCAGTAAAGGATTCACAAAACTTTTTCCAATATAAATAAACCACTCACTTCTATTAATACTCCTTGTACTAACGTTCAATAATGTCACCAAAACCAAATAAAGAACTTTCAAAAAGCGCGCCATTTTATAGCAAATTCAAAAAAGGAAACACTGAAAACTAAACTGACACTGGCTGAAAATCAATCACACGATTTTGTCATTTTAAAATTAGAATACCGATTTTTTTCAACACAATGATCACAGCGCAACTGCCTCACCGACACTGTTAAAGAATTACTTTTTGTAATGATTTAAAAAGTGCAATTCGTACAAGACATTGGCGGGCGTGGAGTGGACTGCGCTAATTTTTTTTGTTCGCCTTGAACTGAACCTTGACAGTGCGTGTAGAAAATGCATTCCTCATCATTTTAGACCCTTTATGAAATTAATTTGTGCTAAGCAATATAAAACGTGTACACAGTTATTTGTGTCAATATGATTATTGTGCAATACGTACTTAGGTGAATAAATCGCTGTGTAGGTTGACACTCACGTGGTATATTGTTTTGTTTAATATTATTTTTATTGATTTTTATACAATGTTCCTATTTGTGGCCGTCCATTGAACTTTAAATTATAATAGTTTTACTTTCGTTCTAGTTTCAGTGCAAACTGACCAAAGAATGACCTTATCGAACCCTTTTAGACGGTAAAGCGAATGTCACCTCCAATAACAGGAATGGTTGATTAGTTTGGTGTTGTTATTTCAAAGCATTGGTCATAATGTTTTATGTCTCTTATAGGAAAGTAACAGGTATAATGGACGTAGGCAAAAAGGCTGCCAGGCTAAAATGGGATTGGGCGGGTCACGTCAGCCGCATGCACGACGACCGCTGGGCAAAGGCTACTACACAATGGGAGCCAGCAGACGGACGGCGCCGCCAAGGACGTCCCAAGAGAAGGTGGCGAGACGACCTGGACATTTACAGTAAGAACTGGTTCGAGGTAGCGCGAGACAAGGACCAATGAAGGGATTTGGGGGAGGCCTTTGCCCATCAGTGGGACAGTATAGGCTAAGTAAAAAAAAAAAAAAATAGGAAAGTAACATGTACTTTAGTACCTATAATAACAAAAACGGATTATTTTGTATTGATAGAGTGATCTAATGGAAGCGTGTATGATACAAGAAGCTGAGACAAAACAAAATTTTAATTCTGAGTTAAAAAAATGCTTTTTAAATAAACTATAAATAATTTCGCTCCATATAACGATTATAATGAGTTGTATAGCGAATTGCCCTTTTGTAAGCTGCAAGGTGAAACTGTTGTATAGAAACAAAACAATCAGTAGAAATAGGACAGTTACACAATAAGTGAACTACCAATGATATGTCAAAAAGAATAGATACGTCATATGCTAACAAAATATGTTCCAAACTCTGAGTCCGAACTGCACTAGTCTTATGTCAAATCGGATAACAATAAAATACCTAACACTACAATTATGCCCTTTTCGAGTCTTCAAAATGAGCGGGCTAGTAACATATCTGTTCTTTTTTTGACAAATCATTGTGAAATGTGAACTACTCATAAATATTAAAAATAAAATTAACAATTAGTAGGATGTATGTACATTTTAGGGGCAACGTATTTCAACATACATATTATAATTAGGTACATTACTCATACCAGACTTCTCAAACAAATAGTTATTGTAAAACAACAGACTATTATTATGTATTTCAATATTTAGGAATTAGGACACACTTGCTTAAACAAACTCAATTTTTAGTAAATAAACGTCACAACTGAATGTTGTTGGATCTAGCTTAACGGTTTACCAACACTAAGTTATCTAATGGTTGATTTACACATATTAAGTAGTTGACTGAATTTTAACAACTAAATAAAAAAATAGACAAAATTCTATTCAAGTTATTTACTTGCTCACTTAATTATAACTTGCAACTTATGACTAAGTTAATAATTTACAGGACCTCGTGCTCAGCAGTCGCGCTTAGCAACCACTAGACCAACGAGGCAGTCTATTCTTTTCTTTTTTTTAATCTTTATTTTAAAGGAACTTTTACGCATAGCGTATGTCAGTCCAGTCTATTCTATGGTATTAAACTTAAACTTTAATGGCGAACTTCACAACTTACATTATATATATAATTATTATATTACAAATGATTGCGAGTAATATACAATACCGAAGTGCAATATCCTTTAACAATCCAGTTATATTGGGAACAAGGATTTATTTAATTACAATAAAACAACATTTACTCTAAAAATAAAATATCAACTGACATTATGAACCTTTTAGCGCAGTGACCATGCCCATTACATTAACCCAAGAATTTGGTAATTTTTTGTGTGATGGCCATACACTGTTAGTGTTTTACTGCAATTTAAGACATCGTAAATGCAGAAGAAATATACATAGATATGTACCATACATTTAAATATACATTAAGAATACACCAAGGATTTTTAATAAAAAATTTAACTTGAGTTTTGTTTGTGGATTATGGGCGCTGATGAGTATAAGATAAAATCTAATCAGGTTTTATTGTTAGCACGCAAATTTAAGTGTGTATCACAGCAGCCTGTAAATGTTATATAATGGTTTAAAATTACTATAAAACTAGCCTTAAAATAGCCACTACGCTCAACATATCTGTCTCGTTTATCTTTGTTCATCCTAAACTTGTCTGGTCTCAGGTCTTGTCTGCTTGTCTGTCTATACCGCATTAAGCCCGTCTTTATACAATGCATGCAATATGAAAAATGAAAAAAAGATCTAGCAACTACAAAAATTAAAGGTCATAAAACGCATCGAAGCGTCTCCATAACCGCCGCTGTCCAACCGTGTCTTATCGATATTGTCAATATAATTCACAGAGTTGTCACAAGACTGCCTGTGTGTACTTTAATTGTATTTATTTTTACTCACATACACTATATTTATTGTTTGTTCTGTTTTAAGTTGATAGGAGTTTGTTTCCCACGGGTATCGAAACAGTTGACGGCTAATGTTGGTGGTCGTCTATTTGATAAGTTAACTCTTAGCTGTCATGGCGCTAAGGCTAGAACATTAATCAAGGGACTTATAACGGTACCTATAGTATAAATAGGGACGACAGTCGACAGCGATGAGGAGGAATACTTTGATGCATCATATTAAGTTTTATTTTTTTGTTTTGTATATTTATTTTTTATTAATGTAGGTTATAGTGTGTAAATAAGCTTAATATAAATTACAAATTGTTATATCAATCTATTTTGTTTATAACTAAGGGTTGTTTTTCTTGCTAAACATTTTCTACACGAGGACTAACTAAGGGATAGTTATACAAATTGATAATGTTAAACAATCGATTAAATTATACCTGTCACTATCGATTGCGTGTCAAAGGATAGAGATGTCAATAGACATAAGTGGTTGTCTTAAAACACATATTATTGGAATCGTTTATACCTAAGTAGAAGGGTGTTTATTTTCTATACCGACGGTAGTTTGTATATCTTATAGCCTTGTAAATAACCAACCCGCAGTGAGGTAGCGTGGCGATCAATGCTCGCTCCTTCTCTGTTAGAGAAGAGGTCTTTGCTCTACAGTGGGATGGGCAGACTGATAAAAAAACTCTAATTAGGTACTGTCTGGATTAGCACTTATCAGGTTGCCTATAATATAAATCATAGCTGAGATATTAGATACATATATTGCATTTGACGCACGATCTTTTGAATAGGACCAATCTTTAATTATGTATTGTACACAAATCACACGATTACGTAGTATGTAGGTATATGAGATTTCATGTAGGTACAGAGGCGAGTTTAACTCAGAATACTAGACTCAATTGATTTATCAGTCTATGAAAAGTAATAGATACTTTGCTGCTCAAAATTCGTGTTTTTTCTGCAAAACAACCACTGGGGTCTATCGCTTGTGTAGCGACTCTACCATCTAGGTAGAACATAGTTCTCTTTTTTTAATGAATTTCTTAGGCCGTGAATGTCGTGAAGTAGGATAGAAATTGGATATAAAATATACTATACTTATCAACGTCTAATTGCTGTGGCTGTGGCTATCAGGAAATATTTTAATGTAAGCTGGTTGCGTATGCCATCTAGAGGAAATAGGTGGAACTAAATGACAGCTCTGAGTACGATTTGTCTTGTTAGTTTTACATTTTACACACCTCATAGTGGCGACGGAGCTGTGAGCTTTTGATACTTGTAGCGCCATCTATGATACTGTTAACGGAACAATCAACTTTGTAATATCGTATAGTATCATAACGCCTAAGTCCCCAGTGAGTTAGACAGACAGGGCAGTTAGGATTATTAACAGCGTCTCACAAAAGAAATATAGTAATATAATATTGTGAATACAACATAGGCGACATGTAAAAAGATAACTGGATTTTTTGGCTATAATTACCATATTTTTTATTGTCTATTTAATTGCCTATAGCTACTTTGGGTCAACAATGCTGCCCATTCCCTAGGCACAAGTAAGATTAAGGCTGCGTTGCAAAACCACCAAGAAAAATGGAGAAATTGTGCAGGTTGCAGGCAGACAAAGAATGCGATTCCGGCGGCTTCGAAAAAGTTAAAAAGGCTAAGTGCGGGCAAATGCCCAGCTAAACCAAACCAAACACTGCCCCACGTCTGGCTGAAAATCGACTGGGTATTCAATTTTTATGTGTCGTTTATTACAGATGGATAAAGAACTGAATATTCCATATTTTATGTAGGCTCCATTACGGTTCCCGCTACAGATGAAGTATATTGTAAGTTAAACAAATCTATATTTTAGTACTATTGAGTATAGTGTGTTCACACAGACACACCAATCGGTTTTATTTAAAACATTTACCTTAATGAGTCATGTATTATTTTCAGTCGTTTAATTTCTAAGTAATTAAGTCAATTTATTAATAATATTGTTATTTAATACATTATATTGCTGTTATTTTTGATACAGTAACACGCAATTACGGTAGCTAACTACTTGGTACGGTAGCTAATTATTTGGTGTTTAGCCTTCTTTATAAGGAAGGCCTGCCCCATAAAGGGGGGTGACATACGTACTTACTAGGCCGGACTCCATTTGCGGTAATCGAATTATAGGTACCTACCTATTTTAAATCGGTCCACTAAATAGTATTCATGGTAAATACCATGGTAACAAACCAACCGCTAAAGCACAATCAAACTATAAGCTAGAATTAAGGAAATCCACTCATTACACTTGATAAAAATATCCTGGTCAAAAACGCAAGCATTAACGTGAATATTGTATTAATAATTGTAATTGACTGCTATAAATACTGAATGAGTGATTATTCCTCTCATTCTGCCTAAGACCGCCAGCAAGAGAACACGTCAAGATGAAGCTGCTGTGTTTGTTTGTGTTAGTGGCTGTACTAGCGGCTCTGTGCTCAGCCCAGCCAACTGAACCATTATCCCGGGACGACTCTGTCGCCTTGCGGTCGAGAAGACGAACTGTGCTGTTTCAGAGATTGTGCGGAACTGGGTTTATAGAAATTAGAGGCAAATGCTCACCAACAAGTAAGTACAAGTTTAAGCTTTTTAATCTTTAGTTATGGGTTTAGATTGTAAACCAATCGCTTAAATCAAGACTCTAGTTACCTATTCCATATTTATTGTTAATGATACCAGTAAAATAAAAAATAATAGTTTAAAAACACTAAAAAACACGCTTTTTATCGAAAACCGAACTAAAAAATTTAAAATAAGTTTTAATAAATTTAAATTAAGAATAGTGTTAAAAATTTCAATAAATATAAATTTATAATAGTGTGAATAAAAAAAAATATTTAAAAAAAAGCGTGGGGTGCATGGTCTCAATAGTTATAAATATTTTATTGACAGATATGAGTAGAGGGATTATCATTTTGATAATATCTTAAAAAGCACCCCACGCTTTTTTTAAAACAAAATATTTTTTTTTATTCACACTGTTATTAATTTATATTTATTGGAATTTTTAACACTATTCTTAATTTAAATTTATTAAAACTTATTTTTTATTTTTTAGTTCGGTTTTCGATAAAAAGAGTGTTTTTTAGTTTTTTTAAACTATTATTTATTTTCTATTTTTTTATCAAATTAGTGTATTGTCATCGGTCCTCGATAAATCTACAAAGTTTGAACGAAATCTAGCCGTTTAAAGTGGGTCAAAAACGCGCCCAAAGAAGTCGGTTACAAACATACAAGTGAAGCTAATATAAAGCGTGTAAAAAGGAATGGTAGAGAAAGATTACTTTTAAATCTTTTTGTATTGTTTTAGTGATTTGTAATATCGATACTTTTAAGTATAGTTTCATCACCATTTATAATATTCACTTTCAATTAATGACGATAGCTGGACAACGGAGACAAAATACTACTAGCATATTTCATCAAAAAATACCTACTGACATTTACAATTTAGTATAGGTAATCTTATTTAGGGACTCTGATCATTTCTACTTCAAAATAGAATAAATATAAAGTCCAGAAAATAATAATACAATTATTAAACCGTGAAGTATATATGCTATTACTGGTATCTTGCTATCTGCATCCACTCTCATCCACACATTAAGCTCTAGGTTTTCCCATGTAATTAATTTCTTGAGATAACAGAATAGCTGTAATGTTACCACAGTTACTTTTCCGTATCTACGTCAGCGTTATTATAATACCTCATATTGTAGGTATAATTATAGGTTGTTCATCGACCGTACGATAAGAAGAAGAAGAAGAAGAGTAGGTATAATCACAAACATAATTATATTTTTAAAACTCTTTATTTTTTTTTTACTATTTACTTCATACATTTTACAGTCATAACACTAGTTTGTTAATTCTATTAGGTATCTAAATACAATGTCCAAAGTGTCACTGGCCTTATTTTTTAATAAGTCTCAGTAGCAGCACGGATGGGCGTCAATTCTGCTATTACAAAAGTGTCAGAATGGTCGATCATTGATTTCATAATTATTGATTTTGACAAGTTTGGTAATCTGCTAGCATAAAAGCGTCATTATTTAACATCTTGGTTCTCATTAGAAGTCTGTAGTGATTACATTAGTTTTTATTTCTTTTAGGAGACGATCTACCTACATACTTTTACTTTTCTTTTCTTTTGGCATTGATTTGACAGACTGTACATATTTGTTCCACAGTACTTTTACTCGTATACTCAAACAAGCTCTATACGTGAAGACTTGTAATTGGCTGTCAGATAATTATACTGTTATTTATTACCATTATGCTTAGCTGTAAGTCTTCCATAGTCTTTAAATAAATAAATAAATTATGACTTCCCAGTGGTCGACCACACACACCTCATCATCACCACACACATCATAATATCATGACACTCCATTGAAATAAATTACATAGAATGGATCCGTGTTCAGTTAGCAGCCTCTGCCTATTTCAGTTAATATACGGTCAAACCTATGTTAAGTTTTATAAATTCAGTTGTCGTTCTTAGCCAGTTTCTTCTTCATATCGTATGGTTGATAAACAACCTAGTGTGAGTTTACACCGCCTCTGACATGGCTTTACACACCTTTCTTAACCTAAAAACGTATGTAGTTTAATTAATATTTTTGCAATCAATCTGCTAATGAAATGCTAATCGGACACAGAACCCGTCTAGTGCATATTACAATTATCTACATTATACAATGTCGCATGTAACAGGAAACATAATTGTATAGTTAGTAGAAGTAGGTAGAGTTTCTGGTTTTTCAATTATAAGCTAAAGTTATTATGAAAATCCTATATTTTAATTTGTTGCAAAACGAAAATTTTATCAATCGTAAAGTATGCAAATCATCACGCCTACATTTTCCGTTGATATAAACAGAGGTGTGACATCGCATAACCACAAATCCTCAGACTGTATAAATTCACTGTAAAAAAGTCCATATTTCGTATTGTGAGAATAATTGACAAAAGTGCCTTTTCCATTGGAAATAATCATATTTGTACGAGCCTGAATTTGAACAACTCTTTATCTATACGAGAAAAGGCCCTGTAAAAGGATATTGATAGACTGGTATTATTATTATTTGGAAGTTGATAATACACTTCATGCCCGTAATCCACTACACACACGATGGTGTTCCATACTCCGCGTAAAAGAGATTACGTTTTATAATTATTGTATTTCTATTTACAGGCCGGAAGAACATCCAGGTCGACTATGCCTCCGAGGAACTAGAAAAATACAATGATAATATTTTATTTTAAAGGATTTTTATTAAATAAAACTATACTAAACACAATAATATAATATACCTATACAAAAACAATATTCATACTAAATAATATATAACTTTTAAAATTGTAAATTGCTAATTAATCATTATGTACATGACTGAATAACCATGATGAATCATTATGACGACTGTCTCGTTGGTCTAGTGATTGCTAAGCGCGACTGCTGAGCACGAGGTCCTGGGTTCGAATCCCGGGTCGGGCAAAGTGTTACTTGGTTTTTCCAATAGGTAATTCTCAGTAGCAGCACGGAGTCTGGATTTGTGCCCGGTTAATAATAAATTGGCAATAGGCTCGCCCCCTATTACATTGGGACCTTCAAAACATAAGTGGCGTAATGTGGGTGTAGTAATATTTGTGCACCTCTGCCTTCCCCTTCGGGGAATACAGGCGTGATGTTATGTGTTTTATGTCATTATGTACATAAGTAAGTTCAAATAAATATCGTTACAACAATTTTGTATATTATTTGCACATTGTAAATTATTAAATGTGTATTAGTCGGATAACCTAAGGAAACCCTCTATGTACAGACACTACCAGATAGTTTCACATACCTAAATAAAATTAAGTATGTACCTAATAATGAGGATCAATGGCCAAAATGATGATGATGACGACAACGATGTCCCATTACTTACTCGTGATCCTACCACAGGCATAAAGTACTCACTTTTATAATACACAAATCCTCAGGGTGAAGGGATACATGGGGAAGAGCTTTGAGTGAAATATAACAGAACATGAAATAAATTTTATTTTAAGGATCCAAAAGTTAGGAACGAATGAGCAACTCCATCAGATTGTGGTGGTAGTCTTGAAGTTGTGGGCCCCGAGGACTCTCGCCCCGGAACCCTCCCACCTTCCTGACCAGCCAGAACGTCTCCATGCACCCCTTACCCTGGAAATAAAAGTCATTTGTGTGTACTTTAATTGTATTTATTTTTACTCACATACACTATATTTATTGTTTGCTCTGTTTTAAGTTGATAGGAGTTTGTTTCCCACGGGTATCGAAACAGTTGATGACTCAATTGATTTATCAGTCTATGAAGAGTAATAGATACTTTGATGCTCTAAGGTCGTGTCTTTTCTGCAAAACAATCGCTGAGGTCTATCGCTTGTGTGGCGACTCTACCATTTTTCTATTGAATTTCTTAGGCCGTGAATGTCGCGAAGTTGATAAGGTTCATAAAATACTTACCGCATGACAGGATGAAGTTTATATTATAAAATATTCTGTTGCTTTTTTGTGAATTAAATATAATCTATATATATTTAATATCAAGTAAAATAGTACCGATATGATGAAAAGCTAGGACATAAAATATACTATAAATACTTATCTACGTCTAAAATAACAATTCGAATCTGACGTAAATTGCGCGTATTTTATTACTGCTATCACCAGCTGTGGCTATCAGTAAATATTTAAATGTAAGCTGGTTGCGTATGCCATCTAGAGGAAATAGGTGGAAGTAAATGACAGCTCTGAGTACGATTTGTCTTGTTAGTTTTACAATTTACACACCTCATAGTGGCGACGGAGCTGTGAGCTTTTGATACTTGTAGCGCCATCTATGATACTGTAAACGGAACAATCATTTTTGTAATGTCGTTTAGTAATTAGTATCATAACGCCTAAGTCCCCGGTGGGGTAGACAGACAGGCCAATTAGGATTATTAACAGCGTCTCACAAAGGAAAGATAGTAATATTTGTGTTGGCATAAACTAGTCGTTCATTGTGGCGTTATAAGAGGGAAACCTTTGTCTTTGTCTTCCGGCTGATGATAATGATATACAACATTGGCGAAAAGTAAAAAGATAACTGGATTATTTGTCTATATTTATCATATTTTTTATTGTCTATTTAATTGCCTATAGCTACTTTGGGTCAACAATGCTGCCCATTCCCTAGGCACAAGTAAGATTAAGGCTGCGTTGCGAAACCACCAAGAAAAATGGAGAAATTGTGCAGGTTGCAGGCAGACAAAGAATGCGATTCCGGCGGCTTCGAAAAAGTTTGCCCGCAACCTCACCAGACTAAACAGGAACAGAGTCCGTAAAGTACTGGGTACAATTACAGGACACTGCCTCCTAAACAAACACCTATTCACAAATCACAATAGGTGTGACGGACAGCCCCCTATGCAGGAGGCGGAAGAAACGCCATATCACGTACTCCTGGAGTGCGGCAGTGTGGCCGATCAACGGGCCCGAATCCTCAAAGGCCCAGCATCACTACCGGAGGCTTGTAGCAACCTGAAAAGGCTGCTCGCTTTCTGAGATGATCTGGGAAGGTTGGAATAAAAAAGTGAAATTTTTGTCACGTTCAATGGCCCACTCAAGTGGCTAAGTGCGGGAAAATGCCCAGCTAAACCAAACCAAACCAAACTTTGGGTCAATACATGTAAAACTGATTAAAGTTTAGAGATGTGCCGACTAAAAACTTGGTTGCAGTGGACTAGATATCTATTTATTTGCATTACATTTTTATGCTGAAAATAGAGCAATTCGACAAAGACCTTCAAACATTTGATTTCGTTTTCGAAAAATGTAGTTACTTTTACTATAATTATTACGTGTTTTACTAAATAAACCTTATGTTTCTTACTTTTATAAAACACTGCCCCACGTCTGCCTGAAAATCGACTTAAATAAACAGGGTATTCAATTTTTAAGTGTCGTTTATTACAGATGGATAAAGAACTGAATATTTCATATTTTATGTAGGCTCCATTACAGTTCCTGCTACAGATGAAGTATATTGTAAGTTAAACAAATCTATATTTTAGTACTATTAACTATAGTATTGTTCACACAGACACACCAATCGGTTTTATTTAACACATTTACCTAAATGAGTCATGTATTATTTTCAATCGTTTAATTTCTAAGTAATTAAGTCAATTTATTAATAATATTGTTATTTAATACATTATATTGCTGTTATTTTTGATACAGTAACACGCAATTACGGTAGCTAACTACTTGGTACGGTAGCTAATTATTTGGTGTTTAGCCTTCTTTATAAGGAAGGCCTGCCCCATAAAGGGGGGTGACATACGTACTTACTAGGCCGGACTCCATTTGCGGTAATCGAATTATAGGTACCTACCTATTTTAAATCGGTCCACTAAATAGTATTCATGGTAAATACCATGGTAACAAACCAACCGCTAAAGCACAATCAAACTATAAGCTAGAATTAAGGAAATCCACTCATTACACTTGATAAAAATATCCTGGTCAAAAACGCAAGCATTAACGTGAATATTGTATTAATAATTGTAATTGACTGCTATAAATACTGAATGAGTGATTATTCCTCTCATTCTGCCTAAGACCGCCAGCAAGAGAACACGTCAAGATGAAGCTGCTGTGTTTGTTTGTGTTAGTGGCTGTACTAGCGGCTCTGTGCTCAGCCCAGCCAACTGAACCATTATCCCGGGACGACTCTGTCGCCTTGCGGTCGAGAAGACGAACTGTGCTGTTTCAGAGATTGTGCGGAACTGGGTTTATAGAAATTAGAGGCAAATGCTCACCAACAAGTAAGTACAAGTTTAAGCTTTTTAATCTTTAGTTATGGGTTTAGATTGTAAACCAATCGCTTAAATCAAGACTCTAGTTACCTATTCCATATTTATTGTTAATGATACCAGTAAAATAAAAAATAATAGTTTAAAAACACTAAAAAACACGCTTTTTATCGAAAACCGAACTAAAAAATTTAAAATAAGTTTTAATAAATTTAAATTAAGAATAGTGTTAAAAATTTCAATAAATATAAATTTATAATAGTGTGAATAAAAAAAAATATTTAAAAAAAAGCGTGGGGTGCATGGTCTCAATAGTTATAAATATTTTATTGACAGATATGAGTAGAGGGATTATCATTTTGATAATATCTTAAAAAGCACCCCACGCTTTTTTTAAAACAAAATATTTTTTTTTATTCACACTGTTATTAATTTATATTTATTGGAATTTTTAACACTATTCTTAATTTAAATTTATTAAAACTTATTTTTTATTTTTTAGTTCGGTTTTCGATAAAAAGAGTGTTTTTTAGTTTTTTTAAACTATTATTTATTTTCTATTTTTTTATCAAATTAGTGTATTGTCATCGGTCCTCGATAAATCTACAAAGTTTGAACGAAATCTAGCCGTTTAAAGTGGGTCAAAAACGCGCCCAAAGAAGTCGGTTACAAACATACAAGTGAAGCTAATATAAAGCGTGTAAAAAGGAATGGTAGAGAAAGATTACTTTTAAATCTTTTTGTATTGTTTTAGTGATTTGTAATATCGATACTTTTAAGTATAGTTTCATCACCATTTATAATATTCACTTTCAATTAATGACGATAGCTGGACAACGGAGACAAAATACTACTAGCATATTTCATCAAAAAATACCTACTGACATTTACAATTTAGTATAGGTAATCTTATTTAGGGACTCTGATCATTTCTACTTCAAAATAGAATAAATATAAAGTCCAGAAAATAATAATACAATTATTAAACCGTGAAGTATATATGCTATTACTGGTATCTTGCTATCTGCATCCACTCTCATCCACACATTAAGCTCTAGGTTTTCCCATGTAATTAATTTCTTGAGATAACAGAATAGCTGTAATGTTACCACAGTTACTTTTCCGTATCTACGTCAGCGTTATTATAATACCTCATATTGTAGGTATAATTATAGGTTGTTCATCGACCGTACGATAAGAAGAAGAAGAAGAAGAGTAGGTATAATCACAAACATAATTATATTTTTAAAACTCTTTATTTTTTTTTTACTATTTACTTCATACATTTTACAGTCATAACACTAGTTTGTTAATTCTATTAGGTATCTAAATACAATGTCCAAAGTGTCACTGGCCTTATTTTTTAATAAGTCTCAGTAGCAGCACGGATGGGCGTCAATTCTGCTATTACAAAAGTGTCAGAATGGTCGATCATTGATTTCATAATTATTGATTTTGACAAGTTTGGTAATCTGCTAGCATAAAAGCGTCATTATTTAACATCTTGGTTCTCATTAGAAGTCTGTAGTGATTACATTAGTTTTTATTTCTTTTAGGAGACGATCTACCTACATACTTTTACTTTTCTTTTCTTTTGGCATTGATTTGACAGACTGTACATATTTGTTCCACAGTACTTTTACTCGTATACTCAAACAAGCTCTATACGTGAAGACTTGTAATTGGCTGTCAGATAATTATACTGTTATTTATTACCATTATGCTTAGCTGTAAGTCTTCCATAGTCTTTAAATAAATAAATAAATTATGACTTCCCAGTGGTCGACCACACACACCTCATCATCACCACACACATCATAATATCATGACACTCCATTGAAATAAATTACATAGAATGGATCCGTGTTCAGTTAGCAGCCTCTGCCTATTTCAGTTAATATACGGTCAAACCTATGTTAAGTTTTATAAATTCAGTTGTCGTTCTTAGCCAGTTTCTTCATCATATCGTATGGTTGATAAACAACCTAGTGTGAGTTTACACCGCCTCTGACATGGCTTTACACACCTTTCTTAACCTAAAAACGTATGTAGTTTAATTAATATTTTTGCAATCAATCTGCTAATGAAATGCTAATCGGACACAGAACCCGTCTAGTGCATATTACAATTATCTACATTATACAATGTCGCATGTAACAGGAAACATAATTGTATAGTTAGTAGAAGTAGGTAGAGTTTCTGGTTTTTCAATTATAAGCTAAAGTTATTATGAAAATCCTATATTTTAATTTGTTGCAAAACGAAAATTTTATCAATCGTAAAGTATGCAAATCATCACGCCTACATTTTCCGTTGATATAAACAGAGGTGTGACATCGCATAACCACAAATCCTCAGACTGTATAAATTCACTGTAAAAAAGTCCATATTTCGTATTGTGAGAATAATTGACAAAAGTGCCTTTTCCATTGGAAATAATCATATTTGTACGAGCCTGAATTTGAACAACTCTTTATCTATACGAGAAAAGGCCCTGTAAAAGGATATTGATAGACTGGTATTATTATTATTTGGAAGTTGATAATACACTTCATGCCCGTAATCCACTACACACACGATGGTGTTCCATACTCCGCGTAAAAGAGATTACGTTTTATAATTATTGTATTTCTATTTACAGGCCGGAAGAACATCCAGGTCGACTATGCCTCCGAGGAACTAGAAAAATACAATGATAATATTTTATTTTAAAGGATTTTTATTAAATAAAACTATACTAAACACAATAATATAATATACCTATACAAAAACAATATTCATACTAAATAATATATAACTTTTAAAATTGTAAATTGCTAATTAATCATTATGTACATGACTGAATAACCATGATGAATCATTATGACGACTGTCTCGTTGGTCTAGTGATTGCTAAGCGCGACTGCTGAGCACGAGGTCCTGGGTTCGAATCCCGGGTCGGGCAAAGTGTTACTTGGTTTTTCCAATAGGTAATTCTCAGTAGCAGCACGGAGTCTGGATTTGTGCCCGGTTAATAATAAATTGGCAATAGGCTCGCCCCCTATTACATTGGGACCTTCAAAACATAAGTGGCGTAATGTGGGTGTAGTAATATTTGTGCACCTCTGCCTTCCCCTTCGGGGAATACAGGCGTGATGTTATGTGTTTTATGTCATTATGTACATAAGTAAGTTCAAATAAATATCGTTACAACAATTTTGTATATTATTTGCACATTGTAAATTATTAAATGTGTATTAGTCGGATAACCTAAGGAAACCCTCTATGTACAGACACTACCAGATAGTTTCACATACCTAAATAAAATTAAGTATGTACCTAATAATGAGGATCAATGGCCAAAATGATGATGATGACGACAACGATGTCCCATTACTTACTCGTGATCCTACCACAGGCATAAAGTACTCACTTTTATAATACACAAATCCTCAGGGTGAAGGGATACATGGGGAAGAGCTTTGAGTGAAATATAACAGAACATGAAATAAATTTTATTTTAAGGATCCAAAAGTTAGGAACGAATGAGCAACTCCATCAGATTGTGGTGGTAGTCTTGAAGTTGTGGGCCCCGAGGACTCTCGCCCCGGAACCCTCCCACCTTCCTGACCAGCCAGAACGTCTCCATGCACCCCTTACCCTGGAAATAAAAGTCATTTGTGTGTACTTTAATTGTATTTATTTTTACTCACATACACTATATTTATTGTTTGCTCTGTTTTAAGTTGATAGGAGTTTGTTTCCCACGGGTATCGAAACAGTTGATGACTCAATTGATTTATCAGTCTATGAAGAGTAATAGATACTTTGATGCTCTAAGGTCGTGTCTTTTCTGCAAAACAATCGCTGAGGTCTATCGCTTGTGTGGCGACTCTACCATTTTTCTATTGAATTTCTTAGGCCGTGAATGTCGCGAAGTTGATAAGGTTCATAAAATACTTACCGCATGACAGGATGAAGTTTATATTATAAAATATTCTGTTGCTTTTTTGTGAATTAAATATAATCTATATATATTTAATATCAAGTAAAATAGTACCGATATGATGAAAAGCTAGGACATAAAATATACTATAAATACTTATCTACGTCTAAAATAACAATTCGAATCTGACGTAAATTGCGCGTATTTTATTACTGCTATCACCAGCTGTGGCTATCAGTAAATATTTAAATGTAAGCTGGTTGCGTATGCCATCTAGAGGAAATAGGTGGAAGTAAATGACAGCTCTGAGTACGATTTGTCTTGTTAGTTTTACAATTTACACACCTCATAGTGGCGACGGAGCTGTGAGCTTTTGATACTTGTAGCGCCATCTATGATACTGTAAACGGAACAATCATTTTTGTAATGTCGTTTAGTAATTAGTATCATAACGCCTAAGTCCCCGGTGGGGTAGACAGACAGGCCAATTAGGATTATTAACAGCGTCTCACAAAGGAAAGATAGTAATATTTGTGTTGGCATAAACTAGTCGTTCATTGTGGCGTTATAAGAGGGAAACCTTTGTCTTTGTCTTCCGGCTGATGATAATGATATACAACATTGGCGAAAAGTAAAAAGATAACTGGATTATTTGTCTATATTTATCATATTTTTTATTGTCTATTTAATTGCCTATAGCTACTTTGGGTCAACAATGCTGCCCATTCCCTAGGCACAAGTAAGATTAAGGCTGCGTTGCGAAACCACCAAGAAAAATGGAGAAATTGTGCAGGTTGCAGGCAGACAAAGAATGCGATTCCGGCGGCTTCGAAAAAGTTTGCCCGCAACCTCACCAGACTAAACAGGAACAGAGTCCGTAAAGTACTGGGTACAATTACAGGACACTGCCTCCTAAACAAACACCTATTCACAAATCACAATAGGTGTGACGGACAGCCCCCTATGCAGGAGGCGGAAGAAACGCCATATCACGTACTCCTGGAGTGCGGCAGTGTGGCCGATCAACGGGCCCGAATCCTCAAAGGCCCAGCATCACTACCGGAGGCTTGTAGCAACCTGAAAAGGCTGCTCGCTTTCTGAGATGATCTGGGAAGGTTGGAATAAAAAAGTGAAATTTTTGTCACGTTCAATGGCCCACTCAAGTGGCTAAGTGCGGGAAAATGCCCAGCTAAACCAAACCAAACCAAACTTTGGGTCAATACATGTAAAACTGATTAAAGTTTAGAGATGTGCCGACTAAAAACTTGGTTGCAGTGGACTAGATATCTATTTATTTGCATTACATTTTTATGCTGAAAATAGAGCAATTCGACAAAGACCTTCAAACATTTGATTTCGTTTTCGAAAAATGTAGTTACTTTTACTATAATTATTACGTGTTTTACTAAATAAACCTTATGTTTCTTACTTTTATAAAACACTGCCCCACGTCTGCCTGAAAATCGACTTAAATAAACAGGGTATTCAATTTTTAAGTGTCGTTTATTACAGATGGATAAAGAACTGAATATTTCATATTTTATGTAGGCTCCATTACAGTTCCTGCTACAGATGAAGTATATTGTAAGTTAAACAAATCTATATTTTAGTACTATTAACTATAGTATTGTTCACACAGACACACCAATCGGTTTTATTTAACACATTTACCTAAATGAGTCATGTATTATTTTCAATCGTTTAATTTCTAAGTAATTAAGTCAATTTATTAATAATATTGTTATTTAATACATTATATTGCTGTTATTTTTGATACAGTAACACGCAATTACGGTAGCTAACTACTTGGTTCGGTAGCTAATTATTTGGTGTTTAGCCTTCTTTATAAGGAAGGCCTGCCCCTTAAAGGGGGGTGACATACCTACTTACTAGGCCTGACTCCATTTGCGGTAATGGAATTATAGGTACCTACCTATTTTAAATCGGTCCACTAAATAGTACTCATGGTAAATACCATGGTAACAAACCAAACGCTAAAGCACAATCAAACTATAAGCTAGAATTTAGGAAATCCACTCATTACACTTGATAAAAATATCCTGGTCAAAAACGCAAGCATTAACGAGGATATTGTATTAATAATTGTAATTGACTGCTATAAATACTGAATGAGTGATTATTCCTCTCATTCTGCCTAAGACCGCCAGCAAGAGAACACGTCAAGATGAAGCTGCTGTGTTTGTTTGTGTTAGTGGCTGTACTAGCGGCTCTGTGCTCAGCCCAGCCAACTGAACCATTATCCCGGGACGACTCTGTCGCCTTGCGGTCGAGAAGACGAACTGTGCTGCTTCCGAGATTGTGCAGAACTGGGTTTATAAAATTTGGAGACAAATGCTTACCAACAAGTAAGTACAAGTTTAAGCTTTTTAATCTTTAGTTATGGGTTCTATTGTAAACCAATCGCTTAAATCAAGACTCTAGTTACCTATTCCATATTTATTGTTAATGATACCAGTAAAATAGAAAATAAATAATAGTTTAAAAACACTAAAAAACACGCTTTTTATCGAAAACCGAACTAAAAAATTGAAAATAAGTTTTAATAAATTTAAATTAAGAATAGTGTTAAAAATTCCAATAAATATAAATTAATAACAGTGTGAATAAAAAAAAATATTTTGTTTTAAAAAAAGCGTGGGGTGCTTTTTAAGATATTATCATAAATATTTTTTTTTATTCACACTGTTATTAATTTATATTTATTGGAATTTTTAACACTATTCTTAATTTAAATTTATTAAAACTTATTTTTTATTTTTTAGTTCGGTTTTCGATAAAAAGCGTGTTTTTTAGTTTTTTAAAACTATTATTTATTTTCTATTTTTTTATCAAATTAGTGTATTGTCATAGGTCCTCGATAAATCTACAAAGTTTGAACGAAATCTAGCCGTTTAAAGTGGGTCAAAAACGCGCCCAAAGAAGTCGGTTACAAACATACGAGGGTCAAACTGAAAGTTCTTAGAAAATCAAAAACTGATTACATTAGCCAGTTATTAGTTTTATTATATCTTTTCAAAATATTGTCCATTCACGTCAATACACCGCTGCATGCGATGGAACCACTGGGAAAAGCACTTTGCCCACTCGTCTTTAGGGTTCTCTTCAATGGCATCGCGATACGCAGCCACCGCTTCTTCAGCATTCATAAACCGCTTTCCTTTAAGTTTTTCTTTAATTTTTGGAAATAAATAAAAATCACAAGGGGCGAGGTCGGGGCTATACGGCGGGTGACCCAGTAATTCAACGTTTGATGTCGCCAAATAGTCGATCGTTCGCTTAGCGGTGTGCGACGAGGCGTTGTCGTGGTGAAGGAGGATCCTACTGCGAGGTCGTTTCTCTCGAACTTTTTCCAAGACAAGTGGCAAACAATTGGTAGTGTACCATTCTGCAGAAACTGTTTTTTGATCCTCTAACACAATTGTTGCGAAATGACCTATCCTTCCAAAGAACGAGGCCACCATTTTTTTTCCCGCACTTCGATCTCTCTTCACTTTAGTTGGCAACCTCTCGAAAGGAAACACCCACTGAGCAGATTGTCTTTTGGTTTCAGGATCATAACAGTAAATCCAGCTTTCGTCACCTGTTAGTATGTCGAACACAGCATTTGAGTCACCTCCGTTAAATCTTTCAATCATTTTACGGCACCAATCCACACGATGGAGTTTTTGAGCCTCAGTCAAATTATGAGGTATCCACCGGACGCAAAGCTTCCTGACTGCTAAATGTTCGTGGAGGATTTTGTGCACTTGACTCATACCGATGCCTAAGCTTGTCCGAATCTGCTGATAGGTCACTCTTTTGTCAGTCTCTATCATACGCCGCACAACACAGATGTTATCTTCAGTCGTCGCCGTAGAAGGCCGTCCCTCACGTAAATCATCAGTGAGATTAGTGCGACCACGTTTAAACTCATTAAACCAGTTGTAAACTGTCGCACGAGATGGGGCTTCATCGTGAAAGGTCAATCGTAGTCTATCATAACTTTCTTGTTGACTTAAATGACATCGAAAGTCATAAAAAATCATTGCACGAAAATTTTCTCGTGTTAAATTCATGTTGACGTGACACAGACAATTTTCAATTTGCCGCCAAATCGTAAAACAAATGACAAATTAATGAAATATATACTCAGTAATATTGGCAAAGAGTTCTATTTTCAAATTTTAGAATTATTTTTTTATTATATTGTTTATAAGTGGCCACTTCTAAGAACTTTCAGTTTGACCCTCGTACAAGTGAAGCTAATATAAAGCGTGTAAAAAGGAATGGTAGAGAAAGATTAGGTACTTTTAAATCTTTTTGTATTGTTTTAGTGATTTGTAATATCGATACTTGTAAGTATAGTTTCATCACCATTTATAATATTCACTTTCAATTAATGACGATAGCTGGACAACGGAGACAAAATACTACTAGCATATTTCATCAAAAAATACCTACTATAATAATAATAAACGTTTATTTCAGGCAATATAAAACAATGCTAAACAAAGCTTACAGAGGCCCATATTATATATACCTTACAGACTAACATACATACAAAAATATAAACTTATAACTAAGTCACGTTTTCGCGACGTATAACGCACGTTCTGTGACAATCGGAGGACGCCGGCGGCCGCGGAATTTCCTAAATACAACCCCTTTCGGCCACAGCTCCTCTTTCAGAATCCCCGATAGTCGATCGGTCGGGACGCGTACAACAAACGAGTTGAAGTTTACTGTGTTGCGCGATTGCAACTTCTCGACCAAAAACCGGAGCTTCGTTTTCTTCTCCAAGTACTCCATCACGTCGGAGGCCTTCGTGGTGAAGTGGAGACGGGACACATACACATGCGCCACAGGCACAGCGGGGGGCAGGATATGTTCTGACGGTGCGGTGCCACACAGGTTGTGACAAAGAGGCCTTTTCTTCTTTCTGTCGACCTTAGTAAAGCCCTCTTCATCCTGCTGTCGTGGTAGCGCCGCACTAGGAAGGCGTGCGTTGCGGGTGCTCCCGGTAGCCTTCTCGGTCCTCAATACATTGCTCGCTTTGGGTGGCTGGCGGGCAGCAGCCGCGGCGTAGTGACGTTGAGGCGTTGACGAGGCGGGGCGCAGGCGACGGCTGTGTCTCAGGTGTCGCGCTCCTGAAACTTGCTGACACGACTTTGCATGCGCCTCGACGCGTGTTGATGTTATTGACCTCCGGTGAACTACTTACGGCCAGCGAATTTCGCAATGATGTTACTTCGGCACGTAGCTCACTAATGGTGTCTTGCGAAGCCTCCAACTTCAACACTACCTCCGCCAGGCTGGCTTTCAGGGTTGTGATGTCCTTGAGCAACCTGGTCACATCTACGTGATCAAATGTCACTGGCGGCAACTTGTTTAAGTTTTTCGCCACAAACGACGGCACGTCATCAGGATCCGTTGTCTTCAGAAGATTGATGGTGTCCTGAAGACTCTTCTCACCCTTGTCGTCCTTACGGCGGGATGGCATTCTGTCGATCTGTCCGACCGACTTGTACAGCAGAGTTTTCGCAGATACTATCTCCTCTGCATTAATATTGGACTTGCAGATCTGGATGATGCTGATCTCGTCCATGGTGTCGATGGCGTGTTGTAAGAACGCCAACACTTCATTAGCTATGAGTTGCTCGGAACTCAAAGCCATTACACTACTACTGACATTTACAATTTAGTATAGGTAATCTTATTTAGGGACTCTGATCATTTCTACTTCAAAATAGAATAAATATAAAGTCCAGAAAATAATAACACAATTATTAAACCGTGAAGTATATATGCTATTACTGGTATCTTGCTATCTGCATCCACTCTCATCCACACATTAAGTTCTAGGTTTTCCCATGTAATTAATTTCTTGAGATAACAGAATAGCTGTAATGTTACCACAGTTACTTTTCCGTATCTACGTCAGCTTTATTATAATACCTCATATTGTAGGTATAATTATAGGTTGTTCATCGACCGTACGATAAGAAGAAGAAGAAGAAGAGTAGGTATAATCACAAACATAATTATATTTTTAAAACTCTTTATTTTTTTTTTACTATTTACTTCATACATTTTACAGTCATAACACTAGTTTGTTAATTCTATTAGGTATCTAAATACAATGTCCAAAGTGTCACTGGCCTTATTTTTTAATAAGTCTCAGTAGCAGCACGGATGGGCGTCAATTCTGCTATTACAAAAGTGTCAGAATGGTCGATCATTGATTTTATAATTATTGATTTTGACAAGTTTGGTAATCTGCTAGCATAAAAGCGTCATTATTTAACATCTTGGTTCTCATTAGAAGTCTGTAGTGATTACATTAGTTTTTATTTCTTTTAGGAGACGATCTACCTACATACTTTTACTTTTCTTTTCTTTTGGCATTGATTTGACAGACTGTACATATTTGTTCCATAGTACTTTTATACTCAAACCAGCTCTATACGTGAAGACTTGTAATTGGCTGTCGGATAATCATACTGTTATTTATTACCATTATACTTAGCTGTAAGTCTTCCATAGTCTTTAAATAAATAAATAAATTATGACTTCCCAATGGTCGACCACACACACCTCATCATCACCACACACATCATAATATCATGACACTCCATTGAAATAAATTACATAGAATGGATCCGTGTTCAGTTAGCAGCCTCTGTCTATTTCAGTTAATATACGGTCAAACCTATGTTAAGTTTTATAAATTCAGTTGTCGTTCTTAGCCAGTTTCTTCTTCATATCGTATGGTTGATAAACAACCTGGTGTAAGTTTACACCGCCTCTGACATGGCTTTACACACCTTTCTTAACCTAAAAACGTATGTAGTTTAATTAATATTTTTGCAATCAATCTGCTAATGAAATGCTAATCAGACACAGAACCCGTCTAGTGCATATTACAATTATCTACATTATACAATGTCGCATGTAACAGGAAACATAATTGTATAGTTAGTAGAAGTAGGTAGAGTTTCTGGTTTTTCAATTATAAGCTAAAGTTATTATGAAAATCCTATATTTTAATTTGTTGCAAAACGAAAATTTTAACAATCGTAAAGTATGCAAATCATCACGCCTACATTTTCCGTTGATATAAACAGAGGTGTGACATCGCATAACCACAAATCCTCAGACTGTATAAATTCACTGTAAAAAAGTCCATATTTCGTATTGTGAGAATAACTGACAAAAGTGCCTTTTCCATTGGAAATAATCATATTTGTACGAGCCTGAATTTGAACAACTCTCTATCTATACGAGAAAAGGCCCTGTAAAAGGATATTGATAGACTGGTATTATTATTATTTGGAAGTTGATAATACACTTCATGCCCGTAATCCACTACACACACGATGGTGTTCCATACTCCGCGTAAAAGAGATTACGTTTTATAATTATTGTATTTCTATTTACAGGCTGGAAGAACATCCAGGTCGACTATGCCTCCGAGGAACTAGAAAAATACAATGATAATATTTTATTTTAAAGGATTTTTATTAAATAAAACTATACTAAACACAATAATATAATATACCTATACAAAAACAATATTCATACTAAATAATATATAACTTTTAAAATTGTAAATTGCTAATTAATCATTATGTACATGACTGAATAACCATGATGAATCATTATGACGACTGTCTCGTTGGTCTAGTGATTGCTAAGCGCGACTGCTGAGCACGAGGTCCTGGGTTCGAATCCCGGGTCGGGCAAAGTGTTACTTGGTTTTTCCAATAGGTAATTCTCAGTAGCAGCACGGAGTCTGGATTTGTGCCCGGTTAATAATAAATTGGCAATAGGCTCGCCCCCTATTACATTGGGACCTTCAAAACATAAGTGGCGTAATGTGGGTGTAGTAATATTTGTGCACCTCTGCCTTCCCCTTCGGGGAATACAGGCGTGATGTTATGTGTTTTATGTCATAATGTACATAAGTAAGTTCAAATAAATATCGTTACAACAATTTTGTATATTATTTGCACATTGTAAATTATTAAATGTGTATTAGTCGGATAACCTAAGGAAACCCTCTATGTACAGACACTACCAGATAGTTTCACATACCTAAATAAAATTAAGTATGTACCTAATAATGAGGATCAATGGCCAAAATGATGATGATGACGACAACGATGTCCCATTACTTACTCGTGATCCTACCACAGGCATAAAGTACTCACTTTTATAATACACAAATCCTCAGGGTGAAGGGATACATGGGGAAGAGCTTTGAGTGAAATATAACAGAACATGAAATAAATTTTATTTCAAGGATCCAAAAGTTAGGAACGAATGAGCAACTCCATCAGATTGTGGTAGTAGTCTTGAAGTTGTAGGCCCCGAGGACTCTCGCCCCGGAACCCTCCCACCTTCCTGACCAGCCAGAACGTCTCCATGCACCCCTTACCCTGGAAATAAAGGTCATTTGTGTGTACTTTAATTGTATTTATTTTTACTCACATACACTATATTTATTGTTTGCTCTGTATTAAGTTGATAGGAGTTTGTTTCCCACGGGTATCGAAACAGTTGACGACTCAATTGATTTATCAGTCTATGAAGAGTAATAGATACTTTGATGCTCTAAGGTCGTGTCTTTTCTGCAAAACAATCGCTGAGGTCTATCGCTTGTGTGGCGACTCTACCATTTTTCTATTGAATTTCTTAGGCCGTGAATGTCGCGAAGTTGATAAGGTTCATAAAATACTTACCGCATGACCGGATGAAGTTTATATTATAAAATATTCTGTTGCTTTTTTGTGAATTAAATATAATCTATATTCAATATCAAGTAAAATAGTACCGATATGATGAAAAGCTAGGACATAAAATATACTATAAATACTTATCTACGTCTAAAATAACAATTCGAATCTGACGTAAATTGCGCGTATTTTATTACTGCTATCACCAGCTGTGGCTATCAGTAAATATTTAAATGTAAGCTTGTTGCGTATGCCATCTAGAGGAAATAGGTGGAACTAAATGACAGCTCTGAGTACGATTTGTCTTGTTAGTTTTACATTTTACACACCTCATAGTGGCGACGAAGCTGTGAGCTTTTGATACTTGTAGCGCCATCTATGATACTGTAAACGGAACAATCATTTTTGTAATGTCGTTTAGTAATTAGTATCATAACGCCTAAGTCCCCGGTGGGGTAGACAGACAGGCCAATTAGGATTATTAACAGCGTCTCACAAAGGAAAGATAGTAATATTTGTGTTGGCATAAACTAGTCGTTCATTGTGGCGTTATAAGAGGGAAACCTTTGTCTTTGTCTTCCGGATGATGATAATGATATACAACATTGGCGAAAAGTAAAAAGATAACTGGATTATTTGTCTATATTTATCATATTTTTTATTGTCTATTTAATTGCCTATAGCTATTTTGGGTCAACAATGCTGCCCATTCCCTAGGCACAAGTAAGATTAAGGCTGCGTTGCAAAACCACCAAGAAAAATGGAGAAATTGTGCAGGTTGCAGGCAGACAAAGAATGCGATTCCGGCGGCTTCGAAAAAGTTTGCCCGCAACCTCACCAGACTAAACAGGAACAGAGTCCGTAAAGTACTAGGTACAATTACAGGACACTGACTCCTAAACAAACACCTATTCACAATAGGTGTGACGGACAGCCCCCTATGCAGAGGCTGCATGGAGGCGGAAGAAACGCCATATTACGTACTCCTGGAGTGCGGCAGTGTGGCCGATCAACGGGCCCGAATCCTCAAAGGCCCAGCATCACTACCGGAGGCTTGTTGCAACCTGAAAACGCTGCTCGCTTTCTGAGATGATCTGGGAAGGTTGGAATAAAAGAGTGAAATTTTTGTCACGTTCAATGGCCCACTCAAGTGGCTAAGTGCGGAAAAATGCCCAGCTAAACCAAACCAAACCAAACTTTGGGTCAATACATGTAAAACTGATTAAAGTTTAGAGATGTGCTGACTAAAAACTTGGTTGCAGTGGACTAGATATCTATTTATTTGCATTACATTTTTATGCTGAAAATAGAGCAATTCGACAAAGACCTTCAAACATTTGATTTCGTTTTCGAAAAATGTAATTACTTTTACTATACATAATTATTACGTGTTTTACTAAATAAACCTTATGTTTCTTACTTTTATAAAACACTGCCCCACGTCTGCCTGAAAATCGTGTTAAATAGACAGGGTATTCAATTTTTAAGTGTCGTTTATTACAGATGGATAAAGAACTGAATATTTCATATTTTATGTACGCTTCATTACAGTTCCTGCTACAGAATATTGATATATATATAAATAAAGTATATTGTAAGTTAAACAAATCTATATTTTAGTACTATTGAGTATAGTATTGTTCACACAGACACACCAATCGGTTTTATTTAAAACATTTACCTTAATGAGTCATGTATTATTTTTAATTGTTTAATTCCTAATTTATTGAGTCAATATGTTAATAATATTGTTATTTAGTTTAGTACATAATAATGCTGTTTTATTTATTATTTGACTTTTTTAAATTATTTAGTTTTTGAGATTAATATGACATTAATAGACAATATGTTGGTTTTTTCATGTAGGCATGGTTTCTATTTCCCGAAGCAGTAGGCACAGCATGCTGTTTTATTGCGAATGTAAGTGAAATGTAATTTTAAATGTGTACGAATTAAAAATAAAGGTAAGTCAATGATTTTGATTCTTATAAGTACGAACGTTCACTCTATGTCATTTTGGTACCGCTACACGATACTATTGTCTGATTGCAACCCACTACTTTACCTACCTATAAACCAGGCCCATTAAACTAGTGTGTCACTAAGACTGGTCATAGTATTTGGTGTTTGCCTTCTTTAAAAGGAAGGCCTCCCCCTTAAGGGGGGGGGGGTGCCATACTAGGCCGGATTTCACTTGCGGCCTATTCTTAATCTGTCCACTAAAAGTTACTCATGGTAAATACCATGGTAATAAACCAAACGCTAAAGCACAAACAAACAAACTACAAGCAAGAATTTAGGAAATCCACTCATTACACTTGATAAAAATATCCTGGTCAATAACGCAAGCATTAACGTGAATATTGTATTAATAATTGTAATTGACTGCTATAAATACTGAATGAGTGATTATTCCTCTCATTCTGCCTAAGACCGCCAGCAAGAGAACACGTCAAGATGAAGCTGCTGTGTTTGTTTGTGTTAGTGGCTGTACTAGCGGCTCTGTGCTCAGCCCAGCCAACTGAACCATTATCCCGGGACGACTCTGTCGCCTTGCGGTCGAGAAGACGAACTGTGCTGCTTCCGAGATTGTGCGGAACTGGGTTTATAGAAATTAGAGGCAAATGCTCACCAACAAGTAAGTACAAGTTTAAGCTTTTTAATCTTTAGTTATGGGTTTAGATTGTAAACCAATCGCTTAAATCAAGACTCTAGTTACCTATTCCATATTTATTGTTAATGATACCAGTAAAATAAAAAATAATAGTTTAAAAACACTAAAAAACACGCTTTTTATCGAAAACCGAACTAAAAAATTTAAAATAAGTTTTAATAAATTTAAATTAAGAATAGTGTTAAAAATTTCAATAAATATAAATTAATAATAGTGTGAATAAAAAAAAATATTTAAAAAAAAGCGTGGGGTGCATGGTCTCAATAGTTATAAATATTTTATTGACAGATATGAGTAGAGGGATTATCATTTTGATAATATCTTAAAAAGCACCCCACGCTTTTTTTAAAACAAAATATTTTTTTTTATTCACACTGTTATTAATTTATATTCATTGGAATTTTTAACACTATTCTTAATTTAAATTTATTAAAACTTATTTTTTATTTTATAGTTCGGTTTTCGATAAAAAGAGTGTTTTTTAGTTTTTTTTAACTATTATTTATTTTCTATTTTTTTATCAAATTAGTGTATTGTCATCGGTCCTCGATAAATCTACAAAGTTTGAACGAAATTTAGCCGTTTAAAGTGGGTCAAAAACGCGCCCAAAGAAGTCGGTTACAAACATACAAGTGAAGCTAATATAAAGCGTGTAAAAAGGAATGGTAGAGAAAGATTACTTTTAAATCTTTTTGTATTGTTTTAGTGATTTGTAATATCGATACTTTTAAGTATAGTTTCATCACCATTTATAATATTCACTTTCAATTAATGACGATAGCTGGACAACGGAGACAAAATACTACTAGCATATTTCATCAAAAAATACCTACTGACATTTACAATTTAGTATAGGTAATCTTATTTAGGGACTCTGATCATTTCTACTTCAAAATAGAATAAATATAAAGTCCAGAAAATAATAACACAATTATTAAACCGTGAAGTATATATGCTATTACTGGTATCTTGCTATCTGCATCCACTCTCATCCACACATTAAGCTCTAGGTCAGTGTTTCCCAAAGTGGTCCATATGGACCCCCAGGGGTCTATGACAGTCTGCAAGGGGTCTACACCGAGAAAAAAACTTGATTCCATGAAAAAAAAGGAGTCTGCGATAGTAAAACTTAATACATATACGCTCAATCAGGTAAGTAGGGGGTCTACGAAACACAAAAAAACATGGCAAGGGGTCTATGGCATAAAAATGTTCGGGAACCTCTGCTCTAGGTTTTCCCATGTAATTAATTTCTTGAGATAACAGAATAGCTGTAATGTTACCACAGTTACTTTTCCGTATCTACGTCAGCGTTATTATAATACCTCATATTGTAGGTATAATTATAGGTTGTTCATCGACCGTACGATAAGAAGAAGAAGAAGAAGAGTAGGTATAATCACAAACATAATTATATTTTTAAAACTCTTTATTTTTTTTTTACTATTTACTTCATACATTTTACAGTCATAACACTAGTTTGTTAATTCTATTAGGTATCTAAATACAATGTCCAAAGTGTCACTGGCCTTATTTTTTAATAAGTCTCAGTAGCAGCACGGATGGGCGTCAATTCTGCTATTACAAAAGTGTCAGAATGGTCGATCATTGATTTCATAATTATTGATTTTGACAAGTTTGGTAATCTGCTAGCATAAAAGCGTCATTATTTAACATCTTGGTTCTCATTAGAAGTCTGTAGTGATTACATTAGTTTTTATTTCTTTTAGGAGACGATCTAACTACATACTTTTACTTTTCTTTTCTTTTGGCATTGATTTGACAGACTGTACATATTTGTTCCACAGTACTTTTATACTCAAACAAGCTCTATACGTGAAGACTTGTAATTGGCTGTCAGATAATTATACTGTTATTTATTACCATTATGCTTAGCTGTAAGTCTTCCATAGTCTTTAAATAAATAAATAAATGATGACTTCCCAATGGTCGACCACACACACCTCATCATCACCACACACATCATAATATCATGACACTCCATTGAAATAAATTACATAGAATGGATCCGTGTTCAGTTAGCAGCCTCTGCCTATTTCAGTTAATATACGGTCAAACCTATGTTAAGTTTTATAAATTCAGTTGTCGTTCTTAGCCAGTTTCTTCATCATATCGTATGGTTGATAAACAACCTAGTGTGAGTTTACACCGCCTCTGACATGGCTTTACACACCTTTCTTAACCTAAAAACGTATGTAGTTTAATTAATATTTTTGCAATCAATCTGCTAATGAAATGCTAATCAGACACAGAACCCGTCTAGTGCATATTACAATTATCTACATTATACAATGTCGCATGTAACAGGAAACATAATTGTATAGTTAGTAGAAGTAGGTAGAGTTTCTGGTTTTTCAATTATAAGCTAAAGTTATTATGAAAATCCTATATTTTAATTTGTTGCAAAACGAAAATTTTATCAATCGTAAAGTATGCAAATCATCACGCCTACATTTTCCGTTGATATAAACAGAGGTGTGACATCGCATAACCACAAATCCTCAGACTGTATAAATTCACTGTAAAAAAGTCCATATTTCGTATTGTGAGAATAATTGACAAAAGTGCCTTTTCCATTGGAAATAATCATATTTGTACGAGCCTGAATTTGAACAACTCTTTATCTATACGAGAAAAGGCCCTGTAAAAGGATATTGATAGACTGGTATTATTATTATTAGGAAGTTGATAATACACTTCATGCCCGTAATCCACTACACACACGATGGTTTTCCATACTCCGCGTAAAAGAGATTACGTTTTATAATTATTGTATTTCTATTTACAGGCTGGAAGAACATCCAGGTCGACTATGCCTCCGAGGAACTAGAAAAATACAATGATAATATTTTATTTTAAAGGATTTTTATTAAATAAAACTATACTAAACACAATAATATAATATACCTATACAAAAACAATATTCATACTAAATAATATATAACTTTTAAAATTGTAAATTGCTAATTAATCATTATGTACATGACTGAATAACCATGATGAATCATTATGACGACTGTCTCGTTGGTCTAGTGATTGCTAAGCGCAACTGCTGAGCACGAGGTCCTGGGTTCGAATCCCGGGTCGGGCAAAGTGTTACTTGGTTTTTCCAATAGGTAATTCTCAGTAGCAGCACGGAGTCTGGATTTGTGCCCGGTTAATAATAAATTGGCAATAGGCTCGCCCCCTATTACATTGGGACCTTCAAAACATAACTGGCGAAATGTGGGTGTAATATTTGTGCACCTCTGCCTTCCCCTTCGGGGAATACAGGCGTGATGTTATGTGTTTTATGTCATAATGTACATAAGTAAGATCAAATAAATATCGTTACAACAATTTTGTATATTATTTGCACATTGTAAATTATTAAATGTGTATTAGTCGGATAACCTAAGGAAACCCTCTATGTACAGACACTACCAGATAGTTTCACATGCCTAAATAAAATTAAGTATGTACCTAATAATGAGGATCAATGGCCTAAATTATGATGATGACGAGAATGATGTCCCATTACTTACTCGTGATCCTACCACAGGCATAAAGTACTCACTTTTATAATATACAAATCCTCAGGGTGAAGGGATACACGGGGAAGAGCTTTGAGTGAAATATAGGTAACAGAACATGAAATAAATTTTATTTCAAGGATCCAAAAGTTAGGAACGAATGAGCAACTCCATCAGATTGTGGTGGTAGTCTTGAAGTTGTAGGCCCCGAGGACTCTCGCCCCGGAACCCTCCCACCTTCCTGACCAGCCAGAACGTCTCCATGCACCCCTTACCCTGGAAATAAAGGTCATTTGTGTGTACTTTAATTGTATTTATTTTTACTCACATACACTATATTTATTGTTTGCTCTGTTTTAAGTTGATAGGAGTTTGTTTCCCACGGGTATCGAAACAGTTGACGACTCAATTGATTTATCAGTCTATGAAGAGTAATAGATACTTTGATGCTCTAAGGTCGTGTCTTTTCTGCAAAACAATCGCTGAGGTCTATCGCTTGTGTGGCGACCCTACCATTTTTCTATTGAATTTCTTAGGCCGTGAATGTCGCGAAGTTAATAAGGTTCATAAAATACTTACCGCATGACAGGATGAAGTTTATATTATAAAATATTCTGTTGCTTTTTTGTGAATTAAATATAATCTACCTATATATATTTAATATCAAGTAAAATAGTACCGATATGATGAAAAGCTAGGACATAAAATATACTATAAATACTTATCTACGTCTAAAATAACAATTCGAATCTGACGTAAATTGCGCGTATTTTATTACTGCTATCACCAGCTGTGGCTATCAGTAAATATTTAAATGTAAGCTTGTTGCGTATG
This sequence comes from Abrostola triplasia, assembly GCA_946251915.1. NCBI lineage: Eukaryota > Metazoa > Arthropoda > Insecta > Lepidoptera > Noctuidae > Abrostola > Abrostola triplasia. The sequence goes on along the minus strand of OX276432.1, from coordinate 2,209,583 downwards.
CCATCTAGAGGAAATAGGTGGAACTAAATGACAGCTCTGAGTACGATTTGTCTTGTTAGTTTTACAATTTACACACCTCATAGTGGCGACGAAGCTGTGAGCTTTTGATACTTGTAGCGCCATCTATGATACTGTAAACGGAACAATCATTTTTGTAATGTCGTTTAGTAATTAGTATCATAACGCCTAAGTCCCCGGTGGGGTAGACAGACAGGCCAATTAGGATTATTAACAGCGTCTCACAAAGGAAAGATAGTAATATTTGTGTTGGCATAAACTAGTCGTTCATTGTGGCGTTATAAGAGGGAAACCTTTGTCTTTGTCTTCCGGATGATGATAATGATATACAACATTGGCGAAAAGTAAAAAGATAACTGGATTATTTGTCTATATTTATCATATTTTTTATTGTCTATTTAATTGCCTATAGCTACTTTGGGTCAACAATGCTGCCCATTCCCTAGGCACAAGTAAGATTAGGGCTGCGTTGCAAAACCACCAAGAAAAATGGAGAAATTGTGCAGGTTGCAGGCAGACAAAGAATGCGATTCCGGCGGCTTCGAAAAAGTTTGCCCGCAACCTCACCAGACTAAACAGGAACAGAGTCCGTAAAGTACTGGGTACAATTACAGGACACTGCCTCCTAAACAAACACCTATTCACAATAGGTGTGACGGACAGCCCTCTATGCAGAGGCTGCATGGAGGCGGAAGAAACGCCATATCACGTACTCCTGGAGTGCGGCAGTGTGGCCGATCAACGGGCCCGAATCCTCAAAGGCCCAGCATCACTACCGGAGGCTTGTAGCAACCTGAAAAGGCTGCTCGCTTTCTGAGATGATCTGGGAAGGTTGGAATAAAAGAGTGAAATTTTTGTCACGTTCAATGGCCCACTCAAGTGGCTAAGTGCGGGAAAATGCCCAGCTAAACCAAACCAAACCAAACTTTGGGTCAATACATGTAAAACTGATTAAAGTTTAGAGATGTGCCGACTAAAAACTTGGTTGCAGTGGACTAGATATCTATTTATTTGCATTACATTTTTATGCTGAAAATAGAGCAATTCGACAAAGACCTTCAAACATTTGATTTCGTTTTCGAAAAATGTAATTACTTTTACTATAATTATTACGTGTTTTACTAAATAAACCTTATGTTTCTTACTTTTATAAAACACTGCCCCACGTCTGCCTGAAAATCGTGTTAAATAGACAGGGTATTCAATTTTTAAGTGTCGTTTATTACAGATGGATAAAGAACTGAATATTTCATATTTTATGTAGGCTCCATTACAGTTCCTGCTACAGAATATTGATATATATATAAATGAAGTATATTGTAAGTTAAACAAATCTATATTTTAGTACTATTGAGTATAGTATTGTTCACACAGACACACCAATCGGTTTTATTTAAAACATTTACCTTAATGAGTCATGTATTATTTTTAATTGTTTAATTCCTAATTTATTGAGTCAATATGTTAATAATATTGTTATTTAGTTTAGTACATAATAATGCTGTTTTATTTATTATTTGACTTTTTTAAATTATTTAGTTTTTGAGATTAATATGACATTAATAGACAATATGTTGGTTTTTTCATGTAGGCATGGTTTCTATTTCCCGAAGCAGTAGGCACAGCATGCTGTTTTATTGCGAATGTAAGTGAAATGTAATTTTAAATGTGTACGAATTAAAAATAAAGGTAAGTCAATGATTTTGATTCTTATAAGTACGAACGTTCACTCTATGTCATTTTGGTACCGCTACACGATACTATTGTCTGATTGCAACCCACTACTTTACCTACCTATAAACCAGGCCCATTAAACTAGTGTGTCACTAAGACTGGTCATAGTATTTGGTGTTTGCCTTCTTTAAAAGGAAGGCCTCCCCCTTAAGGGGGGGGGGGGGGTGCCATACTAGGCCGGATTTCACTTGCGGCCTATTCTTAATCTGTCCACTAAAAGTTACTCATGGTAAATACCATGGTAATAAACCAAACGCTAAAGCACAAACAAACAAACTACAAGCAAGAATTTAGGAAATCCACTCATTACACTTGATAAAAATATCCTGGTCAATAACGCAAGCATTAACGTGAATATTGTATTAATAATTGTAATTGACTGCTATAAATACTGAATGAGTGATTATTCCTCTCATTCTGCCTAAGACCGCCAGCAAGAGAACACGTCAAGATGAAGCTGCTGTGTTTGTTTGTGTTAGTGGCTGTACTAGCGGCTCTGTGCTCAGCCCAGCCAACTGAACCATTATCCCGGGACGACTCTGTCGCCTTGCGGCCGAAAAGACAAGCTGTGCTGATAAACGGATTCTGCGCAGCTGGGCAGTCAAGACTTAAAGGCAGATGCGTATCTTGTAACATGTAAGTACAAGTTTAAGCTTTTTATTCTTTAGTTATAGCGATTAGTTACTACTAATCTATTGTAAACCAATCGCTTAAATCAAGACTCTAGTTGCCTATTCCATATTTATTGTTAAAGATACCAGTAAAAAGGAATGGTAGAGAAAGATTACTTTTAACTCTTATTGTATTGTTTTAGTGATTCGTAATATCGATCCTTGTAAGTATAGTTTCATCACCATTTATAATATTCACTTTAAATTAATGACGATAGCTGGACAACGGAGACAAAATACTACTAGCATATTTCATAAAAAAATACCTACTGACATTTACAATTTAGTATAGGTAATTTTATTTAGGAACTTGATGATTTCTCCTTAAAAACAGAATCAATATAAAGTCCAGATAATAAAAATATAATTATAATAATTAAGCTTTTATCTTAGAACGCTACAATTAACGGCATCTTGGTATTTGCATCCACTATCATTCACACATTTAGATTTTCCCATGTAGGTAATTAATTTCTTGAGATAACAGAATAGCTGTAATGTTACCAAAGTTACTTTTAAGTATCTACCTATTACGTATATACTTTTATCTATCATACCTCATATTGTAGGTATTCATCGACCATGTAATAAGAAGAAGAAGAGTAGGTATAATCGCAAACATTTATTTTTAAAACTCGTAATTTCTTTTTACTAATTACTTTAGTCATAACATTACTTCGTTACAAAGTGTCACTGGGCTTATTTTTTAAGTCTCAGTAGCAGCTCGGATTGGATCCGTGTTCAGTTATTAGCAATAGTCTCGCGCCCTCTTACAAAACATATCTAGCGATATATACCTATTGTGGGTGTTTAATGTTTATACATCTCTGCCAATTTCGGTTAATATACGGTTCAGTAGTCGTTCTTAGCCATTTTCTTCTTCATATCGTACGGTTGATCAACAACCTGGTGTGAGTTTAAACCGCCTCTGACATCATAGATAATATACTATATAATACAAGATGGCTTTACACACCGTTCTTATCCTAAAAAGATATGTAGTTTAATTAATATTTTTGCAATCAATCTGCTAATGAAATGCTAATCAGGCACAAAACACGTCTAGTGCATATTAAATTATCTACATTATACAATGTCGCATGTAACAGGAAACATAATTCTATATTTATATACACTTCAAATTACCGTATGAGAAGTAGGTAGAGTTTCTGGTTTTTCAATTATAAGCTAAAGTTATTATGAAAATCCTGTATTTTAATTTGTTGCATAACGAAAGTTCTATTTATCCTGTACACAAGTAGCTGTTCGGTAGGTATGTAAATCATCACGCCTACATTTTCCGTTGATATAAACAGAGGTGTGGCATCGCATAACCACATTTCCTCAGACTATAAATTAAATTAAGAATCCATATTTCGAAATTGTGGTATCCTAGAGTAATTGACAAAAATACCTTTTCCATTGCAAATAGTCATATTTGTACGAGTCTGATTTTGAACAAACACTTTCTCTATACGAGAAAAGGCTTGTGCCCTGTAAAAGGATAATTATAGTATTATTCTCTTTATTTATACATATTATCTTACATTTTACATTTTTAAATAATATATAAGTAGATATAAAAAATACAAAATTTAAAAATATAAAATATAGTCGCCAACCGGCATCGGGAACAGGGTCCTAGCTGCTGGTGGTTAGGACTCCAAAGAGAGGAACCTCCTGACTATACGCACCGTGTCAAGAAGTACCGCCTTTTGTATCAAGCCCTAGTATTATTATTATTAAGAAGTTGATAATATACTTTTTGCCCGTAATTCACTACACAAACTATGGTGTTTCATACTTAGTGTAAATGAGATCATGTTTTATAATTATTGTATTTCAATTTACAGATTCGAGGAAGTTACAGGACGGCCGTGCCCCGGAAAAGTCTAGAGGATTTAAAATGTTTATTTTAAGAATTAAAAGATCGTCAATTTTAACCCTAAGTTGTTAATTAGTAATTATTCATTATGTACATAAGTAAAAACAAATAAATATCGTTACAACAATTTTGTATATTATTTGCACATTGTAAATTATTAAATGTGTATTAGTCGGATAACCTAAGGAAACCCTCTATGTACAGACACTACCAGATAGTTTCACATGCCTAAATAAAATTAAGTATGTACCTAATAATGAGGATCAATGGCCTAAATTATGATGATGACGAGAATTATGTCCCATTACTTACTCGTGATCCTACCACAGGCATAAAGTACTCACTTTTATAATACACAAGTCCTCAGGGTGAAGGGATACACGGGGAAGAGCTTTGAGTGAAATATAACAGAACATGAAATAAATTTTATTTCAAGGATCCAAAAGTTAGGAACGAATGAGCAACTCCATCAGATTGTGGTGGTAGTCTTGAAGTTGTGGGCCCCGAGGACTCTCGCTCCGGAAGCCTCCCACCTTCCTGACCAGCCAGAACGTCTCCATGCACCCCTTACCCTAGAAGTAAAAGTCATCAATGATTACGTACACTATAACTAACACTGAAACAGTATTTTTTGATTTAGGTAAAGGCCTTTTAAAAATACACGTTTCAGGGTAGCTTTGCAAGACTTTTTGTACTTATACAAAGTGTATCATAAATTCGAGATCATAGTTTTTTTTTAGATTAGACAATCAATTAAATTATCAAACTGAACAACTTTCTTTATACGATATAATTATTACAATCGAGAAAAATATTATCAAGTCCTCTTTAAGTTTTTACATGCAAATCTAATAGATTTTCAGAAGATTTAACTATCGCCTGTTCTAATATCTATAGCTATATTCTACACAAGTCAATAGCAAATGCAATTGCGACTGTAGTGTACACATACGTGAGTAATATGGTAATCTTACCGCAATATTGACGGGTCCTCTTGACTCGAACTCGTATTTTCCAATTTCTTCTAGTGCTACCTTCGTTGTATACGAAATGTGAATTTTCATCGCTGTTGACAAAACAGAATTGATATTATCACTAGGTAAATAAAAAGAATATTGTATTTTTTCATTGTTACCTGTTCTAAAGTAGGGTACAAAAATCGAAACATTTTTAAATGTACTACATGTTAAGCAATATTTATAAAAGGCCATTGTTATTTGTTGATGCCCGTTATAGGTACTTCGTATAACTAACGTACTACGAATAACTAAAACAATAGGTAAGTGATGATAAAAAGATGAAATGAAAAATAAAAGTTGAATAATTATTGTTTCTAAATGAAATAAATAATTGACCAAATAGGCATTATCTGTATCCGTCTGCACCTAATCGGCCGGTAGTGATCTAGATTCATCATATAAACAGATTTTGGTGCCCAAAACAGTTATCTAAAGGACCTTTCCTCATCCTAACTTTGTATAACTATATAATGTATGTATTTGATTTGATATGCGATAACGTTACTCCTATCGCCTTTGTGCAGCTAAGTATAGCGGAGAACGCAGTTTTCGCTACCAGTTTCGATAGGCGCTGGAAAATTATTGTGATGTTGAATTATGGTACAGAAATATGATGTTGATCGTAATACCTACGTTTTTAAGTACGGCTGTGCTATTCTTGATTTATTTTTGTGGGGGAGAGGGAGGGAAAGAAATCATTTAATTTAAATTTTGTTTCAAAGCATGGCATGGCAACATGCTAAAATGAAATCAAACCATAAGTAAGTAGAGTCCATACCCTCGCCAGTGCTCTCCATCCTGCTGGCAGTGTTGATGGTGTCCCCGAAGAGGCAGTAGCGCGGCATAGTGGTGCCGACGACCCCGGCCACGCACGGGCCCGTGTTGACGCCAGCGCGGATCATGAGCGGCTCGGCGGGCCGGTGCGGCACGCGCGCGCCCTCCAGGCTGCGCACCAGCGACAGCGACATGTCCGCTATCTCCGACACGTGCCGGCTGCCTACCACCGGACTACATTATGGAACTAGCAATGCCCCGCGGTCTCAGCCGCGTGAAATTTGCAAAATGAGGTAAAATCGAGAAGCATAGGTGTCATTATTAATTATTATGTACTATATAGTCTGAAAAGCGGAATACAGAATCGTATGGAAACAGCTTTTCAGCGACTCCGTCAAAGTATTTCAATACAGACACGACCTTTAGTAATGAATAAAACGCACAAGAAGAGAGCCTGTGTTATTCTGATGTTGCTAAATTGCTCTAATTTATATGCAAATACGTTCAGCAGTTTTACTCATACGGAAAAGAAACGGAAGAATAGTAATCTTACCGTTCCTTTGCGGCAAGCCGGACACTACCATGTACGCGTCGCCTATGGTTTCAACTTTGTAAACGTCATAATGTGTTATCTTTTCATCAAATAACCTGCAAACAATAAATACATCTTTTATATTAAATACTTTATAATAATAATGACAGGGTAAGTTTTGTCGATTGGAGTATCATATACCCCCGTCGTTTCCCAGCAGCGGGGGATGCGTAAAGCATTTTAAAAAAGTCATGTTAAAAAAGGTTACCTAGAACTGATGTATTTAAAACTATGTGTAATTGTTCAGAATAGTTATAATTAATTATATTTCTGTTCCGTTATAACCGGTTCCTAAACTTTTGAGGTTTTACTCTATCCGATCGAGTAATGTAATTCATACTATTTGCAAATCAAGTAATAGAATCAACACTTAAGTATATTTTATTACTTAATATTCATAAATATCGTAATATTGAAATTAAGTATATCACATAATATATTAATGTTTCGAAAATATTTTACCTCGTTTGACGACTGATAATTTAAATAATTTGAATTCGTAGTCTTGTTACATAGCAGCACGACATAGTATTATTTTTAGGGGTCATTACCGGAAGAGTATTGAAGAAAACTTTCAATGTAAATATCATAAAAAATATGCCTTATGTCAAGTGGCCCTTAGACAAGGGGAGTTGACATAATTCCCTTGCTTGGCAAGAGGGTCGGGGATCGCAGTATTGGTAGTGAAGTTACAGAAGACGCTGCTGCCCATCTTCTGGATTTTCCCTTAGTCACCTCTTACGACACCCACGGGTGGAAAGGGGGTGGTCAACTCTATGCCGGATAAAACTCGACATCGTGTTAAACGTGTACCGAGATGTATTTGAAGTATCCACTAGCTATTCTTAGATACTGAATCATTTGCGCAAAACCCGAATCGCTGCTATCACCTTATTAATTTCTTAATAAGATCCTTGACGATCAGTTGCATAAGAAACTTGTTATTTGGGAATGTCTACATAACATTTACATTATATTATCACCTCATTATATTAGTTTATATTAAGTTGTTTTTGTGACCGCAGTATTTTGACCTTATTGCATTTGGAATTATGAGACGACTCCGAAGTGTTAACAATAGTTCTTACTTCCGCCTTCTAAAAAATACAGCGAGAGTCTACAAGGAAAGAGGTTGTAGATTATATTTATAAATAACAATTTAGCTGAATAACATAAATATTGATTGATATTATAAAACTAAGATAGTAACCCAGTATTTTAATATTCATGTTGTCGAAATCAGTTTTTATAAAGTAAATTTTTGATAGATAAATGATAGAAATCATAAATTTTTTGAAGATAAAAATAATTATGTATGTATTTATTACCTAGCTCTATGCTCTATTAAAAAATCCTGATTAGTACTATTTATATAATAATTATATTTATATATTTAAAGTCTAAGTGAAATCTGAGTTCCGGAGTAACTCTACTACCAACGATTATTTACAAGAGAATAGTAATAGAATATTTAAAATGCATGAGTGTAATATTTGTATACAAATAATTCGTTCTATAGTAAATGAGATTGAACAGACTAGGCACCTAACATACGATGCTCATATTGTGACTGTTACTAAACACGCGAATAACACAAATCATAAGTTTGGCGTCCAACGTAATAGGTCCAGTTTACTCTGGTCTCCAGTTTCAAAGTGAAGGTTAGAAAACATGGTTGTTGTTACAGATATAAAACCCTCGAGCCCTATGAAGCAGGATCACTTGATAACAATCAAATCCTATATATTCAACAAATTTTTATCTTTAAAATTTCACGTGCTTAGGTGATCTTGTTAACATTACTGGGATAGGGGGATTAGAAGTTTTATGGAACGTGGATTTAGCCAACGGACCTGTAGAGCATATTGAGCATGTTTATCACCTCCATGGGAGTACTACTAGCTGAAATGTTGGTGAAGCCGACGATATCGCTGAAGAATATTGTGACGGCGTCGAAGGCCTCTGCTGGCACCGCCCTCTGCGCCCTCAAACTCCTCAGGACTGGGAGAGGCAGCATCCTTGAGAGAAGAAGATCACTCTTTTGTTTCTCTGCTACCAATTTTTGTGTGCTCTGCTCAATTGAGTGGGTGAAAGTCTGGAATTAAAAAAATATGGTGAACTAACAGTTAATTTTAGTTGCGTGGTGGTCAATAGAATAATTGATGCAGAAAGTATATATCTTTTGTTTGTTCTGTACTTATTTGATAAGCATCCCTTACATACAGCCTGATCCGTTAAGTGTATAAGTTTACATACGTCAAAAGCCAAGTTATTTTTAGTTGAAATTTTCGGTTAGTACTTTGGCTTTAGAGCCATACAGTTTCAATAGTATTAAATTTAATAGATTTAAATACTAGTTTTAGAACTAGTAGTATTTAATATAATTAAGAGACCTTAATAAAGACCTTCAAAGATTAATAATGCAATGCTTTTTGAGCTCGGTTGTTACTTGAACCAAGAAATACATTATTTTAATAATGTATCTACAAATTGCTTCTAAGAAATATTTTTGTGTAGGCTGATTTGATATTACGTTATAATTACAGTTGAGTTCTCACGATATCATAAACGTTAATTTAGAGGCCCGTGCCAGGCTGATGGATGGTTAATAGCGAAACGACTTGGAAAACAACACATTTGTATATGTAGTACTTATAACAAGTTTTTTTGATTTTTGAAAAAACTTTTCATTACACACTTAAGTTTTTTACTCTAATTATCGGAAGGTACTACAATAAAAAAAGGATTTCGTGTTATATAACAGTTTCTGCTTATCCCCCAATGTAGAAAACTGGTAAATAAGCACTGAATGCCGACTGGTATGACCGTTGGACTGCCTAGTCAAAAGCCGCAAGTTCAAACCACGGCACGCACTAATGTCTTTTCGAATTTATGTGCGTACTACAAATTAGTTATCAGTTGCTAAACATGGTGTAGGAAAACATCGTGAGGAAACCTGCACATCTGAGAGATTTTTCAACGTTGTGTAAAGTCATGTCAGAGCCATACAGGCGGTTTAAACTCTGATGCCAGGTCGTTCATCAAACATACGATAAGAACAACAGTGAAGAAAACATAATGATGGGTTACATTTTTATTTGATAGATAAACTTATAAGGCGTGCAAAGCCTTGGACAAAAGTTTGCATATAATTATAATAGTTTCATTGAGCGTCATGTTGCTTAAGATTTCTTCACAGAAATGTAAGCCCCATGTCATTGATAGCGAGCCCAATTATCATAAGAGCCTTCTTACTACTCACTTTAATAGCGATGAAAAGGCATTGTGTTCTTAATCTGGGCTAACACACACACACTATAAAAAATCTTTTTTAATTATTAATTCCATTATAATATAATGTTAATATGATGTACAGATGTGTTACATTGATGTTACATTTTTTGCTATACTCGCTCACTACAGCATGCAATGTCATACCTGCACTAGGCAGTCTTATCGCTAACAACGATCGCTAAACACACAACCTTACATTAAATAACGTCCTTCGGGGAATACAGTGGCTAAGTAACCTACAAATAGCCAACCAGTTTTCCTCTCTAGACATACTTAGGTATCTACGCGGCTTAGTCTCAATCATATACTAATAGTATAAAAACTGTTCGCTGTGTCACTATTAATAAAAAAGTATTTTGAAATTGCTGTGTCTTCAGCCTTGGAATAAATAAACAGTCAAGTATACTCTAACCGACCTGAGCCACAGTTTTTAATTCACGGGAAAATCCTCCTCTTGTACTATCATCGGTCGTTGAACCACCAAACAACGCAATTCTGAGAAATCAGAGTCCTTCCTCATAAATTTTCAAGGAAACTAAATTCTTCCACGATATTGCACCCGTTTGATCTTGACATCACAAGCAAAACTCCCTTGTCCAAACTTTTCCTGCTAATCTTTCTACAGCGCAAAAAACACGATTTCAGACCGATATTCATGACGCTACAAATGCGTACCTATTTACACGGTGTAGACGTACAATGTTACTTAGCTCACGATTGATAATAATGATTACCCAGAAAAGGAAATTCAGTAGCCAAAGATGACTTCATTCTTTGCAAATCTAACGCCATTCACTGTCGAATCGCCGAGTGGGAAAGTCGTGTTTAATCATGTATCATTGGATACTTGTTTTTGCCGTGTGTGGATTGATTATGAATCTCGTGGATACAAGAACATTGTTGGTCCTTGATGGCTCAGACAGTACAGTTGAATATGTGGACTTTATCGTTGAGTATACTAGTGCAAAAAAGTTTAAAAGAGACGTTATCTACGCGGATCGATGTCCAGAAAATACAGTGAGACTTGGAAGGAGTTGTGTTGATTGTGAAACGTATGTATATCGTTCATTCTTCTTACGTTTAATTCTTTATGGTACGTTATATATCTACAACTCTAGGGTTAAAACACATGCCCTATTTTTCATTAAAAATCAATCTACAGATTTGCCTACGGTCAAACTATTGTTATATTTCTTTTAATAAGTATATATATTGTATAAAACTAGTTTTACGAATTTTTATCGCGGTGTTAATTAGTTTTTTGCTCCCGTTTCGAATTCTTTACAGCATTCATGGTCACGGGCAGACTAATGTGTCTCATATTTTGCTAGAAAATGAACTGTAATGATCTTGAGTAAATAAAGTTCTCTTAAAAACTAAAGCTGTTTAATCCATGGACTACATTATACTCGTCAATGTCGTATGCATGTCAAAAAATAGAGATGTCAATAGACTTAATTCGCGGTTTAGTTAATGCCAGTATGATACTCGTTTATGAGATGGTAAAGACTTAATTGCACAAACTTGCATAATTTACATAAACTGACTGTGAATCCCCCTGTCGATGTCGTGAGAACCTGAATACATTAGCGGCAACTAAACAAATTTAAAACAATGTGCCTATCGTAGATAGAAGTTTATTTATAGATACCTTTATAGCATTTTTAATAAAGACCCATAGTATTGTTTTGACAACATAAAAAACGATATCACATTCAACTTTTTAAGACATTTGCGAGACAAAATGTATTTGAGATTCCATACTGGTGGTCCTACCAAAACTGCGCAGATACTATTTTACTAACAGATTTCGATTACATGTATGAGTAATTGTCAGTATCGTACAGTAATCACGACATCATCAAGTTCAAGCCTCGCCGTGTTACAAGCTGTGTACACATCTGAACATGAGTCATGGCGCAGAAACTGTCAAGGGACATAATATATGAACATTACGTCCTCTTTAATTGATTGTTTCCAGTAAAATAATAGTTCTTAATTATAGAAGTAACTGTATGTGCAAAAGTATATTATTGTAAATCGTATGTAGGTATAATGATTTATATTACCATGTAGTAGTGGTAGCGCAAATTATTATCCATTTATTAAATACTAGCTGCGCCCCGCGGTGTGACCCGTTACATTTTTTCGTGATAAGTAGGCTATGCGTTAACCCAGGGTGTCAGCTCTATATGAATTTTATCAAAATCGGTCTAGCCGTTAGAGCGTGAAAGAGCAACGAACACCCATCCATACTTACAAACTTTTGCATTTATGTACGGATTTACTATTTTTAACAATTATTTATGGTTTTCGATATATTCATTATAAAGACATTTTTAATAACCATCAGTGGTGAGTTCGTTTGCCGCTCGGGTTAAATATATGTTTGGCCCTCTGATATTTGTCACGAGTCAGGTTTACTGACATGATATGTGTTGTCCTTTTAGTTCATAACTCCTATTACATATGATCTACTGTCTTGTAATACTCTTGTCACTGACCTAAAGATAGAAAGGTCACTTACGAAATAGATCCAATTATAGCCTTTTTCGAACTCGGCTAAGAACTTGCTATATGTGCGACGCAAGGACAAACATCACCGTGACACACTTTTCATCATGTTGATCGAACCTCTTAGCGTGGGCGGACTCACCGCCATTTATTAGAAAGTATGTGTGACCTTTGTTCAGCAGTGGACGTCTTCCGGCTGATGATGATGATGATGATGATGTGTGATCATGCCAGCATTTCCATAAGAGGAATAGAAGTGTGAGGTGTAGGACACATCCACTTTATACCAAATAAACATAACCTAACGTCATGCTTGTATACCTTGGGGGAGGGGGAGGCCTTTGTTCAACAGTGGACGTCTTCCGGCTGATGATGATGATGCTTGTATACCTCCACCTACCCCTTCGCCAGGTACGTTTTAGGCCCTAATGTAATGAACGATGGTTAAAATAGAACCATTTAGCCTTATAATGTAATAATAAATAATATATAATTTAACCTAAGAAGTCCCAATATAGGGCGAAAGAACAGAAGAATTTTTACAGAATACATTAAGTGCATTGACCTGAAAATAATAAATACTGGTTGTTATTTAACTGATTTTTCTCACTCTGTCATTCATATTTATTATTTTAAAGAATGTAGAGAGAAAAGAAGACAGAGCATTGTGTTACTGTACAAAGACGCTATATTTTTTTATTAGTTACGGGACGGACGGGAAAGACAGCCTTGTTTGCCTAATTGTAGCTAAGCGCGAATGCTGAGCTTTGCGTCCCGGGCAGCATGTTAATGAGTTTTTCTATTTGGTTACTCTCAGTAGCAGTAGGAGTTTGAATTTGTGCCCGGCAATAGGTTTGCCCCTCATTACATTCGGACCTATAACATAACTGGCGAACTTTGGTTGTACTATATGTGTACCTCTGCCTACCTCTTCGTAGAATACAAGCAAGATGTTATGGATTTCAATAATAATAATAATATATATATTTATTTTCTCTTCACAAAAGGTAGGTTAAACAATATACATTTCAGTGTTGGTAGCTTGGACCTAACTTTGTGAGAGACTGGTGCCTGTGGTAGATTTTGTTAAAAATCTGTATTACTGGTCACCAGTGCCACCAGTCAATGTCTGTATACAAGGTATTTAACTCGATAATCAGATTGATTCATTATATTATAACTAAAAAACATGTTCTCTTAAAGTTTGTACAAGAAACAGTGCAAACAAAAAGTAAAACAATAATGTTCAAGTGCTCAGTAAAGGCAACCTAATATGTTATGGTTACTCGTTTTAAATACTTATACTGAGGTGTTTATTGTTCATTATAATGAATACCAGTCTGTGGATAAAAAACTATGAATCATCGAAGTCTTAGTACGGCAACTCGAAGGGCAACAAGTAAAATCAAACTAGTCGTTGTCACTTGTTTATTTATGATTATGGCGATAATTTTGCTCCTTAATTATACTTTAATTAAGGAGCAAAAGCCACTTCCTCCATCCAAACCTCAAACTACTTTGATAATTATGCGTGAAGAGAGAAAGTTGTAGCCTTTTTTAGGAATATTGCGCGCACGAAGAAGTCTAAGAGACATAGTCTAGGTTTATATATAGAAGAGTGGCGAAAGCTTAAAATATGCACTTATGGATATTTAATAGAGATTAGCCGACAAGACGGCGCAAAAATGACGACCAATTGGCAATGCCGATCATTGCGTGCGGTTATGTCCGGGTCTCCTCGGTAATTCGGGCTTTTCATAAAACATAAGTGCAGTAAACTAAGTACCCCTTAATTGAAATTTATCATATCGAAAAAGAAACTACGTGTATGAACTTCTTTGACGGACAAACGATTTTGTTTTAATCACTTAATTTTCTATATAGAAATGTAAGATCAACAAAATAAAGTAATAGGCTTTTTGGCGACAACAACTAGTATTGATACAGCCACTAGTCGGCACATACGAGGGTCAAACTGAAAGTTCTTAGAAAATCAAAAACTGATTACATTAGCCAGTTATTAGTTTTATTATATCTTTTCAAAATATTGTCCATTCACGTCAATACACCGCTGCATGCGATGGAACCACTGGGAAAAGCACTTTGCCCACTCGTCTTTAGGGTTCTCTTCAATGGCATCGCGATACGCAGCCACCGCTTCTTCAGCATTCATAAACCGCTTTCCTTTAAGTTTTTCTTTAATTTTTGGAAATAAATAAAAATCACAAGGGGCGAGGTCGGGGCTATACGGCGGGTGACCCAGTAATTCAACGTTTGATGTCGCCAAATAGTCGATCGTTCGCTTAGCGGTGTGCGACGAGGCGTTGTCGTGGTGTAGGAGGATCCTACTGCGAGGTCGTTTCTCTCGAACTTTTTCCAAGACAAGTGGCAAACAATTGGTAGTGTACCATTCTGCAGAAACTGTTTTTTGATCCTCTAACACAATTGTTGCGAAATGACCTATCCTTCCAAAGAACGAGGCCACCATTTTTGTTCCCGCACTTCGATCTCTCTTCACTTTAGTTGGCAACCTCTCGAAAGGAAACACCCACTGAGCAGATTGTCTTTTGGTTTCAGGATCATAACAGTAAATCCAGCTTTCGTCACCTGTTAGTATGTCGAACACAGCATTTGAGTCACCTCCGTTAAATCTTTCAATCATTTTACGGCACCAATCCACACGATGGAGTTTTTGAGCCTCAGTCAAATTATGAGGTATCCACCGGGCGCAAAGCTTCCTGACTGCTAAATGTTCGTGGAGGATTTTGTGCACTTGACTCATACCGATGCCTAAGCTTGTCCGAATCTGCTGATAGGTCACTCTTTTGTCAGTCTCTATCATACGCCGCACAACACAGATGTTATCTTCAGTCGTCGCCGTAGAAGGCCGTCCCTCACGTAAATCATCAGTGAGATTAGTGCGACCACGTTTAAACTCATTAAACCAGTTGTAAACTGTCGCACGAGATGGGGCTTCATCGTGAAAGGCCAATCGTAGTCTATCATAACTTTCTTGTTGACTTAAATGACATCGAAAGTCATAAAAAATCATTGCACGAAAATTTTCTCGTGTTAAATTCATGTTGACGTGACACAGACAATTTTCAATTTGCCGCCAAATCGTAAAACAAATGACAAATTAATGAAATATATATACTCAGTAATATTGGCAATGAGTTCTATTTTCAAATTTTAGAATTATTTTTTTATTATATTGTTTATAAGTGGCCAGTTCTAAGAACTTTCAGTTTGACCCTCGTATTTAATTTACAGACAAATTTTGACCACGTGCCATTTCTGGTAGATGTATTGATATAGTAAACAATATTACTCATAATCGTGAAGAGGTAATATTTGTCATGAATGTCTTTAATATAGATTCTGTGTAACAGATAAAATACCTAACGGATAAAAAATCTATAAAATTAATTTAATGGCATTGCGATTCCGAACAAAGTGAATCACTGCAATATGCAAATATAAACTCAATATGAGTAAGAAAGGAAATATCTCAATGATGGGCTTCATCATGTCAAGCATTTTATCCTGTTTCTTGTGCTCCAACGGTTAGCGACCTCTGCATAACCACACAAGTTACAAAACTCTGAGAAAATCTTCAATTTAAATGGTTAGGTCTTATTAAAACGCAGAAAAATACTGCAAAGTGACATTGATATTGACAAAAAAGGACATTGTATGTTTGAACAGATAGATAGCAGATAACATTATGCTATTAATTTACGTATTATGCTGTTGATAGTGAAATGCAAGAAAAACATTTACAAAGTCAATGCTTTCAACTTTTCACAAGATAAAACTATACAAATATTTTGACATGTCAATCTGCAAGATATTAACGTAAGCATTTTGCGTTTATTACAATTACTTTCATAGCCTTTTTTTAATAAAGGAAGTAGGATTATTGTCTTGTGTTTTGGAATTATCAAAAAATTCTATTAGATATCTGGTAGGTCTAGATAATTCTACTAAGGCTATTCTCACAAGATCCAAAGTCCTATGACCAAAGTGTTGATAAAGAAGAATAGATAAAGGAAATTTTAACAGTAATGGACACGAGCGGGACTCGATCCCACGACTTTCGCCGTACCGTGGCGCATGGGCAACATGCAAAAATGACTTAAAAAGTCATATAAAGAAGTTACAATTTCTAAGGATTATTTTGCCTTAATTCGGAAGGAATATGATGATGATGGACACATTGTAGCATATACATTAATAATAATTGCATACTTAATAAATAGCCGTGTAATTGTATATGCGATGTGAGTTAAACATCATTATAACAAAACTAACCTGGGTTAATAAACTTCAAACAAATACTATTAAAAAATATGTCAACAGCGTGTCTGTCATTCTAAAAAATATATATAAGCCTGGTTTATCCTTAACCTGTTTTTAGAAGTAAAAATAAGATTCTAGTTTTAATTTCTAAACAAAAAACATCGTCAAACCAGTAAACTTCGGGTTTAACTCGGTGCACAAAATAAAATAAAATACGTTAAACTTGCACTATAATACCTACAGGAAATAAATGTTTCGCTAATCGAATCAACCTTTAAATTAAGATTTCTGATTGGTCTTCATATAGTTTTCAATGTCAAATATTTATCGTTTTAACCTTTTTCGCCACATTTTTTCTTGTAAACTGGACAAAGATAAAGTTGTTTCTTTTAAGGCTATGCAACTTAGAGTGGTATTAAATTATTTTTGAATTAGCTGCGCCCCGCGGTGTTACCGACTAAATTTTTTCGGAATAAAAAGTAGCCTATGTGTTAATCCTGGGTATCGGCTACCTCGTTGTGAAATTTCATTAAAATCCATTCAGTAATTTTTACGTGAAAGAGTTACAAACTTTCGCCCATACAAATATCCATAAAATCCATCCATACTTACAAACTTTCGCGTTATAATATTTGTAGGAATGTGTCTTAAAAGGAAACCTGTTTCTGAAAATAGTTTCATAATAATCCTCCTTATAAGTAGTAAGTAGGTATTGCTAAGTTAATTAGGGTAAGCAACTCATGCAACCCCTTCCAAAAAACGAATCCCGTCTAAAACTTTGTGCCCGATGTGTCTAATCTTAATTTTAATTACAGGTATGAGGAGAGTATTGGAAGAAGATGTCCTCTCAAATAGCGAATACTTAGACTTAGAAAATGAAGAGTGAACACATATTTATTGTACTTAGATAATACAAATACCTATAAGAGCTAACTTCAATATCTTGAAAAGAGCAAAGTGAGACTAGAGATAAAACTCCATAAAAAATAGGCATGCTATTATTGTTGCTCAATATATTTTATCAAACAGTGTGATTTAATGCTAAAAGCTATATTTGTTTGTTTTATTTTTTGCAAACCTTCCCTATCCTAAAACTAATTTTTCTATCGTGAGTTTTACAAGCATAAACTATCACATGCACAAACAACGAGAGTCGAAACAAATATTTGCATTTCGGAGAAACAATTTAGCTTAGAAATAAATAAAAAAATCAGTGCGTCAGCCTGGTCATAAACTTATTGTATACTAGCCCCTACCCGCGGCTTTGACAGCGGTAAGTAGCCTATGTCCTTTCTCGGGTTTTAAACTTTCTACATGCCAAATTTCATCAAAATCCATTCCAGCCGTACCAGTGGCGGATTTACCAGCAGGCTGAGTAGGCTGGAGCCTAGGGCGGCAAATTTTAAGGGGCGGCAAATTTAGTTCATAATTTTTTTATTTCGATTTACAAATTAAAAAAAAAATATATACACACACATAATACAAATTTTGAAAATTCGAGAGAAATTAAAATATTTAACAAAAAATCGAAATATTCTCATATACAGTGCTAATTAATAAATATTTCAACATCTCTGCATGAACAATTCTTAAACGCTTTACTAATTATACAATAATGATTATGAACTTTTAGAATATCGCAATAGCGATTCGATATTATAATCGAAATTTAGTAATTTTTACATACATTCTTCACTGATAACTGCTATAATTTTTTCTCCGTGTACCTAATAATTATGAGATCTGCTTACCCAATTCAATCGATATAATATCGATGGTCTAATAAAAATACTGACTAAAATTGACTAATTTTCACTAAATAAAAAACTAGTTCAATATCGTATAGAGATCATATTAATCGAATAACTGATAGTTGAACGACTGTGACTTGACAATAAAAAAATTCCCTCCACAAAATATGAAGTGAGACAATTTGCTCATTAGAAATTGATACATTTTATCAGTTAATTATTATATTTGTAGTAAGAAAAAGTTTGGAAAATCCAAATGAGCAGGCCTTAAGCGCTCATGTCGTACACGAATTATATAAATTAAATGTTTACATCAGTAGATTTAATAACTTTTTCGCAAAGCCAACTCTTTCAAAAAATGCAATCGGAATGAATTAATTATAATAAGATAAAACAATACTCAGCTGCAATTTTTTATTCATCGGCTCCTCTCCAGTTAAACAAATATATTAAAAAAAAATTAAGTAAAAAAAAGATTTTTTCGAAAGTTATCGTGTTTACTGTGAACACGATCATTCAAAATCTATACGATATGGCATTAAAATTTCTTCCTTTTAAATAAAAAATAATTAATCATAACCGAAAAAATAATTTTTTATGCTCAGCGATCATTTTTCTTTCCGATAAGTTGCTTTTTAAATAATATTCATGTACATCATATTGTATAGTTTTAAGACACCTTACTTTAAAAGTGGTATACGATTGAGATATTTTTTCCTTAAAATAATGTTTTTTGATAATTCTTTGCTGTAAAAATAATCAAGGATCTAACACGGTACCATAGTTCTCAATAATAATAACTATATGGGAAAAGTTGATGTAACGAGGATGATGAAGCACAAATTATAAAGTTGGAATTTTATTGATAGAAAAATTGATATGATTGTGGACTAAGATATCAAAATTTAGAGGCGGCAAAAATTGAATAGCCTACGGGCGGCAAATCTATAAATCCGCCACTGAGCCGTACAGTCGTAAAGGCGTAACAGACTGTCAGAGCTACTTTTACATTTATAATATTATAAAAAAATATGGATTTCTAACAATATAATCTAGCATTATATGTAGCTTTAATTACAAAAATTGAGAAGAATATGCTTAGATGGTTTGGGCATGTAGAAAGGATGGATGAAAGAAGGATGACAAAGCAAATATATGAGGCAAGTATTAGTGGAGTATCGGAAAGGGGAAGACCTCGGCGAACGAACATACCTAGACCAAATCGGAGATGTTCTGCGAAAAGGGCAAGTGAGGAGTACCCTCAACCGAAAAGCGTGTATGAGGAATGTGATGTGTGTGAATGTGATGTGAAGCAAAAGAAGTATGCCAGGATCATAGCAAATGGAAATCCGTGGTCCTACCTACCCGTTAAGGAAACAGGCGTGACTTTATGTAAGTACCTATGTATAATCTAAGCACAGGCACATCATAGACGACGTATCGTCGCAGAGTATTTTCAAAACCCTGCTTCTATCGTGTTTCACAACAGACTCGCTGAAATGATGCTCAAACTCTGATTGTCATAGTTGGCGATATCCAATCAAATGCTCCTGGCACTTAAAGGGAAGTTTTACACGAATTGATTACATCTGTTAATGTAATTTTAATATTGTTAAATAATAAAATAATCGATTATGTTCCTATTTAATTTATTTTATTTGTATCATTATGTATTGGTTTCATTGATGTAAAAAAACAATTAGTAGATTGTAAACACGTTACTATATAGGTAGTTTAATTTAGTATAGGTATTGCCAACAACAAATTATTATCATACATAGTTAGGTAACAAAGAAAAAGATAATAAAACATAACTTTAAGTAATTACTTAATTTCCTTTTGACCGAAAACACGAAAGTCTGACAACCAGTCTCACAATGAGGTATTGTATTAGCCAGTTACTAAGTCATGGTTGTCAGACTGTGAGATAGGCAGTCGCTTAACCTAAGCTGGTAAGTAGCATTTAATAAAATTCAAAGCTGACTAATTATTACAATTGATAACGTGAACATAAGTAGGTTTCACAAAACAATAACCACTTTACATAATATAAATTAAATAACTTTATTTTTATTAAAACAACAACAACATCAGACTGTGTCTGAAACTAAGATGGTCAACGTTATACTTACAGACTACATACATAGTATAAAATACGTTTCTTTCATTAAAAAAAAGTCTTCCCAAACTGGGAACTATCCTGTACCATGAAACACCACATACACAAACACCCAGACTGGGGACAAACATCTTCAGATCACACATATTATTGATCCGTGCGGCATCACATAAAAAAGTCACATTGATACTTGTCCGGGTATGCCCACTAGGTCACTACGACTATACTACGCAGGAAATATTATAATCAGTACGAAAATATATTATGTGCACTCGCTTCCGCATTGCACGATAAGATGGCAATCCAACACAGAGTGAGGTCAGGTGCTGTCAATATACTGAATCTTGTCAAGGTCTTTTACTAATAACACAGACAGATGGTCGAAGAAAACTTCCAGAGTCCAAACTGGTTTATGTATTTCCTTCATTTCATATTTTGAGGCTACAACTTCAATATGTGGTTTACAGGTTTATTTCTGGATTTCTGTGACAATTCGAAGGCGGTTGCAGCAGACGTTTCTTGCAGCTTTATATTGTGGTTTTGGGTACCAACGTTGTCTAGTTGGAGTACGTCGAAGACTCAATGAATATTGAAGGAGAGTGGCTTTCTCGACGTCTTCACACCATTGACTTATAGAATTCTTAAATTACGATAAATCGTCTTTAAGGCTTGCATACTGGACAATCTTCTTCTGTATCTTTTACGTATCTGAAAATAAAAAAAATGTTGTTATTAATATTATTTATTATACCTAGTACAATATATTATTATGTTAAGTACAACATACTGTTTTCAATGAATGATCATGTTTTTGCGACAACTTAGTTATTTCTAGTACCTATTAACTCTACTACATTGTAAAATCGAGACGATTTAGTTATTCAAAGGTAGTCCTGTAAGCTATCAGGAAGAGTAATGTTGAGGGGTTTAAAAATAAAATTCCTTTTCACCGCCAGCAAAGGGAGCCATACGAGACATCGAACCCAGAATAGGCTCGACAAAATGACTTTAACCGTCCTTCAACACTTCTGCCTAACCTGTCAGGGGTTACCGACTTAATTAATGTAAGTATGCGCGGTGAAGAGTTCTATAAATATCTTCATCAGTTCCTTGACCTCTTTAACAGTCTCTGACATTTGGTTAAGGCTCTCTCGGACTCAAAATAATCAGCACTGATAGGCATAGCACGTGTCTACAATATGGCAGAATATTTATGTGTAAACTTAATTAACATATTCCACTTACTTGTGACAAGGAATGCATCTTGATTTCACACGAACATGGCCAACTGGACACGGGCATTTTAATCTTCCAATAAATGCCTGTCTCTTGTATCGTGTGACTGATGACATATCCGCGTGGTCCATTTCTGCACCCTCAAAGGGTAGCGCCGAACACAGTGACACAAACAGAGCAATAATAACGAAAATACACAAAACCTTCATGTTGATGTGATCTGTTTGACTGTTGGACGCTGAATGCGGTAAATAATCACATGTGTAAACGTTTATACCCTTTATAGCGGTCTATGACTAATAGTTGATTATTCCAATCGAAATAATACAATATAAGTAATTCAATAATAAAACAACAGTTACTTATTATGAATGGATTCAAATCCATTGTTTTCTTTTACGTCTCGGATACGAAATACGTAAAAAAAAGTAACAACGTACGTCGTATGTCATTGCATAGGTACTTCTAAGGTTATTCTTTCTTTCTTCAAGTCTACAGCCGACCACCTCGAAAGAATAATCTTCAAAAAATGGGCAAAGATGTCGCTAAACATACAAAAACCAGACTTAGGTAGGTACCCACTCTTACTTTTCTTAAGTGTAAAAGTATTTGTAAAGACCGATTTACAGTATTAACTCATATAATTGTCTTTTGTAGAACAGCTAATACAATTATTAATTATATAAAACATTAATGGATCCGATAATGATGAAACTTTAGTAGCTTGCGTGCACCCCATGAAGAATAAACCAAAAAATATAAAAGCAACTAGTCCCGCAAAAAAAATGCAGGAGTGTGTTTGTTCGCACCTATATATAATAGTATAGGGTATAGTAGGGGTGAAAGTAAAATAAGCTTTTTTCCGACTACAAAAATTTGGTTTCTGTAAAAAATAGACCAGTGCCTACAGAGAACTGACGGGCAAAAGTGTCTGCTAAGCACATTGATATAAATATTTCTATCAATGTTTCTATAAAATCATTGGAAAGTGGAAAATCTTCGAGAAAGATTTCTGTGATGGCGTTCGATTTTCCTAGAATCGGATATTGATAATTGCACGTATTATACAAAACTGTAATCATAATTTCAAGATGCGTATTATATAAGGAAATTCCAGGTAGTCGTACTAATTATTTGGTCTAAGTTGGAAAACCACGACGATAAAATTGCATTTCAATATTTATAATTCCTGACGTTATAGAATTTTTGTTTAGGTTTCCTCTTACGCTAACGGTACATTATGTAAAGCATGTTATGAAATACCAGTGGTTAACCAATCTTCATAATAAATAATAGCATTTATGAGTCTTAGCATTAATCGTAATATACTAAAGAAATATTTACATGTCAGAGTTGGGTTAACATAATTATATATATATATAGATTTTGTTTAATATAGAATTTGTTTAAATAATGTTATATTTACTGTCTACAAAAGTCATCTGCTAAGAAAGCTTCTTCGCGGAGCTTACAAGTAGGCTTTTTACATAAAGAGAGGCAAGATCGATGTTACTGTCCTTTCTTTTTATAATGTTTCTTCTGTACATACATTGTTGATATATAAATAAATACATTGCCTTGTGGCACATTTTGCTTTGAATATTGTATACTAGCTGCGCTCCGCGGTGTGACCCGCTAAATTTTTTCGGGATAAAAAGTAGTCTATGTGTTATTCTGAATAACAGTGAAAGAGTAACAAACATGCGTCCATACTTACACTTACACAACTTTCGCGTTAATTATATTAAATAGTAGGATTTGCTAGAAATATACAGAATAATTTACCTTCTAATGAAATTTGGCGAGCAAAAAATTATTCTTACATATTTCCTACACTTGACATTCCCGTCTTTCAATAACCCGACATCAATAGTACGTAATAAATTTAATAATGCATTTTCCTATTTACGTTTATTGCTGTCAATTGACGTTATATATTGACGTATTAAGCAAGTTTAGTATTAACCAAAGAAATCGAGGTTTACAAAAACACTTCTCAGGGAATCACACAAGAGGTTGTTATGTAGTTATTTTTAACTGACACATAAAACATACATAATATCAAGCCTGTAGTCTCCAAAGGAACAGGCAGAGTTGTACCTTATACACCCACATTACGTCAGTTATAATCTTCGATAAATAATAAATACAAGATGAAGGATCGCGAACAAAATCATACCGCAGAAGTGGCCGGAAATCTAAACGTAAACATTTAAGTATATCTTCAGAAAGAAGTTATAAAGTAAACTGCTTCAATTTATTTTAAATCTTAATCCTCAAGCATAAACTCTAATATCGTATGCATTATATTTCTATTCAAGACCTGTCAACGGATAGAAGGTAAAAGCAATTGTAAAATATCGTTCGAAATTCAAGTCATTTTATAAATATTTTCCAAAATGTAGGTTTGAAGTTAAATGTCAACAATTGGTACTTATTTTATTTTGAAACTATTTTTATTTGAACTAACGCCTGTTTCCCTAGGGGTAGGCAGAGACCACGGATTTCCATTTGCTACGATCCTGGCATACTTATTTTGCTCCATTCACACATTACCATTAATTGGTGTTAAAAAGTGCAACTGACTAGAGAGTGTTGACATTCAATAGCCCCTGCAACTGCATGCATACATGCAATGGTAAAATGAGATTAATGTAGATTTATATTCAAGTAAGTATAAATGTAATATACCTTTTAGAATGTATCTACACTATTTTTATCCAATAACGGATAAACCTAAAGTATAAATCTGACATTTCGGTCAACAGATTTATTAAATTCAAATTCATTTAAAGGTTTAGGTATATATGACATTCTTTCAAAAACCATGTTAATTATTAATAATTCCACACAATATAAATGTATTATACACATTTAATATTTCACAGTGTAAGAATAAAATAAAAAGTAAAAGAATGCTTAGAAGTTTACTGATATTTATTATAATTTACTATTCCTAGTAAAATCAAAAAGTATCCACGTAGGCGAAGTCGTGGGATGAATCTGGATTCTCAATGAAGGGCAAAACTCATGTCGTTACGTAGTTAATTGGAAATCAAACTACCGACCATCATAGACTAACAAAGCTGCAGTATTAATTAAGGCAACAAAATAAGAATATACAAACGCAGCAGAGGCAGAATTAATTAGTCAAAACCAGAAAATAAATACTCAGAGTCAAGTGCCTAGGTTGTTTATTTTTATTTCTATTACTTAATGGCTATAATATAACACTTCAAGGAGATCCACTTCGCAAAATACAACTTACTTGAGTCTGTTTTTCTAACATTTTGAATATGACGTCAGCCTTGTGAAAACTGCCTGAATTGATAAGTCTGGATTCATACGTAATTGGAAAGGTTTGTAACTTTAACAAACCTTGTAGTTAAATATACTCTTATCCGCCAAGTAAAGTGTAATACACTGGACAGTCAGGAGTTAAGGCCCATTGATCTCTTCAGGAGTCTCAAAGAATTTTTCAAAGATGTAGGTATGTACTAAGCATATAAGAATAAGAATCATTTATTTAAAATGATCATTTATTTACCATATTCGATACAATATCTCGTTATCTAATAATACTAATATTCTCCTGACCGAATTTCGGTCCCGGCGCGGCGGCGGCCTGTCTCAGCTGAGACGATCGAAGAATCTATCAGAGTATTCTCACGACTGCCTCGTTGGTCTAGTGGTCGCTAAGCGCGACTGCTGAGCACAAGGTCCTGGGTTCGAATCCCGGGTCGGGCAAAGTGTTATTGGTTTTTTCCATTAGATAATTCTCAGTAGCAGCACGGAGTCTGGATTTGTGACCGGTTGATGGCAATAGGCTCGCCCCCTATTACATTGGGACCTAAAAACATAACTGGCGAAATGTGGGTGTACTATAATTATGGGCACCTCTGCCTACCCCTTCGGGGAATACAGGCGTGATGTTACGTACTCTCACGCATTTTTATGCCTTATTATAATTATTAGATAAAAGTAATGCAAGGAGTATCAATTTCTCTTCCATATTTACGTAGGTTCATCTGCGCTCAAAAATAGGTATAGATATCCTCCTTTATTCATTTTAATCATCATCATCATCAGCCAGAAGACGTCATCATCAGCCACTGTTGAACAAAGGCCTCCTCCTTAGACCTTAGTACCCCTTAATTATTTACCTCTATATAAAAGTTAGGACGTGAGTGACGTGACTTTCGACATGTACTTTATTTTTATCCACTTCAGGTCAAAGTTAGAAAGGAACAGTTAGTTAAATACACAATAAAAATAAACTCAGAACTTTAATTTACTAACAATAACAAGAAGGTTTGTGTAGCAGATTGTAGCCATAATTTTTAATCAATTTGCTTGCCGGAACATTGCGACTTAGTCTTATTACAACCATTGCCAGTACGAAGAAATATGTGATTGACGCTCCTGAAAATTGAAACGTAAACAACATAAAGAAAGCTCTTTTAAACTTAAGAACAAAATACAGCAACCAAATTAAGATTCACAGATTAAGTGGTGATGTGGTCTCGCCATTGTTGGTGAATAGCATACGTGTGTCTTAAATAGGTACTTTGTTTTTACAATTATAACTTTAGGCTTATGGTCCTATAATGTAATATTCGGGGCCTTATTTTCCTGCATGATACGAATAAACAGTGTATTTTAATTCAGTATAATAATGGCTTACAGTTTTTGTAAGTATGTCTCTAACTGACACCACTTCAAGCATTACAAGAACATTCTTCTAATTATGAGAAAATAGGTAGCTACTGTAGTCAGATAGGATGAGGCTAACACAGAGGCGTGGAGACCGGCTCACAAACACCTAGGTATAGCCAGCAGTGGGTGAGGTCGGACTGCTGGTGATGATGAGGTAGTTAATTTAAGTTTTTTACTTACTTAAAGATTTTTCAACAGTGTGTAAAGCCATGTCTGATGCCTACAGGCGGTTTAAACTGACGCCAGGTTGTTTTCATCAGCCACACGATAGAAAAAAGAAGACTTACTTAAAACGGTATGCAGCGGTCCTTTACTGTAATATGTGTCTCCGGGCACTTAAGACCCAAGGACGCAGCTTCAATAAAACCTAATATTCCAACTGTGGCCAGAACCACACACAATACTAAAAACGACTTCATATTACAATGCGTTTCTATCAACTGTTATAACTCTAATGATCGACAAGAATACATCCCAGTCTATTTATATTTTCATATGCATGCTACTAGCATTACAATTTTTAGATATAATTAAGATCTTTCTAGAAATTTAGGTTAAGTTGTGCACTGTTTATTTTTTCTGAAACGCTATAATTATATAACATTACTAGCTGTTGCCCGCGACTTCATCCGCGTGAATTTTAGGTAAAAACACTGAATAAAATAGATGTTGGCCGATTCTCAGACCTACTCAATATGCTCAGAAAATTTCATGAGAATCGGTCAAGCCGTTTCGGAGGAGTACGGGAACGAAAACTGTGACACGAGAATTTTATATATAAGATAACAATAAATATTTCAGTGAGTATCTACATTATCCAAGTAAAATGAATAAACTGAATGGGTTAGTTTTTGATTAAATAGTTAAATATCATTTATTATTATTAGGTAAATATCATTTTATTATGGTATATGGCCGAAACCTCTTAATTTCTAAGTAAGTATCCTATTTCAACCTCTTGGAAGTTACAATATTTTTTGTTTAAGAAACATCCGTAACAGTTTTTGCTTTATCGTAGAATTTGACAGACACAATTGCAACAAAATATGGATTTCAAAGATTTAAGGTCTGGACTTAATGTTGATTACATTCTTCAATTTCCTAATCGTATTATAAAGTAACAAATCAAACATACAGGCAATGGATATGAAGATCTAGGCATTTTACATAATACCAGAATTCATAGAGTGCTGACAACATTAATAATAATATGTTATAAACTTATACCTAAATATAATTATGGAAATCTGAGGAGACGGTGCATTTAAGGAAGTTCTTGCTTTCCTTAATGTCACACTATGTTAATTACAAACCAGTTACGCTAGTGTTATGAAACCCCATTTAATATTACTTAATCCCTCCATCTGGCTAGCAAGATCGTTCTAGAATTTTAATCATGTTTGCAAGTATATTATACACACGGTATGCAGTAAATAACGAGTGTTTTGCAGATATTATAATTATTTTCCTTATTGGATACGACTAGAAGAATTATCAGGAGACACCGGCTTTTGATTTTATAACGCAACAAGAACTACAGATGTTTTTCATATCTTTTTAAATTTGTCTCCTATTTATTATAAAATTTGAACTTTTGATAACAGTATAATTGTAGCTGAATTATTATGATCAGATTTTAGAAGTTAAGCCAAGTAGCTAATGTATCTCATCGTCTTTGAACTTTGCGTCTATCACAGATAATTGAAACAGTGTCATGTGGGGGGAAGGCACTTTTTTTAATCAACCGCTTCGAATATTTAAAAAGAAATTCACTTCATTTCTTATCGATAAATGCTATTATTGTATGATGGGTATAGGAAGGGTATATTTTTAACAGACATAGATTAAAAGTAGGTTTCTGATAGGTGTATAATTTTATTTGTATGTAGTGTGATTTATTACCGTTCTCCACTAAAATGTTTTGCATGCCTATTGGTAGAATGTATAAGGTTCTGAATATTTTTATACCATCAACTTTTGTGTATTACCTACGTTCTGAGCAAATAAACAATTTTAATTTTACATTGAATAACCCAATTCTAGACCGACAAGTCTGCTTTGAAGACACTTTTATCCTGAATCCTGTTTTATGCAGGAATGTTGTGTTTAAAACTTGTCAAACTTGGTAGTTATATTATAATCATGAATATGTCATAAACTGCGCATATAAATGAATATTATTTACCTAGCTGATCAATTGTGTGTCAGTAACAACGTTAACATGAAGTTATATCTCCTATTATTTGTGGTGCTTGGAGCATTAGCCTCATTGGCCAGTGCTCGTCCTGGAATATTGAGATCACATCATGGTTGTCCACCAGGGACCGTTTCAATTGTGGAATGCAAATCAGACTACGTGAGTGCACATTTTTTTTGTACATTTGACCCTTTTATCGTTTCATTTTCATCTAGTTATTTGGAAGTCAAGACAAAATATGAACATTTAGGATTATCTATATATATAAAATTTTCGTGTCACAGTTTTCGTTCCCATACTCCTCCGAAACGGCTTGACCGATTCTCATGAAATTTTGTGAGCGTATTGAGTAGGTCTGAGAATCGGCCAACATCTATTTTTCATACCACGAAATTCACGCGGACGAAGTCGCGGGCAACAGCTAGTATATATATAGTATTTTATTGAAACGTTATCATAAATAATAAGTTTTTTTACAATACCACTAAGACATCTATAGGAAGTTTAGCTTCATGTATGAAGGTACCTACCTCTTATACCTCTTATTGGTTGTGGTGCTTGCAGCATTTGCCTCATTCGCCAGTGCTCGTCCTGGTCTTATAAAATGTAGACCAGGTACCAGATACGTTAAAACGTGAGTATACATACTTATTTAATTCATCGGATTCGCTTAAGAGATCTGACGTAGCATATATTATACAAATATGCAGATATTAATACAATGACTTGTTAGGCACAAAGTAATTGAAAAACATACCCGTCAAAACAATTGTTACATTTTTACGTTTCTTTTATATTTTTATCAACAAAAAGTGATCATGACCATTTAGAAACAAATTACAAAAATGACTAGAGTTTCATACTACTGCCTCTTTACTATGTACTCTAAAATGGGACAGTTTTCTTTGTGTAAGCGAGATGCCACTGCACTGCATGTAACGGCGTCTCGCTTTCACAACGGGAAATGTCCTGCTTTAAGAGTTCATGGTAAGGGGGCTGTACAATTGACCATTCATAAAAAACAAAATTTAAGATCTTGAAGAGCCCTTCGACGGATGTAAGCTTTTTAATAGACAAAGGATGAAACAATTATTTGAGAAACAACCGTCTAGAAATAACCAAGTTTAGTGAAGAAAGTTAGGGCCATTCTTTGTTCTGAATGGTACTTAAATGTTTGGTGACTTGTTGTTAGAATAGGAATTAGAGACAGCAATGGCATCCCTCGACGGATTATTACTTATTACTATTATTACTATCTTCTCCATTCAGTCGTGGGTGAAAAGATTATAAATAAATAATACAAATAAAAAAAGAAATACTTAATAATGTGTAGTATTTAATGTA
Source organism: Abrostola triplasia (assembly GCA_946251915.1). Classification (NCBI taxonomy): domain Eukaryota; kingdom Metazoa; phylum Arthropoda; class Insecta; order Lepidoptera; family Noctuidae; genus Abrostola; species Abrostola triplasia. The sequence continues at coordinate 2,179,417 of OX276432.1, read as the reverse complement.
TATATAATATATATATTTGTATATACCTATATATTTGTATATTGACTGCTATGAGAAAACTCCCTTTGCTTAAAAGCTAAATAAATTCATTAATAAGAGTTATCTAAACCCACTTATAGAATATTATAATGTAAAAGACTAATAATATGTTAATTCTTCGACCGAAGAGCAAACCCATAATTATGTATTATTAGTTTGTGTGAAAGTAATTATTTATTTTATCAAACATATACCTTACAATTATGTATATATAAACATTTAAATTCTACTAACTATTACAACTTAAATATCAAAAAAGTCTTTAAAAACTATATAAATATGTATAAAGTGGAATTAAAGAACATGAAGGTATTAGATTATTTTATTGATAGTATAATGTCTTGATTTTATAAAATAAATGAATATTTACGGACTAACATAAAATCTAATTTAAAATTCGATAAACCGGTCAAACTTGACTAAGTAACAATACTTCTTTGTTTTTATTATTCATAAGTTCATATAAACGAGCATTAATTGACATTGTTGGTCATTCGTAACAACAACATGAAGTTAAACCTATTTCTATTATTTGTGATGTTGGCAGCATTAGTCTCAGTGACTATTGCTAGTCCTGCAAATCTTCCAGGAGATCAGTGTCCAGAACATCAAATTAGAGTTAGAAATACATGCGTGGACAGTCAAGTGAGTAAAGAACACTAAAATTAAATATACTTTGCACCTGGGATACAGGTAGTTTTGGACTCCAACAGAGACTATTCATGAGCAGTTGACGCGGTCGCGAGCGAATTAGCTCACGAAAATTCATGTGAATGAAATATAGTAAATAATTCGAAAGTTATTATACGTAATAGACCTGTATATAAAGAAACTTACGACAAAATGCAGTGTAGCCAGGTCGAGTTGTTATATAACTCTCTTCTTCTTCCTATCGTATATTTGGTGAACAACTGGTATTAATAGAGTTTAAACTGCCTGTATGCCACTGAGATGGCTTTACACACCGTTGAAAAATCTCTCAGTTGTGCCGGTTTCCTCACGATGTGTTCCTTCACCGTTTTAAGCACCTAATAACTAATTTATAATACGCACGTAAATTGAAAAATACATTGTTACGTGCCGGGGTTTGAACTTGCGACCTCTGATATGGCACTCCAACGGTCATACCACTCATCTTTCAATAATTTATTTCCATGCTTCCACCCGCATCTTTATTCACATGATAATATAATTATGTGTTCTTTATTGGAGTTTAAGTTCGAAAGAATGTATATGCATAACATCATTATAACATCACGCCTGTATTTCTCGAAGAGGAAAGCAGAGGTGTATATTACATCCACATTTCGCCACTTATGGCGGCGAACCAGTTGCTATTAAGCAGGCAAAAGTCCAGACTCCGTGCTTCTACTGAGAATTACCTCATAGAAAAGCCTATTCACACTTTACCAGAACCGGGATTGTAACTTAGTATCCCATGGTCAGCAGTCACTCTTAGCGTTCACTACACCAACGAGGTCATCTAGAACGTATCTATTTAGTAGTAAATCAATGTTATACTATTCATGTAGCTTCGATTTTAGCATATCATCTTTGATAAAATGTTATTTATTTTCTTTCGCAGAAACGGTAAAGGTTGCTGAGAACAGACTGATGTACCCGAAGATAACAAGATAAGCAAACATGTATGAAACCGTCTAAAAATTGTTATATTTTTTTTGTTCGTATGTATTTTTAATATATTTCATTATTTTGTATATGATTTTCATTTAACGTATTTCTTTAAGTGCTGTTCGTTTTATAGTACTATTCACACATAAACTATTGAGCTTGTCTGGACTTTAAAAGAGACTTTGACCCCTGAGTTTCGGTATTTCTTCTCAGAGGTACATACATAAAGTCACGCCTGTTTCCCTAGGGGTAGGCAGAGACCACGGATTTCCATTTGCTACTATCCTGACATACTTCTTTTGCTTCATTTATTCGCATCACATTCCTCATCGCTCGTCGGTGAGGGTACTCCTCACTTGCCCTATTTGCAGAACATCTCCGATTTGGCCTAGGTATGTTCGCTTAGGTCTTCCCCTTTCCGATACTCCACTAAAACCCATTATCAAAAGTAAAATCCTTTATCATTTATTTAAATCAAAATTTATTTTTTTACAAAAATAGTACAACTCCTAGGATAGCTTTGATAAGTCGGTATGTTGTGACAATATTTTTTTATTAGCTTATTTAGTTTCCCACTGCTGGGCAAAGGCCTCCCCTTTCTTCTTCCAACCACTTTATACTTCTCAGTTTCTGTCCACGTGCATCCCGCTTATGTGTTCAGATCATCCCACCACCATCGCCGCGTATTAGGGTATTATAATTTAACATTGTAAGATCATGGAGTGGTATCCTAAGGCATAATTATACTAGGGTAAACTCTATTGTAAAGAAGAGGTTATGTATGTGTCGTTGAAATCCGAAATACAGCTAGAAATGCGGGCAGTTCCATTAAAGTTTTGGGTTTAGTAACTTTTACTCAAAGGCTTTGTTGAATATATTCGTACTACGTGCTAGTAGTTATGTAGTGAATTATCATAACATTAGTTTTTATGTTTTATTTAGGTGGTAATTATACCACCGTAATAAGATAGCTCTCCTGCTAAATTAGGTTGTTAGAGTGGTAGAACTTATGTATGCGATATAAATTATAGTATTTTATTATTATTGCTTAAAATGTGAAGATGGTACGTTTCGCTGTAGTATTGGTAGCGGTCATATTGTAGCAGGTGTTTATTAGCAAATTTTATCACTGTAAACCTTTCTAAGTAACCTTGTGCAATAGACAAAGTAAAATACAGAAGAAAATCTAAGTTTTGAGAGCAAATTTTTATATAAATACTTTTTTGGTTACAGTGTTACCAAAACCTTTTAATTCATTTTCATTTTTAAAAAGAACTTCGATTTCATAAACTGCGTTGGCGTTTTCAAACACGATAAATAATAATATAACACACGCAAAAACCCAGACTCGGGACAAATACCCGCGGATCACACAAATTTTTGTCCCGAGCGGAAATCAAACCCGCAATCCCAAAGCGCAGCAGTCTAGTATACCTATTTTGTATAATGTCAATATAAGGACATGTTCATAATTTATGATGAAGTAGGTATATGAATAGTAATACTCACGCTCTGCAAAATCTGCATATTTATGCACTTTTTTGATGTCTTGCAAAGGTTAAATACATGTCACCGGCCATATGTATAATTCGGGTATTCTTAACAATATCTGAGCAATGTATCAAATACTTGAGACGTCCAGGCACAATGTATAAAATATGAATATAATTGACAATTACAAAATTGGTTAACCTAAAACCTATTTTAGCGTCGTTATGTAAGAGGGTGACCCCCTTATAAACGATAGGGACGGCTAATATGAGTAAGTTTAGTAATACAATAATGTAAAATGTTCAGTTCAGGTCAATTCAATGTGGTAATATTCAGCTAGTTTTGTGGTTTGATTTTACTACTGCAGGTACCTAAAATTAAGATAAATATTGCCACCAATACACCATTGCGAGGTTTCCATCCACCACGAGTAACGAGCAGCTAAGAACTGACCTGGATGGTGTAGGCGATGTGCCGCAGCAGCAGCAGCATGGCGGGCGCGGCGAGCAGCACGAGCGCCAGGATGGCCACGCCGATGCCCAGCGTGCGCCGCGCCAGCCACACCACCTGCCGCCCCGACTCCCTGGGACATTCATCACAAAACATTATATCAAACCTGTATTCCCCGAAGGGGTAGGCAGAGGTGCACATATAGTACACCCACATTTCGCCAGATATGTTTTTAGTTCCCAATGTAATAGGGGCGAGCCTATTGCCATCAACCGGGCACCAATCCAGACTCCGTACTGCTACTGAGAGTTATCTAATGAAAAAACCCAGTTACATTTTGCCCGACTCGGGATTCAAACCCAGGAGTTCATGCTCAACAGTCGCGGTTAGCAACCGCTGGACCAACCGTATTTCTTGACGATTAAATGGTACTTACGCAACAATAACCCAGAGGTCTTTCTGCACAATCCTCAGTTTGCTAAGATACGTTGACCGCTCATCTACATCTGTGTATAGATATCGACTTATATTCGAAGATACAGGTTCTATTCTTGGTTGGTTCACAACGGATTGCTTCAGCTGATTAAAACTGAAAGTAATAATATTTTAAAAGGTTTTTATACACACAAAGATAGCGAGCTTTCAAGTTTATTCATTTATTAAAGTTTAACATACAAATGATGAATTTAGACTTATTTTGATTATTCTTAATACAGCTACGAGACCTTTGCGACATTATATTTCGTTTGTAAATAGAGAGACAAAACCATTAATATATTCTTGTTTTTTTAGTTCTCGTTTTTATAAATAAGAATATATGAGAGCCTTCTAGCTACATGAATAATACATGTAGATACTTACAAGTTTAAAATATAATTCAACTCGTTGACTTCTTTCACAATTTTCTCTGTTTCCAAGTATTGTATAGTAGAAGCTAAACTGTCCCTCCCTGAATCGATGTGTGTCTGTATACTGCTCGTGATGAGAGGACTTGACTCGCCAATCGTCTCGTAATACGTCATTGATGTTATGGCCAGTGAGAACTCTTCTCTTGATCTTAGGAGGTCGTAGCAAGCCGACAACTGTCTGGAAAAATGTTGAACAAATGTTAATTAGATATATTGTTTACACTTCATTCTTAAGCAGTTCTGGAGACATTAAACACATAGTCATAAACTACAAAGTACAAACACCCAGACTCCAATCGGTACAAAAATATCTGGGCATCAAATGATCTGCATGCTAACTCCACTGGGCGTTTGCTTCATGGATTTATGATATTAATATTAAAAAATCTTACAACAAATAATAGGTCTGTTAGGATTATGTAAAAGATCTATCATCTATGATTATCAGCCGGGTGGTAAGCGTATCCTTCGAGTCCCTAAATAGTACATACCCATTTCATGGTATGCAGTAAGCTCCTACAATCAATGGAAGGTAACAAAATGTGAACTTAAAACATACTGCCCTATTAAACTTCTACCGCACACCATGTAGTAATACATACATACATGAATATTCAATTTATTATGTTCGATTAATATCAAAAGTTTGCTTATAGAATGTCATTGATCTATTCGAACTACAGTTAGAAGTTGGATAATGCGTATTGACGTAGGTAGGTATGTATGTGTTACGTTGTGGGTTTCACGCACGAACCGCTGGGTGCTTAACTATGTAACCCTGACCCTATCCTCATTTGATAGCCACTATAAGCTCCAATAAGAAAGTTTTCAAATCAAACGAGGCAGTTATCCTTGATGAAATCCTTCAAAAGGTCTATTATGTTTTGTAAAAGGTATATGTAAGAAAATAACTTTTTTTTAACTATAACAATTATCACACTCCTCGTAAATATGATATTATATTTTACAAAGTGTATACAAACATTGCGTCGCAAAACATACTGAAACAATTGGGCGCAGACAATACGTTTATTCGTTTTCTATTTATTTTAAAAAGCCGCGACGTGTCCTTGTCTTACGTCTATTCTGTTTGGCCATCGTCTAAGAGTTTCGCCTTTGTGCAACAGTCAAGTCTTTCAGCAAATGATGAAGACATGATACTAACTGACTGTGAAATACAATATCTAACCATTTGATCTGCGACAGTCAACCGTGACTAGCTTAGGTCATCAACCATACGATAAGAATAAGAAAATCAACCACATTACATGCTATTTCACTTCTCTTACAGTTAGTGCCTGCATAATTGGTTTGCGCGGAAGGCGTCTCTCGACTGACATAACTCTGAAGTTAGTGTATAGGGGACGCAGTTATCCTTTGTCACAAGCACACGTCAATTAATTAGTAAGTATTTACAAAACTAATTGGCAAACACCGTCATTGACGTCATGCCTGACTACATTTTCCTTTGCATCATTAAAACTTAGAATAGCGAATATGTTTTGTAATATAGTAATTGTTTAATTTAGCAACAAATAAGCTGCATCCCATGAAACAAATAATAGTATTTTAATTACATATTTATTATTCTAATATCTAATTCGATTTAGTGTTTACATATCACATTTAGTAAAATAAATATTTAGATATTCTCTAGCATTACCCCGTCTTGTACATACAATATACTTACTTAATTGAAAACCTATGTATGATTTATATACACAAATTTATATATTAGGCAATTCCGAACACATTCTAAGTATTTAAATAATAATCAACAGTGTGCTTACCTCCATAACGAGGACGTGGTGGTCTTGACGTTTTTCGCAACAAATAACAGTAGCTGCGCATTTATTTCTTCGTATACCCTCGTTCGTTTGAACGTTTCTATTTTTAAGCTCCTGAAAACATACATAATAAATTATATGTGTTTTAAATGTAATGCATTTTAAATATTGTGATTATACTGGATACTTAATTAGTTTAATCACATCACTCAAACATAGTGGGATCTACGGAATTCGTAGCAGTCTAGGTCAATTGACGATTTCTATATAACCAGTATAAAAATCAGCCGCCCTTCGTAGACGTAAATCACCGCTACAGCTCACAACTACGGTTTCTTTTTTCACATAAAATATTGAGCTTGTCAAAGCTCAATATTTTGTTTCGGTATTTCTTCTTAGAGGTGGTCAGTTAGGAAATGCCGATGCCATCTAGTTTAAAAAAAATGACGCATATACCTAAGTGTTTTGTAAAACCTATTTGCAAAAATGAAATCATTTATCATTTTAGATGGTGTGCCCGTTTGCTTAATATGTCTTAGAAAGACATAATATAAAGCACCTTTACAATCATTTTGAAGAAGTATTTAGTAAGCACAGTTTGATAGCTGTGTTAATAAATATTTTTCATATATAACACTGATGTGTTAAACAACGAATAACTGTGGTTTCGAGAAATCGTGATACCTGCGTCGACTATTATATAGGCAGCTATGAATGATTGCCGAACACCTCTGTCTACCCCTTCAGAGTCCAAGAGTCCCCTCTTGGACTCTCTACACTTAGAATCCATTCATCAGCATTCTTTAAAAAGCCTGTGATATCCTTGACGCAGTGGTAGTTAATTCCGCATTGCGTACAAGAGGAACTAAACTGTTATCCATCCAATTCCAGTGTGTGGAAACCCTAAGTGCAGCTAATTTATACCCGCCAGCTATATTAAATTCCTGGACGAAAGTATTTAGACGTTTCAAACTTTGTTAACTAGCAAATATTTTAAACAGTCATGCGTAAAGGTTAATTGTTTATTGGTGTTAGAGACTCTCCTTTGTTCGATTATAGCAAGTAACATTCAGTGACTCTTACTACCTCACCTGGTCACAGGCAAACCTGAGAAAGAAAGAGAGAACCTACTAAATCGGTTGTTTCTTCGTTCTTAATTCAGTACAGCACAATATCGAATAAGCTTTAAAAATCTTGGCGTCTTGAAATGCAAGATTAATAACGATCTTTCATCTAATCTACTGCGGCCACAGTTGATTAGATGAAAAATCAATAGATTATTAATGTGAATCTACACTAGAAAAAGACACATTTAATAAAAATAACCTAATTAATTACTAATTAGCAGTATGGACTGGCGCACTAAACTATGCTAACGAACTACAGTATTCAGTATTACGTCCATCGCTAAATCTGTAACAGATGTTTCACCGGATGCAATGTGGTGTAATCGATGTAGGCACTACAAACGCAGTACCTATTAAACAAGTTTGATTTACGGAGCTATGCATTCAGGAACAAATTACAGAAGAATTTCGTATGACAAATCGTTGTCATTCGTTATATGGTATGCCAAAATATGTGCGTTATGAACTATGTACATAAACCTACGATGTCCGGTTATTTACCTACTACTGTAACAAGGTGAGGATCTAAATTGTTGTTAGCAAATTCATTATATAATATACGTCATTAGTAGAGCCGTTCGTAGAAAGTATAAATAGTACAATTGTTTGTTAATAATATGATGGATACTGTATAGTTAGAACCGGAATGAGCGCTGAGATGATTGAAAAGGTAAATAGAAGAAAAACTACGCATTTCCCCGTCCCCAAAGTGGCTGGGCAGAAGGTAAGACAAATAGTTGTTTTAGAATTACATTAGTATCCATTATGCATCATAAATACTGTGGAAAGCTTTCTATATAATGTGTCTAGTCTTCAACGCTCATTCTCAACTGTACAGACTTTGTACAAAACCGTTCCTATCATATAAACTTATATAATAAACAAATGTGACACAGTGTCGCGGGAATAAGCAGGAATTTTTAGCCAACATAATATTAAAATCTCTTTGAAACTACTCATAAAATTAGCATACGTACGCCCCCAAGTACCTAATGTGTTTGCTTAGAGTAAACGCACAGCTTACGAAACTCAAATGTATGTCACCTATGTATAAACTCAGTCATTTGCGTGATAATACTTACTTGATATTCATAAGATCTTCCCTAAAATGGCTGCATGCAAAAGAGACGGAATTATTTAAATATTTGTGTTACTATGTATAAGGTGTAATTGAAAAAAAATGTTTATACATATGTTTAACTCCTTATGTTACGTCGATAACACGTTTGAATAGGATACCATTTACTGTGATAATCCGTGTCTACTCTGGGTAGTGATGAAAGATCTGGATAAAGTGTAGCCTTGGAATAGAGGTAAATACGAGTAAGACAATATTTTTTTGCATCCTATCATTTTATCACGCAGTCACATAACTCTTTTCGTTCGAACAACTATTCCCATCGTATGTTTGCTGAAAAAATCTTTGATGCATACCGGTATGTCGATAGATCCAAAGGCTAGGAAATAGTATTTGGGCTTTAAAAAATTGCATGGAATACGAAAACTCGTTACTCGTTTGCATCGAATACGAAAAATACGATAGTCCCAAAAGTCAAAAAAAAGTATTGCAAAGCAAAAATATTTTGCCGTGTTTTTTTAATGGTGTTAAGTAATGTATTTCTAGCCTAAAAAAATATATCATGTAAGATTTAAATCTCCCTTATTCATAAAAAATACAATTTCAGATCAAGGATTGAATTATACTTGGCATTGTCGTTTGCATATCAATGAATAGAGTGGTCATTAGACTTAATACGGGGTTTAGTTAATGCCGGTATGATCCTCGTTTATAAACAAGAGGATCGTAGCTTATCAATTAATTATTAACAAGGGAACCGGCAACAGAATGCTCTAGAATCTAGATAGATGACATTTACTAACCAACTAATCACATATAATATATTTGACCATCCAAATAACCTAGCTGACCCTGACACACGCAAATATAAACCTTAATGGACATCAATACATTACAATTTCCTTTATTACATTGTGAATTGCGCTTTCATCCGCACCAACGTGCTTCATCAGGTGCAAATCGTTCTTTATTATCAAGATAAAGCTTGCTAACTGTCCCTCTCTGCCTTAATGTACATTGGATATAATGTCCCTTTCCAACTATTTTGGAGTAATTAATAGATATCAATATTCTTCTTAGCATTTGTAAAATGAGTAATAGTTAGTCGATAGTAAGTCCTAATAGCAATAAACAGATCTACCATCTACATTTTAGTTACTAACCGACTTCAAAAAAGGAAGACGTTACGTATTTTTGTTTGTTTTTAAAAATGTCGCCCACACTAGGTTTTTTACCTGTATCGTTGGTGCGCTTATCAAGACATGAATAATCACATACACAAACGTCCCGTGCGGGATACGAACCCGCAATCCCTAGCGCAGCAGTCCAATCGGTTAACCACTACACCAATCAGGTCGTCATCGACTTTGTTCTATTTTCATGTAAATTGACTTTTATTAACTGCTCTTAAAAAAACAAGAGAGTGGATTCCGGGGTTAAGGCTTAACCCTATGGAATAGTTTTAACATAAAAGTCTATGGTACAGGACATAATATATCTAGATTTCCTCCACTGGAAAAAAGATACAACACGGTAAAATATTATAACAATACATTACACCATTTTAATAAAGCATGTCTAGCGAACTTCGGTATGGCATTTGGACCGTCTTTTATGATAAAATGGACGCTTTATTAGGTATTCAACGTAGCGTCACGTATTCCATGACTATTTCTTTGGCAATGTGAACTATAACACATACATACATACATACATAAAGTCACGCCTGTTTCCCTGAGGGGTAGGCAGAGACCACGGATTTCCATTTGCTACGATCCTGGCATACTTCTTTAAACACTACTATAACACATTTTAATATTATATAATTTCACACCTAATATAGTAAAAGATAAACCACCTTTCAAAATACTGACCAAACACTACACCCAGTTGGAGGACAAAGGTAGCTGGTTATAATCCAAATGGTCGTTATAAACGCATAAATCAAAACTTCTCACAGCTATGTCAAACTCCAAGTTTGCTTATAAAACGAACGTGCAAATGTCACATATCCTAGCGAATAAATTATGTATTTCTCCATCTCGTAAAAGTGACAAATATCATAGGACTTATAAGGCCTTGTACGATACGGTTTGCTATATAATTCGGGACACAAAGGTACCTAAACGTGTCATAAATTTAGAGCTAAGCTAACATCAGGACTCCAAATAGACTTCAACAGCCCGTGGGTGTTGTTTAGTCATGTTTATGACTTTTCACACTTATGTATCGCTCACCGGTAGCCAGTAACCGGATAGCTATGCTAATGTGTAGGTTATTTGCAGGTTCGACCACTTATATTGCACAATGAATTAGGAAATTAGGTGCATATCTAGATATTGTTGGAACAACGGGAAAAAGAATACAGAAAATGACAACTGTCATACCAAGAATTAAGTAATTATGGAAGAAGGTCAAGGAATAGAGACTTTAGACCATTCGCCTCGTTATCAACTTGCTTATTGCTGGATTTATGTATCAGTGCAATACGCTACAAAAAAATCGGAACCTTGGTATTTTATACCCCAGACCCCATTATATCCGCGTTTAAGTAATAAATCCCGGCTTAAGCTACCGTTACTCCCAGAGCTACAACGAGAGATCGCGTCGACTAATAAAATCTACGCCATTCTAAATTTAATTATTTTTTTTACTAACTGTCCAAATTGTAGATTAGGTACTAAAGTTATTAACGAAATATTCGTAAAAATAATACAATGTTTTGTTTTATTTTATATAGACATTTTTTTATTTATTTAAAGATCATCGCCCCACACTATAAGTCTCTCCTGTATCGTGTGCGCGTTTGACAAAGACAAAGTATCACATACACGCACATCCAAACTTGGGACAACATCTGCGGATCACACAAATATTTGTCCCATGCGGGAATCCACAAATCAGGTTAGAGATTTCAGATTATTATATGTATTAGCCTTCTAATTATCTGAAGTTCATTAGGAGACAGAACCAAAGCTTAGTTGTTTCCTGCCCCCTTTCCATAATCTCTTAAAGCAAGACATTTCCGATGTGGAACAGGTATGCCGCTATGTGCAGTGCAATGCGGCGTCTCGCTTCCACAACGTAACCTGTCCAGCTTTAAGAGTTCATGGTCAGGTGGCTGGACTACCTTAAATACACTATTAAAACGGCAAACAAACAAATGCTACACGATTCGATCGGAAAAGGTCAAATCTTAATAGCATTTTAGTTGGAACAGTATAAAAACAAATAGCTTACTATAAAGTCATCACGTGGTCTTGAATATGTTGCTCGGGGACGGTATTGAGACGGTCGTCTGTCACTGTAAACATCCTGTGCAAGGTGTCTCTGAAAGCCAAAAGTATTCATTATTATTCACTATACTATAACCATTAGGTACTATGGTGGTGATTAAGCTGTTTACCGACCGAATCCGTCTGCAAATTATAGCCCATAGAAGGACTTTAATGTCTTTTAAATTCTTTGCTTCCATTCTTATACATATTCTAAGAATCTTCTGTGAATGTGGGTGTTTATTTATTTATTAATGAGGCACATCAACAACATAAACACAAACATATCAAATATCAGTTCAGGTGTACTAAGACTAGTGTTTACATCAATTATAGACATGCACAACAACTCAGGGTGTTGAAGAGAACACCTTTGCCTGCCTACCAATTTGCTTGACAATACATAAGTATATAAGTAATCATTAAAGTTATTTGATTTCAAGTTTATAATATTATGTACCTAATTATATAATTAGTAACTTAGAGTGCGAATACTGAACGTGAGGTTGGTTCGAATGTTGGTCGGGGGTAATTTAATTGAGTCTTTCATTAGGTAATTTTCACTAGTAACACAGATTTATGCTTGTTTAATGACAATAAGCTCACCAATAAGGACCTATAACATAAACGACATGTGATTGGACTTTACTCTTCTGCCTACCCCTATAGGGAATACAGGCGTGATGGTATGTAATGTTTATGTTATAATTATGCGAAGATTATCACAATAATTGTTGTATTAAGCACCACACATAGGTGTACTAATAACCATTTGTGGTTTTACCAATATTAGTGTAGGTACCTAAATACCTACTTAAAATGTATTGTGGTTTTATAAATATTTGTTCATTATACGGCATACATTGGTACTCTATAGGTCTTTATTCACACGTAGTTTTAATATCTATCTATGTATCATCAATTTGTGTTGTAAATAAAATTGTCCTCGTTCAATTGTAAGAAAATTCTTATTACATATTTGGCGTTTGTTAAACTGTGTTAAATTAACACCTTTAAGCCTTTTTATAATCGGAATCTAGTGAAGTTGGGCCTAGGCCGTACTACGGTTTAACCATCGCGGCTTTTAACCGCATGTTTTTGTGACTCAAGAGAACTAATACAAGCGCGGCGCCGCACTTGCAGTTTTTTCCCGCGCGGCCCTTTGTATTAGAGTCTACTAAAAACCTATCTATTCGACTAAAACCCTGGTGGTTTAACCGTAGTGCGGCCTCAGCCGTACGGTGAATTCAAAACACTCAAAGATGACGTATGTTATACTTATAGATTACATAGTCGAAACATTATGTCATCCCCATATGAAGTATGCCAGGATCGTAGCAAATGGAAATCCGTGGTCCCTGCCTACCCCTCAGGGAAACAGGCGTGACTTTATGTATGTATCCCCATACATTTATCATTCTATCCGATTACTACTTGTCTAGCGCCCCGTTGTCTAGAGCCCCGTGACTACATAACACCAAAACTATGATTCAAATTTTTATTCAAAATGTAATACGTTTTCAGTTGCTGTAAGCATCAGTTTGTTTAATATAAAGGATATTTTCCCATGTTTCATGCAAGTTTTACTGTGTAATGCGTACATGTGTTGCGGAGACAAATCAAAACAGACAACATTAATAATCGGATTGGGCATAAAATACACGTGTGACGTGTCGTATATTTACTAGGTCTCTATGAAAAACGTATATTTTTGTAACGTATCTTTTTTAATGTTTTTTTTTTCATTTTTAGCGTCGCTCCAGACTAGGATTTTCTCCCGTATCCTGGATGCGTTCCACAAACATGAAATATGGCATAAACAAATACCAAGACTCAAGACTAACATTTACGGACCACACATTTTTTTCCCGTGCATGGATCGAACCTTTAGTGCAGCGATCCAATCGCTTAGTCCCTGCGCCAGTGAGGTTGTCAAAGCTATTATCACATAGTCAGTATGTTATTTTACTGATGATGAAATATTTAAAGTAGAAAAAATACATATTTTGCAAGTACATATTTACAACTTAATTCTAACACGAAATAAAACCGTTGAACGGCAATGCTGATTCTTTCTTTTGATTAGCTTTCTTTGATATAGGGTTATTGATTTGGGACTTACATGGTGGTCCCAACCTTCGTTCGCATCATCGTAACTCCTGTTATCCAGGATCTATGTATACCTACCACTCAAAAACAAATTTAGGGAAAGCAAGCTGTCTATATTCCGTTGAGTTCATGGGAGCCGGCAAAATGTAGGTGTACAATATACACATCACAGCCTACCTTTTGAGGATTACATGTGAATCGTTAAGTTATTTTTATAAATAACGAGAATGGTAACGACATATTTTGTAATATTCAAGAACATCAATAAAAAGTAAAAAGGTGGAGAGTGTTGCTTTACTGATAATTATTTATTTCGACGAATATGGTATTTTCACAGTGAAATATATTTTCTTTTTATTCAGAGAATGTTACCAAGATAACTTCAAAGAATCTAGATGAATAGGAAACAGCCCTTGATATGTCTCTATTTCGACATTCTCGTTTCTAGGAAAGAATAACATTTGTGTTTGGTCCCAGGGTCCCAGTAAACAAATTGTCTCATTTATAACACCTACGCACTTTTCGGGGAAAAATACATAGGTACATAATTATAATGTGGAAAGTGTCACAATGAAATGGTAATAAAAATAAACACGAAGGTTCCCAGTTGTCGTTCGTATGGAGCATGGAGGCATAGAGGGTTTGAGGATCTGAAAATTACGCCTCGTTTCACCTACGCATTCCCAGTATCGGTACTCTTTGTCATATATTTTCGCTACAGTTTAACACAGATAAATTCCTACCACATAGCAAAAAATTACGTCTACATTCAAAGAGCTGCTTAAATTGTTATAAAATAGGGTTCATTTTCATAACATAATATGTTTATAATTAACAATACGCGGAATACATATTTTTAGTTACAATTGTTATTATGTAACATGGGAATGATACTGTCTCATTTAGAAATGCTATATCACACCTTTCTAGTTGTCTCAACTGATAGTACCACAACTCAGGTCCCCAAAATACAGGCACCACCTTGTTTCGGAACCGCTGACCTATTTATCATGGAAAAGGCTATATGACATTTTTTTTTCTCTTTTTTACCCATGTCTAACTAAGTCTTCATTTAATCCTGGCGTAGGTATGTTCCTATATTACAATTACTATAGGCCCTTGAAGAACATATTGACTTTATTTGTAAATTGTCTCCGCAAATATATCTTTCCTGTAAAGGTGGGCTAATAGGCTGTACGCCGAGAAGGTGTTGGCGGGACATTTACACCTTAATATGATCAACATATTTCTTATTGCTATCGTTATTGTGATGAACTTTTAATTTTTAGGAAAACCAGCAAGTACGAGAAATATTTAAACAAAACAATATCACACGTTGTTTGCGTGCATCGAAGGAAAACACAGTGAGCTATGACAGTGACAGGATATTACTTAAACAAACATCGCCCCAGACATCGAACCTCGTCCTAAGGTACAACACGCAATAAAAATTATTTACTACACGACATACTTCTATTCAACAGGCATGACACATAATTTTTAATATAATTATTATTAATTTGTATCATAACGCCTGTATTCCCAAAAGGGGTAGGCAGAGGTGTGGAGTACGCCAGTTAAGTTGTAAGTCCCAATGTAACAGAGGGCGAGCCTATTACCATCAACAGAGTACAAATCCAGACTACCTGCAGCTACTGAGAGAATTACCTAACGCCAAAACCCAATAACACTCAACCCAACCCGGGATCCGAACCTTGTGCTCAGCAGTTGCACTTAGAGACCACTAGACTAACGAGGCAGTCCAGTAAAATAATTAATAAAAATATATGTACCTAATTGCTTAATTAGCGATTCATAAAACAGCATTGTTTTAAATTCCACAATAATTGTGGTTCACGTAGGTTCTCCACATTTACCTGATTAATTGCTTTACGAACCATTCCTACAATGGAAGGCAAATCCATTAATTAACATGAGAATCGAGAGCAGAGTCAAATGGCCGGCAAAAACAAACAATAATTATATGTTTACAAGCTATTATTCAACTTAAAATGTTTGTTAGTTTATGTCGAATCTTGCAAACTAAATGAGAACCACTTTTCCCCACAATGTTTTTGGAATTCACATGTTCGGTTCCATACACAACGAATTTTAATGATAATGGCCGCCTACTGTCTAGACTATTCGTAAGCCCTTTTACATGACACACAGAAATTTCGATTTGGTCTATAAATGATTCATGAATGATTGTACTGTCTGTTTCTGCTAAATTAACCTTGAAACCCTTTAAGATATTATAATTTCAATATATTTTTATGAATTGTTATGAAGATCTAACCACCAATACACGACGTATAATAATATTCTATTTGCTTCAATCATTTCGTGAAATTGTACTATGACAAATACGAAATTATTGTACGGACTTAAAAACAACATTGCCTTTTTCATGTTTATTCCTAAAAAGGCTATCACACGACAACGGTTACGTGCAATTATTGCTTAACCAGTCATAAGGATAACTTTCTTAGTACTTAATTAATCATATTTCTAAATACAAGCATTTATTACTAAATTCATGGAATATATTATCTTCTATATATACCGGTTGTACTTGAGCAGGTGACGCGGCGGGCTCGCGACCCCGCCGCGTCACCTACTCATGAATAAGGGCTCCGTTAGAGTCCGAAACTAGTCGGGCATTCCCGAATATCGACGTGAGTACAACCGGTATATATAGTAGATAATATGGATAACACTCACGAAAGTTTTCATGGAATATGTTCACTAATCTGGGCCCTTACCATGAACTATTCAAGCAGGACATTTCGCGTTATAGAAGTGAGACGCCACTCTACACTGCACGTAGCGGCATCTCACTTCCACAACAGAAAATATCCTTTAACAGTTTGGTAAGGAGGTCAGTGTAAAAATGAAACAGTCGTACGTTATTTTAAGCCCGTACGACCATAAGTGTTTTGTATACGTCATAGTACAAAAATATAAAAGGAAATAATTGTAGCAAATAGAATAATATTAAAAGGAAATGTCTGATTAATAGTGGCTTGTTTGAGCAGATGTTGCTTTAACAATATTCTACTAAACTCAACGACCCGACACAATGACTGGCATTAGCTGGCAATGAGTAGGCCACATTCTAAATAAGTATATAAGTATATATATAAATACATAAGTATACACAGTTATTATATCTATATTTAGTACTAATTGAGCTTCCAATTGCGAACTTCAAAAGAATTCAGCAAAAGGTTTCGCTTTGATACTCAAATGTTTGTGCAAATGACAAATAATTCTCCGAACTCATTACTTTGTAAAATTGTATTGATTTCTATCACAAAAAAGATATTGCTTGTAATCATTTACCCTTTTCCTGAGTCACAAAATCATGATACATGGCCATTGTTTAACTATTGTGTCTACCGTCTGGATATGGAACCTATGTATTATGTTCCTGTGGTTTAATACAACAGAAAGAATAATTATCTTTATAATGATCATAATTAAAACAATTGCATTCCGTTCCAATACTGGGAAATGTGTCATGTACCAGTAATGTGAATGAATTTATGATTAAATATGTTTCTATTAAAATATATTGGTTTGTGCATATTTTTACTCAGCGAAGGAGCAACGGACAGGAGACGTGTTTGCGTTAAGCCCTAAATGAATAGACCACGAGACCAAAGCCGCTTCATAGGCGTTTAGGATTCGTCTTATACACACAACTTTAGAAACTTTATCGTAATTAAATTAATATTTAAAACGTTAGAATCTGTGGTGTGGTTGTTACATATAGAGACCTTATGAAGCCTGGTAAATTATTAAGATTGATAAAGTGTTTGTACTTTCGGCGCGTAGGCCTTTTTGCGCTCCTTATACAAAAACATGTACATATAAATATTACTCGTACCTAAACCAATTTTTTTAACTAGTTTAGTTTCTTCTCTCTCAAATCGTAGGGCCAAAACGCTATTATAATGGCCAGTAAAAATTCTGCCGAGTATTGCTTGTACACTATGTAAGCTCTATGTACCTGAGAACTATCTCCGCCACAGACCATCCCACCGGCACAGACTATTAGCTACAGCTCTCAGTTGCCTATATCTCGAGCTAACTCTCTACTGTATCGCATGCACACTGCAGTCAACGCCCTGCTTGGTACTGCACCTGATTGTGATGTCCCTGTTGATAGGTGGTGTACTGTTGTATCAGCTTGTTTATAATTTTGAGAACCTTTTTATTAGTTCATGCGAATTTAATGTAGGAATATATTATATTAGACGTTATAGTTCTATTAAATTATTTCTTATTAAGTCAAAATAACCACCAGATAATAAAATTACATATCACCACGCCTGTATTCCCCGAAGGGGTAGGCAGAGGTGCACATATAGTACACCCACATTTAGCCAGTTATGTTTTTCGGTCCTAATGTAATAGGGGGCGAGCCTATTGGCGCCAACCGGGCAGAAATCCAGACTCCGTGATGCTACTGAGAATTACCTAATGGAAAATCCCAGTATCACTTTGACCGACCCGGGATTCGAACCCTCGTGCTCAGCAGTCGCGCTTAGCAACGAGGCAGGCGACAATAAATTTATCGTAATATGTACCTACTTAAAAGTTTGTATGTGTGTGTGTTATGTGTATTTTGCAATGTATTTAATTACTGTAATTGATGTAATGCCTTAGTAAATTAATTAATTAATTAAATAAAAGCCGCAGAGAATAGTAACGGTTGGTATTTAAATAAATAATTATATAAATATACTTACGTTGTCGTCGTCGTTGCTTTGAGAAGATAATCGCTAATGATATGTCTTTCATCTTGAAGACTGATGATGAGGTCGCCCATCGACAAGATTGTCTTGACCTGTGTTAACAATACAAATGAAATATTAAAAACATAATACATAACATCACACCTATATTCCTCGAAGCGGAAGGCAGAGTTAACGGTGTAGTACACCCACATTTCAACAAGGCCCAAATTCAGCCTCCGTGGTGCTACTGATGATAACCTAATGGGGCGCTTAGCGATCTCTAGACCAACAAGGCAGAAAATCTTAAAAATTATCTAAACTTTGCCCTTAAAAACATTAGGAATATAATTCTCCTTAGTGACTTAGAAAGCTCGCAGACGCTACGAACTCGGCACTCACCAAATGAATGAGAATTACATAAGACTTATGGTGATAAGTTAAGCCTAATCGTAGATAATTATGCCTATAACGTAGATTCATCTAATAAAAAGTACACCTTACTTACTTAAATATTCAGAAACAAACAAAAGATAAGTATTTTATTAAAGGAAGTTATTATTATCTTTGATTATATTATAGTCTTTAGTTAGTGGGTACCACAACTTAAAAAATAAACCAATCTTCTTAAAATGTCAAGCAGCTTACAAGTCTTAGTTACAAGTGTAACTTATTTGTTGGGATTATTGGGATAGGTTGGGATCACTATATTCTAAGGTTGGGATTTACATAATATGTTTAAAATCATCAAACTAGGATTTTCAAAGCAATTTAGTTAGGAAAACCCGCGTATTATTATGTATTGAATTATTCTATCAGCCTGTATAATTAATGCGTAATTCCAATAACACACAACAATATAATTACGTTAACAATGTTATAATTATTAATTAATTGGTAATTACAATTACAATTTATTTACAATTTACATAATTGTTATACCAGTTTTTTACCTTTACTGACCTTAAAATTTGGACGAAATGTTTAATATAAGCTTTTTCATGCACAATATCTTCTCAAAATGAATTTTAGATAATTATATCAAGCAATTTTAGATAATAACAATCTTAGAATATAGAACATAAACATAATTCTATTTTTAATTCAAGCTCAAAATACAGAACAAACAAGATTGAGTACAACTTTCCCGCGCTTTCAACAAAAGCGCATCGAAATGAAATTAAATTCTTTTTCAGCCTTGTTTGAAAATCGAACGTCTTTTATTTTATCTTATGAATGCATAATGTTTATATAACCTTTTTCTCTAGATATTAAAAAAAATGTCACTCAAAATTTAATCAATTCGGATTATACACTTGAGTACTTAATATAATTTTTATATTTATTTATTTATTTATTGGTATACCAACAGCACACATATTAAACACGTAAACTAATTTTACAAAATTACGCACCTACTTATTTATTTTTACTATTAGTATTTCCAATGTAATAAAGATAATGGCCTTATAAGTACCTACATTATCTATAGTTTTAATAATATTATTATGATGATAATAGTATCTATGGTCTTAGTATTACTTCATTCAGAATTCACATATTAAATTATTGCTATAAATTAAAATAACGAAGGCAGGAAAGTCGAGGGGAACCACAAACATTTAATATTGGTACGTATTTAATTCTAACTCATGAATGAAACCTTAACTATTTGTTTCTTGTTTTCCTACATAAATATTATTTCTGAACGTAAACATCTCATTGACACACGATGTAATAAATAAGTTCGTTTTGGAATATCCAGAAACGTAACAAACAAATGGTAAACAAGGAGTTTTGAAAATAGTAACATCGTAAGGGGATTTTTATAACCCGAGGGTCTGAGTGACGAACCTCTTTGCACGAAACCTTTTTACTTATTTAAGCAAATCCAAACTTCGTGCTGCTATAATAAACATTATTTTAATGATCGCTAAGCGCGGCGGCTGAGCTAGAGTTCTTGGGTTCGATTCCTAGCTTAGACTAAGGTGATAATGGATTTTTCTATTAGTTTTCAGCACAGAGTCTGGAATTGGGCCGGTTTTTGGCAAGCACGCCCCCTATTACTTCGGGCCCTGGCAAAATGTGGGTGTAGGTACATACTACGAGTACCATGAGTTATTGTGTGTGAAAATAAAATTTATTTGTCTTAATACCGCGTTTTCTAAAACTTCACATTACCTTTGTAACTGTTGTTAAATACTGATGTAGGTAATTGAAATAAAACTAGGTTTACGGATTTTATCGCGGTTTTTTAATTGACTTTTGGTCCCGACGTTTCGAACCCTTTACAGCATTCATGGTCACGGGCAGACTAAGGTGTTAAAAATCAGCAGGACCAAAAATCAATTAAAAAACCGCGAATAATCCGTAAACCTAGTTTTATTTCAAAGACTAATATTCGCGTAAGTGACAGAAATCATTATACTGATGTAATGTTATGGGGCTTGAGCAAATACCTCTGTGTCCAAATAAAGTGAGGAGTCTAATGTCTGCGAGAGCTGTGCCATGTTGGAGCAGTTCTGGATGAGCAGCGCCACGTGCGGCACGAAGCACACGATCAGCATCTGCAGCAGGAATATCCTTCTCCCTCGTCTGAAAGGAAGCAAGAAGAATTACGTATGCAATATTGTATCTTTCATTCAAGGATGGTACTTCCAATTCATCACCATTCTAATTCCATCACCTTGTCGCCCTAGTTTATGGATTTGTAAGCTCAACCCTATCGCCTCATACTAGGATTTTCTCCTGTAGCAAGAATGCGTTTCGCAAACATGAAATATCACATACATCGGGACAAACATCTGCGGATCACACAATTTTTGTCCTGAGCAGAAATAGAACCCGTAACTGCGTCATAATAGGTCACTTTTATTTGCACCGCTAGAGAACTAATACGTAATAGGCATAAAAAGATCTCGATGAAGAGCAACTGGCAATTGCTGCTCTAAAATAATTATTTTAATCCCTAACAACTAGAATTATTATTTTTTACGTAAGATAAGTACATAGATTTATAGCATTTAAAGTTATAACGATAAAACTTTAACTAAAGAATTTCTAACAACACAAGATCTCGATTTCTCAAACTTCAACCTTCTTAGTTCTCTCCCTTAATAACGACCAGTAGATATCTACCACCACTATATAGCAGACTGCCTCGTTGGTCTAGTGGTTGCTAAGCGCGACTGCTGAGCACGAGGTCCTGGGTTCGAATCCCGGGTCGGGCAAAGTGTTACTGGGTTTTTCCATTAGGTAATCCTCAGTAGCAGCACGGAGTCAGGGTTTGTGCCCGGTTGATGGCAATAGGCTCGCCCCCTATTACATTGGGACCTAAAACATAACTGGCGAAATGTGGGTGTACTATATGTGCACCTCTGCCTACCCCATCGGGGAATACAGGCGTGATGTTATGTTATGTTTTTATGTTACTATATAGCAGATGACACAGATAACATGAATATCACGTTTAGACAATACTCATTAATTTAATAGGTAATATATACAATATATAACATTATACATTGTCTTGCGAAACGCTGACAGTGATGTATAGAGCTAATTTATTATTTCCGCATCGCTCCATTGGCTGCCATTTACCTACTAGTCGGTACAATGGAACCTGATAGTAGTCAATTTCTACCTACACCACAGTAGGACATGTTTCCATGAAGCAATTCAGTTCATGGCTATAAGAAGCAGTGTTGCTTAAATAGCTGACCGATAGGAAGGCATTTTTTTTTTTAAACCTCGCCCCACACTAGGAATTTCTCCTGTGTCGTGGGTGCGTTTCACAAACATAAAATGTCACATACACAAACACCCAGACACGGGACAAATATCTAGACATAATTAAAATGTAACATTTCCAAAGTCCTATGCGTGTAACAGTTACAATAAGACACTGATAAATATATATATGGTGCCCGGAAAAGGCAATAGATTTTCCCAAACAAATATGTTTTGTGTTTGTACTGTTATCAACTTCGTGTTGCCTCAAAGTAAATATACGTTCACACTCATTTTCCAAAGAAAGAAATAACTCAGTATTTTGGCACACCGATTTTGTTATATATTTTGTTCATTAACCGTTGTTTAAATACGCTCATTAGTTTACTGCTTCCTTACCATGAACTCTTAAAGCAGGACAGTTTACGATATGAAAGCGAGACGCCGCTACGTTCAGTGCAGTATCTCCCTTCCACAAAGTAAACTGTTCTGCTTTTAGAGTTCGTGGTAAAGGGGCTGTCAAAAAAGTCAGCAGCCGGAAAACGCTGCCTACCCCACATAACACATGAAAGTTAAATAAATAAGAAAAATATTTTTTCTGATACAGGAAACGTACTGACAAGATTTAAGCCTATGAACATTCTTATCGCGACAAGGTTAAGCGCTAGTGACAATGTAACTATATACCCCTCATACCTAACTATTATATTAGGCCATAAAGAGAAACCCCATTAACCATAAAGTCAACCTATAAAGTTGTAAATAAAACGAAAGCATGAGAAAATTCCGTAACTCAGTACGAACGAAATAAATATAACATGGGTGTCTGAAACTCTTTGAGCAAATTATTACCATTCTCGAGTGACACAAAGATTTAGTTTCTACGGCCTACTTGCTCAAACAAAATATCTCAGGTTTATCTAAAAACCTTTTGGCGCTGGTGACAAATGAATCTTTTGTTCTTCAAAGACGAAGGGGTATACTGAATCCTTACTGGTTAAAACTGGTTTGTTTTACTAAGGACAGTAGATTGCTTACATTCATACAAAATTCTTACTCTAGGTTAGTATTTAGTTGTTTGTCTGACACATCCTGAGCAGTTAACCGTCACCAAGCTATTTATTGGCTTACCCTTTTTCCAAGGCATGAGCTTTTCTTATTCGTCACAGATCGATGAAGATAAAGAACCGAAGCTTTCCAAATTTAATACGCCTTAAAGCTTTCCACGATAGACTGTGACAGAGAACTGTGGAAGAGGGTGAAAGTTGTAAATTTAGGACGACGAAATAACATAATGTATGATATACCTACCCTTTATTACATCAGTGAGTCTTGTAATCAAGGCTTTATTCTGTAAGTTCATTTAGATCACCACAATAAAAACGTTTGTTTCTTTCATTAAATCTTTTTATAAAGTCAACATTCATTCATTTCTTGTATTCGATCTGTAGGTTTTTGATATTCATTGTTCTTGCAAGCGCTATCTGTACCAATAGGTTTTTTATCTTTATTTTATTATGTGTCGAAGGTTTGAACAAACATGCTCATTGGACCCTTGGCCTCACAATATCCCTACTTTCTATGCTTAAAAGCTAATTTAACAATACTGGCCTCCTCAGATTGAAAAAGAGCCAGAGCGCTAACATTGACTGACATAAATTGATATCCTATTGGAACAACTTACAATGCTTCTGTTTTAATACGTTAGTAAATTTTCATCACAAGTAGAGACTAAACAGAACTTACATTCACCAAAAGCTGCAAATACCAGGCGCTCAGTAACGCATAGGATAGGTTACCTATTTTAAAATCAATCTCAATAGACGAACGTCGGGATGAATAATATGCCAATGCCTTCAGATGAATATACCGCATGCGATAATATAAGGATGGCTCCCGATGAAATGGATCTGACATAAATAGAAAGCCGGCTATATATGTAGCTATATCATTTTATTACTATCAGGATGTAAGTTTTATGTTCAACGAAGAAGGCCATTTTATTAAGGATACAAGTTTTCACGCAGTTTCGGACTGTCACATGTCGCCTTGCCAATTTCTTGCCCCGCTTTGTACGCTCAAATTTTTCAAAATCTTTTCTATGACATTTGAACTTTACTCTGTAGGAGTCTATGCGTAAGTAACTTCAAGATTTAACTTCTAATACAATTTTAAATTTGTCATTAGTTACAATTTCTCCTGTTGTTTGAACTCCGGGCGGTTTGATACCCTTTCTATCTGACAATTGATACCCTTTTAGATAGCAAAACGTTTAAGGATTATTTTGTGTTATACCTCTATTATATTCCTTCACGGGCATCGAAACTGTTATTCATTTAAATATCACGGGTTTCAAAGTATCAAGATTTATTTGTACCGTTTTATTTCCAAATAAATATAATATACTACACATATGACAAGAATTCTACTGAAGCCGGAATTCTTAATAGAAATATCTCAGAAATGCTCCTGAGTTTGTTCTAAGAAGTTACAAAAAACACATTCCTTCTTAGCTTCGCGCAGCCGGCTAGTAATGGTAATAAGCTAGAAAATATAGGACTCATATACTTGGAAAAGTGAGTTTAGTATCATTCTAGGAATACAGGTGTGCTGATACTGATAAAGTTACGTACAATATAATATTTAATATCACATTTTTCATATACACGCTAGAAACTTCTACCGTCGATGTATTAACAAGGGTAAACCAGGCTCAATACTGAAATTAAAAAAAACAATAAGTCACTCCACTGACTCACTTTAGTATATTATTATTATTTCAGCCATGATCGTCCCACTGCAGGGCAAAGGCCTCTTCTCGTATAGAGAAGGATTGAGCAATTATCACCACGCTAGCTCACTGCGGGTTGGCGATTTCAGATAATTAAATCCAGGTTTCCTCACGATGTTTTTCATCACCGTTAGTCAGTGGTGTCTTAAAATAACTAAGAAAGTATTTATAACATTGAAATAGTCACATTGATACTTGCCCGGGTTTGAACCTGCAACCTTGTGCATACAAATCCGGTATGTTTTCCACTAGGCCACCACGACACTTGTGTTGTCTTTCCACATACCAGGTTCTAAAACAAATCTCGGACTTTATTCCGTTCTCCCAAGACTGTCGGCAATACAACGAATTGTCGAAACATAACTTTGACGACCTGATTAGCGCAGTGGCTAAGCGATTGGACTGTTGCGCTAAGGGTTGCGGGTTCGATTCCCGCACGGGGCAAAACTTTGTGCGAACCACAGATGTTTGTCCCGAGTCTGGGTGTTTGTGTATGTGATATTTCATGTTTGTGAAACGCACCCACGACACAGGAGAAATTCCTAGTGTGGGGCGACGTTTTTTTTAAAAAAAAAAAAAAAAAAAAAAACTAGATGTCACGTGTGCACTATCAAGTTATATGAAAGAACTGAAAAGTGTTATTATATTATCAAAGTAACTTGACAACACCGGCTTTTCTTATTCTATTTTATGTTTTCATTTTCTTTTTTTTTGTACAATAGTTACCTAGTCTTTCAGTGAATGCTATGGTCTCCCTTAAGTGGGTGAGCACACATTGACTTTTTCTTGTTATATTTGTAACTGTAATTGAGTATCCTTCGTTGGAGATCCTATTAATAAATAAACTGTTAGACCCGGATAGAATCGTGGTCAAACACGCCACTCTTGTAAACAGAAGTCCAATTACTTATTGACACTAATAGTTGAAGTTTACGAAAATACTGGTAGCCTGTTTTGACGTTGGACTGCCATGTCACAGGTCGCAAGTTCAAACCCCGCATGCACCAAGGTATTTTCGAATTCATGTGCGTATTAACAAATAGTTATCAGATGCTAAAAACGGTGATGGAAAGCATCGCGAGGAAACCGGCAAACCTGAGTTTTTCAATGGTGTGTAAAGCCATGTCAGAGGCCTCCAGGCGGTTTAAACTCAAACATTAGGTTGTTCATCAACCATACGATAAGAAGACGAAAATCTAATACATACACCAATAAAACTGATGTAAAAATTTCTAATTTACATGTAATTTCTACGTACCTTATGCTAGATAGTACGCAACACAATTAGGTAATGGATGGGTATTGGGTACCTCATAAAACGTCGCCGTCAGCTCGGCTAGGCTAACCTTAAACGTGTTACGTGACAGGTCGATGACATTAGCATTGTGTAGGTCAGGCACTATATGATAACCTCAGGCCTGATTGAATTTCAGCTGACTTGCTTAGGCTAGAGGTATTGTGTACTATACACACTGGTACTTTAGTAGTTGTACATATTTGTCCATATATTAATTAGATTCGAGTTTCAGCTTCTACTATGTCGTGGTGGCCTAGTAGTTAACATACCGGACTTGTAAGCACAAAGCTGCAAACTCTAATTCAGACAAGTATCAATGTGATTGTTTCAATGTTATAAATACTTTCTTAGATATTCAAAGACACTACTGACTAACGGTGAC
Organism: Abrostola triplasia; assembly: GCA_946251915.1. Classification (NCBI taxonomy): domain Eukaryota; kingdom Metazoa; phylum Arthropoda; class Insecta; order Lepidoptera; family Noctuidae; genus Abrostola; species Abrostola triplasia. The sequence goes on along the minus strand of OX276432.1, from coordinate 2,152,580 downwards.
GGAAAACAACGTGAGGGAACCTGAATTTAATTATCTGAAATCGCCAACTCACAGTGAGCAGCGTGGTGAATAATTCTCAATCCTTCTCTATACGAGAAGAGACATTTGCCCTGCAGTGGGCTAGTTACAAGTTGTTATTCAGCTTCTGCAGAGATTTTTTTGGACATGGATACGTAACTTTATTCTGTTTCATGGATTTTATTTGCTTCATTGGGGCACGTTTTTTTTATTATTTTGTTTTTCAAGGAGGTCAAAAATATAAATAATCTGTTCAAGCCTTGAGTCGTCTAATAAAGTCCTTAAGTTATAATAATGAAGACCCATAAAGAAATACCGTTTTTGCAGAAAAGAGGGGTTATGTGCTTGAACATAATCATGAAAATGTATAAGAATTTCTGTAGACGCAAGAAAGAATACTTGAGCTTCGTGCAAGAATCGTAGACTTAGTTATATATTTGTGTAGACTACATTACTATCTCTTTTGTTCCCTCAAACTACGTGCATTGAAGTAACTTGGTCTATTCAAGCAACGGGGACATGGGTCCAACATACAACACGCAAAGGCCCTTTTGGTAGCAGAATATTAAATGAAATGAAACTAACCGAGTTTTGTTGGCAGTTGCAGCAGAAAAACTGAGTTTGTTTTAAAACTTAGTTGGCTAAATATGCTGTAATATTGATTGAACTGTGTACTAGAATTCAGGCTACATACATTTCTTAGTGTCATTAGACACAATAATTACCACTATTGTAGATATGATCTGCTAAATGTTGTGGATTGGAATTGATATCTTTATATGTGCATACGAGTTATACATTACAGCCATATAAGTGTGTGTGAAATATAATGTTATTAAATTGTACAGGATAAATTCTACAGTATTTCAACATACCTTTCCCAATAAAAATAATGGCTTGAGTACGAATTCCCAATTCTCAGGTAAAAGTAATTTCCATCCCAAACGGTACAGTCATAACTCGGCACAGAGTTCTGTATTGCCGACTGCCGGTCACTCTTAATTGTAGAAAGTTTTTTCAATATTTCAAAAGGTTCAACAGGGGACGCATAACAATTCTGGCAGCCAAGACCCCGATTACAATGGGTCCTTCTAATTAGAAATGGTTACAAAATTAATTAAAACCCGTTGTAACACTGGTAAGGATATTAAGGAAACTTAACGTGTGCTGCTTTATTTGTGTAGACCACGGCGGAATTAAGGTTAAAGATAAACGTGTTAGTTTATTGTACAGTTTAGAGTTCCTTGCAGGTCCATTTTCATCATCATCATCATCATCAGCCGGAAGACGTCCACTGTTGAACAAAGGCCTCAATTCATAGGAATGGCCTTTTAGAATCCAGCAACTAGACGACATGACGTTTTTTAAGTGCCCGAAATTGGTTATTACAGCAAATTCATTATTACGGTGGTTGATGAGTTTCCAATTAAAGGATAGTAAAATCTGATGCTAAAAGATCAATAACACTAAAAACAAAGTTAACTGAGGTAGATAAAGTTGGTAACTAGGTTCCTCTTAAAGCTTTCCAAATCATTTATTAGAAATAAACAACACAGCTACTAACAATAGTAACAAACAAGGAAGTCGTTCGTTATGTTGTTTCTCAATACTTACTTAAAACTTCCAGGAAAGCTAAGTTTTAGCGTCGACTATCAATCTTTTTGTTTGTTCAATGACTATGAATAACAAACTGCAAAAGTTAAATCATAATTCGTCGTACAATTGTAGAAAAATGTTCCAGTATCGGTTAAAAATATCTTCAGAATTTGCTCTGAGAAACCCAAAAGCTTCTTGGATATTATTTTGCGTAAGCAATAATGATTTCGTTCATTAGATGTTATGTCCATTGTCCATTAAAACCCTTCAATTTCGAAGGATCGCTCGATTATTACTGCGGCTCGCTCGTTATGAGAAGGAAAAGGTGAAATATATTTTCTACTCAGAATTATTTCTCAATTGAAATAAAACTAGGTTTACGGATCTTACTGCGGTTTTTTTTGTTCCCAACGTTTCAAGTCCTTTACAGCATTCATGGTCGGGGATATAATCCTTAAACCTATTTTTATTTCAATGGTTAATATTCGCTTAAGTTATAGAAATCATTATTATTTTTCATCGGATAAAAATATTTTCGGTATTCTCTTTAAGAAACCCACAAGCAATTTTGTTGGATATTATTTTGGGTAAGTAATAATCGTTTTGTTCATTAGATATTATGTTCATTAATACGCGTCAATTTCGCAGGATATACTCTCGGATGATTACTGCGGCCCCCAGCGCTTCCTTTTGAGAAGAAAAAGGCTCGATATACTTTTACTTAGAATTATTTCTCGATCAGTAGCAGCACGGAGTCTGGAGATGTGCCCGGTTGGTGGCAATAGGCTCGCCCCCTATTACATTGGGACCGAAAAACTAAACTGGCGTTTGGGTGTACTTTAAGTGCATCTCTGCATACCCCTTCGGGGAAAATAGGCGTCATGTTATGTTGTTTATGTTGTTGTTGTTATTTCTCGATTTTAGAAATGTCTTTGATCAGTATGAGAGTCGAGAGACAGTCTGCTAGAATTCGAATATTACTGTCAGATTATTTTCTCAATAATCTTTTTAATGTTGAATATCTAGCTTGAAGTGCATAAGATTCAAACTGGGTTAAGCCATTAATATCGCAGCTGGCAATTTTATATTAGTTTAAGTTGTTTAACTGATGGTGGAGAATAAAAGTTAGTCAATAAAATCTTCGTCTTCCATCATATTAACGCGAGGTTTAATATAATAATGGCTAAAGTCATAAAAATAAGGATAAGACACACTGATTAGAAGTCTTTTATCTATCTACGTATAGCAATAGCACATACTATCACATCACATCACAATAGTATTATAAAGGCAAAAGTTTGTGTTTGTGTGTGTGTATGTTTGTTACCTCTTCACGCTCAAACGCATAGACCGATTTCAATGAAATTTCATATGGAGGTAGCTGACACCCTAGATTAACACATAGGCTACTTTTTATCCCGTAAAAGTGGAGCGGGTAACACCGCGGGGCGCAGCTAGTAGTTAATAGATAAGCCAGAAGAAGAGGATCTTCAACGCAACGAAATAAAATCGGTATTTGTCAAAGATACTCATATAAAGTTGTTTTTATTAACAAACATTAATATGTATTCCTTTTTTTCTTATTCTTGGAACCATAAAAGATACAGGCGAAGTCATATAAAATTATAGTATAACAATGGGGACGATTCTAAAGAATAATTTTATTGTTGACTTATTTTCTATAGCCAGTATTTACCAGAAAAGGCATTGATATAATGGTACTCGGTAACAATAAGATATGGTGGAATTAGCAATACATGACAATAATTGAATAGGCTTGAAACATTCTAACTGATCTTGATCCATGTAACTAGAGCCCTAGACTAATGGTAAAACTATTCGCCTATCATCATTATCAGCCGGAAGACGACCACTGTTGAACAAAGGCCTCCCCCTTAGAACGCCACAATGAACGGCAGCTTGCAAATTACATCCACCGGTTACCCGCAATTCTGACGATCGTCCGTCCACCTAGAGGGAGGCCTGCCAACGCTGCATCTTCGTCTCCTATGCTTGCTCCTAATTGGCTACTGCAGATTTAGTAGTTGTATCTCCTTTTTACATGTCGCTTTGACTGCCAGCACTTCAAGAGTACATAAGTCTCTAAAGCCAGGCTTAAAGCTGACTGGAAAAGTGCTAGACTTGAAATAAAAGCAAAAATACCAATACTACTGGCGACTGACAAAGCTCTGTCAACTGACGGTGTGAGGATAAATATCGAAGTGCCAGCTTATACACCCTTACAAGTGTCAGCTGTAGGATTATGGACAAAAGAAATAGCAGTTATAGCAAATTAATATGAAGAAACAACATGCTATTTTAGAAAACTTAGCAACACTCGAAACTTTTTATTCCTGAACATTCGGTATGTTCTACTAACTAACTAAAGTGTTTTAGAAATCATTTTCGATTCACATAACCTCACGGGGACGAAGAGGCAGAGGGGTACCTGTAGTAATAACACTTATTATTTCCCCAATTATGTTATAATCATCAGCTTTTATGTGACCAACTGCTGGACATAATCCTCCTACCTTAAACGCCACTGTTTCCAGAATTATGTTATAGGTCCCACTTCATAAGGGGCGGCCTTGCCAATAACCACACAAATCTCGACTCCATGCCACTGAGAATTACCTATTTAAAAACCCAAATAACACTTTGTCCGAACCGGGATCCGAACTCAGCAATCGCGCTTAGCAGCCTTAAGACCTACGATGTTATTTACATATTTATAAAAAAGACAAGTTCCTTTATAATCCTGTTCAATAGTTGACTTTTAAATAGATATTTTAAATTCGCCTTAAACGTTTTTCTCGAGTAACGAAAGAAAATGTTAAAGTTACTTTCAAAAAGGTCTTATTTAAACTTCATAAAGATTCTGCAAATAAAGACGGCATTTTGTACCCTGATGAAGCTTCATGTTTATGGCTAGCGTATTATATTACAGGGAAGGAGTTACTACTAGGTGGAGATAAACCCCTTACTTATAAAAAATAACAGTGTTGAACAATTGACTAAATTATACCTGTCACTGTCGCTTGCATGTCGAAGAGTAGAGATGTCAATAGACTTAAGAATTAGTTATCTTACAACACATTAACATCGTTTAAGTAAGGGGGGAAATGTATAAGGTTTTTCATAGAAAATTACAATATCTTCCATAGGGACGTCTGTAATAATATAAAGACAAAGAGAGATTATCTCCACTACTAATTCAATATGTATTTCGAATCCTCCAGTTGTCTCTAGATCCATGATAACGCTTTTATGAATAAGTAAAGACGTTTATGAACAAAACCTTTACCTAAGAGCTTACAAATTCCCTCTAGTTATTTACAATGTCTATAGAAACAATGTCTGAAGGGTAATGTAATAAGCGGTTAGATTTGTCTTATTCCTCAATGGATTGAGCACTAGAGTATTTTTACTTCGGACTATGAGAGTGGAATAGGGAGTGCACTCGTGCTTGCGGCGCATACTTGTGTACTATAATATCTTCTGCATAGTTGGCTGGTTCAGCTGCGACAGGCCGCCGACCGAAATTCGGCCAGGAGAACATTATCAAAATACAACATATAAAATCAACTTAGGTAAAAAAAGACTACGCTAAACACCTGTGCATTTCGTATCTCCCTAAATTTATACACTGATCTTACATTACGCTATTCATCACTAAAGACAATCATTATCATAATCATCAGCCAGAAGACGTCCACTGTTAAACAAAGGCTTCCCATTTAGTTAAGACATTCATAAACAATTAAACATATCAATTTCCTTTCAAATTTCTTTCTCTATGACCAGGAAAATGCTTCGAGCTATATTATAGGTAGCAATAGGTTTTTAATTTTCCGGCTGACTGACATCTACACCACTTCCAGTTTCACTATTATTGCGAACTCTATTAGCGAAGATCGTTCGCCAATAATTAATAGGTACTGAATATGATATACTTAATATAATATGTAGGATAGGTATTATACCTACACATATAGTGGTTTTGCCCGGGCAAAGCTCACAGTTATCCCGAATAAAATGAGCCAAATATGGTAATTTTGGACGTACATCATGGCATATGTATGGCGGTTTGGGTATACACAAACATGTCTGGTTTAAAATATCCGAACATACTCAACAAAATTTTTGAAAACACTTATTTACAGTTCGTTCACCCCTATTGCAAGTACTTTAAGGCAGGTTATTCACTTTTAGCGAAACACCCATTGTCACAACACAAAGACCCTAGAATATTGTTTACACACAAAAATATCTATTCACTAATAAAGATAGGGAGCCATAATATATTGTGTTAATTACAAATATCGTAATAAATTGTTACAGCTATTTTGGTCTCTCGGGACAACAGATTATTACTCAATGGACCGATCGTGAATTATGTGCTTGACGCCTTGTTACTATAATTAGTTAATATCGAAAACAATAAAGCTTGGTTTAATACAGGTGGTAGAGATGCCAATTTGATAGCAAATAAATTGAGTGTCTATATTTAATCCTTCAAAATATTTATTTACATTTTAGAGCTTCATTTTGATACCTTTATAGAACGGGATTTGGATTAGATTTGAAAGTACACATAACATCACGCCTGTATTCCCCGAAGGGGTAGGCAGAGGTGCACATATAGTACACCCACATTTCGCCAGTTATGTTTTTAGGTCCCAATGTAATAGGGGGTGAGCCTATTGCCATCAACCGGGCACATATCCAGACCCCGTGCTGCCACTGAGAATTACCTAATGGAAAAGCCCAGTAACACTTTACCCGACCCGGGATTTGAACCCAGGACCTCGTGCTCAGCAGTCGCGCTTAGTAACCACTAGACCAACGAGGCAGTCGATTCGAAAGTAACAATGACTAAAAGTACGAGTACGGTATTTGGCCCAGAATTGACCACCACCTTTCCACCAAGCGGTTTGCCAAGGCAACCCACCTTAAATGGTTAAATGTTAAGATGTATACTGGAATGAAATACTAAAATTTACAACTAAAAATTTCGTCATATTAAGTCTGTTTTCTGGAAATGTAGGCAGAAACTACGATTTTCTGCAAGCAAACCTGACATCTCTTCACTCTAATCTCGTTTAGTCTTTGTTAATCACAACTTACTTGGATGCTGGGTTTATATGTATGAAGCCAACTTTGACGGACACCACGTTGTCCTGTCTGTCCGAGGGAGTGGTGCAGTGTGACGAGCAGTTCTCCACCTTTAGCGTGTTCGATGTCATGTTGCTGAAACAAAACAAGACATATCAGGATATTTTTCTCAGAAAACTGGTTTTCTTTTGATTTGAAAGTGTTGTTACTTGACTTTTTGCAGTTCCATATAGTTTCTCGAGCATGTTAAATTGTTTGAAAAATAACAAATGATAACAATTAACAAGATGGCCTAACAATTATTGCCTAAAAAATACTTGAAAAACTTTATAAAATTCTTGTGTCAATCAATACATATCAAGTTTTCTACGTCAGTCCTACCTGTACCCCGCAAAGCCGACAACCGTAACGTTTTTCCAACTTATTGAATTGATACAAGTTCAAGCCTAGTTGAACTTACGACCTGCCATTTGTATTGTCGTATTCAGTCCCCTTACCATGATCTCTATAAGCAGGGCAGTTTCCGATGAGGAGGCGAGACGTCGCTACGTGCGGCGTTATGCGACGTCTCGCCTCCACAACGTAAACTGCCCTGTTTTAAGAGTTCTTAGTAAGGGGGCAGTAGCCGAGAGACGTACCCTATAGATAGATAGGTATAAATACAGATACTATGGATGAAAGTGAAGGTGAGAGTGCCTCTATTGGTCACACATTCCCCTACACTGTAAATACTGGAATATCTTCTATGTAGTTGGCTAGTCTCAGTTGGGACATCATGGATGAAAATTGTATAATAAGTGAGTCGTATAGCAAACAGTAAAGAGCATAGACCAAGTAAGTATAAGGAGGAATAGAAATTTTGATTGAAATAACTTCATAAATAACAGAGAATTTATATTATTCGTATTTTCCTTGAATTACACACTTCGCCAAAATTCCAATCGCCTTATCCTGTTAGCGTTTAGCGCTCTTTGATTACATAAATTTTGGATATTGCTTTTTAGAATATATAATAATAATATTATACTATGACATAACGAAAGACTTCATCGGAATTATATTATTTTTTTATTACTGGTCATATCTAAGATCGTTAATCATAGCATAAAGTATCTTACTCGTGTCAAGTACTTCAGCCGCAGCACAAGCTCAGGCAAAAAACATCCGCTCATTATTTACATTATGATACAATATTGTAAAACGAATGTACTAACATTTTATAAATAAATGATTCATTTATTTACTAGCTTTGCCCGCGTTATGTAGCCTATTTCCTTTCTCGTGTGAACCTTTCTACATACCAAATTACATCAAAATCCGTCTAGCGGTTTAGTCGTGAAGGCATAACAGATAGAATTACTTTCACATTTATAATATTAGTATGGATATGGATAACAACATGTCGTCTATCATGCTGATACATGTTTATTAAAACTATGGAAACTTTACTTATTTCTTTACCAATACGAAGCAGACTCGTATCAATCAACACATGATGGTGAACTTCAATTCACCAAAATCAACAGTATTATTCAGCTACCTTTCAATTCGGCGTCCAACCTCTATTGGAAACGAATCCGAAACGTATTTGTATAAGATATTTGCTAGGTAACCACAAAATGTATGCTGTCAAACAGATGTCCCAGACTAAGCAGACTAGATGAGGCCCGTGCTAACAGTGGGTGAAGTCGGCCTTCGGATGATGATGATGACGAAGAAGACGTAACGATTTAACAATGGGAATGGTGAAGATAAACTTGGAGAAGTTGCAGAATAGTCTCCGGCAAAAAGCGTAAAACCTGAGCAATATTATCATAATGGTCTTGAAAGTTTTAATTGTTATTACAATCGAAAAAAAAGCTTCAATTGAACATGCCTGAACCTTTTAAAATTTCTTTCCATTTAATCAAACTTTTAAGTCCATTTCTATTTCATCATAATATGGATTATGCCGATTTAATACTGATAAGCGGGAACGCTGAAAACACTCTATGTGAATTAATGCGCTCAGCCCTTCAGATTGTAGAAGAATGGTGTGACGAACACAAACTGTCAGTAAATCCGAAAAAAACAGAGCTCATCCTTTTCACCAACAAAAGGAAGCTACCAGAACTCCAGTTACCAAAGCTATTCAATACCAAACTCACCCTATCAACACAAGTAAAATACCTGGGTGTTATACTTGATAGCAAGTTGAATTGGGCGAGTCACATCAAAGAAAAAACCAAGAAGGCCTGTATAGCTTTTTACCAGTGTAAGAGACTAGTTGGTAAAAAATGGGGTCTCAGCCCAAAGATAACGCTGTGGCTATACACATCAGTTATCAGACCTTCCATTACCTATGGATCAGTAGTGTGGTGGCCCAGAACCCAACTGTCCACAATAAAAACAAAGCTCCAAAGCCTACAACGCCTAGCAAGTGTTGCGGCAACGGGATGTATGAAAACCACCCCGTCAGCTGCCCTTGAGTACCTGCTGAACCTAAGGCCTCTACACCTAGTCATTCAGGAAGAGGCACGGGCGGCAGCACTAAGACTAAAAGCAAACGGACTATGGAAACAAAACACATCAACCACACACTCAACCATTCTGAGGGAAATCCTCAAGGAGTTACCACTCCTTGAGGCGCCCACAGACACTATAATGTGTCATCACGTATTCGATAGAAGATACAAAATCCAACTCAAAGCAGAAATGCAAGATAACTCTGGCATCAATGAAGTTAGGATTTACACAGACGGCTCCAAAACCATACAGGGAACAGGAGCGGGTGTCTTCTCGAATGACCTAAACATAAAAATCTCAACTACCCTAGGCAAACTTAACACTATATTTCAAGCAGAATGCATAGGCATAACCAGAGCAGCACAGGCAGTTGCAGCCAGAGGCGTCAAAGGACACAAGATCAAAATTGTGTCAGACAGCGCATCCGTCCTTCAAGCTCTTCAAAACAACACGATAACCTCTGTCCTAATAATGGAATGTCATAACACACTCCAGTCTATAGCAGAATCAAACTACGTCATCCTGCAATGGATCAAAGGACACAGTAACTCACTAGGAAATGACGCAGCCGATGAGCTAGCCAAAAGAGGGTCAAGGACAGCAGTATATGGACCGGAACCAATGCTGCCAATCCCCCTGGCACAAGTGAGAACATGGCTACGTTGCAAAACCGAGCAAAACCACCAAGAAGAATGGAAAAACTGTGTAGGTTGCAGGCAGACAAAGAATGCGATTCCGGCGGCTTCGAAAAAGTTTGCCCGCAACCTCACCAAATTAAACAGGGACAGAATCCGTAAAGTACTGGGTACAATTACAGGACACTGCCCCCTAAACAAACACCTGTTCACAATAGGTGTGACGAACAGCCCCCTATGCAGAGGCTGCATGGAGGCAGAAGAAACGCCACATCACGTGCTCCTAGAGTGCAGCAGTGTGGCCGATCAACGGGCCCGAATCCTCCAAGGTCCAGCATCACTACCGGAGGCTTGTAGCGACCTGAAAAGGCTGCTCGCCTTCTGGGATGATCTAGGATGGTTGGAGTAAAAAGAAGAAATTTACATCACGCACAATGGCCCACTAAAAGAGGCTAAGTGCGGAAAATGCCCAGCAAAACCAAATGCCGATTTAAGTGAAGTCAATTTGTTCTTTCCAAACGCTTTGATCCTGACATGATCAAATCAAAGATTTAATTAAAACATCAATTTCAACTGTAATCTGTCACCATGCGCCTTAAGCTTTGGCAGAATACTTAGTTAATCTCTCTGAAGTTACCGACGGTTTAACTTTTTTGATAATAATCCTGGACTTCAAAGTTTGTCTTTTCGCGATATCAGAAAGCAGATTTTAATAATCCCTGGACTTACATAATCTTCCATTGTGATGTCGGTTCTCTAATCATTGTTTCATCTCAATAAGTTTGCGAAGATTTAATTATAAAGAGATTCCCTAGTAAAGTTGCTATCTTACAAATGTTAGAATTCATTTAAATACAATTTAAAAATGCTCTCTGATGCCTCGTTGGTCTAGTGGCTGCTAAGCGCGACTGCTGAGCACGAGGTCCTGGGTTCGAATCCCGGGTCGGGCAAAGTGTTACTGGGTTTTTCCATTAGGTAATTCTTAGTAGCAGCACGGAGTCTGGATTTGTGCCCGGTTGATGGCAATAGGCTCGCCCCCTATTACATTGGGACCTAAAACATTGGCGAAATGTGGGTGTACTATATGTGCACCTCTGCCTACCCCTTCGGAGAATACAGGCGTGATGTTATGTTACAATTTAAAAATTCTTGCAATTTGATGTAGAAGATGCAGCGTTGACCTGCCTCCCACCAGGTGGACCGACGATATCGTCAGAATTGCAGGCAACCGGTGGATGCGATTAGCAAGCTGTCGTTTATTGTGACGTTCTAAGGCCTTTTTTTCAACAGTGGACTTCTTCCGGCTGATGATGAATGTAAATAGTAAACGTAGTGACCCCCAGCCTGATGGACCGACGACCTAAATAGGTAGTTGGGTCGAACTGGGTGTGGAAGGCGAAGGACCGAGTGTTGTGGCGTAACTTGGGTGAGGCTTATGTCCAGCATTGATCCGCGATAGGCTGAGAGATGATCATGATGTTAATAGTCATATTAATTATTTCAAATTACAATTTATTGGTTATCAAGGATGTTTTAAAAGTAAAGGCACAAGATAATTTGACTGCCTCGTTGGTCTAGTGGTAGCCAAGCGCGACTGCTAAGCACGAGGTCCAGGGATCGAATCACGGGTCGGGCAAAGTGTTACTGGGTTTTTCCATTAAGTGATTCTCAGTAGCAGCACGGAGTCTGGATTCGTGCCCGGTTAATGGCAATAGGCTCGGCCCCGATTACATTGGAACCTAAAAACATTACTGGCGAAATGTGGGTGTACTACATGTGCACCTCTGCCTACCCCTTCGGGGAATACAGGCGTGATGGTATGTTATGGTTTAATTACTCTATTTATTTAAACTTCAATAAGGACTATATAGTCCCAAGACCTAAAGAAATATCCCGCTAACAATATGAAGGTGGTTTTACACCGGCGGTGCGAGGCGTAGATGGGCCGGATGTGAATTGAAATCACGCTTATCCCTTTCCACCGAAAGATGTCGGAGGGAGGAGAAACTTGACGGAGAGATACCGTTCGGGTCCTCGACGGCCGATGCGAGATTTGTATCCGTTTTTAAAGTAAAAATCAATTACAATACAATTACTTACTCACACCTACAGCAAAGATAGGGTGTGAATAAAAATGTATTTTTTATTCATACCCGGTTTCCGCTTTCAGTCATCCACGTCTCGCCTCGCCGCGTGTAAAACCACCATTACGCTTTAAAACAGTAACCAATCTTCTACCAGTTCAATCTCGGACGCAATTGAGCACGTATCGTAATAACTATTAAGTGCGCTCCATTCTATATACCGTATGGCTTTTATAGCTTAGCTTTCGAGTGTTCTGAAGGTGAAAGAAAATTGTATATTTCGTTAGGCTTACTATGTACTGAAAAGATGGATAATATTATCGTTCCAAACGTTTTGGAGACAGTTGCTAAGCAACTGGTTCGATTCCCACACAGATGTTTGTCTCCAGTCTCAGTGTATGTGGTATTTCATGTTTGTGAAATGCACCCACAATTCAGGTAGAAGTTCTAATGCTGGTTAACGGTTTAATAAAATCATTTTTTGTCTGTTATCTTTTTCTTATATTTATTTGGTAAAAAATAAGACATGAATACACAGACATACTTTTAGTATACGTTGCTAAAAGTCTGTAAATATATAATTGTCCTAAACCGGCCAGATTTTAGTGCCTACAGGACTTGTACTAGAATTTTTCTTTTGGTAACATTTCTCAAGTGTACGTGAGTTGAATACCTGCCTACCTACTACCCCCTTACCATAAACTTTTAAAACAGGACAGTTTACACTGTGAAAGCGAGACACCGCATTACACCGTACGTAGTGGTGTCTCACTTCCACAAAGTAAATCTTCCTACTGTAAGAGTTCCTGGTAAGGGAGCAGTCTAACACCCAACGGTAATACTAAGGCGTCCGGATTTCACGATTCCGTTGTCTCAAATTGAGCACGAAAAGGAAATAGCGTCTACATAAAGGAAAACTTTTTATACTCACTATATTTCTCCGAAGTGGTCCTAATATGTTATCTTATCGTTTGATTTTATTTACGTACTTATACATTTATTATATAAAATCACAACAATAATGTTTATATAGGTGGACTCTTCTTATTCTTAGACTGCACATTTGCTAGAGTGGTTGTGGTCATCACATCTCGGTAGATTGGACACCATCTAGTACTCTAGCAGTCTACTATTAGGCTGATGCAAAGACTAACGAATGTCAAAGACATCGTCCGTGCCAAAATTCCTTGAAGGCTGTGTTCTGCTTGCATTTGACAGCAATGACGGGTACGACAGCCTGAGTTTCATGTAATAGGAAACTAGGTATTGCCAATTAGCAGCCACAATTATTCTATCCAGCCAGGAGACTAGATATCATTAGTTCTAGTCTTTACTCCCTGACACACGTCGACGACCGACCAACGAACTTAAATAGCAGACACAACGTTTTACCTTCATAATGGTCAATAATGGTCAGAAATCCCAGCTAACAAAGACATTGTCAGCTTGAAACGCTAAGGTTGTTTCGCTTTTTTAGAACATTCTCTGCACAACATACATACACGTAACACTAGAAAGGATAGGTGTTATTCTTCTGTATCAGGAGACATCATCATCATCGGCAGCAACCGCTAGGCACTTAAGCAGTCAAAGTGCTCCAAATGACATTCAAGTAAAAAACGCAGGAACAACCTTGTGCCCATGTAAAGTTGAGTTCAGGTGCAAAAATAAACGAAATTCAGGTCGGAAATTGAAGTCGCCAGCCGTATCTAAAGCACCAGGCCTTCAGTGTGACCTAGATCGGTACAGAAACATTATAATTAAAGTTCTGGAGTACCAAACATTTTCTTTGAAAACATGGAGCGTATTTTTAATACTTTGTTTTATATTTCTGAGGCTGGAAACAGTTTTCTTAAGCAAGAAGAATAAACGATTAACATAATTAGATTTACATTTTATGTGCTATGAAACTTTTTAATAAGAAATTGGCTACAGGGGAGGATATTTTCATTTCGCCTTGTCATGTATTTTGTTCGTAATTTACCCTGTTGAAATCAACTTTTGACGATCAGATTGGTGCAGTGGCTAAGCGATTGGACTGCCGCTCTAAGTTGAGAGTTCGATTTCCGCAAGGGACAAAAATTTGTTCGATCCGCAGATGTTTGTCCCGAGTCTTAGTGTTTGTGTATTTGATATTCTACGTTTGAGTAGCGCACCTACGATGCACGAGAAATTCCTAGTGTGGTGAATTTTTTTATAAAAATAATAATAAAAAATCAGTTGTTTTTCCTACAAGGGTATGGAAAAATGGATGGAGTTCTGACTTTAAAAAAAATCACTCTAATCTCTAGTAGCAATAGATGAAGGGACTACGGTATAGTGTTAGCACAGAATAAGACTTTGTTTATTTGAGACCAATTTCCTTCTGCCAGCGACAGAAAGTGGCTTCAGGGCGAATCTCTTAGCTGCTTTCCAAGAACTTTGAATCTTATTGCTGAGAACATAGAGTATACAATATTTTTTCATTGAACATTGTTAGTGTGGTGCATGGCAGGAACTTTACCCGTCTCATTGCAGTTTAAACGGTCACCAGACAGACTGGCAATTCTTACCGTCAGGTACCGTAACATGATTGATCCAATATGGCAAACGTACTCAAATGCTAATGCTAACTTGAGTTGCACTTAATAATAAATCTTTTTATACTACACAAATAGGTAACTAGCATCAAACCATATATTTTCACCAATGAATACATAAAACAATTTGACTTTAAACTTCAAACTTTATTGATACATAATAACTTTCGTGAGTGTTATCCATATTATCTACTGTATATACCGGTTGTACTCACGTCGATATTCGGATACGGGCTCCGTTAGAGTCCGAAACTAGTCGGGCATTCCCGAATATCGACGTGAGTACAACCGGTATATACAGTAGATAATATTTATTGATACATATCTAAATGTCGTTCGGAGGGATCCTCACGCTACATTGTTTTTCAAAACCTTCACCAACAATTTCGTTACAGTCTCATGTTTAACACATTTATGTCACACTAGCTGCGCCCCGCGGTGTTTCCCGCTACATTTTTTTGAGATAAAAAGTAGCCTGTGTGTTAATCCAGGGTATCAGCTACCTCAATATAAAATGCCAATAAAATGCATTCAGTAGTTTTTACGTGAAAGAGTAACAAACATCTATACTTACAAACTTTCGCGTTTACAATATTAGTAGGGATTCTAACAATATCTGCTTCCAAATGCAATGTCATTGACAATCAATCAAAGTACTTTAAACAAACGAGGAATACCCAAACCCGTTGAACAATAAAAACAGGGCGCGTCAAACGTTGTGTCGCACAACGTACTAGGACTCTAGGTTTCAATACCCAAAACTTTAGTTATCGGATTTATAAAGGGACTTTATCAACTGCCTAATTAACCACATAGATTTTAACGAAGTTGTACTACGTAGTTCAGACATAGAAAATAATTTGAGAGCAGCTTTCAATTAACCTTTAACTAAAAAGTTTATACCAACTTCGAAAATTATGTGATAAACTACGCAAACTTATGACACACTATGATTCACTAAACGTCGTAGGTACTAGGTAGGATCGTAGCTTCGATGGTAATGTGTTACCTTTACTTATAAAATATCAAGATAAATCAATATACGTTTTAGCATGAGTGCTTCGCCATCCAAATAAGTTAGTAGCACTGTAAGAACTACAACCAAGACAATGTTTTACTTATAAAAGTGCATCGTACATCGTAAGTACTCTAACAGAGGTCAGTTACCCCGACTATAAAACAGAGCCATACATCAATCTAGCCGTTAGATAAACCAGACTAGAAAATAGTAGAACTCAAATTCTGACTGGCGAAATTGCTTTGAGAATAGGGGACGGCCACTCCCGTATAACAGGGTGCGAAGTGAATGTTATGCATTCAGCGGTTGATTCCACTTTAGGAGACACTTTCTATCTAGATGCTGGGAAGATATCGGAGCCTCGAATGTTAACAAGGTCACGTAGATGCATCACAAGAAACAATTGGGCTGCAGCTGTGGTCCGTCTGTGATTACCTGAATATATTGCTATTGCCTGATCATATTGCATTTGGAGGAACGATACAATTATTTTGGAACATTTATTTTGTTTACGAGCAATATTTTCCCACAGGTTGAAGCCCAGGTAATATATGACTATGAAATATGACTCGTACTTGGAATTCTAAGTTAGTTCTGACATAAATGTGCTTAGTAATAAAATTAATGGCAATAGGCTCACTTACACTAACACTGCCGGACAAAATGAGTTCTCATGGGAAAACCTGCCGTGTACATACAACAATAGTTTCTACTTTCTGCCAAAAGCGTATTGATACCTAAAATCCAGGTCTTGTAATTTAAACATGGTTCAAAAAGTACTAAATAATCTGGGTGTTCAAGAATAAAATAACTCCTAAATCTCTCAGTATTTTTCATTATTATCTACAAATACATACTACATCGTTCTCGTGACATACCATTCTAGAGTATAATCTAATTTAAATGGACTTAATCACAATATTCCGGTAGCTTTGAGCTAGCCAGTCTCAACGGACGTCACCCGCCTTCCCGCCGAGCATGACGCGAGCTTGAATCGTAAGGGTCATAGCACACATCTAATCGGAAACGGATCGTTCCCGTATCGCCTTTCGCCTCACCGTCGAACAGGCGTCAACCTTACGTCAGTTACGCATGTAATCAAAGCGGATCAGCTGCTCCTATATGTCGACTCGGCTACGGTTAGGCGACGCCGCGCCCACGGTTCACCGGTTCCGAGGCGAGGTGTTTATGTTATGAATCAGATTAATGTACGTAGTAGTAGGGAGTTTCATACAAATAATACTGTATGGCTCGAGTGGATATAGTGACGATCCCTTTCCGGGTTGATATGTGTGCTATGACCCTTAGACAGTGACGAGCATTTTACGTCTGTTGCAAAATTTATATGGCCTTGTTAAAGTTGTCACTCTCGTTATTTTATTCATACTTTTTATTTATGTATCTGTGTCCAAAGAACTGAAGCCTAATTGGCGTTGTAGTTGTATACAGGTTACAACTAGTACTAGGACGTTTTTTGGAAAAAATACACTAATGAACGCCACAAGACCAGTAATATTGTTTTCTATTCATTGCCACAGTTTCTTGTGTGTATCAAACTTTCGTCCGGTGTTTAAAACTTTGCCTTACATAAGATTAAGCCTCTTTAACATCTATTGTAACATTATGGAATGCAAATAAATATATGAATATGATTTTTTTTTTATATCGCGGATGCGTTTTACAGATATGAAATATCACATGCATGTTTGTACAAGACAGATTTGTGACAAATATCTGTAGACGCACAGAGATATTTGCCTCAGAAGTAAGTCTAGACTGTTATCGCCACTACGCAATTGTAGACCATTATTGGGGTTCTATTTACAGTCAAAACTGTGTCAACAATACAAGTAAAACCACGCGCTAGGATCACTAAAGATCACGACGCGTTCTAGCTAATAACAGACTGTGTCGACACTTGAAGGCATGTGTGCAGAACCTATAAATCGTCTGTGTACGGAATCTATAACACGCTCACAAGCTTCAGGGATGTGCAGCAGAAGTTTTATAGGCAGTCAACTGTAAATTAAAATGAATAAGTTTTTGTATTGTCGGGTCCTACTTAATCCTACTTACTTGGCTAGTGGCCTGGTGTTATTTATTGTTTCCAAAAATTCATGTATTTACAAGGTTAGTAGAAATTACGGACTTTTATTTCCTTTTATCCTGTCATTTCGTCATATTCGCTTTCATCACCTATTTCATACATTGGCATATTATACCGATGAGTAGGCAATCATAACCTGGAGCTCCTAACCTGGGCTTTAATTTTCCAGCTTTTAATAAACTTACAATTTGCAATTAATTAAATTATTAAAACTAAACTTGCATTGCTAAAAAATACCACTGATTTTGTATTTCAGCCAGGCGCAATACCGTCCGAATCTTCGATACGATCTCCGTTTGGAAATCGACAGAACCAAGGCCATGTGTCGGACGTGCGGAATCTATCGGACGATCTCACAGCTCCACATTAGAAACCTATAGCCGAAATACGGTACCCAAATACCGGTATCCAAAATCAGGTATCTGAAATCCGGTATTTAAGTTCCGTGTCAACCTTACTGCTGTACTAAATACAATAAGTACGTATAGCGCACCTCGAGGATGGAGAATAGTCATCTTCTTCTCTCGCCTCCTATAATTACCTAAGGACGGTTTGTAAATGCGATCCTATTCTTTGACGACATTGGAGCAGTTCAACTTCAGCGCCAAACTACTTTCTGATGTCGTGACTTTTTCTTTCTTTACTTTTCATTTATCTAGGGAACATTAAAGTTTTAAAAATGGTGAGAAAACTTGGTCTGACGTCGCGTCGGGGTACACGCAGTGAGCAAGCCTGGTAATTGATACGCATACTTTCTCCGTATGAGTTGAAGTCTGGCGTGAGGCAGTTACAAACTTCTTTTCTTTCATCACGATTTACAAACTAAGGTAGGTCTTTTTCTTCGCATCGGCAGCCAATTATCTCATTGAAACAGGTCAGGTTGCGATGTAGATAGGCCAGTCGTCAAGGATGACAGATTGACTGCCCAAGATTCTTTGGTCACATTAGGGTATATTGGTGGAGACTCTATATTTGCACTTGCACTTTCGGCACCAAAAGATCTATACAAAGTACGTACATTAAGGTGACCCATTGGCCCTAGGATAGACTGTACATATTAATGATTGGTGTACAAAAACCGCTGCATTTTCAATTTAGCTTAATATGATATAAGAATTCTATTGACACTGATGTTATTTAATTAAGAGCCGATGTGTCGGGTCGATGAGAAGTTACTATTTCGATCAGACAGCCGATTGTCAGTCCCACAGCGCGCTGAACGGCACCGTTTACATGGAAATGACTAGAATTGCATTGCATAGCCGATCTATGACAGAATAAAGAGTATGGACGTTAGAGAGAGGTACCAGCTGTAATAGATTCCTAATACGAGAGCTAAAGATGGCCAGGAACACATAATTTGTTATTGATGATGAGATGTCTACGGTCCTCATATTATTCAATTCATTAAGACTACTTTTTCTTCTCTTATTTATAAACGTGGATCAAACCGGCTTTAATTAAACCCCGTATTAAGTCTATTGATCACTCTATTCTTTGACATGGAAACGGCAGTGACGGGTATAATTCTGTCCAAGGTTTAAATTGTATTTTTTTATGTTTAAGAGGGGTTTGGTTTAACAAAATATGTTACCTGTACTTCACACCATTATTTCGTGAATTATTTTGGATAATAATAATATTTTTTTATCGCAATATTAAAAGAACCACGTCAAATATTCAGGAAAATAGATCAAATGACAATGAACCTAACAACCCGGACCCACAGGCTTTGCAAAATTTCTGGTCTAGAATTTGGGAGAATCCAATAGGACACAATGAACAAGCTGATTGGATACAAGCAGAAGCGGCAAATACGAACACCCAGAATATGGTATTTGAAAAGGTCTCCCCGCAAGTATTTCATAAAGTCCTCTCCCGTCTACATAATTGGAAAGCACCTGGGTCCGATTATATTCACAGTTACTGGTATAAAAAATTTACATCGGTTCATTGTTATTTATATAATTTCATTAATAGTTTTATTCAAGACCCCAGTCTCATACCAGCATATATAACAGCAGGTACAACTTATTTAATACCGAAAGACAGTAATGACCTAAGTAATCCAGCGAAATACAGGCCCATCACTTGTTTGCAGACGTTGTATAAAATTGTGACATCCTGCCTGTCTGAAATAATATATGAACATGTTGATGCTAATGACATCCTAGCAGAACAACAGAAGGGATGTCGCAAATTTAGCCAAGGATGCAAAGAACAACTAATAATTGATTCTGTTGTATTAAATAAAATCTACAAAAATAAATCTAATTTATTTAGTATGTACATTGACTACAAGAAAGCTTACGACTCTGTTCCTCATTCGTGGCTTGTCAAGGTTTTAGAAATATATAAAATTCATCCAACAATAGTAACTTTCCTAAAAAGTATAATGTCAAACTGGACCACGGTGCTTAGACTCTCTACTGCAACCGGAACATTAGAAACCGATACAATAAAAATACAGAGAGGCATCTTTCAGGGTGATGCCCTCAGCCCACTGTGGTTTTGTCTTGCGCTAAATCCTCTCTCTAACATATTAAATGCTACAACTTTAGGGATACCTCTCACTTATACTGAAGACACACTGACAGAAGTAGTAAAATTAAATCACTTGCTTTATATGGACGACATTAAATTATATGCAAACAGTGAGAGTGAACTTAACGAATTAGCTTATTTAACAGAACAGTTTACAAATGATATTAAAATGGAATTCGGTATTGACAAATGTAAAATTAATTCAATTAGAGCGGGACAGAACTATCAACATCAGTACACTTTATCGACATTAGAACACATAGAGCCATTAAATGAACATGATACATATAAATATTTAGGATATAGTCAGTCGTCACGGATACAGTACAAAGAAACTAAATATAAATTAAAGCAACAGTTTCAACATAGATTGAACGTAATTTTAAGAACAAATCTTTATTCCCGAAACACAATTAAAGCAATTAACACCTTTGCTATTCCCGTGTTAACTTATTCGTTCGGAATAATAAAGTGGACAAAATCAGACTTAAAAGATTTGCAACGTAAAATAAATACAACATTGACTAGATTTCGTAAAAACCACCCTAGATCTTGTTTGCAAAGGCTTACACTACCACGAAAAGAAGGAGGTAGAGGACTTATTGACATTTCAAACCTACACAATAGACAGATAACCACACTTAGACAATATTTTTTTGCTAAAACAGAATCCTCTATTCTCCATAAATTAATAATGAAAAATGATAAGCAGTTAACACCATTAAATCTACAAGACCCACTAGAGCAGAAGAATGAAAAACAAATCGACATTAAAACCAAAATTCTAGAATGGAGCCAGAAGTCCCTACACGGAAGACATCGTCATGACTTATGCCAAGTAAATGTCGACAAAGAGGCGTCGAACGCGTGGCTGAGTCGAGGCGAACTCTTCCCGGAGACTGAAGGCTTCATGATTGCA
This sequence comes from Abrostola triplasia, assembly GCA_946251915.1. Lineage (NCBI taxonomy): Eukaryota > Metazoa > Arthropoda > Insecta > Lepidoptera > Noctuidae > Abrostola > Abrostola triplasia. The sequence continues at coordinate 2,131,457 of OX276432.1, read as the reverse complement.
ATACAAGATCAGGTCATAGAAACCAGAAATTACAGGAAATATATCATCAAAAACCTAGCCAATGATGTATGCCGAAAGTGTAATAGTGCTCCTGAAACAATACAACATATCACTGGTGCGTGTAAGTCAATAGCCCAGACTGATTACAAACATAGGCACGACCAGGTAGCCAATATTATCCATCAGAAACTAGCATACCAATATAAATTAGTAGATTCCATAGTACCATATTACAAGTATAATCCTGAGACGGTTATGGAGAACTCCACAGTAAAATTATATTTCGATAGGGCCATCCTTACGGATCGGACTGTTCACTTTAATAGACCTGACATTACACTTATTGATAAAACAAATAAAACTGGTTACCTTATTGATATTGCAGTGCCAAATACGCACAATTTGAAGACCACCATAGCAGAAAAAATGTCTAAATACACGGAACTAAGGGATGAGATCACCCGAATTTGGCATCTGCAAAAAGTAACAATAGTTCCAATAGTACTATCCACAACAGGAGTAATACCCTGTCAAATACACCAATCTCTTATTTCTTTAAATCTAACTCCGAACACTTATCACCTACTGCAGAAAGCAGCAATCTTAAACACGTGTAGAATAGTAAGAAAATTTCTGCAGTGTGAGCCTGACAACCCGCAACCTAGCAATATTAGGCCACAAGTTAGTTTTAGTCAATAATTAATAAAACTGATGGACACTTGGCTTAGGCCCGTGCCACCAGGTTTTCCGGTTTACGCCGAGAATTGTAAAGATCTTTCGAAATAATAATAATAATAATCATTTATTTGCTTAGAAAGTAGGTACATAAAAAGTGGTATACATAAAATAATGGTTCTACTACAATCTACCTTAAATTAGGCATGCAAATATTATTACGTATGGCATAACTATTACACAAAATAAAATACATTTTTAATATAATTTTAATTTAGGGTACTAAAACGAGGGGTCATTTAGAAAATCATCAATCGAATAATAACATTTTTCGTGCAATAGGGCTAATAATTTCTTTTTAAAAGTTTGGATTGGGGCATCTTTTATGACTATAGGAATTTTATTGTATATATTTGGGGCCATCCCAAAGACACTTTTTTTAAGTAAAGTTGTATTGTATCGGTCCTTTTGTAACAGATTTTGATATTGAGTTCTAACAGGTCTGGTTCTATTTTCTGATATCGTTTTATACATATTAATATTCATTTTGACAAAAACAGCTATCTCAAAAATGTATAGTGCTGGAAAAGTTAAAACTTTAAGGGATTTGAATATCGGAGCACAGCTGTCAGTTACTTTTAAACCACACATTGCTCTTATGCAACGTTTTTGGGCTTTGAAAACCTGTTCTCTTAAACTACAGTTCCCCCAAAAGATGATTCCAAATCGTAAGATTGATGCCACTAAGCCATGGTAAGCTACTAGTGTAGTTTTTAAATTTACCTTTTTATTAAGATTAAAAAGCACATAGGCAGAAGTACTAAGTTTTTTACATACTTCATCCGCATGAGGTTTCCATGTTAACTGACTGTCTATTAGAATTCCTAGAAACTTTGTTACTGTTACTTTTTTAATATTTTGCATTAGTCATTCATATATTGCAAAGCGCTGAACACCAGTTTTATCAACAGAAAATTCTATAGCAATCGTACCTAACTACAAAGTCTTTAAATCTTCTTATCTATGTATACACAGTAGAATGAAAGATAAAAAAGATTATACAAAGCGGGGCTAGCCATTTGGTTTTATATACCTGTGGGGATTACATATCGAAATTTTGATTATCGAGATGGTATTCAGTTCCATATAATATTAGGCTGTTTACAGACGTGGCATGCCAGGGTAAGGTAAGGGTATAAGGTCCTGTTCTAAATTTTGTCAGAATGTTTCTTATTTTGCTGTATTTTTTTTTATATATACTAGACGCCCAATACTAGACTCCTGTATAGTGGGTGCGTGTGTTTTACAAACATGAAATACCACATACACAAACACCCAGACTCATGACAAACATCTGCGGATCGTACAATTTTTTATCCCGTGCGGGTGTCGATCCTTAGCGCAGCAGTCCAATCGCTTAGCAGCTTCAGCGCTTGCATGTGGATTTAATCATAAGGACGCGCGAACTCGCGCTCGTCCAAGCAAGTTTGCGCGAACCAATTTGGAGCCGTGTCGTCGTGACTATGAATACGAGCTTATAAGCGCATGTCTGCTCCAACAATTGGCATAATGGCGCGTGTAGCGTTCCAATCTTCCAATACTAGCATTTCCATTGTCATTGATGGAAAAAAGTAATTTGCTTGGCTCATGTCAACTACATAGCTCTATTATTTTTTTTCATTTTATTATAATACATCTATAACATTGTCGTTCTTCTTCTTCGTATCGATATGAGCTATGTCTAAAGGAACAGGTCATACTCATGCCGTAGTGTAGAGATTGGCCAGTCAACAAAGGTAGCAAGGTTGACTGTCCAGGGTGCGCCGGACGTACTTAAGTTCTATCACACGTGGAGGCACTCTACTTACACCCCAGTATTATCATTTTTATGGTATTATTATATCGATCACAATTTTAAAGCATAGAGAGTGTGTAAGTGTGCTGTAACTTGGGGTATACAAATTGCCAACCTGTTCTTTTGGCATACTTGCCCGTTCCATTTCAAATCCCACTCGTGTAATTTTCTATATCCTGTAGAGGTGGAGAAGAAGGAGAAGGGAGAGAGCCTCCACAAGTGACTATACTTAAGTTCGTCCGGCGCACCCTGGACAGTCAACCTCAGCAAGTCGCTACCATCCTTGTTAACTGACCAATTTCTACTCCACCGTGACCTTTCCCATGTGGTTATTGCCTCATGCCGATACAGAGAAGAAGCAGTACAGTATTCTCTACTTTTGAGGGTCAAGGAAAACGATGACCACAAAGATTTATACACGCATGAACCGCCGGGTCTGAAATCACCCTTACACTAGTAAATACCTAAATTAAAGATTTTCGGCTGTACCATAGTTTAGAGCAGATTAACCTTTAACAGCTATTATGAATAGATTACTTTCAGTAAAAGTTTTTGTTTCTGACTGAAGTTATGATAAAACAAATTGTTTATAAAATGTCAAAATAATATTATTTATAACTACATAACAACTGTCTAAATTATCATCAAATCAGTAGACAATATTGATCCCAAAGAAACCCTCATACAAGTAGCTATAAATATTTATAACATAATTTTAATACCTAAATATTTGTTGAACAAAACCGCAGCTGCCTTCAGAGACGGAATCACTTATAAGTCGTGTTATCTTTACTGATTTCCTTTCCCCGGATGTGTGTAGTTACCCAAAGTTTTCTGTACACAAGGCTCTTAAACTTAGGAGGTCCGAACACCAGGGTTGTCGGCATTGTAAGATCATTAAAGAACCTCCCCACTTCAGTAATAGTTCCCTTTTTTATGAGGTCTAAGAGGTATGGTAAGTCAGTCAGTCATCATCATCAGCCGAAAAACGTCCACTGTGTGTGGGTACGTTTATCAAATAGAGTTGACATGGTAAATAGGTTAATCATTTAAGAGATTTCAAGTTTTGGGATATTATTTGCACTTGAAACTTGACGATCAGTTGGCGCATTAGCTAAGTGATTAGATGGCTACACTACGGTTGGCGGGTCAGATTCCGACACGGTACAAAAAATTGTCCGATTCACAGACGTTTGTCTCAAGTCTGATTGTTTGTATACGCAATATTTTATGTTTGTGAAACGCACCCACTATAAAGAAGAAAGCCCAAGTCTGGGCGACGTTATAGAAAACCTTTGCGGAAGTTTATTGTTTAACTTTTTGTTTATTTTTTTATGTCCAACAACATGGCAGATCCAAAAACAACAACTCGATGGCTCCTTTGCCCCAGTTGTGCGCACCCCTGGAAATATTGTTTTAAAGATAAACGCGGGCGAAATAACCCGATATTATAAATTCTGGTCAGTTCCTTGTTGTTTACTGACAACCTCCCTCCGGGCAGTAACCACGGGATGTTAGTTAAGGATATTGTTAGATGATTACACGGAGGACTCGTCACGCTCTTGATACAGTTACTAAAGAATCCTTATGTATTGGAGCGTTTTGAAACAACAAAAAGTTATATAAAAAATCTTACGAAGTGTTTGCATCGCTTTGTAAAAGTTTAGGATTTTATTTATGTTACGTAAGTGTTATTGAGGTCCATTGTGCGATAGTTGAATTTACAGTTATCGAATAGATAACAAACAACATCACGCTTATATTCCTCGAAGAGATAGATAGAGGTGTACCTACGTATAGTACACCCACATTTTGCTAGTTATATTTATATGTCCCAATGTAATAGGGTGCAAACCTTATGGAAAATTCAATAGCACATTGCCCGACCCAAAATTCGAACCCAGGTCCTCGCACTCAACAGTCGCGCTTAGCAACCACTCGACCAACGAGGCAGTCTAGTCAGACATAGCAATAGGATTGCCAAAACATTGATGTTGAACAATACCATACGCTTCTTTAGGTTGTACTAGCGTAGTATGGATGGATCGAGGCTACCAATTGCATTAGAAAGACCTACGGCTGCTTAACATTAATAAGTCTCTCAACTCTCACTCAAGGTCCAGAGAAACCACAGAAATCTAAGCACTTGTGACACACTTAACCATCTCATTTGTATCCTGAACCACTGAAACAATCTCCGAGAATCAAGATCAAATAGATGTTAAGGATAAAAAGTTGAAACCAATTTGCAGTACGTGTTCTGAATTCTTACCCAATACCTTTTAGCCTTTTGCACAAATAAATCCAGTCAAATGGTCCCAAATATATCGGTGTACTACCTATATAATTTTGGTACAAAAGTTCTGCGAAAGGTTATCGCTACATTACGCAGCGTAACGACACTCATATTTTATTTGTAAAATATTTTTTGTGTGTATTATTATCATTTAACTTCGTGTTGCTTCAAAGTAAATATGTGTGTTCGCGCTTATTTTCTAAAGGAAGAAAAAGCTCGGTATTTTGGCACACCAATTTTGTTTTATTTGTTCATTTACCGTTGTTAAGTACACTCATTAGTTTATCGCCCCCTTATGATCACTCTTAAGCCAGAACAGTTTAAGATGCGGAAGCAAGACGTGGAGAGTAATGCGGCGTCTCGCTTACACAACGAAAACTGTCCGCTTTTGATAGTTGAGAGATTTTGGTGATATTTTTCTAATAAATCTCTTCTTCTTCTCTTCATTAATTGTTTCTTATTATCTATATTACCCTTTCCCAATGTAATAACCCACCTATGGGGCATGGGTATTGTTTAACTATTGTGTCTGCTTCGCGCACATTCAAAGTGTTAAGAAAACCAACAGACGCCAACAAGTCTCCAAGATAGGCCCTCACATTTATAACACAATTTATATCAATAAAAAAGAATATTGCCATTATTGATAAAATTGAAGGTTAATGATTGATGTTAAGAAAACAATCTAGTAAAAAGAAAGATAAGTGTTAGTTATCAATAATAAATAGACAGATAGACGGATGATATGGGTAATTCTTTTACCCTGTGATAGGTATCTTAACACAGACATACTAAAACAGTGTCGGAGCTGACACCTGTCAGGTCTAGCGCGTTAGATAAAAAACAAAATGCTTGAATAAAAGTGGAATAGAATAATATATGGGGATGATATCGCCTGTATTCCCTGAAAGGATAGACAGAGAAGCACATATAGCATACCTACCCACATTTAAACAGTTATGTTGAATGTCCCGATGTAATAGGGCGAGCCTATTGTCACCAACCGGACACAAGTCCACACCACGCTACTGTGAATTACCTAATGATAAACCTAGTAACACCCGTCCTGGGATTCGCCCCCAGGAATTGGTGCTTCGCAATCACGCTTAGCGACCTCTAGACCAACGAGGTAGTCGCAGAGTCGCTAGTGTTTGACTACTTAACTTGTAAAAATTTCACACCTTTTTATTATCAATGCAACTAAATAACTAGTCCACAAAGAACACCTCAAAATGATAATGTCATAATCAGTTTTTTTATTTATCAAAGGCTCTATCTAAGGCGCCTAATAAAAACTTAACCCATTGGTAATTATACCTATTTAATACGGGGCGAGCCTATAGCGATAAAATTACAATAACAGAATTAAAATCACCTTTAAAATCTCGAACTTTTCCGGCTATTTGACTACAATGTCGTAACCAGCCAATATGGCGGAATTTTTCACCAATCCCGCGGGAAAATAACCAAATGAGATAATCAACTTTTGACACATACTCACGACGCGTGTAATGTAAAGGGTAACGAGAATTCCTCTGATACAGTCATGTCACCATTATCTGGAAACTTTATTATTATCCTCATACATAACAATGTAAAAATCCAGTGCTAGACGAATAATAATGCCTGTAACTGTCCCACTGCTGGGCAAAGGTCTCTACTTATAGAGAAGGACTGAGCATTGATCACCACGCTCGCTAACTGTGGGTTGGCGATTTCACATAATGAAATCCAGGTTTGTTTAGTTTTTCATGATATAATAATACGATTAATTAGTAGATAAGCTCGCAAATTAATAGAGGCCAACTTTTCTAGTAATTAATGTACTAATTGATATTTTATAGATACACACAAATATATGGGCGCTATGTTTAACCCCACAATAAAGTTTAATTAAGTTATCTTTTATAAACTAACATAATAATATTATGTCACTTATGATACACCCCGCTATTTCACGCTTTTCTACATCGGCCCATTAGCTCAGTTGGTTAGAGCGTCGTGCTAATAACGCGAAGGTCGCGGGTTCGATCCCCTCATGGGCCACAATCTCTTTTTGCATGTTTTTCTCATTTATTTTGGTTAATATAGTACAAAATTGTATCATGGTGTACACTATTCTACTACATAAGAATTTAGAATATCTTTGGCATGTTTATGTGTATATTTTGAGCTATTATTTTACTTGTATTTAAAAATGGGGGCAGTCTGAGCTCGTCGGCCCGCAGTGAACAAGCGTGGTGCATGCCCGATAAATCATTGTATGACAAAATAAAAAAGCCTTTGTTTTACAGTTTTGAATGAGAACTCTTTTTAATTGTTTATATTTATTACTAGCATGTTTGCATGAATAACTAGTAGTTTCCCGGGATAACGTAAGCCTACATCAAAATTTCGAGTATTTAGCGAAATGTAAAAAGAACATTTTAATGTTTTAGTTTATATTGAACAGAAGTGCAGAAAGGTAAATATATATGTTACAATACATTAAAACCAGGTTAAATATTAAACACTACCTTTTATATAAATAAAAGGATTAAGAGGCTTCTTATTAAAAAACGAGGATCATACCGGTATTAACTAAACCCGGTATTAAGTCTATTGACATCTCTATTCTTTGACATCTAAATGACAGTGACGGGTATAGTCCATGGTTTAATTTTTTTTTAATGTGGAATGCAACTAATTAAGGACCTACGAGTGTTGACTAATTAACTAAGAATACTAATACTCGAATTCTTTCGTACTTTATATTTTGTGAAATGTGTAGTCCAACAAAGACTTTTCAATCACTTCAATACAATAAGTATTATATTATTTAACACTAGTTTTCAGAATGTTATTGTCTATCTGTATGTTATGTCCGTGGTGATTATAACAACAGATCCCAATGGCCATTCATAGCAGCTGCGTACGTACCCTATGTCCCATTTGAAACAGACATTATGAAATACAATACTATACACCGTAGCTTTATAGGTATTGTTAAATACATTATAATGTTTGTTTCGTCGTTTAAAAGGAATTACTCACATCCTATGAATACATATTTATGGTAACTTGATAAAAATACACAATAATTTTTTTTAAAGAACGTCGCCCTACACTAGAAATTTCTCCTGTGTCGTGGGTGAGTTTCACAAACATGAAATATCACATACAAAAACACCCAGACTCGGGACAGACATCGGCGGTTCGCTCAAAATGTTGCCCCAGGTCCTTATCCAGACCATAATCTACCAGTGTGACAGATTTCTTTTCAATCGGAATAAATGCTTAGGCGTGCGTAGATGTTTATATAACTTAAATGCAAATGCTCACATTGTTAATCTTAGGATTATTCGTGGAGCAAGTCCCTAATCGAACCATTTTTTAATTAAATTCTTTGTACCAGTGTAAATAAGCACACTGAACATGTTTAATTATAGTAAGTAAGTGCTTTTTAATTAGTCAGTAACTGTACTGCAATGTTTTACATCTCAAACGATTCATATCTATGATTCAAAACTTTGACTTCCGACAAAATGTTGTTCTAGATTTGTTTTCGACTGAAGCTTTCTCGTTTACATTAAATTAATTAAACTGTTAAACTAGGAACCAATTTAAGTTCAGTACGGATGCATGACGGTTAGATTATATACACGTTTATAATATAAGCTCCTGATTTATCCACAAACACGTGATTCTTTATGTACTTTTTTCACAGATTTTAATAACTATATCAACTATGTTCAATAACTTTAAATAATACAATTAAAATATTATCTTTCTGCATTCCTTTTGACAATGTCACATCCCTCAAACGCTTAAAAAAGGACCCAAAATTTTCCCTTTGCGCATTAATGCAGTAAATATGGAAACAAAGGAATATCTTGTTCCGGTTTCACTTTGTGTTAATGTGACATACTTTACATGAAACGTCCTTTATAAAAGCCAGGCCTGTGGCCAGTAACTGCTATTTAATTTCGAGTAATTATTAAATGAGAGTTTTTGGGCAAACAAACGCTGGATAAAAGAAAATGCCACTGTTGGATACTGATCTTCTTTTCGTATGGCTGATGAACAACCTGGTGTCAGAGTTTAAACCGTCAGGCCTCTGACATGGCTATATGGATACTAAAGTAGACTCGCAACTTTCTTCACAAACAGTGAAGGTACTGCTTGCTACTCTCTGATTTATATGGGATCCTAGTACCTACTTCAGGGTTCAGACGCCGTGTCGTCGCGAGTCGCTACTAATTGTCCCACATTCCTTTATCCGGAAACTTGCTAACAGCAAAGTTAGACGTAATATAGCCACATATAGCTAAATGTGTATTGTGATACTCAGTTCATATCGTTTAAATAACTTTTGCTTTTAAAAGGAAACTCAGTAATTATTCGCAGTTCTCAGTATTTCGCAGCGTATTAATGAGGTGCCCCTTTTTATTGACATGAGTTAGTTAATTATTATATGGAAGGCCGTTATTTAATGAAGATGATAGCGAGGTTAACTAATGACGTTGCTGCAGTGATACTTAGGTATGATTACTTGTAGAGCTTCTTACAGTCCTTGCTTAGGTATGGTATTTCGGAGCAGTTTCCGCACTTATCCGCTTGATTGGGCCATTGTACTTGCTTAGTTAGCTGATACTTCTTGTGGTAGTTTATTATTTTGGCCATGATCATCCCATTGCAGAGCAAAGGCCTCCCTTTCTTTCCTGCATTCCTCCCGGCTACGAGCTGTTCAGGTTTTCTTGTAGGACTCAAGCTCGTCCCGCCATCTTCTTCTAGGCCTGACGCAATGTCTTCATGCTGTGTATATCAACTCCGTGGTGGTTTGCACCCAAAAAACTATTGAGGAGAAACTTTCATTTATAAGAAACAAAATACTCGTAATCAAAGATCAGGTCTACGATCATAAAAATCTTTGCAATAAAAACCTGATACGCCATTATTCCAGAATACATTCCTCTTCCGAAACTAATTTCATTCAAATCCATTACGCTATTATTAAGGAACAAACATACAAAGTTTTGTGTATAAACCAAGGAATAATAAACTTTACGCCTTATATTTTAGGGTGCATAAGGCTTTGTATTTGGCACAGAGGTAAACAAATCAGCTCTCTTTATATCCTTGCCTGTACTAAAACGGCTACTTCATTTAATTGCATTTTTGTTTACCCAATGTTTCCTACTCACGTCGTCCTGTACGCGTACCGTTCCCCTATGGTCCTATATCGTGCATGTTTATGCATATAAGCATTAAGTTAATTATAAACATAATTCATACACCACAAAGATCTTGGAGTAAATTATTTTCTCAGCAAAGGGTTTCAGCGTGCCGTTATGAAGTTGTAATTAACTCGCGTCTACGTAACAAAGATATTGAATTAAAACATTTGATACAAGCGGCTTGGAGGGAGTTATTGCGTATGATGTTTAATATAATTACTTATATAATCCTTAAAGGAGTATACTAAGGAATTTATAAAGAGAACTAGCAGACCCGACCGACTTCATTCTGCCCGAAAAAGCTGTGCCACCTACTGGGTTGTATTTAAAACCATTGAAATATGTACTCAAAATGTCTTCCAAATCGATCCAGCCGTTTAGGAGGAGTTAATTGACAAAGACACGAACAGAAGAATTATTAAAGTATATTAAGATATTAAACCTACATGCTACTCTCTAGTCTCGTGTATGCTGGCGATCCTATTACCATTTATAGAGCCCACTAAATCTTTGACAGCGGTAGAAAAGAACTGTAGGTATTTTGAGTCAGCCCATACTTTATAGACGTATATATAGTAAAAGGGGCTTTACGCTACGATTCTACTTATGATGGATAGTTTTGACCACTGGGAAAAAATCGTAGCGATCAAGGAAGGAGCCATAGACTGCTGTTCCATCATTATGATAATCAAGTTTACATAGGTAAATAATTGGTGCAATCTCCAATATCGTCTGAAAACTACGTTCACACACACCCCGACGCGTCGTTTCTAGCGGTCTAAAAAGGGGGATCGTGCCATATTTCGTACCTGTCTTTTGTTAACTGGATAAGTTGAACGGCTGTCTGTGAGGAACAGTGCAGAGGCGCGCAAGCGTGAGAAAATAATGACTAAATTGTACAAAAAGATATTTCGCGACGTTTTGTAGGTAGGTTGGTCCATCATAGCATGTAAGTAATTTGGCGTAGGGCTGTAAGCTTATATTGTTGTTTAAATAAATTATAAATCTATTTAAAGAGGCTGGCATCCGCGTGTAGATGGATAAGGAAAGCAATTCTTTTTTGCCGTCGGAAAAGCGAGGAGTAGGAGCTCATACGCAATGTCCGGTTACCTGCGAGCAGCCGTCCGGTTGCCTGCAGTGCGGGTAACCGGGCAGCGTTAGCTCTAAGGTTCGACCATAACGGTGCGGTGCACCGTGTTGTTGCGAAAGGTTGCTGAGGGCGATAGTTGCTAATTTTTTATTCTTCATACAGACAAAGAGGTACAAGGCGGACTTAATGCTTTAGGCATTTTCTACCAGTCAAACCTGTACAAATTATATAATGATGGTAAAATGGGGATGGGTTCTTGATACAGATGGATTCATTTGTACGAAAGGGCGCGAAAGCTTTATTGTTCAAAACGACTGTATTTATTTACCAAATACCGAGTCATTTTCTATAAGCAAAAACCCTGATTCACAGCTCAGACGCCCTTTAAATCCCAACAGACAGTCCACCTACGTAAAAACTTAATACATTTTTCTTCCAGTTTGTGCAAACTTGTTTTTCATGAAGGTAAATGAACTGTGTCATGTATATTGTAATTTGAAAATTAAGTAGGTGTCTTATGTATTATATAGGTCACACTACTCTTTAATATATTAACAAGATATTGAAAATTTGCACATACACTAGCACTTCGCTCGCGACTTCCTCCGCGTACTTTTCGGTTTTTCTAATAAAAGAAGAACCATCGAAAAATTCCCATAAGTACAAAATTCCCAATAAAATTGGTGAAGCCATTAAAGAGGAGGAAAATTAAAAACTCAAGGAATTGCATAATACACAAGAATGTACACGCACGAATGTCCTCAAAGCATAACCCTTTGTTAGCCCTTGGAAGTCGGGTAAAAATAGAAAACGATAATCGTCAAAGCAATCATAATAGACAGTTACCTACTTGAGAAGGTGAAGGACAAGGAAAGCCGACCCTATCATTACGAGAGATTACAGCGTGCGAGCGAGATAGTTGGGTGATTATAAATTCGTTTAATAAGGACATACAATTTCTCCGCAGTAGCGTGTGCAATTACTATTAAGAGTTCCTTAATAATAGGGAAGCTGGTAGTGACTGGGAATTATACGCATTTAGGAAGAAATATGGGATGAACACGATCACATACATACATTATCGTCACCCGAAGGCGTAGGCTCATGTCTCAAACGGCAACTGTTAGCCTAATATCCTGAGTGCGATTTCTAAGCTAGGTAGATAGTCGGTAGTCGAATTTTCCAAAAAGGTAGATAGACGTAAAAGTCATTTCTTTTGCGGCTTTTAAAGATGGCGGAGTACCAAACTTTGTACAGTAAACGAATAACAATAATTATGTAGTAATCATCATCACCAGCCGGAAGACGTCCACTGTTGAACAAAAGCCTTCCCCTTAAGTAAAGGGAGGGGATGCCATAATCCCCACGCTTGGCAAGCGGCTTAGGGATCGCAGTTACAGAAGACGTTGTTGGTGAAGTTACAGAAGACGCTGCTGCCCATCTTCTGGATTTTCCCTTAGTCGCCTCTTACGACACCCACGGGAGGAAAGGGGGTGGTCAATTATAGGCCGGATACCACACGGCAAAATAATTATGTACAGACCCACATTATCCAACAAGTGTTTTAATATTTAAATTATAAATGTCCCGTTCAAAAAGTTCATGAAAACTTTATAAGCTTCTCTCGTTACAAATGGTTGGAGGGTACTTAGAAAATCAATAACACTCAGTGATTGGTTATAGAGTTCATTTATATCGTGAGGTAACATATTTCGCCTTTAATATAGGAAGCAAACGACGTCAAATAATGGGCAATTACCGCTGCGATTAAAATTGATGACGTCAGAGAAGATATTGACCCGTATCTGACCTTATATAACCTTTTACAATGTGAAGAGCCCGCGTTTCGCAGAAATCGACTTGCAACCAATCACAAAAATGATTTTAATTAGTTAAAAGCGCAATTTTCTTCCAATTACTTCGCAATAAAGAAATAAACGTATTTTTCATAATTATAAATATTTTTTATATACATACCACTTGTAATATACATGACAATGGTCATCTGTTTCTCAGATACGTGGACAGAAAACTACTACATGTGGAAACTTGTAATTGACCATATTTTGGTTAAACTATTACTACTGATCTGTTTAGCTATAAATAAAAATAAAATAAAGCTCAAGATCCTAATGGGATTTTGAGTTTTATTTTATTTTAGCTATGATGCTGAGATACCTTTTCGCCGCATATACATACTTTCACCACATTCCAGCACACACACACACAGTGCAGCCTGGGCCGAAGACTAGTATCCCGAACTCTAAACATATACAGAATATAATGAACGTATGAAGATGACATAATGTTACGACTCGTTAGCCAACCCAATACAATTACCATTATATTCGTCTAGCGTTCGGGTTTACTTACGGTCCCAGATTTGTCTCCGACGGCCCGAAATAAATTGATTTAATAAAAGCAAAAAACGGTTGTCATGATTATCAGCCAGCTTCCACCGTAAAAAATTATACACAAGAAATTGGAGATAAAATAGTCTTAAAAAACTAGTGGTTGCTAAGCGCACTGTGAGCACGAGGTCCTGGGTCGAATCCCGAGTCGGGCAGATTGTTGCTGGGCTTTTCCATTAGGTAATTCTCAATAGCGGTACGGACTCTGGATTTGTGCCGAGTTGATGGCAATAGGCTCGCCACCTTGGGACTTAAAAACATAACTAGGACAAAATGTGGGAGTACTATATGTGCACCTCTGCCTACCCCTTCGAGGAATACAGGAAAGATGTTATGTTATGTTTATATTTAAAAGCAACTGAAACTTTCTACACGAACAAAAGCAAAGCACTCAAAATAGAAGGAGCAAGTCCTCAGTTAGTGCAGTTTGTACTGTGATCCTGCTTAGTAAGTGGCAATAAGCTTGCAGTAGCACCAGGTGTTAATTAATACCACTGTCAACATGCGGGTAAACAATATCTAGTTACCTACAATCAGGTACGATATAACATACAGCAGGTGCACTCATGGTGAAATTGAAATGCGATATTCGCCTAAACTTTTAACTAATATGTTGGCTTACAATTTATGTTACTAAAGCTTCCATGTCGTTATATTTTAGTTTAGCTTTCGCTGTTCGTTAAATGTTACGTGTTGTCATAAAAAGAACAATATATAAAGGATTGCAAAGATTGCGTATGGCATGCATAATTTATAGATTTATTTTTTTCTTTTGTATATATTTATTTTTTAACGTAGGTTTAGTATGTAAATAAGTGTAAATAAGCAGAAATAAATTGTAAAATATTATAATCATGAGATAATTATTAATAATGATGGATAAATTATTAATCATTTTCAATTCATTACAACACAGTCATATTGAGGAATTTGTCTTTCCAATCGGATAAAAAAACAATCCTCAAATCCAAGCATTCACAAAAATCTGCCGACAAAATCCTTTTTAGTAAAAAACCTCTGAGCAAATTGTTTACCAACAGGTAGCCGTACCGTTGCCAACTTACCGAACATAATCCTTACGCCACCTACGACTCTCTCGAGCAACACGAGCTGTTAGGCCTGGGAAACTAAATAATGTACATATTCTCCCTGATAAAATATTGAGATGTCATCGGCGTATTGACTTGGCATTTAGGCTTTCGCACTGGGAATTTAGCTAAGTGAATACTTCATGACATTAACTATCTTACTTAAGAACGATGACGTTGTGTCTTTTAACTTAAATAAGTGCTCAGACTATCGTCATCTCTCTTCTTTGAAATGCAAACGACAGTGACAAATTGAGACTGTCAATAGTCACAACTGGCATAATGAAATATCCTTACTTTAAACAGGTAAATTAGTGAAATGTAAATGTTTTCTTAAATTACTATAAAGCTTAAGATTAGTTAGTTTTGATGGTATATATTGTATTAGTGAGATCTTCTTCTTATTGTATGGTTGATGAACAATCGTGTGTCAAAGTTTACTTAGTGAGATGAACATGAAATACGATGACCTTTTGCCCAAAGAATGTTATCACCATTGACGACGTGATTAGCGCTATTGATTAGAGCGATTAGCGATTGGACTCTGACACTAAGGATTGCGGATTCGATAACCGCACGGGGCAAAACTCTGTGCGAACCACAGATGTTTGTCCCGAATCTATGTTTGTGTATGTGCTATTTGATGTTTGTAAAACGCACCCACGACACACTAGAAAATCCTAGTGTGGGGCGACGTTTTTAAAAATGTCATCGTCTGTGATTATTTGACAAAAGTGCAAATCTGACAAAAGCCACGCCCACTGCAGAGAAAACTGTAATGAGCGATCGTTTTGTATTCATTAAAGGTTCGTGCTAATTATACCAACTTTATCAGGCGATTCTCAAAGACTGACAATTTCTTTTAATGGGCTGCAAAGCTTTATTGCCTTCGCTTCGAGAATAATGTCTTCACCCAAAACCTTTACAGCGAGCAAAAAACGTAGGTTTAAAAGTAAATGCCTAAAAGGATTACAGAGTTTCTCGCCCATTTTTCTTCATTAGCTTAACGTTTGGACCTAGCGGTGATGTTTTGATAAGTGACTGTAAATGGTTTACAGGGACAAACACTCTTGCGTCTGATATTGGACGAAATACCTTATTAGAACTAATGTAAGCTGAATTATAATAACAGCCTATAACTGTCCCACTGCATTTGTAACACCCACATTTCAATAGTTATGTTATAGGTCCCACTGTAATAGAGGGCTAGCCTATTGCCATTAACCGGAAACAAATCTAGAGTCCGTGCTGCTACCGAGAATCACCTAATGGCAAAACCCGCGCTTTGTCGGACCCGGGAATCGAACCCAGGACACCAAGCTAAGCAGTCGCACTTGCGATCACTAGACCAATGCGGCAGTCTCGCAAATATATTTTTCCAGTTACTCACTACTCATGGAAATTGAATTCAAAAGTTAATATAATATAACGTGCCAGATTTTACACCAGCAACCTGGTGCATACAAATCCGATACGTAAATCTAGGTCACAACAGGTATTTCGCAATATTTTCACATCAGTCCTCCGTTTTAATTATTCAATTTTTAATAACTTTGACACACATTGTGTTATATGGAAAAACAACGCAAAACGGTACAAACTAACCGATCGATAGTGTCCCAGAGAAAGAGGCGGGTCAAAGTTGGTTGTATAACAAAATTGCAGGAATTCGGCTGTGAAGTGTGTGGGATAGTAGAGGACGTACAGCATGTGCTGGTGGAGTGTGTCCGATACGCTAGCAGAAGGAAAGCGCTTTGTAACGCATTAAAGTTGTTAGCAATGGACATAGGTTTATTTCATGGAATCTTAGCTGTACTCTTTCTTAATTAATAATTAGTTAATATTAAGTATCATGTGTATGTTTAAGACCAAAATTTGTTTAAGTTACTTATTGTAGTACGATGGGATTGACATAGTCACAAATGTGTACTTAAATCCCTAAATAAAATCAGAAATTAAAAAAAAAAAAAAAAAAAAAGGAATTCGGCTGGATGTCCGATAATTTATTGACTCCCTTTGAAGTTCAAAATTAATTTTAAAAGGCTCCGACAAATTGGTTCTACTGTACGACTGGAGAAAAAATTTTGTTTATAGGCTCTGGAATGTTTCAATAAACGAGACAATACGATAAATGTAATTCGTTTCGCTTGTGAACTCAATGACAATCTTGTAAAATCTGTTTAAATACGGCACTCAGTTACCAAAATGTTATTTTTCTAATTTATTATGCGGTCCTTCCATTAGGATATGAATTCCGTTCGTTGTTTGAGTGGAGTGACAAACAGTTTCATATCCGCCAGCGAAAACAACACGTAACGGAAATATCTGCTTCATGTAAACAAATATATTACTAGAACCTCAACAATGCAATCGATAGTATTGAAAATCTGAAGCCAGTACAACTACGGCTCGTAATAATTGTCTGGACGGAGAAATAGCACGGATTCCCGGTATAAAGGAACAATATCATGTAACCCATGTGTGGTGCGGAAAACCAGAAAGCAATGGAATATGGAAGTTTCAAAATACAGCTGCTTTATATGTGGCAGAATACCAGACTGTCTCATGAAATACCTCACACAATCATGCTGAACTGGAAAACAACAACATAAAAAACATATAATAGGGGTCGCAGCCTATTGCCATCAACCGGGCACAAATCCAGACTCCGTGCTGCTACTGAGAATTACCTAATGGAAAAACCCAATAACACTTTGCACGACCCGGGATTCGAACCCAGGACCTCGTACTCAGCAGTCTCGCTTAGCGACCACTAGACCAACGAAGCAGTCTGGACTGGAAAACAATTTGGTGCATAAACAGGTACACCCAGTCTACATCTGCTATCATGTTTCTTCTCTTTGTCAAAGGCTCCTCTCACACGGATTATGTATAAAACAAAATATATTTTTACTTTTATAGTCTTTGTAATGGATTACTCCATAAATTGTGTCTTTTGTGCCCCAAGATATACATTTCTTAAGTTTTATTTCCTTTTACCTATTTTCGATCCTAAATAAAATCTTGATAGATCCGTTTTACAACTATAATCGAGATCCAAAAAGAATACACTTTGTTGAAGGATCGACAAACTAATTACATTTGTAGCCCCAGATCAAATTAATTTACTTTGGTATTTGACTTACGCGCATTCTGCAGTCCACATCTGCGAGTGCCCGGATCCTTCGAGGGTCGGCGTGAGGGTTACACCGGGTTTGGACACTTAAAACGCACTTAAATGTGTTTTTATTATAGGAACTCTACTTCAATGTTTTAGGACCTCTTTCCATGACAAAGTTTAGTATTCCACTTTTCAAATGAAAAAGAAAATGGCGGATGATTTGTTTGTTGGAGTATTTCTTTCGTTGCTGTCAGTCGGTGCGAAACTTATTCTTG
Source organism: Abrostola triplasia (assembly GCA_946251915.1). NCBI lineage: Eukaryota > Metazoa > Arthropoda > Insecta > Lepidoptera > Noctuidae > Abrostola > Abrostola triplasia. Next base: position 2,113,430 of record OX276432.1, on the reverse strand, counting down.
AAAGAAAGAAAATGTTACGGTTTGCTTTAATTATATTTGACGTGGAAATACAACTTTGGCAAAAAATATTTTTAGTCTTACAAATAAAATTATATAGAATTAGATAATACTTAGAACTTTCATCTCGTCATCAAAATAGCACTATACCATTATTCTACTGGTCCAATATTAAACACAAACACATACCTAGCCTGTTTCCCATATAATAGGAATATAGAATATTAATTCCTCTCCACACGCGGTTCCATACATATTCATGTGAAATTAGCTCCAGAATTTTCGATCGGGAATTCTAGTGACGCTGTCCCTGTACACGACTGGGAAAATAAGCGTTTACATCTACGTAATCCTTCGCATTTCGGCAAAAGGAACCCTTATTGCTAAACCGGGTAAATGAGGAGCCATGATGGGCTTTTAGCCAGGATTAACGTTAATACAACAGCAGCTGAAAGCGCATTTAAAGCATGTTTTATAAATACAAGTGCTTGTATGTACATACATGCATTTGTCACACCGGTTTCCTTTAACTAATTTGACAGAGCCTGCTTTCCTTTTTCAGTCTATTGCTTGCATTTGGGCGCTCTTTATGAACCTCGAGAACATACTTCAGCCTATGGCAATATTAGACTAGAACGGAAAGACAAAAATACATCGCCTACTCATAGAAATATTTCACAAATATGCTTTACTTTGCTCCTATGTTATGACCAAATGAAATGAGGAATGCAATCGATCGAATCGGCTGCGGCAAGCTAACCAATGATAGATATACAAACATCCGGGTTGCGGAATTCGAAGCTGAATTCCTGATGATATTATGCAGGTTTTATGTGGTATTATTTATAGCTTACACCAGGCAAGCTTTCCAAACATAGAATATTCTTTACAATCCAGCCCCCTCACCATGAACTGATATAGGAGAACAGCTTACGTTGTGGAAGAAAGACGTAGCATTACACTGCACGTAGCTGTGTCTCGCTTCCACATCGTAAACTGTCTAGTTTTAACAGTTCATGGTAAGGGGGCTGTATTGTTATTTTAGTGTTTCATGCCTCGCTTCTCAAGTATCATCGCTGAAGGGAAACAGAGATGTGGTACGGATTTCCTACTTTAAATGTACATTACTTAAGCTTAATAGGAACCAATATTTACGAGCGTGGTAAGTGGTCCCGCTTTTCGTTGTAATACAGCATTCTGGAAGTGTCAAATTAATTGGAATTTAGTAGACAGACATAAAATAGATGTTTCTGGTAAGTCAAGTCTAGCAAAAGATTTTATTATCAAAAATACTGGAACAAATCTACCAGTTACCTTTAAGGGTGGAACTGGAGAGAACTCGTTGAAGCTATGTAATAAGAGGCGCTTTGAAATTTGAAGAGTGATAATAAATATTTTTTGGTACCGCAAGAAATTCTCAAACATTTTCCTAATATTAACACAATTTGCTTTTAGAAGCAAAAAAATGCTTTGGTCTTTACAGAAATAAACTGTTTATCTTTACTTGTCCTTTTTGTATTAAACTTACATACATAACATCACGCCTGTATTCACCGAAGAAGTAGGCAGAAGTGCACATAAATATAGTACACTCACATTTCGCCAGTTATGTTTAAGGTCCCAGTGTAATAAGGGGCGAGCCTGTTGCCATCAACCGGGCACAAATCCAGACTCCGTGCTGATACTGAGAATTGCCTGATGGAAAAACCCAGTAACACTTTGCCCGACCTGTGATACGAACCCAGAACCTGCTCAGCAGTCGCACTTAGCAACAACTACCAATCAGGCAGTTGCAACATTTCAACGATAATTTCTCCGTGACCGTAACAAAGCGGCCAGTCAGTCCATACCAAACTCCTGAAGATACGCTGTAACGGCAAAGTCACGGACAAATTTCACAAGTGTGTGCGCACCTTTACTCCGCTACCTAGCTGTCTGGTTATTCTTTTTACCCCGTATAGAAAGAATACGTCTTCTGAATAGACGGTACCAAGTTTCATATATATTTAACAAAGGGTTTAATATTTAAAAAGCTTCTACTAAAGAAATGAGTCTTTACGTCAGAATTTTAAAAATGGTTATTTGGTTACAAAGAAAATTTAAATTTTATAAAAATCACGCTGTGTCTTTTTAATTCTAGTAGATATTATGAATGCAAAGTTTACTTTGAAGGTTTTTTTCTATGATTTTATATTACATCATGTTCTTTTTTAGTATTTGATGACATTTAGAAGTTCGAAATCTTGCTATTTAATGCAGTTAAAAGGATTTGGATGAACGGGCCATTTGTAGGGGGCCCTTAGCTAATTAGGGGGCCCCCCAACAAATTTTGATACAGGGCCCGTCTAAGGCACGCTACAGTGCTTATAACACCCCAATACTCTTTTTGCATCGAGGGTTAAATGATAAAATGGTCAGCTACTTGTGTTGCTGACTGTAACACAAATGGATTTATCAAATACAAGATACACCCAAAGATTGCCGGGAAAACCACGGATTTTCATTTGTTACGATACTTGGTCCTGGGTTCGAATCCCGGGTCGGGCAAAGTGTTACTGGGATTTTCCATTAGGTAATTCTCAGTAGCAGCACGGACCCTGGATTTGTGCCCGGTTGATGGCAATAGGCTCGCCCCCTATTACATTGGGACCTAAAAAATAACTGGCGAAATGTGGGTGTACTATATGTGCACCTCTGCCTACCCCTTCGGGGAATACAGGCGTGATGTTATGCTATGTTACGATACTTGGAAACCCGTTTCATCTCATCACATTCTTCACGCATGGTCGTTGCTTGGCAACTCTTTGCCTGGGGTTTCTACAAAACATCCCTCATCCAAGTAATAATCATGTTCTCGTCAGATCTCGGATTTACATAGCTTACTTCATGTAATCTATGAAATTACATTATTGAATCGATATTGTAATTTAGTTTTGCCAAAGTAGAAATAAAATTGGCCTTTGTTCCGTTATTAAAATTTAAATGGATCGCGCTCAATAAATTGTTACGCTGAAAGTAAGACAATTTCTCAATATTGCTTTGTTTATACTGAAAATTGAATCCCTTTGAATATCAAAGTAATATAATCAAGGAGTTATATTGTTATCTTCGAGAATATTAGGTTAGAGATATTGTCGACTCGTATTTGGGTCATCCCATCTCATCTTACCTGTACTCCAATGCGGTATTTTAAAGCGTTAACACTATTTTAATTATCGTAAAGCTTTTCAAGCGCTTCATTATTAGGTACATCCCATTTGATTTAGTGGCTGATTGTCCATCAAGGTACCAGTTCTAGACCCGAGAGAAATGGTTGCTTTACAAGCAAGAAGTTCTTAGTAACAGTCTGGAGTAAATATTGACAATATACCATCCCTCAAAAATCACGTTGAGACATAGATCTTACGCCTGATCTCTCTTCTGTTATGTCAGTTGGCTGTCCCAAGGGTCCATGAGCGTGACGAAACTGATACACTTGGGCGCCCACATGCGTAGTTGGCTAGTCTCCGTTTACATTGTCCGCAGTGACGGTTTGTTCAAGAGGGTTGGACCTAACATATGTAAAATTATTCTGTTATGCCTAAAACAACACATAGCGATCGGTCGTGCACGAGTTCCTTCATCTCGCATAATAACAGGAATTCTGGACCAGTGATTGACTACTCGCGCTTGACTACACTGCGAATAGCAATGCAAGATATTCAGTTAAACTAAATGTATTCTCACATAACATCACGCCTGAAGTCCCCTAAGGGGTAAGCAGACGTGCACAAACAGTACACCCACATTTCGCCAATTATGTTTTTAGGTCCCAATGTAATATGGGACGAGCCTATTGCCGTCAACCGGGCACAAATCCAGACTCCGTGCTGCTACTAAGAATTACCTAATGAAAAAACCCAGTAACACTTTGCCCGACCCAGGATTCGAACCCAGGACCTCGTGCTCAGCAGTCGCGCTTAGCAACCACTAGACCAACGAGGCAGTCAGTATTCTTAATGTTTTCTTAACAAGTCTGATGTTTCCAACAAGTAGAAAGAACTCGTGCAGATCAATGCTCTTTCCTTCTCCATGTTTTACGAACACCCACCAAAGAAATCAGACGTAACAAATGTTTATAGAACTAACTTCGTTCCAATACTAAACAGGGACCATTAGCCAATAGCAACGTGGGTTGAACCACGCTACCTATCTCATTCAGATTAATATACCTTTCACTATTACATGCTAATGGATATTCAAATAAAGAAGAGTGCATTCAAGAATAAAACAAAACCGCATCATGGTTGTTTTCTACATTCAATTAAGACAAATGCTTTTCTTTGAAACTTTCTGTAGATATTATTTGCATAGTTTACAGAACCCAGTCGGGAATGCAGTCCTGCATGAATTAGTCGAAAAGGTAGGCTGATTTATGCTCTTTGCCAGTCCACCCCTTTTATTTTTAAATATCGCCCCACACTCGGTGTTCCTCCTGGATCTTGGAAATATCACATACACAAATACCCAGACTCGAGACTAACATCTGCGGATCACACAAATTTGTCCCGCTCTTATAGTATGGTTGATATACAACCTGGTGTCAGAGTTTAAACCGCTTGCAGGCTCTGACATGGCTTTACACACTGTTGTAAAATCTCTCAGATGTGCCGGCTTCCTCACGATATTTCCCTTCACCGTTTTAGCAACTGATCATTTATAATACGCACATGAATTCAAAAAGACATTGGTGCCTGGGTTTGAACTTGCGACCTTTAACTTGGCAACGCAACGGTCATAACACTTGGCTATCAGTGCTGAAGGTGCAGTTAAAGTGTGATTAATCAAAAAATATCCAAATTGTCAAAATACACGCGTTCCTTCCCCAACTTTTCTATCAAACTCATATTTTAGAACCATTAATTTTCATGAAAATATAATGTTTCTGGAGATTAATTCGTCTTATCTGAACATAATCTACCTTATATAACATCAATGGTTGACCTGAACTCAACAGGAAACAGGACAACAAGAATTTAGTGCCCGCTATAATTGGTACGGACTTGATTTGATATTGATTCTCTGCGAAGTCGTCTATCTTGTACAGAAGACGAATCAATGAAAATTAATTTAGGTGCTCTTGCACTGTGTTTATGAGTTTCTTGACTAATACTATGGACTGGTCTTAAGACGACTTATCTGGCTGTCCGAAGCACGCAGGAGTCTCTATTTCTGGTAATAGAAGGTCACCACAGAACACTATATACATAACATAATTATGCTATGTTTTTATCCTAGCTAAACATTTTGTTCCATAATTTGTATTTATTTAACACCATTGTATACCATGTTTTACGCAAATAATTAGTCTATTCTATTCTATTTGTTATGTGATGGTCAGTGGTCACCCATCCCATCCTGGAGGAATCCTGATTACAGATCTTTATAGTCACTGAGCTATAAACCAGTTTTTTTACGAAATCAGTTGGTAACGAAGCCCTTTCACTGACTATCAAGAAAAAGAAATTTCGTAACTTCGCCTTGCCAAAATTGCAAATGTTTTCTTAGATTTTGTTACGTAATTAGTGAATCGTGTAACCATTTACGATACTATTAATTACGAATCCAAAATGATTGCATAAAGAACAATTTAAGGCAATAGGCCCACCCCTTAATACATTGTGACCTACGTATACCAAAACTGCTAGAATGTGGGTGAACTATACATCTCTGCCTACCCCGTCGTTGTATACAGGGATATTATTATGTCATAGGTAATGAAAGCACCACTATTTTCTCTAATGGCTGACTCAAACATTTAGAGATGTTGTTTTAGATACACGAAGAAAATCTTAGGTATCAATAACTTTGTGTCCGGCCGGCCGACGTCTACAACCGCTTCTAAACTGACGTTTTCCATTTCCGTAAGAGCAAAAATCTTATACCAATACGACAGAAAAATAACTGTGGGCTTAACTATGTATAGATACATATAGATATACACTAAAATAGTGTGTTCATTGGTTAGACCTTCTTCACGCAACAATAAACACAGTGAAGTTGGCCAATTGGGCTTTCTTGTTTAATTTTTTTCTGCAATACATAATAATATAGACAATAGCAAAGTTACGGGTAAAATCAAGTTTAATACATTATTATATATCTTTAAATCTATTTTAAGATAATTATCATTGATAAAATTGACAAGAACACTACAGAAACGGTGGCTCAAGGTTTTATTAAAGATTCGATTCCTTTACTAAACAAAAATATTTATATCTGTAGGTATGTAGAATTTAATTCAAGTCTCAAGGAATTTGTGGATTATGTGAGGGGATTATGTGCTTTTATAGCCGGGGAAAGAGCGTAGGAAGTGATAAACCCGGACTGCGGGAAAGGTGTGGGCATAAATGGCAATAATAATCTCGCCACCAAACGTAGGCATCATAATGAGAGATAAAATATAGGTATATAGACAGTTAGACACTGACATAGAACACTAACTAAGCGATTGGACTGTTACGCTAAGGGTTGCGGATTCGATTCCTGCACGGGACAAAAATTTGTGTAATCCGTAAACGTGGTATTTCATGCTCAACTAGAGATAATGAAGCCGCGACCTGCTTGAATGAAATCCATTATAATAGGCCCCAGTTTACAGCTCACAGATACCCAATTTTTTCTATTCGCTCTAGTCGTCTTGTTGTTGCTCTGAAAGCCTCTGGGGGTCGATATAGACTACTTTGGGAATCACCCCGCTAGACAGTCGGACCGAGTTACTTTTTCATTTATAATGTTATGCTGTATACTTAGACAGTTAATTACAGGCGTGATTGTACTAATGTAAGCATCGCTAAATAGCGAGAGGCGTTATGATTATGCCCGTTTCACCTCTTTAAGGAGATCTGTATGAATATTGCATTTATAACCGTACAAGGAAACAACCCTTCACAAATAAACGTGTTTCGCTAATTCTTGTGTTGCTGCAAAGGGTTAATAAGTAATTCGTATTCACCTCGTAACGCCGCCAGCAGAATTCTGACTGATACATTTTTAATATCCTCAGAAACGAAATGTGTTTACTTAAGTTAGTCCCGGGGTGTTTGTTTTTGCAGCACCCTGTTTATTTTGTACAGATATTTGAATAGGCTTTTGTTTTTAAGTAGTATATGTATTACTATTTGCTAAGCAGGTGACATTTGACCCTCTAATGCAAACTGAAAACTTTTGTTTTAGTTTTGCCAGTGACCAACTGTGATACGAAAATTTGACCTTTTGGACAAGCTGGTAATTAATTTTTCAGTTTCAGAAACTGGTCAGAAGTTATAATTATCAGACAGAATTATTCTCGGTTAATCCGGCTAATCCGTATGCTATCGCATAAGCTAATGGCGCCCAACTTGGGGCTAAACATTTAAAAGGTAAAGTGATTTCAATATAGTTCGCTATCTACCCCCGCGCGGCACTTCATTAATGACGGATAAAAAAGATCCACAAGGACGGCCAGTCGCAGCTTTATTCAACAAAATTTCAATCAGCTCTCAATGAACTAGAAACGATTGGAATATCAGCATTTTACACACAGCGACCATAGATGATGCGATAATGAGACCGTGGTTTAATTAATTTCTTAAGAAATGCTGATATCGTAATCCATTATGGAGGTCGATTTTCGTGTGACTATAGGGAGTTTGGGACAGACATGGTGACGGTTTAATGTGCTCTTTTCCCCAAGGTGCCTTGTTGACGATGTCGGGAGAACGAATGAAGGCGGGCCTTGTCGGAATTGGTTGCAGACGCAGCATTATAGCTAAAGATTGATCAATCAAGTGGTTGTACAGGTTAAAGACCACCAGAAACACAGGGGACAAAATATTTGTTTGACCTAGTTAAATGATAAATGTTTTTATTACTACAAATGGGTTTTAATAAAACACTTTAATAAGTCTTTTGATGTGAAACATCTATAGGCTCACTTGTAAACCGAATTGTTGGCGTTGCGACGCTTGCCGTGGCGACGGGTCGCCACGCTATACTAAGGTATACATATTATATATATTTTATGTGTAGTAGAGTGTACGGTGTGGCGACGGGTCGCCACGCTATATTGAGGTATATATATTATAATAATATTATCTTGTATGCATATTACTTGTACACACACGATGTTTCACATCTGCTAGGCGTCCCATGACGGCTCACATTTTTTTTTTAACTAGATATCGTCGGCCAATCCTAGTCGTAACTCTGAGAAGAAATACTGAAACAAATTCAGGGATCAAGGTCTCCTTTAAGGTCCAGAAAAGTTCAATAATTTATGTGAGAACGGTGTAGGTGGTTTGAGATGTGGTCTTTTAGGAAAGAAGCACGACGAGTTTGAGTCGACCTAAATGCATTAAATCAATTAATGTTCTTACATTTCTTTCAAATTCTTGTACAAAGTAAACCCGACTAATGAGAGATTGGCACAGTGGCAAAGAGAAGTTCTACATTGATAGGAGCTTCTAATAGCTATCCAGGGAAAATTCTAGGAGAAACGCAAACCTTATTATTGTGAACACCGTGCAATGGAAACCGTCTTTAATTGAATGAACACACTGTGTGCATACCTTTGAGTGTGCGATGCTAATAAAAACAATAGCTCCTCTAACAGGGTGTAGCTGTGGATTCAAAGTGTATTTTCAAGCGAGCATCCGTGGAAGCACAACAAGTTTACCCGTATATCATTTTAAGATTTATGGGAAGCATTTAAGGCCTCTGAGGTTTCCCTCATTTTGGAATATGAAATACATCCTTTTTGAAACATTGAACTACTTAATCATTGCTTATGTATTTGTAGGAGCTGTAAAGCCAGGATTTTAAGAAGTCGCTTTTTTTGTTATAGATTTTATCGATTATTTTTTAATGCTTTAATTATTTTTGCGGGTAGGTTATACATTCTTCTGATAAAGAAACATGTATAGAATCAATCTTTAGAGATTTTTTGTCCTACGTGAAAATCGAAGTAGCTAGCTTTTAAAGGGCAAGGTTTATTGAAACGATCATTACTAACAACAACCAAACCTGAAATATTCTCCGTCCTATCCCCTTGCCATGGACTCTTAAAGCAGAATAGCGAGACGATGTGAAAGCGAGACGTCGCTAGGTGTAGTGTATTGCGGCATCTCGCTACCACAACGTAAACTGTCCTTTTTTAAGAGGGCTGAACACTTCGATGAAGCCTCTGGAGAAAATGAGTAACCTCTGGAGCTTCTTGCCGGTTCTTCTCCATTGGAATGACATTTTGGAACTAACGTTTCATAAGCGCCTGTAATAGGTTTATGTGAAATAAAAACATTTTAAATTTTGAATTTGAATTTAAGCCTTTTCGGTTTTGGAGATATATCCACTTTACCATGTACCCATGTTTTTCCTTCTAGAAGCAGCATACCAGAGCTACACCAGGTTCTTGGTGGGTTTCTCCGAGAACAAACTCCAAAACAAAAGAAGAAAGAAGAAAGTCTTGTTACCTAGTTATTGCATCCTCCTAATAAATCCTGCGTATCCTACAGGCTTATAGTCTTTCCCTTCAGCTGCTGCGCCAATCGCGTTGTTATGACAACACTTTATGAATGAAAAACGTAGGAGAACTCGCTTATAGTCCCAAGCGGGTCGTAACTGAGAATTAGGTGTGCATATTAAACTTTTCACTGTCTTTCAGTTATCAACGTCTCTGACCCGGTTTGGTGAAGATAGCTCTAAGGCCTGTAGTTCAATTCTCGTAACTTAAGAACATGATAAGTTCGTTTGTTGGTTTTTATCGAAACTACATCGCTATTGCACTACTCTGGAATGGCTTAATTTACAAGAATAGACCTATTGAACACAAAATGCTACAAATAAATAATAATAATAATATTTATTTCCATAAATTGTACAAAACACTTATCTAGAAATAAATGTGTGTTTGTATGTTCGTTAGCTCTTCACGCTGAAATGGCTGGACCTTTTTTGATAATACTCGGTATGGTGGCCTATATGTTAATCCAGAGTGGATTGGCTTTATTTTATCCAAAATAACATGTAGCAGCTAACACCGCGGGGCGCAGCTAGTATAAAATATAATTATTTACTTTTGTCCAAAGTTGATAGATTTGGTAAATCGTTGACATTGGACTGCCTCGTTGGTCTAGTGGTTGCTAAGCGCGACTGCTGAGCACGAGGTCCTGGGTTCGAATCCCGGGTCGCGCAAAGTGTTACTGGGTTTTTCCATTAGGTAATTTTCAGTAGCAGCACGGAGTCTGGATTTGTGCCCGGTTGATGGCAATAGGCTCGCCCCCTATTACGTTGGGACCTAAAAACATAACTGGCCAAATGTGGGTGTACTATATGTGCACCTCTGCCTACCCCTTCGGGGAATACAGGCGTGATGTTATGTAATGTTTATGACTTTGGTCAGAAGAGGTAGATAAGGATTATAGGATAGTATAACGCCTACCCTACACTGAGCGTGCGCGATCCTCGAGCGCGTTCCTAGGCTAGAGAGCTAGAGCGGCTCGCAAGCTGCGTTCGCGTCGTCGAATGTGGGACAGGCCTTAGTATTAAACCTTGTACCTACTTATATGCTTCGAGTAAGACTTTCATCTTATTTATAAAGGTTTTAGCTTTCAAATAGATACTGTTTGACATTCGACTGAATCTGTCGTCTAATGGAAGGTAAATATTGTCCCCTACTGAGTGTACCTAACAAAATAAAAGGTAGGCTGTCTATTTACATATGTACACATACATATTAAAAGTTACCCTTATATCCAGAGGGTTAGGCAGAGAACACAGATAAAAATACTGAATACAAATGAGTAAGCTGATAAATTCCTTTTTACCTAAGAAATGCAAGGCTCTCACCATGAAGTCTGAAAGCAGTATATTTTCCGTTGAGGAAGCGAGATGCCATTACATACAGTGTAGTGCGACGTCTCGCTTCCACAGCAAGCATTGTCCTGCTTTAAGAGTTCATGGTAAGGGGGCAGTTATTTATTGAACTGGTTAACCAACAAACGTGTCTAATACTGATTTCCTCTTTTATCGTTAGTTGGCTTCGACTGTGAACACACTCGTATCACCAGCTCAGCAAATATTAATTTGTCGCGGGATACAGCTCGTTAGTGAGACAGCAGCCGACGCAAACGGCTAGTAACATTAAACAGTTAATTATAGAACAGCAATATCACAACCTTGCAATTAGATTGTTATATTCTGACTCCTCAACCTCATATAATCAAAAGAAATAGAGTAGCAAGTTAAATAGTTATGTTTTCAATTTAAAAGACGTGTTTACGAAACTATGCGTCAAATCACACTAATATTGAAAAGGTGAAAGTTTGTGAGTGTGTTTGTATGTTTGTTACCTCTTCACGCTCAAATGCCTAGACCGATTTTGATAAAAATTCATACAGCTGACACGATTAACACATAGGATACTTTTTATCCCGAAAAAATGTAGCGGGTAACACCGCGGGGCGCAGCTAGTAATAAAATAATTGAAGCAACACTAATTAAAACTCTTTGGCGCTAAAGTCTGTATTTAAATGTGAATTGCTTTTGAATTCAAGTTGTAGGTGAGTTATGGAAATTTTACTTTAATTTCACTAGCTGAAGCTTAGAGCACTGCGATTTATTGAGGACCCGGTAGGGACAGTGGCTGGATGGTTGACTGCTGCGCTAACAGTTTTAGGTTCGAGTTTTTACACGTAGATATGTACGTGGTAGATCTGTGTATGTTTGTTACAGGTTTGTAAATCACAAGAATTGTCATTCATCAAAGAAATTTAGTTTTTTTTGTTATTCTTGCTGCGAAGGTGAATGAATGAGAGTCAAGCTTATAACCACATTCACAGTAAGAAGGATATTGAGCCTCATATTTATCAATTCCTTTGTTTGTGTTGCCAATTAATCGTACTTCTCATTAACTATAAGTTTCCGAGCTTCTGAATAATATTACAATTATGTAGATGTCGACACGAAGATTGGATGTAGCACAATTCATACGTTTTCCATTAACACACGCAGTGCGTAATTTGAAGAAGTTTAGTAACCTAACACTGAAGAACATAACATAGGATTTGGAAACTTATCTGAACGGCGTATGGTTGGTTTTACTTTGTGATATATTTCGTTTATAACCATTTAGAATTGGATACATTTTGTGTGATATATGATTTCTTAGGCGCTCAGATAATTGTGGTATGCCGTGTCGTTGTCTCCAGATATATTTAACGATTGAGTGCTTAGATGGCTGACGAATTTGAGTTGGAAAATAAATAATATTATTATTTATTAGAACTGTTACTATGATTTGGTATTTGTTAACAAGAAACAGAATACGATAACCTAAAAAAATACTTAACGAGTAGGCCAGTCTTTTTCTATGGTTTTAGCAGCCTCCTTTAGGTATAAGTTCTACGATTCGTTTCTCGAGCAAGTGTGGTAGCAATTCTTGGTTGCGGTGAGTATTAATAGTCTTGCAGATAGCTAAATAGTGTAGAGTTTTTGAGCCCGCTAGATATGGTAACATAAAGTCGACTGCAAGGCGTCGTTGGTCAAGCGGTCGCCAAGCGCGGCTGCTGAACATGACATCCTGAGTTTGAATCCCTAGTCTTTTGGTCCCTGTAGATGGCAGTAGGCTCATCCCTATTACATTGGTGCCCGTTACTGGCAAAACTACTGAGTGTATACTCATAAGGTACTTGTTGCTAAGTGTCTAACACAAAGTTTTCCTCTCACATCTTATGGTTGGTTGGATTCGATTCTGGACAAATAGGTTTACAAGAGAAAATAATATTATACTTATTTAGTTACCAGTTAGTTGGTGTTCCAAGTTTTCCTCCCATGTTTTAGAAACATCTATGTGGACCAGGATAAAAAGTATCCAGGGTAATAGTATGTAGGTACTATTCCAGGGTAGAATCACAGGTAGATAATACCCTCGAATCCCTACTAATTTTATAAGCGCGAAAGTTTGTAAGTACGGATGGATGTTTTTACTCTTTCACGTAAAACTACTGAATGGATTTTAATGAAATTTTATATGGAGGTAGCTGACACCCTGGATTAACACATAGGTTTTCATTATAGGACACTTTTTATCGTGAAATAATGTAGCGGGTAACACCGCGGGGCGCAGCTAGTAGGACATACTTTTGCGTGCGTATTTCATCTAAATTCGTTCAGTATTAACATACTCTAGAATCACAAAGTAACAAGCTATCACGTTATGAATTAGTTGGAAATCGGAACTGTTTGTAGACGTATTATTTATTTATCTGAGGCATACATAACTTCCAGGAAAATATTACTTTTATAAATTGTTTTATCGCCCGATCTTCACTTTAACCGAAATGCTCCACAAGAAAAAATGGTTATAATGGGAAAATGAGGAAAGTGGTCTTGCCCCCATTAGGAACAGCCCGGGCTAAAAATAACTGAACCGCATTGAAGGGAACCGAAAAATATATTATTGTGACATTTTTTTCGGAAATTATGTATGTAATATTAACAAGGAAAACTTAACTGCCTTCTTTCATATTTTAATTCCTAATAACTAAAGTGTAGAGTGAAACAGAAATAACCGAACGAATTATTTAAAAACGAAAAAAAAAACACAAATTCTTACCTGAATAAATTGTTATCCATTGAAGTAAATTCACGCTTGTCCCCCAAGTTTTTCCATTAATAACTTTATAATAACACTGACTTTCATTTTACAACTAAGAAACAAAATCACTCACTGCAAACTAACACATAAACAGCCCTGGTCTTTGAGAATACATCTAAATTCGCGTGTCGCAAAGTCTTCCGCAATATACAAGCCGTGTCATATTAAAATATACTACTACTTCTCTCAAAACATTAGTTCGAACATAAATAAAAGCGTAAACATAGCTGTGGACGCTAGCGCCTGCGGCAGATGCCTGAGCAATACTGAATGAACGCTGAACTGCGAGATCTACACAGGCGCTCTTACAAGCTTATGATCGTTATCCACTGAGACGTAACGGTAACGTTTTAAAAAACTTAGATTACTTGCGTTTTATGGTTTATAAAATAAGTATATAATAATAAAACCTTCTAAAATGCAGACAAGTTACAATAATAATGTAGGGAGACATTTTCTTTTCTGTAAATGTGTTCATATACATAAACATTTAAAAAAATTCAATTAAAACTTATGAAAACTAAATGATTGTTTTTATTAATTTAAGTAACAATAGCAGTTTTAATTGGTTTTGCTCTGTCTGCGATCTCTTTCAGTCTATTAAACTATTTTTTTGCCAGTTTCTCGATGGTAATCTGTAAAAACGTGGGAAAGTACGCAACTGTAGCGTCAACCCCGCAGAGTACTACCACATGTAACACAGACCCTACACCGGCAATAAATATTGAATTCAGCGGTCTAATAAACACAATGTTTGTTTTTTCAGCTTATTGGATTGCTTGCAAGGACCTTATTTTCCAGCCACTCAAAATAAAGGTCAATCTCTCAAGGGACAATGAATAATAAAAAAATAACTTTGACCGATGCGACATGTTATTACTCGCCTATAGATAAAGAAGATAAAGTGAGTATTTGTTTGACCCAAGTTGTTTGTGACGTAATCGAGGCATCTCACGAACGTGAAGAAGAATATAGGGTACTATTATAATGGACCTCTTTGGCGTCGAAATTGTTATTTATGTTGTTACTCTCGGATTGGTTTAGGGTACCTAACTGCTTAATTTGACAACACAGAGACCAAAGCGGCCTCAGGCGGACTCTAATTACATTAACACTAATAGAATAACGCGAGGTACGCTTATACGGCTAGACTTATTCGAAAAGTTTGCCTTCATTTTTATATTTCAGGAGTAGATTTTCTGTATAAATAATTGATTTTGTTTGTGATATTTCATGTTTGTGAAAATATTAAAAAGCATCGTCTTTATAATCAACCATTAGGATATTAAAACAAAGGAACAAAGTAAGAACCGTTTTGAATAGCTTTTAGTAGATTGACTTTGAATAGGAAGCGTCTTAGTGTTTATAAGTACCTACTCAAAAATTTTTAGACAAAGATTATCGCCTAGACATTTTAAATGGTGATAATGGGTCTTATGATGACTTACATCTGTGTCTAACTGTTCACTAGTGGAGAAATAATAAACGTAAAACTCAATAGCAACAGAATAATAGAGTTGCGAGTCAGTGGATCAGAAGTCTCCTAACATAACATGGTATACGTCGGTTACGCTCAAAAAAACAAACATGCTGTATGAAATGAGTTGAGAGAAAGCGTCGGGTGAATTTAGATATCATCTTTTATCCTTTTGTGTTTATTTTTATTGTGTTGCGGAACGAATCGAATGACAATATACATTATTTTAAAAGGCCCACGCAAGCTGGTACCGTCATAGGCATTATAACATTTTTTTGTCACCCTACTCTCTGAATTTCTTCTGTATGGTGGGTGCATTTAGCAATTAATTACCTATATGAAATATCACATAGATACAGTATTGATAATTATAGTTAGAATAACATTGAGGCGACATGACTTGCCAGGCGTTTTGCACGTCACATGTTTGTGTTCCAAGGTATATTTTTTTACACACATTATGTTGTATATAGTAAGATTTAAACCAGCCATATATATAACTAAAACTTAGTATCAAACGCCTTTTATATAAAAAATAATCAAAAATTTCGTCAATATTGTAGGTATATAGGTTTTACCGCTATGCCCGACTAGTTTCGAACTCGAACGGAGCTCGAAGCTCTTATTCACGAAGTTACGCGACAGAGTCGCGTGCCTGAGCCTTAATAATAAGGACAAGACTCACAAAAGTTAGTAAAGAAAAATATAGAAAAGCCAACTAAAACGTCAACTTGAAGAGTGTTTTTAATAAGTCGCATGAACAGGTACCACAACCCTCGCAGAATAATTTCCTCATACAATTAAAACAAAGGATACTTTTTCCACCGCGTGCAAATATTTATGCTCACAAGTGTACACATAATCGTTACCCTTTTGTTTTGAGAGGCACTCTGGAAAGATACTCGTTTTTATTCACACCCCCGAGTTTTCTAATTAGCTGCTGCAGAGATTCGGATTTATAGGTCATGTCATTCAAGAAAACGGTTTTTTTCTTAAATGTTTTATGGAATGGATTTGCTGGAGACTGCCTCTACAACGTAGTGTTTATATACTCTTTGAGAAGTTTGAGAACCTCGTTGGTCTAGTAGTTGGTATGCGCGACTGCTGAACACGAGGTCCTGGGTTCGAATCCCGGGTAGGGCAGTGTTACTGGGTTCTTCCATTGGGTAATTTTCAGTAGGGGCACGGAGTCTGGATTTGTGCCTAATTGATGGCAATAGTTACACTCCCCTCACATTCCGACCTAAAAACATAACCGGCGAAATGTGGGTGTACTATATGTTCACATCTGCCTACTCCTTTAGGATATACACGCGTGATGTTATGTTATTTATCTCATGAAACATGCTTACATTTCCATAAAGTAAACACACCTATTGTCGAGCAAAAACATTTTCTCTTGAGATTAATGACATCTTTACACTCATATTTCACCGCTAATAAGCTTCCCATTTTTGTGCCAAAAATAGGTGACGTGCCTACCATCACTTATCGGGCCCACAACAAGTCCATCGCTACTTAGACACCTTCTCACACTCCTAACACCGACCTTCATCTTCATCATCATAGTCGGAAGACGTCCACTGTTGAACAAAGACCTCCCCCTTAGAACGCCACAATGAACGACAGCTTGCCAATTGCATCCACCAGTTGGACCTTCCGATTTGTGGTCACCAATTTTATCAACACCGACCACTTTTATCAAAAACAATATCAAATATATCCATAATTTGCTACGTTCATAATAACATCGAGAGGATAAAAACACGTAATCTAAATGAACCTTTTGTTAGTAAAAATACAGAGAATCCTAAATTACATACCAATATTCAGTAAGCACACAAAATCATAATATTAAACGATGGTGACGTCAGAGAAAAGTTGGGGGATTTGTTCGGCAAGATTGTTGGGACCGCCACCCGGGTATTGATTGCTATAGCAACAGGTCACGTTGGCCCGGGTAAACGTGGCCACACACTGTATCTGCTCCCCAGGTTACATGGAAATCTGTCTCAAAAATACAAGTAATGAGAAGAAACTGAATGTAGATAGGAAAGTACCTAAATGAATGCTAAAAAAATGTTGCGTATAGGAACTTGACATTTTTACTGCAATGCGGAAATGAAGCTTTGTTGGTCTGGTAGTCGCTTAGCGCTACTATTGAGCTTGATCAAGGTCCTGGGTTAGATAAGAGTTACTGGGTTCTCCCATTAGGTAATTCTCTATAGCAATCATAATCATCATCGCCCGGAAGGCCTCCACTGTTGAACAAAGGCCTCCCCCTTAGTGAAGGCGGGGGAGGATGTTGCCATAATTCCCACGCACGGGTTCGCCCCTTTTTATTGGAAGTTAGAACCTATAACATAACTGTAGAAATGTGGGTGTGCTACAGTACTCACCTCGACCTACCCCTTTGGGACTTCAGGCACCAGCCTTTCACAAAGTTATGTGTTATCCATACATCTCTGTAAAATATAGACCTTTGTGAAAAAAATTAATGTATTTTTTTTTTCAGCCATGATCGTCCCTCTGCTAAAGGAGTCAAGCTCGTCCCACCATCTTCTTCTGGGCCTACCGTGACGCCTTTTGACGTTGTATGGCATCCACTCTGTAGTGATGAAAATTTATTATTATTACAAGCTACGCCCCTAGGTGTTACCTGCTACATTTTTTCGGGATAAAAAGATATCCTATGTGCTGTTGATCCAGGGTGTCAGCTACCTCCATATGAAATTTCATTAAAATCCATTCAGTAGTTTCTACGTGAAAGAGTAACAAACATCCATCCATACTTACAAACTTTCGCGTTTATAATATTAGTAGGGATTACAGGTGTAATGTAGTGTTGTATATGACTCTCGATGAGATCTTCTTGTAAGGACCTCTTTTGAATTAGCGGACCTTCAACAAGCACCGCGTGAGACTACCAATCATTTGCATCTTATTATCACTAATTAATGAGATGCAGATTGGTGGCATTGCGGCCAGTCCACCAGTTTTTATACTACCCTAGATCATATTTAATTAGACGAGAAGTGAGACGCGTCCAGCATTTATCATTAAACTTACATATTTCCAGTGTATTAGCGCTTTAATAAACCTATATAGCCTCGAAGGTAGGCAGAACTGTTCTCTAAAGCATGAGCTATACGCCCACATTTCGACGACCATTACAAAATAATTGTTATGGCAACATGCTATCAACCAATTATGACGATTAGAATTGGTGGGTTTCAAAAACATGAAATATCACATACACAGAAAACCAGACTCGGGGCAAACTCTTCCGATCGCACTAAATTTTGTCCCGTACGGAAATCGAACCCGCAATCCGTAGCGCTGCAGTCCAATCGCTTAACCACTGCGCCAATCAGGTCGTCTAACTGTAATATAAAATATGTATTAATCTGTTTGAAGGTACGACGCATCTACAGAAGTTTCATTACCTTTATACGTGTTTTCTCGTCTAAGCGGCCCACTGGGACCCTCACCCGTCTGGCCTGTCTGCTTGGATCTTTTTTCGTCAAGGAAATACGACACTCCTGATATGCACTGGTAGTACCTTCCGTTGGATGGTGTTCTTTTATCAATGATAAAGGTAACTCTCCGTTGACTATTTGTATGTAGGAAGAAAATAATTTTTGTTATTTTTATTTAAACGTTTCCCTACTCTTGGAAATTCATCTGCATCGTAGGATGTGTCAAAATTAAAACGGTAATAGACACGAAATACCGGTATCTTTATGATCTTCCTTTTACGACGCCTCCCGAATCTACTACAAAGTTTAAACTGCTTAACCACACTTCTAATAAGACCTAAGTTTAGGCTTTTAGGGTGAAGCCAAGTCGACTTTGTTGGTGGCTAACTTAATAAGAGAACTTCTGGGGCATACAATCATAAATTAGGCGCAAGATTGGATACAATTTGTATTTCAAATCAAATTACGACTTCGATTAGACTCAAGTGTGGTCCACAGGTGGTCTGAATTCGTAGACATAGGGTTCGAATCCAGAATCTTAACAAAATGACTACCTGATAGGAGAACTGGGTTAGTGATCAGGCTGCCGCGTGAAGATTTTCGCACATCCCTACTAATATTATGAAAGCGAAAGTTTGTGAGTATGGATGGATGTTTGTTACTCTTTCACGTAAAAACTACTGAATGAATTTAAATAAAATTACATATGGAGATAGATGACACCCTGGATTAACACATAGGCTGCTTTTTATCCCGAAAAAATGTAGCGGGTAACTCCGCGGGGCGCAGCTAGTGATAGATATTTGTGTGATCTGATGTTTGTCCCAAGTCCGAAATGTAATTTCATGTTTGTAAAACGCACCCACGATACAATAGTAATCCCTAGTTCGTTCATTTGTTAATCTTCTTGTAAAAGTTGATAGGACCCGTGTTTCTTAACAGTCGTGACTGAGAAATCTCTACATGTCTCTGTCTTAATAAATACCTTTCTAAAGTGACTTAACCTTGACCCACCGTCTCATGCACACACAGGGTCTTGAAGAGACGCGTAAAGCCGTAAATTTTCCAGAGTTACCCTTAGAATATAAATCGTGGGCACAACTGGCGCTGTAACATATGCTCGGCTTTTCATATAGTTGCCGCAAGGGACAAAATAATATTTGTTACCCCTATGGAACTCTAATGGTGTAACTATAAAAAGGTATAGTAAAAATTATAAAGTTAAAGATTTTAACAATTAATTAACTACCTATCATTATCATCTTTGTCCTTTGCGGTGGCTAAATAACCCAATTTTAGACCTACAGGGTTGTCCACACTTTATGCAGGTGTGTGTACTATGACAACCTATAACCTTGCAGAAATAGTAGGTATGACACTTGCAAGTTTTGATGACCACAATCTCACTTATCCACAATCCAAATTTCACTTTATTCGACTTGGAATCCAACCTAAAGCCGACACTCAGTAGACGCCCTTGTGGCCACTGGAAAAAAAGAGCAGCGAAAGTATGGGTATGTCACAGTGATACCAATTTTTGTTTTACACCATCAAAATCTAATTTTTTTACCAATCAAAAACAAACAATAAACATAATTCTAATTCTAAAAAAGTAGGTACAACACATGCAGACTACTATTGTACCCACAGATATTTTTCTAGTATAAAAATTGCAAAACCAGCCAGACACAAACAAACAAGTAAGAAGGCTACCCTAATACCATTACGTCCAGCTCTATCGAACATGGCCGACCATTCACAAAGTTAGAATCTTTTGGCAGTTACCCTTTAGTTATGCTAGTGACGTCATGACGTGCGCGGTCGAGATAACGTCCCAATACCAGACAATACTCGGTCAAGGCTAGAGGCTCGGCTGTGCGCCTTGTCGTCCCTATTTTATTGGTTTCAGGCAGTTCAGGTATTTAATCATCTGTTTTGAACCTGTCTTTAGGCATTACTTGTGTATTACAAGAAGTATGTTCACATAGTCGTAGTCAGGAATTGAAAAAGTATTTTTGTAGCTTTCTTCTTCTTATCGTATGGTTAGTGAACACTCAACAATCTGGTGTCAGAGTTCAAACCGACTGTATGTATCTGACATTGTTATATAGGGCCTTTGGAGCTGCGGGCGCACAGAGAAGGGGACTCAGTTAGCTTATATAGCGATTCCAGAGAAGACGGCGGCACGGTGGTCACGTGCCACCGTATACAGCGATGCTAAGGGGAGACCCCTTTACAGTCTCCCCAGTGATGTGCCACATAGGCGTTGCATGGGGAGGTTCCGGAGCTGGTCTTCTTAGAGGTCCAGGGACTTCCCTTGTTTGTGCAAATGGTGACCACCGGGGTGGTTTTAGTGAGGTAGAAATCCCACACTCCCCAGTCCCTACCCCATAGGGGCCGGGTGCCTTTTGAAGGTTTCCCCCGAAAACAAAAAAAAAGGTCTCTGACATGGGTTTACACACCGTTGAAAAATCTCAGGTGTGCCGGTTTCCTCACCATGTTTTCTTTCATTAGCAACTGACGGATTTTTCAACTGTGTGTAGAGTCTTGTCAGCGGCCTACAGGCGGTTTAAACTGTGACACCAGGTTGTAGCTTTGATAAATACTGCAGCCGGACTGTGGCAGATACTGTTGTTTACTTTGCCGGTTAACACTTATATAAATATCGCACCTGTTAATTGGCAGGATTGTTTTGTGCCTTCGTAAATAAAATGGTGGCTTATTTTGAAACCGTTTTCCAAATAATTTGTATATTTGTTTAATTTTGGTTAATTAGTCGATGTTCTCGAATCAGCTGCTGAGTGAGTATTTTAATGCTTTGGGTTGCAAATGTTCCACAATTTATTTTTAAGTATATGAATGTTAAATGTGTTTTATATGAATATCTTCACTATACCATAATGTTTTTTGCTTATCCTTAAATCTAAATTTATTAAAAAAAAATTCGCCCCACACTGAAAATTTCTATTATATCGTGGGTACACGTCACAAACATGAAATATCACATACACAAACACCCAGACTCAGAACAAAGATCTACGGATGACACAAATGTTTGTCCCGTGCGGGAACCCGCAACCCTTAGCGCAGCAGTTAGTTTTAAGTAATTAGTTAGTATTTTAAGTCTAATTGCATCGATGTATGCAGAACCACAAACAATAAGGGCGCTGTTTAAGATGCGTCGCATCGGGTAAAATGCTAGCGGCACTGTACGTATATAGGTAGATAGGTACTAATAAGTAGATAAGCCCCAGGAATGGCAGTAGACCCTACTATAACTAGACTAAACTTGCTTCAAAATGTGCGTGTAATGCTCTAACATTTTCCCAGAACAGCTAAAATGCGTAACTACTCACATTTTTATTTGAAGAAGAATTTAATTTATTATTACTCCCTAATTATCACCATTCTAGCGTTATTACCTAAAAACATTGCCAGAAAATACAATCACTTGTCTAAGTAAGGTTTGTTGATTCATCTAATTAAACCACATCCAAAGTTAAACATCTGTAACATAGCTAATTAACTCGCTGTATGCTCAGAGCGCCAAACTGTGATAGTTTGCATGTGTATTTTGATAACTATGATAATTATAATTGAAGCAGCGTAAAATAATAGTTTTATAATTACCACTGTATTCAGATCTAGACTTCAGTCTATAGAACATAACATTACGCTTGAATTGATAATTATTCTCTGAAATGTTTGTGCTACGATAGTGTTAAGGTAGTTATAATCTTAGCCTTAAATCAAAGGCAAACACTTTCAAATTCAATGCATGCAAATCTAGAACTACTTTTAACAGCATTTTCTTGATGTCAGTTAAGAAGAATTACAAATAAACTTCTAAGAAAACCAGCAGGTAGGCATAAGTTCTTAATACATACCACTACTGAATCAACCACATTTCCTTCGTCTGAGAATACGTGACGTCTGGTGGCCCTGGGATCTTACTCTATCGCTTCAGTAATAAGAAATAAACAGTGACGTATGTAGGTACTTCAGTGACGTCATTCGCCTATCGTAAATTATAGCGCCTGCTTTACCATTACATACGGAGCACCATCGAATCCCAAGCTGAAATGGATAATAGAATACCAATTAAATGTTTCCCGGAATTTAAGATGGAACCGAATCAAAATCGACTTACTAGGTACCTACCCAGTAGGTCGATTCTCGTAACTTAAGCAGTCCTGGAGCAGTGCAATAGCGATGTGCATTCCATAAAACAAACTATCATTATCAGCCGGAAGACGTCCATTGGTAAACAATAAGAGACCTTTAAAGAGGGGGGTGCCATAATCGCCACGCTTGGTAAGTGACATGGTAATCGCATTATTGATAGTGAAGTTACAGAAGACGCTGCTGCCCATCTCTTGGATTTTTCTTTAGTCGCCTCTTACGACAGCCACGGGAGGAAAGGGTGTGGTCAATTTAGGCCGAATACCACTCTTTAAAAACAAACGATAGTCGATTCGAAAACTGTTGATTTATCGAAAGCACATCGTTATCGCACTGCTCACGAACATCTTAAGTTACGAGAATTAACCAACAGTTCTAGTTAGAGCCACTGATTAGATTGTTACTTAACAGTCTCATTCAACGCCCGTTACCGCAAGGCTGCGAATTGACTAACTAGAAATGGAATAGCAATACTTAAACTTGATATTAAGGCCTTGTAATGAGTTTTTATAGTAAATTACTGAAGTTCTTTCAACTAGAATTTTCCTGTGGGACATAATAAAGTAGCAATGAGCTCAATAGCGTAATTTACATTGACTGTTACGCTACGACTAGGAGCTGTAGGTATTACAAACATATTTTTTCTTACAATAAGCCCCTTACCATGAACTCTTAAAGCTGGACAGTTTACGTTATGGAAGCGAGACACCGCATTGCATCGCATCGCAGTGCGCATAGAAATTAATATTACGTACACAATTGCGCTTGCGAGCAGCCGTCCGGGTCGCCCGCAGGTAACCGGACAGTGCGTATGACCTCTACACGTAGCGGCGCGCGGGGTCTCGCTTCCACATCAGCCTGTTTTAAGAGGTCGTGGTAAGGAGGCTAACTGTAAGAACATTTTTTGTAATACCCATGGAACTATTCGTTCAGATATTCTGACAATTGATCCAGTGGCTTACCCACCAGATTGAAGCAGTTCATTGGAGGCGTTCGAAGTTTTGCTCAAAACGTTTATCCGCACTCATTAACATGTGCATTCATTGTTGAAAGTTGTGATCCGGATCATATCAAAGGCGGGGAGAGAGCTAGGATTTAAATATTACTCATTCACGAACTACGGATAGTTTTACACGTGGAACTAAGCCCTTTATCTACACTCCATTCGGCCAACTTTGGGTCCTCTGAAATCTGTTAGAATAGAGGCAAGGGGACATGGAAAACATTATTATAATATTTACTTTGAAGCCCCAATTAGTATTCGGGTGAGGGGAGAGGGATGCATGGGGAGTAATGGCGTGATTTTCACTGAGTCTTGAATGTGATATTTTAATTACGTTAAACGCATTAACGACACAGAAAAAAAGTGTAGAGCGTGGTAATTGAATAGATCCGCAGATATTTTTCTACGTTTGATATTTAGTATTAGTCATAGATACAATATAAAGCAAAAATTCTGGTAATATGGGCAACGTTTGATAGTTAATTACACTTCTTAAATCATTTAAATAATATAAATATTCCGACCATGCGACTTACGTAGTTATCAAACTACGCATTGAAAGATATATATAAAATTTCTATATATATCTCTATATCTATAAAATAAGGTATCTATAAAAAGGTTTCACGCGTCACCCGTTTGGTAGAACTACATAACATAAAATTAATTTTTAAAAGCCGTTTCACACTCCCGCAGTTTACGTATAAACGATTTCGTGACGGTTCATTAATGTGGGCTTGTAATAAATAAAGGAGCTTACACACTGTTGCTCAGCAGTCAACACTCGTGAGAAACCGAGCATTACCCGAAATCGCGGATTGACAGTGAACATACTTCGAAGTGTGTGGAATGCAAGTAGGGAGACGTCACGAGTGGTGTCCGACGCACCCTCGTCGTACAATCTGAAGAACTAGATATATACAGTACAATATATTAAATAATAGTACTTTTTAAACGTCAAATTAGATCAAGACAGCTCCCAAAACTGCCGCCCGTCACCGCTTATTACTTCATTATCATCATGTCCAGCCGGAAGACGTCCACTGTTGAACAAACGCCTCCCTCTTTAGAACGCCACAACGAACGAAAGCTTGCCAATTGCATCCACCGGTTGCCCGCAATTCTGACGATATCGTCGGTCCACCTGGTGGGATGCCTGCCAACGCTGCGTCTTTCGGTTCGTGATTGCCACTTTGTTCTTCGAGTGATATAGCCTGGCCATTGTCACTTCAACTTGCATATTCTTTGAGCTGTGTCAGTGACTCTAGTTCTTAGGCGAATTTTATAGCCTTATTACTGAAAAAAGTATTGTTATTTAGTCTATTTTGAATTAAAGATTTTTTATCTTTATCTACAAAAAAAAATGATTTTTGACCAAGAACCTAACAAGGCACATATTCGATTTTGCCACTAAGTATCAAAATCAATTAATCTCTCATTATTTGAGTAACGAAATTTCAATTTTAAAGCCAGTTATTTTAATATGTATGTGCGGTCGTGAAGCAGACGATTTACAAAATTACACTTTATTACGCCATTAAATTAAGTATAAATGGCTATTTACTCTAGATATTAGAGGCACATCGAAAAGGAAACGTCAGAAGTCTCAGTATGTTTGGATTTACCTAATGACACAGTGGCACTGTTATTTGTATATCGTACTTCTCAACAACCTCTGTCTACAAATAAAAACAAACACATTGTTAATACTTTTTGAGTTCACCACATTCCTACGCGAGCCTCGGTAGTCCAATATAGTGGAATTTCGAACAAAGTTGCAAAATAAGTTTATATGTATTAGATATATAATATATTTTTAAATGACGACCTGATTGGCGCAGTGGCTAAGTGATTGGACTGCTGCGCTAAGGGTTGCGGGTTCGATTCCCGCACGGGGCAAAACTTTGTGCGACCCACAGATGTGTGTCCCGAGTCTGGATGTTTGTGTATGTGATATTTCATGTTTGTGAAACGCACCCACGATACAGGAGAAATTCCTAGTGTGGGGCGACGTTTTTTTAAAAAAAAAAAAAAAAATACAAGCTTTAAAACTACTAGGCTCAAAGTACTTGTAAAGACGAATTAAACAAGCCCAAAAACAATGGGGTTGCGTCGTTTCGTTACAGTGTTCCTATCACCACCTTCGCCTCCATCATCAGACCAGCTCAAAAGTACCATAATATTGTATTGTCACCGACCCTACTTATGTATGCAAAATTTCATTTCAATAGGATGTCAATAAGTGGTTCTAATTTAGATTAAAAGATTTGACCTAAACAAACTCACATACATACTTAAAAGCTTGTAAAAATCATTTAAAGCGGCCAAAATTATAGGTCAATTTTATATAATTTGACCTTTATAATGTGATAGAGAGAGTTTTGTAATAATACGTTAAAAGTTTTGGCTTTGAGTTTCGACCTTTTTAATGCTAAAGAGATTGGACTATAGTTCCACTCACTAAAGAAAATAATTATTAACAAAATATATCTACAGAACGCTCGCAATAAAAGCAACTAAATGGGGAGTCTTTTGGCAAAGGTTTTGCTCTAGAAAAACGGTTATTATCCTTGCTTATTGCGTACAAAAGTATTCACAATACCAAAGTAAAATACATATTTACCAGTGTATCTACCGTATCTACCATGACTAGTAGCGTTGTCATGTGTTTCAACTTAATTTTGTAAACATTTGTTATTATTATTTCCATGGCAACAAGCAGACTAGCTCAAAGCCCCTTGGAGTTAAATTCTGTAGTATCCCCTTACTTGTAAACGATGCTAACATGTGTTTTAAGATAACTACTTTTAAGTCTTAAAATCCCTACTTATATTATAAACGCGAAAGTTTGTAAGTATGGATGGATGTTTGTCACTCTTTCACGTAAAAACTACGGAATGGATTTTAATGAAATTTCATATGGAGGTAGCTGATCCCTGGATTAACACATAGGGTACTTTTTATTCCAAAAAAATATAGTGGGTAACACCGCGGGGCGCAGCTAGTAAATAATAATTATACCTGTCAATGTCGCTTGCATGTCAAAGAATAGATATGTCAATAGAGTTTAGAAGTAGCCATCTTAAAACACATGTTAGCATCGTTGATATGTAATTGGGTGAATGTTATGCTAGCGCCTAGAGCGAATGCCGAGAGAAATGAACAACCCTCTCCAAGTTAACTACGCAAAAAGGTCTGCAAACAGCTTACCGTCATGACAATACCATTGACAAAAAATATTAAGCAGGTAGGTACGTACTATACATATTATTATGTATATTATGACTTCAATTACTGTAAAAAACCTGTATTATGCCTGGAAATTCTACGTAGGAAGCATGACTTCAAAACATTTAGAACTTTGAGTCATAATCTTAAAGTTCAATATGGTTTGTTCATTTTATTAAAAGCTACGGTATATTGAATGTCATTCAGCAGTAGAAGCGATTGTTAAGTAAGGAATCCTTTAAGTATATCATCACTAGCATGCGCCCGCGACTTTATTTGCATGGACTTCAGAATTTAGTTTTTTAACATAATCTTAATATAATATTTATTATGTATAGCTGACCAGATGCCTTCTCACCATTTAAACCTTCCCTGGACTTCCACGAATATTTCAAGACCAAAATTTGCCAAATCGGTCCAGCCGTTCTCGAGTTTTAGCGAGACTAACGAACAGCAATTCATTTTTATAATATAGTTTTTTTAAGATAGATACAGGAATATAAAATATTAAATTGTTTTATTTTTTGTGCTTTTGATATAATGTAGTATTTAATGTGACCAATTAATACATCTTGGAAAAATAATAACATACAAGGACATTATACAGACAGACTAACACAAAAACATGTTTATAAACTAGGTACGAGTATCTACTTTTTTGTAAGTTAATATGGGATCCCTTTTTTTCGCCTAGTTTTTTTTGTCCTATTTTAATTTGGCATAACGAGTTAGGCATATTGGTATTTGGCATAACATTATTTTGACATAATTGTTGTTTGGCATACTATTTCAGTAAGCATACGTATAGTTTAGGCTATTGTTTTTTGCCCTAATTTCGATTTGCTAAAAGTTGTTAGGTTAGGTTAGGTTAGAGGCTTTAGAATATTATGCTTAACAATTGTTATGCTTAAAGTAAGTATGCCTATAAAGTTATGCCAAAGTGATATTGTGCGTAACTATTATTAGGATAAATCAAATTATGCCATGTTAAATTATGACATTAATTTTTTTACTTAAAATTAGGGAACCGGGTAATATTTCTTCGTCTACATTTAAATACACAAAAACATTTTATTAGGACAGATTCTGTCACGTGGCGTTGCCTGGCCCATTGTTATTACGTACCGAAGTTTGCTTCATCTCAAGTTTGGAACTGTACAATTAAGAGAAGTCCTAAAAATGTTATTCTCATGGATTTGAGAAAAGATCACGTGGTCGCGGTGCCGAGGTCTGTTGGTCAGACTGTGATTATTAAATTATAAAAAAAATATTCTTTAAAATTAATTCGTATCGTAAATAGACATAACAGAACATAACATCACGCAATCCCCGAAGGGGTAGGCAGAGGTGCACATTATAGTACACCCACATTTTGCCAGTTATGTTTTTTGGTCCCAATGTAAGGGGGCGAGCCTATTGCCACCAACCGGGCATAAATCCAGTCTCCATGCTGCTTCTGAGAATAACCTAATGGAAAAACCCAGTAACACTTTGCCCGACCCAGAAGTCGAACGCAGGACCTCGTGCTCAGCAGCCGCGCTTAGCAACCACTAGACCAACGACGCAGTCAAAAATTTCTTTAGATATTTTGACATAAGGTCTTTACATGGTAAGCTACTTATGTTGCTGATTGTGTCTTTCAATATGTAGGTATGTGTATAATTCTTATATGTATGGGTTTACGTAACAAAGAGAATACCTACAGCAAAGAAAAACGTTTTCGTATACAAAATATATTACTAAAACGTTTCATACAATGTGAATTTCTTGCGCGTAACATCTGATTGTAATTAATTCCAGAAATTCACACGGCTTCAGTTATTCTTGAAGCACCCTCAACCAAATACGACACATCAACGACAACATTCACAACATACACTTCCATTGACGTTTTACACCTACTGTTTGTAAATAGTTACCTTAATAATCAGTAATGTATGTGATGCGGTGTCGATTTTCAACAATACAAAAGACAAAGTGGTCATGAAATTGAAAGGGTTGCTTAACTTGACGTGTCATTAAAAACGTGACTTGAGGCTACAAAGAGATGTCGACTGAGTCTGTTTACAGCTATGAAAAGCACTCTAAAGCGATATTTTCTTTTCAGACGACCATTAAGATGCTATTAGGGTGTCTAAAGGGTCAGCTTGTGCTAGTGCCTTTGATCCTAAAGAATACTTAGAGATACTTAGACATTAAAGTGAAATGTGATTTTTGGCCCTGTGCAGCGCTGTAAAGCCCGATCATTTTAAAATCCTTAAAGTGTATGCAGAATACAAAATCCAATCATATAGATGGAGAGTATAAAAACTTTGCAATATTCTTTACAATTATTTCTTTTATTTTTATGCAAAATTTACAGTAAGCAAAGGATTTGGCAGGACTCCTACCAGGTGGACCGACGATATCGTCAGAATTGCGGGCAACCGGGCAACCGGTGGATGCAATTCGCAAGCTGTCGTTCATTGTGGCGTTCTAAGGGGGAGGCCTTTGTTCAACAGTGGACGTCTTCCGGCTGATGATAACGATGAAGGAGTTGAATAAAATTGTACTGTCTCTGTAAAAGAAGATCACTTGCAGCTGCTACAGTGAGACAGTTACAGTCTGTTATATTCTAAAGTATTAAGGTACTAGTTATATGAAAAAAAACAAAGATTTATTATTGTTGTTTTTTGACGGTACTTATGTTAACTTACGGTTGGCAACCCTAGATAAGGCCCTAGTTTTAGATGGAGGGACGAACAATCTCTCAAGTTCATTTAAAACTTCTTTAATTAATATAATTACGAATAACGGTACCTTTGTTAAAGATAAGATAAGAATAAATACTAATTAACATTTCAAAAATGAGGTTAAGGCTATATACTCGCATCTACCGAATCCGAGCTTCTAGCTGGCCCTGATTATTAATATATTTTATAATTTGAGCCCCTTATTAGTCACAGGAACTTTGAGCATACCTACGCCATCGAATTTGAAACTCACCTTCACTTCACTTCACTACATAGCTAATTTACGTAGCTAAGTTTAATAGGTACGTACTAAACAGATATACAGAAGATTGATAACGCATAGAAATCCAATACATATAGTTCAACTAACATAACTTTTTTTACAAGCCCACTCGTGCTTCTCATTGCGACTTCTGTAAGCCAGGATCTACAATGATAACCATTGAGGCAATAAAGCTCGAGGCATCGCAAAGAAATGAGTCGACTGTCTTGGAACCCGCAACGAAATTAATATATAGGAGACGTAGTAATATAAATGTAGTTCCCACTTCCCTCCATAGCAAGCGGGAGACACAAAGTTTAATATCAATACATTACATATTTACATGTATAAAATATACACAATACATATAATATGTATATCTATTATGTATAGAATATATACAATACATTTTTTGTGTATAAAATATATTTATTGTATACTACCGCTTCATACAAAAGATACAAACATTTAGAGCGCCGTTATATGACATGTCCCCAATCAAGGACAAACGATAATTATCTACGGCACCTAACAAAGTAATTACTAATCTGTTCTCTGAACTTAGGAACACATTGTCCAATGATCTAAACAAGACAGTTGCGCGTGAGCCAGCGGCGCGAGCGCACGGCATACCGATAACAGCGATCTAATTCTAAAAATGGCTTTGAGGTTATTTCTGTTTTTGATATTCGCCGGTTTTGTCGCCGCGCAGGCACCGAACCCTACTATACGGGTTGCTCATGGCGTTCTTCAGGGTGCTTGGAAGGTGTCGACCAAAGGCCGGTCCTACGCGAGCTTCCAGGGAGTGCCTTATGCAAGGCCGCCGATCGGAAAGTATAGATTTAGGGTGAGTTATATTAAGTTCTAAAAGCTCTACTGGATAAAGAAAAAAACCTTTTCTGTTGAAACAAACGAGTAGTAAGTGACAGGCCCTGTATGGGTCTTAAAAATAGCAAATGGATTGCCACCTTTATATACCATGACATTCCTAAAGGAGAACTTTTTTGCCCATACCTTCGGGTATTGCAGTCGAGATTATAAGTAAATATCATATATTAAACTAATGAAGTTTTGATTGTTATTCATATAGCGACTGAATACTGATAAAGGGACGGTTCTGTGTTAAAGTGCGGCTATATCAGACTTATTGAAGAGACAGATATAATACGTGCGTGTAAACTAACCGGTACTGAGCACAGTGGCACCGGTACCTAAGTTCTTATGCTACACTAATTATTGCGAGATTTTTCCTACTCAAACAAATACTTGAACGGCCGTGAACTTTATAGTAATAAAACCATGTTTTACCAGAATAGATAATATGTATGATAATAGGGGCGTGCCAGTAAACATAGGTAGCGTTATATTTACATTTTATACATTTGTAATTTAAAAACTAAATTAGGCACAAAAATCATTACTAGATTCCATTTTTGACACCCCGTATTCCTAGATTTTTACCCCCGCACTATGAATTTCTTTTGTGTCGTGAGTGTGTTTCACAAACTATCTAAGGAAATCGAACCCGCGACCCTCTGCTCACCAGTTTCCTCTTAGTCTAATTACATGTTATCCAATGCCCCAATCAAGTCGCATTTGCTACATACAACCTAGATCGCCTTACTGTAAATATTATAATCGTACAGTATTATCACTAGACGGGCACGCAGGCATACCTTCTCTAAGCCATACTTTACTATTGTACTATCATTCGCTTATCAGTTAGAACCACATGCTTGCCTAATGTAATTACCCATTGTAATATTATAATGGTTTCCCTGCAGGTAAGTCAAAACAAATAGTGACATTAGTTAATAGCTGAGGAATGTTAATATTGTAATAACGATAATATAATTATAATGACCTATACTCGTCTATGTATACGTCTATAATATAAAATAATAGTCTAGTGAAAAGACACAGTCTCAAGGAGTACGGATACGAGCCTCTAGGCGTAGGGTTCATCATCATCAGCCGAAGGACGTCCAATGCTGAACAAAGGCTTCTCCCTTAGGTAAAGGGAGGGGTTGCCATAATCCCCACGCAGCATGCGGCTTGGATAGCAATATTGGTGGTGAAGTTACAGAAGACGCTGCTGCCCATCTTCTGGATTGTCCCTTAGTTGCCTCTTACGACACCAACAGGAGGAAAGGGGGTGGTCAGTTCTAGGCCGGATACCACTCGGCACACGAGTGCGGTTACTTGATGGAAAATTCAATAGTCCTGTCAAAACTCTGATGTTGATTGAAGAGTCCTGAGAAAAAATTCAGTTTTCACGCGAATGCAGTTATCAAAAATCAAAGACTGTCTCTGCCGTTTGCATGTCAAAGAATAGAGATGACAATAGATTTAAGAAGTAGTTACCTTGAAGTTGAAACACATGTAAGAATCGTTTAGGTAAGGAGGCAATGTTCAGTTAACTACTGATATCTTTTTTGTTATTCAATGAGATATGTATTTAATTAGTAGTTACAAGATACTAAAACAGCACAAATTATTTGCAATTCTTAGAAACCTCACAAACAATAGGTAATTAAGTTTTAAAGCACGCACAATGAAAATCTGAATATTCTCGTGGTTAGTCGTTTGTCGTTCAGCAATTTATATCAATATCTTAGCTCTTGGCTCAGAATACAAATTAGTTGCAGTTTTCTTGTATAACAGCATAAAGAAACCGAGCGGTATTTAGTAGGGTTCAGTAGAAAACGTATAGAATCATCGATTTCAGTTGTGACAAAATTATTTGTGCGGTCGGTCTGTATTGAGTTTGTATTAAACCAGCAGCTTGATAACTTGGTTCACTAGAACTAAATAAATGTGTTAACTATTTATAAGTTATCTCTTATACTTTACACCTCTATTAATCACAAACAAGTTTTTAGAAACTAGAAATTTAAGCAGCGTAACGTTATTCGTAACACATTACCATAGTGAAGAAACTATGTACATATATCCTTATAAATAATTAGACTGCTTGCCTCTTTGATGATTACAAGCGCGATTATATAAAATCGCACAGATATAGAACAAATATAATTTGTAATTGTTAAAAAAACGTCGCCCCACTCTGGGACTTCTTCCTGTATCGTGGGTGCGTTTTACAAACATAAAATATCCCATACACAAACACCCAGACTCGGAACAAACATCTGCGCATAATTTTTTGTCCCGTACGGGAATCGAACCCACAACCCTTAGCGCAGTAGTCCAATCGCTTAGCCACTGCGCCAATCAGGTCGCTATATAAAACACCTAATTAAGTAAAGTGGTGCAAAGGTCCTTTCCCAAAACGGACTCCTGAATGTAGAAAACAAGTGGCGATCTAATTACATTGTTTTCATAATTTACTAGACTCTTGGGCGTTGCTAAAGATGCGGCACTCGCTGTAAAAAAGCCCGAGAAAAATATTGCTTAGTGTCATCTATGTCCCTCCTCTTATTCGTTTAGCGGTCGCAAACACTTGCCGGAGGTTATTACTGGGTCAGCCATTATATCTTCTATGAGTATATTCTTATAATACTTAAGCAAAATCGCTTACTAATTTTTTATGTCATCTTTTTCTAACGTATTTTTATTAGGACTAACAATTTGGTTTACCCACAGCACGTCCTCTATTTTACAGGTTTTTTGGTAAATTTTTTAGTTCATGGAATGCGGATAAACATATATTTCAACCCAACAGCTAACACCACGACTACACAGGCATCGAAAAAATTACGGCATATTGAAAAGTAGATATGAAATGAAATATCCAGTTTCCACTCTTAGGGTATCTCTATAATTCATCAGAATCGATGCAGTGTTTTACTCGTTATCAAGGAACAGACAAGCTATTACTTTCTCATGTATATTAAAGCTTTATCGCATTTTTGCGTCGCAATTCTCATCGCCACCGTTAACCTCGACTTCAATAGCATGCTTTCTGTACCTACCAATGCTGATGCTGAGTAGTTTTCCCAATCTACATCCGTTTACGCACCCCGCATACGCAACCCCTGTTATTGAGCATGACTCTTCAAAGTAAGCGATCTGATGGTAACATTATCTTCATAATTATGATCTTCTTTTTTTCTTAAGTATCTAACCTTCTATACTTAAGATCTGGCCAGTTATCTATATTTATTTATTTCACACTTCAGTAGATATAAAGGCGAATTAAATGCCTTTAGGCATTTTCTAAGTTGAACAGAGGTTAATGCATACATACATAAAGTCACGCCTATTTCACAGAGGGGTGGGCAGAGACCACGGATTTCCATTTGCTACGATCCCGACATACTTCTTTCACCTCATTAAATGCATTGAGTATTGAATTAATAAACAAAAGGTTAATTATGTTAATGTTTACGACGATATAAATAAAATAACAATATAAATTATATTATTAATGTGTCTCATATCTAAATGTTAGAACTTTGTTGTCCGCCTGACCCACAGATTAGGGGGTAATATAAGGTCTCACCCCTCCGTACACAAGCAGATAATGGGCAGGTTTATCAGATGAATATATAAGTAGCAAACATTGTTTATTTACATGAAAGTTCTTAAGCTCATATGACGGGGAAATTTTAACACTTTGACAGTACGTCTACTTGCGTAATTTCAAGCCGGTGTACAATTTCTACCGTCCATATTAAGCTGGTTTTGAGTTCTATGGCATTAGTATGTCTCTTTACAAATAAAAGATGCAGTAAGCCGCAGATTTTGTAAACATATGCTTACTTATGCCTACGCTCATCATCATCAACATCAGCTTTTAAATCGCCCTCTGCTGGGCATAAGCCTCCTCCCCTAAACGCCACTGCTTCCTGTTTTGGGCCTTTTGCATCCAGGTCTTTCCCTGTACAGCAACAACATCATCAGTCCACCTTGCTGGAGGTCTGCCAGGGGCTCTACAGGATCCTCTACGAGACGTGCCTACGATATATTTTATTGTTAGCATTATAAATAACAGATAGAGGTTAGTTATTGAACATGCATGCGAGTGTTAATATCTCTTATTATCAACGTGAACGGTCGTTCACCCTGCCTACCTAATGGGGGTGATAGTTCAAATATTATATATCTCTAAATTGGTTACCAGTGTTATCGAGCTGAACTTTATTTTAATAATATAAATATGATAATGCTATAATTAGCAGTAAGCAACGTTATACAAATACAATACTTACAGATAGTTTTATCGACATTTAATAAACACTTACTTTAATAACGTTATAGATAGCATAATTAAGTTTTGTTGATATCTCTTTATCCAAATTATATCCATACTCATTTCGATATCATAATTATTATCCCATGTCATGCGATCATGAAGGAAGAATTAGGTAGAGGTACCTACAAATATTCATTTTTAGTTTTGTTGTATACTCATCTTGCCCTCATCACTCTTCACACTAATATTATAAAGGCGAAAGTTTGTGAGTGTGTTTGTATGTTTGTTACCTCTTCACGCTCAAACGGCTCGACCGATTTTGATGAAATTTTATATGGAGGTAACTGACACCCTGGATAACACATAGGCTACTTTTAATCACTTATCATAGTAAACACTAGGTTTTGAAACCTTTGATAGAAATCACACCTATCATCTGTATACCTCTTCTTCTATTACAATCCTTTTAACCGATTCAAAAGAAGGAGGTTCTATTGAAGTAAACATAAGCTCTTATTACCAAATCACCAGGGGACCAGACATCAATTTTCGATTACGTACTACAAAGTTTTGAGAGGAAATCAAGTCGGCCCCTTATCACGCCCGAGTTACAAGGACATGGCTGTTAAACTACAGTTTAATCTCCAGTTAACTTATGTCCTTCAATCTTGTTATAATAATGTGCTCTTTATTACAGTTTGAACTTAAGTCGAGGTCTTTAAACAGCACTCAAAATGATCTTCATCTCAATCTTTGCTCAAAATTAATAAGTCCTGTAATTTTTATTTTTTGGCTTATCGTGTAAGTCACCGATTTAGTAATAATTAAATATGGAACTCGTTTGTCTAGTGGTCGCTAAGTGCGACTGCTGCATGAGGTCCTGGTTTCAAGCCCCGAGTCGACCAAAGTGATACTGAGTTCCATTCAGTAATTCATAGTCTAGATTTGTGCCCGGTCAATACCATTCTCGTAACATAAGACGTTCTTGAGTAATGCAATAAAAACCAACTATGATGACTTGATTGGCACAGTGGCTAAGCGATTGGACTGCTGCGCTAAGGGATGCGGGTCCGATTCCCGCACCGGCATAAAATTGTGCGAACCGCAGATGTTTGTCCCGAGTCTGGGTGTTCGTGAATGTGATATTACATGTTTGTGAAAAGCACCCACGATACAGGAGAAATTCCTTATGTGGGGGGACGTATTTTTTTTAAACATAAACCAACTCTAATCAATTCAAAAATCTATGGCTTGAGGCTCTTAGGATTCGCCTAGAAGTCCGGCAAGCTTCCCTGCGGCTGACCACATCTAAAGAAACTAAAATCTGTATAAAATGTGTATAATGTGTACTCTCTAAATATGTATACTCGTACTATTCAATCGCAATATTCGCAATCGTAACATCGTAAATACTCAACACAATCACTAATAACAATTTAAAATAATACGTCACTATTATCTAGATTGTAGTAGATAGTTACGTAGGTGATGCAGCAGCTTATTACATAAGTTGCGCTATTGTTGGAGATGATAGAGACACTATAACTATAAACTGTTAGTAAATATAGTTAGCTCTACTGACTTTTCATCACCTCTGTAACCATCGAAGGAGTAAGTTGAACTGTTCACTATATTAGATTTATTCACCTCACTTATAAAGACTTATTTTACATCATCATCATCAGCCGGAAGACATCCGCCTTTGGCCAAAATGGGGGGGGGAGTGCCGTTATCCCTACGGCAAGCGGCTTGGGGATCGCAGTATCGCAAGTTACAGAAGACGCTGCCGGTCATCTTCTGGATTTTTTGTTAGTTGCTTCTTACGACACCCACGGAAGAAAAGGGGATGGTCAATTCTAGGCTGGATACCGCATGGCAACCTTATTCTTAATTTATACGAAACATGAAAATAATTCTAAGGGGGAGGCCTTTGTTCAGCAGTGGACGTCTTCCGGCTGATGACGACAATACATACTTAAAGAAATTATTTACCTTTACTCCTAAAAAATTTCAATTTTTAACCATTGATTAAATCATACCTGTCTCTGTCGTTTGCATGTCAACCAAATAATAGAGATGTCGGTAGACTTAACGAGTTTTTTCAACGTTTTAAAGTAACAGTTTAGAAGCAATGTTCTGCATCCATGACATGTTATATAAACATAACGAGATCTTGACAACTGTCTGCTCACAGTCATTATACAGCTTGGCAGCCATTGTTCCAATCCAATAGAGATCGGATGCTAATAAGAGTTCACGACCGCGCATTCTAATGCAGCTAGAAATGAGGACAGTGTTATCGCAGATAATTTATCTAGATCTTGTATCTACTGAATACTTTAATAAAGATCAAAGGTGTCGTAGGAG
This sequence comes from Abrostola triplasia, assembly GCA_946251915.1. Taxonomy (NCBI): domain Eukaryota; kingdom Metazoa; phylum Arthropoda; class Insecta; order Lepidoptera; family Noctuidae; genus Abrostola; species Abrostola triplasia. Next base: position 2,075,876 of record OX276432.1, on the reverse strand, counting down.
GCGTCTAAGGGGAAATCCAGAAGATGGATAGCAGCGTTTTGTCTAACTTCACTACCGATACTGCGATCCCCAAGCCGCTTGTAAAGCGTGGGGATTATTGCAAAGCCCTCCTCCTCCTAAAGGGAAAGCCTTTGTTACTGTGGCCTGTGGCCAGTGGACGTCTTTGACTTATGATGATAAAAAAGTGTGAGGAAAAAAGCCACTCATGAGTACTGCGTAAATTTACTATGTGCATTGTATAGTTACACAAATAATATGTTACACAATGGAAGAATTATACAATTAGATCAAGGTATCAGTTACTGTTAGTTCTCTATCATAATCAAATGTAAACACACGATAACACACTTTACAGATTATGCTTTATGTTATCTGTACATATAAATTGACTTTACTGAGACTTATCTATCGTAAGAGAGGTAAAGATTATTTATTATGTAAGATGTAAGGTCCCAAATGTAAGGACCTTACCACAGGCCCCGCGTTCAGCCATTTTTTAACATGATTGCCCAAAAAGAGGTGTTATGATTTCAGAGTTCATGTAAATCCTTACACCATCGCGTGTCCATATGTACAAATGAAATGTAATCTACCTAATTAATATAATCCCGATTGCAGTATTGCACATTGGAATTACGCAGGAGGCCTTTGTTCAATAGTGGACGTCTTCCGGCTGATGATGATGATAATGGTTACGCAGGACGGCATTATCGAATATGTTCTTATTATAGATTTTTGTTATTTTAAACTCAAGTTCAGCTTACTTGTAGCGATGTGCAGAACCCATCACATACTTACATTTCTACCAGTTCCAACAAGACATAATGTAATAGCATTCCAAACGGCGATAAACAAACCAGTATTTTAAAGTAAAATAAATTAATATTATCATTATTTATTCTTGTTTCTATTAAAATGTCATTAATTGTTATCTGCCTACCTGAATCGTAGAAAATAAAATTAACTATCAGCTATTCTTATAGCCATTCATTACATAAAAATACAGCAATAGGTACTATGTAAATATCATGCGATGGCTTTGACAATAATTTTTGATTGATCATTAAAATTATTAGAGCATGAGGTACACACGTGTCTCGAAAATTAGGTCATATGTCAACGGGTTAGCAGTGGGGGGTAGTTACCTATATTAGCAATAATAATATACTAAAAGTACTCTTCAGATTCATCAGCCAAAATGGGGTATGCGAGACGTCATAAACCTTAGTCGTGAAATTTTTTAAAACTTGATTAGTGATACTGCGAAGTGGCTTAATAATATTTTAAACATTTATAAGTTAAATACTTCTGATTGATAAAATAGAACTTAGATCTAATGATCATCATCATCAGCTTTTACGTGACCCACTGCGGGGCGTAAGCCTCCTCCCTTGTTCGCCACTCTGTCCTGTTTTGGGCCATTTCCATCCAGGTCTTTCCCTGCACAGGAGCAACATTTTCAGTCCAGTGACCGATAGCGATGCTCGATCTTCTCTGTATAACAAGCGGTCTCGCAATTGGATAGTTATAGGCTGGTATTATTTTTGTTATAAAGAAAACCAGCCTACCTTTTCATGACAAGCCTTAACCCTATATCAATGTCCCATTTTAAAGGATAATGCCGGGGTTTGTATGAACTCTGGTCCCTTCCTCCAATAGCGACATGAAATACATCTTCGGATGAGTATTTTTGAGCTGAAGAAAAAGTTATACATATACATACATGCATGTACATGTACAATACATTCTTAACCTTCCACCGAGGATAATAAAACAAGAATGCTACCGACACCTAATCAAATTCTGCACATGCATTTGTGGTGGCGGTTGTGACATGCATAGCGGTGGATGACGTATGATGCACAAATTGGCCTTTGTGGAGTAATTGATTGCTCTCCGTGTACCGTGAAACAATACGGCAGATGTTCCGCGAAATAATTGGACGGGTTTTGTGTGTATTATTATTTGTGTATTGTTTTTGGTGTTATGATCTTGTTCGCACAGTAAAAATAAGGTAGTCACTTGAAAATTTGAAATAGAACTAACGCTACTAGGTGTAATCTGAATAAGTTGGATCCCTCTCTTAGGATCCCTTGGGACCTAGAACTATTTATCACTTAAGGAGGCTTTTAGTTTACCCAGTTTCTAAATACTTAGTCTGGGTCAAAAAATACATGTACCTCAAAGGTATGGTTATTTTTAAGGTATTTTTACATAGTACCTAAACGTTTATAGGCATATAATCCTACGATATCATGTTGGATGTGTTTATTGGCAGGAACCGCAGCAGATGAAGCCATGGACCGGAGTGTGGGATGCGACCAGGACGCTGCCGGCTTGTCTTCAGTACGACCCTTTCATAAAGAAGATTACAGGTAACTTAAGTCCTTCTTCTTCGTATTGGCATGAGCCAATAGCCACATGGAATAGGTCATGCCGAGGTGTGGAGATTGGTCCTCGATGATCCTCGATGATCCCACGGGATTGTCATAGATTACAGGGTCGAAACATTATTTTATTTCCCACACGTTTATCATCCTATTTGATATCTATTCTTCAAGCGTTTGCCACTTGTTTCGGGCCCTTGAGAAAAGGATAATAGACGACTGAAGTATCCAAAGCGCTTAGTCCTTCCAAAGATCAGTTCGGATTCCAGACAAGACTTCATTATCAATCCACTACACACTAATAGATTCTGTTTACCTAATTGCCTCGTCTCCCGGCCATCTTAATTAACACAGAAGCTTCAGGTAGAATTTAGAAACTCGTGAATAATAAAGGAATCTAATGTCCGGCCACTCTCTGTAATGTTTGTGCCGAAATATATACAAAACACATATATATTATCAAAGTATAAAGGCATCACACAGGTACGTTATTGCGATGATGCGTCTCAATTTCTTGCACACAACTGCGATTCTAGAATTGCTAGGCGATAAAAACGCAGTTGTGTGCAAGGAATCGCAATGACGCACCTGTGTAGGGTAGCCTTTTAAAGACTATTCTAGACCATCTAAGGCGTAATTTTCGATGTCAAATAACAAGTGACAAGTTTGTCATTGTGACAGTTATATTCATTGATTCTACATACATACATACATAACATCACGCCTGTATTCCCCGAAGGGCTAGGCAGAGGTGCACATATAGTACACCCACATTTCGCCAGTTATATTTTAGGTCCCAATGTAATAGGGGGCGAGCCTATGGCCATCAACCGGGCACAAATCCAGACTTCGTGCTGCTACTGAGAATTACCTAATGGAAAAACCCAGTAACACTTTGCCCGACCTGGGATTCGAACCCAGGACCTCGTGCTCAGCAGTCGCGCTTAGCAACCACTAGACCAACGAGGCAGTCTCATTGATTCTAATAGCAAAGTTAATTAGTATAGTATATATATATATATATATAGTAACATGGCATATAAATAGCTTTTAAGGGTACAGCCACGCTACGTAAGATGCGTCGTTATATTTTAGAAATCAATTACCAATCGATAAAATAAAACCAAGCAAAAAAAATAAACTTGACAGAAAAGGTCCCTATCCGAAATGGTCTTGGATTTAAATTTCGGGAGTTCATATTGACCTTTAGACACTTGGAAGTTTCAGGAATAGAATTCTACGTTGTTTCGAAAGATTTCTCTGAATCTACCCATATGTTGGTGAACTCTACATGAATAATAAATTGGGTGGGTCCGGTCCACTCTTCTAAGTATAGCTTGTTAAGTGAGCGGACACAATTCTGTTTGTTTCAAATTCCTAGTTTCTAGTACACTATTTTGGAGTAACAATAGTTATATTCTAGGCAATCTGACTTTAGATCCAAGTTCTCCGGATGCCATTCTGATTCTAGGAATTCGGTACCGAGCGCTGGTTCACATTTAATATTCAGGACAGACAAAAAGTATTATCATGTTGTCAATACCACTAACTTCAAAAACCACTGCAAATTTTCTTTACATCTCTGTATATCCTTCGTATTATAAAAATTCAATTCATGTACATGGCAATTATGAAAATTAAACCCAGGACTCCACGCCCAGCCCGCGGTCGCGCGTTGCGACCTCTAGACCAATGAGGCAGTCTCTTTTTTGTTTTTAATTTTTTGCAAAATGTGTTTTTAAGACATAAAGGAAATTCTTCTGCTCGTATTCATGCCAGGATCGTAGCAAATGGAAATTCGTGGTCTCTGCCTACCCCTCAGGGAAACAAGCGTAACTTTATGTATGTATGTATGTATTCATAATAACTTCAAGCAGAACCTTACACTTGAAGAATATATCCGTATACTTCTAGTTTATGCTGTTTTTTTTATGAATACGACCGCAAAGTTACATATATTTTTACTACCAGGTAGCGAGAACTGCTTGTACGTGAACGTGGCGACCCCCAAGCTGAATCCTGGGGCCAACCTGCCCGTCATGGTGTTCATCCACGGCGGAGCCTTCATGTACGGCGAGGGAGGAGTCTACGACCCCACGCACCTCATGGACTCCGACATGGTGGTGGTGACCCTGAACTACAGGCTTGGACCGCTAGGTAAGAATTACTAGAAAGTTGATGTACAGAGGCGGCCTTAATTTAAAATTGAGTTCTCTAATAGCAAACCTTTGTTTGATATGGATATTTTATTGGTTATGATAAAAAGGAAGGAAAGGCAAAATAATTGACGGGCAAGTTTATGATCTATTTGAACAAGGCACAGCCGGCATTACCCACGTTTGGGAAGAAACGTCTCTGCAAGTTCAAGTATCGAGGTCTCGTTCAGAGATACAATTGTTAATATGACATTAATGATGTGATCGTCCCTTAGCATTCAGCCCTGTGTAGCAACCTGCTGACTAGCTTATCTTATACGGAATTATAAATATTTGTATTCAGCTACTGAAAATAAAAAGAAAATCTACTTATTTCATTAAGAACTCAATTAAGAGATAAACTCAATCCATCAAAAATCATGTTGTGTTTAATACCTGCTCTCTTACCATGAACTCTTAAAACAGGACGTTTACCGTTGAATAAGCGAGATACCACACTAACGCACGTAGCGGCGTCTCGCTCCCACAACGATAAATATCGCTTCACATCTTCATTATAAGGGGGCAGTTCTGTGTCAAATAAGTTATTATGAGCCACCATCATATTATGTACCTATGTTTCCAGGGTTCCTGAGCACAGGCGACGAGATTGCACCCGGCAACAACGGGTTAAAAGACCAGTCGTTCGCGCTGCACTGGGTGAAGAACAACATCATGATGTTCGGGGGCAACCCTGACAGCGTCACGCTCACGGGGTGCTCCGCGGGCGGCGCCAGCGTCCACTACCAGTACTTGTCTCCTTTGTCGAGAGGTAGGAAGATACTTATATAAATATTTTATAATGCTCATTTTAGTTATTAGTAAAATGAGTACAAATATACAGAAGATACGGGCTAAGTTCAGTGATGTGTTTGGCTGCAACTTTTGGGCACCCTACCAGTCGACAGCAATAAGGAAGAATGTTAGGCTTAGGTGGTAGGTGATGGGAGTTACGATTAGTTAATCAGCGCATGTCACATTCGATGCGCCTTTTACATATCTACTTCATTTTATAATACTTATAATATAATTGAAAGTTGGAATGAGCATAGTCGATAACACGAAAAGAAACAACCAACAAACTGAACCATAGAATGGTCTTAGTTTAACACACTTCACACTAATATTATAAAGGCGAAAGTTTGTGAGTGTGTTTGTATGTTTGTTAATTCTACACGCTCAAACAACTGGACCATTTTGATAAAATTTGGTGAATAGGCAGCTGACACCCTAGATCAACACATACTTTTTATCCCGAATAAATGTAGTGGGAAACACCGCGGCGTGCAATGAATTTTCCGTAAAAATGTAGAATCCAGATGCTACAAAATCTAATCTAATTTCTGGTAAATATTCAACGCCAAAACACTACACTACAGTAAAACAATTTACGCTAAAATATCTTCAAAAATGTTTTTTTAAACTGGAATAAGAACCACTGCAGTGCAATAAAAAGAAATAACGTTAAAATAAAAGAATTCTTCGAATTTCAAACGCAGTGCAGACTTACTGCATTCACTATTTTCAAAATGGAACACGTCTTTTGTTTGGCGCATCGTATTTAGAACATAGACGACGTTGTTTATGACTTACAATTGCCAAATTTTTTGCCAATCCGGTAATTGGAAGAGCATCGAGAATTTTATAGGATCATATTTTTCTTTTACAACTTTGAACCCGAAACTGATGTTAAAGGTATTAATTTTTTTCACAAAATGTTTTGCGAGTTTTACAAAATCATATACTTGTAAATTTTGTTCATTGTCAAGAAATTTTCGGCCACTGATAGCCGTGTGGTATGACCGTTGGACTGCCAAGTCAAAGATCGCAAGTTCAAATCTCGGCACGCACCAAAGTATTTTCGAATTTATGTGCGTATAATAAATTAGTTATCAATTTCTAAAAACTGTGAAGGAAAACATCGTGAGGAAACCGGCACACCCGAGAAATTTTTCAAAGGTGTGTTAAGCCATGTCTGAGGCCTACAGGCGGTTTAAACTTTGACACCAGGTTGTTCACCAACCATACGATAAAAAAATGTAATTTCGTTATAATTAAATTCTAAAACGACATTACTATCTCAACCCAACTGAGTTAGGCCAGTACAATGTATTTAAAACAATATTCATAAACAATCTAAACCTAACCTTGGGACCAAACGTCTAGGTCTGAAGTTCTACAAGCATGCAATTATATCTATTCCTAGTTACCTAGTCACGATTGCTATAACATACTGCACTTACAAAGCAAACCTAATTATATCTCCAAAAGTGTACTAAGTATGTATACATGTATATATACCACACGACGCATGACGCCGCAGTTGCATGCAAACTAAGTCTATTTGTGAAATATTTACTTAACTTATATGACTTGAAAACATACAACTTAGAAATAATAAACTTGGAAAACATGTGCGTACTTGCATAGCGTTCTAGGCTTCTAACAATATTCTAACGTCAATATTGAGTATAGAAAAGCTTTTTTAGAAAAATAACAACCTACTTAACTTAGTGTCTCGACATCTAGCTATCCCCGTAGATTAGATTATTCATCAGATCTCTACCAAATTTTTCGGAGACCATTTTGGAAGAATACTCTTTCAATATCGTGGTGGTCTAAAGTTTGACAAACTGGATTTGTACGCAAAAAGTTCAAACCCAGGCAAGTCAATGTGACTTTTCAATGTCAAACACTTTCTTAGATATTCTACGATGTGGTATCTTATTAATATCTGACTAAAGGTGACGGAAAATATCGAAAGGAAACCGAGATATTAGACATCGCCAACTCGCAGTGAGCTAGCGTGGTGATCTATGCTTAATCCTTCTCTATACAAGAAGAGGCCTTGGTCCTGCAGTGGGACAGTTATAGGCTGTTATTATTATTCTTTCAAATAAGGCTTGAAAATGTCTGCCTATTTATTTCCATGAAGACGCGTAAAACTTGGAAAATGCCTATTTCATGTCCATATTAAGCTCAACTTGATATAACAAAAGCTGCGCATTATTATCGTTGCTAAGTTCATTAAACTTTCCATGCGTCACGTCAGTGTTATTCTCTGACAAATACTGCGCTTTAAGTAAAACAAGCGACAGTCAAGATAAATACCGCTCTATTTAAGCGCGCAAAATGGTAAACTATGTAAGATGCACAGCGATAAACATGGTCTTATTTGCGCTTGCTCATCCGTCATATAATATCTATGAGAATAACATTATGATCCATCCATCATCTTAGCTTTTTCTCACGTGGGGCATCGTCTACGGTTACGGTTGTTAACAGATGTGGTAAAGCGAAAACATGTGTTGAGTAATTTTGTATAATTATCCTCCATCTTATTTTAACTTCCCTTACAATTTCTATGTGTATAGGTAAATTGTTGTGAAACTTGTCACATTAAGTACAAATAAAAGAAAATAAATGTAGTTTTAAATATTTACTAGGGTCAACCTGATTTGATGAGCCAACTGTACAAAATACAACAACAACATAACATCACGACTGTATTCCCCGAAGGGTTAGGCAGAGGTGCACATATAGTAAACCCACATTCCGCCAGTTATGTTTGTAGGTCTCAACCCTTTCCCATCAACCGGTCACAAATCCAGACTCTGTGCTGCTAGTGAGAATTACCTAATGGAAAAACCCGGGACCCGGGAGTCGAACCTAGGCCCTCGTGCTCATCAGACGCTATTAGCAACCACTAGACGAACGAGGCAGTGTGAAAAACTAACATCATAGTAAACATTTACCAAGGTTACGTAACCCAAAAGCTCTATTATTATATTCTGTGCCAAAAGAAACTAATTAGGAAAATACAAAAAACGTTGGAGCATTTTCTCATATCTGTCGGTCACATCTGGCTTTTACAGTATTATTTAAATGCAAAGAAACTTTCTTCTTTTAGTGCCTTAATATTATTAGTACTGAGAAGACTCCATGTATTTAAATAACATTCCTGCGAAGCCAGAACGGAATGTAATTGAAAACTTAGTAGATTAACCTGGCTTGTTATAATGTTTCTGTATTTTACAAATCGTCAGAAAACCAAACCACATACTTACTTGGATTAAGCAGAAAAGAGAACTCGATGGCTCGGTTCTGGCAAACCACGTAGACTTGTACTGTGATACGTACTAATTCAGGTTTATAACCAAAGCTTTTCTGAACGAAGAAGCTGTTAAAAATGCAAACCTTTACCGGTGTATTACCTACGTCCTAATTTAACAAAATAAGTAGATAACTTATGTAAGAACATAAATATTGATGCGTAACTCTCAATATTATCACCAGGTTAGTTTATTTTTGGAAAATCATATACCTAACCCTCAAAACATTCCCAGGTACGTTCGCCAGGGGCATAGCGTTCAGCGGCACAGCGCTGGCCCCGTGGACGCGCTCCATCAAGCCTGCGGAAAAGGCGAAGGCCCTGGCTGCCATCGTGGGCTGTCCCACCAGCACCAACAAGGAGATGGTCGAATGCCTCAAGTACAGGCCTGCTGAGGTCATCGTTAACGCGCAGATTGAGATGTTTGTAAGTCCTTTTATTTTTAATTCTTTTAACTAGTCTTTACTATTATAATTTTCATTAGCATCGCTGCTTATGTATGAGGGGTTCGCTTAAGTCCAAAACTATTCGGGCTATTTCGACCACTTAATATAAACAATGGAATAGAATTTAAATGATTTAATCGGAATTTACTTGGAGGTGGTGTAAGTTGTAAGTTTATTTATTGTTTCTCGCCTTTTGAAATCGATGCTCAACAAAACTTTAGCTTTAAGATAACTTGACGTACAAAGTACAAAATAGGATTAAACATTGCGTGGTGATCATTCTGTATACCCTTTTCTACCAAACTGGCCTGCTTTACATGTTTCACAAGTTATTGGTATCCGTAATAACATCACTTGGTATACATATTTCACCCCAATATGGCAAGAGATGTGACAAATCATGTCACAACCAGCGTCAATTCTCCCAATATTGGCGAGCTGCCAGTATTGTGTAGGATGCTGTTTGCAGTTACATCGTTCTCAATAATTCATGAACGTATTTGCGTAATTGCTTTATTTGAAGTTCATTAGCTACGAACAGCCGACTGCACTAATGTGTCACTTTCCTTGACTCCTATCAATGGCACTTGGGAAATACTCTTGAATTTAAAATTCAAAGTTGATTTTTTGACAGGTCTTTTGTTGTAAACGTGAAAATACCTACAAGGACCCGAGGTTTGAAATGCGACATGCCTAAAACCCAAACGGCCCCCTTATCATGAACTCTTGAAGCAGGTCATATTCCGTTGTGAAAGCCGCCGTTACGTGCAGTGTAGTGTGACTTCTCGCATCCACAACGGAAACTTTTCTACTTTACAAGTAAATAATAAATCTCGTATCTCCAGGAATGGAAGGTGCACATGTTCACGCCGTTCACACCCGTGGTAGAGGCGTCAGGAGTGCGGGAGCCGTTCTTGCAGCAGTACCCATACCACGCCACCAGGTCTGGAGCCATGATGAACGTGCCCCTCATCACGTCTGTCACGTCCGAAGAAGGACTGTACCCTGCCGCTGGTGAGTTATATGGCACACTGACTATTCTCATAAGTGGGAAAAGAAGCTAACTGATCTATAGACTGATTTTTTGTCCAACAATTTATAACCACAAATACCAAGGATATGATAATATATTAATTCATATGATATATTTAAACAATGAATTATAATGTAACCCCATGCGATTTATAAATAGCCTTACACAATCCACCGGTCCATCTCACCTAAATCTCGATCTCTATATGTCAAAATAAACACTACAGGAATATTCATTTATTTACAGCATACCAGACCGACCCCTCTCTACTGCCAGAACTGGAGGCGCACTGGAACGAGCTGGCCGCCAACATCTTCGAGTTCAACGACACCCTGCCTCTAAACCTCCGCCACGACGTCGCCATGAAGATCAAGCAGCACTACCTAGGTGGCAAGCCGGTTAGCCAGGAGACCTTCCCACAACTGGTCCAGGTATCTATACTGTTCTTTTTGGTCATCATCTTCAGATTTCACTCAGAAGTATAGTCTTTCTACTCTAAAACGACGACATTTTGTCGGCTTCTTAAACAGTTCCTTACTTCTTCTTTTACATTGCAAAGAAATATAGAACAGGGCAAATTTAGTCTCTGCAACAAGGAATACATGACGTCACAACTTATCTTCTACAAAACTGTGATAATGTTTAGTTGTTGTCGCCAAAGTAGAGAAAATGGTGTCTATACGCCGAGTTTTATGAATAAGCCAGAATTCTGCAGCAAGTATAGGTCGCCCATTGTTAAGACCTTGAAAATTGCCTCTATTTATGCATAAAGCTTCAGTGCAGTTTATATTTATAAGCTTAACATAGACCGTTCAGTTGTAGGCTTAAAGCTAAGTTAGATTAATTACCTTCTAGGTCAGAATATATGACTCCCGTCGGGTATAGATAAAATCTATTGATAAACACAGATCATTACGACTGGCTAGAGTAAGCTAGAGATCAATATATATATCCCGTACATATCCAATGTTTTGTATTTAATACCTTGAGAGTCAATAACAGGCTGATGTTTTAATTGTTTATTGTTTTCCAGGCTCTAAGTGACCGTCACTTTGTGGCGGATGTGGGCAAAATGGCACAGATTCATGCACAGAAGTCTGGCCAGCCGACATACCTGTACCGGTACTCGTACCGCGGTAGTGTCAGCCTGTCCCACCTGATGGCCAATAACGATAACAACTATGGTAAGATACTCCACAGTCTTTCTCTTGTATCATTATTGCGTGCCCAAATCACGTACGGAAAACATAAAATATTATTTCATAAATTATCTAGCAAATACAATAAAAGGAATTGTCAATTCTGGTACGTGTCTATACAATACTCTCTGTTACATGGAATCCATAAAATATTTTTTGCAAAATGTGAATGTAGGTGCTATGCCTCTTATTTTGAATTGCCTAAATGCCTAACCATAATATGTTTCCAGGAGTGAGCCATGCTGACGACGTATTGAGTATATTCAAGTTCTCTGGCTTCGACAGCAAAGATCCCAAGGACCAGGCTATGGTGGACGAGCTGATTGAAATGATCTACAGCTACTCCACGACTGGGTAAGAATTATAATGAATACAGCGCCATCTATGTACTGGAAAGCGTACTAGACGATTGGTTCTTGTTCAAATGTGTTTATTTTTACTTTAACAGGATTGATTTTAAACTTTATTTTGTCGTATTAAAACACATAGATTCACCCGTCTTACATGGTCTCAAATAATATAGCTAAATACTCAATCTTGTTTACAGAACACCAAAATTGACCAAAGATGGGCCAGCATGGCTTCCAGTACAACCAGGATCTCCTGAATTGAACTTCTTGGACATTCTGTCTCCAACCAAGCAGGAAATGAAGTCTAGCGCGGACTTCGGACAGAAATCATTCTGGGACAGCCTGGGTTTCAACGAGAATGAGAACTACCGCGAATATCTTAGGGATGAACTTTAAAATTGTATCTCATGTTATCATATTTGTTTAATTATGTATTTTTTGATTATGTTAAATATAATTAGGTATTATTGTAACGTAATTTTCTTAATGAGGAATAGAATTAACTACAGACTATTAAGAGTAAGAATTTCTGCGAATATGTTACGGACGAACTTTGAAATTGTATCTCATGTTGATAATTTAATTTAATTTTGGACTTGATTTTGTTCAATTATTACTAATAACTACTTACGTATCTAATTTGTTATTGGAAACCGATTAAATAAAGACCGTTCTTCAGTGAGAACTACTGAGAATTCAAAGACATATTGGTAGTATTTAAATTGTATCTCATAAATTAAATACTAGATACAGTCCGAAGTGGTTATTTCTTTGTTAAATTTTATACTTATTTGATACCTATTTTTGTTTGTTTTATTATTACGTAATCTGTTTAATGTGAAATCGAACTGCGAATAAAATAAGACTATTTTTATTTGGTTATTTCTATAATTAATTACGTATCAACTAGTTTTTTTGTATTTATTCAACATGAAGGAGATTCTCAACCAGCACATTATTCCCTACCTTTTACAGAGCGCAGATTGTGATAATTACAAAGCAGCATTAATACCGTTTCTACGTCTGTCAGTAGAAGTAGTGGGTAGGTACAAAAATGTACAATCCAAAGTAGTGTGTATGGTGTACTACTTTTGGGTGGCAAGAAGTCACAAGCGGGGGCTTCATGGACTGGCCATTCTATAAAGATAACCACCTGGGCCTTTACTACACTCGAACTTATATAGTTCGACGTACCATGAACTCTAGCAGGACGTTTTCTGTTGTGAAAGCGAGACACTGCCGCTACGTATAATGCAGTGCAGGGTCTCGCTTCTATAACAGAATATTTACTGCTTTAAGGCTGCAGGACAGAGTTAAAAAGACAATTTGCTACATGCCTAAAACCGTATTTTAAGTACCTACCCAGTTACTGTACTGCACCAACGCCAAACAAACTTAGTTTTCATCCAATTAGAGAAAGCTTCAATCTATCACAACTTTGCGTTTAGACAAGAGTGACATCGCAACCGCATGAACTCATAAATATCCTTTAAAACGTTGTGGTAGCGACAGAAAATGTCACTGGAAAGTCGATGTCGGCGGACGCTCCGACATAATGAATGATCTATCTTCTATTGACGTCCAGACGTTTTTTCTGGTTCCTTGTTGCTGTGTGAATATCGTGTAGGTAACTACGTTGGTTTTACTACGGTATAAAAAACTAGACACCTTATTAAATCGATTTAAGCAGATAGGTATAAAAAGGAAATTGGAATTTGACTGCCTCGTTAGTCTAGTGGTTGCTAAGCGTGACTGCTAAGCACGAGGTCCTGGATTCGAATCCTGAATCGGGCAGTTACTGGGTTTTTCCATTTGGTAATTCTCAGTAGCAGCACGGAGTCTGGATTTGTGCCCGGTTGATGGCAAAAGGCTCGCCGCTATTACATTGGGACCTAAAAACATAACTGGCGAAATGTGGGTGTACTATAATTATGTGCACCTCTGCGTACCCCTTCGGGGAATACAGGCGTGATGTTATGTTTTTTAATAAGGAAATGAGTAGGTTTGATTACAAATATGTAAATACTACCTAGTCAAGTAGGAAGTACATAATTAGGCACCGAGTAATTAGCCAGCTAATTGTCTTTATGTAAAAAATGGAATGGTGTAGAAGTATCCGCAAAGGCAAGCAATAGGTTTTTTGTTGCAAAAGAAGTATGCCAGGATCGTAGCAAATGGAAATCCGTGGTCTCTGCCTACCCCTCAGGGAAACAGGCGTGACTTTATGTATGTATGTATGTACCTACCTAGGTGAACACACATATCTGTATTCCTCGAAGAACCGAATAGGAAGCCAGATAGTGGAATGATTCTCACTAATATATTGCCAATGCTTATTAGTCAAAAAACACGAATTACCGTAATCCCACGTCTTATCAGATAAGTAGGTATCTTGATAAATAGATCCAAATAGGGAAACTATTGCTATTACCATAACTCCTTCCAATACCCATAAACCACGTATCCACAAGTTATTTCACAACACCTAAAAAGAATTACCCCATACAGTTGCTACCGAACAACAAACAGATGTGACTCACACTTTTTTTTTTTTTTTTTTTTTTTTTCGAACTTGTCTCTCGCAGTTAGCTCTGAGGGAGCTCTTACTGCTTAACCGGTCGTTTGGCGAGACCTAATAAAAGGCCTCCAGCCAGGCTTATAAATTTAAAAACTACAAACTAAGCGACAGCGCCTAAGGGCACCCCCGCGAGGGGTTCGGACCTCGGCTCAGGGCGTCGCTGGGGGAGGAGAAGCTACCACTACTGGGGGGAGCTGCTGGATCGGATTATTTGGGGTTTTTGGGGACGTGATCGAGTTTTCTCGCACGGCACGAGCCGGCGGCGCGGGAATAGCTCTAGAGGGGCGTCGCGACGGAGTGTGACTCACACGTGATGAGCGTTCTATTTATAGATAACTGACGGTTTGGCAGACGAGCCACTAGACTGGCCAGTTAATTTCTTATCTTAGAAAAACAAATTTATCATTCAACCCCCTTACCATGAAGTCTTAAAACAGGACAGTTTAGGATGTGAAAGCGAGACGCCGCTACGTGCAGTGAATACAGCGTCCCGCTTCCACAACGTACACTGTCCCGCTTTAAGATTTCATAGTAAGGGGGCTGGACTAAAAATAAATATTTTCAATCAGGACTCGAGAAGTAAGGAATATTGTGTGTACGTGATCTTGTAGACTTTAGATTACAGATTCGACTTTAGACTATAATGTAGGTAGATCACGAATCAACTAATCTATACGGTATAATTATGGATGACGAAGGCTATGCGGTGTTTTTTAATTAGTATTAGCTAATTCGATACGAAATTTCATCAGTTCCTCGAATTGGATTGGAATTGGTTGGCAAGTATGTGGACTTACAAATACACACACATAATTATGTGTCACAATTCAGATAAATGTTTCAGATACTATACAAATACCTATACTTTATCCATACTAATATTAAAAATGTGAAAGTAACTCTGTCTGTTACGCCTTCACAACTAAGCCACAGGACGGATTTTGACGAAATTTGGCATGTAGAAAGTTTAAGACTCCGCGTGAAGCCGCGGGTAAACCCTAGTTAATAATAATTATGTAGTTACTTAAATAAATTCTGCGACTCCAAAGCCAACCAAATCAATAACCTGTGCACCAATATATCTGGATAGTAATAAAAGGCTAGACATTAAAATAAAAATGCATTATATTTTAAGCAACACTGGAAATAGTTTAATTGAGTACAAATCAACCCTCTTATTACTAAACTACCCAAAACAACCCTTTCATAGACCCACTACACATTACTGTGGGGAAACATACCGTTACAGATTAGAAAACAAATGGAAGACTCCAACAAAACATTTGAAAGGGAACATAGATTACTTTGTCTCTTGCAACCTTGATATAGGACTGCTTTCACTCTTGTTCAAGCTTCCATAACACTCCATTTGATTTCTACTCCATGTTCAACTAAAGATATAATTAACATATAAAGCATTAAAACAATCCATACATTAACTGGAAGATACTTTATCAAATGGAGAAGTTATTATTTAGTAAATGTATTAACACTGAATATAATTAATGTGACTATATCCCCAACCCATTAGTTATAATAATAATTATTAGCAGTTATAGGTAGTCTACACTTAACACAAACAAATCAAGTTATAAAAATAAATTCAACCACATTCCAGTTAATGATGTAACATAGGCTATATGTGTTGTTATTCACTTTTTTATGTGAGATATGACTCACTATATACTGCCTAGTAATCATAGCATGTACTTTGCACTTCAATTAAAAAAATATTACAATGGAGTACTTAATGGGATGAGGAGAACTGCCTCCCATAGACAAGTGGCCAAATGGTTGATTAGAATGATAAATGTATGAAGAAGACATAATGGTTCAACTATGTTATTGATCAACACATATATTATTCATTGTATTCAATTTCTGTATTACGTCAAGCATTTTATCACTTGTCTAGGGGGAGAGATATTAAGTTTAATATTAGTTCTGCTATAATTTCAAGGGTTTAATAAAAAAAGTTATTATAAAGAATAATATTCAGCTGCTAACTGGTTTACAATTTAGAATATGCTTTAATCCTTCAACAATTTAAATACAAAACAAAAAGCAAATAAATTAAAAATTCAGACTTTTGTTAGAAAAATTCTTCATCCTACAGTACTTAGTTTTATGTTCATATAAAAATACTTTTGAGGAAGTAATATACGTTTTCACATATCATGCTGAGTAAGCAATCAAAATATATTGGCTGACACATTCAACAATATAAAAATTACAATCTGGTATTACATACTATACTTTATCTCTCTCAGAGATTTATTAACAAACAGCTATTATAATCAACTTTTATTACATGCTGTATTATTAGGTACCACAAAAATAAATGCAAACATTTCTCTTTGATAATGCCTTAGTAATTAACAATCTAATTAATTATTGATAAACGGACACATTTAATATTTATCAGTTTATAGATTAGTAATGAGAGAAGAAAACTTTTATAATAAAAGTGACTTAAACAACAGATATAAGGCAATTGATTATAGATCTAGAAGATTATAATGATCACAGTAGCATCAATGCATTTTTTCACACAGCAAATGTGTTTGGACATTTATGCTTGTTTAAGTATTGTTCATTAAGCTTTAAATAGTGATGTGCCGATTTGATGAAAGAATAATTGATTTTAACATCACTAGCTAATAATGAGACCATAAAGTGCCATATGCAATTTTTTATTCATCCTTCTTGGAGTCTCCTCCACTGGCCACAGTTAGTTTCTTCTGCAGTTTGCTGTGCTCCTCAGCAAGCCTGTCATACTCCTTGTTAAGGCTCTCAGCCTGAGACTTGACGGCCTCTTTGTCTTTCTTCTCTCTGGTCAATTCCTTTTCAAGCAATTGAATTTGCCCCTTGAGGTCATCAAGCTCCTTCTTGTTCTTGTCGTCACCAGCTCCCTGCTTTTCGAGCAGAGTCCTGGCGGTGACGGTGGCACTCTGGGCTTGACGGAAGTTCGCTTCAGACTGCGCCAAAAGAGTGGCCAGTTCAGATATTAATTTTACTAAACGGCGAATTACGACCAGGAGAAACAGCGCGAACCCTGAGATGTAGAAGTTCCTCTGTGCGCGGAACAGCCGCATGTTACCTTGCATCTCTGCATCCAAGTGCTGGTGGTCCGTAGATTCGATGTTCGAGTACTTTTGCATCTCACGAATAGCGTCCAGGAGACATAATATTAGCACACCAATCAGTACTACGAAGTAAATAGAAGCCTGGCCACTTATGTAAGCCAGGAACTTCGACTTGAAAAACTTCTGCCATTTCGATGGACTTGCGACCGGCAATGTCAAAAGAAGCACGATGGCTATTTCGGCGTACAAAAACGACGCGATAATTGTCCACTGTAAACTCATATTGGCACTTTTCAAACTGTTTTCTAGCAATGAACCTTTGACTGCAACACACAGCGGCAGGAGAACAACAAATGAAATTCAATGCTCAATACGGTTTTTAACAATAAAAATAATCGGTGACTAACGGAATTACGATATGACGTAGAATGAAAAATGAAATAATGACGTGTCTCGTCGAAGAAAATAGAATAAAGACGTTTCTGGACGAAATATTTAGCACGGTTTGTCAAAATGCAGAGACATATCAGAGCACAGATTATAATATATGAATATACTAAGAACTTTTACGAGAATACAAAATACGAATGTTCAATGAAGTCTGATAAAAAATTAAGCTTTATTTTACTCAGAACTGACTCTATACATCATAAAATGTTTAATTAAAATTGATATTATTAAAGTATTTATACTGAAACTATTTCCATCTAAAAACCATTCTGCGAAACGGAATTTTAGTGTCAAAACTGTCAAAATGACTGCTCGTCCCGTTGTCGAGTGACGTCATACTATATAAAAATTAAATTATTGTAATACTCTAATTACCCATTTTCTAAATAAAATTATAAATCGCTAAAGACATGGCTGATCCAAAGTATAAGAACCTTCCCGGTATAGTGAGTATCAAATAATAAGAATCGATAAAATTATCGATTTTGCTTTGTGGTGCAAATTTTTATATTTTTCAGGCTTACGATCAACCCGATGTTTATGAAACCGGTGATTTGCCGGAGGCTGACCAGCCAGACCCTACCGAGAAGGAAGAAAACGAGTGCATCGAGGAATTACATCTATCTGTGAAAGACTCCTTTAACAAGTTTAAAGGCAAATTTTTGGCTGGCACTGTAGACTTCTCAGATAGACTTAGCAGGAAATCTAGAATTGGGTACAGGTATTTAATTGATAATGAACTATTTAAAATTTAACCCGGTACTGTGGTTTGGTATTTGGTTTAACAATACCAGAAGTAGTGGTGTCACTTTGTTGATACTGTGTTAAAAAATTACATTATATACATACTTATTAATGGAAATATATATTTATACTTACATATTTTTTATTGGTAATAAGCAAAAGATTCAGTTTAATCATTTCTGAACGTTAGTATATGGAAAAATATTCTTTAAATACTAATATTTTTGAGCCGTTTGGGGTCGAAACACTCGGGTCATGGGGTCCGAGTGCGCGTCTTCTTTTTAGTGACCTTGCTAAACGGTTAGTTGACGCTTCACGTGACCAAAAGGCTGGCCTGTTTTTCGGCCAAAGAATTAGCATTGCCATTCAACGTGGCAATGCCGCCAGCCTTTTGGGCACCCTACCAGTCGACAGCGATGAGGACGAATACTTTGATACATAATTTTTAGTTTAAATTTTTTATTTTTGTATATATTTATTTTTAAGAATTGTAAATAACCTTTTAAATACTTAGTTTGTAAAACCATGTCAACATTAAAGTATTTATAATTATTAAAGTGTAATATTTATTAGGGCTGGTGAATGGGAATTAGCAGCAGAGGGTGAGCCGGAGACCCCCTTGGAACGTTATAACAGGCTCCGCTGCGAGTTCTCTGAGTTACTGGAACAGTTGGCTGAACAACAGAACAAGGCCACAGAGAGTGAAAAGGTAAAGCATACAACATTTAAATACTATATGTTATTAATTAGCAGCTAATTGATGTTGTGGCTAAGCTAAGATCTACTACGCTAAGAGTTGTGTGTTTGATTTCTGCATAGAACAACAATTTGTATGATTTGCAGATGTTTGTTCTGAGTGAGGGTGTTAGCGTATGTAAAACAAACAATAAAATTGTGAAAGGCATCCACAATATAGGAGAAATTCCTAGTAAGGCATCGTCTGTTTATAAAAATTAAAGTTGGTTTATTTTATAGATCTCATTTTAACAATCTTCAGTCCACTCACAATGACTACTTAATAACCACATATTTCAATTAAGTTCAGAAATTCTAAGAAGTCAAACATTCATTAACATCTTATTCAACAAAATGAGACCCACAAATTATGATTAGGAGACAGGTCAGACAGGGAAAAGGGATTAATTTACATAATTATCTTTCTTTTGTTATTACATTTAAAATAGATTATCTAAATGTAAGTAAGTCCTCAATAATATTATTTTCAGGACGAGTACACCAAGCTGGCGGTCCAAATAAACTCAACAAAGAAGTTGCTAGAAGAATTAAAGTTGGATGAGGGGGAACAAATTGATCCCAAGGCTGAAAAATTAAAGTAAGATATTATTTGTTGTATAATGTTCTATCTCACAAAGTATACTAGGGATGTTGTCAGGCACATGCACATTGTGTTAGTGTGTGTTACTTGAATAGTGCTCAGTCACGGTTGCAACACAGTCACACAAGCCCGCTTATCACAGTGCATGTTACAACCACAGAGGGAGTCAAATGGACTATGTGAGACAGTACATCTGTGGCAATTATGGTTTAACTATTTGGTACTTGGTATGTACTTTAAATTAACAACATGGTCTGATGATGGTCTTTATGGAGAACCACATAAGCAATAGTAATAGTAATTCATGTACCTTTTAACTAGTTAGTTCAGTGTTTTTAACATCAAATTGTAAAAATAAGTAACATACAAAGCATAGCCGTATGTTAAAAATATTACACATGCAATAAAAGTAAGGGTTGATACGCAATATGCGGGTAGCCGCAATACAGTCAGCCGCACGGCTGCCCGCAAGCACAATATAATTTATAAGATATTCCATTCTTTTACTTGCCTAACCTTTTTGCTTTTCACAGGGAGTATCTCTCAAGTAGTGGCAAGA
Organism: Abrostola triplasia; assembly: GCA_946251915.1. Classification (NCBI taxonomy): domain Eukaryota; kingdom Metazoa; phylum Arthropoda; class Insecta; order Lepidoptera; family Noctuidae; genus Abrostola; species Abrostola triplasia. Next base: position 2,055,402 of record OX276432.1, on the reverse strand, counting down.
GGAAGCAGGGGGAGTCCGTCATCACTCATTTGAAACTCAAGCCTGAGGTGAACCTAGCATATACAACGAGGGTAGCACAGTTGGAACACAGGTAATGTAGCAATGATCATAATTATGCTGGTTAACAAATGGACACAGTTTCTTTATAACATATGATTGGTGAATTTATCTGAATAATTGGTACGTTTTCGAGTAGAAAATACATCATCTGGAGAACATCCACTAAGGAACAGAGGTATCCCCCAAACGGGAGAGGGGTCCTTTAATCTCCCCACAGTTATTAAGTGTAAACTTACAAAAGACACTGCTGCTCAACTTCTGGATTTTCCTTCAATCGCCTCCTATGGGTGGTGCTATTCTTGCCTGACACTCCACAGGCTAAGAATATATCATAATATACAAACTAAGGACTATGTATACAGTGTACCATGCCTTAATCGACATGCCACCCTCAGCGCGGCAGTGCAGTCAATCAAACACTGGCCTGGTGTTCGTCAGGATGGCCGGTCACTCGTCAGTGATTAGGACAATGTTTAACAGTTATTTAGTCAAGCCATGCAGCCAGCTAGATATTGACGGAACATAACATCACGCCTGTATTCCCCGAAGGGATAGACAAAGGTGCACATACAGTACACCAACATTTCGCCGCAGTTATGTTTTTAGGTCCTAATGTAATACGGGTCAAGCCTATTGCCATCAACCGGGCACAAATCCAGACTCCGTGGTGCTACTGAGAATTACCTAATGGAAAACCCAGTAACACTTTGCCCGGCCCGGGATTCGAACCCAGGACCTCGTGCTTAGCAGTCGCGCTGAGCAACCACTAGACCAATGAGGCAGTCTAGCATTGATCATTATATTTATTTCTAGGTTACATAAACTAGAACAGGCAGCTGGTGTCAGAGATGAAGAGGCATTCAGGAGACTACAGGCAGCTACGGGGCAGGTCAGTTTCCCTTTATCTCTTTTCTCCGTAAGATACTGATCACTATTGAATAGCAAGATAATCAAATTCTGTTTGAATGGGTCTTAGGCGACATTGTGCGGTGCGGCGGCATCACTTGCGGCCCAAACCTCGTTGCTACGGCCTGGAGAGCTGGCTGCAGCTGAAGCCAGGGTGACGTCACTGCTGTCCAACGTGGAGGCCTTAAAGACTGCGGTCAAGCCTGCTAATCCTGAGATGGATGCTAAGGTACGTGGTGTTTATGACCGCCATATATAACAATAGTATACTATATTTATATAGTTTATATTATTTACTATACTTACTATATAAAAATAGTATATATATTACCTGCTAGGTACTTATGTAACTATTTATCTACCTAACCATTTACATCTTGAAGTATCGAACAATATGGCATGGTACTGGACCAAGTACACTATATGTTATACTACCGTAACTGTACTGTAAATCGTATAATTGCAGGTCAATGAACTCTACAAACTGCTGAAACAAATAGACGGCATATCACATTCCGAGATATTAGAGCGTATGGAGGCTCTTGAAGCCCTACATAACCAAGGTATGCTACTCTTACTCTCATATGTCTATGGTTTTGTTCTGCCACAGTACGGCCATGAAAAAGTTGTTGAAGTTCTGTCAGCAAAGTTAGTATTAAAACACCAATATGTTGTCGTTCATTGTGGCGTTCTAAGGAGAAGGCCTTTGAGGACGTCTTCCGGCTGATGATAATGTAGCGAACGTTGTGGTGGTCTAGTGGCTGACATGCTTTGTATGCACAAGGTTGCAGGTTCAAAACCTGTCTTTTTCAATTTCAAATCCTTTCTTGGATGTTTTAAGACACTACTGACTAACGGTGACGGCTGTTATTTTTGTAGCTTACTGTATAATGACTTATCATTACGCAGTAATTAGTGCAGTAAAAATAATCTGATTAAACCGGATATAGGGTTGTCTAAACTCGCAATTAAATTAATTTAACTTGACATGATCACCCTTTGTCCCACAGCAAGCAACTTCGGTAAATCCCTAACGGAGCTGGAGACTCTACAGACCACGATAGCTAGTGGGGTCCAAAACAACAAGGAGTTGCTACAGGGGGTCCAAGGGGTCTTCGCCCACAACCTTGACAGTCTGCGCAAGGAGATCAAGAAGTTAGACGAAAGGATCGGAAAGCTGTCAGCCGCGTGATGAGCGAGCGTAATTTAGTATGGTGCTGTTTGAAAATCGATTGTTTAGTCGATTTTTAATCGAGTTCGGCGATTGATATTTATTTAAATCGATTGATCAGAAAGCTGTTCAAATCGTCGCTTGTTTAGATTTTTATCGATAGGTTCGATATTTTTAAGGCAATGAAAAAAAGCATTAAATACATTTTAAAGTGCTTTAAAATTAACTCAATCACTGGAAACTTTATTCCTTTATTTAACTAATTAAGATATTATTTACTTATTTTAACACATTAAATTCAATACTTGATTGATTTAACTGATAAACTTAACCACCAATATATAGTTACTTTAGTTTTGTATCATTCCATCAAGCTTTGCATTTATCTCATCATCATATCACAAGATATGACAAAAAAAAAATAGTCTCATGTCACCCATCTCACAGTAGAGTGCATCAAATAATGTAACGGCAAAACAATCGATTTTGAAACACCATTCACTGAAATATAGACATTGTATAATGCTCTCGAATCATTCATGATAATTACCTATGCAATTTATTTGAGATTCTAAGTTATTACCATTAGCAGTTATTTTTTTTTATTAATTTTCTGTCTGTCCGATGTCTATGATGTCTTTGAGAGACAGACCTCATACGCACTGTGCGGTTACCCGCACTGCCGGCAGCCGCCCGGTTGCCAGTACAGGTCAACGGGACAGTACGTATGAGCTCTTACAATTGAATAAGTTGGCGGGAAATCTCCGAAACTACTTAGAACATGCAATATATCCGTAATAGTAACAGTTTTTTCTTCAATGAGGTGCTTATAACTTGATAAATAATAAAATATTTGGGAAAATAAATGTTGCTTTTTTGTACAGGTAAAAAAACTTGCACCATAATCTCACTTGTTACAAATACTATTCATTTTTGTAGCTCCAAACACATTCTGATTTTGCTTGCAATATTGAAAGTACGACATTATTAATTCATCTGTCTTCACCAATTATTTAATGTGTAATTTCTGTAAACTGAGGGTACATTACATTCGTCATTAATATTTTTAAACACTATTATTTCCAATGTTAAACATTTATTATAACTAACTTGTGTATCGTATGTTATTTGTAAGAATAGACTGCTTAAGAGAATATAATTTATTTAAAATAAATCGATTATGTAGCTAACCGTTATTTTATTTGCATGTTGATGTAAAATAATACCGTCTTAATGTATTTGTCAAATAATATTGTTGATACTTGATTTAAGGCGTTATCTTTTTAATAGTCAAAACACTAGACTGATAAATGAAAATTTGTCAATCACGGGATGCCTAGCAGATGAGAAACATCAGTGTAGGGTACACGCGCACACACAAAGGATTCAAGACTTCGAGAGCGGCGCGGCTGCGAAGTTGGGTCATACCGAAACGCAGGAACCGTCACAGCATTCCAAGTCGATTTTACTGCCTAGACGCACCAACATCAAAAATCCTTTTAAAATTAATCTCAAATAATTTATCATGGCAAAACAACTATAAATAACAGAGAACGTCTGCTGCCGATGTTACCGCACCGCTAAAGCACCACTTTCATGTAATATGGGGTAGCGTGTATGCTGTCTATAATATTGTACTAATTTCAAAGACATTCCGCCACCTATTGCATGGACTTATGATAAGGCGAGTTTGTATTTCAGAGCGCTTCTGCCTACTCATTTAGTGATTACCGGCGTGATTATATGCATAACCATACTAATCGACTAACACTTTGAAAATGAAATCTATGCATAATTTCAGAAAAACAAATGTCGCCCTTTCTTTTGACAAAAACTCAACTTTTCTTTTGACAAACGCGAAATATTACATACATCGACGTAAAACACCCAGACTGAGGAGAAACGTAAGTCCCGTGCTAGATTTGAACCCGCAACCTGCTGTGGCTATGTAATTGACATAGCCACAGCGCCAATCAGGTTGTCAGTCATCAATCAATCACTATTTATAACTGACAAACAAATATTATTCAGCTGTATAGGGCGATAATAAAACAACACAGTTCATTACGGGCGTAATGTTTTTATTTTTAAAATTACTTAGAACCTAAGCTTCTGGAAGAACCACTTGTTCTTTCCGCTCTTGTATCTCTCCTCGAAGCGCACTCGTGTGTTGAAACGGAGCTTCTTGCGCTTCGCGGGGTCTTTCAGGTCCTTTGCGCTGAACTTCTCGAAGCTGAAGTCAACGGAGTAGCGAGTGGGCATCAAGTGGTTGTAGTTGACCACCTGGAAAAAGGAAAATGTTGTTTTAGTATTCAATTATTTTATCTTTATTTACACTTTTAAATTAGACCCGAACTTATATTCGACACTACATCATAAAGCACGTGGGATAGTAATAAATTATTTTAAATAGAATTTATGTAGATAAAATATTGATGAGCATTTAATATACTTACTGATTACTTGGAACTCAAAGAAATCTTTAAGTAAACATCAAACAAATCTAGTGGTAAAATAATAGTTTAAAGCAGAACTTTTGCAAAATCAATAAGTAGCTAAGTAGTAGTACTACAGGCAAGAGCTGACCAAATTAAATATAAAATACTTTTCTATTCATAGGTCCCAGACAGCAGCAAACGACTTTGTGCCAGGCCAAGAAAAAGATGGTGTGACAAACTAGACTTCTATCTAAAGGACTGGCGTCGAGTGGTGGCAGAGAGGGACAAGTGGAAGGAGGGAAGGGAGGTCTTTGCCCTGCAGTTGGACAATATGGGCTTATAATAATAATATCCATAGGACCTTAGCTGAATCACAGGAATGAACATAACTTTTTCCAACCACATAAGTTATTAAGAAGTAGCAATATAATCTATTTTGATCTAATACGATGTGGTTAATAATCATCTTAATCTACTTGTTTATCTTTCGCTTCTCAGTCAATTCTTAGAGTAGTGGATACTTAAGATTTTGAGAAATAACAGGCCTAAAATTAAAGTTTATGAACTTAAAATGACTGTTTATACATTTGTTATTTTTCAGTAATACTGAACTACAATACATTTTCGAGTTTCACCAACAACTTTGGTATATTGGCTAACATTAGCGTTATATGGACACTTGTATAAGAATTACCTACTAACTTAATGTTGATGCACATACTTAACAATAACAGATGATTGATGGAAGAGAGATTCCAAGATGTTGTTAAGATTTGATTTCATTTGAAGTAAGAATGATATCAAGTAAGAGAGGTAAGAATTTCTTAGGAATAAATGCTTGCTTATAAAGGAAAAGAGGGCCTTGGATACCACTTCTAAAGTATATCAATCTTCTAATGTACAGTCGAAACTAAAGTCGTGGTATGCATGTAGCAAATAACATTGCTGCCTTAATATTAATTTAAGTAATTTTTAATTTAATAACTTATATTAAGTAGCAAAAACTAACAGTGGTATAAGCTAAGATTCTATCATTCAAACACACAAATACTCTTTGTTGTGTACACATGCTCTAAGTAGTAGAGATAGTACCATGTTGTGTACGAAACACTACTTTTTAGGTTAGGTAATTGCACTTGAACTTATTTTGCATTGTTTGGTCATCAGATGTTCAACAAACTGAATGAAATGCTAAGAAACACTGAAAGTGATAAAGCAAAAATAATGTAATGTACAACTCACCTTCACAAAAGGCTTTACTTTGGAGCGCTTGTGGATTTTGTTTTTGCCCATCCTCTTGTGGACTTTACGGGGATACCTGTCGATGCCGGCGACGAAAGCGTGTCCGTATGGCTTGTCTGATGTACCTTCGTCGTAGTTTTTGACTACGATCGCCTTGCGGCCCGCGTACCGGCCACTGAGGACCAGCACCACTTTACCTGGCTTCATAATCTTACCCATTTTGGGTCGATCTGAAAACAACAAAACTAACCTTCAAAACTTTGTTTCTTTTCAGTGTATTAACACAAAGATTCCCTAGCTACTAGCTAATATCACAGTGCACAGACGCGCAGAGTGAATATTCACTATAGAATAAGCACAAATAACATGATAACCACCACAAACTGTCTACAACACGAATGTAAGTTTTCTATTTTTAATGGATAATTCCCAGTAGTATCAAGAAATATTGGCACTATAGTGTCAGGGGAATAACACTTTACATATACGTAAAGGATTTTGCTTAATAAGATCCCTCATATCACAGATTTTATTGGATATTTTTATAAAAGTTTCTAAAACTCACATTCCCTTTACCCGTCGACTGAAAAAGAAACTGTGTTGCTATTGTAAAAAATGATCTTTGTTTGACAGTGACGTTTAAAGGTGTATTCCTTTCATTGTCATAAAATGTTCAATTCCATAGTATTTTTAACATCACGATTTAATACAATTATGTTTCTGTTTAAGGATTTCCACTGAATTACTGAATATTTTTGTTAATATAATATTATGGTTGTGTGTTGTTATTATTTTTTTACAACATACATATAACAAGCTTAAATTGATTTTTATTAACATTTGTGACATACATATGAGCAAGCTTAAATTATTTTTTATAATTACGGTTTTGTTAAAATATACGGTTTTTATAGATCCAAGCGGTCCAAGCCCTATTTTGTTAAAAAAGCAGGCCATTGGCGCCAATTTCAGATATTAGTTAAGTTTTATATTTCATTCTTCTGAACCTTCTGAAGTGCAACTTTTTCATCATGTATAGACGGAACACTTTTACAATTGGGGCTACCGTTTTTGTGCTCACCAGTTGGCGCTACTGTCGAGTGTCGAGAAGAGCAAACAAATATTCATTATTATCGTATTTTACCTCTTTCTTTAACTGCATCATTCTTTCAGACCCATATCGTCTTCGTAGACCTCTAAAAAGTAAGTGGTAATATTCACTATATAAAATAATTCACAACTTTATTTAGAAAAAAACATTTAACATTTCGAAGACCTACCGCTTCACTAGCGCCCCTAGCTGTAAATTCATCCGCGATAACTCCCATTGCTTCGATAAACTGCATACTGTATAGTATACCCAGAGTATACCATAATACCAATTTTAATTATGATTATATCGAGTAGTTAGAGGAAACAATTGAAACAAGTAAATTGATTAATTGAGTTTAATATCAATAAAATAAGAAAATTATTTACACAAATTTTATCAAAATACAAAAATAAAACACTGTCACATACATATAGGTAATAACGTCTGAGGAGGTACTATTATAATTACACATTAGTCTTAGGTATGTTGCAGCGCAGCTGTATTTCAAACCTAGTATCCTCAAATTACACATTTTCGGATTTAGCGAAATGTCAAAAAAAACTTTTGTACATTTTGTACACTTGTATCGTATGATATTTGGGTCTAAAAGCAATGATTGGAAAATATCAATAACTACCCTAGCTACATTTTACTTACTTAATCAAAGTAATGTCTAAGAAAACGCATGCAGTTAGAAAATTAATTACAAAAACCTTTACTGTTCACAACTTCTATAAAACGATACCTTTGTTTTTACACCAAAATATCATACAATTTTATTTCAAAAAATACTTCTAACTACAATAGTAATTCTAACATATTTATGGACATAAATATCTGGACTTGTCAGGTCAGAGTCAACAATTACTATGATCATGTGCATTGTCAATTCAACAGTGTTAATATAGCACTAATCGTGAAAATTTAAGTACGCACAATCAATCCAATGTGCCAAAACGATATCTACATTAAAGTAATTATGAGAAACGGAATGTGCAGAGATGAGAAACAGACAAATGAAAAGTAGGTACTAAACAAATTCCTAGTAGGCCGTTCAAAAAAACCTTGGCTGCGCATTAAAAAAAATACGCTGCTGATATGTTTGTATGTATTAAGAAAATATTGTATTTACTGGCACCAAAACAGAACAGTGTTGTCTATTAGATACACAATAGTAACATTCACAACAAATACTATTACACAAGGTCTATACAAAATTGTCCTTAGATATTTGTTTTACATATTTCTCATGAATATTTACATACTTAACCCTTAATAAATAGAAGACAGTTATTGTATTTTTTTTCTATACATTTTAAAACGTATCACTCCCGAACGTTCAGGTAAAACCGAGAGCGTTCGCTATGAAAACGTGTATCAAAAACTGTGATACGCTTTATATATTTTGATATATTTATTTAATAGATATTTATTTATTTATGTACATAATGTAATCTCAACTGACCCACTCTATATTACGTGTTCAGTGCAACTCGTGTAATTTAGAATAATATATTCTTTTTTACAATTATCAATATTATAAGTACGTTTTCAGGGAAAATATAAATTCGGAAACATGAGATCCGTTTTTATAACGAAAAGTAAATGGGTGGAATTGAATTGCAGTGTTTATTGGCAACATAGCACACTTTAATCATTAGAGATTGCAGTTTATCTACATTAATTCACCACAACCAAACTTTAAAAAAAGATCTTTTTTAGGTTACACTGGATCTGCGGCGATGGCCATGTGGGATCAAATAATTGTGACCTCAAGCAACAGACCTGCCATCTGGTGAGTAAATTTAGTACTAACGTGGAGGGTACACGCACAAGTTTAGAATATTGTTAATCTGTGTTGATTATCCCCCACAGCTGCCGCGATTAAATTCTGCCGTAAAACATTACTTGAGATCACAACTGTGTATTTTAGGAATTTCTAGAGGCGTAAATTAACGCTTAGCGCGGTAGGGAAATAAAATAACAGATCGAGATATCTACAATTATTATCAGGATGAACGCTGCAACCAAAATAATAATATAAAAGTAGATTTGCTTTTATTTTTAATCATACAGATAATGTTAGACAAAGATTTATCACCATTAAGCCGCATCACCTGTGTTAAATAGCCATAACGGTCCACATACACTAATATTTTGTCACTAATCATATATAGGAAAGTATTATTTATCACTAGATTACAAGAATGAATAGACTTACGTTTTCAATTATAGTCAAAATAGCGCAAAAGGTGATATTACATGTAATATGGACGTATCACAACAAAATACAGGAATCTATTATGCTCTTCACGCCAAAGTTGGAAAGTAGGTACATTAACAGTTCACAAGATGCGTGCTCTAAGCTACCTGTGACTACAGAATATTTGGCACATTTTACTCACACGGCGTGCATTTTTCACTTCACGAAAATCGTCACAACAAACGTGCCATCTTAGCTAAAGTTGGAAGAATTATTTCGTAAGGAAAACAACTACGTCAAAATGTACTAATCTACGGCATTCATTTTTAAATAAAAAACGCCAAGTAAAAATCACACGCCGCGACATTCTCTAAACCTCACTGCGCTCGCAGAAAGTTCAACTAAAAAAATTGAGGCAGATTAACGAATCAGTCAATTCCGTAACCTCCGACTATCTGACGCGTCGATTTTAAACCTAAAGGAAAAACATACAACAGCTCCTTGAAAAACAATTTTTATAAATATATTTTTTACACAATAATTGAGACACTCGGGTGCTGATACATTTACTCTTTTATATAGTTCTATATAATTATTATGTCATCTCGGAATCACAACACTGGGGGGACTATGTACACTCTCTCAACAAATTCACAATTAAATATACGTCAACGTTACAAATTACTCACAAATATACATACATATAAAATTCTAATCGCACGCTACGAGACGAGCCGAGTCCCGGGGCGCCGCGGGTCGCGCAGAGTCTCTCGCTCGCGGGCGGCGGCTCACACGGAGATCTCGTAGTTGCAGTCGTACACGGACGCGCGGTCGGGCGGGTCGGGCGGCGGCGCGCGCGCCTCCAGCTGGTCCTGCACCTCCAGCGCGCGCACGAACGACAGCGGCCGCGCCGCGCCGCCGCCCGCGCGCCGCCGGGCCAGCGGGGACGCGCCCGCCGCGCCCCCCACGCCCGCCACGCCCGGCGGGAACACGGCCACCCCGCCGCGCGGCACCATGGGGTGCGCGTGCGCGGGGTGCGGCGCGTGCGGCGCGTGCGCGGGGTGCGCCGGGTGCTGCGGCCGCTCGGCCCACAGGTAGTTGCCGCGCTGCGGGGACGCGGCCAGCTCGCGGATGTCGTCGGCCGTGGGGCGGTGCGGCGCGGGCGGGTCGGGCCGCAGCAGCTCGCCCTCGGACAGGAAGCGGCGCTGCGGCGAGGCGCGGCCGCCGACGCTGATGAAGTCGGGGCGGCGCGGCTGCGTCGGCGTGCCCGGGTTGGACCTGTCAGGCGCGGCGCTCACGTCAGGGGTTTAATCGCGCGAGCTCGTCCGAGCCCTCGCTATCGTTATCGTACGGCCTACGGACAGAAGGAGAAGGGAGCTGCGGGGCGAAGCGTTTGCACGTGCGATCGCGCGACCGGTGCCGCCGCCCTTGGACTGTGCACGTTCAGAACGTGAAAACGCGTGTGTCCACTGACGGTCGATCCACTCTGCTGCATTGACTCCGCGCAAGAGAGTGGACCAAAACGCCGTGGAAACGCGAGATTCTTAAAACATCGGTCGGTTATTAACATTAAAATATTATTAAGACAGTACCGCAATCCCGACTACGTTCCAAATGTCACAATTATAAATAAAACTAATCTACGTATAACCATGAGCACACGTGTTTGGGATCAAAGTAAAGTCGTCATCAGGTTTTGACCGGGTTCTGAACGCGTAGAACTTTGGGTCCGTAGGCGGCGACCCCGCCTGCTACGGTTGCGGGGAGCATGCCAACGCCACATGCCATAACTATATACTTGTATGTTACACTATTATGTAAATCATACACACTACTGTAAAACTACAACCAACTACTGCATGCTTATCCTGGTGAAATAAGAATTACTAGCAAGTACTAGCACACTGTTAATTTCCTTATTTTTATTATATAGTCATTAACATCTAATATTTTTTCTATATCTTGACTTAATTTTTTATATAAAACACAAACTATCAAAATATATATATATATATACGTACAAAACTAGAATTGACCCCGTTAATTTTAACATCGAATATAAATATATAAGTGCAATAACATTGCGTGAAAGAACAAAAAACTACTTATTTCATCAGGATAAATAAAATAAGAACACCGACAAGCAGCGACACAACATATACAATGGCTCTGTACATAATATGAAGAACAGGACTTTTAAAATTCAAATGAATTATAAAACATTCAAGCTCTGAATTAAAAACCTTTCTGAAAAAACCTCATAATAATATTCATTAAAAATATCAAAAAGTAGGGACTACAGACATAAAATTGATAATAAAAGCAAAAACAGTACTGAAAATACATAAAAATATGCTAGCTTATGACGCAAGAGCGGCGTAAAAATATAAAAAGTAGATCGATAGTGTGACCGACAAACAATTATTATCTGTTTACCATAAAGCTTAACGTGTCTATGATCATAAGTCGACCATAGACAAGCGTTGGTAGCCGTTATCAGCCATTGTATAGTGTGTCGTGCTACGTCCGCGTCCCGCTTTGTCACAACAGCTTGCAAATAAAAAAATATAATATATAATTGTTTATATCATATATTTGGTGCGAATTCTGTCGTACTCAAGTTGTTTCTATGTAAGATCTTCTTATGCTAGATAAAAGCATAGTAATTTTGACAGAATTCCCATAATAACCGAGTTACACCACCTTTCGTGACTGAAAGTTTGAAAAATAATGATTATAAATACTAAACATTTAGTTTAATAATTTCACTAAATTATTTAATTTTAGATTATAGAACTATAGATGTAAATAAATAAAAAACTAAAAACTGTACAGTAATATTGTTATAATAAGTACCATTTTAATTGAGATTTTGAATAAACTAGGATAACTTAATACACATTTTGTATTCACGATATTTTTGCTTTCCCATCCTTAACTTGTTGCGAGCATAAATAGCATCAAATATAAAGACGTAACGTACTTACACTTAACATGCAAATTCTCACTAAGACGGTGTAACTGATTGTTGAATTTCATAAAACAAACTTATGTACAAAAATCCATGCTAAAAACAAGTGTTATATACTATAATACAATCATTATATTATATAAAAAACAGCTTTATTACTTTAAGATCATCGGCGCGTGCGCATTATATACAAAATCATTGTCACTCGTCTACTTTCTAAAAGCATATTAAAATAAATAATATTTTTTTACGTAAAACAAATAAAAATTAAAATCAAAGATTCAATAATTAAAAAATATTTTAGCAAGAACAATTCGTACAGTGCAGAGCCATATCAGAAACATTTATATACAAAAATAAGTAATTACATGAATTAGTGGATATTTTTATAACAGCCCAATCAAGAAATATATACAAAACTTACTGTTTGGAATCTGAAATCTAGAAGAAGAAATATTAGGAAAGCTAGATAGTAGATACTAAAGTGAAATGGTAAGAAAGAAAAAATATAAAGTCCAAACTATTTCTACACTTTAGAGTGAAATAGTAATAGCGAGAGTTGATAAAGAGAACAAATCGACAGATAGGCCGTTAAAATTAGGTGACAATAAAAATAAAGGCATTTAAAAATATCCACAAATTCGTAGAAAAAAATCGCATGAACACACAAACTCACACAAGAGCAAACAACGACAGTTAACGAGTTACCGTTGACACGTCGGCTCTATGCGTTAGGTCCACCTGCCGCGGTAAGCGGTAAATCACAAAGTTTATATTCCGTAACGCATAAGCTGTGAGACCACAAATATATGTTACATTATCTATTATCCTGCTTTTGTAAATTGTGTTCTTAAACTATTTTATATTTCCACTTATACCACACACACAAATTGCGTTGTCATTGGTGGTACTGGAGTTCTGGGCATAATAATACAGATTTATAGCAATACATAAACCTCGTATAAATTGATATTTCAAGCCCGTTCTTTTATTACCAATATAGTAACCGAGGTATATAAACTTTACTCTATAAATGCTTTAAGAAAAAGTATAAATATTTATTGCCAATCTTCAGAATAAAAAGGTGAGGTTTATAGATTTATAAGAAAAGTTATAAAAATATAATGATGTGTAAAATTGCTGTACTACTAACGACAAAGTCAATTCTGACAATATACTGTTATATTCGTGGTCTCAGTGCTTTCGTTCTGTTATTTTGGTTTCATTTCAAGTACAATGTCGCTGGTAAGTTGACGTCATCTAGCTTTATAAGCCATCCACTGTATTAAAAAAAACAGAGATGTAAAACTGATTTCTCGATATGGGAAGTAATGGATTGGATTAGTACAGATGTAGTTTTTCACCTGGAAATCCAGGTCATGTAGTCGAGACGGTCGTATTTGAATGGATTAAAAGAAATTCCAAGACATTCTACTTTTTAATTAGGAAAACAATTCCACTGTGATGTTTTGGTTAAAAAATATGAATTATATGATATGATATTATTACATCACCATAATGCAGAGGCAATAGAAATCTCTCTCTCTGAATATCAAGAGTGAATTGGCAGATTAAGCTAGACGTCTGCGACATAATTATAAGACTAAAATTCATGTTAGTACTCAATGTTGGACAAGTACGTATCCAATAATATTCGGTGGCAACTTCGTGGGGTAGGATGAGATCTGTATTTGTTTTAAATATCGTTAGAATTATTTATAACACAAAATTTAAAGAGTTTTTTCATGTGTATAGTTATTTATTTTGTTCATTTATCGTGTGTTTTGTTAAAGGAGACAGTAAATCACAAGGGTATATTAAAAGTAGTTAATTTTACTTAAAATAATGTACTGAATTAGTTTTATTAACAATTTTGAGGTTTCGAATATGCAAAATAATCTTATATTCTTTTGTATTGCCAATCTCAAACTACCCGCAACATTGGCCACCCTGTAAATATATTAGTAAGCAACCCGACACGTCTTACAAAGCTAAATATACACCAATGACATTAAATATAGACACATAAGTGTTCCCAAACTTGTTAACTTCTAATACGTGAATGCAAAACATTATACATGCAAATAAACACGGAATCAAATGAAAACATATAAGCACGATACAGACTAATAACAGAAGTATATCTTTGATATTTAAACAATGAACTGAAATAATTGATAAAGGTAAAGAAAACAGGTAAAAGGTATGTTTGGAACATATCAAAGTTATACTTCTGTCTTTCATCCGCATCATGGTATAAGCGATGCATTCCCGGTTTTAGGTAGAAGGGGATCAAAACCATTTCTGTTAATGATGGGAACAGGCCATGATACAATGGGAAATAATATAAATACCTATTTAATCATTATGGGAACATTTTTCTTCATAAAAATCAGCCAATTAATCCTTTATTGAAATTTTGATCTAATAACACATTTCAAGTATAGTAACACAGTAAGAAGATCATTATGTCAACTTTGAAGTGTAGAATCATTATTTTATTGCGGAAACTGAAAGGGTAATTTTACTAAACTGAACCACATAATTTTTTTCTGAATTATTAAAGCACAATAATTTCCTTTGTTTTAATTTACTGTGGCAACAAATCTGTGATAATAGGGTTGTCAATATTGACTACATTTACATTAGGGACAGAACTTTAAATGTACCAGATCCTCAAGCTTTCAGTCTCCGCTGCCCGACCTAGTATTAAATATCTTACATACCTTCTGACTGGACTGCTGACTGCTAAAGGCGTGGGAACACCCAGCGCCTTGATTCGCTGCTGCATGGTGGGCGACGGCCGGGCTCCACCGTTGGAGCCCGCGTCGTATCTCACCGGCTCCATCACCACCCGGTAGCCTGATGTCGTGGTGCCACCGTGGCTGGAACGTTAGATTAACTCTTGTTAAGAGAAGTAATTATTTTCTTGAGTATAAAAATAATTTATTCTAGTCAAAATAAAGTATAAATATTTTGTCAAGTAAAAATTAGAACGTAATAAGATATTTTAGGGCCATACTAGACCCAATATTGTGGTTAAAAATTATATTCGATACCCTCCATTTATACGTGTAAACAAATTTCGATATAATGCGCTACAACGGTTAAATATGTAAAAAGGTTTGTAAATTAAAGTGATACCTGGTGTTTCTGGAGAGCGGACTGAGTCGTGGGTAGTGGTGCGGCCTGGGCGGCAGGTGGTGGTGAGGGTCGGGCGGGAACAGGTTGGCGGCCGAGCCGCGACGCTGCAGCGGCGGCGGCGTGGGCTCACAGTCCGCGGACTGTGATGCGCCCGGCCCGTCCAGCTCGCCCTCCGCGTCCTCGCGCCCCGGCGACAGCTGCGAGGGCGCCGCCCACACCAACTTTACACTCTAGCTCTTACTCACTCACCGTGGGGGTTTACAATGGGGAGTACAGAATCAGTGACACACGGTATCTACTCTATGTATAATTAATTCTACGCATAATTTTTTTCGTTAGTTATACGGCGGAATATGTTGGTTATTGATTTGTATCCGTATGTAAATAAGTATACTGCCGGATTGAAGCAGTAGGTAACTATATTACGATTGTTGAAATTTTACGAACTTTTAATTCGGTAACCAAAAAATAAGAATTATTATTAAGTCAGAATTATTTAACTTTATAATTTTTGTGATAAACAATCAAAAAATAGTTTATTAATAAAATAATTATTTAACATTTGTGTTTATCAGCGTCATTGCATATTGCATTAGTTTCAAAAAGCGTGTGAGTATGGAACATTGACATAAAACACATATTAATATCAGTAAAGTTACGCGTACTCCATCTCACCAACCAACTCCTAATGCATTCTCAATAGGTTTCACAGATGTTGGCAAAATGTTTAACTTATTTAAAAGGGTTTAACTCGCGTGCGCGCTGACAATGACGCTTTTTGCAGAAATTCATTGACAATTGAGGAATTGTATGAAATTGTTTAATAATGAACAATATTATCAAGATACTACAAACCTTCCAAAATATAACTATAAACCTTTGTAAAATGTTATATAACCCCGAATAAAAAGCCTATTATAAATAAGTGTTTGAATTATAAACCATTTCTGGCAAAAAGTGACGTAATCAGCTTGCAACCTTTCGAAATCGTTTAATTTATACAACATAATTATGATACTAATATTAAGACACCCTTATTTGTTAGGATTTGTTGGTGAGAAGAGCTCAAGTTATATTAATCAGTGATATAATATAGACACAAAAAGCTATAAAGAAATAGTTAAGTGATATAATATAATACATATATTACATACTATGTCCAATCCAAGATTATCCCTTTTTAGAAATAAGGCTAATTTGGTGAAGTCGGACATTGTAACTATAGTTTCTACAATATTATGTAATTAAGATGTTGCATATAACTGCGATTACATAGTAAAACGCAATAATCTAATATTTTTGTTAACTTTGGTCCGACTTCAACCAATATAGGATCTACTTTCATAGTGCACATATGCCAAGTTTAAAGCGTCGAGTATAATTTTAAAAACTAAATATAAAAAAAAAAAATGATTTAATGTTACATATCAATACAAAAATGTGCAGAAAATTTTGTTTTAATTGTGCCTTAACAAAAAAGAAGCCTGATATTGTTACAAAATAGATCCAATGTTTGTTATCCGAAATAAACAAATTATTATTATTGTGCATTACAAAAGTGAGTCCTTCTACGAGAGAAATAACGGTATTATAGTCTTTATACCGTTGACTTAAGAACCATCACCATAACTGTACCTTATCTCATAGTAAGTTGGAAACATTAGTAGAGAGCCAGACATATCATGTCTTCAATTCACGTCAGTACAAAATTTTAATAAACAGTGCAAGTGCTAAATTCGACCTTATGTCTGTGAATTGAAGGTATGTAATTCGCTCTACAAGCATGATAACTAGGATGGTGCGTCTGCTGTACTTGGATGGAACGAGCTGTTCTTGAAGACTAGTGAAGCATGAGATGTTAACATTAAAACTACGACGCTGTACTTAGAAAATGGAAAATGAAATGAAAATTATTTATATTTTAAAGATATTTAGATTAGTAATGTTTAATTGACGGCAAGAATAATTTATGACATAATTGTAATTCATTTGAAGATAATGTTTTTGTGAAGCCCTGTGTATTTCATATGGCGAAATGAAAATAATCACAAGTTTATATAGACCACAATATAATTAGAAGTTGTTATTAACGATTTATTTAAAACAGTAATTCCTCCCAATAATTCAGTAGAATTATCTTTAATCACCACAGGCTTTCTACCCCATATATTAGCACCTGGGTACAAAGGTATTAACATTCATCGTCTTCCTCGCTATATACATACTAATCACCACGCGACCACAAATCACCACTCAATATACATGTCACTCCCCGTCATATACAACGGACCATTTACAACACGCGCATTATAAGTTGGGCGGACTGAAGTTAGTAACGAGGCCTCGTCGCAGTGTTTAATCGCTTACAGACTCTAAAATAAGAAGTTCTCAATTTGGTTGTATTTTTTCATGATTGTTACTTCAGAAATTCATCATTTATTTGGTAGGTAGAGTAGGAATTACACTACTACCCTTTTAACATTTTCAATTATAATTTTCTTTTATATTTCACAATATCACGTATTCAATTATTTTCTACTTATTACTCTTGGTTATACCTGTGCATATGCGAAAACATCACAGAAAGCCAACTTCAGTCCGGTCAACTTATATACCGCGTACTTATCCCCAGATTTCCATAATCACCCTTGAAGATCATAGCTTAGCTTAGCTTAGCAATGACAGCAAAGCGTCTGGCTCTCACCTTGTTATAGTGTGCGTGCGGGCCGGCGGGGCGGTGCGCGGTGCCGTTGTCCGCCGTATACGTCTTTACCTGATGCTGCGTGTCGGTAGCTATCGTGGATATTGCCGAGGCGGAGTGCCCTCCACCGGGGAGCGCCTCGCGACGTTTCTTCCCGCCTTTGTAGAAGTATTTCGACGGTCGTACTAGACTGTAAACGGTTTAAAGTGTTAGTTAGGCATTTTGCATGTTTCTTTTAACATTATTAATACGCTACTGGAACTATAAAATATTACAAGAGGATTTTGAATTCTGCAATGTTTACAAATTCTGCCTACTATTTGAGGAACTGGCGTGATATTCTTATTTATTTTTCTAATATTTTCGTCGCATCAAGTTTAGACAATACTAAGGTTGAACTTTTGTGTTCATTGAACAATGTATTTGAATAAATGATCTGAAATATTATTTAAAATACGTTGTCTATGAAATTTGATAGACAACGTATTTGAAATAATAAGTATACAACTCAGTCATAAAATAAAAACACACACTGAAATTCTACAATACCATCCAGGAACTTAGTACAACAAACTTATAGTGAAATATTGAAGGCAAACCTTAGATGGCGCGACAGTCAATGGACCGGCATCATGACCAGTTCTTACTAGTTCAGATCCTATTATGGAGCCTGAGAAAGAAAAAAGCTACATTCGCTCTACACATTAAGTAGATTGACTGGCGCACCATCTGGCGTTTATACACAAGCTACAAAACTATCCGGGAGATGTTTGTTGACTACCCTTATCTTTTGATAGTTTTGCTCGAGGGTACATAAGACCTGTCATAGATAAGGATGGGCTAGCTAACTCTTGTGGTGTCCCTTTGTCTACATTAAGATTAAATTGCTCACGAACGCATCCATTCTAAGTTTATATACAATTCAAGACGTAAGGAGTCTACTGAAAGAAACCTACCCCAGGAAAAAGCTATTACGTGTCATCTTAGTAATATTTTGCTAACACAGCATTTTGCTACCTATAACTATTGTAATAATGAATTAAAACTATGTACACTCACCTAGGATACTGTGGCCCAAACTGTGTATAACAACAGTTGTACCAGCATCCCTTGGAGAAGGGGTTGTAGCCCCCGGTGAACTTGCCCGTCACCTGTTCGTTAGTGGTGCGGCCACGGGACACTAGCACCATGTGGAACCCCGTGAGACCAAATATTGGTATCGCTAGTAGTGAGATAATGCCCATTATTACCATTCTGACGGTGGGTAGTTAAGGATTTGTAGCACTTTTGACATTTATAGGGCAGTCTAGAGAGCAAGCATTTGAAAGTCTTCAAGGTTCAATGTAATACGTAATTTTAAATCATCCTTTGGTACAGGCTCGTGTGACATGTCACATTCGGACATTATATTTATCCAAATACCATATTAAACATCGAACCATTTAGTCTTTACCTGTACCTACTGCGTTTTAAACGAACGAGAATTACCACACAGGCATATTACTGTTTCGAATCAACGTTGACTACTATTCTAAGAGAAATGTGATATTCTTTTTGCTTAGCAGTAGATAAGGGCAATATACTATTACATTTAGTTGCAGTAAACCGCATACGATGAGTCCTTGTAAAGCGGGCAATGCCCCACAAGCAACACAAAGATCACCAATACGAATTGTAATACGAAATAATGCTTTTAAAAAGGATACGACACAATAGGCTCGACCAGCGTCAAAGTTTTGTTATTGTTCATAATATAATATAAACTGAGGCCGAATATGCTCAGCATGTGTATGGACAGCGATATTAAGAAGAAAAAGAAGAATCTGTAGTTACGACGCCCGATGCAGTTGTTCACCCACGGACAGTGGTGGTCAAACGTCTGTGAACAATAGATATTATCATTAAGTCAATTAAGCATACACGTAATTCAAATTCTTTGGTTTCGGAATACCGTCTAATGGTCAAAAAGGGACATCTTAACATTATTTTCTATTTAATTTATATAAATTTGGACATTAAATCACTTGCATCTGACTAAATAAATGAGACAAACGCGATTTAGTCAATCGATTTTTTTTCTAGTTCTGTCAGACTTCAGTTCACTCCAAAGGGTAAAGGAGGTCTTTTGTAACTCTTAGACCCTTGATCGACCGGTATGGTATGGTACTAGTTTGATAGATCGTTGCCGTACATACATACACATACATAACATCACGCCTGTATTCCCCGAAGGGGTAGGCAGAGGTGCACATACGGTACACCCACATTTCGCCAGTTATGTTTTAGGTCCCGTTGCCGTAGTCATAACTATATCGACAATTATATATTACATTGTACATGAATCAAAATTGCCGTTTTTATAATGGTGGACACGAGAAAACTGCCATCTCGTTTATGATTTTAATCACAGAAGGTTCTATTACAAAAAAAAATGTCTTAGCAAGGTTAGCATGAGCCTGCATTGTAGGTAATTTTCCGCTGTGGAAGCGAGACGCCGCACCACGCTTCCACGGCGTAAAGTGACCTGCAATCCAAGCTTTAAGGCATTAGACTCACTTCTATGCAGTGGTTGCACACCGAGCAGTGCGAGCACCGCGGCGGCCGATAGAACTTGCACGTGACGCACCATTTCATGCGCACTGTGATACCATTTATCTCCACGCTGCGATAGAGAGGCGCTCGAAAGTCGTCCTCTCGATCCTCGTCAGGTGGAGCTGGAAACAAAACAGTTTAACAGTTCATTATATCGAAAAACTCTATGTTTTTGAGTTGCATGATATGTACTAAATCAGCCCGCGTGTTTATGTCGTGTCTTTTCCAGGATTAAAGTAGATCATAGACATCACAATTTTCAAAAGTATTCAATTCCATTTACGTTGTTTGGACTTGGAGAACATGACAATATCGAAACACTTGAGTCAACATTTTCAAAAGTATTTGTATTAATAAATATTTTAAAAAAATTGAGATATATTAGGACGAAGTTGGTGAAAAATTAATAAGCGATAGACAGTTAGACTTAGACTAATCCTTACTAACCGCTAGCATGTGTAATTTTAAGGTGATGAGATCTTAAATACAAAATCAAGGCAGTTTCTCAGGCCTAAAATCTCAGGATTTAAGGCAATGTACATTTTTCTATACTTAGTCTTTAAAACTGGTCATACTAGGACTTTTTATCATGACAAACGAGCTATCGTACGAAGAAACGCCTGGTAAAATATAGCCTAAGTATGTGTCCAATGCAGGGATGGAACCCATAAACTGCAGCAGGGTGTCAAATCCCTTAGCCACTACGTCAATCAATAGATAGCAGCTAGAATTACGAATAACATTAAATAACTACGTCACCAAGGTACTAAAGTTACTTTGGTGAGTTTTTCCAATGTATTAAATAGCCATAAGTTAGTTAATTAATCAAATAAATGACCAACAATACGGATGAATCATTAATAACCTATTACCTACTGCATCATACTTACAATTCTTGTTTTATACTGTCATTATTAAACCATAATTCCATTGGTTTAATTAAATATATTTGTAAAGGTTTGTAGCAGAATGTATATTTCCTTAAAGCGTGGAATTTATAAATTGTGTAATGACTTTAAAACTATTCAGTTCACATAATCTAAGTCATATCATATTATGTAGTTCCATACACAGACTCGGAATGTATGTCGTCATTCTTTCATTTTCTTTTCTTCTGTTTCGTAGGTCCATTACTACAAAACCACACGCATTGACGCAGTTCAATCCAACTCTAGTATTATAAACGCGAAATTAACTGAATTGTTTGTTACCGAATCATTTATTAACTCTTTTAACTACTTAACCGATCGATACGGAATTTAATATGGAAAAAGATTGACTACCTATATTAACGTCGGCCCTTAATTGTCATACTCTACTACTAATAGTAGCAATCGTAATCACACTATCACACTCACACTAATATTATAAAGGCGAAAGTTGACACAAACACCCAGACTTGGGACAAACATCCGTCCCGAGCCGGAAATGAACCCGCAACCCCTAACGCAGCAGTCTAATCGCTTAGCCACTGCGCCATCATGTCGCCAATCATTTTATAGAAGCAGTTCCTATTGCTTTATAGGCAAACGTCAGGCCTACAGCTATTTACTGACATAGTCACTATTGAAGACGCATCAGCTTTTCACTTGATATCGATCCTAACGCTAGTTTAAGCGACCAAGAAAGCGGTAATAATTTGAGAAATACAATGAAATTTTATTTGACTTGAACGAATTTCCCTTAAATGAACGCGTTGCGTTAAATCACACCACAAGGGCACCCGCATTATAGGTACTGTGATAAGATAGCGACGTTTCACGGCATGCACAAATTGTTACACAGGCATCGTCTGCAATAAGCCACATTTCATTAACTTTATAATTAATTTGTTCTCGAAAACTACTTTCGAAAATTATCAACAATTTTTTAACAGTGCAACAATAGCGGTTGTCAATTGATAGTAGGGCTTTTTCTATTTTTGGAAAAAACTTATTCTGTCGAGATGCTTCCTCAATTTGGTGGTAATGGAAAACTATTGAAGTCGATTGTTACTTTTTCAAAGAAGTAATATATTTATAGAGAGAAAGTATTATATTCATTTGGGTATATAGTCGTACATTTTTAAGCTGCCGCCATATAGCAATAGTTACATCATATCAGTAGCAATATACATAGATGTAGTATTTATCGCTGGCCTATTGCTAGCAATGCATGCACGTATAACGTGAACTTGACCCATTTCCTCCGATGTGTATTTGACCAGTAAACACCTACAGTTGGTAACTGGTCAACGAATCGTTCAAGCGCGTAATGAAAGGTCAGTCGACACTTCAACAGGTTTATAAAGAGGTTTGTACGGAAACAAATTGAAAACTACACATGTTCAGTTGTACACATTCGAAAATATAAGCGTAATCGATATTATCGAATAAGTCACTGCACCGAGTCGTATCTACGATAAGCGACAATTACTGTTCGCTAAAGAATTACATGGATTCACACCTATTATTACAAATGTTTATTATCAAAACTCTTATAAATAAATAATGTATCTATCTACACTCAATGAATATACAGAACGATACAATGCGCCAATAAGGTCAATGTTTAGACAAACTGATTGGAGCAGTGACTAAGCGATTGAACTGCTAAAGGTTCGATTCCTGCACGGGAAAAAACTTTGTGCGATCCGCGGATGTTTGTCCTGGGTCTAAGCGTTTGTGTGTGTGATATTTCATGTACGTCAAACACACCCACTATACAGGATAAATTCCTAATGGGACAACATTTAAAAAAACTAGTTTAAAAGTAATTTGGTACTCGGTATCAAAAGAAACTAGTAAAGATTTCCATCACAAGATTGAATAATGTAATCTCTTTTCACTATTTATTACAGGACACAAAGAAGTCTTTACTCGAACAAAACACGACTAGATAAGAAGAGATATGCTGCAATTAGTAAGGAAAGGCTATCTACCCGCAGGTATCGAAAACGCGATTAAAGGATTATGAAAGACTAGTGTTATCTAGGCTTCCTAATCAAGTATTTACTACAAGGTGCAGTCTATAAAGAAGATTCTCCTCACCATTTCTCAAAGTTTTCTTATCAGTATATCTGACTATGATTCTGATATTGGCAGTGTTTGATCTCTATAGATGAGAGTGAGGGAATACCGAGAACAAATGTTAGCCCACACAATTTTGCATAATAACATTTCCTGCATAGTTGGCTAGTCTCAACTGAGATTGGCCGCCGTGTCCGAAATGAGGTTATGTTCTTAACTGGAAATTTACATACCTTTTGGTATCACTCCCGGGTCCATGAAAGTGGCCAGGGTAAAATTGGCCAAAACAAAAAACGTTATGAAGCCTTGGTACGCGGGAACCCATGGGTGCTTGTGAAGGTAGTATTGACACCTGAAACACAAAGGAATTATAAATTAACATAACACCAACTAGGAATCTTATTTATACATGCGTGCTGGTTATCCTATCTTTGGAGTACAGTGGGTAGGTGCAAGACCTTCTAGAGCGGAATTGATATACATTCGATATTATGTGGTTTCGACTTAGAATATATTTTCTTACCACACGTGTTAGACAACTATGATCTAGTCTTTAGATGTAAATAACATGAATCGCATCTTACGTTATCCTAAGCCCAATATTTCTATGCCCTAAAAATACTTCTTTATTAAAAAAAAAAGTTATTTAACCGTTCTTGTTATTAAAAAAGTTTCGTCTCTAAAAAAGGGCTCTCGACCTTTTTCGATACGAAATTATTTCTCCTATAATTAGAACCTGAAAAACTTGCCTGGTATGACCAAGTAAGTATCCACGCTCCTACAGAAAGGTAATGACGTCAACTATCAACCTTGTGTTGCCACATTTCGCATGACAAGTGGCGGGAACCGGAAACCCAATTCCAATGCCCGAATATGACAGCGGGACCGGCTACTTTATATTCTAGAGACGCAAAAGGTTTGATATTGTAGGACCTGATAGGTTGTTGTACCGCTTATTTACCGACGCAAATGTACTACCTTTAACAGGAGAGACCCTAATGTATTAGGATAGTATCTGTTGTCTCATTGACTGAAAACCGTGAACTGTTAAAATCGTTATTTACCGATGAATGCACGGCATGATCTTTACGTTATAGTGTTGATACTCGATAATAAATACCGACTATCTAATTTTTTGCATGTGAACGATAATGAGAATTCCATATAAGCAGTTTAACTAGAGTTCTTGAGATAAAAGATTTATGCAAATACTTGAGAAGGATAAACAACGATTTAGATTCATCCTTACACGATTTGAGCGTTTATTTAAAGAACTCCGGATTACCAGGAAAGTAATCATTTTCCTTTTTGATTACATTATTTCGTTCAACTTGACGCCTATCAAAAGGAGTGGTATTTAAGCGGAATTTTAAGAGTTAATTACGGGTTCTTTTACATTGGAATAACGCTTTGAAACCGTAGAAGGTAGAACGTCTAGAGTTAACGTATCATTATAAGCGCTTTTCATTTGCCTATGTGAAATAAAAGGCTGTTTGAACCAAAAACAAATATATAGGTAGGTACTTAAATACATTAGAGTTTACAAATAGATCATAATAAGTAATACAAAAAAATGGATTCTCATTATAGCACTCAATAAAATGAATATAATAATAGTAAGTACCTACCTACCTATTTGAATTGTGTGAAGTAATGATGTTTATAAATAATAATATTATAATTCAATTGTTTGATGCCGCTTACATACGAACGATTTCCGTGTTGACTGTTGTCACATTGTTTCCCATGCATGCCGAGTAAATTATTAATCTAATTGTTATTATATGGGTCCTCCTGATCCTGACCGAATTTCAGTTAGGTTCCTACGGCGAACTCAAAGACAAGATATCTGTAGGCAATGATATTTTATATAAAAATAGCTTTTGCCGGCGGCTTCCCGCGTTAAGTAGCCTATGTCCGTTCTCGGGTCTTAAACTTTCTACATGCCAAATTTTATCAAAATCCGTTCAGCGGTTTAGTCGAGAAGGCGTAACAGAGTACAGACAGACAGCTACTTTTCATTTATAATATTAGTAAGTAAGTGTGGATGAGGTAGATATGTCACCAGTGCCCTCATTTTGAAGACTTGAATATGTCCTAATTGGGGCATAATATTGTCTAGGTGACTAGCAGTGATGGGCTAGCCTGAGTCACGTAGGTAGGTATGACATGCGCGCGCTAATGTCAAAAACTTGTTTATTCTTTTACTTTTATTGTTTTAATTAGGCTATTTCGCACGACTCTGTCAAGTTGCATAATTAATTATGTATGTGTGCGACTCGGAACACTTTTCTCGTTCATTCTGTTAGCATGTGACGTATCTATACTTTTTGATACATCATTGTCTGTAGGTCAATTCTTGTAACTTCGACGCTCCCGAGCTGTGCAATAGGGATGTGCTTTCGATAAAAACTAACGATTTTCATAATATCTTAATACGTAAATCCTTGATTTACGGGAAGTATAGTACACCAGTGTGCGCGCAACCAAACCAAGATGGACTCTATTCCCTGACACTCGTAGTCCGATGGAACGGCAAACGGACACGACCGGAGAGAGAGGCTTAGATGCCTATGAATATGATATGTATATGATAGTGAGATTCTAAAACCACAATATTCGAATAGTAGCACACAATTTATTGGGAAATGTAATTTCCATTGTATGTGTTTATCTGATTGATATCAGTTACTATGATTTAATTATCACACCTATTGCTAATCCGATAGATAAATATTGTATTCATTTAAAGAATCATGACATTGCTATTACTTACAACCTATGGTCAGTTACAATTTTATTGGTAATCAAGGATCTTTACTGATATCAATTTTGATTTTGACATTTTGAGTTTTTTTGGCATAATATAAAGTGGAATTATTAGCACCCTTTATCTTCTGCCTCTACCTCTTTATCACGTCTGCCCGTGACCATGAATGCTGTAAAGGATTCGAAACGTCGGGACCTAAAATCAATTAAAAACCCGCGATAAAATCCGTAAACCTAGTTTTATTTCAAAACCCTTTATCTTGTTAATCACATCCTGTTTAACATAAAATCACGCCTGTTTTCCCTAAAGCGGTAGGTAGAAGTATGTAGTACTGCAACAATGTAATAGAGTGCGAGCTTAATGCTATCCACTAGGCACGAATCTAACCTCCGTGCTGCTACTGAGAATTACCTAACGGAAAAACGCAATAACACTGTCCGACCCCGGATCGAACTGAGGACCCCAAGCTCAGCAGTCTTAGCGACCAGAACAACAAGGCTGTATGCATACAAATGGACGTTTCATACAACTACAAGCTACACTACTACACGAACGGATCTGGTTTCATTTACTTAGGCTAATAACACAATGTTTATCAGAAAATACCAGAGCGCAGTCAGGGCATTGATTGTTAGTGGTACCGAAATAAATCTGCAATGAATTTGTTTGTGTTAATTGATTTAACACAAACATTACTTATACCTATTTGTAATACGTTTGTTTTCTTACATTGAAATGACTGCGAGAATTCTAGAATTTGGGATGCAGAAGTACCTAGTGAAGACGAAAAATAAATATTAGATATTTTACTAAAGCTCATGTGGTAACAGTACGTAATATTTTTTGTTTCTATGTCACCATAGATTGTCCCTAAGGACACTTTTACTGCTTTACTAGGCAAATTACATAGAATAATTTCTCCCGCCCCCTTCTATCATCGGACGGGCAGGGAAACAGCAAGGCGGCACTGATACACGGTGAGAGGCTCAAAAACACGCACAAAGCGTTTTGCCTCCACCTTCATTGCGCCATTGTGCAGATTCCCTGTTCCCAGAGAACTATAATTTACCGGTTTTCAGGACGAGAGTAAACCGGTTTTTATCATATCGGCACACTCCATCGTAGTCCACAATATCGCTCACCGTCAGGGCGAATTGTGGGCCTTAAAAAGACTGAAAGTCAGTAAAAAAACTAAATAGTTTACATGACCTCTTTCTGTAAGCATCTATGTGAACTATGTTTGTCTGTCTCTTACGCCTTCACGACTAAACCGCTGGACGGATTTTGATGAAATTTGGCATGTGGAAAGTTTAAGACCCGAGAAAGGACATAGTACATAGGCTACTTAACGGGGGCAAAAGCTAGTAGGCTATAATCAAGTAGAAACAATATTTTTATGCCTTACAAATATTATTCAAGGTTAAGTTTACACTAGATTGATAAGTCATGTTTATAAACACATTACAAGGGAGTTTTGTTTGTCAATATTTAGTGTATAGACTCAAATTGTGGATGATGAATCAGCAACAATCACGTGTTGCTAACTTGATTGCTCAAATGGTGTACATTGAGGAGTAAGTAAACTATCTTAGTATTTAAAGCACTAGGATTAGGAGCAATGAGTACTATGGTAGAACTAGATTGTACAATTCAACATTATACTATCCTATCCTACTAATATTTTAACGAGATTTAACAATAATAGCTGATACTAGCTATGCTTCACGGTTTACCTGCATAAATGTAATTTTTTTATACGTCAGACCGCGGGGCATACTTAGTATCTGTGGAGGGATGCGGTGCAGCGTACGCAGATCCCGCGTCTAAGGTAGCTAGGATATAGATATATCCCCAGGGTGTACCCCTGGGGATTAAGCGGGTAACAGTCCGGCATACCCCTCCGTCCGCCTCACGATGGCGGAAATCCATAAGGATTTCCCCAGTAAAAAAGGGGGCACACTTAGACTATACATAGTCGCCTGTTATCCCCAAAGGTATAGGCTAAATGTATTCTAGTCTATAGATTCTATACGCCCACATTTTGCAGCTCATTAAAAGTATTATAGTGACAAGTCAAATGCCAGGTGAATATTATTGTTATACTCAAATCATGTCCTTTATTCATCATTATTTTAAACATCTAACAAAAAATCCACAATTTTTTTGATCCAGGTTACCTTAATCTTAATTTAATCATTATCTAAATATTTAATCAAAGTAACAGTTTTCGGCTACTGTTTGTGTCTAACAAGTGTATTCAGTGTAAACTTAACCTAGTTTTTTGTACTGTGGTTTAGTAAAAAATGGTGGCATTGAAGCTTAAAATAGCACTGGTAATTTAATTGGTGTAGAATAGATACTGTCTGGAAATTTTCATAAGCCATGTTTAGATCAAAGAACAGAGTAAAACATAATTCTTTCCAAGTCAGTCAAGGTGTACCAAATAAAGTCTTTGATCAAACCCAATTGAACATTTTTTAAGAATAGTTTATATAGCCTGGTTAAATAATGAGTATAGGGACTTCTTTTAAAGTCAGAATTTGATCAAACCTAATCTTAAAATGTGGTCTAAAATACTAACACAGTGTACAAATCGTTGTGCATAGTCCTAATTCCTATGAGAAAAAGGTATTGTTTTATAGCTTATTGTATTAAATAGTCGCAAGTTACTAACTACTTCCACACAGCCATAACATAATTATTATTTAAAGTAGCTCTCTAAAGTGAGCCTTTAAACCTTATTTTAAAAACTTAATAAACCGCTGATTCTTGCAACATTCCCATTACATATTATCTACTATATATACCGGTTATACTCACGTTGATATTCGGGAATGCCCGACTAGTTTCGGACTCTATCGGAGCCCTTATTCACGAGCAGGTGACGCGGCGGGGTCGCGAGCCCGCCGCGTCACCTGCTCATAAGAGTTGCTGAATAAGAGTCCGAAACTAGTTGGGCATTCCATCGACGTGAGTATAACCGGTATATATAGTAGATAATATGGATAACACTCACGAAAGTTATTATATTAAATTCTCATTACATGTATAATAAACACCTAGAAAGTGCCAGTGTTCTATTGTAATCTTGTTAATTTTAGAATAATGGCTATAATTAGAACAAATAATTAGGTATCTGGTTCACCAACTGTGCCAACATACCACAACATGATGTTTAGAGCTCTGATTGCTCTCTAAACTCTGATTTGTTGACTCTAGATTGTACAGTTTAAACAAAATAAGCCCAACATACTTTAAGCAACCTGTACTGATGATAACATGGAAGTAGCAAGATCAAAAGCATAGCAATTTAAATATATTAATATTTATGGTTGATAGGAAAAAATAACTACTAGCAACTAAAAACTAATGTAATTAGTGGTTATTATTTGATATCAATTTGTATTTTAATTATACTTAATGGATGTAACAAAATCAACATTTTTTATTTCATTCAAAAAAGGTATGATGTAATTAAATTGTAAATAAACTACCTACACCTAATTACGCAATACTCATAGGCACAACAAAAAATGCCTTTACCTACTCTCTAAAAATATGCTAAATAGAAAAAACACTTTCTTAAAAATGTAACGCTTTGTAAGCATAGAAATACATAATGATTATTTACTATTTGTCTATTTACTATGGTTTTTGAGAATGCCAAACTAGACTTGGATTCAAAGAGTAATTATTTTTTTGTGTTAAATGCTTCCTTTTAGTCTAGTTGACAATGTGCACTAAAAAATACATATTTCTAGGTAACTTTAACTATTTTGTCCTGCGGTAAAAGGCCTTATCAACTGAGCATGTTAAATATTTATGAATTGAAACTTTGAGAGGTTCTATTGGAAAGCTGACAATTTGCATTTTGGCCCTTTAACATATGACCCATTGATATATATACATAAAAAACAAACATGTGAGTAGAACTGATCGATAGTTAATAATATGGATAAAAGTTATACTAGTAGTACAAACAAAATTAGTTTTGTTTTAAAGCACAACATATTTTGTAATTATGGGACTAGGCCGCCATGTGCTCATCATTGTAGAAGATATTTAGGATGAGTAGGAATATATATATTCATTCCCACTTCCCTCTATATCTAGCATGAGACAAAACTCATGCCAATAGCATTATAAGGGATCCACAACTGAGATAAGCTCATTCATAACGCACCATGGATATAAAAGTTAAAACTAATGGGTCCATGCTGTTAATAACATATTTTGTAAGCCATGAGTATGAACTACATATATGCAAATATTCTTATAAGAACTTGTTTTAATTGACATCTAATTACCATAAATATTTAATTATACTTCCTGTGATCATAGAATAATTAGCAAATCAGGGTTTTGAGTCAAACCACAATCTGAATAGAACCTGATACTACTTCCTCGTACACTTAATTAAATATAATATATATCTAGTTTTCAATATGAACACGAAATTTCAAGATATAGGAAAATATGATTGATACAATTTTTTGATTAATACTGATACTTTAATAATTGTTTTGTTTGAGTCTTGTGAATTATTTGGGCACGGAATTTCAAGTTATAAAAAATAATTAAAAGAGCAACATTTCTTCAGTGAATTTGAAATATTATTATATATAGTATATTTTTTATTTGTTATATTACTCACATATGTAGGATAATGTAGGTTGGAATAATTTAAATAAATGTTTTAACAACAGGAAAATTATCAATAAAAGTAGTCAAGATATATGATATAGCTTAAACTTATGCAAACAAACACTAAGTAGACTGAGTCATGTTCATCAGACATGATACATCTTTTGTTTATACAAATTTGGATACCACACAGGAAGTAGCAGGCCGTTGACACGACAACACACTACTGGAAATTCACTTCGATAAACACTAATTATTATATCGATATAATCTTAATGTAAATATGACTTAATTACTTGAAACATGGCTCCTTCTCTGCCTCATAGGAATATGATAAAAAACTCTCTTACCTTAACGGCCACAGGCGAAGCAAGGGTATAATCCATACACAGTCACACAGGGCAACTACACAGCCCCAAGATATTAATAGAAACAATTCAACAATCTCATGTGAAAGTTGTCAAACCGAAAATGAGAATTTACAGACGATCAACGACATTGTATACTTACGGGAAATAAAAAAACAGGGATGTGGTACCCAACAGTAATGTCCAGGCGAACGTCGCGGGGATGTATCTCGTTTTGAGGTCGCATTTGGGCATATTGTGTCAATTTTAATTCCCTAAAAGAAAATTAACTCGGTTTTATTCGCTACAGATCAACATGGCCGCACCTATTAATCTGACAGTAGTAGTGTGGCAGCAGTGAATTTAAGTGATGTGATTAAACATTAACTTAATTACCGGTAATTTGTGATTCCGGTTATTGTTTTAATTTTACAAATCATACACGTTATATTTAGTATAATGAAAATGATTTATGGGTAAGTAAGATCATTAGAAATCATACTTGCATTCAATAATTTTATTTAACTTAACTAAATATTAACCATAATGCATTAAACCAGGTCAAATAATAGTCGAGTAACCACAATCTACTTCAACACTGTATTATTATAATATGTTTCATCAAGGAAGTTGATTTTATGAGTTAGTTGATCACGGGGGTCGCCGTTGTCGAAAGCGACATGGAGGACTATATTATTTATATAATATGTTTACTCATATCTCGTCTCGTAATTAATAAACATGACTGCTCCAAAACCTGGGTTCCATTTCCTATAAATTTGTAAAAAAGGTAAACATAATTAAAAAATGCACGACCAATTAGTTACAAGTTACACTACGGGCTTTGCGTAACCGGGAAATGTGTTGATAATTGGTATATAATTATATACAAACTTCTGAACATTGTTTATTTTTTGTTTAGTGTCAACAGTACCAATTTAATAAGAATCTAGATTGCTTCATCCTTGTTGCCCTTGTCGGATTAACATTATGATTTTATCATAGGATTAACATTAATCAATCAATCATTTATGGTATAATACTCTAAAGGAGTAATAGGCTATATGTTCGATATCATGCGTGCGTCTAAAGGCTATAGCTAATAAAGCTAAAAAACATTAATAAAACACGATTATTTTTCAGTGCAGGAATCGAACCCACTTCTCTTAGCTCTCAGCTTTATAGTTACATACTTTGCTAAATTAGGTACAATTTAAATATACTTCTTTTCTGGCTTAGGAAGTATTATTAACTATTATAGTTAGTTGACTTAACAAAAGTAGTAAACATACACTTGTGAAATAAAGACGAAAAACACAGTGGCTTGTTTTTTTGACGAAAACCAATGAAACCAGCCTTGTCAAAATAATGCATGGCGCCTTTCTTTAGTCCTTTTACTTTTTTCTCAGAAGTTTACTAGGACGTTATCATTTGTCTGACTCGAGATCGGAAGATATCGTATTCAAATCACGCTGGGGTAACCACAGTACCCGAGACAATCAAGTGCCATTGACTTGACAGCCAGGTATGGAAATGGGACGCGCCTGCAGGTTGATATGGAATGAATGTATTTCGAAAAGTCGGTTCCAGCAAAATCTGTTGTAAAAATGAATACTAAGTATTACATTACAAATTATCCCTGTAGTTCATTGTGGCGTTCTAAGGGCCTTTGTTCAACAGTGGACGTCTTTCAGCTGATCCTACATGCTGGATTTATCTGTGGGGATGATATTTCGATACACAGACATTTTTTTGTTTTATTTTCTGTTTGTATTTTTGATGGCCCATTATAATTATTATAAAATACACAGTTTAATTACAAGATATATCACTGGATTTTCAATATGGAAAACTCAATGATATATTATTCCCTTTTTGAAATATCATTGAAAAAACCGTACAAATTTCTTTTTTTGGTATAGTCACATTTTTCTTTCATCTCCTTCTATTCACATCGTTCGATACCGTCATTAAAAATAGTTGTCATTTGTTAAAAATATTTTTTCTAATCGTTAATTGGTCAAATAAGTATACGACAGTTTATGACATTGGTTTTCATTGGCCCGTTAATTTCTCATTTGCTTGCAGTCTCGCGGATAAAAATGGCCGTAGTGAGTGTTGTCTTCTTGTCGTTTTTCGGTGGTGTGATACTTTTTTCGTAAATCTTTACTAGTTTTTTATCAGAGAACCTATAAGATTTTTTTCACGAAAGTGTTGACTAACTGATCTATTCAGTGTGACAATGTCTAATGGTACAAGTCCGAGTGTGTTAAGTTTTTTGAGACAGTACAGATTCCAGAGGAAACCAAACGGTCCTGCTGGACCCAGCTGTCCAGTTACGGTTACCTCAGCTCCGTCGAGTTCTCGTAAGTCTAATGGCTTTAATTATTAGACAAGGTCATTGTGAAGGTAGCACGTGCTTGTGACTTTTTACCACGAGGAGTTGTTACCACGTTCAGTGACCCGTGTTTCCAAAATTTTTCTTTTTACCGGTTTTTGGCTGAAGAAAAATATTTTATTGCCTGGACTCCCAAAGTTCTTTATTATATCTGAGCCTGGACTTAAGTATTTTATAACATTCCTGAATAGTTACATTCGTATATTGTGCAATATTATTTATGTAGGAGAGAAGAGATAGCTTTTTTCTTACCTGATAATGATTTTAATTTAAATAATGAATTCTTACATGTATCTTAAAAAAATAAAACTTAACTACCTACACCTAATAAAGAGATAATTATTGTCACCTCAGTGATTGCTACCTTTTTTTTAAATTATCATTGCACTTTAATTATTATATTATTAAGTCAAACTTTTTGATTTCTATTTTGTGACTAACTTGAAACTCCTATGTAAAACAGTATTCTATAATTAGCAAGCTATTGGTTTTTTATTAACTGTGTAACAAGCCATTTTTGTGCAACTGAATAATGGTTAAAACCTTTTTTTACCTATATCCTTTATCAAGATCTACTTTAACACATTCCTTGCTACTGTGGTATTGTTTAGATAATAATGAATAGAAAGACTTATAAAAACACATAGAATTATGTGTGACTTGTACCTTGAATTTATTAATTGAGGTTTGAACCTTTGCTAGGACATTCATTTCAATGAATCTTTTTTATTTTTTGATTACTTGATGAATAATGTAATATTCACTATGAGTATGTAATCTACACTTTACATTTTTATACTTACTTGTTATATCATGATATTTATGATGACTTTTTTTAACAGATCTCTTGGATTTATTTCTTTGAAAATTTCTAAGATTCAGGATTTCCCAACAGAGGTTCTGTTTGGAAATCTAGAAATGTTAACTCTCTCACATTGTAAACAATATTATTGGCTATTATTGTAAACAGAATATAATTAAGCATGCTGGTATACATCAAAGATTTACTTCATGTGGAACTAGAAGAAAGTTGTATCTCATGTCATTTTATACAAAACATAACTAACCATATTATTGGCCAGTTTATATAAACAGAACCACATTATTTTTCATACAAATTATCATTTTCCATTACAGGCTGAGAAGAATTGAAGCAATAATAACAATAATACTAATTGCATTGTCACCAAAGCCACATTAGCAGTAAGTTAATAGGTAGGGCCTTACAAGTCTTCAAACCCCCTTTGTTATCCTGGATGCACATACCTTTCTGGCCCTCGTCTGATCATTGTTTTTTAACGTCTTTAAGTGTTAAGATGTACTGTAAAAGTTTTTTTTTACTATGTGGCCAGTATTTTTTGTATGAGGCAAGCTGATTGTGCTGTTATTTCTCCTTGGTTGCATTGCTGTTCATCATTGAGGATGTTATACAAGCATGTTTATTAAAATGAGCTCTGTAAGCGAATGTATGACTGTTTTAGTTTGAGTAAATGTCATCAAATTATGAATAAAATGTTGTGTATTTGTAAGACAGTTGTTTTTTGTTTAATATGTGCATCTTTCCATATGTCTCCTGTACATGATGACTGCAAAATATGTCTTATGTGGATTAAATAAGTAACTTCTACTATAACACATTTGAATATACAAAACTTAAACATCACACCTGTATTCCGCAAATGGGTAGGCAGAGGTGTATCTATAGTACACCAACATTTCAGTTATGTTACAGGTCCTGATGTAATAGGGGGCAAGCTCATGAAAACCATTTAGCAGGATATTAGGAGATTGGTCAACAGCTTTAAATATAGGTTATCTCCATTCTGTACAGGAGACATTTACTGGGTTAAGAAGCAACAAGAATACATATTGAATGTTTGTCCTATGTCACTATGAACATCACTTCATTGTATATTTGTGTATTACAATTAATTTACAGTAATTGTATTTCTTGAACTTATAATTCAAATCACTATTGTATTTTCTAGAATTAAACCAAACACAAATAAGAATGGCAGCTCCCAACACCGTGGTTAGGAACGGCCCAATAGTGTACAAACGGATAAGAATACAGGACTCTGACTCTGATGATGCAGCAACTCCAGCGAAGAAAACGGCCGTGGCTATAGAACTGACACCCGCAGTTAAGGAAAGAAGATTTAGAAATATGCTAGAAATGTTCCCTGATATATCTCCTATGGTAAGTATATTGCCGAGTGGTTTTTGGCCTAGAATTTCCCACCCCGTATTCTCTCATGGGTGTCGTAAGAGGCGATTACGGGAAAATCCAGGAGATAGGCAGCAGCGTCTTCTGTAACTTCAACACCGATACTCGCGATCCCCAAGCTTACCTGAGGAAGAGGCCTTTATTTAACAGCGGACATTTTCCAGCTGATGTTGATGATGAAATATGCATGGTGGGATGGCTACAATTTTCCCTGTAATATAGTTTAATGACTGATAGTAATTTTAAGATCAAATTCGTTAGCATTACTCAAAACATAACCTATATCTCCTCACTATTTAACATTAATTTTATTATTTAATGCCTACTTTGTGTTCTATGTTAAAACACATTTCCTTGTTGGGGGCCTGATGTTTCTCCAGTCATTTGTGTCAGTTGGCCTTGACTGAAAAGAGATTACTCTGTTATATCTCTTCACTTGGAGATTGGCAGCTGTGACCAAAATTTGGTTAGGACCTAATAAATTACTTGATACAAAAATATTTTCTACTGTATTATGATCTGGTGTTTCCTTAAGATAATGAAACTTGCTGCATTTACCTTAAATATAATTATTTTATAACCAAGGGAAGAGTACACTATTATATTATTTAAATAGAAACAATCTCCAAACATAATGTTGGCATTTATAAAACAGATGTTTAAACTCGGTCTGAATTAGGTGTTACTGACGGTTTATCGGCTGAGAACTCGAATTCGTGGTGTGCACAAGTGTACAGACTCAGACCCAGTCAAGATGATGATTTTTATCCCCATGTGTAGTATTTTGTTTTTAAAAATGATGTGGTAAAATTGGTGTTATTTATTTTAAGCTTTAAATATCTCGACCACTTTAACTTTTCGATCATGTCACCTCACGATTTAGCTAAGGACAATGATTTACCCCCTCCCCCCTCTCCCTAATATTAGGAATTAATATAGTACAAATACCTGAATAGAAATCTTACTTTATTATAGTTATACAAATTGAACAAAATATTGAATTTACCAGCTTTACCTCCGCAGAATATTAGTTTTACCCCCATAGGGGTAATTACCCCCAGGTTAGGAACTGTGGTAATATAGATAGTATTTTTTTGTAACATACATATTTTTTCTTCAGTTCGTTAAAAACACACTAGTAAAACAAGGCTGGAATGAGGAGCGGTCTCGAGACGAACTGCTGAAACACGACCCTGAGAGCAACGACCGAGGTTCCTCGACGTCTACCTTCTTCGGCTCACGGCCCGGCGTGTCGGGCACCGCCCACCGACCGCTCACTAACATGGGAATAATTAGAGTCACCAGTGGGCCGAACATGAAAGTCGTGGTGAGGAAACCTTTGGAGGCGAAAGGTGGGAGGGCGAGGAGAGGGAGTAGCGGCAGTGAAGATGACGACTACGGTGTCAGAAAAGGAAAAGATGATAGAGTTTATGATAGGTGAGTTGAGTCTCTTGATTACCTATTTGCTGTTCTCCGGTGATACTAACGTGACTATGTGTAACGTTTATGACTCGAACTGATCCCCTATGCGACGGTGACGTGGATCAGATCAATACCTAAAAATTGAAATAAGAGTTGAATGTATGTTATGAAAAAATTAATATTTAATTGTGGTGATTTTACCCTTTACCCTGCAACAGGACAGTATATAACGCATATTGGTTCAACATTTATAGTACTGAAAATAAACAGTCATATTTTAATTTTACTGTAGTTTAGTGAGAATTGTTTGCCCCATATATTACCTGCTTGACCTGACCCACTTCCGGAATAGTAGGCTTCTAATATTACGTTCAAAAGTTCGTTTGGACGGAATTCTTTGTAGGTAAAATACTGTTAGTAGTGTTGGTATACGTAAAAGGCTTCTCGTTGTTTTTATAGCGTTTTTCAAATACCATTGACGTATTAAAGTCTTAGTCATTAGATGGACCTTTACTTCCTATCTGGATAACTCCAAGACGTATGAGAGTACATAGATTATTAACATAAAATAACACTGCATAGGTCCTAAAGAGGTAGGCAAAGGTAGTGATGTAGGTTTTGTGGTGTGGCACTTTGCGACTACTAGATTCAACTTATTCAAACATTTTTATTCAAAGCGACTGTAATTCCATTTCAGTGAGGATTCAGACAACGAGGTAACAGACGACCTCATCGGTGACAAGAAGAAAGTATTTGAATTCCTCAACAATAGCAACATTAGTGAACTCATTCTACTTAGCGGGTGCTCCCAGAAGAAGGCTGAGGCTATCATCACGCTTAGGCCGTTTAAGGGCTGGGTAGATATGGTAAGTTATGTTAACAACTAAAAAAATCTGTTAATGTAATCTTGTTTTTGAATGTTTCTTTATTTTACGAGCAGCCAGAGATTTTATGTGGGTGTGCCCACATTATGAATACTATTTAATAGGGGTGAGATCTTCGGAGAATTTAACTTTCGATGAACCGAGATATTATATTGAACGGGAATCGCGATTGCAAAAAGAAAACAACTTATGAACTTATTATAGTAAAACAACTTATGAAAGTTATTTTAACTCTTTATGTCGAAAAAGTGGTGACATGTGGTCGGGACTATCTCATTCCGGTTGATTGGGTAGTTGAGCTGACAGTACTCTCTGCAAGATATCCCGCCACTGCTGCCTGCTTGCTGCTGGATGAATCTGAAGATAAAAATGTACTTAAATCTATTAAAATTAATTTTACAGGTAGAAAAGTTTAATAGCAACAAATCGCTCAGCACGGACCTTCTAAACTCAACGCAAGAGTTACTGACAACACGGAACAACATCCAGCGGCTGATGAAGAAGTGCGTGGGGCTGGCTCAGCAGCTGGAGGCCGCCGTCGCTGCTGGTGCCGCCAGGCTGAAGCAGCCGGCCATACTGGACGAGAGGTAGGCCTAGATGTTGATGGGTGGCCAGCCAGCAGCATCCAGCGGCTGATGAAGAAGTGTGTGGGGCTAGCGCAGCCTATATGCTGTCGTGCCTCAGTGGAAAGGTCGTGTGCCTAAACTCTCTTCGGTCGTTGGTTTCCGTTCTATCTCTCAACGAGTTTCAGGGAATACACAGTACACCTGAGCGCAATTATCTCACGCATAGTTGGTAGTAGTCTCAGTTAGTAAAAGCTTCTGTAACAACTATTTGTTAATATGACATACCTATTTTACTATAATAACTTTCGTGAGTGTTATCCATAATATTATCTACTATATATACCGGTTATACTCACGTCGATATTCGGGAATGCCCGACTAGTTTCGGACCAGTTCGGCTCGCGACCCCGCCGCGTCACCTGCTTATAAATAAGGGCTCCGTTAGAGTCCGAAACTAGTCGGGCATTCCCGAATATCGACGTGAGTATAACCGGTATATATAGTAGATAATACCTATTTTATTTTTATATTAAAAAAACGTCGCCCCATACTATAAATTTCTCCTGTGTCGTAAAATATATAACATACACTCTCTTGACTCGGGACAAACATTGATCCCACAACCGGTCCAATAGCTTAGCCACTACGCCAAGCTGGTCGTCTTACAGCATAGTATACAGTACGTACCTCCTTAACCAATAAAAATATTATTCCAGTTTAAAGCTCGCTACTTACCAGCTGGTGGGCCTCAACTGGCTGGCGGTGCTCCACAAGCAGGGCGTCTCCGGCATCCTGGCTGATGAGATGGGTCTGGGAAAAACGGTGCAGGTCATCGCCTTCCTCGCCCATCTAAAGGAGACCGGCCAGGCGAGAGGCACTCACTTGATTGTCGTACCTGCGTCTACGCTTGGTAAGTTTTTATAAAAAAATCTTCTAGATTTTCCATTAGAAGAAACGGCCGCCCTCTTTCTACTAAGAGAAAATCCAAAAGAATAATCCAGAAAAATATTAAAAAAAAAGCAATTCGAGGCCGGATACCAGTCTGCACTAAATGAGACTACCGAGCGTGAAGTCCTAAGTTCGATATTTAGGTCGCGCAGTGTTTTTGATTTGTTATAATGTAATCCCCCCCCCCCCCCTCCCCCCTCCCTGCAGACAACTGGAGCAGCGAGCTGTCCCGCTGGTGCCCGGCGCTGCGCGTCAGCAAGTACTACGGCCACCCGGAAGAGCGCCGCCAGCTGCGCATACAGTACGCGCGCGGACTGGACGACGTCGACGTCGTGCTCACCACGTATGAATTACCTACACTAATATATATATTACTCAGAAAACTAACATTTATTCGCTCATTATAACATCAATGTCTTAGAGCATATTAGTGCTTATAATATGCCATGTGTATTAAACACAAGCCTATAGAAAATCTAGGCAGTGAATATGGCTGGGCAAGTGTAAGACCATGTGATTACAGTAGTAATTCCAAGGCAACGTTTTCTAATAAAATTGGGTTGACACCATGAACCAATAACTCCAGGTCCACTCAACTACCATTTTCATTAACTGTAAAATTCGATTTATTTAATTTGAAATCAATAAACAGTAAGTCAATTGAACGCGAAGAAGTGACTTCACATGTTTCTATTGCCATACAAAATCTTTGGAGAGTAGCACTTTGACAGCTCATAAAAAGTGTGTTAATTGACGAGCTGCTTGTACTAGGAGAGACTGGTCCACTTTAGCACACGACTGTATTAAGTGGAAGAATGAAAGGGAGGCCTTTGCCGTGCAGTGGGACAAGACAGGCTGTTAAAAAAAAATTGGTTGTTTCAATATCCCTATTATTCTTATGTTACAGTTACACGATGGTGAACAGCTGTCCGGAGGAGCGCAAGATGTTCCGTATCACTCCGATGCACTACGTCATCTACGACGAGGCGCACATGCTGAAGAACATGTCCACGCAGAGATACGACAACTTGCTCAAGATTAAGGTGAAGTTTTTTTTTTTTTTTTTAAAACGTCGCCCCACACTAGGAATTACTCCTGTGTCGTGGGTGCGTTTCACAAACACGAAATATCACATACACAAACACCCAGACTCGGGACGAACATCTGTGGTTCGCACAAAGTTTTGCCCTGTGCGGGAATCGAACCCGCAACCCTCAGCGCAGCAGTCCAATCGCTTAGCCACTGCACTAATCACGTCGTTTATAAGTATATATGTCACCGTAAAATTGTAATTACCATAGATATAATATGGTCGAAGTAAATTATAATCTAATGGTATTTACAATTTTACAGTGACATGCATACCGTTTTGTTTGTTGGTTTCGTGTACGACGTACTCCTTCGGCTTCAAAGCTATCGATACCCCGTAGCAGTTATATATATGAGGTTAGGCAACACTTGCTGCGGTCGCTTTTTGCATTTGTGACCGTTATGCTGCCAGTAGACCCCCATGTGCGTCGGAGAGTGCCAGGTTTCTTGGCCCTAAGCCTGATCTGTTACTGCTCTTGCTAGACGTGTTGTTAAGTGTGAAATAGTAGACAGTACACCTGTGTCTGCATACACAGTTATGCATTCAATATCTCCTAAATAACATAAAAGCAACAACAAATTTAACGTCACATAGAATAAACACTCGTATTCTCATACTAACAGAGTACATTATCGCTTACAGTCTAAACACCGTCTGCTGCTGACTGGCACGCCGCTGCAGAACAACCTGCTGGAGCTCATGTCCCTGCTGTGCTTCGTGATGCCGCACATGTTCTCCGGGAAGACCGACGATCTCAAGAGCTTGTTCCAGAAGAACGCTGTAAGTATACTATGGTTCTTCTTGGTGGTTTGTAAATGAAAAATTCGGAGTGATGAGTAATTCTTATGCATTTTTGGGTTCAACTTTGATAGGTACGTCACCATCGTAATATATATAATTCGTCTGTACGTGTGTTTGTCAGCCCACTCCTAAACGGCTGAACTGATTTAGAAGAAATTAGTGTGTATTTTTCATAGGCTTCCTGAATGATTTAAAAACACAATTAAACTCAATTGGTGGACCGTTTCTTTGTGCCAAAATAATTTGTACCTTCATTGCTTGGGTTTTTGATAAAATATTGTGGACATATCTAAACACCTTGAGATAGCAATGTATTAAATCACAAAAATGCACTTTTTACCGACTGAAAACAAACTTTAAATCGTTGGAAACCAAAATGTATTGTATCAATAGATTGTGAGTGACCTAGATAAAACCACAATATATATTCCAGAAATCAAAAACAACCAAAAAGGCTGAAGGCAAAACTGAAGACGACGAGCCGGCCTTCGAACAGAGCCAGATAACGCAAGCCAAGCGCATCATGAAACCGTTCGTCCTGCGGCGGCTGAAGCGGGACGTGCTGCAGGACCTGCCCAAGAAGACCAACCACCGGGAGCTGTGCCCCATGTCCGAGCGGCAGGAGATACTCTACAAGAACCTTATCGCGGGCTTCTCCGCCAAGGATGGCACTGTAAGTCGGATTATGATGATAATATATTAATTTATTGCTGTCTTCAGAAAAGTTATAAGTAATCCAATATATTAAAAACGGAAGACTGCACTTTTAGACTTGTGGCGTACCCTGAAGGAGGCCTACGTCCAGCAGTGGGACTGCAATAGGCTGTAGATATACTTTTCGCCTCTTTCAAACTTGCAAAGAAAAAAGGTGTTATAGTATGATTTTTATTATTGGATTTTATATACAAACGTGTAATGTGTGTGCTTCGGAAGGCACGTTAGTCCTGCGCCTGATCTCTCTCCGGGCGTGTCGGTCTACCGTCATATCTGACTATGAGGGAATCTGAACCTCTACCCCACTGATGTAGAATATTTGAGGATTTAGGGAATGCGCTTATGCATTATAATATGGAGACATTATTGCGTACTGGTTTAGTCTTAGCTGAGTTAGGCTGTCGTGACTGAAATTCGGTCAGGAGAACATTATATGAAAGATATGTGAGGCTCCTCTGTCTACTACAAAGAATAACACTTACACCTTAATATCTGTTCAGATCCGCGCCACAACGGAGCAGAGCGGCATGGCGATGATGATGGACATGCGCAAGCTGGCCAACCACCCGCTGCTGCTGCGCTACCACTACGGGGAGGCCGCCGTGCGCAAGATGGCCGCCCGGCTCGCGCGGGACCCCGGCTACAAGGAGAACAACGAGCAGTACGCCTGGGAAGACCTCATGTGTCTCTCGGACTTCCAGCTGCATCAGCTCACCTTGCAGTATAATGTGAGTTGCTTACTACTTTCATAGACTACGTAGCTTCTAGCGGCTCGCCGTAACTTCGTGAATTTCTATCCAATGTTTTTATATAGAGTGTATACATGAGGTTCCAAGACATTTTTTGTTATAGATCACTTTCAAAATTTAGCTGGTTCTAGTAGTCCTGCAGCTA
Source organism: Abrostola triplasia (assembly GCA_946251915.1). NCBI lineage: Eukaryota > Metazoa > Arthropoda > Insecta > Lepidoptera > Noctuidae > Abrostola > Abrostola triplasia. The sequence continues at coordinate 2,012,168 of OX276432.1, read as the reverse complement.
CATTTCTACCATATTCCCAAAGCACGACAAAAATTTAGAAATTTAGATACCTTTGGGTCCACCCGGACCACTTTGAGAACTGCTCTATATGAAGTGTTCAGTATTATTGGTTAAGTGGTTTAGTTTTGCTGTCTGCCGAAACGTGGGTATGAAATAATCCTAATAATTTTAATTGTATTGTGATGTCTATGTTAAATTTTACCAGTTAATAATACCACATCCATTTACTTCCAGTGTATCAGCTCGCTGTCAGTGCCGGAGCACCTTATCCTGGACTCGGGGAAGTTCCAGAAGCTGGACGAGATGCTCCCGCGGCTGAAGGCCGGCGGCCACCGCGTGCTCATCTTCAGCCAGTTCACCATGATGTTGGATATCCTGGAGCCCTACCTCTCCATCAGGCGGTACCGGTACCTGCGCCTTGACGGCAGTACTGCTGTAATTGACAGGTAAAGCGACTTAAACTACTTAAAGCCACTTTAACTAATGGTCATTAGTCACTTGTCGAGGAAGGGATGTGGAGTTCCTCCAACGAAAAGGGAAGATCTTCCAACCAGGCGGTGGTGTGCCATGTAGGCCGCGGCGCCCCACTTTTTAAATCTGGGCCGCTGTATATATATTTACAATCTTAGTTTATCCTTCGTTGTGTAGATGTCGCTACAGACTTATTAGATTAGGTTTAATATATCTGGCGGGGTTGGCGATCCCGCCTCCCCGCCATCAAAAGCGCAGAGCAGGCATCGTGAGGTTTTTAGTGAATATCATGACTTCGATGAAACTTGTTTGTTCGTTTTTCGTTATTTAAATACCTATTATACAATGTATTGCAGACAAGAGCTAATAGACCGCTACAACAACGAGGACATCTTCGTGTTCCTGCTGTCCACGAAGGCCGGCGGGCTGGGCATCAACCTCACCGCCGCCGACACCGTCATCATACACGACATCGACTTCAATCCCTACAATGATAAGCAGGCCGAGGACAGGTGAGACCTTCGATAAATGGACCAGTAGCTTACTTAATTTAGGTTTTATTCAAATACGTATATTTCATTATTTGATTCCTATATAACCAATATGAAATTAGCCACTCCATGCGTAGACGTAATCGCCACTTCACGACACGGTAACTACAACAGTTCACAAGTATGTACAGCTGCACTCCATGTTCCCTCACTCTCATAGACCGATGGGACGGCGAGAGAGATCAGGCGCACGACCAACGACTAGAAGTGCCTTTTTAAGTACGAAGGGGTCTCGACATGTGAAAACGGTCACCCATCACAAACCTGACCGCAACGAGCACGGCTTAACCTTGCTGATCGACTGATCTACGCGGTAGTCACGGGGCTACGTGCCCTCACCATTATAATATGTTTAACGTAACATAAGCCATAGTAACACTACTAATTCTAATCTGACTGGTGTTTACAGATGTCACAGGATGGGTCAGACCCGGCCGGTGACGATATACCGGCTGCTGAGCTGCGGCACCATCGAGGAGGGCATCTACCAGGTCGCACAGGAGAAACTCAACCTAGAGAAACACGTCACCGGGGACGATGGTACGTGACAAATATTAACAATAATAATGGCTATACCGGTTTTACCTTGTTATTCGGGAATGTCCAAATAGTTTTGGACTTAAACCAAACTGTTTACTCATGATCCGGTGACGCAGCGGAGTCGTGGGCCTAAACCTCAGTACATTCATTAAAATCGATACCCGAAAATACTACAGCTATTCTGAACAGACTAGTTCTAACGACAAACTTTAAAAGCGACTATTTTATTTGTGTCGTTTTACTATCTGAACTGAAAATAAAATCTAAAGGCATCAAATAACTATATCTGTAATTGTTTCAGAAAATGAATCTACGGAACACAGGAACGTCGTGCGACTGCTCTCTGCTGCGCTGGGCCTCACCTCCCCCAGTAAATGATTGCCGACCAGTGACGTCATCGTCCTGGACTAGTACTCGAGACAAAAGTGATGTGACCCAACATGTGTGTGACAAACATTGCGACCAATGTTGAGCCAAGACAGTGAGCAACTGTGAATATGTGCTTAAGTGTATATTGTACAAAACAATTAATTCAAGCTTAATAGGTTTAAATTACAAATATTTTGAATACACAAATTACTTGTTCGATTTTCACCTCATTATCTGGATTGAAAGTGTTATACAGGTAGGATTCAATTTGTATTACCACCTACTGCCTTATGTCATTAAACTAATGTAGTTAGGCATATATGCTAGTGATACGTGAATTCTGCTTTGATTGGCGCTACACTTACCGGTGCATAATATATGCAAACTGTAATGGCTTCAGTCTTGTTAGAATCACAAATATCTGCTTTAGAGATGTCTCACGAGGCGCTTTCGGCGCATGGAACATGCATCAAAAAATCTAGAGTAATTTTATCAAACATTGAACTTATAAAATAAAATATATTTTCATGTTCTATAATGATTCTATAATTACTTATTCACATTTTAACATAAAGAACATCAGTTCAATTTCCTCCTGTGATATTCTTGTATAGGATGTAGACATTATTTGAATTTCAACATATTTTTAAAGCCAAACCTTTTTAGTTGGTTTTCACTCAGTTTTATAAATGTCTGGCTAATCTACTAATTTTCTTGTTTGCCCTAAGTGAGTGTAGCGTCATAAGATAGTTACTTGAATACATATTTATATTATTTATTGACCATTGATTATCAACCACACCTCTCTAGAAACATTTCTGTTATTTTTATATCTTGTGTGGATGTCTGACAGGGTACAACACTTGTGAACAACCTGATTGGTGTAGTGGCTAAGTGATTGTACTGCTGCGCTAAGGGTTGCGGGTTGATTCCCGCATCGGACAAAAATTCGGGCGATCTGTATATGTTTGTCCCGAATCTCTGTGTTTGTGTATGTGATATTTCATGTTTGTGAAACGCCCGCACGATAGAGGAGAAATTCCTAGTGTGGGGTGACGTTTTTAAAAAGAGTCTTAGGATCCATGCAAGAATATACAAATAACTGACATTATTATTATAATATACCTACGTATTATGTGAAGTTAAATTAAATTATATCTTTAATATTAATATGAATTGATTTAAAATGTTCTTTAGCACTCATGAATTACCCTGAGATTGTATTGTGGAAGCATTTAGATGTTTTACATTTTCGCACGTTTCCTTGGTATTAGCTGTAAAATTATTAATTTGTGTGATGCGAACGGGAATCAATTCTTAGACGTCTTGATCGCATGTTTTTTACCAGTTATTTTCGGTCATAAAACGTGTGTATAAGAGGCTTTATGGAGTGTGACATCGTAAACGTATTATTTATTTATATGCTGATGACTTTCATGTGTACTGCAGTATTTAAATGTGTATCTGTTATGTTTGTTAACCAGTAGCACTTTGCCGATTACTGTCGACTCGATTTGCGGAGTAGCTGAGTTCATATACTTACTGTCAGTGTACGACGATGATGTCGATTTGCACTAGCATAATATAGTATTCTCCTAATATATTTATAAAGTCTGTTACTGCGACTGCGCAAATCACACCTGAATTTGATCGCTGTGTGCTATTGGTTGGCGAGCATAGTAGATATCTAAATAGATAAGACTAATGTATATGTTGAGATGCTGATTGGTGTTCTATTCCATTGTTAATGTGGTTTTTAGCTTAGCCGCTTGTTAACTTCTGTGCAATAAAACGCTAGTTTTGTCTGGCAAAATATGGTTTTTCTACAGACAAGCTTTATAAATGTAGTCTCTTACCTCTATCATGTATAACATTTCAATTTATTTTGATAAAAAATAAACAATTTCAAGTCCTTCCCAACTGTTATAAAAATTGCTTATTTATTGTATCAAATACAATTATTTACCAATTGTGTTATAAATATCTGAATTATTTAAATAAAATACATAAATTTAATAGTTTTGATAAATCATTAAAATATTTTCAGAGCTAATGTTATTAAAATAGGGTTTATTTTGCTATAACATACAGATAAATACAGAGAACAGTCAGCATGACAATATAAACGTTATAAATAGTTCCGAAGCGCCCACAGACTACAAGTGACTTATTGCTATGTACTGAGATATTCTTATTAATTAGTGTAAGCAATAGTTAATAAGAGCGTATGTAAAAAAATAATTATAAACCTGTTTTTGATGTATGTGTATCATTATTATTACAAACAACAATTTCCGTAGTAGTTAGCATCTAAAAATAATTATCTTCACTTTTTTGTTTTTTTGACAGAACTGTGTAACAATAATCTCGGCTGCACTGAGAGATGTAACCAATTACTTAAAATGACACTAAGTATAGATTTTAAGAAGAAAATCTTACTTAGTGATAGTTTAAGTAATCATTATCCCCCTTACTTATAAACGATGCTAACATGTGTTTTAAGATAACTACTTGTTAAGTCTGTTGACCTCTCTATTATTTGACATGGAAACGACAGTGACAGGTATATTGTAACCCATTGTTCAACACTATTTTTTTTAAGTATGGGGCTTATGTCTCTGAGTGTGGGTATAATATTGCTTTTCAAGTCCATTAGTGAATTTTATATTGTTTCAAAATATAAACTCTAAATAATAATGATATACACACATTAAAACAAACCAAAAATTTTATAAAAGTATACGCGAATTATTAATGTACCTATTAGATTAAAAAATAAATTTATTAGTATAGTAATATCTCGTAATGTATGGACTTGTAACTAAAGTATAAGATGATATTAAACTCGGTAAGTTACAGTAAGCTTTAGCGTTAGTTACAGGCGAGAATCGTATTCTGATTGTTGGGCGTAGTTCAGATGAGTGGTCCTCATGTCTCTGTCATCTGAACTCCGCCTTAATCACTAACTGCAGAGGAATATATATTATTTTTATAACAATAGCCGGTCTCCATTCGATATAATGTGAAAGATTATAATTACATATATTAGTATAATTTCCAACTGAGTAATAATGTGATAATTGCAACCGCAGAGGTCCGCTCTCGATCTGACCGCTCTGAACTTAGTAACGAGTATAAAAGACTAATGTAATTGTACTAGACATTGATAGTTGCGCGACTCAGGGCACTTTTCCTAACACCAGAAACCCTCCACTGCGCAGTTATACGCCTCGTGTTCAGAGCGGACTATATTCAGAAGCCAACATGAATACATGAAATAAAATTCTTCAGCCTTCATAGGTATAGCAGTGTATCTATAGTGTTGGTCTCGTCTTACTGATTGAAAGCCTGATATTAAACAACTGCAGAGATATGGCCAAAGTTAAATGTCCACGTTTGGCTCGAAACATTATTTTGTTGAGTAATGTTTAAATTATAGTTCACAAGCGAATTAAGCGTTAGCTCGAATATAATTAAATAAATAGTTTATTGTCAATATTGTCCTGTAATTTTATAATTAATTTATTTATACGAGAAAATTATATGAATTATGTATGTCATTCGATTTCCTTTACCACAGAGTAATTATCAAATGGATTGCCTAGGCGCATTGATACAATTTTGCTAGGAGTGTGACTGTTACAATCATCAACTGATAACAACCAATATTTAAATGTTTAATAAGAAATTGGGAGTTTACAACTAACCGTTGTTAACCTCATAGTTTCATTTAACCTTGGAATGACGACAATCACTATAAATAAATGAATTTAGGCTTATCTAAGAAAAAGACAATTATTTTAATTACTACCCGTCCTAAGTGGTCTTTTTAGACAACTTATGATGAGTAGTAAAATACCTGGTGACAATCCAAATTTGAAAGTATGAACTTTTAGTTTTCCACAAGTTCAAACTTTCTAATTTGGGTTGGGTATTCCATTTGTTATTTACTCCGTGGACTAAATAATGAAATTCGTAAGTAGTTTGTGTATTTACTTTTATAAAAATAATTCCTTTTTGTTTCTACTGTTATTATCGCAAATGATTCAAAATTAAACATTATTCAACATACGGTCTTATGGGTTTTAGTTGTCTATGTTTAATTAAATAGTTATTTATTCAACTTTTTAGATCAATTTTTCGTTTTAAGTAGTAAGTTTTTAGTTTAATTTTAGTGTAGTACACATTCCTTAGTAAAATAAATTAGTTGATTTATGTTTTATTTTATTTTCTTTTGCATCTGCATGATGTGCACTATCCCCATTTTTTATTACGTATTTACTATTTTTCTGTTAAACGCACCGCTATTATTGTAGCTCCTATAAGCCAGGATCTACATTAAATTACAATAAGCAATAAATCTTAGTGACTTCCAGAGAAATGAATTTACTGTATTGAAAACAAAAGAACAGATTGCATGAGAGAATAAGGTCGAATAGGGAAATGCCGTTTCCATTTTCCTTGGCTATATATATAGAGCATAATTATTATCGTGATCGACTTTCTAGGCTTCCCGCTATTTCCAAATACCATCTAATTCGTTAGCCAGTCCACGTTAGTACTAACGATGTAAACATAATTATAATCAGTTATTTCCTTCAATTAATGTGTAAACAACACGGACTGTACTCTATTAATTATTTAGTAATAATTACGAATTAGATATTAGTAATGTTTAAGTATTGTTGCTCATCCCTTTGTTAATTATGATTGACTACACCAACTTGGTGTAAAGCGTACTACGTAGAGCTTTCTTGCACGAGTAGCTCTTAAGTATTTATAATTATGTAAGTATATTGTTATGTATTTTCTGTCGATATCGGTAAGTCTTGATTTTCAAATTGATGTGTAGGTATACTATAAATGTTAAAAAGATAATTTTGAATTTCTTATTATTCAGAGATTAATATCAAATCGCAAACTAGTTATAATGATATCGGTAAGTCTATTCTAGTAACTTAAGCTGTTCTCGAGCGGTGCAATAGTGATGCGTTTTCGATATAAACAACGGTTTTTGAATAGAGAATAGTTGGGTTCTGTCGAAAGCGCATCGCAATTGCATTGCTCGAGACCATTTCAAGTTATGAGAATTAACCTACAGTTAAAAAGTGTAAAGTATAGTTATTTATATGTAAAAGTATTAGGTTGAAACTGAAACCGTACTTGAATCGTAACTTTATTGGGATGAGCAACTGTAAGTTTCCGACATTAAAGTGTATGGATGCTAGCGTATCAATGGTTGCCGATATAATCAATATATTTTATTATGGTAAATGAGATAACACATGTTGAATGAGATAATGCAGTTTTATTGATGATCGCTAATGAACCCCCAATAGACCTGACAATGACATCCAGTTTACGTATTTTAATCTAGCTATATATATATAGTATAGCACAGAGTACTTTTATGCCACCGACTTAACGCAAACATTTCTTATCTAAGACCCTAAACATTTCTTGCTCTGTTCCAAGGACTACCAGGTTACAAGCCTTGTCCATAAAAAATATTGTGGCTTTATTTATATAAATGAATAAAGTTACATGCTAATTAGTGTAGTAATGTTTTTTATATGGCCCCATTTTTCCATTTTCCTCTGTTTTGAATAGAGTCTAAATTTGGTTATGTTTTTTTTTTACTCAAAATAATGCTATTTTGAGTAGCATTTCAAGCCCCTGGTTTTTTTCTAGCTATGAATATCATCGACCCATCTTTTCTTTGGTCGTCCTATTTTTCTTTTTCTAGTGAGGCCGGCCACTTTGTTGTCTGATATGTCCATCTTTTCCATCACAGACAACACGCTTTCTCCATACCAAAACTCATCTTAGTACGATAATGTAACAAATACACAAAGAGGCTGGACATCTAGTCAGATTATATCTTCACTGTAAGTACCTATCTAGTTTTTACCAGTGTCAAGGCTAGGCTAATTATTGATGGTAAACATTCTGTTACCGACTTGGTTGTGATCTAAAACTAATATTGATTAGTTTTGGTAGCGAGCAAATCAATTAAGCATGCCCAAAAATGACATCGCAAAAACGTTCTGTAAATTGATCCTACTGTAATAATACTGACTACTTATTCTACTGTCTGTTTGACTAGAAAGGACAGACTTTACATTATATTAATTATTCATATAAATCAAAAATGTGTTGTATTTTTAGTAGGGTTTTTTACCTAAGTAGGTATTTTTGCTTACTGCCTCGTTGGTCTAGTGGTTGCTAAGCGCGACTGCTGAGCACGAGGTCCTGGGTTCGAATCCCGGGTCGGGCAAAGTGTTACTGGGTTTTTCCGTTAGGTAATTCTCAGTAGCAGCACGGAGTCTGGATTTGTGCCCGGTTGATGGCAATAGGCTCGCCCCCTATTACATTGGGACCTAAAACATAACTGGCGAAATGTGGGTGTACTATACGTGAACCTCTGCCTACCCCTTCGGGGAATACAGGCGTGATGTTATGTTTTTGTTTTTTTGTGTAGGTATTTTTGGAAAGCTTTAATTCAAATCACTCGTCATTATTTCATTATCATTAGTACCTAACTATTGCGTTATACTTAGTGAGGGCTTTAATTATTATCTACGTTATTAAAAAATATGCTATCTAATTATCTAGCTAGAATAATCAACGCCCACAAGTTATGCATTTTTGTAGAGCCTGGAGAAGGCTTCAATGTTCAGATACCTATTTGACGGCTGCCTTTCACTTGCATGACATTGCCGGTATTCAGCGTAGGTCGTGGTAGATATTATTATTATGAAATTTTCACGCTTCGTCACTTTCAGGGTAGGCAAGAGAACTGGCGATACGTGGGAGGCAGAGCTTACATTTGTTGTTGATCATATTGCACTACAGAATGGATTAGAAAATACTTTCTTTGTTTCTCCTGCGAGGTTGTTGAACAATGCGATAATATTTTTTCAGAGATAGTACCTACCTATATGTATATTATGCAAATGCGAAGAATGGGAAGTCTTCACACAAATGTCACCCACAACTTTTTAACTACCATTGTTATAGTTAATTTGTAACCAGGTTTGAAGTAGGCACTGGATAGTTGCAGTCTATTATCATAATATTTATAATACAGACATCTCTGAACACCGCCAACACGAAGCAGTTACCAAAGAAACAACCAATGTAGAGCAGTCAAACATCGATTCAATGGTTGAGTAGTTCGCGAATCGTGCGCAGCGCGTATTCCAACTACGCGCCCTGCCGACACCGTACCGCATTCTTACATAGTAAATAACAACATTGATGCAGAAATGTGGCACAGCCGTGCGTGAGAGTGCGTCGGATGGTGCAGCTGTGCGGCTTCCTCACGTCCTCGATTGAGATGGTAAAGAAGGGCCGTGTCGCAGCGTGTCCGGCGGCCGCGGCTGGCGGCGCGACACAGTGTGCGGCGTGTCGCGGCACAGAGTGAGGTAACGCGAGTGCGCGTCCGGCGCGCCAGTCGGCACACCGCCCGGGCGGGCGCCACACGACCGGGATCTGCGCGAGCGACGAGCGGCGACGCGAACCAAAATAATATCAGTGAAATAAACACGTATCCGCCAAATGCTGTAACATGCGAGCGCCAGATTCTGGTGAGTACACCATCACGCTACCCCACCTACAATACCGTGGAGCTGACACTAATCTAGTTGTAAAGACATTTCCTACGTCTATATATAGTTACGCCTTATTTTGGGACGCTGCATTGACGAGGGAGTTTCACGCAGCGCGATGCGCTTTTACGCGGTTTCCTTCGCCCGTGTGTTTCCCGCGTGAAAATTAACCTTATGGACATGGTTCAATTGACCCGCGTTAACCCGTGCGTCAGCGGAGCGCTGTATCAAAAACGAAGAGTGAAATCCGACCACTAGTGATCGAATAAGTGAAATGAAAGTGGCCGCTGCACATGGTTCAGGCGCGGCTGAAGCGCGAACGTTTCTAGTTGGCTAATTAGTTTGGAGCACGATAAAAAATAGATTTCTTGTCTGTATTTGTGTTCTCAATAGGACGCAGACTGCGCTTTGGCCTAAATACCGGCACACACCTACTAAAGATCAATGTCTCTTTGCTTGGAGGCGTCAATGAGTGGACTCGCTGCCCACATCATCTTTGTAAACATCGTGAGCATAATTGCAAATATTACGACATTCGCAATAACATTATATTGTTTTTTCGGATACCCTTGAACTCTCCGCGATGATTCTCCTTCCTTACACATCTATGCTTCATACGTGACTAAGAGAGGCGTCATTAATGTTTGTCAGGAAGCAAAAAATAGGCATTACCTAAGTGATGGTGGAAGGATGAATTCCTAATCTATTACTTAACTTTTTTCAGTGCCTGAATTGTGGCAATGTTGATTCGCTTGACTTTTTGCGCTAACACTCCGATTCCGGCGAGGTATATTTTTTATAATCCGACATCGTTTAGTGTTTTTCTTTTTGGAAAGAACATTCCGAAATAAAGGAAATTTGATATAGATAAAAATAAAACCGGTTAGCAGTTAAGTCAATAATGCGGGTAAACAATTTGTTCATAAGAGGCAATTGGAAATAAAAGTTTACCTATCATATTTGATGGCGAAGAATTTTCGCATGATCTTTCCACAACGCACATTGGTCACGCGATCAGAATAACTAAAACAATAAACGTTACGTTGTTTCCCGTACATTAATATAATGTAATGTTTCAAATCCGTAGAACAGTTAATTACAGCTAAAAATCGGCATTTTGAGCGCTAGCTAGCATCGGAGTTAGGTAACAAAAAATACCGCGAACGGACTCAGACGATTGATTCAGGTCGTTTACCTCTGAAACTGAGACCGACCGACGGAAATACAGTAACCGTTCGCTTTTATGTAGTTAAATTGCATTTTTAAATTATTCAGGCTTGATAATAATGAAAATAAAACACAATTCAGTTTTGGCATAATTTCTTAAAAACGAAACGTACAATTGAAAGTAGTAGGTACGTAATGCTAATCAGAAATTAAAGATCATGCAATTAGCAACTGCAGAGAAATGCTTCCTGCCTTATTATATTAATAAAGCTGTTAGCTGATATCAGAGAGCTGCCTATAGACGCACGGTTACTATTAATTCCAATGGTTAATCGTTATTACTATGCCGTGCCCACAAACAGCCCTAGTAAAGAGATCTCATTTATTTTGATTGATGTAAAAACGTAAAATATGTAAATTATTTACTGTGGTAGAGAATATATAAATTATTATCTGTGCCCCGCGGTGTTACATTTTTCGGGATTACAAGTAGCCTATGTGTTAATCCAGGGTGTCAGCTACCTCAATATGAAATTTCATGAAAATCCATTCGGTAGTTTTTACGTGATAGAGTTACAAAGATAAATCCATACTTACAAACTTTCTCGTTTATAATATTAGTAGGGATATGCCAGTTAGACAAGGGAGAAAAGCTGGTTTAGACTGCCAAGGATTGCGTTGTTCTGCTGCTATGGTTAATTGTATTTTGTCTCTCGTGGAGGACCCTTAATGGTATAAGAACTTTTACCATTTTATCCAAAATATATCATATAGCATAATGGTGACGTTAAGCAATATTCAGATTTCGTCTTTATATAAATTCAGTAGAGAACTAAATCACAAGTAAAGAGAGATTACATTTTACTATTAGCTTGATTGTAACCACGAGTTTCTCGCGCGTAGAGTCAAGATACAAGCTGGATACAAGATTGAATGTTGATACACGATCACCAAATATTTTGATATGTAGATACCTACTCACTATCTCCTTTCATAAGTAACAACTGCAGTTTATCCTATCGTAGTAAGGCTATTGTTGTTACCACCACTTTCGTTTTGTTATGCCTCCTTGACTATGTGCCTACATCATGCTTCTAAGAATGCTTGGACGGCTTAACCAAGAATGAAACTAAGCGAAATTATTATGTTGATAATGAAGTGTGTGCGCAAAATCGTAGCCCTATTCAAGTCGGTCATAAATATTTTGTAAGATTGGTAAAATGGTCACATTGGAAAAATCTCCTTGCAGAATTCGCATAAGAAGTGGAAATCTAACACGTGAACTTCGAAATATAGATACCTAGTCTGATGTTATAGTTTAATCTGCCTCCTTACCAAAACTCTTAAAGCAGGATATGTTCCGTTGTGAAAGCGCGACGCCGCACTACGCACGTAGCGTATATAACTATATATATATAGTAAGTAAGTATAATGAGACATTGAACTATTATTTACAGTAGCTAATTGATATGACACAGGTCAATCCGAACAGTTAGGCACAGATATGGCCATACCTCTGGGTACCTAAGACCATAATTGTTATGAGATATGGCGGGAAGCCTGCCCACCGCCCACGACCACTTCAATGAGCCGTTTCCCTCAAATTACTTTGACTTCAGATGCATGTGCAATATTATCAAAGGGAACTGGTATATTGTCCTCGTCTTTATCTGGAAGTGTCACGAGTAATTGTCACATTTACTAGTCTGTCGTGAGATTCTGTAAAGCTACTTTTTTAATTCATGTTCTATCGAATCATGGTCGAAAACTAATAGTAGATTTGATGTACCTAGAATATCTAATTATTATGGGGATAGGACTCAAAGAAAACGGTTACCATATATATTGAACAGTTTGCCTGTGGACATCAGGAATGGAACCAATAAAAATAAATTTAAAAAGTTATTAAAAAACTATCTTTTAGATAATATAAATACATAAATACCTATATATACAAACCTATATATATGATTACTAGATATATTGTACTAACATTTTTGCGTTACTATATGAGACTCAACAGGAGTCCACAGTCAAACTGTTCAAAACAGTTTTGTGGACCAATGTATTAACATAAGTCTATTATTTTTTCTGTACTTAATAAATATATAAATAAATATAATAAATAAATATAAAAATCTCGGCTATTTGCCACCTTAATATCGTACGGTCAATAAATATGCTTACCATTAAAGCATATTCTTTACATCCACCCTATACTTAATGTAAGTTATGTTTTCTATTGTAGATAAGAAGTTAATATCGTAAAAGTGAGCTTTACTGCTTCTGGCTGTAATAAATCCGGTGTCAATTACGCTAAACGGATCTTAAACGGGTTTTCATTGTTCCAGCGCTGAAGGACTAGTTAACAAGGGTTTACAGCCCAGTTACACTATTAACTTGACTGACTGCCTCGTTGGCATAGCGACTGCTGACCATGGGCTCCTGGGTTCAATTCCCTGGTCACACAAAGTGTAACTATTTTAGTAAACTAGCTGCGCCACGCGGTGTTATCTACAATTTTCAAATATATGCTACAATTTTCGGGTTAAAAAGTATGCCTGTTTTAATCCAAGGTGTCAGCTACCATCACACCAAATTTTATTAAAATTGGTACAGCCGTTTGAGCTTAAAGAGGTAACAAACATACACAAACTTTTATCTTTTTATTATTAGTGTGAAGTGCGATAACAAAACTCTGCATAGTACCACATACTGGCACAAAAAAATAATTACTATAAGAAAGCATTCAAAATCCATTCTCTCTTTAACCGACTCTTTTGAAAATAAGCTAAGGGCTTACTTTCTATTTGCCTACGCCCATTGGAACACACCTTTCAAAGCGATTGTTACCATCGCTCACTGATCATAATTATGTGGTACCTACATCACGCTTATTTTCCACTTTCGAGGTAGGTAGTGCTCTCTATTTCCCTGTATTGTAATTGGTTATTACGCACGTCGGCCTTACAAATCATTAGACTGGATGTAAGGGAAATTAGTATAATTACTTTAGGACTGACGAGTTATGAGGTACTTGTTTGAAAATTTATTTCTAGAAGAGAAAAGATTTTTTTGTCTTCTTTATCACAGAAGGTAATTGATGGACAACACTGAGTATGTACGGTGTTCACATATGTCGCTCACTATAAGTTATATAGTCTACCTAATAGGTCCACTCTACTATGAATGCTTGAAGCAGGATTTTTATCGCTCTGGAAGAGATTTACACAATGTACAGTCGCGACCATATCTGGATAAGCAATCTCACAAAGCAATAGTTTCACGTTAAGTTTGACTTACAACCTTCTATTTTCAAACAAACACAATGGTAAACTTAACGATATAGGCATACTCTATTTCAGTTCTGTACTGCCTCTTACCTTGAACTCTTATCGTATGACATTTTCCGGAGTGGAAGCGAGATGCCTTACTGCACTGCACGTAGTGCTCGTACGTAGTCTCGCTTCCACAATGATAAATGTCCCGATTTAAGAGTTAATGGTAAGGGGGGTATAGAACTGACATAGAAAATGCCTAAACAAGGCTATTCAGTCCGCCTCTGTACATTTTGTGAATTTGTGCATAAATCGATACTTAATATTATAAAGCTGAAGAGTTTGTTTGTTTGCTTAAACGCGCTAATCTCAGAAACTACTGGTCCGATTTGAAAAATTCTTTCAGTGTTAGATAGCCCATTGGAAGGCTATAGGCTATAAATCATTCAAAATCCACGCGGACGGAGTCGCGGGCGAAAGCTAGTAATAAATAATGGTTGTCGAGTACAACGTTGCTCTTACAAGGATTAACTTAAAACATTAATTTGAAAATAGTGAAACGTCCTTATAACTACAACGGCGATGTTCCGATTAAGATAAACGCGAGATGTTGACTGAAACAATACAGAGTTAGATACTAGCTATGTCCTAGATCTAGGTGTTATCTTATCTGGTACATTGCTGTGCATACCTACATCAGCAGAATACAGGTCATTCACTCTGCACTATAATGTACGAAAATAAATTGTATTGCAGTTCTGAAAGTTGAAGAGATTTGGAAGACTATAATTAGGCGAATTCACATCTTTTAGTCTTTATTCTAGCATTGTTATCTATTGCTAAAACAGGAATTTTTATCATGTACCAAATTGTTAATAGTAGCACGGAGTAACGGGCCCGATTGATGGCAATAGGCTCGCTCATATTTACATTAAGATGTAAAACATAACTGGGTGGTGCGTGGGTGTACTACACATCTATGCCTACCCCTTCAGAGAATACAGGCGTGAGGTTGTGACAAAACAATCATGGAACTCCTTCTGAATAGGACTAACACTTTAGAAACGTGCAACTAGACTTTATATAATATTACATAATTTTTGTAGCATAGGTATAAAATTACACCTAATGACTCAATGACTAATTAACATTCAGCGAGTCACCGGCCACTAAGGACTAAAGGACGACAACGATGATCTTTATCAGCCATCCTGACGTCAGCAGAGCGATGCACGGCTGACCTTAGTCCGCTCATGCGCGCAGTACTAGTGCTTCAGTTTTGTTCGTATGTATCATAGCTAGGTCAACTGATTATTATGCACTTTGTGAAGCAGGCATAATGGTCACATAATTGCTGTGTACTGTGACTGTTTGGTCTAGGAGAGGGTTTAATGAAGCTCTTATCTGCTGAGAGATAGATGGGAGTATGGGTTTTTACAGTTGAGTAAGGCATATAGATAGTACTGCTTAGATAGGGCTTACGAAGGCCCAAAGCTCGTCAAAATATTGTTAACTTGTATTCAGTCTTTAGAATTTAAATGACATACTACGTAGTAACATTTTGCTTATTAAGCTTATAATTAATAATTTAGCATACTCACGCGGCATAAATCGTTTTTATAAGCTTTTATTTAGTAACGCCTGCCCCGTTGTTTGTACATCGGTAATATAATATTTTTTTTATTTTCCATATATGTATATCTATAGTAACCGGTAGATGTAAAACCTAAGACAATAGTGCAGTAAACAATATTTAAAGTAAAAACTTATACCTAATAATCTTGCAAGCTAAATTAGACCTACTTCCGATTATTTGGTTTTTAAAGTAAATACTAGTTTTCATTTAGGTAGTGCAGACCATGCAAGCATGAAATACGTGATACGTATGCGTAAACACTGATATCCTGCCAATACTGCGGCCTTGGAGAGTAGTCATAGACTATACGATGGCTTACCGATGGTATTGATGCTTCACAATATAACTCGTGGAACTACATTTAAAGAATAAATTATTTTTATTTCTATACTAGCTGCGCCCCGCAGTGTTAACCGCTAAATTTGTTCTGGATAAAAAGGGGTGCTATTCTGGCCTGGCATACCACCACTGGCCATGCCAGATTTCAAACCTGTTACTCTGTCAACCTTTCCACCACATTCGCTTCATCATCATCAGCCGGAAGACGTCCACTGTTGAACAAAGGCCTCCCTCTTAGAACGCCACAATGAACGACAACTTGCGATTAATTGCTTATCATATTATATTACATTGATTGCTCAGCTGATCATAATTACAGTTAAACTCAACAGAACACACGACACAGTAAGTCTTGCACTTGATATGCATGCCAGCGCGGGTGGGGCGTGGGCAGATGTGTAGCTATGTAGGCGATGGCCGTGGCCAAGCAACCACCTGTATGTCCTTAAATATTAACTGAGACTTATAAGCAATGAGGAATATAGTCCAGTTCCTACTTCTATATCAATTATTCCTCTAATATATGCTATATAAATTAAAAACGGTGAAGAAAAACATCTTGGGGAAACTGGCACACCTGAGAAATCGTTCAACGGTGTTTTAAGTCATGTCTGAAGCCTACAGGTTTAAACTCTGATACCAGGTTGTTCATCAACCATACGATAGAAGAAGCAAACTCCTATATTCTTTTCTGATCCATTTCGTTGATGGTTCCAAAACAGTGTAATTATTTCTCTGGGACGCATCAAGCTTCATAGCCTCAGTTCAGATCATGGTTTACAAGAGTTATAATTATGCGCAGGGGTTTGTCCTCCAAATCAGTCAGGAAGAGTGTTCTTTAGTTCTTTGTGAGTAGCTGCCTATAGCTATACTTAAAATTGTCGGATCTGGACAGAACATCCAGAAGTGGATCTTCTGGGTCAGTTTAATGTTTCCAGCATAGGTTGTAATGGCACTAGGTTGGCGAGCCTATTGCCAATCTTCGGGCTCACACTTTCTATATTTTTCTTCCAAAATATTTCGTTTTACGTCATTACCGCGGTATCAATTTTAAACTCTTATCAATAACCAAACTTACGTAGGTGTTTTAATTTGTTATGTACATAAAACTGCATCGCCACTCTAGATAGGTATTATTCTCATCATGTTATTATGAAGGTAAAATAAAAACTGTTTATAAGTGGTGCGGATATTGAACCTGCTATACTTCCGAAGGCACTTAATACATTGGAGGCACTCGACCAACTTATATTAATTGTTTTATTAATTAGGAAGGTTTGCAAATTAATTGATTACAGGAAACAATACACAAACCTATACGGGGTGGGATGCTTCAGTTTCACTTGAAGCACACGTAAATGTATACTAATAACATTGACAACTGGTGTTTAGGTTTACGTACGTTTTTTTTAACCATCCCCCACACTAGGAATTTCTTCTGTGTAGTAACTGCGTTTCACAAACATGAAATATCACATACACAAACACCCAGACTCTCGACAAACAGCTGTGGTTCGCACAAATTTTTGTCCCGTGCGAGAATCAAACCCGCAACCCTTAGCGCAGCAGTTCGCTTAGCCACTGCGCCAATCAGGTCCAATGATAACTGCATCCTACTATATTCTAAAACAGATTTACATCTTAATCGAGTTTCTATAGTAAGTAATGGCCATTACATCGAGTTAACAGAGTTTTTGCCCCCGTGTAGCGACCGGTTCTCGCGATGACTCATGGTTTCCAACTCATCGTAGCTCTGGTGCCGCTTATTACCTTTATAAATAGATACTGTACTTGTTATGTTTATACCGTTACCAATCTAGAGTAAGCAGTTTCAGCCCTGTTTTGATAGCATCGATAGCGTGGGTACCTATATTTGGGTTGTTTGCGCACATTATTTTCATAATATATTGAGTACTAGCTGCGGCCCGCGGTGTTACCCGCTACATTTTTTCAGGATAAAAAGTCTATGTGTTAATGCAGGGTGTCAGTTACCTCCATATGAAATTTCATTCAAATCAATTCAGTAGTTTTTACGTGAAAGAGTAACAAACATCCATCCATACTTACAAACTTTCGCGTTTATTATTAGTAGGGATTTTGATGTTTAGTAGAGTTTTTTATCGAGAAATCTTAGAAATCTGATGCTAAGTCCTATGGTGCATACATACATATGGTACTACATTATCTAATCCCATTTGTATATAAACAGTTGGTTGCATCATTGTATGATCTGCATTGTCTCAATATACATTGTATACAGTGTTATATACAGGAGTCACGTGTTAGCTACACGAACAGCAGATAATAAATAACAGTATCAGGGTTATTAAGCTGTGGTGGGCAGTGTGGGCTGGCCATCGCCCACGGGCTGAGGGGCTAAAGTGTAATCTATTAGCTTAGGTCGGGCGTGCAGTGGGAATCAGTAAATTTCTTTGTTTACTTGGATATAACACAACTACATACATGAGGACAACCTGATTGGCGCAGTGGCTAAGCGATTGGATTGCTGCGCTTAGGGTTCGATCCCCGCACGGGATAAAAGCGTGCGATTGTACGATCCGCAGATGTTTGTCCCGTGTCTGGGTGTTTATGTATGGGGCATTTCATGTTTGTAAAACGCCACCACGATACAGGAGAAATTCTCATAGCTCGTTCGAATCCCCACGCTTGGCAAGCGGCTTGGGGATCCCAGTATTAGTGGTGAAGTTACAGATGATGCTGCTCTCCATCTTCTGGATTTTCCCTTAGTCGCCTCTTACGACACCCACGGGAGGAAACGGGGTGGTCAAGTCTTGGCCGGATATCACTCCACATGCTCCATGAGAATCCAGGCGTAAATAATGTTCACACATGCATTTTGGTCAAAAGTAATTAGAAATATCACGAAAACCAACATTAAAATGAAAGTACAAGTCCTTTCATTTCTCTCGTAAGGCCATCTTATGTAAGCTTCAAGTGTGAAGTATTTTTTAGGCATAATGCACAAAGCTGCAGGCAAGGACGCGTCAAGATTACAAGATGTCCAATATGTTTGATTTTCGTAATGTATTTGCTGACAAATCTTCTATCATCATAGGTCGTAAGTTAGTCAAGTGCTATGTCAGTATTTTTGTTGTTATAACGTTAATAATTTAGATACTGGTACATAGCGTTAAATGTTTCAAAGTTTTGATTACCTACAACCTAGCTAGTTTTTCAGAAGCAAGTTGAATTGTAGTCATTTCATTAGTTTTTCAGACGGTTAGCCACTCCTTTATTGAGTAACTAGAATTCACATAACAAGAACGTTTCGTCGAGACTATAAAATCACCGTCTTTTTCTTCATCCATTTTCTTATTTTTACCATGCCTTTCTGACTCATATCAGTCTTCGCGCATACCATCAATCTTTAGGCCATCACTTATCTGATATTACAACACCATTCATCATTTATAAACAGTCCAACTCTACTCATATTCATCTATCTACCATCAATCTCTCACTTTTATTCTAGAATCTTATTGACGTACTTCTCATAAAGATGAAACAATGAAAACGTACAATACCGCATAATTGAATTACAATTTATTTACTCGATACGCAGACATTTAACGAATGCGATCATTGTTCAGACTCGATTAACTCCATCGATCAATGAATCGATATGCGACAAAACAAAAGCAGCTCGTGCCCACTGACCTAGAACTTTTGCAGAAGTCTGCTATGATGCACAATGATGACAAAGCAACACCAACCATAAACGCTACGAAACAGAGTTTACATTCCATTGGCAGTGTCGAGGGATAATCTCGTTCATTCCGTGTACATAAAGTAAGCATGTGTGAGTAAACATTACACAAGTAAACACGATGATGTCATACGCTCCGCCCACATCGATTCCGCAGTTATTTTTTTCTCTTACACGAGTCTGCGATGAGTCTGACCCGAATGCTTTTCATAATTTTGTTGTATTCCTGTAATTTAAAAGATACCTTGTCCTAATTCCTTCGGCGACTTTAATAACTTCCCATTATATTTTTGCTGCTTCCTTGTATCAGCGTGACTTAATTGTCACATGGAAACTGGTCAAGCTGTGGTGAATGGAAAAGCTAACAAAGATTGTTGCAAGGTAGACCACCCGGGTTTCCAAAGTTGTTAATTAAATCGATGATTGTTAATGAAACTAAGTTTAATAATTGTGTTTATTCACTTCAGTTAGTTGAATGCTATCGACAATTTAAATAACAGTATTCTACAGTAATATTGCTAGATATAGCTATATTATGGCCTGTATGCTATACTAATATACTCTCTATAATATAGGACCGCCTCGTTGGTCAGGTTAGGTAATTCTCAGTAGCAGCACCGAGTCGATTTGAGCCGGGTTGATGGCAATAGGCTCGCCCCCTGGCCCTGTTACATTGGGACCTACAACATAACCAGCGAAATGTGGATGTACTTTAACACACCTCTGCCTACTTCTTCTGGGATACAGGCGTGATCTTACGTTTTACCCAGCTTATACAACTCCAATGGTTTATTTTGAAAACTGTAGTTTTAGTATACATTATAACTTCACCACCAATACTGCGATCACCAAGCCTCTTGCCAAGTGGGATTATGGCACTCCCCTCCCCATTGAGGGAAAGGCTAGTTTAACACTGGAAATCTTCCGGCTGATGATGATAATTCATTGTATGGAAAAAGTTGTAAATTCACATTCCACGTTTTATCTCTTGGGTTTTCTACGCATTAATCGCTTTTAAACACTCATTTGCTGGAAACTAACCATCAAGTATGCAATTAGCATTTCTTGCAATACGAATGTGTCACTCCTTAAATATGCCAAGCTGAGTAAACGGCGTCATGCTCGCTATTATCTGCTGTGAATATGCTAAACAGCTATAAATGAAACTCCTTTACCAAATTGTTAGTGTAGTTTGTAAAAAGTTACGCAAAAACAAAGCAACTTGGGAGTTTTTTTGTGTTTTTGACAGATATGATGAAAATTGTGTTATGACGTTACCAGCGAAGATTATGTTTATGAACAATCCTACAATACCATCCCACTGATTTTTAACACCCGAAAGGTTGTGAGAATTGATGGCCATTTTTTACTTAAAATATTACCAGCCTTTACTGTTCTAGCTGTACAAAATCTGTCCATCATCATCATCAGCCGGAAGACCTCTACTGTTGAACAAAAGCCTCCTTCTTAGAACACCACGATGATATATTTCCATACCAGCCCCCGTACCATGAACTCTTAAAACAGGACAGTTTATCGTAAACGTTCCTGCTTTAAGACTTCATGGTAAGGGGGCAGTACATTAGCGTAGTCATTTACTTTCTGATTAGTATGCCTGCAGTATCCAAAGTCGTAGGTAGAAGTGGGATGATTATCGCCCAAAACAAAGAAAAAATAAAGTTAACGGCGAATCTATTGCTATATAAAGGAAACAATTATGAAGCCACTGAAAATTTAACTACTTAGACTTTGTAGTCACACTTATTTGCATCTAAAAAACTAACGAATTTAAATGGCCCAATACTTTGGCAAAAGATATTTAAAAAAAAGCAGTATGATTTTTGTTTGCTCCTAACCAAAAATGGCATCATTATTTGCATCACTGATTGTTTACGTAATTATGAAGCATTTGCGACCATCTTTAGATGCATTTAGAGGTAGAATGTTCTCGAATCGTGATTTAGTCGGTGGCATTTGTTAACAACTTTTTCTTCGCGAAATGACGTTTCTTTGTATATCGATATTTGAACAGAAAGAAATCGATAAAGAACCGGACACGTAACTATGCATCATCTTATTATTGTAAGAGAACATTTAAGTAACTTATTGTTGAATGACAAAACATTCCGTAACTGAGTTGTTTTTCTTACCATATTTCGAAATGAATCTTTGGTTATATTTTAAACGTTTTGCTATTTCCAAGCAATTTACCTTCCTTCGTGTCTGCTTTGATAATATTGATTATTGGGTATAGACCTTTCATGAATTTGAAATTTTATGGAAACAAATGGTTTTACAGAAATCTTTTAAATGCTTTCGAAAACTTTTAAAATGTATTTACTTAATAATATCATTTCTATTTTCAGAACTATTCACAAAAATAGTAGGTACTTACGTACTGATTAGCTGACATGATTTCTAACGCCAATATTAGACATTGAAATAAAACTAAGTTTACGGATTTTATCGCGGTTTTTTAATTGATTTTCGGTCAGTCTGCCCGTGACTATGAAGTTGAAGGATTCGAAACGTCGGGACAACGGGGATTATTTCAATGATTAGCTGACATTTAAATCATTAACACCAGACAAACTTTTTGATTAAACGAGGTTCTTTACTATCGACATTACGACAGCGAGGCAGTTAAAATACTTGAAACGACGCCTCAAGTATAAAACATAATTTTAAAAGTTTTAATTATTAATTAAATAAACTTTCTCGTTGTTTCAGTGAATTAAATACGAGTACGTGAACGAGTCTCTAGTGCAGAGGACGAAACGACAGACGGCTACTAGAGAGCGGTGAGTCATATTGCAACATTTATAAAACTACACTAGTTAACCACGCGGCTTCCCCTGCTTGACTATACAAAACGACCTTCCCTTTTAATAAATAAAAATAAATAAAAAAACATTTATTGCTACTTAAAAAAGAGACACGTACAAGAGAAACATAAAAATAAACAATCATATCGTAACAATAGGAAGTGGGCTCAGCGAATGCTGTACCGGGACGAGCATGACCCGGTACAGTGCTGATTTTCAGCCGAGTTACTCCCTATGTTCTTGTGCGGGAGTTAGGTGGTAATCATAAACGATGCTAAAATGTGTTTTGTTTTAAGTTAACCACTTCTTAAGTTTATTGACATCTTTATTCTTTGACATGTATAATGTAATCAATTCAATTGACAATTTTTTCCATAGTAAAAATAAAAACATATGTTTTTAAAGCCAAAATTATTATAATCATGCAACGCGATAGTTTAAAAGCTAGTCAGTTTTACTAAGTAATTAGCCCCCTTATTGTTGGGACGATATTTTAACAGAGATTATTGCTACCAATGGTTAGTTAGCAATAATCTGTGTTAAAATCGATCTCACGACATGACTATGTGAGAAACAAAAGAATCTATGTGAATATTTTAGGTCATTATCAGCTTTCAAAATCACGGCAGTCCGGTTTTTGTGTACTTCCTAGTGTAATACTTCCAGGTATATTTAATCCCTAAGTCTCAGATCTAAGTGCAGTAAATCGCTGTTTAATAGAAAGTTTAATTTTCCGCCACAGTGGTCTTTTTAAACGATATGCTGTCGAAGACAAATGGTGTGAATTAAAATTTATAGTACCGCAATAAATTAATATCTCCACCATTTTTCGTAGCAAAAAAAAGTGTTATAAATGGCGAACAAATTGAAAATTAGTTACTTAATAGTTTTTTTATGAAATCTGTTCCTTCAACACTTGTATTGTATTTTTACAAGTTAATAATAAGTTAATACGGGCTAATAATAATAATAATAATAATAATAATAAGGATTATCCACCAGCAACTTGCTTTGAAATACAAACTTGTGGATTCCGAGATATCATACTACAGGTATGTCCCCGACCCAGTTCTTGAAAATGATCATATCACATTGTACTGGGATCGATCTATCATCACTGACAGGACTATTGTTGCCAATAAGCCTGATATAGTGGTGATAGATCGATTAGAACGCCGTGCAATGATTGTTGATATCACAATCCCACATGACGAGAATCTCGTGAAAGCTGAAAAAGATAAACAAATTAAATATCTTGATTTGGCGCACGAGGTTGTCGACATGTGGGAAGTGGATTCAGCAATCATTGTACCGATAGTCGTTTCGGCCAATGGCCTCGTGGCCAAGAGTCTCGACCAACACCTGAAGAGGCTCACGTTAGGCGGTTGGGTCAAGGGCTTGATGCAGAAAGCAGTACTCCTTGACACGGCACGCATTGTGAGGAGGTTCCTCTCTCTGGAGGCCTAACCACCGGTGGCTTGGACCCGGTTCCCGCTACTGGTTGGACCCTGTATTTTATATTTTTAAATTTTGTATTTTTTATATATAACATTTAAAAATGTAAATTATAAGATAATGTAAAAATAAAGAGAATAATAATAATAATAACCTCCTTCCTTATGAACATTGAAAGATTGAAAACTTAGGTAAATGTGAAAGAATAAGTAAGAAAATTAGGTACTGAACTATTTCAGGTTTCTTTTTAAGGAAGTGTTTTGAAATGCATTAGTTTTCAACCATTCGTGGCAAATGATTGGCTACATGCGAGAGTTCTGTCTCTTCCTCTTCCTATCTTTCATGTAAATGTGTTAAATCGGCGAGATTCATTCCGAACGAGTGCACATCGTTAATTTAAAAATTATAGTATACCGACATTTGCATCTTCACAAAAGACAATGCCCACAGCTGGGCCCGGCGAGTTACATACATAAGAAATAGTGGACAAATCCTTCATTTTATGACAAACAAAAATCACAAATTTTGAATTTTTGGTTGAGTTCTTATTTTACTTTAAAAATAAGGGCAGGTACAGTGATAGAGTTTGTAATACCTACTACCTAAGTCACTGACTAAATAAAGCATCTCTAACAAATTCTAAACTTTGAGCCTATATATCTTCATTCTGACACTGTTAATCAAACCGAAACTAGAGCAGCTCAAAGCTGACATTGTATTATCAAACAAATGACCCTAATTTGAAACTTGAAACGATTTCTCAAGTTATGGACCCACGATGAATGAAAAATGTGTGTCCTTTCTAAAACAGTTCTGAATGTCCAAGAAATCAGCGAGCACACACGCCGATAAACACGCGAGGTAGTTCAATGCTCCTACCAGTTTTGATACATGTAATTGATGCTACAAGCTCTATGCCAGTGATGAGTGTCACTGGCTGGCATTAACTGGCATTGCATTGACACCTGTCATTTTGACAGTTATTCATTTGCGTTACATAATATACTTACGTAAACAGTTCTAATGTAGGTACACTAATAATGAAGATAAGTTGGTTAATAGACGTACATTAATGTTTATCGTTTTGTTTAATTTAAAGTTTTGATTTTATATTTGAACTTTTTGAAATTCGATATGAATGAATTAATTGAAATATCTTTTATTTCTAACTTACTTTTTATAAAATTAAACGGGTTTATTTCTAACTTACTTTTTATTCCATCCAGTGTGTATCTTCGTAGATAAAAACTTTGTATACGAATACCATTACAATGCTGTTAATACAAAAGAGGTCGCTTATCGGTACTAAATTATTTTTACTTCGATTTGAATTCATTACGAAACTTTTGTTATTTTAACATCGTAGCTGAGCCAGCGATAATCTGACGTTTTATTTCGATACCACGTGTTGGAGTGATACAGTCATTGACGTTGCAACATTGTACTATATATAACTATATTGTAACACATACTGATTGACGACTGTTGGGTGTCCGATAGCCCCAATTTCGGAGTCTAGGTCTTTAAGGGGTGAACTTTAGAGCCTCTGACACGTCTTTTTTTTTCTCTATATTTATTAATTAACTTTTATACAATTGTACATGTCAGTCCTATCATACCTTATAAATAAAATTTTACAAAGAAAACTTAAATGTACTTAAGGCAGCGTCTGAGTTAGGTGTCGACAATATGTAGTGGAACATACCCGTGTCGTATGTATTCAGATGCAGTTCCCTTAACTTTATACACCGTTGAAAAATCTCAGATATGCTGGTCTCCTCACGGTGTTTTCCTATACCCTTTTAGCTACTGATAACTAATTTACAGTACGCACATGAATTCGAAAACACATTGGTGCATGTTTGAACTTGCGGCCTTTGACTTGGCAGTCCAACGGTAATACTATAGAACTCTTCAATGATTTTTACTCTCGTTT
Organism: Abrostola triplasia; assembly: GCA_946251915.1. Lineage (NCBI taxonomy): Eukaryota > Metazoa > Arthropoda > Insecta > Lepidoptera > Noctuidae > Abrostola > Abrostola triplasia. The sequence goes on along the minus strand of OX276432.1, from coordinate 1,986,264 downwards.
CATTCATCACCTTGCTTTATACTTGAATCTAACGTACCTTGAGCGGTCAACATCACTGTCCTTGTTGAGATGCCCATCTTCACTACCGTATTACCTGTACCACAACAATTCGCTCATTATTCATCATCACCTTCAGATGGAATACGTCCACTGTTGAGCTAAGGTCCCCTTAGAACGCCACAATGAACGGCAACTTGCCATTTGCATCGACCGGTCGCCCTCAACTCCCATACATACGTCTACCTGATGGGGTGCCTTAAAACGCTTCGACTTTTGGTTCATGATCGCCACTCGAGAACCTTTATTCCTCAGCGGTTATTAGTTCATGATTACTATAGAAATAATGTTAGTATCCAATACGTTATAAAGTAAGCATCAAACTAACAGTTTCCACGTAATTGTTTATTTCCTCTTTCTGGCCGGTATGATGTGCTGTTTGGTAAACAGACTGCATGAGAATCGCTTGCTCGCTGATCAAAACTATAATGGTAGGTGTTTACTTATTTTTCTACAGAGTAATTATGCTATATTGTATTATTTAACAATCTTGTAAGACATACACCAGGAAAAGATAAATAAGCCTTAGGTGAAATTTTATGTATGCGGACACCCATTATATCCTTAACGAAACTGTGCGATACTAGGGCCTTTTCTACGAAATATAGGACCTTTGGGCCTTGTCTATGAAAAGTGATAATAAGCAATTATTTTCAAGCTTGCTCACTGCGGATACGCCTATTTAAAGTTTTCAGACTGTACTATTATCACCATTCCTTCACCTCTAGCCAGTGGTTTGATTAAATATCTAAGAAAACAGAAATAGGGACGAAGTCTTGGACAGAGCACTGGAGTTTGTGACCAATATTTGAATATATATATGTATCTGTTAAAAGCAGTGCCAATTAGGTGAATAAGGCTAATCCTCTGACTCAGACGTCTATTAACAAACTTAATATTTCTATAGATATATACCTGGTAGGTAGACTACCTCTTTAGGTAAGTGGGCCGAGTCTTGTGAATCATTTCTGAAGACGAAAATATTGAGAAAACGTGTTAATAAAAAATATTTATCACTATGTTAAATCTGTATATTAGGCTTCGATCAGGCCTCCTATAAATGGTATGGCAGGTTGTAATATAATTTGAATAACAATAAATTAAACAGCAGAATATATTTCGGAATGAGATTGTTTAGTGTTCGGCAAAGTAAAATAAGAATTAACAATAATTATGGTCCAGCCTTCACAGTTTACTCAAGTTTCAGCTGGCGCAAAAAGTGATACCTTGTGACATGTCTGTTAGTCGTAAAATTGTATTTATGTTGTATCAAATACATCACCATTATCGTCCGCAGACTTCCCCCACTTCTGGATATAAGCCCCTTTGTTTGAGCTAGTCTCTACGCTTGTGTCAGCCACATCCAGATTTGACTTAGTATTGCTAATTAAACTAATCAAATTATTTCTCTTTGTTACAGATTAGGGTTCTTTAACCCTTCGACGAAACGATTCGAGTTTGGCGCTAAAGAAGTTTCTTCTCGGCCCCTCGAAAAATTGTAACAATCGCTCGGTGACTGTCAGGCACTACAATATACCTGCACTATTCTTGTATATAAGTCGTATTAAAGAAAAAACGAAAAAAACTCGACAGACGCCCTCTATCAGTGGCCACGACAGAGGGTTTTAATTTATGTTCATTTATATATGCATATATAAAATTGGAGAAAGATAGTGATCTCTAATGTGACGTCACAATACAATATTGTGATTAATTAACTAATAATACATAATTTTAATCGCTTTGCTGTTTTCAAATCGCATTTTTCACGCGTATTGCCCGTTATTTAGTTAGAATTTGTATTTTTAAATTGTAAATAGCAAAAGAATATACTTAATCATAATAAGAGTGACATTGCGTAAAGTAACTAAAATACTAGTCATTGATCTAGTGTATTTATTTTGTTAATATTCATCTTTGTATGTAATCTGCAGAGGATAAACTAACTGTTAAAAGCTTTCTGATTATTTATATAATAAAAACTGAATGCCTGAGTGCATTATTAACCAAAGAAAATAGAACAGTGAACTTACTTCTTTGGAAAAGTAAACGGCACTGTCAAAAAAGGCGGGAAGACGTGGGTGACAGATTGTCTACTACCACAGATAAACTATAATTTGGGCTTGACACAATCGATTCTACTATTACAATCGGCAAGATGCAGACCCAAATTGGTGTTGGAAATGAGCTGCAGAGGAGCTACAGGATGCAGGACTTTGCGTCGCCTGGCGTCATCATGAGAGAGCGCAGCTTCATACGCCCTCAATCTCATCATAATATGCATCATAACCAGGTATGAATTCATGTTTTGTTCAGAGCTACATAAAAAGTTTTTATTCAAACCATTATTTAGGACAACCTATTTATAGTTGCCTAGTTGTTGTTTTTGTCTAAAACTGGGTCGTCATCTCCTGTTCACAGTACTGTAATAGGAAAGACCTTGGTGTTAAGGGCCTCATCACTGGACATAAATAGCTCGGCTTTCGATATATAAAACGTACATACTAACAGACTATGGACTTTCAAACTGTTAAAAACAGGTGTGAAATTCGTATCTGATTATGATTTGTAAGGCCTTGCTAAGGATTTCTAGTACGATTGCAATTAACGCGTAGGTAGGGTCGCGACACGGTTTATTCCGACGCCTACGTCCTGTCTGCAACTCGATAGCCTTAGCATTTGTTTTGTAATCGACTAAAGTTATTGATACATCACATCATTATTACTTTTAACTTTTATCGTTTTAAAATAAAACCTTGGCTTTTGTAGCTTTTAAATTATTACAAGAACGACGGTAAATTGATATTTATAATGAATATTGTCTTTTTTCGCAAAGTATTCAAACAAGTCAATATGTAAAATTAAATAAATCATTTTGCTAACGACACTTTGGAGCATTAAATAAAAAAAAAATAGGACATCTCAGTTGGGTTTAAAAAAAAATCTCTGGATAGAACCTGGCTAAACAAATGAGAATTTTAGTTAGCCTCAGCAAAAATTGCGTCAGCTAAAGTTACTTATCCCAACAATATACTCCGTTAAGTATTAGTCATATCGATGTTAATTTGGTTACATAGTGTGATGTGTAATCCGAAAATACATCGTGACATTTTACAATGTAATATTACCTCATGAACGTAGCAGTCTATATGTAACGGTCTATTATGTGGCCCATATTCAACCAGTCGAAGAATTAATATTTCCCTCTACGCTTTGTGATTAGAGATGACCATCAAATGATATCGTTCACCTCTTTTGCAGTTCAACAATGCGAAACGACGGAGCATGATTCTGACCAATGCTAAAGGAAAACCCACTCTTGAAATCTACAGGCCTCCCGGTAAGTTTTCGTCAAGCTTTCCTACAATATATATAAGAAACGAGCATGGTGTTTATGCTGCTCGTTTCTTCTTTATATGCGGAGAGGCCTATGTCCTGCAGTATGATGGTATAAAACTGAAACATATTTTAGTAATGGCACTCCAGAATCTATGGTAGATTCAGGGTAAAGTAATCAAAAGGCAGCGGAAAAAAAGGGCTTTTATCTAATAATTTTCTAAGAAATAATATCTTCTGTATAATCTTTGTCATAACATTAAAACATAGGTACATTTACTATAAATGTATAATATATATTCGATTCCTCGGTATCCTTGGAATATTGTTTTAATTTCTAGGATACCAAGGGAAACACTATATTATAATTTCATGAATCGTCACTTCACTGGCATAATAATTATGTACTTATGTGACAAAAAGCGTGTGTCCAAATCGTACTGTGATTGCTGAAGTCTCAAGTGACACGGCCTGACATTCTGCTTATCCCGCAAAGCGCATATCGTGGGAATAACCAACATTAATATCTCAAAGCTAGCAAAATATTGTTAAGACTTATCACTTGTATGGTCTACATAATTCTTTGTTATCTTGCATAACGTAGGAACACATGTTCTAAAATGGTCTTCTTATAATACCTATTCGTTTAAAAATAATTATTTATGAAACTTAAATGTAATCGATTTTAATATGATATCATTCCGTTTCTCGATTGGTCACAGGCTGAATGTAAATACTTGGCTAGCTAGTGTCTCTACGTAAAATTGGCGCCAAAATTAAAAATAAACAATTTTCATATTTGGAACGGGTCGACAGTCGTATGTTTGTTGCGACGGGACCCGTTTGTCAAACGAATGTTTGTGTGTAGTTTTATGTATTGTGATATATAAGTGAGATATGTCTCGGTGTATCGTGAAACAGTCGTTGTCTCAGCCGGTGGCGGTCTCGCCGGTCGCCCCCGTGGCTCAGGTGTCGCCGGTATCTGTTTCCCCCGTGTCCGTGACTCCGGTATCGGTGTCTGTGGCCGTGACTGCTGCTCAACCAGTTTCCGATGCCTCAGGTTTGTTTATGTATTCAAGAGCAGTTCTAATGATTGGTATGTTCAATGAAACATGGAGCTGTTCGCAACGTACGCTCATCGTGAGATTGTTTGAGAATCGTTCTATAATGTCAACAGAGTCTTGGCAGTATTCGTTAGTTGCTTTATTTCCGTCACCAAACATCAGTGTTTTGGCGACAAATGTAGAATGAAATTATTGTATGTACTTAAATAAAAAATGTCTGATATTATTGTTGGCAACTGTTTTTAGGAAGGGATAACTTGAGCATGTGATTTGACGATAGGACAGATGATATCAGCAAAGATCTGTAGTGTGGACGGGTCGGACTGCCAATTGTTTAATTATTCCTTGTATGTTTATCGGTTGCTACAGAAGTAACATAAATCCAACAGAATTCAAACATTTCGCCTTAAAACTATGTGAGAAGAACACATAGGTTGCCAGCCGCCGGCGCTCTGTTAATTCTAGCAGGAACTACTTGGATTCAATATCTATGGTTAATTAGTACCAATTCATGGTTTTCCAAATAAAAACTAGAGTCGACTCATTACATAAGTCTCAAATATCAATGTTACCCTTGTATACCTCTAGTTAGGACAATTGAACTCGCTGCAATAGTGTATCGACAAACTATAACTTCTTGCGTTAGTTCGGATGTATTTTTGAAATAGTATTCCCTCTCGATCTCTTATTAATTGCTAATTAGTCAAGGCTATCGTTATTTCATACCAAAATTAATGCAAGTTATTTTTTATTCATTTTCAGAGGTTCCTTACCTACACTTTACCGGTAGCAAAGTAGTGTCGACGCACTATGTACCTAATAAAGCCATCACTCAGTCCAGCTTGTAAAATGATTACACTAACCCTCGTCAGTGTTAGTACAGTAATATACTGCGCTCAGTCAAAACTGTACATATCTAGCCAGTAAATCTTGGATGAAAGTTTCGCTTTTGTTCATTCGAGCGGAGCCAGTCGCGTGCAGCGAGCAATGATCTAGGTTACCCAATTAGACGCACACGCTTGCTGCGTGCCTGATGATTTTTATATGTTATACTTATCCTACTGAATATTTTTCAGGTATTTTCGATTTAATAGCTATACAGTGTTTAACTGTTCAGCTCTATTTATTGGTAGTCCTGTTAATTCTCTTTGCTAATGGAATATTTGGCTGCATTTAGCAACTTTCGTATACTAGAATGTGCATACATATGCATCGTTGCTATTTTATGTTTTTTTTTTATGTTTCTCTGTCGAACTGTTAAGACGTCGGGCGAGACCGTTTCGGTGGGTAACAATTAATAACAATAGATTTATCGCTCTCTGCTCTCTTTGTTCCTAATGATAATAACAGAAGGGTGTTAATAGTTTTACAGTGATACACAATTTTGTATACACTCTACAGATTTGAATATAATATGAATATTAAACAGTACATAGCAGTAAAAAAATATTATCTAAATTGACGAGTACAAATTATAATACTAATCTACTCTACTTTAATTTAAGCAGTAACTATGTGACGTGTCGCGTCGTAAAAGGCCGACGTACCACTCGGGCTAGTGGACAGCGATCAATCTAACTGTGCATGAGATGTTATATTACACTTCTGAGTTTTTATAACATGTTACACGATCATTTGATGTGTGTGACTACTGGCTTTTTCTTTATACAATCTTTATTAAGAAATACTTAGTAAGTAAAACATAAGTTTAAAAGTACCTATTTATTGCATTATATTTATCTTGGTGAAGCATATGACACACACGCACACACACAAATTACAACATTTCTCGCGTGTGTCCATTAGACGTCATCTATCTAAGAAGGACAGGTGACGTACAATAGTTGGATGAAAAGTGAAGATAGTATATTTATTTGTGCGTACATACATTACGAGTATCCGAAAATAAATGTTAATATAATAACTGCCGTAGTGACGTAGCGTTCGTAAAATTCTTTATAACGAGATGACTCGGCCGAAGCAGGCCGCATCAAGAGTTTCGAAATATCACTAAAGCAGTAAATCTGATTCATTCCGCCTAAAGTAAGCTAAATGGGCTCAACAATAGACCTTGCCTGGCTTTATGAGGGCGTTGCCTTCAAACCAAAATATAAGAAAGCTGTAAAATCGCCACATTTAGATAAACGCAAACGGTACAAAGAAAATGTTTTCACAAATGTTTTGGTTACCATTATGCTTTGTTCCTGCATGGTGTATTGTTACTTACGTTACCTAAGTTGTCGTCTGTGACCTAGATATAGTGAGAAGGGCTAATACAAGAGTGGCAGTTGCAGAGAACAGCACTAAAACCATGCCTACACGCAATTCCAAACTACTAGTTCTGTTGACTTTGGTCTCTTTGCCCGTAGCAAGTTATTTCTGTTACTTATTGAATAAAGCCTATCCTTTGTTCTTAGCATATATTATTATGTGTGTGTATAATATAGCATAGTATAGTATAGGTACACATTTTATTACTATAGTACTAATTCACGCTACAACGATGTAGTTTAAAAAACATTATTTTCTAACAGTACTACGTGTATGATCTATGAGTATTATTACTAATTGCCTTAAGTAAGACTTTAATTTTGAGATTCTGGAGATGCCTATAAGCTTAATAGCAGTTTAAAAAAATCTATGAATATACATATATCACGAGACCGCCTATGATTCGAATGCTAAACGTTAAGACTTCCAGTTGATGTATATTTTCTCAGTGTGTCACGGTGTTTTTGGCCAAGTTCCATCTGTTCATTCATACGTACGTGTTTGCCATGTCCCTTCCGGCTAAGAGGGATGAGGCGCCATTTCTATTTATTACTTCTGTTATTTCTTACATTAAAAACTCTTGAACATCAAAGAGTCTTCACTAGTCGCCTTCCTATCACTACTTGTAAAAACACCGCTTCAACACGAGATCGTGCTATTGACACATGACTGTCTTACATCGTAACCTTGTGCTCTGTCCTATCTCCCTCTTCTCTTGACGCCCACCGTTGACCACCAGGTGTCCGCACAGACGGCGTGGCGACCACGGCGGCGGGCTCGGGCGCCACCACCACGACCTCGGCGTCGGCCTCCACACCAGCATCGACCAACAAGCTGAATGTCCACGCGAAGGAGTTCACCATGGCCAAGCCAGCCGACCTTCACAATAGGTGAGTATTACTGTGTTTTATAGATTGTAGACAAACTATTATCTTGTTGCCATTGTGATTGTGCGGTCTCAAAGAGAGCTCTCTTTGAGACCTCAAAACGAAGCTTGAAAATACAAACATGCAATAATGTGGGGTAATTTAGAAATTGTAATGTAATTCGTATGTGCAAGAAAATTAGATTTGCCAAACGTCCATAGATACCGGTATTTTTGTGTAATTTGGTTTTACAATTAAGTATTACTGCTTAAAATATGTCCTTGAGTCGTTAGGTCAGAAAACAAATATATTTGAGATGGTATATAGAAGGCAGCAACTCATTACTTAGTAGGTTTCAAAAAGATCAGAAACCTGGGTTAATATTATCTCAATATCTCTTTCGTACTTCATAATTTGTGAGAAACTTTGAGGCAGGACTTGATTTCGGACTTCATCAGACTATGTAACTCGGATAAATCTATATATATATATATATCTATTTGACACCAGATATGGAGGCAGATTTGCTAAAGTCATTCATATTTGTTTAAAAACTAAATAAACCCGGTTTTCATTGTAAATATGTCTGTTGCACACCTTTGTGAGATCATTTTGATAATATCCTGACCAGATCTGCTAGACATTGCAGTGTAATTAGTTACCATGTATTTGATATTAGAGGTTATATAGGTACTGGGTATTGTGACGTGAGGTTTTAACCTTGAATTTTCAAACGAAAACGTTTTTCATTGTGCTTACCGTGCTAAATATGTCTAATACCTACCGACCTATTACCTACCAAACTTTTTTGGTTTGTCTCAGAATTAATTACAAGTTTAGGTTGCCGCGACGCTTGCCTTAATAAGATTTTGTATTAGATGCCGTCGTCCACACGGTTTTTGACCTTGCTCTCGTTGGTGTTGAGAAGTTTGTTTCTCATCAACGGTAGTAACGTGACTTAAAGCGATGGTTGCTGTTGGCTCGGCTCCAACAGAGACAAAACAAAAATCTATGAAACAATGTGCGAAACTGATGTGCGCGACGCTTAGGTACGTCTATGTATTCGTAGTATCAATTGTAGAGTTTTTGTTATCACTTTGTTCTTGGCTACGGTGACGCGAACACGCCCGCGCGCGCCAAAACGGGCCGAAGAGCGTGCCGCCCCGCGCAGTCCGCGCACGCGCCGGGAGAGGCGCGGAGTTCCCGACACGAACGCGACCAAACAACGCCGAAATTATAACGCGAACGCCTCCGAACGAACTTGACTCGTACACTACGAATTTTTGAGTACAAATCTCAACAGTGCCGTGTGAGAGATTCGCTGATAAATCGCTCAATTGAAGGAAACTTTAGGCACCACGCTCTGGGAAGTGTAAGCCGCGATAGGATGTGCGCGGATACCGGATTCTATTAATAAAGTTCCGATGCTGTGAGGGAAATGAGACGTAATTTGTCGGCAGTATTGCCAAGTTTGCATTGAGATTTGCATTTGAAGATAGTGATAAATTTTATTATAGCTCACGTAAACATCAAGATTTAAACAAACAGTGCGATGACGAGTGTGATATAGTGGATGGTCTTGTGATTTCTAGTCTGTATTTAACGAAGATTTACTGTGAAAATGGTACGCGGAAGATACTCGGCATCTGATGTGTAAGTAAATTTTCCACTACAAAATTGAAACATGAAACATAGCGCTCTTAATCAGACCATATCGTTGTCCAGGAATTGTTCTCGCCACTTATGTTCATTTCTGTAATTGAGTTATTGTCATAAACAGGACTTGGTCTTAGGTTTTATAGTCCTTTGTTGATCTTTTAGAGTTCAGTTACCACAATTTGATAACTCAGGGCGGTACAATTGTTTTGAAATGTAGCCACAAAGGCTTTCTTATCTCTTGTTTGTAAGGCTTCGAAGTAACATAACGTGCTCCAATTATAGTTCATCAAAACGTGTATTGTAAACAAAATAAGCCAGCCCACATGTAAGCAAATAGTTGCAAAGATTGCGGCTCTTATCAAAAATATAAACCCGCTCACGGCCAAGTAAATAATATAATAGCCACCTATGTGTTTAAGATGTACACTTCGTTATGGTGCATTGTAATAAATATATGGTTCTGATAGTTGTTTTTATTAGTCTAATCATCTAAATGCCCCATCACAAGGATGTTATAGCTCCCTGAAATGTGATCTGACTGAAATTTTTATAGAGTCGAACATTGAGAAGGAAATTAACAAATTTGTTCAAATGTTGGTAAAACTGCTAGGTACCGCTAACCTAATATATAAATTTAATATATCAACAGGTGTAAAGAAAGTGCCTGACTAAGTGTGTTGAAGTTTCGGCATTATTCCTCGATAATCTTCAAATGTCGGGCTATGATGAGACACCTATTATAAAGTAGGTATTAATACAATCGTCTGCGAGCTAATATCGTACCTATCCCAATACAATGTGAAGAGATGTTTATATCGTCTTATTGAAGTATCGTAAAATTACTTACATTCTACTGCTACATTAATGAAAAACGTGTTGAAGAGCAAAACATTAACTGTAACCTAAATCAAAGATATTTTTAAAATTTTGAAACGTTTTTCCTTGTGTTTAATAGGAGGAAGCACGTGAATATTTTTTGGCATCGCGAGAGAGTTTGATAAAATGACGTAGCGAGCTGCACATACAAGCCTGATTTGATTTCAAACACCACTTTTATTATTTGTTTAATTACGTTTTGATTAATACTCAATGTTTTCTTTATAAAACTACGACTTACTTCAGACTAAACACGATCCATTCAATAGAGGCACCGTGCGTCATTCTCATCTAACTTTAGAGATCATTCCAATGTTTTGTCGCCTTGTCATTACTCGATCTCAAGGTCGATGTACCACGCTGTTTTTTTTCCTCTTTTAATAAACGTGACTTCATTCGTTAAGTTTTGCCATTTTCACTAATTGTTGTCGCTTTTCTGTTGGCCGCTTGAAGTGTCTGTTGACAACGATGTTATGCAAATTCTGTCATCACAGGTGGATTGTATGTGGCATTGATCGATCGGCCTTACATGAAACAGTTTCTCAGTGTTACATTGTCGAACATTCTTGTAACGATGCAACTTTCCTAAACAAATTGGCACATTAATAACAATAAAATTAGTGAAGACATAGGCACGATGTACGTAGAAACTAGCAGCGGCGTGCAATTAAGCGTGAGTCACGGAATGACTGCAGTAACATGAGCACTAGTGTTCAGTGTCCTGTTTGTTTATACGTGATTGCTTTAGTTGTGGCCCACAACCACCGCACATATCAACTATCTGTTATGACCTTTTATGTAATAATACATCAAATGTTTTGACTACGAAACTGATGTTGACTAAACGTCCATAACACACTATTCGTTGTTTGATTATTATTTTATTACGTTTATAATGTAGGATAGCTAAAATATTTGTTATTTTGAAAACTTTAGCTGCATTTGCAATGCTCTGAAGGCTCCAATAACCATTTACGAAGTCGTAATTCTTAACATTGATGCCTTGACATTTACCATTCTGAAATTATTTGGACCCGGCCTTTGTTAAGGTATATATACTAAAAGGATATCTTTATAAGATAAGGTTACCATAATTACCTAATTCCTATATAAATAATTCTTGAGTCAGATTTCTTTCAAAAAAAAATATTTAGGAAACCTGTACAGCCCTGCTTGAATTAAAGATTAGACTTGAAGATAAAGTCAAATAAACTGATACAACACGGTAACTAATATAAATCAAGTTTATATAAAGCCTGATGCTTGAATAATCTCCTCTCTAATACCGTCAAGGAGAAAACCGTGAAAACACAAATCGTACATTCAACTCGCGCTGTTCAAACACCTCTGTCGTTAGAGCTACCAATTTAAGATATTTTAGATAAACACTGGTGTCGTTGACAGACGACAATAGCAAGTGCAGCAGACAGGACGCGCCACTTGCCCCCATTTCATGACACGTCATCACCTATCGTCACCGGTTACGAAAGGCCAGGGTTCGAAACTCGCCGCTTGCTGCATGTTGGGTAATGTAGTTTAGGACGTATGTGGAAGTGCTATTTCATGTCTGTATAATGCACTTATGGTACAAAAAAATACTGAATGTAGTGTTGGGTGTAGATAATAAATTAAAGACGCCTGAAGAGCTTGAGAACGATGGTAGGAATACTAGGTCTGTTAGGTTCTTCTCTGAGGCATAAAAGGACTAGGTTTTTCGCTTAAAATTTTCGTACAATTCGATTTGTTAGGTTAATAACTTGCTTATACAGTTCAAAACAGTCGCTTGTCAGAGTTAATTGTCTCGTATTTCAATATAAAACCTCCACCGTAGCAACCGCTACGGCGCCGCGGCGCGGCGTTTTTGTTTCTGCACATGTAAAAAATTAATACATGTTTACAATTTACTGAGAATATCTGTTGGATTATTTTCCTCCTCATTGTTGTTGATGCGATGGATATTTTGGAAGTTTTTTACTTTTTATTCTATACTTATTAATGCCAGCTTGTTGACCGGTCTCTATTTCGCCTACCTGAAGTTATCTCAACGTATCTTGATATTTCCAGATCAGTTTTATAAGAGACGAATATTCCTAGTTTATACTGACACCAGTTCATTGACATTCCTCCGGGGGGATGTTAGATAATAGTCTGATAGGTCAGACGAGCACTGCTCTTGGCTATGTTTAGTTTTCATCTTGAAGACTTTCTTCTCATTATTTGTTGTGCTCGTTTTCACTTTGCACGATCTTAAGCTAGATTTACGTTACATTGAACTTTGGCGTACGTATTAGAAACCGTATTTATTGGTCCGGAAAGATACTAAAGCGGAATATCGGCTTGAAAATAAACTCTATGATGTTGGTCAATATCTGAACAATTATATTATGTCGCTAAATAAAAGAAAGCTGATGTATGACTAGTATAGTACGAAATAAGTAGGTAGGTTCTTAGTTAATGTTTTATTGAAACCTGTTTCTTTCGATTAAAGAAAAGAGTACCAGCAAATAATGTTTTTAATTTTATATCTGTCTATAGTGTCCATGCACACAAGCTTCAACCTTTACAAAATCCGGAAGCACCCAAAATTTACTAGTTAATTATTCACAGTATCGAGTTGTGTATCATATTTATATCCACAACGAGTTCGTCATTAATCCTCGCCGCCGTTTCCTACCGTAATGAAACAATTTGCGTGGCATTGCGCAGGAGTGGACCGCCATAACGGGCTGACTATGTGCGCGGCATCACGACAATGAACACTTATTATTTATGAGTTTTATAGCCATGGCTATGAGACACGCGCCACTGAACGCCATTGTCCACTATGAATAACAATCGTAATGGCAACTACGTTTGGCAGATTATTATCGTATTAATGTTATATGTATATTATTATATGCGAAAGTTTGGATGTGTATTCAATTCACCCACTGAATGTTGCGCATGCGTTTTGCGTTACATACGATACATGCCTTAGGTGTATGGAAGTTTTACAGGACCCTTCGTCTTTATATTTAATTCTTTTACCTTTTCAGGCTTATGTTTTATTTTAAAATTATTTTAAAGAAATGTAAAGCAATTCTAGTTTAAATGACGCGCTGCTTTGAATATGAAACAGTAAATACCTATTATATTATATGACCAAGCTGATGTCACCTAACACGCATAGGATAGTAATTATGCAGATATATCTGCATTGCATCCTTGGTATCTCATGTATTTAGTACTAAGGTTGTGAATGAATGAATACCTGCATCATATTATTTTTAAATACCGAATTCAAATATCAGCACATTTTTTATGCAAGCTATTGTGCTTATTAAAGGCTGTTCCAATGCAGAAATATCTCGATAGGAATAAATGGTCACGTTATATGAAATAAATGGTGAAATTGTGATCTACTTGTAGGTAGTACCTATATCATTAATTCATGATCATGATGTTCTGCAGAAGGGTGAGAATACATGCACCCTTAACCGACGAGTTGATTTGAGGAACGTAATATGCAACTTAAGCTAGTATTTAGAAAGAATGTAGTATATTATGGAAATCCGTGGTGAAAATGGCGTAATTGTTTTTTTGTTGCCGTTTTAAATACATATAGGGCTTTATTGTAATAAGTCTAGTATCGTCACTAAAACATGAAATTCTACTGCCTTGCTAAGACCTATACTGCGTCCCTTGGCAACCGCGAGAAGACATGCCATGCAACAAGTGTAAACAATGTTTCATGTGGACATCCATGTTACTCCAGACAGTATACAGTCTAAATACATAGGAACGTCTTATAGTATGTAATTCGGTTCGAGTCTATTGCCATATATCGAACACAATAAATCAGAACGTAAGTTTTAGGACAAATAAGAAAGAAAAAAGGACTTTCGAGTCCTGTTACTTGCCATGCAACTTCGTACATAAATCTGGCCCTTTACTCAGAGCTTCTAGGACTTCACCACTAGAATTTAGCATTTAATTATTAGTTAGACTAGACACAAATACAATGTATGTATATATACTTTATTTTATCTTAAGAAATTGAAATAACTAATTAACATACACTTAAAAGAGATAGAATAGAACCCACCTTCGTCATACTTGTCCCACATACTCTTTGTTGGTGTAGCATTTAAATGATAATGTTTATTTTTCGTGATGCTGCTAATCTGTACGACAGATAACATTTTATCACCTGGCTGAGACGAGGCTGGCATTATTACATAGATATTATCTTGCCGTGTCTTTACTTTATGTAATCATTATACAATACGATGATGGAAATCTACTCGTGCACAACCCGATTTATATAAAAAAAACTAGTTTATGCCCGGGACTACGTCCCCGCGGATTTTGAGTAAAATTATTTTACGTCGCAGCAGTAAGCAATTCACCTATTTGTATCTGATTTTGTCAACAATTTTATGGGTATTTTTTTTCCGGGCCAATCTAAAAATTTTCAAAATGAAAAGAAGCCTTTAATATTACTTATAACATCAAAATAGTAAATAATATGGAAAACTCTTAATAAAATAAATTACATGATTTCTGAAGCCCATATCCATTACTGACCTAAACATTGTTTCGTATATTAACAGTATTTTGTGTTTGCTTGCAGGCCGGCGATGGGCATCGGGTACGCGAGCGTGGGGCTACAGCACTCGCGCTCGGCAGTGCTGCACGCGCAAGTGCCGCCGCACTACCGGCCCGTCATGCCGCCGCACGCGCTGCTCAACAGTGCCTCCAGCGGGAACGTGCCGCATGCGCAGGTGACGTATACAGAGAGAAAGATATTGATTTATTGGACATAGCACAAACTCACTAGTTATAATTAAATATAACAAGTAGTCATGTCGAAAGCGGAGTATTCAAAACGTCGCCACCTCTACATAAGGCGAAATTAATAGAAATAAAGTAGTATAACGCCAGGGTCTAATGTGTCCGGTACCCGATTGTTTACAGAAATGACGAAATGACTATATGTTTGATATAGTTTAATAGAAGCCACTAAGGTGCACGTAAAGCTTATAAAAGTATATAATAAAAAGTATACATACCTACTACACTGCATATACCTGACTTTCCAAAGCCCTAGTTTGAATACATAATACGATGAACTCAGAAAGATGTCTAATTAAGCTGATTTAGATAGATGATCATATGTTGCAATCAGTTCCCAGGGTTTCATTGTTATGAGGCTGGTACTGTTCCTTTTGAGAGGATTACCTAAACCCTCGTTAACTCTGAGAACCGAACCGGTATTGACAATAGAGCGTCAATAAAGTAGAATTTAATTAACTATTCATTTCAGCAAACCACATATTCTTAGCGTGCCCGCATGAACTAGCTATACCTACTACCTATGCAGTAATATTACAGAGTAATAGGTCATGCTGTAGTTTAGAGCTCCGGGCTCCGTAGATATTTTATATCCCTAGACACAACGCTAATTGTAAATAATAAAATATCGAGTATTATGTTGTCCTATTGTTACGACTATGACATAGTATTATGTCAACTCCAAACAATCTCAATTCTAGTCTTCTAGCGTTCGTGCCTCTTGTCGGAAACCGGTCGTTCGGTGAAGCCAATTACTTGTACCACCTAATCAGTGTCCTAATAAAACATTTGCAGGTCGGACCCCGCGTCCACTTCAAGCTGCAGCCGCAGCAAGCGATCATTCCTGAAAAGAAGAAGTCTCCTCCGTCGTCCCTGACGAACGGCAATGGCAAGAGCATTCGGCCGCAGTCGTTCACGCCGGGCCTGAAGCGGTCCAAGTCGCTGACGTCGGCGGACGCGCTGGCCAGCGGGATGGCGGCGCTGGGGCTCGCGGCCGACGCCGGCGACCTCGGGAACTTCCCGCCGGAAATACAGGAGTGCATCGACAAGGCTCTCGAAGGTCAGTGATTCAGTGGTTTAATTAGGTATATTTGTTTTAGTTATGTCCTTGTTTTTTTCCAATTCTTCCTGGTTATTAGAAAACATTATAGAGGGCGTGGTTTAATAAGAAAAAAATGTAATCCCAATACGTGAGGACCAAGTACAAAACTCATAGACAATCTATAGGTAGTCGAGAACATCTGAAGCATGCCAAAAGAAAAATAATTAAACTTTACGCCATTTTTTAGGACCTAAACTTAATTATTTGTATTCATCAATGACTGTCGCATAATAGTGAGTATCCCCCCAGACCCGAACGCGGTGTGCGCGCGCACGCTGATGGACGCGGTGGGGCACCTGGTGTCGCGCGCCGTGGAGTCCCCGCGGTACGCGCTGCCGGCCGCGCGCCGCTGCATCGCCGTGGTGGAGCGCGAGAACACCGAGACCTTCCTGGAGTCACTGCTCAACACCTGCCAGCAGTGGTACCACGACAGGGACAAGGTACACGACACTATAAGGAACATTAGATACTATAGACTTAGCGACACAAGGTGATCCTGAGAAAAACATAATTATAACAATATAATCTTCATATAGGGATCTTTTCATAATTCAAATTGTTTTTAAAATTGCTCTACAATCTACTTAATGTAATAGATAGGTTTTAAAACACCAAAATTATTACCCATCTAACATTTGATGCTTTTGGAAAGTAAGGTCCTCAAAACACCACGCCACCTTATTTTAGGTTTGCAGTGTTTGTAAATTTGTTAACCCGCATAATGTTCTAGCTGCTGGGCTCGACGGTGGGCGGCGGGCGGCCGAGGCTGATGGCCTTCCTGTCGTTCCTGCTGGAGATGTACTGCCAGCTGCGGCGGCGCGCCATCCAGCGCCGCAGCGCGTCCGCGCAGCCCGGACAGGTGCTGCTGACGCTCATCTGCAAGTGCTGCGAGGACTGCATCCGGCAGCCCGTGCCCTCCGCCAGCGACGTTAGTACTTACCTACCGCTCTAGAACATAGGATAATTACAATAATCAAAACTATTTCGACCACAGTAAAGGTTTTATTGCCAAAGCAGGTCCATAAGTTTAAATTTGACTGTCAACTTTGTACTGGGTAATTGGCTGTAAATTTGTTGTGTATTTTAAATGTTTCTTTAATTATTTAAGTGACGTCAGGTCTCGATATTTTCTAGTGATGTTCAAGTATTAGTTAAGTGTGCCATGCCAATTGATCGGTAGTAGCATATAAAGCGTCCGGCGGCCCCTTGCAGACGGAGAACCTGTTCTTCGTGCTGACGTACATCGGGCGCGACCTGGAGTCGCAGCTGCCGGGCGAGCTGGAGCGCCTGCTGACGGCGGTGCGCGACGCCTTCCTCAACACGGCGGCGGCGCCGTCCATCCGCCGCACGCTGCTGCAGCTGATCGAGCTGCACGCGTCCCGCTGGCAGCTGCCGGGCTGCGCCGTGCTCTACTACTACCCCTCCTCTAAGTAGGGCCCGGCCGCTGTATATACCTACGGTCATTGCCAATAAGGCTCCGGTCTGTTGTTGCTCCTAATGTACGGAGAAACCTTCATTATCCTTGCATGCCTCATCAAAGTGCTTCTCGCACCTTCACACCTTGCGTTAGCTAGACAGAAGATTTTATTAATCTGCATTGCATTATATTGTATCTCAATCGCGGTATATCGAGATTTTGCGATTTTTTACTAAGACAAAATACAATAAGACATGCTCTGCTTCAAGGTTATATTGTAATTTAACCTTAGTTAACGAAGCTTCGGTGTAAAAAGTGCTCCTTATTTACGAATACTGTATTTTAGGAGGTTACTTAGTAAGTGTCCTAGTGTACCGTGGGAACTACCTTATTGTACTTGAATAACTTGGCTAGTACCCTAACGTACAGCGGATACTAATATACTACAGTAAGTCTAGATAAGTTGGCAAGTACTGTGCATGGAAGGTTTTTGGTCTGAGCATCTGTTGCCTGTGTGGTGTATCTCCGGTCCTTGTGACTTCTTCGCCCTATTGACACTGGAATATTTGGTCCTTTATAATATATAAGTAAACAAACCAATTTGGTTCCAGAGTTCAACTGAGAACTGCAGAATAATTTCGGAGGGGTACGTTGGTATTATAGGGGAGTAATTATGTTAGATTATTATACAAAGGTTACAAGCATTTCTTATAGTGTTTGATTCTCTCAGGTTGACCTTCATAGCGATGCGTTAGTTGTACAGAAGGTCTCTAATTGTTGTCCCTTATACGTATTGTAGGCATGATGCTGCCATAAGCTCATTTATTGTGCCTTTAAAGATTTTAGTAGTTATAGACACGTTCTACTCGCTCTCGAGACATAATAAAAGTATTTTTTAATATTTATCGCAGTAAGAGTACCTCGGGAGCGACAGAACGTTACAATTAAACTGTAAGGTGTAGTTTAGCTTAAGGTGGATTTAGTGAACGCAAGATATGCCTTGAAAGTATTAAAAGTACGTGTAACGTAAGTAGTAGGACAAAATGTCGATGTACATTACTGTACGTTCTTCGCATAGTATTTGGTGCATTGTACCCCTTGTCGGTTGTCTGTGTGCCCTCTCGCCTGCCCGCTTGTAGTTATCGTTTGCCCAGCAATGCTTCACGTCCCGCACATATGTATTGCACTCTGGTGTTTTGTGTTAGTATAGATATCCCATATGCAAGTTATCATTCTATTAAATTGTAGATGAACTATCAGCTTTCTTGCAGATCATATCGTGACGTATGACTGACCTTCCTAAGTATGAAGTGTTTCAATTTATTATGCTTGTGATATTATAAATTTAAGTTATGTAATCTCTATAATATCTCTTCTGTCCTAACCAAAGACTGTACTGACTGTGGAGATTCATTATGATTATTAACAAAAGTGTAAACTCAATGTTGTTGAAGCTGGACCAAATTATCTTTGTGTCACGCTCTTGACTTGTAACCGTTCAGAGCCTGAGACAGCACTTCAGTGAATAATTTAAGTTCATTTAGTTGTAGACGTATGTCGGATCACCAATATAAAACTAATGATTTTTTTAAATATTAGTTAGTTACATATTATGGAAAAAGTTAAAAGACCATAAACTTTTCGTTATTACTATGCATTCGTAGCAATATAAGGTAATGGTATGTTTGTAGAAAAGTCGAAAAATAAAAAAAAATGGTGCTAACAAAAATATTGGTGTATTGTATATTATTTTAATAGAACACGGGCAATAACATTGTTCTCGTTACCGCTATAATTTTGTACGAATAAAAACATAAAATGATATATAACCAATAAAATTATATAAATACAATGTGTTGTTTTATTTATTTATTTAATTAATTAATTACAACGGTTGTGCACAACCAATAACAGTAACTAATACTAAACCTATTACATAATACACCACATTTTCTTCAAAAATGACTTTATTTATGACTTCATCCCCGCTGCTCAACTAGCTGAGTAGTAGGACAGCTTGTAGGTATTACCGAACATTTCATGCTCTACAGCTCAACAATTTTTTTCTCAACTGTAGTAAGTTACCTGTATCCTGTATTAAATCTAACATAATAGGTATATTACACCTATGTACATAATATATAGGTAGGTACACTCCCCAGGGATGTGCCACATAGGCGTTGCATGGGGAGGTTCCGGAGTTGTTCTTTTTAGAGGTCCCGGGACTTCCCTTGTTCGTGCAGATGGTGACCACCGGGGTGGTTTTAGTGAGGTAGAAATCCCACACTCCCCGGTCCCTACCCCACAGGGTCCGGGTGCCTTTTGAAGGTTTCCCCCCGTAAACAAAAAAAAAAAAAGGTAGGTACACTACGAATAAGTTCGATGTAAACTAAAACAAGGTCAAAAGGTATAACTGCTATCGGAAGAGTATGTTATGAAAACTGTTTCTAGTGGTTGCTTTAACTGCTGAGCATGAGGTCCTGGGTTACTGGGTTTTTCAATTAGGTGATTCTTAGTAGCAGCACGGAGTCTAGATTTGTGCCCGGTTGATGGCAATTGACTCGCTCCCTATTACATTGGGACCTAAAAACAACTGGCGAAATATGGGTGTACTACTCGTATAATTATGTATGTGCATCTCTACCTACCCCTTCGAAGAATACAGGCGTGATGTTATGTTATGAAAAATTGATATATATTGAGAAGTGTGTGTGTATCAGAAGATCTGTGGCATCTGCCTATTCGTGGCCTGCTCCAGTCTGACATCGCTGCAGTAAGTACCTTCTATACGAACTTTCAAAGAAAGTAAGTACCTACCTATTGTAGGGACATGTTACACATTTATTAAGTTGTTACTTCTTTTTTGTTACTGGGGAAATACTCATAGACCTCCTTCATCGGTTTCAGTTGCTTAGCCCTTCCGGAAATTTAAATTGAAGTTAAAATCAACAATATTGTACACATCATAATAGTTAGTAGGTACCATACCTAGCTATTTCGTATTCCGTACCGAAATCATAATATATTTTAGTAACATTATGTGCTAATCTGGAGAAGCCAGCAATGGATGTACACACATCAACACTGTCTAGGGATATTTTGGATTTACTCAATTTACTCAAAATGTATTAAAAATAGCATACAACATGTATATATTTTTATAAAGCCCATTTATCAGACTACACTCCAGAATAAAAGAAAATAATGTTTTTTGCGTAAACAAATTTTTATTCAGATAAAGAAAAAACATGAAATAATGGTAAAACTAACAACGAATGTGTTTCTCAAGAAAAATTTACAAATAAGGAAAAAATAATTTGTTTTTAACAGTTCTGTGAAAAATCAGTAGTCAGTAAAACCATCCATGACATTAATAACGGTCCTGCAACGGTTTTTCATACTTTGGATTAAGTTATCCAAGTCTTGCTGCGGTATATTGTCCCAGGTCCGGCTAAGATGCAAAAAAAGTTGCTCTTCCGTCGCAACGTTTGCAGGGAAATTCCTCAAAGCCCTTCTTTGGAGCATGTCCCACGCGTGTTCTATGGGGTTTAGGTCAGGCGATTGAGCGGGCCAGCGTAAGACCGATACGTCGTGCTCCTGAAACCAGCTTGTCACCACTTTCGCTGTCTGCGGACGGGCGTTATCGTGCATAAGCGTGAATTCTTGGCTTATTTGTAGTCGATGGGGGTAGATTATTGGTACTAGCACCTGGTTACGGTATTTTTCAGCCGTCATGGTGTGTCTGATCCAAACGAGGTCTGTTCTTCCACCGACACGAATTCCCGCCCAAACCATAATTGTTCCGCCGTGGTATGAATGGACTTCCTGACGACATTGCAGACGGCTCTCACGACCAGGAACTCGCCAAACACGCACTCTATGTGTATCGGGATGGAAACCGAACCGGGGACTCATCGGTAAACAGCACTACAGACCACTGGTTTTCTTCCCAAAGCAAATGTTCACGAGCCCACTCTATTCGTTGTCCACGATTTCCTCGGCGTAGTGCTGGAGTACGAAGCGGTCTGCGAGCATGAAGGTTAGCTTCATGCAGCCTTCTCCTCACAGTTTGGTCACTCACAAGCAACTGGTGCTCTGACTGGAGCCTCTGAACCAACTGCATGGCCGTAACATTTGGTTGTCTTCTCGCAGCAACTTGCAAAAATCGGTCTTGTCGTTGAGTGGTTATGCGCTTCCCGCCTGGGTGTCTTTCAGCCACTTCACCACTAGCACTATAACGTGACCATAACCTTGATATCATGTTTTGTCTTGTTCCAAACTCCTCAGCAATACTCCCTTGAGTAGCCCCAGCTTGGAGCATGCCTACTGCCCTTAACATTTCTTCTCTAGTTAAATGGCGCCGCTGCATGATGCACACAATAACATTAATTCGGAATTAACCGATAACTTGTTATAAAACTGAAATTGGACACAAAAAAATAGCCACAAACTACTGTAGGTAAATGAAACTTTCGGACTTCGCTACCATTATGCCGCGTAAATCTTTTGTTTTTAATGTATTTTTTCAAATTCAAATTTAGAATCATTCAAAAAGGCTTAAAAAATAAACTTTCTTCAAAAGAATTTAAAAGTGACTAGTATTTTTTGAGTTTAAGAACTTTATACAAAATATCCCTAGACGGTGTTGATGTGTGTATATAGGTTGATAATTATGCGCTAGTAGATGACATGGCTGATTGGCTGGCAAGCTTAATCTACAGCTTAAAACAGTGGCTTAGAAAGACCCAAAAAATTAAAAATCTATCCATTACATAACGATTATATTTCATATAAAAATCTAGTCTAAAGCTGTTTTAATCAAGAATGCACAATTAATAAATTATATCTGTATAATCGAGGAACTACCTACTTGGTATTTAAAATCTATGGTATGTTCTATGGATCTTATAATTAAAAAATAAGACTGTCATATTTTGACAGGCACGTTTAGAATCCAAATAATATTAGGTGGCACGTTACATCTGTGTTTATTTACTATATCACGATTATTCGTACAAATAATTTAGGTGTCGAGTATTAGTCTGAAATTATTTTAAACAATACATAAATTATAGTACCTAATATTAATTTGTAAGGTACAATTTTTAACCGTTGCAACTCTCTCAAACGAAATCCCAGTTTCTGAACGTACCGCTATTCTGATTGGTCGGACGCTTATCAGTCGCTTCCTGCTAACTTCACGCTTCTGACAGTTCATACGTGCGGCTCGGCCTTCGCCCTTCGCTCGAGTTTGCTTTGTTGTTGCTCTCAGTTGCCGACTAACTAGTTTTGCGCCTCGCCGCGGCCGTGTAATGTGACCTGTTGATTTATTACTAATAGTGTTTTTGTGCTTTTGTCTGTGATAAAGAATGACATGATGCCGTTCAAAAAAGTTATTAATGGTGCGCGTTAAGTGATTTAGTGTTCAGTGTAAAATGGGTTTGATAACTTCAAGGGAGCAGACAATGTTGGACGGCCCGGTGGCGTCAACCAAGAGTCACCATGTACGGCAGCCGTCGACTAGGAACCGCACAAAGCCTCCGATGCCGGACCGGGATGAGTTGGAGAACCGTTTCGTCAAAGTATTGGTGAGTGTTGGCACCGAATTTTGCCGGCATTATGTTTACAAACATACGATTGTTTACCGTGTGGACGGCAGACGTTACATTTATTACGCGACTGCGGCACTCGCGTCAATATTTAAAATATAAGTTGTAGCTGTAAACAAACTTGCGTTAGGTTTGAATAATAAATATACGGTTAATTAGAATTATCGAAGTAATTTTCGGATCGTATGCGCATAATCGTGAGTCTAATTTGTCTCATGCGATAAGTATGGGTGGGACTAACTTCGTCTGCCACCATACGAGTATACTTCGCGATTCTTATTTGTTTTTGAGACACCCACGAGGTTTTCTGACTGAGCTTGTGTCTATAGCTTTTTAATGCGTGTCTTGGTAATTGCTGTAACTATTTACATGTCTTATGACTGACCAGTGCAGTTGTAACTGTAGCTATTACAATTTCCTGTCTTTGTTATGTTTTCCTGCTGTATTAATAATATTGTGCCAAGGAGTCTGTTCACAGTAATATGTTTAGATAAGTGCTAACTTCTTTGAATTTGCATTAGTTGTTCACAACCTTGTATATTAAAATTATATTGTAGAAGTGTTTAAAGGTTAATAATACATTGTTTAAAAATAGATCAGGTATGCATCACAAAATAATTTATTCGTACATATTTTATGTATAAAGATTTTTTTTAAGTAGCCTGTTCAATGTCCCACTGCTGGGCAAAAGCCATTATTTGTTAAAAATCATATAAAATCTAGTTGTAAATTTGTAGTGTGATTATGCATAATGACAAAGCATAATAAAACCCATTTCTCAAAAATATTATTGCTAAAAAATAATAAGTAGTAATAAATATTTTTATAATATATATATTAAATTCAAATAAAATTATACTCTACATAATATTAAGCATTTCTTGTTATTTTATTATGTGGATATAAGACCAGATGACCGAATACAATACCTAAAAAAAGTTTATCAGTTTGTTTATTCTATGAATGCATAGTCAAGCTTGCATTATCTACTTTCTAATTTCAAAACACTATCTTCCTGTCAGTCGGTTACAATAAGCTCCTGACACTGTGATAAGAAAAACAAAATGTTTCATTTCCTGTTTTATCTATTCATCATGTCTGCCCCTTGTATAAGACATTGTTTATTTATGTATTTCCTGATAATTTCTAATTATATGCATTATACTTAGTATGCACATTTGCATTTTTATAGTTAAGGACATTATTTTGCTGACTGCTTGGTACAGAATTATATTGAATTTTTCTTTTTTGACAATAGGTATTTAAAATGTATCTATTGATGTTTATCCAACCGGCTAGCAATAAGCCAAGTAGTTTAGACACATTTTTTTTTGTGTTTTTCATTCTATTACGTACTCTGGTATGTACAACATTTAAAATATAAGTACCTAACATATTATTAAAATTTAAGTATCAAGCTATAATTAAGTTTTTATACAGCAAAATTGCAATCATATAGGATAAGGTCCTTATAAAGCAATTCTAAAATGTATTGTAATGTGCGTCTCTACATACATACATATATAATATGAGCGATAGTCAGAGACCACAGATTTCCATTTGCTATGATCCAGACATATTTTTTGTATTACATTCCTCATACTCACAGTATTTGTTTCATAATTATCAGTTGGTTGAAGAGTGACACAGTTTTACTTGAAATGACCCACTAACAATATAATAATAAGGTTATTTTGTTATGACTGTAGCCTTCACATTAGCCACATCCTTTGCATAAACAGATTATAAATAATTTTGAATCACTACTCATTTGGTATTTAATTCGTTAAAGCATTTTACAGTAACATAAAACAAATACAGTACAAAACAATACTTAATTTCCTATTCGACAATTTTGAAGGTTACAGTAATTTGATAACATTATAAAAATAATAAAAAACTTTATTATCAGACCATAGTTCATACAAATAGTCACAAAACATTTCATGAAATTACAGTAAGGTATAAATTAAATGAAATGGTACAGTAAAATAATAAAATATTACTTGGTAAGTAGGTATAAGTACTTAAGTACTGTTGTAATTTTATTTATTAAGTTAGGTACCTTCTTTATACTTTTAAATTAAGTATAAGAGATAAGACCTCAACCGTAACCTTGTATTGTGTTTTCAAATTCGCAAAACCAAATCATACTCAAGTAATCGAATAATTCTTTGCTTCCTTATTTTTGTCGTGTACAAAGCGCCTTACTCACACAAATTAGGCGCGTGAGTATACGGCGGGGGCTGCGCATGCGTCGTTATCGCGCACAGAGCCCCCATTGATGGCTGGCTATTTCTGTATTATCAGACACGAGTAGATTGTGCCCACCGCATGTAACATGTTTATTCATACTACGTGTATTTGTTACTTAATATTCTTAAACTACTGAAATACCTAGTTTGTGACATCAAGTAGAAATAGAATGTTTCAATTATCCGTGACGGCTAAGAATACTCGCCCATTCGCCCATTCCGCCCCCTCGCTTCCGAACTATCAGCCCGTAAACGCCCACTATTGAACGCGGGCCTCCTAATAGGCAGCCACTATAAATAAAAGATAGAATAAGAATATCGCCATGGGCAAAACAAACAAACTTTTTGCTGATAAACATTTTTTATAAATCTAGACTTACTCAGCATATGCTAAGCTGTTTTGTAAACAACTGAGTTGTTATTATGTAAAAAAGTACCTAGCTGGTTTTGATTATCGTATCGTTGTCGTTATGAAACCGAATAGTAAGTAGTAGTGATCATTTACAAACGAAATGCGTACAAGGGACCGTCGCGTAGTATACTACAAGTACTTACTACTGCAGTCACTGCAAGTTGCGATAGGAAACGCCGAATTATGTTGACACAACCACAAGTGATGGCGCAATGACGAAAATTGTCATGTCTCAAGGGTTTTTCTTGCCAACGATCTATGAGTAAACTTACTTGTTCCTTAGACCGCATTAGCTGATGACGTATTAGTTAATTTAAAAACGTCTTGTCTATGATAGCTCTCATGAATCATGAGTGTGATACATGGTCTTGTTCTAGGACTTTACAAGTAGTTAAATTGAATTAATGATTCGGTCAGTTTCCATTCAACACGAATCAATGTTGAATCACACATCGGTTTTAACAGAACTTGAAACAATATTTTGAATTCGACACGCAGTTTCGTCTCAGTTTGCAGAACCCTTGTTATTCTTGTCGGGGCAGGTGCTCGGTTTTATCATTGTTTCCATCGAATTAAAGAAACTCGCTGACCATTAATCCTAAAATCATTTTGGTAGGTAAATAACATTGGGAACTATTCAAAGATGCTGAACAAACTACCAATGACGATTTTTGCTCATATAATGTTACCTACCTACTTAATTTCATCAGTCATGCGGTGAATAAGCCCGCTGACCCCTTCCAGCTTCAGTAGGTCATCATTCAAAAGACCTCCCTTTATTAATCCGACTTCCAATACAAAGATTTCGAGTCAAATACAGTTAGCCACAAAGTAAACAATAGTTGGCGATTCCTTTTGCTTTAATACAAAAACAGGAAGACTTCATTAAAGCAAGGTCATTTGTCCGACTTTTAAACAAGTAAATGACAGTTCGTGAGTCATGGGGCCACGGACCGTGTAGAAATAGGGTCACTATTGGGCCTTGAGAGCGCGGCAATCATCGTGTCATTAACTCGTCGGGCAATGTGTGGTCTGCAGACTGTGGTGGATGCCGACAAGATGGGTAGGTACTTCGTGATATGCCTTTTGTATATTTAGTATTGCAGTGATTCCGAGAATTATGGCTTCATGGAGATAGATGACATAAGCGAAATGGTTCAAAGACAATACGCGGAATTCAAGCTTCTAGGATTATCCATCTACGGACAAATAAAGTCTATAAAACTTCACGATTTAAATAGAAGGTACGAAACGTGATATGTGTCGAATTATTTTATATATATGGTAATGTTAGTACCTACTTAGTTCTGGAATGCTACATAAGTTAAACACATTTTACAGCATAGTACACAACACATTATTTCGTAGATCTTATCCAGTTTATACTTTCACTCGTAACTGACATCGTAAACTGCGCCTGAGTCAATCAAATTGGATTTTTATTGGCACTTGCGAGTAATGAAAAAGGCGTATTGAATTAAGAATTCAAGAATCGAGATTGATGGTGTAAATACTTAAAGGAACTGTTTAATGTGAAAGTTTATTTTACTCACGGTTAACAGCGAAAAACTAAAGAATATTATATTCTACTAGTCAATGATTGGGTAGTTCCCACAGTCAAATCGTTTGATCACTTTCGTGAGACATCATTTTATGTAGTTCATAACATGAATTGTATTTTATCTAATAATAAAAAAACTAAAGCAATTACCTAGGTACTCTTATTTTAAGGCCACAGCTAATGTAATGAATTAATCGATTAAAAAAATGTTGTGTCATCGATAGATTGCACCCCTGAAATATAGAATCTACTTTACAACCTATACTTGTATATGGCACCATCTTATTCCAAATTGTGTTTAGTACTTATGGACTTAAGCGCAAACCCGTGTCCACTGAAGTACCTACCTCTACTTTTGCAGCAGGATGTCATGTTGCGGTGTCGCACGCGAACTAGTGGCCTTGCAGCTTTAGCTCTACAGCATTATTATGCCATGAGCGTAGACAGCGAAATTGTCAAGCTGATCCGATAATAATTCATTATTATTGATGTGTGTCCATGATGTTGTTAAGACATGTTGTTAACTTTGTAGAAGTATCATGTTGACACGTAGATTGATGACTCGATTATTAAATTGCCTGAAGTGAAGTTTTTTGAAGTTTGAAGTGAAATTGCCTGTCGAGAAGTCCGAAACAGAGCTTGAAGCATGCGCACGGAAGGCAGATTTCGTAGCCCCATTGTAGTAGGTATCTATTTGCATTTAGTGTCCTTCAAGACATGCATGATGCATGAGAGGTTGTATAATATTTTGGTCTGCGTAATTCTGTACCATAGTTTAATGGTACATAACAACGATGATTGGCATAGATTGAGGAGAACCAGCAGTGGTATATTGACGGTTGGGCTAATGATGATGATGATCACATTAATACTATAAATTCCATGAAATCTAAAACTGTGATGATAAACGGTGTTTCCTTTTGCCTCCAATAATGACTGAGACAGCGGCCCGTATCAATAACATGGGAAGTATGATTGGTTTATAAACGATAATCTATTATGCATGCATTGTAGCCGGTTATCCTCAATTAAATAAACATCTCGTTAGTTAGGCGTATCACCTGATGTTAATGGAACTTGCCGTATTTGTCGCGCGGTATGCTGAAGTAAATTGTTGAAGAAGAGGTTTCCTTGTGCCGTATCTGTATGGTTGATTGGTGGAGAATTACCAGACTCCAAGTCCGCTTGTAAATAGAGAATTGTTTCTGTTAGAAACATAATTTTACGCCTATTTCATAGTCGAGTAAACATAGATTACTCAGTTCCATCCATCCATTCCTGGAGTTTAAATAAATCTCATTGTTTTATTAATCTTATAAAACAGTTTTTGTCTTATAAAAATGGTCTATGAAACTTTCAAACATTCAATAACACTTTCTACGATTTGCAACGCGACTTTTTGACCTCTGCGGTTTCTAGCAAAATTGCGCGAAAACAATTTATTTTTTCTATCTGAACACACTTTAGTATTTTGTTTCACTTTTTTATTGACGAGGAAAGATTACTACTTCATCACTAAAGACTTGATATCTATGGTATTATTGATTTGGCTAGACTCCTTTGCATTTACTACAATGGCAGAACCATAAACAATGCTTCTAATATAAAACCTATAAGGAGGACATTTATCTTTACACGCAATTACGTCATACATAATAAGCGGCGTATTTCTAAAACCGTGGTTTGTTGCGTATCCCGTCTCGCGCACTTGTCATACAGGTTTTCTATTAATCACTCGAGCGACGCATGAGTTGACTGCATTCCTACCACTATGGGGTGCCTGGCCATCGGCCTGTTGCACCGATTAACGGCTATCGAGGAAGATTATTAATTGACGTAATACTCTAATGATGGGTCGGTTTCGCGATCTTATAGTGACTTGATGTCTAAGGGAATGTACCTCAAAACAATATAAGCACTATGCAAGAGAATGAACCAAAATTGGTTTTCGTAATTACAAGAGTTACTATTGAAGATGATCAATTAGCATTGCCAATTTTATGGCATTTTAGCAAAGATTTTGTCATCATTTATTTATGTGTTCCATTGCAGGGCAAAAGTTTCCCTTTCCTATTTCCACTTATCTCAATTTTCTGTTGAAGGTCCAATCCCTGACAAATAACTAGTTCGTCCAGTCATGTTCCCGGCCTTTCGTGCTATTTAATAATACATATTATACATTTATTATCTATTTAACAATTACGTCATCAACGGACAAAAATTAACCACCTTTGGTAAACCACAAAAATATCTGACGGACGTCAAAAACAGGAAAATGCTCTAGTCCGTGGTAATTTAGTGCAATGTTTTGTAAAGTGAATTTGATAATTAATAGGTATTATACCATAACAATATTATTCAATTTACTGGCAGAGAACCCTAAAATCGTAAGCTGCTGCCATATTTTATTCCGTGATCATGTGTGCAATACTGCTTAAATATCGAAAATTAAAAAAAATACCGTTAAATATCAAGTCCAATGTGCTAGACACACCTAGTTGATCAATTAGATCAACTAGGTGTGTCCGCGGTTTCACCAGCGTTATTATCATGACTCGAAAGACACGTAAGGAAAAGGATGAAAAGCCATGTGCCGTATAAAATTGTGCATATAGAAAGATGCGAAAAGTTGAAGTTAAGGCACCATACTTTTTATTAAGCTGCATGAGCGTAACCATCATAATGGTATTCATAGTCTAGGATGGACCTCTTCGAGCGACAGTTCTTAATTATACTTCTAGCTCATCATAGGCAGACGGCCTAGCATCAATATTCCTAATATAACTTACACACAAAAAAACTCATTTTTATAATTAAATGTTTACAGTTAAAACTAAAATGCAGTATTTACATTTTGATTTCCAAGACTCCCATGTAATTGCTTTTTTATTTTTATATAACGTTCGCTGTGTTTACGACTGTACATTATAATTATACCGACATGCGCTGCAAATAGTAATTACATAAAACAATGCCAAGGTCATGCGTTATTATATTTGGTAAGTTGGTACTTAACAACTTACAATACAATATTCAAGATTAATTATTTCCTTTTAATCTGCAGCTTCCTTAATTAACTTGGGGGTTTGTTTTAAAGCGTTGAGGAAATCATGATTTTATGAAATATCATACACTTAATTGTAAGTAATAAATAGGTTAGGACCGGGCTGTTACAGCTTTGCTTGATGCACATGTAAATCTTAAAAATGGCGTTAACAATTTGTTTTCTACTAGCAGCCCTAATAACATCGACAGCCAGTTTATTATGCCATAAAACAACGCTTCACGTTCTACGTAAGTTAAAAATCTTCTGTAGTCGATGTATCACGTATGTTACGTATGTAACGTTAACAAACTGTTTGAAACAAGCCTCCCTTAAGCTAATCGTATGTCCAGCACTGGTTTTATATTGACTGATTGGGTTTATTTTCTTAAATTTTACCCGATTTCGAAAAAGCAAAGGGCTAACCCTATTAAACCTCATCTTGACGTCAATCGATGAGGTGACCTAATGTGAAATACTAATTTCCCAGCTGTAACAGTAAAGGGAAAATACTGTGACGAAACAGTACAGAGTACCTGGTCAATTTTTCCTATTTACCTAGTGCCGTCATTCTGTTTGCGTATTTATGTAATGCCCTATGAATAATAACGTTGTGGTTGCACAACAACTTACGTAGTCGAAGCCCATGACAAATAACCTAGAGTACCAAAATTTTTTTTAAACATAGCTCCCTGATTTCTACTCTTTCCAAAAACTGTAATGAATTTACCATTCAGAGATACAAATGCTGCAATTACGAGGTACCCGGACAGCTGACTCGTACATAAAATCGCAGACGCAATAAAAAGTAACAGCGACAAACGCGGTATGTGGGCGACGGCGACGTAATGATATCAAAAACATGACAATGCGACACGCCGCATCGCTGCAATCGCAATGTCAGAACCAATTGGTGCGTTTGCTGCGGCAAAAAGGCAGTATCGAGACTGTTTTTGTACCCCCGACCGTCATATTTCGTAATCGCCGTTCAGAGCTGTCTGTTCGTCACGATAAATGTATTAATAAATCTTTTAAAACAACCATTACGATTTAGTTGTGCTCTTGGTTAAATTTACGACATTGACAGTAAAATTGCGTGATAATTGCATATATTGCGTTGTAAGTGATGTCAAAGAATCACATTTCGCCGTCTTAAGTACTTATAAGTACTTTGATGAACGATGTGCCATGTGATTGATGTAATTTATTTAGAGATGGATGTTCGACATCCCTAGTTCTACACCCTTGGCGTGTAACAAAATTTAGAAAACTCATTTACATTTTTACACGTTATCAGTAATCCTTTTTTTATCATTTACCAACAGAATTAGTCGTTAATTAATCATTTTTGATATGCCATAATAAACTAAAAACCTATTCTCCATGAAGTGTTCACAATATTAAACCATGCGTTTACTTAACTGTCATCATTTTAAATACCGTTACCGACGTATAATTATTTTCCCTAATGTATAATGGTGTTTCCCGGAGTTCAGTGGGTTAGGGAATTTTGTTAATGCGTTTAAATTGTGTTTTATGTAAAACAAACATTATATGAATGAAAATATTTTGACTCAGAAATGACAGCTATGAGTTAGTGGTTTATTAGGGGTAATAGGTAGTAATTTAAAACGTACTTCTCATTTATGTTATTTCAATTAAATATTAGGTACTTAATATAAATTAAAATATATTAATTTAATTTTTATGGACATAAGCTGCATTTTATTATGTTTCAAGGTCCGTCACTTAATTTCGCACAGAATTTATTCAGTTTGACAGGGTCGATTCAGACATAATATTACCAACATAACAAAATATGAACACGTAAAAAGGAACTACGAACTCATCACACAGAATGAGTTAGCACAAAATGCCGAACGTGACGGGAGAATATAACCACCATGATAAAAGCCGAGACAGGCACAATTTGACGAAAGGAAATCTTAATTTATATTTCAAGTAGCATTTTGTTTTGCCATTTTAGGGTACCGCAGAAAGCTATGTAAAGTACCTATGTTATAGTTATCTGTAATTAGGTACATCATACATCATGTTGATAAGTTTTATTTGCCATTATACATAAGAGATACATGCGAGAGTGCAGAAGATACATGCGACTAAAGATTCGCAAAGATAATCTTTGTACGCATGCATCTCTTGTACTCTTCATCTATTCTTCTTCATATATTTAATATACCTACCTATATTAAAAAAACTCGCTGGAAAATGTGCTTGAAGCATAATATTCGCTATTACATCTATAGAGCTGCCTTTTGGGTACTTTCAGGGTATACTAGCACGATGATAATTATGACGGATTACGAAACTTATTAGTAGGTGCTTAACGGTTAGTTAGTTAACATAAGTTACCTACTTAGAATATGTCTATTGTTATAAATTAAATCATATGTTTAGAGTTTCCGCTATCTCAACATCCGCTATATGGTTCGGAAGGATGCGTCGGCGTCGGTCGGAACTAACGATACCCATTGAAATGGTATAATGAGGTCACTGATGTAATTACTAGCGATGCTCTACTAAAACGGACTTACATAATGATAATTTTATGCGTATTATTATGAGTATGTAGGTTTCCGGCAAAAGATACGCTCCCGCTCCCAGCTGTTAGTAACTGATGGAACTGGTCTGGAATATGGATATTATCAAATCACCGTCAGCTGAGAAAAAGTCTCATATTAAAATGCATCTAACATCTGTTGTTCTACCAGCTTTGAACTGCGCAGTTAGGTGTCTATCGAATGCTGTAGGACCGTGAATAGTCGTCATTAGATCCGGTAACTGTCAATACAACACCATGTATCATGTTGCAAGGTAAGCGAACACCAACAATGATGGCGTGTGGCCAACTGTGTCGTGACGTGACTAATTGCAAGCTGCCGCTTATCAAACACCTTTTAATTAAGCAAAGGTTCAGGTTTTTACTTTCGACCTCTTTGCATTCATAAAATGCATGTTGAATTGCCTTTGCTGCTATAGAAAAAGATTACTTCAAATATTTAAATTACGAAATGAAAAGCGCGGGCTGAGTGTTGCTGTTACGGTGTTTTATGACACGATTCGAGGTGTTCAGCAGAATTATTAAAAGTGTAATAAACCGACTGAACGACAAAAAAAATAGTACAGTAAGGATCATTCAGGAAAAGCTCAAGGGTTGCGACTTTAAGAGTCAGTAACACCATTTACACGCCCTTTTACCATATTATTATGAACACAATTTAACATTGCTCATCAAAGAAAACACCTGCCTACATGTAAATGTAAAGTTAAATTTAGCCAGGTGTTTCGCTACAGCAGATGTGGCATGCCTAAAAAAACAGATTGAAACAGCACAAGCCATAATCACAGGTGATTTGTTCTGTTCCACTTTAAGGGCAAAAACTATGGCGTATTAATTGCTTCGAGGTCCGAGCAAGGTCGAACATAATTGTCTGAGTCAGCGACGGTTAATGCGAATAATAATGCGGTAAGTGAGAGATATTCGCTGATAGTTGATAATGTTGAAGTTAAATTACGTGCTATGCACTTTTGCACAATTGCATATGCAGTGGGTTCGGTTTAGTATGTTTTGTTATGAAATTATAAATGTTTTTCTGACCAAATTTCGGTTAAGGCGGCCTATCTCATCTGACCCTACGCAACTACGTAGGAGATATTATAGTGCCCAAGTATGCGCGCAAACAGAACTGCACTCCCTATTACATCAGTCTTATAGCCCGATGGGACGGTATACCGACACGACCAGAAAGAGATCAGGCCCGGGACTAACGGTTTAACCTGCCTTTTGAAGAAAGGAGGGGTCTGGACATAGGAAAACGGTCACCCATCAAAACACTAACTGAGGTGAACACGGCTTAATCTCATAGATGAGTGGTCTGCGCGGTAGCCACGTACCTACGGCGAAATTTGCTTTAGTTGAATGTCGGTAGATACTGTTCAGATGTCTAAAATAAGTGCCTACTAAGTACGTAATGATACCTACTTACTTTTATAATGATTCATTATATTTTTAATGAAAGATCTAGTTTAATAAATTATGTAGATGATAATATTATTGTAAATTAGGTTAAGATTTATTTTCCAACAATAATCTCATGCACTATAGTACCTATCTAAATAAATATTTGTCCAATCCCATCCCATGTGGTAGGTACCTGCAAGTTTTTGCACCTACGTCTATTGTCCAGCCAACATAAACAGTATTCAAACAAAATACCTAATAGAAGTTTGATGCAACTATATACGTGGATTCTATCAAAATGTTTGTAAACACATACACACATAAAAATGTTAATTATACTCAGCTGAGTTTATAATTAGGTAAACAACCTCTTACAATGTTCAACAACTCAACTGTAATTATAGTTTTTAGTGATACGAAGTCGTAGAGTTGTCTGTACGTCATATATTTATTAATATGTCATTATTAGCGTCAACCTGTAAGCAAACCTTGCATAATTGTAACCCACATCTAGCCATTACTAGGTAATTTATTTACTGTTGTTAGAAATCCGATATTATGGTTTTAATATATTCAGGCCTTGACAAAAACTTGTTTAAATATTTAAATGAATTGTATGTATTAAATATTTGTATTTGATTATATTTTGAAATGACGTATCAGCTTAAACTGTATTTATAGTATTTTATTTAAGTGTATTTCGTAATCGTAAACTAATGAATGAAGTTTATTTTATTGCTTTCGCTTTCTTTCGCATTTGTTGCCGAAGAAATATAAAAAAGAGATGGTCCGTCGCGTGGGCCCGACTTGTTTTAATTACTAAGATAAAATTCCCACAGTACATCGAGTGTGGACAGTTACAGCACAGTTATACGTGAGGTGCGCATGCGCCGTCACGGCCTAGACCCGACGAAGGTCGTCTTACACCGTTGCAATGTTATTATTTTACGTTATGTACATTATATTTTCACATGTATTTGTTTTTCTCCTGTTATATTTTACTTAGAGACTTGAAAAATGTAAATATCATCGTTTTTTTTAAATTAATTAAATTAGATAACAAACTGACTACTCCTATCTTTACTTTCTATTTCCGTAAGTTGTAAATACAAAAGCCCCTGGACATATATTTAGCCATTGCGCGTCAGTGTCAATTGAATAAGTATTGGTCCTTCCGTCCGCGTCGCCTCAAAGGACCAGAAAACTGTACGTGTAAACATACCGCTATTTTATCCTACAAACCCAGTAACATTTACTCTCCCCCACTTTTACTAAACCAGGGGAGTTTCCCATTCACCTTCATTGTCAGATGAAAACAATGGAACGCTCTAGTAAACAAAACTTTAATATGTACTGCACAAACGATTACGTGTCTGTGGCCATTGTGATCATAGACCGTGAAATTACGAGTGTCCACGAAATACTATGGCTGGCTGGTATCAACGGATTCGTAGTAAAAAATATTACAAAATAAACTCTACCAAGGTATGTTTTGTTGGTGTTTATTTCCAAGAGCCTTTCGGTATAACATGTTTTGTTGTCGCTTTATCGCCCTCATGATTGTGGCGAATGGTAAAGATATTAAGCACGCCGTTGCACACATGTGTGCATAAAGATAAAATTCTTCTTGTGGATTAGGGGTTATAAACTGAATTATTCCGCATCATTAGGTAGAACATGACTTGAGTCAGGTTTAGCGCGTTCCTTCTAAACTTTTCTAGCATTGCTTTGTCCGAATAGCAGTGCTATAAACGAAATGAGCTGTTGTTAAGTTTAGAACGATTTCTCTTAGGTAATGAAGAAGTTGATTTTTCTGGTTATGGTAGATGCTACCCCTCCATCATAATGAAATATTAATATGCCTAAAAGAACGACCGTTTTTATTATTCATATCGTTTATAGGGATTTTTCGAGTATTTAATTCTTCATTAAAATCAGGTGACAATGTAGCATATTCATAGTTTTCTTGTAAACATGTAAGTTCCTGACAAATAATATATTTTTCCTCCTCGTGTCATCAAGCCATTGCATGTTAAATGCAATAAAGATAACAATAATTACGTACGCACTTTC
This sequence comes from Abrostola triplasia, assembly GCA_946251915.1. Taxonomy (NCBI): domain Eukaryota; kingdom Metazoa; phylum Arthropoda; class Insecta; order Lepidoptera; family Noctuidae; genus Abrostola; species Abrostola triplasia. Next base: position 1,949,848 of record OX276432.1, on the reverse strand, counting down.
CGTAAAGCGGTGTGAATTAAAATAGTTTTATTAATGTAAATATGCAGTCAAGTAATCGCGGCTGGGAGGTTTATTGTGCCTTAGCCTCTTCCCTAGCGTAGTGCAAGGGTGAGCCGAGCCCTTTTCAATGTGTTATAAAAAGTTCAAAGTGGGTTTAAAAATGTTTACATCTTTTTTTATCTTTATTAGTAACGGAAAATATAGGCGACAAATTAACAGATACATTTTCTGGTCACTTTTAATGCTTAATTCTTCACGTGCAGACAAAGTCCTTAAGCCGATGGATCTGATAGAAGGGCGTAATACTGTCACGGCAGATCGCGTGTCGCGAGTTATTAACTACACTGGCTGCCTTCTAGCTAAGTCTAAGATCCTCTGATTTAAACCACTTAGATTTGCTTGTTGGTATGATATAAACTGGTATTTATAAATGTCCAGACAAGGGATTAAAGATACCAAGACAATTACCTATTTGTTTTGTCAAAGAATTAGCGGATATGTATATTGATCATTGGTAACTAGAGCATCTATTAGAGAGATCGGACTTAAGTTCCATTATGTTGATTATGAGCTAAAAACTAAAAAGTACCTTGCAATTTGAGAGATTCTTATAGTTTTTATGAACGAACATTCTCAATTTCTAACCGTTATAATCTAATACATATACTTACGGACTATATCGACTTTAATATACTGCACAATTCGTATTTAAACAGATGAGACATTATTGTAACGGTTTACACAAAGCTCGCTCACATCTAGCTGGTAAGCCAACAAACACCCAATTAACTAGCAATAATGAATGACAGTAATTCTCTATCCTAGTCTAGGATCGGTGACGTCACCCACGATAACTAAGATAGCGGCCATACTGAACTATGGATAGGGCACTGACCTCACGCGGTTGAGAAAAAACGCATACGATCTACGGATCTACGCAACTTTTGATTGAAAGAAACGCCATGTGTTTTATTTGAGCTGTGTGGATGCGGTATTGAATTAGTCATGGGTAATTATAATACACATCCTATTCATAAATTTTGATAGCCAGTTAATAGTGTTAGATGTGGACCATTGTTTTAGAAATTTTTGAGTGCGTGTAAATTGGTTACATATTGTATTGTGTGAATCTTAAATTTATATGTTTCTGTCATGTACTCGTAAGATGTAAATATTCTTCTTTATATTAAAATGAAACCATTTTTTTTTTAATATGTACATATTTAGGGAATAGTTAGTGATCAACTATCTTAACTTAAACTAAACTCAGTTATGCCATGCGTTTCAAAGGACCAAATTCTATTTGTACTGAAGGACTATATAATCTCGATTTAATCCTCGTCCATTTAAATTTCGCACGGCGGTATTCAGCCTTTTACATACATACGGTATATTTATTCCACTGATGCAACAGAAACTAATCTCATGAGTGTACAAGTTTAATTGAAAAACTTTGAACCCTGCAATTAAACTTTACACGGACATCAGATGTAGACTCAATAGGAACATCAAACCGGCTTCACACGTGCACTGTTTTTATGAATTGAGAACCGTATCACAATTTGTAGACATTCAATATTAGCTGGAAGTACCGTAGGCGAGGTGAAATACTGTGTATGACTGTTTTTTATAGAATAGAAAAATATGTATGAACGTGGACGGAGTATGTAAGCGTTCTAATGTTGTTAATTGTTAAGCAACCTTTTTGAGAAGTAACGCATAATTGCGGGGTACACCTGGACAAGATAGGCACAGGACCGCGGCGGATGACATTGTTTAAGGAAAGCTTATACCCAGCAGTGGGATATTGAAGGCTGTGGATGATGATAATGATGAACGGATAATTTCTTTAATCCCAATTATCTGTTATTTAAACCAGATCCCACCAGGCTTCATTTGTTTAGTACCTACCATGTTTTTTAGTTTTCCAACCAGGCATAATCACATAATTACTGGCGAAAACTGTCCCCAAATCAAAATTATATTCGCTAAAGTATACCTTTTAAGGATTGCAAGCCTGAGGGATCGTCATTAACCTATTTCTTTGTTATAACATTATAAGGTATTTTTTATGGGAAAGCGAACATTTTCGTGGAGTGTCTAAATGCCAAGCGGTGCTCACATCGAAAAAATCCCATAAAAAATTAGGTTGCCACCAACGACATTTGTTATATGTTAGGTAAATGTCAATTGGTACCTATACGTATACGTGTGATGTACTTGAATTTAATAATGGTGAATATGACTGTCTACCGTCTGGTGCGGGTCGGACAGTTCTTCTTTCTGTTCCTCTCCAGTTACTATTCTCGAATATTTCTCTTTCTCCCTAGCGAGTTTTACCATAAGGATTTGTGCTCGGTTAATAGCAATTACGCTCGCACCTTATTACATGAGACCTTATAACAACTGGCTGAATGTGAGTGTGCCTACTAAACAATATACATATCTGTCTAGCCTTCGGAGGAGCTGTCCATCATCAGCATCAGCTGGAAGACGCCCACTGTTGAAAACACTCTTCCTCTTAAAAAGGGGGGGTGGGTCCATAATCCCCTTATGTGAATTTTACTGTGGTCTTGATTAAAAATAGTGACGTAATGCCGTGCCGGGTCTATAGACCGGCTTTCCTGGAATGTAACTTAGCCCTGTCACTAATCTATACGTCGTTTAATGTGCAGAATGTAATGTGCCAATAGCCATAATTAATTAGTCACGTTTGTTGAGATTTAACGGCTAATTCGTTTCTGAATTAGACGTTTGATTGATTGATATCTTGCAAACTTGCTTTTGATTCTTGAACATAATGTTTAAGATATTATCGTTATCTCTTGTTTAATGAAATGGGTTATGTATTTAGCCTGTAGAAAGAAGCCTACCGCACTCATCACACTGCATACTGATACACTGTCATAGACGCAAAGGACAATGATGATGAAGGAAGTTGTACCACTAAAACCACTTAATACATTTCTAGTCTATACTAATAAATAGGTACTGGATTAATCCTACAAGCATGATACAACAGAGATTTTAATCTTAACCATCGTGCAGGACGATGAGCTCACTCCACAGTTAGCATCGGCATATCAAACGATGCACTCGCCAGCTGACTGCACGGCGGCCATTGCGTGACGTCACCACATGTGGCACCCAGCCCGCGACCTTTTCGTTTTGTTTCCTGCCTCTCTTTGTTGCTGGCTTTGATGGTTTATTTATCTGTGGAGCTTTTTTTGGATTCTTATGTGAAAAGGTCGGATCGTGAATTGAATTTTCGGATGTTGGAAAAATATACAATTTTATTTTATTAACTTGGTGTAAGGATTTTTGGATTCTTAACGAGTTGGTATAAAAAATTATAAAAACATGTGTCTGCAAACACTGTTTATTGCAGACCTACCTAATAATATTATCCATTCACTTTTCACCCTTAACGTGTTATACAAAACTTTAAATACCTACCTAACTTTAATTATTTGCATAAAAACAAGGAAAGATAGGTAAGGCATACTATACTACCTAATGTATCCATATGACTTCAATATACAGGACTATAGGTATGTATTATTGTATACTCAGTAACATCAGCCGTTGCACTTTAGCGAATGCTTGGCATTCGTTGGCCCACATTGTGCCAGTGTCCCACGCGTATGACGGGATCGATACTGTATAGCATTTGTTTAGGTATAGCAACACCTACCGACCCGACGTTAGATCTGTTCTTCACGATGAGGAGAGGTAAACTAATAGTATCAGTAATTATCTTCTTTATTCATATATATATATATATATCATATTTTACATTTTTAAATAACATTAAAAAAAAAAAATATTATTACTTTCTCAATAAATTCCAAAATCTTATTATTCCCGATTCTTGAAGGGATAGTCAAAATATGAATCAACTAATAGCCCCGACAATTTGACGTGGCTGTCAAGTCAATTTACGTTTCTGAAAACTGCAACTTAAAATAGCGCTACATAGGTACGATTTTGAAGCTAAATATGACAGCTCCGTCAACTAAATAAAACATCAAAATCTAAGTTGTTAACAATGCTTTTTGCAACACAGTTGAACAACGGGAGATTAGACAGTTTATTAAAAATTTCGTCGATCAGCCTTCCAACCGGGTGTTAGACATATTCAACATGAAAAACCTCACTGTAAGTTGCTTTTCTCAGTTCATTCATCTTCTTGAACACTACGTACAAAAATCCGTACCTCGGTGAGCACACTAATCCGTCGATTGTAGCCGTCAAACGGGATATCTATGACGGTAGTTACGCGAGCCTGACAACTCAACGAGCTAATCTTAGGATGTCGGTAGTACTTAGTAATTGAGTTACTGGAATAGATGGCAGTCGCCGCGTAGAAATTGTATGTCATTCATCTGAGCCCAGTTAGAACAGCGAAGTTTTTGACAGCTATTGCCTTTAACTGCACTTAATATTCTCCCTAGAAAACGCATTGGAAATAATCTCCTAAAATGCCAGTGGTAAGAAATCTTGTAAAGGGATTGAAATCGGTCATTTTAAAATCAGTTCCCACGCAATTTGTGAAACACCTTTTAAAGTAAAATATATTGTTAATTTTAGCACTGACTTTCTCATCAAGTAATGATTGTCGTAAAACGCCTTACAACACTATTCCCATGCGAAATATAGTATTAGCAGTAATTAGCATTCCGAACGTAATAGCCTTAAACGGTGTTTATGACCTGTACGATTGTATTATACCAGTTGCATTTTAAATGGTTAATAAGTGTTACTTGTAATACATTTAACGAGATATTTAAGACGTGGTAGGAATACCCAATCTTTTAACTTTAGTGTCGATCAAGACTGACCACATCATCCTACTATCTCTCGCTTATCCATAATTATGTATGCCTGAGGCCATACACATATGTACATGTACGTAGCAAATTGCATTATATAGTATACACTCAGCGAAATTGAAAGTCTGTAGCAGACGTACCCTAACAAATTGTCCTGACATGACGGTCGCTCGCGGCCAGATATTTCACTTTTCTCGTTTTGGGGTTGAAACGACCCTTATAGAAAAACATCCATTTGGAGTAATACATCACGAGCGTCAATAAAACGCATTTTACTCAGTTGTATGGTATATATTGCGTCTCGCAGCCCTAAACCTTTCGACGCAACCGCGACTGCTCACCGTATCCGCGCTATTCTTAGTCAATGTTACAATAAAGCCAAATTAACAGGAGTAATCTTCCTAAAAGCTATTGTATTGTCCTTCCCGCTTAATATCCCGGGACGAATGACGTCATCTATTCTATCTTTGGACCACATAATGGAAACAATCGTTTGTCAGACTCGAGTATACATTTGTTTGATTGGCTTTTAAATGCTTAGACGACTTCTCTTATTGGGTTGGATGCACAAAATATCGCTGTTCCAAGACAACTACGTGTTGGTTCTGGAATAAAATCCATTTAGAGAAATCAATGTTGTCTTCATTTCTTTTATACGCGTATATAATGTCCAAACCGATATTATACAGCAATGGGATATGAACATTCCGTCCTACCGATGTAATTTTAGTAGGCAAATCGTCGCCTCAACTGATGACATTTTTTCCTCTTATGTTTTTTCTATATGTAGCAGAGTTTGTTTCCAGTTTCCCTCGTCCGCGTCGCGCAATGTTCTGACTTTCCAAATAGCAATTTTATTGTAAACAATAAGTGTGCGTGACGAACGCCGCTCATCATGACAACTGCTTCGGATGGGTGAACTATTTTGCAACTATGTAATCATTTTGTTACGGTGCTTGCGTTAATACGGGAGTGTAGTTTTGTCAAGAGTTTGGGCAATAAGATTTCAACAAGTACGTGACATCTTACCATCGTATATAAAGTCACGAGTTTCCCAGGGAACACCAGAAAAACATTTGCTACGAAGTTGGCATTCAAAAATTCTTGATCCGTGTTTTTAACATTGAGAAGGAAGCTTAGGCTTGATATTAAACTAAACTGAATCTTAACGCAAGATAGCCTCCCTAGGCTCGCATCCTGAGAATATACCAAATTGTAAACCCTGGACAGTCAACCCCACTATGATCTGGCTGACTGATCACAATATAAAATATCTACGTATAAACTCATGTTGACACTCAAAGAAGATTGAAAATTTCTTCTCTTCTTACAGTAATGTATTATGTAATATGGCCTAAATTCTGTTTCAAGAATCTATGAAAATTATTATTCAAATTAGGGATCACACATGGGTTTTCCTTTAATAATAGGCACGGCAAAACCCGCATGGATTTAGCGTGTTCCTCTGTATCTTTTCCTCATGGATCAGTGGCTAGACAGCGCCTGACGCTATGTGTGGTTTTATTAAAGCATGCCTAAAGGGCTATCGGCTACGAGGCGGGTAGCGTCCATGGATGTCTGAAAAACGAAGAACTTTAGCAAACTAAAAATGTTTGTAACCAGTTCTATTGCTCAATAAAATTTTTGAGACAATATTCTGCAGTTGCATAGAAACCTATATTAGATTAAACGTTATTTAAGCTTATTTATATATATTATGTTAAATGAAGTGTGCCTTTACAAACAAACAAATCTTCATACAATCACTGCCCGGCCCAGGTTCATTTCAAAATCACAAACGCGGACGTTTGCAGTCTCAACGAGTGATTGGTCTAAGCAGGATGTCGTTTTGGCCGTTACTTAGATAAGGTCCCAACTTGTTGTGGCCGGCTTTGCGTGTTACAACCCTGTCGTGTTGCGAGCCACTGAAATAGGTTACAGTGGACTTCCTTATTCTGATAGGTCTCGGATATTAGTGCGCTGCGCTGCGGTCATGCCAATACTCGCAGTGTTTGATTTTGCTCACTGTTGCTGAGACAAATGTGTTGTTGGTATGCAATTAAAATAGCTTCTCCATTTTAAATTGTCACTTCTTTATAGTTGGTATGTTGGTTACTGTTTTCCTGATAGTTTGCTCCATCTATGGCGTTATTAGTGGCATAATAACAAACAACACCAGGAGTTTTATTCTTCAAACTTTATAGAAGTGTCACCCGGACCAGTAAATTTGTCTATGTAGTCAGCGCCTCTAGAAAAGTAGCAAAACGCTTGACGGTAGAAATCGAATAGAATGATAAATATATGGGATTGACATATGTTATCGATAACATAGTCGAAGCATTGCCAACCCCACACATTTATCGCCCTATTTTTACGATTTCTATTCGTCAAACATTTTGCCACTTATCTAGGGGGAAGCCTTATTATTGCGAATAATTTCCTTCTAAGTATGAATGGACTACTAGATTTTGCCTGTCTGTGTAAAAAGTCTTGAAAAGCATTTAAAGGGCACAACTGACGTCTACTTTTAATTGAGGTCACGATGACGAAATCGCGTAGGTTATTCGATACGTACTTTTATAATTCCTTACTAAGGTCGACTCGGTACGTGAATCACATTTACACGTAAACGAATGTTACTTGCATTGCCAAACCGTTACCTTGCCTTTATTTAGGCATGGTTTGCATAACACATTTCTAAAGGGAACTTAAACGGAATAATTTGTTCTGAACCTCCGTCTGTCTGAAGTGATTTTATGATCGTAAACTCTATGCAAATGTAAGAAGGAAGAATCAACGCGATTACATCAGATTTTTGAAAAATTATGTATGACATTACAAATATTAATATTTATTTATTCGGTATAATAATAAAATTATTAACTAGGTATCATAGCCTACGGATTTAGAAGCAATTTTCGACGGGAAAACAATGTGTCATCAAATAAGCATTTCAGGAAAGTACGATAGGCATTATTTTTTACATAACCCAAGTCCGACTTGGTCGTAAATCAAAAGTCAACTTGTTACCAAGAAAAACAGATACAAAACCAAAGATGAATTACTGGCATCGGATCTTACACAACTCAATCAATCCACGAAAACAGTGTCACGGACCATCCAATCATCTAATAATATCACTACGAGCGGAGTGGTCATAAAAGGAATTGCTTTTTTTACGATACTTATTTCATTTACTATTGATTTGTAGATATCGGTCAGTAGTGATGTGATGTGACATAACCTACACATGGCTTGTTTGAAATACTTATTATTTCTGGAGTTTTTGATGTCGCGTATGAGTTTAATGCCGCGTTTTCACTAGGGGATATTATGTCGCGGAGATATTTCCACCATATTCACGAGGTCTTTGCGACTTTCTAGGACATATTGGGCGACTATCGAGGGACATCGCGCGGGACACGTAAATTTCTTGCCGAGCAACAGAGTCGCGGGACAATGTCGCCTGGTAAAAACGGCGCTTTATAAAATTCTGTAGGTTTGATTATATCCATTGGTTGGGACACATCTCTTTCAGGGCAGTGACCATGGAGTTCCTTACGCTTCGATCATAATAAGTTATATTCATAATAATTATTAAGTAGGTAGTACGTACGGTCTATGCTTGACCAGTGAGGTTCATAACATACCTCCCTGCTGTAGTCACTTATCCGTAGTCGGGTAAAAACTTTACGGAGGACCTCTTTAGGTACTAAAATGATTGAATGATGAATGATTGAAATATTCCTTACTTTCTTAACATAATCTCGAATTAGGTTTATCTTCGGTTCTCGGTATAAATAGTCCAATCATGAGTATATTGGATGAAACATACAATATGTAAAATACAATATGATTCACAAAAGATGTTAATAAAATTACATATATTTTCTTATAGGTGTGCCCTGACTAAACTTGAAGTCACGTCAAAGTCACTGCTTTCTCTTGCGTTATCTAAGAAAATGAGTTGGTCAGTTCTTTGTTGTGAATGCAATTCTTCATGACTAAATACCTATTGATAGTCTTTATCGTTTATCACCCTTATCATTCTTTGCAAAGAGAGGCATTAAAAAATAAATGAGCTAATATAAATGATTGATAATCGACAAAAATAGTCGTTTTTCATATGAATCTAAATAGGTATTTTGTAGGTACGATGTGTTCATTTAATTCGAAGATGTGTTATGACGTCATACGGTTATGTCACGCTTATTTTTCTTCGATACATTTAGTGTAAGGCACTCTGGCTGAGTGGTACTTTTCGTTAAATAAAGCAGGTTGTATTCAGATTTGAAATGTCTTTATTGGCTAAGTAAAAATATACTGATATAGTACCTACTTATTACATTGTTGTTCCCGTGTTATACATGGTGTTCGCAAGAAAATAAAAAACGATTATATTATAAAAGACACAGAAGACGATAGACTTGTTATGTTCTTTTTATCAGTATCAAACGCCTAAACTCAGATTCCCTTACTCATGAAAAATTTAAAATTACAATTTTAAACCAAGGATTAAATTAAATCTGTCATTGTCGTTTGCATATCACAGAATAGAAATGTCAATAGACTTAATACGAGGTTTAGTTAATGCTGGTATTATTCTCGTTTATGAATAAAAGGGGGAAGGACAGACGATTTCACCTATAACTACTTGTCCTGTGCATTCTAGTCACATAGCCATTGCACTAATCGTAAAAACCATAGTAATGAGACGTATATCCCACGTGTACAAACATGAGATTCAGAACCAGTACGTACATATATGTAGGTCATACCTAGCCCATGTCTGGGCGACATATCAATCACGCCACGGTAAGCATTAGCACGCATAATTTTGACACTAATTGTTCTACAAGTGTAGCTGTTTATAATATATATTATGCTATGTTGTAGCAAATCAATGAAAAGTGTACTTCAAAGCTAGTTGAAATAATTTAATAAAATTAATAATTGCTTCGTTAATAGGAGTACAATCAAACGTAGTTACGCCTCTATCCCGGAGGAACAGGCAGAGACCACGGATTTCAATTTACTACAATTCTGACACAGTTCTTTAACCTTATTTACTCGCATCACATTCCTCATACACGCTCGTCCTTTAAGAGTACTCTCCGATCTGGCCCGAGTGTTAAAGGTTCCTTTCCTTCGGTTCTTTCCCTTCCCGATATAGTAGTCTCTAAAATAAAACCAGGTTCATAATTCTAGTAACTGTAAATCTTAGTATTGGTATAGTTCAAACTTCTAAATGTCACAATTTCCATGATTACTATTGAAAGTCATCATATTGAAAATAAATCCTAACTTTTCTTTTAGCATGATAAGGTTTTGGCCGTATAGTCTTACGTTGTCAGACAGATCCAAGCTTTGGCGCCAGCCGTAGATATTTGCATGACTAAAGCTACATAGTATATTTATGCCCTTTTATACCCAATTCGTATTGTAAGCATGAGTTCAAACAGCTTTTGTTCGCAACACTCGGGCACAAATGCGGATGACTCACCCAGTTGTGAAACTTTTGTTTGTTGTATGTACAACTAATGTACTCACGATATTATCTGTATTGTATTGCTATGTTTACTATTTTTATCGTGCACCGATTGTATTGGACATACTTGCGCAATTTTACGTTGATGTTATTTGCGGTTTCTGGCCTTATATCTGCTGATGTTGATTTTCTTAATCTTCGTACTAAGGGCATACTGATTATGTGATTAAATAAAGTGATTTTATAATAACGTTTTTTAATGTACTGGTCATCTAACAAGTAAGCTATCAGGAATTAGGAGTAGTTACCTTATTGGTTGATCTAGTGTGGACTCCAGTAGCAAAAGTTCTTTAAATTCTCTGTAAAACTATATTTGTATAGTCTTGCTTCGTAAGTTTTAGTATTTAAGTAAATGTATTGAATCCGTTACTGGTAAATAAATATTATTATTGTTTGTCCAGTGCATCCCAGTAGGCAGCCATACTGTTACTAGCCTGCTTGCCTCTACACCATGGCATAAGACACGCATAGAAGAAGAAACAAGTACCATTAATTATTCCCTAGGGCTTGAACTTTCCGTACAGCTAGACAATAACCAACTTATACTAACAAATCAACGTTCAATTTCACCATTCCCAGCGGGTTAACTCGGTTTCCAATAAGTTTCTTCAACAAACTTTTGGCTCGCACAAACGCATCGGTTCCCAGAAGACGGGAAGGAAGTGGGCTGCGTGATGCGCGTGAGCAATGCAACTTGCGTGCGCCCGCTACGGTTACGTTGTATAAGCGGTAGCTGTTTGATTTATATCTGATTGTATCTTAAGACACGAGAGTTTTTTTAACTACAGTATGATAAACGTGAAGAATTTCATGCATTTCACAAACTGTATAACATATTTAATGTGGTTATTGAATATACATATATTGACAATTATTTAGAAGTAGCATGGTACAATCAATAATTAGGTAGTTAATAGTTATATATTTTTTAATTATTTATATACGACGACGCAACTTAATGCTGATAAAGATAGACATTGTTTTAATTAAAACAGCTAGTTAACATTGCCGATAAACATAGTTTGTGTAGGTGATATTTAATTTAATTAGCAAACACACATTATCAACATTAAGTGAAAGACAAAACACTGCGTATTTATGTTTATAAATATTGTTTTTACGTAGTTAAAAGTAAATAAACCCGTGACGTGAAGTAAAATAAATACCTACGATTATGTATTTACAGTATAGTATAATATGTATAGGTAACATACAAGTATATATATGACAATATACCTAACCTAACTAGGTATATTACTATTTTAAATTTTGACTAATATCCGTTCATGATTAAACGTATTTTCCACTTCCTCGCTGCCTCTTATCACTAAGATCGTGCTGACGTCATACGCGCCTGCGCATACAATTTTTAAGCATATGCATTTAACAAGTACTTTGACAGTAATGTGGGGCTCTATTGATATTTTTCTCACGGTAGCTTGTAAGTAGGTTAGGTTTAAGGTTAAAACCTGACAACACAACAAACTTGTCCTACGTACGCAACGTATACAACCATTATGATATCTAGACTTAGAATTGACACAATTGTTAAAAGAACAAGTGTGCATTGATTGCATTAATTTTAGTACGAAATCAAGCGTCCAGATATCATAATGCGTTGCGTACGTTGTGTACGTGGGGCCAGTGTGTGTCTACTATAATTTGTTTCTTATTAAACAGTTACTGAAGTCACATGCTATGCGTACAGAAGCGCCTCTGTTTGTGTTTGTTAGGTTGCATTAGTGTTAATGGTTGTTATTGATAGCGCCGACGACACCTACCTCTTTATCTTGGCGCTGTTGACTTAGCTGTAGCTACTGACTGTATTCGTGTAGGTTTTATTGTATTACGGTACATAAATAGAAGTTTTCTTTAAATTAAAAAACATATTTTAAGGATATATTATAAGTAGACTGCTTTATTGTGCTTCGTTAGGTGACTTGGTTTATTTTAAATACACACTTAAGTGTACCTACTTCCTTATCCTAAGTCCTGCCTTTTCTGCGTATAAAGGACTCCTTATATGTATCTCCTATATATTTAATTAACAATTTAATAGTTAAGATATCGGTAATTAGTTAAGTAAATAATCTACCATTTTTCCAATGACTAACAGAATCTTCTGACATTTTAAACTATGTGTAGTTAAAAAATGTCAAATGACATTACTATTTGGTACTTCAGGAGAATTCATAAAGATTTTCATAATAGGCATTCAACTACACAAAGCCTACAGAACTCAACGTGTAGAAGCTAAGCGGCATGTTCGTGCAAATAAAGAAAATCAATATTGTTTGCATAAATAATGTCAAAAGTCCACTTATACGCAATTTCCGTCTCTTTGAAACCGCTTGCGAAAAGCGACCGCTTGCCCGTTTCTACTTAGAAATTTGATTAATAATACCTACATTTAGGTACATTATTTTGATGACTAGCAGAAGATAAACTTTTATTGTTGATTGGAGTTAAATTTTATGACGATCGGTCAGGGGCTTAGTCATGATGAGGTAACATACAGATAGACATACTATCGTTAGTAGTAATAGTTCAGGTTACGCTCTACAGATGATCTTGTTGATCCTAAATTCATAGCTATAACTAGACCACGAGTGTAACACAATATATTGTAGTTATATAGTTGTTCTTTTCGTTAATTGAAGAAAGGAAATAATAGGCGATGTTAGTGTATAATGTAGACCTATTGTAATCCGGTTCCCTGTATTTTCGTAATTCTCAAACAGATTGGGTTCTTAATTTCCCATAAATTGATTAATTTTATAATGATGACAGTCGATTATACCGTGTGCGTGAGAATATTGCTGATATCATTGGACTAACATATCAATGCTATTCAAAGACGTATATTTAGCACCAAGTAATTTAAGAGCTCTTGTAATCGTATGCGAAACTTGGAGAATAATATTATTTCAACAGTAATATCTTTAAAAGATTCGCTTAAAAATGTCGATCTAAATCGCGAAATCCTGAATGGGATGGTAAGGCTTTTAATGTTACCAGACGATTATCACCAATCGATAAAAACACTATCTGTTAGAATATCGCGGATTCAACAACCGTTGCTCAATGCGCCTGCATTTAAAATTTCCAAAGCTTTACTTAAGCACGTCTTACCTCTTAAGGGTTTGTAGGAGATACCTTGCTTAAAAAAAACGGAGGAAATATCCTTGTTCATGTCTCACACGAGCCTATATCAGCACCTGTCTTTAGATAAAGGGATTTATATCAGAAGTCTAGTTACCCTAGTATAGGGTATAATTGAAGTTATTAAGGCTAAATACAGTTTTGGTAATATTGATACCTAATGATTGAAGAATGGAATAGAAAAATTAGGAAGTGAGTTATCAATTACGTTCCCAATTGCGCTTTAGGAACCTGTCAGTTACTGAGGAATATTAGTTAATTGGTCTTAGATATACACTAGGAAATTATGTCTAAAATAGGAAGTATTCTGTTTCTTATAGGACATAACTTTTTTTGGTTCATACAATAGATTATTCATAATAACTAGCAAAAATATGTTATTACCACTTAAAAATAACACTAATGAATACTTTACAAAACATAAATAACCCTAATAAACAGGCTTGTTCCGCCTCCAGTCACGCCCCCATAAACCTGCCCTTTTAACCATCATATTATCACGTTAGTCAACAACGATAATATTAAAAAAACGAGCGGTTCGCGTGGCCATGTCTATAAGATTCACCGTGAATTGTAATAGTTGTAACTAGTGGTCGGCAGCAGTCACAAACCTACCGTAATTTGTAGCGCCTAAATGTTAATTGCAATTTCTGCCTTCAAATCGAATGTAACCTTGCCAAATCTCACATTCATTTGTCCACAATAAAAAATCCTTAAAAATGGGTACAAAACTTTGTCTTTACGTAATTCTATCAATCATATTTAATTCAAGATGATCAGCTCCCGATTCCGACAGTTAATTTTATTTATAAACTGCATTATGAGACTCGAGACCCGCATATGTGGGTCAGACCTGATGTATTATGCATACTGTGAACGCTTAAAATATCGGTTTCACTGTTGCGAAATTAAGGGACTTGCTAATGGGTTATGCTGAGTGCTTCTCGTAATAAAAAAGGAGTAAGTAGGTACTGATTACCGTCGTTATAGTGTCCTTGGAGGCTACCGTAAGGCTAAGGATAGTTTTCGCAGCCTACACTTACTTTATTGCTTTTCGGTTATATAAAAAAATCATAATCACATAACCTACCGCTTTGCGATATTTACCATGAGTAACTGGCGCATTTAAACGTTAATATCAACTGAAATGTTAATCAGGTTTTTCTCGCTTGCGGCAGGTCACTGGTATAGCCAAATTTTACCCTAACTTTGTAAGTCTCACGGATCAGAATCAGTAGGGAGCCTGTTGCTATTTATTGGACAACGATGACTGAACCCTAAGATAAATTCACAATAGAACGCATAATAAATTGGGTCACTGAAATGTGGCAACATTAGAGCTTACTTGCAAAACGCGTACGTGCCGTATCATATGGTAACACAGAGCTTGGCGCCAACGGCCGTGTCTATGAATTCGTATAGTTTACGACGTGACGAAGCGACACTTAGGCACCAGTTGCAACACAACCATAGAATACAAAAGATCGTTGTGATATTAAACAGGTGAGCATAAATTTCATGTAAGTGTCGTCTGGCAAGACTTACAAGAAGGGGTACATCTTCTTCTCAAGATAGTCTTGATGTTTCAACACAAGCTGTATATCAGTATCTACTATCTAATAGCTCATGCTGTGAAGATCGACAGGTAGGTACGGGACTGACTATCCAGAGTGTGATCTATAGCCTCCAATAAAGACAATAGATAATAAGAACTTAATGATCTATAATCCCAATCCCTTTTAGCGTCCCTTGGGGGAAGCCTACGTCTAGCAGTGGCTGATCTGATGATGATGAATCCCTTGTAGCGTCAACGGTCGATGGTTGACTAAATGTTAAGTAAACAAGTGCTTCTTCTATACCTATCCTAAAATCCTAGACTAATTTCGTAAAGAAGGAGAGTAGAATCCGCCTTATGAGCAAATACACAAGGAATAAAACAAACCAACATTCTATTTTAGCATTGTGATATTGTTGTGTTTACCACGGTGCTTCGTATTTTACAGGCTAACATTCAAGTGAAACATTTACTATAGCCATACCCTGTTTTACGATACACAAAGGAGATTCAGGTGTTGGCTGCACTTTATGGGTATTTGAGACATGCAGGTCGATAAAAACGTCGGCTCTGTGGAAAATCTTAAATATTAAATGCACAATTTTTGCATGCAAAACATGCTATCTTAGTCATTTTCTATCCATCACATCTTATTAGTAACTTTGATGTACAGTGCATTAGGTCACGTCTAGTTCTCTGAGGGATTGGCAGAGGCCATTGATTTTCAATTGCTACGGTCCTGGCATAACTCTTTCGCCTTAATCACTCTTTTCGCATTGTTAATACAAGCTCTTTGGTTTAGAGTACTCTTTATCTGGTGTTTCTTCGGAACATCTCCAAAACTAGTCAGAATATGTCCGCCGATGTCGTTCGCCTCACATAATAGCTTTGCAAAGATAAATGTTGGAATAAACGAGATAAATAATATGGTAATCCATTCAAGAATTAAATACGCTTCAATATTGTATTCTGTAGGTACTCCAATAGGTACTGACTTACACTTAACCTTCAGGAATATGAATAGCAGTTATTTGTGCTCCAAAATATCACAATGCTGGCGCCGAAACAATTGTTATTAACGTATGGGCAGTGTCCGAAATAATGATATGCGCATATTTAGGGGTCTCCACCGCACCTTTGTATAGGGTTTGTTTACACAGATGTAAATGGGCATAGGAAATAACTACTGTTATTTATGTGTTAAAATTGGTGGTATTATGGTATCATTAACAATACTGTGTACGTCCCACGGGCATCGTTCACGATTTGGATGGCATTTACTAACGTAATTATTGTTTCAAATGTATCGTAATGTGTATTAATATTTGTGGACACGAAACAATTATCTGCATTATAATCATTATTTATTATGTAACGCAGAAGCTCATGCTTCTATTTCAAAATTATTACCTCATTATAACAATTTAATCCTTTTGTATAACTGAATTAACATAACATAGAAGCGTAACCCGATTGTCATTTCAAATTTAGCAGATCGTAGTGCAGAGAAAATCAGATAATTTCCAAATCAGAATACTACATCAAAAGCATCCTCAATAATTAACCTCAGTTAGAATATCTGACAAACAGTTCAATCGACATATCCTCTAGTAAGAGCACTCTATGAAGCACAGATCTGACGTTAACCCTCTACGCTTCATGTGACATTACGAATAGAATCATAACATTCATATCCAACCCCGTGCGGTAGGGTTGACACGAGGCAAATTGTTTCATCCATATTTAATGTTATGTTATGTATGAAATCTTATGACATTTCTGTTCAAAATTTCAGATGTTTGCTGAAATGTGTACTCTCTGTCGCCAGTACTTAGAAGGTTTCGATTCTAAAGAATAAGAGGAGAATAATTAATATATTGCAATGTTAAATCATTTAGTACCTATTTGCTACTTTTAGATGTTAAGTAAACTGATTCATTAGACACAGGTAAAGTAATGAATCATTGCCAAAAAGCTGAACAAATATTGTAACGAAAGATATAAACTAACTAGAATATTATTTTGTGTCATGAAGTGGCAGTAAAATATAGTAGCAGGTATAGTGCTATATTTCGATCTTATAGCTATATATCGCAAATGTTGTTGCCTTTTCTGCTTAGGTAAACCTAAGCAAATATGAATAAATAGTTCACTGTACATTTTTAAATATAGCTTATATTTATCCAGCATTATAGTTATAGTATAATCCGAAGAAAATATAACAGAAAAGGTTTTGGTTATTATTAATTTCGTGAATAGATTTTCTATTCGTTTGGAGTGGAGTGATAGAGTTATAGTGCGGTAACAACATGGTTGAGTAACGCAGTCGTGTCACGCTGAAGGTTTCAGCCGTGCCCACTACACGGGGCGTCGACCTGCGAAGGGTTGACTTCGTACCTTGGAGCGGGTTACAGGTTGTAGCGGATAGGGTTAAAACCCCTAAAGAAAATATTCAAGTCATTTGGCAAACAGAAGTGGTAGGAGTTTACTTTCCTGCCGTCAATGTAGGATGTGTTAAACTTTAGGATCTGTCTCGACATGGACAAAGAGATATTGTGTTTAATCTCAATAAAATTATTAATGTATAATATATACCGATGAGCGTGTTTGAGGAATGTGATGCGAGTCAATGAGGCGAAAGAAGTATTTCAGGATCGTAACAAATGGAAGTCCGTGGTCTCTACCTACCTTTCTGGGAAATAGGCCATAATTCTACGTCCGCTTTCAATTCATCCCTTGTATCACACTAGGCGACACAGACGGACGAACTTGACGAATCAATTGTTTCAGACTATACAGTAACATAGTGGGCATTTAGGGCCGGGTGGCCCTTTTCAATTGCTGTTTAAGTGCAACCAATGTTGTGTGAACGCTGTGGTTTGGGACTTTATTACTGTACACGGAAAAGCGTTTAATGTGCAACCCATTTGGTGTGCTTGGCTCTCTGCTAGCACCCGGGTTAGATTTCCGGAGAAAAATTATTATGTCTGTCTACAATCTACATAGCCAGAATAGCTGAATTTTCTGTAAGTAGGATTAATCGATGTCAATGCTATAACGATACGTTATGTTAAGATATTATTTTTATAAATTACTAGCTGCACCCTGCGGTGTTATCAGCTACATTTTTTCGGGATAAAAGGTGGCCTATGTGCCTATTTTTAGTGTTATTAATAAGTATGATGTGTTTCTGCGGATGGGTGACATTTTTTTTAAAAAAAAACGTCGCTTCGAAAAGGTACCTACTTCTCCTTTGTCGTGGGTGCGTTTTACAAACATAAAATATCACTTAAACAAACACACAGACTCAGGACAAACGTCTGCGGTTCGCACAATTTCTTTGCCCCGTGCGGGAATCGAACTCGCAACCTTTAGCACAGCAGTCCAATCAGGTCGTCTTTTTCACATCGCAACATTATTAATACTTGTTATTTCATATGATCTTACAGCATCGCGTAGTAGATAAAGATACACGGGAATCTATGGTCTTTATCCGAACTACGACTCGACAGGATGCCAACTGCATTGTCATTAAGACATAAAGATTTTCTCATGAAGATTTTAAACATACATTGATATTATTATGCGAGATACAAGAACAGGAAATTATCTGTAGAATTTAATAATTAATGCTCTCTTACATCCTCCAATACATAAAACATATGTTTTTAAATGTACGTCTCAATTATCCCCTTCAAGTGAAATCCTCGAATGAGTTTATAAAGTATTTTCTAATGGAAAATCGTCGTCATACTTTGGTGTTATGATATAGCTGTGATATGATTGTTAAACTTCTTATTAAGTACCTAAGTAAACAATATTAATAAAAAAATTGAAAATCTCGCCATAATTCCCATAAAGCTTTGCCGCTTCATCGTAGGTATTAGGTACACATAACTTTACGCCTTTTCTAGACGTCTTTGAAAAGTATTCAAACATATCTTCCAAATATTATCACAAACAGAACAATTAACACGTTCTTCCTTAAAACATTTTCTTAAATCAATCTAAAACTTCCCACGATATCAATACCTAATAAGTTCTGGAATTAAAAACATCCATTTTTCTATCATACAAGTTAAAACAAAGCGAGTCACGTACGCATTCCTATGGTAACACTTTGATATTCATAATAAAGATATTCCACGTAATATGGTCCGTCTGTCTGTTGCGTAAACTATACTAAACATAGACTGGGGTATCATTGTTTTTGAGCGCACCTACTTCTAAGAATGTCTCGTGTTTTTTAAATTAATGTAGTTCGGGGATTTTGAAATTCCTAAAACTATTTGCTTACCAGTGAGACTACATTACGCTAATGTAAAAGAACGTGGACGTCATACTAATTCAACCATGTCTCCGAGAGTAGGCACAGACCAGATTTCTGCCTGCTATGATCCTGTTAAAATTTCGCTTTATTAATGATATTATTAGAGATTTCCGTGAACGAAATGTGCTCGATAAATGGCAGAAGCTTTGCCCTCTATTGAACTCTATGTATGGGCGAATTACTAAGCTTATTTTTATGATTGGAATGTAAGAGATTAAAAGACTTCTGCTTATACCTTTGAAAATACATGCGTGAGTAAACTGTTAATCGTATGAAATATAAACATGGATTATGCAAAGACTTAATGTTATAAGTTTTTATAAGAAGATGGACTCAAGTAATAACATTGTGATGCAACTGATGGAGACATAAGACAAATGAGGTTAACGTAACCTGCTACAAACATATCGCGTTTCTCCTCGATTTAATAATTATACGTCCTATATAGTTGATTGGTGGCCTAAATGAGACGAATTCAGGCAATTAAGTAGACTAGAACAACACCCACTATGGTGATTAGACACATAATTTACTACGGGCTATACTGACAACGTAATTATTTTCAGACATTATATTTTCTATTCGCAATAATTAATAATCAGGGATAGTTAATGAGAAATGTAAACGAAACCATCTAAATTCATGGAAAAGCTGATGAAACAAATGGAAATCAATTTTGATTAAGAGTTACCCTAAAACACGCTCAACCTTAATACAGCTTGGGTTTTATTTAATCATTTTATTAATCTCAACATTATTTTGTTACAGGTAAGACCACACAAGACACGACCACAAGGGCCTGGTATTGTCAATCCTTCATTAGAATTCTAAGTATAAATGAATTCTGTATAGTTCATTGAAATGACAAATAAAAGGTTAAAACAAAGCGCAGTGAGTCCGCAACGACCTTAGGAATGTACGAGGTAACCCAGATTTAACCTGGTCGATATATTTTGACTTTCATTAGTTCACTGATCATGCGGTTATTTCTGCAATTGTTATAAAAACCAGCAAACAAACTTGTTTTATGATTAGCAACAGTTTTAAACTATAAGCAATAAACCGATTAGGGGCATTTACTGTTGGGGATGTAAAGTGTTACCTTACAGAGGACCGTTACTAAGGACCTCAGAAAGAGTGGGTGTTGTTCTTCTTTGTTATGGGTCTATACACCCACTTCGGTGTTCAGTATAAGTCCCATGGTGGCGAGTCTATTGCCATTTTGCCATTCACCAGGACGATTGCAGGTTCATCACTTTTTATATCGTTTCTTATTTTGCTTTCACGGTGATGAAAGGAATTTTAATTTTTAATCTGTCGTCACTCCACCAATACGATGAAATCACTCTTCTATTAGACCCTAAACTGACTTCACGAGTCCCGTAGGTTCTCTTCTTGTTCTCTTCTTGTGCAAGTCCCTTTATTTTTAACCTGTTCCTAAATATCAGTCCTGTACCTAGAACCCAGTTAATAATATATTAACGACGCCTGTGAGGTGGGCGTCTAACGGCCGACGACAATCGTACCATTATGTCCGTACTGACTCGGGCATCGAACCCGCACCCACATGCTAGTCATTACTGCAGCACGTATCGGTTTTAAGGTACGCTGCACATGAGTAGTGATTAGGAGTAGGCTTTCTGTGTTGGATGATGATAAACACGAGTAGGACTAGATTCAGTTCTGGAGCCTGGAGAGAAAACTTTGGGAAGCTCTGAGCTTGTTGTAGGTATTAGTGGTCCAGGTCTTGCCATTTGTCAAGTTACGCTTAAGCCTTTTTATTACGGGACAAGCCCACCACTCGTGCCCATCATTGTTACTTCTCTAATGTTTAAGCCTTATTTCAAGTAGACAATACGACAATAGAATTTTAATAGTAGTAACTTAAGCATTTTGTCTTTTATCGAAAGTCATTTTATTACAACCGCAATAATCTTACAACAATTTTCATTAGGCACGGTTTATTTACTCATAACAAAATCTTGTGGTTTCGTCATCAATGTAACATTACGTTCTTCTTTACAATACATCAAATGTGTAGCTATTGTCTACATAATATAGACAATAGCATAGTTTCACACATCACGTCTGTGACACAATGAGATTAGTCACATCTGCATACGCGAACAATCGAAGCATTAAGTTTTTGTGGGCGGGCATCGAACTTGCGACCGTGCCCCCATGTCTCCCCTGCTTCCGGCGCCGCACTTATTTGTGGATCTGAAACTTATAAGTTCTTACTTTCAGTCTAAGTTTTACAACATAGATTTATGGATGAAAAAAAAAACAAACATTGTATGTTTTGTCTAAGTTTGTAATAATTAAAAAGAAATAAAACCGCTCTATTGTGCCCTACTAAACAAAAAAGTCCTTAATACACGCTGCTTTTGTTTTCAGCTTTCAGCTAGCTTAAACTAAATTTTTGTTTATACGTGTCTAACGACGTGAAAAGGATAAACTTTTTAGGCAAACAGTTCCGTAATTTCGAGTTTACTCTACAACATAAATGATTTTTTTATCGGCTTTCAAAAGTATTTGGCGGTAGGCGCACGTTGAATATACCACGATACGCTCGGTCTGTTGGTTTTGCACCGGAATCGTGCCTATTTGAATTTTTAGGCCTCCACACTGTCAATACCAATAGTGCTGGTAATATGTGCAAATAGGCTGCAAACTTTCACGATCACTGGTAAATGAATGATTTTTTTGTGTATTGTTTGAGCACTTAAAATATTTACTTCGGAAAGAAAAAAAGTACTACCAACCAAGTTTGTTAAATTTTTTATTTTGTAGAAATGTAATTTTATTTTTCTGGACAATGTATTTTCACGCATGCCCCTTGGTCATCTATAAAACAGCAGTGTTATGTCACTAGCCGTCAGAAATCCCCATTGTTGTCTGTCTTGCTTGTGATTAATGGAGTTTCATTTGCTGTAATTTGCCTTCAGTTACCTGTCCTCGTAAGGGCAGAAGTGATTGCTGTTTTATTCGAAATGAAGTCAGGTTTTGGTTGGATGAACAGCTTCAATTTAATTAAGGTTATTCATGTCATATATGGAAATAAGGTCCGTGTGTGTCTTTGTTGTGGTCCTTCTGCTTGTTTTATCCGTACGAAAGGACCAATATGGATCATCTGCATAAAGCAGTAGCAATTCTAACAGTTGTGTCCTTATTGTTGTAACATGGAAGCAATAGAATAGCCGACTGTTACTGACATACAATTTGTAAACTAATTAAAAGTTTCCCTTTCTTACAATTTTCATAAGGAAAGCAATTACCCAGTACATTTAGATTAAAGAACCTTTGATTTTGTCGGTAATGAGATTTCTTAATTAAAGCAACTTATTAGACAGGTTGTCACGTCTGGGCAAATTTTACGTCTGTCAAATTTCCTTAACTTGACAGTTTTGATATATTATACTGTATGGTATGTTACACTTAATTGTATGCTTAGGTTAACTCTGCTTCTAAATTATTTTATACTTAATGTGGTACGTAATCAAACGGTAGCGGTAATATGCCCATAATATGTTAAAAGATTTGATAGGCTTTCGTTTCTATTACTGTTTGCATTTCTATTATTAATTTAAATTGTATCACGTTTTATGTGTATTAATGACAAACCTGAATGATTCGCCATAGCTACTTAACATGTCAGTCCTACATGAATGCGCGGTGAATCAATAAGTTTATAGCCTTCTTAGTATTCATTACTTTGATAATCTCTGCGATAAACAGTAGATCGATGTTGATGTAAATTCTGTGTCTGTCTGTAGCTCCCATCTTGTCGGTCTAAATATGGTAGGGTCATTTGACTGTTGGGTAATTCTGTTCCATCCAAAATGGTAGGTAGTTTGGACATCATGGGAATGTTGCATTGTAATTAGGATTTCGAAGTTGTGTTTGAAGCTTTTATGGATGTAAGTGATTTTAGAGAGAAGATTACAGAATAGATACTCTACTTGATTGACAGTAACCGGACTGTCACAAAGTATTTTGTTACTGTGAACCTATAGGTACATACTCCCATTGCTGGGCAAGACCTTCCCCATATGTTCCATCTTACTTTACTACGGTTCAGCTTTCTGCGGTCGTAACCATTTACGATTGTTTTATGAATGTCTTTTATGAATGTCTTTTATGAATATTAATCCAGTGCCCTGCGATCAAAGCAAATAAACCAACTTGATAAGTGTAATCAATTCCCAGTGGGCGCCACGTTTATGTCCGATTGACTAATGTCGCTGTCCGAAGCTTACGTTGTACCTGGAACTATGTCTTTATTACCTGAGCCTTATACGGTAGGTACCTATACACGCAGGGGTGGCAATTCTAAGACTCGATGCATAAAGTTTTAAATTCTCAGAAATCGAGAAGTTCTCGCTTATTAAGGTACTGATTATTACTGAGTATTAAGTACAGATAAATTAAGGGTCTACCTCTAAAGAAACGAGGCACCAATTTTTGTTATTCGCAATGCCTAATGTATCTTAAAATTCATGACAAGTTAAACTCCTTTTAATGTATGTGTAGTGTTTGTTAAAACTTACTATTACCAGTCGAATAAGAATAAGTCGAAAGTCTTAGCCCAAACGCCAAGCATTCAGGTAACAAAAAAATAGTATGTAATATGCACATTTTGATGGTCGACCAACAATTTAAATTTGTTAACAGAAAACACCTACATACATCCCTAAATCAATCAACAGCTTTGCCTCCATAAATCATTCTCTCGTTAAAATTAATCTTACACAAGCAGATCCTCCCGTAGGTCACGTTCAGGCGATACATACACAACACAAATAGGTATGCAGACAGGAATTCAACCTCTGAACCCTTGGTAGGGTGTCGTTTACAATGGAGACTGATTCAGGCTCGTAGGACCAAATTTAAGTCTGACGAATTACCTATAGACTGCAAACTGTCTGATGTGATTGATAAACTACTGGTGTCGTTCGACGCGTTTGTAAGTTTGATTGATGTTGACGTTGCATTATTGAATTGTACTACGGTTTGATCGATTTGTTTGTACGCAATGACTGTACAGTGTTGGACTGTACAGAGTTACTGTAAGAAGATTACAAAGGAGAATTTTAGAGGGAAATGAGTAACATTTTCGAGACTAAACCAAGGGCCAATTACCTTAAAAAAAAATAATTTAAAGGAACACCAGCTTAAAACAAAGCGTTATCTACTGTTATGTACTTTGTTCCGACTGTTGCTTTGCAAAGTAACACACAACCTTGCTTCGTTTGATCACCCTTGGATAATGTACTTTTCTATTTCTCCGAGGACCATTGCAGTGTCATTATAGTCAGGTAGCAAGTCTAAAGCTTTCATATGTACTTTTATTTCATCGCTTGTTCGCCATTTCTATAGAAATAAATCTGAAGACAGTATGGAACAAGTATGTCACCTTTGAACTGACCGAAGTCACCGTGAATAAGGCATCGTTTACACTGGAGGTACTAAAAGCTTACTTACCATTCTGGTGGTGGTGAAGTGGTCAGGTAGTATGGCTTTAAAAATATGTATTTGAGTACATCTAAAAATCTTAGACCTACGAAACTTCTGCTTACGGTTTGTGTAGCCTAAACATTTTACATCTCTGTGATCTACGCATTTCAATTAATTAAATAAATATTAAGTTTGTTAATCGAATTAATAAAGTCGATCGAATTAGTAATCGGCATTTTTCTATCAATTTTTCTATTTAGGATAGCTACTGTTTTACTGTGTTCGTAAACGTGATGTTTAAGTTAAGTTTTCATTCTATTTTTGTAATGTTTGCATAGTGTTGTTTTCGTTCTGAATTAATCTGAATAGTAGTCGTGTGGTTACGTAGGTATATGCAGTGCGCGTACTTCTCCTTATATGGACAAGAAAAACAGTGCGAACATCATCTGAATATGCTAATACTATTCACTGTTTTTTTTTATTTGAACATGTGCACATGATGCAAACAGATAACACGGAAAGTTTTTCATCCCTACTAGTGTTATAAACGCGACAGTTTGTAAGTATGGATGGATGTTTGTTACTCTTTCACGTAAAAACTACTGAATGGATTTTAATGAAACTGTACACAATAATATAGCTCATCAACATCTACAACGTGACATGTGACATCTACATATTTGACTGCTATAGCAATGAAATCTATCTAGATAGTTTACGTTTTGGCCACATCTAAAGAAACAGACTAAACAAATCCGTGACAAAGAAATCTAAATACATATATCGAGCATTTTTCATGCACCGTTTCAGAAAAGTCAGAGTTTAAAAATTTTCAATGTGAACAAGTCCCAATGCATGCACAATGGCCACCCGCGGTGCCATGCGGCGCTGATACCTCTGGTATGCAGCATGCCTACCAGAGCCATGCTCTGACCCTGTCGCTAATGCCCGTATATATTAGAAAGGGTTGGGAGTCGGGACGTCGATCTGTCTGCCCATGATTCACGTTTCAGATAACATTGGTGCCAATTCATTTGTATGGGGGTTGGAAAGTTTCGTACGTATTTTGTATCACAGATTGAACAGGCCGTCTGTCTGAGGTCTTTAAAATTTATAAACTAAGCTGTGTTGTAAAATAGAAATGACATTAATTGCATGGCGTCAGTATATTACGTGATAGAATAAGACCATATTAAAAGTATTTATTAACTATTGTAATACTCCTACAATGTATTATGATATAAATAACATTAAGATAACAGTTATTACAGAATAACAAACATATTATAAACGCTTTAGTCAGCCCTATTTTGGTCCTTCCGTTTTCAACGAGGAACGAGCTGTAACTGAAAATACATTGATAGTTATTTAAAACCTTCAGTCGTCGAGGGACTGTACAATGAAAGATTAGGGTTGTAGTCGTTTTGGCTATTTTGGGATCAGCAGTGATTCATCTGTACTCCCCATTAGTTACCCGTGTGAAACTGCACTCGTTTCTTTAACATTCTTGGGATTTTAATAAAGATACTCTTAAGATTTTTTTGTTCTCTTTAACAATGTTGTAGATGTTGTACGTATGTTTGGAGCCATCGCTAATTAGGATAAAAAGCAAACGGAAAAGTCTAAATTCCGACTAAAAGGAATGCTCACTATTTTCTGTTATAGTAAAATTAAAAGTATAAATACTAAAACAAAATTTAATAAACAAACAAATTTCACTAAATTCCTGCTTAGTGTTCCGCAAAATGATAGAAAGCGAAAATATACATTGTAACATCAATCAAAATTGCAGCTACCGTCTCGGTATCGAGAATCGGATGCTCTCTCGATTCGAGCGACGCTACTCGACACGCGAACTGTTTGACGGTCGACATAACGCGCATACTTGCACGCGAACCTAACTTGTAAGGCTAACTCACTATGGTTTAGTCTTTAGGTCATTTAATATGGTATGAATGGCATTCGGATTGGCTTGTGTGGTCGAAATGTCATGGAACTTAATATAAAATTGTGTGAGTCGGTGTTTTTAGTGTGTTTAACCATCGACAAATACAGCTTATTGTAACGAAAAATTATGAAAAATATAAAAAAAAAAATCGTTTTTAATCAAAATCATCATTACCCCCTTCGCCCGTCCAATCTTCTCTACATTATATTTTGCACTATTTAAAAAGTTCCTTCTATACTTTAACTTCAGTAAATACATCATTTTGCACAAACAAGATTAAGCTGAATCGATTTAAACTCCGTTCAAGAAAAATTAACGAAGCTTTCATCGTTAGTGTTCGCGTGATCATAAATAACGTGATTAGTGAACTATGTGGGAACGTAAAATACATTTATTTTATGCAGGTTTTATTAGGTAACAGGCTGAGCTAGCGGTTTTGACGTCGTAAAAAATGTTTTAGCCTTCCGGCGTGAGAAGTTCCCTGTCGTCCCACTAGATACTTGGCAAAAAGATGGACGAGTAGAAATCGAATGAATGATAAATGTATGGGTAAGACAATGTTTCGACTATGTTATTGATGAGATATTTTAAACCTATATATTTTTCTTTCTATTCGATTTCTATTCGTCTAGAGTTTTGCCACTGAGCCAGAGAGCTGAACATACATAGGTATGTCCCTGTATTAAATACGCATCCCAAGTAAAACTCCTTTGAAATAAATTAGAATTAGGCGCTACTAAATTACCATGTTCAGAAGGAAAGTCGGTAGCAATTGTGTAATATGGAACTCTTCATCAATTGATTTACAGGTAGGACGAAATAATAATCCTATATTCGTTTCTAGATTCAATATTAGTACATATTTTTTGTTTTCTTCGTAATCATTTACCATCTTCATTGTTTGTCGATGAAGCAATTGTTACTGTTTTATAAGTCAGTATTAGATCATTTGTATACAAATCATAATTTCGGTATTATTAATCTTATAAACATGTAAACTCCATATTTATGTACGATGCACCGGAAGTGCGTCATTATTACGAAGAAGTGTCAATAAGGAACTTTCGAGTTATTAGTTCAATTACCCTATTTGTTCGCAAACAGTGCATTTGGACAAGTATTTTATTATTACCATTATTGTTTATTGCTGTAATCTTTGTCAGCGATTAACTTTGGAACGACCGACTTTGCGATTTGTCTCACTTTCTAGTAGTTTAACAGACTTCGTAACGACAATTATATGAGGAAATTGTGCATTATGCTGCAGAGGGAACTGTGATATAATGTAATCTGCGTTCGATGCACATGGCATTACGTTAATAATCAAATTACTCAGAAAAAGTTAATGTAAGCCACTTAAGATGTAATCTGTTTTGTAATTATGTGTTAATTCAATTAGTATATTGCCAATTCACTTTAATGGATTCTGGCTAAAACTTCCTTGTCGTAAAACCCACCTGACTCTTTGAAAAGTTTAAATGCCATGTGTTGGGCTCACATTACTAACCATACATTTAAGTTCACCTCATAATAATTCTAAACTTTATAAGGCATCGCCAACCTTAGCCTGCTCAATTCTCTTTTTAGAAGCCCTATACAAAACGTCAATGATTCGTGCTTAGGCGCATTAAGTGTAATAACTTCAATACTTTGGAAACTGCATCAAAAACTGGGTATACAGGTATTGGTGCGCACAAGTTTCGGTCCATTTTATTGAAACGAGTTTCAAGTTTTTATGTCAGGGGTATAATATGTCGGCGTTGTTTTTCATTCTCCCTTTCATGTATTTAGTGATTGACTCATACGAAGGTCGCGGACTATATTCGTTCGATACTTTTTTCTGATCGTCTGATTCACCGGCCAGTGCTGCGCGCTCGTTATCGATAAATTATCGGGAAGACGCGAGTGTTTGTAACTATTCCTCGGAACGTTTAATAACTTCCTTTCTAATGTGATTACGCGTGTTCCTATTTATAATAACTGTCTCTTAGATAGTTTATAGCATCCTTAGATGACAGAAGATTGAAATAACATCGGTTGTTTTAAAATACCTATTCCATTTGTTATAATAATCGACAAACAAACTTATTTACAGAAAGTATGTTCAGCCGATTTGAAATTCTATGCTGTAGGCATGAAGTTACCATTATAAGCAAAAACGCATGTACTACGATACTGACGTTTACTGCAGCTGATATACGTCATTTTATTATAGAAATGCAATTCACAATCAAATTTAATGCCCTGTAAATTAAAGCTACCTAATGTAAAATGATTATAGTCAATCATAGCTCTTTATGCTGTCTTTACTGTCATTTCCCATGTACACGTTTAAGGCATAAAACATCTAATTCACGTTGACATTTGCTATCGAGACCACCGGTCTTCAGATTTGTGTACTACCCAACAGCTCAAATAACCGAGTTAACTTAAATTGCCATGTTAATAAATTTACAGTTAAGCTACATTTGCGTGGTAAATTGGTGCGATCAAACGCATTGAGCATAATACTGGCCGCTGTCGAAGTTTTTTTTTTTGCCCAGGGAGAAGCATTAGGTACTGAATATTATTTTTGAAATTTTGTACCATGTTGGTCTAATAAACACTAAGTGCGAATGCTGAGCATGAGGTCCTGGGTCGGACAAAAGTGTTACTAGGTTTTTCCCTTAGGTAATAATATTCTTAGTAGCAGCACGAAGTCTAGATTAATGCCCGGTTAATGGCAACAGGATCGCCCCATAATATGATATTGTTATTTTTATCATATTTATAATTATAATACGACATATAATTTACGACCATTAAGAAATGCGTAGGTAGGCACGTGTGTCACATGGTACTATGTTATAAGATGTAATGACGCACACCTTGTTTTGCCATTTTTTGTATCATTTTATTATATGACACCCATTTGACGGTCAGGGCTGACTATTTTAACGAACGGCGATTCGATACGTTATATTTGAATGACTGTTTCTGCATATTTAGAACACTGTTACGTCAAGTCCTCGTGATCGATGTTAGTTATAATTCAACCCACGAGTTTCCTCATTGTCTTACACGGTGAATCACTAGGATCATTGTTGAAAAATGTATAAATATACCATGTTTATCAATGTATTTATGGAATATTGAATCATTATTTTTCAATGAATCCTCCTGTTGACTGTATATATGTTTTTTCAATGCTAATTAATTAATATAATGTAGGATTCTATTGACGTTTGTACACGGCGAGATTATGAGGATTCCTATTGTATATTATAGGTTATTAAGTAATTATAATTATTACCCTATAATTAAGCAATTCTATAGTCGCTTTAATTTGTAGTTTGTCTACATTTTGTTACTAACAATAAGGTAAATGACCCTATGTGATATTTTAGTGAAAATTTATGCAACACTATCAAATTATGCTACCTCACTTGACGGAGTCGTAAACTGCACGCAATTAAATTTAATTTACTGCCCCTATAATGTAGTAGTGTAATACTAATCAATTAAGATAAAATTTATATCCCCAATCACCGGCTCTATCATCGTTATAACATCACGACGCTATCGATATGTTATAAAACTATCGATAGTCGATAAAGATGTATTCACATCACTGGTCAGCTAAATATAGTATTTTTTGAGTTTACAAATAAACCTTCATTCAGAATGGCTGTGCCTAAATAGGTATCGACCGTGACTCGTTGGGAATAGGAAATGGTGGTAATAAATTGGTATAGTTACACCATTTAGTGCTGTGTTGCATTGTTTAGACTACGCAGCGCGGCTTCGTTACGCCTGTTCCTATTATTAACCTCAATTTGAAGATTGGTTAATTGTGTACTTATACTACTTATGGTGTTTTAATTGGAAATATTGCCGTCAGTTTTGGGACTATCCAAGTATACATGTGCTTCTCGCGATTTTGTTGTGTCTTTTTTGCTGTTTAAACGTAAACGTTTCAAAGTAAATTAATTGTATGAAAATATGGAATGAAAGAGAAAAGAAAAGAAAGCCTATTTGATTGCCCTTTCACATATCCTTTTGTACCTATACACTTTTAGGACCTATGACTCTAAGAAATTTATAGAACGTACATACATTTCACTATACATTATTTGAAAAACAATACGGCATGAATTAGGAGCCAATGTCCGACCACAGACCACTGTAAGTTAATAACATTAAAAAATGCAACCCGAACCTCGGGGTTAACATGTACCTTTTGTTTATCTTTTACTTCTACTTAAATTAACTTTAAAATGTAGGAAGCCTTGATTCTTAGAGATCTTCAATTTAAGTACCTATTTTTTTCTATTTCGATCAAATTGTACCAGCTTAAATGTTTTGTAATTACGAATAAACTAATTAATCTACGTGAATGATGTATGTGAGGATAAACGAATGGTTTTATTATTGTTATATGAAGTGAGGTGTGGTGCATTGACACCTGGCCACAGACACCACAACGCAGACTCGCGACCGACTTTATGGGCCACTCGAGACTTTACGAGAGTCATTACGTATGATTGGAAAGACAAGTACTAAACATGAGAACAATATCAAAGTGAGTCGCTCTTAGGATATGAACGTATGAGGCTTCAAGTGGCAGGCAACGACCTGTTTGGTTTGTACATGGAAACCAGCTCTAAGAGGCACGTAAAAGTACGTTCTCACTTGTAACATTTCAATGAACATTCCATCATCGTCGTGACCATAACAAAGTGACTTGTCTGGTCACTACCAAACTCCCGAAGAAACGGTGTTACGACTAAAAGTTACGGAAAAATGTTACTAATGCGAACGCCCCTTGAGAGGTACCGAGTCTAAACATGTTTAACAAACGTTCAGAAATACTTTTCACAGTCATATAGTAAGGTTACATAGACTAATTTATCGGAATTACGTTGGTCGTCAGTAGGTATATGTATATGTAGTACTATTCATTCCCATAGCTCTGAAGTTTATAACCTACGTAGGATTAGCTAAAACACTGCTGCGTGCACAGATAGTAGATTTTACACGCTACAAAAAAAAAAATTGCAATTTCAGTGTACCTACATACTTAAACAGGATAAAGATTTATTATATTGATGGAAAATGTAATGCATAAGGTATTTTAATAGCTGAAAGCTGGCCATGGCATTATTATGCATTGACAAGCTGCCAATGATCACCCATCCACCGTACGTATGGTTACTTTCTCTATCATTATAACAGCCCCTAGATGTCTACGGATGGACAAGCGTCTTATAAGACATCTTCAAGTACGGTCTTGAAGCAATAAAGTCTTTATTACCTCAATTATCATTAATGGTGATCACAGATGGTTCGCGAAGGTTCCGCAGATTTAAGGCACTGAGACATATTCAGGTGTCCATAGTATTATTTAATTAGTCATGACTTTACTGATATAACTAGGACTGCTTTTTCCATCATCTAACAGGACTAGCATAGACTTCAGCATCACTACAGTCCTCGACAGTTTACACCTGATG
The DNA here is from genome assembly GCA_946251915.1 of Abrostola triplasia. NCBI lineage: Eukaryota > Metazoa > Arthropoda > Insecta > Lepidoptera > Noctuidae > Abrostola > Abrostola triplasia. The sequence continues at coordinate 1,917,524 of OX276432.1, read as the reverse complement.
AATACTCTATTTATCAAAAGTAAACTGTCAGGAGTTTGAACGAGAGCCTCGTTACTCAAAGTGTGGTCGATAACGATAGAGCTGTTGATTACAAAATAAAACCTTTCATGTTATACTGAAAATAATACCAGGACAGTTTGCAGGTAGTGGTGCCTTAATTATAAAGCAGTGTCTTCTAAATCTAGAAATCTAAAACAAGATTTTCACAAACAGTGCAAAACATCCATAAATCGTAATGTCCGTGCACTTTCATGGTTTGATTACAAGCACATGCGTCTAATGAGGCGGGAAGCGCCGGCGCCACGCCGAGTAACTAATTAGAAAGTAGAAAATCTAATTATTTAGCTGGAGCCAGTCTTTAGAACATATCTTGTCTGGTATTTGTTGGGGTCGGCTGAAGTCATGATAGAGTCATTAAAGAACAATGCAGTTTGTAAATGTCATGCCTTTAAACTTGACGATGGAGCCACAGAATAGGTTAAAGGCCTTTAGATGTTGTCGGAGATATGTTTGTTTTGAATAGTGTAATTTGGAATCTTAAGGTATTTAATGCTTGATTTATGACTTAAGTACATAAAAGGCGAGACCTTACAAGAGAACCGTCAACACTTAATTCGCAATGTCTTCCAAAATGGGAATCACTCTAGGGAAACGAAAAATTCAAGGAGTCCCGAGTTTATAGGCGTCTTGCTAACAATATAGTTAATTTGAAGATCTTGCGTAGCCATTTTCTGATGCTTATCGACAACCTGTTCTAGCTTGTTAAGGTAGACGCTACATTATAAACAGCTAAAACCAGAATCTAATTTCTAGACCTGAATCTAAGTTTATTGTTATTAGCACTACACCTGGGGCGCGGGAAATGTCAACTAGTGTTAACCTCTGCATAGCTGCAGGCGGCCATTGTCTTAGTTTTGGAGCAGAAACCTTTTAAAACAAAACTGTCTTTCACTTTCTCGTAGGTACCTTTTTTTTCATGTCTCCTCAGCTATTCATTCGGCCATTTCTGGTTTGTAGTTCCAAAATAGTTTTATGTCACAGTGAAACTGACAAAGCGTGACATGATCTGACACCGTTTACAAAATAATGTCTTCTGTCGTGTAGCCGCAAGCTATACAGCTCTTCCGTGGCGAAATATGGACTAGCTAACAACTTCGGCTCTGACATAACTGCTCTGAGTTAAGCAGGGCGAGCCATGAAATCATTTGAGGGAGCATTTTGTCTCCATTTGTACTTAGAATCAGTACTAAGGGAGACAAATTGCCTCCCCTCCAGCTTTTAAAAATCATTCTACATTATTTTTGTTACGACAATAGGAATTGATTTATTCTTAAAGGGATATTAAAATTTATGACTGTACCATCAATAAAACATTAACAGCGGATGACTAATGGCGCCCACCTTTTATGATGTTTCCATAATACAATCAAAAGAGGCCGAGACTTAACGGATTAACAGCAAATAAATTAGGGCTGAAATCACTGTTTTAATATAAAGCACAATAGAGCTAGCCATGTTTCTCCCTGTAACTGGTATAATGGTACCGGTGACAGTTACAATGACAAATGTTACCAGCCTTTAGTTTATAAGGAGAACCATTAATAACGAGAAAGCAGTTATTATGGAAGGTTTAATCATTTGAATGCCGCAATGTTTTGGGGAAACTAATAAAGCCTAGAACAGAATACGAGGGTCAAACTGAAAGTTCTTAGAAAATCAAAAACTGATTACATTAGCCAGTTATTAGTTTTATTATATCTTTTCAAAATATTGTCCATTCACGTCAATACACCGCTGCATGCGATGGAACCACTGGGAAAAGCACTTTGCCCACTCGTCTTTAGGGTTCTCTTCAATGGCATCGCGATACGCAGCCACCGCTTCTTCAGCATTCATAAACCGCTTTCCTTTAAGTTTTTCTTTAATTTTTGGAAATAAATAAAAATCACAAGGGGCGAGGTCGGGGCTATACGGCGGGTGACCCAGTAATTCAACGTTTGATGTCGCCAAATAGTCGATCGTTCGCTTAGCGGTGTGCGACGAGGCGTTGTCGTGGTGAAGGAGGATCCTACTGCGAGGTCGTTTCTCTCGAACTTTTTCCAAGACAAGTGGCAAACAATTGGTAGTGTACCATTCTGCAGAAACTGTTTTTTGATCCTCTAACACAATTGTTGCGAAATGACCTATCCTTCCAAAGAACGAGGCCAACATTTTTTTTCCCGCACTTCGATCTCTCTTCACTTTAGTTGGCAACCTCTCGAAAGGAAACACCCACTGAGCAGATTGTCTTTTGGTTTCAGGATCATAACAGTAAATCCAGCTTTCGTCACCTGTTAGTATGTCGAACACAGCATTTGAGTCACCTCCGTTAAATCTTTCAATCATTTTACGGCACCAATCCACACGATGGAGTTTTTGAGCCTCAGTCAAATTATGAGGTATCCACCGGGCGCAAAGCTTCCTGACTGCTAAATGTTCGTGGAGGATTTTGTGCACTTGACTCATACCGATGCCTAAGCTTGTCCGAATCTGCTGATAGGTCACTCTTTTGTCAGTCTCTATCATACGCCGCACAACACAGATGTTATCTTCAGTCGTCGCCGTAGAAGGCCGTCCCTCACGTAAATCATCAGTGAGATTAGTGCGACCACGTTTAAACTCATTAAACCAGTTGTAAACTGTCGCACGAGATGGGGCTTCATCGTGAAAGGCCAATCGTAGTCTATCATAACTTTCTTGTTGACTTAAATGACATCGAAAGTCATAAAAAATCATTGCACGAAAATTTTCTCGTGTTAAATTCATGTTGACGTGACACAGACAATTTTCAATTTGCCGCCAAATCGTAAAACAAATGACAAATTAATGAAATATATACTCAGTAATATTGGCAAAGAGTTCTATTTTCAAATTTTAGAATTATTTTTTTATTATATTGTTTATAAGTGGCCAGTTCTAAGAACTTTCAGTTTGACCCTCGTAGCACCACTTTTACATTAGTATTGTTTTTACAACAGTCAATCTTCTTATTTGTTACGTTTAAAACGCTATTGGGTGTAATGTGTTTTCGGCTTAACCGGACCGGGTTTTCAAAGTCTTAAATATTTAGAAGAAGTCTTAATAGTGTCTCTTAACCAACAATATAAACTTATAGAACATAGTGCTTACAATGATGACAAGGCCAAAGTGCTAGGTCTAGGTCGAAGTTAAGAGGTTGTTCTTCAAACCCGATGAGTAAAACGTGACTCAAGACTGCTCTGATGACTCCACAATAACACGAAAATAAAACAAAATGAATGACATATAATATTTTGTTTACTCAGTTCTTGAATTGTAAAAGTTCCTGTTGTGTACCAAGTCGAACGTTGCATTACAGCTATATTAGTTTATGGTAATGAGTTCATTAATATTTTTGTAAATTTATTATGAGTTGCGTCGTATGGAAACCTTAATTGTAGGTACTGTTTGCCTTGTACACACTGTATTTTTTTTAGAATTTACTCCGTTTATTTCTTATGTTGTCTAATGTTTAACACATATTTACGTACAGTTTGCGAAAGCAGTAACATCCTAAAGGCAAATATGTAGCAGCTTATACCAGCTTACTGTATTAAACATAAAAATGTCGTGCGCTTGGTTTTAGCTGGCTCAAGTTACTCATAAATACTAGTTGGGCATTGCCGAGTAGTGCCGGATCTTAGTATCTAAATATTGAGCTGTAATAGCCAAAAATTTTATAGAATTTCTGACACTATCATGTCTTTAGCATTGAGTCTTCACACTTTTCTTAACTGTCATTCAACACTTCTTCGCACAGTAATTTCTTTACTCTTGTGGTCTTCGTCTAGCCAGGTAGTCAATAGTTAAATAAGTTATCTGTGGAGCCTCTGATAGGTTCTTGCCTAATTTGGTTTGTGGGTGTAAGTTTGTAGAGTACAAACATGCGCGGGTCAACAACCTGAATGACCAGCTACTTTTTTTTATGCAAACTTCACACGTAATCAGGCATTTGTTAAGCTTGTAAAATAAAATAGATTTCTGTTTATTCTGTAAGTACATATTTGCATGGCAAGGCTCCTTCATTTTAATGGCAAGAAGTGTTATATACTGTAAGGATCTAGTGATGTATGTTGCAACTTTGTTAATCTAGTTATGGTCTATGTAGGCAGCATATAATGTATATTCAATATTTTATGCAATAGTGAAAGAAAGATCTGCACCTCCAAGTTCTGTACTTTATACGTCTTCTCTACAATTACGTCTTAATACGAAATATTTATATTTACGACCAAATTAACCAGAAACAAAAGGATGGAAATAGAATTGGATAGTTCATCTTCCTTTCCATCCTTTCATTTCACTAGGTAACGGTAATTATTAAACATACTGCCATTATTGTCACGTATCACAATTTCTTTAACACAACCATATTGTTATGAACGATTTTAGGTCGCATCAACTTTAAAACAACAGGAGTACGCGTCTCAGTACTCAGTACCCATTAATGATAACACTTAGCATACCTAAAACAGCACTTACCAGGCAGAGACTTCACAGGCGTCTTCCGTATCCTGAGTACTGCTTACTAAAACGCCTTATAGAAAACTCTAGACGTTTTAAATACTCTATAATGGCTTCCTCTAAGGTTTTAAGACCTTAGTAGATTTTTGTGATGGCTGAAAAAGTGAAAATTTATATCGTTTGAGCTTTTGTACGTAGATTAGCTTCTGTGTGGTCGATGCTAAAATATATTCCTTTATAAAACTATTATAATAATAAGTCATGTTACGATCAATTATGAAAACTAAGTGCTTACAATATTGGTTAACTTAATTACTTATTTATCTGAAGTACTTTTATAAATTCATTAAATTTTATAGTGTCCATTTTTTGTCCGGCCTGTCTGTAACTTATCAACAATCTATCAAAACATGAAAGGAAAGTATAATTACTATGCATGCGCAATTTCGTAAACGGAATTTGCTACCTACAAAATTAAGTTTTGGACCACACCTAGACATAAATGCGTGGGTTCCCGCCCATAGCATCATAATTGAGAACACACTGTCTATGCTAATACGGGCACCTCCATACCAACTTATTTATACACTACTGACAATCAAAATTAACCTCTACGTCTTTAAAATAGAGTGCAACAGATATTTCGTTTGGGGGTTGAATAAATTTGTAGGGGGAGACGCAGTGAATCACAGGAGATGAGTCTTATTCGCCGCGGTAATGAAATGTGCAGTAATGAAACGGGTTGGGAGGCAGTTTGCAATGTTTGTGGCGTAGGCGCATACGATAAATGTCGTGAAGTTATATTAACACACTCGCTAATTGTTTGCTTTAATGGCTTTCGTGTACGCTTACGAAATATCAATTATTCTATAACCGCAACGTTACATAGGCGGTTTGGTGATCATAAGGCTATGGTGTAATAAAGCTTGAGGTAAATATTTACACGGCCTACAGACATTTTTTTAAGATCAATGAACCTCCGTCCATCTTTGACTATCGAGATAGAAGTGGAACCCGTCTTGATATATTTTAGAGTTTTGGTTAGCTCGACTCGAGCAGATCTAAATACTGTATATACAATGTATTTGGTAAAGTATACGTTACGTACGTGTTGCTCAAAGGTGTCATTCTCAATCCCAATATCGTCTGACAATTACCTAAGAGAAAAATCCCATGCTTACCTACACACAAAATTCATTTTGTAAGCCGGGGCTTAACATTTCAATCTCTGAACTACCTCCTAAGTAAAAGAAAAGCATTGGACAATTAAGATTCAGAATACGGATTCGGATTTATGATCTGACCCCAATTTGTACCAAAAGACCACACATTGCGAATGAATTTAACTACTGCGGCAATCCCAAGTGCATTCTGATTAAACCTGATGACGCTACTGCATGCCGTAACATTCTCCAAGAGTTAGATCTTGAATAAGATTGCGTATCGTCTACTTAAGCGCCCTGAACAGGTTTAGGTCATGACCACGAGACGCGTGCCGTGGTTGACGATTACGATGGGTGCTACGGTAATCGAGTTAACGTAAACGATTTGGAAATGGGTTTACGTGAAGGTTATGTGACTTGATGTTAAAACGTAAGCTTTGAATTTCGGTGAAGTTTAAAACTCATTTTATATAGTTAAACTTCTGAGACAGGAAGGAGGTGGTCACATTTTACAGTATTTAGCAGGGTAATCTTATAAATATGGGACGGTTTGTCTTATTTTTATTAAAGCTCTAGTCTTTTAAAAGTATTATAACAATTGCATCCTCAGCCTTGCCTTTGAAACAGAGTACAGTTAAAGGATACATCTGCTCTTACATGCATTGCAAATCATAGTTGTAGAGGGAGTTCCCATCCTAGTGATTGAAATACCTGTCTTATAATTCCAAACCTAGATGCACTTTACTATGCACATTTAAAACACCTACATAAAAAGCATCAATAAGAACTCCCACAAACTCAACACATTAAACTGGACGCCAGTGAACAGTGTATATTATCTGTATCTCTGTGGGCCGAATATCTCGAAACTGTCCAATTTAGTTCGGCCATTACCAATTAGTGTTCAGACTATACTTAAACAGTTTGTCCTTAGCCAATGTACTATGCGTAGACGAGTTTTACTCTAGAGACCGATAGGATAGGGTTACCACCCAACACCGTATTTAGTGTTCATTTTAAGTTTTACTGTTAATGTTGTTGTTATTATTCGTTTTTGATGTCAGCCAACAAACATAATGATGTCATGACCTATATTTTTTGTTGTATTAACTAAGATACGTAGCCGCAATTTTTTAAGAAGGATTATAATTTACATAGATGTGGGAATATAAGATATGGATGCAATGAAGGGCATCTTATTTTGCTTTTTTTCAGTTTACTAAGAATTGTAGTATAGTTACAACAGAGTGATCTTGGCTCCTGGCAAAGGCCCTTTCAGAAGTCTATTACAAAACATATTTTCCTTATCGAAATGTCCTTGACACTATGAATTCTTTATTGCCAATGTCGAATTCATAAAAGATAAAAGCCCTTTTTCGACTATATATTTACGATACCGCAGCATTTCCGCCAATTTATGACTGCGCAGCGTCAGAAGTTCGCGAACTTATTGACTTGAAACATTCGCAATAAATAATATCGTAATAACTGTTGGGTATTCAAACGGGCTTTGATGAAGAGAAATGTATTGTGTCAGGTACGTCGCTTAGCTTCAAGACAAAAGACCCATTATATACTTTCAAAAGCCCTTATTGTAAGGCGATTTAATTGCTTTTTAAACGATAAAGGACTAACTACATTTATTCAGTGCAATCCTGCGGTTATTTGCAAAAATCACCAGTTTTGTATGAAGTTGCGCACGCGTCCGTTCAGCTTTTTGAAGCTGAATTGTCTCCACAACCAGGTCACAAAACTGTAGTTTTTAGAACATTTTTTTTCTTATTAGAGTAGTAGTGCCTCGTCTGTATCTTAGACAATAAGTTTTAATGCCAGTCGTTTCCTTATTTCTACATTTCCTTCATCTACTTTCTTGCCAATACCCTCGTTCAATTACAAAGTTTGGCATCAAGCCTGCAATCTACCGCCGTCATTAACTTCTGTATGGAAATCGATTGTGCCTACCCCGTCGGCGATCATTGGCTTAATAACAGACTTATGAAAATAAAAATGTTTCGCGTATCAGCCCTGCTAGTCCGTGTATACCGTTACAGACGTATAAGCCAATATCTTGGAAACTGGTTCAATGCTAGCCGATCCTTGTTCAGATACTGAATCGATCACGGCTGAATACAATAATGCTGTTATAACATTAATATGTATGCGTAATGTATCCGGATGGGCAGCTTGTATATACATATACAAGCCCGCAAATGTCTTGAAAAGTCCTTAGTTATCTGCAATGTAAGTAGTCTACACCCCTCCGTCTAAAAATATGCTACTTATGCAAAGGTTCTGTTTCCTAAGCTCCGTTACGACATGCACGAAAGACAAACAAGCTTTCTCATACATATCTAATGCAAAGCAAATAATTATTTTTTAAGTAAACTACCGGATACTTAAAAACAACGGTATTCCAAAGCTCGTAAACTCAATAATATAGGATATAGTCCATTTTAAATTAAGAAATCACCAATTCTAACCTAATAACCTTTTGTTGCAGGCATCAATGGACCTCCCACCGGATAAAGCGAAATTGCTGCGAAACTACGACCTGGAGAAGAAATGGGAGATCATTTGCGACCAGGACATGGTGCAGGCCAAGGATTCTCCGGCGCATTACCTCAACAAGCTTAGGACGTACCTCGATCCTAAGGCATCTAGGAGTCACAGGGTATGTACCTATACACAATTAAACAGAATACTACAGAAAAACAATAGATTTGGTTGGCACTTTCGCTAAATGTGTTTATGTCAAAGCAGTCTCGCAGACTGCTAAAATTGTGACCTCATCAAAGTAGGTGCTGATGCCAAAATGATGCTGCTTATCCACTTTTACCCGAAAGTTGTTAGTGACTCTTAAAAAATAACATACTAAATTTTCGCCTGGAAATATTGACTAATTCATTATTTAGAGATAGGAAGATAAGTCTGTTGGAAACTGTGCTTTCTCCTTCAAAGGATCCTATAGAAATTACAAAGTTGCGCCAAAGCTTGCCCTATTCAAAGGTACCGTTACACATTGTAAACAATGAACGATGCATTAGAGCTGGTCGATACAGATCTGTGACCGCCGGCAATTTGTTGGTACCACTCTATTGTACTCGAACAAATCGAAGGATGGCCGGGTTTTTCCTTATGTTATGTCTTATCTCTATGATCTGTAGTGTCTTCATTCTATGCGAGTTTGTTCTTGTATGTCCGATGCCATTGATTTATTTGTTTCATTATAACGATGTGTCTCAGAATATAACAAACTATCTGCGACGATGATCTTTACCATTGCGAAGAGACTTGAATTTATCGGCTGCTAGTTGTTCTTTGTTTTCCATTACATGAGCCATTTATACTATATACCTAGGACAGTTGTTGAAGTTTACTATTTATGATAGTGGTGGGAAACAGCATTAAAGTTTTTGTAACTGTTAAGGATTTCCACCAGTAACACTCAATCGTTGCAGCGTTTTGGTGAATTCTGACGTAGCATTGCTTACAATTTACTATACATCGTACCTACCCCGTATAATACGACAAAAATATCAACGTTTGTCTTTCTAAGTACTTCGATAAGTGTAGCAAAGCCCTCAGCTACTTGTCCCGTTATATGTCACAAACAATGAGCAATATATCACGTTGAACATCGATTGGGATCGCTGGCAAGCATCAATTTGTGGACAATCCCTTACATAGCTTCTGTACAAGTGATCGTTAAAAGTAATAGGTTCAGTTTACTATGATACCATGGGCTGGGAACCGAATAAAAAAATGAAGTGATTCCTATTAGGAATTCTGTTCACATCTTTATGGGTTTTCGATTGGTCCATTCGATATGATTGCTGGATAGTATCGCTATATAGTCTTTTAGACAAATCATTGTAGCTCCATCCTACTTTTGATACAATTACAAAACGCACTTTGTCATTTGTCACACACACAAATACCCAATCTCGGGACAAACACCTGCGAATCATACAAACTTTTGTCAAATCAATCCCGCGGGTCATGTGCGCCTCTTATCTAGTCTCTCTAGGCTCTTGGCCCGCCGGAGAAAAAACTTTTGACTTCTCATATTTTAACAGTTTTTCATCAACAAGTATAATTGTTTGAAAGTACTGTTAGTGATTATATCATACGCAATACCTTTGTAATTTATGACGACACTAATGGGACGTAAGGGACTGTTATTTTCTCGTTTGCAAAGACCCAAGTCAATAAATTAAAGTATTAATCGGTTGTGTAACTACGATTATCAGAAAGCATTGAGTTTACGACAAATTTCCATACAAATGATAGATTGGAAACCTTCGTATATGTACTAAAATGATTAACGTCATATTTGGCCCACTTAGCTGTTGGTAAACTTGAACTATTACCAGTTATTGTTATGACCTACAGATTTGGGACAAACAAATAAACAGACGAATACAAGTAGCTTGCAGTAATAGATTTTATGGGGACGTTTCATTACCATGTTTACTACTCGGTATGTTTGTGAAATTCATTTCTACCATTTCGGAATTAAAAGGAAGGGTATGTTAATACACATTATTTATTGAATATATTCGTGAAGGAACATATTTAAGATACGATGCTCTGCTGTCGCCAGAAGTCGTAAGGTACACAACATACCCTTTGTGCGTGCCCGTTGAATGGCAATAGACTAGCCACCTACTAGCCACATAGACTTACAATGTATACCTAGGTATATAGACTACTGATAAAGGAGATTTTGACGACCTGATGGGCGCCGTGCTCAAGCGATAGGATCACTGTGCTAAGGGTTGTGGGTTCGATTACCGCACATGGCAAAAATTTGTCCCGAGTCTAGCTAGTTGTGTATGTAATATTTCATGTTTGTGAAAAGTACCCACGATACAGGAGAAATACCTAGTGGGACGATGACTTTTGTTTAAATAATATTTTTAAGAAGAAAAACGTATAAATGCAATTATTGTGATGTAGGTAGGGATACTATATTTAAAATCTATGCATAATTTAAAAATGTCCTAAAATAAGTACGGTAACTCTCATGTCGTGATGATCTATGGCTTGCCTGTTACCATTTAGGATGTTGCCGTCTAGGATTCCAACGCTACGTACATACTCGTAAAATGATATTGTTGATAAAAACGTTATTTTTAGTTAATATGCGTGTATTGAAGCTCGGTGTAAACACCTGTGCCGTGGTTTGGCAGCTTTTACGTAAACGTGGGGCGCAGGTGCCGGGCAACTCAGTGCCGATTGTATGTAGATACGGCGGTTTTATCCTTTCGAATACCTTTACTTGATTAAAGATAATTTGTACAGATACACATACCTACTATATATAGTAAGGTGTACCCTTGGAATTATTTATGATCCTAACTTTATAAATCGATAGATAGTTTAATTTTATTTTTACACGCTTTATATTAGCTTCACTTGTATGTATGTATGTTTGTTTGTATGTTTGTAACCGACTTCTTTGGGCGCGATTTTGACCCACTTTAAACGGCTAGATTTCGTTCAAACTTTGTAGATTTATCGAGGACCGATGACAATACACTAATTTGATAAAATTATTTAATAATATAATTAATAAAAAGTATTAATTAATAAAAATAGCATAATTACAGCCCGCAACACAAACGCCCTCTGCTAAGCCGCTAGTCGCTACGGTAAAGTTCCGTGGTAGCTAAGCGTCGCGCGCGTGTCCCGACTCCAACGCCCTCTGCTAAGCCGCTAGTCGCTACGGTAAAGTTCCGTGGTAGCTAAGCGTCGCGCGCGTGTCCCGACTCCAACGCCCTCTGCTAAGCCGCTAGTCGCTACGGTAAAGTTCCGTGGTAGCTAAGCGTCGCGCGCGTGTCCCGACTCCAACGCCCTCTGCTAAGCCGCTAGTCGCTACGGTAAAGTTCCGTGGTAGCTAACCGTCGCGGGCGCCGAGACCGGCTCGCGTTAAGGTAAAGCTTCGTGGTAGCTAACCATCTTAATAAAAAATAGAAAATAAATAATAGTTTAAAAAAACTAAAAAACACGCTTTTTATCGAAAACCGAACTAAAAAATAGAAAATAAGTTTTAATCAATTTAAATTAAGAATAGTGTTAAAAATTTCAATAAATATAAATTAATAATAGTGTGAATAAAAACAAAAAATATTTTATTTAAAAAAGCGTGGGGTGCATGGTGTCAATAGTTATAAATATTTTATTGACAGATACGAGTAGAGTGATTATCACTTTGATAATATCTTAAAAAGCACCCCACGCTTTTTTTAAATAAAATATTTTTTGTTTTTATTCACACTATTATTAATTTATATTTATTGAAATTTTTAACACTATTCTTAATTTAAATTGATTAAAACTTATTTTCTATTTTTTAGTTCGGTTTTCGATAAAAAGCGTGTTTTTTAGTTTTTTTATTCATAGTGTGTTTTAGGTGTGTAACAATAAAGTATGTATTATCTATATACTGGGTGTACTATATGTGCTCCTCTGCCTACCCCTTCGGGGAATACGGGCGTGATGTTATGTTTTTATCTATATAATAAATCGATGGTCCCTGCGTAAAGTATCGAATTTACAAACTGGCATTTTGTAAATTCGATACTTTACGTAGACCATCGATATATAATTATAATAAAAATTAACCCGTGTTTCCCTTGGCCACGCCATAACTTGAGAACGTCTGGACCGATATGACTAATATTGGTTTTAATACTGGTCCACGAAAGGGTTGAATGGTGAGAAGACGGTACAAAGTTCGCTGGGTCAGCTAGTATCTAATAAAGAAATACATTTCAACAACCTTTTAGGCCCCTGTAGGCGAGAACATGCTTCATTTAACATGCTGGATAAATAGACAGATGATTGTAAGGGGTTGATATAATGGTGGGGTCGATTAAGACCAACTGTAATATCTCTCTTTATCAACCTCATTATTTTACTATCAACTATTTGTCTAACGTTCGTGCCACTTATGAGGGGAGAAAAAGCCTGATTTTATGTATGTACCTATGCCTCGTTTACATATTTAGACCAATATATTGGGAACCTAGATAAAAAAGCGATCATTTAAAAGTAATTTATTATAACAGATTCACACTCTAGTAGAATAGACAGTTCATAATAGCGTCCAATCCAATTATATACCAAAACGTATAGTTGACAAAAAAGTCTGTACAGTCAACAACTATCTATAAGTCGTACTTAAAATTAAATGATGTATAATTACGATCACATCTTGCTTTTAAAAAAAAATGTATTCAATGCCAGCCATATAACCTATATACCTATATAATTAAATTCAAGGAAGATATTAATGTAAGGATGAAAAAAAGATATTAAACTGACACTTATGAGCGCTGAAAAAGGTCTGTGAACAACGATGTGGAAAACATGGACTCGTCACTAATCCAGCGATGATTTCTTTATACACTTAGACCATTTTTGTCGCTGACTGTACTAAAATTAAGTGTATTTTCATACAGGTACCGTTGCAACGGTGCTTCAAACATATAGACCTGATTGATCAGTGTTTTACAAGCACTTGAATCAAGCACCTAGAGTGCCATCCATAAAAACCTGTTGTACAAAAAATTAAACGATTTACGACCGTGTCGTCTTGTGATAAAGTTGGTTTTGTTACGTGTGTTGTTCATATGGAAATAGAACTCACCATGTTATGAGTTTTAATATGTTACCGGAATTGGTGGGGGTTAACGAGTTTCCGGTGTTAATTTATTACTCTTTTTTATGGTTAAATGCAGGTGCGATTAATTGCCACTTTGCCGGACCTTGGAGTTGAACGTAAGACCTCTTGTTGGGAAGTCGCCTTAACTTCTACAAAACCAATGAGGTTTATATTTTATGCCTTGCCCTAAACCTAGGTCTTCTCTCGTTCCGGAGTTGGTATTTTTAGGGGTCCCGAGACTTCCCTTCTTTGTGCAGATTGTGACCACCGGGGTGGTATTAGTGAGATAGAAATCCTACACTCCCTGGTCCCTTGGACACAGCCCTGTGTGGTGGCTTAAAAAGGTTTTTCTCGGAAACAAAAAAAAAAAGTCTTATCAAACGGGAAGCTTTCCTTTTTCATATGGGAAAAGACATTTTTTTGTATGAAACATGTTATATGAACCATTAGCCATTACAACACATTCCTAAATTATTTGGCCCCGTGTTGGTATCGAACTCGCAGCCCTTAGGGTAGCAGTACAGATTATACACTATCCAAAGTACTTAATACAGGGGTATTGACATCTCTGTTCTTTGACATGTGATTGACAGTTTTTTTATGTATAAGGGTGAATATATTTATCGGTTAGATTTTGGTCAACTTGTTTCATTTCAAAGTGACTTAAACAGGCTATTTTGTTAAATTCTATATGTATCCCATCAATATCCACAATGGAAGAGACACTACAATATACAATGGCTACAAGTAAACAACGCGTTATAAAATATAATTAGTTCTCAAATCCCTACTGACTCACTTTAAGTTATTGATGAGTGTGTGGGAATCGCCGACGCTTTACACTGTAATGATACACCCAGTATAGTGTTCCGGTAATATAATTCGAGTATCGTCAGTCAGCAGTACTATGTAAAATTTTGGCTAATAATTATAACGTACATTTCTCTGATGTAGATATATTTTCTCTGTCTGCTAGCAAATTTCGGAATACTTTAAACAATAAAATCAAAGACTTGTAATAAAATCAAAAATAAAATAAAATCAAAGACTTGTATCTCTAGTTATTAAGAAACTTGAATTGTGTCTCACTCGTAGACGTACCAAAACATTGTATTTTACTTATAAACTGTGGATAACGTAGTGAGTTACACACTTATAATATGTATATGTTTGCCTACTGTCACGTGTATTTTAGTGTGTAATTGTTTGTTTTCCCGAACTAATAAATAAATAAAAAAATAAATAAAAACACTTTAGTCCCTGAATTGTCCTAGGTTCATGATGATCTGAATCTTGGTTAATTTTACCAAACTATATCGTGGAATAAACATTCAGATTGAGACCATACAATAATATACACACATACGTAGAGACCACGGATATTCAGGCTACGATCCTGTCATTTACTTTTCCCCTTATTCACTCTTCAGACTCTTTTTACTTCTCGCCTTTCTCCACAACATTTCTGATCTGGTTAGAATATTATGTTTTCCTAATCCCTTCCAGCTAACACATCGTCACTCTTCGCCCCACTCATAGGTTGACACTACGATACATTTATTATTTATTGAAGCCACATAATTATTGACAGACCTCCCCAATTCACTAAACTGATAAGATAAACATTTAACGTTTTGTCGTCAGTTATCGGAGACACGTCATCCAGTAATTACTGTTACGGATAAATTAGAATTGTATGTGTAAGACAGGAATGAAACAAAGCATTGTGTTCTTAGGAAAACTGCTTTCCTGCTGCACCTGGTGTGGTGAAACCAAAGTAGGGATTTAAAATGAAAGAAAAGAGGAATGAACTAACAAAGGATGACGACGGGTTATATATCTTTTAAAATTGAAGGTAGATAACATTTGGAACGTAGAGACAACTAGCTAGCAATCCCAGTTAAATCGTACAATTTTATTTCACAAAGCAATAGCTTTATTCCATCACAATTCGTAAGCCCTAAATGCCAATTAAGCTAACATGTATCTAACAGTAAATCCCGATGAGATACAACAAAAGATAGGCGAGGCCCCACACAGAACGGCTCGCCACTTGACCTCGGCCGCCTCACGAACCGACAAACATATGTAAAGTTATTATGTGAAAAGTTTCACGATTTCTTCAGAACGATACTAGGAATGTAGCAACATAAAGTTTGATGGAGTTAACGCCTCATACTTTCTAAAAGCTGCGAACACAACCCTCCAATTCCTATTTTTTGTGAACAAGTGAGATTATTATCAAGCTGAATTGTATATACAGTTCTCAAAAATTAAATTTTATTTTGACGTTGTTTTCATGCTCTAGGTCGTGCGGGTGGGTAGTTATGGTCTTGGAAATTTTCACGAACAAAAGTTTTCATGACTTAAACGCAATCTAGAATAACTTCTATAAAATATGGTAAAAAGCTAAAATCGTCATTTAAACTCCAGTAATTTTGCGTTGATTGTTTCACGATGTCAAAGTTTTTATCAGCTTACATTTTTTTTATTTACTTATTTCCAGCATATTATTTTGATCATTAGACCGACAAGATAATCTTTGACCCCTGAGAGGTCCCTTCGGTTTAATTATTGAGGCCGCACGGCATATCGGGTCGCATTACCGAAAAGGTCGCGTCTTGCCAACAGTAATCATGTCTGACTCACATACTGTAACGTCGTGCTTCTGACGGCGTTTGGTATAGGCAAGAAGATTTAAAGCGCATGTACATTTGTACCAATACAAGCCTTTAATCTTTAGGAAAATGTTATAAGCACATTATTTACCACACAGCCCAGAATCTCTCAAACTTTATCAAGATCTGGTTTCCTTCTACAAAATATCTTCTCTCTTCATCTTGCCAAAATGTCTCCCCGCCTTAGAAAGTTAGACAGTATAGCTTCGCATATTTCTTGCTAGTATCCTTGCAAATTGAAAAAGTCTCTTAGTTACATTTCAATTTATTCCATTAGGTACTACTATGTAGTAGTAAAGTAACATCATCGCTACAACTTATCGCTTGTACCACAGTTTGAATAGGTGTACAGAATGCAGATACAGTCGAGATGAATGCTAGCGCAACGTATATGGACGTAGATTGTCTTATCTGTTCGTGCTGTACCTGAACTTTCTCCGGATATGGAGCATTGTTTTACTTCAGTGCCTACACGCCACGTCTGTCCTTACCGATCCACTGACGCCAATTTAGGGATATGTCCTCGCATTTCAAGGAATTAAGTGACTCAATCTGTAACCTCTGTGTCGAAAACTCGAGTGTTCATTGCTACTTCACCTTTTTGTATTTTATCCTTATATAGGTTCTAGAGGTTTTTCTACTATGTTAGTTGGAACTCCGATTGTTTTATAATACCCAGCATGTCAGCATCAACATTTTTACTTACCGTTTGTTTATGGGATAGGAAGTCTATTAATGGTACGTTTTTGCCTTATTATAATTTCGTAGTGACTAGTGTTTGTGATATCTATTCTAAACTTTAATCTATATAGACACTTACATTGTTACTTTTGGCGTTAATGTAAGAATGCCATTTATGGATTACGTTCAAAGCTTAACATCTTAGCAATTTCAAACATTGTCTATGCAGTCATAATTGTCTTTAAATCCAAATCTCCATTGACGTCGCTCAAGTAGTCGTGATCCTACTTCCATATCTTCAAGCCATAGCTTGCAGGAGCATAATCTGTGAACTTTCTCCGGACAACATTGTAAGTCGTCGTGATTGGCTGGCGGCGTTGTTATCAGTTAATTCATGTTTGAGCTTCGTTTACAATTATGTATCTGTAGCGGTCACGATGTAAATAAGATACTTCCTGGCTTCAACGTAAACAATAGTGTACTACTGATTGGATGGATAGTCCACTGTTTACATGAAAGGAGTTATTGGACGTAAGGTTTTTAATTAGTCTGTTAGAAATTTTAGTTAATAAACCATGGGGCTGGCGAAGTGAGAACCTGTGTCCGATAAATAGCAATGGATCACCCACTACTTGGGAGCCTCGGGACCTTGTAGTGGGGAATTTATGCCAGTCACTGACAGTTAGTTTACATGTTCCTGATAAAGAACAACACCTCTGCCTATTCTATTTTTTTTCGGTTTTATTAACAATAAAACTTTTCTATTTCCAGAAACGAAAGATGGTCGGCGACTCAACATCGACGCAAGTTCTTAGGGACTTGGAGATATCCTTACGAACCAACCACATTGAGTGAGTATTCTTTTAATGTACCTACCTTCATCAATACTTTGAGTATCTATAATAT
Source organism: Abrostola triplasia (assembly GCA_946251915.1). Lineage (NCBI taxonomy): Eukaryota > Metazoa > Arthropoda > Insecta > Lepidoptera > Noctuidae > Abrostola > Abrostola triplasia. The sequence continues at coordinate 1,899,906 of OX276432.1, read as the reverse complement.
CTATGGGATGGTGGATTTCTAGTCATTATTTAATTATTCAACTTTACGTAAAACTTATCCAAAGCTCCTTTCGGCTGTATTAAATAACATATCAAACAAATAAACTAAGTAGGAGTTAATTATAATAAAACATATAAACGTCTTCAGATGGGTGCGAGAGTTCCTCAACGAGCAGAACCAAGGTCTGGACGTGCTGATCGACTACCTGAGCTTCAGGCTCAGCATGATGCGCCATGAGCAGAGGATCGCGCTCGCGAGGAGCCAGTCCAGCGATGGGATCAACCAGGGTAAGGATAAACTTCAGTAATCTTGAAATAATGGACGAGAACCAGTGACTTCTAGTTTCAACCTTATAAGTTATCTTCTAAAGTATGTTTATGAGTTTCTATAGACAATTTCGAGTTTCTTGAAAGCATTAATCCTGACCTGTTTCTTTCTAACACACGTTATTTACCCACGTAAAAATAAACATGAATAAAACCAAGCTTTCAAATGAGCATGCAAACTAATAATAAATGTTCTTAGCGACACGATTTAGTGTCAGTCATGGTTAAATTAGAATTTAGGTAAAGCATCATCAGTTATGACTGAATTGAAAATTTAATTGGAAAACATCACTATTGTGTAAGGCTTGTATAACAGTCTCATTACTCAATACGCCGTCACCAGTAAACACCACCACATCAGAATGCAGCGGGCCCACGGAGACGGGCTCCACCATGTCGGCGTCGTGGCGGCGGCGCGCGCGCAGTGCGGAGGCCGAGTGCGAGGGCGCCGCCAGCCCGGCTGTGGCGCGCCGCCGCACGCGCCACGCCGCGCGCCTCAACATGGGCGCCTCCACCGACGACATACACGTCTGCATCATGTGCATGCGGGCTATCATGAACAACAAGGTGAGGAACTACTGACATTGGCTTAAATTGTACTCAAAGTGTTTGCATAGTTACCTACTCAATGTATTGTCTTATTGATACAGAAAAAAAGACATGTTACTGTATTTTTTATTCTTTCTCATTCTTCCCGCTTATGTAATTTGTCGTTTTCCAAATTGTGTGATATATTTTTGTTACCTCCTTTATACTGCATCAACCAGTTCTATGGATATAAAGCAAGAGAAAATCAAGAGATATCGCCAACCTAATTATTACTATTCATAAACAACAACCAAAGTTCATCGACTGCATCAAAAATAATCTATACCCATATAATATTTGAAAAGAACGAAAATATCAGAATAACAACCTAACCCCAAATATTCTGGTTCCAGTATGGCTTCAACATGGTGATCCAGCATCGGGAGGCTATCAACAGCATCGCCCTCTCCCTCGTCCACCACTCGCTGCGCACAAAGGCGCTGGTGCTAGAACTGTTGGCTGCCATCTGCCTGGTGAAGGGCGGCCATCAGATCATTCTGTCCGCCTTTGACAACTTCAAAGAGGTCGTCGGGGAACCCAGGAGGTTTCACACGCTCATGGAGTACTTTATGAATTATGATAACTTCCATATAGAGTTTATGGTGAGTTTTTTCATTTTTAACCATTATCACATTCGGGCTGTAACTCTTTTTGCCTAACCTCAAACTTTTGAGAGTCGAATAAGTTAGTTTTAATCCTATTTTTATTTTATGATCATCTTTGGCGAATTTCCGTATTCCGGATCCTGTCGCGCGTAGAAATCCTGATCATAGCTCGTTGAGTGCCTCTGAGCCTCTCCGAAAGACCAGGACTACTTGGATTAAAAAAAACCGAATTGAAAAATCCCTTAACTAAATTGTAGTCATAAACCCAAATTCTGTCTCATTGTCAAGATTGACAGCTTCTAAATGGCTAAATACTCTGTGTTTGTGTAGGTGGCGTGTATGCAGTTCGTGAACATAATAGTCCATTCTGTGGAGGACATGAACTTCAGGGTGCATCTCCAGTACGAGTTCACGGCGCTCAAGCTGGACGACTACCTGGAGAGGCTGCGGTTGTGTGAGAGCGATGATCTGCAGGTAAATAGCAACCTTATTAGGAAACTTAAAGGTATAGTTGGACCTTTGAATTGATTGAATACTAAAACCTTTACAAAACAGCTGGTAAAAAAGATTGTTGACCATTTGACCTCTTGCTTATAAACTATGCTAAAATGTGTTTTTTATGTTACAGTTTTAGTTGACATGTAAACGACAGTGATAGGCATCATTTAATTAATTTTCCAAAACTAAAAATGTGTGTTAAGTAAGGGCCAAGAGGGCTTAGTCCCACCAGCTTATATTATTAATTGAGCGTTGCCAATCAAGTGTCAAGATTGGGTGTATCTTTAAAGTTTCTGTTTGGTTGATTTTTGTAGTATTCCTAGGTGGTATTATAAAATAATATTGCCTAACTATTAGTCGTTGCCTTTTACTGTTTGTACCTATTCATATAGTCCAGCTATATGATATATTTACAATGGAGTCGAACTACGAAGACCCTAGCTAAACCTACACAATATATTCTAGTTATGTTATACATGTATAAAGTATTGTCGTATGTTTCCAGGTTCAAATCTCGGCGTACTTAGACAACGTGTTTGACGTGGCCGCGCTCATGGAGGACAGTGAGACCAAGACTGCCGCGCTCGAGAAGGTCAATGAACTGGAGGACGAGCTCGGACATGTATGTATTATATAACATCTATATACCTTATTTAATGTGTGTGAATCGAGGAGCTCGTAGCTCAATGGCTACAAGTTAAATCAGTCGATCTGCGAAGTTAAGCCGTGCTCACCGCGGTCAATCTTGTGATGGGTGACCGTGTTCACATGCCGAAACTCCTCCGTGCTTCAGAAGGCACGTTGAGCCGCTTATCCTGATGATCAGGCGATCGGATTATGAGAGTGAGGAAATAGCGTGTGCGACCTGTGTGTGCGCACTTAATTATGCACTATAATATCTTCTGCGTAGTTGGCTAGTCTCAGCTGAGATAGGCCGCTGTGACCGTAATTCGGCCAGGAGACCATAAAATGTGTAGAATAACAAAAATTATACCTGTAACTGCAGTAAACCCACTGCAGACCAAAGGCCTTTTCTCATAGAAAAGAAAATAAATAATGATAACCACGCTAACGCAACGCGTTGACCATATCAGACTGCCAAATCTAGAACAAATTTTTGATTTAATCTACAAGTTTACTATTTCGTTGTTGGTGTGATCTTACAATATCTATTTTTCTGTCTCCAGGCTCACGAACGAATGGCGGCGCTGGAGCGGGAAGCTATCGCCAAGCTGGCCACGCTCGAGTCAGAACTGGCGGCAGTCAGAGCTGAGAGGGACCAGCTGGCTGAAGCGCGCCGGCAGGTGGTGGAAGAGGTGAGGGGCGGGGCTTGCAAGGTTTACTTTTATAAATGGGCTCAGCGACAAAAAAGGGTGCTCACTGCATAGCAGAAATTCTAAAAGTAGAATAGTTTCGCACGATTTCTCTTTTAATTTCTGGCTTGAATCTAATGGATGTCAGCCTTGTTGGCAACTGATATCTGTAACATCAATATCTCGTGTTGTAGTAATAGTGCAATTTATGAGTAATATCTGTCCAGGTGTCGACGTTGCGCCGCGCCCAGCAGGACTCCCGCAACCGGCAGTCCATGCTGGAGTCCAAGGTGCAGGAGCTGGAGACACTCACCAAGTCCCTGCCCAGGGGGGCCTCCAGTGAGTTTCAACATTTTATCTAAACTGGACATAATGATAACATGATTTTTATTTCTCGTTGTTTGTAACTTTGAAAATATCGGTTAAGGTTATCGCACATCACAATTTTAAATGGTATTACCAGCATACATTTCTTGACATTTTCTAAGTTGTATTTAAAAAGAATAACTTCAACCTATGAAACTTTGGGCTGTACATTCAACAACAACATATTAAATTGTCGCTAGTTCCAAAACATAAAAGACGTATTAATTAAATATTTATTTCCTTTTCCAGTGGGTGCTATATCCTCACACGCAATGTGCAACGGCACGGCCAATGGTCACCTACCTCCCCCTCCCATGGCGAACGGCGACGCGCATGGCTTCAAGAACCCCCCTCCCCCGCCTCCTCCGGTGCCCGCGCCTCCTCCTGCGGCGCCATGCCCTCCTCCGCCGCCGCCTCCCCCAGCGCCTGCACCTCCCCCACCCGCCCCTCCTGCGCCCCCCGCCCCGCCTGCACCCGGCCTCATGCTGCCGCCGATGCACACAGATGCCATGACCATTAAACGGAAGGTGGATACTAAATATAAGCTGCCCACGCTCAACTGGATCGCACTTAAGCCTAATCAGGTATGTATGTTAGTTTTAGGTAGATTTTTTAACTATCGTTAAGGTCTACTCATATCTTTGTTACTCAAAGTCGGAGTAGACTGGCTATAGATACAGCTTTCGTGGTCGAACTGATCTTATACTGATTAGCCTATTGGATTTGGTGTCACTAAACCTTGTTAGTCGTTTCTATTCAATTTCAATTGCTAACATGATATTGTCGGGCATTGAATACAGTAAAAAACTCCCCTACGCCCAGGTCAGAGGAACAATCTTCAACGAACTCGACGAAGAGCGGCCTAGACGAAGAATAAACTTCACAGAGTTCGAAGAGAAGTTCCGCATCGGAGGCACGTGCGGCTCGGCACAGCTCGACACAGACGCCGACACGCTCGCCTCCTTCCCCAGCAAGAGGTTCAGGAAACCAGACACGGTGTCACTGCTGGAACACACACGGCTTAGGAATATTGGTATGTTAAAAGAAAATGTCCTAAGTGTGTTGATAAAATAACCATAATTCTTGGATAGAAATGCTGGCTGTGTAAAGGTAATTTGAAATTGTACTCATTTTCGACGTAACTTATCTTCTTTCTAGGGGCTCATACTACCTCGGTACAAAATTCCATAAAAATCGATTCAATAACTTAGCCATAAAAGCGTGACAGACAGAGATACTCTCGCATTCATAATATTAGTATTGATACATAAATCGATTTCTTTTACAGCAATATCGAGAAGAAAACTCGACACACCAGTAGAGAAAGTAATCGCGGCCATCAACAATTTAGACCTTAAACAATTACCTCTAGAGAGCGTAGAGATTCTCCAACGCATGGTGCCTACAGAAGCCGAGCAAAAGGCGTACAAAGAATACGTTGCCGAGAAGAAAAACATTAACCAACTAACTGAGGAAGACAAGTTCCTCATGCAACTAGCGAAGGTCGAAAGGATATCAGCGAAGCTGTCTATAATGAGCTACATGGGCAACTTCTTCGACAACATACATCTCATAACGCCGCAAATACATGCCATCATCTCCGGCTCATCTTCAGTAAAATCCTCAAACAAACTGCGCAATGTACTTGAAATAATTTTAGCGTTCGGCAACTATCTGAACAGTAGTAAGCGGGGGCCGGCGTATGGTTTTAAACTGCAGTCTTTAGACACGCTCATGGATACGAAGTCGACGGATAAGAGGATATCGTTGTTGCATTACATTGTGGCTACTATCAGACAGAACTTCCCTGAGCTGATGAACTTCGATACAGAACTGTTGTACATTGATAAAGCTGCTCAAGGTGAGTTTTTGTATAATAATTAGACTTTATATTTAACATAATCAATGTTCATAATCTAAAAACTACAAAATATACTATGTTTTTTGCAGTTAGCCTTATGGGAAGAATTATAGAAACATAGGATAACCAAAAATGCTTCCTTGAGGCACACCCAAACGTTTTTACTAAATATAATAAAAAGGCCCTATCCTTATGTGATTTACGCCAAATACGACGTTCGACGCTAATGTTTAATTTTGGAAATGGTCAAACTCTAAACGTCGTGCTATCGTATTACTCTCGATCTATAGATACGTGCGATTCAGTGTCGAATGCTTATGACAAGTCGAATGATCGAATTTATTTTATTTTTGCTAGCCAGATATTACATATTGTGAAAATTGAAAGTAACAGTTAGTTTAATGTTTGGTTCGTTCTCCCGCAGTGTCCTTAGAGAACGTAGCAGGTGACGTGTGCGAGCTGGAGCGCGGCATGGAGGGCGTGCGGCGCGAGGCGGACGCGCGCGACGGGCTGCGCGCCGCCAGCCCGCACGTGCTGCGCGACTTCCTGGCCAACGCCGCCGACAAGCTGCGCCGCCTGCGGGCTGAGACTAAGCACGCGCAGGTAACACGCGTCTTCGGACATAAACTTTTCAGGTCCCAGGGTGGTTTAGTGGGGTAACAAAGCCCTCGCTCTCCGGTCGCAACCCACCTAGGAGTCGAATGCCTTTTAAAGGATTACTTATATATTATTACCCCCCGAAATACAAGGTCTTACGCTTGAGGCAGGCTGCCAGATAATACAAGATCACACGTGTACCAACTAGCGCGGCATCGAGCATTCAAAATGCGATGACATATAATTACATTTTTTTGGATTCTTGCCTCCGGATGCGACGTAACGGAATTTTTACTGTGCTTTATACAGTATAAAGAAAACTAATTCCGAATTCCACATAGTACATTGAACAGAACATTGTATAAATTCAGTTAGCTGTATAAACATGAATAGAACAAAACAGACCCATAGATATGCAGTAATCTCAATACTTACATTCACATTTTGTGTCTATTTTGTACAGGATTCGTTTGCGTCATGTGTAGAGTACTTCGGCGAGGCGCCGCGCGGCTGTGACGCCAACGCTTTCTTCTCGCTGCTCGTCAGGTTCACGAGGGCGTTTAAGGTACACAACACACTGCATATTATAGTTAATACATGATTATATTTGTCTTATATTTTCCGCATTCACGAAACATTTCTTACATTATAAATTTAAGGCTATATCGAATCAAATATTCTTCGTACTGGTTTGAGGATACCAGATGGCAGTCGTTTCATGTGGTATAATGCATCAGCTAGGCACATGATTCAACCATTTACGTGATCTCGTGATTTATTGTCATCGGGCATTAACAGGTTGTGCACCTTGGGTAAATTTACCCCTTTACATTTTTACTTTACAGCAAGCAGACGCAGAAAACGAACAGCGTCGGAGACTGGAGCAGGCGGCGCAGCAGGCCGACCATATCGACCCAAACAAGGCTAAGCTCATGCAGAAGAAACAACAGGTATGCACGGGAATATCGTACTTATTATATTTGCTATATGTATGATAGTGGTGTACGAGTGATAGTGGACGAGGTTTAAGCGTTGTTGAGGTGGAGGAATTTAATTTATACCCTTTTATTATATAAATACTATAATATAATAATATTTAAGATGGAGGTTCTATTAGGTCATTGTTAATAACTCTTACAACCAATTTTATATCTGTTTATAAGTTTTACAAATATAGAGTGGTCTTATTGAACTTTACTTCAAATTTGTTCAAAACTACCCCCATTTAGGAGTGAGGTAAAACTGAACAACGCTTAACCCAGACTCGATGTTGCATAATTGTTAGATCCGCTTCGATGGCTCTACATAACGCTTCCAAGGTGAATGGACAGTATGAGACGTAGAGCTATAAGCTGATGTACACTTTGATCAGTGCAAGTTTATAGGAATAGTAATATTATGGTAAACGTGTAAAATGCATCCTGTTACCACGGAGTCAGGTTAGCCTAGCAGCAGGAATTCATTATCTCTTTTACTTTTTTGTTACTGGGGATATTCTCATAGACTCTTGGTCCTGAGGCGGACAGAGGTTCTGGGTTTTTGTCAGTTAAAATCCCAGAGTGTCAAAGGGCGGCTTCACTGCATTCTACCCCGACAAACCATTAACTGTGTTAATTCTGGATATTATTTCTTTTTCATTTCTCGTTGGCCAATTCTTTCTGTCAAGTCATCCAGAATAATTCTCTTCTTATTTGTCTATTTCACCATCATTTTATATTTGACCGATTTTATTATGGGCTATAGCTATCATTATAGTACATCAAAACGACAAGAATGGGAGGATATTATTATAATACTAGCCGTCCCGGCAGACGTCGTTCTACCGGCTATTGTGTTTTTGAACCATGTAGGAACCCATTCAAATATACACACTAAATTTACTTTATACAAGTTGCACTCATCAAAATGTGTTCAGGCTTATTATTGATGCATTATGTCTACTGTAGCCAGTGGCTCGACTGTTTCTGAATTAATGTACTTATATTTTCCACTAATTCTGTTTTATTATTTTACTTTAAGTTTTCTTAATCACCTTAGTGTTGTTGCTTTGTTTATTAATACCTAACCAAATTCTGATAATGGTATTTTAATTAATATTTTTTAAAGTTATATACACCCAGGAGATATCCTAGAAGGCGAAGTGTACATTTATGGCCTGCAAAGTTAGATATGCGAGTGTTAAGAAATAAATTGGGGTTAGTAAATGCCATATGTAACGTGAGCTTCTTATATAGGTAATATTTTTAAACAAAGGACTTAGTTTTAGAGGTGATTAAGGAAACTGGTTTGATATATATTTCACTTACCATCTGTTACTTTGAGATGTGTGAGTTTGTGCATTAATATTGTGATTCTGAGGTGACAGGTAGATACCGACATATACATTGAAACACATGATGTAACATGCTATTTAGTGGTGATGGTGTATTTAATTTGTACAGAAAATGTGGTAACACTGATTGAAATTGGTACATTTCTATCTTGCACTGTACTAAGTTAATAAATGTATGTAACTGGTAGGTAAAACTACCATCAGTGTTGCCATATTTCCAAAAAATCTACCAATCAGTAGTAGGTGATGGTAACACCATAAACTTTCTCACAGAGGTTTAACTACGCGGCCGTCAGCGCAGGCCTATTGCAGCAACACTTGTCACAGTTGAGGCACAGTCTAGAGCCCGTGTAGGCCTCGCCCGGCCACAGGCCACTGGCCTTACTTATAGGAGTAAGTCGAGTCCACACTGACGGGCAAACACTTGAGTGTGCGTGTGTACTAACCACAGTTGGATGGGGATTTGTGGTGTGTAATGGAAGTAGATGGTTTATAGACTAGCGGGAGGTTTTATATAGCAGTAGTTTTTGTAATACATTAGAATATGATGGTTAAATTATAGCAGTCATCTTCTATTTGGACTATGAATGCATCAAAAAGATTTTCTAATCTACCATGAAATGTCGTAAAAAGTAGATTCTATAGCGTTGAACAAAACTAAATCATAAGGCTGCTGAATATCGGACAAGGCACATTAATGCAACCAAACAATAAATTGTTTATAATTTCCGTAGTGTGGGTTCAATTAAAATCTAGAGTATAGACCATTAATCGACTTAACCAATTAACAAAACAGCGTAGAAACCTCTACGGCTATTGCACACCTATATGGGCAACGGAGTGACTAATAGAACACCAGAGATACAAGCATGTGTTTGGGGACACGGGGAGACTGGACTGGTTGATAACCCTCACTCGCCAAGCATGCACACGATCATAGTAACCCTATAGGTCCTGGTGTAACTAGTGCAAATGTACCTGGCACAGTCCTGTGCAAATTAGGTTCTAGAATCTAGATATTTGTTTTGGGATGTACTCTAATTTGTGAAGATTATTGAAGCTTTGGGAAATGGTTTATTAATTTAACTGGTTAACAATTGCTTGCGTCAAAGGTAACGCAAGCGGCGTCAATCAACTCTAAAATAAAAATTATTTACCATATAAGCAGCCCTTCAATTTATTGAACAAACATTGACTATTTAAGGACTAAAGCAACGGGAAGCCTGTTACCGTCCCTTGTTTCTTATAACAAGGGCCTTTGCCCCTATGGGGCAAGTTGCCCCACAGGGCCAAGGCAAGAAAAAAGTGAATGTGGACAAAACAAGATTTTGGAACCTTTGGGCAGACCAAATAAATGATCACAGAACATATTTCAAAGATACATTACAACAATTCGTTGGAGCAGTAAGAAATAGACAGAACAAACATGGAATTATTGCAGGCCCAATCACACTCGACAAAAGTAGAACCACTTAATGCATGCACCCTAAAAATCCTGTTATAAAATATACGACATTACTATTAATAAAAGCCATGTTTGTAGTTGGAGGTGTCCTGGTAAAGCATGATAATAGTATAAGAATATAATTGTTTGGATAACCAGTGTTATTCTTTAAACATTTTTTCCGAGCGTTCGCACTTCATTGCAAAGCCATATTGCTTGACGAACACGGCTTTACTTAGCATACACACATAATATTTAATAAGATTCGCTCCTCACGAATGTGTCATACTCACTGCGAACCATTTTACAATTCCAGAATAGCGCTTCTGGCATTAAGATACAAAATTATGTCGAGGTATGGGATTATAAAGAAATATAAGTAATACTAGTATACGTCATAGAATTTTCTTATATCCTTATAAATAAAATATGTATGTTTAAATATAATCTTTTTCTTAATCAGACTCGCTTCATAGTCGTTCTAATCCTATTATGAATGTTACGGTGATAATGTAAAATAACTTACTGTAGTGTAAACATATTTTCATATGCTTCGTTATAGATGTTTCTAGAAAAATACATATTTAGTTTTTTTAACGCCAATATTTAATTTATTTTATAACGCCATTCTTTTGTTCGTATTTTATTATTATTTAATGTACAGTTTTGTGAAAATTGCATTTCGTTAACGTCATACATTTTCAAACGTGGACAACGATTAGCATGCTATATTCTTGTAAATTATGCAGCTGAAAAAACCGCCCATTTTAATCCAAACCCCGCCTATTTGAATTTAAGCCCCGCCTTCCGAGTGACGTAATAAGAATTGGTAGTAAATGGTTTATGTCTGAATGTTTACAGAAATTAAGTGTAAATATGTATTTTGTCTTTATGCTGCACTTGCATGGAATCTAACAGGGAATGTCTTTACTATTAAGCTAATTATTATTATTATATTATTATTGGTAGTTTAAGCCTTTTATAACTTTGATAGTACTAGAATATATTGCTCGGTCCTATAAAGATAATCTTGCATTGTATATTAATTAGAATGAATCCTTTTATCTAGGTTTGTTTTAATAATCTAGTAGATAGTGATACCTTCATTATTCGCAGGTTTGATTATTCGTAGATATTGATTCAATTTTATCCAAATACCAGTAGCTTTAGTCTTGGTATGTATGTTGTATATCTTCCATTTCAGTTCTGTAGCCAGTATTAGAACCAGTTTGATTTTGTTCATAATAACCCCAGAAGTTTCTCACACAAAGGCAATGTACTAATGCGTCATATTTATCCAACAGGAGGCTGTAATCAACGAATTAAAAACGAAATCTCAGGCCGTTGGCGAAAAGAAACTGCTTCACCAAGACGAGGTGTACAACGGCGCGCTGGAGGACATCTTGCATGGCTTACGGAGCGAGCCCTACCGCCGCGCTGACGCCGTGCGCCGCTCCCACCGCCGCCGCATCAACTCACACCGACTTTCCAAAGGGCTAGAGGAACTGGATGTATGATATGAACTCGACTCCAGTGACGCACTGGAATCACCCGTACAAAACGCCGTCAAATCCATCAACGCTAGATGCAATACAGACGCTAACAAAAAAAATAAACGCCGCAAAGACCTAGAGATGGTCCATAGGAAACGGTCGATAGCTATCTATAATATAGAGGATAACGTCACAGAGTTCCCCGTTAATGGCTGCGAGAGGAAAAAGTCGACGTACCGCGTGGCGCCCGCCGACTGCGAGGTGGAGGAGCGATGTGAGCTCATCAAGTCCACTTACGACGTTATATCGAAGTACACGAGAGCTATGTTCGACAAACAAAACGAAACCGACGTATGAACGATGTGCCTATTTTATACAGCGCGTATATTGCACTCATATACTTAAAAAGTTATATACTCCATGTTATTGGCTTGATGCGGAGGTGGCCTAAAAGGTGCGGTGTTGTAAACGTCCAAGTAAAACAATTTGAATTGTGAAGCGGTTATAATGTTGCCATTTTAAATAATTACCCCTAATAATGGGTGCAATGTATGTAAGAGAAAAATAACTTTGATACGCCTACAATTCATTCCATTCCACGCGCGGCAGCGATAACCAGTATTTTGCTATGATACCATTTACACGTGTTTTTTAATTTTCTATACGAAAGCTTAGCTTTTAGTATTGTTTACACGCCCATAGCTATACTTTACAATGAAATATGTCCATTAAGGTTAATAAAATAAAGTCTCGAGCACAAATATTAAAACTAATTGGACCAAAAACATCAACATTTTATAAAACATAGTATACCTTAGCTATGGGCAGTTAGTCCCGCTAGAACAAACATGGCCTTTTAAATAGACGCACAGGAGTTTGTACCGATTTTTTCGATTTAAATATAATGTAGGTATTAATTAACAGTGTCCTTATATATGTACACATATACATAATTACGAACCAATAAACGATTTTTAGTAATATTTAATATTATAGTATGGAACATACGCATTTATAATATAGCATTTTTACCTACTTGTGATAGTTCAAATTTTGTTTGCTACGATGCGACATCTATTGGTAGACTTAGTTCAGTGGAGTGTTGAATATCTGTCTAATAACGATGAATTTTTGTCTATATTATTTATAACAATTCTCTTAAAATTGACTCATTGTACACTTCAAAAACATATTTAAGTTAAACGATTTTGGTCTTTATTTCGTCGAAGATAAAACCCACTTTCGCAATAAGATCATAATGCTCTCTCAACGCCGCTAGATGTCGTATCGGTATATACTATTTGTAATTGTATCCTATATTAATAAACCCACATAATGGTATGAAACAGTGTGTCCTTATATTATCCTGATATTAATACATGACACTATAGTTGTAATTATTTATACAATTCTATTCCATTTAGATTAAGTTTTGTAAACACTTTTCCCACAAAGTATCATTTTTTGATCTGGTATAATTTAAATAATGTTCGGAATAAGTTATTATAATTATTGTAAATATATTAAGTTGTTTTCAGTCTGTGAAAGTTCCAATTTCAGATGGATAATCGCATGAAATAGAAAATGTAAATATTGTATTTTTTATATTATTATGTATTACTCAAGCTACTTGAGAATGTAAGCGGGCAATATAATTTTTAGGATATAATATATATTTAATAATATGCCTGAAATCGGTACTTTTACAATTTAATTTCGATTAAATGAGTTAATTAATTTAATGGTTCCAGTGAATATTTAATATATTGATGCTTAAGCACATAGGCCGGCTGCGTTACAGTTCAATTATACAATGCATAATATTATTGTATTCCAGTCTAAAAATTGTAAACGAATACTGATTTGATTTTTTTATTTTTTTTTATATTTATGAAATAATAATATTAAGTTAATTACAACCTTTCGATCTGTCTCCTAGATCTTTTGGGCCCCATATAAGAAATTTGCTAATGTATTTTTGAATGATCTGAAATTTGACTGAATTTTTATAATTTGTATTGTATAATTTTACCAATAATGCTACTCGGCCTTACGTTTATAAATAAGGGTGCTTCTTCGCACATTAGCATGTTAGTTTCGCTAAGTCATGACAAGATTAAATTCGTTCGGGAGTTGTAAAAATATACAGGGTTATGTTAATAACTAAAAAACATGCACAAATATGGCTGCGGTTCGGTCGCACGGTCATCTAATGCACGCAGATCTATGTATGTAAAAGTTAATTACATCTGTTATTAATACATATAATGGTAAAAACAACAATAAATTAAAAAAATAAAATAAAATTTTAACCAAGCAAATAAGTTGCTATTATGTTTTAATAATTCGCAAAAACTGATTAAATAATCTTTATGAGAATCGCACAACCGTTTGAACGCGAGGTGAGCGCGGCAATGAACCGCGGCCCTAATATTGAATCTTATTATTGATATGTTGTGTATTATTAAATTTATTAATGTCGATATGGTTTCTCAAGTTATACATTTTGAATATTATTACTTTCCGAGTACACGTGAAAATATTTTAAAGTAGGCAACTTTACCCACCAATTTACCCCACCAGTGGTTAAATACGCGGGAAAATAGTTTATAGATTAGATTGCACGAGTGTTGCCAATAGTTGATGTCGTAACTGATGCTATATTATTGGTTAATAATAATTTTCTATTTAGAAAAATATAACAGCGGCGAGGTTATTTTATTAATTTATTTAATGTATTATTTTTAATGTTTTATTAACGTATATTTCAAATTTGTTGGCGATGACTCGGTGATAACTTTTTCTTGTGGCTTGGATTATGTAATTTTACATATTTGTAAGGTTCTACAAAATAGTATTAATTAATGATTATTTATGTATATTAACTACATTATTTATTACCATTAATAAACCATACAAATATTCGATTACTTGGAAGTATGATAACAGTTATTTTTCAATAATTATTTTCCTTAAAATAATAGTTTGAATAATACCTATGTATACATAATCTACCATGATACATAAGCATGTAATATAGAGTATATTTTCACGTGCACTCGGTAATGATTTAAGTTTAGTAGAAATTTATAGAAACGTTTTGTGTATAGTATCATGTGTTGTTTGTATTCGATTTCTGAAGTTTTGTTAGTATCGCATGTACGCTAGCATTAGTGACAGTATTCGGATGCAATAAATAAAACATACCTTTAATAACAGCGGTTTTATTATCAATTATAACGCGGGTCTACCTAGATATAGATATACCCGCGGCTGTCCTTTATAATTATAGTACTTATTATTATTATAATTATGTAAACCATCCTCGGTAGACACGTGACTAAACGCATGACGAAAAGAAATCGAATAGAATGAATAATAACGAAGGACATAAAACATAACTGGCGAAATGTGGGTGTACTATATGTGTACCTCTGCCTACCCCTTCGGGGAATATAGGCGTGAAGTTATGTTATATGAATAATATATGAGATTGACATATATAAACGATAAAATAATCGAAACATTGTCATCTCCATATATTGTTCATTCTATTCGTCAAGCCAGCCACTTGTCTAAGGGGGCGTATGAGATTGTCATGAAATTAAAATAGAATAGCTATGGCACTTGTCTTACCTGACAAATTTATCTTTCAGTGCATGAGCAAATTGCAAGAGGTACTTTATAATAAAGCATTTTAAAAATAAAACCCATAAACCAGTAACTAGATAATAAAATTATCCTTTTTTGTCTTAAATATTTGATCATGACCCTTCATGACTGTACAAACGTATTTGTACTAAACAAGCTCGAAAAGGTCATAGATAGTAACCTAAATTCAGGCATTCACAATAAGTGTGAGTGAGCCAACAATAAAGTAACAAGAAATATAAAAGAACCTTATATAACAGCACCAATAGTCTTATTAAATTATATCTATAAAAATTTGATCATATTTCTTTGGTCCTAATTACATTCAAACTCCATTCCTAAAAACATTAGACAAGCTAAACTCACTGTGTATTCAAATAAATTGGAACTCTATTCTTTAGGGATAAGGATAGAATTCAAATAACAATATATTTACTGTATTCTGCAGTAATTATGTCATGTCATAATGGAAATCAAAATCAGCCAATGTACTGTAATGGCTTCTTAAATGTCTAATGTTTCTCCAAATGGGGTACAGTAAAATTAATTTAATTTATATTTGTGTGCCTTTCATTGGCAACACCATGAGCAATTAATAAAGTTCTACCATTCACACAGAAAAGGTTTTACACTGTAGAATTTTTAAGTAAGCTTTTCATAACAACTTCTCTTTACTTCTTATTCATATGAGACTTAAGTGTATGTTTATCATTACCTCCAAAACTAAAATTAATTATCAATGTGTCAACTTAAACATGAGCTCCAACACATGACAAGCCTCACATACATACAATTTGTGACAGTGGCTCTTAAAAACTATTTATGAAAATAATGTCATTATTATTAACCCAAAAACAAATCTAGCACTGACTTAAAAAGTCCTAAAAGCAATAAAAAACAATGATAAGCTAACAACTAAATAACTAAGTTTGTAATGAGCCTCAAATGATAAATTCTTTATGTAGGCCAACTATTTATGGAAGAGACTGGAGTTTGGTCTTCCCATAAGTTCTGGGATCTCTTGTTTGTGCAGATGGTGACCACCAGGGTAGAAATACCACACTCCCTGGTCCCATAGTGGCCAGGTGCCTTTTAAAGCTTTTCGTGAAAAAGTGCCAATTGTGAAAGAAATCTTACATTAGTATGTGCACAAATAGTACAGGTATTTTTTTCCCTCACTCATAATCTTATCTATAATGATAGGATGGCAAACCAACCAGAGAGAGATCAGGAGTCTCAATTGCATATTAATCAAAATGGACATTAAATTTCTTATCAGCAACATTCTTCAGTATAGCCACAATGGTGTCCACCTCAGCCATGGCCCCTATTCCAGTATCTCCACACATTAGCTTCTTACTGATTGGTGGTATTTCTACATGGCCCCATTGTTTGAGGGTGGCAATCTGTTGTGATGTGACGGGATGCTCCCACATCCTTGTGTTCATTGCCGGACAGAAGATCAAGGGTTTTGAGAGATCCCATGCTCTTGTTGTGCATGTTACAAGGTTGTCACATAAACCCTGAAATTATACAAAACATTCAAACTCAGTTTATAGGCCACAGATCAATCAAAAATACTAAAGTTTTCCTCATGACAATAGAAACATTAAATCTGGGATAAACATTTGAATAGGCAGCTTTACTTACTTGGGCCATTTTCGCCAGTGTGTTGGCATCTAGGGGTGCTATCAGCATGATGTCTGCTAACTTGCCTAGTTCTATATGCAGCACAGGGTCACCCCTCGATTTCCAAGCTTTCCACTCTAAACTATCATCATACACCTTGACATGAGCCGGCAAATCCGACATCTTGAAGAAATGTTTGGCGTGCTCTGTGACGACCAGGTGGACCTATGAAAATAATAACGTAAACATACTGTGTTTCGTAAAAAGCTATTTCAGTAGAGTGTAAATATAACCTCAAAAATGTAAGTCATTTCATCAGCAGGTATATCTAATAGTGCTTTAATAAGTAACGGAATTTTCATGGCAGCTACGCTACCTGTCGCCGCTAGTATTAGTTTGCAAGATCGTTTGTCCATTATTATTAATTTTACTAATCTAAATATTTACAACACAATAATATACTGTCAAGAATGACACTTGAGAACAAAGTTGCCATTACTAATATTTTTTACTGTGTTTACTAAGTGTAAATAAGCCAACAAGAGTTATGGAGTAATAGTAAAGTGGTCCTACATGAGCTACATGCTAAGTGCCACTTCTTCTGTAACTTTTACAAACTAAAATGTAATTTATATAATATGGGTCTCCCGATGTTCAACGAGACGGTTTACTTTGTGTACACTTTGAAAGTGGGCAAGTTTATCTTTTGTTTTTGGCAACATTCCACTAAAACGTCACTGACGTCACTGTATCATCAAAATATCCACAATAAAATTACGTCAGCGGGTCAGTCGATTATTAAACGCGGAAGTGTGTGGTGTGTTGTTTAGTGCGTGAGAACAGTTATTATTTACGTTAATGAAAACAATGTGAGTGTGTAGTGTCGGTAACTATTAGAGCGTATTTGTGTTTTTGAATATCTTAAGTAGGAACATGTGAGTGTTATGTGTTAATAAATATTTGTATACAATGGATGGCAATATGAAGTATTACGAAGGTTGTGGGCAGGAAGGGCCGATTCGTTGTATATTTTTGTGTGAATTCCACCCGACTGCTGGCCCGAAGATAACATGCCAAGTGCCAGAAAATTATATATCGAAAGATATTTTTGATACAGTCAGTCATTATATCATACCGAAAGTACAACTACAGAGATGCACATTAACAGTGTAAGTATTTATGTATACGGGTAGATACAAATTTACAATTTTATGACTTAAACTATGAATATTTTCTAACTATTATTACAATACCAGTTAGAATATTTGATTTGCAAATACATATTCACTTGGTAACATAAGAAAAACGTTGTTTATCGTGATTATTGCAGCATTGACATTACCTTGAATTCGACTTCGTCGTAAATTCTAAATATTTAATCAGCTGTTGATTTCCTTCAGTTATTTTCTTTGCTATTTAAAGCACAAATATGACCGACTGTTGATGATAATTTATAATCTTCAGTCAAATGAAATCTCAAATTAAATGCATCAATCGTCTCTATCTAGGGTTGTTTAAACAAGGTGGTCTGTGTAGAATTTCGAATACTATACATTATGACATGGTACACTCGGCATTTTAAGTAGCATAACAAAGCATCAAACGTCAAGTCAAGTTTTTGTTTCAAAGTATAGAAACGTCGAAATGATGATCTGAGAATATTTAAGACTTTTTACTATAAAATAAATTATTCTTTAATTAATGGTATGTAAAAAAAATGTTTTTATGATGCTGAGTGTACTTTATTTATTGATTTCATATTTGGGTAAATTCCGAACAAAGTCTACGAAATTACTATTAGTGAACACTTATTTTTGATTATTTTCTGTGTAACTAATAGGTATATTATTACTATTGTTGAACCTACCTATTTCACTACTCGACATACCTTATACTCGTAGTGGTTAGTGTTAACTCCCGCTCTACCATTAATTAAGTACCTAGTTCCTGCATTTTCCTGGAAATAACACCAAGGTGTAAACGGAGAATATTCTTATCAGGGGTGCCTCAGGGCTTAATCTGTGGCCCTACGCTGTTGCGATCAACAAGACGATACAGATCTCAATTTTCAACAAATATTTTCACTAGTACATTCAGCCCTGATACCCGACTGATATGACCGTTGCACAGCCAAGTCAAAGGTCGCAAGTTTTAACCCCGGCACGTATCAATGTATTTTTGAATTCATGTGCGTATTATAAATTGGTTATCAGTTGCTAAAAACGGTGAAGGATAACGTCGTGATAAAACCGGCATACTCGAGAGGTGTTTTAACAGTGTGCAAAGTCATGTGGCCTACAGGTGGTTTAAACTCTGACACCAGGTTGTTTATCAACCATACGATAAGGAGACTAACACAAAGCGTTAGCAGACTCCCAGTAGTAACTAATTCAGGCATAAATTGTACCCGTTAACTGGCAATGGTTCTTGATTCCGTAACAAAGAGGGCGCACAGAACCCTGCCTACACCTTTTGAAACTGCAAGCGTGACGATGTACAAGCAAACAACATCCGCGACTAGTTGCATTTAAAATCAACATTGATGAAACCTGTTTCCTATCACTTAGTTAACATAACATAACATCACGCCTGTATTCGCTGTAGGCAGAGGTGCACATATAGTACACCCACATTTCGCCAGTTATGTTTTAGGTCCCAATGTAATAGGGGGCGAGCCTATTGCCATCAACCGGGCACAAATCCAGACTCCGTGCTGCTACTGAGAATTACCTAATGGAAAAACCCAGTAACACTTTGCCCGACCCGGGATTCGAACCCAGGACCTCGTGCTCAGCAGTCGCGCTTAGCAACCACTAGACCAACGAGGCAGTCTACTATCACTTAGTATTTATTTATAACCTCTCGTCTAATTGTATTCAAATGTCGTGTGAAACCTTTTAAAATGCACCCATTTTGGTTGGTATAGTACAATGCTAATAAATAGTTTATCGCTTACGTCAATGTCGCTAAATAATGTTACCTATGCCACAGTCGCAAGCAGTTTGCGACTTTATTAACAAGAACAGGTACGATAACTAACGTTTGTAAAAGTGACTACCCGTTGATGTTTTTGTATTGTATATTATAGTATGTATACTATTCAAAGATTTGGAAATATCACCGTTACATTATAATATTATACAACACTTAAAGTTTGAGTTAAATTGGTTTAGTAGTTTTTGAGATAGCAAGACAAGCAAAGACGATTCTCTTCTCCAAAGGCCATTTTTATTTTGGTATCCATTAGATTCGTCGCTTTAATTCAATTGAGGAAACTATAGTAATGTCCTACTTCGTAATTTAACCCTACTATTAAAACGTTATTAATTAAAACCTTTATGCCATACCAGTTGCAAATTAATTAACTGCTCGCATGTAAACAACAATGTACAAAGCAGTGTTACCCTGTTATTATTTACCCTTATTCTGTGTATTTTAAGAGCGGTACTTTTCTGCTTATGCACATAATGCTGGTATCGTTTAGTACCGTTTTTATTGCACCTGCATAGATATAAAGCGAGGCATGATAAATTCATGAGTGTCGTTTAATTTTGCGATTGGATTTGAAACAATAGCGCGATGTCAAGTCTTGATTTATTCGGTCAATGATCTTTGTTATGGTAACTTTGCAATGGTAAGAATGTTCTATTCTTGCAAGCATTAATGTTTTTAGCCTATTTCAATGTAGGAAGAGGTTTTCAATTCTTCTATATGTTTACATCAATCTGAACGACATAATTATATGCTATTAATGGAGCCAAATCTGGAATAAATATTCTAATAATAAGTATTCACTTGCCACTTATTACCTAGATTATTTTATACTAATAAAAATAGTATTATCTTCTTTTGCATTATATCTACGAAAATTACTCAAAACCTTCAGTCAGTCTAAGTTCACTCACGCTGTTGGTAACGTTTCAAGGCATATATTGTATCCCAAGATTTGTTTTGTCATATTTATACTCTAAACAGAAGAATACACAGCTCTTTACATTGCGTAAAACCGTAAAAATCACGGACAAAGTTACGGTATCTATAGTAAAGTAAATAGTACCGCATAGATCCTTAACCGTCCATCTTTGTGCAGCACGCTCCTGGGCTCGAAGATCCTGGGCTTCCCGGTGAGGATCGACAATAAGAAGTACGCCCGCAACGCGTACTACTTCAACCTATGCTTCGTGTGCGATGCGTGGGCACGGACGGTGCATCTTGAGCCTCTAGTCAAGAAGCTCACAGAATACTTGGTTAGTATTTAATAATACAACAATAACATTAAAATAACATCACGCAAACTCAGGCAGAGACGCACATTATAGTACACCCATATTTTAGTTATCAGTCTCAATGTAATAGGGGGCGTGCCTATTGCCATCAACCGGGGAAAAGTCCAGAGCCCCGTACTGCTACAAATTACTTAATAGAAAAAACCAGTAACACTTTGCCTGACCCGGCTTTCGGAGCCAGGAACTCAAGCTCCGCATTCGCGCTTAGCAACCTCTAAGCTACAAGGCAGTCTTCTACAGAATTTAATGTATTTATTAGTAATATTAGTCCTCTCAATTGTTTTAGGCGACAATTAAGTTGAATTTATCGAGATTATGTCCATATCTGAAACATAGTATTCAAAGTTAGACCCTAGGTACAGTTTGACATTTAAAATGTATATTTTTGTATTTTTAAAATCAACTTAACAATAAATTCTTCATTCTTCTCTTTTAAAATATTGTCTGAAATGTATCGTGGGTGTATTTTTTTACACTAACCGTAAACCGCCCCGACCCAAGATAAATGTCTGCAAATCACGCAGTTATTAGACCGTATAAGGGTCTAAATCGCTACCATTACGGAAGGTCACTGCACAAATGAAAATTGACACTTTCAGTGATGAAAGTCTCGGTAGGAAGATAAAAACAAACCCTCTATTTTTCCTTTGTAGTCGAAGGCATTTAATTATCTTAATGTCGCCTAGGATAGTGCACTGTATGACGACTACTAGCCTACCTTTAGACACGTGCAAAATTCTTCTATACAGCCTACTTAGTGTATAGGTACAACTAGTTTTATAATCACTGCATGATAAAACCACAGTCTAGATAAACTGTGTTGATACGCCACAGACAACAAAAAATTGTCCATTGAGAATATTGAGATACATAATGTAATTCTGTCTGTCCAGCTATCGATGGAGCTGGAGACTGAGTGGCTGTCGAAGCAGTCGATCTCCGGCGAGGCGAAGGCATTGGGCGGCGTGATGAGACAGGTCATGCAGGACATCAATAGCAGGAGAATGTGCACCCTCACTGGTAAATATACTGCTTATTTATTGACGACCTGGCTCATGGCTGGCGCAGTAGCCAAGGGATTGGACTGCTGCGCTGGGGGATACAGGTTCTATTCCCGCACGGGCCAATACTTTTTGCGATCCGCAGATAATTCTGGGTGTTGGAAGTATGTGATATTTCATGTTTGCGCCCACGATACAGGAGAAATTCCTAGCGGGGGCGACGTTTAAAAAAATACCATTTTAGCTTATACTGATACCGCATAAAGACCTTATAATAAAATTTAAAGACTCGCATTTATTTCAGTAGGTACAGTCGGCATCATAAGTGGCTTAAAATAGGAAATTAATTGAAAGAAACAAACATCAATTCAAGTTATTGTTTCAAATTATAGAAATGTCCAAATGATACGAGAATATTTAAGACTTTTTACTATAGGTATACGAAGTTGCTCTATAATTAATGGTATGCTAGAAAAAGTTGCTGTCCTTCATTATGGCGTTCTAAACTTCTAAGGGGGAGGCTTTTCTTCAACAGTGGACGTCTTCCGGCTTATTATGATGATGATGATGATGAAAAAAAAGTTCAGCTACTTATGATGCTGACTGTACCTTTTTGATTTTTTTTTGTTAAAGCTTCCAAGTACTTAGCCTTACTTACCAGTAACTGAAAAACAAATTTTGTTTGAAAATATAAATACCTAGTCCATTGAAGTTTGAATAAAATACGATTGAATAGAAAAACAAAATACAATAACAAAATCAGTACCTATTTTATTTACTTCTGAATATTTTCTTTTGTATTTAAACCTAAATATAAAGCTTTGGACGGTTACCTTGAGGAACAAAGCCGTTATTAGCTTTTTAATTAAATTCCACTAAACAAGATGAAAAGTTACCTAGGAGACGTAATTTATATTAATTTCTAAAGGTGAAAGAATAAAACAACGTTGAAATATAATTCATGAGCACTGATAGCCGAGTGGTGTGACCGTTGGACTGTCAATAAAGGTCGCTAGTTCAAATCCCGGACTTACCAATGTCTTTTCGAATTCATGCGAATTATTTAATTTATTATCACACAAATTAACATTACAAAATAATCTACCTATAATAACACTATAACCTACAAATCCTATGTTAAAAAAACATCGTGAGGAAACCGGCACACCTGAGAGATTTTTCAACGGTGTGTAAAGCCATGTCAGAGGCCTACAGGCGGTTTAAACTCTGACATGGCTGTTCATTAGCCATACGATAAGTAGACGTAGAATTTATTTTAAATAGGTCCATACAATCCTAATATGGAGAAGTTGAAAACTATATATTATTTACCTACATAATGTTATTACATAATAACAATATTTTTTAATAATGCAGGATTGTTCCAAATAATAGGTATTTAATGAATTAATATGAAATACTTTAAGTAATCTATGCAATTAAATTGACTGCCTCACATCGTAACAATTCCTAATTCAAAATAGAAATTGCTGCTCAACCAATTGAATTCAAACAAGGAACAGCCGTGATTGCTGTTGTCATGTCAAAAGCCAGTTTACAATTAGCCTTATTGTTCAAAACTCGCCCTTATTACAAAAGCTTTAGAAACTAACGGAGGCTTCATTTATACTGGACAGTAAACAATAGTGTGTCACATTGACAGCTAACTAACATATTCTAATCAGCCAAGCGAAGATTTATTAGATACTTTGAATACACGCTATTGGTTTTAGAAATCGAGTAATAATGTAATAAACGCGAAGTTTGTGAGGATGCACGTTTGTTACTCCATAACTCAAAAACTACTCGACAGATTTTGACGAAACTTTAAGGTAATATACATGAGAATAACACAGGCTATTATTATGAACATAACATCACGCCTGTATTGAAGGGGTAGGCAGAGATGTATAGTATACACAATTTGCCAGCTATGTTATATGTCCCAAAGTAATAGCGGGCGCGAGTCTATTGCCATCAGTCGGGCACGAATCCAGACTCAGCTAAACATAACTCAAGCAGACATTTGGGCAGTACATTCAGGATTATTTCTACCCTAGATATTTCTTTTGAAAACGCCGCAGTCTATAGAAGGGATAAATAAAGAAGGATGGTAGATAAATACGCTACCTTAGACTATTAAATATTTCCACTAAATAAATCGTCATGTATGAAATAAATAAACAAGTAGAAGCAAGAAAAACGAGCGATCCACTCGTTCAAAGATGCATGAATAGTGCAGCTGGGATAGTAAGGCCAGTGAGATCTATCAAGTGGTATCCGGCCTAGTATTGACCACCCCCTTTCCTCCCGTGGGTGACGTAAGATGCGACTAAGGGGAAATCCAGACCATGAGCAGCAGCATCTTCTGTAACTTCACCACCGATACTGTGATCCCCAAGCCGCTTGCCAAGCGTGGGGATTATGCCTCCCGCCCTTAAAGGGGAGGCCTTTTTCAACAGTAGACGTCTTCCGGCTGATGACGATGAGTTCCTTTACTGCGTGAAAGACAAATCAGCATAATACTGTAGTTTCGCATACTTAGTAACATAACATAACATCACTTCTGTATTCCCCGAAGGGGTAGGCAGAGGTGCACATATTGTACACCCACATTTCGCCAGTTATGTTTTAGGTCCCAATGTAATAGGGGGCGAGCCTATTGCCATCAACCGGGCACAAATCCAGACTCCGTGCTGCTACTGAGAATTACCTAATGGAAAAACCCAGTACTTAACACTTTGCCCGACCCGGGATTCGAACCCAGGACCTCGTGCTCAGCAGTCGCGCTTAGCAACCACTAGACCAGCGGGGCAGTCTAGCATACTTAGAACATTATAATAAAGTTTTATTTTGTCGACTAACATTTGTGCGATCCGCAGATGTTTGTTCCGAGTCTGAGTGTTTGTGTATATGATATTTTATGTTTGTGAAACGCACCCACTATACAGGAGAAATTCCTAATGTGGGACGAATTTTAAGAAGAAAGTCATTGTCAAATTCATTCGCTGCCCGACCACTCTCAGATATGGCCTTTACAACTCAGTACGTCGACCACACCTCAATGCTCCAAAATCGTGTGAATTACCAGCTTCCGCAACCGTCCGCTAATCAACGTTAATTTGAGACTCAAATCTCTATAAGGTAGATAAACGCGAGTTTCCACACCTTCGTCAACACTAAAATCAATCTATTAGCATGCATGAAGTATCTTCTGCGATCGGTTATGGATGTAAACATTTGCCCCTTTATAAAAAAAATACAATACGGACATTAACGCTAAGAAACATACCTAGATATCATTATTTTTTGCATAGATTTGTTTTATCCTTTACGAAGTAATGAAAAAATAGATGAGAATCTGCATGTTTTGCATAGACATGTATAGGTATTGTTTTATGGGCCAAGCGTGGGCTTTATTACAAAAAATAAATAAATCTATAGGTATCTCATGAGATGACAGTGTTACTGCGTGTATTATAGAGTATTTTTTATAAGTCTGAACAATGAAAATTATTTTCGCGTTTGGGATTACTAGTAACTATGATTTTTGAGACCAAAATTGACAAATATATGAATGGCGATTAGATTCGGTAGTTCGTAGCTCTTGTTCTTAATGTTGTTTTAATGATTTTCGTAAGTATCATTACACTAATTAAGGTTAATGTTTATTGTTTAACTAACAGTTTAACTAGTATTAGAGCTGTGTAAGTTGATATTGATTATGTCTCCAAAATAAATAAAAACTCGTTCAGAGTTGGATCGTAAATAAATGGTTCCAAAAATAAAAGTTAGAATAAAATATGAATTTCATAGTTTCTTCCTATGAATAAATATTATGTAAGTCGTAGGTATCTTCTAAATTATACCGTTAGGCAATGAGGCGTTTAATTTATAGCCGTCACTAGAAAAATATCATTTTTTACAGACATTAATAACTTCCCTGTCCCGTGATTCACATGTGAGACATGGTCATTGTTATCTATTGTGGCTGCATTGTGGACAGTGAAGTTGGTAATTGCAAGAAAAGAAATAGAAAAAGATTACTAGTAACTTTAGTAAACGATGCACGGTTAAAATAAACAGTATATACTACACCGTGATAGAGCAACAACATATTAAAAGATACGATGTTTCTGAAGGGTCTGCTATTTTCGTAGCCATGCGTAGCAGACACCCATTAATATAGCTGTTGACATCGACAATACACCTACTCCAATTCCTTGTTGTTGACAAATAATTGCTTACTGGTGAACACGATTGCGGAAACTAGAAACAAATGGGCAAATAATTGGATTACTTTTAAGCATCTGACTCAGAATTTCTGAGTGATTAAATTCGCGCTTGTTCTTAACTAAAAACTAAACTGCGTAGATACAGCCACATTTGTTATCCACGAAGGGGTAAACAGTGGTGTTCTACTTTACGAGGAGAAAATAATGGTTGTATTTCACGTAAAGCAATTACTGGCGCTTATGAAACGTCAAGATGCTAGTTGCATGGTTCCATTAACGTCATACGTATGGAGAAGAACCGGCATAAAACTCCAAAGGTTACTTTTTTAAATAAAATATAGTACAATACAACAAGTTCAAAATTTGTTTAATTATGCGACAACAAACTAAACTTATGTGAGAATGGATAAAATTAACAATTTGGGGAAAAATCGCAATCAGATCCCAGTCATTTTGGTGGCGAGCCTATGGCCATGATTCGGGTTCATACATAGTTCGTCACCTCTCGCGATTCGTTTACCTGGCAAAAAAGGTATTCTACTCTTAATCCGTTCTCCAATGGACAAAATAATAAAACTATACATCATTAAACCAGGTATATAATAGATAACGTTTGCGGTTTCTACAAACTTAGAATAAACAATTCAGATACAGTTTTCTGTGGCGTGAGGGAAAATCTGTAGCCCATTTAACACGCTATTATTTTATCACAACACATATGCCTTTTCCTTATACAACTCTATCAACAATAGTAAAATAAAAACGAAATAACACTAATATTATAAAAGCGAATGTTTGCGAGTGCCTCTTCACGCCCAAACAGCTAGACCGATTTTGATGAAATTTCATACGGAGGTAGCTGACACCCTGGACTAACAAATAAACTACTTTTTATCCCAAATAAATGTAGCGGGCATCACCGCGGGGCGCAGCTAGTAGTACTATACTTTGTTATTAGTAGAAATAATGTATGCGATGTGTATTTCTAATTGAAAACATATGTCATACTTATGTATTGAGGTTGTCGGTGTAGAGGCCTCCTATTGTTTCTGATGTCATAAGTCACACACGACATTTGAAGCAAGGGATCAAGTGAGGTATGTCTTGCATAAATTAAATACACCAGATTGTAGTATAACAGAACAAACGGTTTGGGAACAAATCTCCGAAACAGGTGCACCTACTTTGATGAGTCTTTTACAGGCAGATATATTGTAAGGGTTAACTTAAGACTACTAACTTTGAAAATTTCAGGGTTCTGCGGAAATAAAACGCAGGTGTAGTCGCGTGGTACATCTAGTATACGATTATTTTCGGTCTTCCGAACCAACCCGATGTTCCCGTTTATCGGAATTAACCGATAAATAATAATATTGCTTATACTCGGTAAAATGTGGATGTATTAGACATCTGAAAAAGGAAACGCTGCTCCTGGACGTTACAGCTGTGATTACAACAAGCATTAACAAAGTTTATGACGAAAATACAACAAATTTCCATACCTTACTGCCGTTTGAACTTGCTAAGGCCTTTGACTGTGTCGTCAAGCAGGTTTTCATGTGAAAGTTCAAATCCAAGTGTTTACCTTAGCTCCAATGACCCTATTAGATGTACAAGTAAACTTATCCCCTTAACATAGTTTGGAACTAACTGTTGACAGTAATTTATGGTGTTCTTCAGGGTTTAGCTTTGGACACATTAAGATTTTGAAACATTACAAGATATTATAAAAGGTATATTAATAATTTTACAATATTATACATATCTCATGATACTCTAAAAATCACTAATTAACTGTCTATAATCATTAACAAAAATGGATTTATTGCTGTTTCTATGAATAAACAAAGTTGCCTTACATAAAACATTTAGGTACGTTAATTTATTTATTAAATTGACTTTTAAATTTGTTAGTTTGTCGTTTGTAGATTTATTGACCAATAAATGTATAATTGATTGCCCATTATATGTAAAGGATGTTCTGCCTAATATTTTCGAAACTCAACTGGAAACCGTAACGTAGGCCTTGGGATCCTGTTTGTTTTATAAGAAGATTGAGCACACACATGATAAAGGAAGTTAAATATTAACGCTTTACCGAACGCGGAGAAGATAACAGAGAAATCTTGCAGACTTAATAAGTCTTGTAACATTGTAATCAGTGTTGCGATAACCCCTAATCTGATGCAAGATAATACAGTTTTTATTATGTCCAATATTGAAATATCCAACATGGGAGCAAAGAGTTTCCACTTCAGACAATTCTTATTTTTACCCAAATTCTGAAATACGAATTCCAAAGCAATATACACAGTATAATTATGCATATTATGTTGTGTTATGTTCCATGAGGACCATATTCGACAGCAAAAATATGCAGATACATTTATGTATATTCATAAATAACTGGTCTGTAGTCAAAATATTTATTCACATTAGCAATTATTATTCCATACACTTACCGTCCTGCAAGTCAGGAACGAATGAATTTAATTTGAGGTCAATTAGGTTAAAAAAACGTGTCGACTGTTAACGTTATATAAATTCTGTGTATATCAGGGTCTTCAAATTCCACCTGTAAATGACAATAAGGTTATTTCCTCGCCGTTCTGGTGGATACCGGTTTTGGCTTTTAGTAAAGGTTCTTCCTTTAGCAATAATTGTAATGTCTCCTGAATTTTGGTCACGGCAGCCTTTAGCTGAGACTAGCCAACTACGCAGTAGATATTATAGCGCACAAGTATGCGCGCAAACACAGGTGGACTCCCTATTCCCCCATTGTCATAGTCCGATGGGACGGTAGACATAATCAAAGAGAGATCAGCTCTTGTGATGGGTGACCTTTCACTTGTCGAAACCCCGTTGGTCCTTGAGGAATACAGTGTGAATGTCAATTTTTATTTACCTGTAGGTGTGACTCGGTATACAATGGAATTTTCTTTCGTTAATGAAGCCTTCAAGCCATTTTGCCGGTCTTAAAGTTTTATTCTTCTTCAAGCGAACATTATTTTCCTATCATCTATTCAGCTTGATTGCTTATACCCAGAATTACTAATAGTGTTTTATTTTTGATGGGATTTCTGCGGCTTCCTATTTTATAGTGACACATTGTTATCGCTCTTGTGTGTAACATGTTATCAGACAAACATGAATTTTATAGGGTTTTTGTCCAAAATTCAAACTTCAGAACTGATTTCAACTATACTTTGGATGTAGTTTGTAGGTTTTACAGTCTTCGTTAACCATATCTTTTGTCTAAAATTTACGTGATCCAGACATTTTGTCTATTCATAGTTGAATTTTAAGTGTATGTGGAATTGATTACTGGTTCTTGTTCCAGAGTTTTAATTTATCTGTTTATTTAAATGTCTAGTGTTTTATGATATTAGATAAAGTGTTATCAAATAGATAATTTTGATGAATCATGCGGTTTAAAATTGTATCCATTGATAAACTCATCGAAGGCATTGTTTCTTTGTTATTCTTCATAAATTGGTAGTTTAAAAAAACATAACATAACATGACGCCTGTATTCCTCGAAGGGGTAGGCAGAGGTGCACATTTAGTACACCCACATTTCGCCTGTTATGTTTTAGGTCCCATTTATTTGGTAGTTTAAAAGCGTGTTAATGACATGCTAATTTAACCCGTCATAAATCATTTTATAATTAATTAATAAATTATCGTACCGTGTGTGACTTATCCGTCCAGAGAACTTACAGCGATGTTCTATTACGTCTCTCGGGGAGGCTCTCTACTTTCATCCCTATTCAAACTATAAGGCTGCTAAGAGCCGTGTCTCATTATGATGCCGTGGCAGCGACGCCAGCAGCGTCAGCAGCGAATTGTATTACAACGACCAACGTAACTAACCTTACCTCACTTGGCTACGGCTTGGCGATGCAATTTAACACGTTTTGATTGGCCACGCTGCCGGCTGATATACAGCCCTAAATGTCATATAACGACATTACCGAATACTTAAGTTATTTTCATTTTTTTATATTCTTACTAGTACGGTCAGCAACTTAAGTAGCTGAATATTGTTAGATACCTTATCCATACTGCCATACCTACTAATGTAAAAGTAACTCTGTCTGTGTGTTACGCCTACACGACTAAACCGCTGGACGGATTTTGATAAAATTTGGCATGTAGAAAGTTTAAGACCCGAGAAAGGACATAGGCTACTTAACGCGGGCGAAGCCGCGGTCAAAAGCTAGTGTCAAGTAATACAAAGACACAAACAACAATTCATGTTATTGTTTCAAATTTTAGAAGCGTCTAAATGATAATCTGAGAATATATCATTTAAAAATTTAAATGTTCAGCTATTTATGATGCTGACTGTACCTACGATACATTTTTTGCGAAACAAAACTTAGATAAAATAAAAACGAAAACTAAATTCCTCGAGAAGGATATCATGTTTATATAATTAGACGACCTTGTATTGTTTTATAGTGCTGTTATCTATGACCTTGGCAATAAAACAAATGTTTTAAGATGATATAACAGCGTAGCGTGGTTCCAACAAGGTAAATGTTGGTATATATTTACTTAGCACTACTTCAGATATCGATGGGTCCTGCGTCTACGTATTATGGATCAAACCAACAATTGTATCATAAATTTTTTCATGTTAAATGCTTCCTTTTACACTAGTTGACAACGTGCTCTGAAAGAAATACACATCTATACATGAAAATACAATTATTTAATAGAAAATAACAACCCGGGAATTAACGCGAACACAATTTATTAATGTTGTAGCATGTAAAACATTTATATCAAATTGAAACTTGAAGACGCTCTTTTGAAAAGTTATCACTTTGCCCATTGGCCATACATAGGACCCATCGATGTCTCTGGAGCTGTATACTTCAACGGCACTACATAATATGTTGTATATACAGTTATATTGTATATTAATATGTTCGTTG
Source organism: Abrostola triplasia (assembly GCA_946251915.1). Classification (NCBI taxonomy): domain Eukaryota; kingdom Metazoa; phylum Arthropoda; class Insecta; order Lepidoptera; family Noctuidae; genus Abrostola; species Abrostola triplasia. The sequence goes on along the minus strand of OX276432.1, from coordinate 1,868,738 downwards.
ATAACGCGCCTCGTGGTAAAGCCGCGTGGTTCAGTTAGTTTGACGTCTACACGTGTCGGTAATAAAATACAACAAAGAAGTAAGGAAGTAATATTATTTATTGGATCGTCCATTAACAGGTCACGTGACGTTTTTTAGCAACTTTTTTGAACACCTAAACTTACACCTTCCTGCCCAAAATGACGTGTATATTATTTTTCCTAAAAAGTAATTTTGACGACATCACCGTTCTGCATAACATAACCCAACATAACACCACGCCTGTTTTCCCCCGAAGGGGTAGGCAGAGGTGCACATATAGCACACCCACATTTTGCCAGTTATGTGTTTAGGTCCCAATGTAATAGGGGCGAGCCTATTGCCTAATGGAAAAACCCAGTAACACTTTGCCCGACCCGGGATTCGAAACCAAGACCTCGTGCTCAGCAGTCGCGCTTAGCAACCACTTGACCAACGAGGCAGTCGTTTTGTCCTTTACGAAGAAATAGATGAGAATCTGGATGTTTTGCGAAGACATGTAAAATCAAAATCAAAATCAAAATCAAAATATTTATTTGTTAACATAGGTATACAGAAAGGTCTTCAAAAAATATACACGTAAGAGCTCTATGTTATACCAATTGAATTGGTGTACAAATAGGTTTACAAATAAAATAACAATACTAATTTATAAAATGTAGTAGAAATTATATAATAATAAAAATTTTAAAGTTTATCATTTAAAAATGTCTCAACATGTATTGTTTTATGGGCAAAAATATCATAACCCGTTATTATGATATATGATAAGAAAGATCGTACAATACATTCTGAAACTATATCAGAAGTACGTAACCACAATAACAAACTATAAAGCTTGCACAAGATTGAAAATACTTAAAATTTTAAATGAAGAGTATTGACGAACTATTTTGTATTCATAACAATACATTAAACAGACTGTTATAAGGGCGTATGTTGGTTAACTTACATCTAACATTACATAAATGGACAGGAAATCAGTAGATCACGTATTGTGTCACATCCGCGGGCTCGTAAAGATTCCTTCCATAGACACTTGATATGACGTATAAAATAATTTGAATTTGGAATATTCCTTCAATGTCTAGCTTGTCTTTGATATTGAAAAGTTTATCTTGTCTATGAAACAATTGTTTGAAGTAGCTTGTGATATTTATGCACTTAAACGTTGAATGCCTGTTGGGAATGGTATAGGTTTATTTTCCTTTATTAATTAACTATACCTTGTAGTTACCAAACACATTTCTCCGTTGAGTCCCAAGCGCGACTGCTAACCATAAGATCCTAATTTTGAATGCCGGGTCGGGCATTATTATTAGGTTTTTTCCATCAGGTAATTCTCAGTAGCAGCACGGAGTCTGGCTTTGCCTGGTTTATGGCAATAGGCTCGCCCCTACATTGGGACCTATAACATAACTGGTGAAATGTGCGTGATCTACACCACTCGATGATGGAGATGGCGAGTCTACCCAGCACATCCGACTTACAAACCACACAAAATATTATTATCAAATTTAAGTACACCAATTATTTCTGCTACTTTACTCTCTACTCTGCAAGCAATTATTTCACCTGTCACCTTCAATATGTTCAGTTGTTCACCACGTTCCTCTGGCTAATTGGATTTGAGTTAATCCGTCAGCCGGGCACGGTAAGCTTGGGATGCTCTCCGACTAGCGTAAGATACGGTTTATTAGATTTATACTACCCTTATTGGCTCCTTTATAGAGCAGCTTAGGGATCGTCCTGCACTCTTTTCACATAATATAGTATCTAAAACTATAGGTATGTTTGGCATTAAGAATACTTCTCAGCTGAAGTCGAACAGAAAATGCACGTGGCGGCCAGAATAACAGAGTTTGTTAAAACCTTCTAACCTCTATGCAAAAATTTCATAATCAAGCACTTCGTATCATGCTGAAAATCTGTCATAGGAGGTCCTAGGTGATCGCAAGTCATCATCATCACCCCTTAGAACTTCACAATGAACAACAAATTACCATTAGCATCCACTGGTTGCCCGCAACTCTGACGACACGTCGGTCCATCTGGTGGCCTGCCAACGCTGCAAGTCCATGATATCGCAAGTCACCTGAGACCAATTGCTTAAATTGCATACAGTCGCACGGAAGTGTCTCGAAATGTGAAGAACGGTCATGAGTTGATGATGATGGTTGCGTGATTTACGCAGTAGCTGTGCCTGACATTCTTCCAATACCGTTTAGTTCACGTGAAAGTACTGGCTTAGCGGTAACAGATAGCGTAAGACATATTTTTGATTACAACTATTTGGAACAAAATAAAACACTCTAACTTATAGTTAGTCTGATATACACAGGTGTTGCAACATAATTGATTTTTTTCTGAAGAATGATTGCTTTTGTTAGATTTAATCTGTAATGATGTACTTACCAACAACACTACACGCAGATAATAAACACAATGATTAAGTTTACCGGTAATATCCGAGCGTGTGCGTGTAACTGCGTTAATTTAAAATGTTCAATGTGCAGCTACACACCGCCCAAATTAGGTAATAATTAAGTAGGTACTATACAAGACTACGTCAGCCACCTGAGAGCACATCATCGAAGCTCTCACTAGTCAAAATCCCAAGTCGCTGTGGCCCTATACGGTCGGGATATACATATATATTTCTGCTACTCTACTACAGCATTATATATATATATATATATTGCTTCCAGAGTATCCAAAAAGTATCTTGTTATAGTTGCTATTTGTTTATTATTGAAGAACTTATAAAGCAGGGCAGTTTACGATGTAGAAGCGAGAGGCCGCATTACGCTTACGTATTACACTGCAAGCACTGCTGTAGCGGCGGCATCTCACTTCCACATCGTACACTGTACTGTTTAAAGAGTTCGTGGTAAGGGGCCGGTAAAGATAAACCACTTTAAATCTAGACTGGGCTTTCAAGGTAATCTCATAAACCTTCCGTAATATATACAAAGCCTCTATATACCGTATCTACATATTTATAGTATTCAGGGCAGATAATAGCTGGGATTTACATAGCATTACTGGTATGAAACAGTGCTCTGTCAAAGTTAATCTGCCCGCATCACTCATGACATGCCAGATAATGTATTTAAATGTGGGCTATGAAATGGAAATGGCGGTGTAGCGGTTAAATATACATCTGAGTGGAGAAGCTAATGTAAAATGTGATAACTTTAATCAATAATAAGAATATAAATGTAAGTTATAAACATAGCATGACGCCTATGTTCCCCGAAGAGGTAGGCAAAGGTGCACATGTAGTACACTTACATTTAGCCAGTTATGTTTTTTTTGGTCCCAGTGTAATAAGGGGCGAGCCTATTGCTATCAACCGGGCACAAATCCAGACTCCGTGCTGCTACTAAGAATTACCTAATGGAAAAACCCAGTAACACTTTGCCCGACCCGGGATTCGAACCCGGGACCTCGTTCTCAGCAGTCGCGCTTAGTAACCACTAGACCAACGAGGCAGCCATAAGAATATAGATGTAAGTTATTTAATGAGATATGAATCAAAATAGCTCACGGTAGAATACACGCCCTTCAGGGCTGTCCAGCCATGTAGTTAGAAAATAATCGTGTAAAACTCATACAGCGGCGTTACTTCAATTCACCGGATTAAAAATGATTTACAGACATTGTCATACTCGCTAACATATATTGCTATCGTTTACAGACAGAATACCCGCTATGTAGCATACACTGGCATTTATGTGACGATAATTTATGATATCATGAGAGAAATTATGATTTAAAAGTACCTTTATGTTTAAATTTGGTTTTTTCTCAAGCACATGAGGTGTAAAAAAAATTTTCTCTCCATTTTTTTTTAAATGCTTCTCACTAGTATTTCCTCCTGTGTCGTGGGTGCGTTTTACAGACATGAAATATTACATTTACAAACACCCAGACTCGGAACAAACATCTGCTGTTCGCACAAATTTTTGTCCCGTAAATCGAACCCGCAACCCTTAGCGCAGCAGTCCAATCACTTAGCCACTGCGACAATCAGGTCGTGTTATTTTGTTTTCACCGCTTATTCTCTTGTATTTTCGTAGTCATCTACTAGTATTAATCTTCTAGTTCCGGGCTCAAACTGAGCCCGTAGCCATGAGCTGGTGACGCGACAGAGTCACGAGCTCAACGATGTGTAAATTGCTTAACATAATGATAATTATCGAAGCAGTTACCTATGTTAAAAGGTTTAGTGAAGCAGAAACGTCAATCGACAAACATGCACAGGATTTTTTACTTTGATTTATTTAAGTCAGATTAAAATAAATGCAATTTTTCGTTACAAAGATAAACATAGCAGTACAATACTCCTTTTCTATAGCTTCTACAAACTTTTCAGAGCAAAGACACAGCGAGAAAAAACAGTATTGTGAAACGTCAGTCTACGGCTATAAATAGAAATGCATTCTATTCGGAACAATGGCTGATCTATTTACTTCGGGAAAAATGAGCAAAACCGTCAGACGCATCATTATCGCGTTAGTTTCTCAATAACTATCTGTATTTATAGTTTATGTGAGAAACAGTTTACTCTGATAAATGAACAGACCTCGTTATCAAAGGAAAAATAACTTCTTAGTTTTTGAAGACATTAGTATGTCTTGTGAAGTTGTGACTATGGCAGGCTCATTGGTCAAGTTGCAACGTGCAACTGCTAAGCTTTAGTCTTGGGTTTGATTTCCGGGTTGGGAAAATTATATTATATTGGGATTTTCCATTTACTAGGTTTTTGTTTGTCAACAAATATGTTTTTAAATCCATAACTTAGACCTTGTAATTCCGTCTTATTTTTGAACACCAGTATAGACCGTGGTTTATTGACGTTTTAAACCTGGGTTTTTAGATAAACCGCGTTTTTGTAATAAGACCGAATAAGTTTAAAATTTATAAAATATTATTGTTATAAAGTAAGTATAAACATTTTTATCGCTCACCGATAATTTTTAGCACTGGAACGATCTTATTCGCCACGCTTATTCTCCGGTTCTCTTCACAACTGCATGTGTTGCTACGAAACGTTATCACGAATATTGTTGCTAAGGTTTCTCTATTCGCTACGTAAAATTGCAATAGTAGTATACCTACATACCTAGTTAGTATACCTACTTATTAAAACAATATTCAGTTGCTAACTGAAGCCAACCACGTCTGTCTTAATTCAATCCGTAGTGTGAATTCAATGAATACTCGTAATATACAATAGGTATACATATCTCCAAAACTAAGTGATAAGAGTTTATAAATTCCTATTAGATAAATTAAATATTTATACACTTGAAACTATACATTTATAATCATTAAATAACATAACATCAGATTTTTCTTGGCTAAGAAAATTGTAACAAAATTCTAACAAATTCCGACGTAAACTATTCTTATTGATCGCATTCGCTACTGCACTTAGCAACGCACTGAGAGTTTTTGTGGCACATTGTTTGATCTCCTTAGTATTGTATGCAATTAACGCACGCTCGCGCATTGTCATCAATCTGTTGTAAAATCTAACGGTTTTAAGCAACACATAAAACTTTTACTAAAGTACCGTAAATGACGGTACTTTAGTAAAAGTTTTAGAATCTTTATACCAAAATCATTTGCCTTTTTTAAACAATTACAGGTTTATTTTTTAGTTTTATAACTATCGAAATCAGGGTAGTAGTAGACTGCCTCGTTGGTCTAGTGGTTGCTAAGCGCGACTGCTGAGCACGAGGTCCTGGGTTCGAATCCCGGGTCGGGCAAAGTGTTACTGGGTTTTTCCATTAGGTAATTCTCAGTGGCAGCACGGAGTCTGGATTTGTGCCCGGTTGATGGCAATAGGCTCGCCCCCTATTACATTGGGACCTAAAAACATAACTGGCGAAATGTGGGTGTACCGTGTGTTCACCTCTGCCTACCCCTTCGGGGAATACAGGCGTGATGTTATGTTGTTGTTGTTGAAATCAGGGTACCTAAACAATCATTTTGTCTTATATTCTTCTTCTTCTTATCGTATGGTTAATGAACAACAAGTCGTCAGAGTTTAAATCGCCTGTAGGCCTCTAACATGGTTTTACAAACCGTTGAAAAATCTCTCAGTTGTGCCAGTTTCCCGATGTTTTCGTTCACCATTTTTAGCAGCTGATAACTAATTTATAGTACGCACTTGAATTCGAAAATTCATCGGTGCGAGCCGTGGTTTGAACTTGCGACGTTTGACTTGGCTGTCCAAGAGTCATATCGCTTGACTATCACTGCTTAATCCATTATTGCTTGTATTATATTGTGTATTGCATTATATACCTATGTAATTCATTTTCGCGTCACTATCGTAAGTGTTCGCCGACAAATATTTACTTATTGCGATAGTTACTTGTGTCCTTGCATTAGGTGTCAACCCTTGAAAGCGAGCTGTTCAAATAGCAAATCAATGATGCATATAAATCTATGATTTGTTGCCTAGAATTTTATTGAAATCGACACGGACAGTTGGTTGGTTGCTATAAAATATGCATTTAGCAACTATTGTGAGTACCATGTAAGCAGCTGTAGTTGAATAATAAAAACGAATGTATAACAATTAGTGATGTATCACTTTTAAAAAATACGATTTAATTTATTAAATCGTAGTTTTTTTCACTATCCTAGTATATTTCAGTAGACTTAGCGTCATGTTTTGCATAAAAATGTTTAGTATTACCTTTATACATAGAATCATTTTATTTGTCATCCCAATATTTCCAACACAGTTCTGATTGTAGTATTCTACTAACTGCTCGTTCGTCTAATGGTAGAAATGTTTGTGTGACCTGCCTTATTTTTAAGTCTGTATGCTCTAAGGTTTTCCCAAAATGTGTCCGGGGCCGCGATCAAAGAACTTACATAAATATTTTCGTTCCATTTTCAGACGTTACACGTAAACCAAAGATTAAAAAGATTTGTAATCGATCATTTGTCACGTCCAACACACTTCTAGCTCCAGAACTAGTGCTCATAGCAACAGTATTCTATAGTAATTACTATTTTTCCTTTATTGTTACTTACCTATAATGTTCACACGTACTTCCATTTAAATTCTCACGCAACTCGCGAAGATTTATGACTAGTTAACTGGACTTTGTGCAAGACCTGACTTTTTCCAGCAATAATATACGTTGGGTTTATTAAACCTGCTTTTTATGAAATACCCGCAGTCCCGCGTACACTGTTGTAAGTGTGCTACTGTCGTATATTTTTAATTTATGCCTGGACGCAAATGCTGGCAATACTTTTTTTTCTAGCACTAACGCTAATGGCTTTACTTAACGTTTATTTTTCATTGTTAATTTCGCACCTACATTGTAACTGTATACTTAGTATTATATGTTCTATGTAGTCTTATTAATATACTAACTTACGAACAGTTTTTAGGATAAGGGCTACCTCTTAACCGAATTTTATCAAAATTGATCTAGTCGTTGGAACGTGTAGAAGTAACAAACATATAAACACACTCGCAAACTTTCGCCTTTATAATATTAGTAGGTTTTTTTTTTAGAAATATTAGTGTGAAATGCGCGTGTTTGTATGTTTGTTACTTATTCACGCTCTACCCATATACTTAGCTCTTTTTACTGTTGCCAGTGCATCACTTTAATCTTAAAGTAACAGCACTTTTACCAGACGTTCCTCTCGCTCATTGACTACTATACGCATGCTTGCATTTACAATGCAAACTTAAACGTTAGCATAAATTAATTGTATTTGCATTTAAACTGTATTTATTACTTCGATTTTACTCTAAGTAATGTATAATGTACTAATGTCTTGACTTAGTTATGGATTATACTGGTTTTAATTAATGCGTTGTATTAGTTATTATGTGACCTTCGCAGTCTAGTGTACGATATATAATAATTGCAGATTTTCTTTTTGATTAAACTTGGCCTTACACTAGAAATATAGTCGTGAATTTTCCTGTATTGTGAATGCAGTTTTAGACACCCAAACTCGTGAGAAATATTTGTTCTACGTGAAGATGTAAACTGCAACCGTAGCACAACAATAGGAACGTGCTTCGTACTTTTTCAAACAAAATAATTACATAGTGAATTCTTAAATTATCTGACAACAAAATGATGAGTTGTTGTCCTTTTAAAATATCTAACAATATAAACCTTTTTTACTGTAATTGTATAGTTTGGCTCGCTACCCCAACGCTTATGACTAAGGACTCCGTTATATTCCGAAACTAATCGAGCATTCCTAGTAAATATAGCAATATACCAAAACCAGTATATATATACCTGATAGATAATAAACATAAACCTTGTCCTCAGTTGGCACAACAACGACTCACCTGACAGTAGTAAGGGTGAACAGCGACCCTACTCCCGTCAAGGACCACCAGGTGCCCGTGTTCCTGTACAGCAGACAGTCCTTCGTCGCCGACCAGTGGGACCTCACGACCAATCAGGTAAAACCGTAGTTAGCGTAGTCTACATTGTTGAGCCAATATATGCCCTTTTGTACATGTCTTCTTCTTAATATAAATAAGATTAATATCTTTTATATACATATCTGAAGATATATTATTATATTGCGATATAAAGGTCATTGTAGTTGAGTTTTAAGTAGAAGGGTGGGTTGCTTAAGCTTGACATGATGCAAAATTAATGTTAAAAATGGCAATACTAATTTTGTTTTCTCCTAGCATCCTAAAAAAGGTTTGTTTTTAACTAGCAGCCCTAATAACGTTGTTAACCGGGTTTTTTATGCCATGAACCAATGCTTCAATTTTACATGTATGTTACTCATCTTCTGTCATCGTTAATTTTGACGTACGTATGTAACGTTAACAGACTTAATATTGACGCTATAAGTAGGTTTCATTTTCATTTTCGTTTAGCTAAAACGAATAACTTATAATATTTACAGAATTTAATGTAATAAAACCTGGACTGCACCCAGAAACCGCAAACACAACCAATAATATTCAATACTAGTTTATTCTTTTCATAAGGCCTTTGGCTCCCAGTGGGTCAGTTAAAAGCCGGTATTATTTACATAACTAAGCCCAGCATTAAGAGCCTATTTCAATATATTAACGTAAGTATAGCTCAAAGCAAAGCTGTTTAATCTATCGGCTACTTATCATATTGCGCAAGAGTCTAATCGTTTATGGTAAAACGTGTTAGTAGAAGGTACTAGATCTGACATTTGCGTACTATTCGATTTCATTACCTAAGAATAGTAATTAGCCAAGAATAAGGCATTCCTCAAAGAACATGTTTCTACACAACACGGACAAAAGAGAGAAGAGAAATTAAACGATTATACTAGGTACTTAAGATTCAGAATCAAAAAGGTACATACAATTAGATTTAAAAATACTTAAAAAAGATAATAATTGAGTATTGTTTCGGGACTTATTAAACCAGATTTTTGAAAACATCATACAATTTTACCAAATTGGGCCAGCCTTTTGAGCGTGAAGAACTAACAAACATACAAACACACCCACTCAACTTTGGCCTTTATAATATTAGTGTGATGTGACACCAGTCATGCAAATGTATCAGTATTCAGCAGGTCTCTCTGGAAATCATAAAACAGAATACAAAACAGACTCGCCATGTTTTACAATAAGCACCGATAACACCTCGACTATAAACATTTTAGTGTATTTTTACATCATGCCATTAAATAGATAATGATCACGCTTATCATGTGTTAAATATTTATAAGAACAATAAAATATTTACGATTTTTGTATTTGCATTATGATTTTTAATTGATACATTTTGATTGGTTATCGTAGAGAGGCGTGGTTGTCAGAAATTTTCCTGTTCCGTGGGGTTATTGCTTGTATTGCAGGACAATGTGAAGCGAGACGCCATCGCCGTACTGTACTGTCTTGCTTACACTGAAAATGACCTGCACTGCGAGTAGGACTATGTTATCCATGACATATCGTCGTTGATAGTCCAATACCGCGTAAGAAACAGTATTCAAAACCGCGAATGTACAAAAAAATATTGCAGCATTGAATATTGATTTTAAAAATAGTACCTACATTAGATTATAGAGAACGAAAGGGTCTTATACTCAAGTCCGTAGAAATGTCGATTAGTTTTATAGTAACAGCTTTTAGCCCTCGTGTGAAATTAGCGAAAGTGCACATACGCGGTATTTAACAATGTTAGTTACGCGGAATTGGACTATCAACGACGATATGTCAAACACATAAATATTTATCTATAGGTATACATACCTATGTAAGATTTTTTTAATAGTTGTACAAGTTTCTGAAATAAACTATTTTATTTTTATTATCATTCTATTCGATTTCTATTCTTCAAGCGTTTTGCCACTTCTCTAGGACCACAGATAATCAAACCTCAGGTTCAACAATCGCTCAGTGACGAGTTGACGACGATGATCTGGTTTATCGTCCAAAAAGTTTTAAATTAAATGTTTTGTTTGCTTAAATATAATGTTTTTCATTCCAAGATGTTATTGTTTTGCACATTCTCAAGTGAAATGTGCTTTTACGTCATAGTTCACATTGTTGAAACCGTTTCAAATTATAATACGTAGGTACCTATGTACATTATTATGTATCTAGATAAATAGAGTATGGAATGTACCTAGTACTTACCTTTAATATTTCTAAGTTCTCTAGTATTTTTATATACATATAAGTTGAATTTATCTTATTTATTTCTACTGCTTCGAAAACGATCTGATCGAATGAGATCACTTCATTCTGGTATCACATTAAATACTCATTCAGCTTTCATTCCAAAAACATGGACTATACTAAATAAGTCGACCAAGCCTTATTCCATTTTGAATTATAATAATTATTACGTCATGCAATTTACTTTTTATTAAAATTAGAATAAGTATAATAAGTCTTTATAACGGCACTTAAAAATGTTGCCAGAGATTGCCAACATAAAAAGACATTCAAACCGGCTTGTAAGATGTCACGCGCCACACAAAAAAAAGCTAAATTTAAGAATCGAATTTATGATCTTCGGCACTTTTTTGACTTAGACAATAAACATTCTGTTTTATATTAATTTAAATATTAATTGTGTTGTTCATCTTAGTTATTCGTGTAATATTAAAATACAATTAAAATTGTGATATTAAAATGAAAATGATATTAAAGTTCCTCTGTAGCTTTAATGTTGCCAGATAAAAAATATGTTCAGCCAGTTAACTGCAGTTAATAAGCCCTCGTTAGTCCCTGTATTAAACATCTTGAAAAAGAGAGAAATAACCGTTTATTTGTATAAAATACAGAAACTGGTAGCGCCAGTCTTCAGTACACTCACTAAAAAGATGTTCATGTTTAATGAATTTCGAAAGTGGTTTTTTTGTAAAACTTTCGTTAAGTATATAAAATATTTGTGTATATGTATGGTTATCATATGATCAGCATTACTCCTAAGTAAAAGGGTCTGCTAGCAGTCGGACACAAATCTAAATTAGTCACTAGCGTATATATAACTAAAGTGCATGACTTTGATAATGTTAAATTGATACTTAATTATTCATAAAGATAAAATGATTCATGGACCTTTATTCTATATTACCTTTACAATTTGCTACCATATTTTGGTCCTGACTGTACATTTCACTGTAAGATACAAAGCTATTGGACACACGAGAACAGCGGTTTTTCGAAAAACTTCACATCCCATCACTTGTATATTCAGGTGTTTTTTGAACACAAAGTTTCGATAAACAATACCTGCACGGTATTCAGGGATGAACTAAATTAATATAGAGTGCAACGACCTCTCGCATAGCATATTAATTGGCACAAGTGTTTGTCAGCCACAATGACATAACCCGCTATAACAATGTTCACGCCACTAAAATTAAACTAGCGCCACGAATAACGCGAAGAAAATAAATGGAGCCCATCTGTTTTTGGTGAACAAAACAATTGTAATAGCGATATAATATTAGAACAGATGGGAGTTAAATTAATGGTACAATGATTTATGAACCGATGCCGGTTTTCGAAAGCACATTTCCGCCACGTCCCGTTCTAATCAGAGAAATGACGTACAGCCCCCTTACCGTAAACTCTTAAAGCAGGACAGTTTACGTTGTGGAAGCAAGACACCGCTACGTGCAGCGTAATCCGGCGTCTCGCTTCCACATTGTCAACTGTCCTACTATAAGGGTTCATGGTAAGGGGGCAGATCGCAGTAGTTTTGGTACGAATGTCAGCATTTTGCGTCCACTCTGTCTATAGATTATATTTACTTACATTATAAGCAATTTCTTGGTCCGTACTTTCTTGCATTGCATTGCAAAAGCACTCTTACACTAGTCATTTCATGTATACCTAATGCGGAAGAGGTATCAAACGTCCAGACTCGGAAAATGCGGAGTGCATATTTACTTATTGAGGATTAAACCAAATCGCTGGTAGTCAGGTCATTAGATTATTTACCACGAGAAGGCAGCTTTTTTTGAGGGGTCGACTAGACTCTGGAGTCTCTTCCTAAACAAGACTTTTCCTTGGACCGGGTTGGATGAAATTTTGTGTGTATATTTCAATAGGCTCCTGGTCGGTTTAAATCAAATTGGACCCGGTAGGTAGCGCTGCTTTTCCAGGCAATACGACGTCTACCGGGTCCGCTAGTACCATGTAATATATTAATAGAGGTATTGTAAGCGATTTGAAAATGGGTTTAACAAGATGTTTACGCATAAATTACCTAAATACGTGTCTTATAAAATAATTCAGGGATACGTCGTTTTACATAAATAATTTATGCGCAGAGGCGGGTTAAGTGACGTCACCATAGCCTATTCCCCTTAGCGACCAGAAATCAAGTTAAAATCTCCGTTAAATTCCATTATCATTAATATTAATTATGCCACCTCATTAGCATCATATAAACAGCCGCATCCGTAGGAGGGTTAAGAACTTTATTCTGCCCCCTTACAATAAACTCCTAAAGCAGGATAGTTTACGTTGTGGAAGCGAGACGCCGCATTAAACTGCACGTAACGGCGCGGCGTCACGCTTCCACATCTTAAATGGTTCTGCTTTTAAAAGTTCATGGTAAGGGGGCTCTTCCGTAGCTGGGTTGTTGGAACAGTCGTCTTGTGTGCAGCGTGAGCTACCGGAAGATTAACATTGTGATCAGTGCCGGATTAACAACGTAGCAAGAGTAGCAAATGCTACGGGTCCCGCGCAATTAGAGGCCCCGCGCACCAATGCTTTCTGACCGTAAATAATTTTATATTAAAAACTAGCTTCTGCCCGCGACTTTGTCCGCGTGGAATATTGAGCTTACAATAAATTTAACCCGCGTCGTCGTCATCGTAATTTTGCCCAAATTAAATCCAGAAAAGTAAGAGTTTTGTTTTATTTAATAACCTGAAGCAAATCCGGCCCTGTTTGTGATAATACCAGCCGATAATTGTCTCACTGCAGGTCAAACGTCGCCTCTAAGCAGAGAGGTATCAAGCATCGATCGCCACGTTACCACACTGCGGGTTTCATTTCAGATAATTGTAGGTTACCTTATGATGTATGAGGGATACTATGTCGCCGAAAGTCAATGGTGTCTTAGAATATCTAACAAAGTATTATGATATTGGAGATATCACATTGATATTGCCTGCGTTTGAAGCTGCAACATTGTGCACACAAATTATACCTATAATTACATAGTTTATAATCTACACAGCTAATAATAATAATTATAAACTCATCTGCGACTTCTTTGCATAGAAAAGTTCGTCGTATCTTTTCCAGATTAAAGCTAAAGGTCCATTTTAAATATTAGTGAAAGAATTTTGGAAATCGGATCGATAGTTTTGAAGATACCTTACAATCAAACTTCATCTCTATATATTAGTATAGGTCTTATTCTTAGTCTAGGAATATTTTCTTCCAAAGTGTTTTACCGAAACCTATAAGTTAAAGTAGTTAGAAATTAAGTTAAATTACTAACAGCTAGGAATATTGTTAATTATAATTTTATATCTATCCTTCCTTCTATAATAATGTACTCGATGTAAATGTTGTGCGTCGATAAAGAGTTCGTCGACCTCCGCTGATATTGTATGTAGAATATTTTCGGACGCGCGCCGGGCAGGGGTGCCAAACATGTGTTTACTAGTTGAAATACCAGACACCGCGGCATCACCACGTGTATGTGACGTCCATTACCATGCTAAAGAGTTACACCTGGCTATAGGACTGTAGGTATATTTAGGGATTTGTAGCTTTTCTGCGAGGTTAAGCTACGCTGGCCGCGGTAAATACTTGGATAGGTTAACGTTCTTCTCTCTAGATCCCTTCGTGTGTTATCAGAAAGCAGGGATGCAGAAAAGCCGTTTGTCCTGCTCCTGATTTCGCCACACACTTACCACTAAGTTTTAAATACAAGTTCCGTCGTTTTGATCATGTAGAGTTTCATTTTCAGTAAAAAAAAAAAAATTCCCCTGTTATAATAATGTTTTCTATCACTTACAAGAATATTAGACATTGAAAAAAACTAGGTTTACGAATTAGACGTTTAACACCACAGTCTGCCCGTGACCATGAATGCTGTAAAGGATTCGAAACGTCGGGACCAAAAATCAATTAAAAAACTGCGATAAAATCCGTAAACTTAGTTTTATTTCAATACTCTGTTATAAGTTAAAGGAAAGGTGTTCAGAAAGTATGTAGGCATATAACCTTTCATTGTTTATACCGCTAGGTGCTATAACAATATTTCCTTAAAATTTAATAATCGGCGCAATCACTATAAATAGCCGTCCTAAACAAAAATAACAAAACGATAGTTATTAGTCTATAAATACAATTCAGTATTTCTTCGCTGTTTTACGTGGCAACCCTAAAGATCGCTGAGAGAAAACAAAACTAACGGGTTGCCAGTCGATGCGTTTTATTTTCAGTATGTTAATTTCGACATCGATTTAGCTTGAATATAATCTTGAACTGGCTTGTTGATTTATATAGTTTTATGTACGCGTAACGGACGGATAGACGATTTGTTAAAAACACAATTTTGTTAGAGGTTTTATGCTTTCGTTTGTTTTATATCTGTAATTAAATTGACTTTGCACAAATTTTATAGACGAAAAAATTCAAAATTTCAATATGATTTCGGAAAGACTTTTCAAAATTAACATGCATTCGGCCATAACTTTAATCCGGTATTGTTGTTTCGGCCCAAAATTCATTTATAATCTGCGTTCCAGCGCATTGTGGAAACATCCACAATTATTAGGTAAAATTGACCAAATTATCCGTACTACCCTAACGTCGATTTTAAACGTAGCTTTGGACGATCGAGCTTGGTCTCAAGCTACGCTTCCAGTTCGTATGGGTGGCTTAGGAGTCCGAACTGTTTCTAGTTTAGGTTTACCGGCGTTTCTCTCCTCGGTCCACAGTACTGAAAAATTAACCAGAAGAATCCTAGCTTCTTCCTTGGTTAATTTTGAAGTATCGTGCTTGACTGAGGCGATATCCACTTGGAGAATGGCTTGCCCAAGCACTGAACTTCCCAAACAGACATTTTCCCAGAGGCAGTGGGACGAGCCGCTTTGCAGTTTGATACGGAATGAATTGATTAATACGTCAATCAATACTGCCGAGCGCGCTCGTTTGCTGGCTGTGGGAGAGTGGGAGTCGGGTCTTTGGCTGCAGGTACTTCCGTCGTCTAACATTGGAACAATGTTGGATGACAACAGTTTCCGCATTGCCGTTAGTTTACGTTTAGGGACTCCATGCGTCACTCCTCATCGATGTCAGTGTGGTGAAGCGGTGGACAGCCTCGGACGGCATGGTCTATCATGCAGTAGGAGTGCAGGTCGCATACCGCGACATAGTAACATAAATGACATCATCCGTCGTGCTCTTGTCACCGCCGGCGTACCAGCCGTACTAGAACCAAATGGCTTGGTACGTGACGATGGAAAGAGACCAGATGGTATGTCGTTGTTACCCTGGAAATTGGGAAGGCCTTTGGTGTGGGACGCAACGTGCGTCGATACCCTTGCATCTTCTCATGTTTCTGGCTCGGCAATTTGCGCTGGCACTGCTGCTGCTGCTGCGGAGACCCTCAAACGGCGGAAATACAATAACCTAATAGGTAATTGTATTTTTGAGCCGTTTGGGGTTGAAACATTTGGGCCATGGGGTCCGAGCGCTCGCGCTTTGTTTAAAGACTTGGCAAAGCGCTTAGTCGACTCCACACGTGACCAAAGGGCTGGTTCATTTTTCGGCCAAAGAATTAGCATTGCCATTCAACGTGGCAATGCTGCCAGTCTTTTGGGCACGTTACCGGTTGACATCGATGGGGATGAATTTTTTGATGCTTTTTAACTTTTTATTTTTGTATATATTGTTTTCATTCTGTATTAGATTTAAGTTGTATATAGTTGTAAAATAGTTATAATTCACGAAATAAAAAGTTTTCACCTTCAAAAAAAAAAAAAAAAAAAAAAAAAAAAAAAAAAAAAAAAAAAAAAAAAAAAAAAAAAAAAAAAAAAAAAATTGACTTTTAAAATGGGAAGTGTGCAATCTGTCTGTCGTATAATAAAAATAGTCACCGAAATAAGCCTTAGGCGATGGCCACATAGAGAAGACGTAAGACGAGGACGCGTTGTGGACGGGGCGCAGACTTATGCCCCTTTAATTTACTTTCATACAAAATATATACAAACGTCGCGCCGCAAAACATACTGTTTTCAGTCTGACTGACTGCAGACAACGCGCGTCTTTTCTGTATGTTTACTAGTTTGCCTTAGGTTTAAGTTTAGAAGAGTTAGGTTAGTTTGCATCTCCTTTGTACGAAAACGTTTTAAAAAGAGAATATTGTCGATCTCCAGCCTTTAGCGACTGCCTTAATTAGAATGTATTTAACTTGGAAACTGGTTATATATTACTGCTTACTTAATATTTAGTAAAACGTCTTTAAGTTTTGAATACTTAGATACTTTAAATATATTAATTTGAGTTAACTTTGTATTTTTAATTCTTTATTAGTTATCGTACACATAACTTAAATATCGAATAACAATATTTTTGTTCATTAAAAAGCGTTTAACGTTCTAATTTCGATTATTTATCGACTATAATGATTTCTATCACTTACGCGAATATATTTATGACATTGAAATAAATCTATATTTACGTATTTTATCGCGGTTTTAATTAGATTTTTGGTCCCGACGTCCCGATCCTTACTAATTAAAACGCGATATAATCTGTAAAATATAGTTATATTTTTATATTTATTAACTATGTTCAGAATTTAAATTTGAAATGTGTTGCCATTTAAATTATGATTATAAACCAAATGCGAGAACAAATCTGACGTCAATCTATTCTTTATGAGCATTATAGTTTAGCCAGATATAATTAGTGTCATATTTACTCACATCAGAAGACCGAACTAAAAAAAATTAATGACACACACTACAAAACTCATTCCAAAGATTAAAAAATTACCTTTAAAAGACAACGGTTATATCTATAAATCATAGTATAAAAACGCCTGTACGGAATTCTTTTAGGTCTCACTAAAACCTGTATAGCAGACTTATTCTATACTTTAATATTAGTTACGAAATACTGCTCAAACAGCGTCGACGAAGTATTAATCCGAACATTCCGATGAGCTTAACGATCGCATAAATTCTACCAAAACTCTCAAGATAACATACCTTTTTTGGATTTTTATATGACCCAGTACTATCTATGCGTCTAGACTGGAAACAAAATATGAATAAAAGAAAATAACAGTTCAACTTAGTGTAGGCAGTGTCCCCACCCAGACAGGCATTTGTTTAATTCACTTTGTAGATTTTTTTTATGTGACGTTCAAATTTATTAACCGACTTAAAAAAAAAGAAGTTATTATTATGTTCGTCGTGTTTATATATTTTTTTCTAATTCAAATATAGTAAATACAACCTTTTTTTAGCAAAGCATTAACGATGTTTTCCTTCATATGGTCTGCTTTGCTTTCAAAGGAATAATTTTACAATAAAAAGTCATAACTTATTATTGTAATTTATAGGAACCTGTTTACTTTTGTTGTTTACTCAATAAATAAATTAGGTGCCTTTGTATTTACCAATCCGCTATTTAGCAGTAACTTACACAAAACATGGTATCACTGCTGTTAACTGGAATGTAGAGTTAGGCTTTTCAGAGATCCCGCGACCGACTTTGGTCGGTGGTGGGTAGTATATGTGAGGAAAATCAACTCACTTTTCTGTCCCTATATTCCTTCATACCATAACCTGTCAAACACATCAATTTATACCTCTATAACACCTAACTAAATCATAAATAATAAGCACATCACGTTTCAATAATCATTGTTTAAAATTTAAACATTCGATAAAGTAGGCAAGCGATAAACTATAGTTACATATATATATATTTATATATACAAATGTTATAATACCAGTACACTGCCTGAGGGCATATCTCGTCAAATTAATGGCCCTCTACACATATCGAGGTCAATAGGCGCCTGCGCATGTTACACGACTAAATTTAGTGTTGTTTACTGTTTTGGACCTGTTCACTGTTGTTCCTTATATAAACAGCAGTGTAACATTAAATAGGAATTAATGAGCTTTATATATTAAAAATACATTATTGACTAGACTAGATTACCTATATAATACAGACTACACGCATTACTTAGTAAAAACACCGGTATAATCCAGTAATATAATGTATACAATATTAATATTTATATACTGTATATCATAAATATCATAATATAGTAAACAACTATTTGAATATCAAATATATTTTTGCGTGAAAGCGACGAAGGATGTTGTGTCTCGTGCCTTTAATCTGACCAATCGTCGATCGTCACGGCTAATTTCCAATTATCTTTATTGATATCAACTTCTAACACGCAGATGTCTGTCCTTCTTCCTTACCATAAACTTAAAGCAAGAAAGTTTACGATGTGGAAGCGAGACGCCGCTACACGCAGTGTAATATTGCGTCTTGCTTCCACAACGTTAACTGCCCTGCTTATGCCTACAGAAAAAATTTAACAAAAAAGAACCGACTTCAAAACAAAACTATTTCACAACAAATTAAAAAGCACTGAAAAGTAAAAAAACCGCAGAAATCGGAGAACAATCATAGAAAAAATGTAGTAGAGAACGTGAAAAAAACAGCATTATTAAGAATTACTGAAAAAGTACTGATCGGATCTTAATCAAATTGCAATGGGACCAAACGGGAGGCACCAGCTTTCAAATAAATAAAAAATCATCAAAATCGGTTCACCCAAGCGAAAGTTATGAGGTAACAAACATAAAAAAAAAAAAACAGTCAAATTGACAACCTCCTCCTTTTTTTGAAGTCGGTTAAAAATGTATCAAGTGTAGAAAATATTTATTGAATATAGTGTAGCGTTATAACTTAAATCAATTACAGCAAATACAAAACAATATCAGTCTAAATCTGATCGAATAACTAATTACTTTCATATTATAACTTCGTCCCATTTCGGCATATATTTCAATCACACTAATATTATAAAGGCGAAAGTTTGTGAGTGTGTCGTATGTTTGTTACCTCTTCACGCTCAAACGGCTTGACCGATTTTGATGAAATTTCATATAGAGGTAGCTGACACCCTGGATTAACACATAGACTCTTTTTACCCCGCAAAATGTAGCGGTCAACACCGCAGGGCGTAGCTAATAACTACATAATTATATTAATGTCCAAATTACCGTCCTACTGCAGGACAAATGCCTACTCTCTTTCCATTAGCCTCTGTCAAGAGTTGGTAATGGCAAAGTCCGGCCAAGTCCAGTTCATCTCGCTCTACGTTAAACCTTGTTGGATATGTTGGGATAAGTATAATCTTTGTTTTTTATATAATGGAGTTGTATTGCAGCTTTAAACTTAGCTTCTTCCGCAATTTATATTCTATACTATTAAAACTAGTTTGAGTTATTTCGATATTTAATTACAAGCGCCTTGTATTGTGAAGACGTAAATAAATCATATTTTAAAAAACTAGTTTGATCAATGCAATGTCATAAAAACAACGTATGAATAAAACAACGAATTATCTGATTACCGTTTCCAATTCATTTTAAATTAACCCACTCATAATTTATTTAATGTTTGACATTATTGTATGTGTTTAACCCTGACATTTTTTATAATTGAGGGGCGAGAGGTGTCGATGCGCTCGCATGTAGCTACGCCCCGCGGTGTTAACCGCTACATTTTTGCGGGATAAAAAGTAGCTTATGTAAATCCAGGGTGTCAGCTACCTCCATATGGAATTTCATCAAAATCGGTCTAGCCGTTTGAGCGTAAAGAGGTAACAAACATACAAACACACTCACAAACTTTCACCTTTATAATATTAGTGTGATTAAAAGGTTCCCTTTTGAATTCTAGACTAAAACTGTGTTTACGTACGATAATCACCTACCTTTTATCATATCGTTTAGGAACACTTCTAAATTGAGTCGGTTTACAATTCTAGTCTTGATATAAGAAGATAATTCGGATGTCGGACGTGTCGTGCGCCTAAAATAAATATGGCTGTTGCTATGTGTTGTAATGAGCCGGCGCTCGTGCTTAACCTAAATTTGGAGTTGTTTTGAAATAGACGGGCAACTTTTGTGCCACACGGAGGCAACAAATTAGTTGCCGCTGTCAAATGTTTATATAATTTTAAAACCTTTGAAGATGTACAATCTGGTAAAGTACCTATATTATGTCCTATATATTACAACTTTTTGCAAAATCACGTCTAAAGTTAGACAATGATTTAAATGCATAAAACCTTGGTCGTGCTGTAGGTGATAAATGGAAATATTGAGGGATTACTTTAGATTTTAGATATCACATTATTTTATTATTTTGCTGATATATCGCTCAATAACAATACTAAGATTCGACCTTGGTATAAACTATTGTCTAAGGTCTAGACTATATTACGACGTAAAAATAGCTCATACATATAACATTATAATGCTCGGTAATTTTTACACATGACAAAAACGTTTTAACTGTTATTCAAATTTAAACCTACACTTTAAACATGAAGTTGTGAACGTAAATATTACTATAATGTGTTGTCCGCAAATATATAATAAATAAAATAGGTATATATGTTAGTCAGAGGCCAATATCCACTTTGGGTCGGTAAGTAAACGGATTTAATGATATGTTAAGCAAAGTCTTTATTCCTTTATGTGAATGATATTTTAGTTATAGCAATAGTTCTAGTTACACGAAACCCTGCAAAGTACAGTATTTTGTTTTTGAAAATTTTGTTGTTTACGCAATTTAAGCTACATTAGATGACACCTGTCGTAAAATTAAGACGGCATGTCGTAATTATTTGTAGAGAAAAAGAGATGAGCCAAGTTCAGCCACTTTACCAAGAACTCTTAAAGCAGGACAGTTTACTTTGTTGAAGCGAGGAGCCATATTACACTGCACGTTGTGGCGTCTCGCTTCCACATCATAAACTGTCGTGCTATAAGAGTTGACGGTAAGTGGCCTGAATTAATTACCTCAGTTTTAACGCTCCATTATCAGAAGGCATACAAATATCTACCTCGATTTACTTTTTTAGTTTCATAAAAGTTGCCCGTGTGTGCCCAACTAGCCTTTTAAGAACGCAGACCATTCTTCCGTGACATCATGATACGTGTTTATTAGGCTTATTATTAGCTAGTTTGTGTTGATAGTCCATAGTTAGCTACTTAAGAGAACGGCTTTATTATTATTTGGCTTTGTTTCTGCTTTTTAGTAGGTACCAAGTACCAACATACATGGTGATACATAATTTATGAATACCATACTGGAATATAGCTATATACAGTCTGTACACCCACATTCTGTCTCCATCATAGGTGCCATGACTTAACTGACTTAAATAGACTGCAGACACGAGAATTTACCGTTCATTGGGCCCACTAAAAATTAATTCTAATGTCTTTTTATGGTCTAAACACGTGTTTCTTCAATTCATAGTTCTTTCTTCAATATTTACCCGCTTATATAGCCACCACAATAGATGCCTCACAGACATTACCATAGATTGTCTGTAATAAACGATTTATATAATATAATATTATATATTTTTCTTTTTAAAAAAAACCTCGCTCCACACTAGGAATCTCTCCTGTATCGTGGGTGCGTTTCACAAACATGAAATATCACATACACAAACACCCAGACTCGGGACAAACATCTGCGGATCGCTCAAAAATAATAATACAGGCCAATGATGATGTTAACATTCATATTTCTCTATTAACACCTAGAGTTTGTAAATACTTTATACCAGGCTGTTTATAACAGTTATTTTTTTATTGGAATTTTTTGCCGTCGCGGCTTTGACAACAACTATATTATAGTCACGTTTTGCTAATCAATGTGGCCATTAAAACAGAACAACAAATAAATTAAAACTTAATCACTAGCTTAATATTTTCAACTTGTTTACGAATTGAATTAATAAGGTTCTTTTAATATTATTTAAATTATGTTCTCAAGGGTAACTTGAAGCTTTATTAACAGTATATTTTTTTATTATTTATTCAAATAATAATAGTATCGCAAACCAAGTAAAATAACAATATTATTAAAACAGTGCCTACTTAATTTAATAACTGGTTCCCGATTGGCAACCATTTTTAACACATATTATATTTTTAATATATTTTTTAATGTAATTTTTTTATATATTGAAATAAAGGAAAGAATAATAAATCTAAATAAAAAAGTAGCTGCTACGATTTTGTATATATACAAGTCGGTGGCAGAACTATTATTAAAAAAATTAGAACCTATTATTCTGAAGAAGCATAAAAAACCTGTTCTGTTATAAATTTCATATTAAGAACGATTTAAATTTCCTTTTTCAGTTAAGCATAGAACATAGACTATTTAAAATATCATGTTCAAATTATCTAAAGTCTGTCTATTCCTACGGAACTACGAACTACATTGTATCAAATCATCGCAAATCTTCGTGATGTCTTACGGAGACGCCGGTTGTTAGGCCTATTACGTTAAATTTGTCCTAAATAGCACTTAACTATGATATGACCTCATTCTAGCAATAACATATTTAATATTATTTATAGTTCTAATAACTAGCCTTAATTACCCAATTATTGTGAATATGGCAAAACTACAACCTTTATTTAAATTTCGAAGACAATTTAAAAAACTATAGTTTAATTATTTTAAAGAATTTGTTTTACAAGATCCGTTAGCTCTACAAAATATATACATAACTAATAATTAACAACTTTTTTTTGCTAGCTTGTAATGTCCCACTGCTGGGCAAAGGCCTCCCCACTCTCTTTCCAAAATCTCCCTGTTACCAGCTGCTAGCGACCAGCCTTGCATAAACAAGTCGAGTTCGTCCCGCCATCTCCGTCTAGGTCTTCCTCGCTGTCGTCTCCCTTGTTGAGGGGTCCAGTCCGATGTTATTTGGTCCATTGCTCGCCTGCCATACGACAAACATGCCCAGCTCCATTTTAACAATAATTACGATGGTTTTAATACTTAGTCTCTTTTTATTACAGTAAGTATCTATTTATAATTTAAAGTGATAAAAATAGAAACTAAATCACACTTTACAATCTTTTACTTCTTTTTATCTAGTAATTAAAATCAACTGTAATTAAATTCAAACAACACATCGTACGGGTCTTTAAGAGATCTCCATCAACTGATTCGACTACATTGTTATTAATTATATAATAGTCGAATACAAAACGGTAGCTCGTAATTTAGTCGATTATGTTAATGTTCTAATCGCATCACTACGGCGCCGGCGCTGATCGAATGCATTCAAACATTTTGTTCGATTCGATTGCCAAAGGCTCGCACCAAGTTTGGACACTTGACATATAAACATAACAGGATTAGTCGAACTGGTTTTAGACGAGTTAGCTCGACAAACTCGACTTGAAATATAAATTAGTTTATTAAGCAGATACAGGTACTGTAAGGTGAGTTTGTAATCAAACTTTGTAGCGGAGGTCTGAATTAGTTACGTGAATTTGGGAACAATATCGCGATAATATTATCTAATAGTTTAGATACGTAATTCGTTATATGATAATTATTAAACACTTTATAATATTTTTTGCTTGTGAATTTTGGGTATTTATAAAAACACTAGAAGCGCCCCGCGGTTTTACCCGTTACATTTTTCGGGATAAAAAGCCTTTGTGTTAATCCAGGGTGTCAGCTACCTCCAAATGAAATTTCATCAAAATCGGTCAAGCCGTTTGAGCGTGAAGAGGTAACAAACACACTAACAAACTTTCGCCTTTATAATATTAATGTTATTATTTCTATATAATACATTATGCCTTAACGAATTAACAATACATAAACGTAACAACAAACTACTAATTAATAAATTGTGCTGTTTTTAGATTTTTTCTGTATTCTGTGTCTTGGTGCGCAATAAAGAATATTATATACATATATCTATCTAATTGCAATACCACTTAGCGAGACTAATCCGATTGACGTAGAAAACGCGTAAACAGACTTCCTTCCAATCATGAAAAACAAAAACAACAAAGTTTTTTTTATGCGCAACGCTAGTTTTATAACTCTATAATTCAAATCAGAAATATCAGTCAACAATACTATGTTCATTCAACCTTTTCTATCACGGAAACGTCATTTAAGTCTGTTTTAATTTCTTTTTTCTCAATTTAGCAGCCGCTAGCTGTAGCAGCATGAAAACGTTATAGGTCTATAAAATTCTACGGCTGACGTTTACTTTTTATTTTATGCGCGCCGATTGATGGAGATCTCTAAAATAAGACAGATACGCATTACCCGTACGATGTGTTGTTTACAGTATAGCAGATTCTAATAATGATCACAGTCGATTCCATCGTCTGTGTATGAATAGACACGAGACAAACATCTTACAGAACTATATTTTTAGCGTATTGAAAAAAACAAATTCAGAAAAATAAATAATTGACAGACGACATGACAGTATAGTAAGAATTACACAAATAATATTTTGTAACTATTTGTAGACATAAGTAGTTACTTTACCAAAGTATCTATACATAAAGCAATAATATTCATATAGATAAGTAATTTAGAGTGTTTTCAAGTTACTTAAAAACCAGGCGTGATGTTATGTTACGTGTTGTTTTATGCGACCGTAGCGTAGATGCGATTCGATCGAGTGCCCGTCCCTTCCGAAGGTCGGCGATTCAAATGTCGGCTTACACCAGTAAATGAAGGGCGATATTGTTACTTCATCTTATAATAACCATTTAGGAAGTACTTTAGTGGCGCAGCTACATTCAATGTCGTTAAGTTACTTTATGTACCCGCAATAAGTTCTTATTGGTTGTTACTTCCTTGCTGGAATTTTCCTAGTAACATTTGCTGAACAACTTTTATTCTTGTCTCTGGTCTGTATTACTAAACGTAGGCACTTCTTTCTTTAAAGCTTCTCTTTTCCTTAAAGCTTAAAACAGACACCTCTTTGGCCCAGGGTCCCGCGATCTATGGGGGCCCTTTAATCCGAAGCAAGAAAAAGACCATTGGAGCCCCATTATCCTAATGTGTCCAGAGGTTTAATAGGTTAAATACGGCCCTGACAAAACCCATCGATCAATCGTCGTTCAATGCACTCGATTAATGGTAGTATTGTTAAGTCGACGACGATTAAGTTTTTACTACCAGCCCTAATGACAATCGACTTCAATCGATATCAACAATCGATGATCAATTATTCGGTAACACCCTGAGATAGACCGCAGTCGTTCATGTAAACCTGTTGAGTTCTAAAGCCCTAGACAATTGGCAAAACTCTTCCAATAGAAATCAAAGCAAATGAAAAATAAATGGGATTGACATTACATAGCCGAAGCATGTCATCGCCATATATTTATCTTTTTGCAATTTCTATTCGTGGCTAAACCTTGTCATTCTATTCGTCCAGCATTTTGCGACTTGTCTAGGGCGGTGTTTAGATTAATCATTTAAGACGGCGGCGATCGAGGCAAATAGGGCTGATTAGAAACTAGACACTTGGCAACGGCAAACTAGTTCAGTTTGAAAGGATTAGCTCCTAATCTTATCAATTAAAATATGTTTATGCTTGTTATGTTCGAGCAGAACTTCGACTTTATGAGAATAATGTTTTAACTCAGATCCCGCCCGAAAGTATTACTGGGTTTTTCCATTAGATAAATCTCAGTAGCAGGCTGGCATCACGGAGTCTGGAGTAGTAGCCATAATATTAATACCAGCAGATAACTGTCCCACTGCAGGGCAACTGGAAAGCTCTTCTAACACAGAACGCAAGACCAATAAACGTTCATCGAGTATTCCTCAAATCGGAACTTGTCACGAGCTATTATAAAAAGAGGTCTAGCTGGTTCAAGGTGCGTGGGATGAGCGGCAGGCTACACAATGCTCTTTATTGCCAACCTAACGAGGATCCACCGTCAAAAATAAACCATAAATAACGACAACCTTTTTTATTAGTCACGGCACCGATGTTGAACCAAACTGGAATTTGTCTTGACGCGGCCAACCAGAGATTGAATGTGATGCAACGCTCTATTGACGTGAACTGCGTCTAGGAGGAGTAGAATAAAAATATTAAATTGAAAGGTAATAGGAATTTGAAAAAAGCTTCATATTTATCTGCAGACATCGTACATAGATATCAGACACGTATATCACAGAAACATAATAGTCAAGTTAAGAATATGCAAGTTGAAGTGGCAATGGGTAGGCCATATCGCTCAAAGAACCGACAACCGCTGGGGAAGAAAGGTTCTCGAGTGGCGACCGACACGACACAAACCGAAAGACGCAGCGTTTGCATCCCACCAGATGGACCGACGACATCGTCAGAATTGCGGGCAACCGGTGGATGCACATGGCAAATTACCGTTCAGTGAAGCGTTCTAAGGGGGAGGACTTTAATCAACAGTGGACGTCCTTCGGCTAGATGATGAAGATGACTACATTAAATAATATTTTATGTAAGGTTTATCTTCAAACATGTCTGTTTGGATATACTATTTCCTAGATTTGAATACGAGTTTACGGATATAAATAATGCAGTGAATATGATTTTGAAATTAGGTCAAATAAAGTCAAACGCACTATGTTGTCTATGTCTGACTAGGCTTGTCATACGCATCGGTAATAAGCTGCGGCTTGTAAATACCACTGTTTAACTTGAACGTTTGTTATAGAGCTTAATCAACTCTTAATCACTAGTTAAGCGCCAATTAAAACATTATCTCCCCAAACACGGCACGACAGTATCAACTTAACGTCAAAAGGTCTTTAACCCCACTTAAAATTCGGTATCAATTTAGATACTGAATATTTATTTAGCACCAAATCTTTATCTTGTCAGCCTTCTATAGAGATTAGATACAAGGCGACTTAATATCACAATTGTATACATATACATTCTGATAGTAGTATGTGTGTACAAATGATGGAGATACTCATATGTATAGGTGCACTATCGCCAGACTGTCTGGGGTGGATTTTTCCACTCAAGATATGCAAATAAAAAGGCTGTGTCTTCATCATTGTTAGTAAATATTGGTTTTGTTGTTATGTAATTTGGGAAATGTTTGCCGATGTCTGGTGACGTATACGTGGCTCGTATTGATGTTATCTTTCACCCACGTCTCTTAGCGAGGGATAAGCTGTCTTTGAAGTGTTGTTCTTGGTACAGAACGCTAAATAAATAATCGGCTTGGTCTTCAATTAATGTTAAGTTTAAATATTGAAATATAGTATAGTACCCTTAGGGGATTCATTATTTTAGTTCAGCTGAAAGTATTAATCCCCTAAGGGTGTTCTCAATGAAGAGTCTATTCACCATGATCCACGATTCATTTCAGTATGCCATTCTAAACCCTTGTAATAAGAGCCAACCCTATTGCCATTTAGGCTTACAAATTTACACCTTATAACTTATTTACTATACATATACGCCGGTTTTACTCACGTGTGTATGAGTAAAACCGGCGTACATATTATTGGATGACACTCACGAAAGTTATTATATTAAAGCTTATAACTTACTATCACAACGACATCCCTTAGGCAATTATGTATATTATTATACATAACATGACATCACGCCTGTATTCCCCGAAGGGGTAGGCAGAGGTGCACATATTATAGTAGACCCACATTTCGCCAGTTATGTTTTTAGATCCCAATGTAATAGGGGGCGAGTAATTGCCATCTACCGGGCACAAATCCAGACTCCGTACTGCCACTGAGAATTAGCTAATGGAAAAACCCAGTAACACTGCCCGACCTGGGATTCGAACCCAGGACCTCGTGCTCAGCAGTCGCTTAGCGACCACTAGACCAACGAGGCAGTCTTACATAACCTTAACCCCTTCATCATCATCATAATCAGCCGGAAGACGTCCACTGTTGAACAAAGGCCCTTATGCGACGTTAAAAACGAACGCTTAAGATAAATAAGAAAATAGATTATTCGTACCAATATAGCGTCTATGATCAAAGAAGAAATATTGCGTGGAGGGCTCACAAAGCCACGTCGTGTTCCAATTTAAACAACCAAAGCTACAAACCTAACAGAAACTATTAATAATGACACAGTAGGAGTTCATAAAGATCTTGGACCTTGAATGATGACCTTCGCAGTCCCGTTTCTATCTGTCACACATGTTATATAAATCTTATTCTAAAATTGAGTCACGGCTGCGCTGTTATTTCATCCTCGTTGTATAATACTTACATATATGTATATAAACATAACATCACGCCTGTATGCCCCGAAGGGGTAGGCAGAGGTGATAGTACACCCACATTTCGCCAGTTATGTTTTTTAGGTCCTAATGTAATAGGGGGCGAGCCTATTGCCATCAAGCGGGCGCAAATCCTGACTCCGTGCTGCTACTGAGAATTATGGAAAAATCCAGTAACACTTTGCCCGACCCGGGATTCGAACCCAGGACCTCGTGCTCAGCAATCGCGCTTAGCAACCACTAGACCAACGAGGCAGTCTAATATATATGTAATACTGTATTAATTATTTTTATTTATCTTATCCAGTGACTAAATATTTATAAATACTTCTAATATGAAGCCAGTTCTGCTATGAGTTAAAAACGATCGACGTATTAAGTATGGAGAGTATATATGATAAACAGTCTAGTATTAGAATATCAGTGCCCAATATAGGCACTTACAAAGTCAACCAAAATACTGTTGGGAAAGGACCTAAATGATAACAAAGACTAATAAAACTGATACTAATAAATATGAACGCCATTATCACTAACTATACTACCTATTTCTAAATCAGACCAAAGTCTACAATAATTCATATATTTGATATGCATGGTTGCTAAGCGCATGGTATAAGCCTACTAAATAGAGAGTCGGTGTTTATATTGCATTGTAGTGTGAACATGCGTGTTTTTATATAGTCGGGTAATACTGCTTGACGACCAACAGTTGACAACAGACAGGGGCGCTCAACCTCATTGATAGTAATCATTCCTATTTTGCTTGACACCTGTTTTATCGAGACTTTTATTATTATTATATAGGTTTTGTTTGTATTTAGTGGTTAGTAACAACATCATAGGATTTTAAGGATTGGTTTAGAGCTTCTAATTAAAAAGTAAAAACTTACTTATGTCTGTTAGATTTCACCAACTAATGTATATTATTCTAATGATTGACATTGCCGAAACACTTCTACGTATTTAACAAAAAGAAAACTGTCCCATTACCATGAACTCTTAAAGCAGTTTACGATGTGGAAGCGAGACGCCGCTACGTGAAGTTTAATGCGGCGTCTCGCTTCCACAACGTAAAATGTACTTCTTTAAGAGTTCCTGGTAAGAAAGCTGTAGCTCTGATAAGTAAGTTATGGTGAAAAATTAAATAGTTTCCGCTCCATCTCTACTTGTTAAATCTGCCATATAATCCCAAAATGGTTTTTCATACTTTTGTAAAAGATTATTTCCGGTAATAATGTTGCGTACGACAGTTTGTAATAACGAACTCAATATTTTGGTACGATTGTGTAGATATATGAAAAAAAAAACTCAACTTCGTAGTATAGTAACGTTAGTAGTACCACTAGTTTGTTTGTCATTACAAGTTCTTATTTCATAGGTGCCCATTGATATAAAAAGTGTGTTGTCATTCATTATAGTCTCGTTTACACTTTTTTAGTCAGTCATGCAGTAAATAACTTTATGCCATTTTTTGCGAACACAGGCTGTTTAGGCACTGACCTACGCAATTCTTTTTTGCGTTGAACAACTTTGTTTTATAGGTATAATTTTTATATCATATAAAAAAATAATTATATATTTTTGTACAACAATGATCCAGTGTGTTAGTAAACAGTGCGTGCCTTTACCTAATACATTATCATATTCAGTAGATTTGTAATTAAGATAAGTGAGTGAATTGTACGTTAACCTGTATTGCGTTCTTAACTTTTTTAATAATTGTTTAGTACCTATTCCTTACTTCCTTATGTAAAATACTAGGTAGAAAATGTTATATTAATATATTATGATTAATCACATTGAAATACCATTTTAAACTTACAGGTTTCTTTATTTATACATACTAGCTGACCAGGCAAACTTCGTTCCGCCCTCTCACCATTTTAACCACCTTCTCTGGACTTCCACAAATATTTCAAGACCAAAATTCCCCAAATCGGTCCAGCCGTTCTCGAGTTTTAGCGAGAGTAACGTATAGAATTTCATTTTCATGTAATATATTGATAAAATACTAAAATAAACTGTTGTAAGTAACATCTAACAGTATTTTCGCGGCCTCTCTTATAATACATCATAAGACTAATCGATTGTACGCCCTTGGTATCAGTTGCGGTACGTGGTTGGGATTATTTCCAAAAATAACATTTTGTCTAGTTTCCCTATTCGTTACCATGGTAACACGCGCGATTACATTTTTTATACAAAATATCTCTCTCAACAATATCCCTCAATGTTTTTTTTTTCGACCCTTACCCTGCTGTTTGTCTAAGGGAGAACAGACATTATTTGATCCTTAAATATTTATTCCGCATCTGGGTGTGTGTATGATGACTATACATATAACAATATTGCCTGTAAAACGCACAATTTAAGAGTAATTAACGTTACCCCAAACTTCGGTAACGTTGTATAGAGAAATTTGTTAGCACAATCATCCAAGCAAATATCATCATCAGCCGAAAGACGTCCATTGTTGACTGTTGAGCTGGCCCATTTCTTGTATTTTCTTTGTTATGTGCTATAACTCTAGTTCTCTGGCGAATTTCCCTATTCCGGATCCATCAAATATAGAAAAAGAAAATACACAAATTTAAGTGCATTTTCATGAGATTGTGAAAATTTATGTTAGTGTGGGCGCCATACTAACACCTACGTCTGTAGGACCAAAATCACTTGTCACCGTGGACACTAAATTGTTTTTAATAGGTTTTCCGCATTCTGCCTTAGTTTTAGTACCCTGTTAGTGAATGGGATAACAACGTTTGATCCATTTTATCTATTAGAAGAAGTGTGTTTGTGTCACCAGTAATTTTCTTCATGGACGGAACTAAGAGGAATATTATGCGTAGGTATTACGATATTTGGTTTACCTGCCTCACTAGTTAATATTCATTAATCCCTTTGTGGATATACGGTTTCATAACTGTAATTCCATCAAATACCAATTTAGTACCAAATACAATACATCTGAAAACAAACAAGGTTGGTATCTATGTTTGAAGTTTCTACATAATGTTGGTTATTATTCTTATAAATATCAAATTTAGCTGTACCCTGAATAAGAAAAGAACATTTCGCCACGCTAACAATCAATAGGAAAATAGATATTGAATTTGTAGAAAGTTGGCGATCCCTGCATTGCGCTGTACCGCCATAGAACTAATAAACATTGAATATGCATATAATTATATTTACCGAGCGAAGGCCACGTTCTACCGTGACATAAGAATTGCGATGGAAATCGTTTCAATTCAAACATATTGACAGTAGTTGGGTACTGGTATATCTAGAATCTTAATTCGCATAGCGACTGTAAATTAAAGTGGAATGATATGGTAAATTATTAAAATATTGTGCAGATTATGTTGGCATATTCAACGGTGACATTCCGAATAGCATGTACATAGTAGTTTTTATTTTATTTATTGCTTAATTAAAAGACCAGAATAAGAAGTGCGACTCGTGCGGGGGCAAGTTCGAATAAATGCAAGACTTTGTCATTCAGATACTAGAAACTAGTGAAGCAGGACGTTTTCCATTGTGGACGCGAGCCGCCGCTACGTGCAGTGCTGCGTCCCGCTTTAACAACGGAAAATGTCCTGCTTTAAGAGCTCATAGTAAGGGCCCTGCAGCTTCCATACAAAGGTCTAAGGGTCAGTCATTGTTACAATATCTTAAATAGATACCAAGGTTTAGGTATTCGGTTTTATAAAATAGTTAGTACATAATATAACGATCACATAAATAAAAAGTATTCTTGCAGTGCCATATAAAATGCATTTGCCTCGGGTACCAATAAAGGAAGCCTTCTTTCATTATTCATCTTTATAGAGAAATTTAATCTAACTTATTTAACATATTGAATTGCGTTTCTCAACCGAATATCAAAATATGGATGACGGTCGAGCTCTACAAGCTAAAGTAGAGTTAATATAGGAAGTACTTGAAGCTTAAAAAGTACCACAAAGTACCAGAAGGTCAAACGTAACGCTCAAGTGACCTTCAACACGATGTTTTGATTCCGTCAGGCTCCGACTAGTTTTCCGTGTTTGTGGGCTAGTGGTCGGTTTTTAACGCCTTTTAGCTTTTGTAGCGTAAATTGAAGAGTACGGAACGGTTGTTTTTTTTATGTTAACCCTTTAACGGTCAGTTTACGCACGATTTGTCGCCCAAGTACAAAACCGAGTAACGAATTAACTAATTTCATGGCTACGGGTATGATTCCTGAGTTATAAACAGTATTGGAAACCTACACGAAAAACATGGTAAAAAAAAAGAAAGGCCTTTTTTCAAAATTTTAAAAGTTACCGTTTTCTTATTTATGGAGGTAGCCAGTAGATCTCCCTCTAACACATAAACCCATATACTGCATAATTGCAATTAGTTTAAGGACCTAACCCAAACTAAATGTAATTTCGTACCATGACATCACAAAAACAAACCAATATAGATGCAATATTTTTTCGTTCAGTTCTAATCCGCTAGGGACATTCCCAATGTTGTTAACCCCGGTGCTCACGTAACGGGCACGGATCCCGTCCGTGGTCACGTGGGCACACTGTGGCCAATTTAGGGTCATAGCACACATATTAAATCGGAAAGAAATCGTCACCATGACGCCTTTTGCCCGTACGCAATGCGGATCAGCTGCTCCGTTACGTCGAATCGGCTACGGCTAGGCGACGCGGTGTACGGCTCGCCGGTTCAAGCTTGTCCCGAGACAAGGCGATTACGTTACGATTCCGATTAATATGCTTAACAGTAGGGAGTTTTATACAAAAAATACTGCACGGCTCGAGTTGATACGGTGTCGATCCCTTTCCGGATTGATACGTGTGCTACGACCTTAATCTGAGCAACACGGGAACTCCATTTGGTAACTTCCTTAGTTTTCAATGGGAAGTCTATTATGAAACTGTATGTGGTCTTATTAAGGGCGATTTAAGACTATTACTCACCCTATGGGCTTGTGGACACTAGTTAATAGACTCCCCCTGTTGCATGGTAGTTTTAGTCGTTTTTTCCTTTGTCAATAGCAATCAGCAATTTCATATCCTAACTGCATTGAGATGCTGATGTGTCGATAGAGAAATTAGTCAGTCAGAAAGATCATTGATTGTCTGGGCGCTTTCTTATGATTATCCTTCCAGATCCAGCCCCCTTACCATGATCTAAAAGAACGTTTCCCGTTGAGTAAACGAGATGCACAATACACTGCACGTAGCGATGTCTTGCTTCCACAACGATAAACGTCCTGCTTTAAGAGTTCATGTCATGGGGCTAGCTTTGAAAGTTTCTTGAAACTGGCTTGTCACGATGTATAAGAAATTAAACATTTTGTAGGTAATACATAAACATACTCTCTTTGAATTATTTTCATAACATAACGCCCGTATTCCCCGAAGAGGTAGGCAGAGGTGCACGTACACCCACATTTCGCCAGTTATGTTTTTTAGGTAAATTATTTTATAACAATATAACATTATTTCGACCCCTTAAAATATTTTATCAAACATTTAAACAATACCAGCTCAATAACAATAAGAATGTGTAAACAAACCGCTTTACAAAAACATGTGTGAATCATTTGAACTATTATCAAGCGTCCAGTGTTAGATGATCTCTGTGTGCGATATAAATGTTTGGTGACCGGTGTCTTATGCGTTGGCAGTCAAGTTTATTTATTAAAAACCTGTTATAGGTACTGGCGATAATGATAGCGGAAAATCTATTAACACGATTGTAATCAAATTAAAATGGATTAATTTTGTATACACATAGTACTAAGGACTATCTATCTGTTATTGCAATTAATTTATAGACGTAAGCTGAAAGTCCCAATTTTGTACCATGACGGAGGGTGGAGAGAGTGTACCTATGGAAAAATCACGAAATACCACGAGGGGGAGTAAAGTGGGATATCATGAGTCTAAAACGTTACCGAATAGTAAAGGGGGAGGGGGTATTAAAAAGATGCTAAAAAAGATCACGTGATTAATGGAAGACCCCATGACATAATAAAAGAGAAATAACTGTCAATTGTTTTTCCTCCATCCAATAAAGCAATCTTAATTGAATAGCGCCGGATAATAATGGTATCCATGGGCAGTCTGCCCATTAAATTAATTGTTATACTCATTAATTAACACCCAAATTAGGTATGTAATATACTATCACACGCATATTGACTATTGGACCTATACATAGGTATAATAATTTTATCGAGGTATACATTCAAAGCTGAAAGTAATGCTATATGTATTGAAAAGCTACAATCAAATTTTTACGAGTCTTGCTAAATAAAATTCATTTTCTCCACGCTTGCACTGAGACCCCAGCCTTACCCGCGTTCGATTTCAATGTTGGTGACCAAAAGCAGCCCTCTTACCACGAACTCTTAAAACAGTACAGTTTACGTTATGGAAGCGAGACCGGTATGCGCAGTATAATGCAGTGCCTCGATTCCACAACGTAAACTGCCCCGCATTTAAAGTTCATGGTAAGGGGGCTGGACGATCTCGCGTCGCCAGGGAACCGGTCAGGCGGACTATATTGCTTTCTGAATGTCAATCGCCGTAACATTAATCCGATTCTGTTGGTCCTTTACTTTTAAGTTCTTTTGTGACCTTTTAAATATTACGACTTCGGGCAACGATCTCGTTATGTTTGCGGTAAAAAATATTTTATTTCTTTGTATATAAAATATATGAGTTTATGTTTGTTATTTGCGTGCGCTGATATTTTGTGTTGACTCTAGTATTTCAGAATCCTTTATGTTCATTGTATTTTGGCCCGTAGATGACCGTAGACCTAAAAGACTAACTTATTTCATGCATGTAGTTTTGTTTACATTGAACCGTTCAATGCAAATTGGATGATCCTACATTTACAATAGTCCCCAGATTATATTCAGGGACTGTTTGGTACTTCCTTTCTGGGACGACTACATTTCATGCAATATAAAGTCTTAACTCGAACCATATAAGGTGCAGTATATTATGTAGCCTTAGCACTACTGTGTCTCAGTGTACACTTTGCCTTAGCTGTCGTGAGAGAATTCCTTGGATTGTTTGGCTGCCATGCTCTTCTGACAGGTCTGCTGAAGGATTTTTGAGGTCGAATAGTCTGATTAAACAGCAATAACACAATTCGAGTACACTTCATCTCCAACAAATATCCTTCCATGTTATTGCTACATAACCTATTAAATAAGTAAACAATAGCAACAGTTATGATGTAACAGTTATAACCGGTAGCTTATAGCAGGACGTTAGTGAGGGGTCGAGGGTCAAACCACTTACCTGTGTTACGTCAGAATAGAGGGCCAGATGTGTATTTATACCGCAGGTGACGAGGTACAAGCAGGGAGCAGTTCTCGCCATTAAATAGGTTTTGAATAGACTCCCGAAGTAAAAAGCGAATACCATTGAACATAATGGACGGCTTTGGCACGATGGAAGGACGCTTGTGTAGAGATGGGAAATAAAGGGCGTTTTATTTCGTCCAAGAATTATGATAGTGCTAATTAATTAGGGGCACTTTTTGAAGTAATGCATTTATTATTTCATATACTACCTACGTTAAAATATGTATAAAACTTAATATATACAAATAAAAATCAGAAAATTATGTATCGAAGTATTCCTCCTGGACTGGTAAAGTGCCCAAAAGGCTGGCGGCATTGCCGCGTTAAATGGCAATGCAATTCTTTGCTCAAAAACAAGCCAGCACTATATGAAGAGTTACTTTTAGTAGAATTATGTAATAACATAAAGCTGAGCTAGCCAGGTTTTGTCTCGTGCTAGTTTAAACTTATTGTCCAAGTTGTTCTCAAAAAAACATCTTACTTTATCCTAATATACCTACTTGAAATATCTCCCCGTTTACAGTATTTCTGATACCGATATAGATTTTGCGTAGGCTGAAACGTTTACGTGACACTGAACCCCTTAAGCTGGACCGACACTTGATCGTGAGCAACAGATTTATCGGTGAATTAGGTAGAATTCTGTCGTTGTATCAAATTTCTTCCAAATCCGGCCAGATTGTGTAACAGACTAAAGATACTTGAGTGTTCCGATATCGAAACTTTCGTAGTGATCACTTTGACGACGTAAAATCAAACATTTACGTAATTTACGACATCCTAAGTCGTACGATCTTTCTGTTTTATTAAACTTATTTTAGTGACAATCCCTAGGAAGTAGGCACTTGAGGGTTAACCCAAAACATGGGCCGATCAAAAGGCACTAAAGAAACGTTGAAACTAGCTGCGCGGTTCAAAAGTATCGTGAAAATCGTTGGTTATTAAAAACTACATCTTCGTTGTTATAAATTTGATAGGATCGGGCGGTATCTCAAGCCCATTCTCATTTTGGGTACTATAACTAAATGTTTATTCTTCTTAAAGGCCGAGAAAGACATGGCATGATGAGCTAGATCCCCTTGCCAAACACTGGCGTTGAATGGCTGAACAGAAACAGATGGAAGAAGAGAAAGGGAAGCCTTTGCCCTGCAGTGGGATAGTATGGGCTGTATCGATTGATAATGGAACTAAATCACCCCATATTCGTCCACTTATGCCGAGAAAACTTGACCTATCTATTCTTAGATAATGACATTATAGCTCATCTCTTATAACGAATGTAAATAAATCTTTGTGAAACATAATGTTTAACATACATGTATAATGTATACACACTGAATACATGTTGTGTATGCATGCAAACGCATTAGATCCTCCACGTGCATCGACAAGGCCAGTGAAATATAATATGATAATTGTTTTAAACTCATGAATGTTATTCACATTACACTAACCAACATTTGTGTTGGCCATGCTTCGATATACGTCGCTTGTTTTGGTGCAAAGAACCAATAGCGTGGTGAAGATAAGTGGCAATGGATGTTGAAGGGTTACAAACATTGGTTATTGTGTGCTGGTGTGAGGTTTGGTGTACAGTTCTCTTCTGAGTAAATGTGGGCTGATCAACAGGTGACCAGGTGATGCAGTTTAACTTAATATTTATGAGAACCTACAAAAGTATTATTGTTTTATAAGCTATGGTAATAGTTATGTGGTTTAGAGTGTATAATGTGAATGTACATAATATAATATAATAATCATGGCCATTTTCAGGCTAAAACTGAACTAATGAAGAGTGGAGGAAGGAAAGGGAGTCCTTTGCCCTGCAGTGGAAAGATCATGACTGAAATAATAATTAATATAGGGGAACAGACATGACCTTATGTACAGTATGTACGGTAACACATAATATATTTATGTTCATCTTAATTATTTATCCAATCAACACGATATCAAAGCACTTATAAATCGTTCCGGCTATTACGAGTTTCCAACATAATAACAGCCAAAGATAGGTACTAACACGATAAATAAACAAATGCAGTCGTTAATTGTATTCGGCGCACGCGCACGGCGGCGGCGCAGCGTTATGGCGGGCGCTGAGCTAACCGCTCCACGTGTACGTAGCTTGGTGCAAAATGTGAGCGACAGCGGATTGTCGACCATTCTCAGAAGAAGTACTGAACAAGAATATACTTAAAGAAATCTGATGCTAAACATGATCACTCTTAGACTTCTCGTAAATATAAACATTGAAGCAGTGATGGTCGAGTTGTATGACCGTTGGACTGGTTGCTTTTTGAGCTTCTTTAACAGCCCCCCTTTTTTCTTTGTGGCCCTGGTCTGGTCATTTCTGCGCCCCTCTGGGGTCTACGGCCTGTGCCTGGTACCGCTGGCACCGTCCTAGTTACGGCACTACCAGTAAGACCCCTTACGGGGTTGTCGGCAATCAGACATCCTGAAAAAAACTATCGTTAATATACTCATCTTATCAACTGTGCCAAAGACTATACCATAATTATGCACAGAGGTATACATCCTATTACCTCGGGGGATATATTAAAAGAATATCTACTATTTTTATTACTTATTTTTTTTTCTTAAAAACGTCGCCCCACACTAGGAATTTCTCCTGTATCGTGGGTGCGTTTCACAAACATTAAATATTCACATACACAAACACCCAGACTCGGGACAAACATCTGTGGTCCGCACAAAGTTTTGCCCCGTGCGGGAATCGAACCCGCAACCCTTAGCGCTTAGCCACTGCGCTAATCAGGTCGTCAAAACAAATTTCCAAAACACTATAAACCAATACTAATTTTCTCTCTCTCTGATACTAACTACCGCGTTGCATGATTATAATAGAATCAAATTACTATACAACTTTTAAAAATTTTTGGCTTGACGTTTGTGTGAGTCTGCTTGTGACCACGGCCGGTGTAACTCGGTCGAAACGTCAAGCAAGAAAATTAAAAAAGTTGTGTCATCGTTAATTCCCTTGTTGTTATTTAATTCTATTGCAACCATAAGCCAAGACACATGATATTTCCAAAAAAATACGAAAAAAAAAGTCGTTTTATAGATAAGTACAGGAACCCGACTTTAACCTAATTTCCAGGCAACAGGCAAGTATTAGTTTCCTATTGACTAAGTTATGACTTTGATGTATAGAATTTTGTGGCAGGAACTAGGCGGTATAATTCTCGCCTAGCAACTATGCTTATCGTGTCGTCACAACACATTCTCAAGGATTTTGATCAATATTGACTCAAAATGGAATCCTTGCTTAGGTAATGTTGTCACACATTAAAGCTAAATTGTTAGACTTACGAAAATATTAGATATAGATTTTTTTGTGGATTTTAAATATTTTTATGGATTATATAGGTATATTGCATCTCAATTTCGATTCCAAACGTATTTCAAATTTTAAATAGGTAAGTACTAAAGCTTCAAAGTATTCCTCCTCATCGTTGTCAAAAGGTAACGTGCCCAGAAGACTGGCAGCACTGCCAGGTTGAATGGCAATGCTTCTTTGACCCAAAAAAAAAAGAAATACGCCTGTACTTCCCGGAAAAAATTACTGGGGCAAAATAGTACGTCCATATTTCGACAATTATTTTAGGTCCTAGGGCGAGCCTATTGCCATTGACCGGGCACAAATATAAACTAAAACTAAACTTTTATAGGGTAATCACTATCTAATATTCTCTATATCTAATATATCATTCCCAATTAACTAAACGCCGAAACTTTATTTGTCCTACAATTGCAATAAAAACTACTCTCGCTCAACACATGCAAGAATTCATGCTTGGATTTATATATAATAAAATAGCAAAATTCTGCGAAATAAAACATTGCAGAATTCATAAGGTTAAGGAGCTCGTTAAAAAATGGTTGCTTACCCAAACCTACATAGACTCAGAATCATTTATACGAGTTATGACATAATTTTACTCACACACACACACACACACGCAAACACACGCACACATACATACACACGCAAACAAGCAAGAGCACCTAAAATTAAGTTTATAGTTCATAGTTATAAAAAAGAGATCTAATCTCTCATATAAATGTTTAATTTTTGTTATCTATGTTTAACTTTACCATTTTATTTTTTTATCTACATTCTAATTACCTACTATTTTCAATTATTACACTTTTAATTAATGATTTTTCTCTCTGACGATACAATACGTATCAAACTTGGAAATTCAAATTACAAAGTTCCAAGGTCTCCACGAGACAGGCTCGACCTAGTGTGGAGATCACCGGTTAAACATTTCCTTCTGTTGTTATTTAGATATAAGATTGTTAGTTTTTAAGGAAATTCGATATGTACTTTTTACTGGAAAATAAAGATTATTATTATTATTATTATTTGTATCTCATTATATTTACTCGGGCTATCAACCATGTGGAAGATACCCGGACTTTTAAAAGGCATACGTGGGGACACAGGTCCAACACGCAGAGGCCTGTTGAGAACTTTAATCTAAAAGGGGATGGGACACCAGCTAGGGACACCACACAACTGCTCTATAACAGAACAGCCATGAAAAGTCCCCAGAAGGTGCGGGACTATTGAGAAAGATGGATACTAAAATGATTTGGTCTATTGTGTTGGGATGTTTCGTGTAATGGTTACTTTTAGTTACTGAATAAAAACGGCGTCTGCCTTTAACCATAAAATATGCAGTATATTAGCAGACGGTGACTCGCCACTCACTAGATGGGCCCCCTAAACAGTCGCCACTATAGGCAACAGGGAGCAACACCGATGTGAGTGGCTAGGGGTGTAGAGCGGTGCGGCCCCGGTTTCACCATCGCGCGTCTCGAAGACTCGGAGCGGGTTTCCCCGCTATTACGCCATTAGACACTTCCACCCCCGAGCATATAGCTCTGGCGACCCCTCTCTGACCAGCCAACTAAGGCAAGAAAGAGCTGAGAGTCCTGCGGGCGCTCTTCGGTTTCCACTCCAGCTACCCATATCGGGCAAACCGGGGATGAGTCCCTGACCGACTCTCTGGGGTATCAGGCACGTTGTGTCGCCACTCACAAACAGCTCGCCACAAGCTGCCCTGCGGTTTGTGTGCTTTTAGTACAAGTCCTTGTGAATTATATTTTTTATTTCTATCACGAGGGTTGGTAAAGCTATACTACTGTCCCCTCCGGTGTTACGTTATTCTCATGTTGAGGTAACGATGTGCCCAGAGGGTTTTATTTATTATTATAATATGTAATCACACTATCACATCATACTAATATTATAAAAGTGAAAGTTTGTGAGTGTGTGTTTGTATGTTTGTTACTTTTTAACGCTCAAACGGCTGGACCAATTTTGCTAAAATTTCTTATGGAGGCAGCTGACACACTGGATTAACATATAAGCTACTTTATATCCCAAAAAAAAAAGCGGGATAACCGCGGGGCGCAGCTAGTATTTAATAAAGACGGAAACTAATAATATTTAGGATATCTTAAATAAACACTGGTCTACTTAAAAGAACCTATCTAAACGATAAAGTATATAATGTATTATAATTTAATTGATAATAGCATGTACTCTGAATTACTACATGAGTTCCAAGAATCCATTATAAACTTAGTACCAACTAGTTCGGAATGTTCCAAGTGCGTTATGCGATTGATAATAGCAACGTGCAATGACCTCATCAATGTATTATCAGATAGCAAATGACAATTGCTTTGTTAAATGTATGTTGCTGAAATCAATGTTTAGTAAATTTGTTGTATGTGCTTGAGAGCGATAATGAATAGATATGGTATGTAATTTGTACATCAGTAGACAGCTCAAATATATGTATAAATGTTTTCCTATATTTCAATTTTAGGCAAATCGCGACGAATGGAAATCGAATGGAATGAAATATGTGGGTTTGACATGTTATCGATAACATAATAGAAATATTACGTCATCCCCATATATACAGGGTTAAAGGTTAAGTCAACCTAAATCCTTTAAGAGAAGGTAGTTTCCATCATTCCCGACCGATTTGACTAGGGAACCCCATATCCCAAACTTAACCGTTCTCAAGTTATCGGCCTTTGAATTTTTTTTTTAATTTACAGATTTTTTGTCGATAGCTTTTTTGTGTTTTGTGTCTCAATTTTGTTTTGTTTTTGCTATTTCTGTGTAGAATATTAGTTGCTTTATTAATTTAAATATATTCGTCAAGAGTTTTGCCTCTTATCTAGGGGGGCTGTAGAAATAGAATAGAAAAATTTCTATTCCATTTGACCAAAGAATTAACATTGCCATTCAGTGGCAATGCCGCCAGTCTTTTGGGCTACCAGTTGACATCTATGAGGAGAAATACTTTGATGCATAAATATTTAGACTTTTTATTTGTATAATATGATAATAATATATTAGTTTTAATGTCGGTAGTATAATTAAATTATACAGTATATTGTTTGATAACTAAATAAATATAAACTGGGTTTTTCCATTAGGTAATTCTTAGAAGCACCACGGAATCTGGATTTGTGCCTGGTTGATGGCAATAGGCTCGCCCCCTATACTACATTAGGACCTAAAAACATAACTAACGAAATGTGGGTGTACTGTATGTGCACCTCTGCCTACACCTTCGGGGAATACAGGCGTGGTGTTATGTTAAATAAACATAAAATAACTTCAACTACTGTGTAATTCATTTATCTCACAAGTCACAACAGATTCAACCTATGAGTGATAACAGCGCTCACGTGGCCGCGACGTGTGTCCCGCGAGCCCTTACAATGAATT
This sequence comes from Abrostola triplasia, assembly GCA_946251915.1. NCBI lineage: Eukaryota > Metazoa > Arthropoda > Insecta > Lepidoptera > Noctuidae > Abrostola > Abrostola triplasia. Next base: position 1,825,740 of record OX276432.1, on the reverse strand, counting down.
AGATTGACGAAACGACTGCCTGTCCTCAATACATTCGGTTATATATACACTCTGTACTTGTATGATAAGTATAACTATAGTACACGACCCGTGGGCCATGACTGTTAATAGAGGACGGGTCGTGCCAGTCAAGGGCTTATTACTGACAGGCTTTATCTGACGCACATTTAGTAAAACATAATCATGTTCTCCTTACCGAATTTCGGTCACGGCAGCCCGTCTCGGCTGAGACTAGCCAACTACGCAGGAGACATTATAGTGCACAATATGCGCGCAAACACAGGTGTACTCCTTATTCCCTCACTCAAAGTCCGATGAGACGGTAGACCGACACGACCGGAGAGAGATCAAGCGCAGTACCAAGGGCTTAGCGTGCCATCCGAAGCACAGAGGGGTCTCGACATGTGAAACGGTCACCCATCACAAGACTGACCGCGGCAGGCACGGCTTAACCTCGCAGATCCACTGATCTGTGCGGTGGCCACGTAGATACGGGCATCTTCAAATACAACATTAGAACATTTTTGATGCATAACGTATCCTCGTCGACTAGGTCGCTAAGTGCGACTGCTAAGCATGAGTGTCATTGGGCAGAAATAGTAATATCGTAACTTTCGTGAGTATTATCCATATTATGTATTATGTACCGGTTTTACTCACGTGTTTATAAGGGGATGCCTGACTAGTTAAGGTCTCAAACGGAGCGTTGAGCTGGTTGCGGAGGCGCGAGCCGGACAGAATAAAGGAATTTTATTTTCTAAATATTGAATTCTGATGAGTGGTGAAATGTGGCGTCGACTCTTGATGAAAGTAACACTTCTTGTTCTTCCTCTTAAAGAATTTTAATACGCAGGCCTCATTGCCGATCCAAATCCAAAAGAAATTCAATACAAAATAATGTAATCTTTAATTACCGTGCTACATATTAGATACTAAAATAAACATTGTTCATACAATTATCCAAACAATGATTCTGAGTATACTTTCTTGCTCAAACAAATAAGTTTCCTTCGCTAAGGTTAACCCATCCAATACATTGATCTAATGTTAGTTTAATAAACGTAAGTACCTAGGACTCTAGGTACTATAAACTATGCAAGCACTCCCGCTCGAGGGGTTAAAACGATTGATTTGATGGCTTTGAAGTGATTGATTCGTTCAATCGCTTAAGAGCTTAACCTACTACTTACGAACGTACTTTTGACCCATAAAGCTTAATATTTTGTAAATATATAAGTACTTTATATGTAAGACTAGCTGCGCCCTGCAGTGTTACCCGCTACATTTTTTCGGGATAAAAAGTAGCCTATATGATAATCATGTCATATAAATGACAGATACTTGCACTGAATAAGATAGGAATTTTGTTTATAATCATAATTATTTATTGCAATCGTTTGTACATAATGGTTGCATATCTTTAAGGGTCACGCTATGTGCTTTGGAAAACACAATTATAGAAATCCTTTACAAAAGATGCGTCACTGTAAGCTACCTAGATGCGCGGACTTGGTTGAGACTTGCAGCCAAACTTTGTTATTTCTTGTTCAGCCCCCTTACCATGAACTCTTAAAACAGGATAGTTTACGACGTCGAAGCGAGACGCCGCATTACCCTGCACGTAGCGGCGTCTCGCTTACACATCTTCAACTGTCCTGCTTTAAGAGTTCATGGTAAGGAGGCAGTATTCACTATTCTCATTAGTCGTTTTGCCATATCATGTTCTAGCTTGTTAAACAATATGTCAGTCAGCAAATGTGTCAGTCAGCAGTGAACACGCATTAGTTACGTACATGTTAAACTTTTACGCTCAAATAAATAGATCGCCAACCTTTTTTCGTTTCCGTAACTTTGACACTCACAACGATGAAAACTTGTGCGGTGTGCAATGACCAGTTTAACGACGGGGTTCAGTGTGCGATTTGCAAGAAACATCTGGATTTCTCTTGCGCTAACATTTCCGAAGTTGGATGGAGGAAATTGGGTGTGGACCGTAGAGCGCAATGGAAGTGTCCTAGCTGCAAAGCACCGTCGCCGGCGTTACTCTCTCCACAACCGTCTGCTTCACTGGACACAGTGCTATGCGAAATACGCGAAATGAAGCGGCAATTACTCGATCTGCCAACATTAATCCACGACCTTAGGTCAATAAAAGATGAATTGTCCGAGCTTAAGAAAAGCTACGACTTCTCTAGCGGCCGGCTGGATGACTTCGACAGTCGGATCGGTGCTCTTGAGGCGAAAGCCTCTCAGCTGGAGAAGCTACAGGATACTGTGTCTTCGTTGCAGGCTGACGTTGCCTCAACCAAACTCGAACTTTCATCGCACGACCAACGATCCCGGCTTAACAACGTGGAGATAAAGGGAATTCCTCTCAAGAAAGACGAGAATTTATTTTCGGTGGTGGATTCCATCAGTCGCAAAGTAAAGTACTGTTGTGATAAAACCCTGATCAACTATATCTCAAGAGTGCCTATACGGAACTCCAAGGAAAAATTACTGGTGGTGAGTTTCCTGAACCGGTATGTAAAGGAGGACTTTGTTGCGGCTGCGCGTGCTGTGAAGGATTTGTCCACCGCAGATCTAGGTTTTCAGGGCGCACCTCAACGAATTTATGTAAATGACCATTTAAGTTCCGAATCAAAAATACTGTTAAATAAAACGAAATCTACTGCTAAGGATAAATGTTATGAATTCGTGTGGGTCAAACACGGTAAAATACATGTACGGAAAAATATCAATTGCAAACCTTTTATTGTTCGTAAAGAAACGGATTTAAACAAAATTATTTAATCCGCTATTATTTTCTAATATGCACTAAATATCATATGCATTTAAAATTATTTAGTTTTGATAGATTTGTTGAAGTCATTTGTTTTAGTTTTAAAATACATTTAAATTTGCGTATTAGACTTTTCTATGTTAATTTTAATAGGTTTAACACCTCTGGGTCGCTAATGAGCTTCCATTGTATTCCTTATCGGCCTGTTTGTCTCGGGGACGGAACGCATGCTAATGCATTCATCCCACTTGCGCTTAAGCGTGTCATCTATTGGTGCTTGCTTGCTCGCTCAGTTGTTTACTGCTTTGAATCAGTCGATTTTTACGTTGTTGCTGTTTTAATATATTTTTACCCACTTTGCAAATATTTAATGTTGTTATGCGTACCCAATTATTGTTTAACTTTAAAATGTTTGTTGCTATTATGTTACAAAGAAGCTTATACTGACATTATGTTTTGTATTGTAAATGGCACATAGTAGTGGGCAGAATTTGACTATTTACTACCAAAACGTACGTGGATTGCGAACAAAAACAGACTCATTTTATCGTCAGGTCTCATTAAAATCATATGATGTTATTGTTTTGACGGAGACGTGGTTAATCGATGGTATGTTAGATTCGGAATTGTTTGATGACCGATATATGGTGTGGCGCCGTGATCGAGACTACACTGTAACTGGACAAACTCGTGGTGGTGGTGTTGTTATTGCGACGCGCAGGGAGTTATGCGTCACCCCGCAACCGCTTCTTCATTCCTCTGCGGAAGATCTTTGTATAACCTTGCGACTTAACAAACTGAACTCACGAGATCATGTCAACTTATATATTTACGCAGTATACTTATGTAAACAAAATAAGGGCTTTTCTTTTTCGACTCAACTTAGTAATTTCCTATCAAAATTGAACCATACGATTATGAATAATACTTCTGAAGTGTTCTTAGTTTTGGGTGATTTTAACATGAGTGGAATCTCGTGGGCTCTTTCTAGTAATAACTCTTTAGTACCAGTGAACCCGGCTACTAGTGACGAATGTATGTTAGCTGATGAGTTATCTACGCTGGATCTTGGTCAATATAACGGCGTGGTCAACAGGTATTCGAAATTGTTGGATTTGGTCCTCTCAAATAAGCTGGCGCTTGTTAGTGAGTGTACCGACCCTCTAGTGACCATTGATCCCTATCATCCCGCTTTGTTAATCACTACTGATATCTACGAATTACCCCCACTTAACCATGCACCTAGGTTACGGTATGTTTACAGTAAGGGCGATTTTAATTCAATAAATAATGAGATTGACAACATTAATTGGGAACATCAGTTCTCATCGCGGTCTTTGGATGATTCAGTTGCATACTTTATAGACACTATAAAAGAATTTATGAATAGGCATATACCGCAAAAGCTTGTACGTACTAAATCATACCCAATTTGGTACAGTGCATCACTCATCAGAACCATTAAAGAAAAATATAAATATCTTAAGAAACTCAAAACTTATGGTAATCATTCCGATGAACTAACTTTTAAATTCTTGCGTGATAGAGTTAAGACAATGGAAGCCTCGTGTTATAGTTCCTACCTCAATGAAACAGAGAAATCTATAAAAAATAACCCGAAAAACTTTTGGACCTTTGTTAATAAGCGATACAAAACTAACTCTATTCCTAGTTCATTAAAATATAACGATGAGCTATTACTCACTGGTGATCGTATTTGTGAAGGCTTCGCTTCTTACTTTCTAACAACTTTTCTTCACTCTGTCTCCCCTAATTCTCCCAATTCAGCCTTGGTTACCTCCTCTGTTACCTCAACGTCTGATATTTGTCGTATAGAAGTTGAGATAGACACTGTCACAGATTTACTTCGCAAGTTAGACCCGTCTAAAGGTGCTGGCCCTGACAATATACCATCTAAACTACTTATTGAATGTGCATCTTCCATTGCCCAACCTATCTCCATTTTATTTTCAAAATCGTTGTCTCTAGGCGTAGTCCCCAGAGTTTGGAAATCTGCATTTATTACTCCCGTTCATAAAAAGGGGTCTAAATCAGAAATTACTAATTATAGACCTATATCTAAATTGTGTATAATTGCTAAAATATTTGAGAGAATTATTTACAACCAGTTATATCCCGCCCTTTCTAACTCATTTAGTACATTCCAGCATGGTTTTTTGAGAGGACGATCTACCACTACAAATCTCATTTTATTTAATGACTTTATCACGGATGCTATGCACCAAGGTAAGCAGGTCGATGTCATTTACACTGACTATAGCAAGGCATTCGATCGAATTGACCACAAAACCCTCATTACGAAGCTTGACTGTATGGGAATATGTGGAGATCTCCTGAGGTGGTTTTCATCTTACATTGACAACAGGTCACAAGCGGTAGTGCTCAATAATTATATGTCAAGCTGGGTATCTGTGCCTAGCGGTGTGCCTCAGGGCTCTTTGCTTGGTCCCTTATTATTTGTTATCTATGTGAACGACATCGACCTGTGCCTAACATCATCCAAATTATTATGTTTTGCTGATGATATGAAGGTCTTTGCCAAGATATCTTCGGTCGAAGATGGGATAGCACTTCAGGCTGACCTATATCGTCTCGAAGAGTACTGTAGGGCTAATAAACTAGACCTGAATCCATCAAAGTGTTCAGTAATTACTTACACTAGGAAACGGGCTGAACTAGCCAGAAGTTACACCTTGTCGGGTCAAACTTTACCTAGGTGTGATACTATCCGAGACCTGGGTGTCCACCATGACAATAAGCTCATTTTTGAGGCTCATATTGACGCCGTGGTGAGGAAAGCATACAAAATGCTTGGATTTATAATGCGCGTTTCCGGGGGCTTTAAAAATGTCAAAACATTAAAAATTTTATACTGCACTTATGTTAGAAGCCACCTGGAGTACGCATCTCAGATATGGAACCCGCGCTACAATAAGTACATTGACCGCATTGAAAACATACAAAAACGATTCATTAAATTTCTCTGCTTTCGTCAAAAGATTACATACCATACAGTCGATTATCCCCGACTCTGTAGGGAATACCACTTATTGCCACTCAGAGACCGACGACGTGATATTGCCGATTGTCTGTTTTTGTTAAAGATATTGAATAATGATATTAGCAGCCCCGAGCTGTTATCAAAATTTAAATTTAACGTGCCGCGTAGATTACTACGTTTTAATCCTCCCATATATGTAGCCCATTCTGACAATAACTATAGGCAAAACAGTTACGTTGTACGTGCGAGTAAGCAGTTCAATATGATTTGTAAGCAGCATGATCTTGATCCGTTCTCGACAAGTGTGGCATCAGCCAGAAGGTCCCTGAGCCTTAAGTTCTTCAAGTAGCCCGGTTTAGAATTTAGAATTTAGTTTATTACCTTTCTCTGGGTTTATCGTTTGATAAAAACGGTGCACTGATGTGTGTTCACTTTATTTCTATATAGGCTATCATTATAAGCGAGGACTTTTAATTGGCTTTCTGTTGGCTATGACTCTTTTATTATTGTTAGTTTTATATAGCTGTAAGTCTTCCATAGTTTAATAAATAAATAAATAATAAATAAATATTTAGTATAACGTGACCACTGGCTATTTCGATCCATCCGGTACCACGGACGTGCGCGATAAGTATTGAAACCTAGAAGTGAATTGCCGTAATTATAACCAGACATGCTTCTCGATGCCTGCATTTAACTAAGTCCGTGAGGCACGTCCGATGTTTAAAGATTTCCATTTTACTTTTAAATGTCGCCTACACTATGAATATGTTTTTCTGTGTTGTTGCCTGTTGGTGCTTTTGTGCATGTCACACAGACAAACAAACACCTTTTTTTTTGTTTTCGGGGTTAACCTTCAAAAGGCACTCGACCCCTGTGGCCCTACCCCACACCGGGTAGTGTGGGATTTCTACCTCTTTAAAAGCACCCCAGTGATCACCATTTGCCCTAGAATCGAGAAAACCACCTGCGGATCACACAATTATTTTTACGTGTGGAAATCCAATCTGTAACCCTTAGCGCAGCAGTCCAATCACAACACCAAACCAATCATTACGTCAATATTTTTGTAGAGGTAATCGGTGATTTCAGTATTCCGTTCCCGTTGGAGGAGCTCCTCACCAAGGGGTGTGGAAGGTCTTCCAACTAGGCGGTGGTGTGCCTGGGTGGTCGCAACGTCCCACTTCAATTGATTAAATATATAGTTAAAGACTAATTAAAATGATGATATTAAATGTAATTTAAGCTTATTATAAAATTATATTATAGAAACTCCATGTTTATTTAACAAATGTTTATCTTCTGACAGATAATATAAGTCAAAATGATTTGTATCGCTGGTTGGAAGTAGCTTGTTCTTGACCACCCATTGTGCATTATCGGGCCAGCCCATCCTACGTCCATAAATGAGAAAGTGAAGATATATGGACGCGCAGTCACGTAATTAAATAATAAAGTAGCAGTTTAATGAGTTTGAAATTACAATAAAAAGTTCTTCTATAACGAAGATCCATAATGTTGCGCCTGCGCAGGTTGACAAGACAGTAGTATAAGACCCACATTATGTGAAGTGAATTCTTAAAATATTTTCGAAGAGCAACGAATATTTAGTAACTGAAATGATATAATAAATAATGTCAAAATTATATTTTAGTTCATCACGTGTTCGTATAAATGTCACACTATTTATCTTAACGCCTAATCATAAAATAAACACTTGTACAATTACCGGTGCGCTGGCGCCGGTCGACTGCACAGATGCGCTCGGCTGTTGCTAACCGCAAACTGGAACGAGAGCCACAGAATAATAAGCGACTGGAGTGATTATCTGTATCCAAGACATTTTTTTTATAAGATGCCTTTTTGTTTTTACTTTATCGGTACCTTAACGTGAATTGTACTGCACACATTACCAGTGCAGTGTCACGCCATCGGCAATTGCTTTACGCTAAAGATGATAGATATTATGTTTTATCAGATGTAATACTTATAAAATAAAATAAATGATTTATTCCAGACAACCTTTACACCGTCCATAGTATGAAAAAAATATAAATTAACTAATTGCAATCGTATATATTTTTTTCTAATCTACTTCTAAATATTTTATTTCTAACATTTTCATTAATTAAATACTTGTAAGTATGACTAATAAAGCCCTTGTGCGTACAACCCTTTGTATGGTATACAATTTAATTATATAGGCGGTCACTGCATTTCGATACTATTCCGTGGTGTGATGACTGATTAACTTATGTGATTATTTATCGTCGTAAAGATAGTATGTCACATAGACGGTGCGCGTGCACATCATACTATACGGACTGATTGTATACTGATGATATGTGCGATCTGTAAAGATTATGTGCCTAAATGTAACTAGCACTGTCTTCAAAAATAGGTGTTAGGGCTATCAGGGTTTAACAGAACTTTACACCGTTGTAGAATCTCTTTAAATTAGAACTAGCCAGTAAAACCTCAGCAAGTGCTATGTGTTGGGACTTTCTTTTTAATCATACGTCGCCCCACACTAGCAATTTATTTGTACACCATTGTCGGTGAGTTTCACAGAGGAACAACACATGTACTAACACGAATGGGAACAAAATGTATCCAACTAATTTGTGTAGCTTTGATCCTAGTTTGCAGAAGCTTTCGGCACAAATGATGATGGAACTTAAAGTTAAAATTCCAACTAGCTAGCTAGCAAGTATATACTAGCTTCTACCCAAGGTTTTTCTCCCATGATCTCTCAGGAAACGAGTTTTGAACGACTTCAAAAAAGGGTTTTGTATTCGGGGCGTATCTATTTTTATTAAATGGCTTACGTCGATCTTAAGTGTAGTATCTATATCTAATATCACGTTCTGTTTTGAGCCATTTGCATCCAGGTTTTTGCCTGTACAGCAACAAATTTGTCAGTCCACCTGGCTGTAAATCGTGCTAATTTTAATAAATTAGTTGTATTATCCTGGATTAACGTATAAAATAGCATCGCAGAATAAAATGTCGTCAGTAAAGTTGCTCATGTACTCGATGTATGTGATCTTTCTGAATGAATCCCTCTTGGCTGGGCTCCAGACTGTTATAGCGAATTGCTTCATGTTTGTTTAACCCCCTTATGAGAGCGATGTAAAAATACTCTTACTTTTAAGTAAATTGCGGCGTATGGCGGGATGGAAATAGGTTGGTGGTTTTGTAATGTGCAAGAATGCCTATAGGAAAAATGTGGTAAGAGACAATGAAGCGAGAGAAGTATAAGGATTGGTAGTAAATCGATATCCTTTATCTCTGCCCTGGGGTATGGATGTTACTTTATGTGAGTAAGACCCATTCCGTCATCCTCGAAACGGGGTTAAGGACGTTTATTAGCTATTAATCTAGCTTCCTAGAATCTAGGGACCTAAATCATAACTGGCGAAATGTGGGTGTACTGTATGTGCACCTCTGCCTACCCCTTCGGAGAATACAGGCGTGATGTTATGTTTATCTAGCTTCCATACCGCCTGTAATAGGTACAGGTTCAACTAAATAATAATTTAAAGCACCCTCGCGTTATTATTTATGATAACATACATATTTTTATATTTGCATACACAACACTGTCCGTTTTCAGTTGATGATTGAAGAAGAACATAAGAAGATGCAGTATATTGACAGCGTGTTCTTTTATTTCAGATCCTCCCCTACATAGACGGTTTCAACCACGTGTCGAAGATTGCCGCGCTGACGGACGTGGAGATCAGCCTCGTCCGCGCCTGCGTCCAGAACCTTGTTTACTACGGAGTCGTCACCCTGGTACCGATCTTCCAGTACTGTGCTGTAAGTAGTACTGTTAGTGACACACGTTTTTATTATGTGAAATCTGTAGATAAACTAATGTGTTAAGAATTATGTCAGGAAGTGTACACCCGATAAATGACAGTATACCTAATCGCTATCGTGCGTGTATAATAATGTCCTCCTGGTCCTGACCGTTTCCGTCAAGGCAAACTTTCTCAGCTGAGACTAGCCAACTGCGCAGGATATACGCAAAAATCCGCAACACAGGTGCACTCCCTATTCTCTCACTCTCATAGTCCGATGTGACGGTAGACCGACACGACTGGAGAGATATCAGGCGCAGAACCAATGGCTTTAAGTGCCTTCCAAGAGTATAGACAGTTAGACATACCTAGGAATGGTAGACATTGGTACGTATCTACGTAGTTACGTACTTATAATTATACCATTTTGTCTTATCTTAAGGTAATAAAGAAACAGTTCTCTGATTCATGTGGTATATAGGTACGTAGTTTAACTAAAAACCGTTTTGCAGGTGTACAGTGCTACTCCAAAACTAAGACAGTTGACGCGCTGCGCCGGTCTACAGCGGCAGTGTGTCGAGTTCTGCGCTAGATCTCGTAAGTATTCAACTGAACTTGTCAGAATATAAATGTGTTGAAATACTAGTCGGTGACGATTATTACTAAAAAGAGCAGGAGGTACTGGTTTCCATGTCCTGTTACAGTAATATTGAGATTTTCCATTGGGTGATTCTCACTGTGACTGCCTCGTTGGTCAAGTGGTTGCTAAACGCGACTGCTGAGCACGAGGTCCTGGGTTCGAATCCCGGGTCGGGCAAAGTGTTACTGGGTTTTTCCACTAGGTAATTCTCAGTAGCAGCGCGGAGTCTGGATTTGTGCCCGGTTAATGGCAATAGGCTCGCCCCCTGTTACATTGGGACCTAAAAACATAACTGGCGAAATGTGGGTGTACAATATGGGCACCTCTGCCTACCCCTTCAGGGAATACAGGCGTGATGTTATGTTTTGTTTTTGTTTTTTTGATTCTCAGTACCAGTACGGAGTCAGGATGTGTACTCTGTTAATGGCAAGAGGCTCAGCCGCCTACTAGGAACTGGCGAAATACCTATCTCTACCTCTTCAACCAACACCCGTAATGTATCATCATCAGCATAAATAAATAAATCAGCCCGTTGCAGTCCACTGCTGTTATGCCCAGCAGTGGACTGCCTCTCTCAAGATACGACACGGTATGGTAAAGCCCGGTCTGCTGCTTTATACATCTAGTCGCTGCTGCCCTCTTATGCAAGTCGTCCCGCCATCTGGCCAGAGGGCGTCCTACGCTACGTTTGTTTATTGTATGTAGAATAATCAATATAAATCGTCCTTCTTGCTCAATTTTCAGCCCGGCAGCTCCCCAAAGTGAGCGACATTTTCCGCATGTACGCCGGCATGTCTTACGGTAGCACGATCCGGGACCTGTGCCGGAGGATGAAGCCGCAGGAGCTGGCCATCAACGAGAGGAAGCTGGTGCTGTTCGGGATACTGGAGGGGCTTATCAGAAGGGTCTATAAGGTGAGAGAATCTTGATATTCGAGGAGATACATCCGAAGATACAGGGTGGCGGATATGTATATTGCATGTCTACGGTTGTAATGTAAGATCAAAGTGTTTCATATAAAAAGACGTTGAAAAATATGTAAGCGTATTTTACATAATTATAACTTCTAGGCTCTACAAGCTTATTTCCACTCTTCTTCATAACTGATTACTAACCATATAATCTAATCCACACTCAGTATATTTAAATTGCTGTTCATAACCACTATAATGAAGGCCAGAAATCAGTCACTCTTGTCGGAACAAGTATGTATTGGCGCCCAACGTGGGGCAGTTCAGAATTTATACGTAGACTTTATACTTTATTTTGACATTTTACTCTATATCTCTCAATATTATAACTTCTTTAATTCTCCTTCCAGTTTCCAATAACACTGCACAACGACGACAACGCCTCCATACTTAGCGACCACAGTCAGCCGCTGGTGAGGACGTACAACGGCCTGGTCTGTCTTGACGAGCTGTGTTGCCAGAGCGGGCTGTCCGCGCTGCAGATAGAGGAGCAACTAGAAAGAGACAGCAACGTCGTGTTCATCGTCAAATGAAGACTCGTAACGGTACTTCTCAACTACCCGCAAACAAAGTTGCTGTATTAACGCGTGATACGAGAACTGTTTTTTATTTAGTTGTTGGTCTATATTTTATATACGTCTCTATGTGTTGAGGGAGTTCGCCAGCAGTTAAAGTACATATGCATACTACTAAGTATAAAAATAGGAAGCTATATACTTACACACTCTTAGCTAAAGAATCGGTGATACTAGGAAAGTGGATTCAATTTCTTAGTAATAAAAATCCATTTGTCTATATGCTTCGCAGTCGCCTTATATACCTTATACATAACATAAAGAACGAAAAACATCGAATTATTTTTGGGAGCACAGCTGTAAGACATAGTATGCTCTATTTTAGAAGACAGAATTCCAGGATTTTATTTACAATTTTGGGGCAAAAATAGGAAGGTGATTATACGTGTTTGATTGTGGAATATAGTTTTATTATTGAGATCTGATGAGTGAGTGAGTCCTGATCAAAATGCATATTGCACGAAGGCACAGAATGTTATATGCAACTTTTTGACGGCAATATTCGTGCATATTATAATTGTGAAATGCTGTTTGCTTTGTTTAAGACATTTGATAACAAGCAAAACTGTTGTAAAAGTACACATTCATATTTGTTACATTTTTAGATGATTTAGATGGTTTAAAAACCACAAGTTATGGGATGAGTACAGTAACATATAAAGGGAATTGAAGTTTGACACTTTTAGTGTTATTTCTATTTACAACAAGATATTTTGTACGTTTCAGTTTATTTGCAATGGAAATAAATATTCAATTTGCTAATTGATTCCATTAATTAATTAGACAATTGAATTATAAGGAATACTTTTCTGTTAGTTAAAAGTAATTAGTCTAATTCGCAAACTTAAAATCAGACAAACTTTTTTATAAATACTATTTTATCATTCTTGTAAGTGTACGAACTCAGAATTTAAACAAGAAACTAACTATTATCGACGTTATATATTGTTGTTATATACTGTGAAACAACGAAGTTGTGTTAGGTGATTAGTTTATATACTTATCTGTTTTGTATTGCATACTCTGTATAGTTTATCTGTTAAGGTTTATGAAATGATTATAAAGGTGGATCAAGGAAATAGGAATGTAATACCTACCGTAGGTATATAAAATTTTATACACAGGCCTGCAAAACTAAGTATCCCACTTTTAATCTGCAATAACTTATATATAATTATATATCTTGCTGCGCCCCGCGGTGTTCCATTTTTGTGACATTTTTTCGGGATATAAAGTAGCTTATATGTTAATTCAGGGTGTCAGCTACCTCCATTCAAAGAAAGGTGACAAAATTTACTATAAAACATTTTTTACTATAAATTTCGAACTTAAATTTAATTTTGTAAGTGTTGTAGGTACTTCGTTTTTGAGGCCAGTGTACAGTCTGAAGGTAAACATTTGTATAGGTATTGTTAGTTATCCATATGTTCATATTTTATTAAGAAGAGTCTCGATTTTATATAAATCTAATATAGTATTTGTTGTATTGTGAGGTATAGACGCCTATTTTACTCAGAATTAAACAAATGCCTGCGCGCTTATCTCATTATTAATAAAAATGTAAGTAGCCAAAGCCTTTTTAAAACACACTGATATTTGGAAGACAGATACAAAATCAGAATTAAATTATAGTTTTATAAATCATATTGTTATTTTTAAAAATTTTGCTCAGATTTATTTAAAAAATATAAAGGTATCTATTATAAAAATCAGTCTACATCGATTCGTTAATTATATTTATATATCGATAGGTAGATACAATGCGGCCGACGTATCTTAACGAACCTGAAGTTAGACAATTAGCTGCGCAACAGACAATTTCGTCCCTAAAAGATCCATTGCGCAGCTTTACGCGTCAACTTCAGGTTCGCCAAGATACGTCGGCCGTATAGTACTATCCCTCAAATATTATCTTAATGGCAACCCTGGTCAAGTAAAATCGTTTATATTTTGTGGTAATTAAACTAGGACAAGCCTGTAACTACGTCAAACATTGTTGTATAAGGATAATTAGGATTTAAGAAGACAAGTTTTAAAATATCTAAGTACCAAACTAAATGCGCGCACTATTTTTTATGTGTCAATATAAACTGCTTTTATACTGTTATAAGAATATCCTTTATAATACCTTTGTATATAAATCTATTGTATAACCTACAGCGATGTGTCGAGGTACTAGAGACGTGCGTGAATGAACCCAATGAGCATTAACAGTGATCATTCGTTCAATCGCTTGAAGCATTCAAACATCGTGTCCACTATGTCGCAACGCAGCATAAAGCGCTTCGGTACCGTTATTTAGAAAGCTAGATTTTCTATTTTTAGACTACAATGTAACTTTTATACTGTAATTTACTGTATATTTTTTAATAGGAGGGGAATATTCACGCAATCAATAATTACAAAACCTTGTTCTAATATTTCGTAAATGTTACATTTTGATTGACATTGGAACTACATCGGAACTGTATTTGGACATTTTTTATTGTGCGAATAGACCCCCAAATGTTCTACACAGTAAAATAAAGCGCACACTAGTCACATGTATGTCACTCATGTGCGCGAATTGAATTTACTTTTAAATACAAGTTTAAAACTGCTCAATCTTATTAGTTTTAACATATTTTTATAAAAAGGTTTTTTATTATATTTTACGAAATGTACATAATGTCCGGTCAATCCGTAAAGGTGCTAAATATTTTTATTAAGTATAATATATAAATGGTGTAAGAGGAAATGAAGAAAAATATAAAAGCCAAAGAAAAAATTGTTTTGCATTTTGCAAAGTAAGTTCATTCATGTTAGGTCATTGTTGTCATCGTCAACGTAGAATTTAGATATTAATTAATGTTATTTTGAAATATTCTTTAGTTATATTTTAAATTTTTATGGCTATGGAACCTATTGAACAAACATTCTTACTAATCAACTTCAGAAAAGGTTTTCAATTATTTTTTTACTTTAATTAATCAAGTAACACTACACGCTTACGTTCTTCAGAATGTTTAATTAGTAATATATCTATTATTAACTTGTGTTCAATAGCGCGTCAACCAACTTATTCATGCTAGTAGTAAAACTTGGAACTAACATCGAACAGAACATTTTCCCACCCAATGACGGAAAATAGCGACGCGGTCAACTGTAAAAATAAATTTGTAGAACCTTTCTACTAGTCTGGGGTACACGGAATATTTTTATAATTGATACTATTAACAAATTCTCATTTTCTTATATCGATAACGAGGTCATCAAAAATGATTTCTAACTAGCTGATTTTTTGTAAGAGGAAAAGTTAGACGTCTCTCCAAAATGAAGCTACTCACGAAAAATTAGCTTGATAGTAATCAATTTTAACAATGGTCCATGGCTCCCTGACTATATAGGTTCCATTGGCATAAAGTACATAATAGATGTACCTAATCTATGTAAAAGTTAAAAACTTTATAGTAATTTTAATTTCTATTATTGGATTCAATTGATACTTGTACAATTTAAATTTAAGACCCACCGATTGTGTTTCAAATAATTAACGCTATGACATCAGAGTACTGAGTAAATTAAAAAGATTTAAATTCAAAAATTCTTGTTTGTGGTGTCTAGTCTGTTCGGATAATTATCTGTATATATGTTCAGTGTATGTTATTATCAGTGGCCGGTATAGTCAGTAGTAAGTTAGAAACAAAGCGGTCCCACGTACGCAACGCAACGCATATCTAAAAACCTATAATAGAGACTCACTTGTCAGATGCAACGTCAGTTGCATCGTAAAAGAGTCCAGTTATCATTGTGTTGCGTACGTGGAGCTTGTTTTTACCTTTATCCGGTAATTATAAATACCCAAATATTATTTTCTTGTCAGCTTACTTCATTGTTAATTATAGGCGTGTTTAGGTAGATAGTTTTACAACTTTTAAAGATATTTAACCTGTAATTTCATTTTGCTTAATAAATTCTCGTTCACCACACTCTCAATTGATGCCCATGCCCACATGAATTCAAGTAAAGTCAGAAAGAGATCTAAAAATGTTTTCCGGGAAGTAAATGCCTTATATTCAGCTGTATTGTGCGCTTAGCTAAGTTTTTTTTCTAAACACGCCAAACTAGTCAGGATTCTATTGTGCCTTATTTCTTGTATATTTGAAATTACGTTGTAATCAATGCATAATATTACTTATAATATTAATCGTTATATTAAAGAGATTATCACGAGTTATCATCGTCATAATTGTTATGATAGCTGTTTTTACATTGTCAAACGTAATTGTTAATTTAGCCCATGCCAATTAGTCTGGTATTTTTTTGTAAAAAATACTCTACTAATTTGCTTCAACCTACCTAAAACATAACTGGCGAAATGTGGGTGTACTGTGCGTGCACCTCTGCCTACCCCTTCGAGGGAATACAGGCGTGATGTTATGTATGTAATTTGCTTCACCCACAATGATTAGACCTAGCAAATTATTTACACACAACAATTATACAAGATTGTTATAGTGTAATTTGCTTCTGAAACGTTTTATAGTGTTCAACATGCTTGTTATTAACTTCTACAGCCTTAACTAATAATAATAACACATCTGCATCTAACTTTTATAAACCATTGTTTGGCGATGTAAGAACAATATAAAGCCGATTAAAACTTCCATTATTAATGATTATTTGTTAACATAATTAGCGTTTTGTATACATGTGTAAGTACATTTATGTTAATTTTTATGTTATATGTTATCTACATGTAATGTGACTCATTAAAATTGATTATTTTTATATATAACCTTGTTTCATTACCCTTTTTACTACTAAGACGGGGGTAAAGTAACAAAAACTCTTGAATGAAATACAGTAGTGATTTATTTATTCTTATATAACACATAAGTTACAAAATACATAAACAGTTATATAGGTAACAAAACGTGACTAGCGTTACGGACACGAACGTAGAGTCGATGTGAAGTGGACACTACATCACTGAGGCGTTAACTTATCCTCCACTAGTCAGGCGGTTAGCAACCGGTGGGCTAAAATGGCCGCTGGAATCATATTGGGATAATAATAATATCTTGGGACAGCTCACACAAGGTCATCTGAATTTAAACTAGGCAGAGCCTGGCATTATGGCAACCAGACTACTGATAAACATACTTATACATTTCTAAATACATACATATTATAGATAAATTACACGCAGACACAAATGATTATTCTCATCACACAAAGATTTGTCCTGGGTGGGAATGGAGCCCACGACCTGTGTTAGCAGTCAGTGTAACTAACGACTAGACCAACAGGCCAGTCAAATAAGTGGGATAATAACATGAAAATTGTGTCGCAAAATGTTGACAAACGATTCATAGAATGACCTGTATGAGTCAAAATCATATGATTTATTCTTTACACCAAATATGATTCAGATTTTAAATGTGAATTTGATAGACGACGAGTTTAAGACCTCTGATGTCGCTATTAATGCGGTTACATACTGGCCAGTAAGATATAAAAGTACCGTCGACTCGAAAAGAAGAATGCGATTCTGCTGGGAATATGAAAAATCATTCTCCTTCAGAGGAATGGGAATGATAAAAACAGTTTACTAATATGTCAGTGTTTACAGGGATGTTTATATGTGCCTTGAAAGCTTACCTAGTATCAAGTAAAAGGCGATGTTTGCTAAAGAGCTGCGACAGATTGCTCTAATTAAAACAAGTGTTTGGATAATAAATTAACACCCCAGCTAGAAGAATTTGTAAATATTCACAATTAGAAAACTTTAGATGCCTTAACTTGACTATTAACGCAACTGCCAGTGAAACATTTATATTTCTAAATACATCATAAAAAAACTGTAAATAAATGAAAGAACTTTGTTTTGAATAACATAACCTAGTGGTATGAAGCAGAGCTGATAATGTTTAAGTCGAATTGCCGACAATTTTTACCTACTTCACTTAACATTTTTCTAAATATGACATTTGTCTTATAAGCGATAGTTTTACAATAACCGGCATATACACAAATGATATAACAAAAAGAATAGATACGTCATACGCTAACACAATGAACGAGAAAAGTCTTCTGAACTCTGACTCCAAACTGCACTAGTCTTATGTCAAATCGGACTAACAATTTTACTACCCAAGGCTACAATAGTCCCGTTTTCGAGACATCAAAATGAGCGCGCTAGTAACATTTCTGTACTTTCTTTAAATATCATTGTTATTATACACACAATATAGATCAAGGCCACAATAAACTGCCGGAAACAAGACAAATCGTTTATAACTCCATTATCATATTACCCAATCGTGCATCAACTAACAGCAAAGTATTGAATATTAAAATTAAGGCATTTGAGCACTATACTTGTGTTACGCTCATACATTTAAAATATACTGAAGGCACATAAAGCAAGCCGAAACTCCACGAGCGGCACTTTACCCGGGCAATGTGGACATCAACATTATCAACTCTACCCAAAGGATTTTGGCACGGCACATGTGTAGAAAATTAGAACGCTTTTTTACATTTAAATATAATACTCGATTACTGTTCATTATTGTAGAAAATAAATCCTTATTATTTATGTTCGATTGTTATAAATTACTCGACTATGCGAAAGAGTTCTTATTTAATTATTTTCAGCCAGTAAAAGATAATAATATAATACTTACAATAAAACAAAAAGGCTAAATTGATTTTCGAACAAACAAAAGTTTGAAAGCTAATTCGAACTGAAAATTTAGTCGGCTCATTAAATTTGGGATTCTTACTCATTACTCTATTTATTATAACGTTAACATTATTTGAATATAAGCTTCGTTATTTCACGATAAAAACAAAGCCAAATATTTACCGTTTACGTAATAATTTATACACGTTGCATTTCAATAACAGATTACAATAAGTATTATTTATTCTTTTTTTCGTTATATGTCATCTAACGTTATTTTAAATAGAGAACAGATGTGCGATCCTAGAATGAAGAACTCTTGCAACAGGGCCAAGTAAAACCTTATCACAAAAAATTGATATCCATCCTGATTTAAATACGACAAAAGAATCATTTTTCACATAATTACATTATAGTTATAAACTAAACGCTAACTTACAATAATTCCACTTTATATTTTATATAATACACACTTTCAGGCACACTATGTTCTGAATTATACCGTATTTTACATCAAAGAAAATATTTTTGGTTAACCGCATCAAAATTCACAACGCTGATTGGTCTACCGTTCGGTAAAGCTCGGGTTTAACGGAAACACCCGAAGATTAATTTTAATACAAAATCCAGTATTCGACATATCAAATAATATTTAAGGTTAAACTAAATCTATTGTAACAAATGTTGTCGTTATAGTGGGTGGGATTAAAACTAGGCCAGTTTTCGTTTTATTGTCAATAAAGGCATAATTCAGAACGCACATACATTGGCTTTTAATTCAATCATAAATAATTATATATTCTAGTCTATACATAGCGTTTGTAAGGAATGGCCTAATGTTTAGGGTAGGGTACGTGATTGGCTGATGAATTATCATGTTAAATTTCACCTAGTTGATGTAGACAGTAACTTTTACTAGTAAGTCGAAACGAATAACTAAATTAACAGGAAGACAAAATCTTTGCACGTTTTAATTTGAATGACATTTTCCCTCTTATTCATTATGGAGGATCATACCGGCATTAACTAAACCCCTATTTAACCCCCGTATTAAGTCTATTGACACCTCTATTCTTTGACAAACGATAGTGACAGGTATAATCTAAGCCTTGGTTTTAAATTTATTTTTTTATGAATAAGAGGTAATAAATTATTACAATTTGAGCCGCTTTCTTAATAAATACGCAAATTATTAGGCACTTATAAGTAAGATTGAATGTCGATTCGAGCTCCAATTTATTTCGACACGATGCAACATACTGGTACAAATTTAACCAAAAAAATATAAAAAACTTGCCCTGAAAGTAAATGTCATTCCTCAGTCACTTTAAAAAGAAAAATAAATTAGCTTCAGCTAAAACAAAATGATCGGAAATAATATTGATTTAAAGAGATTTGTAAAATCAGTCATTTTTAGATTATGCTTTTTACACAAAAGTGTGATTTTTCATAATTTAATAATTAGAAAAAGTCAGTTTCAACATACATAAGTATTTGCCCACTCAAATACTTTCCTTATTCATCCTAACATTATAGGAAATAATTAACCACTTCTGTCATACAAATATGCACCTAAATACGGTCAGTTTAAGCGCATTTTAATTTGAAACAATTAGCAACATCACGTGACATCTTTTGACAGCAGATTAAACAAAAAAAGTATTGCTATCACCATAAAATGAAACCTGATTTATTGCCAAACAAAATCTTTTTCCAATCACCAATTTTAAGCATACATAAAAAGTGGTAACAAATATTTTTGCTTTCAAATTACGTCACTTCCGTCCGCCATAGTTTGTCAACGCAGCCTCACAGTACACCCAAAAAAAAACAATAATTTATAGGTATTCACTGAAATCATAAATATATACTACGCTAACACTACAAGTACCAAACAAACATGAGGCATATGACACAGCTGATACGGCCTACTAGGAATAACTTTTAGGAATCTATACACATTGTTGAATAATGTTTAATTTGTGTTTATGTCTTAGAGACGATTTATAATGTAATTTTTGATGTGAAACATCTATTGTCGGGCCTTGGCAGTGAAATAGACTCGGATGTCGTGATGCCCCACTACGCCGCTCGCGACACGCGAGTGTGCGCGCGTACTGATGTTTCTGCCGGGCGTCCCAAGACAGCCAATTTTTCCATCCATATAATCTTTTTACTTCAGTATTCAGTATTGTATTTCAGGGCTGACAACTCAACCTTTTTAATTTGCGAATTAACAGATAGCAGCCCTGTTTTACACATAGATCAAAGGATGAGTTTCAAATGTGTTTGTAGAATAAAAAAAATAATAGCGAAAAACTTTCTACTAGCCAATCTCTTGGTTGGCAAAAAGATTATAAAATACTAACGAACTTTAGATTTAAGAAGTTTGTAGCCTGAAAATGTAACTTTATTCAAATACCCACAGGTACATTTACATCGACGTTAAAACAATTAAACATTATTGAACAATTATATGTAAATATTTAAACTTGATAATGGATTACTATATTTTACATTGAATGCTTAGTCTTGTGACTATATCTGCATCAAAATTAAAATAAATCTTAGGAATTTACAATATTGGTGCGTTCGTTTTTACGTAGTTACATTTTTAAACATTTGACAGTGACACTTAAGCTTGTGAAGCAGCAGCTGTCAAACTCAAATATTATGTCATTTTGAAGTCACCTACCACATAATTTTTCTAGAAATCTACAAATAAAAGTAGAAACAATTACGGTGCAGAGAATCGACTAGTAGCAGCAATATCAATTAAATTTGAGTACAAATGTGTTGTCTATGTACTCTACTATAAAAACGCTCGCACCACACCTATGCACACGAAAAATAGAGATTCACATGTATACATTATTCGAATTAAGGCAGATGTCGCTAGTTAAGTTTGAGACACGCATGCGCCGCAAACTATACTGTTTATAATTACAACTATACTTATATTCATACAAGGTTATTTGGGAAATACCTGGAAAATCTCATTTACAAAACCAACATTTTTGGTATAACGTATAGTGTAACCTGTGTATTTGCATTACTCTGTACACAACCATTTTTGTAACAAAATATGGCCGCCATATTGAACTAACAATCTGAAAATTATCTTTTAATTACAAATAGATACTGTAAAAAATTTTAACTTACCATCTTCCAAACAAAGTTGTTTGTTAGATAATATCAACTTAGTGTGGATTTTCCAGGTATTTTCCAGAGCACCCTGTACCCAGTATAACTTAGCGCCGCGTTTTACTATACTGTATAAATATACCTATTTTTAGCCGCATTCTTGTAGCTAGCCCGAACACATTTCTGAATGCTCGTCCCACGCGGCTACCTGTAGGAAATAATTAAAAATTAGTAGGCATTCCGAATAGAAACAAGTGACTATTATTTGCTGCAGCCCTGACGTAACCGCACTATTCCCCCCCCCCGCGCCGCACGTTGTCATCCCTCTCACCTGACAGTCGCGGCTGCAGTACCACTGGTTGGCGCAGCCCGCGCACACGAACTGCGCGTCCCTCCTCCTGCAGCCCTGGCAGAGCGGCGCGTCGTCGGCGGCGTCCCCCTGCTCCGCGCTGCCCTCGGCCGGGGCGTCGCCCCCGCCCTCGTCGATCACCAGCCGCCCCGACCCGGAGCCCGACGGCGAGCCTGATGCTTCGCCTTCGGAGGCCGGGCTTTCTTCATCATCCTAGAATGTCAACAAGTTCCGATTTATTGACGAGACAATAAACACAACAGCAACAAGTAGTCTTCACTCGTGAATTCAACAAAACTAAAACATCACTGTAATTTTGTCGCTCACATTGTTGCGTATACGCATGTGGGCGTATGTTTTGCCAAATGAACGTATGTCCTCATTTTACCAATAATTGACATCACTATGTACACTGTATACTATTCACTGTATACTAATCAGTACTCACTAGCTGCACGACCTCTTCGGTCTTCTCTGGCTGCGGCTCGGGCGGCGGGGTAGGCTGCACGGGTGTGATGGTGATCTCGCCGCAGTTCTACAACGATACCCCACACTTTACCATAGTCACAATACCATAGGCAATAGGCAATTCAGCAAAAAAAAATAACCACATCACAAGTTGGCACTTCGCGGTCTTGCTGTCTCGCTCCGTCTTTATAAAAACGAGCGAGACGGAAGAACGTTAGGTGCCTTGGTAACTGAACGTTTAATAAATATAATATTATAATATATTGTATTTTTATTATCTATAATTTTCAGGTGTTATTTTGTCGTAGTTTAGCTTAGGGGCACATATTTTTATTTGTATACCAATTTAAACATATACCTATTATGTTGGAAATATTGATCTTTCTTATGGAAGTTTTTTTTTTACTATTTTGGCAGCCTCCTCTATAACTTGCCCATCGTGGCACGGATAAAGTTAGACGATAAACTCTATTAGTGGTCATAAAGACATACAAATTAAATTATGTATAGATTTTCAGACCAATGTGCACATAAGCTAGTTTTATTTTTCCAATTAAAAAACGCGCTTGAGTATTGTTAGGGCGCAATCTGCCGTATATGCCAATTCGGCGACTACAACCCGACTGTGCACTAAACTATTCATACGGAACGAACGCCAACCTAAAATACACCTTATTGACACGGTTTCTGTACTAAGGAAATATTAGATTCCTTTGAATAGACTAGACAGTACATTAAATAAAATCTTCTCTCAAAATTAGGTCTTTTAAATGTGTCGATGCCATTCCGTACAAATAAATTTAGTTAATCAACAAATCCAGACAATTTTACAATTAGATCAGTTTCCACAGTCTAGATACTCAGTGCGTTTTATATATATAATAAAATTAGGAAAATAATAATATATAATGTAGTTTTCTTTGAATACCAAAATATCATAAATATTGTGTAATACATAAACTTTTTAAACACGAGACATAGTATGCACCTAACCCTTTTTTATCTAAATAATAATGACTTGATTATACTTCAACAATAAATTCCAAAAAAACAATTATTTTATACTACTATCGCGATTGTTTATCTATTTTATTCGTTGTTGCAGTTATTTTTTATAATATACAAATTATATAATAATAAATTAGTGGTCTTTAGAAACAGCTGGTATAGCTCGACAGGGACTAAGGATAACGGAGGCTATCGGGAAACGCCCCCTTTTATAGCTTCCAATCGCTATGATTAAAACAATCAATTTCATACATAAACGACGATTGAATAAGAATATTGGTGTATAAAACCTTTACGTCCCAAGTTTAATTGTATTTTTCATATATATTCAATTACAAATTATATTTTTAAGACAACACAATAATTTGAATGATAAGTATGTGATTATATCTTCTATATAAACATTTTTGATGTGTCCAAAAGATACATATATTTATATATTATTTGCCTACGGGATTTGATTGTATTCTCATAAATATTGCTCAATAATGTTTCATTGATATTATGGTTTATGATTATGAGGTGGCATTTATTCAATGAGCATTGCCAGTCTCTCAAAAATCAAATCAAATAAAAAAAACATTTAAAAATTTGAAGCTTTACTTAATTTAAGGCCACTTCCATAATTGTTATTTCATATTGTATTTAATTACTTTTTTTGAATTTACATTTTGTGTATGAAACTGACCCTAATTTTCTTGGAAGTATGAGATACTGACATATAGATATAAATGTTTTAAACTGGGCAATGAGGATCACCAAGTATTGTCACTAAAATAAAAGTAATAAGCTATAAAGCTTATGTACTTAATTCAAAAATAAATCAGAATCTCAAACACCAGAGCTCCAACTTTTTAATAAATCACTTAAAAACTAAATTTTGAATTTGGAATGATCAAGGCCAATCAGCACACCAATTGTTATAATCTCGTACATTAGTGGTACCTTGGCCTGACCGAAAGTTGGTAACGTTGGCGCACTCTGTTTCCTTTCCGGCGACATGAGCAGTTTAGCCAACGTCGGGGAGTAACTCTGAGACGCAGGAGACGCCTGCTGGAAGGTTGGCAACACTCATTTCAAGCTAGTTCGCAAGCATTATTGCCATATACAAAAAAAAGAAAATATTAATAATGGAAGCTGGGGTATGATTAATACTACAAGCCATAAAAAATGATGAAAATATCTTTGTAAATACCTTTGTGAGGATGCCATGGAGTAGGGAGTTTTGTTGAGAAGACTCTTGGCTTGTGGTAACGGGTAATAAGGATATTTCAGGATATGGTGGTGGTGGAGGCAGCCGAGGACTTGGAGACGCGAGTCTTTCGGTCTGCTTGACAGTCACTTGGAGCTCGTCATGATTCCTGTCTTGCCGTCTTCTGCTTTCAGGTCTTATATGATGCTCAGGTCTATTGGTGATGGTCTCCGGTGGTCTATTTGGTATGAGGCCCTGGTTGGCCTGCTGCATGTTGGCAAACTGGACGAGCACGTCTTTGAAGGAGAGGCCGTTTGGTAAACCACCGGCCTGGATCTGTTGCAGTCTTTCTAGCATAGCTTTCTGATTCTGGAACATAGGTAACACATAGGAATTTTTATAAACATGATTACACAGTTAAGACAAACACAAGGCAAGAAAAATAAATAAAAGAAAAGGCGTATTGTGAGCAACACTTTTGAGTTCCAGTCTATGTAGTGGAAAGTACCTAATATAATATAGAGGATGCAGCTAGATACTAGTAATCTAAATTGTTCAACTGCCTCTCACAATCCAGTTACTATATACAACTAGTTCTCAATCTCTCGTGCTTCTGGATACTCGTTCTCGCAGAGACCCCTCGAAGTTCATAGAACGTCCTGTCAGGCGGAAGGAAACCCTGTACTGGGAATGGACACCGACGAACCGACCCCGGCGGCAGATATTTACCACGAGTACCCTATTTAAAATTACATACCTACATAATAATGTAGGTCAATATACTCAACCGCAGCGGACCAACTATCACTGCGCCAATGGTGGTACAAGTCACTTGAAAGGACCACATAATTTTAAAACTCGTGGACTATAATATCTTAACACAGAGTGCAACATAAATTCACATACATCGCCTCTAAATGGCTAAGGTGAACTTCGTGAAGTCTTTATTATGTATTATGTCTAACTACCAACTTAGTAGCTTAGGTTTATGAATATTTAACATTATAAGAAAGGGAATTTAAAAGAAGTACTAGGCAGACTAACTAGGTAAGTGCAGATAAATCTTGTCTCCCGCGAAAGGTTTTTAGCGTACGGTAGATAAATAGGTAACCAATAATAAAAAGCCAAATAAAAAATCGTAATCATATCTGTAATGTGAGATAGTTTAGGCTTGTTCTACTTCTTTACTTACTAAACTATACATTTAGTGAACTAAGTAAAGAAAACCTATTGCCACACGGATGTAAGACCCTAGAATGTTAAGAATTTTCTAACAAAGATTTGTAAACAAGACTTTCGATCGTGCTAAGATTCGACATTTAGCGAGTGATCTATCTATATATACCTATAAAACCATTTATGACAATAAAACCACACTTATCTTTTCCTGCTGCATACAGTATGAATGATTACCGCTCGAGTTCTCTGGGTTATTTATCAACCTTAAGCGCCTACCCCCAATACGGCACTAGCTCTGTCGTCTCAAAAACCTATGAAGTAGGTGAATTACTGATGATATTGCCTTAAAGTCTATCAGTCGCATTCACATCATTCACTCTTAGTACAAGTACGAATTTGACTCATTAATATTCATGAAAAATATAGACATTTATTAACCTTTACGACACGAACCGTCTTAGGTGACTGACAGAGCATTGCCTTGACCCAATATATGTGTTTTTGCGCTAGGATTCTAATGGCCTTCGATCAATCAACTAGTCACTTGCTATCATAATTGTCAATGAACATATTTCGTGTTATATCATGGTGGTCTAGACGTATACAGAACCTGTATTGTATGTACAAGGTCGGAATTCAAATCCAGGGGTTTACTTTCTTAGTATTATACAACAGTGATTTGGAGCCCGATAACTAATAGACTTCTAACATGTACATGGATCTTTCGTTATTATTCATAAACAAGGACTATACCTGACTATATGCTGTACAGGGACCTGGATGCAAAAGGCCCAAAACAGGAATCAGTGGCGTTTAGGGGAGGAGGCTTATGCCCAGCAGTGGGTCATTTAAAAGCTGATGATGATGATGATGAAGGACTATACCGGCATTAACTAAACCCCGTATTAAGTCTATTGACATCTCTATTCCCTTTTTGAAATGCAAACGATAGTGACGGGTATATCAGTCTATGGTTAAAATTGTCATTTTTTTATGCATAAAAAAACTATACTAACTAAAGCTACGTGGCTAGCGCGCAGGTCAGTCGATGTGCCGTGCTTTGGAAGATGAACTTTAACCCGTTCGTCCTGCGAACTCTCTCCGGTCGTGTCGGTCTAACGTCCCATCAGACTATGATAGAAAGGGAATAGGGAGTGCAACACAAATATTTTTGTACTATAATATCTTCTGAGCAGTTGGCTAGTCTCAAGAGAAAGACCGCCGTGACCGAAATTAGGTCAGGACAACATTAAAATGCCCTAGCTTGCTTATTATTATATAAGACGTAGCGAAATGTGGGTATGCAATATCACTTTTCTGCCTGCTCCAATGGGGAATACAAGCTCGATACATATACCTTTTTATGAGGTATATAGTCTTGCTAAGTAGGAATATTTTTTCGAAAAAATCTATATTTTACTTATAACGCAATCGTAATAGAAGCCCTAATTATATAACATGGTAACAGTATAACATATTATTATACTATATTACTAAATAGATAGGCAGAGATGGTTGGGCTATTTACCGCTAAATATACAAGTAGGTAAAACAAAACATCAGTACGAGGATCTACCGAGCCCTTAAGCGACTAACCTTGAAGATAAAGAGTCATTAACCCTTGAAATTACACAATTTACGTCAGTCCGTTAGATGTGGGCCAGCATCGTACCACGACCGTAGACAGTCATTGACAATTGGGGTCAAGGAACGCAATTACAAATTAGATTATTGACTCGACTGAAGTTCTAGAGATAGTTTGTATTCGAGGCAATAGACCATACGTATTCTATTTCAATAAGATTTGCAATAAAATTAAACAGTATTTGTACGTTACATTTATAAAATTATTTAATTTAAATGAATTGTTCCTACAACTTTACAAATAAACATTCCGAAGTGCTTCCGGGCTTGATCGGTAGTGATGAAATATGTACTTATAAAACAGCATAATTTTATAATAATCCTCATTTTTTCAAATCTCAGCTTTCAAGCACTATGGGATACGGTATGAGAATTCTACTGTTATTATAGTAATTAACGAGTGTTACTGTAATACTGTAGCAATATATCGGAATTATCAACCGATGATCATCAATACCATCATATTTTTATTATTACCTCTTTAGAAAAACCCCTTGGTAAGATAATTAACTAAGGACCTACTACCGGTAGATGCCGCAGCCAGAAGAAACAAAAATACGAGCATTTTAGATTAAATATAATTTTGAGTTATAATTTCGGTATCTTATTAAACCGAATGACTCGTTTCCTCCTCATTAAAACACATAAAAATGCTAATACAGCACCTTAGATAAATATCAATAAAAACGACTTACCATATCTAAATTATTAAACAGCATATTAAGATTATTCAAATTGTTCATACTGTCTACTTTCGGTGCTATCGGTCTCGGTGCGTTCATCATATTAGGGTTGAGTATGGACTTCATCCTTCGTCCCCTTCTCGGAGTCACTTCAGGATTCCTCTGCCTGTAGTCCGCTATTATCGATTTCACATCTTTAGTGGGACCCTGGCGGCCCATCGGCAGCCCAAACCCGCCGTGCAGCTGCCCATTCATATCCCTAGGGAACCCTGGCAACTGTCCAGGCATCATCAACCCTTGAGGGAATATTGGCTTCGGCATCGACATATGAGCTTTATCGTAAGGTGGTGGCAGCCCTGACATAGGATTGAAGTGCGATGTTACTGGCATAACTGGGGTTTGCATCATCGGATTCATGGTCGACCCTGGTTGTTTAAGCGCCAGCCCTGAAATCTCATCACTTTTATCGATAGCCAAATTCTTGCCTTGATTTAAGTAGTCGTAGGGATCCGTTCGATCAGAACCGTTAACTTCCGTAGATTTTTCGAAGGATATGACCTGTTTTCGTCTTAGGAGTCGGAGGAGGATTTCCTCTTTCACTTTTTTCAGGTGTAGGATGTTGTTCCACTCGTGTTCCTTCTTCTGTGCGAGTTCCCTCAGTGTCTGTATCTCCGCGAGCAGTTGTTCCGTGTGCTTCTGTATTTCGTCAACGCTGTTTTTAGTGGTGGTATGCATGTATTCGTTTATCATCGTGTCGTGCTGCGGAAACGTCTTCTCTACTTCCTGACAGAGCTTCTTCAGTGGTGAGTCTGTTTCGGCTTCCTCGCTCGACCGTCGTTTTGTTCCTCGCTCCTCCTAAAACAGAACCTTAGTTACCTGTGATCTAGTTTGAAACATTCTACAGGTGTTTTAGAATTGTGTCAGGGATAAGACACTGAGACTAGAGGTAATTGTCCTTTACTTATTGATTTCGTGTTGGTAAATGTGTGTGGTATTCCGTCGGTTCCGCAGACAAGTGCCATCAGAACGCACAAATAATTTGCGCAAGGAAGTGTTTTACTAACATAGAATTAAGTTACTGTTTATATTTTAACATCAAATGTAATTATAAATATTCATGTAAGGTATATGGCCATAGTTGCCTGATATTAACGGTTTTATTATTATTATTAAATGTGACCATCCACACAGAGGCTCCGGGCATACTCCGGACGTTGACGCGGGAGGGAGACTTGCCGGTCCTTTTAACTTTAATTCATGTAACTTGTTCATGTTCATTAAGAAGGGATGATATGTTATACTTGTGTTTGTACTGATGGTCACTATAACCATGTCCGACTCACGTCTAGTCTGCGCGTGCATAACAACTTTGAAGGACACCAATAAAAATGTCGCAAGTAACCATTTAGGTAATTATTACGTCACACACATCAACTTTAATGACATTGATCAAGAGTAACATTGTTGGAATACACAAAGTTGTAATCATTCGATCTGCAGACTACAGAATAAATTATAATATTCTGTTCTGTAAGTTAAACATCGACAAAGCATAATAGCGTTACATTGTTCAATTTTGTGTGCCACAGCTTGGGTAACGTGACCTTGGCAAAGATCAAGTGTCACGGAAGGTTGTTTTGCAACAAGTTTTTGTGCCCAAACGCTTAGGTCATGTAAAGTTAAGTTTTATCGATATACTAAATACCTAACATTTCTGTATGAGTCATTCTGATACTTTAATCTTGAAAACAGGATACGCAATACGCAACGTGCACAGGGCAATTGTTAAAATTTTTGACATTGCTAAGACACCAACTATTTCTCTGTGCCAACTTAACAACTTGGCCAACTAGTATATTGATAAAAACTCTTTGCTATAAACAGCAAGACATTTGAAGAAGCGCCAGCGTGAGACATTCTGCTCGATAGGTCTTCACAAGACGGTCGTAATGATAGCAGTATCTCTACGACTAAATCATGAAACTCATCGTACAGAAATCTATCTAGTCTATCTATCGGATAGATTGACGGAAATAAACTAATGTAGGGATAATGGAACCCCATGTAAGAATAAGTAATATAGGAACAATGATATCCAGAAAAAAACGCGATAACAAAAGTTGTTTATACTACAATTGGGTTTAAAAATTTAATTAAAATTATTTGACAAACAATAAATTATATTCAAAGTATACTACATTTTGGTACTGTTTGAATGTCAAATTACATGACAACCCCCAAAACCCCACAACGTTTTGGGGTCTTCTTTATCACCAGGACGCGGTCTTCCAAGTTCTAGGAAGAAGAAACGGCGCAACAAACTACCCAGCAGCACAATCTGTCTATTAAAATTAAAAATATTGTGACTCATTAAATTACATACCTTAGAAACATCCCCATTCATTGGCTGCGGTTTAGGCTTATCCACTTTTAACTCTGCCTTTTCTTCTATTGGAGATGCCTCTGCCATTTCAACATCAGCTGCCTTATCTTGCTTCTTTGGTTCTTCAGCAACCATAGCCTCTTTCACGGGGCTTGGTTCCTTCTTCAGAACAACTGGTTCTACAACCACATTTTCCTTTTTTTCTTTCTTGACAACTTCTTTCTCCTCTATTACTGGGACTTTGGGTTCAGGAATGGCTGTTTCAGGTTCATCCTTTACGGTTACAGGCTCTGGAGATTTTGTAACCTCAACCGCTGGGGGATTGTTCTCCTCTTTGATCAATTCCTCTGGAAGGTTTGGTGTAAATGTAATATTTGTATTGCTATTCAAGTCTTTAGGGTATTTATAAGTGTAAAACTTTAACCTTGCATATTTGTACTTATTGAACATCTCCAAATGATTGTAGCAGTGACTTTAGCAGTATTTGCAGGAATCAAAGCTGTAGTCTTAAGAATATCATTATAATAAATAAAAATACATACACCTAATACTATGCACATAGCTCCTATTACACTTAATATGAAGCCAGTGAATTGAGCTAATAGTTAAACAATCAGCATGTACACCATCCTTCTAATAACATTCTTTATAGAGCCACACTTGTAAAGTGTGAAGTTTTCACATGGTTTGTATGTATAAATCTGTTCATAATTAATAATACATGGAAGTAAGATGTTGTTTACACTAAATTGTACTCCAATTTGAATTAAAGTTTCATACAACAGTGTTTATGGGAACTAGACTCCTTTAAGAAAGGATTGGACATTGACAGCCCTTGAAAAAAAATTGAAAATGAGTAGGGAGGCCTTTGCCCTGCAGTGAGAGACAATTTATAATAACAATAAAGTGTTTATATCATGAATATCAAAGTGCATTGTATGCATTCTTCTACAACAGTTCAGCTTTATGAAAAATACAATGATTAAGTACATATTTAATAAAGAATAACTATCTTTCCATTTAATTGGCAATCTGATAGACTATCTCCTCTATACTTGATCCAGCTTAAGTTGCTGTTAAGACAAGAATTGTGTCAATATTTTGGATTACAACCATGCCAGATGTGGTTAACTTCATTTGACGTAACTGAAGACTTGCCTTCAAGAATTAAATGGATTGAAAATATGTCAATTTCAATCATAATTATTTTTTAAAATTAGAAACCCACTTTGGGTTGACTGCCAACACTTTCAAATTAACTGCAGATACATTTGCAAACTAACTACCATCATGTGTCTTGTCCACAAGGTTACCACATGTTCCTGACTAGGCTACAATCCAGAGAAAGGGCATAGAAATTGCAACATATTGATTAAAGTCAGTCAATAAGTAATACAAACTATTGCTAACATGAATGATGAATAAAGTTGGTGATTTCCACAATAACAGGTCAGTGGGCTTACTCTCCAATTTAAATCTGTCTAAATTGGATTGGAATTGTAAAGTTTCGGACTCTTAAACTTAACACTAGCGCCACATAATTTAAATATTATGTTTCCATTGGGAGGAACTGACCGAGATGAAAAGATTGACAGCATTTATGTTTAATAAATTTGAATCATGTTTCCGTTCAATCAATATAAATTTTACATAGGCCGTGTATTAGAATTGGAATTAAATTGGAGAGTAGGCCACATTTAAAATCCATAAAGTTGTTGTTTGGTAAAGTGTGTATCTTCATCAGTACCAAGTTCATATAGTAACTGATCTTACTCTCAACCAGGGGGTTGAGGTTATTAGTGATCAGGGTTGCATCAGACAACTAGTCAGAGAACCATCATTCTCCAACTCGTTGTCCTTTTGAACAACACACACAATTAGTAAGAGACATCCAACAAGTCTTGGGAGTGCAATACTTATTCATATTACACATATGTATTTAGGTCAGAGATTACATTAACTTTTTTATACAACTGCCAATCAAAGAGAGTTGGGAGTTTGATTAGAGTAAATTACATCAGCTTGAGACAACCGATGGTATCAACAAGTTGTGCTTGATAGAACAATTTAGACAGGACTTGTAGGTACGACTTTGCTTTACCTTTAACAGCCACAGACAGAGCATTAACGAAACTATCACTACTCCCATTCTGGCTCTCACTTATACTTTTTTCTTTGGCATTATCATCACAGTTTCCCGCCTTTTCTTCGTCAGCTTTCTCGACAACCGCTTCCTGCGGCACCGGCTCTTTTATTTTGTCCGCTTCAACATCGTCTATTGCTAACGGATCCACTTCATTGTCGGCGCCTGCCTCCCCCGCGGGAGACACTTCCACTCCACCGTGACTCTTCGGAGATTCCACTATTTTCAAGCTTATATCGTTCATGTTTATTTACATATTTCCGATTCACAAGTCACTGCACAGTGTCACCACGCCGCGCATAGGTTCAATGACTTTAAAATGACCATTTATAACCATAATAAAGTTAACTGATTAATATTTAGTACACTAAGATCCACAGATGTGACACAAAAACTAAATAAATAAAATAAACAACACTAATTGCTAAATTGTTTGTAATTTCTTTTCCATATTGGGTAATATCACGATGTACTAGCAATAGCAGCCGTGAACTCAGGGGTCATTGTGACTAATTTCGTGACAATAGTATCATGCACGTTGGCTCAATATTACACTACACATTGTATTGATTTTAAATAGGTATTATAATTAAAAATGACTTTTGTATTCTATTTATTATTCAGCAAAATAAATGCTACGGCGCTAGGACGCAAATCGCACGCGAACTACACAGGGTTGCCATTTTAATTTTACATTTTATAAAAAAAAACTATCTGTAAGATTACTTTCTTGCATAAGTAAATAAATAAATGATACAATTAGATTTATCTTATGAATATTAGTCGAAGATCATGAAATATTTCACTTGCGTATTTGAATTAAACTTATAATTCGATTTTTCTACTTCTATTTATTTTGATTTTTTTCATACTGCAATCTTTTATGAATATCATTTCATTACACGCATTATGAACTGACTAATCTTAGATCTTCAATGACGAATAGCGTATAAAATATATTCAATGATTCTGATTTCATATGAATATAATTTCCTTTTACTGCCGTAGATTTTCGTGTCCTACTGTATGTATGTCAACAATTTTGTTAATGGTTGCAAATCTGCTTTATGTACACAAGAAATGAAAAATGAAAGGACGTTGTCCATCCGGCGGATATGCAGCAGTCAAAAATGTTTACTTCTAGATAAAAGAATAACTTTTTTCTTTTAATTAATATAAATCACAATGATTAAAATATGGCTATATATATAACATATGTATATATGTTCGTAATTATGAGTTTTATCTGTAATCGTGTGTTACTAGTGTCAGATTTTAAATTTTCCGCCATTAATGCTACAAGATAACAGTGTTGTAGGTGTACTGTTTAATTGATAATACATTCAAATCGATTACTAAAACAACTAAATAGAATCGATTCAAATTTATTTGAATACATTTTTTTAAACTACTCAAAATAGCTTGTTAGCTAGCTGTTATTGAAATAATATACCTAAAAGTGTTTAAGTATTAGAGTAATGTTACTTTAAGTGTGCCACATAATTTAAAACCTTAAGCTGGTGACGATAAAGATGTCTTGTTATAATAAAAGACTTCAAAAGAACAAATAATTCACAAAGTAAATTTAACATAATAGATCTGTTTTTTTTAATGTAAAAATGCATAAAGACTTTTAAAACTGATTTACAAAAGTGTAGTTTTTATTTTTTTACTATAACAGCTTGTTCTCTATTTGATAATTATTTCCGCAAAACATCAATCTAATCAGTCAAGCGACGAGGAGGATTACTTTATTGTTTTTTTTTTAATTTATGAATTTTTATAATGATGTTTATAGAGTCTGGCAAATGAAAGTAGACACTCGGATTATTTGCAAACTTTTCATATGGCAACTTTTTTTTTATGTCAATCTCGGATTGTCAAAACACGATGGCGTGTTGTTGTTGATTTAATTTGACCTTTGTTTATCATTTTTCTAACTTAAACATGAATAAAACGATTAAAAGTGGAGTGCGGGAGATGCTATTTCGCATGATATCAAAGTTCGAAGAAAGACAACAGGAGAAAGACGCCCAATTCAATCAAAAACAAGATTGTTTACGTGTGGTGTTGGATTTCTTAGGTAGTTTGATGCTATGATTTTGATACTTACTTTGTTTGTATTCGTAGTAAACTAATCATTTATGATTTTATATAAAATCTATTCTTATTCAGATTTATTCAGATTTTGAATATGGAAGTGAATAAATTAAAATTATTATAGGTATTGTTGTTTATTTATTCAGATATCCTACTATCCTATCCTACTCATATTTTAAAAGTTATCCTACTAATATTATAAAGTATGTTTGATATACCTACTAATATTGTTACGAGCTGGGTAGGGGACAAATTATTCAACATCAATTAAAAACCAAATAATCTGTAGGTAATGACGCAAATCACTAATTAAAACAAACTTTTAACACTATTCAAACAAAAAACACAAAAGTTATCCTACTAATAAGCTTAAACAAAAACATTAATTGAAGTGTCTGTTATTTATAACACGCCAACAAAAAATAATTTATGAGAGCCCGGCCGTACGACTCGCGGCGGCGCGTCATTTTTTGTCGCACTCCAAAGCACTCGACGAGTCGACGCAAATCGAAGGTCGGCGCGAACACACTCAATGGTTAAAGATACGACTTTACGTACAACTGGTACCATAGACTCCCACATTTGGACCCTTTGGACCTGTCCACCCAAGTGGTGTACAAATATTTTTTACAAAAAAAAAAACAAATAACTCTAAAGTATCAAGACAGGTTATTAATTATACGTCCTACAAATTTTAGGGTTACTAGGCTGAGATTTTTTAAATTTGCCACCATTTTTCAGTCTCTACTTTCGTTTGCCAGACTCTATTAATAGTTTTAATGTTGGCAGATTATTAGATAGTTTTGTTGGTGGTTAACTTCTTGATTTTATGAAATAAATCTGACATTTTGTATTATCAATATATCGATCACAATTGTTATATCGATATTATATATCGAGTCTGACTGTCGACCAATCACAATAGAGCCCGCATCCTTGAACCGAGCACAACACTAAACGATGATGAAAGAAAATGAATGAAAAAAAGCAAATGGCTGACTAAAATCGACGTTCCTAGTCCTAATATAAATCCGATGTAATTACATGAATTATGCGCTCTTCATGATTATGATTAGCGAAATAAGATAATTTAAAGAGTAAATAACTAAGATAACTATATATTACGGGCAGAAAGCCTGCAGAAACTATAAAAAATACAAGAAACTAATACCTTAGCTTACACAATTCGTAATATATTGCAAAAGTATTTATCGTACGTGTGACGGACGCACGTCCGTTTATTACTAAGGTAAGTCCTTTATTTTACATTATTGATGCATGTGCTTGTGCAGTGCTGTGATTTGTTTATTTTTTGGATTTATCAAAAATCGCGAGTGCTTACGACTGTTTTATTTTTAGAATTCGCTACTTTGTATTAATTTTATAAGTAACAACTTGTTGTGTAGTGTTAAAGTTATGTCTTATTTGATTTAAGATACCCCAGAATTTGTTTGTGTACCACCATGGTTTGTCTACGTGCGTAGATATTATTTAATTCAGTTACAGTCTACCATTACGAATAGGTACTTAATGCCTGTCAATCACCGACCACCGATCATGCACTTTTATTTTCATCAACTTTTGTGAAGTTCTTTTGGTATGTACTAACCAAGCGTATATTTTATGTAAAGCTATTTTGTGATCGTATGAACTTTGTACAGCTTGCCATTTCTAATATATTCCCGATAAGTATTTATGTGTTTTATTAAATTGCGGTATTCTGTTTCAGTTAAAGTGATGTGAAGTGTCGACACAGGGCGGGGGCGCCGCCCCAGTCGACCATGGACCGAGGCTACGATAAGAGGCACAACAAGCACCACAAGGACAAGCATAAGAAGCGAGCCCATAAGAAACACAAATCACATTCAGGTAGTTCCCATGAACAATCTTATGCTACAGTCAATTCTCTCAAACCACTGGTGGAGTATTCCGATGTCAGTTCAGAGGCACTATCAGCCCCAGAGGCTGGTGAGATTGACAGTGAAACAAGTTCCATCAGCAGGCATATTGCTGATGACCTTGATAGAACAAGGAAGTCCCATTCCATACGTACATTTGTAGATAACAAGACAATATCAGTCACCACAACGAGTCGACGGGCTATAGAAGAGTATGCCATGAGAGACACCTCAGTGTCTAGAAAGAGGCGCACAGAGTATGTTGAAGCAGAACCAGAGTTTGACGACCATGGTAGATACAAAAAGAAGAAAGATAAGCGAAAAAAAGACAAGAAAAAGAAAAAGAAGAAGTCCAAAAATAGGTCTAGGTCAGCAAGTTTGGAGAGTGTTTCTCCAGATGATATTGTGCCTGAGGAGCCTCCGGTTAGGAATGCCAGTCCTCAGAGGTACCAGCAGGTGCCTGTAAGCGAATGGGAGAAGGCATCGTCACCTCTGAGGAATGGGTCATGTTCCCCGGTGTCGCCGTCGACTACGCCGCTGATGCGACACGAGTCGCCTCGGCACCGGCCCTTCAACAGGGAGCCGTCGCTACACCACAACCCAATGCCTTATTCTCCACACCGGGATAGATCTCCTCCACCACTCAGGTATGAACTTTTGTTATATTTTCACTAAGAATGTAATGCAGTGTACCCACTGGTTGGTCTTGCTCAAACCAATGTCATGTCTAAAAACCAAACCTACTAGTGTGTTCCTTGCCATTTTACATAGCCACAGAGAAGTAAGCATGTGAAGTGATTATGTGTGTCTAAATCATGACTAACATCTCAAGTAAAGCTTATTTCACTGCATCTTTGATACCAGCCACTGTACTAACACAAACTTTATATTACAAAATAAAATAGAGAAATTAATTAATTTATTGTACAACAAATTAATGCCTTCCATTTGCTTACTAATCTGTGTCAAATTTTTATCACAATTCATTTAATAATAATGTAAAGCTATTAGTTTCTTGTCATGTTTCATATTGTTAGAATATTAACTGATAGGAATTATTGGTTGCCATGGATTCTAGCCCATCATTCTGGTTGCCGGTCCGCCATCTAGGAACATACACTATAGAAAATTTAGACGGTTGTGACGTGAATGACGTGGTGTGAGTGATATTTTTATTGGCATGTAAATGTGTATTGTGGTAGAATATGATATTTATGTGTAGGTAGATTTATCATTGTTGTAGTTATTTACTTATATATTGCATCAGGTTGATCTTATATTTATGATTCTTAATGCTATAAGAATGTATAAGTATCTATGGAAAGAGCTTATTTTGTAAAGGTGTGTTCATACCAAACAAACAATGGGCACACTCAATTTTTTTTATTCAATTTAAGTATATTGTGTTCATATTTTTTAAATATTATAAGTACGTAACTAGGGAGGTCTTAATCTTGAGATTGGGTTTAGTACGTGTGCTAAACAATAGTCATTCGTGCGAATACTGGCCGCATACAAAATGTTCTTAAAAGGCTTACTTGTTTTGTCGATGATCGTGCTCACACGCCGAGAACAATCTCTCAATTTTCTAGTATAGCGAGGCGATAAAGTGTATACTTTGTCGTCTTGTTTCGACATGTTTAGATTGTGTCTGGACTGATAAATCAATGTTAGGATACACGTTTTAGGAGTCTTTACCTCAAAAAGAAATGGAATCTATTCTTTTGTTTTGTCTCAAAATGCCTATTTAAAATGGTGTTTTAGACTTGTGGATCTTGAAATTTTGTCTTGGATTTAGGATACGTTGTTCTTTTATAATGACGTTGGTCACTGCGATAGAGATGCGACATTTTTAATACATTCTGTTATTTTTTACTTCTCACTCGATCCAAAATCTTTATCACACATTTTGACATTGAGTTTACCTGTTTCGAATTCGAGTAAAACTTCAAAACTGTTGACGCATGTTATTAGCTATGAAACTAGAGTTGTGGAAATCTTGTAGGTCCATCATCACAATGACATCAAAGAATGTGTCTAAATTCAGTCGTAGTTTTCGTGGATTCAATTCCAACCTCTGTACCCATGAGATAATAATTCTTACTTAATTTCTAGCACCAACATAAGTAGTGGAATGGGAATTCACTAGTATTCCCGTACTTAGTGTGCAAATTATATTAAATAATTGTAAAATATTTATCGTGCATACTTTACCAGTAAGAACTTTTCTTTTAACAGACGTATTTATTTTCGATTAATCTATTTTCTGTCTATATTGCAAACAGTTTGCCGATCTGGAAGGGAAAGTAAACAGCGTTTATCAATTTCTTATCATATTGCGTAAGTTGCATGAATCACAAGGAAATGGGTTATTGAGAGGCATCGATATTATATCCTTGTTCATATTTATTGTGGCTTATATGACTTCGAATTTATGTAAAATCACGCCTGCAATCCGCAGAGAGACCGCAGAGAGGTAGACAGGTGTTTTATCAAGAGATTCAGGAGTATATTATCTATTCACCTGCAATTCATTGGCATCTGTACTCTGTGCAATTAAATGTTGTTATTCTTATGTAGGTGGCAAACCTATTATCAGGCCTCACACTGAGTTCGTTGTCTTTACGTCTCGCTTTCCCGGCGACGGAAAGAATTTTATTATTCTTAATCTGTCCCTCCACGGAGCTAAGATTCCGATTCAATTGTAAGTTTCGTATTTAAAAGGAAAATATACTAGCCTTAGCGACAGCCAGTGGTGTCGTTCTGTACCTAGTATATGATAATATGTACAAATCAAAGAGTGAAATATGGAGCAGTTGTGAAAACCAAGGCGTTATTTGGTCAACAACAGTATAGTTGACAACACTAGTAGTTTGACGTATATTATTAACACGTGTTCTTAGGATATGCATTCACTTGTTCCCCTTGCTCTAATTGTTTTCGATTTTGCATCGGTACTCGGTACAAGATAGCCTAATTAGTGTTTTAATATAAATAAGGCGGCTAATATTTATTTACTGAAGAAATTCAAATACTATAGTAGGTTTAAATGAAACAGACAAGAAAAACTAATGTAAATATATTTTTATCATGTCATCATTAACGATACTCCATAGACTTGCTATTTAGGCATTAGATGTTTTAATTATTTTTTCATAAGCTCGTTAATAATATCTAAAAGGTGTACATACAAAAACTTGTATTTCTATTTCAAATAAAACACCTGTGGGTTAAGTACCTAGTTTTATTAACGACAGCGAATTAATTACTTGTACTATTAAGTTGTAGCTCAATTGCTTTGCGTTAAACAATGTATGCAATAGATCGGGAACACTTTTTTACTTAAGAATTTCGTAGACACAGATATAATTTATGTGAGTCCTATGTCGTCACAGATTTATTGTGTTGACAGAACCCTGCAATACTTTATTTTGCTAAAAAGTTAATGGTTAAAACAAAAATAAGTCTATCAAAGCCACAGATACATCACTTCTAAAAAGTGTATGTATTGATCTGTTGTTATTAATGTACTTGGAATATTTAAGTACTTAACAAAAACGTATTAATATCTGATCAATATCGGTCGTATCGATCGTAAATGTGTATTAATGTGAATAGCTGTAGTTTACGTTTGCTAGATGTCTCGGCAATATAGGCTATTTAAATATTTACGCACGTTCCGAGTTAACTGTGAGAAGTGCGTTGCAATTGCCTTGTAGATGTTTAACGCATTACATACATTGACATATTTAAGGCGATGTGTAGACGGGACAACTTGAGTTGATGGAACTGTCAACTTCTTAAGTTTTTGACAACTATTGCTAGTTGTAGGAACTAAAAGTTTCAGTTTAGTTGCCGCATTGTAGTCAAAACTTTCAAAATATTTGATCGTTCTTACGCTGCCAGGGACGGGGAGGGAGTTAAGTTTCTCCACTAGTTGCGGTTTTCGATTGCGGAAACCAGCCACTTGTACAGATTTGAAGGCAATTTTTATTGATAAAAATCGTCATCAACAGCAAGATGCGAGTTGCGAGTTTCCGCAGTTCAGCGATCACAGTAGCCCCGTTTGTGGAGCGCCTAAGTTGCACTAGGCAGTCAAGTTGTTCGGTCAGGCGTCTGCCGATATATCCCCGCCTTAGGGGTCAAGGACCTTTTGAAGGTCTCCCGAGCATTTGTGGACTTTCTTAGCTTCGCCAATATGACTTATTGGAAATGCTTCACTCTTAATAAGTAAATTGCGTGCAATATTTCCGTTGCGACGCTCATTAGACACGTTTTTTCTATATCACTCATTAGGTTGGCAAATTTAATGTCTATTCGTTGCAAATTGTAAATTACAATGGTTATAAAAGTAAGTCTAGCTGTTGACGTTACGTATACGAGTAACTAATGTTACGATTGCCGTTTGAAATTGCAATTCGTCAAATTTAGGTACAGAGTAGTCCGTGCCATCGCTGGATGAATGAATATATTATTTAATAGTATTTATTGATATGTATTTTCCCCCTTACCCATAAAAGTTTATGTCTGACAATGGCTTGACGGCACGTAGACATCATGCGCACAACCAATAAATGCAAGCTACATACAAGAATAAATCGCATCTTGTTAATTTACATAGGCATATTTTACGATGCATGAGATGGCTTTCACATGCGTTTTGTTTGCAGTGTCGTATTTGTTTTCTTTTCGATATAATCTTGATCTGCTTATACATGTTTAATATTTAAGGTATTTAGATCAGGGGACTTTGTTTTAAGTTCCGTTAGGCTATAATTTTATTAAAAGTTAAGCTTTAGAGCAGCGGCTGTCAACCTTTTTTGGACCACGTTTTCCGTGACCGTTTTTTATGTCAAGCTGATTTATTGTATGATTTGGTTGTGTTTAATGCCTTTTACGTCTTCATGTTCACAGTTTAAACCAAAGGTTGACATTCGCTTTATTACGTTTTGTACGGCTTGTTACGTGTTCAGGAACTTTTCGGTTGTTAAAAGGCTTTTTATGTTTAGTCACGTTTTTGCTTGTTCCAATATAATGCTTAGTGATGTTTTTTAAAGTTTACTTTATTAAATACTAGCTGCGCCCCGCGGTGTTACCCCCTGCATTATTCGGGGCTGCATAAACAGGAGCCTATGTGATAATCCAGGGTGTCAGCTACCTCCATGTGAAATTTCATCAAAATCGGTCTAGCCGTTAAGTGTAAAGAGGTAACAAACATACAAACACACAAACATGCTCACAAACTTTCGCATTTATAATATTAGTGTGATATCGACCGTAACTTTTTAATGGTTACTGGGCCTAGATTTTCCTTCCAGAATCCTTGTGGTTATTAAATAGCAAAGTTATCAACAAACTTATTCCGAGTTGCAGTAAATATAGAGCCAGCAATATGTTTGAATGCTGGGTTTCAAATAACAGATAAAAAAAACAATTCCTTAAAACCATCAAATATATATTTTTAATTGACTTGTTATAAAAGGATGCGTGTTTCAATCTTAATAATTAGCAAACAGATATTTATCAAGAGTAGGTGTTGCTACACGCATGTGTCTCTAAAGGCATCCACAATAACATGTAACCGTTAAATAATACTGCAGCCGTTTAGTGATAAAGAGGTTATACGCGTTCATAAATACATGAACGGCATAACCCATTTTGTGTTAGTTACAGTAGTAAATAGATGCCCGACGCTTGTTTGCGAGCACCATAACGATTCGTTTCCGTTAATTGACTTAGACTCGTGTTAGAAAAGAGGCGTTTCATCTCGTCCTTTATTTTATAATCAGCAAAAGTGCCCTACAAAATTAGTGCAACCCGGACTAAAATTGCCATAGCGGACAAGCTGAATCAATCATCATAAGCCCTTTGCAGTCCACTGCTAGACATAGGCCTCTCCCAATCTATGCCACAAAGCCCGGTCTACTGTTTTATGCATTCATTCGCTGCCGGCTCTTTTATCAATACTCAATTCTAAATGTATGAAAGGGCTCTTACTGTTGAGTAACCATTCAAAATAACTCATTTTCAGTAGAAAGATCGTACTGACAAAGTAAGGGTTAATTGTTAGTTAAGTATCGCGGTAACTGCTGAGCGCGACAGCAAATTAAATGTTTTTGCGGTAATAAAACAAGTTTTAACGATACCACAATAAAAGTTTATGCCTAATACCTTAGGGAAAAAATAGTGTTATTCTTTTTTTCCTATATTGTTTTATGAGTTTGCTAGTAACGTAGGCCGGCTGTATTTTGCTGTTAATTATTATAACACCTCCGGTCCTCCATCCCAGACGTGTATCGGGCGTCTGTAATGATATCAGCCATATTAAATGCAATCTGATCTCGACAATGGCAGTTTACAATTGGTTTCAAAATGCTACGTATGATAATTACAAAGTGTCTGTGGAAATGGCTAAATTATTTATCTACATAAACTAGAAGTAAGCCCGTCAAATATTAGCTTTCTGCACATCTTCTCCATATAAACTTGATATTCATTAAGACTAGAGAAGTCGAATTGAGAACCTCCTCCTTTACGTCCTCTCCTTTAAGTTGGTTAAAAAAATTACAGATTAAGTCAATGATATGATGAAATAAATATGTATGTATACATATTATACAAGTATGAGTGTGCCATACGCATGGTAGTGTGTTATGTTTTTTTTTTATAATTTTTTATAATATTATATAAAATATAAGCTTTCTGCAGTCCTTCAAAAGAAATCCAAAGTTTTCGCTTCACGTATCAATATAGAAATAAAACTGCCATCATTAAATTCTATTGACATTTCACTTTCACCT
Source organism: Abrostola triplasia (assembly GCA_946251915.1). Classification (NCBI taxonomy): domain Eukaryota; kingdom Metazoa; phylum Arthropoda; class Insecta; order Lepidoptera; family Noctuidae; genus Abrostola; species Abrostola triplasia. The sequence goes on along the minus strand of OX276432.1, from coordinate 1,782,283 downwards.
TATTCTAGTTTCCCCGTGGGGTAGGCAGAGACCACGGATTTCCATTTGCTACGATACTGGCATACTTCTTTCGCTTCATTCACACGCATAACATTCCTCATACATGCTCTTCGGTTGAGGGTACTCCTCACTTGCCCTTTTTGCAGAACATCTCCCATTTATTTCATTTATTTTCGCAAATTGGTTTCATTGTGCATTATCCTTAATTGCCTTTTTGTTTAAAAAAATAAAAATCTGTCTATTATCTTGTAAAGCTGTTCCTTCTTACCTATGAAACTTGCACCTATCTATCTATCGCTGGCGCCTGCCATAACCTCTCACGAATTCAGTAACTACACCAGTATCATAAATGTTATAGGAGAAGACAAAAGTCTACCACCCCGCACACGCCGTCGGCGCCGCCGTACCACGACACGGTCACGATAGACTCCGACACCGAACAGGACTACGAGCGCAGCCGGCGGGACTACTGGCACGAGCAGCATCGGGTGCAGTCGCCTATCATGGTGTCTGGTGAGTACTGTGTCGGATGCTTCAATACCTATATACAGCCTATGTTTTGTAGCCTCCCTATTCGGGGAGTAGAATGTCTATGATATTTAAAAAAGTACAGATATGTTACTAGCATTCATTTTAAACACTTGAAAAGGAAACAATTGTAGGCTTGTTCAGTACAATTGTTTATCCGAATTGACATAAGACTAGTGCAGTTCGGACTCGAGAGTTCGGAACACTTTTCTTATTCATTTTGTTAGCATATGACGTATCTATACATTTTGGCAGATCGTTGCTGTGTCCTTAATGACATGATTTGACAGTTATGGAATGCAAATGGACGATCGATAGAGATCAGGTCTATTCGAAACTAGTTATCTCTTTTTTATGCAACTGGCATTTTGGTTTCAATCTAGTGTACTCTTTAAACTTTATTGGATGTTTTAGATAGCAATGTGTGCATATCAAACAGCTAGTGCCTTATGGTTTGTGTTTACTCGTAACAAACCACTCTATTGGCTATAAATGTTTTTATGACTGTTGGTTCTCCTATCTACCGAAAATAAAGAGATTAAACACTTCTCAGAAACAGAATATGCCAAATACCTATAGAGTTGGTGGCAGTGTAAAATATCCTGTTCTTATTCCATCATATCCAAAATTCATGATGCGCTTACGTCATATCAAAACTATTCTAGTTAAACAGAGAAAAACTACAAATTACATTCAGAAGCGTGATTTAAATTCGATTCCCTGTGCTCTCTCTAAAGTGATTCTTAGTAATTGAAATAGATTCGTAGGTCAAGTTTATCGCGACCTCGATAAACAGTTACACTTGAATAAATTCTCGGAAGAAAAAGGTGGTCAACCTCTGAAACATCTATTGAAGCGTTTGATGTATCTCTAATATCTTAAATGGGATACTTTTATAGGTAAACATTTTATTTTATAAGGTGTATTTAAGGGTTACATTGGCCATTTATTATGCACATTTTGTATATTTCGTTTTGTATTATTCAAGAATTTAGAGAGAAAGAAGACCATAGAATTATTTTACAATCGCCATTAAATCCTAAAAAATGTTAAAATTGATCTGTTTGTATCAATCTTGTAACTTTACTTCGTGTTATCACTCATATCTTCAGTTTTATGTAAACATTATGTCCCAGTTTATATTTTAATTTAATGATCTGCTAATTAAATATCGTAGTTATTTTTCTTCGATTTATTCATAAGCATAGTGTATCAAGTCCAATTCCTGATATTTTTTTTTTTTTTTTGGGACAAGCCCACCACTCATGCCCATCATTGCAACTCCTGTAAGCCAGGATCTACAATGATAACCGTTGAGAACCATCGAGGCAATGAAGCTCGAGGCGTCCCAGAGAAATGACTCGACTGTCTTGGAACCCGCAACGAAATTAATCATAAAAGAATATATAGGAGGAGTAGGAATATAAATTTAGTCCGACTTCCCTCCATAGCAAGCGGGAGACACAAAGATTAATATGCCAAAAGCATAATTAATATGGGATCCAATTCCTGATAGTAATATATTAACCAGTTAACGTGTATCCGTGCAGACTCCCCCGTGCACGAGGTGGTCCGCACGCGGGAGTACAGCCCGCGGCGGCCGCTGCGCAGGCGCAGTCCGCCGCGCCGCCGCCGCAGCCGGTCGCGGGACAGGCACCGGGACCGAGACTTCAAGCAACATCGGTAAGATACATTGAAAAAAATACTCATAAATAATTGTTTAAAGCTTAAGTTTTACTGAAGAAGTTGCCTATTTATTGTATAAAATACCGGCAGTCTAGTTATGTCTAATTCTTCTATTACTACGGAAATTGTTAGTTTATTCACAACGAATAAATACGAATAAATGTTAGGTACGCCTCAAGCAATGCTAAACAACCAATCAACTCAAAAGACTTGTTCTTTTATCGAATTACGCAAATAAAGTTGTCACTGAGGTGTTCTCTCGTCGTCCACCAGTAGTCCCCTAAGCATTAGGCATGTAGTAAGGTCCGGCTGTCCGCAGCTCGCACAGCCGCAGCTCGCTGAAGCGGCGGCGCTCGGGCTCGCGCGGGCGGCGGCGCGGCTCCACGCAGTCCCCGCCGCGGCACCGCGCCAAGCACCGCGACGCCGAGCGGGACCGACACAGGTACGGTACAGACAATGGGGGGAATACACCGAATAGGGGGTTTCGGGGATAAATGTAATCAAGAGGTTCTTAAGAAAGTCAAAATAATTTGATCAGTTAGTAACGTTACGTGAGATATTGCGCGAATAATTCTAGTTTAGGGTCATTCAGAAACATGTGTGCAATATTTTACTTTTATTTCTATATTCATATCTAAGGCATGTTAGAGGCCTTTGTTCAATAGTGGACGTCGTAGCTTAGATATGATGTCATGCTATTACTCTCTAAAAGCACTCTTCCATTGTATATTGCTAACCTTTTTAATGATAACATACTATTTTCTATTACAATCAGCCAAGGAAAGCATCATAATAGGTAAATACTTCATGTATAAACCATAACCACACACTATTCAGTCGCACCTCATTTTTTTTATACTTCTGAAAATACACCAAAGCCTTCAAATGCCATAGCTAACCATTTTTGAAGAAATTTATTCAACTAGAGACACAAAAAATCGCATCCCTTACAACCCTACAGTAAGCACCACACACTTGAAGATAACATTGTCTTAGATACACTGCTTAAAGATAACGAACGATACCCAGAAGATGTACTCAAAGGCACTAACTACTACAATATTAGCTTAACAGCCTGATAAAATAGATATTTGTCTTGAAAATCTATCCTGAATTTTGATCAAACAAATATCTATCATCATCTTCCTATTTAAATGCTCCTCAATCATTATCATTGGTCGAAATCGTATAGAAATATTTACTTCACATCATTAGGATTTTGTTTAGAATATCATGTCTTTTAACATCTAACTGTAACCGACGAGCGTGTATGAGTAATGTGATACGTGTGAAAGAAGCAAAAGAAGTATGCCAGGATCGTAGCAAATGGAAATCCGTGGTCTCTGCCTACCCCGCAGGGAAACAGGCGTGACTTTATGTATGTAACCACGTGTCATGAATTTTTTATTCGCTTTAATATCAAAACATCACTATTTTCTATTTCAATCAGACATGGGAATCGTCGCAATCGGTAAATACTTGTATTTTTATGTGGTTAGTTGGTGTTAATGCTATGAAAAGCCATTTTTTCATTTATTATTATTAATAAAAATGTATGGACGCCTTAGCCAATAATGCGTCCGATTTAGGAGAATTACTGCAAGAAATATCGCTGTAACGATAATCCTTCTCAACAAATGCCCGAGATTTTTGGTACCGTTGTGTAATGTGAATGATCGCCTCATATAACTGTACATTCAACATGTTATATGCCGTGTTTGTTAAGTAATCACTGCAATATATCATCTGCCCATCATCAAATTCATTTTTATCATTAAACTGTCATGCATGTTATATAATAAATTATGTGTAACTTTCCGAAATCCATGGAAAACCAAATATTAAGTGTGTGTTTATTTCAGTAACCGTGTTAAAGTTTCTCCCGTTTGCGATGCAAGCGACGGGTTCAACTCCCAGTCGGACAGGTCACCCAACTAAGTGTGTAATCGTCCCAATAACACGAATGTGGAGAAAATAATAGAAGCCAAACTCTCGCCTCTCAAGTCCATTGGAAGTATGCAGAGCTGATGGCCAAACTCTGCCACTTAAGAAAACTGTACTATAATCTTCAACTATTTCAATACTAAATTAAGTTAATGCATTGTTTACTACACAGACCAAAGCATGAGTCGCCCAGTCCACCGACGATGTTGCAACGGAAGATAGACTTCAAAGAGAAGATCAGCGATACCAGCCTCTTCGCGGAGCTGGTCAAAGACAAGCACAAGAGAGCCAAGGTAACGTAACTAGTCTTCACATTTAATCTAGATAAATTATCAGATGATGTTAGGTACGATTTTCGGAGTCCTGTAGTCCGGTTTCGGAGAGATCCAGGTGTAGTTTGAGGTTGGTGACCTTGGCACATGTTGATTGGATGTTCACTAGCTTGGTATTGATATGGAACTCTCAGCAAACACTGATAGGCAGGTCTATTAAGGAGAGGCGACCCGGACCAGAAAGCAACGGAATTATAAGTATAATCATATTCGGCAAATTATAACTCTATGTAGTCTCATCTCGTCTGCCAAAAGAGATCACCTGGCCCACCCCTACGAGAATGACAGGCGCGATGTAGGTATGTATTTGATGATAGTATTTTATGTTCTTCTCAGTAGTATAGTCGCTCTCCTTTCAGAAGCTACAAGAGATTCTCAATCAGAAGGAGGAGGAGTCTCAGGGCGCGCTCTCCAACACCACCTCTATCAACAACCCAGAGATACTGACCATAGATGAGCTGTCCAACCTCACGGCCGATAGCTCTACCCAGGTAAGCTTTGAATGTCTGTTGCGTGCATCAATGTACTTACTACGTAATCGCTTGGGGACTCATTGTGTATGCTGCTTTACATAGCGAAATTAACCATATGTAACATTCTGCTGCTAATTTCTCGGTGGTAGACTTACACTTGGGCTTGGCGTTATTTGGAGTTGCTTGTTCTCCTGTTTATGGAAAATTAGTATCCTAAACAGCAGGTTGGTAGCGGGACTAACAGTTTAAGTTCTTGAAAATTATTTTAGTTCACCGGCATGAAGTTGCATTGCTCTTGCTCATGCGACAGTAATATGGTGTTAACAAAGAGTAGGAAGTGGACATTAACATTACTCATATGTTTTATATGACAGATTGAAATTGACATTACTAAAACAATACTAATACATGATTTTATATAAACTTGGTTAATATTGTAAAATTTAATGAAAATACATGTGAAATGTGTCTCGTAACTGACTTCAGTCCGGTTTAGTTAGACTGCGGACTCGTACGCATGTAACATAGCGTCCCTAACGGCCGCGGGCTCTTGCAGGCGTCGAAGGAGAACGGCTCGGCGGCGGAGGGCTCGGTGGTGGACATCCCCATGCCGCGCGCCGACAGCGCCGCGCCGCTGCAGCCGCCGCCAGACTTCGCCTCCTTCGGCCACGCGCAGCCCAACGGGGACGCGCCGCCCGCGCAACATGACCTACCGGAGGTGACTCACTCTAATCACATTCATAGAAGCCTTTATATCTATCACTTCAATAACTGCGCATAAAGGCCACAAATGAAGACACGCTTTACAATTATTTGGAAGCCTGGTGAATTTATGATATTAGTTCTAAATTATAGCTTTTTTAACTATCTCAGAAACCAACCAGTCCAGCAGCAGCGCCAGCAGTGCCTCCCCCTGTACCGGCTGCGGACACCCCTACATCGGCAGCAGTCGCCCCGGGCAGCGCGACGGGCAGCGTGGCCGGCAGCGGGGCAGGCAGCGGCTCGGGCAGCGGGCCGGGCAGCGGTCCGGGCAGTCCCGATCGTCGCTCGCGCAGCAGCCTAGTGGAGGCCGTGTACTACCAGAACAGCCAGCCCGTGCCCGCTAAGCCCAAGAGCCTCACCAAACTGCCCATGCCGCCCAACACACAGGTACACACTAATAACGACACTGGCAACGCTCAAATTTAATTACGATGTCACTAGTGTCATATTTTGACATTTATGCAAATTATTTATTTATGGCACTCCAACGACTTATTCACTAATACACTTTTTGGGGTACTTTAACAATTAAACATAAGATGTAGAGTGAATTTGTCACTTACAGGTGTGCACAGCACTTACATAATAATGTAGAATTTTATAATATAATATACAGTAAAACAAAAAGACAGAACTACATAAAATCTGAATTAAGGACTAAAAAAAAAATAATTTAAATTATGCTTGACATCGGTAATCATCTTTTATTTCTACTACCCAGCGAGTCTTACTACACTGAATATTACAGGTGGAGGACCTAAAGACGTTAGTCAACGAGAGTCCGATGAGTACGCCGTCTCCGTCGCCCGTCAAGAAGCCTGACAAGCCCAAGCGGACTGGCATCATGAACCTGCCCATGCCGCCTGGTAATACATTATCAATTACAGATCATATAACTTGATAGGCTAGCTAAGTAAACTTACGGAACTCAGCACATCTCCTTTACATATCTGATAATTACAGCAGAATGTCCTGCTTCCGTGTCTCACATCATGTAGTGTGACATTACAATATTGTGCGCCATTTTTGAACATCGTATGTTACGTAGGTAATATAGCCTACATCTTCTTACTTGTAATCTCTGAATTTAGTTATGATATTATAGCTAGCAGTTACCCAGTGTCGTAAAAATACTCACTATCTTATACTGTTATCGTGTTTCAGTGATCCCAGGTTCCGAAGAACTGTCGGGCGACGAGCTAGACGGAGGCACCCCACCGCCCGCGTCTCGCAGAGACCAGTACTCGCACGTGTTCAGCAACCGGAAGCATACTAGAGATAATGTATGTGATATTCATAACTCTAGTTAATGTCATACTTGACTATGTAACGCGTACGGCTTGCAAGGTTTATTGTGAAATGATTCGTATGAAAGCTGACTAAAGTGCTCACTATTTACGATATGAGAAAATATGACGAAGACAAACTATAATCCAAACTGCAATCGTGTGAATCGTAACGTGCATTACATGTAAGGAAAATAGTACAGATATCGCTTATATACGAATTGTTGTTGTAGTTTATTGAACTGGACAGATTATAGCGATTATATGTAGATTATAGTAAATATTGATCAGGATTTTACATATTCCAGTCGGGTTCAAAGCTCAAGAGGCCACGCATCCTAAAACGTCGTGGTTCCAAGGTGGTACCGGTAGCGACGCCTACGCATCACGCCAAAGACTGGGGAGAGAAGTGCGTCGATGGTTTCCAGGTAATACACTTTTATATTATCTATATCGTCCATATTTGACCTGAAAAAGGTAGCTGGGTTGAACTGGATGCGGAAGGCGAAGGACCGGGTTTTGTGGCGCAACTTGGGAGAGGCCTATGTCCAGCTGTGGACTGCGATTAGCTGAGAGAGAACGAGAGACAGAGAGATCTATATTTATAAAATCTCCAACTTTAGAAGTCTATGTTCATACCAGATGGAGACGATTGTAGTTATTTTCATCTAAACTTAATACATTTTATGTATCACCTTGTATTTTGACAGTGTTTTTGTACACAGTATATTGGGCATTGGCCGGGTTTAAATTGTACTCATACTCGCCTGCGAACGGCCTACTTTTCGCCTCAAGTAAAATAACATTTAACAGCAACTTCTTATGGTTGCACAAAACAATTTCATGCAACTAAAAATACTTTTCTATCCAGGTTATAACTCAAATCGGTGAGGGCACGTATGGGCAAGTATACAAGGCCCGAGATAAGAACACTGGCCAGCTCGTAGCGCTGAAGAAAGTCCGGTTGGAGAATGAGAAGGAAGGTTTCCCCATCACGGCAGTGCGGGAGATCAAGATCCTGAGACAACTCAACCATAAGAACATCGTCAATCTAAGGGAAATCGTCACGGATAAGCAGGACGCCTTAGACTTCAGGAAGGTGAGATAACTCTGGTGTATCATTTTAGGACCTCGATTAAACTGAAAATTTTATAGACATAACTGAGCCAAATATAGGGCTAATTGAGACGAAAAGGCATTAAGGAATTTGAAAACCATTTAAATCAATGTTAACATAAATAATCACACCTATAATCCCTACAACGGTAGGCCAAGCTGTTCCCTTTTGTCAAAACACTACACCCACATTATGCCATTAATTATAGGTTTGATGTAATATGTGGTTATCCCAAAACCAGTCATCAAGTCTTCAATACGAAAGTCATTATAATTTTTATCTGTGTTAAAATAATGTTCAACATACAAAATAATATCGAAAGCTAACATTTGTCTATCGTCAATCCAGGACAAGGGTTCCTTCTACCTTGTGTTCGAGTACATGGACCACGACCTGATGGGCTTGCTGGAGTCCAAGATGGTGGACTTCACGGAGTCACATAACGCCTCAATCATGCGCCAGCTGCTGGACGGGCTTGCCTACTGTCACCGGAAGAACTTCCTGCACCGGGACATCAAGTGCAGCAACATACTGATGAACAACAAGTGAGTTTGTTGCTTGATGGTGTACGCTAATTTGTACCCCTGGCGGTGGAATGCTTTGATCCTGTCTGCCATCAAAAGTGCAGTGCATTATTAGGTTTTTAGTGGGTTGGCCCCTGTGGATCTTATTAGGTTTATGGGGAGAGTTCTACATACGGCCGACGATTCCTAATAATGGGGGCTGCAGAATGCATTCCTCATTAAAAAAAAATATGGCTGAGATAGACAATGTCGACAAGGTCGTTATATTTTTGTTTTATATAAATTTAAAAACCTAAGTAAAGGTTTTTAAATAGAATTGAAAAATATTAGGTTATAATCGTAACATTGTCAATCCATACATTCACAATATAAATTTGTCTAGCACTATGACTAGGGGGCCTGACACGTGGCCTATATGATATAACACCACAATATATAATAAAATCCCCAATCCCCACCCACCCCCAGGGGCGAGGTGAAGCTGGGCGACTTCGGGCTGGCGCGCCTGTGGTCGGCCGAGGACCGCGCGCGGCCCTACACCAACAAGGTCATCACGCTGTGGTACCGCCCGCCCGAGCTGCTGCTGGGGGAGGAGCGCTACGGGCCCGCCGTGGACGTGTGGTCCATGGGCTGCATTCTGGGGGAACTGTTTCTTAAGCACCCGCTGTTCCAGGTACTCATGTGTTACTTGTGCTTAATCACACATACGTTTTTGTAGTTCTTAAAAGGTGTGAGCCTATTGGCATAAACCGGGTACCGTTCAATCGACTACCATATATTTTATTTCTTTGGATTATGTAATGACCAGTGAGTAAATGACAATATTGGTCGACTTAAAGACATTAGATTAAACATTGATATATCCGCGATTTGACGTCTACCGTGCCCCCCCGCAGGCCAACGTGGAGATGATGCAGCTGGAGATGATCTCCCGCGTGTGCGGCACGCCGGTCCCGGGCGTGTGGCCCAACGTGGTGAACCTGCCCCTGTGGCACACGCTGCGCCCCAAGCGCTTCCACAAGCGCTGCGTGCGCGAGCAGTTCGCCTTCATGCCGCCGCAGGCCCTGACGCTGCTGGACCGCATGCTGGAGCTGGACCCCGACCGCCGCATCACCGCCGAGGACGCGCTCAAGAGCCCGTGGCTCAAGAACGTCGTGCCCGACCAGTGAGTCACACCTTCATACGCTGGCCTGCCGCCGGCCACCGCTCAGCGCACCCTGACCGGCACGGGAGGGGATCCTCACCGTATCGACTCGAGACGTGCAGTATTCTTTATATGAAACTCCCTACTGTATTGCACACTAATTGAAAACGTAATGTAATAGACGCCATCTAGTCTTTTAAAAAAGGATGAAGATCTAAGTTTCCTGTAAAAGTGTATTATGTTTATTTGCAAAACAAGAATCATTTAACAATCGTCTCACCTCGGGACCAGTCGAAACGACGGACGACGAGACGAAAGTCGATACGGTGACGATTCCTTTCAGAGTTGATGTGTGCTAGACCTTTACACGTGCACCGGCACTGACACGTGTTGTCTTGTCACGTGATCTCGAACACGTGATACGCGTTACCACTACGATTATCCAGACGTGTATGAAGGAGATTCCTTTACACACGAAAGAGATCACATTTGTATTCATATTATTGTTGGATGAATAATTTTGACAATAGAGATGTACCTACGTGTATAGTTAGCTAACATTTTCTGTCTACCCGCATCTGAAAGATATTTTATTAATTCCAAGGATACCCAAGAAAACTTGTCTCCATATTGCGCGCAAGCTGCGCAAGTCCATTATTGAATGGTGCTGGTACGAAAGTTATATGTTTGTGGTAATTACTAGTCTTATCTGAAAAGTAAAAGGCGACTAAGGAAGATGAGACCTTATCGTTACTACCTCGATTAACATTTGTATATAACATTCATACACACATTTGTAAATAATAATAATCTGCAATCACATAAATGTTGTAAACTTGATAAGCTTGGTGTGTATGACTGTATGTGCAAGACCTTTCTGCTCCAACTGTACTTTGTGGCTTTACTGATAACATCATACTACACCAGGATTACCTAACGTTATCTGTGTCAGCCACCAGTTATATATCTAGATCAAAGGTTTGCTTAAAGGAACTGTTTTCGCGTTCCCCAAAGAGCGCGCACACATTTCCTTTGACCAAATCTAGTAGTAACCCTGGCAATACATCTGTGCTGGGGTGAAGAAGACTTAATGAAATGAATTGTCTCTAGTTATACCGGTTGGGATTATCGCACCCCGTGAGTATTGATTATTATATTGTTCAATCATCCAGTCTTGAAGCATGCGTATGGAAATGGCATTGTTGTCAGATAATTGACGGTTGTGTGACGTCACCGCCGATTTAGTCTAGAACATCTTGATGTTCTTGTCACGATGCTTGGTTGGTATTATAAATCGGTTGGTTTGGCTGAAATTAAACATGTTGTCGACTTGTGCTTAAATGAAACACACTGCAAACAGCCTGCGTAATAATTATACAGAAATTATATCAATGGAAGTATACCTGAGTATCAACAAACACTATGAAGTGTTAAGAATATAGGAAATAATGGAGTTGTCGCTAGCGTCCAACAATGACGACGAACTGACGAGAGACGACGGTGGGAAGGAACTGTATGGAGACTTATACAATACTTCGGCAACAGAGTGGTCAATGGAAAGGCTATGCGTTATGGTAAATAAGTAGTTAGTTCGACCTTAACTTGTTGATGTATTTCCAGAATGCCAGCCCCCGAGCTGCCGACGTGGCAGGACTGCCACGAGCTGTGGTCCAAGCAGCGCCGCCGGCAGCAGCGCGAGCAGGACCAGCAGGGCAAGGGCAAGCCCTACGGGTACGCCGCCGACGACGGCAAGGAGCCGCCCAAGAATGACAACCAGGATTACAAGAGCGAGCCCTACAAGTCGGAGAGTGGCTTCAAGCCCACCGAGCCCGCACCGGAGGCCGTGGGACAAGTTAAATAGTACAGACTTTATTGTAAAAGATACTTTCGTAAAAGAAAGAAACGGTGCTTACATTAGACCAATTGACTATGTGATCTAGTTAATATTTGTCAGTGGTGTGTTCGTGACGATGTGGTGGTGCGGGTTCCGAGTGTGCGGTTATGTGCCTAGTCTAAAATTAGCTTCAATTTCATCCAAAATTAGCTCATAAGATGAAGGCTGTGTTCTTCAAGAAACTTTAGCACTGTGCTATGCTTCTTGCACAATTTATGAATGTTCAGTACAAAAGTGTAAAGACATTGCCTTGTATCCTACCAAAGGATATTGAAGCAAACATTCAATAGACAACATTTATACTTTTTAATATCTATGTATCTTAATGTGAGAATTGAATTTTGGGATGTTTGTTACGGTGCGGAACCCGGTGAAGCAATTAATTTATTGCGTTATTAAATGAAACGCGTACCAAAATGTATGATAAAATAGTTGTAACCAAAGTATCGCATAGCGCTAGTTACCCACGGATACGGACTGCGTCGAGCGTCCTGTGCATATGTCTGTAAATACTGTAAACTAGAATAGTTTTAAATAAGAACAGTTCTGTTTAATTTCATTTTATTGAAACGACTTGTTTTATTTGTGTTAAGAGTCCTTCTGGTTGTTGCACGGATGCTGGGCAGTTGGCAACATTGTTTAGTCCTGACGCTGGTAAATCAGTTGATGATTGACGTGGCTATATTAATGTAGGCAGAGAACCAAGTGCCTATGGCTAATGATCTCTAAAATTTTCTCTTGCCTGTTGCCCCAGTTTCATAGTTTTCTGCCTACAAGCATCTGATCTTTTTGTTCTTATCATGTTAACATCCTTGTTCTAATTTCCATAAACATTATTACTTATTATAAAAACAAGTGTTGCCAGCCTAATTAAATCTCGGTGTTGCCAACATAATTGAATGCAAAATAAAGCATAATAGTTTTATATCCTATTCCACTATAAAATAAGACCGCGAGCGCCTTAAATACATCTGAAATTAATAATATATTGGCTTATACATTTTTCCATAAATTACTGCCTTTTTATAGACATGACATATCGAATATTGATTTTACGTTACAAAAAATGAGCATATAGTTAATGTAAAATCATTGCTTAGTTAGGTCAACAAAAGGACTAAGATCATTTTTCATACCAACGATGGTTCGGAGTAAACACTAATTTAGCATTTAGTGGTTATTACATTTGTCGTGCCTAAATAATTAAAAGAAAATTAGGTAGATGAATTATGGTACAATCATATTTAGCTGGCGAAGTTATTGATTTTGAGGGTAAGAGATGGTCTGAGATTAAACTTACATACGTCTGATAGCATAATCATGTTTTTGCTCAGCAGACTTATATATAATAAAATCCGTTCAAATTAAATAATACCAAGTACTGAAGATTGTTATTTATAAGTAGCTTCACCTATGATAATCATAAATATATCATTAATTGCAATAATCTTTTCAAGTTACATAAATAAATTGGTGTATCGAGGTCTTAATGTTATCACAATGTTAATGTTTGTGCTATTTTAGACTATTATAATTTAGTCTGGGATTACTGTGATTATGTATAAATCGGAATTGAGTTGTTTATGTATCTCAGTTGTTTCGCATACTTTCTATTTGATAAGGTTAGGTTTTGTAGGTCCCGATTGTTAAGCTAATTAGACGATATACATAGTTATGTTGATTTAAATTGTGGTAGTGCACTTTAGAATTTGCAATAGGACCACTTTCTATTATGTGCGACTACAGTCTCGCGGCGTGTGGGTGCGGTCTACCTACCCCTTGGAGGTAAATAAGATAGAGGTGTTATGATATAGATGCTGTGTGACTAAGTGCCATATTGTTAAAGAAATACTAGGACAAAATGTCGCAGTGCGAACTAGTATTTATATGTGGCTCTTGTGTGTATCTTCATGAATACTCATTAGGTCAAATGACCTAGTTGAATGCCAGTAAATGCATGATTATGGTAAAGACTAGAATATATTGTTGTAGTGTGACATGTATAGAGCAATAGTTAATACTTTGAAGTTAGGTATAAATATATAACTGGCAAGATTGCATCTACCATAATTTAAACTTCATAACTATTTATGTCGCCGTAGGTCCTAACTAGCAATAATATCGGACACGACCTAGTTGGCATTTATATGATATAAGCATGTATGTATATTTGAGTTCCATGCATCAGTAACGGTGATGTTCATCTAGATAAAGATTACTACTATATATTTATATATATCATGTTGTCTGTTCACAAATATATGATTGAATGTAAAAATTAACTTATAACGTTAGGGGTTGCGTTATTTTTTTAAAACAATTGTATGTAAATATGTGCGAGCGAGTAATGTTAAACCGTTGCGTTTTAAAGAACGTATCTTCCATGAATTAGTTAAAATGTATATAGAATAGAAAATACTTCCCTCTGCATTTTGTTATGAGCGACATTGTTTTTGTTAAGGAAAGCGAAAATTTGAACGTTCCAATCCGTTTTTCAATGTTATAGCAGTCACATTTTGTGGATTTGTATAGAATGTGTAATTTTTATACTTGTAATTAATTAGAGGAAATATAAACAGCCTATGAGCCTACCCAACAAGGTACAAGGCTTGAGAAATGTGTGTACATAAATATGGAATATTTTATTAATATAATATAACCAAGAATAGTAGATTATTTTTCTGTAAATTATATTTCTTTACTCTAGGTAACAATTAAATAGGCAACCATGTATCGATAGCTTTGCGAATTTTCGCTTTCCTCGATGTAAATATTATATTATCGTTCTTCGTCGCAAGTCAATGGCTAAAAGACTACGTTCCCATGTATTATAATAATTTTAAGACGCGATGTCCATCGTGTTAATAATCCGGAGTTTCGGAGATAATCGTCGTTTTTTATATTTTGTATGGTGTGCTAGTCGGAGGGTAGTTTGATTTTATTTTGTAATGGTGTGGTTATCGATTGTTTTACCTGTTTTAAAATGGTGTTTAATTCTGGAATTGTAACATCAGTCACAGATTGCGTTAAACTTTTTGTCGGATCTGAACGTATCGAGTGCGAATAAGTGTCAATAATATAATGCAATATAAGGCAATCCGTCCGCAAGAGACATAGAGACTAATGCACTGTCGTATACGACTTGTTTCAGATCGCCACGAAGTTTCTCGCTGCCTTTGTATAGCATCAACTTCCTATCTCACTAAATATGGATGCTGTTGTTGTATGTAACCGATTCACGTCGATATATCTATCTATATGTTGTTCATACGCAATAAATATTTAATTTTATTGATCAAATTAACCGTTAAACAGTGTTATGTCTCCGTAGACTGTTTCTAAGTTATTATTTGTTACTCCAATGATCTTTCGTTTTATAGTAAGACTGAAGTTGAGACGGAACGGACGATTGTCTGTCACTGTAACTCTGGATTGTTGTTATCACATTTATGATAATAATAATTGTAAAAATGTACCTAATGTTTTTTAAAATAATTATACTACGATGAAATATGCTTTTGTTTTTTCTATTTGCCAACAACAAATCCGAATGTTAGATGTGTGTAATATAAAATCTGTATAAGGTGTATAAAAGAATAACGACAATAAAACAATAGTTTATTAAAATACATTTATTTAAAATGACTGAAGGAACTGGCTTATGTATATAAGGCACTTATTTGCCTGTATCTAAATATGGCCATATTATTGCCACAGAGGCCTATTGCGAACGACACGGCAGACACAATGTTCCACTCACAGACTGGTGGAGCTGATAGTAATTAAAATTTGTATTTTCACGTAGAAAATATTTTGTAATGCAACCATATAATATATTTGGTTATCAGCTCACGCCACCCTGTATTGTTTAATTAGCAATAGGCCCCAAGTTCATTGAATGCCAATATGGAAAGCATTGATTATATTCATTATTAATTAAATATTTTTACACATGATAAAGATTCTTAACATTGCACCGAGCGATTTTAAAAATCTACATGTGCTATATTTATAAATGTCACAGTTTAAGGACAATGCCATCTATACCGAATCCTATGTTTTAGAATATAAATATTTACTTTTGAAACAACAATTAATTGTAACATTATTTATTCAAATTACTTTCTTATAGTAGGCACCCTTGATTCAGCTTATATTTTAATATAAACAAAATGAAATGTGTCAATTACAATAAAGAATGATCATTTAAGCAAGTAATTAATAATTAGATTTAAGGTGACCTATGAAATTAATAATATTAATTTTGAAAATACCTTTGGCAAATACGACTATGTTTTTAAATCCTTACATCTCAGCCTAGTTTATAATTTAGTTTTCTATTTACAATAATATCCTTGCCAGGAGTTTATATACTAACAAATATGTTATAATTGACACATTTCCGTCGACACCTAAGTTGTATGGCATACAAAAAATACTAAGTACTTTGTACGTAAATCTCATGAAGATATATCACATCAAATACATAAAAACTTCTGTAAAACTACATAATTGAACATTTTCATATATATTTTCATTTTATATAAAATTGAAGATACTTATAAAAAGAATATTGATTAATTTTTATAGCTAAGTGCCTTACGTGTTAACGATGCATGTAATAAAGAGTTCAATCATCAATGTTTAATATTTCATAAACGCGCATTGCACTTAACCATAAACGAACGAAAATTAATACAAAGTAAGTACGTATACACAATAATTAATCATTCACATTATAAAAATACGCTCACTAGTCGTTGTTCCCCTGGCTCCTGGGCCAGGTATTTATAATTATAAATTATCCAGCATCAGAATGTGCCTGCCATGTTTATAGGTACAATAATCTGATGTATATTATATTACATATATCCATTTCATAATATACACAATACTTCAGGACATGCAGGACATTATTTTATAATGTTCAAATAGTGTAAAATATTGTAGTAATGCAAAATCGAATTGAAACTTAATCAATTCTGTATTAATAAATTTGTACAGCGGTAATATTCTTATAAGAATATGACAAGCCCATTGTGACTGGCGACACTAAATATAATAAATACTATGCAATACAAAATGGAATAGTTGAAGTTAATTCATACGCACGTAACATCGTTGTTTTGTATAATTAACTAGACTTGCAATACTGGTCCGCTCATGGTGAGGCGATCTGAAATATAAGTGTTTCAAATTTTAATAACTGCAATATTAATCACTTTACTTTGAAAAATAAAGCAAATTGTGTGTTTTTCTAATGGTCTCCTAAAAGGATATCTCACCTTTTTTTAATGTATCCTGCATCATACCCACAATTACCCTGAATCAGGACCTGCAGGCTAATCATATTAAAAATATCCCGTACTGGAATTAAACATGAGCGTGTAAATTCCCTGCTAGTGGAGAGCATAGCAGTCAAATTAACCAGTGATTGACAATCTGCTGTCTATATTCGATGACTCCTAGTCCTATGTATAGTGAATGGGAAAAGTAGGTAGAATATGTAAGTTGGTAAATATAATAATATAAGTGTGTACGTACGACGAGCAGGTTGCCGCTCTTGGCGCGGTGTATGTTTGGCTGCGGGCCGTGCGTCACCTCGATGGTGCCGCCCTGCTTACCGTTCACCAGGTTGTGCGCGATGCTGACGGAACAGTACAATGTTTCAACCATGTAATGTAGTCACTAGAGTTTACCAATAATTGGCATTGGCCATTTGTTACATGGGACTCAAGGTGGATTTATATTACATTTGGGGTGTTGTGCATGACACTATGTTATGCGCTTTGACAAAATGTGGGAGTGAAATACACTAATATAGAAAAAAAGTAGGTAGGTATACACCTGCGGGGATACAGGCTTTAATAGATGTAAGTATGACGTTAGGTATGTATAACATTCATAAGGTGCGACTTACGTCCTGGTGTCGACGATCTGGATGAGTTCGGGCTTCTTGGTGAAGTCCGTGACCACGGTGAGCGCCTCGATCAGGTGCGGCACCGAGATGATCAGGTCACCCTGCACGCGAAAACACATGCTATAATTTTAACTTATACAAAGTATTAAGTGAAAGGGTAGATCTTGAATGCCGATTGTAGTCGCACGCGATGAACGCGCGGCAAATGCGACATTAGTTTTATTGAAAAACAATAGCGCCGCTTCAGAGGTCTGCGATTAAACGTGGCCAAAGACGGACGCGCGCCGTCACACTCATTATTAAACACCACAACCAATAGCTACAACTATGATGTAAGTAATCAAGCCAGTTGCCAAAACTGCATCAACCGAATTCGCCTTGGGTCGATTCTCGAAAGTGGATATCCTTGTGTGTGTAACATGTACCTTGTCCTTCTTGAGGTCCTGCGGCACCTTGACGAGCGCGAGCGTGTCGGTCTCATTGGTGAGCACGAGCGTGAGGCGCTCGAGTGGCAAGCGGTGCTTGAGCTTGTATGTCTTCCGGCCGGCCGCGTCCAGCACGTACAGCGCCGCCGACGACGCCAGCAGCGCGCGCGCGCGGGGCTTGTAGCCGCGACGGTCGAACTTCACCGCCTCGCACGAGTACTGCGGGGGTGGAATTATAATTCCAGGATCATACAAACCACCTACATTCTTAACAGCATTGAGTTTATGCCAGAAATTAATAACTTGAGCTCTTTCCTTTCCCATCTTGACGAAATATGAGAAAGGCTGACAAACTGCCTTTTAAGCATAATAAGGTAAAGATTTATATACCTGTAAGGCAGAACACAGCGCACTCATTTATTAACCACACAGGACCAAAATAATTGACAAATAAAATATGATTACTGATCACTCACAATAAGCTGTTCGCCGGTGGGCCACGAGGGCGAGGCCATGAAGGTATTCCGCAGCGTCTGGTGCTCTGGGCTGAGCCGGTCGGTCACGAACCGCTGGCCCACGCTCGACGGGTAGCTGTTCTTCTTGCCTGGGTTATATAGGGCTGGAGTTAGTGGATGGTCTAGCAGATGAGACGCTAGTCATAGGCCAAGTGCAAGGTCACAGTTTTGGCAAAGTACAAGTTTAATGTTTAATTTGTTTTTAAGTCCCTATTATGACTTACAATGTTATTTTGTTTTAAATTATACTGGAATAAATAGCTCTTAATAGCAATTTCTAAATCACAAAACACTCACCCTTGAACATCTTCTCGGCCAGCACCTTGAGCTCGAACTGCTTCTTGTCCTCCGGCGTGAGCTTGAGCCGGTAGCGGCGGGCCAGGTGCGCGCGGTGCAGGCGGTGCAGCTCGCGGGAGGCCTGCTGGCAGGTGGCGGGGCAGGCGGGCCACGACAGGTCCAGCAGCTGGCGCGGCAGCTGGGTGGCCAGCCGCTTCAGCCAGTGGACCTTGGCTATACCGAGGAAGCGACGGTTCTCTGCCGTCTCTGGCCCGTTGCGGGTGATGAAACCTGAGTACAATGTTTGTTTATATAATTGGTGTTCCAACGACCAAAAACGTGAAGTTTCATATTTGCTTTTTAGGAGCCTCATTTTAGAAAACTAATTAATTAGCGTGGACAGAGTGGGACCGTATAGGGGATGTATGTACCTATATACACGATATATATATAAGTTACCTGGAGATGGTTATACATAATTATGTATTCTAATATCACTTAACCTACTCCAAAAACTTTGATCGAATTTTTAATCCATTTGAGCCAAGATGAATATCTTGTCACAGCCTTTGTTTTCAGTCTTCAAATTTTCAAAACTAGTTTTGTTACGAACCCTTTTGGCTTTACCGTAATCGGATAACATATACTATTACTCTTCCAAAAGTCGACCACTAACCTTTGATGAACGACCTGATGACCTGCGCAGCCTTCTTCCTTCTCTCCTTAAGGTTCTGCGCGTTGAACCTCCTCACCCACTTCTGTATGACGATGGCTGCGTTGCGCATCTTGAGGTACTGCTTCCTCTGCCAGTACCCTCGCCACCTGCTCTGGATGATGGTGGCGATGTCGTTCTTCTTGATTTGGAAGGCGTCTTCAGTTTCGAAGAGGGTCTTCGGGAATCGGATGAAGATTTTGGTGCTGGAAGTATGGTGTATAGAGATTTAAGTCTTTGGCAAAATATGTAGGTTGTGTTCATGAAGTAGCAGTTAACTTGAATGTAAACGTTTAGTTTTATTGTCTTTATTGCTGTAACTAAAGGTTAGTAGTAAGTACTGGATGATGTGAGTGTATACATCTTATAAAGAAGAATATTTCTGCATACCCCTTTGGTGGTTACAAGTATGATTATAATGAAATTATGCATCTACATTGACACAGTCGGTGATAGACCATCAAAGAAGGCAGCTCATTTAAAATAGTTAAAATATACCATATAAGACCACAGTTCGTATTTACTTCCGGAAATTCCTTTGCGCAGAAAGCCTATACTATCAGTACACTCACTTGCCCATCCGGAACTCCTCCTTCTCGAAGTTGAGCACCTCCACCAGCTTCTGCACTCCGTCCCTCGCGGGCCCGCGGTAGTTGGGCCACGTGTCGGCGGACAGGCACTTGTATCTGTCACACACAATATGGAGGGACATTATTGATGCCTTTCTGATATTAATGTAACCATTTAAAAACATAATAGGGTGACTTCGCCTGAATTCGGCCATTAAAGCGAACGTCGGACATTACGACTTTTTTTTGTGATAATAATATAGTCGCAGTTTCCTTTCTTAAAATCGCTCGACAACATCATATGAATGATGAGAATTGAAATATCTGAAAGTTTCGGTTTCCGGTCATTGATTTGGTTGGTTCTCGGCCACTAAAGAACCCTATTTGGCTTCGGAATAATAAAAAAACTAAAATTTTCATTTGATTTCGATTAATCTTATACCATTAAATATTATACTAGCTGACCCGGGGTATGAAAAATAGATGTTGGCCGATTCTCAGACCTACTCAATATGCTCAGAAAATTTCATGAGAATCGGTCAAGCCGTTTCGGAGGAGTACGGGAACGAACATTGTGACACGAGAATTTTATATATAAGATTATCCTGGTAAAGTTCTGATGAGTTGACCTAGCTTTCGACATCTTCAAGTGTCCGCCATACTAATACACTACAAAATAATACATATTTGCTCGAACTTGTTACTTAGTTCATCTGTATACCTACTTATTAGTTGCAATTAAGTAAGTGTCGCTTTATTTATGTACTATACCTCTCAAGGAACGCTTCGTAAGTTCTTCTGTACGCGAAGCCAGCTCGTCGTACGCGCAGATTCTCCATCAGACCGAGGTACTTCACTTGGTGGGACACTAGCTTGTCATCAAATTGCACTGAAACAAACACGACGTAGGGTACCTTTTAAGGATTTTTCTAAAATAAATTTCAATTTGCTTCAACCTTCGGAGGTTGCTGTCAAACGTATATTGTTAAAATAGTGTGTAATATTACGTGTGCCAAGTATTTAAGTCTTTCCATGGATGATTTTTCAAATTATTTATTGATACTAGCTGAACAAAATATAGTAATTAAAAAAAAAGTGAAATATGACTAGCAGGCAAGTCATAAAGTAAAATTACAGGCTATATAAAAGAACTACCTTCAACGACTCCACTCATCATCAACATCAGCCGGAACACGCCCACAAACAACAACGTGTTGAACAAAGGGCTCCCCCTTAGAACGCCAACTTGCCATTTACATCCATCGGTTCCGCAACTCTGACGATATCGTCGGTCCACTCCACTTATAATGGACACAATCTCACAGCATCACACAGGTACCATACCCAAGAGGACATGATAGTATAAAACAGTACTTACTTGGAGTCTTGAAGTCATTAGGCTTGATGCACCGGATGTAGGACGGCTCCTTGCTGCTCAGGATCTTGATCAGCTCGTTCAAGGAGTTCTTGAACTGAGTGATCGCTGTCTCTGGACGCTTCTTGCTTGTTAGGTTCACGTCCTAAAATAAGACGTTGAATTTATACTCTGGGTTTGTTGGAATGTTGAAAAGGAGAACATTTTGAAGACCGGAAGAAAACTTGCAGTTACTCTGTGTCCTGTGTGTGCATAAGATATGACTTTATATCTTTTATACACATTCTAGATACTGGATTCATCCACAGTCCTGGTACAGTTTATGAATTGGATGACGTAAATTATATTTCATGTTCATTTTATGCTATGCCAGCACTATTCTAGACTTGCAGGGTACAGAACAACTGCTTTTAAACAGATCCAAAATCTCAGTAATAAGACCATTGCAGCCACATAAGTCCACGTAGACACACAAGAGCATAATATGAAGTCACTAAAAAAATATTTAAAAGACACTATTATAGTACGAACCTTGAAACAGTTAGCAACGATGGTGTTCCCACTGCTGGCCATGAGACTCTGGATGTCTCTGAAGAGGAGGTCGTTGTTCTTCTCCAGGAAGGTGCGCACGTTGTACGTCACCTCGCCCGCGTAGTGCACCAGACAGAACTCCTGGGGTTTGGAAGGTACTGGTTTAGGAAACGGCTTCAAATTTGCGTTTATTCTGTTGATCAATGTGCAACTACATAGACATGGCTAAGAATAAAGTTTATACAGAAGGCTGGTAGGAAGTGACTAACAGGTGTGGCCCAGATTGTTAGGAATGAAGCGTAACATATTGTAACTTGGATTGCTCCCAAAATTATTAGTTGAAGCTAATAATAAGAAGTCTTTTTGTGGTTTTGCATGGATTGGTATCTAATGAGATTATTTGATTATTTAAGTTTTTTTTACTGTAGAGGGCACTGTTTTTTTTTAAATAAAGTTCCCTAGGTATGGTTAGGTTAGGTTAGTTTCATCACCTATTCGCGCACGGATTACAAAAAACTATTCTCGCAAGTATCTGTAACCTGGGTCGATGATTGTGCCACTGAGCCGAAATATCCAGATTAAACAAAATTAAAATAATTCAAATACGTGCGAGAATAAGACTCAAACTTATTTTAATGACGTCACTAATTTCACTCTGATGATGCACCCAGCTGAATTCCGGTTGTGGTTCTAAACCATTTTCCTAAATAGGTCAAGGTTCTTCATCTCTGCCAGGAACTATGCTGTTGGTACTAAAGCCACACACCCGAATTGGTTCACAATCGTACCGTTTTGACACCAAACTACTTCTGAACCAAGCGAATTCGATAGAACACAGCTTATAATAACATGACGCCGATAACAATGCTGCCATTGTTTCTCTCTAGTAATGATTACCGCTTTATATGAATTGAGTATTATAGTGGTCGGTTTAAAATTGCATCATCATTATGCTTATGTGGCTTTCGGAAAATGCTTAGCGGTTGAGGGAAATCTTTGAGAGGTTATTTACACTTTTGAACCTGGATTTAATTATATGAAGTCGCCAAGCCGCGGTGGCCGGCGAAACAGACATGCTTTCGCCCGATTAAATATTACTTAGGTAGTACATTTTAGCTTGGCAAGACGTAAGTATTGGTTTTTCCTAAATAAAATCGTAATCATCAGCCTGAAGTCGTGCCCTGCTGAACAAAGGCCTCCTCCTTAAGGTGTTGCCGTAACCTCCACGCTTAACAAGCTGCTTGGGCGTCGCAGTATTATTGGTGAAGTTACAGAAGATACTGCTGCGCATCTTTTAGATTTTCCCTTAGACACCTCCTACGACACCCAATAGGATGACGTAGATGACGTGATGGGAACGTGCTACCCCGCCACACCATGGACAAAAGAATAAAATCTTAACTTTCAGTATAAGTTCAGTTTCAGTAATTAATGTATTTTGCAACTATACATAAAAGCAAAACACCAGTACCTTCTGATAGATGCATTTAAAAGTTAATGTTATTGGGCAGAAAAATAAACAATATATTCTGTATAGTAAATGTTTGTCTTTGTAGCCTTGATCCGTTCGCACACTACATTTAAATTCAAAATAAGTATTGTATTGGTTAGTAATCAGAAACAAACGACTACAGTGTTCATGTTTACTTTTAAATCCAGTTGCCAAACGTGTGATGCGTTCATTAGGTCAATTATATAGCAGTTTAATATAACACACACGCTGTATACTCTAAATTAAGTGCAATTTTATGACTTTAATATTAGTTTGATTAAATAAGTGTAAATAAATAAAGATATGATAGCCTACGAAAAAAAAAACTTTAATATTTACACTTATACTATAGGTACTTTAATTTTATTGAAGAGTTTAAAAAACTGCAGTATTACGCAAATTAACATAATTGGATTTTGTATCTTAAGTCATTTCAGACGATTTACTACAGGGTCTTTCCATTCTCCAGAAATGAGTTAGATCAATTCTGATATTCGAAATACAGACTGGCTAAAGCGAAAATCCATCATGTTTTAGAGTACCTTCATATTTTTATACACTCGAAACCATTTTTATGAAAGAAATCTAAATCCTGTATTTTAGTGTAGTAGTAATCCTGTATAGCTTAAAACATTATGTGTACCTTTATCTTGTGTTTCATTATGTGTTCTTTTATCTTTCCTTTTGATGGTGGGCGCTAAGTTCGCGAAGACATTTTTTTAAAGTTTTTCTAGTGCCTATAAAATACTTATCCTACCAATTTTCCTTATAAAAACCTTTAATCAGGACTGTCTTCATGTAATTGGCGTTCAAAAAGCAGTATTTTGTTAGTCCACATAGTTTTTTTTCTATCATCTATAGAGTAATTAGTAATGTGACTCACATCTCGTCCCATGATCTTCTGCGTCTTGACGTCAGACCGGCGATGAGACTTGTAGTGCGGGTGCGGCTCCAGCTTCTGCGTGAGTTTCTCCAGGAAGCTCAGGTCGCTGGCATCGCCCGGCCGCAGGCACTCGTCGTCCAGGATCGATATGATACCTGATCAGATTTGATGATGGTATTGGTACAGTCACAAAGATGAGTTGTGTCCTATGTTTTTATTGAAGTTCTAAACAATTTTAGGCTGTTTTGGACAAAAATCCTAAATTTCTGACTGAACCGTTGAAAATTCTGTCGAAATCCTACCCATCTTGTACTCTAAGGTTGAATTGTTAAAATTATCAACTGCTGTACTTTTGCATCGTATGTAAATTTTTACTCATAAATTCATATTTTAAAATGAGGGTACACAAGTAAAACTTAATTATTTCTAAAGCATTCATAGTGCTATAAAACCAAATACGAAACTTCAAAAGATATTCAACTTGAGCAATTAAATCATCAACCTTTTCCAACATCTAGGAAAGACACAGAAGATTCTCATGCCAGAGCTGGTATATTACGATCCTTCTTGGTTCGTTAAAACATCAAAGTAAGAAGAAAGATTTGTATGTGTATGTCTGGTTCTATCATCTGGGCATCAACATTTCCTTGTATACCTGTGTGTCGAGCCTCGATGAGGTCGCAGATGACGATGTTGTTGAAGTACTCGACGGGCTCCCACTCGATGCCCTCGCGGAGGTACTCCTCCTGCTCCTGCTTCAGGGTCAGCTGGATGAACAGCTGCTGCAGCTTCTCGTTGCAGAAGTTGATGCAGAACTGTTCGAAGCTGTGGACGAATTGAAGTGTTGAATAATTGTATTAAATAGTCTGTTTATTAATTAAGGACTTCTGTCAGACGTTCCTTATTTCGTTATCAGCAAGTTTTCGCGCTCAATAAGTCAATAGCATTTTAAACAAAGGATGAAGGTTTTTATCTAAATACGAAAGAATACAGCATGACATTAATATCCGCATAATACTAAAGCTTACTGCTTATTAACTTATTATATTACTTTTGTGTAATTTTGTCAGTCATGTCATCAAACGATTGAAGGACGGTTAATGAAGGAGATTTCAATATCAGTGTTTATTTACTTTATCTTCTGTCTTATAAATTTTCATGTGATTTGATAATTGTAATATTACTATGCTTTGATTATAAAATACTATGGAACCTATATTGAGGGAGAAAAGGCTAGTTATTTTACATCAAACTTCATAATATAACTTAGTTTACAGTAAGATAAATTTTTTCAATGATCCATCCATCCATCAATTTACGCACTCATAACAAAACTCATAAAAAGACTCACCTGTTCTTCGGGAATATCTCAAATCCGTAGATATCTAGGATACCGATGACGGACGACAAGGCGTCCTTGTTCTTCGGCGCTAGAGAAGAGTTGAGCCTGGAGACCAGCCAACTGAAGTGCTTGTCGTATATGGCCTTTGCGAGTGCGTCGCGCGCGTACTGCGCCTGCTCCAGGTCCAGCGGGGTGCAGACCACGTCGCCTCGCGCGTTGATCGTGCGGCTTGTTAGGACCTCGCGCAATCTTGACGCGTCTACTTTGAGGAGCTGTGGGGGATATCAATATTTTATGAATTAGAACTATTTTTGGTAAAGTTATGCGTGAAATTAAACGTTTAAATAGTCCTCGTTTTAACATGAAATTTTTCCTTTGTACGTAGGTGCGTTTTACTGACATCAAATCATAATTTAAAGTCTTTTTACATGAAGTAAATTTTGCATGTCTGTGTGCACCTACAATATAAGAGAAATAATTAATAGTATTGGGGTTATGTTGAAAAAATATCCTACTATAGAAATTTTGATAGGTTGGCTAGCATTTAACTTTTGTATTCAATAGGTTAACTATTTCATAAGATATTGCAGAAAAACGAACGTGGATCCTAGATAAAGGTAATCTTAAATACTATGAGCTTACTAATATAGTGCAAACTATCTTATTACTTAAATGTATAAATCTTTATGCTGATCTTAATCAAAATACGGACACCTTGCAGCAATATTATTAATTACCTACCTAATTATCACATCGTGTAGAATGTGTAGTGATTACTCGTAAAAATTACATTAACATTATTGTAACAAGAATGTATGTGTGTTTGCATGTGTACCTATTATCATTTCGACTGTATTCGTCAAAGAGGTTTGCACTTTGCAGAGGTGCGGTACACACATAGGTAGAAAATAATAAGCGACAAAATATGTATCGTTAGGAGATATTAATAGGTCGATTCTGATATTAGTTCATTTTATGAGAACTGAATGAACCATCACACATAAGAAAACTGCAATCGTTTAATGCATTCAAAACTCAGCTCAGTCATTACCTAATTACAAGACAGATATCTGAGCAATGAGTGCGTTGGATGGGACTTGTTTATAGCTTTATTTTTTTTTTATTTTTTATTTTGTCTGTACCAAATGTTGTCGAAACTAACCTTAATTTAAAACTAATCTTAATTGTTATTGTTCTCAAGTAAGCGACATTATGTAATGTTTTTATTGAGAATAAAGTTTCTTTAAACCTTATGAGAATAATAACGCCTGTATTCGTTGAAACAGCAGGTGTCGTCAGTAGTTTTTTAGCATAGATGCTATGTAGGTGCAAAAAATACTACGTGCTTCCTAGCTTGCCTCCTAAGGCATTCTTATTGTCAATGGAATTATAACGTATATTATTATATAAATAAAATATTAACTGTCTTTTCCGATCTCTTATGTAACCTGTTACCATGACAAATAAACCTGTACCGTAGCCTACAGATAAGAACATTTCAGATACAATCGTCGACCCAAGTGGTGCAGCGACTGAGCTCGGCCCGGTCACCGACCTTAAGGATGAGCATGAAAGGCCATGCATTAAAATGTCTGCCTTTTCGGTAATCCAGTATTCCCGTTTGGAGAATTTCGCAGCTACCTATATATGGTAAGAAATAACCCTTATGATTCATTTTAAGGTCAGTCAATTCGATATTTCTCTGGTTTTGGAAAATAATTATAAACGCTGACATAATGACACGGCTATTTTCCCCGAAGGGTAAGTCACATATATATATACTTACAACAAAATTCAATATTCAACGTTAAGATGCTAGGTCCAAAAATTTGATTCCTATGAAGAAGAATCGGCAAAAAACACCTAAGGTTACCCTTTTTAATAAAATATTATGGTACAAAATAGTACTTGAACCATCTTACAACATTTTGTCAGAGGTTATATGATTACCGCAATAATGGCGAGCAAATTGTCAGTAAAATATAAATCAGGACAACCTACTCGTAATTGGCGCAGTAGCTAAGCGAATGGACTGATCAGTAGATGTTTGTCCCTAGTCTGGGCGTTTGTGTATGTGATATTTCATGTTAGTAAAACGCACCCACAACGCAGCAGAAATGCCTAGCGAGTCTTATTTAAAAAAAAGAAAAAAACATAGGTTTTTTGGGGACTGGATATTAAACGCTACCAGGACACTTTAATGTTCATCTTCTGAAATATCAAAGACTGATAACCACCAAAGTAACTATTTCAGTGTCGTCCTAAAAATCCATTTTATATAAAACAAATAATGACTAAATTGATAAAGAAAATTTGAAAAATGATGGACATGAGCGGGACTGAACCCACGACCTTTGTCGTACCGTGGCGTAGCTCGTGCGCCAAATGCAATTTATATTCAACTTTAGCATGGGCAACATGCTAAAATGACAACAAAAGTCATATAAAAATGGTGACTTCAAAATACCGCGAATCTTAGTAATTCTCCAAATTCGTGGTTATCATTTTTTATCGCTAAAATAAAGAACTTCATAAGAACCATATAGTATAACCGGTGCCTACGTCACCACATCGTTGGAAGAGATAGCAATCTACCGTCTCAGACTGATGGACGTAAATTATACTTTTGCGAACATTTTTGGTATGAAATACTTTGTTACATCATTTAAAAGAACAAGTAACGAGCAAGCAACAAACGTTTTCGATGTCATTATTATAAAATTATACTACTGCAAGAAATTAAACAATTTATATATTTATAAAGCTATTTCATTATCATCATCAGCCAGAAGCCGTCCACTGTTGAAAAACTGTTTGTAACATAAATATCAAAAATGCATTAAACTATGTATATAAAAATAAAATGGAATTTAAAAGCATTAAAGTATTCCTTTTCATAGTTGTAAAGGTAACGTGCCTAGATGTCTGGCAGCATTGGCACGTTGAATGGCAATAATGATTCTTTGACCAAAATAAACCAACCTCACCCAGATCACGCGAATTAATAATATTGTACTGATATTATGCTATAGGTATAGTTTAAAAATATTTTTAGTCTATCAGGATTTTAAGTCATGAGTGCGTTTTAGAGACAAGGTTCAAATATAACGGAGCATTCTATTTAATATTATTAATAATCTTCTCCTGACCGAATTTCGGTTACGGTGGCCTTTCTCAGCTGAGACTAGCCAACTACGTGGGTGATATTATAGTGCACAAGTATACGCGCAAACATAGGTCCTCTCCATGTTCCCCCATTCTCATAGTCCGATGGGACGGTAGACCGACACGGCAGGAGAGTGGTCAGGCACAGGACCAGCGTGCCTTCCAAAGCCTGGAGGGGTCTCGACATGATGTGAAAATAGTCACCTATCATAAGACTGACCGCAGTAAGCACGGCTGAACCTCGCAAATGAACTGATCCACTTGGTAGCCTTGTAGCTATTATTACGAAGGGGCTTATCTATTGGCTTTTTACCTCACTGCAGTTAAGCTATTGAATTAATCGTTATAAAAGAGAAAAGGGTATATTTATGTAGGTTAGTCAGTTTATGGTAGTTTAATTTAAAAAAGGTTTCTCACTGTCAGGCGAAAGATGCAGTAAAATTGACCTCGCGGATCAATTCACGTGCGGAAGTTTGTCAATATACCAAAAACAACGAGTGGGCATCTAAATCTTAGTGACGTCACCACCGATTCGGCAGACAATAGCACTCTAATAGATGTGTTTAAACAAACATGCAGACAATGGACATAGTCAGGGCGTTACATTAGTGAGATATAACAAACACTATTGTCGAGAGCGCTCCGAGATTCGGGGATTTGATTTTGGGTTAGGGCTTATGTTAGACAATCGCCGTAATCTATAAAGCGACATTTAAACCAGCAAAATTACTTTTAGGAGTATTCCCATTTTCCAGAATGATGAAATGCTACGTCTAAAAGGCCAGCATTCGGAGGACTGGTGACTTATACCAAGTTTTCATAATAATATGATGATCTTCATTCAGATAGCCGCTTAATACGAGGAGAGCGAAGGCATATTGTGGAATAGTTAGAAGGAAAGCAAAAAGCTAAAATTCATGTAACTTAAATTACTTTTGGTGTCATTTTTCTGAGTTCCGCTCGCGTCCATCATTTTCAAATTTCGTCTTCAAGAACCTCAAAGTTTCTATAAATAGAACCTATAAATAATAGGTACCTATAATATTATCAGAACTTCTAACCTTAGTTTCTTCTAATATTATTAAAAGTCTCTGGTATGTGAAAACTCCTTACCTCAGCCACGTTCCCGGTGTTAGCATCATGAGACAGAATCTCCGCGAATCCCTTGTCGTTCTGCACGAACTTGGCGTTCCCAAGGTGCAGGATGCTGGCGACGATCTGGAACATCTCCATCTGCTCCGCCTGACCTATCTCTATCACCTTCATCGCCTCTTGAACTTGGCGGAACTGGGTTGCGTCGTTAATCCGCTGGTTTGGTGCTTGAGCCTATGAAAAGGAAATCTTTAAGTTTTTGTTTGTCGTGGAAAAATCTTTAGGTCTATAAAAGAAGGTAAAGACTAAACTTAGTACCCCCTATTAAATTGGCATTTGGCGAAGTTAGTTAATATTTTTGTGGGGTAGGAATAGTTTAGGCATGTTATTTACAAATTCTAGAAACAGGCTTTGGGGTAAAAGTGACTTTAGACGATCTTTTCATGCAAATTTTATTTTTGCATCATCAATTTTTATTCCGAGTTGTTTATGTATGCATTATGATACTTCAGGTCTGTTATCATACCCACCATACAGGGCGAATCGAAAAGTGGGTCGAGGATTATACTGATTATAAAATCAAATAAATGTATTACGTCTCTATCATTACAATACTAACCGCATCGGTCGTGTATTTATAAGCCTCGGGTCTGCCTTGCAGCTGCAACTGTTTCAGCAATTCACTGTCGGCGCCCGCAATCAATTGGTAGAAGATATGGAAGTTCCTCTCCCCTGACATCTGGCTCACCACTCTTGACTTCTCCAGGAGGTAATTAAGGATATGGCCGCCTTCCGGTGCGCCCTCATAGTTGAACTGTATGTCCATGTACTTTCCAAAACGACTAGAGTTGTCATTGCGATGAGTTTTGGCGTTACCGAAAGCTTCAAGAAGAGGATTGCTTTGCAGAAGTTTGTCTTTGACGGTTTCCACGTTGAGTAAGTGGTTTGTTCTTGCTGCTATGTATTCTAGAACCTTCTTGGAGGCTTCTGTCTTTCCAGAACCGGATTCACCTGGAAGAATTAAAAATTGTATACATATAGTATTAAATAACGACTACACAATAAGCTTGCTTATCGATGACTAATTCATGAATGTTGTCTATTTGACAGATAGTTGATGATGATGATTTGACTGTTTAAAGGTCTGCTTATACCGTTTGCTTTAAGACTGTCACATTACGAGTACACTTTATTTAAGAGAGCTCAGCGTCAGCATCACTTTTCAGGGTATTTTCATTTCCATCAAAGAGTCAAATGTCAGACAGTTAATAGCGTGTTTCGGGCATCAGTCAATACCTTTATTGATATAAGTGTGATGTAACGTATATTAAGATAAACAGGACCTGTTTCGTACCTGAGATCAATATGCATTGTTCTCTGTGTTCATACACTAGAGACCGATAAGCGTTGTCGGCGATCGCGAATCTGTAACATAGAACATTGTGTTTAGGATGACAACATAATGGAGACCGAAAAATATTATCTTTGGAATGTCAGATGAGAACGATGATACAACACAGTTGCCAACAGAACGTTGTTTTTTCATATACAGGCGTGAATTAAATAGGTGTAGTTTTGCCAAATTCAATAAAATATGGAAAAAATATTGAAGTAGAGTATTATTTTTCTAAAGGTTCTAGGTTAGTAGTGGTAGTGTCAAATGTAGAATGTGATAAATCCCACTCAGTAAGGCAAGTCTATTGCCATTTTTCGATCAAGGGGCATGAGCATAAGCCTTCACCCTTTTACGCCACTGTTTCCCATTTTGGGTTTTTTACATTCAGGTCTTTTCTTGTACAGTACAACATTGTCAGTCCGCCTTAGTATACTTTAAAATGAAGCAGACTCTAATAACCTAAACCAATTTTTTTGTTGAAATCAAACCTAAGATATCAGTTTTGACAATTGATTAATAGGCTTGTATTCTATACGTTTACCTTTTAAAGATTTTCTGATACCTTGATCAGGGTCCGCATTTACTGCTTGTTCATTAACTCACGTGTAAGTTAAACTACGCGACGTGAATATCGTAAGGTTAACTACCAATTTATAATCAAGGTTTCTACTATATGACGTGATCTTCAGAGGAAAGAGGACTGTTTTAAAAGTACTAGGTCATTGTATATATGCAACATTCATTGGCCAATAAATATTTATAGCTATCCAATTGCTATCTCTGAATTTTGCTATTGTCTAATATAAATATTCATTCTTGTTTTCTCTGGTATCCTTAAATGGTACAAAATAGCATGTAAATTATAACTGATGTGACTGCTTGTGTATTTTACTGAAATAAATAAAAATATGTAAGTATAGCGTGTCAGAAATCATTATGCATTTACTAGCCTAGAGTTCGAGATTAGGTTCATTTTAAATGTCTGTTTTTCCTCTGCGTAACCTCTTTGAATCTTCCTTGCCGCCTTCTTAATTTTAACGTAACTACGCAATCGAGGACTTGTGTGGCCTATTTTAAAGTAGTGTCAGGTATAAATAATTGTTTTATAAAAAAAATACAATCTAACTTACAATCATTTCGACGTATAAGTAATGTGAGCAGGTTTTTTCTGTGATAAAAAGTAGCCATGTCTTTCTCAAGGTTTAAGCCGTATATATCAGATATCATTGTAATCGCTTCAGTGGTTTAGTCGTGACAAGGTAACAAACAGACAGTTACTTTCGCGTTTACTAAGCAGGAAAAGATTTTTAAAGATATGACACTACATTCTTAGAAACAAAATATATCGCTAACCAAAACGAAGTCTTCCAATTTTTTTTTTCTCGAAAGTTTTCCTTTCACAGATGTGGACGCACACTTAGCGGTATGAAGACAGTTCGATTAAACATTATGTACCAAATATGTACTAAGTTATTGGTGTACATCACGTAGCGGCGTGTCCAATAAGCATGGTACTGATACCGACGGTAGATAAGTGGCCCCTATCTGATCAATAACATATAATAACAGCTGAGTGTTTACCGAGAAAATATTGTCACCTAGGACTTTGGTGAATTCATACAAGGATAATATAACCTATGAACAATAAATTGTATTTCGTAGACTTCGGTAAGCATAAATAATAATAATAATCATTTATTCGACAAGAATATGGTACAAAAGATGTTCAATATAAATAAAAAACCGACATATCCGCCTTTAACAAGCATGCTATTATTATTTATACTGCAACTAGATTGGATATATTCTTGAAAAAGAGGTAGGAGACTTACACGTCGGCTAAGGGTATTGTATTCTCAGAATCGTAACAAATAGAAATAAGGTCTCTGCCTATCCCTCTGGGAAACAGTTGTATGTAGTTAATATTTCATACCATTTACGAATGTGTAGAGAATGCTGGTAAACCTTTCTCAAAAATACAAAAGCTGTTAAAAAACAACTGTGAGTTTGACAACTTCTATCAGAATGCGCTCGTATTTGCCGACAAAAGTATGTTATCTGTCTCCCTCATTTAACAGGGCATTATTTAAATTGTTTTTTATTAAGGCCTTATATTATTTATTATTTTCTTATTATCTCTTTATCGATAACAGTTGCCGCACATAGGTAAGACAGATAAGTACACTATCAAGGAAAATGGTCTCCAAGTGCTGTATGCTGATTCGTCACATCATGACTAAATAAATGAATACGGCTAGTGTTAGTTAATATTTATCTATGCCATCCTAAACCACTGATTACATTGTGATGGGCTTTCTAGCCAGTAAAATGATATTATTTTTATCCGAAATCCACGCAGACGAAGACTTGGGCAACTGTATATCAGTTGGTAGGTAAATAAGCAATAAAATAAAGTCTTTCTTACCTCTACCTACTACTATTTTAGCAACTTTAAGTTTTATTGTGTTTGGACACTTTATCGCCCTACTTTTTATCTGGTCCAGCAGAGATATTGGTTATTCTGTCAGGCAAGGAACTGATTGAGGTCGATAAATAACTATAGTGTACTATCACTGTGTAAAATGTAGGTGCGATACAGGCTTTCGCCTACACCTTCGGGAGATACAGAGATATATTTGAAGACTAGCTATCATGAATATTCATTCATACATCATCACTATCCTGAATATTAGAAATACCAGTATTCCCCAAAAGGCTAGGCAAAGGTGTATAGTACACCCTCATTTCGCCAGTTATGTTATAGTTCCTAATGCAATAGGGAGCGAGCCTTTAGCCACCAACCGGGCACACGGATACGGATTCCATGCTACTGAGAATTACCTAATTGAAAACCCCCAATAACATTTTTCCCGGCTCGGGATTCGAACCCAGGATCTCATGCTTAGCAGTCCCGCGTAGTGACCACACTAAACCAACAAAGCAGTCATTAATAAGGCAAACAATCGGTTCAACGTATAGTATTATCAGTATCGATCTGCTTATAAAATGTCAAATAAGGATATTTACGCTTTCATAATGTACTGTCCCATTATCAGATGTCAATAATAATGATTAGTTATCAGTTTACATCTATCTTTCTATCTTTTCATCAAGTGCGTCAATCAAGGACTAGGAAAGCTATAAATATTTGTGACATTAGTCGTAACTTACGAGTGTTTTTAGTTGCATGAGAACTATTCTTAATTTATTGTATTTACTTACAAAGATAGTCCAGGCTGACATGCTTCAGACACCATGTATCCTGGGTATTTCATTAAGAAGATTTTCAATACCTTTCGCAGTTTAAGGTTTTTAAATCGTTCTCGATTAAATTGTCGTCATCTACCAAACATAACTACATACCTAAATGTAAATAATATACCTATTGTAACAGCAGCAATTCAGGTCCTGTGATTCAGGATAGGTAAACTAAAGTATGAATTCATAATCATCATCATTATCAGCCTATCTCAGTCCAATGCTGGACATACGCCTCTGCTATGGCACGCCACTGAGTTCGACCTTCAGCCCTCCGCTTCCAACCGCAATTATTCCAAGTATAAATTATTTTAGTATAATGACATCACTAACAATTTACATACCATTATAACCTTATTAGTGTACAATACCTATCGAGTGTAATTTTATCTTATTGATAGACTATCTCTCGGCGCTTATCGTATTACTGCTATGTCGTGCGTCTAGACCTAATTTGATTAAAATTTGCCGGATAAGTCTACCTATGTCTTCTGCTATACATAAATTAAATCTGTAGACGAGGCGTTACTGTACATTAAAAATGTAAAAAAATGACAGCGGATATAAAGAAAACCAGAACCCATTATTATCAGTTTTGGTATTCCTGTATGTTAAACGTCCGCGACTGCTGAGCATGAGGTCTTGGGATTAAATCCCGGGTCGGGCAGTGTTATTGGGTTTTCAGGAGAAAAGTTTGGTCAGTTAAGTCCCCAGTTGATGGTTATAGGCGTGCCCCCTAATACATTGGGGTCTAAACATAACTGGTGAAATGTGGGTATAGATACTTTACGTACCCCTCTACCTTTCCCTTCGGGAAACACAGGCATTATGTTATGTCACGTTTAATTTTTTTCGTATTTCATCGTTTATAAGTAAGGGGGGCATCGGTTTCCATAGTAATTATATGACACTTACACATGGGGTGGGGCTTCGAAGAACGCCTTCTTGTAGTAGAGCTTGGTCTTCTCCTCGGTGTAGATGGGCAGATTCTTGTAGGGATTCACGGATATGAGCACGTTGCCGATGTATGTCTGCAACGATATTGTGAGCTATTGTATCTACTGTATATTTCGAAAGAAGTCGTGTCATTTAAAATTGGAGGTTAAATGTGCTGTTTGGTCAATTATGTACAAGGTATGGCTATTCGTAGTATTTTTCGCTTTTCGTGCAAAGATTTTCGGAGAAATTTCTTTCAATTTTGGACGTTTTGTCCATTGGTGTATAAAGATCGCTCTTGTGGAGCGAAATTACGTACTTACAAACTCTATGACCAAACACTTACTAATGAAATGAATACATATTTTGAGTTACTACATTTTTTATAACCTTATGTGCTTTTAGTTTGAAATCCTTCACTTAATAGATCTGCAAATTCTCACTTACATAAATAATGTTCTCATGAAACCGTTTCCTAAGGTTGTCTATGAAGGCGGCTTCAGATCGGAAGTCCTCGAGCAGCACGAAGTCCTGCACGCCGACGCGCTCGCGGTGCACCAGTGCGTGCTCCATCATGCCCTGCACAGACACCGGCCGGAGGAGCCTGCGAACAAACACAGCAATGGATTAAAATAAGCTAACATACATGGCTATTAAAACAAGCTACCAAATGCGTTGAACTTAGAAAATTTGGTATTTTAATATCTTCTCGTAGTGGGAACATAGTGATAATCAATACTTCCTACTTAATAACCCTAAAACGTTTGGATCTTTTCCATGAAATGACTAAGGCAAACATTAAAAAATTAAGCGTAAAGATTTAGGGATGTGCTTTGATTACAGGTATATAATAATTGTCTTTATCTATTTGTAACGAGTTGCAAAGAATGTCAACCGGCAGGACCCATAATTCCATATTTTTGGCAATTCGTGTACAAAACAGTTGTAGGTCTTCCTAAGCATAAAATCAGCAGCATCATCAGTACTTTCTATGTGAGTTTTGATTATTCAAATGTTATATAGTCTCTAATTAAAGCCGATTATGTTTTTGCATAGTCATAACCCAAACAAGATAACGTAGCACGTATTCATCTAATTTAATTTTGAGTCTTATCATAAAATTTTACTTAGATTGGTCATAAATCCAAGGTATTTAGTAATAAACTATCAACAATACAGTAGTTTATTTTAGCTATTTGTATTTACATTTATCGGTAACACTGTAATTTGATTTTTTTTTAAATTGGTAGTAGATCAAATCAAA
Organism: Abrostola triplasia; assembly: GCA_946251915.1. Taxonomy (NCBI): domain Eukaryota; kingdom Metazoa; phylum Arthropoda; class Insecta; order Lepidoptera; family Noctuidae; genus Abrostola; species Abrostola triplasia. The sequence continues at coordinate 1,745,442 of OX276432.1, read as the reverse complement.
TGTATTCATTTGCTGAAATGCGGGTACAAAACACATACATACATGTATCTTATACATAATTAATTCCAGCACCGTGTAATATTCACAGTTGTCTTTAAGAATTTGTGATGCAGTACTACCGAATTGCTTCTTTTTATTTTGTCGTCTTGGCCTTTTGCCATTTGGCTCTGGCTGGAAAACTTAGGTACATCTTAACCAATAAGACTGAGGGTACTGCAGTCGGAATGAAAATTTAATTTTATTACAGGCAAGTATAGTTAACAGCGCATAACAGGACATTATTCTTGAAGTGGTGCAAAATAATTTAAATGGCAATGGTATGAAAATTATTAGGTAAGTATAAAGCTCTAGTCAATGACGTCGAGTAAGATTTAACATTAAAAGTAATTGTAAAGAGTCCATAGATACTACTACAGTACTACAGCAATATATTGTGTCTCATGCCCTACTTCACCATTTTGACGGTTTGCGATTAATAATTATAACTTACATAATATAAAATTACGTTTGCTTTATCACTCGACACCCGTCCACATTGGGGACCCCGACATGTTTGACGGCCGCAAAATATTGTGTAATAGCACATTATCTATGATGTTAGTGCTACACATGGATACACATTATTAAAGTTAACTTACCATGCTTTCGACAATTTAGCGCACACGACCACAACATAACAAAACTCACTGAAGTCACAGTCATACTCCGCTTTTGAGGAGCTTACACACGCATGGTGTAGGTTACTGAACCCCATCGTTGTCATCGAAATACTAGAATGATACGAGCTTGTATGGATACCAGTTGAGGGGTAATCAGTCTGTTTACAATCATTAATGATCTTGGGAAGGGTAAATATGTATTGCATTGTTTGTAGTATACAAATAAAGATTTGTTTACGCTTTTCTGTATGGTTATTAACCGCTGTGCCAGAGGTTTAATTACAGAAATACGAAAAAGAGAGTTATTAGCATCATTTAACAATTCTTAATGAGGTATGTGAAATGTTGAATAGGTAATTTGTTTGTCTGTCATTTCTTAATGAATAAAGACGTGAGTCCTAATCTGTTTGTGCTGGCACTGGCACCTATACCGTTCACCGTTGTGATAAGCCTATTTATACGAATTATGAGTAAAAAGAAGAACATATCAAAATTCGTTTATTATTAGAATATTGTTAAACATGATAGAGACCTATGAAGAGAGTAAGTTAATACAAAGATTGCCATTTTTGTTTAATAATTTACATATCCACGTCGTATTGCAGTACGTTTGCGGCGCGGTATATTGACCCAAATCGTGATATTTGCGGGAATGTCAACTTTCTTGGCATTATGTTGGAAATGTCGCGGCATTAGGACATGGGACGATTCCGGCAAGTCTAAATGCTCACTCACAAAATGAGAAAACATTTCGTGGAATACTTTAGGGCGCCGCTACCCGTGCTAACTCAAAACAAATGAGTGGTGATTCACTTGATGAATGTCAGAAAGATTCCCAGGATTTTTTTAAAGGTTAAGTTTGACAAAGTTTTATCATAGTTTTGTTATGTATCTAACTTCTCATTCATCATCCTACCCAAGACTTCAGGAGAGTTTTGGAACATTGAGTTCTAGGCGAATAGATGTTTTTATTATTTACATTTCTAGTGCCTGTGGACAGCCGATTGCAGAAGCTAAAGAGCCTTCTAAATAATTTTATCTTTTGTAAGGTGATATAATATTAGTAATCACTGTCTGAGAATTGTACCCACGATGTGGGAGAAATTCAAGATAAGGGCATTGTTTATTCATATAAGTCTTTTAACTTATAACACGGGCCAAAGTTTTGTCAGACAGCTAAAGGTTTTAAATCTCAATGAAAGCGATTATTTTTGGTTTGTATACAATTTATGAATAGGTACTCACATAGATGAACTTTAACATGCATGGAATCATTTATATATACAATAGAACACAATTAAACATGAACACACGTGACGTCACTATTGCATAGTATTTGTCATCCCTGTCAGATAGGGTCGTCCGGTTCACAATGACCTACTTACACAGTTCTCATGTCCCTAAGATATCAGTTTGATTCATAGCTTGTCATTTACAGAATAATTTGTCGACATGAGATAAAGGTATGACGAATTCATATTTGTTACGAGTCTGGGCGTAAGTGTGTTAAAGATAAATCTAGTTATTAAAGCACCTACGTGTCATACATTATAATGTATCGTGTTTTTCGAGTCTTGCCGGTAATTCTCGCGACGATGCAGTAAGTCGAGCGCAATCGCTAATAAAAGCATATTGCGAAATGAACGAACAACTTTTTGCTACACTATATTGTCTTGTCTTTGCTACAATATACTAATACACATATACTACATGGCAACGCTCATCGCTAAAGTCACAATGAGGAGCCCATTGCCAATTATCAGGCACACATCAAGTTCGATACCAATTATGAATACTTTTCAAGGCACAGAGAGAAATAAAGTCTTTAATTTTTTTTTTTAAATGATTTAGTTTTAATTTTTTATAAAATTATATCGTAGTTCAGTCAATAAACTATAATCAGTAGCCAACACAAACCGTTCAGGTCCTTCGAAGCTTTCGTGTCGACGTTTCCGCAAATCCGCGGTCAATTAATAAAAGCGACGTCGCGTGCCTCCGCCGCCGGCCTGCCCCAATTCATTACCGGTCGCTGGCCGCTTATTGTTTCAGTTACACCGACTGGGTCAAGATGGAAGTTAAATTGATTTCAGCATGGATTTACTTATAGCAACTTAGTCCCCGTAGTTAAGTGATATAAATGATTGATGAATAGAAAGGAAAGGTTTTATGGGATTTAAATGGAAAAGTTATAGTAACATTACGTCAAGACCGCACATTGCCATAAATTCTATGCTTCTAGTGTTATGATTTGACCTAGAGGGCTCTTGGAAGACGGCGGAGGTTTTATGAAAACAAATACGAGCACAGATGTAAATCATAATAATACAGTTGTATTTGTGAGCTTTCATGAGTGATGATCGTTTATTATGTTCATGCACCCTGGGGGGTCCAAGTCTCTACTTCGTTGAATATTACAGTCGATACCACAGCTTGTTTCCATTCGAGAAAGATTCAAACGAATCAATCATAGTATTTTTTTTTACAAAATGATGTCGTGTCTTTTATAAATGAATAATGTACCTATGTTATATCTCGAGCTTTACCAGTACGTTATATTGATATGGTAATTAATACCATCAATAACTGACCCACAGAAAGAATCTTCACATAATCTTAATCTGCATACAGATTAACATTAAATTCTATTTCCGTGACTAGATTTAGTTTCAATAACAAATTCCCGACCAATTCGGAAACGTGTCCAATTACGTTCATTAAAAATTCTCATCGCGTTTTTGTATCCGCATGTGTATCTATATAAAACAAACAATTAGGTATATACAACTTCAGACCTTAGTACTCAAGAAATACGGCTGGCATTTGTGTGTTTGTTTGTATGTTTAGCTTAAGCTGGGTCTATTTACGTACATGCTGTTACCAAAAACGTATGAGTATGGGAGTCAATCACCCTGGTTACAATATCGCTAAATAAAGAGCCAAACGTTATAAATACTGAAGCGGTTCATTTGGATGTTTGTATGTTTATTCGTAAACGGTGCGGATGTCTGTTTGTGGCTGGATCCTGTTAGATTCACTTCATTAAGTTGGTGCGCAATAGAACGCTTAAGCGGACTTTGTATAACCTAATATTTAATAAAATTAACTTTCGTGATTACAACTTACATGCCAATTCTATATAAAAAATCACATATAGGTCACCTAATTCCAGCGGAAAAGCGTTTGATGCTCAAATGCTCTTGAAACTTTCATTACGTTACCAATGAGTTGATAGTGAAATAATCACCGTTCTTTCATGCTTGCTTTACCTGCTAGGTGTCAACCAGAAACCTTATACATCTTAGATAGTTTTAAAGAAAATATCTGGGCCATGAAATAATACATATAATGTAGCTAAGTGTAGAAATTTAATATTTTTACTCTATCAAAAGGAAGCCCCGTTCTTTAAGCAGCGACAGCAACAATGATAGACCCAATCCGTTATTCATACCAAATTAAGAGCTCATTTGAATCAATCATCGTTTATCACTGCACGGTGAATACAAATCACTGTATCACCGACTGTTCGAACCTTTCAGTTAGGGCTGCCTCAGTGTTTTTGTTTTGTATAAAAATAAAAATAAGATTTGTCGACTGTATTACTATACGTTTCCTATAATGACGAGCAGCGTAAGTGGGAAAAAATCGAGTTGTGTACCTACCCAAAAGTATCTAACAGTAAAACAAAAATACTTCGTTGTATCTCCATAATTCCAATAAATACTAATTAATATACTTATCCTCAATCGAGTGTCGACCACCATGTGTTTGCAATCCATGTCATGAATCACAAATGGAAATCAAATATCAAGTCATTGACTTTAATGACTGTCATAGGCGATGAGAGTAACATCCCATCAAAGGTGTCATTGATTGTAATTGAAAACATCAATCTATGTATAAGTATTCTATAAACATAATGAGGTTACAATAATATGATTAAATGTTTTGTCTCTTTAGGTGTTTAATTCGTGAGGTATAATATCCGTAGACTTAAATATGGTCAAATATTTAACTCTCCTTATCAACTCATCAGGTACCTATCTGTCGAACTGCACTTTAATATTTGTAATTTTATTAATACCAACAGCCCTACCCAAAGTACATAATACGAGGGTCAAACTGAAAGTTCTTAGAAAATCAAAAACTGATTACATTAGCCAGTTATTAGTTTTATTATATCTTTTCAGAATATTGTCCATTCACGTCAATACACCGCTGCATGCGATGGAACCACTGGGAAAAGCACTTTGCCCACTCGTCTTTAGGGTTCTCTTCAATGGCATCGCGATACGCAGCCACCGCTTCTTCAGCATTCATAAACCGCTTTCCTTTAAGTTTTTCTTTAATTTTTGGAAATAAATAAAAATCACAAGGGGCGAGGTCGGGGCTATACGGCAGGTGACCCAGTAATTCAACGTTTGATGTCGCCAAATAGTCGATCGTTCGCTTAGCGGTGTGCGACGAGGCGTTGTCGTGGTGAAGGAGGATCCTACTGCGAGGTCGTTTCTCTCGAACTTTTTCCAAGACAAGTGGCAAACAATTGGTAGTGTACCATTCTGCAGAAACTGTTTTTTGATCCTCTAACACAATTGTTGCGAAATGACCTATCCTTCCAAAGAACGAGGCCACCATTTTTTTTCCCGCACTTCGATCTCTCTTCACTTTAGTTGGCAACCTCTCGAAAGGAAACACCCACTGAGCAGATTGTCTTTTGGTTTCAGGATCATAACAGTAAATCCAGCTTTCGTCACCTGTTAGTATGTCGAACACAGCATTTGAGTCACCTCCGTTAAATCTTTCAATCATTTTACGGCACCAATCCACACGATGGAGTTTTTGAGCCTCAGTCAAATTATGAGGTATCCACCGGGCGCAAAGCTTCCTGACTGCTAAATGTTCGTGGAGGATTTTGTGCACTTGACTCATACCGATGCCTAAGCTTGTCCGAATCTGCTGATAGGTCACTCTTTTGTCAGTCTCTATCATACGCCGCACAACACAGATGTTATCTTCAGTCGTCGCCGTAGAAGGCCGTCCCTCACCTAAATCATCAGTGAGATTAGTGCGACCACGTTTAAACTCATTAAACCAGTTGTAAACTGTCGCACGAGATGGGGCTTCATCGTGAAAGGCCAATCGTAGTCTATCATAACTTTCTTGTTGACTTAAATGACATCGAAAGTCATAAAAAATCATTGCACGAAAATTTTCTCGTGTTAAATTCATGTTGACGTGACACAGACAATTTTCAATTTGCCGCCAAATCGTAAAACAAATGACAAATTAATGAAATATATACTCAGTAATATTGGCAAAGAGTTCTATTTTCAAATTTTAGAATTATTTTTATATTATATTGTTTATAAGTGGCCAGTTCTAAGAACTTTCAGTTTGACCCTCGTAAATTACATCATTTTACCCCACTCTAAAGTTACCCTTATTGTTCTAGCAACAAAGTCGTATATTGAACGTTTTATAAAACGTACAAAGACACTAGTATCTTCATATTACAGCTGAGTACTATCGTAATTTGAATACGATATTTTTATGTCCAGCGTTACTTGGCGCCGATAAATGTACGATAACTCCGTAATAAAATTTAGTTTTAGTGGTCTTCGTTTTATGTCGCTATCCGTTACTTCAATAAGTTTGAAATTTAATTAACTAACTTGCGGTTGATATTCGTATTTTACGGGGATTTCATATTACTGGATATAACCTATGTCCTACTCCAGGTCATGTGATACACTTTTTTTTAAATGTCATTTAAAAATGTTAAGTCTTTGAGGCACGATTGACAACATCACCAAACATCCAAATTATAAAAACACTTACATCCAATTTTACTATTAATTCACTTACTTTACCTAGGTATGTGAAGACAAGTAAATTCTCAGTGAATTGGTAGCGTGTGTACCTAATCTGTCATCAGGAAACTTACACACGGTATGTCCAGATTCAATTTTAAAGATCACGCTATAAAACCAATGTATAAAATAATATTTATCGAGCACATCAAACATTAAGCTTGAAAGATTAGATATCTTAGTAATTGTTTCCAGTAGCTTAGTGGTTGAAATACCACTTTACTGTGAACAAACAATCAATGTACGATAATACGACACTAATAGAAATGTACAGTCAGCCTCAAGAGTTCAGTACATACGACTGATATTTTTTATCCTCCCGCCTTACCATAAACACTTAAAGCAGGACATTTTAAGATGTGGAAGCGAGATGCCGCTACGTGACATGTATTGCGGCGTCCCGCTCCCGCTTCCACAACGTAAATTGTCTTGCTTTAAGAGTTTATAGTAAGGGGGCTGGTCTTAAATAAATCTGTCGTCTACATTGTGCGAGTCGATATTAGTCAATTTGTTCTTTACTTGAGAACTTACACCATAAGTAAGTACCTAATTACCTTATTTTTACTCGCTGAATTTCAGACGTTATAGAGACAGAAGTGAGTGTTACTCTATGAACTTAACCCTTTAATAATGATTACCGAATTCTTTAGTACAACGTAGAGTCTAGTTTAAAATGTATTTGATACGCATCCATATTATGTTTTTTTCGTATAGAGATACTGTGTAAGATATTATATTGTAGGTATTAGCTGTCACTACGGGGCTACGTCTTAATGCCGACTGTACCTTCGAACAACAAAAGCCAAGACGTTTAACTTCCTAGAACATTAGACGCGCTAGATTGCAGTTTGTCAAGAATGGGTGAAAGTACATTACTTACTAAGAAAATGATTGTTTAACAACACTAGAAACTGCTGCTTAGGGCTGCTGCTTATCAAGATTTCAGTTTCTTTTTAATAAACAAAACGACGGACGGATACCACGATTTCTTGTTTTGTAGTTACGTTTACATAAACTTTACGCCCTGGAAACGAACTTTCATATACTACCTATCTTCATCTCTTTAGATTTATATTTATATAAGTGCCTATCAACCTACTATGTTACTAACCGCGGCATTTGATGCGAACTATCCGAGATATTGCAAAAAACAGGACGTTATTGCACTTTTTTAATAGAGTTAGACTTTTAAAAAAATAATGTTTCCTAATCAACAATTTCCTAATTTCACATGACTTTTAAAAGTATTTTAAATGTTAACAGAATAATGTTATCATAAATTCAATGGTTTAACATAATCTGCATTGAATTAGCATAGTTAATAGAGTGATACGTTACATATGACAACACATTATTTAATAAAACATGCAAATATCGATGCATGATTGGAAATAAAGATTAATAATGTATTCATAGTGATAAAATTAATTTATAATAACAAACAATAATATTAATTGATTTTTTCACGCTCGGGTGATTGGCTTAGCACAGCGGTTAATTTCGTGGCCTTTTTTGCTATCGGTCTTAAGTTAGAATTTGTACGGGTCAAATATTAAATACATAGGGATGTTTATTTATGTTATTTCAATCGTAAGTCGTGGTCTGTACCCACTTTATTCCTGAAATCACCACACGTCAGCCCTGTGTTCCTTACCTACTTGTGAACTTAGCAAGAAAATGACTCTATCTAAGCCGCCATTGTATTTCAACAGGAAATCGTTTCAGTCACAGTCTAGTTTGCATATGCAGATTTAGGGTATCATTATGGTTTTTGGAGCTCTGCAATCAAGTAAACATCATGTATATGGGATCGTTTGCATTAAATATTACGGTTATGCTCGCTAACAAGATGTCATCATCATTATAAGTAAACTCCATGAATTTCTTGCTATTCTGGGTTCGTAGAAAAATGACAAAAGGAATAGAAACGAAAAATATATCGAAATTATATTTTATATCATAGATTACACTGTCAGAACATTATTTCTTTCTAATCGCGAGGTCTTATCATAGTGGGTAGTCCATTAGCTAATTTTCTATTATTTATTGCTACTTTTATGGTTAGTATTAAAGTATAATTAGGCTTTTACTGGTTCTGTTAAAACCTGAATATGTTTACATATAGGGAGGTTCCTGTTTTCACAAAACTGTTTGTTTTGTGAAGAAAATCATGTGATATTTTAAAATTTCGCATTGTTTTAATATGCGTGTGGTTTTCATTGTGAGAAACAGATGAAGGAACGTTTCCCGTACTTTTTTGTTAGTGTTGCTAATGTTTTTCATACAATCTAAAATTGTTGTAATTGTACGTTTTTATCATATTTTAATATATCTTTATTTAGTAGCGTGTTACTTAAAAAGCAGTTGTTCACATAAATGGTAAGTTGAAATTTATTGTCAAATTAAAATTGTGTCGTTCAATTGTACCTGAAATATACTTTAGAAATACGCTGGTTTTTATTAAAGCTAATGAATAGACTTGTAACTAAATACATATAAATGTGTGGATAACAACAGTATCGGGTGACGCTGACGTGTTGTTGTGTAGGGCTTAACAAAGAGCCCTTTAACCGGTCGGAAGAAGAATACAGTGAACCTTATTGTATAACCAGAGAAAACAAAGAACTGTCAATTTACAACAATTACGAATATGTAGTATTATTTTCATTGTTACTCTTACAGTTAGGCTCACTTTTAGCCTGATTTAGAAACCATTATCCTTTTTAAATACTAAAACTGGAAACAAACTAACATAGTTGGTACCAGGCCAGGTACATCATGAAAGAACGAACTGAATTGCTGTTATCTAGTGATTTACCCCTATTCAAAGTATACTTGTATATTTTTAGCAAACCAAAAAGACTAGCACCATAGCATATGGAAGTTATACAGACTTACGCGAAAACTGGTTGTGAAACAGGAGATCTTTGCCCACGCTTTTCAGAATACATGCGAAATGTTATACATGTTACAATTTATACCTATACCATGTGCAGGCCAGGGTTAGTTGTTCGTCGATTCGTTTCAATTGTAATCGAGACGACCTCAGAGTAGAATGTCTGCTTACCTAACAGCCAGCCATCTTTCATCGATCGTTACAAAATGTGCAACTTGTGAAGGTGGCCAAATGGGTCTCATGTTGAGCAAACTGAATTACGTTAATATCTAGATTTGATAGATATTTTATGTTTATTGAAAGTCATTTTAATATCAAATTGTTGTTTTGAAACAGTCGTGAAAGAGGTTTTCAGAATAGATGTTGGTGTAATTTTGTTGATTTAAAGATAAAAAGTAAGTAGTCCTTAGTTATCAAATCTACTTGGATAAGACAGGTACGATGTAACTGTTTGGGCATTTGAATGGTAAGGTGAAGGGGACAAAAATGTAGTGGGTACTTAAATTACATGAATGACATTCTCCTTGTGCAACACATTGAACTAGCATTCTAATTGACTCGTAACCTAACAAATTATCACTTTACTTTCTCTCCTCTCCTGCTTAAAGAGAATTTTTTTTTGAACTTTGGAGTAATAAAGAATCGTTTTTGAGTTCTATATTGGCGAATAAAATAAAGCTGCTGTTCACTCTACAAAACTTAGAAAGAGTAACTTGTTGTTGACACGAAGAATATATTATGTACGCTGTGAACGATCTTAGAGCTCGAAAATTGACTAAATAAATTACCAAAAATAGTCTCTACTGTGTACCCCCACAGGACACCACATTAATCGTCTGTAGTAGACGTAAAGGTTAATGATGATGTATTTAGGATTTTAATATAATTAAATACATTTCGTAACATGTCAGAATAAGTTTATAGGTCCAGGTATGTTGTCACCGGCCAGCCTACGCCTCACTAGATACGGCACGTGTTGACCTTACCAGCTCTTTGTCTACATCGCCTAGTCTGTATGAGACGGACTAGTTTGTAGCTTGCTTTAGAAATGACTTAAATCTATAATGTACACAATGTAGTGTTTACAATAACTACATATTTGACGACCTGATTAGCGCAATGGCTAAGCCATTGGACTGTTGCACTAAGGGTTGCGGGTTCGATTCCCGCAAGGGGCAAAACTTTGTGCGAACCACAGATGTTTGTCCCGAGTCTGGGTATTTGTGTATGTGATATTTCGTGTTTGTGAAACGCACCCACGAGACAGGAGAAATTCCTAGTGTGGAGCGACGTTTTTTTTAAAAAAAAAATTATGTACCTATCAGATAAAAAAAATCGATCCTTTTTTATTTATTTAAATATCGATTCAGAACATCTTCTTCATCGCCTTACAATATTGTGATAAGTTTTAGCTTTAGTCCAATCTCCACTGTGTCAATTGTCTTACTAGGAAACCGAACTTGTTATAACAAAGTTCGTTGTAATTAAAACACCATAACACTGTGCACCATTTTGGGCCTTGACCTCAGCGCACGACAGTGTGCCAGACAAGGAAACTATCTCTGTCCATTTACATAACGAGCTCATCGCTTACTTAAATGGGTTCTTTTTTCTATTACGTGTTTGTGTTATTTATCTTAATGATTTTGTTTAATGGAGAGATTATATTTGTGTTCATCATCATCAGCCGGAAGACGTCCGCTATTGAACAAGGCCTCCCCCTTAGGTAAAGGGAGGAGTTGCCATAATTGCAATACTGGTGGTGAAGTTACAGAAGACGCTCCTTCTTCTGGATTTTCCTTTTCCTCCCGTGGTCGTGTCGTAAGAGGCCACTTACGATACCCACGGGAGAAAAGGGGGTGGTCAATTTTAGGCTGGATACCACTCGGCATTATATATTTGTGTTAGCTTCTTTCTTTGCGGAAACTGATAATGGGGCAGCTGTCAGATCCCAGTGCATTCAGTACGATAATTTAAATATTAATACTAATCTATACACAAGATACTCGATTACACTTATCAAAAACAAAGTAAAGCAAAGGCAGGATTAATATTATCAGTTTAAAATAGCACCAGCAGGTTATGAAAGAGGAAGGTTCTCTTGTTCATTTACAGCGAGTTGAAAATACTTTTCCAATGAATATGTATCAACAGTTATTTGGAATTGCATGACATGTAATGGTTTATAAATAATACGTGATTAGTGGTTATTTCCCTATTATAGGTATATATTTCCTTATTAACTAAACACTGTCATCAATAAAATTAGTTTGAAAATTATATATTATTTTATACACATTAGAATTCTACCTATTATTTAAATAATAAAATGAAATTACAAAGCAACAAAGTATTTTTCCTTATCGTTTTCAAATAAATACCTAGTACCTGTAACCTACCTTTACATTAAATGTAATAAAGGTAGAATAACATAAAAGTATCAAAATCGTAGCGAAGATTCGGTTTGTAATTTTTAAGTTTGTTAATTATTAACTCTGGAATTTGTTAATTACACATACCCACTTAGCACTGATTGCATCAATCTTTTAACATAGAATTTACTTTAGAATCAGCCATCTAACTCAAGGTTTTTCGTGTGTTTAAAAAATATTTTATGCAAGAACTGCATTTTACGAGTTCACTACTAGCTTTTGCCCGCGGCATCGCCTGCGTTAGGTAGCCTATGTTCTTTCTCGGGTCTTAAACTTTCTACATGCCAAATTTCATCAAAATCCGTCCAGCGGTTTTGTCCTGAAGGCGTAACAGAGAGACAGACAGAGTTCCACATTTATAATATTAGTATGGACTAGGATCTCATCGACCCACGTCGGTCGTGACTTCGTGAATACGACATGATTCATCCGTGCAGGTTTTTTTTCAAGTTCGCTTAATCGAAAAGATTTGATTTATAGACCGTGTCCGTTATTATGGGTGTCGTATAATATAAATGGACATTAACCTGTAAAGTTGTCTTTGTTTTACAACGTATTAAACTAAGTGTACTGTGTAGTCTAATGTCTTGGGAATATTAACGACTACAATATTTTCTTGAAAATGTCAGTGTTAATGCCACAAATATTGGCAAATGTACGGTTTACACTACATGTAACAGAATAAGGCAATGCCTGTTGTAATTGTAATTAACTTAATTAGGCAATTAGTATCGCCCAAAGGCGGAATAAAATCAGAGAATAAACGTTAAAAATCTGTCTTATAAAAATTACTCTATTATGATCTCCAAAGTATAGGTAATCGTAATTAAAAAGTCGTCATATCGATAATAATGAGTGAACGCATAAACAATAGCGAAGAATATGTTGATTATTCAAATTAATTCTGTATTTATTTATAACTTCAAACACGTTATCAAGGTTACATGTATAATTAATTTGGCAATATTAACATACATTATGTTATTCTCACACACTTCATTATTTTGTAAGCATGAATACTGGAAATTGTCAATGGAGAAAGTACCAGGTTACTGTAATATTACAAATACGTTTATGTATTGTAGTCTTCAGAAAACACCTTGGTGTCTGTGTCCAATTCCTAGTTTAATAAACTAAAGATACCTACTATTTGCAATGCGTCACGTGACTTGCCATAGGCTAAATATCTATTTTCCCAAATAAGTAACGGGAAATATTGATCAATAACTATGTGGGCTTCGATAACTGACCATAGGGAATACTAGTTTTAATTAATATCGTAGGTAAACAAGTTTTATTTAATTAATTATTACATAATTGTGAGAATTCTTGATGATTCCGTAGCCAGTACAAGTGAGGCTTTCAAACGAACAAGATAATTCTGACGATGTTTTCTAAATCTAGATAACTATTTCTACGCAACCCATATTAATAAAGAATTAGGTAGTAAAAACCAACAGCTGTTTTTCTATGTATTTGTACCTTGACCTTGAATAGTTTCCCGACAAGTAGGCAAGGATTAAGCATAGAGAATCCTGTGAAGTGCAAAACGATAGTGTAGGTACTTAGATAACTAATTACCACCTCTAAGTTTTATGTAGTGTAATTAACTAATTATCTAGGGATGTCACATTTTTAACGTTTTTAAGTTGTAAGTCGATAATAATTGCTTTGAATACATCAGAATTTCTTAATAGTGTGGGTTTTTGATTTGGCGTGTTTCTCGTGTTTAGGTTTATAATTTTCAACAAACTCACGCTATAGACTTACCTACTGTTTCGCTAGGTTTACTCATATATTAAGTAAAAAGGTCCTTTAGTTCTTAAAAGGTATGATCGCGCAATAAAATTCCAACTTCAGAAAGAAAAGTTTGCATTCTCACATTTTCTCTCTGCTGAGTGCTGACCTTTACATGTCTGGAAAGTAAAGTTATTGCCGAAAAAAAAAGCAAATGCCAGTGACATACACCGGATGACTAAGTGTCTTTGTAATTTATGGCTTTTGCCGACTCGTCTTATAAGGTCAAGTATAAGTCGATGTACTGTGAGCACCTAACTCTTAACTAGTCATAAATCAGTTTACACCTTTGTTCCGCCTAAGCGACAAGAAGTAGAAACTTAATTGAACATGCTTTTTGATGGTTCTCATATTCAATTATGCATAGATCTTGGTGCAAAACCTTTTTAATGTCGCGTACCACGTCAACTATAGAGTTTCCTGAAAGTAGACGAGAATATTTTTTTAAAACAATCTAAGGTTTCATTGTATTCTTTACTAAGAGTTACTTTATAAGTTTACTAGCTGCGTCCCACGGTGTTTTTTCCGGCTACATTTTCTCGGGATAAAAAGGAGCCTATATGTTAATCCAGGGTGTCAGCTACCTTCATATGAAATGAAATCAAAATCGGTCCAGCCGTTTGAGCGTGAAACGGTAACAAACATACAAACACACTCACAATCTTTCGCCTTTTTAATATTAGTGTGAAGTGTGATACTCATGTTTTAGCGAAATACAGTAAGTTGATAAATTATGAAATGCAAAAAACTTGCATACCGTCTTACATTTCACAGATTTGCACATACTTACATAACTATAAAGAGGTCAGGCATAGCGTAATGTTATCGGTATAGAATATCACAGTTTGGTAGCAAACATTTTTAGATTACACTCGTGATTAGAATGTAGAACAAATAGTATTTGGGTACCGTCGGTATCGGTTCTATGCCGTTATGTAAATAGCTGCCGTTTGTACCTGACTATAAATGACACACGGACGATAGACAATACCTACTCTTATATTTGTGATTTAATGTAAAAATAAACTGTTAGGTATTCTTTTTAGTTGTTGTTTTAGAAAATATGTATGTAGTGGGGTGGATTTTATAATTAGATCACAAATAATAAGCTTAAATACCACGCATTTGATGCAACTTTAACTTTTCCTATCACCTTTTTTAAAATCCCAGTTCTATTGTATTTATTAAAACATATAAATACTAACTTAAGTATTCATGTTGTTACTCAGAATACATTGAAGTATAATTTACTTGTGTGTACTTAGACCGTACTTTCTCACTTCACTGGTTCTCTTTTACCTTTCAGTTCCTTTCCTTTGTGACCAAGAAATACCTTTTATGTTATATTTAAACACAAAGAAGCAAGAAGTGACCAATTGGTGTGAAAACACTCACCATTTCCATACATCTTCCAAGAAATATTAACTAAAACCCCTAATTACATACTTCACCACTTTCGTTTCAGAATGAAAAAAAGAAAACCGTTTATTCCAAGACATGTGGGTCCCTACGTAGATATCTACTACAATTTCATCAGATAATCAACAGTAGAAACACCCACAAACTCAAGAAAAGGTCACTATCACAGCATATTGCCGCACACGCAATTATCTCCAAAACCAGACGTGTATGAATATCGAAGAGCTCGGGTTCGGCAGGTGAAGTATAAAGTACTGTTATAAAACACCCAGCCGCGCCTGTGCCAGTTTTATGCCAGTCCCCATGGGTGCCATAAAGCCAATACCACCATTGTCACGTGAGGACGTCATGTCGTCCAGTTTATTGAGAACCCATTAGTTGTTGAAAAACGTTGTTGGTTTATGGCTCGTTATTGGTAGGTAATATTATAAGTTATCGACTGTGGAAACTTGTGGCCGGTTCCAGTGAGTTTAGTTGATTTAAACAAATGAGCTTTTTTTAGGAATGTGTGTAATAATAGTATCCTTAATTCCTTTCTATTTAGTCAAAAATATTGCAGCCCCGCTATGACATTTTTGCATTAGATGCCCTGTTGTTGACTGATAGAATAGGTAGCCTAGGGAAAATAACCTATGTAAGATATTTTTACATGTTTATATAAATAAACCTAGTCTTTCAAAAATCGAGTAATACGATGTTTTCAATTATTACGTATATATTTGATTTGCTTTCGAAATTAAAAGTGTGTAATTCAAATCATAATAGTCGGACATCTTTTTGAAATTCAAAACAGAAACGGATTGCGACACAGGACAGTCGCTTTCCGGCGCATTATGCTTTTAAAAGTGGTTTAGGAAAGCATGTCCGCTACATTAATATCCAGAAGGGTCAGGATAGAACGGCGGGAAGAGTCACCGGTGGTGACTGGTGGTCGGCGCGCCTTCGACCGCGCCCGCGACCTACATGCCGCATCCGTTGAGGCGCGAATATGTGTTAATACATGAACGAAAGTTCGTGACGTCACGCAGGTGGATTTGGAATACTGTATTGGTACTGGGTGTTGAAGTCTAATGGTAGACCAAATAAGATGCTAGGTATTACTTTGGAAGGAATTCTAATGCATGCTTGTACCTGTGCCCGGTTGATGGCAATAGGCTCGCCCCCTATTACATTGGGACCTAAAAACATAACTGGCGAAATGTGGGTGTACTATATGTGCACCTCTGCCTACCCCTTCGGGGAATACGGGCGTGATGTTATGTATGTATGTAGCATGTACCTACGCTTCGTTACGCCTATAGAATTGAGTTTTTTTCTGTATGAAGCTTTATAAAACAACATAGTTGGGATACATCTAATATCAATAGGAGCAGTACCTGAGTGGAGAGTGCGGAGGCTCTAAATAACATCTTACTAGGGATTTTTATATGAAAGGAACAGGTACACACTCACTGCCTGCACCTTGTGCCGTATCGGTGACGTCACTGTTTAATAATTGTGAGTAACGCACGAACCGAACACTGGTGGATTAGGTCACTACTTACTGAATCTATTCTAATAACAGAATTATGATAGGCCGGCTCTGAGTTAAAAAGGTTTAAGTTTTCCAGTAAAATGGAAAATCTATGATAGAAAACATGTGGATAAAAAGATAATGGTATCCTGATAGGCTGCTATAGGTACCTACAAAAAGTTGAGTTTTGTAATTTATTGTCTATAAATATTGGATCACAATCGGACCAACTCTACAAGTGGGTAAGTATCTAAGTAGAAACATGCTACGTACCTTAAAATTCGATGTGTTAGCATGCGATGTTTGAAAATAAAAAACAACGGTTCGCACGTGCCTGTACCATTGTGCCATAAAAGGTCGCAATATCGCATAAATATTGAAGGTTCAGTATACCTATATAACCTCTCCATGACCTCATAAGTCTTACATAGGAAGGTACCTAATACAAGAGCAAGAGAGACGGATTTAACGTTGCTTATTTCATTGTGTAAATCTCCAAAATAATAAATATACGAAATATTTACATAAGTACTTAAAACGGAGGTGGACCTTAAACAATCTTATTTTTCCCTCTCTCTTGCCGACAATTTTCAAAATCAGTCGATGCCTATACAAGTATACAAGGCAGTTGAAATTCGTCGGAAAGTTCAAATTACTTTTAGGCACGTTGCATTGTTTTGTACACTGGTTTAGAATAATATGTAGGTAGGTATCAATTTTTTTATCAAATTCAGTGAAGTCATTTCAAATAGGTAGTATCTTATTAGTAATGCCAAAATTCCCTGAATAACCTTCCTTGTACCGATATATTACGCACTTACCCTAATGTGAATGGATTGCTATCCGAATGATATATGATCACAAACTGCCCATAAATCATAATCTTTTTTATATTTTACTACAAATAATACTTATTTATTGTACATGGGTAGTATAGGGGTGAAAAAGGACCTTCTCCGAGCTGTGATGACAGCTGCGTACCTACTATCCTTGTTGAATCTCGACAGTACACCAAGGTATGACCTATGATTCATGCAATATCTACCTATACAAAAATGTTATTACTTATACACATGCGAAATGCTCTTAACTTAATGTAAGCGTATCTAACGTAACTAACCTAACCTAACTACTAAGTAAATAGAAACAAATCTCAGTCTTCTAGAATCCGATTGATATTACCTAATATAATTGTGAATCGCACGATCAGTCACGGCTATTAGAAAAGCCATTGATTACATCAACCTTTGATAATACTAGATCCGGATGAAATTCAGCAATATAATGAATTTTCACGTCTTTCGACGGGGTATCTCTGACACTGCATGTAAAGACATCATTTTTAATGAACATTTGGGTTAGCAAAATAAACATATTATCGTAAGCAATAACCAACTGATATTATAAGCTAGGTATTATATATTATGACATAATATATAATACCTAGTGTTAGGTGCATAAAAACATAAACACTGAATAACATACTCCGATTGCAAAAAAAAGAAACTATTGTTTGAACTTTATATTCTACTTCATCGTAAATATTTTCAGTACTAATCATAATATATACTTTCTGCTGTTACCTGCTACATTCAATATGAAATCAAAGAAATACGATGTGTTCACATGTCAATGATTGATTATTCCATCACATTTATGTATCCATAGCTATATATGGAATAATCCATGTTTGGCTGTGAAATGTGTGTAATCTATGGATTGGCATGCATCTATATCCTATATGACATCAACTTCCTCTTTGTTAGGTTCAACAATATCAGCATATGCATTTTATGAATCATAGTACTAAAATTATATAATGCACGTTACAAGATTTTTCAAATACTAAATACATTGAATGAGGAAGAAATTCTTTTAAACTCAGTGTTGTTGACAGAAAACTAAATTCTGAGGACTTTTAGCATATTTTGCTTTCACATGCAATTTGAACATATTAATCGGAACCTAAGCTAATATTCTCATTTGTCACTTGAGATCTATAAAATCAACATGTAAGCTGATATTACATGATTGTTTGTCATTATAGCTGATTCGCTAATTTTAATTAATTTTGACTCATCGGTAATTATTACCTTTCAGCCTTGTAATCACAGCAGGTATCCTGTCTAGGTAAGCTATTGTTAATTTGTCACTTGCCAATTTTTTCACGGTCTCCTGTACGCTGTAACTCAACTGCATTTCCTGGAAGTTCTCAATTTAGATGCTACTACCGCTAGCGGTTATGCGTAACACGATTGGATTTTAGTACTTTTTAATACCTAGAATCTAACTAATGCTAGGTTTATGATTACATTGGCGTTTGTTAAAAACTTAATTGACTTGCTGTTTCTTTCACAAGTATATTTATATAGTTAGGATATTATTTCAGATGTTCAGTACTTTTTTCATACTTAGTATTTGTCTTTGTACAGAATTTTCTTTTATTCTCTATTCTTATACAATATTTATCGTCACCTACGAGTAGGTATGTTATGTAAAAATGGCGACTTCTCTATAATAAACTAATATTAAAATGAAGTACTATTGCTTGAATAGTTTCATTTCTTGCACCCCTTTGAAAGTTCTATTCTTTACTGCACACCAAGAAACAGAATACAGAAAAACCTAAAAACTGAAAACAGTTAAACTCCTTTATTTAACAAAATCAATCCAAAAAGTCTTAAATGCAGCGAAGACAAGAGAATACCAAGTTGTATATCTTTGTATGGAGAGATAAAATGACAAATTCGCTAAATCCTGGTTGTCAACTGGCAATGTGATGTGACTCAATGTTTTGGATGATGTCACATATCCTTCAAGTATACGTGACCGCTTAGCAGATCACTCATGATAATGTATACAACCGCCAAAAAGGTAAGTGTGAACGTTGGATTAGCAAGCTTACGTCAATGAGTAATAGTTTTTATAGGTGCTTAAACTGCTTAAGTTTCTTCTCACTGCCTCTACATGGAATGTAAAATGCATTACAATTTACCACCTTCACCGCCAGTTTATTATTTTTCCTTGGTACACTAGCTGCAAAGGGGTTAAACACTGATGCAATTGTATTGCTTATCATTTTATTGAGGATATGTTATCAGTAGATTAGTTATGAATAAAGTTACCATCTTTCTCTGTAAACTTAACAGTAAGCTACAAATAAGAATCTTTCAGAAAACCTACTGTAAATTTCTTGAACCATAACAATGATTGAACATTAAAATTGTGCCTTAACATATTCTTGCACCTACACTAAAGTTTCAAACGTATTTTATAGGTCATATAAATATTTTATATTAACATGCCATATCGTTTAAATTCTAATTGCAACCAAGCAATGTTGGTTGAATATACTAGCCTCCTAACCATGAACTCTTCAAGCTGGACAGTATACATTGTGGAAGCGAGACGCCCCTACGTGCAGAGTAATGCGGCGTCTCGCTTTTACAACGTTAACTGCTCTGTTTTATGAGTTCATGGTAAGGGGGCAGAACTTTGTTAGAACTGATTGTATTCCCATATTTATAGAAAC
The DNA here is from genome assembly GCA_946251915.1 of Abrostola triplasia. Classification (NCBI taxonomy): domain Eukaryota; kingdom Metazoa; phylum Arthropoda; class Insecta; order Lepidoptera; family Noctuidae; genus Abrostola; species Abrostola triplasia. Next base: position 1,725,327 of record OX276432.1, on the reverse strand, counting down.
AGGAAAGGCTGAAAAACTTCCTGAAGCCAAACGTAATGCTATTTGAACACAAATGACATTGTTATTCTCTGGACGCAATGATTCATCTACCATATTATAAAACTTTCCTGTTTTATATGTATATAGCAAACATGTAAATAAGACGTATAAGTACATTATTGTAATATAAGGAGTATTGCATAAGGAAACCAACTACAAAATTGTCAAGAACTAATGGCATTTATTTCCCCTTCCCATTAGCGCGCCAAAGGTATGGGAAAGTAAAGGCCTTTTTATGGTTTTGAGTATTTCCCATTATTGTCTCATGGGAACTGGCTTGGTGTCAATTAAATGTCGCGCTGTCAATGTGATCTAAAGGTAGCGGTAGTATTGTGACTTAAATAACAATGTATTAGAAATATCTGTTGTGTCTATCTTGAGGAATAACATTTCTTAATATGTAATACGATAATGTAGCAACTAACATAAATATTATAGAAATATGAAAGAAACCGATAGAAGAATTTTTGTTAGAGATCTTATGTAGCAGTCGCAGCCACACACGAGATTTGTTCATAGGTAAATTTTTATTTTATAAATTATCCTTTATTAATTACATTATTTTTTATTACATTATTTATAATTATCCTTTATTATCACTATTTATTTTATCCATTATTAATTACATTAAAATTCGAAAAATTATTTACGATACGTTTGAAGCGTAAGATTTCTGCACAAACCAAACAAGGTCGTCATCCTCAGTGAACACATTTAGCTAAATATTTGAACATTATACATATCTGACAAGTGTTACAAAAGAATATTATTACACTGTTTATTTAGCTGAATTACAGTGAATCATACTCACGAGGCTTTCATAATTACGAGGTTTTGTTCTTTACGATATCGTAAAACGTTGTGCCATCAAACTAAATGTAATTACGTACTTAATACGTACTACTTAGCTAGTAACGGCTACTTTGTCCGAAGAATGTTCTGATTTTACAGGAAATTAATATTTTTCTGTACCACAACGAAAACTATGGCTAGAGCTGAGCTGAAACGTACGGTCTATAGAGGTAGTCCTCCATGGTTTATTCGTGTTTAGACAATTGAAACTGAATTCTAAAGCCTGAAGGTTCAAGAAAATGTCTTAACTGTACGAATGACCCCTTGGGTTTGCTTTTCTAATAAAAATAAAAACCAAAACTGTCAAAGAAATAAGTGAGCAAATCATTTTTTTTTGGTTCGTCAATTATAAATTAGAGGAGAAAGGTAGTTTCTTCTAGAATAATACAGACTACAGTGTACAGTGTACAAGGCTCCAGATAGTGACAGTTATCTAAACCCCGCTTGTTGTACCAGTATTTTACTGTCCGCCTGTTTATGGCCATAAAAAAATTCACGACTTTGCAAGCATATTGCCAACTCTATACTTTATCCGATCAAATATTTTTTTTATTACAGTTTTATTCCTTAAGTCTATTTTCAATAGGAATATACTTTTATGTAGCCATGTTTCTTTCTGTTGGCTATGACTCTTTTATTATTGTTAGTTTTTATATAGCTGTAAGTCTTCCATAGTTTAATAAATAAATAAATAAATTTGTTGTTTTTTATTTATTGAGTAATTTGCTTGGTTCTTTTTCCTTGTAACTACGTTGGTTCTGTCTTTTCATAATAGTTATAATGCAATCAATTGACATGTATTGTGTTACGTTTTGTTACTTTAACTACACGTGCCTCTTCGTGCTCTTTGCAATATTTAGGTTGAGCAATGACATTGATAATTATTTTAAAACTAGACCAAGAGAAATTATTTGCAGTATCTACTATCTTCGAGGAAAATTCAATTGAAAAATAAGTATTTCTGTAACTTAGAAGTTCTTAAATAATTTTCGTTTAGTTAGATAGATAGATTTTAGTTAAGTTTTCTTCGTAAATAATATCTATTGTCATAAGTTTTTCTAAAAAAGCAATTAAACATCGTATGCGAAGTTTATAATCATACTATCATCTATCAAAATGACATGAGAAAGTCTATATAGTATATTATTTTATACTAACAGATACTGGCTACATGAAAAGCGCCACATTATCATAATTCTTCAGTTAATTCACCCATGCCGCGAGAAACTGGTTAGATAGAAGCTGTAGTCGATTAGCAGGCCATTTGTCTTTAATTGGTCATTATAACGTATAATGAGAACCTTCATTCCTTATTATCAACACTGCCTAGTAATTACTTGTTGTACCTCGTTGCCTATACTGGCATTACTTTGTTAATCGATCATTCATTATTTTGTGTACAAGGAAAGAACTGAAGTGCATTGTTAAAATTTAGGACATAATTTTTACTCACTTTGTAAGCTTGTTGATAGGGTAAGGCCAAGGATAGGAAAATATAATGTAAATTCAACTTATTAATAACTATGTGGTTGATAAAGTTCGAGGATAATGGATGTTCTGAATTTAAGAATACCTATAGATTTGATTATATAGCCCTAGCTTTCACTGCTACTGGTATAACTTCAATCTGATCTTCTGGAAGCTGACAAGGCTTACCATGGCTGTCAAAAAATCATGAATCAAAAACCAGACTATATATTATTTTAACTACATATACTCAATATGGAACTTGAAAGTTCAACAAAGCGATATGAAGCCACAATAACATAGTTACGTAGCTGCACATGTGTTGCCCGGCATTGAATGTAGTGCCCTCGCCTATCTGACTCAATGGATCGTTACGTACTCCCATACAATGCCTTTCTTTATTTATATAGCGATAAATAACATAGAACACTTGTTTAGACTAGGCTTCGAGGTTTTGACCGACAACGTAGAGAAAATGAGAGTGATTTTATGTTGTGGTTTATATATTTAAGCGTATTTGTAAACCTTTTCCACAAGTTGTAATGTCAACTACGTGGGTTTTTTTTAGTTAAAACGTTGCTATTACCAATAAAAGGTTCGTACCCTATTACTAAGTTCCAATGGCATTATAAAAGTGTTTTTTTTTCATTCAACACGATCTATTTTCTTTTTCAGAGACCATTCTTAATGATGATGTTCATAAAGTCGTATTTACAGTTTATTCTAGTCCATTCAAACACTAGTCCTCTTTAAGAACCGATCAACACTATCGCAACAAATATTTTACGGTTATAAATCTCACGAGGTCATCTAAGTTCAACGGCAAACGTAATTACAAACTGAGCAACAATAAGATCGCTTGGAACTGCACTTCAATTTTATAGGCAATAGTTTTACACTGCTAATGGTCATAAAGACTTTTATAGGCCTTTATCCTTCAAAGTCGTGAATAATCGCTTTAACTATTTCCTTGATGGAGATTCTCAAGCAGCTATGTTCTGGATACTGTTCATAGCATATTCATTATTGACTGCATCTTTGAACCATCTAATAGACATATTTATGGAGATTCTTCTTATCTAAGATCTATTTAAGATACATTTTAATGCAAATAGGTACGATTTGCGTATTGTTTGTTATATTCTTTATTTTTTTATTCTCTTGACATCTTGATAACGAATCATCTAGAGTCTTACATCTTCCAGGATTTCAGGTTTTGACCACTGCCTGATCAATGATCATGAATCAGATAAGCTATCTCGGCCTATCGAGATTACTCACGAACTTGTAGAGAATGATGAGGTGACTACGACCTATAACCCACGTACAATCTAACTCTACTGTAGATGAGATAATATTGATTTAAAGGTGAAAGCTGCGATTACACACTCTAGCAACGCCAGATTGATTTTAATCTATTTGAATAACGGTCAGCAAGACATCCATTTCTGTATTGAGAATGTTCTATAAAGTTAGAATCTGTGTAGCTGATTACATTAAATTCGCCTATTTCTTTTGAGATTGCTGTGAAATTACCATGAAGTTCAAGTGAAACAGCGGAACGATACAATTTGCATTGCACTATAGCGATGAATCGTTTGTCAGCTTTCCAGTCATAAGTCAAGTACGTTGCCTCATTAAAAGGCTTTTGACAGTTTAATTTATCGGATTACTACAAATGGTTTGACGCCTTTAAACCCCGAAATTAAAGAGAAGTTCTCCTTTATTAGCAGACTACCCACATTTATCCGCTCATCATAAGGTCCCACACTTGTGACATTTTGCCGAACATTTGCCCGTAACACTATTCCGTCGAGAATATAACATGGGTCCCATTTTTAGGTGACGGTTATGGAGGAATGTTCCTTGAAAGTTTACAGGTGGAAACGCACCTGTAGGCTCTATGTAACATGGCGAACCTATTACCATTCATCGGGCCCTTTACACTTATGTTTTGATAACTCATTACTAATATAAAAGGTAGTCAATGAAATGTATATAAACAATGGGCTATTGCACAACATAGCATACCACACGTCACGTATTAATTGAAATCGCTTCATCTGTGCGATAATTCATTGATTCATAACTTAACGTAAATCATCTTTACTAGGAATTAGTTGTTACCTTTTAATGGAAATCGTAGTTCCTGTAACATACAAGCGTTTAAAAGATTTCGTTTAGTTTTCCATTTGTGCTATGTGACAAATTTCATCGCAATCGTCATTTTCGTGATACAAATAATATCTGCATTAAAACTATAATAGATAAGTCATTCATTATAGCCATAAAAATACTTTTCTAAACTGAAAGTTTTAGGTTATGAATATCAAGACGTAGCAGCACATTAATTGACATGGTTGTGAATGAATAATTGTCATTGCTTTCAAGATTCCTTTGTAATGAAGTAGCCTGAACCAATTCAATTGGTCATTAGATTTGTAATAGGAATTCAGTTAAATAAACAATTATGAAATAACTTTTACGCAATAGTTGGTATTACAAATATTATATTGTTATCTTTATTCGTTTGTGTTCATGGGTTGTTTTATGATTGTGTACGCGAGTCCGATTTTATGGTATTATTTATTTTTCAAGATGGATTTTGTGAATTATTTATACCCAGCCTATTTTATATGGTTTACATAACTATTTGTTTTGTTACTATCATTGATATTTGATAGAATATTTTTCCCCTTCGCAACATTCTCGATATACATACATAACATCACGCCAGAAAGGGAAGGCAGAGGTGCACATTAGCATACCAACATTTCGCCATTTATGTTATAGGTCCCAATGTAATAGTGGGCGAGCCTATTGCCATCAACCGGGCACAAATCCAGATTCCGTGCTGCCATTGAGATTTACCTAATGGAAAAACCCAGTAACACTTTGCCCGACCCGGGAGTCGAACCCTCGTGCTCATCTGTCGCGCTTAGCAACCACTATATCAACGAGGCAGTCTTCTTAATATAGGTATACTTTAGGGCGTTCACTTTTCCTAGCTACTGCTAGGAAGAGTAACACTAGGAAGTGAGAAAAGGCTTAGGGCCATCTTTACGACCGACGTACCAAAAGTATTATTTTAAATACAGATATGTCTATGTTGAAACAGTTTTTTTTCTTTATATCTAGGTTTTCACTTTCTTCTATACCAACATTCGGAATTTCTTAAATAAAGTTCGTAGAGTCAGTTATATTAGGTCCCTACTTCTTGCTAAACTTGAACAATACCTGGTGGAATCCTCACCAAGCTATGGTAACAATGACAGCGTATCGAACATTATGACATGACATCACTAACTAAAATATTTACATCAACCAACAAACATATGAATCATAGCCCTATATTATTAGCTCAATGGTTGACATTAAGAATAGTTTATGCTGTTTATTAAATTCCACTGTCGCCTAACAGTGTTCAAGCATTTCTAAGATGGTATACCAGACATTGATTCATTTGACGGCAAAAGGCTCGCCCCCTAATACATTGGGACATATAAACATAACTAGCGATATGTGGTTGCTCTATCCCTTTGGGCAATTCTCATGGAAGAAGTCCACTATTGAACAAAGGCCTCCCCCATAGAAATGGTGATAGAGTTAGAGAAGACGCTGCTGTCCATCTTCTGGATTTTTTCTTACGACCACCGCGGTCGATTCTAGGCCGGATATCACAGGGCATACTTCGGGGAATACAGGCGTGGTATTATGTTATGTATTCGATACAGTTTTTCATGGTTTTTTGTACTGGTATTTGTGTATTTAACGTTATTTCGTATGGAAACCACGTTAAAGTGGCTATGAGATAATACGCTATTTGTCATATTCGTTGTGCATTGGATTAAGACAATAATATTTCGTAACATGCTGTTGCTTTACCAAAATATTTTGACTGAATATACCAATTGTTAAGTCGTTATAAATGTCTAAAAACAAAAACTATCTTGGTTGATATTTTTAGTGTAACATTTAAAAAAAATGGACTCTTTAAATAAACCTGGTGGAAATGGTAATGTTTAACACGTACCATTTCCTCCAGGTCGATACTATTGGGCATTAATTACAACTCAGTAGCAACACGAAATCCAGATTTGTGCCCTTTTAATGGCAGTAGGGTCGCCTCCTATTGCATTGGATCTGGTGAAATGTTGGTGAACTTACATCTTTTCGGAGAATACAGGTGTGATGATGTTTTATTTAAAACTCTCTTTTTGAAGACTTCATAAAATAATATTACCTTAATATTATTTTTCTAAATTAGAGTCATCCACGTTATTTGACCACATGACTCATTAAAAGACATTTTGATACCTAATTATCATTATCACCAAAGTAACAAAACCTAGATGTTAATTTAACCGCTAATCGGATTAACGGGTGAACGATCTAGCGATATATAAAATATGTCCCGTCTGCTAGACTAATGGCTAATAAACTAATAATCGTCAAGGTAGACAGACGGAAACTTTCTAAGGACATTAGAGAAGATTGTTAGCCCTAGATTTTGAAATTCGTACATTTTATATTGATAAATGTGTGCAGGATGATAAAAGCCTGATGAAAATAAATATAATAAACTGAATATTTTATTCATTGTAGGGTCAATGAACTGCGTTTGGTGACCCTACAGTCCCTAAAGACCAGGAACGGTGTGGTGGTTGTTGCAGGTGGCGTGTTTCAACCATATTACCATAATCTTAAGAGCACACTCAGGTGCGTTCACGTGGGTGGGTTCAGAACTGTTTAAAGTAATTAAAATATGGCATACCATATCTGCGTACCCTTCTGGAAAACAGGCGTGACTTTATGTACCTATGTAGGTATGTAAAATATCGAGCAGGGAACTTCAGTTCGTTTTTAGTTTTTTTTTAAGTGACTTGAATATATAATTACTAAGCATTCAAAATCGTATTTAATTCTGAGGGAAAAATATTATTTTGTTAGTGTTTTACAAGCGGCCATCAATAAAAATAAATCAAATAAAGAGGGTACATCTAAATATAAACTTATCTTAAAATAAAACACAAACTTTCGGAAACTCCAAAGAATTAAAGATCCAATCACATCACACAGACATGATTCGATCAAAATTCAATTAGTTATCATTGCCTGAAAAAGTTCAAAGTCAACGACCGTCGACCGCTTATAAAAAGTATGCGACTCACCTCGCTCAAACCAAAACTTGCTTCACCAAAACATTCGAGGGCCTACGGTGCATCACAACACGAAAAATAACCTGCAATAACACCTTATAACATGTGCCTATCGATTTATTTATCACTTGTTATCTACCGCACAAAATTTAATATAGACACTCGCATTAATAATAACCTCAAAAACGCAAAAATACTTTTTTCAATCACTTGTCACTTTTCCCGCTCAAACGATTAATATTTAACTGAGCGAGTTCGAAGTTTAAAAGTTTAAGAACGTTAACGGCCAGCGTTGTGGCGACCGACATGAAAACTCCGCGGGAGTTGGCGCCGTACTAAACTGGCTGGCACGGGCCAGTCAAGTGAGAGCTCACATTGTGTCATCAATGTGCACGGTGTTTTCCAACTAGACGCACATGTGTGGGCTGATAAGCCGAAGATGATCTTACAATACAGCATTAAGATGATAAATAACACAATGTTACTATGTGAGAACGTTGAACGCAGCCTAATTAATCGCTGCTAATAAGATTCCGATAAGCCTGAGAGGTATCTATTCGTTATTACTAATTAAAGACCCTTAATTATAAACAAAGATAGTAACAAAATAACTTAAGTTGTTGCTAAGCCATTTTATCAGAATGTTAAGGCAGGATCTGTTACAATACATGAGATTATTGATACAGCAATATTGACAGTTTGACGCGCTCTATACCTTAAAACCTAAGTATTTATGCACCATATTTATTTGTATGTACAAAATAATTATGAACAACTAACACTTTACATTTATTACAAAAATAATCATGATTCATTAAAAAAAATGCTTTTCGGAGTTTTTTGACACTGTGTAACACACAGATGCAGTGTTTTGTGATTAAGTTCAGACAAGTGCTTGTACACCTTGCTATACACAGCTGTTACAGGATAATGACGCTAAACCCATTGTGTTACTGATTGTGTGTTCTGCAAAATGTTTAGTAAATGGTAAGCGCGATCCCGAAAGGTAAACTTATAAAGATAAAAAGGTATGTAAGTACACTTTTGGTTTATCAACCCTTACGTCATTCTTTCAGGGTTATAGGTCACAGTATATTACAATACATTTAATTGTAATACTATAGTAATGCCTTCAATAAATTATCAAAGAATTTATAAATTTCCTCATGTTGATAAAATGTTGTAGCAACCATTTATAATCTGTGACTATCACTGATAAGGCTTTCACGTTCGACGTGTCTATGGATTTCGCTGTATTTATCTCCATAATCTTTCGTAATTTATTTATTATCAGCCAGTGAAAGGTCAAAAGGATGTGAATGGGTGGATAAATGCATGCGAAGTGGGTATCCGCTAATACAATGATTAAAAAATTATTTACTTTGGATGGTTCTCGGAGATTGGTATTGCTATTCCAACTTTTTTGAAATTATAATGAAGTTGTTTGAAAATCTCAATGTTTTTAGAACTTCCTAAAATATAGAAATAATATGACCAAAGGGGTAGACGTTATAGGGGTATTGTAGTAAACCTACACCAAACCCTTTATCCGTGCTGCATACTGACGTCACGAAGTCACGACTCACGTTCTGCTGTCGTCCACTAGACCATCAAAATCATTAGAAAACAAGAGTCTCGCCTTTTTGAAGCCATTAATGATTAGAAATGCCTTCTGTAGTGTAGGAGTATTTCACCTGCATCGGATCCGCAAATTATTTTAACTTGAACATTCTTTTTTTATCGGTGAGCTATGACTGATCAAGTGGACTTTTGGCGAAACACATAAATAAGGTGCTCTGACGGAAAGCTTTAAGCCAGAAATTACAACCTACAAACCTGCCTATGCCAGTGTTGAGTGTGAGCATTACAAATTAAACTAAATAATTGTATCAAGTGATTATGTAAATGAGCTTCAGCCGTTATCTGCCCAGGCGCATATCGAATCTGTTATCGAGAGATAACTGCGATTACATTCAATGTTCTATTTAATATTGAAACTGAGTTATTGTTCTAGAAGATTGGGCTACTAATGTATATAGGTTTTTCGATCGATTTATTAGATTTAGACAAACGATGCATAAAATCACGCCTGTAATGAGGCAATGATGTTTCGCCGATAAGTAGGCATGTTTTCTTTCAGTTTTTTTTTAGGATATTTTATTGCTGAGGACCCCGTGAAGGTTATTGTAAGGCGTCTCCAGGCCAAACCCCTATTAATTATAATTAGGCATACCTAATTGACATATCAAAGGTCTACTCCTTACTTCTTTTCATCGGGACAGGAGTCAATAGAGCCACGCGGCTCATAATGACTGTAAATAACTCCCTGTGCTATGTGGTGCGACGTCCATTTTTATTTATCGGGCCCACATAAGGTGCAGGAGTCGTAATCCTAATCCATCTCCACAGATATCAAAGACTCAAGTAACAAAACTGTGAAAGGTTATTTATATATTTCGTGTAAAAACACAGTGCCCCGCCATTTTGCTCCTGAGAACTTTAAAAATGGAACTGTCATGTGAATAGCGTAACATATCACATGCGGCCAATAACAAAAATGGTTTCCCATAAAAATGAATTATACAAACTAACAACAATTATAATTATGTGCTTTCAAGTTATTACCGTTTTACTACAAACAATGGACTTTTTTAATAGGTATCTCATTGTTGAACTCGCGAATGGCATAATAAATTAAGTCCCGTGCCGCTTCTTTGGAAAAAATAACTTCATTTAGTTTGTAGTTGTTTAATATTTCATTCAATTTATAAGTAAATAATATAAGTAAGTAGTTTGTTTTCTTTGTGTTTTCTTTTCATGTTTGAGCCTTGTTGATTATGTAATCAATAATATTAGCTAAACGGAATCGCAATTCGCACCGTGTCACTGTGCATGCTAACTAAAATAGGTGAACTAGTTTTTTTGCGGAGTTTAAACTTTTCAGCTGAAACAAATACCTAGGTAAGACACTACGTATGGTTGGCCTACGCTTCAATCACAATGTAATGTAAGAAATATTTATTTGCAAGAATAAAAGTCCAATAAGCTGACAAATTAGTACCTAATGACTTTGTTCAGTTATATTCTACAAGACTAATGCGCAAATGTTAGTTTCCATGTCAACTACTCAATACAGGTACAAGAAAACACTTACGATTATACAATTTTAGAAACATTTAACAATAGAATGTAATAGGCTCGCCCCCTATTACTTAGGGACCAAAAAACATAACTGGCGAAATGTGTGTGTACTTGTGCACCTCTGCCTACCCCTTCGGGGAATACAGGCGTGATGTTATGTTATGTTAACAATAGAATAGTAACATAATTATGTATGTTGTAAAGCAAACAAAGTAGTGGCCCTAAACCAATGTATTTGTTACCTAATATAGTTCTGTCATAAATTAATGAGTAGAGGTCTGTTTACCAAGCCTGGCGCATCTGCACCAATGAATCGATATGAGAGCTCGAACTGTCTTCAATTAAAATAAATTGCTTGCATTAGCTGAGCCACTGTTTGTACAACTTTGCATACATACACTGTTTGCGACAACTTACATTGATTTGAAGTCATTTTAAATTGTTTAACAGCCTTGAACACAGTTTAGTTTACAACGTTGTTGAAAAATCTGCATTATATTAATCATTTCTTTGCGAGCAAAGAGTCCTTAGACTCAGGTAGATAAATTGTATAAAAATCACACTAATATAATAAAGGCGAACGTTTTTGAGTTTGTTTGTGTGTTGTATGTTTGTTACCTCTTCACGCTCAAACGGCTACACCGATTTTGATGAATTTTCATATGGTGGTAGGTAACACCCTGGATTAACACATAGGCAATTTATCCCGAAAATATGTAGCGGGTAACACCGCGGGGCGCAGCTAGTAATTAATAAAGTCTTATTATTAGTTGCCAACTGTCAATTGGTAACGTACCCAAACGACGGGCAGAATAGCCGCATGGGTTGGTCAAGTGAAAAATAAACCAGCAAGTGAAGAGTTAAATATGTTCTGATGGTTCGCAATGTGTTATATTAAGAATGAGATACATAAATATATGACATATAGGTACCTAGTCCTATAAACTAGGTACTTAAAATCATCCTTGAAGATAGGGCCGATAGATAAATTAAGTAAAATTTGATGTATAGCAACATAATCACGCATGCAAATTCTCTCATGATTCACCGACAATATCAAAGGCAATTTACGATAAACCTAAAGATATATGATAAGTATTATAGCATATTTCTAGTAAATAACACACTTCATAAACTTTATCACTTACGCAAGTAGCTTTACTTGTGATAATACAGTGTTACCAGATAAAGTACGTAATTAAACGATTTGGGACTAATTCTCAAGGTTTTGGACGTGTTCATATATAAATATTTTAAGTACGATAGTTCCGGTTAATTTGTATTACTAATACCTAAAACATTTCTTTATTTGCCTGCGTTTGAACAAGCAATCTTGTTCAAGCGAATCCGGCGTGTCAATTTCTAGATCACAATGACATTTTAAGATTAAAGTAAGAAGTTCTTTACACACGTGATAATAGGGTAAAAGATTTAAATTATATTTATTTTTGTCACTAAGAAAAGTTTGTCTAAAATCTCTCCTTTACGTAGTCTTCAATTCTCAATGGTCCCTTTATATAGAAGCCACAATAATCTTGCTAATTATCAAACTATAATTAATTATTACCATACTCACTCTTTATTAAGGCCCTGTAGTTTATCAGTGCTCAAGTTCTCCACAACTCGCACGACGTGCGTCGATTCCTGCACAACTTCGCGCGTCACATGCACGGTAACCTGTGCTTCTTGTGTCGTTTGCACAACCTGCACAGACTCCTGTGCAGGCTGGTCGGCCACAATCACTGAGTCTTGTTGCGACATTGTTAAAACAATTGCGATTTAACGCGACCTATATAAGTAAACCGATAAGTATGTTTTGGGCAACGTTAAGAGTATAAATACTTAAATACAATTTGCGCTGTTAATTAACGCATAGTAAATGCAATAATAAATGCTTATGTACAATTATATATAGCGGAAATGCATTAAAATTTAAAATAAATAGTTTTAAGCGTAATAAGCTCTAAGGTTGCCAAAAACATTAAAATAAAACACTCGCGATGAAAAAATGCAACAATCTAAAGAATAATGTCTTTAAAAACCACTGCGTTATTGTTAATATTCCGAGGTACTATGGAAACAGTACTTATATAAATTAAATTAATAATTCAACAACACTATTTGCTTACAAGAATCCGATGCCAAGTGGACGATCGCAGCCACTTATCAGATACAGAAAATAATCCTGCTATCATATCTACAGTTAATTGTTCCAATCAATAAGTACGTAATTCACATTTACATTCTTATACTATTGCGATAACACCATTATTTTGTTGGTAACTAGTAATCGTAGTATTTTGATACTCATGAGTCGCCGTGAGGGAATGGGATCCAATCTCATTGGAACTCTCTTACCATGAACTCTTAAAGCAGGACAGTTTACGTTGTGGAAGCGGGACGCTGCTACGTACAGATGTCTCGCTTTCACATCGTTAGGCTCATGACGCGTCACTAGCTCATGAATAAGGCTCCGTTTGAGTCGGACATCGGGCGTTCCCGAATAAACTCGTGAACCGGTATTGGTATACGTATTCCCTTCTGACCTAACATCAGAATTCGTCGAGCCGGTCTGTGTGGGCCCAATAAATGCCAATAGGCTTTAACATCGAACTATTAATGAACTGAGATATATGGATGTGACTCTTAATAAAAAAGAACACCTATGCCTAATCCTTTAAGAAGATTCAAACTTGAAAATACATTTTTAGAATATAAGCGAAATACCGTCTTTAATGACTTAAGACATTAAATTCCCTATGCTTTATCTATTTATTACGTCCGTTATCTTATTTGTGTCTTGCAAAGTAAACGACCTTATTGAAATCTTTGAAAATCTCTTTGATGAATAAAAGTGTAAGTTAATACATATTTTAGATAGAACTTATAAAGTTGCTGTGAGTTACTGCCATCTGTTACGCACTGGACGAACTAAACAAGCCATTGAAGTAATTGAAAAATGGAAGCGTGTTTAGTTCTTCTACTCTTCAAGAGATGGCGTTAGTATGATGGAAATATTTACGGCTTTTGAAAATGACATTCATTTTAAAATGATAAAGTTTAACGTTCAAATATTATAGTTATAAATGTAAATACGTCTATACCTATAAGATAAGAACGATTACCTCACATTGTATCGGAACTTTTAAAACATAATAGGCCCTAACATTCTGCCTTGTGGCATTCTGAACTTTTTAAGTTACCCAAGAAAGATAAGCTCTTAATTATTTTGGCTATTAGTTATAAAAAGGTAGAGCTGAATAGCTTGGGTCACGCTTTATATTGTTTTAATTTTTAAGCAAAATATTTTTGTTTGAGATAAGAATATAATAATATTTTCTCTAGCTTTTCCAATTATCAAAGCTGGCAATCAATCTCAAAAACTGTACCAATAGCTGATTTTAATTCTTACTTGGAAAGCCAAAAAATATAGTTAGGTATTCTGAGGCTATTTAAATCTATTTCAGTAAGACTGGGCTTACTAATTATGCTAGCGAGCTAACGATCATGTCAATAATTAATAAAACAACGTATAATTTACACATTTTAATAATTCTTCATACATCATTCTTAATATTAAATAACTTAGCATCTAATTGTGGGAATTCAACACGCGTTACTTAACTAGGCTCTGTGTTAGGTCGTGGGTTCGTAGGTCAGAGTTGAACTGTGACGACCCAACACAAATTAGTCATACTGTGACATACACTATATTTGATGAATATTTTACGGCTGACTTGGAGATAATTACTCTTGTTTCTATGTGTAAAGATAGCGATAAGATATCCACATGATGATGGAAGTAGTTCATAGGTTGCAAACGCTTATCCTGGAATTCTTTGAGTTGAAAATTGGCAAGAGTGCAGAAGTGGCAAGTGTTTGTTCATTGTGGCGTTCTAAGGAAGCCTTTGTTCTACAGTGGACGCCTTCTGGCTAATGATGATGATAATGATGGTTCTACAGAATACCAGGTTAATATATACTTGAGTTAATCGCAAATTAATATACATGAAGGACAGGAAACTGAAAGCAGAATCTAGTTTTTTTCATTGTTAGTTAGAGATGCGAGTATAAAATTAAAACTCACTGTTGTCAAATGTCACAAAAATTATAAGAAAACCTTTAACCTATTTGAGCGGTATTTATCACATAAAGTAGGTACCTAAACCATTATGTGATTCTTGTAAATAAATAAAAACGTTTTGCTGTATTTATTCTTCTCCAAAAGATTTCCCATCTCTCAGAAACTTACAAAACATCTCTATTGAAAACTTGAAGTCAACCGTAAAATAAAGCAAAATTAAACCCTAAGATGGCAGTTTGGTGGTCTCATCTATCTTCACAGTGACCTGCTCATCTTCCCTCTGGAACAGGTAGCTGGTGCCAGGAGTGGTGCTGCTGCTTTGGCCGTAACCCTGCTGGTAGCCGTTCTGGCCGTAGTTGGCCGTTTGGCCGAAACTGGCGGGCTGGCGGCTCGTCTGCTCGTAACTGTTTTGGTTGCGGGAAGGTTGGTTGTAGTCGCGACCATCTAGTTTCTTGACACCACTGAAAAAGACAAAATCCTCCGATTGAAACTGCACTATAAACCAATAACATTGCAAATTGATTCATACTGGTGACGTCAGCAGTTTGCAAAAACTTAGGGCCCCTAAATCTACTTGCGTAGTATTTATATGCTGGTGATGTTAAATAGAGTCAGCCAACAATTTTCTAATATACACAATAAATAATCCAGAAAGAAAAGTTGTCACTTGAACGTGCGTCTTTAACTGGCATAAAATTGTCAAGAAACAATACTATTTCAGTCGAGTCGACCTATCGACATTCTGAACTGACAAACTATTTTCATCAAAGCGTTGTCGATTCTCTTTCATATTATTTATTGGTAAAAGTTTATATAAAAATAAAATATGACAGTTCTTACCTCTCATCTCTATAAGGCCTCCTTTCTCCGACGCTGTGCCAGCCACTGCCCTGCCCATAGCCACTGCTGCCTTGCCCGTACCCTGCAAAACTTTGACCATACGCTGCCGCCTGCCCGTAACTTGCCCCAGCCTGCCCATAGCCTGCCCCGGCTTGCCCGTATCCCGCTCCAGCCTGCCCGTAACTAGCCGCTCCTTGACTGTAACCGGTACCCTGGGCGTAAGGGTCTCGATAGCCGCCACTGTATCCACTGGAGTAGCCCACGTTCTGATAGGCGGTCTCTTGTGGCCTGCAAAATGTGAAAAAATTACGTTATTACAGCTTTTTAAGCTTCGACTTAGTGACTAACTGTAGCAATAGTCATTTTTATCTGGAAGACAATTATTTGTATGAATTTCTTCATCATCAGCCCGAAGACGTCCTCTATTGAACAAGGGCCCTTAGAGCGCCACATTAAATAAGAATTCTCAATGTATTAAATAGGGTAACAGAAAATAGTGTGTGTGTGTTTTGGGTCAAGCCCTCCACTAGACCCCATCATTGTAAATTTGTAACTTAAAAGTCCGAAATTGTTTAGGAAAGGTGATAGTTTAAAAAGTTATTAGTGAAATAAAGTAAAAGTTTTGATTTTATCTCGAATATAAAATTAATTATTTATATGATGTTGTATGTATAAGTTTTGTTCTATACGCTATCTCAGTCGTTGTCAAGAGGTCTGTAAACTGTTACCTAGTATACTCTGGGCGAGCCCATCCACCGACGGAAGCATCAGGTCTCCCTGATGCGAAGTAGTATCCTCTGCCGCCCGCGTCCCACCCTGCCTGACCACGGTACGTTTCATCCCACGGTCTGAAACTAACCAACAAGACAATTTTATGAGTTTTAGGCCAAATAGTTTATAAGCCAGGTCAGGCATTGTGGGGCTCTTGCGGACAAGAGCGTAATGTATATCACTATTACTTATAACTTTCGTGAGTTTTTTATTGAGTGCTGCTGCGTTATGCATTATTATTTACTGTTTTCTGGTTCTGTTGAATTGTTTATTCTGGAAAACCTGATTGTTGGAGACTCAAACGGAGCTGTTCACTAGTTCGGCACGCGACCACGGCGCGACATCAGTTCATGTAAGGCCTCCGTTTAAGTCTGAAATTAGTCGGATATTTCCGAATAAAGACGCGAGTAATATTGGAAAATGGGAAAAGCATAGGACTTCGCTGGCGACTGAGGAGGCCTATGTCTGAGATGTTAAGATTAACTCTCTTAACTCAATGTGGCTAGTCATTGCAACCTTGATCTTGCACACTCAGATAGGGATAGCTGACACGCGTGATGATACCCAAGTATTTCCAGTGCACCCTATACTATGAATAATAATCTTTCATATGTTAGTATAAAAACCAATCGTTTTACTGCTTCTACTTTTATATTGCTCTGAAATTTACGTATCTACGTTTCTACTTTAACACGAGAATATAAACAAACTACTACTAGGTGAACAAGGCGTGACTTTATGTATGTATGTACTATTAGGTAAATAATAAAATATAGACAGTTTTAGGAGGCTTCGACCTCTGTTTTAAATTCTAACAGAAAGGAAACAAGCGGTCAGTAACCGTCAACCTGTGACCAGTGTGGCCAGCCAACGGGAAAACAAAATGGTGGACCAAAAATACAAATACGCCTCGCAAATTAAGAGCACTGAATACTGAGGTACTCTAGTTTTAAATGAAATAATAAACAAGACTTTGTTGACTAATAAGATCTTTGTTTACTCATGAATGTTCGTATAACATAACATCACGCTAGGTTTTACTTTCAACAACTCTTATATGAGTGAGGCTTGAGGGAAGACCAAGTCAAACAAAATGTACCAGTATCACCAAGTGTAGGAAAGAAATACTTATCAGTTATTACTATTAATAAACTAGCATCGCCCTAGGTTCAGACCTAAGCTGTAAAATCTCTCAAGTAATTCAACCAAATTCAGTTTTAAGTTTTACACATTATTTTGAAATGCATTTGTCGCAGATAGAGTAGGAAAACGTAATTAGTTATCTAAGTGACGTTTGACGACCTGATTAGCGTATTGGCTAAGCGATTGGACAAACAAATTGTGTGATACACAGATGTTTGTCCCTAGTTTGGATGTTTGTGTATGTGATATATCATGTTTGAGAAACACACCTACGATTCTCTTTAAAAAAATTGTCATTAGAGTTATAAGTAGTAGTTATAAATGGAACGATTGACTAATGTGCATCTAAACTAATTCCTCAAATATGTCTGAAGGAAAGAAATAATTTATTTGTTAGAATATAGTAAAATTTAGTTCTATATAATTTTTTTTTTCAATATTAATAAACTTTTATTTATTTACAAGGTTATTTACATGTTAAAAAATAAATATAAACAAAAGAAAAAAAAAACTAAAAATTATGCATCAAAGTATTCCTGAAGAATTGTACTGTAGTTTAAACCCACGAAACATCAGCTGATTGTTTTGCAAATTGGATAATTGTACGGAATTAGATATAATCTCCGATTATTTAATTCGAAGCCATACACAACGGTATGTTTGAGTGTTACAGTTGTAAAAAATGCGATTGTACTGTGTGAATTACACTTTTTGTTAGCAAGACCACTTATTGTACTGGCCACGAAAATATAAATTTATTTCCGTGTATAGTCAAAAAATATTCTTAAAATAGACATGTTCTATTATAGTACGTATTATTATGAATGGTTTCCTAAATAGGGTGGGTAGACGTGCTATTGCACCCTCAGTTTTATTGCGAGACGGTAAATCAAAACCTGTGTCTATATACCATATGATTGCTGAACTACCTAGTTTTAGAGCTTAAACCGCCAGTAGGACATGGGTTTACACACCGTTGAAAAATCTCTAAGGTGTGCCGGTTTCACAATGTTTTCCATCACCGTTTTTAGCAATTGATAACTTATTTATAGTACGCACATGAAGTCGAAATGACATTCGTGCGTGCTGGGGTTTGAAATTGCGACCTTTGACTGGACAGTCCGACGGTCATACCACTAGGCTCAACAAGAAAGATAAAGAATTAGGAAGGCAAATAAAAAAATCTCATTATTTTATTGCTTTCCAAATAACAGTATCAAGGGTCATCAAACAACTCGTTCAACACCCATAATCATACAAGTAAGGTATCAACAATGGCGGCGCACAATGGCGGGAAACTAGTCTGCAATTTTACCGCCGTTATGTCAAGCGTATCTGCCATTTTCAATTTTAGGTGAAAGCGTCATGTATTGATGTGTTCGACACAATTCAAATGTAACGGACATTGTGCTGTTGGCTTACATGTGCGAACGAACTCTGCAATCGTTTATAATACGGTCTACTTGACACTTGTATCCATGTGTCATTGAATAAAAATCTATTATATGTATGTACATGTATATTTTGCCCTAGAATGTAAATAATCCTAGTTCATATTACAAACTATATTCTGACAAAATGTAAATTTGTACCGGAATAAGTATCTTAGGCGTGGAAAGAAAAGAAACATATTCTGTTTAGGAGTCGTAATGACGACAATTATTAGTACCTACATAGATAATAATCAAAGCTAAGCAAAAGATAGAAGTTAAATAAAGTCTGAGATGTCTACCGCATCAATAGCTAATTCCAGAAAATATAATAATAATACCGTGTTTGAACTAGAGGCCATTTGTGCTGTTAGTCAGTTAGGATAGAGAAAAATGCCGAAGAAACCAATTTCGTTATTAGTCTGTCAATCACTTACCTATCGTGTGGTCCCCTGCCGGCGCTAGGTCCATAGCCACCGTAACCATCGTCATATGCTCTGTCATCGTAAGCAGGCCTTCTGTACGCAGGATACCCGTACCCATCATACCGGCTGACCCCTTCATCATAGCCAGGATAATATCTATCATAGGAAGGTCTTCTCTCTCTGTACAAGTCGTCGTAGTAATCTCTTTCCCTGTAGGGAGTTCTTAGGAATCTATCGTAATAATCTGGCCTGTAACGGTCCCTGTCGTCGTACCGATCTCCTCCTCTCTTTCTGTCACGATCCCTGTCCCTTTCCCGGTCCCTATCTCTGTCTCTGTCGCCCCCACGTCGACTTCCGCTGCCGCTCTGTCGGTTGTCCTTATCATCGTACGCATTCTTCTTATCTCCGTTTTCTTCTTCCGTGCTATTCTTCTGTCCGCTCTTTCTGTCTGAGTATCTATCTTCATCGCTGTCGTAGTTCTTCTTGTCGTATCTGTTGCCGTAGGTTGGTCTGTGACTGCGTCTGTCGTCGTCGTATCTGTCGCGCCTGTCGTAGTCGTCGTCCCGATCGTCGCGGTCGTCTCTCCGATCGTCACAGCGGCCGCACCGTGGTCTGTCGTACTCCAACCTCGCGTACTCTAGCCTATCGTATATTGGTCGTGGTACGCCATATCTGTAGTCATAATAACTTCTGCTCTGGCGATTTAGTTTCTCTTCTGTTTTCACTTCGGGAGCTAAAACTTTTGATAGGATGGTTTCTTCTGCTGCCGCAGAATGCAAGCAGGTTAGGAAGAATGCGAATAATACCTGAAACGAAAGGAAACTAAAATCAGGACAAGAAGATACGAAACTAAAAAAAAGCATTCTTTATATTGTGCACCTCTGCCTAGCTCTTCGTGAAATATGAACAGGCGACATGCTATGTTTTGTTTATATTGTAACTATTTTTATTAGTCTCAAAATTAGAAGCACTAACCTAACACTACGCGGTATTCTCTCAAACGCACTTGCACACCTAACATGCAGTGTAAATTATAATTAACAAACACATGAGTAAAATGTAAACTAGAACAAAAGAGGTAGAATCATAAATAATGCATTACTCATAGTCTTCCATTATCTCGTAAAGATCAGTCAATATCACGGTACGTTAGCTGTGTGGTATACGAGCATCGTTTTTTGTCTAACGCCAGTTTCCGCGTCGACAGGTTATTGTGAAAAAGTGCAAGGAATTGTAATAATGTTGTGATGTGTTTTCTTTGTTTATGCATGCTTTACTTCATGAATGTATCTTTGATTTATTTGGTAGTTCGTATGATAATGTTACTTTTGAAAAGTTAGAGACGGATGATAGTGTAGAAATTGGTGAACAAAACATAGCGACGAGGAAGGGGGTGACAAGCCCAGGTTGCGCCAGACGTAGTCCTTGGTCTTCTATTAAGTTATATTAATTCGTATTTTTTGAAACAGTATATTTATCAACTTTCTCTAAAGTTTTCCTATAATGCTTGGCTGAATTGACTTTTCAACTAACAAAGTATAGCATAATTATGATTAACTAAAGTAACTTCCCTGTTACCTAAAAACAAGACCTTACACATTATACACACATGCATATAATGCTATAAAATTGCCCTCAATTTACCTACGACCTTAAAAAACAAAGGCATGATATCACATACGATTGTACACAAAGAGAAAATCTGGTCCAAAATGAAGGTCGCAACCTAATTCCTATTGTTTCGATATAATTTAATACAGGAAGATGGTCACTAAGTATTTCAGATAATTATGTTGGTTTATATGAATGATTCGCTTCAACATACCTATGTTATGAAATGCACGGTGCATGGTAGGTATTTTATAACGTTTTTGTTATGTAGAGTGGCAAACAAACAGCGATCTTCAGGCTCAATGGTCGCGTGCTACCGTTCGGGGGTCCTAGACCCCTTTATAGGGTATGTAAGAGTCTCCTCAGGGATGTGACTAACACATGTTCTTTAGGAGTTCTGGAGTTGGTATTTCAAGGGGCATTTCAAATCATCGCCACACACTGTGAATTTCTCCTGTGTCGTAGGTGCGTTTCACAAACATAAAATATCACATACACAAACACCCGAACTCGGGACAAACATCTGCTGTTCGCACAAATTTTTGCCCCGTGCGGAAATTGAACCCACAACCCTTAGCACAGCAGTCCAGTCATTCAGCCACTGCGCCAATCAGGTTACCTAACCTCCTCACAGTGGACCCTCACTTATTTCTTAAAGCTCCACTTCATGTCATGGTTCAACGAGAGAACAATAGAATGTGTATTTCGTAGTAAGAAACTTTATTAGATGCGATGTCTTTTGTGTAATGCTGTGTTTACCGTCCAATGGTTATGAGTTTATTTACGACCGGTTTTAGGGCAACATGCGTGAACACTAACAATACATAGCAATAAGTCTGCCAATGATATTGGCAAGAGTTAAGACCCTATTAGCAACGGAATGCATGTAAATTACCTTCAGTTAATCCTATGCTACCTACTTCCTACCAACATTATAAGTGTGAACGTTTTTGAATATGGATCTCTTTTAGTTAATGATGCAGTAACTGCTGAACAGATAAATTAGTCGGAATTTGGCTCACATGCAGTTTCTAACCTGAATTAACACAGCAAAAATTTTCACGCGGACAAAGTTGCAGGCGAAAACCAGAACATAATTTTAAGTAAATTCTGTTCAATTGTATGTAAAATTAGCTAGATGAATAATATTTGAAAAACCTGGAAGTGAATGCATGCAATTTGAATGCAAAATTAACATACTTAAGTACCGTTTCCCTGTACAAAAATAGCTTTAAAATCAAAAACATATAGGTATAATTATTGTATGTTTATAAACGTCATTTTCGTTTACGTGGTGAACACCTTTCAGAATTAATTACGTAATCGATGGACAACCTTAATAAAGTTCAGAATAAATATTTGAAAACCTGTGCCCGAATAACATGACAGCTGTTTATGTTCCCGCCAAAATTATTAAAGTTTAGTGTTGACGTACGCGTGCCAGAGACTTAGTATTAAAGTTAGCGATAACAAAGTTAAAGAGTCTTATTATTTATAGGACATAATAAATTATGTACTTACTTTATAGCTAAATAAGTTATTTATTTAAAGGATAATGTGATAGAATATATAAAAACAAAAACTATAGCTACTGAAAAACGATAAAGATAATTATGAAAACTGAACAGCCCTATTACCACTCCACATTTTAATATTCAAAACAAAACGAACTAAACATAACTTTTTTATAAAAATTGTCTCTAAATCGTGTGAACTAGGACTCTCGTTACGAATTATGTTAGTAATGTAAATACAAAAATTAGTCAGTGAGTTTACCGGCATTGTTTAGCTGTAACACATCCGTTGGCATAATCGTTTTATAATTGTGCGCGACCATGGACTAATGGAGACAAAAGCATGGCATTGTGGGCCTTCCAATTATGACAGGGAAACGTCATGCGCGGAATTTTAAAAAAATATTTCAAATTTTGTTCTATTTAAATTAGAGGTGGGATGTATTGTTTTATTTTTGTATTATTTAAAAAATATTATATGTTAAAGACAGATTGACGTGTGTAAATTAGTTTAAAACATGAAGTGTGCGTTTACTGATGATAAATACATTTATTTTATCATGCGATAAATAAAAAAAATTAAATTGTTACTGCATAGTGTGGTCTCATGCACCCAGCTCCATTCTAGTTGCTCATTCCAAAAGTTATGTTAATTAAGAAAAATAATCAGCGACTCCATGGCCACTTAGTTAGTACGTGTTAAAATACTATTGATTTTCACATTGTTCCTACTGATAAAAGTTATGTGAGAACAACGTAACAACTATTGTAACATTATGCTAACGCCCAAGAAAAAGGTTTAAAAAAAACAAAGCAACATTACGATCTTTGGTGGAGATTTGTCAGGTCTCAGACTGACAGTTTTGTCTGTCATGAATGCTTGAAGCGACTTCAGTCAAGCTATAAATGTTACTGTACAGTTAGGAAAGCTGTTAGTGAGTTTATTGCTTCCTTATTTTATGCGTGTGCATATAACTGCAATTAGCAGATACTATTAATATTGGCATGGAATCTGCTAACCCTTTTGTTGATGACATATATTTTGGTTTTGCTAAAGAATGTACGATAACTGTAAATCTCAAACTGTTTGCACCAAAATATTGACGTATCTCTTGAATTTATTTAAACTTTTTTCAAGTATTCAAATAATTTGAGACGAAAATGAAACTACTTAATTTTAAGTGGTTTATTTAGATAGTAAAAGTATCTTTATAATGTCTTTATTATCATATCGTAATAACATGTTTTGTAATTTACAGTACACGTATGATTATTTTACTTTTTTGTTGCTATGAACTGGAAACTGGTCTCGATAAAGCGAGCGAACCCGAAACTGAATCAAGGGACAATAAAAAGCTTGCGTATGCAGCCGCGCTCCATCGTGATGAAACGAGATTATTAACTTTTTACACAAATACATAGCAAAAAACAATACTTACCAGGATCGCAAACCGTTCCATTTTGTTTTAACTCAACTATAAATCTATTAAGTTCATTATTTACTCCCTTAAAATCACAAAATACAAAAAATATTAAAAACTAAAATAAATGGAGAATAATTTACATAGTTATTTTAAAAAATATTTTAACCAAAACGTATTTTCTTGTTTTATTCGTGTCTATGCGCAGGTGGATGCGCGGACGCGTTATGGCGAACTGGCTACAGCGCATGCGTCCCCCGCTTATAATAATTATGGCGATCGTTGGTTTTTTGTTTGTTCATCCGCCTAGGGCCTACTGGATGGGTATTGTGAAGGCTATCACTGCCCACCAATGTATTTTGAACCATAAAACAGGAGTTTTTGACTTCGTTTTGGGTGTTATAAGGTTATTGAACGGGATTTGCAAGCTATTGGCTATGCTTTAATTTGATTTATAGCGTATTACATTTTCATAGATTCTGTTATCGGGAATAGGTCAACTTCCAGCAACTAGCTCTCATTGTTTCTTTTTTTTTTCATCTCGTGACTTTCGACGCGTCGTTTTAGGAATTTGAGCAATCGCTTAGTTTCTATAAACTTTAAAGCTCCTTAATGCAATTGTTATACTCTAATTATAGAGCTATAAATACAATCAATATATTGTATTTAACTCGTTAAAGAAAACGTTGCCTCTACTTGGATTAAAATATTACCGATGCAGATATAAAATAACACACAAATAATCGCTCAGACTTGAAACAATTAGTACACACAATGTTTCATCACGGGCAAAGATCGAGTCCTCGCGCTTAAGACCTTATAGAGCACAGGATCATGTGAATGGGAATAGTCTACGATAGATCCTATTTTTTAAGGGATTTATGCCCAGAATAAGAAAAAAAAAAGCTATGTATATCATACAAATTTTCCTGCATTTAGATATTACATAAACCGTTAACAACAGTAAACACAGGTTCAATGCAAAGCTAAAATTAAGAACATAATTTTTAGGAAACTACATAGAGAAAAACCATCTTCACAAAGAGGCTCGCAGACCACTTATTTACCTGATTCAGACTGGAAAGTTCTAACGACCTGAGACCAATGCAATGGGTCCTTTGACATGTTTATGCTCCACCATGCATAACGAACTCATGTCATTCACTCTGCGACAAATAATGTAATCTTGCAATTTTCATCTTGGACTGTCTTGTTGGCCAGGTAAACATTTTAGGTATTGATTGACTTAACTCTAAGATTATTAATTATAAACTGTTTACACATTACATTAATGGTTTGTATATTTTGCCATCGACGCGATATGAGGAAGAAGAAGTGGTCGTTAAGCGCGACTGCTGAGCGTGAGGTCCTGAGTTGGAATCCTGGTTTGGGCAAAGTGCTACTGGGTTTTTCCAGGTAATTTAGAGGTAGCATGGAGCCTGGCTCTGGATTTGTGCCTGGTTGATGGTAATAGGCTCGCCCCCTATTACATTAAAGCCTATAACTAAATTGGCGAAAGGTTGGTGTAGGTACTATAGGTACATATTCGAATTTAGAAACAAACCCTGAAAACAAATGTGATGTTAATTCTCCATCTTAGAAGAGGATGCGTCACAAATTAAATAATAACACTCTGGTCGTGTAACTATTATGCTTTACACAAGTTTTGAAGCAGGAAGGGGAAGTGCTATTGTCTAAAATGAAAAGCTCTGTTTCCAATGTACCGTGTGGTTGCCAGTGAGGCATTGTAAAGAAGTTGAATCATTACCAGAATTCCCAGCAAGACCTCTAATATTCAAAACTTTCCATTTAAATCTAGCTGAAATCTGAATCACGCAATTTATTTAACAAAATATTTTTTAGACTGGTAGTTTAATATATTTTTATTTATATTAGATTCGTGACCATTATATCACTACAAATGTGACTGTTTGATGAGCTGTCCTTATATTATATCTGTACTTTTATTGAGCCTGTATGCCCCATTGCGGGGTAAATATCCTCTGTTCCCATTCTTCGCTACTTCGCCAATTCATCACACCTTCTTTTTCACGGCAATCGGCGATATCTAGCATTCGGTGTGCCGTATCTGGTCTTTGGTATTTGGTTGATTGGAGAAAAACAATTAAAAAAAATCCTGCAATACCGTATACGAATGGAAACAAACTAATTAAAACTAGTAAATCAAAAAGTGTCGGCCAGCGAACCGCGACTGACACGTCATTGTATGTATGCTTTGCTGACCAACGAACCGTGACCACTAGTACGCATACTTATCTAATTATTTATTTTAAAAACAGTAAGATGTGGATAATATGTTATTGGTATATTTATTCATTATCATCATTATCAGTCGGAAGATGTCCACTGTTGAACTAAGGCCTCCCCCTTAGAACGCCACAATTAACGACAACTTGACATTTGCAAGGTATCCACCGGGTGCCCGCAACTCTGGCCAACGCTGCGTCTTCTGGTTTGTGGTCGCCACTCGAGAACCTTTCTTCCCCAGCATCTATCGGTTCTTCGAGCGATATGGCCCACCCATTGCCACGTCAACTTGCATATTTTTTCAGCGTCTAATAAACATTCTTTGTCAAAAATCATACTTTTTGATCCCCAACTAAAAGTTACACTTCATTATTAAAATAAAGCCATTAAAACGGCTTTTATCGCGGTTTTACTTTGTTTATGGTCCCACTTCTTTATTCAAATCTAGAAAAACGTCTTACAAGGGATTAACGGTCTATGCCGAGCTGACCGCCAACCTTCGCTAGCAGGAGGCACTTCAAGAAGTTACAGCTACCTAACGAAATGGTAAATGTCTTTCTTTGTATTATATACTGTGATCTCAAAACGCAGCTGCATGAGGGCTTCGGAGCAATTCTCAGATAGACCTAAATGTTACCCAAAGTAGTATAAATTAACGGTAGATTATAAGCAGCTTAGGTTGTAGATAAATTCAAGATGAACCACTATTCATCCCTTGGCTATGTAAAGAGAAGAAACCCCCCATGGTTTGAGATGGAATAGTCAGAACCATATACAGAACCCATGACGAAGTTTCAAAGTAAAAACAACAGTAATATACAAACACAATGTTACTTATTACTTAAGTAATTTTGGTAGCATTGTTACAATAAATATTTTTTATCATTGTTAACGACAACTTAACTACCATACCTAACTTATCAGGTTAACGAAGAAGCCACTTATTTACAGTAAGCTACGGTAACGAACTCCGTAATACATGGCTGCCATAACCATAATTATTTATTGCCAATTGCCATTTTTTATAATGGCAAACGTAATGAGGCACCTCTAAGGCCATATAAAACAATAATTCGCGGTTTTTGAACGGATGACAGATGTCGTTCCCGCCCTAAGCCGTAGTTGTACGCATGCGCGTGACGGCCAGCGCCCCCTATGTGCCGTACGACACTTGTTAATATTACATTCAAACAATGTGATTCATACTTTTTATGATGTCAATGGACACTTTTTGCATATTATTTTGTATGATTGTGCAACTATGAATTCAATATAATGTCAGTAATTTCAAGCATTTTTGGAACTGTCATTATAATCTGGGGTCAAGGCTGTGAGGGTATGCTCACGGTATTTGTATAACGAATTTATTTGATGTCGACTCTTTGACTTTATGATACCTTAATAGAAGTGATTGGACTCGTGTTCGTTGAAGACAAAAGAAGAATTAAATATATATACATACTGTTTCATCAGGTCCTTATGCGACCAAACGATATTTGAAGCTCGGAACAAAAACTTACCAAACAAGTATTGAGAGGCAATGATTTGTTGGCAAATAGTTGACAAAGAAACTGATAAATATGGCTGTACACAGGCCCCGCGTTCAACCATTTTTCCTTTGCGTACACTGTGTCCATCAACATGGCGTACGCCCCTCCCTCCCGCCACTTCACACCCGCTTAATGTTGCTAGGCTAGAAGTGGAATACCGCTTCTGGGGTAAATGGCGATGTTTTGGTTGTGATTATTAAAGATTTGTATAAAAAGATTTTTAATTAACAAATGTTATATTATAATGTAATAGTTTTTAATTCTAATACTATTGCCATTGACCGAATAAGTACAAATAATTATAGACTCCGTGCTACTACCTAATTATACTGCCCAGACCGGTAATCAAACTCCACACCTTACGCATATAAAACATAATTCTTCCTCCTTATAGCATTTTTACAAATAAAAATATTAACAAATCACGGGGTAATATTTCACCTAAATACTTGCAACACTGACAAAATGGACGCTTAGTTTCATTGTCAAATAATTACGATAAAAAATATTCGACATTTAAATAAAGAGACGTATTTATGTGAAACGTACACATGAAATGTAATCCTATTATATTTTTATATATTTCCGACTGCAGTTTTCGTCATTAGCATTACGCAGGTCGGCATAATTGAATTAAATGCGCAGCATATAAAACGTTCAAGCGATGCGCGCGCTTTTTAAAAATGAAATGTCAAATGTCAAAATATCCAACTACTCCATTTTGGAGTAGGTGGCATACTTACATTATTTTGCGCGGTCACGCCTTCTGGTTTGTTCTATATTCTAAGTGGCTGTATTGTGTCGAAAAAAACTGACACATCTTTCTACTATAAAGTATTTCTACCTACGACCTATTTAAATCACATGAACTACACACCTCGGCCTTTTGGCTGCTCTTTGTGGCCAACCCTTACACTTGAATGTGACCCATTTGATAGTAATTTGTTTTGACGAATCAAAACGTAGTCTATTACACAAAGAATTGATTGACGGCCAATCGATATAATTTAATCGGAGTAATGTTGAATGGCTGTAAATATTGGTTGAGGTAATTAATTGACTGAATGTCTGTCTACAAGTCTGGGCGGTTGGGGTGCAAGTAGAGTGCCTTCACGTGTGATAGTACCTTTTTTGTTGTTTCCGATATGAAGAAGAAGAAGGCGTTTGACAGTATGTCTCTAACTCCCAAAGAGGCGATTTCTTTTATCAGGAATTTGCGCCCTAATTTCGCTGATCATTATAGGTGCCTATTGCCATTTATCGGGTCCATACTGGATTCGTCGCCGATACCTAACCGATCTTATTCCGTAGGTTTTTACTGTCCTTGTATATATTTATTGTTTTACCATTTCATGAAAATTATTTATTTTAAAGTCTGTTATCAATTTTCAAATAAAATATTTTATCAATAATGTTTCTTCCACACATTTCCTTTTTTTATCGATACCCAGCTTACAATTTCCGTAAAGAAAACAAACATAATAAATATCCAAAGCAATTGGAAGCATACATTAATATAGGTAACATCCGTGGACATCAATTTACCAAAAATCAGTGGTCAAAGTGTACGGTGTCAACAACCTGCCACCCTTCTAGTAGCGCGCGTGAATAATTAAACGTACCGTGAACATAAACAATAGTTAAGTGAAGCACTAATGTAGATCGATACCAAAAAGTTTTTTGTTAACTTTTTTCTTTCTCAAAGTTCGTTGAGATTGGCAACTGTTGGATAGCTTGATAGCTTACTCCACTTTCTCAAGGTACCGTTTTTAATTTTTGAGCCAGACGCCCTTAACTTTAAGAGAGTTTTGATTGCTTTGCTTTGATTATTATTATTATAACTAAGAACATCTCATAGTGGGATCTGGACCTTGACTTAAGGTGTTACTGCGGCTGCTAGGAGCTGGTGGCTTACTCTCTATTTTAATTTCAATTTTAAAACAAAGCCAATGCAAAATTAACATTGGTTGAATGGGCACATGTTTCAGTCTTAATAAAAAAAATGCTGTCAATGTTTTGATCACATTATTTCCTCCCAATGGTCACTTAATAAAATAATTTGCCGCCAGTGTTGTTTATGAGAACGAAACTTTATAATTCCAATGCCATTTGGTCGAAGTTAAACTGGAGAGTAAGCCCACTGGAACTGGAACCGTTTGACCATTCGTCCAGTCCAAGTCCAGTCCGTACTATGTAAAACGACAAAGGGTGGAGGTAAATAAGGTATATTTAGTGCCTCAGTAATAACCCTTCCACAATACTTCAAATCCAACCCTGGGTTCGACACGCTTCAATATTTGACAGAAAAATACAAAATGATCGTCATTACCTATCAAAAGAAAGTAAATGTGGTTGATCGACATGGCTTAAGTGTTTTGGCCACCTAACCTTTGAGCGGTCAAGTTAGGGTGAACCAACTGGCCCAAAGGTTGGATCAACAACTAGAATTCTTAAAGTCATCCCCACTCGCCTAATAGGGGTCATTTGCCACACGAGATGATTTATTATAAACTGTTTCGCGTCTGTACGTAATCATCATCATTTTAGCCCGGTATGTGGGTGATCATTATCACCATCAGACGTAAGACGTCCAATGTTGAACAAAGGCCTCCCTCAGTATGTGGGTAATGCCTGTAAATGTCGAGTTTTTGAGTTTCTTGATGAGAGAGTTCTATGAGGCGACTGACATAGTGTGGACTTGGCAAAATGGACTGAACCCGAGCAGTGTATATAAAAAAGAGCGATACGTAACCACATTTACAGACGTGATTGAGGTCTTCGTCAACCTATTAAGATTTTAATCCCTACTAATATTATAAACGCGAATGTTTAAAAATATGGATAGATTTTTGTTACTCTTTCACCTAAAAGCTACTGAATGGATTTTTATGAAATTTCACATGGAGGTAGCTAACACCCTGGATTAACACATAGGCTACTTTCTATCGCGAAAAAATGCAGCCGGTAACACCGCGGGGCGCAGCTAGTATAAAATAAATAACAAAACATATCTTATACTCAGTGTAGTGTACCTATAGAGTTATTTAACATTCTGTCAAATTAGTGGCCAGGATAATAATAGTAATTATCGAAGTTTGACAAAACAATTACGCCTGAAGAACAAAATAAAGAACAATGACCTACAGCACTACTGTATTGTAATTAGGTACTTACGTATTTATTATTTAGCTACACTACAGTAATTTGTTAAAAGTATGGCCATAAATATCGTGTAAATAAATACTATAGTCAATTTAAGAATGAGTACTGAACCAAGTGACTGGTCTGTGGTCAAAACTTTGGGATCTTGGTGGTCCAATAACTAGTTAATAACGACCTGTTTAGCGCAGAGGCTAAGCGATTGGACTGCTACGCTAGGGGTTGCGGGTTCGATTCCCGCACGGGGCAAAACTTTGTGCGAACCACAGATGTTTGTCCCGAGTCTGGGTGTTTGTGTATGTGGTATTTCATGTTTGTGAAACGCACCCACGACACAGGAGAAATTCCTAGTGTGGGGCGACGTTTTTAAAAAAAAAAAAGAAAAGAAATAGTTGGAATTCTCCCTAACCCTTAAAAAACAAATGATTAAAAACAATGAAAATGCTACTAGACTTTTTTCGGGAAAAAGAGTTGCCTAAATGCTTAGGCCTTCTCAGTAGTGCACCCTATAAATTAAATATGTAATATATTATATTCCATCTCCTCCTATTTATATAATTTTCTGATAAATTTTGTAGCGGGTTCTAAGATAATCATATCATTTCTCTAGGACACTTCGAGCTTCATAGCCTTGATGTTTGTTAATTGATATTAGAGATGCGCCGAATAGTGGTTTTACCGAATAACCGAATACCGAATACTATTCGGTTTAACCTTTACCGAACCGGATATTCGGCCGAATTATTCGGTTTACCGTTTGATTGTTTTGCAGCGTAAACAGGTTCTTACGTTCGTTATGTACGCTACGTGTCGCTGCTGGAGTGAATGTGGATTTGATTGAGGTTTAAAAAGATGTTTAATTTAAAGTAAATTGCTTTAAAATGTTGATTTGACGTTTAAAAAAATGATTGTTTTAAGTTTAAAAATAAATGTTGATTCTAAATTTTTTAGCTTTATTTGACTCATCTTTTTAACGCTTCACGCTAGTATTTTTACTATTATTATTATTTTTGGAGTCGGTGTCAGCCAAGGTAGGTTTGTAACTTCATCATAGTTATAGGTAAGATGTGCTAGTATTGCAAGTGTGACACCGACTCCAAAAATAATAATAATAGTAAAAATACTAGCGTGATAATTTTATTGATTTTTAAGTAGTTAGTCTAATATTTTTAATTTAATTTTACTTAGGAGGTTATTAAGTCGTAGAAGAATACGACGCAATTATTTTTTACTTTTTAGTGCTTTTTAATTTGTTGTGAAATAGTTTTGTTTTGAAGTCGGTTTTTTTTTGTTAAAATTTTTGTTTTATAGGTTTTCTTTGACTTATATAAGAAGTTTCGACTTTTAGTTCTATACCGCGTCGTGTAGCGAAGGAAATATAAATACTCGAACCGAATATATTCGGCACCAAAACCGAATAATTCGGCCGAATACAAATAGTGGAAAATATGCCGAATACGCCGAATACCGAATACCAAACGAATATTCGGCGCATCTCTAATTGATATCATGTATACCAGGCTTTTGCCCTTGGAGTTAAAAAGATGGGCAAGAAAGAAAGAGAAGAGTGATGCTGCTATAAACCGTCTTTACACTTTTTATAAAAAAATATAACACCACCGAAACCGGAGAAGATAGGTTTGTTGTGTATTCTGATGACAGGTGTACCGTGTACCGGCAGAGATTGTATTGCAATAATATAACAAAAGAATCACTTTAAAAGTAAGTTGTCAGTGCTTAGTCCAGTGTTGGAATTTCAGAAGAAAAACATTATTACTAGTTAATAGAATGTTGCGTCAAAAACTTGATGTTGGTATCGCGTGAAGTTCAGTGATAGGTGATCAGAGGCTTGCACATCGAAGGGAATCTAAATTACCTGATCGATCGCTTACTAACATTCAGTCGTTATTGGAAATTTAAATAAAAGCAATCGTCATGCGATTTTTGTTGACGCATATTTTCATTATTATTTAGTTTTAATTATATATTTATAGTCTGAGATTGTGCACGTGAATGGCAATTGGTTCGCCCCCTATTACTTACATGTCTTAGATTAAGCTGGCGGAATCGGTGGGCACCTCTGACTGGGCTGTTCGGGAATATAGGCGTGATGTCCAATGTATCATTAGGGGCCTTTCATTGATTACGTAAGACTAATTTTGCTAGTATTAGACTACCCCCCCCATATAAGAAAAAATAAGAATAGGACCACCTAATCCCTCTAATTTTCAGCAACATGCGTAGCTTTTCCTTCTTAGGTACTTGAAACCAAACGCTATTATTACTTATTATTACAAAAACAATCAATCATCATAGATCATGCTATCGGATGTAATGATTTGTCTATTGATTTCCGCATGATTAATGATTATTAAGAAAATTACTACTATAATTTTCTCTTCAATTTCTATAGAATACATACTTACCTTCCCATGTCTAAAGAACAATTTATTATACCCACGCGTGAAGTTGAATACAGCTATGTTTAAATTACAAACCCCACAAATTAGTTTTAACAACCCTGGCTGAAAGCACTTCAGTCAGTGCCGCGCGCGCGTGTGTGACAGTTGCGTCGCCATCTTGTGAAAAATATTACCGCTTTTCAGTTCGCGCCTTTATTAAAAAATCTTCACAAATATTATAACTACACTATTTTTATTTAATATTAACGTCCTGTGAAGTGTACAATACATGAATAATTTTAATTTTCGGCTTACACTTGTCCGTTCACATGGCAATGATAACCCATCGATTATTATGACATACATAGGTTAAATAGATTATCTTACTAATTTATTTACGCCACTAATTAGCGGACTTAAACTTACGTTTGTACAACCAAAATTATTACGGGTTTTTGTACTTATTGTAACTTTCTAAAACTAACTAAGTCGCCCGCATGATGTAAAAATGTTATCATAAACAGACTCTTGTTTACACCGCCTAATGGGTGACTGTTATGTTTTTCGAAATTCGAATGTACTTTATTTATGTTGGGGAAACGGGAAAGATAATAATTTTAAATTTATTATCTATTGAGAAATTAAAATGGACGATATAAGCTATGGCGCTGAAGAATCTCCAACTGTTTCATCCCGTAAAGTCCAACATGGGGTATCAGCAGCGACAGGCGACACCTATGAGAGCACCTCCGACCGCCATGTCCAGAAACATATCAAAGTCGGCGGAAACTCTCGCCGGCAGTACCAAAAGTACGTTATACATTCGCTAAGTGTACAAATTTGCAACATTATCTCAATAGGCCTGTATTATATCTATATGTATAATCTTATGAAATTAGCATGGTCCCCAACAAAAAAGTGGGAATTTACAACCAGGGCTAGACAAGGAGCTAAGTGTAGGTTGTCTGGCTTACAGATCACCTATCTCCAATCCATAGTCAATCAGCGAAAAGTGACATTACAACCTCTTTAGCAAAATACTTATCTTAAGACTACCTAAACTCCTCGTCTCTCTACATTCCACCTTCTACTTCAACGTTCCTTAATTTAATCAGGCAAGGAACCCAAGGCCCGCAAAGCTCGGAGCACTGAGCAGCCGGGAGCCGGCATGGTGAAGGGTTCCAGCGTGTCAGGCCTACCAACACTCACTAAAGGATGGGGGAGGGACGATGACAGCCTTCGAAGCCGATCCAGAAACGGCAGGTTTGAATTTCTTTTTCTAATAAGCAGATTCTATTAGTACATAGGCCTAACTCGCACGGTTTTTTTTAATAAAACGTCGCCCCACACTAGAAATTTCTCCTGTGTCGTGGGTGCGTCCCATATACATATGTTTAGTTTGATTCTCTTAAGAATTTTGAATTTCATGATCACTGTTCAGGTCAATCTTGATTATTCAAACAGCTGAGTGCGGTTAGCAACACTACATCTTTTACTTATTACATTTTTTTTAACGTCGTCCCACACTGGGAATTTCTCATGCATCGTGTCGTGGGTGCGATTCACAAACATGAAATATCACATACGCAAATACCCAGACTTGGGACAAACATCTGCGGATCACAAAAAAAAGTTGTCTCGTGCGAGAATCCAGCCTCAGACCCTTGCACAGCAGTCCAACCGCTAAGCCACTGCACCAATCAGCTCGTTGGAACTGCAACAACAGCTGTCTTTGTATAACTATAGTTTATGGGCATATGACATGGGATACTTGTGATCCGATAGAGTGGCAGCTAACATTTCAAGGGGAACCAAGGAAACTATCTGCAGATGACAAAGTTATATAGAGTAATTACAAGATATATAATTACGTATGAAATAAGATAATTTGTTTTGTTACCTACATCTTCATTACCTTTGAGCGTGAGCTTTCGTTACACTCGGATGGGCGTCCAACGATCCATTTACCTACTTAACATACAAATCCTTGCGAGAACACCATTAAAAGGAAGGTTCAACCTGCGCTATCAAGGCCGTCATATAATGACATATCATTGTTATCCATTAACGCGGGACGCATGTCATGCCTTGACCTTAGCAAGCGAAGCCTGGAGCCACCTGTCGTGGTACTCACAGACTTTATTAAAGTCAAAATTTCTATTGATTTTATTGATATTAATCTTGAATTTCTATCCTCCCTATCTCGGTCTAATGTTTTATTTTGACACTTAGAACAATTGTACTTTTGTTGCCATGCATTAATGATGCTTTTATAGTAATAAGGTAACATCCGTGTGATCTTTGCAGTTCAAGTTCTTCTTTTTACTTTACTCAGTATTTCAAAACGTTTCATGATGGTCTACGTGCAAGGTGTGTCTTTACATCTACCGCATATTTAAATCGCTCATATTATAATCTATTTTGTTAATGTTATTTTATATAGTTTTACTTTTATATAATTCTATAAATATTTTTGTCAAAGCACGTCCTCCTATCTATCTACCTGAAGTTTCGCTTTTAACGCTACCTTCAAATTTAAAATTCAGTATTCAAATATTTGACTACGACCTAACTCAAAGCCACTCTGAAATATTGGAACGAAATGTTTACAGTAATACCCCCATCAATTTTAACTTCAATTAATGAAATGTTATAACACTACATGTACCTGAATTTCTTATAGATAGGCAGATATATGATCATCAGCATCAAAGATCATCATCATCATCATCCAGAGTCGACTCAATGTTGGGTCTGAATGTTTCAGTAACCTTAGGTTTTTCTTCAACTGTCTGAGTGACGAAAATGTTTTAATTCACTTCGACGATACGTAAAGTTAGTTTAGTTTGAAATTAAAGCAAGTCCACAGTCCGTATTGTCAGTTTAATGGTTTTAAAAAAACATAACATCACGCCTGTATTCCCCGAAGGGGTAGGCAGAGGTGCACATACAGTACACCCACATTTCGCCAGTTATGGTTTTTTTTAAATGGTTTTCATGACAAGTTAAAATTATAAAATCTCAAAAAAAATTGAGCACAAGATAGTGCATCAAGCAATAATGCCTTTGCGTTGCCATTACACATTTCTAAGAACATAAGAGTGCACTACTATGTAGTGGACGGTGTACTGGGCATTGGTTTTTCCGAAGCAACGTAAATATTCATAACAAAATATTGATTGTCGCGAACTCACGACACTGGACGCACTATGACTGTCCACCACCTTTGGCGTATTATTTATATGTAAAATATAACATTACGCCTGTATTCCCCGAAGGGGTAGGCAGAGGTGCACATAATACACCTACATTTCACCAATTATGTTGTAGGCCTTAATGTAATACGGAGCGAGTATATTGGGCAGATACCGTGCTGACTATTATTAGTACTGAGAATTACCTAATGGAAAAATCCAGTTACACTTGTACACCCAGGACTCGAACTCTGGACGTCATGCTCAGCCTGTTTAGCGACCACTTGATCCTTCCTTCCATCCTGATTGCAAAAAGCTGAATAAATAAAGCTTTAGTATTTGTCTGAGCATATAAATTCCAAACAGGTTAAGCAGGCACCCTCGACATACGCGCCCACACACGCAATGCTTTTAAACAATTAGTTTGTATTCACACAATATCTTATAATAAAGAAATTGTGTGACGTCATGATGAAACTGTGACGTAGGTTTTAATAAGGAGGAATAACTTCAACCTTTTCAATTGATTTCTAATATCAATTACATAATATGTGTAGCGTAGGTGTTTAACTGTTTACTTTGCATTATTATATTTCTGTGAAATAACCAAACTACATACCTACCTTTCATTCTCAGGAGTAAAACAAACACAGTAACAACAAGGTATTTTCGAAGTCATGTGCGTATTGTAAATTAGTTACCATTTGCTAAAAACGGTGAAGGAAAACATCGTGTGGAAACCGGCACACCTGAGAATTTGTCAACGGTGTGTAAAGCCATGTCAGAGGCCAACAATCGGTTTCAACTCTAACTCCGGTTGTTTATCAACCAAACGATAAGAAGAAGAAAACGTATTAATATTTGGATTTACATCTACTGGATGTTTGCAATTCGCGACTGTTAAGCATTTTAGGTCCTGGGTTCGCTTTTAGTTGGGTATAATGTTATTGGGTTTTCCCATTTCTCAGTGGCAATAAGCCCTATGGGGTCTGGCTTTATGACTTCGGGAAATACAAGCGAGTAGTTGTGTGACCTTTTAAATCATAACGCCTTCTCGTAACTATGACTAAAATCTACGCAATTTCCAATTTCCACTTAATACGAAGATTATATACATGAGTAACGAAGTAGGCTGTACGCAAGTTTCCTTCGCTCCCTGCGATAATGAATCACTGTGGGCAGAAACACGCGATGTGGTCACATCCTTAGAAGTTGCTTACACACTCTTACTTGTTGTTAAAGGTAAGGTTGTAAGTGGAGTAGTTGCGACTTGGTTAGTCAAATGTTACCAGATTATTGTAATCTGGACAACTATAGTGTCTTTGATACTGAAACATTTTAATTTCAGCCTCACAAATGGCCTAATATACCACCAGTCACCACCCACATTATATAACAGCAATTATGCGTTAACAAACGATTCCTACTCTTTCTATTGAACATTAATGGAGTATTGATGCGCGAAGCCTTGATCCAAATTGTGTCTGCTAATGATTCCACTTTCTATTCATTCATGTAAACGAAATTTTTACTCTTGGCCTATTATCACAACGTTTTGATTCGTCAGTATTAAAATATCTTGGACCTATGATTAAGGTTCATTTCTAAGCAGTTGTTTTGGCCTGTTGATCTATCTTTTTGTATACTTTCCTAGTATCTTTAGGTGATGCGCAATTCCTGTCTACCGAAGAATCATCTTGTTTAAAGACATATTTTTATATAAACTTTAAGAATAAAGTCTAGATAAGTAAGTATTCTTGCTTATCAAGGTAACCTAAATAGCCTTCAATCGGTAGGCCGATCACATTTAATTATGCTGCATTTGGCTGCTCAAAAGTCAACGTGCTCTTCGCTATTGTTTGTGATATTACTCAGGCTTTAATGATAATTATTTATTTAATTAAAACACTATATTCTAGTACAGCAACTTATACAAACATGATGATACAAGATTAAACTTATGCACCCAAGAAAAATACTCAGAATCGATTAGAAAAATACATGTATGCTTTGACTGAAAAAGGTCAGATTACCAGGCTACTGTAAACAAAGCTATATCACCTGCCTTGGCAATCCCGCTATTCGCGTTGTTTAAGGATTTAATTATACATATAATGAGCGTCGTCTGCTTATTTAGAAACATGGAAGAAAATGTCATTATCTCAACCCTGTCCCGTTACTTCGGGTTTACTTCATTGTGATTACCTCGCCATTCTAACTTCGATACTCGATAGGTATGATCTCACATACTTGGCAGGCGCAATCAATGTGAAACGGTGAAACCCTCATTAATATTGCCGGCGGTCAATAGAAGAAGCCCTTGGCATTTCAGTACTGGCACAAGAGCTGTCAATCACTTCCTAATTCTATTTGAATATTCAACTACTTCACTTAAGAATTTCTGGGAACGTTCCGTTTCCTTGCGTTAGGTTTTTGAAACACGCAACGCTTTTGTTTTACCAGAAGCGTATTAATGATGTTTTATAGTATTAGTAGCGTTACTGAAACACGTAATAAAACATGAATAAGCTTTTGGGTATGTTTGTATGTTATTGTAAATAGATTTTTGTCCCGATAACCGTAATTTATAACCGACAACCGTTGGGGGAAACATGTTCTCGATTGCCGACCACGGTTCGTAGTGTTGAACGCCCTCCAGCTAGGAGTGGCAACGTTGTACATACGCAAAATGGCTGGCAGTGATTGGAAGCGGAAGACCGAGGACCGAGCTCAGTGGCATGCCATAGGTCTATGAACAGCAGTGGACTGAGATAGATATAGATAGATGATTGTTAATGTGCAATGTTCGTACACATAAATGTATAATCAAACTTACCAACTGCTTAGGGCCCTTAACTTAAAAAAAATGCTTTTCTAAAGAATGAAGGGTTTTCTGGTACTTTAGAAATATCAAAATCTATCAAAGAATGTATAGGCGTCTTGCTGTATAGGTACATACAAAAGGCACCGTTTAAAAAAATTACTTGAAGCTGAATGAGGCAACAGTTTTACAGAGCTATTATTCCTCCTGCACAACAGCTGTAA
Organism: Abrostola triplasia; assembly: GCA_946251915.1. NCBI lineage: Eukaryota > Metazoa > Arthropoda > Insecta > Lepidoptera > Noctuidae > Abrostola > Abrostola triplasia. The sequence continues at coordinate 1,685,812 of OX276432.1, read as the reverse complement.
GCTCCTTAAGTCGAGGATACTATAACTATAGTACCTATTCTATAAAAAATATTTCCAAACATCATAATTGCACATCACTCAAGGTCTAAGACCAATTTTTACAACCATTATTCATTATTTCAAAGCTCTTTGTTACTTACTTACCTCAATTCATGGTGGATGCGTGAGGGTTTTGATTGCCTCCTCACGTAACAGGAACGATACATTTCCTTACTGTTACAACACAAATTACTAGTAAATGCGATATGGTAATGATTGCGTGGCGCGACAATTAATCAACCGTACCAACATTATGTAAACGAATCTAATTATTTGTGATTTTGTGACACTTGTGGGGATTATGGATAAAGAACAGCGGGAATAAAATGGCCATGACATTAAGCTATTTCTTTTGAAGATGAATCATATGCCGATTTTCTAGTTTTTTTTCTAATATTTATAAAATCGTTTTCATATTATGATTCTACTAATGTTTTAGCCTCCGAATTTAATTATTGTACAACTGAAACTCCATTATAATGAAAACATAGTACGTATTTTTTTGGACTTGCTCACTATGGAGATAAATCTGTAGCTACTACTACTTGTCAAAATTTCCTTTTCGAAACTTTTCTTTTTAGTTTCCAAGATAATCAAATTATTTCACCAACACATTCCAAGCTTCGTTGCTTTCGTAGTTGACGATAGTTTTTCAATACTGTATATACACGTGTGGCATTTAGGTCACTGGCATTAAATCAAAATTACAATTTTGAACAAGAAAAAGCCTTCAGCTTACCATTCTTTTTAAACAAGTGTAAATGGGGCTGACTTGTTCTATAAAACGAAATCCCTGAAACACATTAAAGAATAAAAAAAATATAAAACAAGTGTAAGTACGTACATAGTTCAAACTTTAATTATCATCCAAACCGATTATTTTCTATGTTTACAAATGTCTGCAATCGATACCACAACAAAGCTTTATGCATTAAAAATACGTATATTGTAACATCAAACAATATTTCTATCGGTGTACACAGAAAATAGTCCTCAAGCTAATAGAGGTAAACACAGACATCGAGGTCAATTCCAGCGGCCCTTGCATATCAAAGGCATAAAATACCAATTTTCTATGATAGCAAACAATTTTATTTATTTGTTTTGAAGCTCTTTTTTAAATGTCAATGTTTCATGGCGTTGTACTGGTAGCACAGACTTTGTTTTGTTCGTTTTCGGTACTTTTAAACTACTATTAAAAAATGTTTTTCCATATACTCAAGCCTACTATATTTCAGTGGCAGCAGCAGAGCGGGTAGCTTGGACCGAAGCACCCGGGGCTCCAGTACTACCCTTAACACTGATGAGGATAACATCAATGTCGTTGTGAGGTAAGCACGATCGAAGGCATATTGAAAATGTATCTTCTGTCAAGAATTTACATTTACTGATTAGGCAAATAGCTCACCTGACCAGCTTATTCCTTATTCACTAACATTTAGCATCATTTTATCTTGCATCATAAAGTCACGCCTATTTCCCTGAGTAGTCGGCAGAGACCACGGATATCCGTTTGCTACGATCCTGACACACTTTTTTCGCCTCATTCACTCGCATCACATTTCTCATACACGCTCGTCGGTTAAGGGTTCTCTCTTAACCCTTTTGTAAAACATCTCCGAACTGGTCCACGTATGTTTGCCAAAGTCTTCTCCTTCCCAATATTCCACAAACATTTGCCTCATATATTCGTTATGTCACTCTTTCATCCAACCTTTCTACATGCCCAAACCATTTAAGCACATTTTCTTGTATAAACTTTTCATGAAAAATAATTATACCTAATTAATGTTTCTGATGAATCATATAAGTAATTCTAATGCGTTATAATTTTCTTTCATTTACAAAGGTAACCAACATAGTAATTAAGTAACAGGAAACGTAAATATGGGTACTTACAGAATTGAAAAATAATTATCGGTCATTAATTAGCACCTGTACGTCGGAATACTATTAATTATATCAATACTTTTAATCGAAGCAAGCTGTGGGTGCCCAGGCTGTTGACATCCTGAATAAAAGAAATCGATATTTTGTTCAAATCACATGTTGACAATGTACTAAGAATGTTGAGGTTTTGCTTGTTAACTGGATACACTTATAAGTAGGCATCTACAGTAAAAACGAATCCTTGTCATGGCCGGAAATGGCACTGAACAGAGATTTGTGGAGAAAAAAGGGGAGGCCTTTGCCCAGCAGTGGGACACATTACAAGCTAATTTAAAAAAAAACGTATCCTTGTTTTTCTTTTAGGTATTTGTTAAACTTACTGTTTAATACTTTCCATGGTTTTCATAGTGTACCTAATTAGAAAAGTTACTACTAAAGTTGAGCCGACGTTTTTATATTGATAAAACCCATACTTACCATAGCAGAGAGCCACATCATTCCTGAATCCAAGCTACATCTTTACTTTGCTATATGTATTTAGCGTTTGCGTCTATGACAGATGATTTATGCAGTCATGTTAGGGTCAGAGAAACTCGCAAAAGACAGGAGCAAGTGGAGGAGTCGTGTTAGAGAAGACCAGAAGATTCTTTCCTAGGTAGTGCGATAACGTTGTCAAAACTACTGGAAGCTTCTGTATGCCCTGAGTAAAATAATTAGCAGGAGTGTTCTTGTTGTGATGCTCATGTTGAATTAACGCTTAGTCGCAGAGACTTCGATCTAAGTATTAGTATTTGCAAACTACTTTAGGACCAACTTTTAAGGGTAGAATTAAATTCAGAACAGAATATAATGCTGATGTTAGCACAACCTGGACTTCATTAAGGAAATAATCGAGAATTCTTTAAAATCGATCATTAAAATACGTAGTGGTATTATTATTAGAGGATTTTGACCCTTCGGATCAGATCCAAACAGAAACGGCTCCGCCCTCGATTGATTGATGTCCTGATAACTGTTTCTTTAATGTACCTATACCTATAAAGCTTGTAGCTAGAATAGTATACCTACTTAAATATAGTAGACACACTCTTAATAGAAATTTTCTTTCGATTGAGAAATGTAGTTTCCTTTTTATATGAGCTTTTAATGTTCTATTTCTAAACTAGGATATAGCATCAAAACCTGGTCAGGACTTACATATATGCATAAAAACGTTATGAGAGTCACATTGGACTTTAGAAAAGCGGTGAATTCTGTGTAAGGTGGTGTCAAACTTCTGATTAAGGTTAACAACTCTGCCTTCTTCAGGAATCACTGGCGTGACCGCTTGTTAGCATTATGACTTGACTATACACATATTATATTGCCATGACTAATTGTTGTGGTTATAAATGAATATGTTTTATTCAGAGTGCGTCCAATAAATGACAAGGAGCGTTCATGTGGGGAGCGCATGCTGCTTGAGTTCCCGGGCAAGGGGCAGGTGATCTGCAGCAACACCACGCCCAGCCTGAAGCCGAAGGTCTTCTCCTACAACGTGGTCTTCGAGCCTGAGGCTACACAGGTAAAGTCGTGGTTTTACAATCGATCTATGTCAATGTCAATAAATAAATGTGACTTTATTTATTCTTTATGTAGAAGTAGACTTATTACGCACTATCGACTGGTCATCTTTAGATGAGAATCAGGCCTGTGTTAGGTGCAATTTCTTCTTGTAAACCTTAGGATGTTGCAGAAACAAGACCGTGGTAAAGAGGAGGGATTTTCGCTCGAGTCCCTTTTTTTTTATTTCCTTATTAACATTACATTTATTTTTATTTCTTTTTTGTCAGGAGGATGTTCTAGAATATTCCGGTGTGAAACGTCTTCTAGAGATGGCGGTGGAAGGCTTCTCCTGCACAGCCTTCTGCTACGGACAGACCGGCAGCGGGAAGACGCACACGCTAACTGGGCCACCGGGGTTGGTGAGTGAAACTCGCCCTTATTTTTACATTCATAAGATTTATTTTGTATTAACTTCTGCTCGCACCTTCGTCCGTGTGGACCTTTTTACCTTTCTACGGCTTTCCCTAGGTTTTAACTATTTCCATGTTTTCAAATGTTATTCTATTAAGATCTGTTCAGAAGTTTTCTAAGGATGTAGTATCAATCTGACAGTATAATTATTAGTGAAATAATACCTATATAAAATCATAATAATAATGTGAAGCGCCATAAACGAGCATACATATGTCTAAACATCGATTTGGACTTTTGTGTACCCAATAAAAAAGATTAAGATCAAATCTTGATACCTAATATTGTCATAACAATTCCTGTACCTAAGTATTCCAGTCTAGGTACAGTTATCAGCAAATCTGTCGCAAACATAACTCATCAATGCACCAATGATGGTCGATCGATATCGCCACGAGGTCGGAAGCGACTGTCATTCAAACTTCGCTGTTATTACCTCCTTTTCACACTAAATCGTTCGTGGGGACATGGGGGACGTTTCGTTTGTCATTTTGTGATCGGGCGTCCGATAACTAGTGGACTAAAACAGGCCAATGGTCGCGTATAGAATTGGAGACACGGAATTTGCTTGTAAAATAATATAAAAAGAAAAATAATGCGTTGAATCTACTAAATAACTGGGAAAAACAACCGAAATACGACACAAGATAGTAAAAATAGGGTCTAGAAATAGCTTCTAACAATTATGAGAACACAGATAAACTACGCATCAGACACACACAATTACGTAATCACACACAACCCCTTTTTTACCGAAACAATACATAAACTACCCTACATCTAGCTCACTTCCAAATACACGTCTTCATACTGAAGAGTTTCCTTCAGGTTATTTTAATACTTTTGTTACCAATTGCAGTCAACCAATTCTGCTGAGTTTCGGTTTTACCGGTTTGGAGGACAAGAGAAAAAATATTTACCGTCTAACTATTAGTTAGTAAACGGTTCTTTTCATGGGCAACATGCAAAAATGACACCAAAAGTCATATATACATTTGAGTTTGTATTATCGTTTCAGTGATTTATAGCTGTAAAGGTACAACACTGAGTTGGTAATCGTAGATTCCAATCCTTAAGACGTAAATACTAAAAGGGAACTTGAAATTTGATAGATCCGAGCAGCGACATGGTAGCTCAGTTGGTTAGAGCAGCGCCACGGTACGGCGAAGGTCGCGGGTTCAAGTTCCGCTCGTGTCCATCATTTTTCAAATTTCCTTTATCAATTTGGGTTCTTCTCAGTTTCGAAGTATCGCCTATCTTGATGCTAAATCCTAATCTCAAACATTTGGTTATTAGCTTTACACATTGTAAGAACAATTAGTCCTTTATTTCCACAAAAAGCTTTCCAACAAACCGGCGCCAATTATAAAGGTAATCACGCTAAAACAATGTTGTTAAATGACGTCACGCGACATGCACATCGTTAGCACATAGTAGGTAGGTACGTGTGTAATGTGTGTATCCCACACCATTGTCAATCAAAATGTAACTACGGCTTTGAATTTACAGGCCAAATGAATACTTCGTAAACTTACTATTGTGTACCATATTTTATTCAACCTTTGGAGTTTTTATTTTTGGCAACGTGCAACTAGGATCTTGACGTTTTATAACTTGAAGGTTGAAAAGGATTGCAGGAGTACATATGATGAGCAGGTACATATTCTAAAATCCTGTGAAATGTTTGTGCCAGAAAAATATACAGAAAAATATACCTGCAACTTAGTTTGAACTGGCAATCCTTGTCTTTTAACCACCTAGCCACTGCGACGCGAAATAATAATGATTATAAAATGTAATTACGCTGAAACCGCACTGTAATGTGTGGAGTCACGTGACATTTACATTTACATAGGTAATATTATGAAGCCTGAAGCTTGGCATTAAAATATAAAGGCTGATTCAACCACTTTGTTAAGTATTACATACAATTAAACAATAAAACTAAATGTCAACCATTTGAAATAAGTATTCAATTACTTAATACTTATGGAACGAGTGGTTACACATCACATCCTACTAATATTATCACACTAATATTATAAAGGCGGAAGTTTGTAAGTGTGTTTGTACGTTTGTTACTTCTACATGCTGAACCGGCTAGGACAATTTTAATAAAATTTGGTATGGAGGTAGTTTACACCTATACGCACATTGCTTATAATTAATTAGTTATCAGTTGCTAAAAACAATGAAGGAAAACATCGTCGGGAAATCGGCACACCTGAGAGATTATTCAACGGTGTGAAAAGCCATGTTAGAGACTTACAGGCAGTTTAAACTCTGACACCAGGTTGTTCATCAACCATGCGATATTAAAAAGTACGCACATGAATTCGAAAAGACATTGGTGCGTGTCGGAGTTTGAACTTGCGACCTTTAACTTGTTAGTCCAATGGCCATACCATTCGGTTATCAGTGCTGTTTCTAATGACTATCTATTTAATTAAAAATTGACAATGGAAAATGGACCCGATCATGTTCGTAGGTGGAGAGTGGAGCGAGTCCATTCGCCCCTGAACATGGGCTGGTGGTGCGCTCCTTCGTGTACTTGTTCCGGCTGATAAACGAGCGGCCGGAGTCCCACTTCATACTGAAGGCTTCGTTTTTGGAAATCTACAATGAAAAGGTAACAAACTAACAGGACTATTTCTACCAAAAAATGAATCTAATTAAAAAAAGAATTGCTCATTAGTCTAGTGATTGCTAAGCTGACCACTGAGCACGAGGACCGAAAAGTGGTAATGGGTTGGTTGGTAAAGGCAATGTTGTACATTAGGTAATTCGTAGTAGCAGCACGGTGTCGACGTTTGTGCCCGGTTGATGGCAATAGGCTCGCCCCCTATAACATTGGGAGCTATAACAAATGGCGAACTGTAGGTGTACTATACGCCTCTCTACCTAACCCTGAGGTTATGTATTTATGTTAAATATATATGATGTGGAATCTACTGAGCAATAGCTAATCTTCTACTGTGTATTGCACTTTATTTACACACACCTACCATAATGGTATGTTGTAGGTAATAGACCTCCTAAACCCGGGTAGCGCTCGGAAGCCGCAGCAGGTGCGGTGGTCTAAGGAGAGCAGAGGGTTCTATGTAGAGAACCTGTTCACAGTGGACTGTGAACAACTGGACGACTTGTTTGCAGTGCTGGAAGAAGGTGAGAGAATTTTCCTTAAAGGAGATAATATTTAGAGCGATAATACTTACTATAAGATGCATTTGTTCTGGCTTCGAAAAAATAAATATTTCAGAGATTCAATAATAAATGTTATTTTTCATCAAAAAATATATAAATTCATTAAATGACATGTCAGGCATGCGCAACCGAGCGGTCGGCGCGCACGCGATGAACTCCCACTCGTCCCGCTCGCACACCGTGCTGTGCGTGCGCGTGCGCCGCGACCTGCGCGAGCGCTCCGCCACGGCCGGCCTGGCCTGCTCCACGCACGGCAAGATCAACTTCGTGGACCTCGCGGGCAGCGAGATGACCAAACGGACGCACAGCACCGGCAAGACGCTGGAGGAGGCCAACAACATCAACAGGAGTCTGATGGTGCTCGGTGAGTGGTCAGGTGTCGGGATTGTAAGTGTCAGAAGTGAAATGTATTGAATTGACTCCACCCTCTTAACTTATGTGCCCTGATACATTTTTCAAAGGTACGTAATGCCATGTCAGAGGCCTACAAGCGGTTTAAAGTCTAACACCAGCTGCCCCCCTAGCTAAGTGGCAAAACCCTTAACGAATAGAATAATAAAATGGGGATGACATAATGTATCGACTACGTCATCAATGACATGTCAAACCCATTTATTTTTTTTATCTATTCGATTTCTATTCGTCACGCATTTTGCCACTTGGCTAGCAGCAGATCGTTTATTAACCATACGATCAGACTAAGAAAACTAGTGTGCCCTAGACTTTGTTTTTAAGTGTTCTCCTTAAGATGGCTCCCGATACTCGGTCGCACTTCTACCTAGATTCGCCACCGGGCTCAGAATTAATCTTGTCCTTCTATAAAGTTCTGGACAAAAAAACTTCTGTAAAAAGGTACGTAAAGGTGTTCAAAAAAGACGAGACGAAGATTCCACATTATCGAAAATTATTTTCTTCACAGGCTACTGCATAGCACAGCTAAGCGACGGCAAGAAGCGCGGCCACATCCCATACCGGGACAGTAAGCTCACGAAGCTGCTGGCGGATAGCCTCGCGGGGAACGGAGTCACGCTTATGGTAACTTATATATAATATAGTAATACTCATTATTTCTCGATTATAGAGAAGAATTGAGCATTGATAACCACTACAATGTATCTAAACTCAACAGATAGCATGCATCGCCCCGACAAGATCAAATCTGAGCGAGACCATCAACACACTTCGATACGCGGCGCGGGCCAAGAAGATCAAGTCGAAACCTATTGTGAAAATGGTGAGTAGAATGCATAACATGTGGGACGGGGTCATTTGAGTGAAGGGTTTAATATTTGGGTGATGTCGTACCTTGTTGAAGAACGCAAGATGATCGGGAGGAAGACATAGTTTCCAATAGCACTTCAAGTAACTTTTTAAATCTAATATAAATACGCCACGAGAGCCAAAACCAATCTGCTTATTGTAAAGTGAAGGCAAATTATACTCTGGGGCCATAGTCATAGGACTTTTATTTCATATACATACCTAGTCACTAAAGTGCACTTCGTCATCATCATCATCCCGTTGCAGTCCATTGATGGACATTTGCCTATAGAGCACTTATAAAAGGATATTGTTAGAGGATATTTTCACTAATATCCATAGTATTTTAAAACTACGTTGTTATATTCACAGGATGCAAGAGACGCTTTAATATTAAGTCTGAAGAGAGAAGTGGAAGCTCTGCAGGCTGAGAACCAGCATCTGAGGACAGCGTTGCACGTGCAGACTGATTATAACCTGGATACCTACAGTAAGATACTATTAGGACAAGATTTTGGCCATATACTATTTTGGCCAAAATTAATGTCTCCAAAATTATTGACAAATATTTAATTTAGAAATATTTTTCTACGGGAATCTTTTGTTTTTAAATATTTTAGCATCACATCAGCCTATTACAGTCCACTGCTGGACGTAGGCTTCTCCCAGGGCACGCCACGAGGCCCGCTCTGACAATAGCATAGCACTATTCAACTAATTCCACAAACCTATTTACTAATTACTTTCTTATTTGGAACCTCATAATAAGTAACAGCGAAGATTAGCAGACAAAACTGCTTATAAATTTGATCCCTCACAAAGCAACACTTTTAAACATAGCGATAAAAAGAATAGGAAACAAGAATGAACATGACGGAAATAAAAATCTTAACCAACCACTTCTATTTTCAACAGGCCACCGTCGCACTCCAACACACGTCGAGCCAAACAAACTCTACCAGCTTCCACAATCAGAGCTGGTGGAACTCGTCCAGCTGCACATGGAAGAAAACACAGCTTTGAGGACCGAGAACAGCGAGCTGTTCGTAGTGAGGGACCAGCTGCTAAGAGACCAGGAACTGCTCAGCAGGGAGAACGAGAGGCTGCTCAAGAAACTGGAAGACGTCAACTCGTAAGTATAGGTTTGTAAACCTTCAGCAAATTTTGGTCCTGGATATGTCGCAAAAAGGCACATGAGTACAATATAAAATACTAGGTTTTGCCCGTGTTTAGTAGCCTATGTCCTTTCTTGGGTCTACTTTCTACATGCCAAATTTCATCAAAATCCATCCAGAGGTTTAGTCGTGGAAGCATAACAACCAAGAACCAAGCTAGCTGGGTAGTACCTATATAATCACTTGGTGATTATAGTTTGCTTACATGGGCAGACTGGTCAATCTGCAAGGTTAGCATAGCCCGATAGAACGTTGGCAGCATTTTACTGAAAGACGTGAATCCAACAACATTCTTGTTTGATATTAATGATGGATTTATTATTGATATCTGATAAGATTTTTTAATTTAGATTGGATTTAACAGCAGCTCTACTCACACTTGCTTTTTCAAGACTGCTACAGATGGGCATGTGTTTCCCAAAAGTCCCAGAATCAGAATATTACTATTGGCATTCAAGCAGTGACATTATTTTTCCATTCTTCGCCTCAAAATTAATGTCGTATTCAAATGGTTTTCATAGGACTTTATTTGGATTCAGCTGATACTCCAGCGACAACGTCAGGTACAAATAACTAAACGGCTGTACGCATGCGCCACACATTATGCGTGAGATCAACACCACACCAGAACTATCTCGCAATTAACTAATACTGAAATATAAATAAAATGAGACGCATGTTTTAAGCTGAAGTTTAATGATACCGCACTACACTAAACCACGTGTGACTTAAGTTAGAAGTGATAACATAACATACCACTGTGTAATAGGTATCTACATATTGAGAGAAAGAAAGGCTATTCTAGCCTGACGCATGCCGGAGAGACTGAAGAAGTCATAATAACTCTTTTCTCTTCTTGTTTAATGTTATTTTATTAATTTTGCAGCGTGTGTGTACGCTCTCCGATAATACCGGCGCGGCCAACGTACTCGGGCTCCAACGACGCCAACATTTGGACCAATCCAGCCACGTTGTCTGCCAACAGTATTGCCAGTGGAAGAAGTTAGGATATTAATATGACCACAACAAAAAATGTCCCTTTAAAATCTATTTCGATTTGTTATAAATACATTATCACCCTTACTTATAAAAATTATTAATATTGAACAATTTCTTAAATTATACCTGTCACTGTTGTTTGCATTGCAAAGAATAAAGATGCCAATAGACATAGGAAGTGGTTAAAATGTCTGGTATGAAAGACATGATGATAATAAATGTACCTTTCGGTACAGTAATAAGGTTGGTAAACATTGTTTATCTATTTATGATGAGGCTATGAATATGGTGGGACTGTGATGAAGAATTATGAACAAATGCACTCTTATTCATAAACAAGGATAATACCTGTATAACTTAAACCCATCTAGATAATAGAGATATCAATAGACTTATATTGACATCTCTATTGTCTGACATGCAAACAACAGTGACAGGTATACTTTGATCCATGGTTTATAATGTTATTTTTTTATAAATTAGCGGTGACTTTTGTTGTCTTAGCATAAAGATAAACATTAAACATGCGGACTTATCCAGAATGTATCATAGCAATGTTAGTAGGTAGAGTATAGACAAATTGTATTTTGGTATTGAATTAGTTTTAAGTGTAATATAATTCTCTAGAACTTGCATTCTAGTATATGACCTGTGAAATATACATATTATGTCTTTTAGAAATAAAGAAGTGTGTGACGCTGTTTAACTGGATATTTCATTTCATTATACAAAATTTTATTGACCATCATGAATTTTACAATTTCACCTTTTTTTATAAATACAGCTAAGTTATGGTATTCTGGATACCATAACTTAGTCATATGAAACCAAATTGTGGGCAAAATTTAACAGCTGGGCATGTTTATTCTCTGTATACGAGGGTCAAACTGAAAGTTCTTAGAAAATCAAAAACTGATTACATTAGCCAGTTATTAGTTTTATTATATCTTTTCAAAATATTGTCCATTCACGTCAATACACCGCTGCATGCGATGGAACCACTGGGAAAAGCACTTTGCCCACTCGTCTTTAGGGTTCTCTTCAATGGCATCGCGATACGCAGCCACCGCTTCTTCAGCATTCATAAACCGCTTTCCTTTAAGTTTTTCTTTAATTTTTGGAAATAAATAAAAATCACAAGGGGCGAGGTCGGGGCTATACGGCGGGTGACCCAGTAATTCAACGTTTGATGTCGCCAAATAGTCGATCGTTCGCTTAGCGGTGTGCGACGAGGCGTTGTCGTGGTGAAGGAGGATCCTACTGCGAGGTCGTTTCTCTCGAACTTTTTCCAAGACAAGTGGCAAACAATTGGTAGTGTACCATTCTGCAGAAACTGTTTTTTGATCCTCTAACACAATTGTTGCGAAATGACCTATCCTTCCAAAGAACGAGGCCACCATTTTTTTTCCCGCACTTCGATCTCTCTTCACTTTAGTTGGCAACCTCTGAAAGGAAACACCCACTGAGCAGATTGTCTTTTGGTTTCAGGATCATAACAGTAAATCCAGCTTTCGTCACCTGTTAGTATGTCGAACACAGCATTTGAGTCACCTCCGTTAAATCTTTCAATCATTTTACGGCACCAATCCACACGATGGAGTTTTTGAGCCTCAGTCAAATTATGAGGTATCCACCGGGCGCAAAGCTTCCTGACTGCTAAATGTTCGTGGAGGATTTTGTGCACTTGACTCATACCGATGCCTAAGCTTGTCCGAATCTGCTGATAGGTCACTCTTTTGTCAGTCTCTATCATACGCCGCACAACACAGATGTTATCTTCAGTCGTCGCCGTAGAAGGCCGTCCCCCACGTAAATCATCAGTGAGATTAGTGCGACCACGTTTAAACTCATTAAACCAGTTGTAAACTGTCGCACGAGATGGGGCTTCATCGTGAAAGGCCAATCGTAGTCTATCATAACTTTCTTGTTGACTTAAATGACATCGAAAGTCATAAAAAATCATTGCACGAAAATTTTCTCGTGTTAAATTCATGTTGACGTGACACAGACAATTTTCAATTTGCCGCCAAATCGTAAAACAAATGACAAATTAATGAAATATATACTCAGTAACATTGGCAAAGAGTTCTATTTTCAAATTTTAGAATTATTTTTTTATTATATTGTTTATAAGTGGCCAGTTCTAAGAACTTTCAGTTTGACCCTCGTATTATAAGATTTTATACAAAAAGGATCAATGGGCTTGGGTCGTTATTCATATAACAATACATTGTGGTATAGTTACATATGTATTACAAATAGTGAATAGCAGTCTTGGATATATAAGAAATGAAACAGCTGCAGCTGTTTAGCCCATACCATATCCTTAATGAAGATCTATAATTACATTTAAGACATAAAGAATAACTTATTACAGTTACAAAGGTGTGAATTAAACTTTTATTAGAATACAAACCCTAAACTTAAATTATCACAATTAATGTCTTCTGAAACCATATTTCTTTCTTTCGTAGAACAGATCAGTCTTTGAACTACCCAAGTTCACAATCTTCGGGCACCCATCTCTCTGAAATTATACAGAAAGTTATAAGTATGCATAATATTATACATCAAATACACATCATGAGCATTTTGAAATAATGAGTTAGTGAGTCGTCTTAGGGGCGGAGTCTCTACCTTAACGAGTCCGCGCTGTAGACACATTGGAATAATCTGATTAGATGACCATAAAGCCTTAATTAATTGAGCGAAATTACTTGTTTTACTCCTGTTAGTCTAATTTTAGGGTAAATTGTTTAAAGTATATATTATATGGTAAATACTCACGTCTTTTTCTTGTATCGTACACTCTTTACAATAGTAAGCGTCTGAGACGCCGGGTCCTCCGCAAATAACGCATCGGCCCTGATACGAGCCATAATTACACTCGTCGCATATTCGAACCAGCGTGCAGGGCCGCACGTAAGAGTCGCATATAACGCATTTACCGTCACATTTCTCACACAAGCGCCCAATAGCTGAAACAAAAGGTTTATTAGTAAATCATCTCAGACTCTGAACTAAGAACAAATTGTAGTAATACTCACCGACACCAGGTTGTTTTCTACAGAAGATAAGATCTGGATGATGCTTTGCCATTTTATATTATTTACTTACGATTAAAACAATGAATCAACCAGTAATATACAATAACAACAACTCACATATAACCTCAAAATTGCTAAGCTATGCTGATTGCTGTTTATTGTTGCGTTCTGAAATTACAATGCGACAACGTAGAATATATATTTTTGGAAAATGAAAAATATTTAAATTTTTTTTTTTTTTTTTTTTTTTTTTACCTACTGAAGTTAACTTTCATAATCCAACGAGGAAAAATAACTATTTTACAACTATATACAACTTAAATCTAATACAGAATGAAAACAATATATACAAAAATAAAAAGTTAAAAAGCATCAAAAAATTCATCCCCATCGATGTCAACCGGTAACGTGCCCAAAAGACTGGCAGCATTGCCACGTTGAATGGCAATGCTAATTCTTTGGCCGAAAAATGAACCAGCCCTTTGGTCACGTGTGGAGTCGACTAAGCGCTTTGCCAAGTCTTTAAACAAAGCGCGAGCGCTCGGACCCCATGGCCCAAATGTTTCAACCCCAAACGGCTCAAAAATACAATTACCTATTAGGTTATTGTATTTCCGCCGTTTGAGGGTCTCCGCAGCAGCAGCAGCAGTGCCAGCGCAAATTGCCGAGCCAGAAACATGAGAAGATGCAAGGGTATCGACGCACGTTGCGTCCCACACCAAAGGCCTTCCCAATTTCCAGGGTAACAACGACATACCATCTGGTCTCTTTCCATCGTCACGTACCAAGCCATTTGGTTCTAGTACGGCTGGTACGCCGGCGGTGACAAGAGCACGACGGATGATGTCATTTATGTTACTATGTCGCGGTATGCGACCTGCACTCCTACTGCATGATAGACCATGCCGTCCGAGGCTGTCCACCGCTTCACCACACTGACATCGATGAGGAGTGACGCATGGAGTCCCTAAACGTAAACTAACGGCAATGCGGAAACTGTTGTCATCCAACATTGTTCCAATGTTAGACGACGGAAGTACCTGCAGCCAAAGACCCGACTCCCACTCTCCCACAGCCAGCAAACGAGCGCGCTCGGCAGTATTGATTGACGTATTAATCAATTCATTCCGTATCAAACTGCAAAGCGGCTCGTCCCACTGCCTCTGGGAAAATGTCTGTTTGGGAAGTTCAGTGCTTGGGCAAGCCATTCTCCAAGTGGATATCGCCTGAGTCAAGCACGATACCTCAAAATTAACCAAGGAAGAAGCTAGGATTCTTCTGGTTAATTTTTCAGTACTGTGGACCGAGGAAAGAAACGCCGGTAAACCTAAACTAGAAACAGTTCGGACTCCTAAGCCACCCATACGAACTGGAAGCGTAGCTTGAGACCAAGCTCGATCGTCCAAAGCTACGTTTAAAATCGACGTTAGGGTAGTACGGATAATTTGGTCAATTTTACCTAATAATTGTGGATGTTTCCACAATGCGCTGGAACGCAGATTATAAATGAATTTTGGGCCGAAACAACAATACCGGATTAAAGTTATGGCCGAATGCATGTTAATTTTGAAAAGTCTTTCCGAAATCATATTGAAATTTTGAATTTTTTCGTCTATAAAATTTGTGCAAGATGCGTCCAAAATAGGAGACCCTAGGAGACGTAGCGAATTTTCATCCACTACTTTAATCTGGGGAGCTATAGCATTAAATTTTGATAAAGTGTCTTGTCTGTCGGTGGTGTCCGGGATATAAATTTCACATTTTGAAAAGTTGAGGTCTAAACCGATAGAATTTAAATTGTCCTTAAGAAATTCCAAATCTTTTAAAACAGTCTCCACGTCAATTTTTATTTAAATATTATTCTTACATATTTAATTAAATAGCAGATATTATACTTCTTTCCAAGGAAATATGAAATAATATTTTATTTAAGATAAAACAATTATTAAATCGGTTTGTATATTTACCTTAGATAGTTATTTACTTATAGGTATTACTGGCTGGAGGCTCATGCAGTCTCGCCTTTATCCGGTTACGTCCAATAAGACCCCCCTCGGGGTCGTCGACATAAAGTATTCCGAAAAAAAAAAAAAAAAAAAAAAAATTACTTATAGGTATTTGAACGTTAAGTTTCGTTCAGAAATCGTACTAATTTTGTTTCGTTTCTTCGTTTGAAATTAAGTTGATTGACACTTGACTTTGACATATTGATACACATGCTGTTTTGGAGTAAAGTTTAAATTAATTAAAAATAATGACTCCTGATCCGGATCAAGAGAGTCAAAGTAGTGATGATGATAGCCAGCAATCGGAGAATGAAGAACAACCGACAGAAGAAGCAAATGTGGTCAATGATGAGGAGGAGGAAGACAACACTACTTTCAAAGATTTGGTGAGACCCCAGCATGTGTTACTTATTTCCAATAACTTAATAAACTTACTACTACATAAGATAAAAACTAACAAATTATGTTACAATTACTATCTTTACACTCACCTTCTCAGCATTGAGAAAAAACAAAAAATAACATCATGAATTGAGGTTATGTTTTTAAACTGAAATCTCAATTTTCAGGGAGTTGTAGATGTATTATGCGAAGCGTGCGAAGAATTAAAATGGAAGAAACCGTCGAAAATTCAGAAGGAATCGATACCAGTGGCATTACAAGGCAAAGACATCATAGGTTTGGCTGAGACAGGGTCTGGAAAGACGGGGGCATTCGCGCTGCCGATCCTACAAGCACTGCTGGAGAACCCTCAGAGATACTTCGCACTGATACTGACGCCCACAAGAGAATTAGCATTCCAGATATCTGAACAGTTTGAGGCTCTCGGTAAGATTTGTTTATAAGAGTTGACTATATATCAAAATGCATTACAAGATTTATTTTGATTTCTCTAAAACACGTGCAAATCTATAATTTCTTAGAGAAGAATTGCATTAACTTAGCTTAATATAGACTGAAAAGTATTATTACTTTTTAACTAAGAATATGTAATTATGAATTGGCTATGCAATGTGCGTTAGATAGATAGATTTCTCTTTATTGTACACCAAAAATAAACTTAAGTACAGTAATATAAGGATAATGTACAATGGGCGGTCTTATCGCACTAGGCGATCTCTTACAGACAACCTTAGGATGGACGGAGTTGAATGCATACAAAAGGCAAGGGCAGTTTGCGGTGTAGCTGATATTGGTTCAATTACTGAATATAATATAAAAATCATTATACATAATTATATAAATATATACATATAAATAAAAGAGTTGACATTAATAAAAGAATTGAATTATGATAAGGTATGCTTTTGAAATACAGTCCTCAGGGCAAAAATAGTTACAATCACAGGTTTTAATCAACTTTGCAGGAGCAAGCATAGGAGTAAAATGTGCAGTAATAGTTGGTGGTATGGACATGGTGGCTCAGTCACTGCTGCTGTCCAAGAAGCCGCACATCATCATTGCTACTCCGGGAAGACTTGTGGACCACCTGGAGAACACAAAGGGATTCAATCTGAAGGCATTGAAGTTTTTGGTGAGGAGTTAGATAGATTACCTGTACAATTACTTAGTACAGTACAATTACTTATTCAGTTTGATAATAGGCAATACCAAACCCTTATATTATTGGAAATTAAAAAGCTGCAAATTGTGGGTAATTTCCTTCTTCGTATCGGCATGAGCCAATTGCCACATGGTATCAGTCTGTCAACGAAGATGGTAGTGAAGTTTACTGTCCAGGGTGCGCTGAACGTACTAAGTATCATCAGTTTGTCACATGCGGTAGGCATGTGATTGTTAACAATATGTAATCCGAAGATGCATAATATAAAATATACATTATCGAGATCTCTGCTCTGCAATGGTTTGTGTAATGTCTTATAAAACACCTTCCACAGGTAATGGACGAAGCTGACCGCATTCTCAACATGGACTTTGAAGTGGAGGTGGACAAGATTCTCCGCGTGATTCCCCGTGAGCGACGCACCTACCTGTTCTCAGCTACCATGACGAAAAAGGTGCAGAAGCTGCAGCGGGCCTCCTTACAGGACCCTGTCAAGGTGGAGGTGTCCACGAAGTACCAGACGGTTGAGAAGCTGCTGCAGTACTACCTGTTTATACCTGTTAAGTATAAGGTAAGAAGGTTGTTCTGTTAAATAATACATGACCAGTATGTTATGGTAAATTGTCTAATTTTATGTCACTAAACCACACACACATGCCACTCTATTTTCCTCTCACTACACATCAAAGAAACAACATTTAAAAAAAAAGACGTCGCCCCCACACTAAGAATTTCTCCTGTATCGTGGGTGCGTTCCACAAACATGAAATATTACATACATATACATAAACACCCAGACACGAGACAAACATCTGCGGATCACACAATTTTTTGTCCCGTGCGGGACTCGAACTCGCAACCCTTAGCACAGCAGTCCAATCGCTTAGCAACTGCGAATCAGGTAGTCAATTTATAAATCATTTTATTCCACAGGACGTATACCTAGTGCACATTCTAAACGAGATGTCGGGTAACTCATTCATCGTGTTCGTGTCAACCTGCGCGGGCGCACTGCGCACTGCACTACTGCTGCGCAACCTTGGTCTAGCTGCTGTACCGCTACACGGACAGATGTCACAGAATAAGCGCCTGGCTGCACTTAACAAGTTCAAGAACAAGAGTCGCTCTGTGCTCATCTGTACTGACGTCGCTTCAAGGTCAGTTACAATGATATTCAGTCTTAAGAGTAAAGATATGGGTGTCATCTAGAGTAATGGGTGGCAACTTCCAATCGTCGATATCAATCGATAAGACGACTAAGAAACTGATCAAGTATAGGACCAACGACATAGTATGCTATTCAAATTATGGTATGGTATTAATATTGATGTGTGAAGAATGTTTATTCAGTCACATACTGACTGAAGTAAGCACTACATAACAATTATAACTTTACATGCCTTCCAACAAAAAGAGGGTTTTCTATTATAACTTACACTAAGACAAACTATAGTAATAAATGTATACCATCCCCAGAGGTCTGGACATCCCGCACGTGGATGTAGTGATAAACTTGGACATCCCGCTGCATAGCAAGGACTACATTCACCGCGTGGGCCGCACAGCGCGAGCGGGACGCGCGGGGAAAGCCATCACCTTTGTGTCCCAGGTATGTGCATTATTTACTTACACACACAGGTGCCTTTCATATTATATCTTGTCCACTAACTTTTAATAAAATTGTTAATTTTAATACATTTTTCTCGTTTTTATAGCGCAAAACTTAACCATTATACAAAATACGGAATTGTGTTAGCATGGTCCTTATGAATCTACATAATAGTGTACTTAGTTGACCAAATCCGCCATAACGATTTAACGATTCGGGTGAAAATTAAAACTGTAACTTATTGAGTGAAAAAAAAATATTGCTAGTCTAGGCTTGCAAACCCTTTTGTCCATTAGGTAATTATACTCAGTAGCAGCACAAACACTGGATTTGTGCCCGGCTGATGGTAATATACACGCCGCCTATTACATTGAGACCGATAACATAACTGGCGAAATGTGGGTGTACTATAAGTACACCTCTGCCTGCCCTTTAGGGGAATACAGGCGTGATACTGTTTTAAAAGCAAATTATTTAAAATTATGCTAATTTTTTTCCCTACCTTCTTTGCTAGTCTTGGGCCACCACTATACCATTAGATAGTATATAAGTACTTAAGTAGCCATATCATAGTAATTATATTAATTGATCATTTTCCTAACAGTATGACGTCGAGCTGTACCAGCGCATCGAGCAGCTAATCGGCAAGCAGCTGCCGCTGTACAAGACTGAGGAGAGCGAGGTCATGGTGCTGCAGGAGAGGGTCTCCGAGGCGCAGCGACTTACTAAGATTGTAAGTATAACCAGCCAAATGTAGAACAACGATCACCTGCCCTTCAAAATATATTTCCAGTAAATCTAATCCTGTAATGAAATTGAGTAACCTTTATTTATTTTTGATAGGAAATGAAAGAGCTAGAAGATAAAAAGAGTGGTAAAGGTAAGAAACGCGGCGCCGGCGCAGACTCCGATGACGACACGGAGGAAGCCGCCGGGGTGCGTCGGCGCATCAAGGGCAAACCCGGCAAGCACCAGCACAAGCACGGCGGCAAGAGGAAACGTTAATCAATAAAATTATAATTATGTTATTATGTAGTTTTACTCTTTCATTATATCAATACTAACAAGTTTTCCCAGTCCTATGAAATAAGGGAAATTAATTTAATTCTTAATTTGGTAGGTACTCTATGGAGTTTCGACAATGTCTCATTTTGTCACAACATTCAGACTACAATAATATGATATTATCTATTGTAATACTGACGTAGGGCTGCGCACTCTAGTCTGTCAATTAAATCTACTAATTATAGTTTAGGTATAATTATTATGCACGGACTAGTCTACCTATACTTACGCAGTAATTACTCTACGACCATGGATTAAGAGCTTATTACTAAGATCAAGAACGATAAACCTACCTACCCTACTTACGTATGGGCTTATCGCTTATTACCCGATCAATTCGACATAAAGTAGTCAATATGAATTTGTTAAATATAATAGATTCAACTGTCAAAATTCACAGAAAATAATTTACCGGCACAAATCCAAGACTTACTTTTTGCATGTAAACGATAAACTCCACACTATTATACTCCATATTATTAGTTACTTTAATATACTTACAATTTCAAGTCCGCAGCACCCAGCAAGCTCACTTCTGTGGTTATTATACAGGTACTAAAATATCCCTAATCCTAATGTAGGTAGGTACATACTTTTATTTAAAAATATGGATTGTTCTTGTTTTATGCATTGGGTATTCTTTATTCAAGAGATGAGATCGACAGTTTTATAAACTCTTATTCGAAAACATCTTATTTTTTATCAGGCGTTACTTTACGTTAATCAATGGAACCCCAAATTTTTCAAAGTATTTAGCTTTTTCTGTTTAATTTTTTATAAAATTTAAGTCAGTTGATTATAAATTAAAATAAGATAGTTTATGTAATTTGTTGTTAAAAATTAAATCTGATAAAGACTAGATTAACTTTATGTAAGATTAAGTATTTACATTAGTTAATAGTTGTTACACAACATTTTATAAGGACTGGAATTTTGGCATATTGTATTGGTAGTGCTTTAGAAAATAATGATAGTCAGTTCGCTCGCTAATACCACGCACGGCTGTTTTAGGAATGTAGAGACGTGACGGTTATCTTTTGATGTCCCTGCAGGGTGAGCAACACTCGAGGCTGTACCAACACAGGTGTTCGCACAGTATCGGGATGGAGAATTTATAAATAATTTGTATATACATACTGGGAATCAGAGCGATCCTCAAACGAAACAAAATTGTTCAATGCTTTCTTACAGTTTATTCTAAAAGTAAACAGTCATTTCTTTCTATAAAAAATAAATTAAAAAAAAAGAAATGCGAAAATCGCGTCACGCCCGTAAACTCGGCGCACGCGCACTTGTAAAAACCGACGCACTTAAAACTAAGCGTTTAGGAAGAAATCACAACGTTGTTTTAAATTTTTTTAATCGTTATTTATTATTTCTATACAAATAGAACTGTACAGATAATTTTTTAAATTATTTACCACATCTCATCTGCTCTCACGATAGACTTTTTACAAAAGTGAAAACTATCAACATTACGCACGTAATAAACGAGATCGCGCGCAGTTACCGCCTGCCTACCGCTTACCTAGGGACTCGCCGCGCGCCGCAACAATAACTTGCACACGCATCCGGGACCCGCCCGCCTGCCCCGCCCTGCCCAGCCTGCCCCGCCTGCCCCACTCCCCGCGCTCCCCACGCCGCGGAACGCGAATCTAATTGAGCTGCGCGACGCGTGTGCAACTATTATGATTTAAATTTAAATACAAAATTACACTATGGTCTGACGAACAATGGAAAACAAGTATTGGTGTTACAACGATCATTGTACGATGAAGGCGTCACCCATCTGGCAGTACAACTATTGCGTTCGCGTTCACATAACCCTCGATAATATACTCTTTCACCTCGATACCAAAGCGGTGCCGGTGCATCACGATAAATTTATCACAAACAATAAATAAGTACAATTTATATATATAATATATACCGTATAGCTATCCAATAATATAATACATTGGCAGTGGGACATGCATGCTCTTACATAATTTAACTTTTGTTCAAATTTAAATGCACTAACTAAAATATACATAATTTTAGAGGTGAAAAAGTGTATTACTTAGCAAACTAATGAAATCACACTGGAGGTCCTTATTGTAGTTATATTTAGGTATCTGAGCCGCACGCACCGCCGCCGTGCACGTTTGATGCGCCGCGAACCATCAGCTTCAATAGAACACTGACAATTACATTCGTCAGTATTGATCACAATTATAAGAAAACTAGTCAGTCTACAAAAATTAAGATCACAAATGCATCGGGTGCGGTGCGCGCGAGTCAGCACTTAAAATAATTTCAAACTATTCCAATGTCTATACACAAGTTTAAAAACAAATGACCCGGGACGTCCTCGAAGCGACTTCCTCGCACAAACCTCGCCAGTCCGTACTATCACGTCTGCACATTATAAACAATACTCAAGCCTTCTAAAAATGCTCCAATAAATGTACTACAAATAAAATGTGCGCTAACCGTTTACTGGAGATTTTACAATCAAATCAGCTCTCGTCGGCCGAAGATGTTAGGTTGGTCGCTGGGCAACGTTCGTAACTAACAAAATCACTACTAGTCTATCGGTCAGTACAAATGATAGGTAAGGGTTTTGCTCAGCGAGCAACCTGTCGGGAACATCTGTCGGCGAGCGCAGTGCGGCGGTCGAGGTCGGCCCGGGCGCCTATAACAATATCACATGTTTCGCTACTAACAACCTTTTATGGCTGAAACTAATCTTCACGTTATCTTTCGCTTGTTCGTTCTTGTGTACAGTTTACAAACACTTCGGCATCAATACTAACTGACTTCTTGTCCTCACAAATTATTCCATTTTACAAAACTGCCAGAATTCTTCAAATATACTATATTGTTTTAGTTAGAATTTACTTTCGGTGCGCATCGAACTCGTGATGAAACCACTCGCTGGCGGGAGCCGTGTATTCGACCGGTGTCGGTAGTACGAGCTAAAGTCGTATAAGTCTATATCTGTCCACTGTCGGGCAACAGGCCTCCCGTGGGCTATCCACACTACGGCTATGTCTCACACACACAAAAAAATCCAGACAACACTTCATTCAATATCATCCATCAAGGTCACACATCATACTGAAGTATTCAGATCAGTTGTCTCACTCCGCCGTACTACTCGGCCGCGACTGCGGGCAGCGCGTGGTTCGTAACGAGTGGCGCACCGCTACACATAGCTTCCATCACAGACGCGACTGTAGAAATACTGCAACAAGGAATGAAGTGTCGGGGTCCCGGCGGTGCGGGGCGGGTCCCGGTGCTGCCGGGCCCGGCGGTCCCGGTCCCGGAGCCGGCGGTCCCGGTCCCGGTGCCGGCGGTCCCGCGGCGCGGCGGCTGGCGGCTGCGGTCGACCACTACTGTACACTGTCCACGCTCAGTTCAAGTCACGATCCTCTAAGTACTTATACTCGAACGTGAAGCCCTCCTTCTTGCGTTGGCCCCACTTCTCGTAGTCAAAGTAGATATATGTGCCCTGCAAAATTTCATCAACTTTTTACTATATATTCAAAAAAGAAACATGTAAATTACATAGGTGTATGTTAGGTAGGTATTAGGAACAATTACAAAACACCTTGCATTGAACTGAATTTGATAAGATTAAAAAAAAACAAGGGTTTAAAATACTCACTAAATAATGATTAAATAATTCATAATAAGAGTGAGTATACCTACACCTCAGACTTTAGTTTCACTGATTAAAAATAATTCATAATTTTGACAGTGTACCTGTTCATACTCCTCATTGATGACCTTGGGCTCCTCATGCCTCTGGAACCACATCATGTACTTGGTGTGGAAGCGCCAGCTCTGCTTCTTGAGCGCCTTGGCGGCGAGGTACTGCGCCTTCGTGCCCTCCATGTAGTAGAACACGAAGAATAGCGTCTCCGTCGACAGCCGCTGGAAGAACTCCACGGAGTCCGAGTGCGGCAGCAGCACCTGCAACGTGACACGCTGGTGTTAATGCCCATTTACCATAAATGCGAATGTAGAACCGTCATGAGTTTAATATATATTATATAGTCTGGCGCTCTCAGGACGGTCTACCTTGCTACGACCCCTGTTGACTGGGCAAACTATATTTTTTTTTTTTTTTTTTTTTTTATGGGACAAGCCCACCACTCGTGCCCATCATTGCAACTCCTGTAAGCCAGGATCTACAATGATAACCGTTGAGAACCATCGAGGCAATGAAGCTCGAGGCGTCCCAGAGAAATGACTCGACTGTCTTGGAACCCGCAACGAAATTAATCATAGAAGAATATATAGGAGGAGTAGGAATATAAATTTAGTTCCGACTTCCCTCCATAGCAAGCGGGAGACACAAAGATTAATATGCCAAAAGCATAATAAATATGGGATCCACAACTGAGATAAGCCCAGTCGCTAAGCACCACGGGTATAAAAGTTATAAACTAATGGGTCCTAATTGTTATTTTGATTCCAATAGTAGGTATGGCAAAAACGTCTGAAAGCACGAAAATTTGATCTGGTCGCAACAAGGTCCTCATAATAAATTACACCGGATGTAACATATATGCTGTCTAACAAGGTATTACGTTCATTCTGCCATAGACCACACTCCCACAGGATATGATGTGCTGTTTGCTCGTATTCACAATCTGGCGTTGAGCAGTGGCACAGAGGTGAAGCAACAAGCTTGAAAGAGAAGAGCTTACCCTTAAAGTTACCATGACCCGTCAAGAACTGAGCCACGCAATGATCCACCTCCAACCAAGTCTTTTCCAGGCGCTCGCGAACGGATGGAAAATACTGGTAAAGGTGGCGGCCCTTGATAGATGTATCCCACCTAGATTGCCATTCGTCCAATAGCTCGTTATACACCTCGATTTGGGATTTAAATAACCTGATAATTTTAACGCGGTCCCGTTGTGTTAGAAATTCGGTGTTTATACCCTCTCGAGTGGAGAAGTACATCGCGGCACGTCTTTGTATTTCGAGATCGACAGGTAGCACACCCGCTAGTACCGGCAGAGCTTCAGTACTGACCGTCCGATAGGCTTTACATAAGAATATCAACGCTAACCGTTGACTTTGAAGCAATTTACGTCGCGCCGCGCCTATTGTGGCTCTATCAGCCCAAACTGGTGAACCGTAGCATATGCATCCTATGTAAGTTGCCCCGTAGATGGTTTTTAAAGTGTTAAATGAGAGACCCCAAGTTGACGTTGATATTCGTGTTAAGGCATAAAAGTTCTTTTTTGCTTTTTCACCGACGGTTTTAATATGTTCGATAAAAGTAAAATTTCTCTCTAGCACAAGACCAAGATAACACACGGATTCCCTTTTTTTAATGGTTACGTTATTAAACTTAATAGAGGGTGACGATTTGAGATTTCCTTTTAAAAGTAATTGAAAGGTTTTATGTGGAGCAAAATTAAGACGATTCCGCTCACCCCATTGAGAAACTAATTGTAAACACGTATCGGCTAGATTTTCAAGTCCGGCTCTTGTATAAGATTGTATGAGCAGAAGGCCATCGTCCGCATAGCCTGTAAGTGAACAGCCGCAAGGAAGTGGTATCGCGAGGAAGTCATCAAATCCTATATTCCATAAATATGGACCTAGAACTGATCCCTGAGGACATCCCATTGTCAGTTCCTTCGACAGCGAATGATGGCCAAGTTTTAGTTTAGCTGATCCATGTGAAAAGTACGAGTAAATAATACTATAGATGTTGTTGTAACACCCACGCGCCTTTAACTTGAGTAGTAGCATTGGCCACCATGCATTATCGAAGGCACCGGAAATGTCTAGAAAGATACCTAACACGTACTTTAGTTCAGAAGAATTTACTAACTTCCTAACTGAGATCGCAGCGTCAGTAGTAGATTTACCTACTGTGAAACCAAATTGGTTATTATGAAATTTTGGACCCAAGTTGACAAGTAAAATAACCTGATGCCATGCGACAATTTTCTCATTCAAACGAAGAAGAATACGGAAGTTGTGTCTGCCTGTTACTTATCACAACCCAACAACTAAAACTGGTTTAAAATTTGGTATGATTGAATAATAATATTATAATTTGGTATGGAGGATACCAGTCTTATTTGCCCAACAGTGACTCACTGCCTACACACTTCTAGTATAATTATAGGCTCGTATTTGTCTCAATGGTCTGCCTTTTTGGTTTAGTGGTTGGTAAGAGTTACTGCTGAGCACGAAGTCCTGGGTTCGAATCCCGGGTCGGGCAATCTGCTATTGGGATTTTTCATCAGATAATTCTCAGTATTACACTAGAACTTACAACATAACTGGCGAAATGTGGGACAACAATGTGGGAGATACAACTCTGCCTACCCCTTCGGGGAATACAAGCGTGATGTTATGAATGTATGTATTTGTCTCAATAGTTGAACTAATTGTTAGTACTATGTTGATAATTGTATTATTGAGTAAATACGTAATTTTTTTAGTTACATTTATAATATGGTTATTATCAAGAGGGTGACTTAAATTTGTATATACTGACCTGATTATAGTATATGGGTGTTGGACATATATTCCTAGGGAGGTATACCCGCGTTCTTTCCGAATCTGACGGGTGCGGCATGTGGTAGAACGACGATTCCAACATCTGGAACTGTAGCTGATGTTCCTGCGGATATTTGAGCATCTTTATAAGATGGTAAGACGTTTGTATTTTATACGAGGCGGCTTACCGAGTATCTCTGTTATATCCATGATACGTATATTGTAATTTATTAATTCTATTTTAAATATTTGCCGTGTTATGAAAATTTCCGTAGGAGCATCTAATAGAAAATAACAGTGTTAAATACTCTTAGAGATAGCAATACAATAAACATGGTTACTCTTACAGAGTTAAGTGGTAGGGGCCCTAGTGGTGCGACGCCCAATAAAGGTGGAATGTGCGCTTGCGCCAATGGTGCTCCTCGTCTTAGGTTCTGAAACATAATCGAAATGATATTACTTACATTTCACCATAATTTCTGTTTTGAGGATGGAGGAAGTTCGTCTAAATAAACTCGCTTTCAGGGCCCGAATAAATCGGACAGTCTTATTTTCGAGAACAGGCACTGTGTTTGTATAAATCGTATTAAAAACTACATCTAAGATATGTGTGTCTTCCAGTAGAGGTGTGTGTTCACCCGTGGGCGAGGTTTATGTGCACCCGTGTGGCAGATACGTGTGCACCCGTGTGGCAGATATGTGTTCACCCTTGGGAGAGGTGTGTGTGCACCCACGGTAGAGGTGTGTGTGCACTTGTGGTAGGTGTGTGCGCACCCGTGATAGGTGTGTGTGTACCCGTGATAGGTGTGTGTGCACCCGTGATAGGTGTGTGTGCACCCGTGGTAGGTAGGTGTGTGTGCACCCGTGGTAGGAGTGTGCACCCGTGGTAGGTGTGTGTGCACCCGTGGTAGGTGTGTGTGCACCCGTGGTAGGTGTGTGTGCACCCGTGGTAGGTGTGTGTGCACCCGTAGTAGGTGTGTGTGAACGCGTGGAAAAGGTGTGTATGCACCCGTGGAAAAAGTGTGTGTGCACCAATTGGAAAGGTGTGTGTGCACCCATGGGAGAGTTGTGTGTATATCCGTGAGAGAGCTGTGTGTGCACCTGTGGGAGAGATGTGTGTGCACCCGTGGTAGAGGTGTGTGTGCACTCATGCTAGGTGTGTGCGCACCCATGGTAGGTGTGTGAGCATCCGTGGGAAAGGTGTGTGTGTGTGCACCCGTAGGAGAGGTTTGTGTGCACCCGTGGGAGAAATATATATGCACAAGTGAGAGGTGTGTGTGCACCTGTGGGAGAGATGTATGTGCACCTATAGGAGAACTGTGCGTTTGTGTATGGACACCCGTGAGGTAGGTGTGTGTACCTGCGGATGGTGCTGGTCGAGCCCCGCTCGCTGCACGGCCTCCTGGGCCATGCTCTTGAGGGAGGCGGTGCCGGCGCCGGCCGTGAGCGCGGTGGGCCCGCTGCTCGCTCCGCTTAGCGCCGCCGTACTACTCGCTTCGCTCACTCGACCACTGGAACACAACAGGTATACTCATTTTTATATGAAATGCATTCATGCACTACGCTAAGGACCTTGAGGTATAAAAAAGCCTATAAAATCCAGATGTACCCTGTGGCGAGACGCGGCAGATCTTCCTGACTATTTTATAAAACCTTTAGAGTCCACCTGGAAACGAGCTTCCGTGGATAACTGTAAAAGTCATTAAATGGACTTTGCACTCAGGTTGATCGAACCAAAGACAACCTCTACAAGAAGGGGTTCACAGAGATCTTTGACCTTCAGTGCGTAAAACTGTGGCACACACAAACTATGGCCTATCTTTTATATTGTTCTATGAGCCCTATGACCTGCACGCCTGAGGAGCTATTGCTGGGTGCTGACAACACCGTTCGCGTAGCGGAGTTTTGGGCCGCTAAAATTGAATTTTGCAATTGACTCGCTAAGAAGAAGAGTTATGATATCAAAATAAATTCATATCGACGTACAAGAAAATCGTCACTCAACTGTTTAAAAACCAATTACTTACATGTATTACCCATAAAAAGTATTTAAGTACCCGGGTAAAAAACCCGAATAAATTGAGCGAATCATTTACGCGTGAAATCAAGAAGCTACGAAATTCTTATAATATACCTGTTTTCTTTAAAAATAACAAAAAAACTACACTAATAATAATGATTTTAGTTAACAAGTAAAGCAACAGCACGTTCGGAAAACAATCCAAAGACTGTAGAAATTCATTAAAACCTAGAAGGTAATTGATAGGTAACCTAATTTTTTTTTATTTAAATGAAACTAGGTCATCATAAACATAATTCCAGCTGACGTACAGCACCCCTTCAGCCCTATATTCCCGGTAACCCGTTGACCGAGTGGTCGTTCGCGCTGACCTATATAAACGCTCCTGACCTAATGACACGTAACACTAAACTCAATAGGGAGGTGTAGTTTGAACGCAGTATAAAGTAGGGGATGATATTGTCGTCATTTTAAAACGTTAAAATTTAGTTTTGATCTTATCGCATAGCATACATAATATATTTTGCTTATTATAAATAATATATATTATTTAATAATATATATTGTCACTTTACAATGTGTATACTAAATAGAAATCATGTTTACAGCATTTTAGTTACAAAATTGTTTTCCGAATTTCCTATGGTGGAGGTTTAAAAATATTTTTACGTAATATTAAACATAAGAAAAATTCGAAGCTACCGACCATATCTACACTCGGCTCTGTACGAATGGTTAATGGTTTTTTAATCATACAACCCTTATCAAAAATTTCGTTTATGCATTACCATTAATTTCATTTCTGCATGACCTAAAATCTTTGAGGTATGAGGATAGATCATAAACCGATAGAATGCAATGCGTTTAGGAACCAATGCCTTAGAGTATTTTCCTGGGGTAAAACTTTAAGTATTTGTGAGCTCACTTGTTGGCGACATGTTGCGGCGTATGGTGCGGGGGCTGGCTCGGTCCATTGACAGTGAGCGGCGACGCCGCCGTCTCGCTCGCACTCGTGCTCGAACCAAGCGGCACTGACGAACTCTTTGACGTCTGAGGACATAATTAACATTTATTATTTACTTACATTACATTACTTGTTGAGGTCTTAACTAAACAAGGGTATTACAATGCCTGTAAGAATAAATATAGACTCGTCTTGCAAGCAAGTTATAAGGAAATAGTCACAGGCTCATTTTTAAGTATGCTTTACAGATCCTGGTAGTGGTGCAAAATTACTTCAACCGTATTTAGGTGGAGAAGAACGTTATAGGCTGGTCATTACTCTCTAGGTAACTTCTGTATTACTCAACCTGGATTTTGCTTTAAAAATCTTGCTATGCTTACTAATAATGGTAACACTCACAGGTAAGGGAAGCGCTGGCGCGGGCGGTAGATGCGTTGCCGTGTGCGCGGGTGTAGTCGACACCGGACCATTTTCCACTACTTCTGCAATGTACACAACAAAACATTTTACATGTGCAATCACCAATATCAAGAAGAACCCATTATAGACAAATACCTGCAAACGTTTAAATTGCGATTTTCGGTAGTATGTTTTAACATTGTATTGTGTTACTTTTCTTATATGCAGATACACTAGGCAACCAAGCTGCACACCAGGCCACAGGCGTCCGGCAGCCACCGCCAGCCAATCCGACGTGCTTATACGTCAGATTGACTGCCGCAGCTTGGCTGACTAGTGCGTTATCTGCACAAAAGAAATAGGACACGTAAGCATTGTAATTAAAGTATCCCTTACTGATATGTCTTATGATGGTGATTGTGATGATGATTATTGTATTGGTGATGGTGAGATCAAAGGTCTAGAACCAATTTTATGGGGATTTTGACCTTTAAGTCTGTTTCCTCATTAAATCAGAGAGAGCAAGTCATGTTATCTCTATAACATGAATTGCTCCGTAGCAGAAGAGGGCGGAGGGAGAGGCTTTTTACTGTCTCTACAGTAAAAAGTCCGCCCTCTTCTGCTAATAAAGGTTAAAATCACCATAAACTCAACTAATCGCAGTGCATCACGTTAAACAGCTTATCACGGGTAAAAGCCATGAAATGAGTATAACCACGGCACAAACGTGAAACGTTATCGATCACGCCACACGACGGCAAGCCGTGTCAATGTTTACTAACAAACACGCACGCAACACTCGCACGTGGCCGTGAGTCAGTGCGAGTGGCCGAATACTACGTACTACACGTACGTGCGTAAGGGCGGCGCTATCAATAAATTTAACGGTTATATACGTACAAGGATTCCCAATGACGCGTTATTTAGGTACAATACATGACAACAATGCGGTATTTAAATTGAGCAGACATAAAAACGACGTACCTGTTAAAACCATATGAGTCGAGTGACTCAGACAATGAATTAAATACTAGGTACAGTAGGTACGCGTTTGTTTAAAATTCAAATGGCTAGCATGTTTGTGGTGGGGAAATGTAATTATTCACGAACTTCTAATTAAGTATTTCTTCGTTCGTATTTAACATAAAATGTTTATTCTTTGTTGGGCTGGCATCGAATTTTATTCATACATTACAATCGAAATTTATTTCTTAATTAAGTCATAGAAATAGAAAATAGGTATCATTGAATTCATGAAGACATCAATTCATCATAACGCCTGTATTGGTCAGAGGTGCACATACAGTTCACCCAAATGTTAATTTCAAGGTTCCTAATAGGGCGTGAAGCTCTAGCTATCAACCGGACAAAAATTCAGACTACGTGCTGCTTCTGAGAATTACCTTATGGAAAAACCCAATAA
The DNA here is from genome assembly GCA_946251915.1 of Abrostola triplasia. Lineage (NCBI taxonomy): Eukaryota > Metazoa > Arthropoda > Insecta > Lepidoptera > Noctuidae > Abrostola > Abrostola triplasia. Next base: position 1,654,616 of record OX276432.1, on the reverse strand, counting down.
CACTTCGCCCGACCAGGGATTCGAACCCAGGACATCATGCTGAGCAGTGGCTTTTAGGGACCACTAGCCGAACGAGACAACTCTATAATAAAGTAATATTTATGCGTACAAATAAACAAGATAATTATGAATTGTCAATAAAACTTAGTGAGCGATGGATTTTCCAATAGAAGTGTAAATAAAAGCATAATATACTATGTGAAGGTCACCGATACAGATAAATACTTCGCTGACCTAGTATGCGGTATGAAATGTTCACCTCTAAGCGATAACTAGTGTGTTAATTACAAGTACCGATATTAACGACCTGCATTCTAGAACTATAGAATATTAGTTTCATATTAGTCGTTAATATAATGGGACTGTCAGAATTCATAGTCATATGATTTTTATTTCACCTTGCGACACTTTCAGCGTGAAAAAATGATTCGTCTTTTCGTACAGCACGCAACTCCTTGTTAACTCTTTAACAAATAGGAGGTATGTATAATATGATGAATGATATAAATGAATGTAAATGCCAACTGAAAATTATGATAGGAACAATACAACAGCAATACACACACATATCAACTCTGAAAGGGATCGTCACCGTGTCAACTCGAACCGTGTGCAGTGCACTTAGTATGAAACTCCCTACTGCAACGCACACTAATCGGAATCGTAACATAATCGCCTTGCCTCGGAACAAGCTCGAACCGCGGTGTGGTGCGTGGTCAACTTGCAGTTCTCAGCTTACGGCTTGCCGTCTCCACGCTTACGTCTCCGCCATCTTCGCGCTTACGACTCCGTACACGAGCAAACATCTTGGTAACCAGCGGTCGGCGGGCTGTAAGTGCGGCGTCGCCTAGCCGTTGACGAGACGATGTATCGGAGCAACTGATCCGCTTCGATTACGTGCTTGCGTTAGGTTGAAGCCTGTTTGACGGCGAGGCAAAAGGCGACACGGTGCCGATTCCTTTCCGAGTTGATATATGTGCACGTGTGAGTGCCACACGTCTTTATTCATCACCTCACCTCACATACTCCACATCTTCAAACAGACAATATTAGATGGATGAACGAGTGGAGTGACGTGCTCATGACGCACTCAGGCAAGCATTTACGATGTGTAACGAACGTTGTAATAAATATGTCAATATACTAATGCAACGTTAGTTTTATAGCGACGCCATAAAATCGTATGATATATTTATTCATAATTTACATGTAAATTTGTAAATGTTGAACAAAATAATTATCCAATAAATATTATGATTATGATACAAACTTTTACTGAAAAGAAAATGGTATAATATTTTACCTAAAAGCTTACATACACTTTTAATTAAATTGGTCTCATTGCTACTGTGTTCATCAATTTTAAATTTATTACTTAGTCTCAGGGATTATCCGTGGTCTCTGCCTACCCCTCAGGGAAACAGGCGTGACTTTATGTATGTATGTATGTATTAAATAAAAACTATGATGGACAGACTCGAAAGGCTCCAGACCGAGAAATTAAAGTATAAACATGCACTTGGTTGGGCTCAAATATCAGCTTAATGCAAAGCTGGAGAAAATCTGGAAATTTGGGTTTGAGATAGATTTATATACCATAAAATAATAATGTGTACAATTAGTACAATGTGACTTTTTATTTGGTTTAGGGTTTTATTCTGTGGATTTTATCGTAAGCTAAATAATACGACTGTTGTTAATGTGCCAAATAGGGGCACATTAACTTTTCACATTGCCAATACAGTCATGATGCTGTTTTTGAGGAATGCGTTATTAATTAACCAAAAAAAACTAAAGCCAAAGGCAATTCGTTTTGTTATCACTACACAACGATAATAACAATGAACGAACAGATATTGATAGTGCAACAGGTATACAATACAAGTCCTATTGTGTTACTTACTTGTGGTTCATTAAAACCAATAATTGTATGGTGGTAAACTAAAAACATGTAATGATAACCTAAAACATTAGCAACCTGTAGTGTCCTTGCTTAGTTTTCAGCTCACCTCGCAAGAGAAAATGTCATGAAGAACCAAACTACAGACGTTTAGCATCAATCCGTAACACACCATAACAAAGAAATTATGTAACCGCCATTGAACTTCACCAAAATCACACAAAACATAGAACTACGCAGTTCTCGACATACCCGGATTACTTCACAACACCACTGAAACTCATTTGTGAAATACATGCACACACAACACACTCGACAATAATATCATTACCATCGTCCATATTTATCCTACATTCGCGCGGGAAACCATTGTTATTATGTTTTCTTAATTATTTCTAAAGTTAGGCACAGGTCTCGTCTGATACAGCCTAGTGACTGAGCCGACGCTCTCGCCATGTCATCGCTCTGGCCAGGAGCCAATTTTTAGAAAATTTTACGAATATTGGCTGAATGCCAATGTACGATTAATCGTTTTCGTAATGAGTTTGTCGGTCGCCGTGTTCCATTCATTCGCGGCGATAAACGTTCTGTTTATTTTGTAAACAATGGAAGCGTACGTTATCGCGTTTAGTTGTAATGATAACGCGTGTTTTAATTATGCCTCACTTTGTTTTGTTTGTGCTGTTATCGTTTATTAGAGGAAGTTACCGGCGGCGTTGGTTTTTGTGTGTATCGTTTGTTAATGCAACCGGAATTTATGGATTTAAAAACATGATATTATATGGTATTTTGGGTAACTTGGTGATAGTTGTTAAAATGTTTTTATAGCCTTCAAATATGAAATGGATTAAATATTTGATTAAGGTCGCCGAGGGCATAAGCTTCTTGTTCACGCGATCTGCCAAACACAAGCACAATTTGGCAAGCTTTATTATTGGTATAGGTGTCAGGGTACTTCCTGACATCGCTGAATTCATATTTACTGCCAATTCCCTAAATAACCAAGTGAAAGTTCGAGACGAAATAAAAATGATGATTGTTACAGCGTTTATAAAGTTATTTTTTAAATAATTAATTAACGTTTTTATGTATGTTTATTTGCAGTTGTAGATTTTGTTAACCATCACCTACCCCAACCGCCATAGGCAAGTGGAAAAACGCCTGATGAATAGGTATCGAATAGAATGCTAAATGTGTGGGGATGACATTATGTTTCGACTATGTTATCGATTACGTAATATGTCACACCCGTAGATTTCTATAGGTCAAACGTTTTGCCACTTGTCTCTTTTGTTTATTTTCTATCTGAAAACCATAATCATAATAGTAGTAGTATTATAAAATGTTTTAAATCACCATGCAATATAACAGAAACATTCAGAATAGTCGTGTTTTAAATAAACCTGCATAATAGATAAACACTTGTTGATACGGTTTTGCTATAAAATTAATTGACAATGAAAACTTTTTTATTTACATGCCTAATTAAATAAATATAGATGTGACGAAATCATAATATTGTTGCATTCATCCATCAATATGTATAAAACAATCTTAAATTATAACTCCAGATTGTCAAAACAAAACATCGTAAAATCCGTGGAGTATTAACTGACAACAGCTAAATAAATAATGAATTAAGCATAATATTATACATACATAAACAGTATGAACAAACAGACATAAATCACCAACTCACAAGTGTTAAGTATATACACAAGGAATGTGGTAATCAATGTCTCAAAGCAGTATGTTCCATATGATTACACAGACAATACGTAACAGTAGGCAGGACTCACCGGTGTTGTTAGGCTGCCGCGGGTGGTGGTGCGGCGGGCTGGGCGGCGCGGGCTGCTTGCTGGGCGTGCTGGCCCCCGACGCGCCCGTGTTGTTTATACTGCGCACACCACACAACACTCACTCTAGGGCTATATCACCACGACACGCAGGCACAGGGACATCTCCTCAATATAAAACCACTCTTTTCAATCACAATAATAATATCTAGCCAACAACTGAATACGACGCACCTCAAACAAAACCACTTGTTGCTTCCAATTTAAGCTAATTTGAGCTTAATTTCAAAGTTTTGTCCTAAAAACGGTTCAATTGCTCAATATTGCTGGTATCATTTAGCCACACAAAGGTTTAGAACACTCTTTGCTAAACTGCCCTTATTTAGTCGAAACCTGTTGAAGGTATGTTTACAAACACTTCTGAACGTTTATTTTCCAAAGAGCCGCGATTTTATGATTTAATATCAATGGAAACTCTTATCGGGAACCAAAACGAGTGTTCGCGATACTGCACACGTCAGTTACACTATCTTTTTATAAATAGAATCACATAAAATCAATAACAGCATGTATAAATTATGAGTATGCATATTGCGCGTTGACAATTAATTGACTCTAGAATCTATTGCTTGCAACGCAGAGATCAATATAGAATGCACCGTACGTCAGAGAAACGTCTGCTAGATATTTCATTGAGATTTGAAGAGATGTCGCTAACTGCCCTTTACAATAAGCCTTTAAGGTTACCAACTATGGCGGTAAATTTGTAACAACAAAGTTGGGTATTGACTTTTTGAAGTTTTATGGGCAAAAAGTAATAAGTAGTCTTTAATATTGTGAATTTCGTGTACAGCTGTGCCGGAAATAGTGCGTTTAGTAATAAAAATACCGGGAAATAAAAGACACGTGATTTTCAGTTGAGTATATAACCAAATCGGTTCTATAATAAACGGAAGTTGCAACTTTAAAGCTTACTGCACCAAAATACTTCTAAAGACGTCATTTAAATTAGAATTAATAATAAATAAAACTTAAATGAGCTTGAGCCATGCGCGCATCGAAATGAGAATAAAAAATAACTGGGAAAGGTGTTTTGTATTCTCATTTTATGTGATTATTAATCTTTTGCTGCTACATTAATTGAGTGTGATGAGAACAATTTCAATAAAAGACAATAAAAGCAGCCGAATGGACGGCCATGTTTAATTATATATGTTAACTAATAAAGCATAGAATAAATAACATTAGTTTTACGTCTAGCCTGCGGTTTTAGTAATACATTATAAATACTTACATACTGTATACACATAAATATAATAGGACGCACAGCAATATCTTAACCAGATAACGCTTAAATATATTGTAAAATTTTAAATATGTTCTTAATTTAATTGTAAGATGAAATAATTATAAGAAATATATACATTGACTATGGGATATGATTACTTCTTATATCGGTGGTGAATCGTAATATTACGCAGTTGTCTTTTATCATATTAGCAAATTCCAAGCGAATTTTATGTGTCAAAACAATTACTAATATTAACAATTAGAATGAAAGCATTTTAATGTCAATAAGTTGATATAAATTGATGTCTATTGATGAAATTATTTTAAAATGTGATGTATGACAAAAATGAATATGCTTGGAATTCGAATATCATAAAAAGCAATTACATAACGCGGCTTATATCTCAATACGATACCGTTAGCACTTAGACCTCAAAACAGTGTTATTGTCCTTATATTGAAATAGTCCTCATATGTGGGTAATTACATAAAGGTGGTAATAAATACACTTGTGTCAGTGGACTGACCTATTGGTGGATGCTGCGGAGTTATTGAGCAAGGAACTAACGTTACACGTGCTGTTACTGACCGCGCTCGCGTTCACCGCGCGCAGCGGCAGTGGTTTTACCGGCTGCAAATATCAATACAACATCATTTACCACTTGTGTCTCTACGATTGGTTGTGGGTTCGTTTACCTAGTCACTAGCACTATGACGGCTATATGCCCCGTAGTCCGAACGGTACGGGTATTCGCGAAATTAACGAGAATGTGTACTTTGGGATAAGAAAAATAACTTTTAAATTAGTATATCATCAGATCGCTTTGTTTGTTGAGTAGATGCGATACAATAATGAAGTTAGCAAGTTACTTAAAGGTGCGTGAAACTGCTCGCTGCAATTACGTCGCAGTTTATCTGCATTTTGAAGTTGAAATGCATAATTGTAAACACTATTGAGCGATAATAAATCGAAATTATTCTATACGAATATCGGACATGCTTTCATATGAAGATTGGAATAATGCTTGATTTTACTTTCAGTAAATTTTCTAAAATATTTTGGTTAGTTTGAATTCAATATTTTACATCTTTTATGAGAAAGGGGATTCAAAATTATTGGAAAGTACAACTTTACTTTGGACTAATTATTCCGTGAAACTTACAAGACTGTTTAATATTTAAAAAGATAAAAGACAGACACTTACCAATGTTGTATGAATCGTCGGTGAAAAAGATAAATCGCACACCTAGAACAAAAAGGGCGCATGTCAGAACACCATCTTTACAGAAAGATAAAAAGGGTGTTTGTTATAATTTCTATGGTAAACAAAAATTATAACAAAAATACGTCGGTTTGTTGGTCTTTTGTAAAATTGGTGTCAATTAGTTACGCCTTTATTGTTCTAGACATGATAAGGCATCGAGTTCGTGACCAGGTGTTTTTACTGAAACTATAATGTCAAGTAAGATAGGAAATATTTTTTCTAGAACGTTTTTAGGCGAGAGGGATAATATTATTACTATTACTTTTTTGGCATAGGGTTAAATTTCGCGGGGGTTAAACATGGGCGAATGACTTGCCTCAACTTTGAGACTTTTTACCAACATTGGCGAATATAATAGGTATTATACTAGAACTAAGGCATATTATAATCAGTCATTATGGCTTAACAAATTAACATTAGACCATTGAAGATTATAATAAAGTATAGAACATATCCAGCCTACATAAAACACAAAGTTTTACATAAAAGCGTCGAAACAAAATCTACTGTAACGATTATATCGATAAATACTAAGATTCGATTGTCGAAAATTAGTAAAATAAACGTATCGTAAAAGCATTTAGTACACTAGAACCCAAAACTAATCATGTATAGCAATCAAATTTGGAAAATCCACATCAAAACTCCACATAGCAATACATTAGACAAGTTAATGAATAATAAATATATGTGTATGGTATGACGTATGTATATGCGGGGGACACTCACTTTCGCAATAATCTCTTCTTTTTTCTTCTTTTCGACGTCTATGGAGTCTGTTGAGTGATTGTGTACCTCTAACGTTGGTGATGTTATTGGACTTGTACCTGAAAGTTTAGATAGGTTATACTTTACATTACGAGTTACTGAGATGACTCTGGTGAGTTTGTTTTTTTAAGAAACCCACAATCGTGGTACTTATGTCTACAAACAACAAACTCATTCTGAAGGTACAGTAAGAGCAACCAATATGGTTTATTTCCTTAAAACAGTTGCGTTTTACATGCATGAAATATCACAAAAACAACAAATATTTCCAACTCATAAAAATATTACTACCGTCCGGGAATCGAACCCGTGACCTTTAACGGTGCAACTAGCATATTAACGTCTCATAAGCGCCAGTAATTAGTTTACATGAAATAAAAACATTTTGAATTAGATTCACTATTTGTATTTATACGTAACAATTTTATCATAGACTTATTGTAGAGCATATTTCAAGTTCACGAAACTCGTGAATAGTTTGTGCTGTTACAATACAATTTTCTTGGTTGTATCGATTAGTTAACCGATTTCAAAAATATGCTGGTCATGTTTTATTCAACTCGAATGACGATGCTGTTTTCAAATAGAATAGGGCGACCAAAAAGGCCGGGTGCTATGTCAATGAGAATACCGCAATATTTTTTGTCATAATATTGTAAACGAAGACGTTTTTTACTAAATACTGTTTTTACCTAGTCTTTATCAGTACTTATTGACTTGGTAGTTAGTAGCCAGTGGTAGTGACAATATTAGCACGATGAATTTGATCATATTATTACGAAATACAGTACCCAAAACTGGAGGCAAAGGACGTCTTTACTTTGTTCTGTTTAAAAATTGCGGTATTAGGCCTTATTTTTCGGATATAAATAAATAATTTTGCTTTTTGTATACATACAATCACGCCTGTAGCCCCTGAGGAGGTATTAAGGGTTACACAGAGGTCTCGTTTATTAGGAGTACCTTCATTGCAGCATTAGCCGTCCCCATGCGATAAGTGGCGAAACTTTTACCATCGGGTTTCACTCTGGTTCTACTCCGAAAACTGAATAACGAAGTCATTTGAAACGAATTCAGTTATAGGAGTAGACCTCTAGTTGTTTCATTCGCGCGCTTTCTCTTCCACGCGGCTCGAAGACACCCAAGAACAATCTGGGGTAAGTTTGGGCCGCGTGGCGTTTAAAGATAAAAAATGGGCGTACCTGAGAGCATACTAGTGGGAGATCCAGCGGAGTCGTTACTGTTGTTGCTGTCGGTGGTGGCGGAGGAAGGCAGGCCGACGCCGCTGAGCTCGATCTCGTCGAGGCCGCGGATGTCGTCGTAGATGTACTCGTTCTCCTCGAAGCCCGGCTCCAGGGACGAGTCTATGTAGTACTCCACGTCGTCTTTTATCCTTTTTATCTGCAAATTAAAGGAGCACACCTAATAATAATTTAAAATGTATAGTAGTAATTGAGGGATACACAATATTCATAGTACTTATATACTAGAAAATAATCCTGTAAAGTATCAGGTTTTGTATTCGATCCGGTTTAAACATATCTGCATTTGATTCTTTATCTGTAAATGCCGGCCACAAATGGCCAACATCGGATCAAATATAAAACCTTAAAAATTCTTATGATATAATTATGATAATACACGGAAAATAAACCTAAGGCCAGTTTTTGATATCGACAGATAACTTTGAAAAATAAATTTACGTTAAGAGACATTTTTATTCAGAACTAAAACTAGTTTATTCCACAAATTAAAGTTATCTGGCGATCAAAAACTCGTCCTAAGAAACATACTTAAAGAGGTCCAGACTATAATGTAACCCCAAAAATTAAGGTACGTACTCACAAAAAACCAGTATCAAAAGTAAGAGAGTACATGAGTAACAAAGCCAGATCACGGTTAAACTTTCACCGATATAACACCTAGTTTGCGCGTAACTGATCTGCCCCAATCTGTTCGCACTTAACTGACCTACATCAACTAGTTTTGGCCGAGTTCGATATGTGTGTTATTATTATTACTCATCGACGGCTCATCGCGGGTTTCGAGTAATTCTCGTAATTTTCAAACCTAGTTTCAATCAGGTCTCAAATGATTTAGTGTCAAATATGATATTTATTTGAATGGATATTATGTCAATGTGACATTTAATAGACTGAACGGAAATTGAGTTTTAAATTTACGTGAATTACCGTTAAAGGTTTCTTAGAAGTGTTTTGAAGTACGTAATTAGGGATGTTTGGGTATTGTTTGTGACCTATATTCTTGTTGATATTGGGTGGTGTATGACGTAGTAGTCTATAAAAGTACCCATACTACAGAATACATGAGAGACCATGTAAATTTATTGGTGGGAATATGAAAACTCATCGATATTTATAATTCTACATGAAAGATGATAAAAGTTACATAAACAACTACTGTACTAAGTGTATTAGTATTACTGTATAAGGTGGCAATTAATCGGCGTATGCGCAGCTCGACTGAACGAGGTGGCAGCTATTCTATTTATTAGTTTACGGTACACTAATGTACTAGCCAATAAAATTAACTAAATACACAACTATACTATAAATATTTTTTAAATTACGCTGAAGGCATAATTCTTGCAAGATAAATTCAAGTTAAAAAGGTGAATTAAGGTGCTTCTCTACCAAGTCGATCAGCCTCGACAGTTTTGTCAACAGGCAAACTTCTAACAACTCATTTGACATTTAACACGAGTTTTGACAGTTACTTGAATTCGGCATGAGCCTACAGAAAGTTTTTTTATAATTGATATTTTTTTGATCACCCTTTCAGAAACCAGGTATGATCCAGTTGTTAATCAGTGAGGCTCGATCAAGTGTAGAGTAGCACTCTAAGTTTAATAAAAACTAGTTAAATAAACAAATATTTAAACATACCTGTTCAACTTCAACGGACATGTTGTCAAGCATCCTCAGCAGTGTCTCTAGCTTCTTTATGTGGAACCTGTGCTTTTCCAGCTTACATTTTAGTTCCTCCATACGGTCCTGTTTCTCCTTGTCCAACCTTTTCTTCTTACCCACTAGAAGTGACTCTATTTCAGACTCAAATTGATCAACCTAGAACAGAAAAAGATTTTTGGGTTAGATGAGAAGCCAACCTGCTTATGTTTATTATACTATGTTATGGTTACAGCGGTTTCCTAATTGTCTGTCTATACACCTTCCTTTTTTGATTAGTATAAAAACTTTAAGGCCTTATTGGGACAGTATGAAGTCATAATAAAAAATATTCATAAATAACATAATTATTCACAGGAAAGCGCAGGAGAACGAGTTTGAGTTACGACGCGAGTTTACCGAGATTTATCAATGACGACCGAATACTTAATCGACTACGCGTACTAATTTTTAGTAACTGTTTAAAAATGATCAGTGTCTGGTACTGAGAGCCCCATTTATTTTATTGTACTAATTTAAAAAAGGAGTGTATAACCAAGACGTATAGAGCTAAAAACAATCAATGATTGCGATCATCATAATACCAAACCCACATCAGTGAGTGGCGGAGAGACTAAGAAATTACATAAATGATAATTTTAAAAAGAACCTTATCTGAAAATGCCATAAATACTAACAATTGCAGTGGGTTAGAAGCAAATGGCCTTACACCAGGTCTCATATAAACAGTTGTGATCATGTTGTGGTTGTTAGTGTTGTCTTACATCAACAGTTACCTACACCATGCACGGTCCAGTAGTCTAACTCTATCTACACGCGAGTGTCGGCCGCCGACATGCGCGCGCAGGAGACACCCGCCACGTGACACTGCACAGCCCGCGGCACCGCGGTGGTAAAGGCGCTACCCGTAAACATGTCAAAATGATCAGTTACTTGTGTTGCTTTGACTATGAATGCCATTCTTCCAAAATTTAACTGAGGCGGTTTCTAAGCCATGATGATGAGACATGATGTGGCCAGAAGTTCAATAGTAAAAATGCATTTACCCTTTCTAACATCAAACTAATAAAAGTACACGGAAAAGTACGTAAATGGAGTACTCATAATAGTATCAAAATTCTTACATAATATTTAAACTTGCTAAATATTAAGCACATAAGATATCAGAAAAGCGCTTCTGTTTTGGGACAAATTCGAAGCTTTGGCACATAATACACCCGTTGTGGGTGCAGCTAAGCATGCATCCAACCTGGAATGTATTCCTCCATTTGTTTACTAATCCGTGTGTGTTCTCAACATTACTCACTTGTAAATTAAGTGCGTCGATGGAGGAGACCAGCCACGAGGACATCTCCTCTCTCTCCTTTTGCGCGGGGTCCAGTTTTTGCGCCGCGCCCAAACCCTCCTTGGAGTAAGCCTTCGTTTTCGTCTCCCGCTCAACTACTTTGAACCTTTCCATTTGCTGAAAATTAAATTACAAACTTTCTACAACAACTGATAGTTTTGCCAAACTATACCCTTCCTCACACAAAAGCTCGTTGAGAAATTTTGACAAAAATAATGAGATAGTAATTATAGCCAATTTGAGCATCGTCATAATTTTGAAATTAATTCGAAAATGTGTGTATAAATTATTAGTGTGTAAGCTGTAATTAGAACTGAATAATTTGTTGATCATTGCGGTTACGTATTATATTGATGAATGCGTTAGTATGTAGAATGCAATAAATTTCCCATTGTGTAAGTAGAAGAGTCGATTAATTTTACATGCACATCCTTCACAGGGATCACAGTAAGTTTCCTTCCCGCCAAAACGACAAGCTAGGGACTTCATTATTTATCTGTGTGGTCGATAGGGGCCGCACGCTTCGCCTATAGGTATAAAAAATGATGTGCAGAGCTTGTGTTCGTGGCGAAGGACCCTTAAGCTTTCCTCTGCTATTCATACCATCTCCAAACCACGCACTCGTTCGTTGTCTGGGTTTATACCCAATGCATTTTAAAATTGTTTTTTTGTTATATCAAGTCACACGTATATTATCGTCTTTCCCTAACCGCTGATCAGGTTTATTAGTCGCAAAACTTAATGAGTCTTCAGAGGTTAGGCTCGAAGTTAAAACCGCGCAGGACATCAAACAAATTGTCTGTCTCTATTTCACCGTCATATAAAACGGGTACTGCGCAGCCTCTTGCGGCTAATTCCGATAGCTCATTAAGATTTGCGTCTATTGTACCTACTACTCCTAACGGTCCCTGTCGAGTATTCCCCTTCCCGTGTTCAATTTAAGACACGATTGCGTAAAGTCAGCAAGCATTTGTAGCAAAGCACATACCTACCAAAACCGTGCTAAAATTTGCGTGAATTAATAACGTATTATGTAATTGAAAAAACACGTTTTGTTTTACCAAAACAGCGAACATCTGGATTAAAAGGAATTGAAACGATCTGCTCCTATGTAAAACCGAAATTGTACTACAGGTATTTTTCGCGAAACTAATATAGGTTCACTAGCCTTACTGTCCTACTACGATAAAGATAGATTAAAAGAAAAGTTCCAGAATAGTAGAACGAAGAAAAGAAGTAGACTGACGAAGAGGAATAGTGACACAAACTAGCACGGTTTTGGGAGGCATACACCGTGTTACAAACGAGTGCTGATTACACGCAAACAGCATCTTAAATTGTACACGGATTGGGTAATACATCCTAGCTTTCTGTATTAAGGGCTTACCAGTTTTGATTTTTTAGGACGCCCTTGAGGCCTCACGACTTCACGGGACCCGAGACGCGATGCTAATTCTTTTTGCGAGTCTCGGGACCTCGCCATCGGCCACTAAGATATAAATTAACTACCTAGAGCTTCATATAACATGACAAAACTAATGATTTTAACACCTAATGCAGTGATTAGAGTTCTGCTTCAGGAAATAAGCAGTTGGAACGAACATAATACATCAAGGGAAAATTGCGATAATTATTTCCATGCTAACACTTACAAGACGAAATAAAAGAACAAAAAACACTTGCACACGGCAGAAGAAAACAATACACACTTATTACATGAATGATCCTGACTTGTACCTAATACAAAAAACTCGTAACCTATTCAACGTGTGAAGTACGTGGCGGGAAATATTTAGAACTTTATATTTGAAATAAAAATAAACCTTTATAATACTTTATTAATAATAAACATTTTTTTATTTCTATTTACGTTTGTATTTTGTAATTTTATAATCTATTTTTAATTTCGTATTATTACAATTTTCAAGGATGTTTACTGTATTTTAAACGATTTAGGGTTACACTTTATGTCTTCATTTCAATTAATACCGCACTGATCATTTTTACAATAAAAGGTAGTTATCCCGCGGCATGCAATACAAGCTAACGGCGCATGCGCAATATGTTGTATATCTTTAATATCTATTTAGGATAAATAATCGGTTTTTTACGACTAAATAATATATTAAGGATATTAAAACTATGTCGATAGCATTCAAGTGTCGTCGCGTTGAGTCCGAATATTGACTCGGAATTTAAATCAGCCGTATCTGTGTCAGACTCGTATCTTATTCATGGGAGATCTTTTACAGGATACTACGTCTACAGTATCAGACCTCTTTTAAGCAATACCAAGAGTGTAGAAATCCATTTAGAGTCGTAATTTAATACAGATAAATATCGATCAATACTTGTTTTTTGGTTGTATAAGAAAAGGTCGTTGCCCTATGAGGCAGTTAAAGGGTAGTAATATTATTTAAAAAAGGTACTAATTATGAATATTATTACTAATGATGAAGCTAGATGAATAGCGAAATTATTCTATCTTCAAAATCATCTAAGTTTTTTTAACCTAAATAATTTTTACTCTAAAATTCGTACAAACATGAATTAAAAACATAATCTAAAACTATGATTTGGAGGCACTAAAATATTATATACCGTAATGTCAAATGTGAAAGATTTTACTTCATAGACACATTGTAGCATGGTTCCTACATGTATTATGAAACAAAAGTAATCTTTACAGATAAGGGATTGTGCAACGGATTGCCAGATAGATCACTCAGATTGTATAATTATGAAACTGTTAATACTGATAACTCATTTAGTAGTAACATTGCAATTAATGAACTGTGTAACCCTTGTCTGTCAACTAACCTACAGATCGGCCATTGGTTAACTTCATCTAATTTTATACAGTGACCGGGCTATGTTACTAATATGTTGACTTTTGTAAGATTCCGATTGCAATACCAACTGCTATAGGAAGCATATTAGAATCTCTCAGTATGAATACTTACAGGTAGACTAAACTCATTGATCTATTTATAAGCAAAGTAAATGTGAAAAACTCAATTTGAAGATGAAAACTATTTTTTTTTTCTAGTAATTTATTTAGCCTACTATGATAGGGTTTTCTAATATTTTTTCTCTAATAAATATAGTTGGAAAGCAGTGACTAAATATATTAAATTAGGTAACTTTTTAGTAATTTTGGTAACTGTTTTATGGTATTTTCTGCTGTACATTAATATGTTTAGGACTTAAACCTTGGTCATGTAAGTATGAAATCAATGGGCATTTTACAGTTCACTAGCAGCTAGCCTCTTATTTTTGACATCAATGGGTAATTGTATAAGTTGGGTGGTAGGGGTTAAAATCTCTCTGGCATTTAAGCCAATACTAACTATGAAAGGTAAATATATATTTCTGAAATTACTTTAAAAAGTTTAGTGAGATATTTTACTAAGAACTAAAAGAATTGTACAATATTTTCTGCTTGAGATGATCTATATTGAAGTACTATAATTTAGACATTCAGAGACCTTCAAACTGGAATTATATTTATTTCAAAGTAAATAGTAGAGACAGCCATATACATTAATATACATGTTATGTACTGGTAGTCAAGAAACTTTTAAAAAGGTTTGTATGCAATTGTAACAGAAAAGTTGTCACTATGAAGTGCAAAGTTTTTTATTACATACAAAAAGTTTACAAATATTGTACCTGCCAGGAATTTATATAGAAACATCTTTGCAGGTAGTCTACATGGGGACTAACAAACTATAAATGCATTGTTTTCAAAATGTTAGTATTTTAAGATATATAGTCGTAGAGGTCTCTAATGAGATTCTTTTATATGGTTTAACAGAGGACCCAAGGTTTATGCCCTAAAGTATCAATAAAGTTGAAACAGGATCACTAATTTACTAACTACTAGCAAATAATTTATGATACCAAGCCGCTATAATAAGTAAATAAAATGACACTTACTACTAAAACTAATAAATAAAAAACATAATGTTCATGCTATTCTCTATAGGCGCAGACAGGGTAACGAACAGGCAAGATAGTAGTGTATGAATTTTGATGAACTTATAATAAACATATTAGACATTTTAATAAAGATCAGAGATGGGGCTTCTCTTTAAATTTACTGGGATTGTATGCACTCAAATATTTGACTTATATCAACAACTATATTTATGTAAGCTTAATGATATAATTTGAATGTCAATAAGAATGATAACAGAAACTGGACTTTATATCAAAGGGGCAATATAATATTCAAATATGGGTTGAGGACCACTCTTATTAAAGTTATTATGACTAGCTTAACTTAAGTAGTAAAAAAGAATTTTAAACTCACTGTTTCTATTAGTTTCCTATATTCTAAAAGTGTACTCTTATCCTTAATCTCCCCGGAGGCGATCCACGACTTGATCTGATCCCGTAGCCTCTGAAGCTTCTTGATCTCCTTCTTGAGGTCCGCCTCATACTTCTCCTTTTGGTTACTGTTCGTCGCATTGTGTACCTTCTGCCAGATGTCATCGAATGTCTCCACACCCTCCGTTACCTTTTTTAAACACCTGTCTATTTCACCTGCAAACCACATTATTGCATTAATGCAAAAACCAGTTTCACATACGATCACTCGAAAACAATTCAACGTTTCACGTATTTGTTATTAATATCGGGGGTAGGCCTGATAACGACTGACTGACTATCGATGTTTGTTAGTTCATAACAATAAAATCGTGTCCGTAGTACTATAATCGTAAGTAACGCGGCAGTTTGTCAAGTTTTACCGACCACCTGTACGCGCTGAGTTCTGTACGCGTGTAACTAACACACGTTTCACATATTCTGCTCGCCACTAGTGGCTTCAGTACGCCAGAGGTCTCATCAATTGACAATAATGCTCTAGAACACGTACCTACATTGGTTGGGGTCAATCAATCTCTAACCTGATAACATAACAAATTACCTTGTAATTTCCTTGTCGCAGCCATAGCTATTTACACATATGGACGAACGTTCCGTACATATCCTAAACATACAAACTATTTACAAGAAAATGCACAAAAATTATTGATAAACAGACAAACTACACATCTGAAGCTTTGTTCGATTCCAAGATGGCTACCGTACACCGCTCGAAGTATAGTGTCTGAACGCATCCAGGCTAACCACCACAGTGAAATCTTGCCCCGCGCCTGGAATGGTAATTAGCACGAAGCTTTCATAAATAATTATGAATTATAAGTTGTCACAAATAACAACAAACTTCAAATTTTCCACAAAATGATTTTAGGTACGTCGCGTAGACCATCAAGAGCGCAGGCGCAAAATAATAGAGCAAAGCATAGACAAATTAGCAGGTAATGAAAATAATAGGATTTTGTTATTTATTGTCTACACAAATGTTTTTCATTAATTGAAAATAACTTATGACACCTTAGTAAATATAATAATTAATGATATTAGTTAATCAAATTGTATAGTAGAAGTGTTGATGAGTTTCGTAATTGAAAACCATAACTCTATGACTATGGATAAAGTTACATATGTTTCGAGAGATGGCAGCACCGACAAAAGTACATCTATTCAATACTAGATGACAGTGTTTCAGCATTTTGCAAACTGCAATGAAACTTGATATTTATTTATGTAAACCTAAAATGTAAACAATCTTTTTGAATCTTTTTAACTACAACTATTTTATAAAATATGATTTTAAGGTTTAATCTTATTATTTAAATGATGTAATATTATTTTAAATTACTTGTTTTGTTTATGAATCATGAACATGTTGTTTTTTGTAAATTCCTAAATTATACAATTGATTAACAACTAGCGATTGCCCACAACTTTACCCGCGTTAAGTAGCCTATGTTATTTCACGGGTCTTAAACTTTCTACATGCTTAATTTCTTCAAAATTCGTCCAGCGGTTTAGTCGTGAAGACGTAACAGACAGATAGTTACTTTTACATTTATAATATTAGTATGGATATGGATAAAAATACTATATAGTTCTAGTGATATTTGGGTTTCATTATAGGTATTTTAAATGATTGACCCCTACACCCCAACCTCTCGATACAATTTAAAAATTGTATAAAATGTTGACATTACTCATTTGTTAAATTTACTATGTTCCTACATCTTCTGTATTCGCTTCATAAAGTGATGGAAATTATGTTTCTACCTCGAATATGGTTAAATAACCTTGCTTTTTCCTAAAATAAATAGATACATTACATAAACTTGCATTTTAAGTTATATTAGAATTTCTAAAGTGCACTTACAGTCCATTAGATCAGTCCGCAAAATGTCTTGGTTTTGTAATAACTTTTAATCACAAATAGTAGGTAGGTAGTATAAATGTGCACCTACCTTCCATTTAGCGAACTATACATAGCGTACGTGCCTGTTTCCCCTCTTGGCCTTTTTAAACAGGTGACATAGTATTAGAATGTGCCAGCGCCATCTATGGAAAAAACTTGTAAAAATGTTTGTAACTGTTTAACTAAATAACCACCCATTTGCAGAAATTAATTATTTAAATCTGTATTCCTTATGTATTAATATGATATATATAATATTTCCTTATAGCATCGTACCGTTTAAATCTGGAACCCTTTGTGAAACCGACTAGAAAAGAAATTTAATATAAATATCTATCTACGTACAATACCTACATATTGCAAGACGACCAAATTCATTACTTTTGCAAAAATAAGTTCTTCTTAGTAAGAGTCTTACATCGGTATAAATATTCGTAAAACAATAAAAAGTCCTTGATTGTTAGATATGAAAGCTAAACGCGGGATCGTAACAATTAATGCGTTTGAAAATGAGCTTTAAATAAAATTGTAATGGGTCGTAACCCATTACAATTATATTATAGCTCTTTCAGCCCCCTTTTATGGCACAAGACATCGTAAATTACTTCTGTTTGGTACGTCTCTTGTTGCCTTTGCCGCTTCAGAATTGTGAGTAACCTAATGACATCATGGCGCCTAAGATAATCAAATCGCGTATAAACTGTGTTTATCACTTGTTTAATGGTCGACCGAGCTGCTGTTTAATGAGGAGAACTGTACAGTAGTCGTTTGTGTTAAAGTAGAGGATTAAAATAAACTAAGTGCTAGTAAACGCTAATCTGCTCGGCTACGGCTTAAGATCATAGCACACATAACTAGGAAAGGGATCGTCCATGATGACGATTTCCCTTTTATATGTGTGCACTGACCTTTACTTAGATACTTAAAACAGTCACAACCGATCCAATGACAGGGCTCTTCTAAAATTCTTTAATAATATATTGGATATTTAGTGTACTAAATGAAGAATTTAGGCAGTATAATATCAATTAGTTGTCAACCACGTATAATCCTAGGTAGACTTCAATAATTGATTTTTCTTCGTTGTGCATATCTCCGTCGTATTTAATATCTACATTGTAAGTTGTAACAATCAAGAGTCTCAATCGAAATAATCAAGAGTCAGTAAACATGGACAGACAAACTGAGAAGATTGTGTTGGCAAATGTTTGTAATAGTAATTTGTGTAAATATGAGGTTCAAACAATTTGTCTTCAGGAACACATGAAGCGATGTGGGCGGCGTTTAGGTATTAGGGAATTTGAGCAGCTGCTTAATTAGAAGGTTTAGGTATAGGTACCCAATGCTAATTGTAACACTGTAATTGACCACCCCCTTTCCTCCCGTGGGTGTCGTAAGAGGCGACTAAGGGAAAATCCAGAAGTTGGGCAGCGGAATATACTGCACCACCGATAGGTACAACAACTTTGTCATCTGGAGTCCTTCTACTAATTTCGGAAATCAGCTTCGGACTAATTTCGGCAATTTACTGCGAATTTCTGACGAAAGTGTTATTGGTTTATAAAGGTTACTGTGGGCTACTGAAACCAAAAACACTAGCCTATGAAATCATCACTAGAAATCATTATACTAGCCTATTTTATTTTATTTTATTTATTTGGGAAAAAAAACAGTGACACATTACATTTTATACATAATATAAATACAAGAAAGCATGAGCAAATGTGTTACCAACAACATTTTCCACAAAATACATTTAACGTTTTTATTTGCTAACTGTGCGATATTAAACTAAAAACAACAATTATCTAATGTATGATCATTTGTTCATTCTATTGACCAACTGACTTATAATATTTGTAAATTTACCAGCTGACAGACAAAACATATCAACATGCGGGAAGTATTTGTTGTAATTGCCAGTAAGTCGACGCAAAGGTGCTCGCAAACCTGCATTACTTCGACAAGAGGTAACAGCAAAAGGTGGCCTCGTACGAATCTTACGGCATACTGTCGTTCTAGGCACAATGTAACAAATTTTATTCCGAACATCAATACAATCATAAACATTATTACACAAATCAAACAAAAATACAGTCTCTAGGAGAGTGCGTCTAGACTTCAAATCAAGCAATTTATATTTTTGGAGTAATTGATCGTAAGACACTGTTGTGTGAAAACAACGATAATGCATAGCCTTTAAAAATAGCTTATGATCTAAAGCAGGGTGAGGCGTCACAAGGATTCTAAACCCCATGAAAATTGGTATGAAATTTTATGAATAAATTGTGACAAATGGACAGATACATTAGAATTACTGATTAGTGAAGATACGGGATGAAATATACAAGTATAGCTGATAGCAAATGTATATTATGTTCTCAATAAGTTTTTTAAGAAACCTCAGAAATGTGTACGTAACAATGCAATGAATACGTTGCTTCATCAAAAATGGATGTGTTACAATTTATACAAGCGGCTATCTACCGCTGAGTTGACAAAGATTTTGTGCAAATAATTGTATTAACACGTCGCGCGACGTGCCTTTTATGGTACGCCACGATGTAGCATCAAATATTGTTATGTATTGCCGTCGATTCAACAATATACTAACTGCGCCCCGCGGTGTTACCCGCTACATTTTTTCGGGATAAAAAAGTAGCCTGTTTGTTAATCCAGGGTGTCAGCTACCTCCATGTGGAATTTCATTAAAATAATTTTAGGCAGTAGTCAAGATTTCAATTTTTTCACTTGATATTCATTAACATTAGGGTAGAAAGCTAAATGCTAAGTTACAGTTTTGTAATATTAACACGGTTTTGTCTAACTATTTAGGTCTGACTGACTATACCATAGTTAGTATCGCACGTATGCGGGTTTTTATCATAACCACATTTTCGTTTCACACCGTAACTAATTGATGGACTGCTATGTTCAGGGTTGCAGCCTTTGGCATGATTGTCGCATCGGCTAAGCAACTACGAACGAACTCCTGCTGCGAAGGGTTGTTGGTTCGATTCTTGCACGGGAAAAATATTCATGTGATCCGCAGATGAGTTTCTACTATGTATATTTTTGATTGTACAATTTTAGTTTTAAGGTTTTCTCTGTATGTTCTTATTTCACTTTGGTGTGCAATAAAGATATGTATATAATTTTATCAGAGTGTTTGTGCATGACATTTGATAATAATTATTGAAACACATCAACGATACAGTTGAAACTCCCAGTGTGGAGTGATCTTATATAAACAATGTAAAATTGTTAGGTTGGTTAGCAATAAATTTAAATTAGCGGTACAGCACATAGCTAATACGTATTATAGGTACCTACTGTCGTCTAGCTTAAGGACCGCAGAGGTCACGAAAAACAAGCTAACATAACGTAGGGCAGTGTTTGTTGTCAGAGTGCGTCATAGGAAATTAATCTCCGTCCCCCATACCGTCACAGCACCATTGATTGTCGATTAACGGCCAAACAAACATACAACTCAAATATTCATACACGCACTATGAGTCAACTATATTATAGATTTGTGGATATTAGGAGAACATGTTTAGACAAGTTGATTGGAGCAGGGACATAGTAAATGCGGACTATACCTATGTACATATATAGGTACGTAAAAAAGAAGGGTAACAACTAACAGCATAGATGCTGTACCCTATACATTGACATCGGCGGACTTTTGTAATGTCGGTCGAGCTAAGATATCTAAAAAAGCTAGGGTTGTATTTAATTATTACTCTATTCATTCGTTATTAATTGATCATAAAAATATTAACCATTGTTAGGGTTCCATACCCGGGATGCTACGGGGATTGATTACGTATGTGGTAGCGTGCATTGTTCGAAGTGAAGACACCTTCACTGAACGTACATGCCCAAATGGTAATATAGTCAATGAGCCTATAATTTTAAGTACTTCTATTAGGTAGTATTCCATTTAGAAGCATTCCAAATAAACGGATTTCAGTAACTAGCTTTACAATAACTAAGAAAGATTCTTAGAAAACTACATTTACTTCCATTCATTATAAGTGTCGGAAATGCTTTACCTCTTCATAATAATTATAATCCACTTCAGACTGTCTCATTCGTCGAGTAGATACTAAGCGTGACTTCTGAGAATGAGGTACTGAATGCGAATCCCGGGTCGGGAAAAGTGTTACTGGGTTTTTTTATTAGGTGATTCTCAGTAGCAGCACGGAGTCTGGATTTGTGCCCGGTTGATGGCAATAGGCTCGCCCCCTATTACATTGGGCCCTATGACATAACAGGCGCAACGTGGGTGTCTTATTATGTGAATAATTTTAGTATGTATGATGTCACATTGTAGTTATAAACAAAGTCCTACCTCCTTTAAATCGAACTTTCAGCCTTTGCACAACAAAGGCTTTTGCACCTAGGGGTCGCTGGTTCAATGCCCTAATACAACGGAATTTAGTCGGCATTGTTCAAGTGTTAATGATAATAATTGATATTAATAAAACAATTGATTGATTATAACATTTTTATAGCAGATGTCAGTTTTATCTAAATATTATATTGTTTGCATCTAAAATTAAATAGCTTGACGTCATTACTAAGATTATTATCGTTGCGATAATAATTTGGAATAATTTTAGCCTATATAAAATAATATATTAATAAATAGTACCAATATAGATACTTGGCAGTTATTTATGCTATTTTTATATGTTATTACATTCGTTTATAATGGGTTGATAACATTCATTTATTATAAGTGACAAAAGTCCAATTTGGAAAGCTATTTGTCTGTACCGGCTGGCATTCGTAGATCATTGGCTGTATGGTAGATATCTCCTCACAGGTTTTAACTTCAGAAGCCAGAAAGTCTGACAACTAGCGGTAGCGGGTTGAAGTGAGACACCGCTCTACACTGCACATAAGGCCTTCTCGCTTCCACATGTTAAATTATCCTGCATTAACAGTTCGTGGTACGGAGACAGGGTTCTTAACTCTGAAAGTAGGACAGATTCTGTTGTGAAAGCGAGGGGCGAGGCGAGGGCGTCTCGCTTTTACAGCAGAAAATTTAATGCAAGCACAAGGTTCCAAGTCTGTAAAGGTCAGATGGGCATTCTCTCCATGTAGAATATTGAAACCCAGCTGCATCTAGCAAGGCTGGAAACCAGCCCCTAGATAGAAAGCTTGGCCATAGATTAGGTATACTCATGGACGAAGATTACTCAAGACATCGTTGTCCTTTTAATGATATATATCGAACATAAATGTATTGATTACAGGGACTCATGACACATGCTGATAAACAGAATGTTACTGTCTTATCGTAACGGCCTATTGTGTTTTTGAGTTAAGTCTGATAAAAATTCGTTTAATCGAGATCCTTCTCCTCTTTTGAGGTATGTTCTTCTCTAAAAGATTAGCTTTTGTCAGTGGAGTGGAGTAGCTATCTCCAGCCTCTCCCTCTGCCTTCGTTGGCTCTTAATTGTTATAACTCCAGTCTCCAGCCTTCTTGTTCATCCTGCTTGTTTGGCACAATAGCTAAATCATTAATAATTAAGTAGTTGTACTTACTGTAATATAATAGAAACCTACCTACTTTTGTATCACAAAGCGGCCCAGCACCCACAGTCAAACCGCTAAACCGGTTTTGTGGGAGATTGTTTTAAATAAATAAGTATTCAAGTATCTCTTTTATAATAATAGATAATTAATATCTAGGGCAACCGCTAGATGTAAACGGCGAGACGTTCATTATGGCGTTCTAAGAGAGAAGCCTTTGTTCAATAGTGGACGTCCACCGGTTAATGATATGAATGGACCTCCAGGGGTCCGCGAACATCAGTTTCGGAAACCCTACCTGAGCATGCGTTTGCACAATTCGTCATCAACACATGAGTAAGTGTCTACGTGTTTGTACCTATATGTATAGACTCATTGCTACAGGGTTATGAGTACAAGTAATTCATGTAGTTCTAATAATACGCGGGCTGGCTGGAGTGCTATGAATGGTGGGCAGCGCGCCAGGACTCTTCAGGGTACGGCCTTACATTTGTATCCACCTGGAAATTAATGACAATACAATTTAATCCAAAGCAAACATCTTATAGTATACTATGTAGTAAACAAATAAGTAATTGTGGGTTTTGTACTATTCATGAATAATAAAAATTACCTACCTAGTACCCACCTACTACTATAGACGTTCTACAATATATTTATATGAATATATCTCTTTATCATAATATTCACATAGCACTGTGCAGGTAAACTTAAAATAAATGACGTATTTTAAAACTGTAATAAGACTGCCTAGTTGGTCTCGATCGCTAAGTGCGACTGCTGAGCTTGAAGTCCTGGGTTCGAATCCCGGGCAAAGTGTTATTGGGTTATTCTCAATAGCAGCACGGAGTCTGGATGTGCCCGGTTGATGGCAATAGGCTCGCCCTCTATTAAGTACCTACATTGGGACCTATCAAATAACTGGTGAATACTCTCCTTCGTTTATGAAGTCGGTTAAAAGATCCTATCTACATACTTGTGCTATCATTGGCCAATCAGTCAAGGGCGAATAATATACACTTCTGGCTTTTAAAAAGTCGTAAACGGTGGTCGTAAAACACCAAAATAGTCTCGTAGAGCGCTGACCACAAATATCTTGATGGAGTTGAGTCCAGGGCAGGCTATATGATGTGGTATATAAGCTGTATAAGTGTATACTGTATGTATGTCGTTTTTCTTCGTGAGTTCCCCAGGGGTCTTTAAATAATAATTATGTTTCATCACAATTCATAAATCCATTTTATTTATTATAAATGTTGTACTCTGTCTGTTACGCCTTCACCACTGAACGGCTGGACGGATTTTGTTGAAATTTGGCATGTAGAAAGTGTAAGACCCGAGAAAGAACTTGGGTACCTAACGCGGGTGAAGCCGCGGGCAAAAGCTAAAATAATATAATTGGAAGGTTGCTATTTTGATAATTGAATCCCTTGAAATCCTGCTGTAAGTTTGGGCTAGTTGAAGTTGATCTTTAGTTTACATCAAATATAACCTTTTTGACATTTGCCCTCGATCGTCTTCTTATCGTAAAGTCGGTGAACAACCCTGTGTCAGAGTTTAAACCACGTGTAGGCCGCTGACATGGCTTTACACACCATATAAACGTAAAGTCACCCCAAAAATCTTTTCAAAGTTAAATTAAACATACTTGCGGCCAAAATTGGTATGGCAACCCTGCAGAATCATATTTCTCAGTCGATAATTACTTATAAAAACCATGTCTAAATAAAAAAAACATGTTAACGAAGCAACCTAACGCTGGGATCCAGGCCTTAATTCATGGTAGGTACCTACTACACAAATGAATTCGAAAATACATTCGTGCGTGCCGGGGTTTTAACTTGCGACCTTTGACTTCGCAGTCCATCGGTCATGCCACTCGCCTATCACTGCAATGCTAGCAGCCTATGATAATAAGCTAGAGTCAATCAGTCAATCTTTAGACGACTCTGTGTAATGGCGACCAACGTGGGGCTAACAACACATTAATACCAAGTATCACACTGACTACAATACATAATATAAAAAGGAACAATGTTAAATGAAAATAATTTTAAATAAATTTGAACATAACATAACATAACATCACGCCTGTATTCCCCGAAGGGGTAGGCAGAGGTGCACATATAGTACACCCACATTTCGCCAGTTATGTTTTAGGTCCCAATGTAATAGGGGGCGAGCCTATTGCCATTAACCGGGCACAAATCCAGACTTCGTGCTGCTACTAAGAATTACCTAATGGAAAAACCCAGTAACACTTTGCCCGACCCGGGATTCGAACCCAGGACCTCGTGCACAGCAGTCGCGCTTAGCAACCACTAGACCAACGAGGCAGTCACTACACTATAAATTTGAATTTTGAATTAAATTAAAAGCTTAAGCTTAAGCTCACACTTTGACAAAGGTTAAACAAACATTGTTTTAGTACACTCGCTGTTAACGTGTTGTCCGCACGAGCACTTAAGTCTTAATGACAAATGAACTGGCAATGACAACTGACGGCGACGCCATTAACAATGAAAACAATTTTAATGTGACAAAATGTGTAATGTTTTGCGAAGACTGAGTTAATCTTAAACTGTCTCCGGTGTTGTTGGTACCGCAGCGGAACAAATAATTGATAATGACGAATGAACTGTAATTTTCGTTGCTTTAGGACGCTACATGGTTTAGATTGTATTGTATTGTAAATTAGAAAATTTGGTAACTAGGCATTAACCGATTTAATAGGAGACGAGCCAATTGCTATTAACTGAGCACTGCCCGACTCGGGAGTCGAACAAGGACTTCATGCTCAGTAGCACCTCATCTTAGCGACCACTAGACCAACGAGTCAATTTTCTTTTTGTCAGATTAAATAATTCAGAACTGCCCCCTTACTATGAACTCTTAAAGCAGGACAGTTTACGATGTGGAAGCGACACACTGCATTAACCTGCACGTAGCGGCGTCTCCCTTCCAAAACTGTCCTGCTTTAAGAGATCATGGTAAGGGGGCTGAGTGTCGACCTCAACTAATTTGAATTGAAAGATACATAAACACACAGAGTGCCAATATTCAGTAGGTCACAGTATGATTATAACTCATACCTTTGTTTATAATATCAAACCTTTGATTTACAGAATGCGCCATGTCTTTTAACGAGTTATCGTTTCCATTATTTTGAAATACGGAAACCAGAGGTTTCAGCTGTGTTTCGTCGGCATTGTATAAATTTAATGATACTGACAGAACACTGTATGATAATGACATGTTTCATTAATTTTGATAGGTAAGTAGTAGAATCAGTGGCGGTTAGGGGAGGAGGCTTATGCCCAGCAGTGGGTCATTTAAAAGCTGATGATGATGATGAAGTAGTAGCTATGCAAACTATTAAACTTCAAATTGTTCGCTTTGAAAGGTTTGTGCAAGTCTGATTTAGGTTAGGTTAAGAATTAATTAAAATCACAAAATATTTAACAATGACACCGAATATCAAAAAAGGTCGCGTAGGTATCTTTTAATAATTTAGAAATATAATATTGGCTGTTGGACATCAAGATGTAACTAAAAAACCCTCAGAGTAATGACTAAAGCATAGAGGGAGCGTTGCTTCCAGCAATACTGTACACTTTTTTTGCCTCGGTAGTGATGTGCCGTATTTGGTAAGGCGAAGTATCGAAATAAATTTAGTTCTTGACAGAAAATGTACTTCCACTGAATGTACGTTATTTTCACGTTGTATAAAACATACATCACCAAGGCATCAATATAAATTTAGTCCCAAATTTAAGAATTATCTAGTAAGGGTTTAAATTACAACAAATACGTGATTCGTTGACTAAAAGATTTATATTGCAACACAGGTCCACCAATCACTGTACTTGATATGAATCATTTGATAAATTAATGGCTAATCTTTATGTTGATCGGCCTTTAGAAACTGGGAGTAAAAGTAAAAACACATATAGATTTAGTAAATTTTTAATAAATAGAAAAATAAATATATATTTTTTTATAATCTAGCTGTGCCCCGCGGTTTCACCCGCGTCAATAAGTGTCGTTACCGATGTCTTTGTAGTAATTCTGTATTATTAGGGTTTTATAGCCAAATGGCAAAAACAGCGGCTATGCTTAGTCCATCTATTTGTAGCTCTTGTAAGCACTTTACACCAGTTCTCTTTCATTTGGAGGCATACTGTAAAATAAAACGATATTTGCTATAATTTAATGACATAAAATTAATTATCGTATCGAATAGTATCGATGAAAAATATCTACTTCACTAGCATGACATAACCTCACAAATAAACAAATTACTTTATTGTTAAATTAATTCGTTAACACAATATAATTCGTAAAAAAGATAGTCTGAAGGGATCATCATCAATCTAATGTGTATGTATAAGTGATAATATAAAAAAATTACGCGTGATTTTATAAGAAAATTGCATAAAAACACTTACCCATGAAATCTTACAAATTCATTGTTATCTTTCCGTGATGAATGTGATTTACACGATAAAACAAAACTAGCCATATTAAACGCTTATTTATCTGTCCTTTGCACCTTTTGTACACAATCAAGTTGCTTATATTATCCAAAAAATTATATTATTTTTAAAATAAACAATGTCAGGACAAGGACTGACATTCACTACGTATAATACGACTAAATCAAATACTGTGTACAGTTAACCGTGTAGAACCGTTCTAGTAAGCAACTATGTCCTTTTTTAATTGGTCGTGTAGTAAGAGACCAAGTATGACCGTTTGACAATTTCGGAATGTACATTTAGTTTTAAGCATATATGAGTCCATATATGTTTGTCTCTTTTATATATATAATCTGCGTCATAAGAGAGAGGAGCTTGGATTTATCGTAATTTGTGTCTAATTTGTTCGCTCTCTCTATGCTTTAGTAATTACTCTGAGAAAAAACCATTAGGTAGGTAGTTATATGATGAAAAAGAAAAAGAAGAAAACTTTAAAGGCGTTTCACATTTTTTTAGCCGAAAGTGGCCAGTAAGCTTTAATTCGTAATTCAACCGTGAAGGTTACACACACAGGTTGATACTTTTTGCGATGTATATACTTCCACGGAGCCCAAAACCAGAGGTGATACAAAAAGATCTCCCGCTACTATGGTAACTCTTACAAATTACTTATATTATTTTTCTCTTCTGGATAGGTGCAATACGAACCGTTCCTAAATCACCGGAGTAAAATAGTAATAGAAACTCCCGAATTGTAAAACTTGTTTATCCTTGATGGACTAATCTGAGTGGTATAAAACAAATATGCGTATGTAGTTCTGTATACCAATACACTAGATAGATACCTACATGAAACTAATGTAACCCCGACCTTTGCAGCGACGTCTTCCACCAGGATTTCTCACATAAAATCGATAAAAATATACTATAATGTTACCAAAGCTGTTTGGAGAACCGCCAGCACCAATGTTTGTATGTAAAACAGTTCAATTATGATTTACGACTGAAGTGTAGTGATCTATACACCGTAGAAAATATGTTCC
Source organism: Abrostola triplasia (assembly GCA_946251915.1). NCBI lineage: Eukaryota > Metazoa > Arthropoda > Insecta > Lepidoptera > Noctuidae > Abrostola > Abrostola triplasia. The sequence continues at coordinate 1,625,962 of OX276432.1, read as the reverse complement.
GCTAGTTTGGCCTGATTTAACGCGTGATTTTTCAGCGCAATATTTTTTCAATGGAGTAAAGAACTACTATTTGGTGCTCAGTGGACGGGAGAGTGTAGGGTGTATTATGTCACTGTCTGTACATACAGTCAGCATCACAAGTGGCTAAACTTTTAATTTTTTTTGCAAAGGAACCATTAATTAAAGAACAGCTTCTCATATTATAGTAAAAGCTCTTAAATATACTCAGATCATCATTTGGACGTTTGTAGCATTTGTAACAATAACTTCAATTGATGTTTGTTTCTTTCAATTATTTGACATAAGGCTTCTTAACATGTTAAGCTACTTATGATGCGGACTGTACCTATTTCTTCGTTTTTGTACACTAATTAATTACTAAAAGCCTGACTACTAACAAAGTTACAATTAGTTATGACACATAACTAACTAATGGTGAAGGTAGACTTTTAAAGCAGTTAGCAAGCTCGTTCCTTCTCTGTACTAGAAAAGGCCAGTTATAGGAGTATTCCCAATTAAAAAAAAAGACCCACGAACTGTTCGATTTTTGAATAATGTTAATATTCCACGAACTGTAAGATTGTGTAAGATGTATCTTCAAGCATGATAAGACCTACTACATCTGAGATTACCTAAAACTCGTAACGATTATTGTATTTTGTAGATACACGAGTGTTATCGCTGGACATGTGTAAGATAATCCTAGTATTACGTAAGATATGTAGTAATAAATAAATACAAGGTCCTGTATACTTTTAACATGTATTCATTTGTTAGATCTTTCTGGCTTGTGCTGTGAGCGTCATCATAAACTAATGATATAGATGGAAGGGCTAGAAACAAACCGTAATTTATTAATTTTATCGCTATACTATGCTGAATTTTGTGCTACCGAATACAAAATAACATATTTATCATAAATTAAAATAAAGCCTTTTGTCCTTTCGCCACGCAGTTCGCGATAAAATTAATACCAAAGACAACGTTTGTTTTTGTTGATTTATATAAATACTTTTGCGCGCTCAAAAAAAGTCGGTCATCTATGACTGAAAACTCTTGGCTGTATGTGATTTTCTGTGCCATCAACTTCACTCTTCAGTCGTAACTTAGGAGCCGCAGAGCGCGCGCGCGTTTTTCGTAGATGTTCCGATTACGATAAAGAAAATCTATTAAAAGTTATCTGTGTTTTGAAATGTTTGTTGAATTTTAAGTAGTTATTTGGAATAATGGTGTTATAGTGGAAGTTTGGGAGTGTTTTGTGGATAATGTAGAGTTTTAAGACTTGAATAGTTTTAGATTAGGACAATGCTGAAACAATTTGAACAGAGATGATTATTTTGTGTTTCGTGCTGTGTTGACTGTGATGGAAGATATGAATATGTTTCGAGGATTGTCTGTTTGGGCTGTTGCTCTACTTTTGCTTGGTAAGTTATTTTTGCTGCATAAAAGGACATCTATACTTTTCAATACCTTAATCACCGAAGATGATAAAACATATGATCTCTTAATTAAACATATCTACTTATGAAGTTTATATTTCTCATTCCATAAAGAATATCTGGTTAGGTTATTTGTCTTTTATAAAATTGGCTATGTTTTAGAGATCACACTTTTGCTAACCCTGTAAAATTAATAAAAATTATCTATTGGGGAATTCATTTATCTAATTTTATTTGAAAATAACATTCCTAAGTATATCTAGTTACTCATCAGTTATAAGGTAAAGGTGTCGGTGTTATAAGAATAGCTTAGTGAACCTCGCAGAAATCGAGTTCCAGAGAGCTAGCGAGCAGCCTACCCTCTCACCACTGATCGTAATGTTTGCACTGATCTGGTTCAACATTGTTTAGAGTTAATTATGAAACAACACGAGTCAATAGCCGTTCTAGATTACAACAATTAAGTAATCAATTAAAAGACAACAAACCTTGTTCGACGAAACTCTTTAGACATGTTTTAGTAACAGTTTTATTTTAAACTAGCTTTTGCCCGCGGCTTCGCCCGCGTTAAGTAGCCTATATCCTTTCTCGGGTCTTAAACTTTATACATGCCAAATTTCATCAAAATCCGTTCAGCCATTTAGTCGTGAAGGTGTACCAGACAGACAGAGTTACATTTATAATATTACTAGCTGTGCCTCGCGGTGTTACCCGCTACATTTTTTCGGATAAAAAGTAGCCCATGTGTTAATCCAGGGTGTCAGCTACGTGAAAGAGTAACAAACATCCATCCATACATACAAACTTTCGCGTTTAAATTATTAGTAGGGATAGTACCTAAGTATAAAGTATGGATTCTGCGCATATTGTACTGAAGTCCGGTCAATTCATGTATAGTGTATATTTACGTGTCAATTATATTTTAAACAGCGGCTCACGAGCGCGCCCGTGTCGTGAGCCAGTATTTGTGAACCCACACAAACTATTTGGTTTTATTATTAGTTTTAATTTGTGATATCTATTTAGCTGTTTTAGCGGTGGGCCTCTGGCGGGCTACGTCGTTGCGACGGTAGGTAGATGGTACTTATTTTTTTTTTTTTTTTTTTTTTTTTAAAAAAACGTCGCCTCACACTAGGAATTTCTCCTGTGTCGTGGGTGCGTTTCACAAACATGAAATATCACATACACAAACACCCAGACTCGGGACAAACATCTGTGGTTCGCACAAAATTTTGCCCCGTGCGGGAATCGAACCCGCAACCCTTAGCGCAGCAGTCCAATCGCTTAGCCACTGCGCTAATCAGGTCGTCAAAATATACTTTTTGCCTGAATAATAAAACTGTCGAACTACAGGGCAAAGGCCTGTTGTCATACAAACATAGAAGGAGCATTGACCAGTGACCACAATACAATAAGTTATAATGGTTTACTCTTCCATTTCGTTCGTGATTTCAAGCTTTCACGATATTTTTCTTCATCGTTATTGAGTGGGGTCCTATGATAAGGAAATTAAATTCAGTATGGTTTTTTTAAGGGCAAATAAGATAGTCACGCACCAAGTTTTTTATAAAAACTTGCTAAACGTGATAGTTGTTAATACAGCCCTCTTACCATGAACAACAGCAAAAAACACAACAGCATGCGATGTGGAAGCGAGACGCCGCTACGTGCAGTGTAATGCGGTGTCTCGCTTCCTCAACGTAAACTGTCCTGCTTTAAGAGTTCATGGTAAGGGGGCAGTTAAAATTATGTAATTTTACGAGAATTGGTGGAAATTTAAAATAATTAAGACTTTTAACATACATAAGTTATAATTAAGAATTCATAGCATTATTACTTACTTCTAAATTCTCTAAAAATACGCTAATTACACATCAATTTACGATACTAGACATCAAAACAATCACATGATTTTATTAACCCGTCGCCTGCAAACAGCATCAGTCAACCCTGGCATGTTTGTCTGTTGTAAAACTGACAACTGCGGCCGCGAGCGGGTTAACAGGACACTATGTCACCTTCCGCACCTATATAGGAGCTAATGAAGAATGATGTAACTGGTGGTTACGTTGTTTTCTTTTGTTATTGAGACCTAATAACCTTTAAAAACAAGCAACAGAAAAATAAAGTAATGTGATTAGCTATTTTAATAGCCAGTCGTTGTTTTCAAATGTAAATATCACATAGACGACGAACACCCAGACTCGTGACAAACATTAGCGGAACACACAAATTGTTGTCCCGTGCGGGAATCAATCCCGCAACCCTAAGCCCCGCAGTCTAATCGCTTAGCCGCAGTGTAAATCAGGTAGTCGAATTAGGGATACAAAGGTAAGCCTGCATTTAGTTTACTGCTTATGGTTTTTTATATGAATTCAGAATATATACCTATATTTTATAAATATTGATAAATTATAGATTCCCTTACCATGAACTCATAAAGCAGGACAGTTTACGTTTCGGAAGATAGACTGCATGTAGCGGCGTCTCGCTTCCACATCGTAAACTGTAGTGCATGGTAAGGAGGCTGTATAAATTTCTGGCAGTTATTGATGTCTAAGTGCTAACACAGTCCAATATAGCTAAATTGCTACTTAGATGGTTCTTGGCAATAATCTTACAAGATTCAAACATTTGTTATGATGATAATGATTTATGTGTTAAACAATGGGTGAGTGAGATCAGATCATCGGACAATAGGTACAAATTATGGTGTAACGGAAAATATATTATTAATAGAAAACAAATTAATCGACCAAGGCATAATAAACTTCACATGTAATGGCTTGTCTGACTCAGATTAATTTGCCGAGCGATCAACTTGTGGTTCATAATTCAATCATTATGTAATTTAAAATATTACTTTGTTTAGGATTACATGAATCATGCAAATCTACAGATACCTAACATTATAATAATGTTCTCCTGACCGAATTTCGGTCACAGCGGCCTAGCTCATCTGAGACTAGCCAACTACGCAGGAGATATTATAGTGCACAAGTACGCGTGCATACACAGTTGCTCTCTATTGCCTCACTCTCATAGTCCGATGGGACGGTACACCAACACGACTGGAGAGAGATCCGACGCAGGACTAACGGCTTAACGAGCCGTCCGAAGCCTGCCTAATATTACTTAACCATTATAAAAGAAAGAGCATACATTCCGCGTGAAAATTTGTATCGCGTATTTTCCAGGATATAGTAGCATATAATTAGAATGTTGTTTCCAGCGACTTAAACAGTCTCCTCGAATTATCGGCCTTTTGGACAGTCATACGTTGAAGTCTTGAAAATACATAGGTATTCGATAATTACGTCGTGCAGTTCAGTTATCTGTCGCTCGCTGTAGAATATACATATGTATGTTATCCAGCTGCATCTAGCTTGACTGGAAGCTTACCGCAATATAGTTACAAAGGCTACGCAAATGATAATAACAACACCGGTGATCTAAAATCTTTTAATTGCGACAAAGCAGCCTTAAAAAATTTGATCTCAAATCTTTTAATTTCAACAAAGATGCCTTAAATATGGATGTTTTTATTTTACCAATAAGGTCATCGCATACTTCGCTACAAACAATTGGATATTTCCATAAACTAAGAACTGAAAGAGCTGTGAATTTCAAAACATATTAATTTGACAAGTCGTGAGGATATCATTAAGAGACGCCCGCGTCAACGTTGACAGAATAAACAAAGTATTTTGATGTCATAAAGAATACAACATAACATAACATCACGCCTGTATTCCCGAAGGGGTAGGCAGAGGTGCACATATAGTACACCCACAATTGGCCAGTTATGTTTATAGGTCCCAATGTAATAGGGGGCGAGCCTATTGCCATCAACCGGGCACAAAATCCAGAATCCGTGCTGCCACTGAGAATTACCTAATGGAAAAACCCAGTAACACTTTGTAAGAATGAAGAATGTGTTAAGATAAGTTTGGAACAATACTAATGCATTAGCTTGACATGTTTAATTCTATAAAATTGTAATGCAGTAACGTAATTTGTATGTATTAACCAGTTCGAACGATTTGAGCTTTTTCATCTAACGTAATTTTTAATGGGCCTACACAAATATTTTTTTAAATAGCCTATTTCGTTTTCGCCGGTTAGGCAAAGCTCTCCCCTTTCTTCTTCCAAAACACTACTTAATTCTTACTTTATCCTTTGCTGTTTCTGACCACGCGCGTCCCACGTATATGGTCAGATCATCACACCACCTTCACCGCGGTCGACTTCGACGGCGCAACCTTGGCTTTTTTCTGGGCCTACATAAAAATAATATATTAGTAGATAATAATATTTAGCCAATCATACATCTTCCCTTTTCTTTTTGATGTAACTGCTGAGACAGCATAAATCTTGGGAAGGATATTGGCACTTTAATGCTAGACAAGCCTTGTTAAAAATGAAAGACGTTTTCGCTAACCTACCTTTGTAGAAACAAGACAGTTGGTTATCATGCAGAAACGCTACAATGATTCAACTAGTATGCACCTACGTCTATTAAATATGAAACATATTTATCGTCCAAATATGTAAGGATATAATAAGAAAACTATTTGGGTGTACGTGCAAATTACGTGGTCATACAATTTGCCGCCTGCGGAGTAAGTCATCAGGCAGTGTGGTGGTACTTGTGGTGTTATGCTTATGACTTAGCGCCTGTTTTATTACTCCGCACTTAGTTTATTAGACAAGCTATATTTTTAGATGTCTAGTATGTTAGGAGTGGAATAATTTCATACAAAATTGTGAAGTTAGTGGTACCCAATGTTAATTCTCGCATCTAAGCTCTAAAGTTTGTATCTATATGTATATTCTAGAAAAATAAATACCAATGCAAAGATAAGTTTCCTATTAGTCCTTTTACATCACCATAAGATGATAATAATAAGGTCATTTTATAAAAACTGCAGTATACCATTCTACATTTTATTACCTATCTGTAGACTGTATGTACATACATACATAAAGTCACGCCTGTTTCCCTGAGGGGTAGGCAGAGACCACGAATTTCCATTTGCTACGATCCTGGCATACTTCTTTTGCTTCATTCACACGCATCACATTCCTCATACACGCTCTTCGGTTGAGCTATCTGTATGTCGATGTATATGTACCTAATCTTATAAATAGTGCAAATTAATGATAAAATATTGTTATCAACCAGCCAGCTTAAAGACCCCCATACACGTACGCATCATAAACATTCCACAGTAAAATATCAAAATCATAAATAAAACCAACATTAAACAATTAACCGCGGCAAATGAAGCTATCAACAAAGCAATGCGCGTTAACAGCCTGAAAATTGTAATCTACATCGATAAGAAATCGATGCTCCAAACGAAAATAGAATTTATCATTAAATCTTGAGAATAGTGGATGAACAAATTGTTATCTGTGCCTTATACTATCTTGCATTATGGTAACAATACAACGCGATTTTGACAGATGAATTGCCGCGCATTTAAATGGTGAATCATTTTGCAACATACAAATCGTTTGATTATATTTATTAGATATCTTAGGTACCTTCTGCATTGTTGTTGTTGCAACTCGCTATTTGTCAAACCAGCAACGTGTTTTATGAGTTATCTAGGCTCCAAATGGACTAGAAAGTTAGCCCCGTCGTTTGTGCTCCAAATATTAGCTAGCTTTGTCCAATAAAGCCTAATTTGCTTGCTAGGAAGCAAGTAGACATGCATAGCAACACTATAGTTTATTGACTAGGCTGAGAGCGAGCTAACAGGAAACAATGTGCATGTATGTATGTTTTTAGAATATTTCTCTAAACATATTTCAGATAGTATAAAGCTGTTAAAATTCCCTTATCAGATATCTTACTTCTTCGGTCTACATAAATATTGTACGCACGTCATACTCTTTTGGGATTATTAGAATTTGTTTTAATTTATTCGAAGCAAATAAAAGGTATTCATGAAATATTACCCAAAGCCCTACATTTTTTACATAAAATAACAAGACGTTTTACTCCCATCATCTTTATGAAATACGAAAAAAAATGATTTTTTTCTTGGCATTTAGTTCTTACTAAGTAAGTTACTCCAAGTCCAAAGACATATCTGGTCATACAGCGAGTCTAATGGGCGTCATTAGAATTTGTTCAAACTTGGCCATGTTTAGTAGAGGAACCCAGAAGTAGGTACTAATCCAAAACTAGTTGCTAGAAGTCGGTACGTTAGAGACTTCAGAGTTCAGAGATCTGAATGTTACATTGGTACTTGCCTGTATTAACAGCTACCCTGATGAAAATAGCGTATGAATTCAATCCGTAAACTGTCTTGTTGGTCTGGTCGCTGAGCATGAGGTCTCGGCTTCGAATCCCGGTTTGGGAAGTGTTACTGGTTTTTCCATTACGTAATTCTCAGTAGCGGCATGGAGTCTGGATTCTTGCCCGGTTATCGCAATAAACTCGCCCCTTATTACATTAGGTTCCAAAACATAACTGGAGAAATATGGGTGTACTTTACAGGCACCTCTGCCTACCCGTTCAGGGAATACAGGCGTGATATGATGGTTATTACATAATCTTTGGGTGGGTCACTACGACTAAGACAGTCATTATGGAAAGTGCCTGTTGTCCTACAAGGTCACAATTTGTTACAAAATTATGAGGCTGCTACACTTTGCTAATTGATTTGAAACATGGATAAACAAGATGATAATCTACGATTAACGATGGTTAAGGAACAGAAAAACTATGGAGAACTCGATTGGCGTTAAAAATTGCTTGGCCTTCTTTCAATTAGTTATTAGTAGAACAAATTTTAATTAGTGTCGCTAAATAAAATGTTGAACAATCTAGGACGAGTCACAAACTAATTGTCAGTCTCCTAACCATGAACTCTTAAAGCAGGGCAGTTTACTTTGTAGAAGCGAGACGCCGCATTACATTGCACGTAATCTCATTTCCATGCTTTTTTACGAATATTTCTGGTTGAACTTTTGTTATCAACTTACCACACACATTTTCTTTTCACTCTTTTGTAGTTGCAACATATCTGGGGGATATCTGGGGTAGATGACGGATTCGATTCTTGTACAAACATAAAAGTTCTAATACATTTCATTTATCCTTAGTAAGTTAGAGAAATACGATATCGAACTCTCACTATGAGTTCGATAACGTCATACAAATGGATGGTTGATGTTCCACGTCTCAAGAGCCCTACCCTGGGTACTTACTCCTTTGATTACTGTCTCCGGTCTCTCCACGTCACAAAACAATCCTCATTAACTATTTCCTTGGTCGATATTCCCAAAAGCCTTTCAATGCGGACGCGATTGGTGTTTGATTATAATTTCGTCACCCGCCCACACTCTAATTTGGACAGCACATAGATATAAATTATACATCTCAAATCGTCCCGAGGAATACCATTGTCTATGGGAATTGTGGGACAAACATTTAGGTAATCATGTTGTCTCGGGTTTTAGTACCTTTGTTTCGAATATAGATGTATTCATTTGTTTGCTACTTCGGCATTAAAAACTAGATTTGGTTTAATTCCTCATTATGGTAATGAAAAAGGACAGCATTTAGATACTTTTGGTCCATACATGTTGCTTGCTTTACTCAAAACTGAGTTCTCTGACAACCAGTTACAGCAAACCTTTGATTAATCAAGGGATATTGACTAAGAGGACTATTGTCACTATTGTGGCGAAATTATCATTAATTTATTACAATTGCCGAGTGGTATCCAGCCTAGAATTGACCACCTTCTTTCTACCCGTGGGTGTCGTAAGAGGCGACTAAGGGGAAATCCAGAAGATGGGCAGCAGCGTCTTCTGTAACTTCACCACCAATACTGTGATCCCCAAGCCGCTTGCCAAGCGTGGGAAATATGGCAAGTGAGTGGGAGACCTTTGTTCAACAGTGGAGGTCCTTCGGCTGATGATGATGATATTACAAACTAAAGCTTTTGATAATTTATTTTAGCTAGTCTGTATGTGAAAATTACAGTTGTTATTTATTGCTTTTCCGAGTAGGTACTTGAATCTATGGAAGCAATTAATCAATCTACTTGTAAGTAATTGAGACTGGCCACTTGCATACGTCATGTTCATGTCGGTTGTTTGCATCGGTACTACACTATAACATAATAGAAATATGTAGGTAGGTATATTATGTGTACAATAATTAATATGATGTGTACACAGATAATGTGGCAATATCTATGACATTCAAGTTGCGGCTACTAAAATTAATTAGCATAACATAACATCACGCCTGTATTCCCCGAAGGAGTAGGCAGAGGTGCATATATAGTACACCCACATTTCGCCAGTTATGTTTTTAGGTCCCAATGTAATAGGGGGCGAGCCTATTGCAATCAACCGGGCATAAATCCAGACTCCTAAAATTAATTAATGTCTTTTGATTGTATTGTTATGATTGAACTACTATACTATTAGATAGGTACTTTTTCCTTTATATGCTTTTACCAGAACCAAATGGATTCTAGGTAGTAAGTAGATATATTTTTCTCGTACTTCTCAATTGAAAATTACATCATAATTTATAAACCAGTAGGTATGCATAAAAATACTGGAAATCTAACTATAGCTGGCGATCCTACACGAAAATTTCGGCTCAGCCTTCCACAAATGAGGTGAACAAATATACGACTTCATTATGATTCAGCCGCGTACTACTATGTTGTTTAGGCAACATTTAACACTGAATGCTCCCTGATTTTCTTATTGTTCTTAAGACAAAGATTACAAAGTTATCTGAGACTTAGGAATTCTTGTGATAGCTGTGAAAAGTTTTGTGTATTGAGCCTTACATTCTGAAGTATCGAACCTAGTCAGTTATCTAGTACCTTACAGAGGTCACACACCCCCAGGGCTCGTTGGCGTTTGGTTGAGAAATTTTCCCCGTCAGGAAAATCAAAGTTATTTACCAGACTCTCATTTTCAAAGGCATACATTCTACGTCTGATAAAATCATGTATGTAAACTGCGAACCTGCATAAAGATAACCAACAAGCTTATGCTTGTTTTTATATGTAATTCAGTGTAAATTGTTATCGATCTCAATCGTAAATATTGGAATTTTCCGCTTTACTGCAAGCAGATTTCAAATGTCATTTATCTTTGGCATTAAGTGGCCACGAGTGTTTATCGATTGTCTTTTAAATGTGGAATGTCAATAACATCGAGATTATCCGACTCATCGCCATGTTCACTTTTATTGTTGGCTGTATACGTTGATTGCCATTGACTGCGATAAAAAGTTAAGCTCTATTTCTTACGTGCGATAACAAATAGATGAATCTGGTTATTTGGACTATTTTGTTTATATTTTTGAGACATTAGTCTTATTTTAAATCGGCTGTGACTTTATGACTATCAATAAAATTATAATGTAGGTACCAACGTCACATTATAAATATGGAGTTATGCACTATAAATTCCTGCATGAAATTAGATCTTAAACCGGTCTATTCTGCTTTATTTCTGGTTTAATTATAATATAACATGACTTCTTATAAATATATTATGACTTGCTATATGTAGGTTATATACTTATAAATACTTTTAATTCGTCGGAACCTTTAATTTACTTTTTATTATTCTTTATGTATGTCTCCTTATAACCCTTGTCATTTATGAACCGATTCTTTTTTTTATGTTTGGCACCTATTTACATTTTGCTTATGTAAAGTGAAGTGAATAAAATAATTATTATTTATTACTTTTAAGTTCGTGTTTTTTGAAGAAGGTTTTAATTCTTTTTTAATAATAAGATTTTTGTTATGTTTTTGTTGCATAACTTAAGCCACCAATAGGTAGTATGTATGTGGTACCTATATGCCGTAACATATAGGTATACAACATGGACGGATGGCTATCGCATACAGCTTGTTTAATCTTAGGTACTTACCTGTGTAAGCAAACATACCCTAGTTAGGTATAGGAGTTAAATAAATAAACTCGTAATAAAAACATGTGTAAGTATGTACACAATGATATGTAGGTACTTATCGAGTTTCCTTTTTAGGGTTCCGTAGTTAATAAGATAGCATTTCCCATCCACTTTTATTGAAATTTAGGTACCAAGTGCTAAGTAACATTGTAAAAAAGTAACCTTGATTCTATGGATGCTATAAAACCCACACAATTATGAAAACATCATCAATTTTTGATAAGAAGTTTGCAATGTTTCATAAACACCTCATATGGCTTGATTAGCACTAAAGGGACCCTCCCTTTAAAATATTTTTTGTGACATTTTACACTTTAGTATTGTTTATTATTATTATTAGCCTGAAGTATTCCACTTTCGGGCTTAAGCCTTGCCACTCTCAATCCAGATCTTCCTGTCACCAGCTGCCAACGACCAGTCTTCAACAACGCACGTTTGATCCGCCATCTTTGTCGCTGTCGTCTCCTTTGCACATGGTTTATTTACTCTAATTTCCTACAGAACCTCGAATGATACGAACAACCTGCTCTTGCTAGTCTGCAGCATGACGACCTGATTGGCGCAGTGGTTCGACTCCCGCACGAGACCGAAATTTGTGCGATCTGCAGATGTTTGTCCTAAGTCTGGGTGTTTGTGTATGTGATATTTCATGTTTGTGAAACGCACTCACGATACAGGGGAAATTCCAAGTGTGGCGAGACGTACAAAAAAAATACATTATTTATTTATTTATATATTGGACCTTAAACAAAGGACATACACAATCATTCTTAATTTAATACTTGCAAATAATTATTAGGTTCATCTACCTTCTTCAATTACAGAAGATCACATCATGCACATTAAGTATATCAATACCAAGTAACACACTTACTACAGAGACAAGTCAAGTGTCAGTAAATATTCTTTTCTTATTTCTTAATTCAATTAAAACTGTCACCCGTGTACCACGTGTGTCACTTTTCTTAATTGTATGTTCTCGTCACACGATCTCACATAAATATTGATTGAAGACAGTGTGCTAACTACATCGTGACAACTAATTAGCTATAGTATTTCGCCAGAAAATCCTTAACCTTGAAACTACACGTGGACGTTGTTTGAGCTTTGCTTTCCTAACTTAAAGTCAAAAACCATCATAAGCCCCCTTACCATGAACTCTTTAAAACAGGACAGTTTACGACTTTACGTTATGGAAGTGAGATACCACTACAATATACAGTGTAATACGGCGTCTCGTGTCCACAACGTAAATTGTAAAGGAAAATATTATGTAGATCGTAGAATGTAGAGCCAAATTGTGAAGAATTGTGCTGTTTCTTCGTTTCGACATAATACAAATTGGTTTGACGACCTGTTTAGCGCAGTGGCTAAGCGATTGGACTGCTGCGCTAAGGGTTGCGGGTTCGATTCCCGCACGGGGCAAAACTTTGTGCGAACCACAGATGTTTGTACCGAGTCTGGGTGTTTGTGTATGTGAATATTTCATGTTTGTGAAACGCACCTACGATACAGGAGAAATTCCTAGTGTGGGGCGACGTTTTTAAAAAAAAAAAAGAAGGCAAGAACATATGACTGCCGAGTGCACTAGAAGTAGGTAACTTGTCTCGAAGGATATGCAATTCGATTATAATGCCCTACCTACTTACATTTTCAGCCATCTGCCCCCTTACCAGGAACTGTTAAAACAGGACAGTTTACGTTGTTAAAGCGAGATTCCGCATTACACTTCACGTAGCAGCGTCTTACTTTCACATTGTAAACTGTCCTGTTTTAAGAGTTCATGGTAATGTGGCTGCCGTGTGTTAAATAATAAAATTATACAAACATCGGAAACGGAAACATGTTTATGTGCAACTTTACTGCACCCCACAGTTCTGCTGATGTTCTCTGACCTCGCATCGTGTATGAACACACGTGAGAGCCGTAAAGTCACGCCCACTCAAACATAAAACTTTTAAAATGTCTAAACAACATTACTTTCATAATGTTTGCTGACATCTCTTTTTATTGACATGTCAGTGATAAGGACAGCTTTAAATAAATCATCTGAGATTGTCAGGTTGTTAAGAATATTTAGTTAATTAATAAATAGACTTATTAGTTTAACTGATAACTGCCTCATTGATGGTGTAGTCTGTAAGCGCGACAGCTGAGCATGAGAACCGGGGTTCGAATAGCGAGTCGGACAAGGTGTTACTTCGTTTTTCCATTAGGATTTATTAATTCGGAACTTGGTATTTAAAATCTATGGGTAATTCTCAGTAGCAGCACGGAGACTCGATTTGTGCCCGGTTGATGACAATAGGTATACAATACGTCCCAATATAAGCCCGGGACTATGTATATTGGGACCTAAACCATAACTGGCAAAATGTGGGTGTACTGTACACCTCTGCTGAGCCCTTCGGGGAATACAGGCGTGATATTATGTTATGTTTATTAGTTTAATTGCATATATTGTCCATTTTGTCAGAATGTAAATTGCATTTGGCACCATGTAATTCGAGGGCTAAAAATACTCAAAAACTCAAATAAGTTAGGAGTATCCTAATCCGACTTTACGTCGGTCGGGAGGTTCAGAAGCATATAGTATGTTACGTAATATACTTATGTATTAACTGTAAAGTGACTAAGGTGTGTGCAGGAAATGGCTGCATGGCCAGTTGATTGAAATCGATACAAAGTGATAGCCAGTTCGCGTGTGATAATGTCGTACTGCACTTGTTGTAGCTGCATCGATTATTGCTTATATACCTAGATGTTGCTTTAGATGACATAGATAACTGTATTTTAAGCATCGAAATATGCCTCCTTATCGCTGTCGAAGTCTCGCTTAGTACGGTGTTCAAAAAACTTGCGGCATTGCTCGTTGAATGGCAAATTGGCAATGCAAAAATCTTTTACAACACAATAATAGTTCCTGAGCTAAGCGCGTTTAACTTCTTCTTCCAACAAAACAAACAAACTCTTTGTTATATGTAATAAAAATTTGCTAGAAAAACTCATTTCATAATTACGACTATTTCTTTTACTTTAGACGGTCGGCACGGCGTAGCAGTCGAATTACGTCGTAAGACATCAAGTCGTGATCCTGTGTTGACTGACTCAGTTAGAGCTCGGAGCTCCCCGTGACTGCTCTATTACTACTTCATAACACTTTGCTTAATATAGTCGGACAAGTCTCTATCTTATGTCTACGCAGTTTAAGTTGCAATAAATGCTGTGCTGCGCAGTGTACGTAGAAGTAAACGGTAACTTTGGGGGTTATGCTATTAAGAACGCTTGATAATGTCACTTTGTTTCCAAGTATTGGGGTTTAAAAGTAGAAGAAAGAAAGAAATAATTTATTTGTTAGAATATAGTACAATTAACTACCAGTTCTGGTGTACAAATATTTAAATATCTCGTAATTGCTTTTAGTTAGTCCTTACAGATTTTTGCAGTCTGTGTCTAAAGAAGCTAGTAGACGCGATGTAGGTACATATGGGAACTTGGTGTTGTAAAGCAGTATTGTATTCCCGTAACTAGCGGCTGATTACTGAATAGACGTTTCGGAATTATAGTATGATATGAATGATGATAAATGGTTTGTATATCCCACGACGGAATTATAATAAAGAAGCAGATTATCTGCATAGCTAATCGAGTTGATGAAAGCTTACTTATCAAACCAAAAGCATAAGTAGCTACAACCCGCGAATTGAAACATAAACCGCTCGCTCACCTATTTCAGAAATTTTCAAAGTAATTATTCATAAATGAGTCTGTTTATACTGTTAAAGTAAATTATACTGAGCTAACATGTTTAATTTCCTTTCATCTGATGTAAAGCAAAGATATGCCTAATTAACACCACATACAATATAACAATACACAGGTATATCATCATCCTACACTAATGTAGTAGTCTTCTTATCGTACGGTTGATGAACTACCTGGGGTCAGAGCTTAAGCCTGTAGGCCTCTGACATGGCTTTACACACCGTTGAAAAATCTCTCAGGTGCGCCGGTTTCCTCACGATGTTTTCCTTTACCGTTTTTAGCAACTGATAATTAATTTATAGTACGCACTTGAATTGGAAAAGACACTGATGGGTGCAGGGTTTTAAACTTGCGACCTTTGACTTTGTAGTCCTCCGAGTTTTAAATAACAGGACCTGACAAGACGTAGCAGGACTGTTCAGGCATAGACACAATAGGCGTAATCCCCCACTAATCTCTTATTATGATACAACATGATTGACACAAGGATCAAAGTCGCCGGCACTATCAAACATGTGAAAGCATGATTATCTCAGTCTGTTCAGAGAGCTAACAGGCCACACAAGCGGCGTGCTTGTTCAACAATCATAATACAGATAAGATAGACGCTGTGATAACCAAATATTTTGTTAAGTATATAATTATTATAAATTAAAAGGTAGCTGTATGGTGGTACGTGGTCCTTGTTTACTAGTTTTGGACCTAAACAGTTGTACACATCCACATCTCGTAGCTCCTGAAAGGGTAGGTCCCCACAAGCCTTATGTAAAACGTAGGCTTGCTGCCATTCAACCCACATATCGCCTCTTGATAATGATTGCAATCCTAACCCCTCTTCCTGTGAAGAGTTTAGTTTATTTATTATATAGGTAGGCATGCTAAATTTTATTTATTTATGGCATATTTTTGCGTGCGTTCTAAACGTAATAAAATTGCTGACTTTGACTTAACACTACAATACGACTATGAGACTTTCATGAAATATTCCAAGCTGATCTTTGACTCAAGATCGACAGAAAGTGCGTCATCGTCGCGCTAAATGCATCGTGCTAATTTCGACAAAACTGCATCAAATGTGACCCACATGCGGGCTCTGATCTTGGCACTGCAGGTTGTTTGTATTACATATCACATCGACAAAACTAATATTGTTAAAAGCGATTTGTTAGTCCGATAGTCTTTTGAAAAATAATTTAACAACACTGTCAATTTTCTTATAATAAATTAAATAAAATCTGTTAGTCCGGAATTAGGATTAAGGATCGTAGCAAGTAGAAATGCGTAGTCTCTGCCTACCCCGCCAGGAAACAGGCGATACTTTACATATTTCTAAAACAAGCTCACAACAGAATTTTAATAGATTCTGTTGTGAGCTGCTGCAGTTGTTGCTTGTTGGCGATGGTAATCCATCGCCAACCGAGTTAACAAACCAAAAGTATAAGTAGCTACAACCCGCGAATTGAATCATAAACCGCTCGCTCACCTATTTCAGAAATGTTCAAACTTCAAAGTAATTATTCATAAATGAGTCTGTTTATACTGTTAAAGTAAATTATAATGAGCAAACATGTTTTCTTTCATCTGATGTTACGTTGGGAAATGTTCGTCGTCAATTAATCTCGGTATGATCTGTAAGGAAACCAAGATATATAACCTCACACATATAATTTATACACCGCATACAATTGAACACAACTGCATCTACAGAAGAAATGATTTCGTTCTTAAAAACAACTCTATGAGAGTAAAACAATAAATACATATGTTCTGCAACCGAAATAATAGCCTTCATTAGTTAAGGTCTAGTTTCAGACGAAATATGTTTGATTATGAGCTCTGTAAGTACTTCCAATTCCAATCTTCTGCCTTTCTTTTGATTCTATACGTCACGACTCTTACTACAAAAATCTTCAAAGCTTCATGTTCTCTACAGAGTAATCCCTACAAATCTTACAATCCGCATTTCTCCGTGTTATAGGTACTCAGATACACTTTGCTGACTCGGCATGATCTATCAAACAGTTCGGCAAGGCCGTCGCTTATCACAATACGTTAAAACATAACAGATAACAGTTTTTAACTGACATCGTCATTATTTTTATTTGTTAGGTTTCTCCGTAGCTTTCATTACCATGTACTCGTATGTGATAGTACATTATTACCCAATTAGTATTAAATATTTACTTTTACATCTAGAATATAAGTATTGTCGCCTCCGCTATTTTTTTATTGGAATGACATTTTGAAGCGGCAGCCTTGGCTAGTCGTAAACCCCTGAAAATGATTCACTTTTCTTTTTTTCATCAGGATTCTTTATATTCTGTGGGTAATGATATAACTACTAATTTAGTGAGAGGAGTTCCTCATGTATTTAAAGTAGGTAATTAATCTTTAGAATGTGGAGTAGCTTCCGCCATAAATCAGCGATGTAGCAAAAATCCATTGTTATTTCTTAACCATAAATATGAACCAATTTATAATTTAGCCCACTGAGTAAATCATAAATTGGCTCATATATTTAGACGCAACCCACGGAAACAAGGAATCTTATGTACTCAATACTAAAGATAAACTCATGGTACGTGTTAAATCATAAAGTGCATGATCTTATGTGAAGACTGCATAAAAATACAATCGATAATTATATAATTGTAAAAGTTAGGAATTTAATGCAGATACATCGTTGAGTTTTATTACAGTTTGAATGTATAATATATTTTACTTGGTAACTACTTTTATTTTAGGATAGCTTTTATAAAGATTATTGGCAAAAATGTTTCCCGCTTTTCGACGATAATAACTTATATTCTGACAAGCCTAAGCCTGGATTAAAGTGTTACTATTTCCAGGATCGTGGATACATTATTACTTTATTGTTACAGGGAGCAGAGAGGCGACAGGCCACGTGATGAGCGAGAGCGTGTCAGCAGTTCTGCACCAGACCAACATCACGCGGCTTACAGCGAAGGCCATCCACGCTGCTGGCTACCATCTGCACAGAGTTGAGCATCTGTTAGTACAAGAGTATTTACAGGACACTTGAAGATCGAATAAGTGAAGACAACACGTCTACTTTGAGTCTGCTGCAAAACCATTTATCGCTCTCAATATCGGTTGATGGCAATAGGCTCGCCGCCGATTACATTGGGACCTAAAACATAACTGCCGAAATGTGGGTGTACTATATGTGCACCTCTGCCTACCCCTTCGGGGAATACATGCGTGATGTTATGTTTATGTTTTTTATGTTCATGACTTTATATCGTGGAACCCTGCCAAAATGTGAAGTGGTATGTTGTTTTCAGATCAATAATGGATGCACCAAGACTGGAGCACATAGTTGTGGAAGATCTGACAAAGATGCCTAATCTCAAATCATTGTAAGTTTACTATCTTCGTATTTAAAGTGAGTCCGTACAGTTGTTACGGCGGATGCTTGTTACATTAAATAACTATTTATAGTACAATTTGATGTGTTTTATGCTTCGATGATCGATGGTTTATGATTCAGCGAAAAATTACAGTTAATGGCAACTCACATGTTTACGATTTATATCCGCATTTTTGCGCAACCTACACGCCGGGCTACACCGCGTTTTTTCTTTGTTTTCGAATTTAAGAATCCGTCTCATTTAAAGGCTAATCTCCAGTTAATTTCTTCGTAAGTGTTGTCCATGATAATTACTATTTACCTGGTTGCACTTACATGTTTTTTCTGGAATGTGCCACTAGTTTTGGCTAAAACGGAGTCCTTATTCATGAGCCGATGATGCAGAAGGATTTTAATATTGTGGGTCCTTCTATGGCTTATCGTCACGGATTTAGGAATTCGTAGATCCATAACAAATACCTACTCCTTGATTTCAGGTTCATAACGCAAGCGCCCCGGCTGCACAGGGTCGCGCCTTTACCTTCCCTGCCTGAGCTGCGCACTTTGTACGTATGTATTTATTTTCTATTATACCTAATTACCGATCTTCCTATATTACTATAAAAGTTCTGTAGCTGATATCTACTTCCAGCAAGACAAAACTATGTCAAAAATTAAACTGGATAATGTCAGGTTCATTGATTATTTTTATTAGTTTTTTTAATACACTCTAGTCTCCACAGTATAATATACAAATACTCTTAGTATACCTACCATTTTTTTGTACATGTAACTTTTTTAACAGCATCATCACGACGTCGGGCCTGGTGGAGGTTCCCAACCTTAGTCACGTCCACGACAATAAGAAGGACAACAACTCATTGGCGTATCTACAGGCCATGTAAGTTTCAACCTCCATAGTACAGTTTTCTGGCAGAATTATCGACTGAGACTTCAGGGGCTCGCAGCTACGAGGCTACCGCGCAGATCAGTCGATCCGCAAGGTTAGGCTGTCCTGGCCGCGGTCAGTCTTGCGATGGGTTACCGTTTTCACATGTCGGGAAACGAGAAGCTTCCGTGCTTCGGAAGGCAAGTTAAGCCTGCGCGTTGGCTGTACCTACTGAATCCAGAATTGATGCAAATAGTTATCTGCGGATCACATGTTTATTCTGTCAGTATTTTGTTTATGTCTAGTCTAAAGTAGTTCAGGTCTTTCAAGGTCTTTTTCTGACTACTTTTTTCAATATTATAGGGTAGGTAAAGCTGGCTTTATCAGGAGTACATACGCTCACATTACACTAAACATTATAACGCTAAAAGGCGAACATTAGTATTAACTCTATATTCTATTGTTTTGTAGAGACTTGGAAGGCAACCACATCAGGCGTCTGCCACCGCACGCACTGCGCGTGCGCGCCGATCAAGTGTAAGTCTTTAGGTACATACATGTGCTATTATATTTTGCGGCATTTAATTTTTGTTTTCTTTATTTCCTACGCTTTATCATTATCAAAATGATCATCAATCCACACGAAAAGGCTATAAATCATACATAATATACAAAAGGTAGGCAAACCGCACGCATATTCATTTGCTATGATCCTGGCATACTTGTTTCGCCTCATTCACTGTTAACACATTCCTCATTTACGCTCGTCGGTTGCGGATACTCTTGATCTGACTCTTCTTAAGAACATCTCCGATCTGGTCAGAGTATGTTTGCCGAAGTCTTTCCCGTCCTATAAATAAAACCCAACATATTCTGAGCTTAATTCCTTCATTAGGTAAACCCAACTAGGTTATTTGTTTAAAGTTCTAACCCCTGTAACAATATTTTCGTTTAGAACATTAGAACAAATAGTGAGATAATCCACCGCCGTTATCGCTAATCTAGTGTTAATTAGTATACACAATGTATTGCTGCTATTAGTGAAATTATATCTTTATTGCCCGGCAAATATGTGACATAGAAACAGATAATATAGGTACATCTTGATAAATTTCTTTAAATAGAAATGTTACTGAGATTATGCTATTTAAGATTAAGCATTTTAATATCTTGCATTTCTTCTTATTTCTAACTAAAAGATATGAGACACAAGCGGGACTTAAACCTGCCAGTTAGTGCTTGGTTTTTGAAAGTGGACACTTTAAAGGTAACATTAAGGTTGAAAAAAGCATTTATTCCTATCATTCCTCTATTCGTCAAAAGAGTACCTAGAGTAACTCCCCAGCAAGAATGAAATAAACCAGAAAGCACTTCTCTCTTCATCGGAAGTCAAGCGAAAGGTCTCGCTTGACTTCTAGTAAATAAGGAACAATGTCCCTTGAAATAGCTACGAAATACAGCCTAAAATTAAATGTAAAGTGAGCTGAATAGTCTTAATTCTCGCAGACTAAACGATGAGACACGTTTTGTAATTATACAGCTATTAAATCTAATTGTTTACTGGGTATTCACTCTTCCTATATTATATTTATAGGTTACTGTAACTATAGTAGGTAGTTGGTCATGGCAGCCAATTTGTCAATTTTACTAAACTATTTGATTGTCCGTGAAGTAATCGACAGTTCAATAATCACCATGTATTCTAATTGGCCATTGTCAAAGGGTTATATTAAGACTATATAAAACCACTTGCATCCTTCTTAATAGTTTTGATTTGATAAATAAGAAGTGAATTCGATTTCTTGATTTCTTCCAGGTCCCTCAATTACAATTTACTGGAAGAGGTGCCAGCATTTGCGTTCAAAAATGCACAGATTTCAAAATTGTAAGTACGTATACCTAAGTAGTTGTCGTTCATTGTGGTGTTCTAAGGGGGAGGGGGAGGCTTTTGTTCAACAGTGGACGTCTTTAGGCTGATGATGAAGATAAAAAATTTAGATAAAACCTAGATCTATGAAACAAGGTTGTAAATAGAGTTACAAGTACGTAGTCACTTGATAGAATTACATTAAGCTACATTAGTAATATAATTTTAATAAAAAACAGTATTTACAAGAAAATCTTTATTTTACTATGGGCTTGTTTCAGGAGTTTCAGAGGGAACACAAAGCTAAAACACATAGATGAGAATGCCTTCGCATCAAACTTACTCCTTAGACAATTGTAAGTAATTTTATTTTATTTTGTAATCAATACAAAGCCCCAATTTCACCATCTTACTTCTTCAGGGAATTCTGATAAAGGCAAATGTTATTATTTAATGATAAACGTATGCCTCAAGGAAGCACATAGTCGAGTCAGTATTGGAACACAAAACGGAGTTTTTGACGCATGACACCTTAGAAACGTAAATGAATTGGGGCAGTGAATAGGTGGTTTAACTGCGGGTTCAATCCCCCCATGAATTTGATCTTCTCCTTATCGTATGGCTGATGAACAACCTGGTGTCAAACCTCCTTAGGCCTCTGTCATGGCTTTACATACCGTCGAAAAATATCTCAGGTGTGCCGGTTTCTTCACGATGTTTTCCTTCACTGTTTTTAGCACCTGATAATGAGGAAACTGATCCATGTATATTTTTACGAAGTCGTAGTTCTTGTGCGTGTGTGAAAAGAATTCTGAATATAGGAATTAGATTGGGACAACGTTATAGAAGGAGACTAAAAAGATTATGATTGTTTCAGAGATTTAAGTAACACCGCTATTACCTCACTGCCGACCGCGGGCCTGCAGAACTTAGAAACACTTAGGATAGAGAAGACGCCGTCGCTTAAATACATACCATCCATTTATGAGTTCCAGGTTTGTACCTATCTGGCAAAGCATAGAATATCGTTGAAGATAACTCTAGTTCATATTTTTAGAGGCTGCATGTAGATAGGTTTATAAGTAGTTGAGCATTCTGCGCCAATTATAACGTGCTCTTAGCCAGAAAAAAAATTTAGCTTCCGACTCTTTTTGAAGAATTCAATACCATTTACTTTGTATTTTTGTAAATGTTTTAATGAAGGATTACAGAATAATTAGGTATGTAAGTGAGTACACAAATAAACATGAAAGTTGTCAAACAAGACCCAATAGATAAACAGTTCCCTTTAAATACACTATACATTACGCATATGTTTTCCTTCCTTATTAATATTAGATATGTCTAATCTCAATTCGTGATTATATTCTTCATATATGAGCCGATTGTCACATGGAAATAGTTCATACATTGCATTCTTGTTTGAAATTTGAGCTTGGAATTCTATCAAGTAGGTCAATTATCTTTTAATTAATGGCGATTGTCTATATATTACCAGAGGCTGCAGAGGGCGTACCTGACCCACCACTTCCACTGCTGCGCCTTCCGCTTCCCCGAGCGCCACAACCCCACCAGGCACAAAGTGTACGAGACGCAGATAGCTAACATGCAGGCTGTAAGACATCATCATCTGCTTCATCACTCAGCATCTTCTAATCTGCATTTCAGAATTGGGTCCAGATAGATCACATAAATTGCTAACAGCTAAACAGCATGATTGTTGATTTGACGACCTGTTTGGTGCAGTGGTTAACCGATTTGACTGCTGCGCTAGGATTTGCGCCTTGCGGGTTGGATTCCCGCACGCGACAACTTTTATTGCGATCTATCACGAGTCTGGGTGTTTGTATATGTGATATTTAAATGTTTGTAAATCGCACCCACGATACAGGAGGCGGTCTTAGTGTAGGACAACAAATAATATGTATATACCGTAAGTCTGTTGTCAGTTTAAAAATAATTTACAATTTCCGAGACATTTTTTTTTATTTTCTGGCATGCCTATTATTTTGTTCAGTTCTTAATCGTGTAAACATTTTTCACAGAAATGCCAAAAGGGAGCTGTAGAAGTTCGAAAACAGAGGTCCTTGGAACCTATCAAGGCGTACACTGTCCCACAAAGCACTAAGTAAGAACATTATATAATTTATTAAACTTACCTAAGTACTTAAGTTGTCGTTCATTATGACGTGCTAAGGGGGAGGCCTTTGTTCATCAGTGGACGTCTTCCGGCTAATGATAAATTTGACGACCTGATTAGCGCAGTGGCTAAGCGATTGGGCTGCTGCGCTAAGGGTTGCGGGTTCGATTCCCGCACGGGGCAAAACTTTGTGCGAACCACAGATGTTTGTCCCGAGTCTGGGTGTTAGTGTATGTGAATATTTCATGTTTGTAAACGCACCTACGATACAGGAGAAATTCCTAGTGTGGGGCGAGGTTTTTTTTAAAAAAAAAAAAAAAAAAAAAAAATGATGGAGAACTTAGCACTATACCTACGCATATACTTATGTAAGTTTCCGACAGATTAGTCTCAGTCAATGGCAACGAGATACCTCCTATTACAAAGAATCTGTAACAAAACTAGCGAAATGTGAGTGTATTGTATTATACAGTCTTACCTACTCATTCCAGGGATTTAGGAGTCATAATTTGTTTGTTGTTTTTTAATTCTCCTTTTTTATACCGACATAACTCATAATAGCCACACGGAATAGGTCATGCTGTGGTGTACAGATGGGTCAGTCAACAAGGATGGTAGCGAGGTTGACAGTCCAGGGTGCGCCGCACGTAGTTAAGTATCGTCACTCGTGGAGGCTCTGTACTTGCACCCCACCTGTTTTTTAATCGCTGACTGCCACGCAGTAGACAATAAAAAACTATTGTTAGCAGTCACTGGTGACCGCGGCGGCGCGCGGCGGCGGCGGCGTTCAGCGACTCATAATAAAACTTTGTTCGCAGTGACTCGATGGAGGACGACGTATCCACAGCCACGACCAACGACGAGTACGACAGCAACATCGTGGACGAGTACTTCTCGGACTCCGGCAGCTGGGAGGACGGCGAGGACCAGGGAGAGTTCCACGAGCCTGTCGACAACACGCCCGGGAACGGGTTCGCGGCCATCTCCGCCGAGTGCGGGAACTTCAGTATTAGGTAACTTAGGCTGACATCTATGAAGCTACTACACCTATCTCAGAGTAGACTAGACTCAATTGTCATTATTATAAATGAATCGATCTTGGTGATCATGATTGTGAAAAGGCACGACTTTTTCCTTCATTTCGCCGTTCCTTAAACAATAATATTTCATATATATAGGTCATTGAAAAATTATCTAGGAATTAAACTGCAATTATGTGTAATTGTGCATATGTCTTAACTACGTCAATTCATAACATACGTTGACCTAAATATATGTTAATTGACCTTATAATATACTTTCTAGCCCTCGAAAAGTGGAATGCACGCCGGCATCCGACGCCCTGAACCCCTGTGAGGACGTGATGGGCTGGGCGTGGTTGCGAGCTAGCGTGTGGTTCGTCATCACGGCAGCCGTGGTGGGCAACGTTGCCGTTCTTCTCGTGCTCCTCACCAACCACACCGAGCTGACGGTTCCTCGCTTCCTCATGTGCCATCTCGCCTTCTCGGACCTCTGCACGGGCATCTACCTCCTCATGTTAGCAGTAGTAGACCTCAGGTCTTACGGAGAGTTCTTCAACTACGCTTACGACTGGCAGTACGGTGTGGGATGCAAGATCGCCGGCTTCCTATCAGTATTCTCTGGCCAGTTGTCAGTCATCACCCTAACTATAGTCACGTTGGAGCGCTGGTTCGCGATAACGTATGCTATATATTTGGAAAGAAGAATTTCCTTATCCGCCGCATCGAAGATTATGATTGGCGGATGGCTGTATTCTATCCTGATGGCTGGCTTGCCATTGGTTGGCGTGTCAGATTATTCATCTACCTCAATTTGTTTGCCAGTGGAGAGTAAGGATGTGGGGGACGCAGTGTACCAGGGATCCATTTTCTTGGCTAGTGCACTGGCCTGGGTCACGATAGTTGGGTGCTATGTGCAGATATACAGGTCTTTGGGGGGAGGGGAAAGTTACGGCAGAAGGGGGGCGGCAGCTGCGGCCGAAAGACGGATCGCGAACAAAATGGCGCTTTTAATCGGAACAGACTTGCTTTGCTGGGCGCCTGTCGCGTTCTTCGGTGTCACAGCACTAGCAGGCGCGCCTCTAGTCGATGTTAGCCACGGCAAAGTGCTATTAGTATTCTTTTACCCTCTAAACGCATGCGCTAACCCATTTTTGTACGCGATTTTAACAAAACAATATCGAAGAGACTTTATGACCATAGTCGCGAGAACTGGTCATTGTAATTGGTTGGTCGAGAAGTATAAGCTAGCGACAACCCCCCCACCGACGGCGCACACAAACCCGTCTGCGCCTGCGCAACTCATGCCGCTCGTGGACACCGCCCCCTATAGCAGAAGCCAGTCACAGTATAAGGACAGCAGTGAAGTGCCGCTTTAAGTGTATAGTTATATTTTAGGATATTATTATTATGACATTATTATAATATGATTATTTATTTTTATATCCTGTTTTATTTCACATCCTGAATTCCGTCAATAGTAATAAAAATATGCAAACTGCATTAAAATTGCCATCAGGGTATGAATAATATTAATGTTGCAAGTTGAGTAACGTAGGTTCAATTTTATTGTACCGTCAAGAGGGAGGTCTGATATTATAAACAAATGTAAAACAATTTGTATTTATTAGCTTAAAAACAACTGAGCATGTTCTTCTAATTGATCTAGAACTTTGCTATCAATATACTCCACCACAAGTTTATCCCCTTCTAACAAAACCTCATGTTTCAAAAGGTCAGCCACTTCCACATCCATCTTCATAGGACTAATACAGTAACTGTCCAACTGTCTGAAAAGCCTTAGCTTCACAACACTGACCTTATTATTATCGTTTTTAATATTACAAGAGTCACAGATACTGTCTATGGCCCTTCCTAAACTCCATTTCGAACTTATAAACGTTGGAACAGTGTCTTTTAAGTCAGGCTCTAAAGTTACTGTATCAAATCTTGTGATATTATCCTCTTCTTGTACTATTCTTACTGGTTTTGGGTCCATGTTTAATGGTTTTTTGATGGCAAAGTATACTCTGTCTGACACTGGTATAGATTTTGGTCCGATGGCTTTTTGTTTGATTCTCATTAGGTGGATCTTTGAGGCTGTCTTCACTTTTGCTGATGATTGAAGTGCTTTCCGTATGTTTTCTGTTATCTGCAAGGTAATATTAATAAGTTTTATTAAAGCCAGTTTAATTATGTACCATGCTAAATGTTCACATACAAAATATAAGTGAATAAAATAACCAGGGATCATAAAACATGTAGCAATGTTACATAATATATTTCACATTATGTCACTTTAAATAATGTATAAGTTACCTTCTCCTGCAAATGTTTATTAGCCTCACGGAACTGTCTCCTTGGAGCCTCAAGCTGTTCTATCTTAGCTGCCATAGTCTCATCATCTATTTCAGGACATGAACTGAAAGTACATTTAAATTAAATTAACTACGGCATTAGCCACATATTTGAGACAAAGAAATAAACACTACCAAGAATTTTGAATAGTTTTGTTTAAACATTATTTTGTGTGCGTTTATTAAGTGTACAATAAAGAATACTTACGGATGAAACCTATGTTCCACACAATAGTGTTTGTTACACTTCGAACAGACCATTTCATGTAAATTCCCTTTCCTACATCCTTTCTCCGAGCACCTGAATATCTGGTCATCATTTTTGAGGTTAACTTCCTTTGGTTTTGGCGCCAACTCGCACTCTCCAGAGAGACAGTGCTCGTTAAAGTGTTCCCGGCAGAATACCTTATCGCATTTGCATTGAAGTGGTAAGAAATCAACCTGATTACAGTTTTGATACTGGCAGTGTTCTCCAAGTGTAGGGAACTCCATTTTTACGTATAAAAGCTTCAAAGTCTGTTTTAGTGTCTGATATTTGCACTTAGAAAGGATATTTGCAGTAACAACTGTATGTCTATTCAATTAAATAAGTTACGAAATATTGCTTTAGGACAAACGAAAATAAACATTAATTTCCGTTCGTTCCAGGACTAAATTCAGAAATTGACTTTAATATTTGACAACAGGATAGCTTACGAGAATATTAGCAAGTGTGAACGAAACAGCACGTTTTTATGCTGAAAGTAATAGTAAATCTAATATTGTTACAATGCAGTTAAGAAAATGTCAATGTCATGTTCAAAAAATGAAGTCATTACCGAATCGTTCCGAAATAAATGGATTAAATTATATTTTTAATTTTATTACCAAATATATTTTAAAGTATAGTTAAATTGTTACGTATTGGCAGTACTGGGGTTTGTCATAACCAAGCTTACAAATAAATCTCTCTAGCAGAATTTTGATAAACAATACTACGTTTTTTCATTGTTACCACACTGGCAATTCCTCCGGTGTCGTGGGAGTGTTTCACAAACATGAAATATCACATACACATACACCCAGACTCGTGATAAACATCTGCGATTCGCACAAATTTTTGCCCCGTGCGGGAATCGAACTCTTAGCGCAGCAGTCCAATCGCTTAGCCACTGCGCCAACCAGGTCGTCAGTTGAATATAAATTCGTCGTCTAGACGTATACAAACATTTTATGAAGTCCTCGCTGCGTTGTACTAACAAACGTTGCATTATGTACGCAAGTTTAATGCAGGTATATGTTTTTCGACGAAGATCAGAACATTACTTTTTAGCGCCCCGCTGCTTGGCAAAGGTCTCTTTCTTAAGCTTGGCTTAGAGCTGTCGATTTGGAAGGATTCAAAATCGGTTATAAATAATAAGCGTATTATAAGAGGTCAGTGTGTAACAAACACTTATTCAAAGAAAAACATAATTAAAAAGCATAATTTTATTGCTAAAAAAACAATAAATAAGAAATATTTCACTTAAAACAACACATTGTTGCGGCATCACTGGCCTAAGGTAACTGTTATTAGATACATGTAAAGAGGAAGAAAAGAAAAATAATTTGCAGTACGTTACAATAATCGTTATAAAACCTCCAGCGACCAAAACCTTCACGTCATATTTTGACGTATAAGACTTCATGACTAAATTGGAGGAATAAATTTTTGACATTTACGACATCGATCCGGAATCGAGATTTGAATAATTGGCTTGTTCAAATTTCGTATAGAGTACGAGATAATAAGATTTTATTGCCTACATAAGTTTTAAAGTCTCTATCGCGGCCTGCAACCGTTCGAGCTCGCCTTCAGACTGCGAGAGTTTTTCTGAGTTGGTCTTCTGCACTTCGGCGGGCACTTTAGTGGTGTAGTCGTCAGCGGATATCGCTTGTTGCAGCTTCGTGACAGTCTGTGCTAGTGTCTCTTTCTTCTTTTCTAGCTTTGTGATCTCCTTTTGGGGGTCGATGAGGCCCTGTAAATATTGGTAATAATAGTTTATAACTTTAGATGAAAAAATATAGCACAAATTTTAGGTTCTATCAGCTTGTGATGGTTGTACTCTGGGATCATGGTAACTCAACGCTTAGTTGGCTTACACAGCTTGTACAGTTCTAATAAAAAAAAGTACTGACAAGTTAAGCTTACCACGGCACCTACATAATTATATTGCAGTGCAGTATATTCGAAAGACATACATAGGGAAGTATATTAAACACACTCTTAGTGCCGTATGGTGAAATGGTTGCCAGCAATAGTGGAAGGATACAAAGATTTGTTAAGTAGTAGGATGAACTAGACTATTAGCAAAACAAGAATTTGAAATGAGCATCAAGAAATCAACTATCTTTTTTATAGCCTATGTTACTCGCGATTGTGTAATGTTTCTAGCAACACTCCATACATATCGGTTCAGGCATTCTGAAGTTATGGTAGAAAGAAACGCACATACATACATGAACTCTGAAAACATTACACTCCTTTTCTTGGGCAGTCGTGTAAAAATGAGTTATCAAGTCAAACAAACCTTCAACACCAAATGCACTTCAATCTTATCCGACACCGTAAGTATGGAGCACCCTATCGGAGGCTGTTCATCCGAGAGCTCGCTGTTCGCCAGCGACTGCAGACTCTTGAACAACCCTTTTAGTTCCTCCACTTTCAGGTCTGCGGAGATGATGAGGTGTGCCGTCGTCTTCTGCTTGTTCGTCAAGTTGTATTCGGAGCGAGTCGAACGGATTAAATGGACCATCTTAAGAACAGTGTCCACGTCAGACTCTAGGTCTTCGGACCGCCAGGGTGTGGCGGCATCCTGTTGGTTAGAAAGGAGGTTATAGACAGACTTAGTTTAATAGTTGAGACTACGGATAAACAGTAAAAAGATTCTGATTCCGGTCGACATAATTCCGTAATATATATGTATATAAATAAAAATATAAATAAAAAGTTTAGTAAATAAATAAAAACCGCCTTTAAACAACACAAATTGAAAAGTATTATTATAAATAATATTTAATCCATTTCACTTTACATAAGCCAGGGTAAAGTCGGTGACAAACCCAAAACTAATTCCTAAAAACACGAACCTACTTGTGACAATGCTCTAATACTATTAACAAAGCGAACGCGACATATGTTTTAAAACTTTACAAATTGCGCTTCGAAACAATACTTCACACAATAAATTTAATCGTAGAAAGTGGTAGGGGGGGGGGGTTGAAGCACCCCCTTCCTCTTGTTAATGGTCAGTCATTGACTACACGTATAAACAAAGCAATATTACCTGTTACGACAACTACTACGATCCTATGAGGAGTTCCGTTCTATATCTCCGAAGTTCATCATCAGATCCTAACTTGGTGACATAGAGACTACATCGGGAGTATACTCTATCGATTAAAAAAAGAATTTTGAAAATCGGCTCATAATTGACGGACAAGGACATTTCGTGGTATAAACAAAAAAAACCATTAAAAAAACATACAGACGAATTGAGAACCTTCTCCTTTTTAAAGTCGGTTTAAAATAAATAAAAATTAAACTATTCTCATATCAAAATTTAAGATTCCTTGGTGTGTACAAAGGAATCTTAAATTTTACGACTTTAATAATCATAATAAACCTAGTTTAAAAGCCAACATACATAAATATTTTATGGGGTGTATATTATTTTCGCTTGCAATGTTTCGAATCATCATAACAATATTTTACTTTTTTGGCTCCAGAGGAACTTGTGCGGCTCCAAAGAATAGTCTGCGTGTCCTCCACGGCCGAAATGCTGCCGACGGAGAGTTTCCATATATCGTCCTATTGTTCTATGCCGCTGATATCGCCGTCAATGAAGAATACGACGAGCACCGATTATGCACGGGGTCTCTGTTATCCCAGAACTGGGTGTTAACTGCCGCACACTGCGTCTACTTTCTAAAACCAAGCAATTTCGCCATATGGTACAACAACTTCACCGTGTCATCGTTTAAAACTGGTTTCCATGCTGGTGTTCACAAAATATTTATCCACCCAGCGTTCGTTTTTCACTTTATTACTTTGTACAACGACATCAGTATGTTGTTCACAGACAATATTTACACGCAAAAGTTTGGGAGGCTGTCCTCGGTGGATCACTTGACGATGATAGGCCTGCCGGTGACGTATGTTGGTGGCGGAGACACGACCGAGCTCGCCGGAGACCTGTACAGGCCGCTGCAGGTCGGCGAGGGCGGGATTATCGCGTGCGATAAATCAACACTTATCTTCAATAAGTTCATACTATGTATCACTCAAAAGTGTAACCATAGAAAGCAGATGCCGTTTTTCGGGGACTCCGGCGGGCCGCTGCTGCACGACGGGCGCATTATAGGAGTGTGTTCTTTTGGGTCTGATGGTGATAGTGGTCCGGAGGAAGTGTACGCACCAGTAAGCCCCTTCTTAGATTGGATTGGTGGTGTAATGCAAAACAAAACATAATAATTTCTTTTATTTCGGGGTAAAAAACAGGAGTTCAATTAAATGTTATACATACAATCTTAATAAATAAACAAAATACTTATTATACTACTGCTATATCCGGTATAAGCCATTTTTCCGTTAATACAATAGTGTCGTATGAGTTACTTTAGATATTCATATAAATTGTCTGAAGTTTGCCACGTATGCCCCTGCACTGCAATTCTGATAGTAAATAGTAAGTGCGTCCGGCATTCCTTCTGTTGGTACGCCATTACGTAAACCTTTGACCAGCCATCCAGATTGTACTATACAGCGTGGTTGGCATGTGACACCGTCGATGACCGTCGGACTACCAAGTCAAAGGTCCAACAACAAATTCAGACAAAAACGAACTTACTTATGATGCTCTAATACTATTAAACAAAACGAACGTATAGGATTTGGCACCGCCTTCAACTTGGCTTATGTTAAGAGAAGTGAATAAAATATTAGGTATTTAAAACTTTTAAGTTCGTGTTTTTTTAAGGTGGTAAGTATTTATTTTTTCTTAAAAAAATATTTTCACAATTTTTTGTGGTTCCTAGGATTCATCCCCCTCAAACTGTTGTAAGACTTATATTTTAAAATGCGCTTTCAAACTGTACCTCATACGATAAATTTAATCGTAGAAAGTGGTAGGGGGGCGGGGGGGTCGACGCAACAATTGCAAAAGTCGATCGATGAAGGTTAAGCTGCACTTCCCGCGGTCAGTATTTAGATGGGTGACTATTAATTACATGACGATAATCATCACGTTTAATAGCAGGTTAAGCCATCAACCCCAGCAGTCATATATCATGGGAAAAAAAATTGTCATACGTTTAACAAAGAGACTTACAGTAGGATAGCTGGCAATACATATAGACGGGCAGCTGGTGTCCTTCCTCGGCAGGCGCTGGAACAGCTCCTCGGTGACGAAGGGCATGAAAGGGCTGAGCAGTTTCAGGCCATACTCCAGCGTGGTGTACAGCGTGCGGCGCGCGCCCGCCTTCTGGGCCTCGGAGCCCGACGCGAATACTGGCTTTAGGTACTCCTGGACACGAACAAGAAAAAGCCATGTAATGGTCACAAAGAAGGAAAAACAGACGGGAGGCGTTAGCCTAGCAGTGAAACTTTATTTAAAATATTGCAAGGCAATTGTGTCTGCACTAGCTTTTGCCCTCGGCTTCGCCTGCTTTAAGTAGCCTATATTCTTTCTCGGGTTTTCCTACATGCCAAGTTTTATCAAAACCCATCCAGCGGTTTAGTCGTGAAGACGTAACAAACAGACATACCGACTGAGTTACTTTCGAATTTGTAATATTAGTATATATGGTTTAAAGGTTAATTATTTATTTAAATGTTAGACTAAACCATTTGCCTCATTAACTAGTTTGAATAAATGAATAAATGAGCTTGGGGATGGCAGAATTGATGGTGAAGTTACAGAAGACTCTGCTGCCCATCTTCTGTATTTTACCTTCGTAGCCTCTTACGACACCCACGGGAGGAAAGGCGGTGGCCAATTCTAGACCGGATATCCTCTAACCTCGGTAGTGTCATTACCTATTTATTGAGTGATCATCTCTACACTACGGCATGACGTATTTCCATGTTTATTAGCTTATTAAGCACAAACATACCAAGTAAACATCACAGAGGTCGTACAGCCACAGATTGTAGCAGTGCGTGGTGGCTGACGGGAAGTCGTAGGCGGCGAAGCCAGCGTTGACCTTGTTGACCGCGAGCGCCACCCGGGACAGCATCCAGAGGTCCATGGGGGACAGGTCCGTGGGCAGGGTCGGTGCGTGGACCTGACGAGATACACAATACATACACTAAATAAATAATATACGTTTATTAAAATTTATTTCAGTAAGGTGTTCCCCGAAGGGATAGGCAGAGGTGGACATATAGTACTGCCACATTTCGCCAGTTATGCTTTTAGGTCCCAATGTAACAGGGGGCGAGCCTATTGCCATTAACCGGCCACAAATCCAGACTCCGTGCTGCTAATGAGAATTACCTAATGGAAAAACCCAGTAACACTTTGCCCGACCCGGGATTCGAACCTAGGACCTCGTGCTCAGCAGTCGCGCTTAGAAACCACTAGACCAACGAGGCAGGCAGAAAGGTTTCTAAGTAGGCTTATATAGCCATAAATTAAGCGGATGACTTAAAATGTCCTTAGCTCTATCCTATGGGATCCTACACTCAACACTGACCTCATACACGGTGTCCTTCGGGAAGTACATGAGCGCGAACTTCGTGGCATTCCAGAGCTTGTTGCAGAAGAACCGGTAGCCCTGCACGCGCAGGATGTCCAGGTTCAAGTCCCGGCCCTGGGTCATCGCGCACAGAGCGAACCTGGAGAAGATCAGAGTGATATAGACTATACTGATTGATATATTTCCCTTTGTAAACAATTAAAATGATTTTCACATTAAAATAAAAAAAATAAAAAAGATACTTCATTAAAATCTATACAAATAAATAAAATTAGAGACTATGTTTGTAATATCAAAATAACAGCCTTAACAAAAATATTTTTTTTGTCTGTCTGTCTGCTTGCTTGTTAATCTCCGAAACAGCTGGACTGGCTGAATACAACCGGTGTAAATAAAACTAACATCATAGTATGAACAAAACACCTTCTCACCTGAGCGCATCAGTCCCGCACTCCGGGATCCCGTTGGGGTAGTCTTGCTTCTGTCCCTGCTTCGCCCGCTCCACCTCCTTGCGGTCGAGGTTGGAGTCCACCAGCTGTTCATGGAGCTGTTCCAGGGTGACTCCTCGCACCACATCGACTGGGTCTATGACGTTGCCGAGGGACTTGGACATCTTGCGGCCGTGCGCGTCGCGGACCATCGGGTGCAGGTACACTTCTCTGTGGAAGGGGGGGGGGGAGGGGTTGTCATATACCTTCTGAATTTTAACCAGATGTAAACACTTATCTACTGCTGTTCTTAATCTATACTTGAGGCCCTTGAAGAATTCTTTGACTCACTTGAAGGGCAGCTTCCCAAGTAGCCGCTGTCCGAAGAACACCATCCTCGCGACCCAGAAGAATAGGATGTCGTGTCCAGTCTCCAGCAGAGTGCCCGGGTAGAAAGCCTGGATGGTTTGAAATATTTCTCTTATAGATAGGACATAGGTGGAGTACCTATGTCTTATCCAACATGTTAGTAATCAAGTTTTCGTTTTCATCGCCATTATCACACTAATATTTCAAAGGCGAAAGTTTGTGAGTGTGTTTGTTACCTCTTCACGTTTAAACGGCTAGAACGATTTTGACGAAATTTCATATGAAGGTAGCTAACATCCTGGATTAACACATAGGCTACTTGTTATCCCCAAAAAAAATTATTTTTTTGACTATTTTTTTCATTTATATATCATCTCAAACAAAATGTATACAATACTTTATATAAATAGCAACTAAAATCCACTAAGGTTTATAACCAGTACTGCCTGCCATATATTTACACAGACACTATAAAATACTGGATAAAAAGTGGCCTATCCTTCTCTATGTTACAAGCTATCTCCATACAAAATTCCATGACATTACCTGCAAATCCTCGGTCTGATCAGGCCACCCGAATATGGAGAAAGTGAAGAGGCCTGAAGAGAACCAGGTATCTAGCACATCATCATCCCTCGTCAGCTGGATGAGGGCAGGTTCAGTTTTGAACTTTGCAGCAGCCTTAGCCAACGCCTCTTCCTCTGAATGCGCTGACACCCAGAGTTCTTGGTTCGCCTGGGAGAAAACGGGCTTTATTAATAAGGTATATCATTATAAATGTAGGCTCCCGATTTCATTACACCTAGAATATAAATGGCAATGGTAAAAAGTTTTTTTTTTAATTTATGGGCATTCTGTGTACAGTTCTTGATCTACATAGAAATAGTATCAAAATAATAATACTGTTGGATCATTTAGTATCATGAGAGACAGCTAAGTTACATGCAAGACTAAATTATTATATTATGGCAATTTAGCAAAAGCTTCTAAAAAGCCAGTTTCTAATATACAACACGCGTAGCAGTAAGCTCTAAGTAATAAAAAAAACATAATTCGGTAAACATGACAGCTAACTAAATAAAACCACAAGCGAACACATCATTCCATGCTCGTATAACTTAAAACAAATTACAAAACCTTGAAATCAAAATAAAAATTGTTTCTAACGTTTCTTTATGTGCAAGACATAGAACCAGACAATGCTAGTGCATTTTTTTTTCTATAAAATCGACTAAACTTATTACTGGTCGATTTTTTTTTCGAACTTGTCTCTCGCAGTTAGCTCTGAAGGAGCTCTGACTGCTTAACCGGTCGTTTGGCGAGACCTAATAAAAGGCCTCCAGCCAGGCTGGTTGACCTTGTTAACGGCAACCCTTAAGTACTTCTCTAGTATTTTGTTATACTCAAAAACATTAATTATATTTTGACAAAGACAAATGATGTAATAGTTATTAATTTACATATACATAATACATTATACAATTCAGGACTTTAATGGTCATTAATTGTATTCTGTATTCTTGAATGATTAATGTTCTAGTGTTGTGTAAATGATATTAGAACAAACATAGGCAAGTCTAAATTACCAAGACTGACGGATTGAAACTTTTACAGTATGCAACTTTTAGGAAGTAAGTAATTTAGTTTGATAATTTCTTAAATATACATTTTAGTAGATGTAGTTTTATTAAACAGTAATATGAGAAACAAACACAAAGAAATAATTGATAAATAAAAAATAAATGGCAATCGATTTATCTAAAACATAAAACGCGCCATGCAATGAGAAAGGCGAACAAAATGGATTGCGCGTAGTTTTCCGGCAACATACAATAGTACCGCGGGTACCAGAGTCGGGCTCGTGCCGCGCGCGGATGCGGCGGCTCTTCTTGCGGCCCGAGCGCGTGTGCTTGCGGCGCGGGGCCGTCTTGCTGCTGCCTTGTGGCCCGCTGGTGGCCTCCTTCTAGCCAAGGGACGCGTCAAGTTCGGGGTTTAGTCGATTTTCTAACTTTAGTTAGTATGGCCACATCACTATTGCTAAACTACATTTATATACTACCAATGTGAGCTGTCGAGGATTTTTCTTATTTCGTTTGTTTCAGCTGGAGTTTAGAGCATTCACTACATTTTGAAGTTTTAGTAAAACGATCCGCATTTCTTATTTCTTCAAAGTCGAAAAACTATATAAATAGATAATAAATTCTCTGATAGGTAAACTCAATCGCTTTCATACAAATACTTAGAAACAAATAAACTGATCTAATCTGTCACTTAGGACGCCAATTTTTCTTCAATATTATAAGAATAGACATCTCAATTTTGTATTTAAACCTATCAAGACTAGATAGAAACCTTTTTAAAGTGATACATTTACAATAATAGGCCTTATATCTTAGCACGAACCCTACCTCAGTCTCGGCCAGCGTGACCCGGTAGGCCGGGATTCTGTGTCCCCACCACAGCTGGCGCGAAATACACCAGTCCCGGATGTTCTCCATCCAGTGGTACCAGATCTTCTCGTGCACGTCCGGGATAATCTTCAGCTCGCCGGTCTTCACCGCCTTGATGGCTTCCGCGGCCATGTTGTCGCATTTTATGTACCTGGTGAAAATTTATGTTGGTCTACGAAATTGAACTTATTAATCTTAAACATAGAGTCTAATTTTCTTATGACAGCAATATCTTCATTGTACTTTCCTGTTGCGACGGAAACATCTCGTAGGAAGCAAGGAGCCTATCGTGAGCTCAAATAATGATACAAAGCTAGCCATGGGAATTAAAATATGGCATTAAATTCGAGGGATAATAGAATTTTCTTTGTCTTTAGTAAAAGAAAACAGCCAAAAAAATCCTTTTTTATCTTTTCTTTTCTCTTTTCTGTGAGTACTGACCACTGCGGCTTGAGCAGGGGTTCCACCACATCCTTGGAGCGGCTGCAAAGTGGTACCACCATGGGGTTCTCCTTCGTCTCCTTGTACAGCATCAGGGTCTCCAGTGTCTTGACCAGGTTGCGCCTGACGTCGAACCGCTTCATACCCTAAAAATAACGGAATGTCGTTGTAGTAGGTACTGAGAAAAGTGCTTAAAACTTTGTATTAGAACTGGAAAATCCGCCCAAACTACCACTACCAACTTACAGGCACCCAAATCACGACCATACAAAGAAGTGACTTGTGAATAACTCGCAACTAGCACAGAAACATATAATTACATAGTAATGACCTATTGAATTCATTCTCAATAACTTTACCCACTGAAGCCTAATTTTCTTTAAATAATAACTTCAGCCCACACTATGTATTCTTCCAGTATCCCACATTATTTTCCCATGAAGAAATCGAACCCTTGCAGCAGACCAATAACTGCGCTAATCAGGTATTTTTTGATCTTTGTCAATAGAACCCTGAGTTTGTTTCGGTATTTCTTCTCAGTGGTAGTCAGTTAGGAAATGCCGATGTCATCTAGTTTTTAAAAAAAATGACGTGTAATAGTGTTTTTTTGAAACCTATTTACAGAAACAAAATCATTTATCATTTAGAACTGTATTAAGAAAGTATTTACCACGAAAGGTCCACAGTTATCGAGCATCTTGCCCTCATCGTCCAAGATGTTGATGAAGGGCAGCTTGTGTCGCTTGCCGATCTCGTAGTCGTTGGGGTCATGCGCAGGAGTGATCTTCACAGCGCCTGTTGGGTACAAAATAAAACTGTGTCATCATATCTTATGATTCATTATCATCTTCAGCCGGACACGTCCACTGTTGAACAAAGCCCTGCCCCTTAAACGGGGGGGCATAATAATTCCCACGCTTGGCAAACGGCTTTGGGATCGCAGTATTGATGGACAATGTTACAGAAGACGCTGCAGCCTATCTTCTGGATTTTCCCTTGGTCACCACCACGGGAGGAAAGGGGGTGGTCAATTCCAAGGTGGATACCACTTAGAAAATCCGTCAATCCATCAAATCTTATGATTATGGTATTATGTTACGTAGTACAGTATACCTTAGCCACTGCGTCAATCGGGCCGTTTATTTATAAAGGTGTCAGCACCCCCACTCTAACTACACTGGTGACATGTTTACTTTGTGAATCTTCACTATACTTTTTGTAGTAGAAACTATAAAATAAACTAACCGGTTCCAAAGTTCATGTCGACGTACTCATCGGCGATGATTGGTAGCTTCCTGTTGACTATCGGGTGCACCAGGGTCTTGCCGATCAAGTGCTGGTACCTGGGTATTGAGGACACAAGATTATTTACCTTTCTACGAGTCTAGGACTATTATAGCTCCTGCAAGACTAGTCTGATGGTAGCTTTAAAGGACTCTTACAACCACCATTCAGCGGCCCTTATGTAAACCACATAAAAATGGTTCTGCTGACCGAATTTCGGTCTTAGCCTATCTTAGATGGGACCAGCGAATTACGCAAGAGATAATATACTGCAAAAGTGTGACCGCAAAAACAAGTCCACTCCCTATTCCCTCACTCTTATACTCTTATTTATTTATTATGCTAAAACGATTTACAAACCAATTACATTAACATAGAATAAGGAAAAAACATAATATAAGATAGAAAACATGAAAAACGTAATAACTTATGAGACGGTAGACCACTACGACAAAAGACAAGAGTGCCTTCCAAAGTATGATAAGGTTCCGACATGTTTTAGGCGGTCACCCATCACACGAATGATCGCGGTTCTCCCTCCCACAAGCCTGACCTGGTGTCGTTGGGATGCACGGCCACGGCCACGTCCCCCAGCATGGTCTCGAGGCGCGTGGTGGCCACCACCACCTCCTCCCCCGAGCCCTGCACGCGGTACGCGAACAGCACCAGCACGCCGAACTCCACCTGGGACACCGTGCTACTGTATTACTGGGGACATTGCGTCACAGTTCTTTGTTGCAAGCGATTTTTGACTCGGAAATAGCACTGTTAGTAATCTGTTGTTTTAGACCATATAGTGGAACAATTTTAACCAGTACATGGTTTTTGAAAGATAGCCTAGAAAGGAATTTTAGGCTACGTTTTAGTCTTATCCTGAAAAAACTTCAAAAACACTTTTCATGCTGACAAAAGCTACTAAAAGATATTTAAAACCTCACCTTCTGATCATATCCCGGTATACTCAACATGGTTCTTCCAGTGAGCTCCATCTTATCCACCTCTATATCTGAGATAGCGCTCTTGAGCGTACAGGACCAGTTAACGAGTCTGTTCGCCCGGTAGATGTCGCCAGCATCGTGTAACCTTATGAAGGCTTCATTGACAGCGCGGCACATGGAAGGGTCCATTGTGAAGCGGACGCGAGACCAGTCGTAAGACGAGCCGAGGGAGCGAAGCTGCTCGTAGATACGGACACCTTTTCTGCGGAGTAAGTAGATTATTAATGGAGTGAAATTAGCTTTAGTCGATTTACTAACCGATTGTGATTAGCTTTAGTCGATTTTTAATAAAATATAGTCAGGACTTACAAATAGATAGAAGATGGATATAGGCATAGGGAACAAGTTTTGTCTACATAATTACTTACATAGTTTAATTTTAGGTTGTACAAACGCACAAGTCATGTGAAAATTTATTTACAAATTAGATGAAGTCTCTTAATTTTTATAAAGATTCAGTTGTCTTCTGAACACCAAACAAGCTCTTATTAAGATTCGTAGTTCACCTTTTCAAAATGTACAAATAATATAGAATCAAAGTGAACTTACTGTTCCTTCCACTCCCACACTCGCTTGATGAACTCTTCTCTGCCCAGCTCATGTCTAGTCTTCTTCTCTTCGCGCCACAACTTCTTCTCCACTACTACCTGCGTAGCTATACCTGCGTGGTCGCAGCCTGGGTTCCACAGCGTAGTTTTTCCGTTCATTCTGTTCAAGAGTAAAGGATTTTTTATTGTTTGTGTGAATAAATTGAATGGGACGAGACTTTAACAATGTACACTGCCTTTTTGATAGGTTCCAAAGATGTGCGATTATTTTATTAATGGCATACACACCGTTTGACATACCACTGTAAAATAAAAGAATATAAATGTTTGTTAAATAGTGGCGGATATAAATATGTTTGTGGCAAAAAAAATATTAGAGTAATATAACTTTCATATTTATGGGACACAATACTACTAGAAATAAAATCCTCATACTATTTAATATCAGTGCATCATCATCAGCCTATCTCATTCTGTAGGACAGGTCTCTCGTATGGCTCAATCTTCAGCCTTCCGCTTCCAACGTCAACTTCCATCGTCGCTCCACTCATCACGCACAAGTGCATACTATACACGACTATTTTTTAAATAGTAAACAAAATAATCACAAAATTTCCTACCAAAATTAGTAATAATTGGTAGAATCGTAATTGATTCAACATGGATTACAATTGCTACTAGAAAATAGTACACGTAGTATTTTTCTATTCGTTTTCGTATTCGGTGAGTTTCGTTTCGGCCGTCATGGATACATCCCGGCAAACTCGCGTCTAAGCTAAAACCACGCTCCTTACCCTGCGCTTTCCCGTGAATAACTTCCGACTCTAATATGACTTCACATATAATTACAATACCAAGCCCTTGAAGTTATTGAACCAATTAAAAAATACGGGTGTATAAAAAATAATGTTTCTTACCTATGCCACCTAGTGATTGCATCTTCAACAGCATTGGTCAGTGCATGACCGAGGTGAAGTGTGCCCGTCACATTAGGAGGAGGGATCACCATTACAAACTTGCCTTTTGGGTTTGGTTCCAGGACTGATTTCCTCTAAAATCAAAATTAAATATATTCTATTAATGTTATCAAGTTGTTTATAAACCATACAATACGAAGAATTTTATCAAGTGCTTTAGCAATGCAACTATAATAAAATATGTTTCTTATAGAAAATTAATGTATTTTTTGTTGTCTATAACATGATACTTATAAACATAATGCAACTAATATAAATTTGATGCTTATTCTACTTACAACTGTTGATATAAGATTTCTAAATTATAAGATATTAAACACAATAACCAAAACATACATCTCATTATAATATAGATTTTTTATTTTTATGTTAGAATAATATCTGCAATCCCACTCCTAACCTAGCTTACAACACAGAAGATACAGAACAAATCAGTTGGTTTTAGCAAAAACATGCTAATTTAAACCCTATTACAATGATTGTATGGCTTAATTTCATGTGTAGGCTACACCTAGTGGTTGTAAAAGGAATTTTCGTAAAACAAACTCACTCCATATTCAGGTTTGAAGAACCCCTGCTTCTCCCACCAGGCGTACCAGGCTGCCTCCACAAACTTGGGGCTGTAGGCATCGGGCATGGCCCCCGCTATGTCTTTCTTGTCCCCAGGTGCTGTGTCAGCTGTGTACACAGCAGTCTCTTTTGTTTCCTTCACCTTTTTCTGCAAAGAAAGATTTAATTTACTATCCAACCAACTTCAATAACGTTTTATGTTTGTAACCTCAGAACTCTGTCATTAATGAACCAATTCCAATTATATTTCTAGTTTATCATTTATTAATTTAGCATATAAATAAAATTGTATTATTTTAGCACTAGCAGACCTGGCAAACATCAGTTTGCCGGAAAAGCAGCATGATGTGAGCTGCCAACTGCGGAAAATGGTAGAGTACCAAACCTAATTTACTTTTTTGAGGCCCACACATGACCACACACTGAAATGTGAGGAATTTCTTGTGAAGCGCACCCACAATACATAAAAAAATCTAAATATAAAATATCTCTAAATGTTGATGATTATAATAATTATTTTTTTTACTTTCTTACATTACTGTATCTTAGCTACAAATTGTATAACGTATGCGAAAATAATTAATAAGATAATATGTATATCAGTAACTTATTATGGGCTATAAATAATAATTAGAAACACAAGATAATAAAATCTTTTGTACAAATTGCTTGAATTATAACAAAGCTTGTGGATAATATGGGCAATTATATGTTAAACAACAGTAAACTGATGCAACGTGACGAACAATTGCGATACTTTCACCAGTAGACATGCCAACCAAGTACCTAAGTATTGCGAATAATACTTAACCTAAGAATTTCGCTCTTATAAACATCAACAAATTTATAAGAAAAGTCATGTAACATTCATATAAATCAGTTTTACACAATAAATATTGTTTGAAAGCAAACCTCAGGTTTTTCTTTTTGCACAGCTGGAGTTGCGCTCTTTTTATCCAGTTTAGCTTGAAGCTTTTCTAACTTTGCAGCTTTTTTCGCTTCTTTTTCTAGTTGCTTCGCAGTCTTTTCCTGAGGTTGGTCCCCTGAGGGACCATTTTGTACTTCATTATCAGTCATATTTAAGCAAAATCTATGTGAAATTAAATATTGAGCGAACCACACCACATTTCTCGAATATGATGTGGATAGATATTATGATGTGACAGTAACTTCCCGTTTAGAAGTTAATCTAAGTTATATTGATTTCTGATTCTAATCTATTCGTTCAGAAATTGTAAATTACTAATCGACTATGTCGTCAAATCATCGACTAAAAACTCTATATTTTTATTTTCAATGGTGTTTTCATGTTTTATCGAACGTCCTTTGAGCGAGATTGACAACACTAACTAACGCCATTTTGTTTTTCGTTTCTTGCTGAACGCGATTGAGGTGTGCTCGCGAAATTTTATTTGAACTTTACACGTTCAATAATAGATTGAATACGTTTTAACTTCTTTTTATTCACCGGATTCATCACGTCTGATATAATGTCGGATCGAGAGGTACTATATTTAACGCAGTCCGTCATGTCCGCCTAGCATTCCCGCCGCGTGTGTTTTATTTTGTCGGCGGAGCGTTCTATATTTAATGAGTATAATATCGCTTGGGTGATTTCAGAGAAGTCGCTCGAGAACCCGCAACGGTTCTCGCGAGCCTGCACCGAAGCCCGCCGCGATGTCGCGAGGCCATAGCCGAAGCCGGTCTAGGACGCCGCCCCCGCCAAAAGCGTCAAGCAGAAAATACAGGAGCCCGTAAGTCTGTTGTCATTACGTGTTGATTTTGAAAACTTCGTAGTGCGTAAATAACTTAGTGAGTATTTGGCATTGTAAGTTGTGAAGTTAATGAATGCTTTATAACCTCGATCTCAAGGGTAGCGCTTGCGTGTGTTGCGCAATGGTGTGTATCGCTCAAACATCGTTTACATGCGTCTCAGGAAGTGTATATTTTGTAGTCATTTATGCTTTAGTGTACGTCCTTGCTAATATTTTAATAGTGACGATTACGTTTTATCAACGTAACGCAAAGCGTCTGTTTGTAAATGTAAACCTAGTTTGTTCAATTGTAATAAAATATCGTAGCAACAGCTTTATCAATAAGCTGAATGTTAGGTATGAAGGAGAAGTTATGGCGCGGGAAGTGATAAGAAAGTAGTAAATAAAGTAGCAATTATTATTTACATAGCTGAAATATGTTTATAGTCAATAGCCATGTAATTTTTATTGCTTACTATTATTTATCTACGATTGCTATTTGTTGTTACATGACTAAGTAGTTAAAGTATAAAGTAATCATTTAATTGAGATTGGTGTAATCACTTAATTTTCTGAGTACTCACTACCACACAGAAAACTTTACAAAACCAATCTCAATAACCATAATTGATTTGTAGAATAGGATTTTAATGAGGTAGTTTATTTCTATGATTACTTTTAACACCTTGGATAGGAACTGAATAGCTGTCCTGTATCTATCCTAGGGTATTCAACAATTTAAAGTCAATGAACTTCAATTGAAGCTCACAAAAGAGTATTGTGATTGAACAAACAGTTCCCTGACAACAATATCCTTTTGTGATTGCCAAAAATAACCCTCATTTGTTTGTCTGGCATTTTGTTAGGAGCAAAAGATGGCTACTAACATTGTTTGTCTGTTTGGCTCTTGTTCTATATTTGACTACAAGTACTTCTGTTATCATATTTAGTACATAGTCCATTTAAGTAATTGCTTAAAGGCTTGAAACATTCAATGATATATAATAACAAGAGCTAACCAACAGCTTATTTGTGTTATGATGTTTTAGGTGGTTGACCTTACCTGATATTTTAAATTTAACCAAAATTAGGTAGGTATATAATTTATACA
Source organism: Abrostola triplasia (assembly GCA_946251915.1). Taxonomy (NCBI): domain Eukaryota; kingdom Metazoa; phylum Arthropoda; class Insecta; order Lepidoptera; family Noctuidae; genus Abrostola; species Abrostola triplasia. The sequence goes on along the minus strand of OX276432.1, from coordinate 1,581,496 downwards.
GTACATTTTTATATTCTATACACTTTATATTAATTAGTTGGTTGTTGTATGTAACATGAGAAACATTGTTAATGGTTCTCCATCTTTTACCTTTCTACTTTCAGTTCCAATTTTAAATAACCAGTTAAACCTGATCAAGATTTTCTATTTCATTTTTAGTGTCAAAATAATGCAAGGTTTCTGTTTACCCATAACAAAAACTCTAATTGAAGATGAATTAAATGTCAAAATCGAATCGAATATCAGTGAAGGTCACCGAGAATTAGTAATTTAGAAGTGTGTAGTGTGGCTTGTGTGTTCTTGCATGTTAACTGAGCGTTGTCGCTGACGCTAGGTCGGCCTCCAGGTCGCGCTCGCGCTCGGGCTCTGCGCGGCGCGGCTACCGCTCGCGGTACTCCCGCAGCCGCAGCCGCTCGTACTCGCCCCGCGGCTCGTACCGCCGCTCGCACAGCCACAGCCCTATGTCTTCGCGCCGCCGCCATCTGGGTGACAGGGTGAGGAGCGATGTTTATGTGAATACCTTTCATTGATTATTCTAGTCCCATTAGTTAAGTAGTCCCTGCATGCTATGAAAGCTCGTATGCAGTAGGCCGTGTTTGCTGACCAACATTTTTGGTATTGTATTGTCTTCTAAGTGTATTGCTTGGTTGAGAGCTTTTTGCACATAATATATAAATGTGATATCAATCTTAAATGTTGACCTAAACATTGCCTATTGTGTACTGATGCTAATTAAAGAATACTCTAATAGCAAGCATATTTATTATGGTTGCTATCTGACTTATGTTGTAAAAGGCAACTAAGAGTGACATACCAAACGATCACTTACAACTGCAATTGGCTTTGCTTCAAGTTTCCCAACTATATTACATACATTCCCCATTAGCCAATTGCATATTGATGCATTCATTGCATCCTTAGTTTAAGAACTAGTTATAAGGCATGCATTTTTTTTATGACCCTACTAAGGGTTTGTTTATAATCTGTGAACTATGATTGCAGAACCATCAAGTTGAAATTGAGTTTAATAATTGAAAGATGTTGAGCTATCCTGCTTAACTTGTAAAAGTGAACTGTAAACCTGTAATGAGTAAATCTTACATTTTAGCGCCAAAGAGAAAAACTAAAATGGCCTAAGCTTCATTTCTGATATCACTAGTTCACTCATGTTAAGTTTGTTTTTCAATATTCTTTATTGATACTAATCGTATTGAGCTGCGAACAGACATCGCAAGGCACGCAGCCCGAAAGTCTGGCTTCCCACGCCTCGCTGCCGCGCTCCGAGCGTTCGCCGCGCAAGCACGGTGCGAGCCGACAGACGCGACATTCAGCTCACGAGCTCACTGTGAGTTGGGACGGGTGATTTTTTTTTTGGTTTGCATTAGGGTTAGATACAAAATTTATAGGGAATTATGGGATACTAGGGCCTTTGGAATATAACTAGAAATTTAAAGATTGCTAAAATCGAGGTTTGGAGAAATAATTTAGTGGCAATTTGAATGTCTTGGTGTTTCTTAAGCCATATTTCCTACTTTAGGAATAGAGTAAAGGGATTCCGCCGTGCACAGTCTCAACGTGCATGTGTAGTGATGCTATGGCTAGGAGACGTCTGACGTTTTCGATGCCTAAGTCATGCACAGATGCATCCGCGCCACATACCTGGCAATATCTGTTCGCACCTTTAAGTTTAGGCCATTTTCACACTGGCAACTGATGAATTTTATAATCTTTAAACCCAAGACATTAATATTGACAGTTCTAATCGAATCAGATGAAAAATAAAGTTTAGTTGATATTTTTATAAAGAAACAATTTTGTATGATCTTCAAACCCCAAGTAGTCATAGTGTAACTTCGAGTCTAGTTCTCAGCTTAGCTGACACAAGAAGAATTAATGATTTAATTTTTTAATTTTCTGAGATATAGCACTTAGTTTAACTCACCTACAAGCAAATAGACCCCATGTACCGTCAACAGGAAAATCCGACGCCGTCAAGATGCCTCGGCGTGTTCGGCTTGAGTCTGTACACCACTGAACAGCAGATCAACCACATCTTCTCCAAATATGGACCAGTGGACAAAGTACAAGTCGTCATTGATGCTAAGGTGAGTGGACCCCCCCAGTGTTTGTTGTTATATATCAGACCTTAAAAAGCTATCCGCTGGTAGGGAAGGTACAGATAAACTATTTCTGCCTAGAATATCATTAATTTAGTTGGACGCAGCAGAACTATATAATTTGCAATGGAAAAATAATCAGATATGAAACTATTTACCTCCAGCAATCACAAATCACCAGCCTATAGGACCTATTTATTAGAGCATTATTAATTAAAACGATTTTCATAAACCATTTACATTAATTAAACACATATTGCCTCATAAGACACATAAAAAACATGATATAAACTAAAAATAAAATATTTAAATGGACATGAAAACAAAAACATAACAAGATAACAACTCTAGAAGTGCGTAACCAAGCATTTGAAATGGTTATTTATACATTATCATTCGACAATCATAATGATTTGCGAAGTGTTAACTATGTGTATAAAGTAATTTATAAACAATAAGTAAATTTAAATAGTATATTATTCTATTTCAATTATACTGTTTGGAACTACAGGTTAAGCCAAAGTTATGCAGAATTTTTGTGGTGGTGTGTAGTGTACCTATGATTTAGTCGTTCATGTATTTGCAGCAGTTGTAAAAGGTTAAAAAATATTTTTCAGAATAAACTACAATAGACTTTAAATGCACCTGGCTAAACAATCTTGTCTTATGTTTGTTCAAATAGTGACCTTCATCAGGTTTAAACATCGAATTTATAATTGTGGACGTTTTATTCAATAAGTAACAGAGTAGAAGATTTTTCGACACATTTACCCTATATGCCTATGTATAATAATATGTGTCGCAGTATTCTCACACGCCTCTCCCCCGCGCATAACTAACTTCTGTTATGTATTTTGTTACTATATAAACTATAACTGTTATGCATTTTGTTGTTTGCAGACCGGCCGTTCCCGAGGATTCTGCTTCGTGTACTTCGAGAACCAGGAGGACTCCAAGGTCGCCAAGAACGAATGTACCGGCATGGAGATCGATGGTCGCCGCATTCGCGTTGACTACTCCATCACTCAGCGTGCGCACACGCCGACACCAGGCATCTATATGGGCAAACCCACGTACGTACAACATACAATTTTGACTTTTTTTCTCTCCTAACCAGTTGTATTGACAAACTCTGCCGCTAGGTAAATGTTTTAGGTTCGAATTTGAAGTCGCACAATTTTTCTTTTTCAATTTTTTTTTAAGTAAAACTCAAAACGCGACGCGTAGTTATCAGAAATAGATGTAAGCACAATCCACTGATAGATCTCTAAAGATTCAGTCATTAAAATGAATTTTAGTTTTCTTGTAAGTTCCACCATCAGAAATTCATGCATAATATTTTTTTATGTATGACTCCTATGTGTTGGTAGATTATATTGTGACCAGATTTAGAGTGAATCGATTGAGAGTATCCATCGAATTACTAAAGGCCTGTTTGCACATTGTATCTGTCAATAAGCTATTCACATTCCATGTGCCAAGGATAATCTACCTAATCATTATATTATTATTTTATAGCGTAAGCAGGGGTGGCGACAACGGCTATGACAGGCGCCGCGGCGATAGAGAGTAAGTATCTACTTTAATAAAGAATAATAATATGTATTAATTATTAATACTAGTATGGTACGTAAGGTGTATATATAGATTGATAAAAACTGCATTTAAATCTAAATACTGCTCAATATCACATCCATTCAGATACTATAGCAAAATAATATAATTATAGTATAAAAAACTAGGGAATTTATTAATAATAGCAATTGTTATCGTGACGTTAATCTGTGTGCGCTCAACTGTGTCGTCAGATTTATCGGCACGCGAATACCGCTGTTGAATGAGCACTGATAGTTGTCAGGATGATATCTTTGTAATGGGTTGTTCATGTTAATAATACGTTCACGTCAATGATTACTAGTGTCGACTGCCGTTTGTTTGTGATAACAGGAAACCATTATTTTGGATATAAGTGACATTTAGTGGTGGATCAAGGTTTTTACTACAATACACGATTGCATGCACCTGACAGACTGCTTAGTTAGATTTCAATTGATGAAATGTATAGGATGAGGACTTAATTAGGGTAAGAGCTATAATAACATCACTGCTAGTAAAGTAGAGAGGTAACAATTTGTGTAATGACGATAACTATCTGGTTAAAAGAGGGATCAAGGTGCATTGAATTTTACATAATCATGAAAGTAACCAAGAAATTAGATGAGAGAGACCGCAATTAGTTGCATTTTACTGTAGTCAATATGCTGGTGCTTCTGTTATTATGTCATCTGTAAGCCTATAGTAACCTGTATTTAATTTCCAGCGACTACTACTACCGCGGCGGAGGCGGCGGCTACCGCGAGCGCGACTACTACCACCGCGGCTACCGGCACCGCTCGCCGTCGCCGCACTACCGCCGCCGCCGCTACGAGCGGGAGCGCTCCTACTCGCCGCGTAAGTCATATTACCATCCCGAGCGGTAGACTAGAACGACTGCGGGGCTACTCAAACTTACTGCGATAAACACACAGATATGATATGCTTCAAGATTATAGCATTGATCGCCTGACAGAACATAGGACTTCCATAGAATTGAATATTGTATTTGAAAGGAAAACATATATTTTACCTGATTAGTACAATTTGATAGAATAATGTAGTCAAAAAAAATATGTATTCAATCTTTAAATTGGTGGTGGGTGCTGGAAATTAGACACTATAGTAGATATGTGAATTGTAATTTAGTAAATAATAACAAAACAGCATAAACAACTAGTAAAAGTATACCTTTGTTCTCTGTCATAGATTTTGATGGCAGTGTTACAATAAAATTATTATCGGATACGTCGTCACTTTTACTCTTGTTGGCTAGTAGATTTAAACAAATAATGAAAATATGTAGTCACTAAATACCAAACCACCTAAAAGGTAGCATATGACGAAAATAAAATGTGTATTTTATTTTATAAGTGAAGGGTAGCGTCAGCTATAGTTTTAGTAGCCCTGTGTAACAGACTTGCTATGTATTGTGTGCAGTAAATAGCCTGAACTCCCGCAATGTAAGAAATGTATGACAATTGAAGCTCAAGCTAAATTGTACAAAATATTTGACACAAGTCAACAATTTTCCTTTTTTTTTGTTTTAATTTTAGGGTTAATTTTTCAGTTTACTAAATTTTTATTATTTGACTTTGCAATATAAATAGTAATCTCACTAATTTGGAAACTCATACAATATATGTATGAGGCTGAAATTTCATGAATATTTATGAGAAAAATTGTACTTATTAATTTCAAAGATATTTTCATGTACCAAAGATTATATCAGTCTGGGGTGATCCCATACATTGCTCATTCATATAAATTGGCCAAGTGCTTACAATGCCACTGTAAATAATGTATGTGTCTGTATGAAGTACGACCTCTCTTGCACCTTTGTTCTAGTTGATAATTAGAATTAAGTTCTAAATGTTGTCTGCATTTGTGTTTTCTATCAATTTATTCTTACAATATTCAATGCAGCAAATATATAATTCTGTATTATAAAGTTTTAAACGAAGTGGTGATATTGAATAGTCATTCATTTGGTAGAATAGAATAAATTGATAGATGTGGCCACGTTAATAACGTAGCGATTGTTTTGATATAACACATAGTTACTCCCCTCTTTGACTTTGCAGGTCGTTATTAGTAAGTTCGTGACGCTGAGTTCAACTTCAGACATAGCATAGCATTTTGATACAACATCAGATCCCAAACTTGTGTCGACCGGTCTCCTATGCATTTATATACCTGTAAAGGCCGGTGTAGTCTTACGACGTAATGTTAACTTTGTATACAATTTTGTAACAGGCGGGCCGCAGTCGACCGGCCGGCGGCCGCGCGGCCCCAAGAGAGAAGCTCCTTTGTGTTAATTATATGTGATGAAAGGGTCTAGCATAAGTTAGCGTGTAACGCCCGCGCGGGCATAGTTGCCTCTAGGATGTAAAACTAGCTCTAATAAAGATTTAACACTAAGTCTAATATTGATTTTGTTTGTTTGAAAAGGTATTGAAACAAGAAGTAAAGGATGAAGTTCCTTGAAACTAACTGTGTTGAAGTTTTGAAAATGTTTGATTGAAAAGTCCTTTCGAAATGGCGCTCGCTGGGCTCGGGACCGGCCTCGGGCGTCCGTGTCCTCCACCGGCTCTGGCTTGTCGAAGCGAAAAGAATATGATCGAGTTAGCCGCTAAGTAGGAAGCCCAAGCTTTGCGAAGACATTGAAGAGAGAAGTCGCGCGCGCATAGATCATATTCTTTATCTTCCGACTATACGTACATAGATTCTAAAGCGACCATTGTGGCGACGTGATCGATTGCATTTCTCGTGTTGCTAGTTACATATGTATTATTATGTATTCGGATGTATCGAGTCTGGCATCTCACGTTATTAGCGTAGCGTTTTGTTGTGACGACTTGTTAATAAACAATAGTTTTGTAACGTCATTATGGTTCTTCTTCATTCACTTTGGTTCGTCCCACCTTCTCTATCCATCGTATCCTTTCTTATCTCTCGACCAGCGCTGCGCGGGATCAAGGAATATGCAGTACTCGCTGTATAATGGGAAACTTGTTAATCGAAGGTTGCAATATTATAGAGGTCTACTGCGAAACATTCTAACATAATTTGTATAACATTACTATATTTAAATTTCACTGCAATATAAAAAAAAAAAGGATTTCATGCCAAAAAATACCTGATCAGTATAGCCAACTTCCAAGAGCTTCCTATTAAGTTAACAAGTCTGAATTCTGTTATTATAACTACTAAACCATTGTGACATGAATTGGCAGTGTTTATAGTAAACTTGTAAATAGCCCCTGTTACGCGAGCGTCACTAAAGGACCGAAATTGATTTTACATAATTATATTTCTCCAAGTAAGATAATATACATTATTTTAATTATTCCTTGACCCTGCGCCTGCGTCATTGACAAACAGACAGACAGACTGGACATTTATATACATTGCTTTTATTATCTATTGTATGATTTTAAGTAATTATAAATATGTAATTTTGATGGCATTTAGTTAGTTTAACATAGTCTTGTAAGTTGCATAAAAACTGTTGGAGTCTTTGCGACATAATAATGTTAGAATTTTTATCTTATATCTGGAACTATATACATACATACTTAATATAACGCTAGGCAGCCTTTTTGGCAGTAGGTATGAATAAATTTGCTCGAAATTGGGGCAACTAGAATATAATGCAACTTTATTTCAATTATATAATGGTTGATTAACTAATTGAGCGCCGCCGATAGGCAGATGTCTATTGCTCGTATATATTTTCTTAAAATAATGAGCTACCACAGCCTATTGGCTGCCTAGTAAGTTATTTGCTCCTTTTTGATGTTAAATGTAATGTAACTAAAATTAGAAAGCACTATCTACATACAGTTTCTATGCAAAGTAGAGTATAGTATTTAGTCTAGAATGGGTACATATACTATATTAGTAAAATAATATTAACAAAATTCTCACTATCAGATTTTTATTAAAATTCTTAACAATTATTTATGTATAATTATTATAAATATACCACATAATTGTGTCGTGTTGGCACTCACCATGGCGACAGAACTAACCGCAGATAAAATTAAAGACTCGTAAAATATACAAATAACATTAAAAACAATACATGGCAACGTATGACCGTTTAATTAGCATTATTTTTGCATTGGACGCGATTTTAATTATGGCGGAATTGTGTTACTTAAAGCTACGGGACGTGGAATGTGATTATATACTGCATTGTTTGATTTGAGGCTGCTAATATTTGTTTGAAGGATGAAAAATACTTGTATTATCATGGTTAATGGACCATCAGAAACACTGAAATAAGTATTTTAGTTTCTATTGTACTTCTTCCACGTTAATAAATTTCGTTTATAACCTGCCCAGTTGCCAGCGCGCCATTAAACTGGCTGCATATAAAAGATGGAGGTCTAGGGCACAATCACCATTTTACTTATTTGTAATTATATTCTGCACTTAAAACATTAGCAGCAGCTTCAAATCCAACAATTGCTTACAAAACCTGGAATGCATACATAATACTGCTCAAAATGAAAGTACCCAAAGGTACGCGGCAAGCAACATTAGAACACTTAAAACTAAACTAAAATACTATCGACTAGCCCAGTGTGGACCGAAAATAGTGCTATAACGTAACGGTAACGGTTCGTTATAAAATACACCTTGTATCTATGAATATGTACTTGATGAGACTAGACTACACTTTACTGGCGAAACAAATTAATGTATACACTTGATGAACGTCAATACAACGACATTTGAGCTTCACATTAAACTGTGGTTCAACTGGGCAGTCCGCGTGCAGTTGGCGTGCATTTAGCCTCAGACTCTTATTAACACAAACATGATCAATTTTATATCAGAAAGTGTATACATACATTTGTACATGCCCACACGAATTAACCAACCGACCGATACCGTAAAACCATATTTTGTAGTTTGAATTAACTTATAAAGCTGTATTTAGTTAACACTACTAGAGATTTGGAAGGACTATAATTTTCAGCTCTATCAAAATAAATATGAAATTGGCAACACCAATCTCACTATAGCAACACTAATCTAAAGTTGGCCGAATAACTTATTTCCTAGTGGCAAGAATAGTATGAGCTCGAAATAATTTAGACTACGAACAGCAGCTCTACACTACTGCAATAAATATAATGGCTAGAAAGGTATGTAGTATTTATATTAATATAGCTGGACCTACACGTGACTACCTACTGGATGTAGCCCATCTTCTCAACTATTTTCCAACAGGATTCACTATCTTTCATTTAGCGATTAAAATGGTAAATAAGTAGAGGATTGTATAGACTACAGTACTATTTTATCTAAAGGTTGCTAGGAATGTTATTTAGACGGATACAAGTAAGAATATTGACTAAGTACAGATCAGACAAACAAAATAGAAGGTTAGTGTAAACAAATTGTAATCATGTGACTATCAAATAGAAGTATAACTCAGTATAAACGTAATCATAAAAATAATATAAAAATTCAGATTCCTATATCTATTGGGCTCACCAAATGGCACAAAATATTCTGGCACTAATAAATAGCAATATAGCATCAATATGTTATAAGCCGTAGCTTTGAATCGCTTTCTCGTATAAAATTATAATAAATACCTATTATTACAGACACCGTTGACACGTACAAAACTTCCAATACGTACATACGCTTACATCTATACAACAATTTGGCAATATTTACAAGCACTCGATTGTTTTGGTAATACTATAAAAACTAAAACTTCATCGGCAGACAATTTTTAACATAACATGTATGTTGGTAATGTTCGGTTCATTAGGTTCTACATTGGGGGGCTCAAACAGAATTTTCATAAAAACGACCCTTTCATAATAACGATAAAAAAACCTGAGTGTACAACATATATCCAAATTTTATGGTCATGTATACGCGTGTGATTTTATAATTTGATTATTTATTACACTACGTAGGTGTTGTAAGGAATAGTTTGAAATGTTTAGGAACAGGTGATGTTTTGGTTCAAAATACCCTTTGGTTGTTTAGTTCATACAGTTGGAATGAAAAATTATCCTACATGTCTATCACTAAATAAATAATGCAACCTACAAAATATTAGTATTTGCATGCAATAACAAGAAAATATGTATTATGATTCAAAGGATCAGTATTTGGTGTAGAATAAGTATTTAAAATATTTGGTATTATGAAGGTACTAAGTGGGGTATTCCTAATTATAATGGAAATAGAAGATATGTAAATTAACTTGAATGCTTAAACAGTACAAAATTACCATGCGTTCTGATTGGTACTGAAGCTTAAAATTGTCAAAAACATTGATTTCTTTCAACTCTCAAGTAAATATGACTCTTTACCAAGTTAGTGTGCAAAACATAAAGGTGCTCCCTCACCTACAACATTTGCGTGTAATGTAACGTTACAAACATTGGTAAAGGAAGAGAAGCGAGCATTACAGTGCGCAACTTTATACAATTTTGTATTATTTTGATACCGAGTCGAATCCGAAATGTTACAGGCGTATGCGCATCATGTCAGGGAGGTAGTAATGTAATATCTCTAATGCTCATAATTGAATTTGAAATGTAGCATTACACGCTAACTCTAGGTAAGGCTCCGTTACTCCAGTCATGTTGATTCAGTATTTAATATTATCCATACAGTAAATAAGATAAATTTCTTGTAAAAAAATCGTCTTGTTGCCTATTCTCTAATAATAAACTTACGCTGAACCAGTTTAGGTCCCTTTTAGTCTGATTTTCATAATTATCTGTCCACAATACAAATTGATTGCTTTCCATCAAAATAATTAAACAATCCCTGCAAATAATCTGCTGATCTAAACCAGTTGTACCAGATTTCCTACCGATTACTTCGTATCTAAAACTCAATAGACTTGCTACCTAGTACTAGGTATATTGTTTCTCACCTACATCACTGTAGTTTCATTCCATTTCCTAAGCATTCGTCTCATGAAGTTTCGCTTGTATTGTGCAGTCGCGCACACTGCGTGTTATACGTTGACGTGTCTTAAATCTTTAACACATAGAGCACACCTAATATTCCTAAGGTTAGTCGTTAACTAGCAACATTTTGTTTTAGCAACAGTCCGATTCGTATTTCTAATGTAAAAAATAAGGTTTTTAGAAATATTACCATCCACCTGTAGTGTTTTAACGGCGTTGCTTCGAAACTTCGAATCGGAGCAGTCTCCTTAGTGGCAGCTGCGGCACGGGCGGCCTACAGCAGCAGCGTGGCGTGGTCCCGCTGCAGGCGGCGGCGCGCGCGCAGCGGGGCGGCGGCCAGCGCGTCCGAGGGCGGCGGCGGGCCCGCGCCGCGTGCGCCGCGCTCCTGGTAGTAGATCTGTGCGCCGCCGCACTGCGCGCCTACCACCACGCTTTCGTCGCTCCTGCCCGGATAAAAATATTTTAACATGTTTCGCTGACGGTCACTTAACACATAAAATCGGAACATAGCTACAACTATCTATAAATTAAAAATTATGTTTCAGTGTACTTTAATTTCATGTAAAAAATGTCAATAATTTGTATGGATCTAAAAGTGAAATTTTGTCTGAAAAATATACTTCAAAACTATTTTCTAGTTAATTATTACCTTAATATAAACTCAGACAGTTCAGAATCCTCGGCGAAGTCATTATGTATTAGCCCCATGGTAGCGATGTCTAGTGCAGCCCAGGGCCCACCCTTGCGCACCGTGCCCCAGTCAGGGTCCAGAGTCAAGTAGCTGTAGTCCGTGGCGTCGCCCACAGCCGCCAAAGGCTCCATGCACTTCTGTTCTATAGGGCCCAATGCATTTAGCGAGGTTTCCCACTGAAATATAATACAATAGATTGAGGAAAAATGACATCGATCGTCAAGCTAGTTCTACTGCCACACGCATTAGGATTAATCCGCTACTGAGAAAAATATGGAATGCATAAGCACCTTATACTTCTCCATATAACACTTTAAGTCATGTTGGCGAGAGGCTTAAATTCTGTGCAGAACTATTCATTCGATATCCTTCGCCCTAACGTTGCCAAATTTGGCAGAGGATGAATATAAGTCACTAACCAATGAGTTGATGGTATCCACATTATTAGCAGCTTCGGTGTCTATCAGTGCTAGCAGCGCCATATTGTGTAACCCGCTAACAAACAGCGCGCACTTGACCGCGTGTTTACTGTACTCCGGTAAGAGTTCTAAGTCGCTGTCCGACTCGTCATCACTTTCCGAATCTTGACTTTGCTGTTTTGGTCTGGAAATTTGTAAATATGTTTTACTGCATTTGACCTCGGTGTTATGTGGAGTCAGATGTTGAAACAAGTATATAGCAACACAAGACCATCACATCAGAGTTGGAACTTACCTATCAGTAAAAGTTATCTGTTTATCACCTGCAGGCGTAAGAAATTCCCTGAGTTCCAAAGGAGTCATAACCCTACTGCTGTACCCACTGGACTTGTCAGAAAATGCCAAGTGGCTCAACTTCTCCATCAGAGGGGTCAACTGTACCCCAGTCAACTTCTTCTTAAAACTAGTAGCCTCAGAGTCTGACCCTATCTGGGAGTCAGTACTCTCATTCAACGACTTCAAAGGCAGAGATAAAGATTTCCTTCTTGACTGATCAGTAGGTAACGTTTTTGTTGAATCTTTTGCTTTCTTTTTAGGAGTTCTCTGTGGTGATTTGTTTAGTTCTGAATCAAAATCCTCAAATTTTTCTTGCTCACATAGCTTCATGTTAAAAGTGAACATGTTGTCGTTGGAATCTTGTTTCATTTTTGAATAGTGCTGTTCTAAGTATTGGTTGAAGAGGGACTCGGATATGGCAACACCGTCGTTTCTGAAGACCGGGAATAAAGGGTCGTTTATCGTCATAGTGCCGGGGTTCTTAGCGTTATGTTCTGGAGAAGGACTATCATCATTTAACGACGCTTTAGACCATTTTAGCTTGAACTTAGAAGTAGCACGATTGGATATCTTCTTAATAGTTTCTTGTAGATCAGTAACGCTGGCCAACTTTCTGATAGGTTCTGGTTTATTGATATAATGGTCCGCAATACAGTTGATATCTAAGCCTATTTTGTTGTCCCTTTTTTCATTTTCCATATTAATCTTGTTGGAATCTTCAATATTCTTCAAGACGTCTGGTTCAATATCTGTTTTGTCTTGCTGGCTTTCGGGGATTTGGCATATGGAGAGCATGTTGCCATGTAGACGTTTGTACTCTACCATGGGGGTGGAACAGACGCTGGTTTGTCCTGTAAACACTTTCTCGTTCTCTTCAACGTCTTCGTCTAAGGATTTCTGAGTTTTGAAGCTGAGGGATAGTTTGGTGGGCCTAGGTCTGGGTTTGTTGGTGAAGGGCACGACGTCGGGCATGGAGGCCGGTCGCGGCTTCCTCTCCTCGTCAGGGTTGCGCTCCTCCCTGCTGGGCGGGGAGATCATGGTGTGGTCTTCTTCGGGGACAGCGGTGAAGAGAAGAGACTTGTCCCGCTTCATGCCAGATTGAGGGAAATCGCGGAGTTTCTCACGCTCAGCTTCCTGGTTCTGTACAATTAAATATTGTCCGTGGTAGTACGGATTAAGAATACAACCCATGACTTATTCCCATCTATTACATGGTACAAAATGTAGGTAAACTCGTGAGAGCACCTGTGCCTACTTTAAGGCATGATGTATTATGTAGATTTGTATATCTGTAACATGCTATGAAGTTCCTTTTTTTCTATTTAGCTAACTTAGACTACAAAATAAATTGCAAAAGAAAATAACATTTTCCAAATACATTATCATAACTATAATAAATGCTACCAAAGCACTAACCTTCTTAAACCTAGCAATCATCTCCTCCCCACTCTGATGGAACTCCTGCAGCTTGTCCACCTGCTTCTTCAGGTTATCATACAGCTTCCTGCCGACGTAGACCACCAGGAGTTGAGCCCCGAGCGGCAGCGGAGTCTCTGTGTCCAGGGTCTCGGCCGGAGACTTTATTCTGTACGGGTCCACCACTGTGAGGTAGGAGGTGAGGCCCGGGGGCAGCTGCGTGGATATTATTCTGAGGGAGTAGGGAAAGAGGACAAAATTAGAAATTTTGATGAGTGCTATCCACATATTTTTATTATTATTTATTATAGTAAATAATATAAATAAATTGTTACTTTAATTTTTAAATCTTCTTCGGTTGATGGAAACGCTCGCACTATATTGCATTATGATCCGGACAACCATTATGGAAATTGCATTACCTTCAGGTTAACTGGATATGCAGGTCACATAGCCAATTTTATTTAACGCGGTTTGAATGGAAGTTAAACCAAACATGGCATTGAATAGGCTAGGAATAATACTATTAAAAAAAACTAAAATAAAACAAAAGTGTAACTTACTTATTATTGTATAGGATAACACCTCCTAGCACTCCTTTGCTTTTCCTGCAATGCTCTAATATTTGCATGGACTCCATGTAAACCGATGTCGCGCTCTGAAACAGTCAATAACAATGAGTGAGTTGAGATGTGTATTAAATATAAAAAACATTCGTGACTGACATTTATTTTATGTTGACGACTGCATTATTACTGAGTTCCTCTTTAAAATATGACTTTTGGTGTCATTACATGTTGCCCATGCTAAGCTAGAATCTAAATTGACAAAGGAAATTTGAAAAATTATGGACACGAGCGGTACTTGAACCCACGACCAAACATACAAGCACACACTCACAAACTTTCGCCTTTATAATATTAGTGTGATCAGACTTATTAACATATTTGTAATACCTATGCATTTATACATTTTTAAAGCTAAGTGGCTCTACCACCGTTTCAATAAAGTCAGTTAGCAGAAACAGTTCATTCAAGTACCTATTACATGACCTAAAAATAAAAGTTCCAGGCTAGACTATTATCTGCATCTTCGCACTCGGAACGTTATGCAGGGCAATGGCACACACTTGAGTCGTACGTTTGCACCTGCGATAAGCGCAGAGTAAACACTCAGGCAAATGTTATCAAGGATATTAAAGGATATGTCTTAGACTTTATAAACGTAAACCGAGACGTGGGGAAAGATTGACGAAGCAAGTATAGAAAAATAAATAACAATTTGGCGATAGGCTTGGTTAAAAATACCCTAACTGGACAAGAATGTATTAAGTAGGCGATGGGAGTAAACCTTCTATCTAGCAGAATACTTTAAAAATGGCTGTTATCAATACATCGGATATGTAGATTGATCTTCTGAACATCTCTCTTCAAAGAAACAAAGCTAAAACGAATGTAAGGGGCACTATCTTACCTTAGGTAGACTCAACATAGGCACTCTCTGGAAGATATGGCACCCATACTGCAGCACTGGCAAGTACGTCTCAAACACCTGGTACAGCTTCTCCGACAGGCGGCGCTGGTCGTCCATCTGCTCAGCCAGGACTTGGAGGTCTCCGTGGTAGACCTTGATCATGGAGGTAAGGAGGTTCGCGCGGTTTTTTAGTACCCAGTCTGGAATGTTTCTGTCGCTGCCTATGGCCTGAGGAAGAGTAATGAGTTGGTTAGTCATAATAGTTGCTTAGCATCATTTCATCAGCTTATAGCAGTCCACTGCTGGACGTGGCCTCTCCCAGGATACGCCACAAGGCCCGTTCTCCTGTTTTTGCCACCCAGTTACTACCAGTTACCTGGAATAGTATGGCGGCCGGGAACTGGAGGCCGTTTTCTTAGGCTACTCTTTATGGGGGTTTTTGCCCATAGTCAACACTCTCGTCACAGTTGTGTCGTAAACCAATGACAATATGCTTTTGTTATCAGCTATCCACAGTATTCAATGGTTCTGACATTTATCTACTACTCACCAGGATGTATCTGCCGTACTCCCTGATGATGAACTTGCCGCTCTGCAGCGTGATGGCCACCGGCTGCGAGAACAGCGTCTTGATGCAGTGCGCCGCGCCAACAACCTGACAAGTATATAGGCATTATGTTTAAGACTGCCTCGCTGGTCAAGTATCAGTAAATTGCTATTGGTTAGAATTGCATCGGTTTGATTTGTCAAAGAGCTTTAACTTTTTTATTATCTTTTCGATTATGTATTTTTTAGTAGTAGCACAGACTGTTTTTGTGAGCGCTTAATGGTAATATGCTCGCCCCTTATTACATGGGAATATAACTGGCAAAATATGGGTGGTTTTGCCGACTTTAAATGGTGTGCATACCTGTAAGTGACGTATGTATTTACACTGTACATAAATTATAGAAATAATGTCACAAATCGTAATTGTAAATATGTCGTTGGTTTGCCTTATCAATAAATAAATAAATAGACTTATACGCGAACATATACGTGATTTTGTCGAATGGTAAGTTTCAAATCTGAGAATACCTTCATTTCTTTCCGAAAAATGAACTCCAGACTCATACCGAAAACAAAACTGGTAATCTATTTAAATTGTGACCGTGACCCGAAGTACTTATAATAAAAGATGAGGTAGCTGCATGAACATTCAAGTACTGAATACTTAAAAACAAGGTAATTTTTCTTAAATTGGTAATTAATTAATTATATCTAAGTATATAAGTACGTCTGCTCTTTTGACCTCATACACCTGTTGTACATTCTAAGATTAAGTTGACATTTAAAATTATTATACAGTTGTAACACATTAACGATGTTAATGGCGATGCGAATTTTGCGATTACCATTTATGAAAATGTCAAAAATATAAATTGTGTAAATACCAAGACGTAAGTTCTTTAATTATTATGTTATTAGATAAACCTGTTAATTTTGACATTGAGCTGAGTGGGAAAATATAGCTGGATATAGTAGCTACTCCTGAATTTCTGAAAAAGGATAATGGATGTCTTTTCCTTTGGGATATACACTCGTAAATAATGTAGGGACTACTAATGTAAGTCTCTAATTAGTCCATACATACAGTAACCCCTGTTGTCCCAAAGGGGTAGGGAGATACTACGGCTTTCCATTCTTTCGCTTTATTTACTTTCTCACATTAATCGCATTCCTAATACACGCTTGTTTAGGGTCATTGTCTGATAAAGTTCTAGATGTTTCTGTACCGGAAAAGACTTTGTCTTAAACCTAGCACATTATCTGCGTCGTAAGTTGGGCAGATGATTTTTCTAATTACACTTTGTCTGTGTCTACAAGTAATAATATAACATCACGCCTGTATTCCCCGAAGGGGTAGACAGAGGTGTATTTATAATACACCCAGATCTTGCCAGTTATGTTATAGGTCCCAATATAATAAGGGGCGAGTCTATTGCCATCAACCAGATACAAATAAAGACTCCGTGTTGTTACTAAGAATTACCTAATGGAAACACCCAACCACAATTTTCCCGGAGTGGGATTCGAACCGAGGACATCATGCTCAGCAGTTTTGCTTAGCGGCGTATAAATAATAATACGTTTTCTTGCTTTTGTATCTTTTTAAAAATTAGGATTTAGATTATTTCTCCCGTATTGTGAGTGCGTTTCATAAACATGAAATATCATATACACAAACACCAATACTCGGAACAAACTTCTGCGGACTCGCTTAGCCACTACACCAACCAGGTCGCGAACTATGCATGATCACATGATTGGTGTACCAAGGAGCTGGTTCCATACCACGGTCAGATTGCAATAACGAGCGCTTTCTAATCACGTGACGTCACTAATTACAATAATTATATCGTATTCAGGTCTTGGAGAGCGGGTCTGACCCCCAAGACTGACAAAATGCTTGGCGAATAGAAATCGAATACAATGAACATAAATCAAATCATATTTATTTCGCTTTAAACATACAGACAGACGGTTCTAAAGTCTAGAATAGATTCCACGCATTTTGCCTTGTGCGGCATGCGAAAAAGAAAATTCTAAATAAGGTGTTCAACATTAAATCAGTACAGATATAGAACATTTTGATTATATTAACATTTTGTAGACTGCTTTGCCTATCTCTATTATTATACACTAGCTGCGCCCCGCGGTGTTACCCGTTCAATGTTTTCGGCATAAAAAGTAGCCTATGTGTTAATCCAGGGTGTCAGCTACCTCCATATGAAATTTCATTAAAATCCATTCAGTAGTTTTTGCGTGAAAGAGTAACAAACATCCATCCATACTTACAAACTTTCGCGTTTATAATATTAGTCGACTATGTTATTGGTTATTGATGTATGTCAAACCAATATTTTTCATTCTATTGGATTTATTTTCATCAATCGTTTTCCCATTTGTCTTGGGGGGCAAAGGTGGCAGAGTGAAGTCAAATTCTTGTGAGAGCTTGAGGTTAAGCAGACCATACCGCGTCCTCGTTTTGAATGGGTGACTTTTGTAAATCTTCGATCAAAATACTATTTACATACAACATGTGATTTAAGTAGGTTGTTGACGTATTAAATGACGACTAGTTTAATGAATTTTAACGATTTCTAATTTAAGAGATTTAACATTTTATTCTATCTAATATCTTAATTTTGTAATATAAATGAGCCTCTGCTCGGCTATGAAAATGTCAAACACTTTTAGTTGATAAACAATCTGTATATAATTCTATTGTATTGTAAAGATAGATTTAAATGTGTGTTATCCTGACCGAATTTCGGTTACGGCGACCTTTTTTAGCTCAGACTAGCCAACTACTCAGGAGATATTATAGTGCACAAGTACGCGCGCAAACACAGGTGCACTCCCTATTCCGACGACCTGATTAGCGCAGTGGCTAAGCGATTGGACTGCTGCGCTAAGGGTTGCGGGTTCGATTCCCGCACGGGGCAAAACTTTGTGCGAACCACAGATGTTTGTCCCGAGTCTGGGTGTTTGTGTTTGTGATATTTCATGTTTGTGAAACTCACCCACGATACAGGAGAAATTCCTAGTGTGGGGCGACGTTTTTACAAAAAAAAAGAAAGAAAGATTCCCTCTCTCATAGTCCGATGGGACGGTAGACCGATACTACAGGAGAAAGATCAGGCGCAGGACCAACGGCTTAACGTGCCTTCCGCACGAAGAGGTCTCAACATATTGGTGAAAACGGTCACCCATCATAAGACTGACCGCAGTGGGCACGGCTTAACCTCGTAGATCGACTGATCCACGCGGTAGCTTCGTAGCTACGAGCCCTTATGTGTAGACTTTTTAACATTGAAAAGAGTCCATTTAAACAACACAGCTGGTGTGTTTTTGTGTGATGAAATGACTATGAAATTATATTCATTGAAAAGTTCATTCAAGTTTAAGATATGTCAATTATATATTAAATTTTAATTCATAATATTATCTACGTAAACTCTTAATAAGCAAGAAATAAAAGGATTTTCTATTTTTATTTATTTATTCATTGAAATAAGTCCCATTATTGTCTATATATTACATGGGCTTCTCAGATGTTTTTCCAACCCCATTAAAATCCTATAATATAAAACTTTACCTTATACCTTAGATTCAAAATACCACTTACCTTCAATAGTGAAATAAACCCAATTACATTTATGTAGGTAACTATTTGTATATCAACTAATAGGACTATTATAATACAATTAAAACAAGCTAATAAGTCTTCCAAATAATGTTTCTTAGCAATTATAATATAGTAGTGTTGTTTGTAAGGCATGGGTTGCAGAATATCATCACCTATGATTACTGGTTATGATGGTACAAGGATAAGCCTAGTGTGGGCCGAGGGGACAGCAATAGGTTCTTAACTACTATATAAGTTATATAAATATGAAAAAAAACATTTTTTTTGTTTATTATAGAGATGAAAGAGACTAGTCTCCAAAACACAGGGAATCCTAGTGTGGAGGCTAGTGTTCAAACCTTGTTTGTAGCCACTATTTTTAAAAAAATAAAATTTATGATTATTATTGGTCATATTATGAGTGGAAGCATTTAGTGTGTATACACTTCTAAAATAAAGAAAATGTACTCCATGACTGATAATAGACATTATTGTATGTATGTATTCAAACTTTAAAATATGTTTGTTGTTTTATGCTCACCTGTCCAGCTAAAGCATGCCGCTGTGTATCAGACACCCATCCTGGATGGAAGTACAGCACCGCATTGATAGGATCGTCCTCTTCAGCGGTACAACACAGTGTGTCGTACACAAACACTATCATCATTTCCCTGAAACAATGGTTTTTATTAACTAATGCAAGCAACACAGCTAATGGACCTATTATAACACCAGTCTTTTGAAGCTAATGTTTAATTAAGTATGCTTATAGATATTGGATTTAAAATTATGTAGCAGATAATCTAATAGTGTCAACTTATAACTACTTTTTGCGAAAACACATTGGTTTTTTTTACACGCTTTATATTAGCTTCACTTGTATGTATGTATGTTTGTTTGTATGTTTGTAACCGACTTCTTTGGGCGCGATTTTGACCCACTTTAAACGGCTAGATTTCGTTCAAACTTTGTAGATTTATCGAGGACCGATGACAATACACTAATTTGATAAAATTATTTAATAATATAATTAATAAAAAGTATTAATTAATAAAAATAGCATAATTACAGCCCGCAACACAAACGCCCTCTGCTAAGCCGCTAGTCGCTACGGTAAAGTTCCGTGGTAGCTAAGCGTCGCGCGCGTGTCCCGACTCCAACGCCCTCTGCTAAGCCGCTAGTCGCTACGGTAAAGTTCCGTGGTAGCTAAGCGTCGCGCGCGTGTCCCGACTCCAACGCCCTCTGCTAAGCCGCTAGTCGCTACGGTAAAGTTCCGTGGTAGCTAAGCGTCGCGCGCGTGTCCCGACTCCAACGCCCTCTGCTAAGCCGCTAGTCGCTACGGTAAAGTTCCGTGGTAGCTAACCGTCGCGGGCGCCGAGACCGGCTCGCGTTAAGGTAAAGCTTCGTGGTAGCTAACCATCTTAATAAAAAATAGAAAATAAATAATAGTTTAAAAAAACTAAAAAACACGCTTTTTATCGAAAACCGAACTAAAAAATAGAAAATAAGTTTTAATCAATTTAAATTAAGAATAGTGTTAAAAATTTCAATAAATATAAATTAATAATAGTGTGAATAAAAACAAAAAATATTTTATTTAAAAAAGCGTGGGGTGCATGGTGTAATTGTTATAAATATTTTATTGACAGATACGAGTAGAGTGATTATCACTTTGATAATATCTTAAAAAGCACCCCACGCTTTTTTTAAATAAAATATTTTTTGTTTTTATTCACACTATTATTAATTTATATTTATTGAAATTTTTAACACTATTCTTAATTTAAATTGATTAAAACTTATTTTCTATTTTTTAGTTCGGTTTTCGATAAAAAGCGTGTTTTTTAGTTTTTTTAAACTATTATTTATTTATAGGTATATAATTCTAAGAAGGTAAATCTAATGAGTTTTTAACCTTGGTTATGGACAGGCAAAGATAAGGGCAGTTGTTAAAACGTAATTTATTACTCTTTGTAGTAGGTATAGTAAGTAGTGATTTCAATCATAAGTATTATTTTCAGAAAATGAACTAAGTACAATGTAGTTTATATGGTCTTGTCATAAAGATTTCTGTTAGCTATAGAAATGTAGATTGAAATTAATCATTACCTAACTGAATAAAGTCTCAGGTACCTAATAGAATTACTAAAAAATAATGATCTTACTCTTAAATCATCATCTAAATAAATCATATTACTGAAGTTTGATTAGTGCTAAACTTAATCTTAAGATATAAGGCCTGTATTTTTTGTTGTTACCAATATCATTGTGACATAAACAACAAGATATGTGGTTGAGAAAAACATCGAATGCACAAATCATAACATAGGTTAGTTCTCGTAATATCGCCGCAGATTAATCGCATCAGTAATCGGAGATTATATCATCTGTGTCTAATCAACCGCAACTACGGGTAGACGAGACATTGGTATTAAGTTACGAACCGATAATCCACTTAGAATCTAAACAGAATTCATTTAACACTTACTTTGCCATTTTGCAAGTTTTTATCGCTTCACTTCACAGATATAAAACGTTATTCAACACATTTTTGTTCGATGTTATCGGAATGTATGATTGAATAGTTAATTTATTTAAAGCATTCCGTTTATTTTCATATTTTTATTAAAATTTAATGAACAGACGTCTGCAAACGATGGTTTCTTTTTTGACACTTGTTTGGTCAAGTGTTGTCACCATCATAATTTACGTTGGTTCACCTTATAAAAACTACGACGTTAAAAATATTTCATAATCATTTTGATAATTTGTTACAAATAGAAAAATACTATTCACAATATAACAACATATTTTTCTAATCAATAATTTGGTTTGAGCTTCAACTGGTTATACATTATGTTAACTGGTAGCACTGAATGGGATTCAGCTGTTCAACATATTGACAAGAGATGGCAGTACTGTTTCACGGAAGAAGAATTATTGTTAATCTAATGAAATCGGTTTGCAAGTTAATTAAATAATAATAATTAGCAGAGAAAATTATTATATTATTTAGTAGCGCAACATTAGGTATGGTAGTATGCGTAGCGTTTAGAAAGTAGGTAGTTAGATATAAACATAATAATTATAAAAATGTGCACGAACCAAGCCAACTTCTTTGCCACTGCACCTATGGAGACTTATATTAGGTTAGGAATGAATTGTATTTTATATTGGAATTATAAATCAAATAATGCCATTAATCCAAGTTACATTTTAGATATTTTAGCTTAGTACCTACTAAAACACAGCGAGTAGGATAATGTCATGATTATTACCTAGAACTTTCTGTGTGATTACAATAACATGCTGCGAACAAATGCGCTTGCTGGGCGTAATAATGGCAATATTCTCACGACCCTCGCGAACCTCGCGACCATTCTCTATGGTCCGACATGAAAAGGTCTCCTTACACGAGGCACTTATATTTAAATGAGAATATATTTTAGTTTCCATAACTGCATGGCTTCAGCCATAATAGTTACTTATAATGTTGGTAATAATAACTTTAATATCCGGTTCCTGCTGAGGGTTTTTGTTTGATGTCTACGAGCGTCCGGTCCGACAGACATTAGGGCTGACTTGGGAGACTTTTTGTGAATATCAATCGCAATAAATATGCTTATACAGAAATCAGTAGTGCAGAATATTTAATTTTGATGGTCAAGTATTCATAGCACGTTATTTAATTGTTCATAATGGGCGGCATTGTCATAAACGGATTTTTTTATGTATGGGGTGACCTGATTGGCAATGGTTATTTGTCTCTTATCATCATTGTTATCAGCCCGTTGTAAACCACTGCTGGACATAGGCCTCTCCCAAAGTACGCCAAGGACTCATATGAAAAGGTTCGCAACTATTTCATACTTAGTCATGGTCATCAGCAGATATTTTACTACATTATAACACTCAGTCTCGTCGTATGATTCCAAACTACAGAAGCGAAAGCACTAATAACACAGCCTGAATCATATTTTTAAATATAGTTTGCGTATTTAAAAAACCCGTTTCTGTGCTTCAGAAAGCACAGCCATTTAGCCGTTCATCCTGCGCCTGATCTCTCTCCGGTCGTGTCGGACTTGTCATTCTTTGGAAGACACTGTCGCTTCATAATTTTTCTTTGGTCGTAGCGGTCTACCGTCCCATCGGACTATGTTTTTGACGGAAAAGGGAGTGCACCTGCGTTTGCACGCATACTTGTGCACTAAAATATCTTCCGGGTAGTTGGCTAGTCTCATCTGAGACGGTCGCCGTGACCGAAATTCGTTCAGGAAACCATTATTATTATTTATTTTATAAACATGACGATTGAGGCAATTGTTTAAATCTTATTACACGCTTTATATTAGCTTCACTTGTATGTATGTATGTTTGTTTGTATGTTTGTAACCGACTTCTTTGGGCGCGATTTTGACCCACTTTAAACGGCTAGATTTCGTTCAAACTTTGTAGATTTATCGAGGACCGATGACAATACACTAATTTGATAAAATTATTTAATAATATAATTAATAAAAAGTATTAATTAATAAAAATAGCATAATTACAGCCCGCAACACAAACGCCCTCTGCTAAGCCGCTAGTCGCTACGGTAAAGTTCCGTGGTAGCTAAGCGTCGCGCGCGTGTCCCGACTCCAACGCCCTCTGCTAAGCCGCTAGTCGCTACGGTAAAGTTCCGTGGTAGCTAAGCGTCGCGCGCGTGTCCCGACTCCAACGCCCTCTGCTAAGCCGCTAGTCGCTACGGTAAAGTTCCGTGGTAGCTAAGCGTCGCGCGCGTGTCCCGACTCCAACGCCCTCTGCTAAGCCGCTAGTCGCTACGGTAAAGTTCCGTGGTAGCTAACCGTCGCGGGCGCCGAGACCGGCTCGCGTTAAGGTAAAGCTTCGTGGTAGCTAACCATCTTAATAAAAAATAGAAAATAAATAATAGTTTAAAAAAACTAAAAAACACGCTTTTTATCGAAAACCGAACTAAAAAATAGAAAATAAGTTTTAATCAATTTAAATTAAGAATAGTGTTAAAAATTTCAATAAATATAAATTAATAATAGTGTGAATAAAAACAAAAAATATTTTATTTAAAAAAGCGTGGGGTGCATGGTGTAATTGTTATAAATATTTTATTGACAGATACGAGTAGAGTGATTATCACTTTGATAATATCTTAAAAAGCACCCCACGCTTTTTTTAAATAAAATATTTTTTGTTTTTATTCACACTATTATTAATTTATATTTATTGAAATTTTTAACACTATTCTTAATTTAAATTGATTAAAACTTATTTTCTATTTTTTAGTTCGGTTTTCGATAAAAAGCGTGTTTTTTAGTTTTTTTAAACTATTATTTTTATTTTATAAATATGAGGATTTAAACAATCTCCTGTGACAACCAGTGACGGAGTAACATTCAGCGCACTCTGTGCTGTCATCCTTGTTGACTTCCTAGTCTACGCACCATGGAATAATTATTCCGTCTATCAGACAATTAGCTTATTTATATCAATACGAATAATAATATACGTCCTCATGATTATTAAGATACGTCATCATCATTGACTCCTAAGCACTGCATGTTTTGGCTAGTGTCGATAAGTCTAATAATAAGATTGTTTTCTATCGGCCATTTAAGTATCTTCCAAAGATTTCTCGAAGCTGATCGATGATGTTGTAATGTTCTGAGTTCACTGACATGTACAGAATTTCATTATGATCTGCAGTCGCGTCACGGGCGTCGAGTCAAGCAGCTATACCATAGTATAGGCAGACACAGAAGCTCCACTTTGAAATACATTTGGTAGGGTATTAATCATTCCATGTTTGGCTTATCATGTCAAGGCTTTGGATGCACTCTTGATTTGTATTTATGCAAACAAACGATTCTGATTCACATTAGCTTGGAGTGAAGGGCGGAAATCCTTCAATCTTATGACTATTGCATACATTTAAGTGCTTTCTTCTTCTTCTTATAGTATGGTTGATGAACAACCTGCTGTCAGAGCTTGAACCGGCTACTGTACACACGGCTTTACACACCGTTGAAAAGTCTGTCAGGGGTGCCGGTTTCTTCACGATGTTTTTTACAACGTTTATAGCAAATAGTACGCACCTAAATTCGAAAATACATTGGTACGTGCCGGGATTTAAACTTGCGACCTTTGACTTAGCAGTTCCACGGTCTTACCACTCGCCTATCAGTTGTCATTCGAATACCTACACATGGCATTTGAGCAGCAGCAATGGACATAATAAATAATCTCTCTATAATCATTAAATTATTCTTTCATCTTGCTTTGTGTGCCTACTGTACATCTTCATTGTGTGATGGGAAGCTTTGTTTTGCGCCTGCGCCGTGCATGGAATACGATGCCCAAGGAAAGTTTATTTGTCAATGAAATCACAAAAAAGTGTTCGGAGAAATTTTCTTTTTACTTATTTTGTAACTAGTCTTTACAAGATTATATACATTTATCTTCATTTTTACGACGTAAGCTCATATCGAAGGGGTATAATATATTCATGTTTATTTTTAAACTGTATAATCTACCATTTCTTGTTTTTGTGTTTTCCAAATTGTGTAGGACAGCGATCGTTGTTGTATGTTGTTACTTCCTAAACATATTTTATTTATTTTTTTAAAAGGCTAAACGCATTCGAGAATCACAAATTAAATATCATCATTGTAGTTTGACCATAATTGACAGCACGAAGTCCAATTATCTGGCTAGAAAACTTTATTTCCGCAAGCAATCGTGCGCATGCGTCCTAGTTCTAACTAAAACCTAACCTGTCGCTATCGGCTGCCCTTCTCCGGCACATGAGCCTTCAACATGTCCTAGATCACGCGTGTTCAGACTGGTTCCAACGAAAAGGCTGAAGAATGCAGTCGAACTACACTACCGCACCTTACGGAAAAAAATTTGAGACATTTAAATCTTAATATAAAACTTATTTTTCTGTATGTGTTTGTCGCTTAACTCCTCCTGAACGGCTTGACCGATTTGCATGAAATTTTGATTATTATTTCTATGGGTTCCTGGATAGTTTGAAAATACAATTAGAAAATAAAATGTCGGCTGTGATGTTTGCTTGCTTTTCAATTTTTTGATCATTAATATAATAGGCGAGTAATTTTAGACCCCACAGCAGTATAAAAATCGTATGTAAGAAAGTATTTTACTAAATGGCGTGTCGTTTTTGCATTAAAATGTACACTTAAAATGAAAATCTAGACGGCTAATGTATTTCTTGGACTTAGTAAAATTGGCTACTTAAAATATACTTATAATGCTATAAGATTCACATTGTCCTCACAAGTAATATGCCTCAAAAGCATAATGCTGTTCTTGCTAAGACGTACCTAATGTTTTTTCGGAATTAATTTCTCAGACCGTTTATTGTATCATCGCGTTTTACAGAATCTATTAGAGAAATATTTGGCACTTGCATTTTAACAAAAAAAAGTGACTGAGTAATTAAAATCGAAGCAGTAACTGTAAATCAATCAAATTAGTGTCTTTATAATGTATAGATAATATCGCATTATTGTTTTGTGTATAATTTTCAATTAAGGCCAGTGAAAAATACGATTATATACACTTCCCGTATCACTGATCTAATGTTCATACATCAGTTTTTTACTAAAATGCTGATAATATTTTTTTTCCATACAGAACTATCTAGGTATTGTCAACTTTTTTTGGAGAAACTATAGGTACCTGTAGAATTTGCTTCTTTCGCGCGGAAATGCGTCGAACACTATTATGCCAGCATCTAATGGTCATACATCGGATATAACCAAGCCTTTAGTGCTGTAAGCTAGCACTAATCATCGTTATAAAGAATTTTAATGAATTTAATGCTGATTTATGACTGTATTAAAGTGGCAGTTCCAGTGCAATTAGGGCTGTTTTAATAGCTCATTAACAAACATAGAATTGGTACCATCCTACTATACGTATACTTATCGTAAAATTATAAATGGAACCCTTGTTGGATGTTGAAGTTTTCCTGTAAGCAAAACCAGCTGACCTAACTGACTCGTTGGTCCAGTGAAACAATGCTCGTCTCTATTGGGACACCAGTTGATTACTGGTGAGAGTAAAACCCATGCGGTTTTAGCCACTAAGAGTCTAGCATATATCTCTGCCTTTTTTACGACAGTGTGATTTAGTGGGTCCTGTGACAGATTTCTCTAAAGAAAAGTGTAGAGTAGATATGATTCTTTTTTTGTGTGTCCCACTGCTGGGCAAAGGTTTCTCTCCTGACTCTCCAATTCCTCCTGTTCTTGGGTAGCTCTGGTCAGTTGTTTTGGAAGACGTTCCAACCATCCTATCTATCTACTTATTTGTAAATGGGTCTCCCGCGTCTAATATGATCCTACAAGAATTTAATATTTGGAGGGAGTTCAATTATAAATAATAATTATCGTTCCCTATTCATTAGTCCATCTTGTCTGAAGGTCAGCTAACCGGATCTATACTCATTGTTATAAGGTCAAGAGCTTGTTACAGTATGACCACAGTGACACATACGTTAGTCTAAAATATTAATCATTTTAAGTATAGCATGTGTAGTATGACGTGATTATTTAAATACTAAGAAATTGATCAGTAACGGGTGCAGTTGACCAAAGACCTTACACACATTATCGTTTTTATCAACACGGAATATTCGACTGGGAACTGTAATTACCAATTGAATACGCTGTAAGTGCAAAGAGTCAATGACGTAATGTTAGAAGAAAAGAACCGTTTTTATATGTTTAACTACCCTCCAGTTTCGTAAACTATTAAGAAATAGGTGTCAACGTCTTACTTCTCCGTGTAATATCAGGTGTTCTAAAACATCAAAAACAAATGCGGAAATCAAATTTGACATGGGTTACATCGGCGTGTTACGTAAATCTTTATGCTTAATTACGAGTCGCATACGCCGTAAGGTCGTAGAAAGTGAATCGACTCGTGTGAACCGTCAAAAAAACCTCGGCCATGTTGGCAGTCTGTGGCGCGCAGCCCGCGCGAGTCGACGCTTCCCGCCAAAACTTGAATTTCGAACGCGACTTTTCATACTTTTTTAAATCGCGTGTTCACGGCCAGTGTCAATATAGTTTTTTTTAATGTGCATTGGATCTACTTCGCATGTGATGTTGTGAATAATGTGAATAACAGTTGTGTTTAAAAAAGTACAATCGATAGATTCTTTGTGTACTACATATTATAAGGATGGGGAACTTTGACAGGACGAGTTGGTTCTATACAATATTTAAAATGGTAAGTTTTCTTTTTAATTACAGATAATTTATTGCAAAACGAGCAATAAAAAGTGAATTAAAAACTAGTGTAAGATTTTTATTTTCGCGCAGAAAGCCAGTATTAACGCGAAACAGCCTAATTAATGTGTGTTAATCGCGTTTCGTAACGACATATTATGACTTTTATTTCCATAAGTCGTACGTAATCGTACGAAATTAGTCACTTTTACGAAAGGCGAGGAATTCATCTGCGTCCGGATTAGTTGGGTAACAAACTGGTTAATAATATAATCGGTACAATCGTAGTATCGAGTAAAACCGACTGGAATTTCACTTGATTTGTTTTGCGATTTCTCTGTTTGGTTATGCGGCTCGGATTTTAATCGTTATTTAAGTTTTATAGGTTTTTATTACTTAATATTAATTTTAATAAAGGAAAGCAATTTTTCGGTTACACAATTTAATTGGTCTCTCTTATAGGCATATTTTAATCGATGAAACAAACAATATCGATTAGTTTACAATTTTATTTTATTCGATAATGTAAATATAAAATCAGGTAAGCTTGAACGGTATCGATTGTGACCTTACTAATAGCACATTCTCTAGGTACAGAATAAATAACAGGCAGGCTGACAAGTATGTTCGCCTTCTCGGCTACCTCGCTCGCTTGCAATATTGAATTGGTCTTGTACTGGCAACTTCCAGTTCTTATCATACATTAAAATTATATATTTAGCATTTTGGAGAGATAAACTCAATTGTAAATATTAAAATTATTAAATAACCTACAGGCTTCGATGATTTTACTACTATTATTTTTTTTAATAAAATATCATTACTGCTAAGACTCCCCAAATTTAGTCAAACATAATAAGCACACTTCGCAAGTCAATCTACATTTTGACAGCACGCTGTAGAGAAGCACGATGATGAATGAATCGAAAAGTTCAAAGCATAAACCACAAAGTTGGTTTAGATACAAGCTGCCATATACGCTCATTTAAAAATGACTGTTATGTCAAAAATGTCATCCTTTTGTTAAATGTCAAAATGACATTAACGACAACAGATTTTAACGTAATGTTAATTTGAATCCAGATTTAAATAAAGAATTGTTCTTTTTGTATTAATACTCGTTTCTTCTCGATATTATATATAGGTAAAACCAGTGGGATAGTATAGATTGGTTCTTATGCTAGGATATTGAATGATCAATCTGATCAATCTAGCTCAAAGTATGCGAGAATTCAGAATGTTAACCAGACCACATACTTCTTCAGCTCGGTTTCTTTACGTAACTTTTAATTCATAGAGATCCTATTGCCAGCGACTACCATTTGTTTTTTTCCGCCTATTTATATTCATGATGAAATCTACGCGAAATTGTTACGACATCTAGAAGGTCCATTATCAATTCAAGAAAATATTTTACGTTACGTTTAGGTTTGGCTGTTTGGTTACATTTCGAGTAGATCTCTATATTTTAAAATAATATAGTTGAAGTATTTATATTAAACTTGTATTGTATTTACGTTTTATCCAATCTATCGATTCCAAAATGTCTTTTTAAATGGGGTTGGTCCTTAACTTCATGGTTACAGAAGAATATAGGGTGTACCTATTGTTAACTGGTGGAACTAAATTGAAAGCTGTTATTTCTATTAAATTGTATGATAACAATTAAATTAAAATTTTTAATGCTTATGAACATTTTTCGAGTCCCTCGCAGCTAACTTTTTGAAGTGTTCAGACAGGGCAACATAACATGCGATAAAAATAAGCAAGTCAATATAGCTATAGTTATTAAGCATGTTATCGCTGACAGAGGCAACAAAGCTTAACGACAAGAATTTTGCAATTTTTAACATAACTTCATAACTTGTTCCACATTGATTGTTAACCTACATTACTATGTAGTAAGATAACGAGAATTCCGTTATTTTACAATGCGCCGATAAATTTTATACCGATTGAAAACTAACCTTAGAGACTGACCTATCGCCGTTACCTGCAAATGTTAGTACAAGAGAATAGGTTGACTTATTTGAACCTCGAACTTATAGATCATCGGTATAATGTATGTACCTGGGTATAGGTAAATACATCGGTGAAATAGGACGTAGGATGAATTCCGACCTCCTAAACCAGGTATGACGAACGTAAAAATGTTTAATGACCATAGACTAAATAATGTTGACTTAGTTTATGTTTAGGAGTGGACTGCGATAGGCACATGACGAAAATTACTATTAGGAAAATAATAAAACGTAATACCTAATATCTACTCAAATATTTAAGACAATTATTTATGACTTATTAACAACTCATTAATTACCGTAACGATTATAGTTTAATTAATAACAACTGTTTAAATTACTTAACATGTCGATTGGCTAACTTATCCAATTAATTAAACGCACTATAAATTATACATACGTAATATAGATACATAATGATTTAGATGTTAACGTATATTCACAAATTTTACTACTAAAACATGGTAATTATTCTAATCCTGTCATTTCTTTTTAATTAATCTTCCAAAACTTGTTTCTAATAAAGCAATCATTCGAAATGATATTATGAAATAGAAATTCAGTATAAAATATTATTATTGATATATTATAGTACATTTATATACCTATGATGTTAGTCGATTGCTAGCAGCCTAGGAACTATATAAATAAAGTCCTAGTCCCCTATCACATAGAATTTATTAGGCATATTTATTTAAAAAACTAGTAAACGATTCACCCGTGCCAAACGCCATAGGAAAATGGTACACGAAATATTAATTTATTTATTCTTCAAACAAAAAAATACAAGGTGGACTGAATGCCTTAAGCATTTTCTACCAGCCAAACCTTTGGATAGTGCAGAGTCCGATCTCATATCGAATACAGATATTCGATATGTGATCTTTAATGTTTAATAAACTTATTAACTTGAGACGAGTATTTGCCCCTTAAATAAAAAATAAAGCAGACGAAACCAAGTTAATAAATAATAAACATTAATTTAAAACATTGTTAATAAACATTAACGTCGGCATTCGCGTCTATAATATTGACAATTCCGTGCGCTACGTACGTGTACTGGCGACGCGTCCTTGGCTGCGCGGGCGCACATTCCCCGGCGGCGTCGCGTCAGAATTCCGGCTCTTCTCGCCGCAGACAATTCAGCTTCATTGTGATTGTATTAAGCGATAGTTAAATATAGTATTGTTATACTTAAGTACTGTGTTAGCTAAATGGGTAGAATGCTAGATCGATGTACTACGCGGTAATAATATCTATAGGTATCTTGTGATGGGGTATTCGTGAGTCGTTATAAAACATGGATTCAGATGAGACTAAATCTAGCTGCCGTTAAACTTCTCACCTCCATTTATACTTACTTACTTAGCTTTCAAATGACTTATCTCCTTCTATTCTACCTAAAACTCTATTATTAATACAGTTATTATTATAATTAGTTTCTTATCTTATTTTTAATTGATATCTCAAGGTCATAAAAGTAACTTTATACCATATTGTGTTCGCGCAGTCTTCCAACTTTCGCTTTTACGCTAAAACCTGTGGAGTGAGAGTTTACTTAACATTTTTGCCATTCCCAACTCGTATCGTCTTGTCGAACAAAAGAGTTCAACGCGCTCGCTTGATAAGGTGCTGTTTAGATATCTATTTTGTACTTTCTGTTTTAGTTAAGTGAGTTATATCACTTTGATATTTTTATTTTTAGTATATTCTCTTGATAATACAATATAAAATCTGCGTATATTTAATTTGTATTTAGTCCTTGTAGACTGGTCGTTCGCTCTACTATAAGATAATTTATATTATTTGCGTGTTCATTACACAATTATATTTATTGATTTAAGGTTACAAAAGTTTTGCAATAGACATCCTGTTGCAAAACTATACGTAATAATATTAATATCAGACCACATCACATCACACTAATACAGGGTGCAGTTTTGAAGATGAAAAATATTTCGGGAGGTAATTATGTTAGTGATCCTCGACCCGAATCAACAATAAAATCAGTAGGTATTTTTTTTCTTATTTGCCGAAATCGATATGTGTAAACCACCTTTATTTAAAAGCGGCTAGTCGCTACTCGCCCTATAACAACGCACACAAACAGTTCATTGATCGGCAGCGCCCTCGCCGCCCGCACCTCGCTAGCCCCGCCCAGGCGGCCATCGATCTATCGATTTAGTGTAATTCATGTCGCCGGCGTGTGCATGCGCGTGCAATATCCGCCCGCCGTTGCGTTTTCCGTTACGTACGGTAGTAGCTAGTGGTAATAAAAATGACTGTTTGGAGTGCATCACTCTACAGTGTGGCGGCTACTGAAGAAATAACTGCAACATCCATTGCATTACCGCAAGGTACAGGACCTCTACACAGCTGATAACGCCGCGCGAGTTACGTTTTGTCGCTGGTTGCTGGAACACCAAGACGCCAACATCCTATGGACGGACGAGTGTTTATTTACTCAAGTTGGCGTCTAAATGTTCATAACGAACACCAGTGGACTCGCCGCGAGCATAACCCACGAGTGACTAAGCACCAGTGTTACACAATTGCGTGAAAAAGTGATCAGTGCTTTCCACACTTTAAAAACGAATGTGTTTGTGCTACGTAAGTTAAAAGATCATCAGCCACGTCGTGCTAGACTGAGCCTGGAGTGTTAACACTTTAAACAATACCTCCAATTAACGTAAGTAGGTAATTTATTTATTTTATTTGTACATAGACAATAATTTGTAAATACGTTGTTAGCCGAATCAATCTACGCCAAACATACCTACATCTCAGGCAAGATAAATCACTTAAACTTTACCTACAGCGCGCCGACTGCGCCGCCCGCCGCCGCCAACTACCTACAGTCGCATGCCGCCGCTTTATTATTAAGTACCTAATACCCGCGCGCGCGTCCACTATGCAGCAACGGATTACGAACGACGTCCTACAACTTACATACCTACAACAACATTTGTGCAGCGTGTCAGTCACGGTCTCAGTCATAAAGCAAAACTAAGGTCAAGATAAATAAACATTACTTTAGGTTAGCTATGTTTCGTCTTTAACTTGCAATCAATTTAATGTGAAACTATTCACAATTGTGTAGCAGGGATACGAATATTGCTTACGTGCTATGTAAGGTTTATTTATCTCGACCTAACATTTTACTCATCAGCTGATAGGTAACTAACGAGGCAACATGAACTTTTCTTTTATAAAAATGACTAGCACGCGCGCAAAACGCGCGCATGCGCGGTACTGCTTACCTACTTACGTTGTCCGCGTTGTTGCTACACCGGAGAATAGCCCGCTGCCGAGAGAGGCCCTGCGTGTGCGTTGCGCACCGCGACCCGCGCCCGACGACCGAGCCAGAGCCCCAGAGGCCTACCGACCGTCCGATGGTACGAACACGTATATCCTTCGCGCTTCTACGTTACATGTATCCCGTGTCTTTTTTGTACCCGATTGTCGCTTAAAAGTGGTATATTGAATGTGAAGCCCGAACTTTATTTGTGACATCCACCCCAAAGCAACTATTGCGCTTACATTTCGTTATTACGTAGAATAAGTGGGCGGAGCCTCGTACAGGTCGATGCACTCTCGCAGCTGTGTGCGTGAGTGGCATGATGCGCTTGACAGTTCGCAACGCGCGATTCTGTTTCAAGATGTTTGCGTAGAGCGTTATTCTGAATAACAGCTGAACTTAAAAAATTAAAATAAAATGTACTATTGATTATTGACCAAGTATCGTATTTTTATATGATTATTTGTGACTTTTATTACAACCTCCCGAAATGTTTTGCATCTTCAAAACTGCACCCTGTATTATAAAGGCGAAAGTTTGTGAGTGTGTTTGTTACTTCTTCACGCTCAAACGGCTTGACCGATTTTGATGAAATTTCATATGGAGGTAGCTGACACCCTGGATTAACACATAGGCTACTTTTTATCCCGAAAAAATGTCGCGGGTAACACCGCGGGGCGCAGCTAGTACGTAATATATTTCAAACATACCAACGAAAGACGTAACTAAATTCATAAAAATAACAAGCCTATTGACATTTACCTGGCACAGCTGGGAATCCAATAACAGTTTGCCAAGTTAGGAAACTTACCATATCGCGTTTTAAGATACATTCACAGCCACAAGACCGATGAAGCGGTACAACGAATACAACATTAAAACAATCTGAATAATTATACCAACAACGTTTTTTTAATCTTTTTTGTCCTAATTATAATAACATAACATCACGCTAGTATTCCCCGAAGGGGTAGGCAGAGGTGCACATATATGTTTTCAGGTCCCAATGTAATAGGGGGCAAGCCTATTGCCATCAACCGGGCGCAATCTAGACCCCGTGCTGCTACTGAGAATTACCGAATGGAAAACCTAGTAACACTTTGCTCGACCCGGAATTTAAACCCAGGACCTCGTGCTCAGCAGTCGCGCTTAGTAACCACTAGACCAACGAGGCAGTCTAGGCTGTCCTAATTATACCAGAAAATTATACTAATTAAAACGTTTTTATTCCTAAACTAAATATACCTAATACAGATTCGAACTTGATATTGGTTTGATTTTAATAAGTATTATTTAATAGTTTCAAATTACACATCATAACATCAGTAGGCCAATTATATTGACACCAACAGCCTAAAAAAACTGCAAACACGACTTAGATCGCACGACTTGTTTCTTAACTAAGTTTTTTATACTGTGGCATATTTATTGATTGGGTTTTTATAATCTTATATATGGTAACGGATGACTTGTTTGAAGTTTTTCTGTTTGGTATGTTTAACCTAAATGTTATTGAAATAAAACTGATAGCGATTTTATTTACGTTTTTAAAACCAACTCTTTGTACACCTAACTGTAAGGTAGGTATTTCTGTTTACCTATGTTTTACAAATAATAAATGATGTTTATGACCAAAGTTTGGCACAGGACCGCGGCGGATGGCACTGTTTAAGGGAGGCTTATACCCAGCAGTGGGATACTGAAGGCTGTGGATGATGATGATGACCACAGTTTTGAATTCTTTGCAGGAGTAATGGTAAAAAAATATTGTAGCATTAAGACGTTTAACACCTGCCTAAAGTGATCGAGAATCATGTTATGTAACTCCAAACTGGCGTACAACATTAATTATAATGTTAACATTATTTACATGTCATTGAAACTGTCATAATCTTGTCAACATTCTGAGCCTCCCACCACTTCTGTTAATTTAGTATAGGTGTAGTGATCTCCTGACCAAATTTCGCTTCCGGCAGCCTGTCTCATCTGAAACTAGGCAACTACGCAGGAGATATTATAATGCACAAGTATGCGCGCAAACACAAGTGCACTCCCTATTCTCTCATTGTCCGATGGGACGGTAGACCGACCGGAGAGAGATCAGCCGCAATCGTGCCTTCTGAAGCACGAAAGGGTCGCGACATGTGAAAACGGACACCCATCACAAGACTGACCGCGGTAGGCACGGCTTGACCTCACAGATCTCGTGGTAACCACGTAGCTATAAGCCGCTTACTAGTGATTTAGATATACATTCAAAATCACGTAATTATAATCATGTAGCAAGTCACGTCCAATTTAAAGAGGGTAACATAACAACAAGAGAAGGTGGCGAGACGACCTGGACATTTATAGTACGAACTGGTTCGAGGTAGCGCGAGACAAGGTCCAATGGAAGGATTTGGGGGAGGCCTTTGCCCAGCAGTGGGACAGTATAGGCTAATAAAAAAAAAAAAAAAAAAAAAAAAAAAACATAAACATAACATCTCGATTATTCCCCGAAGGGGTAGGCAGAGGTGTACATAATATAGTACACCCTCATTTCGCCAGTTATCTTTTAAGTCCCAATGTAAGAGGGTAACATAATAGTAAGTAGCATGGAACTGGTTTACGTTACCAGCAGAGGGTAACGCAGCGGTCGGCACCAAGGGCGCGGCGACAATGTCGACCAGTGTGTATGATAATGATATAATGTATCGGCGAAGTATACGCTCTGTGTAGTACTTTAGTACATTTTATTGATATCAT
The DNA here is from genome assembly GCA_946251915.1 of Abrostola triplasia. NCBI lineage: Eukaryota > Metazoa > Arthropoda > Insecta > Lepidoptera > Noctuidae > Abrostola > Abrostola triplasia. The sequence goes on along the minus strand of OX276432.1, from coordinate 1,544,985 downwards.
TTAATGGAAAATGGCCGGCAGCGGTTGGAAGCGGAGGGGCCAAGGTCGAGCTCAGTGACGTGTTTTAGGAGAGGCCTATGTCCAGCAGTGGACTGAGATAGGCTGGTGATGATGATGAATGGAAAAGAGGTAGATAGGTACATGTAAACGCTTCGATGGCACGTTATTATCTAGGCTAATTAGCTCACCTGAACTTAGTACGCTATGTTTTCATTCATAAACTAAATAACAGCCGCTTCTGAAAAGTTTCATGCTGCATGGCTCCAAAATTATTTGAGATCCAATGACCATTTTTATTACTAACAATTTGCAACAGAATTCTCATATTTGAATCGGGATTTTCTAAAATGCTCAGTGAAACCCTTTGCCTTGGACTGTGACAGTGAATAAAAGTTTGTACAAATTCTAGAATTGTTTTCTTGTTTCAAGATCTTGCAAAAACAAATGAACAAAAATTCGAAATACAATATTGTGGTACAAAAAAGAAAAAGCCCATGTAACTGGTTTGAAACGACCAATGCGAGACGGAAGACGAACCACGAAGGTTCACAAAGATGGGTACACAACCTCTTCAAGGACGTAGGGAGTGTTCGAAGTCCAATTGTCCAGGTAAATACTTCATAAACACCCATTAACAAAAGGAAGAACGCAATAAATTTAAGATATTTCCATACCAAGAAAAAATAAAAGGAACCTGCCTTCAGAATAATTAAGAAGGCTGTATATTAAGTTGTTTAAGCCTATTAAGGAGGTTGGTATTCGTCGGTGTTGTTATTGGGAGCTGTCTTCCTTGAGACTTCCATAGACAGGTTTAACAGATAGTGTTGACTTGAAGTTCATTAAAATATGCTGATTTTATATTCATAAGTCCATTTTTTTCATTTCGATTCTACCAGTCACACATACTGTGAAAATTAAGTTAGGTGGCGATAGTTTTGTATAAGGATATAAGTTTATATCGATTATAATAAAAAAAAACTATAGAAGTCTTCACTTCTAGGAACGTTGTTTTGTTTACTATTCTTCTTAATATGATGCTTACTTATATCTACAAGATCTTATGGTTAAATGAGATTTGTATGTATGTTATGTTCTGGATTTAAATCTCAAAACACAACGCCTGTATTCCCTGAAGAGGTAGGCAGAGGTGAATGTGAGACTTTATGGACTAAAGTAAAATGAAAGGCACACTGCATAATAAAATCTTGTTAATACGAATGTAATTACAAAATTAATTTGGATTTGAACATTGGAACAATGTTGGACGACAACACATTCCGCGTGGCTACTAGTTTACGCTTAGGGGCTCCAAGTGTTGCACCTCATCGATGTCACTGTGGTGAAGCAGTCGACAGCCTCGGACGGCATGGTCTATCCTGCAGTAGGAGTGCTGGTCGCATACCGAGACACGCTAACTTAAATGACATCATCCGTCGTGCTCTTGTCACCGCCGGCGTACCAGCCGTACTAGAACCAAATGGCTTGGTACGTGACGATGGAAAGAGACCAGATGGTATGTCGTTGTTACCCTGGAAATTGGGAAGGCCTTTGGTGTGGGACGCAACGTGCGTCGATACCCTTGCACCTTCTCATGTTTCTGGCTCGGCAATTTGCGCTGGCACTGCTGCTGCTGCTGCGGAGACCCTCAAACGGCGGAAATACAATAACCTGATAGGTAATTGTATTTTTGAGCCGTTTGGGGTTGAAACATTTGGGCCATGGGGTCCGAGCGCTCGTGCTTTGTTTAAAGAGTTAGCAAAGCGCCTAGTCGACTCCACACGTGACCAAAGGGCTGGTTCATTTTTTGACCAAAGAATTAGCATTGCCATTCAACGTGGCAATGCTGCCAGTCTTTTGGGCACGTTACCGGTTGACATCGATGGGGATGAATTCTTTGATGCTTTTTAACTTTTTATTTTTGTATATATTGTTTTTATTTTGTATTAGAATTAAGTTGTATATATTTGTAAAATAGTATGTTAATCTATAATTAAACATTTGGATGTTAAATTGCATTTAATTTCAATCAAAATTCGTGCGGTTCGTCCGCGCTAAATATGTAAAGAACAAAGCAAAAGATCAAAATTGCATCAGCTAATCATAGAGTGAGTCTTAATCTAATTACGTCCATAGCGATCGATTAGAAAACGTCTGCTTTACGTCGAGGACCGCTAATTCAGCTTATCATGGTAGCTGGTTGCGCAACCATAGACAGGGTGCTGGTTTAATGCAACCGCGGGCAACCGTGAGAATTCTCAGCGAAATCTGTAGTCTATGGATATAGAGGAAATAGGTGAGTTAGCCATTTTGTTTTACGATTATAACTGGTATTAGTTAGGTCTGATTTCCGTTGGTTGATGTTAAGTTAGCTGCCTGATGACACGATTGGTTAGGTTTAAGTATCTGTAAGTACCTATTTGGATTTATGCCGTAATAGTTCGATTCGTGTAGGATCGATAAAATAAGTGTGTGAAGATTTTTGTTTGATTTTTTTAATAATAATAATTTTATTCCGAGTTTTTAATTCGAGAGGACTTCTAGAAATCGATTTCGGTATTCAATTCGATATCCTTACCCATTTTCCAGTTGTGTTAAGGTTTATTTTTTATATTGGAGGCCATTTGCAATGTTGACCTTACTCTTTCAGAATGTTAGATGTAAAAAATTAGTTATTTGACATGATTGAATGCCAATTAAAATCGAATTAGTTACAGCGGATGCACTATAAAAACAATCGGATGCGCTAATGCAAATATGACTTCACGTTTCTGAGTAAAATATTTTAGGAATCTTGTTTGACAGGTTAATGTAATTAAAAAAATATAACCGGCGCAGTTATTTATTGACAGCTTAATGTAAACTATATCCTGATATTACCGATAGGTAAGCGATTTACGGAACACACCTCATAATAATACATGAACAAACAATTACTTATAATGTAGTACATATTTATATCGTCATTGCGATTGAATTCCTATGGTATATGTAACGAGCCAGACGTTTAGTTCGCTATCAGGAACAATGCCATAATGAATAGTGATTTAACAAACAACGTACGTATATTTTTTTTACAATATAAATTAAAGTTACAAGACTAAAACCTGATAAGTACTGACATACTTATTATTGATGTATTAACTATTCGACCACTTCTCGCGCATGACTCCGAGCCGCCTCAGTGTCGCAACGCTCGGAGTTACGTTCGCATCGTAATTAGTATTTGCTAATGAGCTCAAACATAAGCTTTCTACAAACACTTCCTCGAGGAACTAGTAATTGGTTATTGAGCGGGATGCGCCGGATCCGTTGATGTAATGATTTTTTTAATGTTCTACATAGTAATTGTTATGCCCTACGACCTTGTGGCGTGTTCTGGTAATTATAAGTCCGGTTTTTATACTTAGGGATTTATTTAGGGTTTTTTTTATTTCTATATATTTGGGGCCGAGTGGGAAAATTAGCAACTTACGTTGTGTTATATAAAGTAGCTACAGGTTATAGGATCTTTGATGGAAAATAGTTACCTATCTCCAAATAAAATTTCATCTACATCGGATTAGTAGTCATGATAACCAACAGACAGAGTCATTTTCGCATTTATTATAACAAGGATAAAGATTATTATTTTAGTCCTTAGGAGAACGTATGGGTCCTCCGCGACCAGTAACGGTACAACAGTACGGGACAAATTTAATTTGACGAATGGCGAAGACTGGCCACAAAGAGAGTTACGATAATTGTACGAGATATAATCGTATAGATTAGTAATAGAAAACACCTATCGTCGAATCCCTTTGGTGATTACAGGTGCGATTCTAAAAGTTTTATAGCCTCACTATTTATAGTAGTTAGCGATAATTGCGAGGATAAACGGCCAAAAACATTGGTGAAATCATGAATAACCATGACCACTTTCCTAATGAAGCGGCCACGCAACACATTCAGACATTACCTGACTTTCGCCGACCCCTGACCCTCGTCCGAGGCGTGCTAATATGTTTACAAGTTGGTTTGAAGGAGTCTCTCTCGTAAATTGTTTTATTTTTACTCACTAACTTGTGTTGGCTGGTTTCGTATCGTTTTTCTCGAGATGTTTGAAGTTTTATCAGATCTTTGCACCTCTGTTTGCTACTTTATTATGGTATCACACTAAAACACGCTTTGCCATTTGATAAGGAGACCCCTGGATTCGGTACCAAATGGATGGTTATAGCCTCACTAAGATATTATAATACTGATAAAAGTAATTATAAAATAAACAAGTTTAAGTTGAGCCGAAAACTTTTGGCTTTTAGCAGATACAGATAGCAGTGTTTATATATCACTTACTGATTTTTAAACGCACCTACGACACAGGAGAAATTCGTAGTTTGTGGCGACGTTTTCATTAAAAAAATGCATATGAAAGGCCTATAAATGTTACCAGAATGAGGTTATTTGACTATGCTATAATAAAATGGTATAGCAACAAGTACATTACATATTAAATAACATGTTATGAAAATATAACGAGGAACTATGCTAAGTAACTTAATCGCAGGATATGTACCGCCGAACGTTTTTTATTCCTTTCCTTCGGTTTACCGATTTTATTTCCGTCCGTAATCCTGTAATGATAATATTTGAGTTAATCGCTCGTCATTATATAAATAGGCAACCATTAAATGGTCGTCTGCGTTGAACATGATAATGACTGCGTAGTTCGGAATGTTATAAATTACGAATTACTTACATTCTGCGATTAGTCTTTAATGTAAGTTTGTTATTGTGTATCATCACGCTAGTATGTTATACGGTTAAGTAGAGGTGTGATATTGGAGCTAATAGACTCATGAAAGACTATATACAGTGCACTTTAGATATATATAGGAATGAGCTTATTACATGGGATATAAATATTAGACCGTGATATTTTAGATTAACTAAGAAAGTACCTGAAATTATATAAATTGCCTGCCATGGGTTTGAACCCAAAAAAGTTGGCTCTGAATCAAATTATCGAATTGAAAATTCAATATTATTACAAAGATTACATAAAAATATTCTTCGCGTAACGCTAGTAACTTTACTTGTCTACATCTTTACCTTATTTATGTACTCGTAGCTTATTTCAGAGGATTATCGGCTATATCGAATCGGATCAAAATGTATACCATAAATAGATTGACCCTTTAGGCCCGGTTCACATGCAAGGCTGCCTCGTTGGTCTAGTGGTTGCTAAGCGCGACTGCTGAGGACGAGGTCCTGGGTTCGAATCCCGGGTTGGGCAAAGTGTTACTTGGTTTTTCCATTAGGTCATTCTCAGTAGCAGCACGGAGTCTGGATTTGTGCCCGGTTGATGGCAATAGGCTCGCCCCCTATTACATTGGGACTTAAAACATAACTGGCGAAATGAGGGTGTACTATATTATGTACAGCTCTGCCTACCCCTTCGGGGAATACAGGCGTGATGTTATGAATCAAAATGTATACCATAATTAGATTGACCCTTTAGGCCCGGTTCACATGCAAGGGGCCTGCTGACCTTAGCATGAGTAGGTATTTCTTACAGAAGGGCGTTTCTACATTGTAAAAACAATGAATGAATAGCTAAACTAACACCCAGTTACGGGTCACAGGTTTCTTATAAAACCACCAGAGGTCACTCCCACGGAAAACAAACAAAATAGAATACACATATATTTCAAGCGCTTAAACGATTCTTATCTAAAACGCTGTCCATTGCTGGCTCCGCACAAGGTTCCTCGTTAGTTGTACAATGAAACTGCGCATTAGATAAGTAACTGTTAATGTTATCGCGGATCTTGAAGAAGGTAATCACAATTGACCTCAGATTCCTTCTAATTATGTTAGCTGCTAAATGGCTTGAGGTATTTTGATGATGATTGAAGGTTTCATACATTCATGCATGCTTTTGTATGAGGTGTGGATGTTGTCATGTATGTTATGTCATGGATAAGGTTTGGATGTTGAAGTATTTTTTTAAACAATGGCATAATCCACGCCTGTATTTTACCTGTTTCGTAGTAACTTCTACAAGTATGAAACTCATTAACACTTAGCTAGTATATGCATGAAATAAGCTGTTAAATTTCATTGTAATTTATTATAATGTTAATGGCCTTTGATACAAATCTTAAGTCCTACCTGTAAAGTCACACATTATAATGTATATTATATATATACACACGATAGTGCATTTTCTGATATCTTACAAAGTCAAGGGGTAAGGTCTCTCAGCTAGATACGGAAGAACAATGCAGGACTCTGTTATGTCTGGCTTTAACAACAACTGAAGCAGATTAAAAAGACCTGTGCCTTTACCATGAAATCTTAAAACAGGACGTTTTACGTTGAGTAAGCGAGATACCACACTACACTGCACGTAGCGGCGTCTCGCTTCTACAACGATTAATGTCCTTTTTAAAAGTTTATTGTATGGGCAGTGTTGACATTTGCCTTTACTTTTTTCAAGTCATACCGCCACTCACATTTCTATGCAAAATTCGACGCTGCTATTATTCAACAAACGTCTTTTCAAAGCCACATTGCTCAGTCATCTCATGCACAATCAACTCAATTAGAAACTGTAGCAGTATATAACCTCGGGGTGTATTCTCATATCAACGTAGATGTGCGAGAAAGTACAACGTGCTATGTGTATCAATCGATAGTTAATTCTTTCACTTTTCACTGGAATTTTTGCGACAAACGCATTGTCGATTTCTAGAATAGTTCCCTATCTATCGCGTTTGAAATGAAAGTTGTTTTGCGAGTCTAGAATATATATTTGTTATTGTCATTCAGTCATGTTCGTTTTTAAATGTTCTTTTAGTGCGGTTTTCTTTGCAATTGTGTATACAGAAGGGCGCGTTTATAAAGGCACGCCTGCTTCTTCTTCTTATCGTATGGTTGATGAACAACCTGGTGTCAGAGTTGAAACCGCCTGTAGCCCTGTGACATGGCTTTACACACCGTTAAAAATATCTCGGGTTAGCCGCTTTCTTCTCAATGTTTTTCTTCACCGTTTATAAGCAACTGATAACTAATTAATATTACGCAAATGAATTTGAAAAGACAGGCATCAATTTGCGTCCTTCGACTTGGCAGTCCAACGGTCATACCATCCGGCCGTCACTGCTGTTACCAGAACTGCATAACCAGAAGTTGTGGAGATGCAAGTTGAGAGGAGCTCTTTTTTTTTTTACAACTCTCTCTTAAACTATCTATCCTAGAATAGTTAGCTCTATTCTGTATGTCAGCTTACCACACATGTGGCTATAGCGTGAGCATACCAGCTGTTACCAAATTCATTAGCGGCACACTTTACCCGCTCAAACATTGCATGACACTCGAATTCGCGTAATATTTGACAATCTCAAACACGCACGCGATTTTGGTGCTTATTGTTATATTACGTACATGTTATATTCCCACGATAGGTATGTTTAAATACTGTTTGTACATTGTCCCACATAATTCTTGGGTTACTTACATAGCTTGACAATTGGAAATATCATTGCTTGTATTAGTGCTGTAATAGATAAGGTATTTTACTTGATATTTGGTTGGCTTAGTTTATCCGAATGAATAAAGGCGAATGCTATGCCCGGGTGGACGCAAATAAAAATCCATGACTTCTGACTATCTCTGGGAAACCCCAAGCTAATTGGCAAAGCGCTTGACGAATGGAAATCGAATGGAATGGAAACATAATCAAAACTTGCAAATCGGGCACAAATCCAAACATCGTGCTGCTACTGAGAATTACCTAATGGAAAAACCCAGTAACACTGCTCGATCCGGGATTCGAACCCAGGACCTCGTGCTCAGCAGTCGCGCTTACCAACCACTAGACCAACGAAACAGTCTTGGTCTATCATTTATCATTCTATTCGATTTCTATTTCGTTTTGCTACCTGGCTAGGGGCAGACATGCTTCTATGTATTGGCTGCAACTTATATGTCGATGTCGACATATTCTCGGCTACCAAGTCCGAGAAGCTGCTTCAATCCAATCTAGAATAACGAGTGTAGCGATCGATAAGCAGAGATTTATGTGGAGTACCTCTAAATGTTGTAATGCTAGAATTAATTGTGTAGCTTCAGTTCTAAAATTAACATAAACACAGCTTGGAATGGAAACTAAGCCATGTTTATGGTAATACTTTGATTGGTACATTCAAACATAGAACCTCCTCCTTTTTTAAGTCAGGTAAAAACTAGCCCCATCTTAATTTGAAATATACCTTTATCATTAAAATACTATGTATATTCCATTCGGTAAGTAATTTGTAGTGTTTTCCACTTACTTACAAAATCTGATTATAGTCTACTGGTGTTTTTATACGAAATTCACGCGGACGAAGTCGCGGGCAACAGCTAGTGAACAATAAAGTCGGTTAAAATTGTTACCCCTTCTTCTGCTGAGGAAATGCTCTTGAATACTTCTATCCTGGGTTTGACGGAGTGGTATTAAGTTTACCGGACTTTTACCGGCTAAAACCTCAGGGTATCTTCCTGGCTACCTTTGGTCAATTCCGTTACCGTAGCGTAGAAGTCCAACCTTTAACCCATTGCACTTTAAACATCTAAAACTCTGCTTATCCCTTTAAGGGCAGACCGTTATAGAACCAACGATTTCTCTTACAGGTAGTTGTACAGCCATATTAGTTTAAGTAAAAGCGCTATTATTCAATAAGCAGTCGGGTGCGCGTGCGCCGATGCGTGACCTAAGGTTACGTGATTATATTTTTTATTTTAGTCCTTTCCTATTGCCTATTGTTGTATTATATTAGAAATATATTACTTCTGGGTTATGTGGAGCTGTCTTGAATGCAAGACAGGTATCAAAACAGGACCATTATTCGATTTATTAGTATTTATTTAATTAAGGAAAATACCAATTTATACACGCCCATTTTACGCTTGAAAAATATTATTTGTTTAACTTAAAACTTAAAAAATGTCAGTGCGTCATATTCACATCAGTTTTCACTTTCTTTTAAAGTATTTTTTTTCTTTTTTGTCTTTATTTAAGTAATGTCTGAAGAATTATCACCTTATTTCTTTTACAAGATAAACACCTAATGTGCCTTGTTACGTAACAAAACAAAAATAACAAGTATCAAACAAAATAAGGAAGTGAACGATAACTATAATGATTCGTCCATTTTCTACAATAATCTACACGTGAAGTAAAGAACACTTTCACACTGATGGGAAATGTAGTTGCTGCGTTGAAAGTTATACATTGATCGTTGTGTTAGACTGTAGCAATTGTATGTCCGTACATAACAGGCAATGTATATGGAACAAAGAGTTTACGCACGTTTGTGCAGTTGGCGAGAGCTGTGAATACTATTTGTACGTTCATTACTATGATTATTACCCACTATTAAGATAAATATCCACGCTTAGATGTATTTGCTAGTGGTTGCAAGAAATGGCTGCAGTTCTAGGAAAATAATTATGTCAAAGTTGAAAGGCATGTCAGTTTATCCATAGAAACGAATCGGAAAAGGAGTGATTTTAGCATTTTATTTTTTTTTATTTTTTTAAACGTCGCCCCACACTAGGAATTTCTCCTGTGACGTAGGTGCGTTTTACAAATATGAAATATCACATGCAGAAACACCCAGACTCGGGACAAACATCTGTGGTTCGCACAAAGTTTTGCCCCGTGCGGGAATCGAACCCGCAACCCTTAGCGCAGCAGTACAATCGCTTAGCCCCTGCGCTAATCAGGTCGTCATTTTTAACATAGTTACGAATTGAAAACATGTATCAACAGGTAAAGGATTATACAAAGTTAGACCACTTTCTAGCTTCGCCTATGCCTGTAAAAAGCACTTTGCATTTACAGAAAATCCGGCAATCTACAGATTCGTTTAAACTTGCATCGATAGCATCCCATAACATTTGGCCTGTACTTTAAATAGAGCCCTCAACACCACAGCACAATGGATCGTCATCATTATGCCAGCGACACTTGCCATTGTAGTATAACTAGGTAAACAGGTACCAACATAGTAACGAGTAGGATACAGTGCAGGTTACGGCGGCCGACGGAGCAAAACCGCGAACGTTGGCCCGCCTACCTGCCTGTCCAGATTACATGGACACAACCACTCATTGGGAAATTACTGGTATCAATAATTGTGGTTACACTCCTTCGGATATACCAAGTACCTAACTAGTAGTACTAGTACCCAATACAAACGTCATATTGTAAAGTTTATATTACTTTTTGCATCCTTTTAGCATGTTGCCATGCTAGGCTTAAATTTATAATTGATGAAGGCTCAGTTGGCAGAGCGGCGCCTCGGTACGGCGATTGTCGAGGGTTCGAGTCCCGCTCGTGTCCATCATTTTTCAAGTTTCCCTTTAACAATTTAAAATTGTAAAGTTAGTTCGAATGCAGCGTAATAATGAGAGTTTTAAGGTAGAGCTTCTGGCTGTCATTTAGGTACAACATTCGTTTGAAATTTTACGGTTAAGTTGTAGCGAAGTAATTGGAAATTTATTTACAGGTGGTGTAAGTCGCAATTCTAGCATTTTTCTACAAATTAGTTTTCTAAAAGACTAACAGAGGTAATTTCCATCAATGTCGGACTTAACTAATTGCTTCCTGTTTACTGTCATTACATTTTACCGTTTAGTCGATATTATGATAAAAATAACCGACTTCAAAAAAGAGGAGGTTGTATGTATTTTTATAATACACACCAATAGATGAAATAATGTTCTGAACTTTCTTCAGCCCCTTACTTCCGTGAATCAGCCCTAAGAAAATGTACAGGATCAATTCATAGACTTTCTGTGTACCAGGTACCTATTAGCCCTTTTCCTCTATTATTCTAAACTCAGCCGTTTACCCTCCAGAGCATGTAAAACATGCTAAATTGCTGGAGTCTCGGAGTGGCATATTACGCGCATCTAGGTATTAAAAATATCAGTGAGAACAGCTTAATGTCAGAGTCGTGCGCTGCTCTCACCCCTGACATTTGCGTGTTTACGAAGTATGCGCTTGTGGGCTAATGTTTTGGTCTTATAGTACTATTGTAGTTCGTAGTACGCTGGTATAAAAAAATATTTGACATTTTTCGTGTTAATGGGAATATTATGTTTCGGGGGAAGAGAGAAGGGGCAAAAACATAGTTCTTGTCTCTGGAAAAGCAACTTGTATTAGGCGATAGATGCGTGTGTCCGATGAACCCTGGCTGGAGGCCTTTTATTAGGTCTCGCCAAACGACCGGTTAAGCAGTAAGAGCTCCTTCAGAGCTAACTGCGAGAGACAAGTTCGAAAAAAAAATGTCCGATAATGGCAAATAGAGAGTAATAAAGGTGGAATATATTTATATAAACTATCTATCAACTTAGGTCCAATGAAAAAGAAATCGCCTCTACTTACCCCTCCAGGATAAAAGGCGAGATAATTTGGTATTTGTCATGATGCGGTTGGTTTTTTGCAATAGCTATAATGTTGACAGGTTTGACGGCCATTGATTGATTGGTGTTTGATTTCAATTTATGTAACAAGATAATGCATGGTTTTGTGATGTGCTGTTTCATTTTCAGATATGTTATATAACACTATCGGCTAGCATTGTCATGTACCTATACATGTTAATTATGAAGCGAAATGAAAAGAACTGATACTTTATGGTACCTAATATTATAGATTTACATAAATAAGTATACAGTATGAATAAAGATCTCGGCTAGATAGAAGTTTTATTGTTGTTTTATGACATTTATAAACTAATCAAGTTAAATAGGCTGGAAATAAAAAAACTTTGTATTAATTTTAAAAATCGCCTAATTCGTATAGCAACTCGACTAAATAAGGAAACGTGAAATGTCTTTTTTCTCAATAAGAGAGTTATAAATAGGCGAGGAATTATCATAGTCTAAAGAAAAAGCGACATTACACGCTTGATATTAAAATTCAAAATTAAATGTCAAGTGAGTATGTTAATAGGGATGTGGCCTTTTACAAGGTCGTACCAATGTTTTAAGTCAACTTTGACATTATTAAAACTTGTCGATCGATTGCAAAATGAAGATGAGCTCAGGAATTTGGTTAATGATTCAGTAGGTAACTAAATAATAATTGGTTTCTTGTAAAAAGTATAATATTTACATACCGAGTGTGTTTTTAAGATAATGTTATTAACTATCATATTTAATGTGCCTATATATTTTAATTATTGGGTCAGAATATATTCACTGGTAGATTAATCTTGTTATTCTTGTATTTCAAGTTGAATATGGGTAAGATTTCTTTTTTTTTCATGCGTCATATTAAGCTTATTTATAGATTTTATCACGGCGATTGGTTGGCGTAGTCAGAATAGTTTTGACACCTGTCAAGCAACTTTCAAGAATACCTTATGAAGATACCTATGGATGAATTAAAAACAGGAGTTACTTTTATAAAGATATTAGTAAAACATGTTATTTCTTACACTGATCATATAATTAAGTGTTATTTAAATCCTGCTGGAAGGAAAAACACTTTTAAGTGTTGTCATGCACCTTTCTGGTACATATTAGTAGTTACGCTGATTTATTCGGAGTCATCGCAAGATATCGATAAAAAAATCGGATAGCAATAAAACTTGAAACATGATATTCGAACGTCATAATATACTATTAATACCTATTCATATATTTAAAAACGTACCCGGAACGATGTTAAAATTATTATAATTCAAATGCTAATGACGTCACATCTAGTTAATGAGTATAACAAAAGTTATGCAAACATTTATCGATTCAGAGAAAGTCGACTAAAGAATCGAATAGCAGTGGCGAATAAAGGGAATCGATTTGTTTATATGCGAAAATAAATTGAATGGCAATCGCTTCGTTCCATCATCAAATATTATAATTATGTTTTATGTTTGTAGGTATATTTTGTAAGCTCAATCTTATCGATTTGCCTATGTTTTTTTTAGGAGATGAACCTATTGTCAATAACTGGTCATCAAATTCAGTGCTGTTACTGGGAATTACATGATGAAAAAACCCAATATCACTTTGCCCAACCTGGGAATCGTACCAGGGACCTCGTACTTTGCCACCACTAGACCAACAAGGCAGTCCTCTCTTAGTTATTCCAAAAAAGCTTTATTTATTCCGTGCTCCGTTCGAAAGCGCGACAAATGATAAACTTATATGTACTTATGTAAGTGTCTGTAGCACCATTTGTAATGATTAAGCATTTGTCGGAGCGCCCAAGGCCGCGCGAGAGTGATCATTGTTAGAAAGAAAGTTATAATGCTCCGTTACATAAGTCACCTCATTAATATTAGTATTACACTTGTCTAGATTTGAGGTATTTCATTTCTCTTACGTCACATAAACCAAGTAACTTTTGACGCCCTGATTGGCGCAGTGGTTGAGCGATTGGACCTGGAAAATTTGTGCGTTCCGCAGATGTTTGTCCCGATTATAGTTATATGTGATATCTTAAGTTTGTGATACGCATCCACGATATACAGTAAATTCCTGGTGTGGGAAAACGTTTATTTTTAAACTAAAAAAATCTAGATTGACATTTTGTAAGAGTTCTTTTATAGCCTGTAGCCTGACTAAAGAGTACTGAGAGTACTTGAATACTTGTTAGGGGGGAAAAGTAAGAATACCTTAAAATATTTTAGCTTTGGTAGTAAATTTCTTAAATCTACAGTACTCGATGCGTCAGGTGCTATAGTTTTATCAAGAGCTAATAAAGTAATAAAAATAGGATAATATCGAAACATATTTAGCACAAGACGATGTTATGACTCAACTCTTAATATAAACATCTTTTCGTTCTGTGCTACAATTCTTTGGACAGAATTACAAGCTTAAACCTGTTGATAAAAATATTGTAAATACATACTAAGATACGACATTTGAACTATTTAAATGTCCAACACTTAATAAAACCCTACAATACTGCACACGTTTAGAAATAAAATAAAAAAGACGCAACAAAGTTTAATAAAAACTAGACATGACATTTTATTATGTCAGAAGTCCAAAAACTAACGAATTACAGCAAGCAATGGTTCAGTAAAACCCTTTTTTAAAACATACTATCATGCCTTTATACTAGAGAGTAAGCTACATCCACATGTCGCCAGTTATGTCATATCTAGGTAATAGGGAGCGAATCTTTTGCCATCAAGCGGGCACGAATCCTGACTCCGTGCTGCTACTGAGAATTACCAAATAAAAAAACCTAATAACACTGCCCGACCCGGGAATCAGATCCAGGTCACTCAGCAGTCACGCTAAGCGATCACTAGACCAACGAGGCAGTCTATTTATTATGTCAGAGGTCCAAAAACAAACGGATTACGGCAACAGACCATAAATCACTTTCTTTATTTTTTTAACAATTTTTGTTTCTTGTTTCATACTTTATTAGATTAATGAGTATAAAATTGGCGGCAGCAGTCCTACCGCGGTCTGGTACGCTTCAGTAAACGCATAATTAACCTAAGATAGGCTCTGTTGCTTTCGCAATATTCGAATTGAATCTCAATTCAGAGGAAACTGTAATGACTAGGTCTGTAGAAGGAAGGGTTGCGATATGTGTACCATTATATATTAATTAAGGAACTTGATAATTTATTTATTTGCTGGCTTTGCAGCGTGGAAACCTTAGACCAATAAATATAGTTCTCACAACCCGCTTCATATGTCTGTAAAAATTGTGCTAAAACATAGAATTTATTTATTTATTATTATCAAAGGTATTCAAAAAGTTTTCTTAAGTTTGACGTTTATTTTCACATCTCTAGAACTGATCTAGTTTATTTTTTGCACGGAATGCAACATAATTAAGCACTTACAATTTCTTCAAATTAAAATTCTTACCTTTACCGCATAAATCATTATCACGTAACTACATGTGGCAACACTATTTTCTTTTTTATAAAGTACATAGTAACATCACCAAATCTCAGTATTAACAATGTTGAACGCAGCTGTAGCGACGTGTGAAAGCGGTGCGCCGGCGCAGCAGCCGGTGTTGCGAAACTCCTGCGCAGTGCGGCACTCCGGAGTCACACCTTGTGAAACATCTACGGAATCTGTCCTGTTATTATAATTACACGCAATATACGCAGTTGTGACGATTTGTAGTAATACTACATTTTAAATGAGAATATGTGCCAATATTTTTATATTGTAAATAACTAAAAATGACTAATCTGCTGGTAATCACAGAACTTTTTGGTGAATCTATATTCAATAACAGAAAGAGTTGTGTAAAATGTTAAACAAGTCTTTACCTTTAATATTCCTCTTGCGTAAAGAAACAGCACATGCTGTGGAGTAGAGATTGGCTTGTCAGTAAGATGGTAGCAGGACCGACTGTCAAGGGTATATTTGACATTCTTTTGGGTAGGTGTCAACGCTCTTGAAACTTATATTCGAAGGGTATAATTTAGTAAAGGGTCTAACTGAAAAGCGACTAGTGAATTGTCAAATGGATCTTCCCACATTTTTTCCCAGTCCCATTTCCTACATTGGGTTTTCCTATCCTTGGAAATTACAATCATCAGCTGGAAGACGTCCACTGTTGAACTAAGGCCTCCCCCTTAGAACGCCATAATTAACGACAACTTGCCATTTGCATCCACCGGCTGCCTGCAACTCTGACGATATCAATAGGTGTTTAGCTCGCATGGAACAGAGGGCAGTACGGAGCCCTGAGGGACTCCGGCTCGGATGGGGTGGAGGGAGATTGGTGCCTTCTATGCGATAACGAGGTCTTCCCACACCTATTATACCTATAAATATAGTACTGACGTCACACCGGTGACAGTTGCAGGGCGTTGCCCTCAATCGCGCCTTTTTTTAGAAACGTGGATTTCCTCTCAATGTGTTCCGCGTCCGTTTGTAACTGGTAATCACTTTGTGCACTGATATCCGGAAGGCTAAGAAAGGTATCTCACTGGCAACACTAGTACTAAATACTAGTTTTTTGCTGTCACACAAGGAATTTCCTCTGTATTGAGGATGCGTTTTACAGAAGTGAAATATTATTTACAAACTTGACTTAGGACAATAGTGGATTGTATAATATATCTAGCGTATGAGGATCGATCCCGCTACCAATAACAAAGTATAGCAATTCACTAGCCAGTGAACTAATTGGTCTACTGTTTTAATTTTCCTTCTGTTCATATTTGTAAGTCTATTTGTAAGTAATTGAAGTAGCAACATAACGCTATATTCGTTAAAGGTATGTCGAACGAACGATTCCTTTTGTAAGGCATTTTTGGAGCATCAAATATTTCCGTAGTGCATACTTTAGCAATATTTGTGTATAATTATATTAATATTTAGGTAATTTATTATACAGATTCTCGAACTCTAATCTCGCAAGTCTGCTGGTTAAGAACTATTACAAAGCAGTACCTACCTTTTTATTAATTCCCACAAATAAACCTTACCTTTAATGGTGGAAATACAATTCAAGCAATAGGAAAAGCACTTTTCTCGATACTTATTTAAGCCCAGTACAATGGCAAAAACTTTCTATCAATGTAAATAACCTCATAAACACATAAAACTGTCGATTACAACATTAATTCTTAGTTTTACCTGCAGTTTACATTACAAGTTTCTTGTTGATTTAGCTCTCCGGGGCAAACAATGACTTGGCGTTCAAAAAAGATCTGTTTTTGCTGTATTGAGCAACTGTGTTCATTCATTCATTCATCTTGTAGATGGTGCCTGCTCATTACATCTTATAGCAGGGAAATGACCTGCTACCATGCTGCATGCGCACTCGCTTTTCTTCTAAAAGATGATATATTTCTCATAGAGATGGAGCGAGCATCTATAGGATCATAACTATTGTGTTTAGTGAAATATTTACATTACCCGTAAGAGCCCAATTGAAACCCAGTATCTACCTATTGTACACCAAATACCACGTTTCATAAAAGATAGTCTTATAGTTAACTAGCTGCGCCCACAGCGTTACCCGTTATTCCTCCATTACATTTTTCGTCCATGCCAAATTTGATTGAAAATTAGCTCAGCTTTTTATTCGTGAAGAAGTGACAAACATACACACACAGTCACAAACTTTTGCGTGATGATTTTATTTATTATCACATATTATAACATTGTCCTATAACTTATCCACTATTTAATTTTCTTCATGCTCATATAAAATGTAAGTAATTAGATTATACCTATTTACTTTTCTTTGCGATGACCCTATCTAATACTCCGTTTCACCCATAGACATCAGTTTCATTAGTTTTTTGACAGTTTTTAAGCATCGAATTTCACAGCCAATGGTCTGTGAAGAGGTGGCCACAAAGAGAAAGAAAGAAATTCATTAAAAACATTGTCGTCAACAAATTGGCTTGCTCAACACAGCTGTTATTGATTCTTTTTACTTTTCAACTAAATTACTTGCTATTGTAGTGTTGTAATTGTTTTCTGAAACATAATATAAATAGACATGAAACTTGATAATTTCTTGGATGATTTTAACGTAAGATATAACGTATGACGTTAGGGACTTTGATTTGTGTATTTAAAGACATAACTGACTGAAAATGGTGTCCGTTATTAAATCAACTGCTGAGAGTGAGGTCTGGGGTTCAATTTCAAGTCAGACGAAGTGATATTGAGAATTACCTAATGGAAAAACCCAGTAAAACTTTGCACGAACCCGGGATTCGAACCCAGGACCTCGTGCTCCGCAGTCGCGCTTGGCGACCACTAAACCAACAAGGTAGCCACAGTTGTAGGTGAAACAACAGTAATATCAATCGAGTGCACAATAATATCGATTGTTGCCCATATTCAGGCATTGACAGTAATGTCTGACCGAAAAACGTTCACGTAGGAACCCTGACGGTTGGCGAATAGGAAGTCGACGCTATAAATAAGTACTTACGAGTCCATTATACAAGAGAGGTACTGTTCAATTGTATAACGTAACCTCTAAATGGTTGTCTATAGAATTCTAGTAAATGTAATAATTATTTCCATTTGCTGATCCTGACAGCAAAGTAGAACAATAACATCGTAAAATGTGCCATCTTTAGTATTTTCTTGCCGCTATAGTTTTGTTACGAACTTATAAAAGTTTGACTCACGTCTTTGGACTTACGTCTGAAATAAAGAATTTGAATTTGAATACTCAGGTTAACTGACCTCCAAGGTTCAAGCCACCAATCAATCTCTTACGTAAAATCTCCCACAACTTTCTTACGTGAGACGTATTCTAATAACAACATACATTTTCCAATTCTAATTATCAGGTTTATGTAGGTTCTGTAGTTAGGCAATGTATGACTAAAGGGTTTACAGAAGAGTTGCGGTAATGAATTGCCACGGTAGTGTTAAGTTTTGTGAAATGTACCGTTAAACTGATTGACGCGAGCTCTGCGCTTGCGCGGCTTCAAACGCGTCACTAGTGGCGCGAAGCGAAGGGAATTGTTTGGTCGTGCTTGTTTGAGGTTTTTTGATGATCTTTTTACTACTCGGTTGGCAAATGATGTAAGTAAGGTTGGGTTTGAGGTAGGATCATCATCATCATCATCATCAGCCGGAAGACGTCCACTATTGAACAAAGGCCTCCCCCTTAGAACGCTACAATGAACGACATCTTGCCAATTGCATCCACCGGATCCGAGGTGGGATAAGCACTGAGAAAAAGTAACTTTATTTTGTTAAACTTTAACGCCCTTTTTATAAAAATACAATAATTTAAACCATGGATTAAATTATACTCATCACTGTTCATTTCAAACAATAGAGATGTCAACAGATTTATTACGGGGATTAGTTAATGCCGGTATGATCCGTGTTTATGAAAAAGAGGGTAATAGAGTTACTGGTTCAGTGTAATGTATATAATTATGTCGATGCCTCCTTCATAAGTTGTTGTAAGCCACAAAACAGAAATTTTGCCTTCACGTAATTTAATCCACATTTTGCCAGTTATGTTATAGGTCTCAATGTAAAAATATAATATACCTTTTATTTAGTAATTCATTTAAAAACTCCCACATCCAACGCAAATATAAATTACACAAACTTGTTCTATAAATAAAGACAAATATGCTATTACTAATAACTTATATTACTTCATATAAAAATGTCGACATAGAAGATATAAATCTAAACGGGCAATCAAAAATTGATGTCATCGTTGACATAGATTCGATATTATATCAATCACTACATTTTGTAATCGATATTGATTCTACTACGTTTATGTTACGTGACAGCATTACGTTGAGATTAGAAAAAGAGAATTCTGATGTACAAGATGAATGAAAAGTGTACAGTTATCGCTTTTATAAATGTCCAGAATGAAAAAGTCAAAGAAACATTAAAATATCTGTATTTAGAACATACTTAGTACTCAGTCACATGCAAATTTGGCTAAGAAAAGGATTTTCTTAATAATAAATTGTATTTATTTTTCTCTTCACAATAGGTATAGTCTAATAATTAGATTAGCAAATACAATTATATAATGTTTTAATTCGTTAACTAGTTGAATTGTGCGGGAATCAAACTAGCAACCATCCCTGCACGGCCGCCGCGCAAATCGGGACATGAAAATTAAGAAAATACTACCAATTATTGATTTGTTTCTACCACAGTAGGTACACAGTTATAGGCTGTGTTGTAATTCTACATTAAGTATATAAGACTTTCCATTTCATTCTCTTGGCACTTGAGGCACTAATTACGACACTTGGGTATTCAGGCAATATCAATTAGTCACGTGACATCGCGGTAACCCTGCGAACAGCTCCGGTAAGAATATCAATGATTAATTTCTTCGAAACTCAGTATTATATTGTGTCAGAGGGCAAGCGGGTAATTTAAAAAGAAATGTAAAGAAGGTGCTGTTAGATAGGCAGTAGGCTCGCCCCCTATTACATTGGCACCTATACTATAACTGGCGAAATGTTAGTGCACTGTACATTACTGGGTACCTTTTTCTCTTTTTATATATGTACCGATTTAGCTAGTGTCTATGTCTGCGTCGCAAATATTTCCGTAACTTTTCCGAGATTAAAATAGGCTTAGATGTCCAATCTTTTCTAATTTTTGATTTTTAATAAAAAAAACGTACCTACCATTCAGGAGGATAGAATTTCTATAAAAAAATAACATGTGTAAATACACCGTCGATTATGTGAAATAGCGGAAATGACAATACTTTTTGTTGGCGTAGTAGATACTCGTGTTTACGACGTACATTAATTGGGAAATGTCGATGCGTGTTGACATCGCGCCGCCTTATACAAATCTTACTTAACTCTAAAAGGAAAACCACTTGACTATTTCCGCGAAAGTATTCATAGAAAAACTGGTCACTCTTACTCATTTGCGTAAATTGCAAATAAAAATGCCTTTTTTTTAATTTCCTTTGAATCTTACAGTATTGTAGAACCATATTTGGTTTGAAAAAGAATTCATCGTAAAAACTCTGACGAGGTTACTGAGAATTGGTTATGAATTGCAGGTCATAGTAAGGCCTCTGTTTCTTATTACTCACACCTCAATAGTTTTGCAACGCGGCCTGCATAGTGTTGTCCCTACATATGAAGACATGATATTATCTATTCGTTAAGCGCCTCACTATTTAGACATCGCTGCCTTATTATCCAATTAAGGGCTACGTCACTAACATACAAAGAGCCTGTTGCTAATGCTACCTAATTCCCTATTTATCTGACAATGGAGTTGCGGTAGTTGCTATGGTTTTTATTTCTATAACTGTAATTACACCGTCAGAGTGATGTCTTTAGAGGGTAATTAGTAAAGAAAGGGCCTTTTGCAAGACAGTAATCGTTGAGTAAGAGGTTGCATGGCTAAGTAGGCAAAGAGCCTACTCTACTTGGAGAAGATACCGTCGACGATACAGCCTTACTAGTTATAATATTTTGTATCAATATTTGACTACAATCTAGATGACAATCCAACGATTTAAGGACAGCAGCCTGCAATACTTGTCTATTATTAACTTGAGCAGGAGATGACTCATTCAAAGATACAAATTAAACCTTCTTGCATGACGTAAGATAACAGTTTACTGTTTTAGCGTAAGACTTGCATATCAACGTTTTTCGCGTTTTTCTGAATACTACTCTGATAACATAGCATTTTTTCTTGAAAATGCAACACCCCAATTATTTATTAGTTGTTAGCTAAGGCGGTGAGACCCGCAACCCTTTCTTCCTTGAGGTTCATTTTGTTTCCAATTCATTTATTTACTACGAGCTTATAAAATCTATGGTATTTAATTAGATTAATTTCTTTTGCCATGTAAGCAGCAAAAAGGTCCGTGATCATTAGCTTTTTGCTACAGCGGCACGCAGAAGTGTTCAACTACCTGTTTTACTCGTTTTCCTTATGAGAATTACGTGAAGACTTACAAGGAATCGTATACGTAAGCGTGGGTTACTATGGCGAATGTATTTAGGTTGTGCATTATGTATGGACAACATGCGCCTGTACTCCCTGTTGGGGAAGGTAGGTTTGGACTGTTGCATTATGCCGGACATTAATGTGGTGCTTGGTTGCGTGTTTTTACCGTTTGTTTGGGTTTATATTTAATTTTTTGCATATATTCATCAATTATTTGCATAGATGGAAAAATATTAGTCTCCTTCATATTATTATCTCTAAGAAAACAGGTCATGCTCATGCCGTAGCGTAGATAGTAGCGAGGTTGACCGTCCAGGGTGGACGATGGACGTACTTAGGAACTATCACACGTAGAGGCACTCATAGTTATTTGATCGGTTAAAAATCAGTATGGATATTGAGACCATTTATTGACCTTGAGTTTACTAATAATTTTGATAGAAGCAGGAGAACTTTGAGTATAATAAAATGCTACTTTTCAACTTGCTACAGGGTATTAAACATTCACGGCGGAATCATAAATTACGAATTAGGCCTCAAATACATAAAATGTATTAAATCATTTAAAAAAAAACGAGTTTTTACGTTCGAACTTGGAACGAGCTATGTTAACGAAATTACGTATTATAGAAAGCGATATTCCGAGTGATGTAATAGGGCGCGGCCGAGATGAGCCGACCGCGCCCGAACGAGCTTTCCATTTTCAAAATCGAAGGATTTGATTGGCAGTTACAAGGTGCGATTTGTATTTGTTTACATTGTTTTTGTCTATTGTTTGTTAAGTGAAAGATGCTAATTAGTATTGTGTGGGTTTCTTCCTTTGACGTGTATTATCTAAGATTTTAACTATTATGTCTTGTGTTAATAAGAGTTTTGTTTGTTTCCAGGTACGTATCGAGACTCTGCAACACTTGGATTTCGGAATAAAAATAGTAAAAATAAAGGGAAGTCATAATTGAAATTTGAATGTTGAGTAAGAGTACGCGCGATTTTTAAAAATGTCCTAGGTTCGTTTTGAATGTCATGTCGATACAGCATAGATAATGTTTGTTTTGTTTTAATAGCTACTGTTACAAAATCTTGGGAGATTTTATTAGTTTAGTAATGTCATATTTGTATGAACTGTCTTTTATAGTTAAGACTGTAAGGTATCTGAATCAACCAATCTACTCACGCTTGTATATACTGTATAGTGCCCACGCGACAACATAATTTTAATTTGAAGCCGAGGAAACGACTTTCTATCATCAACACATAATAATAAGACGTATAATTGGCTCACACCGCCATCCGATTGGCGAAGGCAAACCAATGAAATGGCATTTCTAACAGCTACAGACAAGAAATAATTAAAAATGGCCGCGAGGTCTAGATTTTTTAAATTGTAAAATAATACTAGGCATTGTTATGTCAAGATATAATCAAAGAAACTATTAAAATAAAGTTGATTGTTGAATTGTTTAAAGATTAATTACCTACACTTATTTTTAAATTTACTTGTTAGGGTACAACACAATAAATGGAGAATGAAGGATTTTTCTTACTCCTACACCTAAGGAAAAACGTAGTATAGGAACGAATTAAAAACAACAAAAAAATGGCGAATAACACCCCTAATACTTACAAGTTAAGTATTATTTGATACAAATAAAATACTTTCAATTCATAGCTAATTATGTTGACAATCGATCGGGTATTATATCAACGGGGGTAAGTAAAAGCGTAAAGACAAAACAAATCGATATTTATTACGTCAAAATGCATTAAAAGCAACATTATAAAACAATTAAACTGAATGCGTCAACTTCAATTGCTAATCGATTACAGTAACGATTCTAATTACTTTAGTCGATTTGTTGTCATTGTTCGTAATCACGAATATCTGAATGAAGCTATTACAATTAGTTTTTCTTGATGAAATTCTTTTTTTTAACTTACCAGTTATCAATTGTGTATTTATGAACGAATAGTTTCGTGCGAAAAATCCATTGGGCAATGTTATGTTGTAACTGGCTGGCTGAATTGTATTGTCTGTGCCGCTGTGTAGACGCTGTTCTAATTTTGAAATGATAATAACTGTTCGAATTATGCTTTTATTTCCATCTTGTAAAATGGCATAATGACTTTTTAATGAATGAAGTTAAGCTTCTATAATTTTGAAATTAGATTTAGAATATTTTATTCTCTATGACATAAGACTTAATTACCTAATGCATATTTAAAATGTAAACATCCGCCTATTTGGTGTCGTACTGCAAATCCATCTTTCTGATCTCTTTAGATCTTACTTAAATGTTGGTCAGACAAAGTATGTATTATAAATTCTCAGTACACACATTCACAAGCCACATGCCTCATTATATGAGACTGATTTCAGCATGTAGCAAAAGCATGATAAAATAAAGCAACACTTAGAATATTGCGGGAAGGGACAGGGTACATAGGATAGACGGCCGAATTGAACCAATCTATTAAATCGTTATACATTATTAATCTGCGCAAAATAAATGTCAGATCCATTTTATTAGCTGTCCTGGACCTTTTCTCTTATGTATCAGTTAATCTTTCTCGCCCACTTTCATATCGCGATAGTTATTTGTCACTGTGTTAACTATTAGCTCACGTTCACCACTCGCGTGAAAGCGCTACGATTTATTTCAAGCTCACAATATGTATTACCTTTTGAAAATGAATTACAAAAGCGTAAAAGGTGAATTGAAGTTGTAACATTAGGGTTAATTTGATTTAAACAGACGGATTTGTAACATAGTTTCAACTTAACAGATGTTAAAACTATTTTGAAAACCAGCAATAAATTAGGCCAAAACACAAGCATTTTATTCAAAACGAATCAATTCTAAATTTAAACATCAATGGCAGAAAATAAACAATGCACCGCTCGCTTTTTTGCTGAAGCAAGGACACGCTTGATATTCAGCCTCTTAATTCGGAAACGATTGTACATTTAGACGATTTATCGACTAAGTACACGACTGCAATAGTTAAAATATTCTAATTCAACATGTAGATGGTCCGTCACGACCCTGACCGGCACCCAAATGTTACATCGTGATGTGGTTGACCTTGGCTTTTTATGTCGCTGACAAATTAAAGCTTCTGACTATTACGCGATGTTTTAGTCGATTTTTGATTAGTCGAATTAAAAAGTAATTGGTGTTAAGTTTTTATGTGTTTAGACATACATATTATTGTTGGTTGATTTGGTTCAATTAATTACAGATGAATTATTTGTTACTAAACGAAGTCACGACGCAATTGTCTAGTTCTGCCTGGTTATAGTATGAAAGGCTGGTGATCTTTGGTTAACAGTCAATGGTTCATCAGCTGGAAGTTTCCACTGTTGAACGAAGGCCTTGCTAATTGCACCCACCGGTTGCTCGCAATTCTGATGATATCTTCGGTCCAGTTGGTGGGAGGCCTGCTAACGCTGCGTCTTCCGGTTCGTGGTCACCACTCGAGAACCTTGCTTCCCCAGCGGTTATCGGTTTTTCGAGCCATATGGCCTGGCCATTGCCACGTCAACTTGCATGTTCTTCCAGCTATGTCGGTCTAATCTAGTTCTTTGTCGAAGTTGGACCGGCCTAACTAAACAATTTGTTCTAAGTAGACGTAGTGGTCGACAACTTCGAGAGTATCGTTCCCAACGACAACCGGTACAGGTGCGACATGGACAATGGTTGTGTATGGTTTTTGCCCTTATAACAACAGAGTACTTATTTATAAAACAACTTATATTATGATTAGACGTTCAATTTGTTCAACAAAAATATCTTGTTTCCTATTGTTACGATTTAATATTTGCATGCCAATCGGTAGAATGTGGAGACACGAAATCTTTTACTTATAACAACTTTGTACTACACATATTTGCGAATACATGATTATGAATTATGAATTCAAAATGGCTACTAGTGATTGATTTATTCCGGTTGTACTCGTGTGTCGGAAAAGCCCGATGAGCTGATGCATCCGTTTCAATCCGAAACCGGAATCAATATTAAATAATTTGGATAATCCTTACGAACGGTAATAGTAAAATACTTGCTTCCGCTTATGCTCTTAGAACACATGGTATATATACAGATAACATACATACATATATAATTTGCATACTCTTGGAGTCAATAACACGGTACACGGAGTGTGTAATGAAAGTGAGAGTGAGCCGGAACCGGCCCGGGCGGCATCCACCTGCGCCTGCGCAGCTCGCGGTGACGTCACACCGCAACTATTACTAAGCTAACTAATTATCGCTCTCCACTATTTTTAGAATATATTAAACTTGTTGGTTAATATATAATTGTAGTGTAAGAAAACTTTTTGTTATTATTATTAAAATTTTTGTAATAGTGGCGTTCATTAGGTTATTTCGGTCAAACCTTGCAAGCTGAATGTGAACAACTCGATGTAAGTATGTAGAATTGTAGAGTGTAGAGATGAAATTGTCATTTCATCTTTATGATAGACATTTAGTAAGATAACTAAGCTATCTACTGTTGTTAAGTTCCTAAGTTCATTTCATATTTATACTTACTCATTTTATTGTAAATTAAATCTTCGATCAATAATGATATTCATTGATAGCAATTCGTATTTCATTTTAAAGTCTACAAAGAACAAGAATCCTTTTTCTTTAAGTTTTAAATTTAAAGTTTTTTAAAAATGGATTTCTTACAAGTATTTTAACATTAGTTTACAATAAAGTGGTTTCTGCGCAGTTGATCAAGATAATATAGAATCGTGTAGATGTTAAGATAGTAATTAAAGATTGTTTACTAAAGTTCATTGCCCTGTTTTGGTTTTCTACTTCACTCTAGATTTCTTGCAGACGTGATAAGTCAATGCACGCGAACAAAAAATTATTCATTTGTTTTTCAAGGAGATATCAAAGTAAATTCGTGTTATGTAATACAGTAAACATTGGCTATCAGCCAGTAAAATAGTCACAATGATAGCGGCATACCTAATATATATTTTGTATTAAAAAGATTCTAAATATACTGGCCTGCAAAAGTAAGTACAAAACGTATATGTCAAATAAAAAAAATAAAAATGTTTTTTTTTGTAAACTCTATCATCATCACCAGCTTTTAAGAGACCCACTGCTGGGTATAAGCCTCCTCCCCTAAACGCCCCTGTTTCCTGTTTTGGGCCTTTCGTATCCAGGTCTTTCCCTGTACAGCCACAGCCTCATCGGGCCACCTCAGTGTTAGGGCCTTTTTATTTAGGTACTTAAAAAGTTATTGCAGCTGTAAAGAGTGTGTTGCAGCAGCATTAGTTTGGCCAGTGTGGTTAAGCATGAACGTATATTATTGGTTAATATAATATATATATATAATATAGACTAGTTATCTTAGCGTAAACCCACCATCCAAAGAACATTTAGGGTTTAAATATAATTAAATGTTGCCTTTGCCTTTTGTTAGATTCTGCTAAAGGTCTGCAAGCAGTCACAACTCTCCTTAGTTGCCTGCGAGAGACAACATCAAACAAACAAAATTTGCCAAAGATATAGAAGGATACAGACTGTCGTGTCACAACACAAAGAGTAGTAAATTCTCAGCAACGTATTTCAGCAAGGTCAGTTTATTTTTACCCGACTACGGCGAAGCAAACGAGAGTGTTATTTATTAGTGTGTTTCTCAGAAGATCTTTGACACGTGCTGATCTTAACTGCAGTCGGACCTTGAGTTTAATACTATCCTCTCACTGTCCAGGATACAATCCAAAAATTGATTAAGAAAATAAAATATTTAAATGTTTCGCGAAGCTTTTTCTGGATACCTTTCTTAACTTACCAGTGTTTCTATTGCTGTTAACTTTATCTCCAGGCAATCAATTACAATTTTATCTTTTAAAACATCTATTCTTTTGTTATTTGTCTGTAGTTTCGGGAAAGAATAGGCAATTGTATATTTTTCTTTCAAGAATAGGAAAATAAATCTACTTACAACTAACAATCTTTTCTTTTTTTTTTTTTCTTTTTAAAAAAAACGTCGCCCCACACTAGGAATTTCTCCTGTGTCGTGGGTGCGTTTTACAAACACGAAATATCACATACACAAACACCCAGACTCGGGACAAATATCCGTGGTTCGCACAAAGTTTTGCCCCGTGCGGGAATCGAACCCGCAACCCTTAGCGCAGCAGTCCAATCACTTAGCCACTGCGCCAATCAGGTCGTCAAATCACAAAAGCTTTGTATAAAGATACATACAAATAACTAACTAGAGCCAACATCCGTGAGCCTCTCACAATATATCATTCTTAGAACCATATCTAAGTATCATAGTGACATAACGCTATAAAAATGTAACAGGACCCGCGGGGCAAGGCCGGTGCACAACACTATACAGTTACATAAGTAACTCTAGTGATGTGACCTACGTTATAACCTTATTTATTAAGGGCATGCGATTGATTGGTCAGCGGAGTGAAGTGATAACGACGTGCGTTTGCAATATGGAAATAGATTCGCCTAAATGTGACTTATGATAAGTGAAGAAATGTACGAACTCTGCCTTAATTGCGAGGGTCACAAGCTTGTTTATTATGCTTGTATGTAGATATATACCCATAGGTTTCCAATCGGTGTGCCCAGCGTAGTGACTTTGGGTAAAACCCCCAATTAAGAATAGCTAAAGACAACGGCCTCCAGTTCTCGGCCGCCCTACTATTCCAAGTAAATGGTTGTGACTGGCTGGGGAAGACCGAAGAGTGGGCCTTGTAGCGTGTCCTGGGGGAGGCCTACGTCCAGCAGTTACATCATCACATCAGCCTACAATAGGCTGATGTGATGATGTAACTGCTATACGTGTAAATATGTATACGTATAAATATATACGTGTATATAATACGTGTATAACCATACTCCTAGACGTGCCTGCACCTCACACGATCCTGTAATAGATACAGAGGCCTATGAGCCATGCAGGCTTGCCCATAACTTCGACCCTTTAACAACTATAGACGTCATTTTATGTTCGTATCCTATCATTCGCTCACCAGTTAGCAACCAAAATTCCCATTTCATAATTCCTAAACATTAAAATGTACAGCAGATTCTTTACTACGAGGTAAAAGGTCATGTTTCGCAAAGCGAGTTAACATCGAGTTGCGATCGCGTGGCGTCACGTTAGTGTCAAGTTTATGTCGTAAGTGATGCCTTTGCCTACATATTTAAATTTTAATCGTTCTATGGTGAAAGATAGGCTCACGCAATCGTGTGCGCTTCGAATTTCGAGTTCCAATGGTATATCACGCAATTGTTTAGCCATTAATTGTTAGAATAATATATCGAAGACTTTTATGTTTATCTTCTTCACGTTTGATCACCGTTATTTATTGGGTTTTGGTAATAGGCTCTGTAGAAATAAGACTTGTATATATATAATATATATAGGTACTGGCTTTAATATTAATAAAAATTTGAGGGAATTTTGAAAGTTGTGCATTATGCATTTTATTTATTTAGGATACATTACAGCTAATTAAACCTAGAATAACACAAATTTAGTATTTACCCGCCAGAAAGCCAATGACAAATCTTTGCTTATAGAAATAGTAAAGGTAAAAAGTATGCACTTAGGATTTATAATATCACCTCTTTCGTAGTCATGGTAGAGATTGTTTACATCACATGTATATATTCAGTTTTGCTTGGTGATCGTTACAATTAATTAAGAAGAACTTTTTGCATGACCTAGGAATCAAATCTTAATTTGCATGTTTCCTTGTTATATGCAATTTAAGAATTAATTCCTAAGTTAAAGTTGTTTTTTATTAGGTAAGTTTCTTGTTATGTGTATAACCACTAAAAGTCAAACACACATACTCAAACAAGTTATTTAACTAAAAGAAGCACAAAGGTCAATCTTTAAAGTCAGACATCACGACCTACATTTATATGAGGATGTACAGTACCGTCTAGACTCACCTTTTGAGGCTGCGTCGATGTGTCAACAACAATTGCCACGCATAAATCTTTGATCGCGTTGCTTTGTACAGTTCTAGGGCACTCAATAACCGACGCACGATGATATTAACAATCTTCTTTATATAGACCATTTAAACCATCACGCCTTAATTACCGAAAGGGTGTCGGCATGAGCTAAGTGTTGGACTCTGGATCATTTTCTTTATTGTTTTGGCATGTACTAAATGTCACATGGATACAGTCATTTTGGTCAGTCAACAAGGATGGTAGCGAGGTTGATCGTCCAGGGTGCGCCGGACGTTCCTAGGCATTGTCTCTCCTTGAGTCTCTCTATTTCCACTCCGAAGGAGGATTTAGGATCCACATGCCCATACTTTGACACATACAATGAGTGCTCTAGCAAGCCTAGCCCGCAAGTCCAGCAAGTCGCATACCATGATGATTGTATTTTTTTGTTAAAAAACGTCTCGAACAAACAAATATCTTCAGTTCGGTAAAATTTTTGCCCCTTGCGGGACCCGAATCCACAATCCTTAGCACAGCAGTCCAATTGCTTAGGCACTGCGCCAATCAGGTCGACATTCGTATTATTTATTGCTGTGCCCGACAGGGTCTATAAAGACCTATATTATATATCTATATAAGTCGACCTATGAACTATTATAAAAACTATTAAGTATTGAGTATTTATCAGCATATAGTCAGTGCACAGCTTATTAAGAAGAAGTAATAACAAACCAATTACTGAAGCCCGATAACGCAAACACCGGCTAAACGTACTCAAGACACAGTATCATCTTATATTACTCATTTAACATCTAACAGATCGACAAGGAATTCGCGGTGTCGCGTGACGCTCGCGGTAACTGGAGCGGCGCTGGCGCAACGCTTCAACTGCGCACGCGCATATCCCAGTGCGAATAGTCACTAATAAGTAGCGTTCGGTGAAATATAAGTAAGATCTTAAATAGATCCGTTGTAGTTGATCATTATGTTAATGATGCTGCGGACGATGTATTGCATTAGGTAATATTAGTTTATATCAGTAGGTGTATCAGATGGGTTGTTATTATTAATCGATATGTTAGCTAGCCAGTCACTGCAAGACAATTCCCCAATTGGCTCAATTTCGAGTCTCAAAATGAACGATGCCAGTAACATATCTGTACTTTTTTAAATAGCATTGGTCATCTAATAAGCTTTTAAGGGCCTTGCCAAATTGCCACTAAAGTCTTAATATTACGAAATACAAAACTGATATGAATTTTTCAATGATAAATGTGGTGCGCTTGGGCAACTGATCTAAATATTTGAAGTCGGAAAAGGTTTTCGATATGTTTATACTCGTACGTAACCGTTGCCTAACTGGGCGGCATGCGAGCTAAATAACTGAGCTATATTAATTAGGCAAGTCAAGTTTTTGGAAATTATTGTGATTGAATATTAAATTCGTTTAGTTATAAGTATCATCATCATCATCAGCCGGAAGACGTCCACTGTTGAACAAAGGCCTCCCCCTTAGAACGCCATTCGTTTAGTATAAATAAGACTTAAAATTCATGGAGCATGCATTAGACATGTAAATATTTTACTTATATCTATCTAGCTTTAGCCCGCGTCAAGGCATATGTCCTTTCTCGGGTCTTAAACTTTCTACATGCCAAATTGCATCAAAATCCGTCCAGCGTCTAGTCATGAAGGCGTAATAGTCAGACAGAGTTTCACATTTATAATATTAGTATGGAAGAAAGGATTATCTATCCAAATTTTATAAATTAATTTAAAGTTTTTTTTTGGAAATATTCACTAAAATGAATAAAAGCAGTTATCTACGAGCCATTGTCTCAG
This sequence comes from Abrostola triplasia, assembly GCA_946251915.1. Taxonomy (NCBI): domain Eukaryota; kingdom Metazoa; phylum Arthropoda; class Insecta; order Lepidoptera; family Noctuidae; genus Abrostola; species Abrostola triplasia. The sequence goes on along the minus strand of OX276432.1, from coordinate 1,513,757 downwards.
AGTTTTTTTGTAAATTTGTTTGCAAAAAAACTTAAAACAATGTCATGTGACTCCACTGATTAATAAGACTTTATGTTGATAATTAAATTAGCATTACGAAGCCTTTAAGTGAATGTAACTGACCAGTGGCGCGAGAAAGCCCGAGATCTTTGGTAGCTGATAGTTAGTTTTGATAATTAAACGCTACTGCGTAGGTATTGGATGACTTGAATAATCATTTTCTTAAATAACACTATTTAACGACACAAAAGAAGGCTTTTTAAAGACCTTACATATTAAATATACGACCTGCCCCCTTTCCATGAACTCTTAAAGCAGGAAATGTAAACTCTTCTCTCGTTAACTCGTCTCTTTGTTAACACAGCTGGGCTTAAACAGTCACACTGAGCAATTCTTCTTACGATGAATCATTTCCCAAATTCCTAGCGGGTAGCGGGACATATTGCGACTTTTGTTTAATATTAAAATAAATCCTAATATAATACTACTAAAGCAATATTTCCTTAATTCTATATATAAATGAATTACTGTTTGTTAGTTTCGCCAAAACTCGAGAACGGCTGGACCGTTTCGGCTAATTTTGGTCTTGAAATATTAGTGGAATTCTCCCTGGAGTTCCACACAGGGAGAGGTTTAAACGATGAGAAGGCGTTATAAAGTTCGCTGGGTCAGCTGTCCCACATATATATACTATAACCGTATTCATTACACAATCTACAACTGCTAGGAACTTTTAAAGTAATTCATTTTACTTATAAAGTTATTCCATAACTGCATATTAGTAGCGTATACTAATGATTGCCGGTTAGCAAGCGTCAACGAATATCCTTTGGGTGTGTTAGTGACTCATATGGCAAAAGTTATGAATAAATCATCGTTGTAAAGGTGTTTGTATTATTATTGAAACTAGTTGTGTAGCCAGAATAAGTGGTAATCTTGTATTCTAAGATGTTAATGGCTGTATTTTCCTGTGATTGGGGATTTAGTTAGCCATTTATTAGAACGTTTTATTACATCGCATTGGAGTGTCTGTAATCACACTAACGTTATAAAGGCGAAAGTTTGTGAGTATGTTAGAATGTTTGTTACCTCTTCACGCTCAAACGGCTAGACCGATTTTGTTGAAATTTCATATGGAGGTAGCGGACATCCTGGATTAACACATAGGCTACTTTTTATTCCAAAAAATGTAGAGGGTATCACCGCGGGACGCAGCTAGTGATGTTATAAATCTTAAATAAGTAAATAAAATCTATTCCCCTAATTTCGTCACCCAGAAACAAGCAAGCAAGGCGACGAACACAATAGGCCCACCATTTGGCAACGGGACTTATAGTTAAATAACCGGCAAAATATTTTTTGTATGATTGACACCTCTAAGGGGTACGCCTTAGAGAACTACAAGCACTCATACTCATAGTAAACATACGTATTATGTATGTTACCTAGGCTAGTTATACCCGACAGGACATGTAGAGGCTCCGCGGCTAATGGAAGTTTCTCTACATTTTACGAGCACTTCCTAATCGCGGCTAGAAAGCGGATGGTTGCAGATCATATTCACCCATACTTGATAGTGAATGTTTAATGTTTACGCTCGTATTTAAGGGTTAGTAGATTATGTATTAACTATCGACGGTTACATTGTATACCATAAAATGTGCTAGCCGTTACTGTTTTATTATTCTTTAAAATCTTATTTGTAGTTTATTGTAGAAATGCCTTCGTCAACAGTGGACGTCTTCCAGCTGATGATGAAATGGACTAGTCACCACGACACAAGGAAGTAGTGTGGCGGCTACCGTTCTAACCTTATATGTAGCGACTATTTTTGAAACAATTTCGCAAAATGCTGGACAAATAGAAATGATAAATGGAGATGACGTAATTAATGTTTCCACTATGTAATCTATACATATATACATATTATTATCTGAATCAAATATATTTATCATTCTATTCGATTTCTATTCGTCAAACCTTTTTCCACTTGTCTAGGGTTGTCTTTTCTCTCGCCGCGATGCAGGTTAATTTTAAAACGTCAATTAATAGACACTGAAGAATCTGTATCTCAGAATATGTCCATTTATATTAATTTTATACCCTCCCCTCCATGTCTCATCTTGTTATGCAGTGTTGATAATTACTTCCTACACAGTAAAGATAGCACGCATCTTCCTAATCGCGACATACATCTTGCGGTATTACGCAGAACGTAAGGTCATTGCCCTTTAAGCACGCTCTTTCTTAGACAATTACGACTCAAACATCTTTATACCACGAGAGGTAATAAGAGCGTGAAGATATGCATCTAATCTGTGCAACATCCATTTTATAGAGGACATAAAATGCCACAGACTAAGGAGAATAGGAACACGCAGTTCAAGTCACAAAAGTCCAAGAAAAACGCCGCCCCACAATAGAAATTACTCCTGTATCGTAAATATCACATACGTAAAAACCCAGATTCGGGACAAACATCTGCGCGGACAACAAACAGAGCGAAAAAATGTTTTGTCCCGTGTGGGAACCAAACCCGCAACCCCTAGCGCAGCAGTCCAATCGCTTAGCCAATGTGCCAATCAGGTCGTAAATTAGTATTTTATTAGCACTTTGAGCTAAAGAGCTACTTAAACTGGTCTAGAGTATTTTTTAAATCTCTAAACTCTATTTTTTAAAGATCTAATTATTATTTAGTGGGCCACGTCAAATAGAGAACCTTCTTGCAGCATTTATATAGTGAGTTAATCTGGCAACTCACGGGACATAACTATAATAAACATGCAACATTAGTAATCCAAATAATACATTTCTCAACTAGACCACAGTATAACAAAATTCGTTACATCTTTTCCCTAAACAAGCAGTAGAACTAAGGAACAGTATGACAAATATTCCTACTGTATCTAGACCGATGACCGTGACATATTAGCCGGGAATTCTGCCGTCGCGAGCCACTCTCCTAACTGAATATCTTAAATTGTTCCACAGTGAATCTTGGTGACTGGGTAATTGTGAACGGATTTGAATATGTAAGTTACGAAATAAACATAGCTTTGAATTGAAATATCCATAGGGGGGTTATAGATTCTCACTTTTCCTTTTCATTGATAGAGGAGGCGTGAAGACCCACTTGAACAGGTGGGGTATTAGTATTAATTATATCTTTTATAATTAGTTATGTACGGTATAGAGTTGGGGGCTACTGGTGGATGCAAATGGCAAGTTGTTGTCCATTGTTGTTCTCTTCACGCTCAAACGGCTAGACCGATTTTGATGAAATTAGATATATCTAGAGGTGGTAGCTATTACCCCCAAAATAAACCCATACATCCCGAAAAAAATTAGCGGGTAACACCGCGGGGTGCAGCAAGTTGTAAAATAACGGTAAAATGTCAAACATATCATCAGGTACAAATCATTACTAGATGGCCAATAAAATACTTTTACTTAGAAGTAGGAAATGTGGCGCAGAGAACTTTCATTCTGACTGGTCCCAGGACAGAACTGAATAATAGAACCGGATACGGAAAGTGGCTAACATTAGGTTTAACCGACTCAGTAACTATCGAATAAACTTATCTTTAGTTTCTCTGTTATTGGGAAAAAGGATTGCTCGCGTAATGGTTCTATAAATAATTTTGCATTTATTTTAACAGTAAGATATTGGTCAATATTTTACAATAGATAGCCATTGGCTGTATTTTTAAAGACTTACTTGGGGCGACGATTGGGGCCCCACACTAGCAAATTCTCCTGCATTGTGGGTGCGTTCCACAGACATGCCATACACAACCCAGACTCTGCGGATCGCACAAAATTTTGTCCCGTACGGGAATCGAACCCGCAACCCTTAGCGCTGCAGTCCAATCGCTTAGCCACTGCACCAATCAGGATGTTAATTGCAACTATGTCGCCTTTGTTAAACAACAGCGATGTGTAAACCGGGAAAACTTTCTGATTTTGAGTTGAATTGCCTTAAATATTAAGATGATGATTTTTATGAAGAACATCCATACTGAAACCAACCTGTATACCGAAGTAATACTTATATACCTTTATTATTTATAAGTTAACATCCATTGAAATATTAAGGTGTCAACAAGATCACCCGTTGAAACAAAACCAGTAATTGACGTCAAACGGTGTCATGAAAAACAAAAACTGTAGCCAGTATCAACCATTCGTGCGTACATTGAAAGTGAAATGCGGCTTTCGTCCGAAGAATGTTGCCTGACACAGGAATCGATCCCGCGACAGTTGCGTAACTAGCGTGTGTCGGAATCTTGGCAGGGTTCCGTGTGGTAAGAATAAAACGGTATTAACGTATCATACTTTACTTTATGTTGAGTAAAGGGAAAAAACATGGTTTAGGAAAGCATTGAGGACGAATATACACTTGCTTTTGATATAGAAGAAGAATATTTACTTGATTATCGTCCGAACGAAAAGTATAAAACAGAAATATACGGAATACTAGTGAGAAAACCCTTATTACATACTGAATAAACTAGTTTGGAAAAAACACTATTGCTCAATTGGTTCCTTATTCATTAACATAGTATTTAAGCTAAAACATGGGTCTACATTAAATTACTCTCGCAATCAACCATTTAAATATGGCAGGGACTTGACTGCCTCGTTGGTCTAGTGGGTGCTAAGTGGGACTGTCAAGCATGCGGTACTAAGTTAGAATCCTGGGTCGAGCGAAGTGTTACTGGGTTTTTACATACGGTAATTCTCAGTAGCAGAACAGAGTCTGAATTTGTGCCGGAGTCATGGCAATAGGGCCCACCCTCTATAACATAAGGATCTATAATATAACTGGCGAAAAATTGGCATACTAAATATGTCTCTGCCTACTCCTTTGGGGAATACAGGCGAGATGTTATTGTATTAATTGTCACAGTATCTTTCAAATAATGGTATAAATTAAAGTGACATTTAGTGTGAAATACCTTTTGCTGGCATTGACTTGTTTTATTGTCACCTGATTCAAAATACGCACCAACAATAGATTGTAAACCTACAAAGAATGAATAGTTATTTCCAACGTCATTAGCTAAAGTAATTACTACACAGACCCGAAATTATATTGTCATATCAAATAATGTTTGTAGTAAACCTGATATTGTGGCCAATGTTGGCGCACAATGGTGTTAAATACGCCAACCACAACAATACTACAGTATACTAGCTAATTTTCGCGGTTTCACTCGCATGCTACAGGAACTGCTTTATGTAGCTTTCTTTATACATAATATCTCTATTTATTTTAAAAGGTATCTATATTACTTAAATTAAATCCACTCCATTTTTTTTTTACATTAAATTTTTTTTTTAAAGAAGTCTATCTGTTAAACAGCGTACCAGCTACCTCCATACCAAATTTTAGCAAAATCGGTACCGCCGTTTGCGCGTGAAGAGGTAACAAACATACAAACACACTCACAAACATTCGCACTTATAATTTTAAGGTGATGTGATAATATTTGTGTGATGGTAATTAAATTAAATCCATTTAATAGTATATTTAAAGATTAACAATAACCCCTTTATCCTAACAGCATTACGCGTTTATAATATAGGAACGAACTCTTGTTTATGCAATACTGATCGTTGGCAGTTGGTAACAGGGAGATGTGGAAAGAGAGTGGGAATTTCCAGGCTAATAATAATATAGGAAGTATGATGCCTACTGTCAACCACATAATATAGGTATACGTATAAAAGAACTGTATGTGATTGTATTTCTAATTCGACCAATGTTGGTGCACAATGGTGCCAAATACGCCAACAACCAACAGCACCTACCCAATGTTCCCACGACACAATAGTTGTGCCAACAGTGTGTTATAATTTTTACTTTCACATAAATGTAGTATGTTTGACATTAGAATAGAGTAGGATTGTGTGTTTCTTACTTATTTTGGTATAAAAGTGCGTATTATTGTTACGTGAGGTCATTCTTCATACTATTATCTATATATAATAGAGAGAAGGTATTTTTTTTGTTTGTCTGTTGGTACCGAATAGGCTCCGAAACTGCCGGACCGATTTTAATCACTTTTCCAGCAATAGAAAGGTAAATTATCCGAAAGTTACATAAGCTATAATTTATGTTTAAATAGAAATCCTAAAGAAAACTGCAATAATGTAAGCATATACTAAGGCTAAGCTTACTGTAAGATAAGTTCTTCACGTGTCTATGGCATTAAAAAAAAACAATTTATTAGAAACAAGACAGGCCAACGCCCATTACATTATATTACAGCAACATTAATAATGAAATAGTTGATACAATTGACTTCAACGAGCTAGCTACAAAAGAGTCCGCCGACCTTGAACAAGGAAAGCAGACGCCTCTCTATTGCGCCATCTAGGCCAACAAGATCGTAGGCCACGATGGGCGGTTAACCCGCGAACATTCGCGCATTCATGACCTTTGTCTTAAAGCATATAAAATGTTCTGACAAAGTGTAGCTGAAAGACGCGAGTGAAAGGGGACTTTAACTAGGTGCTTAAAACTAGGTATCTGGCCTGTATTCCCCGAAGGGGTAGGCAGAGGTGCACATATAGTACACCCACATTTTGCCAGTTATGTTTTTAGGTCCCAATGTGATAGCGGGCGAGCCTATTGCCGTCAACCGGGCACAAATCCAGACTCCGTGCTGCCACTGAGAATTACCTAATGAAAAAACCCAGTAACACTTTGCCCCGACCGGGGATTCGAACCTAGGATCTCGTGCTCAGCAGTCGCGCTTAGCGACCACTAGACCAACGAGGCAGTTAAGACTAGGTATCACAAAATTTAAACACGTCAATGTATCCAGGATCGTAGTAAATGGAAATTTGCGGTCTTTACCTACCCCTCTGGGAAATAGGAGTGACTTCATGTATGTATATTGCATGTGTCTGTATGAAGGTTGTGTTTAGTCTCTTTTATGTCTAGTTTGTATGTATGACGTATGTGTTTAGCATGATGGCTGTCTTTACGCGACTCGAGACAAACATCTGTGGATCACACAACTTTTTGCCCCGTGCAAAAATCGAGCCCGCAACCCTTAGCGTAGCAGTCCAATCGCATAGCCACTGCGCCAATCAGATATTTAACATTACCTAAAAATGTCACAATGTCGTCACACAAGGCGTCAGCATGTCCCCTACTTCAGGAAGTCAGGCCTATAGCCACAATAACAGAACTGGTCACACTGTAGCAATTTCCCATGAAGCAACTATGGGGCAACGTATGCAACTCGCAATGCAACGCATTATATCTGAAATACTTGTAATATTGTCTGTGCCTACATTACAAACTAGATTGCTTTCGATCGCTGCGTGGATTAGTTTTATATTTAAAGAAATTATTACGGACATTCCTTAGAACGGATATTACCTGCGTGGTGTAACTTTATTTTTATCATTGAGTGTTTCTGGTTGAGTATATAGAAGTCATTGCTCTGTGATAGAACAGTTATAATAAAGCATAAGAATGGGCGCAAATACAAGTGCACTCCCTACACCTCATCATAGTCTTATAGTATAATTTAACGCCTACAATCTTGCTGACTGAATTATTCCCCATCTAGCTGTTGTACATTCACATATATCACAATAAGCAGATGACCAACATAGCGTTTCTTTGTGTTCGCTCGGACAAGGATGCAAGACTTTTATTTTCACAAACATTGTCTCCCATAACTCGTTTGTTACGAGTTTATTCACCCCTAAAAGGGTTCGCAGCAATAAAATACAAGGCGTTTTAAAAAATAAATGGAAAGCTGCAACAAAATTATTTGATTACTATAATAACTTTCGTGAGTGTTATCCATATTATCTACTACTAGCTGACCCGGAGTATGAAAAATAGATGTTGGCAGATTATCAGACCTACTCAATATGCTCACAAAATTTCATGAGAATCGGTCAAGCCGTTTCGGAGGAGTACGGGAACGAACATTGTGACACGAGAATTTTATATATAACATATATACCGGTTATACTCACGTCGATATTCGGGAATGCCCGACTAGTTTCGGACTCTAACGGAGCCCTTATTCATGAGCAGGTGACGCGGCAGGGTCGCGAGCCGAACGAGTCCTTCAATTACAAAAAAAGACTCTTCAATTACAAACATCTGCGTAATACAAGAAAGAATATTCTATTCTATTCTATTATATACTTGAGCTCAAACTTCCTGACTCTTCAGACAAAGTGCTTTTTAAACGGCTGCTTGTGAATCTTGTTATGCAACTCGACCACAATAGCGTATGCAGTCAGTTATGTAACCCGCTCCTATAAATTGTGTAAAACTTGAACATCACAGCGAGGCGGTTACTGGATCTATGCTAGATGTGATAACATAACGGCGCTTGATGTATTATTTTTCAATGAATTTGTTAAGATTTTTTAGCGTACGTAAGAACTTGTACGAAATTTTGAGTTTTTCAATTACTTTATCATTGACTTGGGGACCCGGTAGATGTCCTCCTACCTGGAAAAGTAACGTGACGTGATCTGTCAATTGTGAAATACGGCGGATACCGATTCTTAATTTATTAAAAAATATATTGACTGTTGAGCTAAATCTCCTGGGTCCAAATCCCGGGTCGGGCAATTGATAATATTAGTTATTACCCCTTCGGGGATTACAGGCGACATGTTATTTATAATTTTGATTTATATTGTATTCGGGGCGTATCTTTTAAATGTAAGAGGAATAGAGTACATTATGTTTACGACTTATCAACTTCTACAAAGAGTAGACGACCTGATTGATGCAGTAGCTAAGCAATTGGACTGCTGCGCTTAGGGATGAGGGTTTGATTACCGCAAGAGACGAACATTTGTGCGATCTGTAGATCCGTGTTTGTCCTGAGTCTCACTCAGTGTTTTTATATGTGGTATTTCATGTTTGTGAAACGCACCCACGATACAGGAGAAATGCCTAGTGTGGCGACGTTTTTTTTTTAAAGTATCGATCAAGTGTTGCCAAACTCAACATAACGTTATCAGAGATGTTCAGTAACTATATAAACAGTAATTATATTATCTAACTTTAACTTCAGCGTGTTCAGCCGCGCTTAACGTTGCGTCACGGTGGCTCACGGTTACCCAACGTTAACAGTTACGAGTTAACCGCTACACGTGTGGTTAATCGGTTAACTAAGGTTTGGTGAGGGCTTTTTGGTTCACGTGGACATGTAGTTATGTATGCCTAATGTAAATATTTGTTTGTAAAGTTCATTGTAAATCCCGTTATGTATACTGCAAACCCGGGTAATATCGTACCGCCTTTTCGTATTTTAACCTTCCCTTCCACAAACATTTCAAGACCAAAATTAGCGAAATCGGTCCAGCCGTTTTCGAGTTTTAACGAACAGTTATGAATTTTTTATATAATTATAGATATTTTTGGTGTAGAGCTAGCTAAAACTGGAAGAAGTCATTTCAATGTCAATTCAAGCCACAGTTAGAAGTGTCTGTTCTGCAGTATTTCTTTAAACCACGTCTCAATGTTTTTTATTGATATAAATTAGATTTTGAGACGTAAAATTATCACATTGCCAAACTCTTAGACTGAAAACAAAATGACTACAGAACAAACCAATATTTGTCCCAATTTACCCACTTAACCAATTGTCAACATTGTATTCACAGAGCCGATAGCGCATGTTGTACACAAATACTTAAGCTGTATGCACTATATGTCATGTATGTATACATCAGTAATTTGTACAACTATGACACAGCGCCTAAGTGTGGGCGTTAGGATCAGGAAGAGTTCTCAAACGACGTGACTTTAGCACTAACTTAACATAAGGAAAACCTTTTGACTATGACTAAAAGTATTACGGTGTTTACCTGTAATACTTACCTACTTATGTAATATACTGTATGGTTGAGCACCACTTATAAGTGAGTAGCTTATCTCTTCTCCATCGAGTTGTACTGTGTTAGCCTATCGCTTTTCCACTAGGGGACATGTCACGGAGACATATCGCCCAACATTCACGTGGTGACATACCTGCGACTTTGTGGGACAATGTCTAGTACTAGACTAGTGAATAGTATGTCGCCTGAGGAGGTTAATATTGTTTAGTGCGACTTACATAAAGCAACTCGTGTTATCACTATTCCAAACTTGACGGGCGACCCTGTTGGCCGTTGAACGATGAAATGGGTGTATTATATGTACCTCAACCGACGAGCATGTATGAGGAATGTGATGCGTGTGAATGATGCAAAAGAAGTTGCCGGGATCATAGCAAAAAGAAACTCGTGGTCTCTGCCTACCCCACCCTGCCTACCCTCAGGGAAACAGGCGTGACTTTATATATGTATAATTGTATATGTATCTATATGTGCACCACTGCATACATCTTTGACAACGTTTAAATCATAACGCCAGCACAATAAACCCATTACCGTGCACACAGGAAGGTCCTCCAATTAATTTAATAATAGTTAATATAATAGTTAAATACCTCTGAATATGCATCACGTGTCTCCTACTGCTGTGACGGTAACTGTTACTCAGTCGTCAACCGTCCGCTGGTAACGGTCACATCGACCCATATCACTAGATTGGTCTCTGTACGTGAGCTGCGTCAGGGTTCGACGCCTGTTAATAGACCATTTGGTTGCAACTGTAACGCTATTGATGGAACTTGAATGTATTAATGCAATGAGGGCTACCGCGTATGAATTCGCCGCTAGAGGCGCTAGTGTACCGTGAGGTTTATGAAATAGGTGGGCCACGTGGTATCTATATATATAAAATTTTCGTGTCACAGTTTTCGTTCCCATACTCCTCCAAAACGGCTAGACCGATTCTTATGAAATTTTGTGAGCATATTGAGTAGGTCTGAGAATCGGCCAACATATATTTTTCATACCCCGGGTCAGCTAGTCTTATATATAAAATTCTCGTGCCACAATGTTCGTTCCCGTACTCCTCCGAAACGGCTTAAGCGATTTTCATGAAATTTTGTGATCATATTGAGTAGGTCTGAGAATCGGCCAACACCTATTTTTCATACCCCGGGTCAGCTAGTTTCTAAATAAAATAAAGTGACTGCCTCATTGGTCTAGTGGTCGCTAAGCGCGACTGCTGAGCACGAGGTCCTGGGTACAAATCTAAGGTCGGGCAAAGTTTTACTTGGTTTTTCCATTAGGTAATTCTCAGTGGCAGCGCGGAGTCTGGATTTGTGCCCGGTTGATGGCAATAGGCTCGCCCCCTATTACATTGGGACCTAAAACATAACTGGCGAAATGTGGGTGTACTATATGAGCACCTCTGCCTACCCCTTCGGGGAATAAGGGCGTGATGTTATGAAAATAAAGTTATGAATTATTTTGCATAGTATAGTGAATACTATCATCTTTATTTTTTTATAGAAAGAATAATATCATTACTATTTTATACATATTTTTAATATTACAAAGCTAAAGAGTTTGATTGTTTGTTTGATTGAACGTGCTAATCCTGGTCCGATTTGAAGAATTCTTTGAAATTCACGCGGACGAAGTCGCGGGCGGAAGCTAGTATGTTATAAAAGACAAATAGTTACGAATATACCTCATGAAATTAACATGACCTATATGGTAGGAAGATACCTACCTATAATTATGCACCCACTACATTTAAGTATACATAATTAGCAATCGCGGAAGTAAATACTTAAATACTTAAGTATAGTATGAAAACAGGCCGCGCCCATCCTACAAGCCATAGACTATAGAGCCTCTTCAACTAGTCTACCTTGAACATGTTATAACTTGTTCTGAAGGGTCTATGGTTAAGAAAGTGATCAAGTTATTCTCAGGTGGCAGCGATGTCCTTGGTTTGATTACCTGTTCGTGTAAAGTGTTATGGGATATTTATGCGTAATGAGATCTTTGTATGTTAGATACGTTCTACATATTCTTGCTTGTAAAGTAGAGTTAATTTTTGCATATTTGTACATATTCCTATAAGCTACATCTTTTGTCGATGTTATAATCTCTTTTTAGTAAAACTAAAGACCTTTTAATATAATAAACCTTTATTATTTGCTAGTTCTAACCGGTTTTACTCTCGTGTATATTTAGGGATCCCCGAATAGTTTTAGATTCCAACGGAGGCTTTATTTATGAGCGGCGGATAACTCTCGAACTCACGAAACTTAAATTAGTACAATAAACTTGTAATTCAAAAGACATGCATTCTTTGTATATATAAGTACATATTTGTTGATATTTTAAGCAAGAAAAACAAAATTACATTGCTTATAACATGCAACACTAAAATAATATGCAACAATATAAAAATAACAAGCAAGAATATAAAAAATTATAAACAAAAAAAATCCACTCCGCTCGCTAATACTTCATGCAAAAGACATCAACGCGCAACGCACCATCCCATCTTTTTAGTCCATTTCTGAATTCTGAAGCAACATTGTGTATGAGACAATGCACAATGGGAGGTTTTCTTGTATGGGTGAAGGGGGCTTGTGTGTATGTGTATTGTATGGCCGCGGGTTCAACGAGGTAGTTCAAGTTCTTGAAAGTGCGCGGAATGGATGGTTTTTGTTATAATAAACGTATGTATGTATGAAATGTTGGCTAAGATAGTTTTGTAATGATAATGATATGCTTTCTGGTTTGAGAAATTGGAATGGAATTGATTTCTTGTTTATGTTTTCATTTGTAGTTTGTTAATTGTTCATACTGTTAACTAGTTGTTAAAATATTCAATTACTTTGCAGGCTGACTTGTATTATGTATCATGTATGTGTCTATATATGTATGTATATATATAACCTTATGGCCTTTAAGCCTGTAGTCGGAAACTAATGTCTTAAGACTAAGGTTTTAAGTTCGGGTTTTCTTATCAAAATGTGTATTGTAAATGATGTGTTATAATTATTTGCGCTAAATATTTGTTTTTTCTTGTCCACAGGAAGTCACAACATGGCTGTCACTACTGTTAGCTGTAATCACACTAGGCACACCAGGTAACTATATTATTCTTTATTGATTTGTATTATATAGTAATATTTCGTCTGAAAGAACGTACATACACATGTCGTGACGGACAGACAGACCGAAAGTTAAATTAGGATCATTGGTTATATATTTATATAATGAGTCCACTAACATTAAGTAATACAATAATGTAAAATATGTATAATAGTATGACTTTTTGTATTTTTTATGCATGTTGCCATGTTAGGCTTACATTTTTACGCGCCACGGTACGGCGACTGTCGCGGGTTCGAGTCCCGCTCGTGTCCATCATTTTTCAAGTTTCCCTCAATCAATGTATAATAATGTCTAGCTAAATGTCTGAATAGTAGAAACAGAACATAAACTATTACTCTAGTAGATACTACATGACATAACATTATTACCCATCATTAGACTAAGTACTATAATACTAAACTCTACCTAAAGACATCAATTTGTCCAACAACTGCATTCAAAATAAAACTTTATCAGAATACCATCAAGGTTGAAAATGCAGTTAAATATTTATACAATTTCAAACAAACAAAACTCCATTTGAAATTAAACTTTATCAAGATAGTATCAAGGTTGAAAATGCATCAAAACATTTTAGAATAAAACAGACAGTATAGTACAATGTCATGAATGGTTGGAAATGAATCCTGAACAATAGGTCATTAGTCCCACGTCGCGTCCGCCCACCGGTGCAGCGAGCGACGACCTTTACATACGTCCGTACATAATATACATACATACATACATAACATCACGCCTGTATTCCCCGAAGGGGTAGGCAGAGGTATACATATAGTATTTTTTTTTTTTTTTTTTAAATACATATAGCCATATACCATTTCGCCAGTTATGTTTTTAGGTCCCAATGTAATAGGGGGCGAGCCTATTGCCATCAACCGGGCACAAATCCAGACTCCGTGCTGCTACTGAGAATTACCTAATGGAAAAACCCAGTAACACTTTGCCCGACCCGGGATTCGAACCCAGGACCTCGTGCTCAGCAGTCGCGCTAAGCAACCACTAGACCAACGAGGCAGTCTAATATCGAGGCAGTAATATACATGCGAATCATTCTGCAATTATTATTAAAAACAAATATTATAAAAAAATTCAAGGGAGAGGAAAGGGAATAGTCCCTTTGTCTAGTCAGATAGAAATGATGACTAGGATACGAAGACCAAAAAAAAATTAAAAACAAAACATTAGATCAAAAGTCATATAAATTTGGGTTGGTATTATCGTTTCAGTGGTTTGTAGCTGTAAAGGTACAACACTGAGTTGGTAATCGTAGATTCCAACAGATAATACCTGACGTCACCCTTAAGACGTAAATACTAAAAGGGAACTTGAAATTTGATGGATGCGAGCAGTGACACGGTGGCTCAGTTGGCAGAGCCGCGCCACGGTACGGCGAATGTCGCGGGTTCGACTCCCGCTCGTGTCCATCATTTTTCAAGTTACCTTTATCAATGAAAAAAAAATTAAAACGACAAATAAACAGAAATTTCTAGTGTGGGGAGATGTGTTTTTTAACATCTTACTGTATTTGTAAACTAGACATCTACCAATATATACACATCGAATCAATTTCATAAAATTGAAGAAAATAACTTTGAGAAACCCAGAGCTTTATTCAAAGCTTGAGATAAGTCTGAGTAACTTATTCCTTTAGCACTGACTCATCGTTCACTCATTGTGAATGAATGATGGTGCATTCCTCAGCCGTGAATAGCGCTTTAAGTTGCAATACTTTGTATGCAGCCTTCAAGTGCATAGCTTTTTTATTGTAATCAGTTTCACATTTACACAATTGACACAGAAATCTAGCCGTGTGGTATCCGGCTTAGAATTGACCACCCCTCTCCTCCCGTGGGTGTCGTAAGGGGCGACTAAGGGAAAAAATCCAGAAGATGGGCAGCTGCGTCTTCTGTAACTTAACCACCAATACTGCGCTTGCTAAGCGTACGGATTATGGCAACCCCCCCCCCCCCCTTTAAAAGGAGGAGGGCCTTTGTTCAACAGTGGACGTCTGCCAGCTGATGATGATACAGAAATAGAACATACGGAACCCA
This sequence comes from Abrostola triplasia, assembly GCA_946251915.1. Lineage (NCBI taxonomy): Eukaryota > Metazoa > Arthropoda > Insecta > Lepidoptera > Noctuidae > Abrostola > Abrostola triplasia. The sequence continues at coordinate 1,498,677 of OX276432.1, read as the reverse complement.
GACTCGGGACAAACAAATGCGGATCACACAACTTACACGATACCGGAGAAAAGCCTAGTGCGAGGAGACGTTTTTCATTTTTCTTTATGTGCACCTCTGCCTACCCCTTCGGGGAATACAGGCGTGATGTTATGTGAAGTAGGTTAGAAGTTATGTTCTATGTATTTCATGTACTGTCGAAATCTTATGTTGTTATAAACATAAGTACCTACAGGAGTTTCAACACGTCTGTATAGTAATAACTCTTACCTAAGAATGGTAACAATATAATTGTATTGATGAACCGAACAACGCTTAATAGACCTGTGTAAGATAGTTTATATTAATCACTTGGTTTCGTCACTAAAGATTGTTAGTTCATATACAATCACGGCTGTAATCCTCGAAGGGGTAAGCACAGGTGAAGTTTTATCATGTTGGTATTTTTAAAAAACTGGCGTCGTGTATATTGAGTCAATAGTACCAGTGATTGTGATTTGACTGTTATGCTAAGGTTGCGCGTTTGATACCCGCACGAGACCTAAGATTGGGATATATTTCTCCACAGTCACTGTGCATGTGTGTGTTTATTCGTGTCTCGGAAACAAAAAAAATACTAAATTATTGTAGTTCTGAATTTTTCTTCTCCCTTGAGCTTCCATATTGTCAAGAGTTTCTATTTTATATGTATATCTTTAGCAAGCCCTAACAACTTGGACAAAAACAGGATGGAATCTGAAAAAAAAAAACTATTGGTATCCAAGAATACTGCAGAAATAACAAGTATTTTATACACTTCGGTCGCAAAATTGCACATTTCATAGACAGAGTAACGTGAAGTGAAATACATTTTCTTAATAATTTTCCGCTGCATTAGTCACGGTGACCAGCGAGCAGCGCCGGGCGGCGCGCCACTGCCGCGGACAGTTGTATTAGGAGTAACACTTTCAGCTGTTTAAACAATCTAGATATGCAGCCGTGCGGTAACTTAGTCTAGAATTATTGATAGTTAAATTACCTAAGTAAATAACTTACTGGGCGATTTTGAAATGGTGGCAGCCATTTCTATAAAATAATAATTATTATTCTTGCAAACAATCGTGCCTATAATTTTTAAGGTCAAGTAGGCAGGGTTATTTTGATGATAGACATTTTTTTTTCTACGAATTTCTCCTGTATCGTGGGTTTGTTTTACAAACATGAAATATTACTTTTTGTATCTTTTTGCATGTTGCCATGCTAGGCTTAAATCTAAATTAAACACCGTGTCACTGACACGTCGGCTCTGTTGGCAGAGCGGCGCCACGGTTCGGCAAAAGTCGCAGGTTCGAGTCCCGCTCGTGTCCATCATTTTTCAAGTTTCCTTTATCCATTTAGAACATGAAATATAACAACCAAAAACCCAGACAAACATCTGCGGATTACATAAATTTATCAATGCGGGAATCTAACCAGTGACCGCGGTGACGCACGGTTTGTCTATTGTATCATCTGCGGGGTAGTCAACGACTGATGCGGACTCATATCGGTTCAATTATAACTAAAAAGATCTGTTTTATCTTTACTAAATAAAACAATCTTACCTACTTTGCTAGCTACATAACATACACATGGCATACCATAACAAAAATACCAGGAACTCATAAATCACTGGATGACACAATAGTCTTATATAACAATATTAACCGTGCTTCTGGTTTTCGCAGTATAACTTTTTGTATATCTAAATCCGTAACATAAGTATTTCAAGTGACTTCATAGATCACTTGACTCGCGAGGTTAAGCAGTGTTCGCCGCTGCCGGTCCTCAGATGGGCGACCGGTTTACAAGCTTCAAAGTTTGTGCCGCGAAAAGCAAGTTAAGCCGTCGGTCTTTATCTATCGGTATCTAAATTTCCAGTTCCTTGCTTGTCTAATAGTAATTACGTGTGACAATATCATAAGTAGTGAAATGTGGGGGTAACACCTCTAATAGGCTGCCACTGCAGACCACCTGGCAATAGGCTCGCTTCTATTACATTGGGACCTAAAAAAACATAACGGGCGAAATGTATGTGTATTATATGTGCACCTCTGCCTACCCCTTTGGGGAATACAGGCGTGATGTTATGTTTAACACCTCTACAACTATTACAGGCAATTTTTTGTTTATAAATTGCTAAACACACAATACAGGCACCTACCATTGACTTACCTATATTATTTTAAGATTTATAATGTAACTAGCTGACCCGGGGTATGAAAAATAGATGATGGCCGATTCTCAGACCTACTCAATATGCTCAGAAAATTTAATAAGAATCGGTCAAGCCGTTTCGGAGGAGTACTGGAACGAACATTGCGACACGAGAATTTTATATATAAGATTTATCTACTGTATTTAAATAAATATTCTATTTATATTCTTTCGAAAGTACGTTTCCCAAACATGAAATATCACATACATAAAACAAAAAAGACTGGCAGCATTGCCAGGTTGAATGACACGGCAATCTTCTCTGTACTTAATTACGTCTCATTTGTTGCAGTATCGTCGAGCGAGCCTCGCGTGGTGTGCTACTACACGAACTGGTCGGTGTACCGGCCCGGCACGGCGCGCTTCAACCCGCAGAACATCAACCCTTACCTCTGCACGCATCTTGTCTATGCCTTCGGTGGCTTCACCAAAGACAACAGCTTCAAGCCGTTTGATAAATATCAGGATATTGAGAAAGGTACATGTATATTGGATTCAGTACATTGTAGTTAAAGGCTTTATTTGGTATAATTATTGCTTTAGTTTATGATAATAATTGTTCTAGCGCATTTGAACAGATTTTAATTGGCACCCAACATGGTATCCAGCTATTGGAGATTTAACTAAAATTTGTTTTGTTTTTAACAATTTAGCTATCGATTAAACATGCAAAATTTTCCCCTGACCAATCTAATCCAAAGCCTACCTAAGAACCAACATAAATATTCAATACTTCGAGTTAACAAGTCCCATTTTGGGCGCCATTAAACAATATAAATGAATCTTTTTATTTATGGCCCCACGTTGGGCACCATTACATATGTCAACATACTTACATTTTATGTACAATAGTCTACAGTCAATTAAACTACTCTCGTCTCGTCCAGGTGGTTACGCCAAGTTTACAGGTCTGAAGACATACAACAAGAACCTGAAGACGATGCTGGCTATCGGCGGCTGGAACGAGGGGTCCACTCGGTTCTCTCCCATGGTTGGCTCCAGGGAGAGAAGGAAGGAGTTCGTCAGGAACGCTATCAAGGTTCGTATTACCCTTGTGTGGTTAGCCATTGGTTGATCTTAGCCAAAAGCTTTGTAGTAAAATACTTACTTACTCAGTATTGAATTCTTAGTTGAAATACTAGTTTTGATGTCGATGATTCATAGTAAATCTTCTTCTTCGGCATGAGCCAATGGCCACATGAATAGGTCATGCCGTGGTGTAGAGATTGGTCAGTCAACAAGGATGGTAGCCAGATTGTACGTCCAGAGTGCACTGGACGTACTTTAGTATTGTCACTCGTGGAGGCTTTTTACTTGCGCCCCGAAGTAAATGATAAATTCAAAAAACATAACCTTCCTTCTGGCGCAGTCGGGTAAAATATCCCTAGCCTACATTTTTACCTGACATGTTTTCTACAAAATAACTTCTACGAATTGTTTTTGTCAATACTTAATTTCTACACAGTATTGACATTAACTTGATTAAACTGACAACAAAAATGATCTAAAAAAATATTCATAAAAAAATTATCATTAACATCAGTTAATTGCAGATCAAAGGTGAAATTATTTACATGCCATTCAACGATCATTACTTCATAACTTTACAATAACTCTGACAGTTACTAACTAACCGTTCAATGTACAGCAAACAGTCACTACGATGATTAACATCGCTTCTTGACAGTCATCTGTCATTTCTCTCCGGTAACGACTCCATACATCAAAATGGACGTGTCATACATTGAAGGCCTTTCATACATTTCTGCATTAACATTTCATTTGTAAGATACTTTCTATAATGTGATTACACCTTTCTTTGTGAAATTAGATTAGAAATTATGACTACAATACAAATTAAATGTAAAACGAAAATGCTGTCACTGTTACGCTGAGAAAAAAGTATTTTATATTTGTATTCCCACGGAATTCTTTTGTTTTTATTCCACGAGAAATTCCATCGTAAAATAGTACTAAAATTATTTTGTTTAGTTTTTTTTTATTAAATAATTTAAAATTTCTCAGACAGTAGTAAGAATACAGACAATCATAAAGTCACGACTGTTACTTAGAAGGGTAGGCAGTGACCATGGATTTACGCTTTATTAACTATTATAGGGAACTCCAAAAATAAGAACATGGACTTTTTCAAGAATTAAAAAAAAACTGCCTCGTTGGTCTAGTGGTCGCTAAGCGCGACTGCTGAGCACGAGGTCCTGGGTTCGAATCCCGGGTCGGGCAAAGTGTTATTGAGTTTTTCCATTAGGCAATTCTCAGTAGCAGCACGGAGTCTGGATTGTGCCCGGTTGATGGCAATAGGCTCGCCCCCTATTACATTGGGACCTAAAACATAACTGGCGTAATGTGGGTGTGCACCTCTGCCTACCCCTTCGGGGAATACAGGCGTGATGTTATGTTTATGTTATATTATGTTAAAAAATAATGATTTTTAAAAAGTTTCTATAGTAACATAAGTAACTAACCTAACCTAACACTTAGTACCTATAGATACGATATTTTCTTGACAGAATTTATACAAGAGTAAATATTTGAGATAATCACAAAATAGGTCAACCTACTTCATTCGCATGAAGCGCCTGTCTCTCTTTAACTCAGTAAAAGTGACATACATAAACAGATCATTATAACTTCAACATATATCGACAAATACAAGTTTAATATAAATATTGAGCCATTATAGCTGCATTAGTTAGAAAACTGTGCCAAAGACATTAGCCAGTCATTTACTGTGAGGCGAAAACCGACATGTTCAAAAGGAAAATTGGTCAGAGCAGTAAAAATACCACGGATTTCAATTCGATAATCTCTCATATAGCCCTCTTCAAAATCCTACAAATGTGAAGTTCATGAGTTTCAAGATTTTTCACGCGGACGAAGTCGCGGGCGGTAACTAGTATTTCCCAAAACTAATTGACTTTCTTTCTACCCACAGTTCCTCAGACAGAACCGCTTCGATGGTTTGGACCTGGACTGGGAGTACCCTGCCTTCCGTGACGGAGGGAAGCCCAAAGACAGGGAGAATTATGCCAAGCTCGTGAAGGAGCTTCGCGAGGAGTTTGACAGGGAAGCTGAGAAGACTGGCAAGCCAAGGCTGCTGCTGACGATGGCAGTGCCAGCCGGCATCGAGTACATACAGAAGGGCTTTGATGTGAAGACTCTGAACAGGTGAGTGGAATATTTAAGTTGCGTAGTGATTAGTTTTAGATGCGGTTTTATAATCGATGAACGCATGGATTTTTTTCCAGCTTTAGTGCCCATCATTATGTATTGCGATTGTTTCAGTTTACTGTTTTATTTTATAATAATACTCATGATCCTCGAAAACTCAACGCATAAAAAAAAACTTCTAAGGTGTCATAAAAAGTTGCGACAGTTTCTAACAAGGATAAGCAGAGGCCGAAAATTTATTTGATACGATCCCAACTGGTCTTAGAATTTACGTTTTCACACCGACATACTTAGAATCTTAAGTACAGTCGGCGCCACGGGCACAACTATTTAAAACCTTACTAAACAATCAATTTCCAGTCAAATACATCGTCAATCATGGCATTGGACGAATTACCAAAGCCTACACAGTGCAAATACTTAATTGTCACATGCAAATACATTGCCACACATACACCAGTGTGTGTACAGACATACACCGCTCATACACATCACGACACTTGCTTAAGTTACTAGTTCAATGTCGTGTGCCCAATGTATGGGAGATGGTACAAGATATAAGAGAACTGGGGCTAAGAAATATTATAATAAATCAGTACAATAGTTTGTCCAATGAAAAATGTAGTTTGGAGACTTTACGTGTAGTTTGCCCGGACAAAAAACAGTAAATATCCTGTCCCAGGGTTTACGATTAATCCCTGATGTATAAATGTAACAGATATACTTAATAACGCATTCGTATGAAAAATAATTCATAATATTTTTTATTGAGCATTATGCTGCGTAAATCGTTCTATAGGTATCTGTAATTATAGGTATATTAAAATCAAAATTCTTTTAATAACTAATTTTATTACACATATAATAAATATCTTAAAAGAGATTTATATATTTAGGAATGGAAAAAACTAGAAATTTTTCTTTACACAAATCCACCGTCTCTCGTAACTTGGCCCATACCACAATACATGTCCACGTCAAGAATGTCACACGATCGAAATCGGAATTTTAATGAGTGTAAAGCCTAAGCCGACCTGTTGGTCGCACAATAACCATGGATACAGCACCACGCGTCGCACCACATACATTTAAAACCAAGAATTTAAATTATAAACCATAATCCTATTATGTCGTTAACTAATGCTGATTGATATTATGTTTCCAATAACATCGCGCTGCCGAGTTGAAGTATGCCTCTTATAGAAGACAGTCTTATAAAAATTATTAACATCGCGTAGTATTTAAAAAAATAAGTTGATTAATGGAAATAGGTTTGCACCTTTTTTGTTATGAAATTTTGCATGTAGAAAGTTTAAGACCCGAGAAAGGACGTAGGCTACTTAACGCGCGTGAAACCGCGGACAAAAGCTAGTCATATGTAATCGGTTTAGAATAAAGTCACTGCTTACCCCTTCTGGAAATAGATATAGGCGTGCTAAAAGATCAGCCAGTCAGCTGGTTGGTGACTTCCCATTTTGTAACCTCGTTTTTTAATTCTTTTGTTACCTAATACTCATATAACAGGGGTGGAACATACGACTAACCAAGTATTGTCTCTTGTAAAAGCTCTTTTATGCACCTAATTCGGCCTAATAATTGAAATACATCACATTCCCTAACCACCACATTCCAACTCAAAATCCTACGCATTCTAAACACGACAAAAACTAGATACCGAAGTCACCTTGTAATCCTACCTTACCCAGTACCTATACTCTTTCGTAAGTAACAGCTGATTTGAATGAAGCTCAACATTACAATGCATCGGCTTGAATGTACAATAGGAAATGCTACGGTGGCCATGAAGCAGGGGTGATGTAAGACGACCTTCAGATACCCAAGATTATGCACATTAGGTAACCGGTGATTTAGGACGCGTGTTGATAAAGTTATGCAATAAGGGTTGCCAATTGTCTAGAGGGGCTGGACTTTAACAGTCTTAAATTGACAACCCGCAGCAAGAACACATATTATACATTAATTTATATTTATAATTTTCATTTTATGAAAAAGTAGCTGCGCCCCGCGGTAAAAGTAAAGTATGTGTTAATCCAGGGTGTCAGCTACCTCTATATGAAATTTCATTTGGCTTCCGATTGAAATGAAATTGTGCATACTTAAATAGGTTTGGTGACAGTAGGAAGGTGATTTAAAAGCTTGTGTTAAAAATATATTTTAAAAATTATCTTCTTTATTTTATAACTATGTTGTCATCCTATTTATTTGTATAAACGAATACGAACCTAACACTCTTATAGACAAATAGTAGTTTAATAGACTACTAGTAGACTCCGGTCCGTCGACTCGGGACAACATAACATTTCCAAGTTTACCTAATACATAAATACGTCCCAAGTTTCGTCACCGGCTGGTCGCCCTACAGCTTCCTAAACAATGAGATGTGTTAATCTTTATTTCTCTCATCCGTCCTTCAACGCTCTGGTTGGTCCGCGCTCAACAAGCTTTGTTTGAACCAGATTTGCGCAAATACTTAGAAAACAATGGTTAAGTTTATGAGTAGGGTTTAGGCAGTTAACTGCGATAGATGAACAAAACAAACAGGTTAATTGTTAAGAAGTTTATGTAATAATTAGATTCTGGTGGTGTTGTATTTGTGTAGGCTGGTTTACCGTCTGTAAGGTGTTTGATTCGATTCCCGGGTCGAGCGATTATAATTTAATAATAAGATCATTATCAATTCACGTGTATGTTAATACAAATCACATTTAAATAGATTGCTAAGGCATACTCATACCCTAATCAAATTATAACCCACTCTAATTATCCCTAATCATCACGCATTAACTACAGGATGTTACACATGATGAAGAAGGATAAAGGAACGTTTTTCTGCCTACAATATGGTGATTAATCTAATCATGATAATAACCTGTGCGCACCTATAAGTGTGGGCGAACTGGTTATACGTTAAATATATAAAGAATCTGTGAACATTGGTTACAAAGGTCAAGGTATATTGGTTTAGACCAATTTTGATGTGACTTAAAAATACATGGTTGTTAAGTATACATCATACATAATCAAGCGTGTGATCTACGACGGGGTAGGTAGATGTGTTCTCATCAATTCAATAAAGACAGTAATCAATCAAATCAATATATACACATACATATAATTAATGAAGAATGACCTTCCAGTCGATTTAGACTATGGGAAACCCTTTAGCGCCTATTGTGAACCCTATGTCTTGCCTTGCCTGCCTTTGCCAGACTTTGGGCTTAAAGACATAGAACACATATAACCGGTTAATTGAACCATTCATTATCCAAAATCACACAGAGTTCCCTTTACTTTTCGGATCACGCATCGTCAGTTTTCCTATTCCTGGCACTCACGAAAAGATGAGCATAATTTACATGTAGGATATAATTGTGTTTCAGATACCTGGACTGGATGAACCTGTTGTCCTACGACTACCACTCGGCCTTTGAGCCGGCAGTCAACCACCACGCGCCGCTGTACCCTCTGGAAGAGCCCAACGAATACAGCGTGGACAACGAGCTTAATATTGTAAGTTACTTCCACCTCCCTTCTTTTTGCTATCTTTCTTTCCGCCATCCGTCTTTTTGGGGTCTTTCTTTCCGCCATCCGTCTTTTTGTGGTCTTTCTTTCCGCCATCCGTCTTTTTGTGGTCTTTCTTTCCGCCATCCGTCTTTTTGTGGTCTTTCTTTCCACCTAGCTTTTTTGTGGTCTTTCCTTTCAACTTCTTCTTTGTTTTTTTTCTAATATTTGATTTTTGAAAACCTAGTTATGTTTTGGCGTACAAAACGTGACAGATAGAGACGGCTCTGAAAGGTTTATTTAATTAAGTAGTATGTTCATGTTGATATTATGTGAAAGTTGTGGTGCAGATCAGAAAAAATATATATTAGGAGGGGTACATTCAGGACGGAGGGAGGGATATTAAGGTATTCCTTTCCTCTAAGAAAGCACGAACTTTATCGCTAAATGTGGCTGTGCTACTACAGTCCACCAAATGATACCTATCTTATTCATTCCTACATAAATGCAGACGTTGATAGTTCTCGGTGACAATTAAAGAATAATGTCATATTAGCTATCTGGGGACATTTAATTTTATCAAGGTTGTCTTCAGTTGTCATGCGAATGTCTGCATTCTTTGACTGTCACAGCCTGATATTCAGAACCGGTTTTATTCTGAATACATAAATTCAGCCTGTCACATTCTAGTTCTGGTACATATTTCAAAAGTTGCGCCACTCTGACCTTAGCGCACTGGAATTCTAGTTATAGCAGTGCAGAGGTCAATTGGCAATCGATAGTTTAAATATTCTGATGAATCTCGTTTTAATAGGAGCTAATCCAAGTTGTTTTAAAGACTATTTTGTAAATAACTTTCAAAGAGTCTTTAAATACATACAATATACATACTTAACATGCAGCCTGTCCTTCAGATGGTACTCAAACTCTCCATGGTTCTTTCTTCACATCTCAGACCAACTACACTATTCTCACATAAAAACATGTACTTGTCTAGACTTCAAAAGACACCTTTTCCTCTTAGTTTATTTTGGTTTTTCTTCTCACAGGTACCTAGTCAATCAAGAAATTACGACGACATCTAGTTTAAAACAAAGAATGACGCATAAAAATGTTTCTTGTATAGCCATTTCCAAAATAAAACCATTTAACACCTTTAATTTAATAAAAAACCTAACCTACAAATCCTTACTTCCAGGACTACACGATAAAATTCTACATCGAGAGCGGAGCCGACCCCAGCAAGCTGGTGCTCGGTATACCGACGTACGGCCGCTCCTACACGCTGTTCAACCCTGATGCTGTGGAGATCGGCTCACCGGCTGATGGGCCAGGAGAACAAGGAGACGCTACCAGGGAGAAAGGATATCTGGCGTACTATGAAGTAAGAATGAAGACCTTTAACTGTTTGCCGCAACATAATTAAAACTGAAACGTAAATATGTCTGCTAATTATAACCATTTTTCCTTTTAGATCTGTGAAGCCCTAAAACCAAAATCGAAGAAACGCCAAGCTTCCGACGAGGACTCCGAGGAATACTCTGATGAGGAGGAGGAAGAGTGGACGGTGATGCATCCCAACCCCGAGGCGATGGGTCCTGTGGCCTACAAGGGGAACCAGTGGGTCGGGTATGACGACGAGGATATAGTCAGGAAGAAGGCCGCGTATGTAGCGGAAAATGGACTTGGAGGTGAGATATAAAAAGCTGAAGAAGGTTGCACTGAAACTTTTTTAAGCAAAAACATTTCTCTGGACCTGTTATCCTTTCTTTTATCATGTATATAATAAGATTGGTGATTCATTTTTAAATGGAAAGCTAAAAGAGTTGGTATACTGAGTGCCTCTTAAATCACAGATGGTTTTACATTCAATCCATACTAATATCTTTAACTTGTTACTTAAACCTTTAATTGTCCAGTGCACTACATATGCTATACACATCGATTGTTAAGCTATAGTCTACTTAGCGGATAGTCAACGTGTTAAGAAGGTACTGAACGGTTTATTTTTTGCCAGGTATTATGTTCTGGTCTATCGACAACGACGACTTCCGAGGCACGTGTCACGGCAAGCCGTACCCACTCATTGAGGCTGCTAAGGAGTCCTACTTCGCTAAACTTGGGTAAGTTATGTCCCACCAAAACGCACAATTTTTTTTTTAACCATCGCACTACACTTAATGATTCTACCTACTGCACTAATGTATCCTTAGGGTTTGCTTGGTTCAAAAAGTTTGAGGTACTAACCAATCCTATGTTTAACAGATCGACAGTCAACGTAATAACAGAGAAGACAGCTCTCGCTCGCCCCAACAGGAGGAAGAGCAAGCCGAGGAGTTCTACCACCACGACAACCACCACTACTCCCAAACCCAGCTCCAAGTAAGTTGATTCAGATATGAGTTGAAGAGCGAATGGGGATTATGGTCAAATTGTAATGTTGTTTTATTCTATACTACGACATGGTTCCACGGAGCATAATTCTCAAACACAGAACTACAAATGCCGTGTCGTAAAATATAATAAAATTTACTAGCTTTAACAAATGTATTTATATACCATTTAGGTACTCATAAAAAACATCCATAATTGTGAATACATGCGGCATGTATTCATGAACATTCTCCAAACATCTCATCCTATTTCAAGAGTGAATTACAACGTTTTGATAAAAGAGAAGACGAAAGCTTTTTTTATGGCCGAGAACTAATTGTTTTGTTTTCATCAGGAGCAGCAAACGCAAGCAAACCTCCTCAGTAACCAGCACTACTCCAGCATGGAATATCATCACTCCTGAACCGCCCACCACTCCCGACCCTGGATCAGGTGATCAATCAGCTACCTAATTAAATATTTAAAGTGTGACGTGAAAATAACACCTGTGATATTAGTTACAAAAATTACACTTACAATGTGCACACATGGTTGCATGCTACGTCATCGTAGCTAACGTAGCAACTCCCAGCTACGCCGTAGACTGCACCCATCATTTTTGGATATTTTTTCATCGTTTTTCTTACCTTCAAAATTGTTGCTTCAACTTACTCATTTTTGTTCTAGATTTCAAGTGTACTGATGAAGGTTTCTACCCTCATCCTCGTGACTGCAAGAAGTACTTCTGGTGTCTCGACTCTGGACCTTCCAACCTTGGCATTGTAGCCCATCAGTTTACTTGTCCTTCTGGTAAGTTCTTCTCTGCTTAATTTTAAGAATGTACGTTTTAATTGTTGTACAAAAAATTACCTTACGGGCTTATAGCCGAGAGATCTCCTAAAATCGTTTTAATGTAACTTCCTTAGAATATCTACACTCATATAATATAATGTCTATTATATTATATATTTGGTCAAATAAATAAATATTATTATTATTAAAAAAAAAAAAAATGTCAACTTAACGCTCTGCTGTCTCTTGTAGGTCTCTACTTCAACAAGGCTGCCGACTCTTGCGACTTCGCTCGCAACGTGCCCTGCAAGAAGACTGCCCCCACCACGAAGGCACCCACCACTAGGGCTCCGACTACTAAGACTGTGCCGACTTCTACGACTACGACCACTACGACAACTAGAAGACCGCTCAGACTTAGTACTAAGAGCTCCTCATTGTTTAGGACTACATCGACCACGTCTACTACTCCAGAACCTGAGGTAAGCTATTACTATTATTTTCCTTATCATCATCATCAGCCGGGAGACGTCCAGATTTGAACAAAGGCCTCCCCCTTACTATCCTTAAAGTTCTTATAATTTCATAGAATCATACCAGCCATTATCAAAGATGTTTCCTAAAAGGAAACCTTATCAGACAATACGCCTATAATTCGTTGTTCACCAAATATTTCTAATAGAAAAAAAACTTAATTAAAGAGGAAAGTATTCCTCTTTGCAAAAAAATATCTTGATTTAATCTAACTTTAATTTTTATTTGAGAAATGAAACAAATCACGCATAATTATAATCTATGTAACCTTACAGACTGAAGAAGAATACGGAGAAGAACTGCCTGCAGACGTGACTGACGAGGACGCTGAAGACCCGAGAGTCATCAAGGAGTTGATTGATCTCATCAAAAAAGTTGGTAAGTATCTATGTTACATCTGAACTGTATTTAACTACTCAATGATTTTCGTTATAAATCTATCTTATTAGCAATCTTACTATCACTTTCCATTTCTGGATTCTTCCAGATTTCTATCTAGAAGGAAAAAGACTAGGTATTTTGGAAATGCGTTATTTTCTTTCCATGCTTCATTTTATGGTTTTTTTTTACATAATTCAATCATCTCTTCTTGGATCACCGCTTGCTGAAGCATCGTAACCTTCACTTTAAACAATGGAAATACGTCAGGTACACGGTACAATTATATTTGTCTTGTTCAGGTGGTATCGAACAGTTGGAGAAGCAGCTCGGCTTCGGCGAGGACAACCAGGCTAGCACGGACGGTGCCATCACCACCACACCCTCGGCATTCAGCAAGAAACTCTACCAGAAAGTACTCGAGAGGACGCGAGGAAGGAACAAGTAAAATAATTTTCCTTGTTGCATATATTTATACCAATCCAGATATTATGTGTATTTGGAAGCTCATTTACAGCTCTCAACTAGCTGCGCCTAGCGGTGTTACCCGCTACATTTTTCGGGATAAAAAGTAACTTATGTCTTAATCCAGGGTGTCAGCTACCTCCATACATAATTGTATAAAAATTGGTCCCGCCGTTTGAGCCTGAAGAATCAATAAACATACAAACACACATTCACAAACTTTTGTGTTTATAATATTAGTAATATTAAGAATCTATGTAGATAAGAATGTTTCTTGCATCAAAATTCCGGTAGAAAAAATTACCCAATATATGAATCTGACTTATGTTTGCCTACAGGTATACTGGCGTTAACAGCATACTCCAAAGCACTTCTCAGAACAGTCGACGAGGCCCACAGAATGCTGGAATTGAACCAACAAGTGATAAAGATAAACTGCTGCGCAAAGATAGGCCACAGTAAGATGAAGCTTATTTACCGAATACTTTGTAAAACCATGAAAATGATGACAATTACTGATTAATAATCGTAATAGCACTGGGATTTTTTCTGTAGTTTTCTACTTATGAATAAAAATAACTGCCTCATTGGTCTAGTGGTCGCTAAGCGCGAAAGCTTATTCTGCTGGATGCGAATCACTGTTCAGACAGTGTTACGGGCTTTTTCCATTAGATAATTCTCAGTAGCAGCACGAGCTCTAGATTTGTGCCGCTGGACGGCGATAGACTCGCCCCCTTTACTTTAAGATCTATTTAATAACATAACTGGCGAATCTTCGGGAAATAATGTAACTTGTATGTATGTTAGGTATTAAAATCGGTACTTATGCACTATTAAATCATCCAGGTACACAACTATCAACCGCCAACGCGGCTCCAAATCAACAACTGAGGCTACTCCTGATAGTGAAGAAGTGGACGATATTTCTGAGGAAGAAATTGAGCAACTTGTAAGAGCTAAGGTCGTAGACACAGAGTCTAGGGTGGGAACCACTACCAAACCACTGCAATATGTTAATATCCGCAGAGCAAGGCCAACCACATTGAGTACTTCGGACACTGCTGATGATACTGCTTCCAGGTAAGATTATGCTTGAGAAAATACCTTTGGGTTTATATTTTTTATCATACTTTGATTAAACGAACTAGGTTGTAAGGTTATGTTTAACTTAAAATTTAAAAACAATGATCAATTTTTTTTTCTTGTTGGTATATATATAATATTATACTCGTATCATAAATTGCTCTATATCTATTTTTATTTTGTATATATTTATTTTTAAGAATTGTAAATAACCTTGTAAATAAAATATTTACTCGTATCATAAATTGCTATATATCTATGAAATGTTGTACGGATCTTTATTACACGTTAAAATATCAGGTTTGTTTCAAAATCTATAATAATTTTCAAATATATACTTAACATTACAGGAATGCTCTCTTCGAACGGTCCGAGCCTCTCATAACAGTGTCTGACACACCAAACTCACTGGACATACTGAGCGCTAGACGAGAGAATGTACCAGAATACGTCACAATCCGAAGACAGCGACCCACCACAGAGGAAACTACTACTGTGCAGTAAGTATCATAGTAAATTATAAAACAGTTGTATTGATTATCCAATTTCGCATTAATTCTCTTTAAGTCGTTAGTATATTAAATGTGTTTCTAAAAGATTTTTTCTTTTTCTTTCCTAGATATCAGAATTCAGAAGAAGAAGTAGAACTTCAAGAAACGGCACTAGAAAGAGAAATTTCAACGCAGCCACAATATACTTCTATCGTTCGCTCTCGCTCTACCCTCCGTCCCGTTGAAGAACCAAGTTCTGAAACTCCCGCACCTAGAATACGTTCCACTACCGTCCCAACTGAAGAAACAAGTAGTCCTGACCCCACTACGGTCCTAGCAGTTCAAATATCTTCCCTACTTAATTCCCCGAGCCCCTCCGAAACCGAAATTACCGAGACTGACTCACCAGCGACGACTACTGTAGCTGAACCTCCAACTACTACTACGACTACAAGCACAACGACTGCTGCGCCATCAACTCGGCGTCCGCTGATCAGACGCCGAGGTTCTACCATAGCACCTGCATCAAGTACTGCAGCTCCACCAACCATTACCCAGGTAAGTCCCAGGAATTATACTTTTGTAAGTCGTCGACGGCCTTTAGCGAGACCGAATGAAATATCTTCGGACTCAGACGACTCTGCTGACGTTTCACGTAAAATAAGATCTACTACTCCTGATAGTCGAGAAACTGAGGGTGATGAGCCTAAAGAGACGGGCCCTAGAAGGTTTAGAAGCAGGTTCCAGGCATCACAGACTGCTCGCAGTGATGATTCTGTTCCTGCTGCTGCGTCGCCTGTTTCTCGGGGACAATTTAAACCTCAAATTATTAACCCAGATGAATTAATTTCGTTAACTCCAATTGAAGTAGAACCACAATTCATACGAAGGCAAAGTTTTAGTGCAAGAGCTGACAGAGGTTTCCGTAGACCAGGTTCTAGTGCTGCCCCAGATGCAATACCTGATAGTGAGGGATCTGCAGCCACTTTAGAAGCTAGGCGGCCCAATCTTCTTCCCCGCGGACGAAGCCGGTTCACAATCAGCTCGACTACTGAATCATCAGGTCAATCAGCCTCTGTATCAACAGCTCAAAGAAGGCCAACATTTGCTAGATTTACTCCACGTCCCTTTACGAGATCACCACCTACTACTGATGTAGATGGTACCAACCCTGATGTAATTGAAGAATCTTCAACTCAAAGAATTGCACCTCGTTTACCTTTTGGTAGAACTAGGCCACCAGCAGTAGGTTCCCCAAGTATTGTAGCTAGAAAATTACCTTTCCCATCTCGTCAATCAACTACACAGCAAACTTTGGCAAACGATGATAGTGATGATGATGAACCAGAAAGCAGGAGTGATGATATTTTACTTTCTGAGAGTGCTAGAGAAGAGAATGTGCCTGTTGAAGGTGATATAGATGAAGAAACTCCGAAACGAAGAGTCATTGTTAAGAAACTGAGGGGATCCAATGCAGACACAATTTCTACCGAGGCCATTCCTATTGATGATTCTGGCAAAAAGCGATTCAGGGTTATCAGGCGAAGACCCACTTCTACTACAGCTAATCCAGAAATAATAGTTACTACAGAAGCTCCTTCTTCTCCTGGCCTACAAAGGATTCGTAAAATAATCCGTAAGAAACTGAAACCAGCTGAGGAAGAACCTGAAGTTAAAGCAAAGCCTTTTGGTTCTCTAAACTCTTTTATAGGATCTACCACTGAAGAACTTAACTATGGAGAAAAGACAAGAGTACCTACTTCCACTACCACCGAAACGGTAACGGAACCAATTATAGAAGAAGTAACAGAGTTCTTAAAAGAGAAAAAGATTGATGTTGTTCAAGCAGCTAAAACTATTATCAAAGAAGAAGACGTTACCGAAAAAATAATTGAAGAAGAAAAACAGGAAGAAAAAGTTATTGCGCTAACTACGGTTGCGCCGGTCACTGAATCTGATACAAATGCTAAAACGGATGATAATAATAACGAAAACATCAAAGAAAACACTGAGACAGAAACAAAATCAGTTACTAGTCAAAACAGTAATGAATCTAACGTTGGCATACAAACTGAAGCTACTTCAGAAAAATCTGACGACGATACAAAGGTTGAAACAGCAAATGCTGAAACACATGCTGAAACAAATACTGAGAGACAATCTGAAGTAACTGTAGTTACTGAAGACAAGGCTGTAGATATATCTGAAAACAAAGAAACGACTATCTCAGACTCTCTCGTTACGGAATCTGACACTCTACAAACAGAAACAACAACTGTAAGCACCACTGTTTCGACGTCACCAGCCAGTAGATCTAGATTACCATATAAACCACGTAAAAAACTATACACACCATCTACAGAAGCACCAGTACCATCTACCAGTAGAACCTTTAGCAGGAAATACAACCCTGGAGTTTATACGAGTCCTTCAACAATAGATCGACCACTATTCAGACCAACAGTAAGTACACGAAGGCCATTTTCATCAAAGATATTTACAAGAAAACCATTTACTCCCAGAACCACTCAAAGAGTAGAAGATGATGACGAATATAATGATGAGGAACTATTTGATGAAGAACCTGAACAAGATAATCCCTTCGTATTTGTACCACCAAACCAGTTATTTACACGAAAACCTGACTTATTTGAAGAAGACAACGAAGAAGTTAACTCAGATGACGAAGGTGTTTCAGAAGAGTTGTTAGATGAAGAAGACGATGGAAATTTCGAAGATGAAGGTGTAGAAGAAGAAGACACGCCACCGAGATTCGCTCTCACCACAAGACGGCCAGGATTTAGACCTCGGGTAGTAAATTCAAACACATTTAGAACTTCTACTTCCACCACAGAACTTCCAAAGAGGTTCCCTAGTTCCCAAAATAAAACTGGCATACTAACAAGATTTAGCAGTAATAAGCCAGCTGTGGACAATAAAAAACGGGTACAAAATGTACCGCCAGGTTACAATTCTCCTGTTGCCGCTGTCCGACCCAAGTCAGGCTTCCCTAATAATGGTAAAAATGGAACACAGGCAGTTGAGAAGGAATCTACTACCACCACAGCATCCGTAACTGAAACTGAAACTACTACATCAATTGATGATGATTATCTCTCTGACACTTTAACAACAGTGACTGAGGCTAAAGAGCCAACGACCTCAGAGGTTTTGTCTACAACCAATGCTATTGAAATTGAAACAGTAACATATCAAATGGAAGTTGACAACAGTACTGACGATTACTTGGAGAATCCAGAAGGAACCACAAATTATCCTACAACTCAAGATATTACTACGATTGCACAAACTGAGCCTGATATCAAAACAACAATAGTGCAAAATACTGTTGCTAATACTGTGGCTACCACAGAAACTACTACTGAAGCCATAACCACTACTACTCCTACTACTACCACCACAACTGCTACACCGCCCCCGCCTATTATCAAAACACAATTTGACAAATTGTTCTCTATCAGTAGAGTTGTCGAAGTAAATTCTAAACTTGATAAACATCGTTTGAACAAAAACAATGAGACAACTCTAATCGAAGAAGGCAAAATCATGGTTGAAAAGAAGCCTGTTATTGACAAAATCGGTGAGGTAAGTAGGTATAGCTTCATCAAAATTGTTGAAGATGATATTCCTATATACCTAACTAAATTTGGCCACATATATCCGGTAGAAAACCCACCAGACAACCACATCCGCATCGATGAAGCAAGGAATGCAAGAGCCTTGGTTGATACTACCCCAGAAATAAATACAGAAAACCTAGTAGCTTCTGAAAGCGTGAACGAAGCTTACAGACATATCAAGAAAGAATCTGACTCTAAAACTGGAGAAAACAAAAGTCATGTGGAACATTTACCTAACGATGAGTTCTTGACTTATGTAAATGATGATAAGAAATCTGAACAAAATGGCCCGTTATATGCACAATGGCAATTCATTCCAGCAGCATACGAAAATGATAAAGTAAGATCAGCTAAAAGTTTCGAGATTGTAACGCCACGTTCTATGCTGACAAACCCGTCCACTTTGCCATTAGAAGGATTATTCAAAACTGAGAACCCTCTTATGGCTCGTCAACTGAACAATGACAAGAATCAACCTTTCGTTGTGTATTCCGCATCCGTGCCAAAACAGCAGGAAGAGGCAAATATCGTTAAACTATCAGTCTTAAAGCCAGAGACCGGTCGTAGCATTGTTACATTTGCTAAAGGGCAAGAATTCCGTGGAGGCTCTACTGTTGAAGAGGTTACTATCAAATATCCTATAAACATATCTGTGTTACCGCAAACTTCTGAAAGCACCACACTTTCTCCATCATCTACAACTACATTGTCTTCAACTACAACCACTTCGACGACTACAACAGTCAATCCTTCCAGTCCCATCATAGATTTACTGTCCTCAACGACATCAACTACAGAAATCCCCACGACCACATCAACAGACGCTCCAACTACTACAGAAACAGTGCCAGAAGAAACAACAACAGTCAAAATATCACCTCTTGACGCTAAACGAGCCAAATTCGCATTCCCTAGACGACCTTTTATCAAATCCTCTAACTTAACCAGATTAAACAGTGCCCCAAGAATATCTAAGAAGATAAATGCCACAGTAGTATCGAATAGCAATCAGAAATCTAACAAAACTGCTTTCAGCCCATCAAAATCTCGTTTTACTGTCAACAGAGTACAGAATGTACCAGTGGACTTAAAAAAGAAAAATAACGCTCCGAAAATAGCGCCTAAGACTTTTACCACAGCAAAGACATACACCACAGAAAGTCCAAAGACGACTACAGAGAGAAAGTTATTTTTCAAACCAATCAGACCTAATTTCAGGCCTGCCTTTATCCCAAGAAAAACAACACCACCTGTGATTGGAGACACTTAATCCGCCTAAATCTAGTTTAAACTAGTTTTATGCGGCTCCCACTGGTAGGATCCGGTTTCTCTGGCCATAATAACCACGATCGACTGATATATTTTTGTAATTGGTAAATAATACGCAGGCGTCGTCTGAGTCCGATATATTACGGTTATGAAAATGGTTTTAAAATTGTCAATTGTTGATCTTTCACGACAATTTATCTTAACATGATAATTTTAAAAATACTCTTATACTGATGGGACAACTTGTATATATAGATACACAACATCATTATAGTCATATTTCTTAGAGATTTTAATAGCTTTAATAATATTCTAGGTTTTATATGAAAGTTTTATTGTACCAAATAATTGTATTTATTAGTTCGTTTTGGTAGAAGAGACTTTCAGTTTACAAATGTCATAGGTTATGATTAGCTTACATTTATTTAAAGGTTTTATTATTATATTAATAATTATTAATCGTTACCATTAAATGTACATATGGATGGTTAGGATTGGGATATTTTTGTAATAATGTGAATGAAATATTGTAACATTCAAAGAAAAGGTCTGTAATAAAGTATTAGAATATATTCATTTCTTATGTTATTTTAGTTGTAATCGGATTATTGTTAAACTGTTATAATTCTATGTGTTCGTTCCCCTTACCAACCTTTTTTGGTTTCCAATTGCGTCACAATATCTTTACACTTCAAAGTTGCTAGTACGAGAAAAAGACTCCATTTTTTATTTCTATTTGTGCGTACTAGACCGGGATCGTCAGGTAAGTGCTAATTGTAATATTATATTTCAATCTAGCCTAAGATGTTACAGCAGCCAAATGATTATGTTGATCTGCGATTATTTTAATGTAATTACGATAAACACATACTTCAGCCCACGACAGATTATAATTCATAATTCTTTAAACTAGCATCAAAAAACATTTAAATTACTACCTTCCATCTAATATAAATACTTTGACTGCCTCGTTGGTCTAGTGGTTGCTAAGCGCGACTGCTGAGCACGAGGTCCTGGGTTCGAATCCCGGGTCGGGCAAAGTGTTACTGAGTTTTTCCATTAGGTAATTCTCAGTAGCAGCACGGAGTCTGGATTTGTGCCCGGTTGATGGCAATAGGCTCGCCCCCTATTACATTGGGACCTAAAAACATAACTGGCGAAATGTGGGTGTACTATATGTGCACCTCTGCCTACCCCTTCGGGGAATACAGGCGTGATGTTATGTTGTTTTTATGTTTATGTTTTACAGTAATACAGGCCAGAGATAACCTTCAAGGCGTTCTATCTTTAAAATTAAAAACAATTAGAATCCGCCAATAATTTTCTTACGTAATAATTGTCTTCTGAACAGTCATCCATGTTTTTATCCTACCTTTTGGTGGTGCATTGTGCTATTTCTTATCGTCTACAGAACAATAGTCGGCCATTATTGAAAGACAATTGGCTCTCATAGTTAAAAGGTTTTCTCACTAACATGTCAAAATAACATTGTTGGTTGGACATTTCATTAGAAATTCATGCTTCCAATTAAAAAGGACTGAAAAAGTTGTCTCATAGAAGAGATAGTTTATGGTTATCATAGACAAGTATTTGGTAGAGTCAAACCTCCTTATATCAGTTAATGATGAGATCTGCTTACCTCTAGATGTTATTGCTAAAACGAACGTTAGGTAATAAAACATAGTTTAACTTTTTTACCTCTTTATTTACTTACTCAGTCAAAGTACAAAGTTATATTTCAGTTAAATCATATATAGTCATTTATTTATTTATTAGCCTTTGGAATTAAACACGCATTTATTGATATTACTAAATGATACATTATAAAAAATCAACATAAAAACATTTTACTAAAACAGTACCTTCTTATCGTCATTCTTAAGACAGCCCCCAAAACACCCACCCGTTACCACCTCCTAGTACACTCAGCACCATAAGTAGCTTAACATGTTAAGGAAGTAGCCTTATCACACTAAATATAGGCGAAAGTTTGTGAGTGTGTTTGTGTGTTTTTATGTTGGTTACCTCTTCACGCTCAAACGGCTTGACCGATTTTGATGAAATTTCATAGGGAGGTAGCTCACACTCTGGATTAACACATAGGCTACATTTTACCCCGAAAAAATTTTGCGGGTTTTACCGCGGGGCGCAACTAGTGTCAAATAATTAAAAGAAACAAACATCAATTCAAGTTATTGTTTCAAATTATAGATCCCAACGATTGTACGAGAATATTTTAAGGCTTTTTACTATAATTGTTCTTTAATTAATTGTATGTTGAAAAATTAAATGACTACTTATGATACTGACGTCTATAATAGTAGATTAAATTAAAACATATCTCCATAATAATTAAAACAATAATTTAAATAAAGCAGTTGTTTAGCAGAGCATTACCTAATTTAAAACATGTATCCTTTCTAAGTGCACTTTAAAATGCAATTTGCATAATTATATTGGTTTGTTTTGCGTACGCGCAAACCGCGCAGTATTTAACGCTACTCATTCTCATTGTATTTATTGTTCGCTGACGTCATTCGAGCTTAAC
This sequence comes from Abrostola triplasia, assembly GCA_946251915.1. Taxonomy (NCBI): domain Eukaryota; kingdom Metazoa; phylum Arthropoda; class Insecta; order Lepidoptera; family Noctuidae; genus Abrostola; species Abrostola triplasia. Next base: position 1,476,178 of record OX276432.1, on the reverse strand, counting down.
TAGGCTTATTACTTATACAGTAAAGCCAATCTAAAATATAGTGCATCATTTTCAATTACTCAGGTTGTCTTTATTATCATTAATGAACTAAGTAATTAGACGTTGTTGGTCAGGTACCACACCTTAAAAATATGAAGCACTAGCTGCGCCCCGCGGTGTTACCCGCTATATGTTTTCGGAATTAAAAGTAGCCTGTGTTAATCCAGGGTGTCAGCTACCTCCATATGAAATTTCTTTAAAATCCATTCAGTAGTTTTTACGTGAAAGGGTAACAAACATCCATCCATACTTACAAACTTTCGCGGTTAATAGTAGGGATTGTAATACTAAGTATAATGAGCTTTACGACTAACTATAATAGGTAAGGTATATGTTCTCTGTCTTATAAATATATAATTAACCTTTCATTTTAAAATAGCCAATTTAATTCCCATACATGCAGAGATTGCGTACATAGATACCCTGAGATAGGTACTAATTTTATCGGGCACAAATACTAACCAGTAACATATTGTTGTAGGATAACTATGAAAGTATATTGTAGGCACTTAAGATATTAAAATGTCACATTCATACTTGCTTAGAATTGCTCCACAGCTTTGAACATATAAATCTGGTCTAACTTTTATAATTAGCCATATAATTCAGCATCTCACGGTCGAAGGTAACCTAATTAAGCCTTATTACAAAAATTATCAAGCAGTGGTGACCCGCATTGCCTAGAATTTTAATCACACACGTGACAGCCGCGCATGCGCCCTTCACTTTAAGTTTAGCTAACAGCCGATAAATGGAACTAGAATTTAGTTTTAGGTACATGTAGGTATATTACGACCTACGCTTTTTACCCGAAGGGTAAGTAAAGGTAACAAGATAGGTTTAGCAATAGGTAACAAAATGTGGACGGACGGACAGACTGCCTCGTTGGTCTAGTGGTTGCTAAGCGCGACTGCTGAGCACGAGGTCCTGGGTTCGAATCCCGGGTCGGGCAAAGTGTTACTGGGTTTAATTCTTAGTAACAGCACGGAGTCTGAATTTGTGCCCGGTTGGTGGCAATAGGCTCGCCCCCTATTACATTGGGACCTAAAAAAAACATAACTAGCGAAATGTGGGTGTACTATATGTGCACCTCTGCCTACCCCTTCGGGGAATACAGGCGTGATGTTATGTTTAACAAAATGTGGCAAAAAATATTTCAGAACTAATTTAGGCATTATAAAAGACATTTAAAAAATGAAACATTTACTCGCCTGGATTTGAACTAAATGGCTAGGTTATACGATAAGACCCGTACCGGGCCACCAAAGTTAAGTTCATATCTGATATATCAAATTAATTATACGTTGTTAACTTTATAAATATGCGATGCGGCTTGGCAGTTTAATTTGCAATCGTAAGCTACAGCTAAGTACTACAGGTTATATGCGTGTATAATATTGTTGCTCGGAGAAAAACTCTTCTCCGACACTACCTTACCTCTCATGAACAGTGAACACCGCCTTTCAAATGTTCAACCCCATGCAGTTCCACCCAAATGTTCGTAGTAATGTATTGAACCATTTACTTTAAATACTCTATATGTATGTATACTCAAGGGTACAATCTTTAAAGGGTAATATTTCTATTTCCTATGCATAGTTTGCCTTATCTTCAGTCAATATCAAACCACAGTACCTATACTAAAATATAACATGTTTGTATATCTATCGTCATCAAGTCTATATAGCTAGGACACTAAACTTCGTCAATAAATAACGCGCGGTCGTGACTCCTGCGCATCTCGTAATATTTTATCTGTGTACTTCGTGATGTTGCTATAGGAACCTGGTTCATTTGTCTATTCATTCATGGAACATGCTGTGAGATTTCGTCATAGTGCCTAGAGTAGTACCATTAGCAACGAGGTATACCTATATTGAGATAAACATAAAAATATTGATAGCTAGCTTTTACAGCGTCGTAGGCGCATGCGTATATCGTAATAAAGTGTTGCTGCTAAACATTATTAGGCGCTACTCCATATTATAAAGAACAATCGTGAATTTCCTGTATTTTAATTTTAAATAGGCGCCAACTATATCTATAACTTCTGATAAAAGAGAATAAAGTCTACCCCTTCAGAGATTGCAGGTTGTGTGTAATTTCGTTTTACGCTAAAGGCTAAACGTTTCATACGTTATTTCATATGATGATAGATCCTGGCCGTCTAAGTTTAGAACTTTAAACCTAAGGTACTTAAGTCTTTGTCTAAGCTGTACGTAATAATTAGATGAGTACTATGTATGTATACCTACTATTTTACTATTTAAAACCTCTGAATTGTTTGTTAAAAACCTTCATACCAAATAGATTTTTGATGCATCTTTGCCAATCGGATATATTTGAAGTCAATAACTGCAAGTGATTAATATATTTTTTTCTTGTGAAACTTCACGGAGATCTTCGTTCCTTGGGAAAGTTCCCAGAAACCCTATATCTTAAGTACAGTTAGCATCATAATTAGCTGAACATTTTTTTTAACATACCATATTAAAAAAGCAACTTCTTGTATAGTAGAGTCTTAAATATTCTCCGATCATCATTTGAACGTTCCTATAATTTAAAATAGTAAGTTGAATTCATGTTTATTTCTTTCAATTTGACATTAGGTTTCTTAACATCTTCAGCTACTTAGGATGCTGACGGTACTTCTCGCATTGACAGTCACCATACTTATTCATCTCACAGGTAGTATTTGTTATAGTCCCAAGTTACGAGTGTCGAGAGTGGTATCATCCGCGACCCACTTGTGGGCCGGTTTGGGCAGACGGTATGAATACTAAGTAGTTCGCATCTTATGCGGTAAGCTAAACTAACAAACCTTCGGCAAACAGAATCATATTTATGACTCGCGACTCTTTCGTTATTGAGTCCGTTACCTGCAGTTTTAGAAATCAATTCCTAGTCTAGCCCCTTTTATAGTAACTATTCAAAAAGAAACGTCACCCTTTTACACGATTTTTTTTTCAAAAACGTAACCCTACCCTATGTATTTCTCCTGTATCATGGGTACATTTCACAAACATAAAATATAACATACACTTGGGACAAACAGGTGCCTATCGCACAAATTTTTGTCTCGGACGGGAATCGAACCCACAAACCCAACCTTTTATTTCCATTCAAACTTTAGGTATTTTAACCACTTATTTTGGTACCTATAGATACTTCTCTGTATTATTTATAAATCTATTGATTAAAAATTCAATTTAAATAATGGGGATTTTTATTACTTTTGAAATCACTATCCTTATGTTCCAACTTCTAAATTTAAACAGTTTCAATTTCTATTTAGTGAGGTAGAAACTCTACGTCTCTTTAAGCGTTGGTGTTGTACCTATAATAACTAGAATATTGATAAACTAGGGATGGGGTTGAATTAAGGAAACACGCAAATTGACTTCTTTTATTTTAAAATCTCATCATTCTTCTGTTCTACGAGCTGTCGATACGTCTTCACGACGGTCTCCACTTCTTCTCCAAATGTTTTCTTCTTCTTCTCATGACCAGAAGATACTGGTCTTTCAGCGGTTGTTCATCCTCCTTCCATATTTAACCTGTAACAATAAAATAATACTTATTAATATTGGCTACTACTAGCATTTACTCGCGGCTTTACTCCTATTTTGTTTTTTTTTTTAATAATCAAAGCCATAAACACATCTAAATCTTGCTCTACTATTTGTGAGGATGCACAAACCAACTTATGCATAAACAATATTCGCTGATCATGCGCATAGCGTTGCGCAGATTACATTACAGTAGTTCTAGAGCAACATAAAACAGTAGACAGTATCGAGTCTAATCGGGACTCGATACTGTCAGACGTAACACGCACTTGCGAATTTATCGGACATTTTAGTTGATACACGAAAACATTTTTAAAGATTTGTCTAAGAGATTGGAAACTGAGACTTGACTGGACTTTGAGATAAGCAAGTAAAATGATTAATAAAAATATATCTACCTCCGAATTCAAAAGTGCATAAGCAAGGTGATCATAGCTCTACTCTTCTCTGTATGAGAAGAACCATTTGCCCTGCATTTGGTGCAAGTAATGTAGTGCAAAAAATGTTTGTAACTGTTACCTCATTGTCAAACAAGATCTATATAAAATAAGTTATAGCCATTAAAATCTTTAAATCATGCAATTCAAACTAGTAAGCTTACCCAATTTCAAACTAAAGTCTAGTCTAGATTAATAGTTACATCGTTATATTCTATGTCTAGATTAAATTGAATGTTGTGTAGCATAAGATTGGTTCCCACGCAAACTGTGAGAGTCGGAGAGGAATGGCCGGTTCTCGATGCTACCGACGGCGATTTCACTACAGATACTGTATTGGAATCTTTGGCTGCACATATTATATGATATAGATAGGATTAATTTGCTGTACGATATTTTTTTTACACCAATCTTGTATCATCATTATCGTTATCAGCCGGAAGACGGCCAATGTTGAATCTCACATACCATTGTTTATTTAAAAGCTACAAGGCTGTATTACACACATAATAGGGGCGCAATGGTTATATGTTGGTTGGCAAGGGAATTATTTGATTGTTGATAGTTTTCTTGTGAATCTCCTGGTTCGTTAATTTTATCTTGATACGCAGAACTTACGTGATTATAAATACTGCCCATACACTGATATTCGTTATTATATTAGGTAATTACAATTATATAACCAGTTAGGTGAGCTTTACGGTAAACCTATGTTAAATAAACAGCGCCAAGGCATTTGACCTAAATAAAAATACGTTTATAATTATACCAAAATGAAATCAATCAATTTAAATAAAACAATCGCATATTTTACTTAATTTTCTTGCTTATTATGCAGATAGCATACGCAAATAATTATAAATTGAATTCAAAGCGTAATTCATCTTATTAGCGCTGTCACAATCTCATAAATCCCACAACTATGCGCGCGCGCATTTCTCCTACAATATCGACGCAGCATCCGACCGGAGAAAACCACTTTCACCGCAAATTACATGTTTAGCGAGATGTTATCTAACTGTTACGTCAGCGAGTGACAAGTATTGATTTAAACGTTTTTTGTAAGATTGGAATTAATTATACATGTTACTGTGTCAGATTGTAGTCAGGCTGGCTGATTAGCTCCACTTTTAATGTATTGGTTACGAGTTACCTCGTAATTAGATAGGATTTTTAAATAGTCTAATGCTAATGCTTTTAATTTTTTTTAAGTGTCCTTTTTAATTTAAGTAGTTGGTGAGAAATGCCACGTAAAGACACCTAAGTGCGTAAAAACAATAATAGAAAATGTTCAAATGGAACAACATCTCACCAATTTTTCTCATAGCGGGAAATTGAACTAGCAAATTGAACTTTTTATCGTCCTAAAACTAAGAGGGTGGTGAAAACAATCATGATATTTTTGAAATCATTTAATCAATATTCATTTAGGATAGTTTATGACTAAATTTAAAAAAGTTTCCGACGTATTATTATCCTCCTCCTTTTTTGAACTCGGTTAAAAAGGGGCTACTAGCTCCTCACTTCTCACTTCTCGTAAATAACAAGTGACTATAACTCGATAGCCTAACTATACCCAAATTAGTAGTAACTCTTACTATTATCACGTGGGTGAGTTGAGTCATCGTAGTAACAGCGGTAGCATTGGTGACTTGCGCAATGACATAACGAGATGGGTGATCACGTATTATAGTGGGCTAGCTAAATATTGACAGATGATTGAGTCTCCACAAATATTATGCACTGGCGATTTATCTTTCGGATAGTGATGTCCACGTAGTACTCGGTTTCATCTTAGAGGAATGAGATATTTGAATCGGTTTTTTTATGTAAATTTAGATATTTTAAACTTTATACCTAATATATGTATCTTGTTATCTGAATAACTGTAATTCTTTTCATATTTTCTTTAAAATAAAACGTCGCGCTAACACCAAGAATTCCTCCTGTATCGTGGGTGCGTTTCACAGACATGAAATATTACATACGCAAACACTTAGACTCGAAACAAACATCTGCAGTCCGCACTAATTTTTGTCCCGTGCAGAAATCGAACCTGCAATCTTTAATGCAGTAGTCCATACGCTTAACCGCAGCGCCAATCAGGTCGACAAACCACGATTACAGTTATATTAAGAACTGTCAGATTAACATACGGTTGCCGTTATAGTCTGCACTTAAGCCAAAATTACAATAATTAAAAACGTTAATCATAACAGGATTGGCTCATAACGTAATATAACTACAAAATATTACAGGTTTAACGTAATTAACTATTATACAGCAAAAACATTGAGAGTGTTACCACAGTTTCGTGTTTCCGCTTCCGTTTCTCACTGTACCCGGTAATTTTGCGAACTAACCGGTATTCGTAACTAGTTTACATTCTCAGAGTAATGGTGGAGTAATGGCTTATGTAATATTGACACTATTCTCATAATAGGGCTTTGAAAAGGACTTTGTGGAATACCTTTGCCTTGTCATAAATTATGTTGACTCTATGGTTTCTAGGAACTGCTTGTAAGGAGGTTGAATATTTATGGCACTAACATATTTGTGTAATGATCTCAGTTTCCTGTCATTTAGAAGATATTTACTGTTGTAACTTGGATGTGGTTTGGTTAAATGACGGGGTAAACGTGGGAGATTAACTTATTTCATACATAGTGCCTTTAACGCAAAGATAAAAAATAGAACATGAGTTTTTCGAGCGAAGTACCTTTTAATTGTCAAACACCGATGGATGTTTTTAAGAAATATTAGATATCAACGCTAATATTAATTGATCTTAGCGTTTTGTTAATTACCATTAAATCATGAAAATTAATGGAACCAGTAGCTATAAATCTGATAAGCTTAGACCAAGAAACCAATAAGGATAAACATAAGTATCACGATAATATATAATAATAACAGCCTATAACTGTCCCACTGCAAGGCAAAGGCCTCTTCTCGTATAGAGAAGGATTGAGCATTAATCACCACGCTAGCTCACTGCGGGCGATTTCAGATAATTAAATCCAGGTTGCCTCACGATGTCCCGTCACCGTTAGTCAGTAGTGTCTTAAAATAACTAGGAAGTATATATAACATTGAAACAGTCACATTGATACTTGCCCGGGTTTGAACCTGCAACCTTGTGCATACAAATCCGGTATGTCAACCACTAGGCCACCACGGCATGACCAAGTATCACGAGGTGAGTCGTAACTACCGCAATCCAAAATAGCCCTCACTCCGCATAAGGAGAGACTTTGATATCCGCAAGCTAAGCGCGCTACTGCGCATGTCACATTCCCAACCCAACCCAGGCATCTAGAAGGTACACACACTAATACTTCATTACCTAACTCATAATTAAATGGAAAGCCCATCGCGCAGGTTGCTGCGACTTTTTTGTCGTTGCGACAGGCGTTATGCAAATCCCATTCATGATCAAACAGCGCGTCGCCACACCCGTGTGGAGTGTTTACGGTGAAACTCGTAAATACATAACAACACGTTTCCCCAAAAGTTGACAGAAGCGTGTAAAACAAATACATTTCGCCAGATACGTACTAGATACCGACGTAAATAATACTAGCTGATCCGGCAAACTTTGTACTGCCTTCTAACCGTTTAAACCTTCCCTGGACTTCCACAGATATTTCAAGGCCAAAATTAGCCAATTCGGTTCAGCCGCTCTCGAGTTTTAGTGAGACTAACGAACAGCAATTCATTTTTATGTATACAGATTATAGGTAGAGGGCAGGGACTAGGAGACGGTTTAAAATGTCTTATATAACTGTTTAGAAGCTTCTAGAAACGGTGATTAGGGCTATCCGTTAGTGATGTTCTGGTTTCGTATATCGATTATGTAGAGCCACTAGGTTTTGTAGTAGTTATATTGAATCTCACATCACGATAGACTTTTAACACCTTTAAAAACATTTAAGGCATATGTATATATCATTGTACAGGCTTTAACAACATTGTTTTATCACAATTACAACCTATATTCACTCTCCTAAGTACTCTATCAGTCATTAAACTGTAACTAAATTCCAACCCAACTTATTTCATCTGCGATATGAATGGCAAACCTTTGGCTATAAGTGGCATATAATATTGCACATCATCATATGCTCGGATATGGTCAGAGCTTCGATATTGAGCAACTCACACGAATACCATGTTAGTGGACCGACAGATCCTCTACGGACGCCAATCGTGACTTAGTCGAAATTCAAACATAAATCAAAATGGAATGCAATATCCGTTAGGTACTTTTTAATGTAACAAAGACAAAATACTGGCTGTATTAGTGAATTTGTTATTTAAATTACGAATCTTAGAGGAAAATATAAAGTCTAAGAAAGCTTTTTGTTTTTAAATAAGTTCTCAAAGGTTTTGCGCAATGCTGTGAGTCAGTGTAGAGCAATAAAAGATTACCATACACGGCAACGTAAGGTAATGTATGCCATCAGTGATCTTGTGAGCCCGCTACGTAAGCACTAAATGACCATAAACCGACTGCTAGCCTTACTAGACGTCGAACATTAGATTTAGAATTTATAGATTTTATGCTAATGAAACATTACCTACATACAAGAGCCTCTTAAATCTATTGACATCTCTATTCTTTGACATGTCAATGACAGTAACAGGTATAATTTAAAATTGAAAAACGATGGCAAGGGATAAAATGTTTACAGCCCACGGCCGAAAGGAAACGAATCTAAAGTTTCACTCTGGTTTATAAGGACACTATACAAATGTACCTACGTTGCTATATTATTATGGTACTATGTAACAAGTAACAATCAAAACGACCAAGGCCCACGCATAACCTCCCGAACAATGTTACGTTGTTATTGAAACGATTCTCGATTAATTTGAAAAGGAGTTTTGAGACAATCGATAAGATTGAAAACTAATCGATAAAATTGTTCTAAATATATTTTTATAACTACGATTAAAATGCTAAAGTGTTAAAAGAAAATATTGCAGTGCGTATTCGAAATAGGTATCAATTAAGCTATTAGATTTAAAAGGTTAAGTAGAATAACTGAAGATGTCACAACTGGTTTCAAAACTCGTACGTATTAAATATATATAGTTGGAATGATACGAGTATTTACAAAATATCGAATACCTTTTCAAATCATTAAAATAGGCTATATTTTTTCCTAATCGATTCGTATATCGATTCGAGAACTCATTAAGACATCGAGTCTGCGTGCGGTTTGGCAACAAGTTGTAAACTTTTTTTATCAACATCGGTATAAATATGCCAGATTTTTGCCATGGCCGGTTCGCGTGGGTTTTGAATTACGTTTTTTTGCTCTCATGTCAACTGCAATCTAATTTATATGGTGGGCTTAGCAAAAATATATCTACAGAAAACAAAATATACTGGTTTGTGCCGCGTTAAAGAATATATTTACTCGCTGTCTCTATCGCTTAGATTTAATTTTAATCTAAATCATTTATTTTATACCACTCTACAATATTAAATGAATTACAAAGCCATAATTTAAAAGATAAAAGTTAACATTCCGCCATCTTTGAAATATTCAAAGTTGGCCTTACGCCTTACCATAGAGTAACATATTGCAACAAAACTTTATAGAGTTTCGCTGTCACAATCTGCGCGGGAAAATGAGAAATTGTCACACGCTGCGCAATGGCCCTGAATGGAAATATTTTGTTAACACAAAAACTTATGTATACAAATACGAGACAAATACAAGCTTCGCTAGCTAATCAAATGATCAGATAAAATATTTTTAGTACCTATCAACTAAGAAAGATTCAATCGATTTACAGATTTCATCGTTAAAAAATCTATACATCACTCAGAAAAAAGAACACTTCTAAAGAAGCCTGTTTCATAGTCCAATAACTTCGTTATTGTAAAGAATAAGCTAGAACACTCTTTTGAGGATTATTAACTATCCTATCTTCTCAATACTATACCTAACAATGAAACTTTTATATAGCCAAATGCGTCAGTGATCTTCAATTATTTTGCAACGGTTTGTCAAATGTTTTACTAAACGCTCCATGTTCGCATTGACATAGTCAATAGTCCTAAACTATGACGACACAAGGACGCATATTTAACATGTTTAGTAGTTGAAAAAACCACGGTCACCCGTTCAGTCACGTACGAGCGGATATTTTTAGATTTTTAGCGTAAATATTGGAGATGAACGTGTTTGACTTAAGACCTTAATTATGATTGTTGATGATGATTTTTTGTAATAAAATACCTTATTAAATACTTCCTGGTTTATTTAAAAGTATAAGCAACAATTTGGTTTAAAAATTGTTTAGTTTTTGAACAGATTTTTTATTTGGTTACGTCAACCTTTAGTACATTTTTTTTTTTTAAATTTTGAGGTTAAACTTGACGAAAGATGTCAGTTTCTTCCTCACTACTTAAGTATGAATTTAATCATAAACAGACCATGAATAAGCATACGTCATAGGTGCTTTACAAGTAAGTAGGTACCTACTGGATACGCTAATAAAAACATTACTTTTATAGGTAACTATTTCGACCGATAAACAATTTATAGGTATTCCAACCAGTATATACCAGGAAAAACAAAGGATTCCACTTAGCATTCTTTGTAGATATATCGTAAAGCAATAAGTTTGTTATTCAGCACTCATTATGACCTTTAACTCGATTCTCGATCCGCGACTAGCATACATTCATGATGGTAGCGTAAAACAAGTGTTTACATATGCTATACGTACTCACTAGTTGTAGCTTTACATGTTAATATGTGGTGTTATACTGTTGGCTCCAATAGCGCCAATATTGGTAACGTTTTTATGTTCAACATTGGCTCTAAGATTGGTGATGTTTATAAGCCAATGTTTGTGAAAAATTGTTAAAGTTCAGAAAAATTATTTACGTTCATGAAAGGGTTAAGATTTGTTTTAAGTTTGCATTAAATTAGAGCAGTTACGCCACGGTATCATATCTGCCAAATTTTAAAGTACATCCGTACCACTTATAAAATAACGCATAAGCCTAACCCTAGGGGAATACGTTATTGTGATGGTATGTTAAGAAGAGCAAAATTTTCAAACAACTACCTCTTACTTATAAAAATTTACTCTGTTGTACAATTGATTACAATATACACATCACTGTCTTACGAAGTAGATATTTTACCAGAGGTTCTACTATCATTTTGTAAGTAAAAGGGCTTCCTCAAACATCGTTCTTACTTTTTCAACACTTCTACTTACTTTTATCTCAAAGTATAGATACCTAACAAAATAATACAATTATCCTTCTTACATATAAAAGCTGTTAGTTATTTTGAAACCAAAGCCTCAATGAAAAGCAATAAATTAGGAACCTGTTGTCGTAATGTAAGATACCCTCATTGGCACGTCGAATTGGCTAACTGAGTTGTGGCCGGGTTAGCTAATACCTGCGTAGAAATTTAGCTAAACTAGTGTTCAACAAATTAGTAACACCTATAAGCAGCCATGATGTGGACCCTGTGTGCAATAGGCTCGCCACAATTCAGTCCTAATGTAAATAGGGGCGAGCCTATTGCCATTAACCGGGCCCAAATCCAGACTCAGTGCTGTTCCTGAGAATTTCCAAACGGAAATACCTAACAACACTTTGCCGACCTGAACAGTCCCGGGAACCGAACACAGAACCGCTCAGCATTTTTGCTTCGTGACTACAAAACCAACAAGGCTCTTTTTTTCTTTCGACGCCCATTTATTGAAATAATTATTTAATTAAAGCCTCATTTGCCGCGATACGATCTTCACGACTTTAATGGCGATGCAAGGGCAGCCAGACGGAGCCTGGTATATAATACGAGATACAGACGATAATACCGGGTGAAGAGCAATCAAGTTACAATCAAAATTGCTTCCTTGTTTTTTTGAGCATACGTCACTTAATGGTATCTACATACTATAGTTGTTTACAGGTTTAATAAATAAATTGGGTATTCATATTCCAATGCTTGGCCTTAGCTTAAGCAAGAGCTTTGGCTTCTATTACATGAGACCTACTTATAACTTACTAGGCGAAAATGTAATGTACTTTAGACCCCTGCCTAAGGCGGCTTAGGCATGATGTTACACTAGGTATTTACTTAAATTATTAAAATAAAACACAAAAATAAATTATAGATAATCTAAACGTCACAGATTAAAAATAATAAACATGTAATGTCACAGATAACGTAAACTAAGATTAATGAGACAACGTAGCTTGGAGCGGTGGACGTGCGTATAATATAAGTAATAACTTGTTATACAACTAACTAGTTACAATAGGTAGATGACAGGGATAACACGATTATTATACCTATTCGTCAGTAGAGTTCAGTAGCTCTGCATTGTGAGTTTTTTTAATAACTAAGATATCTGGTAAACTTACTACGGCATTTGCGTTTTCTATTTAAGAACTGACACTGGCTCTACAATCAGTTTGTTGATAGTTAACTAAGTTGATATAGCTGCTTTAATTTTATAAAAACACTGCTAAACAAAAAAAAATTTTTCTTATCTGGTTGATGTACCTGGTGTCAAAGTTTAAACCGCCTGCTTTAGGCCTGTTACATGGCCTTACACACTGTTGAAAAATCTCTCAGGTGTGCCGGTTTTCTCACAATGTTTTCCTTGGACACTTTTAGCAACTGATAACTAATTTAAAATAGGCACATGAATTCAAAAAGAAAGTGGTGCGTGCGGGGGCTTGAACTTGCAACCTTTGACTTGGCAGTCCAACGGCTATACCACTCGGCTATCACTGCTTACCTAGTTGGCTACCAACAAAACTCGTACTAAAAGCTCCTTGTCTTGTTTAAACTGTAATGGGTGGATAACAATATCAGAACGTCAATTGTAAACATTAAATTAGATTGACTAGTAAGCTTTGAATTAATCAACTATTAATGTCGGCCAGTAAGTACCCGATGGCTTTGTAAACACGTTAAACATAACCAGCCTGAGGACTACAAATGCCATTGAAGAACGGGTTATTGTAATCTGCCCTATTATCAAGCTAAAAGGATGTATAAATATTAATAAATATCTGATAGAGAATTTGAATAGGCATTCAAATTCAGTTAGATATTTGTAGATATTTCGACAATAACCGTCTGTTAGTAGATGTTAATAGGTATGTTACGTATTGAGAGCTTCCTTTATTCAATGCATATGACGCTGAAGAGTCTCTGCATGCCCTCTGGGAAACAGGCGTGACGTTGCGTATGTATCTAAGAGCTTGTTTGTTTGGTTTAACGCGCTAACCTCAGGAACTACTGGTACGAATTGAATAATTATTGCTGTGTTGGATAGCCCATTTATCGAGAAAGGTTAAAGGATAAAAAGGCATTCGAATCCACGCGGATACAGTCGCGGGAATACTTTGGAAAGTCGCGTCTTCGCCCTATCCGCAACGCGTCCTCGTCGTACGTCTTTCCTGTCAAGCCATCGCCTTATATGTCATGAAGTTTGCAAGCCACAAAGATGAACTACATTCCTTAAACACGTCCTTTATCTTCCATAATAAAACCAACAAGGAAATACGAGCGACCCAAATACCGTAGATTCTGGCTCACCTTCCACTCGGCCTACTGAATTAAAATCAGAATATTAAATCTTCACTCACGATAAATATTCCAAGGGCAACATAGTGGACGCAATTACAAAAGTATTTTATAATCTGTGGCCTGATGATCTGTTGTTGATCACCTTGAGTCTGTTGTTGGTGTTGAGTTGTTGAGCATCCCACCTGCCACCTACGACGTGAATTATTGCTTTTGTTAGCCGAAGGTTTGATTTAATTGGTGAATTAATTTACTATGCGCGGAAGCTTTTTGTAAAGCGGAAAATGAAGCAGGTATATATGTGTTTAATCAACACTTAGATATACACGCAACTTATGCGTGACGATATCTAAATGTCGTACGCTTCTACATATCCCTTCAGCCATTATGGGCTTGATTATTATGTATATATACAGGGAGATTATTGTTTTGTCTGTTGAGGGAAACTTCTCTACTTAAAGTGATACCATTAAAACAAGGTGACAACTTATATGGCTACCAACTGTCACGTATGGACGCCATTATACACACTAAATAGTAGGTAGGTATATATTATATACTTTTTACTATGTAAGTTAATTAAAAGCCCGACTTACTTAAAGAAGAGTGTTAGACAAAGATTAGAAACTAAGAGTCAGTTAAAATTATAATCTAACTTTAAATATAAGATATCGCCTATAAGGAAAAACGTTTATTTAATGCGTGTACCTTTTAATATAATATTAAATGACTTGTTTAAAGTACCTATACAATATACATGTGTATCTTATAGGTACCTACAACTTAGAACAGGTTTGAATAAAAAACAAGTTACTGATAGTTAATATTCAACATACTCTGCCTATGGTTATTTTTATGGCGCGACAAAAACCTAATGAGAATAAAATAAGGTTGGGGATACACTAGAGCAATGCGCGTTTTATCAATATTATTGATTAATTATATCCTTTAGAATTACACGTAATGGCTGTTAAGAGGTCAATATGGCTTCAAACAGTCTGCAACATTATAAAACAAATATAAACAAAAATTTTGTGAGTGTTTGTGTGTTTCTATATTTGTCACCTCTTCACGATCAAACGGCTTGACGGATTTTGATGAAATTTCATATGGAGGTAGTCGACACCCTGGATTAACAGAACGGCTACTTTTTATTCAGAAAAATATGGCAGGTTACACCGCGGGGCGCAGCTAGTTAGATATAAATTATACGAAGCGCACTTTATTTCTACACTATATTCTATCAAAATCTGTCAATCACTTCCAAAGCATATGAGTACCAAACAAAGTGTATTGGTAAATATACAGTTACCTATAACCACTGAGATCAACCATTCATTCGTTTTTCTGGTAATGCATTCACGCTGCATTCATATGGCGTGAGTCAGTAATGTTAATGATACGGGTGTGGTAACGATACTAAGTCTTCGACATCTCTGCGATATGACACGTGTGTCCAGAGAGACTGATACTCTGATATAGCGGTGGTTTATTGAATACTAGCTGTTCCCCGCGGTTTCTTTCGCGTTCTACTTCTTCTTCTGCTTATTGTATGATTCTTGCACTGATAGCCTAGAGGTATGACCGTAGGACTGTCAAGTCAAAGGACGCAAGTTCAAACCCCGGCACACGCCTATGAATTTCGGATTAATGTGCGAATTATTAATTAGTCATCAGTCAGTATTAGTTAGTCATAGCTAAAAACGGTGAAGAAAGACATCGTGAGGAAGCCGGCAAACCTGAGAGATTTTTCAACGGTGTGTAAAGCCATATAATAGGCCTACAGGCGGTTTAAACTCTGACACCAGGTTGTTCATCAACCGTACGATAAAAAGATTTTTGATTTACCATAGTACAAAAAAATGCACTACCATTGTGCTAGAATCACTAGCCGTTACGCATTAAAAACTTAATAACACCTCAACAATAGTCTTCTAAAACCATAACACGTCTATCAAAAGCCCTTTAAAAAACAATGACAGCAAATCTTTCTGCTTCGCTCATCACAAAACGTTGGTCACGCACAGTTTGCGCGCCAACCGACCATGCATACTGTCAGATAACCATGATGGCGGCCGAATATTTTATTTAATTAATATCAGATTTCACCTAATGATTAAACCATAAAGTAATTACTAAAGAATAAATAAATATTTCGTTTCATTCATGAACAAAAACAACCAGAGAGTTGAGCTTGAGATTTCTTTTTTTTTGAAGTCTGGCTGTGGAATGCAGTTTTCTTTTGTGATATTGTTATATAATTTTATTAACTTTCTAAGTATGTTGATACTTAGTGTTTTTGTGATAGTCTTGCACGCTGATTTAACACCAGTTTTATAGCTAATCACATGCAAAATTAATAGTAACTAATTAATTGTTTAATTTAACTATAATATTATATATATATTTTTAAACATATATTTGGTGATTAGGGTGAATTTAGTGATAAGAGTAGATATGACAGAATCGTAGCAACCTTAATCCGGAGCCTCTGCCTAGTAATTTAGGAAACATGCGTCATTGTAATTACTGTATTTATGTAAAACAATTGTTCAGCGTTATTGTAACCATGGTTCATAATGTAAAGCTACAAATTCTACTTTTTCTTATACCGAAGATTAAAAATAATTAGGTAAGTAATAGGTATACTTAATATTATTAAACGTAATAACATCTGCGAACGGCAATTCAATTTAAAATTTAAATGAGATAGAAATGTTTTACGTAACCATCATAAAACGTCGGACATCGAACACGTTTTTATGTCCAAGCTAGTTTTTGACTGGTTTTCACTTCACTGAGAGAGGATAAAAGATTTTTCTTATTCATTAAAAATGGCAATTTTATACCATGGATTAAATTATACCTGTCACTACGTCAGAGAATAGAGATGTCAATAGGCTTAAAACGGGTTTAAGTTAATACAGGTGTTATCCTCGTTTAAGTGATAAGTCAAATATATTGTTAGGTCCGCAATATTAACAGGCTAAGCAATAGGTTTGACATGAAGTTTGTTAGACACCACGTGGTCATGTGTGTAGAGTCTTACGATAAAGGAAACCTCCTCTGCCTATCTCTTTGTAGAATTCAAGCTTGATTATACGCACGTAAGGCACAACGTGTTTGACAACTTAATATAAACTTAAGCCTAAATAATCATCAGATATTAACTAAACTATTTTTAATAATATTCATAAATCAACGTATTTTTCCAAATTATTTAAATAAAACCGGTAACACTAAACCTTATTTTACAAACCTCTTAACATTCGGTCCTACGTTTCATAAAAAAACATTACATAACACATTAATTTGGATTCAAATGTTAAAGCCATCGCATAATTATGAATATTAAAAAGTTGGATGTCAAGATTCTACACGTGATATTGAGCTTTGAATGGATTAAGAAACGAGTTTATAAATCCAACATCGATTTTACTCGAATAATCCAATGATTTATCGATAAATAAGGAAAGCGATCTCCGTTTAGTGTGATCATAGTATTTCCCAACATATCGAGGCTTCTCTAATTGATTTTATTTTGTCATCTTTACACAGATTTATTTGACCTTCACTGCACAATATCACCCAAAGTACGTTGCAACTGGCACAAAAAACTAGTCAACAAAAACTACTGAAACCTCACGTCAACTCAAAGACTTATAAATATAGGTACGTGACAGATTATAACGATATTAGGGCCAGTTACAGACCCATGTTAATTTCCTGTTACTGAAATGGTTTCCAGAAAATTCTGTTACATATTTACAAACAAAATAAGAAGCACTTGTCTAAGCATATTTAGAAAAAACGTGGCCCTATATTATAAATTTCTTCTATATCGTGGGTGCGTTTCACGAACATAAAATACCATATACACAAACACCCAGACTCAGGACAAACATCTCCGGTTTGCACAAATGTTTGTTCCGAGCGGAAATCTAACCCGCTACCTAACTATTACTACTAAACCTACTAAATCTAGGTCGTCAATATACGCTAAACAAGTTCTTGTTCTCAAGATTGTGTAGTCATTTGTTTCTGGTCTAATTTTTCTGTCCCAGTAGCTTCAACCGCAAAGGCAGCTGCACGCAGTTTCCATTACACATCTATAATGGTGTAATAACCTAACCACAAACAAACCTCACCTTCACTGTTCGTGTCATTAACTAAATAACGCTAATTTGGCCGCCTACACCATGACCAACCTCGTGAAAAAGTTTCTTACTACGTCAAATTACCAATTAGTTTCAGTAAAAAACAAAAAATATTTAACTTATCTTTATTTCAACATTCTTCACTTATTAAAGATAGGTATAACTAATGGATTTTACAAAGATTATGGTACATACAGCTACAAAATATCTCTAAAACTAAACACCAAAAAGTTTTCTATCTTCGCGATCATTGATCGCACCGCGTGGGTCTTATAACTATTATTATGGTGCCTAGTATATTTATACATACAGGTGCCTTCACTTGTACAAATATTGCGCAACGTATAGGTTAAGCTAGACTGCATAATGTAACACTTTGATAAGTTAAGGATATTGTGACGACCTTACAAGATATACAAACAAAGCTTTGGCAATAAATGTATACATTATTATATACACCTACAGTTACGCAACTTATACATAAACTACATTCTATTCAGGTCGAGTTGTAAACTCTGTATATCTAGACTATAAATCTATTGAAATAAATAATATAACGTTACTAACCGTTTATTTTTCCACAGGCTGCAAAACGCAATTTCCTTCGCCGCACAAAAGCGACTGCGCCGCCAGACACAACGGACACTGACACCACAGACAAAACAGAGACCACCACAAACAAGTACACTAGACGCGGGAACTCCAAATTCAAATCGCGAAAAGAAGCTGAACTCGAGAAAAAAGTTTCGACTGCGAAGAACGAGGTGGAAAACTCCTCGCGTCGGCCATCTTTGAACGGCGGCGCGCGGCGTAGTGAGCGCCCGACGCGCAAGTTCGTGCGAGTGCGGCCCGGAGCTGGGGGGGCGAACGGTGAGTCCGGTTTTGCTCTTAGATATTTGCGTTTGT
Source organism: Abrostola triplasia (assembly GCA_946251915.1). NCBI lineage: Eukaryota > Metazoa > Arthropoda > Insecta > Lepidoptera > Noctuidae > Abrostola > Abrostola triplasia. The sequence goes on along the minus strand of OX276432.1, from coordinate 1,457,486 downwards.
TTTATGCCTATTCTATAGCAGTTTCCATGGAAAGTTGAAGGGAAATTTGTAGTGGAGCCGGTTGCTAGTGGTTTACCTATAAAGTATGACATTGCTACTGCATTCACTCTCTATTTAATTTCCATAGCAACACATAAGTGTAAATAATTAGGCGAATTAATAATAATTGAACATATTACAGCGTCTAGCCTCTCTCTTCGTGGATAATCGCAATTTTTTCGTTTTTCTACCTACGTAACAACAGGAACTTGCGATATAGTCAATTCGGACTTGTTCCACTGCAAATTTTAAACAAGAAAGTTGACTAATCACGTCAATATGTAGGTAGATCGCTTACATAACGATCGAAACGGCGTGCGGCACTTGTGAAAACAATCGGAATTTTTCCGTCAAATCAAGCCCTTACTCATAGACTGGAACAGCCGAAGGTCGCTGCGTTTACTATCGTCACGAGTCATGGTGTAATGGTAGCTGTGGGTGCTAACTATAGTTGTTAGAAGGTAGTGAGACGGTGAACGAAGGCTCTGATTTATTAGCGAATGAAAAGTCAACCTGATTTTGGAGGCTAACATTTTGGATGTCCTAAGATGTTATGTAGAATATTCTAATGACAAGGTCAAGACCACTCAATCGAAACGTTAAGCCAAAATTTTTAAAGTTGTGTTCGCGTTGATTCCCGTGTTGTAATTTGATTATATTCTAATGAAGATCAACAAAACGACTTTAACCAAGGTGTTTTGCAGTTCATCCTAGTATCGATTTCTAAGTCTGCCAAGGTTATGCTCAGTTCTTTGAAAACTGTAGGTACCTTAAGCGTAATTAGATACTACATATTCGTTCAGGTCGAGGAGATTTTCAAGCAGCCCACATAATAGTTGCTTATTCTTCTCACATAGGTAAACAAGAGTTCAATATAGTAATTTTACTCACAATAAACTCACCTTTCACTATGACCTTTGCCCATTACATAAGTTACGACTCAAAGTAACCTTTACTCTAGAACGAGAGAAATCGATCGCTCTCACTAGATGAAAGTCTCACGGGCTGGCGGGTAGGCAGAGTAGTTTCGTTTAGCGCTAATCATTCCAAGGCGTAAAACGAACTTTAACTTGAAATTCTTCGCTTAGTAATTAATCTGAAAAGCGTTTGGTTAAAAGGAAGTTTACTATTGCGTTAGACTCTTTTACTTTGTCTTGGACTATCGCAGCTGCTCTGGAAGAGTTGACTGGTATGAATGGACTACAGCACAAAAGGCTTTATGCTACACTATTATAAGATTTTGTTAAAAGGTGCAACAATTTATAGCATCTGTTTATATCTGAAGGACTTCCCTATAGATACTATTTAAACCAGTGGTTCCCAAACTTTATTGACCAGGACCACTTTGATTTTTTTCTTCTCTGTAGGGAAACGTAACGTCTCTACATAAAAGAAAAAAACTAAATCAATCCGTAAATTAATTTCAATTTGAAACATATTGAGACAATGTAATTTTCGAGCTTGTATCTTCTACGCAAGTTCAGCAATCCTGGGATCAATAAGTTAGGTATTTATAGATTTCTTCTGCAATTTCACTAGCATCAATGCTAGAAGGGTCGGTTTTTGATAAACTTTGGCTACTCTTTCGAAATATTTCTGGGGAGGACCCCTAGTGGTCCGCGGACCAATGGTTGGAAACCACTGCTTTAAACTTTTGTTCTTTTAGATTACTTTTTCGGTAACTCTCCGGGCATAGAGTACCTATGTAAAGGTATGCCTCTACATAGGGACATATCCCGAGATAAACGAAAGAAGAAAAATCAAACCAAAACCTTTTTAAATTTCTCGTTTTAAAAATAATCCCACGACCAACCAGTCTCTGATTAGCTTCTTTTAATAGCTAACGTCTAGAACTTTCTCTATTGCATCATTTACAGAACTAGCGTGGCACGATGAGATTGAGATGAGATTTAAATACAGAACACATTATAACATGTTATTGAATCGTTAGCCTTGAAGTCGCATTCCGTGTCATCGGACGTCGCTAATACATAATAAGTATATAAATATTTGTATACAAAGTGTGGGCGATGCAAAGGCATGACATCATTCAACCTAAAAATAAAATTACGAAATACATCTACACCCGAAAATGCAAATATTTAAGGGACAAGGTAAAAATGGTCATAATCCTCAATGTAACTATACTTATTGAGGTAGTACTTTTTTAAATGTATGTGTAGATATTCTCAATGGGTTTTTGTTGTATTTATATTTATTTTACCTGCACTTGTTGTTGTTGTGACGACCTGATTGGCGCAGTGGTTAAGCAATTGGACTGCTGCTCTAGTTCAATTCCCGCACGGGACAAAAATTTGGGCGATCCGCAGATGTTTGTCCCGTCAGTCTGGGTGTTTGTGTATGTGATATTTTATATTTGAGAAACGCACCGAAACGACTGCCTCGTTGGTCGATTGGATGAGTGATGTGACCATTTGTGGCTATGTGACCACGACAACCCATGGTGACTGTGGTGATTGCAATGCCTTTATCGTCTCTATCAGAAGACGAATAAGGAAATACAATTTAAATTAACGAGTAATTTTCTACGACATCATGATTAATTGTAGTGATACCTTATGTAGTGACTGCAGGTAAAGTACCTGATCAGATGGGACCTTTTGATGAAGGTAACGTTACCTTATGTATGATATATGACCCGAAGCAGTAGATACCTATAAATGTGATGATCCCACATTTCATTCCATTTTACAAACTTTTATTTACTTATTTTTATGGAAAACGTCGCCCCACACTTGAAATTTCTCCTGAATCGTGGGTGCATTTCACAAACATGAAATGTCACTAATACAAACATTCATACTCAGAACAAACATCTGCGGATCACACAAATTTTCCTGTGCGGAAATCGAACCCGCGACCTTTAGCGTTGCAATCCATCGCTTAGCTACTGCGCCAATCAAATTGCCAAATTTCACAATTTATGTGATAATCAGGTTGAGTACTACGATTAACTCAATTATTATTTAGTAGTGTCTAAAAATAACTATGAAAGTACATAATTATAATATTTAAAAGTCATTGATACTTTCCTGGGTCAGAACCCGCAACCTTATACAAATCCAAGCCAAGCGGTTGGTACCGCTGCACAACATCATCAAAACAAACTGACCACCAGCTTACATCACCAAAATATAAAGTCTCGGCCATCTATAAGTATATCTAGTATTTTATACAACAAACTAGCCTAGAGTCCGACCTAGACATTCCGGGGACGTTGTCCTCAGCTGCCAGTGGCTGCGAACCTCGGCGGAGGTCGGTCGCCTCCACTTTTATCAATAAATGCAAATGTGAAAACTGGATCTAGTGATAGGCTTGCTGTCTGTTTTACATATCTGTTGGCATTGGTATTCAATTTAAAAAGCTGTCTATTTAAATTATTATGTAAGGTAATATTTATTTCAGGGGAAAACCCTGGCGTTTACAACGTATATCAAAACTATGTGTAGAGCGACATACATTTCCGAATCCCAACCTAATTATTTAAACTTAGGTTAGATTTAATGATTTCTATCACTTACGCGAATCTAATATTCGCGTAAGTGATAGAAATCATTCACTTCAATCACATTGAAATAAAACTAGGTTTACGGATTTCATCGCGTTTATTATGTTAGATTTTCCAAAAATGCTTAGATGTATTTAAAAGTATATTAATAATTAATTAAAACACACTATGCATCGACCTCTATCTACAATTTACTAAGAAGCTCATAAATTATCATAGATAGCTTCATCTATGTTCGATGTTTCGATCCCACGCATGCGCATTATATGATATTCAGTATCATTTAATTGCTGCTATGATTGCAGCAAGTCGTGGCTTCTCGTTTGTACGCACACAGCGGTATACATTATTAATCGTTACGCGAATTGATTCTCATTCAATATTCATTACAAACGTATTGCTTTTTTATACATCAAACATCAATGTATACACAGACTTTACGTATGGTTTAGTTGCCTGTAGCCATCTTACAGAAGCCGCGCCATTTTAGATTACTTATAATATTTTTTCTTTTTTCGCTGTTTATTCCGTGTTGTAGAGATTGGTCACAAGGTTGGTAGGGAGTCTGCCCAGGGTGCAAATTCAAATTCAAAATGATTTTATTTCATGTAAACCTATTACAGGCGCTTATAAAACGTTAGGATGCTAGTTGCACGGTTCCAAAATGTCAAAAGTGCTACAGCACTTAAGTAAATCTAAGTATTCTATAGATCAGCCTCAGAAATATCTCACATAAGTACGCTATATATAGTTCTCACTAGCTAGCCATATAGAGCTAACTTAGCAATAAATCATAATACAGCCAATGAATATTCAAATTGGTTTAATAGTTCAGTGTGGTAGTGTATCTGGCACACCGGTAGCGGCGTGAAGCTAAATGATTTGCGTAAAGAGCCCAAGATCACATCATCATCAACTAGGCGGAGTTAATAACAGGCTGTGTATGGACCGTTCAGTTAAATATAGAGAGAATATAGTTGATGATGTACTATGAAATCTATATAATAGAGGACACTTCTCTATTTTTTGTTTTCGGGGGAAACCTTCCAAAGGTACTCGGCTCGGCCCCCTGTGTAGAGACCGGGGAGTGTGATTTGTACCTCACTAAAACCACCCCGGTAGTATCATCTGCACGAACAGGGGAAGTCCCGAGACCTATGTAATATAGGCCTAGTTACAATTAGTCATTGATATCCTAGAATACAGAAACGCTTAAGTTAGAAACTTTTGTGAGACATTAAGATCTCCGGGAAAATGAAGCAGTTCAAAGACCTCTAAAAAAGAGTATCTAGCGAGAAAAGAAGTCTATTTTTAAGACTTTCTCTAAACATTCTGATGTGCTTTCTTATTTATAAAAAAATGTAAATAACCATAGACTAAATTACACCGGTCACAGTCGTTTGCATGTCAAAGAATAGAGATTTCTATAGACTTAGTACTGGGTTTAGATAATTCTGGTATTATCCTCGTTTTTTAATCAAAAGGTTAATGTATAACTACCGTGTATAATACATACAATAGTTTAACGGTGTCACTGCAACCAAACCAACATTCAAGTTCCTCTTTTAACTACAATCGCATCAGGTAATAGGGGTCATAATATCATAATGTTGGTCGCAATTGAGGTAACACCGTGTGCGTAGTAACAGAAGCCCAAATAATATGATGTCACTGAGATACCTCCAGCTTTCCACGTTAACAATGGGTCGCACGTTGCGTAACGCTAAGTAATGATGGCAGTGTGTGACCCAGAACTTTCTCCTTTAAAGCTAATAGCGTGATGTATGAACAGTTTTTGGAATAGATATGTTATGCCTGTTGTGGTTACATTATTTGGACTAGTCATGTTAGTTGGAATAGAGGTCGCGCAGGTGTTGATTTTTTTTTTAGAAATCGCCCCACGCTTGGAATTTCTCCTGTATCGTAGGTGCGTTTCACAAACATGAAATATCACATACGTAACACCCAGACTCGGGACAAACATTTATGGATGGTACAAATGTTTGTCCCGTGTAGGAATCAAACCCGTAACCCCTAGCGCAGCAGTCCAATCACTTAACCACTGCGCGAACCAGGTCGTCTGATCTGATCGAATTGGTTTATATGAAATAAACACGTTTTTAATTTTTATTTTAGAAATACTTTTATACCTTTATCCTCTTGTTTTAATATGATCCAAGAATTGGCAAGATAAGCAATTAGAGATAGTGAATCTTATTTGACCAACCTAGCTACCCACCGTTATATTTATAGATTTAAAAACATGTAGAGCAACTGTCTTCTCCTCCGGGAGTTCCAAGACCTGTGTATTATAAAAATAATGACGTTATTTCGCTAATAAACTGGCAGCCTAAATACCGAACTAGAAATACTGAAATACAAAAAACAAATGCAGCACCTCAATGATGACCGCTCTGACGAAACCCACAGTTGCATCTATTGTGTGGCAAGACTTGACCATGAGCAGTTTAGCACCTGCTACCGACTGACCAGGCAGTCCGACACCGTATAATACAGCCTGTTAGATTACAAATAACTGCACATTGACGTTTATTTATTTTGAAAGGTGTCAATTGTCAATGTCATATTACTTTGTAGTACTCTTGTACTGTTGACATTTCATGCTAAGGTTACTCCTAGTTTGTTTTGGTGGTTGATCACCGTTGTAGGTAGACATACAGAAATGTAAACCCATGACTGGAACGATTCTGGAATTAGGATTAGATGGAACTATGTTATCCTTTTTTATCGCTTTTCTGTCCATTTAAATTGTTCTATTAAAATAAACTAATATGCCTATAAGATAACCTTTATGACATGTATCAATCTAACTTCCTAGATAAATAATAGAATCAGGGTAGAACTAAAAAAAGAATTGTTGAATTTGAACCAGCTTTATTTTATATTCCAAAAATAAAGCATTTTTTCCCCTCCGACCACTAGATCCTTCCAAACTTAACTTTTAGGTCGTAAATGACACTTGTTTAACCGCCTGCACAGCACGTCATGTCACCTCTAGATCATTTCCATACGGCTGGCCAAGGCTCCGTCAGCACCATGACACGATTCTGTCAAACATGTCCAAATCTCTGTTGTGTTGATTCATTGTTTATACCTACTACCGTGTTGATATTTACCAGCTACCTCTATTGCAGTATTTGATCTAAAATGTTTTAACTTCATCCATTGTTCTGTTTCGTATCAGTAGGTAAATTGAGAATTATTAATCTAATGGTGTGTGCTTCGGCTCTTAAAGTGACTATGAATGCTTCACTTTTTAAAGTTAGATCAGCTTTGTTTACTAAATTAGCTGAAAAATTGCTACCAATCACATCACATCAGCCTTTTACGGTCCACAGCTGGACGCATTCCCCCCAGGGAACACCACAAGGCCTGTTCTCCCATTTTCGTCAACACTTACCAATAGACCTATTGATATGTGAAATTGAAGTTATCTACGTTAAATAAGCATTATTTAACCAAAAACTACCTGAAAGCTATTCTTACCGGTTCTGCAACCATCTACTGAACTAAAAAGCTTTCAGGAGTCCTATTACAGAATTCTCAAAAGTGCTGGACCAGGGTCTGAGTGACAGTAGTTAAATTATGTTCAAATTACTTACTTTAGAAGCGTATTTATCATTTAAAGTGAAGTGGTGGTAATGTAGAAATCTTGTCAATATTTAACTTGACCGCCCATCTGAGTTCCAGTGATTGTCGAATTGCTTCACATTTAATGGTTTGTTTCCTCAGGCGTTGGTTTCGCAAGAGGTGATCTGGCAAGCTCATCATAACCACCAAACGTTCGCGTGACAGTAATGTCTGTAATTATCATCTCTAGCCGTTTCCTATTGCTCACCTGTTTGATACGGAAATTAAAATGTTGCGCAACACTTGAGTGATGTATCTGTCTTGGATGGAGATTTATGCGACCGAGAATTAATAATACGTGAAGATTTTAGCTAGATTTGGATGGTGCAGAAGTGAATTGTAAAGAATTTTACGATTATTACGAGTTCAATTTTCGCTCTGTATTCATGTTTATGTATTTCGTAGATTTTTGCCCAAGTTATGGCTGTACGCATTGTCTGGATAGGCAGAAAGAAATTGTATATAGCAACGTAATTTAGGTTATGAAATCAATTTATAAAACATTTTAGGTTTTTCCGAAGCACAAACAAAGTTTTCGCAAGGTCAAAAGTAGTTTCTAGAACCCCACGTCTTTCGGCAATGACGCTATGACGTCCAAAAATAAACTGAACTGCCATGTTATAAATAAATAGCACCAAAAATACAATCATACTAAAAAAATACTGCCATAAAAAGTATTTAAAAACGTATAATTAAACAGTAGGTATGCACAAAAACACTACAGACAAAAAGAAACAAACAAACCGACAATCTAATACAATTATCCACACTCTCAACCACAAAAAACATGAGAGTATTTGCATAAAACATCCATTCTTTAAGAAATTGCAAAATTACTATCTTATACAACCACAATAGGTATACAGAAAACAACTGCCAATAACAATAGCAATTACCATCGAAGTAGAGATGGGGTGAAAGCGACCGGTCAAGTGTAGCGGCCACGATAGCAAGACACTTTCATTATGGACACGTAATACTGACGACAACGGAACATGTGGCTAGTATTGAAAGACAGCTGCTTAAATACGTATTGGTGGAATTAGGCAGAATTTCGCCGCTTTAGAATTCGATTGCTATGAAGAAAATTACGGCGTAAGTCCAGCAATTGTGGTTGTACATCAAGTGTGACAGATTGAGCGCGCGAGTTGAAGAAACTGATAATATCATGCGTCTTTTTCGCGATGAGGTAGGGTGGTGTCACCCTGTTTTTGATGCACATAATATGTATAAGTTTCATGTAATATGTAGCGAGGTCAATGACGTTATTTAGGTACGTTTTCCCCCGGGATCTGTCTCCTAATTATCGTACCAAGACTAAACTAGCAAGTTGTGTTAAGAGTCTAAAATCCTACATTAAATAGTTTCAGAATGCTCCTAAATTCAAGAGGAGATCTCTCTTTTGGTAAATGGTACACCACAAACCCTTAAGAATAATAGAAATTGTAACATCCTTACGAAGGTATTAAACCGGGTTTAATATACCCATATTATTCTACATGAATATCCTTCATATGCGCTCCATTTTTCTGAGAATAATGATTAATGTCGCAACGTGATTACAAAATAATAGGTGTCGTCGACGCCAAGGCTGCCCGTATCTCATCGAGTGAAGCTTGATGCTGTCGCGCAATCGCATGTGAGGCACGCGTGAGAAACTAGTCCGCTTCTCTTGCACTTAACCCTAATATTAATATACGTATAAAACAGTATTTAAGGCATACAACTGACAGAAAACGCAGAATCTAGAATTTTCCTAGAGAATTTAAAGGAGAAGATATTCTTATGATGCCCTAGAGGTGCTCCACTCATAAGGGGTTAAAAAGTGGTTGAATTTAAGTATCTATAAGAAATTTCCTTTATCAATTTAGATCTATAAGAAAATTACTATAAGAAAATTTAAGCCTAGCATTGCAAAATGCATAAAAAATACAAAAAGTCTATAAGAAAGTTCGAAATCTAATCGGGCGAAGTGCTAGTATCTCAATGTGTGTGTTCACGTGAGGTATGTGGACGTTTTCAACAATATTCTTAATTAGTGCGAGTACTACTAGGCTACTTTCATGCTCTTTAACAGCTAACTAGGAGAAGTCTGACTACTTAAATCTAACTTTTTATATACACTGTTATTGTTTTCGTGAAATTATCCTTCCGTAATTAACTACAGAAAAGACCGAGTAATCTTAAAACAAGTCTCAAGCTGTGAGCTTGTTCGCACATTATGATGGTTGAGGTTGTTAAACAAAGCGAAGTATCTGATAACATCTTATGTCCGCAATTAGCAAGCAACGACACCGTGAAAGACATTCTGGAAAATCCAATATGTTTATTCTCTTCATAGTGTAGATGTTGCCTTTAATATTTGGCGTTGTGGAACTATCGAAAATATTTTCTAACAAGATTTCGCCCGTGACTGGAAATTTCCAAATTCCCTGAAAATTTCCTTTCATGGATTACATCATCATCATCATCATTAGCCGGAAGACGTCCACTGTTGACAAGAAATTCCTCCCCCTTAAAACGCCACATGGATTTCAGTGCGTCCCAGTGAAAAGCGATCGATGCGTTAATCAAAGTAACAAACTATCCAATGTGCCAAATTTCATTCCAAGACGCGTAACAAATATCCAAACTTGCAAACTTTCACACTTAATTTAGTAACATGACTATACACAACATAAATGAAAAACTTACAGAGAACTGATAGTTACCATTTACGACAAGGGGCGTAGCTTTCATGACTAAGAAATCTGCACTGGCGCAGTGGCTACAGGAGAAATTACTAGTGTGGGGCGCGATTAAAAAAAAGTGATCCTTGATCACCTCAGTCGGAGAATGAACCTAACCTGTTCGTAATTTAGTCAACATTGTTTGGATGCCTCGCGTGGCCTGCGGGGCCATGGTCGTTAGTTTGTTACGTGGTACCGACATACATATATATAACAGCCGCGTAATGGCTAGTATGACATTTTAGCTTAAGTTAAAGCCTATTTTCTGAAGAGCACAAGCAAAGGTCTAATAGGAAACTTACGTTTCGCTAGACAGTAAAGTCTGTAGTAAAAAGTTACGAGCCGATAGCCTTTTTTGTGAGCCATTTAATTAGTTATGCGTTTGAATTACTAAGAAAGTACTTAATAATCATTACAAATGTCACCATACCGTGTTAATCTTGGTGGCAAATAAACGATTTCAATTTGAATGTAAACCATTTAGCTACCGCGATATACACAGCAACGACATAGCTCTACAGCTACCCATAACGTTATAAATAACGTGCTAATTAAGCACACATTAGCAATAATCGTTGACTTGTTAAATTAGTGAACAAAAACGCTACAAGCCCAATAGTATGTGAAAACCTTGCATTTCTCACGCTCCGGTTGAGCCACGCATGCGCCATGGTGTTTTATTTCTCGTTGGGAAATATAACAAAATGTTGCGTTTTACACCAAATGCTGTTAATGTAGGTTTGTGGGCTTAACGATCAGTTTACAAGTTTTAAGTATAATGGTTGTGATGTAATCATTTAAACGTGCGGCCGTTTTAGTTGATTGATCCTCGGACGCTGTTCTTGATGGGTGTAACATGTTCTTACAACGATTTTACTACAGTTTTATGTAGAGACAACGTCGTTAACTCAATCATTAAACTTTTAACGTTATAAACATAACTGTAGATGATAAGTCATAAATGTTGACGTAATAAATGATAGTTTCACATCATTATCTTCAATCGGGCACGTTTTCTAACATTCTTGTAATATTCATTCGGAGACTGGAAAACGCATTAAAATAAATGTAGGCGTAACATGTAATTATAATTTAAAACCTCTAACACATTAATGCAAGAAATTGCACCCATCTTGGAGAAATTGCAACCAGGCCCACTAAATATGAAGAGAAAAGTTTTCTGCGATTAAATAAAACTAAATAAAAAATTAGATTCACTAATTAATTATTTAATCTTAACACTTTGACTGTGCGTGAAGCAGACACAATTATATAACATTAGCAATCGGTGGGTCATTACACTGGGAAACGGTTAAGCTCATGATGCCCGCTAGCCAAGCGTGGGTTTATGGCAGCCCTACACCCCTTACCTAAGGGCGAAACCTTTGTTCAACAGTGGACGTCTTCCGGCTGATGAAAATGATATTGAAACTCATGATATCGGCTATATGTTCAATGTATAACAGAACCTAAAACAAGAAACCACCCATACGATAAATTAATTGAATCTCCGTTATTAATGTTATCTGATCAAGATAATAATAGCCCGCGTTGACGTGACTTACAAATATAAGTACCGTGATATTGATAATGGCTACTGTTTTAATTGCCTTAAGCTAAGAGCTTCCGGATAATTGGCTCGAGATTAAACGATTACTATAATGGAAGATTCGGGTATTGTTTTAAAATTGTTGGTTGGTCAATGTTTATTTTTTAGTGTTTACGTAAACACTTTTGTTCTATAGGAGAATGATACTCGTATGAGTAAGCGTGTAAAACCGATGACCAGATCCATAAATAAGGCGATGACCACAAAAAAAGACATAACATAACATCACGCCTGTATTCCCCGAAGGGTTAGGCAGAGACGCACATATTTTTATTAATGTTAGTTTTTTATTTGTAATGTCAATTTTCTATCGCATTGGGACATGCCTGTAATGATAGTGGATAAGGATGAATACAAATAAATATAGTACACCCACATTTCGCCAGTTATGTTTTAGGTCCCAATTTAATATTGCCATCAACCGGGCACAAATCCAGACTCCGTGCTGCTACTGAGAATTACCTAATGGAAAAACCCAGTAACACTTCACCCGACCTGGTATTCGAACCCAGGACGTCGTGCTCAGCAGTCGCGCTTAGCAACCACTAGACCAACGAGGCAGTTGAAAAGACGTAATAGGAGGCACAAATATGCCAGGCGCCCTGTCCACCCTTTGATCAGGAAGCTCTCTGCTTTGCTTAAGTCAATTATATATACTTATTTTAAATAAAGTTTACAAACCACTTGTTTAGTTGTTTGACACATTCATTGTCCATAGTGATTTTATTTCATGATATTTTATATAATGACCATATCAGAATGATGCAGTATGTAACGATCGTGTATAGAAATAGGAGCGAATTAATCAATGTCTGGCGCGTGAAGTTGTGAACGAGTACACGTTGCCACACAATCGAAGTGAAGCCTATTTGTTTAATTGATACCATTACGTTTGATATGCTCTTGATTACTTACATTCGAAGACATCACGATTTTCATTGTAGTGTTCCGAATTTGTATTGCTTTTATAGCCGTACGATGAGTTCCGCGTCTTTTATGTACGACAAAACATAATCACTCAACAATATTGGTCAAATAACTAATGAAAAAAGTGTTAAACCGAAAAACCTGAGTCTGTATCCGATTCCTAACGATCCAGTAAAATAAACGCACTCTTAATTACTGTGTGATAAGTACTACTACTAACATTTAATACCAACAATTGCAGTCCTTGATTAGCAATGCAATGCAGTACCATACATTGGATGCACCCATACTTTTTGATTCTGCTATTCGTTTTGTTTCCGATAAGAATGGAATATTCTTCTTCTTATCGTATGGTTGATGAACAATCTGGTGTTAGAGCTTAAACCGCCTGTAGGCCTCTGACATAGCTTTACACGCCGCCGTTGAAAAACCTCTCAGGTGTGCTGGTTTCCTCACGATGTTTTTCTTCACAATTTTTAGCGACTGATAACAAATGTATAATACGCACGATTCGAAAAGATCTTGGTGCGTTCGCGGGTTAAAACTTGGTATCTTTGACTTGACAGTCCGAGTGTCATTCCACTCGGTTATCAGTACATTGAAGCTAATATTATGATAGAAAACTGTAGTAAATCCATTGTAGATAACAATAAAACACATAAAGTATTATGGCCGATGCAGCCTCATTTCATCACCGACCGGTCTGCCCACTCCTTGACGACGGCGCCCCAAGATGACGGTACATCTCCACAGATGCGGCATTAATTCAAACGATACATTGTCCCTTTGTCCGGCGTCCGGCTGCTTCACGCTGAGGACCCCGAACAATGGCACGTGTTATGTTGGTTACATGTGTCGGTTGTCCTTGGGTTTGAGGATACGGTTAGCATCATAACGAAATAGTTAATAAGGGAGTTGAGTAACAAGGTTGCTTCTTTTTATGTTGCCTAGGTTCAGTCAGAAAATTGGTGTCTGTGAAAAGTATTTTTTGGTTTCTCCAACATTAAAGAATCCTACTGTCCACTCCCAAAATCTATTCTATATATTGGTAATAGAATTGACTACCTCGTTGGTCTAGTGGTTGCTAAGCGCGACTGCTGAGCAAGAGATCCCGGGTTCGAATGCCAGGTTGGGCAAATTGTTATTGGGTTTTTCGATTAGGTAATTCTCTGTAGCTGCACCGAGTCTGGATTGTATTAGCAATGTTATTCTACTTTAACAATGCAATTTTGAGGATTCGTTTTCTAGAAATGTATCGCGTAAACGTTTCGAGTGACATTTTTTTTAATATCTCCACACACTAGTAATTTCTCCTATGTTGTGGGTGCATTTTCACAAATATGAAATATCACATACAACCACCCACATTCGGAACAAACATCTACGGATCGCACAAATGTTTGTCCCGTGCGGGAATCGAACCCGCTACCCTTAGCGCAGCAGTCCAATCGTTTTGCTCGACGCCAATCAGGTCGTCAATTAAAATGGATATGATATAAAGACAGTCTATGTGAACAACAGTAATTTATTAAATTACACATGTTGGTACAAAAATATTCTATAGTATCTTCTACGGACCGTCATTAAAAACTCGAAATCTAACTAAGCTACCCTCATTCCAGCATCAACCACAACAACAACAACATCACCAGCGCCTTCTCCATCATCCTCGACCCTGGTCACCCGTCGCCCGTTCCGCGTAGCCAGCCGCCGCCGCGTGATTACCACCACATCAACAACAGCTGCTCCAACAACAGCCCTGCCAACAACAGCTGCGCCAACAACGGGTGCCCCTCAAGCAGTCACCAGCGCGTATGAAGATGAGGAGTCCTTGCAGGATATTGGAGACATCGGTAAGCTATTTATACATACCTACAGTTGTATACCTACGTTGTTCTAAGGGGGAGGGCTTTGTTGAACAGTGGACGTCTTCCGGCTGATGATGATGATGATGATACCTTTACCCACCCCGCTTGCGAGACACAAGCCACGTTTTACTTTACTTTACGCTTAAAGGACTCCTACGCAGGTTTAAATCATTCGCCAACGTCTAAATCCTTAAAAATACGGTTTTGTCTGAAATAGTGAAAAAAGTACCTAATATTAAAAAGATTTTTTTTTTATATTTGGATCTTTTTAACCCCCGACGCAAAAACGACGGAGGATAAGTTTGTCGTGCCTGAGCATACGTGTGTGTTGACTGTTTGTGGCATCGTAGTTCTCGAACGGATGAACCGATTTAGATTTTTTCTTTTGTCACGCATGTTTTTTGAATACAGATACGTAATAGTAGTAACAGTTCAGTATAAATAGAAAAAAATAGTTTTCATCGTTGACTAAGCTAAAAATTTATCAACAGATGCAATCGAAGACCCAACTCTAGAACCTAGAGTTCCTAAGAAAACCTACAAAGTACAACGCCGGCCACTCGTGTCTCTGAAAGAAGATGTGAAAGACCAGAACCCGTCCGCTACGAACGAGGAAGAGAGGAAGAGACAGAGTAAGAAGTACAGCTCGACGATCAAGCAGAACCAGCTGAATGACTTGATCAAGTCGAGGAGTCAGGAGGAGAGTACGACCGAAGCGAAGAGTACTGCTGATGGTAAGTACCAGTTCTCTTGCAGTAATGAATGTAGTCGAGTAAGAATACAGGCGTAAAGTTATGTTAGAACAGCAAAAAAAGATTTAAACGTTAATTATTATGCTATCAGTTGTTATACAAAATAAAATGATGACGTAAAAAGTTCTGCTGTAAATGGTGTACCCTTATGAGTACTCTTCGTAGTTAGTCAAAAAAGAATAATAATAATATAATATAATAAAAATTTAAGTGATAAATCTTTCTATAGACTTTACTGGTTGACCCTGCAAAACACACTAAACAACCAATTCCTTTACAGAAATAAATTCAGAAACAGCTCTCGCTATCGCCGCTCACCAACTGATCACTGCGCCCCTACCGAGCATACAGGACTTCGAAGACGACGCGAAACCAACCAGAAAGACCCACACCACCGTGGAGTACAAATACACGAGTCGCGAATATAACGAACATATCGACAGTCGGCCTACCGACGGGGAATACCAAAGTACACCCTTATATAAGAGCACCTTAGGCAGTTACGATCAAACTACTGCTTACAAAACCCCATCAGGCTTCGATACAACCAAACTAACTGACCTCGACGTCCTGAAGTCACCGGTTACGTCGACAGGAGCCTATAGGTCTGAATTCTCAGGAACTCCATCAGCACAAACGTATACATCAGATTTCGACACCCCTAAGATATCTACGACCAGCTACGATTTCCCCAAATCAACAGGGTTCCCTAACACTGATACAGCGAACACAGCCAATCTTAATTACATTCGCACAACTAGCAATGACTACAGTATTTCTTCTGAATACGATTCATCTAAGGTTAGGCCTACAGGCTTTCCAAAGTCCACTATCTTCCCGAACACAGAGACGGGCCAAGACTTCGTCAGAACCACATTAGGAGATTTCTACGATACGCGAAGTGACTTTGACTCTAAAATCTCGTCTTACCTTCCGAAGTCTACGGCAACGAACTTCCCAACTAATACAGTACCTCAGGAATACGCCCGTACAACTGGCAATACCTACCCTGATACATCAACTGAATTCGTGTCAAGGAACTCTCCAACATACGTCCCCAAATTCCCATCAACAGACTACCCGAATACTATCAACCAAGAGTTTGTAAGATCTACTTTGAACTCATTTGATACTACACCAACGGAACTAAACTCGAGAATTTCAACCACTTTGGCTCCGCCCTCGTCTACTCCATCTAGATATTTCGAGCGTACGACATTATCAAATACTCCGACAGAAAACTCTAGAATTTCGACTCTTTTCGCACCGAGGTCGACCGCTACAACCAAATTCACTAGAAACGGTTCTAGATATTCCGGTAGTTTAGCGACCCCTAATGTTGATACTACGGGGTACACGGGGGTCCAAAGAGGTTCTACTCAGAGGTATAGAACTGAGAAGCTGATTCCGGTGCCCGTGGAGAACACCGGCTTCACTACAGCAGGGTACACCGCCAGTCAAGAGCCTTCGTACTTCACCAGGGAATATCTCCTGGAGTCCCCTGTAACCAAGACTTATGATGGTAAGGACTCATGTTCTACTGATATTAATTCTTCTAAACTGTCTATCCAAAACGTAGTGTTAAAACTTATTGCTATCCAGAAATGTCTGCTTATGAAACAGTAAACATAACTATATAATTTATTATTTTTCATTGCAGCTTTTTTTTTGTAAATAAGTAGTATCTACATTAACTACAAACAAACATTTCACTTACAGAGGAATACCAATACTTGTCGCCGGTTACAACGCCACAAACGCCATCAACTCCTACGAGGAAGGTCATCAGGAAGAAAATCCATCGGAAGATCTCGACCACACTGCGACCGACCACAGAGACACCAACAACGACCACTCTTAAGTCGCGCAGGGGATCTCCCAAGCAACCGTTCGAGAAGATTCCAAAGGTTCCAAAGAAGACGTACAGGCCGATAGCTAACTATGATTATTATGATGATAGCGACGAAAAGGTGGCCGTCAAGTACGTGGAAGGTGCTAAGGTCGTGATGCGTGAAGATGGTTAGTGCCCGTTAATTACTTACTATGCAATTTTGTTCGTTTTATATCCGAAGTGGAGTTCTGGATTCTTAGGGTATGATGATATTTTGAGTAAAAGCAAAGGTATTTAGTAAATAATTTGTCATTTTCCTAAGAAACCCATCGAAGGTCTTCCAATAGGGAGACCATTTATTACAAAATCTGGGTTGCTTGTAGATACAGTTATCTAAAATTTTAAATCAAACAGTACAAGGGCACTTTCTTATCATTTCCCTATTTTTCCAGGTCACATCGAATGCCTAGACATTGGCAACTTCCCTCACCCGACGTCATGTAAGAAGTTCATATCGTGTGCCCGCATCGAGAACGGCTCGCTACTCGGCTGGGAGTACGTCTGTCCAAAGGGACTGAGCTTCGATCCCGTTGGAGGCATCTGCAACTGGTCTGCAGGACTCGGCTGCGATGAGAAAGATGTCTGAGAGCAGGAGACTCGAATCTTCATGATTCGTAAATTTGTGATTTTTTTAAAAAAGAAAGCAGTTTTTATTTTTGACTCTTGAATCATTTTTGACAAAATTTTACGTTTTCAAATTGTGAAAGTACGGTTTATTACTAATTAGAGTTATTTCAATTAGAAGTAGGTACTGTAATTAGCAAATGTTTATTTATTTAAACTAAGTACTTACTCAATTTATTGATATTTAATTGCATGTAAAAGAAAAATGGTTATTTCATAAACCAGTTGTAAAAAAGTACTACGAATAAGTAATTTTACAAAAATGTAAATAATGTAACATCTATGAATAATTTTCTGTTCACAATAATTCTTGTAATTTGTTTTTCTTTTTATTTTGTATGTATTTAGGTATATTAATGTTATGTCAAAATTTTGTAAAAATCGATGTGATATTACTATCTCGTATCATTGACTGAACAAAGTAAACTAAATTTAATAAATAAAATATTTTAGTGAAAGGGGAGTAAGCACGGATGTAGGCAACATCCTGTTTGATCTGTCAGGCTTTTACGACATGACATCTGTGTGCCTTGTCATCTGTCAAATGTTTTGGCAAAATTCTGTCATTGGTCGTGACAACATTTTGTCACTGGCAATAATTTGTCAGACTCACAAATTCCCAAAATGTTGTCTTGACAAAACATTACACGAATGACAAAAAGATTATTTATATTGCCGAATAATATTTTCAATTAAAAAAATATTAATTCATATTCAATGTTGTTTACTCCTTGTACTTAATTAATATTTCTAAGTCAAAACACGGTACTTTTGTATCTGATTCGTACGAACACTGCCAATATTATACTCGTAGTTTTAGTTCGTATAGAACTGCAAGGCGTAGCGAGGTCCTGGATGTACCCGGTATTATAGAGTACATACATTTCAGAATGTGCCTTAATTATTTTACAATTGTAGTTTTAAGATTATTGAGACAATAAAACAATATTGTAAAATGTAACTTGCGTTTCATTTTGGCGTTTTCACTGGATAGTATCGTGAACTCTATAGATGTCAAGATATTGTTATAAACCATCTTAGACGACCTGATTGGTGCAGAGCTGACTGCTACAATAGGTATTGCAGGTCCGATTCCCAGACAAAATAAATTCAGCCGATCAGCTAGGTTGACCATTTTAACTAGTCGAGCCCCACCGTGCGTCGGAAGGCGCGTTAAGCCGTTGGTGCTCTGCCCGATCTCCCTCCGGTCGTGACGGTCTACCGTCCTATCGGACTATAAAAGTGATGAAATAAGGAGTTTAAAATAAATTAAAACGAAATATGTGATAAAATCCTTATTATACTTTATTTACATAGTCCTCTTACTAATATTAACATAACCTATACCGACACACGTCATTTTTATCTTGTTTACGGGCGTGACCCCTTCGTCGTCGGAGTCCTCGTCGTCAGACCCCGAGCGTTGGACCTCTAGCTTGAACATCACGCCGAAGAACTCTTTTAAGTGTTGCAGGAAGGTTATTGTGTAGTCTGAGAGAGGACCCACCTGGAATAATAGGTTTTGTTAATTAAGTAATGTCTATTTAGATAGATAAAGGTTAAACTATTCGTTAATTTATGAATTTTAAATAGTAAAAGTTCACAAAGTACATAATTACATATATTTATTACCAACTAGCTGGCCCGGCGTACTTCGTACCGCTTTCTAACCGTTTAAACCTTCCCTAGACTACCACTAACATTTCAAGATCAAAATTAGCCAAATTGGTCCAGCCGTTCTCGAGTTTTAGCGAGACCAACAAACAGGAATTCATTCTCATATAGAATGTCAAAAAAGGCGAATATTTTTAATTTTACCGCTACTTTACCTGATAACGAGCTTACATTCTTGTTCATACGTATCACAAATAATAATACAATCCTGTCATAAAACAGTCCGTAATAAAAAACCGACTTACAATGCACTCGCTGACGTCCTTCTGTCCGAGAGCCATCCAGAGCGCCACGAGCCACTGGAAGCAGGAGTCGACGGCGCCGCCGCGGTATATCTCGTCCAACAGCCGCTGTGCACACTCCCTACCGAGGTCCTCTGGTAATGTGATATCGCCTGTACCAGCGTCAGTCGATTTCTGAAAGTATTGAATATTCACATAAATTTCTTTTCTGTACATAGCTTTAGGCTGTAGCCTTTCGTCTAAAACTAAAGGCTTACAGCCTAAAGCTTTTAGTCTAAAACTAAAGGCTACAGCCTATTTATTTTTTATCCTGGAGTCGATGTTTCTGTATGACGTGTGTAATCATAGATACGACTGCTCAGATGTATCCAATAAATTGCATTACTTTGTCCCTAGAACTGTCATGAGACGAGAGGTGCGCGTACGTCCTGTTTTTGCAGTTTCCTCGTGTAGAACCAATGCTGGAATTCGCGCACCCCTGCGTCGTATCACTAATAATTATAACAGGTTGTTTACAGATCTGGATATATTTGCAATGCCAGCTAATAGATTTCGCAACAACCTTATCCAGATAATTAAAAATCTTTAAAAAGTATGTAAACAAATAGATTTAGTATTGATTTTTGTTTTTGTTTTGTTTTATAGTTTATTGTTATATACTCGTTTCGCTCCAACTATTTTAACATATATGCTGTGGATAACAGTGTGAGTTGCGCATTGATATGATTTATTTTGTATATTAGTTTATAAGATGTAATGTGTAACTGTTTGTTAATCCCAAATAAATAAATAAAAAATAAAATAAAATAAAATCATGTAGAAATGCTAATCTAAATATTACAAAAGCGAAGAAATGGTATGTATTTCACTCATCACGACTGAGCCACTGGAGCTATCGAAATTCGATGGGATGAACATGAAGATACATAATAAAAAAAAATAAGTTTAATAATAAAAAAACGCGGTATTATTTGACATGCAGGCCAAATAGCGTGTTATACTTAGTTTGATGTACTAAGACTATTGAATTTCAGTCACGGCGGCCTGTCACAGATCAGACTAGACAACTGTGCACAATCAATCTGTTGTGATTGTTTGATCCATAGATATAGGATCCAAGTAGTTCCTACTAGTTTGATCATTGCCGTGAACTGACGCCTTGTGAGTTGTCATAAGGCGTCAGATCGCGTTTAAAAAAAAACCTTTATTCGGAACATAAAACGGACAATAAATACTTACAGCCTCAGCACAGTAGAAGGTCTTCTCATCAGTCTCAGCAACAAGACTGATACCGAACCCGGGACTCTTGCCCGCGTTGGAGCCGCGGCACTGGTCGGTGTTGATGTATACGTCCGGAATGAAGTTTAGCATCACCTACAAGAAATTATAATTGAACAAAAATTAAAAAATATAAGTATATATATAATAAATTGGCTAATATACAGAATAATAATTTGCATTCATTAGGTAATACAAAAAAAAAATATGGAGGACTTGAACTATATCTTAACATACATGTTTTTTGTTCAAAAAAATCACTTTCTTAAATATATTATCACTTACCCCCTTAGCTGCATCCACAACTCTGTTGGCCATGGTGGGCGACACCCTCAGGGCATACACGACCCCTCGTATCCTCTTCACAAGCCCCCATTTAGTCCACTGTAGGGGTCTCAAATGCCTTCTTACTGGGCACTTGAACACTACCTCTCCACCACCGAGAGGTGGCGCCCCTGAAATGGAAATAAATAATGAAACCTCCTCCATAAGGGTTATGGTTTACTGTAAATAAAAAAGGACTCACCATCTGCTTAATATGTTGTTGGAGGATCCCAGGAGAAAACATTTAGGTGACTTAAAACTTGGATAGCTAATAAAATTATCATGTTACTTAGTGAGGCAATGTTAAGACTTGATTATTTGTAAGAAACACAATCGTAATATAATAATATAGTTTACATGAGAGTAAGGGTGCATTGCAATCCAATCCAAACCAATCATCTGTTATCGCGAAGTCCGTATGTCAACATTAAGTTAGTTAAGTAGGATATTTTCATACAAGCGGCCATATTTAAACCAACCAATATGTCAAAGTTATTGGTGCAACTTACATTAAAAATACAAGTTTATTATATTACCTCTTCTAACAACTTTCAATTCTAGCCCATCATCAACTAATATAAACTTCAGTAGCAATGGCAATGCAGCTGTCTTGATCTTATCCACAGAGACATCGAGGGTGCTGTGTGTGACACCTTGCAGGACTGCATTCATAGGCTCTTTGCAGAACGGACCCAGGGCCAATAGGATTTCTAAATAATATCCTGAAATTTAAATGTAAAGGTTTTGATAAAGACATGTCGAGAAACACCAATTAAATCTACATAAGAGCTTGCAATACTAGGCCAATCAAATTCAGTCATATTTGCACAAATAAAATTTCTTGATTCTCGATTCTTGAAGAATACTCAGTCGGACTTGGTATATAGGATTTCTTAATATTCTGGCGATTGCAAGTGCAATTTATACAGGATAACAATGCTAATACATGAAATAAGAGTTCAACACCGAAAATACTAACCTATACCGCGCTGCGTACTACAACTGTGTGTAACTTGCCCGCCCACCAATATCCCAGGCTGGAAGTACACCGACGTGCCTGTCTCACTCAGCTCCACCCTTGTGCCATTCGTCACCTTGTCTAGCAGTCGAATTAAACTCACTTCATACTCCCGAAGCCCGGGATCATCGTGTGTACTTCTAATCTCCTCTATTTTAATCGCACGACCACTAAGAGTAGCCAGCAGCAACCGTTGGCGAAAGAAATTACTGCCTTTGTATACGAGCAAGTCATTATGCACTGTCGCTGGCATTTTATAAGAGTTTTGGGCGATCTAAAGATGTAAACATTTGCCTTGTTCAAAAATATAAACACGTGCGCGCCACAGATGATAACCGTGGTGCTGTCAAATATCATGTCATTTAAAACGTCAGACGGCAAACTAAAGTAAAACGTTTTGTTCCCAGTGCAAGCACCCAAACGAGAGCCATAATATTGCCATTAAACGTTAATTTTAACGAACATTAATAAAGATATAACTTAAAATTCTTAATCAAGTATTATTTGTCTTGATGTGTATGTAAAAATACAATTTTCCTTACTGTTTGGCAATTAATAAAACGTAAGTTTATAAACCGTAATCGAGAATTTGACATTTTTACTTGTCATAACAAAACAACAAACTTTTAGGTTATCGTGTGTGGACAACATTATTGAATAATTAAACTCTCCATAACGAATGATAATCAACAACTCACCATGAATGTATCAGTTGGTGACGTCGTTCTACCAGGAGATTCCTGCCAAGAAATTTCTACAGTTGGCGAAAAAAGTAAAGTTATACTCGGACCAGGTTTACGCAAAGAAGTGAACGGTATATACATTACTAAAGCTGGAACTTTGAGGAAGCGTGCGCCTAACACTTACTGGGTGGATAACTATCAGAAGCGATACATTCCTGCGCGGGGTGAGAATGTTATAGGTGTCGTGACACAGAAGGCTGGAGACATATTTCGCGTCGATGTTGGAGGCAGTTGCTCTGCTTCACTGTCATACCTATCATTTGAAGGCGCTACCAAGAAGAACAGGCCAAAGGTTGTGATCGGCGACGTAGTGTATGCTAAAATGCTTGTAGCCAGCAAAGATATGGAGCCTGAAATCGTTTGTGTCGATTCACACGGAAAGAAAGGACGTTTGGGCGTACTAGATGACGGTTTTGTATTCAAATGCTCCCTAAATCTAATAAGAAAGGTACTGAACCCGGACTGTCCACTATTAAACTCTTTGAAGAATGAATGGCCATTCGAAATAGCAGCCGGCATGAATGGCAGGATTTGGATAAAAGCTAACAGTATGAGAGAAACAATTGCTTTAGGCAATGCTATACTAGCCTCTGAATACCACAGTAATGAAGAAATTAAAAGCATGTGCAGCAATATTGCTAATGTACTGGCAGGACATATATCATGATTTATTCTTAAAAATACATTTATTATAAGGTTAAACTGCCTCTTTATTTTAAATAACCTAGTTTATTGCAGAATCTTTGTACCTGGACTGTACCTACCTGTACATTTCATACATAGGACATTTTAAAGTCGGTACATTCTACTTTGTTTTTTCCTAATTCTTCGTAATCTACTTAATGTATGTATTTTATAATAAGATATAACAATCTACAATACACAAGAAAAATGACAGAATTAATTGGATTGACACATGAACTATCGCAGCTCACAACCGGGAGGAAGAAAATGGAGGCCTTTGCCCTGCAATAGGATGACATACATACATAAAATCACGCCTGTATCCCAGAGGGGTAGGATGACCATAGCTAAAATAAAAAAGTATGAATAAAACAACATATAACAGTGATCGGGAAATTTATTTTGGCAAATGCAACTAACCTAATCATTTCAAATCTCAATACATAATGTAAAACTACATCCATCTGCATTCCAACCATTGTTCTCTTCTAATAAATAGATTACAAATAGCGGACGCCCCGCGTTTTATCTATATACAGTGTGGCGTGACGTCATCGCCGTATTTTACACTATCGTAATAGGAGTCGACTGACCAGAACAATTTTCCTTTACAACAATAATTTAGTAAACAATAAAATAATGAGCCATATTTTTCGATTTTTTTTTCATTTTAAATGATAATTTTCAGCTAATTGATGACTTGATGACAGCTTTTTAGTAATGGGTTTAGATATGACTGGTAACTATACTTGTCTTGGTTTTAAACCAGATTAACATTAGTTTCATTTTAATATTTCAAGATTTGTTTTTCTATGACAAATTAATTAACACAGTAAAAAATGTTAAGTTTTTAACGTTATCAAACAGATACCATAACTTAGTATTCCTTTGCATACTTCCCAACATATTCACCCATATCTAAACCCGTTACACAGCGTTAACATCGCCGGTATTAAATCAGCCTAGTCTAACGATAAGCCTCTTAGCAAGATTATAAGAAAGTGGTAACTTTTAAAAAGATACAAACTGGTGTAGGTACCTACAGCTTGATTAGTAACTATCAAGTTTTAAAACTTCAACAACCTACGAAAAGGAATGTTATATTTCTTTATTTACAAAATATTTTTCTTTTTTCAAAAATTATAGAGATCATTGAAGTCGTTTAGGAATTTCTTTTAATTTATAACTACATTATTGTGTTTATTTCAAGCCATAGTGTAGCTCTATATTAGGGATGTTACGGAGCTTCGGTTTCGATTCCGAAAGGTCAGACATCCGATTGATTTCTCACTCTTGGTTTTAAAAGTGTTTATAGATACGCAGTGATTACGAACCTCAAGCGAGAAGAAACATCATTCGTCTATTTTTTTACTAAATAATGTTTCTTGTTGTCATATTCCCAAGTGTAAGGAGTAAGCAAGGTGCGCATATAGTACACTTACAATTCGCCAGTTATGTTTTTAGGTGTTTATTGATGTGTCTAATTTTAATTGTTTTATATGACATACAACTGTCCATATTATCCGTCCGATCCGATTTCGACTCTTGTTTTGGTTCCAATTGCGATAAAATAATTCTTAAACATTCGATTCCCATTCCGGTTCCGATAAAACTACTTCCGTAACATCCCTACTCTATATACAACTTAAATACTTAACATTTGTATAAACAATTACAACTTATACAAAATCAAATGTCTTAAACATAGAGACTATTAATTCTATTATATAAAGCGGCAACAACTGCGTAAATACAAAACTTGATAAAACCAAACTTCACTTCAATAATCTCAATAACAATTGCTAAAATTTCGACTTTTACATAAAAATAACTGTTGTTATACTATTTAATACCAAATAAATTCGTGTGTACCTCAGGGACTATCTAGAAGTTTCAATAACCTGTAAAAATAATGGAGTAGGTATGAAAGATGTTAACTCTTAGCCTAGTATTAAGACTGAATATTTTATTGAATGCACTGATCTTTGGCTGTTCTTGTGTTTTAATCATTTACAAATTACATTAAAATGCTACAAGAAAAACTCATAAAATAAATGTCATTATGAGTGGCATGATTAGTAAGTAATGATATTTCGCAAAATAAGACTATTTTTTAACATCATTCACTTTTAATAATGATTTTAGCGCCACAAAATAATATAGTCCAGGATCCACGGACCATTTTCACAATTTATTACTTTCAAGCAAATTTTCTGCTAGTAGCTTAATTTTGATGACACTGCCAACTTCTTACAAAGAATATAAATGAACATCCAAAGTGTTTTGTTTCTGTTATACTGTCACCAAAAACCAGTGCAATCATCTCGACTGTCCAAACCCATTTTAAGCACTTTCAGGAGAGAGCTAATAGTATTCTAATAAATATAATAATTTATTCTTATAAAATATTTTAAAACTGTTTCAAATTAGTTACTTTGTGTCCCTTGAAAACTACTTGGTCATAAGGCATAGCAGTGAAACAAATATGTTCACTTATTATTCTTTTTTTAAATAATATGTATACGGTCTCATAATCTTAAGCCAACCGGCGCCAGCGCACAGTTGTGTGCAGCGTTGGTGCCGCTCTCTCGATGGTCTGTACACAAGGATTTAAAGAGATTTCGTATACTTTATTTACACATTTTAATATGTTCCACAAACACATTAGAATCGTAACGTTTCTTCGAAAATTGCTCAAAATAGATTTTGATACTTGACTCGGACAGCCGTTAATCGATCACAGCAAAATCGTAACACTGTACAAATATTTACATTCTATCAACAAAGCAGTCATTTTCACACTTTTTTTCTTTTTTTTTACTTTAATTAATTATTATTTTAATTACGAAAATATAATTTATTCTATCGATTAATTAGAGATCAAGATTGTTTACTTACAATAGACGTTTTATTAACATATTTTACATTTTATTTATAAACATTACACTAAGTATCAAAGACCCGTTTGTTATGTTATACTGTATATAACAAAGTGTGTTATATGTCGTGTACAAGTTAGGAGGACTATTTATGTATTGTCTTTTTAGGTTACGTTAATTTGGGCAACACGCAGCGACTTCCCTCGGAGATATTACTTGATCAACGAGATTCCACAATTTCTTCAAGTTTAGAAATTAACACTTACATTTATTTTTGCCTTACAAACTGTGTTACTAGCGTTCAACTTGAGTTCTCCATTAATTAATACTATTCACTTAATAAAATATTATTATTCGTTACCTTTCACATAACATAACAAAACCAAGCATCCAATTACTTATAAAATTAATTGTACAGAAATAGTCCTCCCATTTTGTTGAATAGAAAATAATCCTTTTGACACTTCAAAATATAAATAGACAGTTTAAATAGTTTACATCTAATGTTTTACGCCGATATTCAGGATGTGGGAGCTCCGGTGTGTGGTGAATGTGGTATAGTTGTCACAAGACACTCAAAGTATGTATTATGATATTAAGAATCCCTGTTCAATGACGATGTAGCCATCTATTCCATTTTAGGACTGGTGAACTCAAATAGTTCTGGTACGAATTTTAAAGGTTAGGCCAGATGTCGCTATAATAATAATGTGTTAACCCGACTGCCAAGGGTTACCTTTTTCGCGTGTATCATGTATCGTCATGCGGAAGATATCCACTGGTGAACAAAGGCCTGGTATCTTGTATGTATGAATGTTATTAATTGACAATACTCTTCATCTTAAGTTATTACGAACGCTAAGAACTGATGAGTAATTTCATTTCTTGACATTTTTTGCTATACACGACATTATATAGAACAAAATTATTATGGCTGTTTCCGAGTTGTTTAGGCAGATACGAATTATCACTGTTATGTAACACGGACCAGGAACTAAATCCGAATTTCATCAGACAGGATACCAGGTAACAAGATGATAGTGCACTCAATTGTGACGTCAGTGGGCATGTCTCTAGCTGGCAACAACCACATCCATCATTCCCAGTTCCGGATCCCGTGTACTAAACGTATAGTGAGGTCACACGCGTGTCTATATACCACACCCATCCCTCCCGGTCCCGCACGAGTGTAGCCGTCTATATACCGCAGCCGTCCCGTCCGGGCCTGCAGCCCGAGGCCCGCGCGTGCAGCGGCGGCGCGCGGGCTCAGAACACGGAGTCAGCGGAGCGCGACAGGTGCACGGGGTGGCTGGGGGAGCGGGCCAGGCGCTTGCGGGGCAGCTTCTGCAGCGTGCTCAGCAGGTGCGGGAAGTCGGGCCGCTCCGACGAGCGGTACGACCAGCACAGCATCAGGATGTCCTGGGGATGGAAGGTCAAGATAAGTAAAACTCTCTTTCTATTTATAATATATATATAACTTATCTCTACTCAATTATTTCTTTCTTTGTCAGTCTCCTAGTCTCACTCTACTACTACGTACTCTTTTTAGAACACTCCCTCTACTCTTTTTTCTTCCTTTCCTTTAAACCATAAGCTTATTAGGGTCACAATAAAATTCTTCGTCTCCAAGTTGTAATTTTTTATGCATGTATTAATTACCTTCGCGGTAGGCCCAGAAGGAGATGGCGGGACGAGCTGGACTCCTTTAAAGTAAATTGGTCTATTGCAGCTCACAACCAAGAGGAATAGAGGAAGGAAAGGGAGGCCTTTGCCTTGCAGTGGGACGATCATGGCTGAAATAATAATAATAATTACCTTGATATCTCTAGAGGCCTGCATGTTCGCTAGCGACTGCTTGACACCCTTGCCGACCTGCCAGATCACAGCCTCGGGCGGCTGGCTCTTAAAGGGATACTCGCCACATAGGAGCTCGTACCATACCGTGCTGCAAACATAAGTACAACACTTGTAAGTATATGAACAAAGGAATATTATTAAACTATAGGATTTTTACTTGTACTGGTTTCGCTTACCCAAAGGCGTAGACATCGGTGGCCTTGGAGAAGGGCAGGTGCAGCGAGGCGTGCGGCGTGAGGGCGCGGCACAGCTCGGGGGCCAGGTAGCACAGCCAGCCCGCCGGGATGCCCAGGCTGTCGCCGCGGAGGCTGTGGGGGACAATGGTGACAATTTGGGACACAGATCTCCATTTAAGCCGAGACAACCACCATATATTACACTGACCTAAACTTCGTGACAGTTCAACCGAAAGTCCATTTAATACCAGGCAGTTATCAAGCCTCATTAAAAGGCACAGTAATCAGTCATAAAGTAGAAAAAAAAAATCCCTTGACAAATTTACTCAACACTTTATTGCATTCCATAATAGTACGTAGGTCGTCTTATAATATGTATATTAACGGTCATTATGGACTGTAGTAGATACATCTTGTTCTCTTAGGGCCATAAAAGTATTACTTTAGACTAGAAACTAATAGGGGTATAAACCCAGGACTATTTTAGGATACATTTAAATAGAAGGAAACAACACAAATAAATTGATGCTAGCTGATACAGTGACGTAGCCAATGTAACCATCATACAAAACAAAATGCAGCATTATGGCTATAGCATGTGAATGTAGGTGTCAAAGGATTTAAGTGAAAAACTGCCCATTGTCATGCAATGATTTATCGGCGATCAGTTTCTCTCTCTTCGCCTGATACCCAATCAAGAAATGAACGCAAAGAGTATCTATCTATCATTCCCCTTGATTACAGCTCCTTTTCTTACTCATTCACTCACGTTTACTCATTATATCGTACTTTTTTATTTGCAGCGGTCCTGTCCATGCATATTTGACACACAGGGAAGACAGTAAGACTGGCAACAATTCTAACCAAAAAGTTTCGTATCATAGATGTTCATCTCACGAAGTCCGTTTGACTATTAATGTTGTCAGGCGTGTACATACATGCACATTGTTATAGTGTGTGTTACTTGTAGAGTGCTCAGTACGGTGCGGTGATACACACAGGCGCGTTTATCAGTGGACGTTACAACTATTCGAAAGGCAAACGGATTTTGTGAGACTAACGTCTTTATCTGGGTACTGGTTGTGTAGAAGATAGATCCAGCTGCCTACTGCAGACTAGTAGTTGACACTAACATAGTTCAAATAGTGATAGGCAGAAGTTACGGCAGCTGTGGGCTCACGGCTTACTCTCAAATTTAATTCAAACTAAGTTAGATTAGAATTGTAAAGTTTCGGACTCTTAAACTGGCGCAAAATTATTTCAATATTATGTGTCCATTGGGAGGAAATAACTGTGATCGAATGATTCCCAGCTTTTTTTTTCAATTAAAATTTGGATCATGTTTCAATTATATTAATATGAATTTTGCATTGGCCTTGTATTAGAATTGAAATTAAATTTGAGAGTAGGCGTATACGTGCAAAAACACTTAAAAATAAATAAAAAGAAATGGAAATAGCAAATGTTGTGTAATGACCTTTGTACTAACTTGTTTCCAAAACAAAGTTTGGTGACGCTGAAGAGGCCGAAGTCTGTGATCACCACCTTCCCGTTCTCCAGGAATATGTTCTTCGTCTTTAGGTCTTTGTGGATGATGCCGCGCGCGTGCAGGTAGCCCATACCCTGGAAATAATGATGATGATAGTAATTTGGACATTAGGTAATTTTAGACCGCATTTTTCTGTCAAATCGGAAACTAGTCGAGCGTTCCTGATTCATCATTAGCCGGAAGACGTCCACTGTTGAACAAAGGTCTTCCCCTTAAAGAATGCCACAATGAACAACTACTTGCCATTTGTATCCACCAGTTACCCAAAATTTTGGACGATATCATCGGTCCATTCCTGATTACGACGATAAAATTGGAAAATAAGAGGTTAAATTATGTATTTTGACATTATTACAGTGATTTAATCGAAGAGATTATACTGAATAGTCTCGTTGGTTGTAAATCGCGACTGCTGAGCAAGAGCTCCTAGGTTCGAATCCCGGGTCAGACAAAGTATTACTGGGAAAAGAATTATGTAGATGATACATTCTTTACCATATACGATCGACATCTACGATATTTATATTACAACTTCTTTGTGACCAATAAAATGTAAACCAGAATAGTAAACCCTGTGAGTGTTGCAGTACCTGTGATATCTGCTGCGCGACGATGACGCTCTTGTTGGCGGTGAACTTGTCCTTCCGCAGATGGATGTGCGTGTAGAGCGTCATGCCCTTGCACAGCGACGTGACGATGGCCAGCCGCGGCGGCTTCATGCACGCGCCCATGAACAGCACCAGGTTCTCGTGCCGGGTCTTGCGGAACGTCGCCACCTGCGCGCAGCGTACGTTAACAGTTATTATAACAGCCGATAACTGTGCCACTGCACGGCATTGATCACTACGCTAGCTTCCTAGAATTAAGTCTACCTTTGTATGGAATGTGCATTAAGTATTATTCATAAATACATTTAGGTTTCCTCATGATGTTTTCTGCCACCATTAGTCAGTAGTGTCTTATATATATTTAAGAACGTATTTATGACATACTCATTAATATATGAATTTCTCCTGTATCGTGGGTGCGTTTTACAAACATGAAATATCACATACACAAACACCAAGACTCGGGACAAACATCTGCGGATCACACAAATATTTGCCCCGTGCGGGAATCCTTCCCGGAACCCCTAGCGCAGCAGTATATTCGACTAATAATAATAATATTCATTTGGAACAACAGTATAAAATCATAAACAAAACTGAAACGATGGTAATTGCAAAAGTAAGGAAGGTAGTAGGTTCCAACAAGTAGATAAATATACATTATAAGGTAGTGGACCTCATGTTTGAAGGTGTCGAGCGGCACGCAGTCGTCGCTGAGCACGTGCAGCAGCTTGACGGCGACGGCGCCGTGCCAGCTGCCGCGGTACACCGTGCCGAAGCGGCCCGTGCCGATCACCTCGAACAGCTTCAGCTCGTCGTACGGGATGTCCCACTCCTTCATCGACAACTGGGAAAAACAGACAAACAACTAAAAAATGGGAAATATGCTTTAGCACATTGCAGTACATAACAAAAAATCTATTATTTGGGTACACCTGCAGACCGCGCTGGCGTTGAAACAGCTCATGTATTTTAGTATGACAAGGTGTGTTTAAATTTATTATTACATAATTATGTTCAACTTAACTTCTATATTACATAATTATTGTAATTTCGTATTTAAATTTTTCGATGTGCATTGTGCACTTTCTTCTATCTAAAACAATGTCATCCAGAGGTTTGGGTTAAGCTCGCCTGTCTACATTTATGATGGTGATGACATCAAATAGTATATCATCTTTATAAGGACACAATAGAAAATAAAAGATAAAGGATCTATACATACTTCTTCAAAAAGTCTCCGTCTTGTCACAAATATAGACATAATTAAATAATTGTAATATCTTCAACACTGATTGGTTAAGCTTCAAGCTCACGACCTATATTTCTGTATTGTATCTATATCACTCACACACCAATTATAAGAAGGGGGTAATTCCAATACAACTTATAGTATTGTTGGGTGTAATCTACTCCCTATGTGACAGTTTACTAATCAGGAATTCCAGTTTTAATTCAAACCATAGAAGTAAAAATCTAATTTAATAAAAATGAGTCATCATAAGCTTTACTTGTGTATTTTATTTCACTACTCAATAATATTTTGTTTCACATTATAACATTTAAAAGCCTACTTCAATGATACATAATTATAGCCAGCTCATTGTACATTATCCTTATATTACTGTACTTATGTTTATTTTTGGTGTACAATAAAGAGAAATCTATCTATAGCCCATTAGATTCGAATTCAATAAAGGGATTTTTATTATGTCATTGTTTTGTTAAAAGGCAGCAGTACACCACAACCTATTAAATATAACTACAATATTAACACACAAACGCAACAGAAAAATACCCCAATACACACAAAGTAAGACAAAGTTTAAAATTAAGCTTGAGTAACAAAAAACAATTAACACTAGCAAGTTCAAACTTCCAACTGAACACAAGTGTCGGCAACGAGTGTTATCAAAGACTCGCAGACGCGTTATCAGCGAGTGTGGCGGACATAATACCTACTGGGTCGCTACACTGCCTATAGTGCCTATCGTTACTCATTACTCGTCTGTCATTTGAGAACTGTGGGTGATTCACCACTGAGCTTTAAAGTGTTAAGGGTATGTAAGTATTGATGTTTTGGTTTCTGGTTGCTGCTTTAATGATTCATGTTTGTGATGAATGGTTTGTATTTTAAATTGTATGTTGAAAAGATGTTTCGAAATGTGGATATATCAGTATACTAGTTTTAGTTTGCATTAAATACAAATGAGGTAGAAACACCATTCATAGAGTGTTACTATTTTCCTTAAGATTAAAAAAAATATATCTATAACACTAAGATTATACTTAATAATATTTTAAAACAATTTACTGATTTGTTTGCAGTCATTATTTATTATCATACTATTACTGGAAATATGTAATTAAAATTGTATGTCATCCTTTAAAATAAGGATATTTTTGTGGCACAAATTAACTTAAGTAAACAATACAATTAGCTGTTACAAAAGATGGCACCTCATTTATTTAACTAGAATAAATAATAGTTATTTATAATGTCAATTAGGTACATAAAGACAGCTTCGAAAATGCTCGCCCATCACTGCTTCCTAGTGCTGTAGTTCAGGGTAGATGGAACGGCGGAACAAACTCTTCAGCAGCACAATCTGTTAATGTCCTAACACAGTTGAACAAAGCCCTCCATATATCTTCATAATACTCACACTATTCTGCCGCGGCCAGCGCGAGTCGTTGTGCTTGTTGGAGAGGTCGAGCGAGTCGCCGCGCGCGCAGCCGCCGCTGTCCGTGGAGCCCGAGCCCGACAGGGACACGCAGCGGGAACTGTCGCCTGCAAGCACACGGACGGTGACAATCATTCGTTGTAGACATAATTAATGACAATAAACCCACTAATGACATTACATGGGACCCATGATTAGCGAAATATGGGTTTATGAAACTCCTGATTAAGAAAAACATCACTACATAACCCTCCTTACCTTAAGGTGTTTAGGTAGATACTAAGCAAACAAGGAGTGCGAATCAGATCGTCTAATGAAATCGTATCTAATGTTTTCGAGCGTTACGCACATAAAATCCATAAGGAATTATATAGTAACAGTGGACAATGTTGCAAACCTCTTTTTACGGTTTATTAAACTTTATAGAGACTTTATAATGCTCATCCATCACTTTGAATAAAATCGACGAATATCGAAACTTCATCACCTCGGTGTTGCCCTTAACAAACGTTTCTTGTTCATACGACACCGGAGCCTCGTAAAGCACATACAGAAATCAGATCTCCAAGTCGTAAAATAAAACACTACAACGGATCTTATGTCGTAGCGCTCAAAAACAGTGGACACGATTTAATTTGACGACCTGATTGGCGCAGTAGCTAACTCATTTGACTGTTGCGCTAGGGGCTGCGTGTTCGATTCTCTCACGGGACAAACATTTGGGGTATCTGCAAATGTTTGCCCTGAGTCTAGCGCGACGTTTTAAAAAAACATAAGCCAACTATAAGTTAGTCTAAAGCTAATATTCTAATAGAAAAATAACTTTCTATTAACATTTTAATAAAATTAAAAATATCAATTAGAACAAGAAGTTAATTAGTTTCCATTAACTTATAAAAACGTAAATCGTGTTTTAATATAGAACTTGATAATAAATTATTTCATAATGCTTCCTGTCAAATAATAATAACAGGACACTAATTACTTTGTCGAAATTTCCTCAAGGTCAATAAAAAATTAATCAAGATGTATTGTATGTGTGACGCACCCAATACAAAGATACCAAAGACAATACTCACCACTTTTAACACTGGCCGTGAGGTCCTCCTTATTGTCGTGCTGTCTCGCCGGCGACTGCACCGACACGTGGTTTGGACTAGACACCACCGGCTTCAATTCTGTTACGACAAATTAATATTTATTAAGAAATCACCGGTCAGCCCCCTAGCCATGACCTCTTAGAACAGGACAGTTTACGATGTGAAAGCGAGACGCCGCTACATGAAGTGTAATGTGGCGTCTCGCTTTAACAACCTAAACTGTCCTACTTTAAGAGTCCATGGTAAGGAGGCAGGACATCTATCATAAATCCGGTTAGGACATCCGTGAATCCGATAATGGCATCCGTAAACCTGGGCATGACATCCGTAAATCTGGTAACAACGTTCTAGTATATCGTGTAGTTACCAGGGAAGTGGAACTGTTGCTTGGTGGTGGGCGGGTGGTGCAGGTGGTGGTGCGGCGTGACGGGCGGCGCGAGCGCAGGGGACGACGGCGTGGAACTGTTGCACGATGATGTGTTGGACGACGAGTCCGGCCCACCCTGCACGACACCAATCAACTGAGGCTTAGCATTTGAAATAACCTTCAAAAGATTATAGTGTATAATTGATCACACAGTATTTCTGTGTGTGTGATGTGTGGTCAGTGTTTGTATATGCTGGGCGTGTGTGTATATGTGGTGCTTGTGCCTGAGTATGTAGTGTCTGTGTATGAATGTGGTATCTGCTATGTGCGCGTGTGTGGTGTGTACACTTACCGAGTGGTGTACGGCGGGCGGCGCGTGGTTCCTGCGGCGGTGTGTGAGCGACGACAGGAAGCCCGCGCCGCGCCCCGGCTGCGGCGACACGTAGCCGTAGTACCCGCCTGCGTAAGGGGGGAAAGGGTACAATTCTTCTTGAAGACCAACTTACCTATCAACCTCCTTGGATTAAATGCACCTACCATCTTTGTGAAACTTTTCTTTGAAAGCATCGACAAATTCTGGCGGTAGACCACATGAAGGAGGCACTTTACTTTCGCAATCTCTGTAACAAACATAATTATGAAATTTAAAATTATTACGATTTAAATAGAAGACATCGTTCTGAAATGACCGTTAATGTAAAAACGACATACCTGTGACACTTGAACTTGCACTCCTTACACTTGAGGCCGGAGCCGAACAGCATCTGTTTGTCGCAGTAGTCGCACGTGGCGATCATGTTGAAGGTCTTGGTGAAGCGGTGCGCGATGTCGTGCGCCATGCAGCGCGACACCGTCGGCGTGCGCGGGGAGCGGGGGGCGCCCGCCCCGCCCGCGCCGCCGGCCCCGCCCGCGCCCGCCGGGCACTGCAACACACGCGCGTCATACATCCAGCACGTCTCCACCTGTACGCTACATGGATTGCACTAGTGAGCTATGCCAGACGGTGCAGGAACTGCCCTGTCGATTTCAGAGTAAGACAGTCGGATGGAACATGCCAGACTCACATATTCGCTTCGACGTTCGCAAAGTTAACACGTCCGGGTCACATGTACACACTTGAATCAGACAAGAAATGTAATGAGAGTGGAGCGGAGCGGGTACAAATGAAAGTGAATGGGGTTCGGGTTCGGCTCCCGGCGACGTATACACACCGAGGGCGGCGCAGGCTCGGGCGGCGCTTTGTGCGCGGGGCGGCGCGGCTCCCTGGCGGCGCAAGCGCATACCATGAGCAGCGGCAGTTCGAGCAGGCGCGCCAGCCGCCCGCCGCGCGCGCGCTGCGGGGCCCCGCCCCATACGGGGCCGGCCGGGGGCCCCCCGCGCCACTCACATGACCCGCACGCGACAACGTACTCGCCAGGGGGCTGGCGAGCAAATCTTCCGTATACAAACT
This sequence comes from Abrostola triplasia, assembly GCA_946251915.1. Taxonomy (NCBI): domain Eukaryota; kingdom Metazoa; phylum Arthropoda; class Insecta; order Lepidoptera; family Noctuidae; genus Abrostola; species Abrostola triplasia. The sequence goes on along the minus strand of OX276432.1, from coordinate 1,421,234 downwards.
ATACTTTAAAATAATCACAAGTTAACCCACCGTTGCCCGGCCGCCACCCACATGTTTGGTGACGCTGGAGTGACCCCAATGTTTCGAGACTGACTTTATTAAAGACACATACACAACATGCGAGGTGAAATCTAAGTTAATATTTCGAGCACTTAATCTTAGACCTGATTAAAGGAAGCTTGTTCTTAACAGTGAGTTAAAAAGGCAACTATATTTTGGTATAAGATAAAAGCATAATGTTTTTGTTTTTAATTAAGCTTAGAGAATACCAATTTGCATTTATATTTCTAGCATCTAAATCTACCAACGTTATATTTTAAACTGCAAGTAATTTTTAGTTATCGTGTCTATAGGCTTTAAAATTATAAAGTACGAGCTGTCTAATTAATCTATGGCTACGACGCGAATCGTCAAATATATAATCGAAATCGAAAAAATATTTATTATGCACGTAAGCCACTCACACACAAAATATGTAATGCATATCAACAAGTTTGTCATTGACCGAAAATAAAAGAACAATATCGATTGGAATAGTGATGGGACATAGTGCGGTGCTTACCGTGACAAGTGCACGCACAGTGAGGCGCGGTGTGAGTGAGTGCCGAACAAGGGCGGTAGGGGGGAGCCTTACGTGGTGGTTGTAGTAGGCCAGCGGGCGGTGCGGCGGGGTGGTGTCGGGCGCGCGGTGCTGCGGGGTGGTGTCGGGCGCGCGGTGCAGCGGGGTGGTGTCGGGCCCGCGGTGCAGCGGGGTGGTATCGGGCTCGGCGTGCGGCGAGCCGCGCGGGGACGCCGGCGCCGAGCCCTCCGCCGTGCCCAGCGCCGACGACTGGCTGTTGTCGCTGCGGAACACGCGCACGTCACACCGGCCCTGATGAAGCTTCCCACGGGCCGTGATATCACGTATGGATGCAGATACGACCGCACAGCGCAGCGTGGAAACAGCTTCGGTGCTATGTGTCCGTCTCGCAGACAAACGAACCATAGGAGGTCAACATGACTAGACCCGACTTCTTACCTAGCTGTACTCGTCACAGTCAAATTAACGTAACGTAACTTAAAATGTAATTAACCAACGTTGAATATTTTTTACTGATGTTTCTGGATGAAATAAATTGCCTGATTTGCATGCAGTTTTGCAAATTAAAAAAAGGGTCCTACGATACTACCCTGTGGCAGACTACTGGTTTTAACCTTCTTCGACTACATCTATTATTTTTCCCAAACATATTTTTACATAAAATTATTATATACCAAGATGTATCCAAGGAATTCATGATATCTGGATGCGTCTTGTTTAATTTCGTGTCTATTCAGTAAGAGAAGTTTTGTACTTACAGTGTCGAAGGCCACTGATAAGTCAAAATGTCACAATATCTTATTCTTTTCTTATAATAAAACTTTTTTTTTACATAGCTTGTACTCTTAAAAGTTTATATGTATTATATACGCGATAATTATATTGTATATTATGTTACCTGAGGTCCGACGCGTCAGGTCTAACTGACAGCTGCGACTCGTGTGAACGTGATTTCGTAAGTGCTGCGGGAGGAGGGAGGGTCGAATTCGGTTTTCTCTTGGCTACTGGAGTGGGGGGAGACTTTCCACCTGAAATAATGTCTAATTAGAATACATGTACATAAACAATATAAATTGTTGTTGAGGTTGGTAAAAAAACTCATTCAATAATTTCAATATCTAACCAGTGATACGTCTACGTGTCTGCTGTGCCTCGTATATTTAAAGTGGTCAGTGCACTTAGGTATGGAGGATTCTAAATAATACTTTAAGAAGACCTGGGACGTAGATTTAGGATCTTAGCAGAACATTTTCCAAAAATTATAATTTCGAAAACGAAGAAAAAACATAGTTTTTGTTTACCTTTCTTGTTGTGCGGCGTGCCGTGGTGCTCGTGGTTGGCGTTGGAGTGGCGAGCGCGGGGCGCGCGGGGGGACGCCCGCGCCGTGCGCTCCCACGAGTCCCAGAACAACTGCAGCTCCGCGCCCGCGTCGCCGCGGCCCAGCGCCTCTGTACGACACAAACATACAACATTCATTCATGGTTTATGCTGACGTACTTTTTCATATAATGTAGGAAAAATATTATATAGCACATTAATTAATTTAGCCACTATGTAGTTATGTAACTAGTAGCAGGTCAGAGCTCAATACTTATAGTATGAAAAACCACCCATATATAAAACGTCCATATTCTTTGAATGTAGATGTGAGCTGCACAATTTGCATACACAAATAATGTCCAACAAAGTTCAATAGTAACTTGTGCGTCGTTGAATGGGAACGCCTTCCCTTTTAGTAGAAGGAGCACCTACCTATATACGAGCGGAGGCGCTGCATGGCGCGGCACAGGCGCAGCACCTCCTCGTCGCGCGCGCCGGCCAGCAGCGCGCGCATCTCGTGGTCCGAGCGCTCGCGGAGCGACTCTAGCGATACCACGCGGGAACATACCGCCTGGATAACAAACAACTTAATATTAGTATAAATAACTAAATCACTATTAGGGTCTATTTAAATAAAATAATTGCCTTTTTATGGATTCCGGTAATGGGCATAAACATTTCCCATTTTCGTCAAAACCGACCTTTACTCTATAGCACTAAAACTGTACCTCGATGGAGTCGGGGGTGAGTCCCACCACCCTCAGCCACTGCGCGAGACACGGCACATCGCCGAGCTCTCGCCGGAACTCCTCACCGAAGCTGGCCTTGATCACCAGTTGACGGGAGAAGTGCTTTACCAATTTGCCCTGTGAAAAAAGAAGAATACCATTTTAAATGCTTTTTTTAAAACACATATTTGCCAAAAATCAACGCGCGTATGACAAGTAAATATGACCAAAGTGTTTTTTCTTGTCTGCCAAATTTGCCTGCATTACTGCTGGCTGAAAAAGATCTGGCCAGAACTGGCAACCAAAACTTAATGCTCAGAATTTCATGCAGGGTAGTCCTCGAAATTGTGTTTCATAAAAACCAGGTCATAGTGAAGCAAATCGCATCATGACCAATGAAAAAAAAACAAATAGTTTTGGATGTATCCAGATACATAATTAGAAGTCCAATTGCCAGAAGTGAAAAAAATAACTGTAATTACTCATTAAAAGAAGTGCTTCAAGCTTTATTGTTATGGTAATTACTATTGTAATTATAATTATTTATGCATCCTGCATTTTTTTGGGTTAACACTCAACACATTCATTGTAAAACACACAGCACTACCTACTTACACCACTAATAACTTTCTCTGTATAAAATTAGTATTATGGCCTGTACTGTAGATACATAATTTTAGTAATAGAGGATTACTCGCTTAAACAATAGAGTGCAATACTTGTTGTATAGTTATGCTTGTATTCATCAATATCTCTACAAAATTGCTATGACTGTCAGCGAATCTAAACTATGTGCACATACTTAGTAATTCTGATACGATTAGAAATTAGCAGATTGTCTTGCTGTCACGATATTGCAATAGACAAAGGATGGATTAGGAATGTGGATTAGAATGCTGTTAATCTATAAGGAGAAATAAACCTTTTAAAAACTAATCTCAGTATATAAGTAGACAATACATCTGAATCAGATAAGACTGACGTTTTACACTTCCATTTAGTATGCGCAAGAATTTCAGGAGGTTATCAGGCATCCTAAAAGATCATGATGTAGGATAATTTGATAACAGAACCAGAATGGCCTACCATTGTGCTTTAAAAAGGAAGGTATTATATAAAGACAATGTATCGGATCAATTGGATACTGAACTACTTTCAACTTAGGAACATATATTTATGTTATGCCAATAACACTTAATAGCTGTCTGACAACTGTTAAGAAATAGTGGGAATTGTTTGTGAAAACAAAATAGATTCATTACATTGGATAGTAAACATTAATTATCAACAAACTGCTCAGTAAATAAATATATTTATTACACATGCATAGTGCAAATATGCACTATTCATGTTCAAAGGCTTATACAATCATGTTATGTAGTACTTTATATAGAATCCACTGCATTGATGTTTGTAGTAGAAAATAATCATATCATGTGAAAAAATATTAATAATAAAGAATGCATTGATTTCAGTCATATTTACTAGTTTAAATATTGGGTTTAATAGTAGTTTTATTTTAATAAAATATCAGTTGTTATCTTTAACATAACAGGATTTTCTATGACAAACTGAGCCATTTCAGGTATAACAAAAATCATCAGTTCATCTAGTACTATTTTCATAAATGTGCCCATACTATAGGCAGATATTAAATTGAACTGCTATCTATATTGATATGGAGTTCAATCAGTGTGTAGCACATGCATTAGCATTGAATCACTTGGCTGAATAGCACAGCTATTGTTGATAATATTATAGCCCTGATGACACATTGGCATGGCTGCTTATGACAAATTTTTGTATATTTACACTTCATGTGTCATACAATTTGAAGTTTTAAACCTGGTCTTACCTTTTATTTGGAAAATACCTTAATATATATTTATAATCAGAGATTTCTTTTACAAATCTGGAATAGGATAGTAATTAGAAAGTAATAGAATACCTGATTTAGTCAGTGTTTTCTACATGAATATACCTAGTAAAGTTATGTATTCTTCAATTATTTTGAATAAAATTGATTAGCTGTTGTACATATGAGTGAGATTATTGACTATAAATTTTGAAGAAGTTAGTCAGATTTTATGATTCTTCTTAAAAGTAACAAAGTCATGATTCCAACAATTGGCTTCTATTTTATTCTATAAATAGTTTTATTCTACTTTTCTTCTGTAACAATATTACATAAATAAAAAAGTCTTATAATGACTAATCTAATTAGTATTTATAATATCTACATAATATAATCTACACATTTCCATAAGACTTCCAATTGGATAAAGGTTAAAGTTTGCAAGAGAAGTATTATTGATTACAAAGTTTTTTCAGAGGTTAGGATACAAAATCTGTGATAATTCCTAGCTGCATCTCTCTAAATCTAATATTCAACTGTAGTAGATGTATAATCACATCTGCAGCTAAGTTTACTAGCTGTAAGTCCACATTCCTTGCCATAGATGAGAGAAATAGCCATCCACTCTCTCTTAAGGAATGCATTATTTTCTGATTGAAATGTTTTAAACATTACATTCAGCAAATATTAAAATTCTAACACAAAAACCTACATATTCTACTGTTAAAGCATATTACGTTCTTAGTTTTGTGTTAGAATAGATTTCACAACCAAATTGCGGCATCAGAAATCAAATCGGTAGCAAACGAAATGATTACTGATACACATTTTGATTGCGTGAAATAAAACAAGTAAACATTCAAGGTGAGAGGGAGCGGCGCGCGCGTACGGCAACGATTTCCACAACGGCAATGAACTATTCACCCCAGTCCTTGAGTGCAGCAAAGTCCTTGAATCCCGGGCTCTCGGCATAATACTTTCAAGGGCATTGCTTATTTCCCTTGTATGTGTATACCGTTTTAAAGGTTAGCACGCCTACCTCCAGGGTCCGGATCTCCTGCTGCGTCAGCTCGGCACTCGTCGAGCATTGTGTCCGTAAACCCTCGAGTCTATCAGCTGAAACGTCGATCATGGACTGGATAGTCTCTATCGTTTGAATTGCATCACGAACTCTCTTAATTTCGTACTCGTTCTCTGCATCCATTACAAATATCACAGCACTGTACACGGTCCGTTAATCACTATACATAAATAAAAAACACTTTATTCATTTTATAAAAATGAATTTACAAAACATTGCAGATGTTGTATTGCCGATACAGCGGCCATATCCGAAGAAAATCTATATTTTAGTCTATGTTCATGCATTGTAAGACCATAGACAAGGCCTAGCTGTCTAACATGACAGCAGTTGTCACAAAAATGAAATGTCATTTTACATTTTAAGAATATCTTAAAATTTTGTTGATAGATAAATTGTTAATACTAATTTATTACATAGATCTTAATTATATGGTCCATATGAATAATATTATACACTTTTTGTAGGAATAAAATAATCTTTTATGTGACAGTTAATGTTTGTCTCTGGCTTTTAAGCATGATCTGCACTAGGGATCCTCGTAAACTAAGTTTTTACCTATTTAAATTAATTATTTGTTTTATATGTGTAAGATTGTATTAATTAGTTTTATTCTTTTTAGGTATGTAACGTTTTTATGTTTTATATTGAGTGAATATATTTTTATTTTCAGATGACATTTCATTTTTTCAATAGCAATATTCAAGTAAACATATAGCAACAATTTTTTATCGTCAAATAAATTAGTCTATGCCTTTTATCAATGGAGTGAAGACGTTTGTTGTGAGATTTGTTTCCTATTATTTCGCCTTCCGTCGTTTAATTAATTCTGTGTAATAGAGATAAATATTTTTTTTACTTTACAAAAAGAACTGTTCGACAATTTTTTTCTAAGTGTCTAAATGTAGTTACAGTAGAATGTTTTTCGAGCGTATATTGTTGACTGTGTTCTGCCTTGGAATAGAAGGTAAATATTTTTTTGTATAAACCGGCATAAATATAGCATTAAAAACTTATCTACATTTAAGGAAAAAGCCACAAAAAATATTTATTGTGTTTAAAAATTCTTAAATTTATTATTATTTACTTTGCAGCCTTCCCATGGGCTTTAGCCGAGGAGGTGGAAATTCGGGATGTAGCTGCAGACAAGGGTAATAATGTGACGATACCCTGTAGTGGTGTAGAAACGATACCTTCGCCCAACGTGCAGTGGGTGCACAGGGGCAACCGGACACACCACGAAGTTTTGGTAAGTTTAGGTTACATAAAAATAATACAACCTTTTTTATCGTAAACTTATTGGCATCAAATACTTATTGAATATTCAGAAATGGTCTTCCTACATACTTGAAAGTTCATGCAACTAATATAGTATTTTTATTTGTTAAAATATCGTCTTACATAAATGGTATTTACATTCTGTCGTAAAAGCTCTTTAGCTAGAGGCCTCTTTTTTGGGTTTAGCTACTAGTCCGGCTAAGCAGACTAGCTCACACTAGAATTATCTGCGAGAGGCAAAATATAAAAAAAACAATACAATTTTTATGGAATGATAGGAATTCGTATACCGGGCTACTTTTCCAAACATTCGAAAATTGTATAGTTTCATTCATAGCTAGGCAAAGGATATAATATCAGACAGGAAGGCATTAAAAAAAATAGTTGGTAGGTGTTAAACAATGTTTTTATCGTATTTATGAGGTACACATGTAACAACCATTATTAATCTCTAATAGGCGTATAATTAGTACAATAAAGATGTTATTTGCCGCCTATACCAACATTAACAAGGTAATAGAAATTTGCATATAATTTACGTAAGAAGCTTATTCACGTTCATGCTAGTAGGTACATCTAGTAATTGGACATTTTAGATAATAATAGTCATTATCGCAAAAATACACTGATTTGCGTAAAGGATAAGTGCCTAAATGCATACACTTATAAGAATCCTATTAAGTAAGTTGCACTATACTGGGTGCAAGTGGAAAGCCTCCATGAGTGACGGTACATAAATTGAAGTCCAGCGCACCCTGGGCGGTCAACCTCGCTACCATTCTTGTTGACTGGACAATCTCTAGACCGTGTAATGATACGAACTAGTTACGTTATATATGAATACAAGTATACTACTGATTTCTAAGACATATTGTTAATCTCTCACTGTGTCATATTCACGTGTTTATGGCAATCGTGAGTGACATTGAAAAACGGAGAACCAGGAGAAGATTGGCGCGTACACGAATTCTCTACCTACATTGTTATGAATCTTTTGTCTGTTATTATATCATCAATGTGGCGTATGTGTCGTTTTACTCCGCCACCAAACCCTGATCAAGACTCCTGAGTCCTGAAGTCTTGACCCGGCTGGCTCTTATAGTATTTGTTCTACCATCTAAAATATTGTCATCTTATCTTCTTGAGTATCGATGATCAAAAAGTTCTGCCAGCCTGCCCAACAATCTCTATCTAAGTCTGTTAAAACGAACACCTTAACCGTCCAAAGCGTGCAATGCCCTATATCGTAAAGCGTTCAGTCAACATGAAAAGTTCAAGCACGAGAATCGTCTTAGCACTTTAACTTACTACTTACGGCAAGCAATGTCAATTCTAAGGATAGAAACTTTCTTCCATTATTTATTTATACTCCGGTACGTACGTATACAGCTGTTTTATCTTGACCCAAACGTTCTCCAGAACATCTCTTATTTCTTCATTGAGTCGTTTTCGATTAGCAGTTGGGAGTTAACGCTGTCAGATAAGATTTTTCCGAGGTCCTCAGTATTGACAGTAATGTATCAGCAGTCTCAATATGTTATTTACGCACGTCTTCGTTTACGGCACCATAACTAATCGCCGTCAATGTATTCCGAGCGTATGGCACTCAATGTCACGTGCATCTATAATTATTAGGTTCAAAGACCATTCGATTTCCTCGTCTCGTACAAATTACACGTAATCAATGTTGGTGGAACTAGATTTTTTTCATGCCCTCTATAGTTTAGATTTAAGAAGTGTATGCTTTTGTGAGTACATACATATAATCATTATTCATATTATTCATAAAACTGATCATGATTATCCGAGAATAGACTTCCTAATATATTCTTCGATTTCCACCTATGGCTTGTCCTTTCTTGACACTGTTGCCGTATTAGGCAGTGCCTATGTAAAGGCAGGTGCTAATACAATCTTATGTATATAATGACAGGTGTATAACCACATCTTTTGATTTAATAATATACAGTTACGCCTGTTTTCCAGAGGTCATGGCATCTTGAGCATCCATGGCCCCTTCATTTCAATATGTTGGCCTTACCTTGCCAAAGTTTTATCAATATTTGCTAATTACTTCAGTCTCACTCGTCAAAACTGTTTAGGCATACCATTCTCAATTTAAGACATCTTTCCTTACCCTACACCACTCTTAACGATCCGCCAGCAAATCTTTAATAAACCTTAGGTAAAAGTAGAGAGTAAATAACTGAAGTCGCAGTATGCGAAGAGCCTTATTCTCGCTGTAGGATAGTTGTAAGCTGGTATTATTGTAACTTAAGTTAACTTTAAACAAACAACATTACCAGCAAAACCACTTTAAAGTTTTATTGTATTTGCTGTAAGTTGTATCGGTTCTGTCTTTGTAAATTTGACACATGTGTCTCAACAGATGTGGCTCGGTAAACTATAAGTTCTCATTTATTTTATTTTTGTTAAATAATTGGAAGAAGGTAAAAGCTTCCACAAGTCATTCTTATAATTTCCATCATCCCATCTCCATCTACTGCTGGACATAGGCCTCAATTTGATCGTACAGCTCATCCTGGGCTAACAGCCTTATTAACCTACTAACTAGCTAATCTATTCACTTAGTTTATATGTTCTAAAGCTCATGTCAAAAAAGAAAGATGATTAGGTATTTGAATAAGCCGTTTTAGTTCTAAACAGATTTGTCTTTGACATTTTATACCTATTAGCATGAATTAATATTATAGTATTTGTCCATTTGGCCCGCCTACACTCTGCTTGAAGGTTAAACAGAATAAATCAGACGGCAAAATGAGTGCCTATTTCCAGCCTACAGTGATTATACCTACTTATAATCATTTGCTTGTATACGACCTATTATGGTAATACATAATAGGTCCTAATAACATTTTGTTTAACATGCATTTCACCATGTTGACACAGACCGAAACGAAATGCCACATTGCCACAGGACTAGGAGACATGACCACAACGCTACGATATCGTTTTTATATTAGTTACCAGCCTCCTTACTTACCACAAAAACTTCGATAAAAAAACTATGTCAAAACAACAAAATAGGTTGTCTCTTGTGACCACAAAACAAATATAATATAGATATTACGTAAATATATAGGTATTCGTTTGATGTTGTTTGCATCATAACATATTTGGATTCACAAGAAAATATAATTATTTGTCATTCGAGATATGTTTGAAATATATGTTTGTTCAACAAAAACTAATCAATAGTGCATGCTTTTGTTTATCCTCTTTTATACTGATAAGTCAAGCAAGCAACCCTTGGCAAAGCCAAGCTTAGCTTGGCTTTCACAACAAGGTTTTTTTTGGCCATCGTGATACCCACCATGTCTAATACATAAACAAAACATCACGTCTGTACTCCCAGACGTGTGTAGTACACTCACATTTCGCCAGTTATGTTGTGGGGCCTAATGTAAATTTACCGGACAAAAATCCATGCAACTGAAAATTACTTAATGGAAAAATCCAGTAACACTGCCCGACCCGGGATCGAACCCAGGACCTCATGCTAAGCAGTTGCGCTTAGCGGTCATGAGACCATCGAGGCAGACCTAATATAATAGTCGTTAGTAACTTAAGAATGAGCTTTTAAAAGCTTTATGTCTCCCCATACTGACAAATTGTGGCACTACATAGCAACGGAAACAATTTACTCTGCCGGTCATAAACGACGTTTCTTTTCAGTAAACAATCATTTCTATTCCGCAATAAACTCTCCACAGCGTTCATTTTTAATGTTCATAAAAATATTACGTGCACATAAAAATCTCGTCGCTCCATAGTTCAGTGTCAAGTTGATGCTTAATTTGTACAATGCGACAATATATGAAGGTACTTATGTGTTTGACAACACCAGAATCACTAGAATGTATACACTGTATGTATTTATGCGCGAAACCTGTTTGATAATGTAAACACTTGTACAAATTTACTCCGAAATATTATGCGATATGTAAAATTCTTGTCAACATTGTTTACTCAAATACCTACACGTATAGATTTTACCACGCTGATTTGGAAATAATTCGCATTCTCTTGTTTTTATATTATCTGTTGAAAAACAATTGTTTTTTCCGCTAAATCTTTATCATTTAAAAGCAGTTTTCGGTCGATATAATCTTTCTTGCACTGCCCCCTTACTTATGAACTCTTAAAGCAAGATAGTTAGCGATGTGGAAACGAGACGCCGCTACGTGCAGTGCAATGCGGGGCGCGGCGTCTCGCTTCCACAACGTAAACTATCCTGCTTTAGGAGTTCGTGGTAAGGGGTCTGTTGTCAATTTGTTAAACCCACTGCAGCTGTAAACATGATTTTGCATGTAATTGTCTCGCAGATCAAAGTCCTTATCCAAGTTTATATTAAGTTAAGTACCTATTAAAATGTTTATATTATAATAACATTGACATTGGTCAAAAGGTGACACCAGGTACAAAGTCGAACAAACGACTTCTAAATTAGGCAAATATTAAAAATCTTAGGTCTAGTTTTTCATAATATTAAATATCCAAATGAGCAATAACTAAATTCTTTTTCTTTTCCTTGCACACTAAAATACTGTAACTGAAACTGTTGTACACTTGAAGTAGTTGCTTCCACCCCTATTTGTGTCGTTTGCCTTATAAAGTTAGTGTGCTACTAGCTATCGGCCGTTTCACTGAACCCTGCCTTCACATATCCAACAGTTAAACAAATATAAAGGGAACCCATACCGGGATTCATAATGCTTCGTTGAAATAGCTCCTAACTCCACTGCCTCCCTTGAATAAAGTGTGCTGAATATGTATGGCCACTGTATGAAATGTATCTCATTCAGTGTCTCAGATCATTGATTTTGTTTCCAAAGGGCTTTCTTTTATAAACTCTACTTCATCCATATTCTTGAAAAGGATAAAGTATGTGTACATTATAGCAATTTATTGGAAAGCCTACAAGCTTATTTTTTCTGCTCTGAATTTTATGAAAAGTCACGCGTGTGTGTTATCTCATTCCAAGAGTAGATGAAACTGTCCTCTTACCATGAAAACTTGAAGCAGGACAGTTTACGTTGTGGAAACGAGAGCCTGTATTACACTGCACATAGCGGCTCGAGCTTCTCATTTCCACATCGTTCGTCCTGCTTTAAGTTCATAAGGTAAGGGGGCTGATCAATGTTAACCCATAATTTTATTTTGTTTATAAATTCACAATTTTGTTTGTTCATTGTAAAGCTAATTCGTAAGGCTCGGATTCACCAATCGTCGATCGATTGTCTTGTCTTGTTATGCATTGGCCCCAATAGCCCATTCAATGATACCGAAATTACAATATTTGGCTACCCATTCACCAGTAACTGAAGGTTCCTAACGCGCATGTACCACCATCAACTGTACCTAATTTTTTTTTATAAACGTCCCCCCACACTAGGAATTTCTCCTGTATCGTGGGTGCCTTTCACAAACATGAAATATCGCAAACACAAACACCCAGACTCGGGACAAACATCTATGGTTCGCACAAAGTTTTGCCCCGTGCGGGAATCGAACCCGCAACCCTTAGCGCAGCAGTCCAATTGCTTAGCCACTGCGCTAAGCAGGTCGTCAGAATTCTAATACCTAGGTTGATTGTTGGCTATTAGTAGCATACTATTAAACTAGTGCAACACTTCATAAATACAGATAATATCTAAAATACAAGTTTTCTGCAGAATTACGATCCAGTCAGCCATACAGAAAGTAAGGTGTCCTTGAAATTAATTTTGCAGAACAACTGTAGCTATGTATGGAATGACACACACTTAGATAAGTTGTTTTATATTCAAGTGCTCTTTAAAAATATACGACGTATTTGTATCTTTCCAAAAGAATATAAAAAAGACTTACGTATACTTAATCAGATACATTAAGTCATCATTTTAACATTTTCTTAGACAGAATACTAAGTAATGGAATATAGTTGTCAGCCTAATGGATATTAAAAAAATAATTTTAAATATAACAACGGCATAGACAATGTGGATGGAATGTGAATTGTGGATTATCGTTTTGATAAACACTGGTAGTAATGAATGTATGCTAATGTGTTGTTAGTGTCACTAAAGGAGTGAATTACAGTCTGTGCGTGCTCTAGCTGGCCAAGACTATTTCAATAGTAGGTATTTGATATTTCAGTACATTTAACTAACTCGGGAATGTCATTAATATGTTTTACGGTACCTATTATTTATATCTAGTGATTTTTACAATTACCTACTTATATGACGTCCTCCGTTATATAAGCCTGTAAACTTGTCAAGACATGTTTTAATATGTCCAGGATTTCGATAACTTTTCTATTATTTGTTAACATTATTACTCACGTCAAAGCGTGCGTACTTGCGTTTTTATATATTAATTTTTATTATATTCTATCTTTATGTTTTGCTAAGACTGCTAAACTACTAGGTATAAGTAGGACTTAACACAATTCTAAGCCTAAGTAGCTCCGAATAATAAATGTTAAATGAAGTGTTTACCTTTGTAAAATCTTTTTCTCGAATCTTTTTTTAACAACGACGCGCGACTTTCCATTGTCGAGGAAAACCTCTTGAGAGGTTCGCCCGTTGTCTGCCGCTTCTTGTGAACAACCTTTATTTAACGGGCCTAATACTTTCACACAAGTATGTGAAGAAGTGTACCCCTTTTTAAGCAAATTGTGTGCAAGGAGTGTTAGATTTAACACAGTTTAAGTTTACATGGGGAAGCAGAAAGATAAAATTTATATATTCTTAACTAGCGGACCCGGTTGGCATACATTGTCCATAGTTATCCCATAAGTAGGATAACTTATTTATATAAAAATCGTCATCGTTCAAGACATTTAGAAGAAGAATTACGAACACGCATTCCATTATAATAAATACTAAAACTACGGTTGTATTTCGAAATAGACCACTAGGGACCACTAGCTTAAATAAAACGTCAAAATTGTTTATTCACCTCATTTTGCCTGTAAATAACAGCTGTTATTAAAGGGTTACAATGTAAGTATGATGAATGAATCCGTGTGATAGTATCGCGGTCCCGGTCCCTAATGGCTTTTCACACCTGACCCACCCGCTATCCTTTGTAAGCCTAGTTAATATGGGAACCACGTTTTAGTGAGGACTGTTGTCGATAATGACAGGTTTAGATACATGAGTGTTTTTCCTTTGACACAGTTTGATTAGTTTTTGATGGTCTTATCATGGTCGATTTGAATTAGTTTAGGAAATAAGTATTTACTTTCAATTATAATTGTAATTGGTATGATTGTACTAAAAAAAAGAGTAGCAAGTCAAGGCTGAAACATTTATTTTATTATTTTTACTAGAAAATTCAGGGGACAAATAAACGACTCACAGGGTTCGCTATTTAAATGCTAGATAAAGTGCTTCTTTAAATTTTCACATCGAGTAAAGAGTTTTCATATTTTAGTTTCGTATTTAAGTTTAAGCTCCTCCATCTCTCATATTCTTAAATATAATTCGTATCGCACTGAGGCAGAGACAGAAAATAGTACATTTAGTTGTTTATCTTTTGGTCTTCATGTCATTTCATAGTCTCGTCGTCCCATATTCAGACAACAGCTATTCTCTTTCTAAACCTTCACACATATTCAACATTGTTTTCACGACAGCGTTTTCATTTTTATGAGTACGCAATTCTTTCGACGTTGATATTAAATATGTATCCACAGGCACGTATTGTGTCGCCAGACAGATGGCTTGTGTACATAGGTACGGAATGAGGATAATCTTAAGGTGTGTGCAGACTTGAGTAGTTTACGTAACTGGTGGTGTAGAGACTTGGGTAAACGGGCAATTGGGTCGCCGAGTTGGCCCTCTATTACATGGGGTGAATACTGTCTAATAGAAAGGAAGTAGTAAGAGGCATTAAGATCCTTCAAACTGAATTTAAGACACGGTAGTCAATATAAATAAAAATTAGGAAAGGCCAAAAACGCGGAGGATACGTGTGTGCGCAAGTATGTGTGCACACAGTCGTCGTATCTATTCCCGAATTCATGAAACTGAGACTACCGTGGATAGATCAGATGCAGGACAAACCATTTAAGTTACATTCCGAAGCTTTGCGGTGTTTTGGCGATGATATGCAAGCAGCTAAATACAACACAACTTACCTCACAGCCCCATAACCTTCATTCAAGAATATCTGCAACTATAAAATAGTTTCCAATATATCAACAAAGAGTACTCCCCTTAAATATAAAGGTTGTACTTTGCTGTATTTAGGGAACGGGATTAAGCTTTAGGTTTCTGTTATTCACAGTGAAAAACGCAGAAGCAAAATGCAGTCCGCAGTGGTAATTCAGCGCGAACCGCGGCCTATTTATTACGAGTAGTGAACTACTGAGAGAGTTCAGCTCGGCTTTTAGTTCGCAAATATAATTTATGAAACGAAACGTGGGGATATGAAAGATTTAGTTTAGACATGATATCGCATTACACTAATATTATAAAGGCGAAAGTTTGTCTGTTTATTACCTCTTCACGCTCGAACCCCTGGACCGATTATATAAAATTTGGTATCAAAGTAGCTGGCACCCTGGATTAACACATAGCTTTTTATCCCGAAGAATTTAGCGGTAACACCGCGGCGCGCAGCTAGTTACGGAAACATGTGCGCAAAATGAGTGACGAAGTAGGTTAGATGTTAGGTAGAGAAGCTAGAAACGAAAGAGTATCTTAGATTTATATTAAAGAGTTACATTACAATCCATATAGTCTTACGTAAAATATGTAAAACACATACGGCCGAAATGAAAGTCTTTTTTTGATTATTAAAAGTATAATTTTCAATACATTTATGTGTCTATGCTAATATTCATTAACCTCGCAATATTACTGCATTGTGTATTTATTTTCCTGTTTCTCAAGTGAACAACCCTGATAAATTCATGTAAATGCACCCCAGCACTATCGACGCTGTTTCCCGCCAACTATCAGATGTCGACAGTGAAAGGCTAATTGGGTCACCGGCCTTTTCAGACCTCGATTCAGGGAGAAATGGACACCGAAATACACAATACAGGTTGAATTTAAACCAATATACGGCTGCATTGGTGCTATCAATCATTCTGGGACTTTATCTAGCTTCATTTTATGAATGAGCGTCTACAATCAAGCCTGTATTGTGAGTGAAAATTATTGGTCTCTCTACCGCTGAGTAAAATTAGATATCTATGTTTATTGACGGGTTAGACTGAGGAGTACTTGTGTTCACCTACTCTTCGCCAGTAAAGTAATTTATTTCTCAACCCGTGTGAGCTTCATGTTGTGAGTGCCGAGTCGTGTCCGGTCTAGAATTGACCACCCCGCTTTCCTCCCGTGGGAGTCGTAAGAGGCGACTTAGGGAAAATCCAGAAGATGGGCAGTAGCGTCTTCTGTAACTTTACCCTCAATACTGCGATCGCCAAGCCGCCTACCAAGCGAATCAACTCAGCATTTGTTATACGACCGATTTTTATTGTCATTCTGAGCCTCTAATATTTATACCCCTGAAGCCTAACCTACACTTACAATGTTCCCGAATATCTAACATACAGGAAGGGTCTAATTGGGTCACCGGCCTGTTCGGACCTCGATACCAGACGGTACCAGTCCGAGCTCACCGGTATACACCGAGTATAACCTTGCACTTGATGCAACCAATTTAGAACCAGTTATTGGGCCAAACGATTCGATGTTGGTGCCTAGATGTCTGCTATCAATTGAGCTGCGAAGTGTTAAATGGACTGAAAATATATCAAACTATATGTAAAATAAAATTGCTTGTGCTACTAATACATAGCAGAGACTGAGTCGTCGATCGTAGTACAGTGTCCTTAATATGTCTGTTAGGAAGTTCTTTTGTAATAAGTGAATAGGGTGCAAGTAGAGAGCCCCCATAAGTGGTAACATCTAAGTGCGTCCTGTGCTCCCTGGGCGGTCAACCTTCCTAACATCTATGTCGACTAGTCATACTCTACAAGTCTAGACCATAGCATGACTCGTTCCATCTTTCCTTGATACAATTACCTTATGCCGAGACAAAGAAGTATTTTCAAATCCAAAAATCACTCGATTATAGAGATGCGTTTTATTTGGAGGTAATAAAATCACATTAATACAAATTAAATCTGTTATTTTCTTGCATTGAAAACAGGGCCGTTCGTTTTGTGATTGGTACTAGATAACTTGTTTGTCAATAGTTCGGAATATATTTTACATGGTATGCAGCAGTAAAAGTTTTCTAACAAATACTTGAATTGGAACTATTTCTCTGCCTGATTTCAACAAGAAAAATGGACTAACTTTCATTCTTGTTGTTTGCTTTTCTTGAAGGAAGTATCTAGAAGTTTATGATTCTTTGCGTTTTGTTATTTGTCCTTATCGATCCTTATATTATGTATTTAGGTTAGCCTTTACTTGCCTGCATTATATCTTTACAGTAAATGAACTAAAATAAACATATTAATGCTAACACCACATGTGCTATATATAGTTTTAAAGAAAAAGCAAATTCAAAACAATATTTTGATCTCACTTCAAATAAGTGCTAAAAAATAAATTACAAAACTAAACAGTAATCGTGATTTAAAGTTGCATGGTTTTTCCCTACTAATAAAAATAATAACGCATTAATTAATAGTATATTAAATAAATCAGCAGATTGATAATAATTATAAAATATCACGTTTAAATGCTTCAATAGAACCAACAGGACCTGTTTGCTATGTTTTCATAACTATTGCTCTAATTTTAGCGCATTATGTGATGGCTATAATGATGAATAATTCTAATTTGTTTTAAGAATGCTGTTGACGATATAGTAATTTCCACCTGCCACAATTTCTGGCTAGTCCTTTAGCATTTCTTTACGTCTATGATTCGTTTTTTGATTTATTTGACGCTCAACATTTATCCCTACAAAATAATCATAAAAAGTCGTTGAAGAAGGGCAACGGTATTTAATTTCCAAAAGTATCGTATCAATAATATCATATTTATGGAAGCAATTTGAATGGAATTGAAATCGTTTATTGCAATTTTCCGTATCCTATTTTTAATGGCGAATCTCTTTCAGTGAGGGAACTCGTATGTAATTCCTCCCTTCAATGCACTTAATCAGGATTAGGGTCTCGCGTTTTCCAATTGCTTGGCTCTGTTTCGGTTTAGGGGATGAAAAGTAGTCACGATCCGCGGTTTTTAAGATTTGAAACGATAAGCGTAGGTAATATAAAAACCCATTGCAGTAGACTGGGTGCTTTATGACTCAATTCCAGTCTGGTAACAGAACAAAGAAATTAGGGTTAGTGCGTTTTCAATTTAGGTTAATAGCTTTAAGGGCTGTGTTGAACCTCCTTTTGAAGTAATTATCTTGTCTAGTGAACAAGACTGAGGACAAATCTAGGTAAAGTTCTCATTTGTTTTTTTTTGTGAGCCCGACTTTTCCCAAAACGCTCGGCAGGAATAGACTCCTGATTAAAGATAATACTTCCTGCCTCCCCCTTGGCCACAAGCTTTACTACAGGAGTGATTGTATTTATAGCTGCTAGTAGGTGTGTCACTATTAGTGCGCTTGGCTATTATTGTACCATATTTTGATCCCACTAACATCCTCATATTCCTCGTGCTATTGTCTGCTAGACTAACCATATCGTTACATTAACCAATCTATAAACTACTCCGTGGACTAGCAAGGACGATAATCCAATGCTACTTCGGCAATATCATTGCAAACCCCTAACAAATCGCGACTAGCATAATATATTAACAGAATTTGAAAATTATCTTTAAAACTGTAATTCTGCACGTCTTTGCTGATTTTCAAGGTAATGTGGAACATTACATTACGTTGTGTTCTAGTTAACATAACAAATATAGTTATTATCATAAGTTGCAAATAAGAAACAACAAAGTAATGATTCACGTCCAAATATCGTATTTATCAGAATTTTTATGTGCGAGCTCCTCACTGCAGATTGTCTCTGCCGTCCACTACCGACCTCGACAAATCTGGATACAACTGGTATTCATTTGGAGATAATCAACGTGCTCCATTGTGTTCCATCTCACTCTATCACATTCGTAAAAACAGGGACCAGAATCTCGACATACCTATTATTGATTCTCAAAGGATTTGCGGTTACGTAGGCAATTTTGTTAACTAGTTGCCAAAATGTTTTCCTAAGTTGGTGTTAGGGTTGAAATTTCACAATTGTGAAATGTTTTAGAGTGTGTTTTCGTCCAGAAACGTTTGAGGTAGCTCGTCTGTAAGGAGGTGATATAAATCTTTAATCTGGGCACGCTTTGTTGCATTGTCTTCCATTATCTACGTGACTGCTGTTTCTGTCTCTAAACATTTATCAAGTGACTGAAGAATATTGCCTTCCTCGACAATTTCCAAGCCCGACAGATTCCCGTTATGATAACCCCGAGTTTTTCAAGCTGTGTTTATGGATACATTTTTATCAATTTCGTTTGTTACTTCAATTCTTAAGATTGCAATTTATCGCTATATTTCGTCGCCTTATTTAATCGTACTAAAACAAAGAGTAACCATTCAAATCCTCAACTAATAACAATTCTGCGGTATTAATTGAGCTGAGATCTTGCAAAGATGGCTGCCGTAAAGTAAATTGGCCGATGTCTCAATTCGGACAGTGCTCCGTCTATTTATAGTGGTACTATCAAACGGGCAGATGTTACTTGATAGAGATGATGAATAAGATCTTTTTATTGCTCTGTCAAGTTCAATACTGGGACAAAATGGAGCCAACCGCGTAATGTATTGGAAAATGTATTAGAAACGACATTCCATCTTATTGAAACAGCACTTTATGCCGATCTAGTCCATTACTGAATTATGAACTATGGATGGTTGTTGAAAAATTAGGTTGTATAGGGTTTTTGCTCAACGAAATTGAATTGCGTCGCAAACTCGATGTTAAACTTACAAGAGTTCTAGATGTTATATTCATATAGAGATATTATTATTATAGAAACAGGTTCTAGGTTTTAAATATTTTTTTTCAGTTCTTCAATCTATTCAAGTACCAAGATTTTAAAGAATAAATCTTAACCTACACTTCAATGGTCTAAATATTGTCAGTATTTTTCCTCATTGTGAAAACAATTGTGGTCCCGCAACTATTTTCCAGTGGGCCTGCAAAGTTGCGACGTTAGTCAACCGTAGCACTCTCCAGACTCCTACTTATTACAATTAAATAAGAGGGTGAGGGATCGGAAACTAGCTAGTAGTTAATTAATCCTTGCCTACCGTAATGTATGGAGATACGGCTTCCGAAGTAAAATGACGGCAATTTGTAAAGTTCGCCGGCAACATGGCAGAGCTACTCTATTTAAGTGAAAGAGCTGAAAATCGATGTCCCTGTTAGATAAGGCTTATAGTTGAGTTAGAATGAATCTGTAGACATAAAATGCAAGTCGTCTTTTTATAAACTAAGTTTATTCAATCATAATTTAGAGTTCTATAAATAAAGGTGAAACTTTGTGAGTGTGTTTGTATGTTTGTTACCTCTTCACGCTAAAACGGCTAGACCGATTTTGATAAAATTTCATATGGAGGTTGCTGACACCCTGTATTAACACATAGGCTACTTTCTATCCCGAAAAAATGCAGTGGGTAACACCGCGGGGCGCAGCTAGTGTTAAATATCATCAAAAATGTATTTTCATATTGTTGAAAAGAATGTAATTTTTCACACAATCACAGTTGTTGAAATTCTTCTACAACGATGTTTGTGTCAAACTATAAAAGTCTTTGTATATAAGGCTATCTTCTGTCCATTCTAGACCTGTCTGTGAGGGCCTCTCAAATACAATTTCGGCAGTAAAACGCCTGGATCAAACATCTGAATTTGACGACCAAAGTAATCTACTTTTACGAGTGTGTCAATGTTTGCCCTCATTTCGCTGCTTGCAGTAATATTTTTAATCAACTCCGCGATGTATATAATATTTGCTATTACTCTTACATTTTGTTTGATATGCGAAACTTTTATACAATTTTTGCTCTCATTACTTTAATTGCAGACTGCTACAGTAATATTTTCTAATAGAAAATAGTACTAGCTGTCCTATTTTATGTTAGGGGACTGCAATTTTCAGCCTGACAAGCTACCTCTTGACCGATGTGATTGCACTTAATATAATATGTAACCTGTTTAGGTTGACCCTATTTAAAGAGCGGTGTTACTGGGTTTCATTTAATTCTAAAGTGAAAATAGACTTCGGAAATGGTGTTTTCAAGTAATTCGTTTTTATTTGATGCTATATGCACAAAAAAAATTGTGCCCGGTTGATGGCAATAGGCTCGCCCCCTATTACATTGGGACCTAAAACATAACTGGCGAAATGCGGATGTACTATACGTGCATTGTGCACGTCTGCCTACCCCTTCGGGGAATACAGGCGTGAAGTTATGTTATGTTACATGCACAAAACAAGTGAACAAAGGCGAATTTACTACCAGATGCCTTTGCGGGGATGCAGAAAAGTATAGGTAGTTATCACATATAACTTTTTATTGTATTTTTAACCGACTTCAAAAAAGGAGGAGGTTCCCAATTCGTCGGGAATCTTTTTTTTTATGTATGTTCCCCGATTTCTCGAAGACGCCTGGACCGATTTAAGAAATAATTTTTGTAATCGATAGAGTATACTCCCGAGGTGGTCCCATTGTC
This sequence comes from Abrostola triplasia, assembly GCA_946251915.1. NCBI lineage: Eukaryota > Metazoa > Arthropoda > Insecta > Lepidoptera > Noctuidae > Abrostola > Abrostola triplasia. The sequence continues at coordinate 1,399,676 of OX276432.1, read as the reverse complement.
AAGTACGTCTTGGTAACTATTTCGATAAGATTGATTCTGGGTTAAAAGTATTTCAGGTATTCCTGTAGTTTTAAAATTCTGTCTGGCTATCAATTGAAAACCTTTATCACTCTATCCAAAAGTATAATCACCTTCGAAACTACTCCTTAGCTTTCCAAATCTATCTAATGCACTCATTTCTTTCTAAAACTGCTAGTATATCAGGCTATCCAACTAATATTCTTCTGAAAGATTTATAAACCTACATTTCCTACCTGTGATGTTCGACACGAGATCGATCAGCAATCAGTTTTTATATCGTTTGTAATAATAGTCGTACATTGAAAGTCCGTCGGATGGCCTTCGTCCGATTGCTTTGATTTCCTCCATCTTCGTGCCACGTGGGTGAGTCTTTTGTTTGTAGAAATGTCTAGATTGAATGCCTAGCATGGTTAATTGGTTACTCATAACGTGTCTATGTAAACAGTTTTACTTGCATTTAGACATGATGGTTTGATACCAGTCATTTATACATCGTTAAAACAAGAAACAAAGTTGATGAGTGCAAAAAGTTTATCAACGTCAGTTCCAGGTGTAGTTGATTTGATAACGGTCCGAAGGTTGTTATTGTGTTTGTAGAGGTTATTTGGCTGTTTAGGCAAGTGCTGCTAAATCATTTATACCTATATATTTTTCTAAATTCACATGATTTCTTTTTTATAAGTACTTGTTCTTCAAAAAGCATATTTCTTCTATAGCCACGACTACGAGGGTCAAACTGAAAGTTCTTAGAAAATCAAAAACTGATTACATTAGCCAGTTATTAGTTTTATTATATCTTTTCAAAATATTGTCCATTCACGTCAATACACCGCTGCATGCGATGGAACCACTGGGAAAAGCACTTTGCCCACTCGTCTTTAGGGTTCTCTTCAATGGCATCGCGATACGCAGCCACCGCTTCTTCAGCATTCATAAACCGCTTAACTTTAAGTTTTTCTTTAATTTTTGGAAATAAATAAAAATCACAAGGGGCGAGGTCGGGGCTATACGGCGGGTGACCCAGTAATTCAACGTTTGATGTCGCCAAATAGTCGATCGTTCGCTTAGCGGTGTGCGACGAGGCGTTGTCGTGGTGAAGGAGGATCCTACTGCGAGGTCGTTTCTCTCGAACTTTTTCCAAGACAAGTGGCAAACAATTGGTAGTGTACCATTCTGCAGAAACTGTTTTTTGATCCTCTAACACAATTGTTGCGAAATGACCTATCCTTCCAAAGAACGAGGCCACCATTTTTTTTCCCGCACTTCGATCTCTCTTCACTTTAGTTGGCAACCTCTCGAAAGGAAACACCCACTGAGCAGATTGTCTTTTGGTTTCAGGATCATAACAGTAAATCCAACTTTCGTCACCTGTTAGTATGTCGAACACAGCATTTGAGTCACCTCCGTTAAATCTTTCAATCATTTTACGGCACCAATCCACACGATGGAGTTTTTGAGCCTCAGTCAAATTATGAGGTATCCACCGGGCGCAAAGCTTCCTGACTGCTAAATGTTCGTGGAGGATTTTGTGCACTTGACTCATACCGATGCCTAAGCTTGTCCGAATCTGCTGATAGGTCACTCTTTTGTCAGTCTCTATCATACCCCGCACAACACAGATGTTATCTTCAGTCGTCGCCGTAGAAGGCCGTCCCTCACGTAAATCATCAGTGAGATTAGTGCGACCACGTTTAAACTCATTAAACCAGTTGTAAACTGTCGCACGAGATGGGGCTTCATCGTGAAAGGCCAATCGTAGTCTATCATAACTTTCTTGTTGACTTAAATGACATCGAAAGTCATAAAAAATCATTGCACGAAAATTTTCTCGTGTTAAATTCATGTTGACGTGACACAGACAATTTTCAATTTGCCGCCAAATCGTAAAACAAATGACAAATTAATGAAATATATACTCAGTAATATTGGCAAAGAGTTCTATTTTCAAATTTTAGAATTATTTTTTTATTATATTGTTTATAAGTGGCCAGTTCTAAGAACTTTCAGTTTGACCCTCGTATTCATGTATCATAGATCGCTAGTATGTCGAACGTTTGAAAAAGTTACAAGTTTGAGCTTCTAGGAAATCACTTGATAAACACATCTCAACAGATTACGGCGAACGCATGAAAAGTTATCTTCCTTAAATCCAGCCGTTGATATGATCGCGAAGCCAGACATACCTACCGGACGTGTCTTTTATCAATATCCCATCTGGCTCGCAGCCACCCTTCTGCCGCCCCGGATGATCCTTCGCAGGCTTTGTGCCTGTACACAGCTTCCGCTCTCTAAAACGTTTTCTTAGATGTATGAGCTGCGATGTTCGGCGTCTCGGTGCATGTATCAATATGTTACAAAATGTTTATCATGGCGCTGTAATAAAAATAGATTCTAAAGACATCTAGATTTCTTTTAAAACGACGTTAAAAAGGATTTTTTCTGTCCAACCTATGTGGTTTTTGATAAGGTAGGTATGTTGAGGTAGTCTTCTTTTGTTTGAAGGTGTTCTGAAGATCTGATGAAGAGATAGGAATACTATTGCAGTTTAAAAAGCATTTTAAACATCAAATATTATTTTTAATTAACTTGCCAGCGCCGCTTCTTGGCGTGTCGCAAGCTTAGTTGAATGCACAACCAGATGAAATGAAAATGGCTTTATTTACGGTTGCGAGAAAGGAAATTATTCAGCTGCTTCGTGGTCAACCTGCAATAGGTATTGGTATACCTCTCCTATAACCTGGTTAAGTATGCTTTTAAGAATTTGTTTTTTTGGAACAAAACACAAATAAACAGATTATGGAAGTATCCCAGAACGAACATCATGCTGACATAAAAGACAAATTATTTTAAGGTCAAAAGTCAGCCAAATATAACGTCATAAGTGATCTGTTGTTTCCCAAGTTATGATTGACTTTAATCTATTATTCAACCAAGATAAACGGATCATTGCAGCGTAGGATGAGTGAGCACTGAACACCGTGTGACTTAAGGCCAGGTGAGATGCAAATGTTCACGTTTTTGAGGGGGTGAAGCAGGGGTACATAGCCCCGCCCACTGCGGGGGGACCGGCGAATTTGTCAAACACAATTTACAGTATTTTGAATTGAAGAATTTTAAATTATCACTTAAGAACACAGATGTGACAAAATAATGACTACATTTTGCCTATTTTACTTCCTCTCAGTGAAACTAAATTATTTAGATTTTTCCAAATAAACAAGTAAAACATAGCGAAATATTCAATTCTAAAATACACATTCGTGTATTTTTGACTGAATATTTTGCCTTGTTTCGATTTTCAATCAAATCGTTCATTCGTCATTATGGTTCTACATAATGTCCGTTACTTAAGAGTCTTGGTTTTCATCCGACGTCAATCAAAATCCTCATTTACCTCAAGAAAACTATAAGCGATTAAACAATAAACAACATTGAAAAAATGTAAGCACCAAGTAACTTTGTAGCAATGATAGCCGAGTGGTATGATCATTAGACTGTCATGTCAAATGTCGCAAGTTCAAACCCCGGCACGCACCAATGTCTTTTCAAATTCATGTGCGTACTATAAATTAGTTTTCAGTTGCTAAAAACGTTGAAGGATACCATCGTGAGGAAATTGGCACACCTAAGAGCCGGTGTGTAAAGCCATGTCAGAGGCCTACAGGCGACTGTCTCCAGGTTGTTCATCAACCGTACGATAAGAAGAAAACCTATGATTTTGGAGATCATGACCATTCTTTACCCTATTTTTATACTTACGCATAGTAAGGCTATAGGCAACCCTACTTTAAGCCCCGTTATAGCTATGCGATTACTTCGCTAGCGCGATGCAGGATTCGCAACGTCACTCGTCCTTTGACGTTTAGGTGTCGCTACAAGGATATGGCCAAGTTCAGGAAGGATTTGATCCGGAACAGGGAGTATCATCTTACGGCTAACACAGTCACTTCCAACAGCGTTGGACGTGTTGGATAATATACTCTTTTTAACATCACATGTGGAGAAATGATTAAAAACAAATGGCGGGAAATCGGGAGTCGGAAGACAAAAAAGGTTGAAACTAGGCGAATCGGAGAAATGTCGAGTAAGTAGTTCTATGTATGTTTAATTCTTTAGGAATTGAGTCTTGACGACGTTTACCGACTCTCATAGATTTCAGAAACTTCCAGACTGGCTGGGTCACCGTTTTCAACCGAATTATGAATGTGGTGACGTTAAGCATCCCTACACATTTGTTGCAGTGATTGCGGATTGCGACATACTTATCACGATTAAAAGAATTACGCTTAAGTCTGCATTTTTTTTGGTTTTGGCTAATGCTTTTTGCACCAACATTCTTTTTAAATCGGCAGTCAGCCACGGCGTTGGTAAATATTTCATTTTCACGGATCGAATGGGTACATGCACCTATTCTGCATGTCCTATATTGTGCACCTAATGTCCACCAGTACATTTCATATAAATGAACAATATTTTCTTTAAAAATAGACACTCTGACGTCTATCGAATCGCAGCAATAACTATGTGTATGTCTATGTTGGCAGCATCCTCTCGAAGGTTCTCGAGGTACATACCCCAAAGCTGCGCTGCAAGAGGATTTTAGGCTTTGCCTTACGAGGGTGGATTTTGTATGATAGGAATATAAGGTCACAATAAGAGGAAACGTCCGCTATACATTGACCATTCTTATCGACGTGTTGTTGAGAAGAGACGAATATGAAGTCGAGTAGAGAAGGAATACAGTTAGGAAAGTGAAGAGTAGCATTTAAAGGAAGAAGAGATATATTACAGGATAGCAATGTAGATTGGAATGATGAATTCTGTTTGAGGAGACAGGTGTTAAAGTCCCCCATAATAATATAGTGACCGTAAAACGGAATAACGTACGTAGGAAGGTTTTCAAAAGGAAGGAGGAAATATAATCGATACGCAAGGAAGATATGTAGACTATAATAGGCACCAAGCAGAACCTTTGAAAGATGACATACCTATTTCTTTAAACAGATGTTCGCCTGCATTCGACGGTGGTGGCTGTGGTAACATACTAACAATTGAAAAAGGAATATTAGCACGTAAATATATGGCAACACCACCACCACCGCCGCCAGTGCGATCATTTCTGATGAATTGATATCCAGGTAAAGAATAAGAAGTAGACGGAAGATACGGTTTTAGCCATGACTCAGCAACGAGTATTGCGTCGATATCTTGTAGTACAGATTTGCTAGGATATCATGATAATGAGCCGACATACTTTGGACATTAATATGGACTACATTAAGATTTTTCGGAACATGAGAAAATCCAGACTCGTGTAATTCAACAAGAGATGGAATACTGGAAAAGCTTTCGTTGATGCTACATGCTGATACAAAACTATCGCTGTCACTAGTCGCATCACAATCAACCATTCACAAAAAAAGGAAATGTAATAATAATATGTATAAATATATAAACAAATAAAATATACCTAATATTAAAATCGAAAATTAATAAAACATATAGTCCACCCGCCAGTTGTGTGTAAAAAATAATGAGAGAAGTACTGAATAACAATTAAGTATTTTTTAGCTATCTTAATGCTGCTCTTCTATTTAGTCTCGTATTATTGACGTCAGTTCACTATTGGCCTGAAGATGCTTATAGATCTGAGTTCTGACATAACAGTGTAAATTGTAGCACTACTGAATCACTACAGCATTGATGTGGACCTGTGCGGACGCGGAACTGTGACATTACTGATATGTGTGAATCGGCTTTTGAACCTTGACAATTTTAATTAGACTTAGGCAAGGAATTTTAAATGCTTTTTCGAAATTTTCGAGACAAAATGTTGCTAAAATGTCGATGTTTTTTTTTCTATCTCAAAATGTAAGATAAACTGTCTCAATAATTTCGATTTAAGTAAATAGGTATTTTACTTTACGTCACATCTGCAGCTTACTCTATGATACATACAAAAATCAAAACGAAATTACGAAGTAGTTTTTATACTTATGCATACCATATTTATTTTATTATTTTGAGGAATATGTATATTTAGTATATTTAAAATGTGGTTTAATTGAAAAATTATTCATTATTAATAATTTTTCAAAATTATTTTTAAAAATGACGCATGTATACCCACCCGTCCGAAGTGTCCTCTGGACACTGACTGACATTGACGTATGCGCCCCGAGTATGCGCAACAGGCCCAGCGGGGGTGCTTCACGCGGGATGGTAGTGAAGATTTAGATTTTTCGAGGTTTTAGTAATGAGGGAATCATTTTATCAAGTTAAACTCAGCGAATTTGCCTAGAAATATTTAGTGTCTTTAGTTGAGTGCAAAAATTTAATATAAAATCGCAGTAATTTAGTCGTCAGATTGAAAAATCATTACAAAAAGAGGTGACTTTGGGATTTTTTTCTATCGAGTAAAGTTCATCGGATCGTGTAACTGCCAGCGACTTTCACTAGACCATATCCTTAACTAGTACATATATTTTTTTCAGAACTTAAAACACTACTTTCACTGTCACAGATGCATTTAAAAAACTCAAAATTGCGGCATTTGAGGGACTACCTAGCCTTAATACAATTATGGCCCTAATCCGTCTGTGTTGCGTATTCCCTAGCTATTAGGTGTGGGTAGTTAAACAATCGGATGAACTAGGTACTTACTAGCTGTATTCGAGGATACGTTTGTACTAGGGGTCGTAAAACGGGATCCAGTATAACGAAAATTCTGGTATTTTGACTAAATATTCCGGTATTTTCGGTATTCGGGATCCCGGTCTGCGACCCTTAGTTTGTACCTACGTATGTACAATTGTACAGGATTATTTCATTTTACCTACACAGAAATTGGTTTGTCTAAACTCAGTGCTACTAGTTCGTTTTTTGCTATGGTAGGAGTCGCGTCGTCATCAGTTTTAGAATAAAATCCTAATTACTTTTTTATACGAAACACTGCCACAAATATGCGCTAGAGTTGGCAAATGCTTACATACTCGGTAACTAAAAGAATTTCATAATTTGAGGAATAGGACGAATCGGTCGGAGCTTTTTATTAAGCCGTTCCTTGAAGTTTCAACTAGATAAATAGCCACTACTTCCGTCTTTAGAATGCACTCCGTGAATTACATCAAACTGCGATAAATATGTACATATAGAACTCTTCATCAAAACAAAGTGGACACAAAATAAATAACAGTATGCCGTTTATTTAATTTATTTTTATAAGCTGTTGCCACTTTATTCTTAAGTAGCATATAAACAAATGACTGATTTGACCACTTGTCAGCCACGAAAGCCATTCAAACCTCAGTGTGCCGACGTTCATTCATAGACAATGGGCATGCAAAAAGTAGCTGTGCGATGTAATGGCTGCTATTGTAGTCACAGAATACAGCCAAGAGTAGTTTCAGATAGCTCCTAAGAGTTCAGGTTTCGGGGTGGAAATTACTTATTATGTAATCTGGATGAGGTTTTTTGTACTCTATTCATATATTATGTAGAGTGAAAGAGTTTCTTTTCGGCTGGGGAGCTAGAGATATTTAAAAACTTGGCATGAATGAAGGGAAATTTGAAAACTATAGTAATAAAAGGACAGCTCTGAAGAGACGAAAAATAAATGGTTATTTATTATTGGTAGTTTAGATAGCAATGAATTCTCGGTATCCCTTTCTTGGACATTTCTAACCAACCCACTAATAGTAGGACATAAACAAATGACTGATTCCCCCGACTCGTCAGCTACAAAGCCATTCAGTGTACCGTCGTTTAATCATAGACAATGGGCGTGCTAAAAGCAACTGTGCGATGTAATGGCCGCTTTTGTCATCACACAATACAGTCTCTGTGTTTGTGCAACAACATTGTGACAATAATATGTTTTTTACGCTCTACCACACTACGCATTTCTGACAAAAACATGCTTGTCTTTGTTATTATAATGACTTGCTTTAAAAATTTTAGAAGGTGCCGTGGATTCTGGCTTTGACAAACCCGCCTTATGAAAGTCCTGTTTGTTAAGCTACCAAAGCATTTTTCTCGGTAGTTACTTAGTTTTTTCTTTATCAGATCAGAAATATAAGCCGTATATGTCCTCTTCAGGGCAAAAGCCTGAAAATCAAGATTGCACTAAGAGTTAAAAGCACTAGACTAGTAATAGTACATTTATTGCCTGTTAACGCATGTTAATACTTTAACGCGTGAAATCGAATTGCTTTCGTTTGATCATCAACGTCGTGTTTGACCATGCTTAATCTTAATGGGCCCAATAACGTCGCCATCCGTGTAATCGTTCCTCACTTTACGACATCATGAAACCTAGGTAAAAAAGTACGGCCAATAATGGTTACGCACGAGTTAACGTCACGACAACGTTAAACTTTTAGGCTATATGAGTCATAATTGAGGATATTAGAAAAGCATTTACCAAAACTGAATGTGAGTGGTTAACTCATAAGCGATTGATACCAGTTAACACGACAAGAAATTTGATCCGGTACTCGCCACTCATCAATCAATTCTCCATCGCACGACCGTTCACTTGATGCGGCAGTAACTGCATCGATCAAGTTACTGTCCGAAAATTTCTAGCTTCAATGTTTAGTTAATTGCATATATCTGATAGCTCTAGAATTGTTTCGACCAATTCTGTACTTACTCATCTTCTAACTGCCCATCCTTTCCAAATAGTCTTCGAGTAAGGGTAACTTACCAAATGCGGATAAACTTGGATATTATAGAAACAATGGCTGACCTTCACAGCTGTGACAAGGGATTATATTAGTTTAGATCATATTATGTACGTCTTGGAATTCAAGCGCTACTTTAGATAAGACAGGATTTACGAGTTGCTGAAGGATCTCGAAGGAGATTTGAAGCCTAATTGTTCAAAGATTACGAACCATTAGCGGTCTCTTTACATCAAAAATAACACATGCCATCCAGAACAGAGAACAGGAAAAAAATAGGAAGTGAAAGCTTGCCGTGTGCTCATAAACCGAATAATAGCTATTAGATATATCGGTGTGACGGAAATTGTATCAGGAATTCCGGCCCGGAATGCCTGATGACTTTCAGGATGTGTGCGGCCGGTTGTATTATTGTGTTCGAGCTATCAGGAGCTCTTATTATCAGTGTATGTCAAGGTAAATTATCGAACAATGGCTCCATTTGACTGAAAATTCTAAGCAACTGCTTATGCTGGAGAGTGTAAAATTTTACATTGGTTTTCTGAAATAGCCTGCTCTTGTGCCTCTACTTGAAAAGGCTTCTTCTTTATTCCAACACACCTGTTTTTGGAACCACACAAAATTTTAGGTTACCTTAAAAATGACTGCCAGTTCCACCAAAAGGCCATAACAATATATCAAGAGGACTTACCAAACCGAAATAGTTTTCCCCATAAAATGTAGTAAAACTTTTCTTTTCAATTAAAATCTAAGTTGGCAGTGTTTTAAATCGTAGCGAACGTAGACGGAATCCATACGTCTTGCAGTCCGTGGTTATGATTCATCCGTAACTTCACGACGGTATTCGTTAGGGTGCATGGCATTACCGGGGGGTGCGTTGCCCTTTGTAAGTGACTCATATTTATACGGAACTGCAGGGGCAAGCTATAAGCAGTAGCGATGGTAATGATTTTTATTGATGGGAATTGTAATTAGTTCAGTGCCCTTTAAAAAACGAATGTCGAACTTAAAAGTTGACATTTAGAGATCGTATTAAGCACAAGTTAATTAAAACAGCAGAACTAATAAGAAAAACATCAGGCTGTTACGTTCTAATTGGGCCTTTAAAATTATTATCGCACTCTTTATATAACATTTTTATGGAATGTCTTTTTATCTATCATAGATATAGTCGTAGCCGTGTCGTAGAAGTGCGCTACCTGTCAGCGCTGACGACCCGTTTCGAGGTGAGGAGAAGCATATTTGCCAGGAGTTGATTGGGGCACACCTCTATAAATGAAATCATGGAATGTATGAATATGTATTTGTTTTGATTTACACAGCTGTGTATAATACCTATTTTTCTTTAAAAGTGTGTTGTAATAAATAAAGTTCAATTTCAATTTAAAACATTTTTTTTAACAATCTGTATGAACAACATGCCAACTTCGTTACCTTTAAACAATAGTTATTTATTGCTTAGTGCTTACTTATTTAATAATCCCTGTAGCCCGCTCATAACTTCACTAAGTTCCGCCAACTTGTTCAGTTCTTTGTTCGCCTCTGTTGAAGTTTCAGCATAAGTTAATATTCTATAGAATTCCGCCACCGCCTGTGGTCACTGCACCGGCCTTTGTTTTGTCTTTAGCCTAGATCAGTGCTGGACATAGTTCAAAGCAATTTGAATTTCATCCCTCTGTTCTTATTGGCTTGTCACATTCAAGGCGCGTTTTGGGGCTTCAAAGTTGCTGTACTGCATTAGCATAGCAAGTGATCTTACTGCAAGTAAAATTTGGCTGATTTCTTCTTTACGTAATAGGCAGATTCTGCTACTGTTTTAATTCGACATTGTCAAAATGTTTTACAAAATATCCGCCTATATCTACTATTTAGAGCCTGTTGCACTTACGGGAAAAATGTTTTAGTTTTCCGTCTTCGCTTATACCTTGACACGGCTAGGCCAAGACGTAGACACAGTTTAGTTTATAGTCAACTAGGGTAATAAAGTGTTTACGATCGTCCACAGTTAGTCGCGGCGCGGTCGCCGTATAGTCTTGCCTGTCCTGGAGGAATACGCTCGTAGTAAGGGGTATCTAATGAAGACTTGTCTACTAAGTAATGAGGTTGGGTACAGGGAAATATGTTACTGCAAAGTTACGTTTAATGTGCGTGCTTTTAATTTAAATGGTTTTTTTTTCATATTTGAATGTATGTTCTTTCAAAGGTTAGGTTTCAAGTTTCTATTAGTCTTAATTTTTGTGTAAACGAGCGTGAGCGTGATGTGAGCCAAACTCATAAAGGAATTTAATAGAAAACTTTTTGATCCATTCATAAAAAATCACGAGGTGTGTATCCTAAGATTTTTTCTTTCCTTAAATATTTTTTAGAAACTTTGGCAGTTTATCACCCTGAGCTCGTATTAGATTTTTCATTCGACTGCACAGCCTTATAATTTTAGTGGCTGGATTCCTGAGTCATAGCTACTCCGCCTCCATAATAACTCATTCCTAACGGCGGCTAGACGCAACGTTGTTATAACCTAAAGTTTAAAAATGGCGGCACCTGCATGGTTAAGTTAAGCGCAGTGCAGCGGGTAAGCTTAAGGCGGAATTTCCTCGATAACATTGTTACTGAAATAACCTTTGTTGGTATGTTTATAGTAAGTATTTTGCAGATAGCTTTATATACCATTTTATAAAGAGTACTACAGGCTAAAGAAATTAAATTTTCCGTAATCCAGACTTACCAGCTCTTTTTGCATTCATAACAAAGGTAAACCCTCCTAAAGTAGACACATGTTTTTCAAGACTAAGTTACCAAGAGTATTAAATATTAAATTAAATATTAAGCTACGTATGAACAAAGCCACCATCTTTGCAATTAGTGTATGCAGAGATATAATACGCCCCAAGACAAGTAGTTATGAGGAGAAGTTTCTTAACAAATATTTCACAAGTTAGCGTTGCAATGCAGTTTCTTAAGCACCTTATAGTTCCTTTAAGACGTAGGTTTCTTGTCTTTGTGTAGAGCTATTTTCTTTTGTCTTTGAAACTAAAGGAAATGCATGCTTCAGCTTTGAAAATGTGCTTAGCAAAAACACACAAGCCACTTCTACTGCCAAGCTTATGAAGTTACCAGTTATAAGTACCAGTTATAAAACTTATGTGTATTCTTTGTTGGTTTTAAGCGGGTAGCGAAACGTTTCCTTGAATTCTTAATTTATACGGCAATTGAGGTGACTAGAGATTGAGGTGACAGGCGCTCCTTACTTATCACGCGATATCTCTAAGACTTATTTTTTTGTGTTTAACAAAAAAGTTTTTATGTTATATCAGTCCGATTTAAAAAGTGCCTTTTTTCATCCAGTTTTATCTCAGTATGATAATAAGGTATGGAGTTACGAACCTCGACGTAACTACTTTAAGCCTAGCTCTAACGTTCAGAAACCTTGCCTCGCTATAAACTTTTCGCTTCAGGCGTTGGGTGTCGCTTTAACTTTTGTTTACTCCGCTCAGAATAAAAATGTAGCACCTTCATACTCCAGACGACGATGATTTACTATTACTTAGCACGTTCGCTGAAAACTAGTGCTTGTGGTTTGGTAGGTAGATGTGAATGATTTATCTAGCTACAGAGTGTTACTGCTGAAAACATGTTGAATACATTTTTATCAGAACGTAGTTAGCATTGTGCACTATTGTGCAGTGAGTGACTGCCTCGTTGGTCTAGTGGCTGCTAAGCGCGACTGCTGAGCACGAGGTCCTGGGTTCGAATCCCGGGTCGGGCAAAGTGTTACTGGGTTTTTCCATTAGGTAATTCTCAGTAACAGCACGGAGTCTGGATTTGTGCCCGGTTGATGGCAATAGGCTCGCCCCCTATTACATTGGGACCTAAAACATAACTGGCGAAATGTGGGTGTACTATATGTGCACCTCTGCCTACCCCTTCGGGGAATACAGGCGTGATGTTATGTGCAGTGAGTAAGCGATAAAGAAGTATGTCAGGATCGTAGCAAATGGAAATCTATGGCCTTTGCCTACCCCTCTAGGAAATAGATTTTATATGTGTATGTATGCGATAACTATGAGTTAATATTGAATTGTGTGGCAGTGGTGGCAGATCTCGGATAGTAGCAAAGGCTTAACCGGGACTTAAACAATCCGGAAATATTGCCATTTTTTTCAAAATTTATTTCTGCAAATGGGTTTTACAAAACACGTTTACACGACATTTTTTTTAAACTAGATGGCGTCGGCATTTCCGAGTGGACTACCTCTAAGGAGAAATACCAAAACAAGCTCAAATCTAACCTTCGAAACCAACGATTCATTATTATATGATACCAATATCCTTTTTTCCATGAAATTCGAGCTATGATAGTTTCTTGTCAATTACCAGCATGAACGTCCCGCTCCCAAAGGACCGCACAAAGTGGGGGAGTGCTTTCATCTAGGAAGACACATTTCAGGTCGTAGAAAGGCAACGCAACGCAAATATCGACGTCTTTATACAATAATCTATGTCCAAACCATGACCACAGCAGGCGAGGGTTAACTTCGCAGATCAATCGATCGTGTGGTAATAGGTATGAGGTACTCGGCAATAACCCATGTATTCACACGATATTGCAACTATATCGTGTGTATACAGTAGATTAACATATTTATAATCGGTTAACTGTATTTGCTTAAAATAATTTAGATTGTGTTTTGGTAACCGAAATACAGAAATAAGACAGTCAGGACGGGTCCTTTCATATACCTAAGGATAAACTCAGTTTTGTTGTTGAGTCTCAAATTAAATTATCAAAGTTTGATGCTTAAACAGACATAATGTTATCCATGCCTTAATAACAGAATAATAGTGTATGTAACCTAGCTACACAATACATACACCACCTGAATAAAATTATAACCTATCTGTAAGTTATTCTTTTGAAAGCATCAGCGAGAAATGAAAACAATATTCAATGTTGCAATAAATAAAGTAGGAGTGATCGATCGCCGGCGAGGTCGGTGAGAACACCGTCCCTTCTTAATGACCCCACCACGGGGCGCACGGTCGCACATTGTTGAATTTGCCACAATTTTATAATAGAAATACTTCTATTTTTGTATTTCGTGTCAACGGGAATTTATTTTTTGCAAGGTAAACAATATGAATAATTCATTTATCATAATCTGTTATGGGGCTCGTAACTTGCATTTAAGGTTTTATTACCTACGTGACCAATGCCTTTTATAAGGTATCGCCAAAAGACCGATTAAGCAGATGGAACTCTTCTCTATGGGAGAGAAAGAAAGTCCCGAAAATAAGTCTGTATAACATTCCTCCTATATAAAAGATCGCGTTTTTTGGAAGATAATTTAAAATGAGATCCTTTACAGAGCTCGGATATATTGTTTTATTCATACCACAATGGTTTTGAGGGTACTTATCTTATATAAGAATGTTTAATACGGGCTTAAACTTAAAATCTGGGTTAATCTTAAGAGTTCCCAATACCAAAATAATAGTTTTAATTTGAAATCATCATATACAGGTCTCTAATTTAGCAAGTTAGTATGTGATGTGTAAACCGACGAAGCGTTTAGAGAACTTAAATTATTTCGCATGGCCGCATACAGAGGTATTTCTGTCAAAGTCAAAAGAATTTAATTCATTCCAACCATTTACAAAAACGAGCTTTGATGAAAAGTCCAGACTATTAAAGTTTACTGAAATTACTTTGGACCAATTCGCCTATTTTTGTGCATTAAATTGCCACAACGAGGGAAATTTAATAACTGTCCGTCTAGACTAGTGATAAGGATCTTGAGGATACTATTTCAAACAGTTTAATTTCACGACAGTTGCGGCAAATATCTTCAGTATAATTCTGGGTTCGGCCAACTTGGAACAATTTATCATAGCCACATCTTCAGAAGTTCTAAAGGAAGATTATTTACTTTTGGAATTGTTTTATACAATGACTGTTTTACTTATTAATGCTTTGGTAGGCTTATTATTAAGACTAAAAGCTGGCATTTGTTGGCGCGCATGCGCAAATATTGAGAATATTTCATAAGGCTTTTATAAGAATAAAGCGCGTTCTATTTTTGGTACAGAGCTTTATGATCTAAGCCTCAAGTCTCTTCGTGTTCCGCTAAAAATATTACTGGGGAGAATTAGGATTATACTCACTCTACTTAGAAAATGAAAATGTTTATTGTAATCCATGAATTTTAATTGGTTGGCCGAAACTGCAGGACTTTTACCAGAACATAATGACTGAAACGTAGATCAGGCAGACCTCGACTTCAGGTATCCTGGAGTGAAAACTAGTGCGAAAAAATGAAATCTAGCGCTAATGGAAACAATAGTACTTACATAAGGTTTTTCTGTAGCGTGATCGTCTATCCGTAGAACGTGAGCATGTTCTACTTCTTTTTTTAGTATTTATGACCTTTACCTTGGATCCTTTTTGTTTAAGATAGGCAAAATAACGCCGTGCATAAATGGCATAACCAAAATGATCACTTATCTTATTTTTATTGACTTATAAATTCTGAGTCGTACTGGGCAAAAGTCCAAATACAAAAAACAAATGGCGGGTTATAATATTTACATCCTGGTTACACCTCCTAAGTGGAATACACGACCACCCCACATAACTCACGATAAACGCGGTGTATTACTAAATATCGCTGAGACCATGCCCCACATTTCCGCTCTTGGAAAAAATACGATTATTACCTTACGTTTAACTAAACAATTATGACTGTTTTTTGTTTACAAAAAACATCTGTTTATCCAAAAATATGGGAAAAATCAACATTCCCTTCGGTTCTAACGGCGAATCGCACCGTTTATCATCAGCGCCAGTTACTACCTTCGTCTACTAATATACAAAACGTGTTTATTTTCTTCTATAATTCAAACTCTACTACAACAAAATCTATACAAGGTGAAAGCGACTATTAAGTACACACGTAATTAAGTACAAAACCAATTACATTGATAGTTGGAGGCATTGGTAACGAGAGTCATGAATAGTGCCACTAACGCGAGGTAAACGTTACCACAACAGATGGCCAATTAATTCCCTGCTTCTTCAAAGATTGCCTCCCCTTGCGTGATAATTTAACTCCACCACTACTTGCACCACACATAGGTACGAGATTTATTATTACGTAACAATTTTAAGTTTTCTTAAAGATCAACTTAATTTTACCGTTCTTTAATAAATAAAATATTGTAATACCTAACAGCGTTGCTAATAATACTCGATTCTTGGAACAATTTTCTAACATATCTTTACGCCCAATTTAAGTTAAATAAAGAACGCGTATCTACTAGTCTAGTCAAACATAAATTACTGGTTATTACGGCTATAAATAAGCTTCGGAAAAATGGGACCAATTTAAGGCTGGATTTGTTCTATAGCTTAATATGCATTTATTCACGGTCCAATATATTTATCGACTAGATTTTTTTAAAGGTTTAAGCATTGTTATGTCTAGATTGCGATAGGAGATGAGGAGTAAATGATATTTTATGTATAAAAACAAACTTATTACTACTTTAACACAAAAGTAATTTATTAATCAGGGCAAGGCTGGTATGGATTGCGTCCTATAGCAGAATATAATTCATTGTGATTCTCGGAGGCACGGCATCAGGAATGACGTCAATCTGTGATGCGTACCACAACCTCTAGCTAAAGATCAACAATAGTTAATTATATCATGGTTGATATAAACTAATAAAATAATGCTTTAGAAATTATAAAATCGGTATCAACAATCATCATGCGTGTTTTTACAGCATGGCATGTCAGGCGAAAATTGTAGCGAAAATACAAAAAGAATTTCTTTACAGGAAAATATAAAGGAACATTTCAGATGCCATATAATGTTGACTCCAGTGAATATTAAACCTGTTTACCGCAGTGTTATACGCGCTAAGATATCCAAAGCCTATGTTTATTTTATCAGTCCCCAAGAAGTTTGAAATGGAACGCTCAATTTGAGCAAATCAGATAATGGTTTCCTTAGGGCTATGAGCTAATCGAATTTCTTAGGATCCAACGGCGTTTAGTGGGATTTTTATAAAGGCATTTAGTTTTATCGAACATGTGGGCTATAACTGTGATTTTATTACTGAATACCAGTTGTCTTTGACGAAATTGTCCTTGTTGGGGTCTTCAATCTGGAGTGAAGTAAACGAAACCCTTATTAAATCACCCTCGAGTGTCTTACCGAGTCACAACGGTTTTTCGGAAACTGTTTGATATTGGTTTTGTAACTTATTCCGCGAAAAGTCGATGATAGGAATACGTAGTTGTTTTTGTATCTTATTCGAATTTTCTTTATGAAGTAGATAGACTTGCACGTGTCGAATTTTTCATATAACAACCTCTCGAACTTAAATTATTATGGCTCTAGATTTTAATATGTAATTCGTTCTATTTTTATTACATTCCTTATGTTTAAAAGTAGATTCTTCAGAATCCTCGTTGTTGTACCAAAACCCTATTTTGACACGTATATAACTCTTACTTTTCACTCCTACTATTTTACTTCTCTATTGCTAATCTTTTTTTTGAGTGTTTCTAAGTCAGTTTGCCTGAACAAGAATAGTCGATATCCCGATGTATCGCGAACGAGAGCAGCTCGTCCCTCGACACTTTGGAAACTAAAGCCCTCATGTCGCTAGATATTTTCTATTTTAGTGCCTGCCAACAAAGAAGTTCTATTGTCATTCTTGTCGCGTACTGTGTTATAGGTCTATTGAGCAGTTATAGGTATGTAAGCTAGGTAGAGATGAGCAAGGTTAAGCTGCTTTTACTGCAGAATGTTTCAAATCGAAGACCATTCTTTGCCTCGAAAAGCGTTTATTTCTGTAGGAGTAGACAACTGGTCTGGTGACCACATTAAGATAAACTTTATGTTAGTCCCATATGAAAGAGGAATATTAGATTATCGTTTTATATCAGTCTGTTGCTTGTTTTCCTAACATTAAATCCTAATAATACGTGACCCGAAAATTGAAACAAAACCTTTAGCAGTCGAATTGGCGACCCCTAGACCAACAAGCAAATTTTCGCCAAGCATACGAACTATGCCTAGTTAGATATGGTCTTTGAGTTACCACAACTGCTCCTACGGGAAAATAAAGGGAACATCATAAATAAACATTATCATCTAATTTTACTCAGCAGTAAACCATTTAAGTACCCGCTTTGGTCATTCCGCTCAAGTTGTAAATATCTGCTTGTGATAATATTTACGGCACTCTGTATACTGTTTTGTTTTATTACTCAACAGCTAATCAAATTAATCATGGAAGTAACGTAGGATGACTTTATTATGTGCTTAACCTGCTTAACAAAATATCCCCCAGATGTCCATATGCTCCTGGAGTGCGGCAGTGTGGCCGATCAACGGGCCCGAATCCTCCAATGCCCAGCATCACTACCGGAGGCTTGTAGCAACCTGAAAAGGCTGCTCGCCTTCTGGGATGATCTGGGATGGCTGGAATAAAAGAAAAACCCTTCACGCACAATGGCCCACTAAAGAGGCTAAGTGCGGAAAATGCCCAGCAATACCATACGTATCGCATTAAATGTACCACACAAAATACCTAGATATCCCTTAACCAATTTGTACCATGTCCAGTTTTGTAAAACCAATTTAGGAGTAAATTCACCGCTTAACAGAATGTGTCGAGAACTGAACTCATTTATTAAAAGTGTACCGGATGCTGACATACACCATGACTCACAAAACAAATTTAAGTCCAGGATCCTAAAGTCCCATAAAAGCTATAAAAATCCACTGTCCTCACAATAAGTAATATGTTTGTAAGTGTCACTCACTCACTGTCAAATTTATATTAGGTTATATTTAATTGTTTTTTTTTTTACGTCATTTTTAAGATGTGCATAGTATAGTGTACAGTAGTTTGTTTAGAAGAATGTTGGTTAGCCCGTAATTGGCTAGTGCGTAAGCCTTTAGTTACCTATGTATATATTCATATAGAAATTTGTACGCATAAACTGTGGGAAGACCTTAAATAAATAAATAAATAAAACCTGATTCACAGGATGTTTACCGAAGAACGTGCATTTCTAGACTTGAAGCAGTGATGACTTGTGCCAATTACATTTATTGCAATTGTTCTAATTTTTCTTTAATGTTATATTAATTAATGACAAAATCAACTTCATCGCGAGTAGTAAATTTACGGTAGGTAGTCCTATACTAGTCCTTGACGTGGAATTTATTTATAAATATTGAGCTGGAGCGACCCCTTACCTGTAGGAACTAAGATAAAGAGTACCCCATGGTGAAACATCAGAAAAAATCTTTCGCTTCATACTAACTTTTAAACTATCGCGTTGCAGGAATTAATGCGAATACAAGTTTTTAAAAACGTGCGTTCGCGTTAATTCCCTTGTTTTCATTTAATTTTATTATCATTCCCTTCATTTCCTCATTAGAAATGTCAACAAACCATGAATAATTCTGTAATAACCTTGACCGCCAATAGAACAGTAACACAACATTAAAAACGTTAGTCAAGCTGTGTTGTGAACTTATGTAACTATTTCCGTAGACAAGCTACATGTAAGGGCTGTAACAGGGTATTTATATACGTCTGTTGATACCTCCGTGGCAGACGGGGGCCACTCTATATCGATCCCAGTTCAAGGCTTGAATGAAGGCCACACGATGCCTACATAATTCGATACTCGGTCTAAACGGTGCCACTGAAATTGCCTTAGCAAATATTGGGATTTAATGGAATTGAGTTATCGACATTATTCTGACGGCTTTTCACGTAAAGTCTTTGCTTAGTTCTTTATGTTACTATAGTAGGTATAAGCCTTTAGAGATTTTCAGGAGGTAGGCCTCACCCTTGAGACTGAAATACTAAAAGGGAACTTCAAATTTAAAGGGTGCGAGCAGCAACACGCCAACTCAGTTAGCAAAACTGCGCCACGGATCGGCGAAGGTCCCGGGTTCGTGACCCACTCGTGTCCATCATTTTTCAAATTTCCTTTATCAATTTGGATTCAGTAGACCTCATCTTATAACTGGGGTTTAAATAGTGAAAAACGCGTACCTATTATATGTACCTATATTTGTGACTAAATTACATGTAAAAGACATTTTGCTGACTATTAATGCAATAAAATTATCATCTGAATAACCTTTTTGGGTGGCTCTTCATTTTGTAAAACATCAACTGAATATAACTCCAAAATCATAGAGCTGTAACTTAAAACTCATGAAAAACTAACTGTTAGTCTTAGTTCCATATAATTTCTATGAATACAGATCGGATGTATTGGCTTTCGTTCTTACTTAATCTATTAAGCAATCCAATACCATACTGGCTTTGACTCCCCAACTATCTACCAAATTGAAGCATGTAGATTGTAGTTTGTGTGACATTGATAAATTGAATATTGATTGATGTACACTTAGTTCTCCGTTTCTTCACAATGTTGTCGAATCGAAATAAGATATTTGGTATTGATTAGATGTCATATAATACGCACTCATCATCATCTACAGCCTTCAATATGCCGCAGTCCTGTAATACGCACTGTCGATGGCTTATAATTCACCATCATCATCATCAGCTGGAAGACGTCCACTGTTAAACAAAGGCTCCCCCTTATAACGCCACAATGAACGACAGCTTGCCAATTGCATCCACCGGTTACCCGCAATTCTGACAATATCGTCAGTCCACCTGGTGGGAGGCCTGCCAACGCTGCGTCTTCCGTAATTAACATGTCCAAAAGAATATACGAACACTAAACTGCCCCCTTATACACATGGCAAAACGCTTGAAAAATAGACTGATAAATGTATGGACATAACCATAATATTTCAACTACTCGTATGTTAACGATGATATATGCCAAACCCATATATTTTTCATCTGGAGTCAGTTACTTTATCTTCAAAACGTCAAGTCTTTCTTCAGCCTTGTAGTCGCATCTAGAAGCCTTTAGACCAATAAACCTTAGCGTTATGTAACCAATGAGAGGGTTACACTGTTTCCCTTTGTGGACTTTGTCTAAAGTTCGCCCTAAAATACTGTTCGACCTCAAATATTTACGCGAGCGGCGCCGCGGAATTAAGTTACCAGGAATTAATCAAGTAATGGGTTTCCCCATACATTTTTCACTTTCAACTTTAGGTACTTTTCTAGGTAGTATATGACATTGGTTGTTTTATACGGGACTGTAGATTGTATAACATGCTGTCTCGTTTTAGTTAGTAGTAGTCGTCGAGAAACATCAGTGAAGCCTATTCGTAGAAAGAATTATGTTTCAAGTAGGTACATACATAGTGAACTTCTCCCTCCTATAAATTCCGACACTTATGTTATAACTAACGGTTTGGTAACTCTCAAAAGGTTTCTTCAGTGTATTGAAAAGAATACCTTGCTATCCTGAAATTTGTCACAACATCAACCAGTAACCTATATAGACACAATTACGGACTATGCGTTGCCGTCACAGCCAATAGAAACTAAAAGCAACGCGTTTACTTTAAAAATCGTTGCAGTGTAAATAGGTCACCAGTTCAACGCCCATTGGTAACGCAAGCAATTTCTTAGTAGATCCTTATCCTCGGCGAGCTATTGGCCACAATCTATTACTGGTAACCCAACCCGTTCGCTGCTTTCAATAATGGTATAAAGCGGCAATATCAATGATGTTATGAAGTGGCTATTAGGAGGCTCGATTAGTGAAGAGCTCTTGACTCTGTGGTCACATGTTTGTTTGTTTTATGTTCAAGAAACATTTTTGGTTTAGAAGATAGATGGAGAGAAATGTAGGTCTAAGCAACGCTAAGTACTATAAATTAGAAGGTTCATGGAGTGTGTCTGGTCATGAAGGTGATGGATTTGGGCAGTCAATTGTTTTTGTTTGGAAAGACTAACTAAGAGTAGTAGATAATATAAAACACGTCATACGTTCTCGTTTGGCTTGGCTTTGAGGCCTTAATGGTTCTTGCCAGAAATTCGGTCAAGCAATTAGAAGTTTCATGTTCTTTACAGTAGTAGAACAAGGAAAACTCTTATTTGACTACTACTACTACTTATTTGATTCCATAGAAACGGTGTATCTGTACATTTTCTCAACAAAAAAAATCCAAAAGCCAGACTTATCAAGAGGCGTAACTTTGGCGTGTTTGAAAACATTCACTTATTGCGTCTGTCCGATTTCCACCTGCGACCTCCAGGGTATCGCGTGACATCTCAAACCTACTTGAATATATGATACGTCGCGTGTTTGATGAACAAGTACAAATGTATCATGTTATAGGGAAAACTTTGTGTTTGCAAAGATTTTGATGTTTGTTATCCTGTAACAGTTTATTGACTCGCTGAATCTGGATTGAGCTCGCAGTCACATAGCAACCGCGCAAATCAAAGTCCTGAAAAGTCACGCAGGCACGAAATCTTTCGTTATCTTTGTCTTGCATTTGGTGTCTCTCTGGTGACGTTGGTTTAGGTACTGTTCCATCTAAGAGTGTGGGAGGGAATGAAAAATGCAACACTAGTTAGTAATCCTAGTAGGATTTTATATTGTTGACTGTCGAGGCTAAATTGCCTAATACATAAAATAAGCTTACAGCCGTGCTATTCTAAAGACATCACACACGAACTAACTTCTAAATCCACGGTGAGGTTTGACACTAGCGCATAGCAAGGTGACGTGCGAGATGACTGAATATGATCTTAGTGATTCAGAATAGCATAGCTGATCTTAAGCGATTCAATGATTATGCATGTTTGACTAATACGTAAAAGTTAGAATCTGTCCTAACTTTTCCACCAAGATCATTAAGAACTTTCTTATACGTAAGCGAAGTTACAGACACGTATTTATAGTTTGTTTGAAGTGGGCTTGTGCCAGCCAGTCTTTGTCAGTGTTTTGTTGGTATTTGTATGGTGGCTTGTCATGGTATTTTTTTACACGATCCGCGCAACGCCAAGCCGAGGAACGCGCCATAACTTGGAGGGACTTGGAGATTGCAGTATTGGTGGCGCAGTTACAGAAGATGCTGCTGCCTATCTGCTGGATTTCCCCTTAGTCGCCTCTTACGACACCCACGGGAGGAAAGGGGTGTTCAATTCTAGGCCAGATACCACTCGGCTTATTATTATTATTATTTATTTATTTATTATGTATTTATAAAATAAAACTTATATACTAAAACATTGCCCCACAAAACCGTTTATATTGTATTATGCGCCTCGTGGTACGCAACGGCTCGTGGTATTACGCGCCGTGAAATGCCACCAGAATCAACAGTCAAATAGAATTTAGCTTCTAACAAGTTTAGCTTATTAACAATGTATTCTGTATTGTTACAGAGCGACGGAAGCTTGCTGCTTACTAACATGGGTTTGGATGATGCGGGTCTGTACGAGTGCTCAGTAGAGAACGAGACAGCATACGTCGACAGAGTCAACCTCACTGTGCGGAGTGAGTAGCATTCTAACACTGAACCACTATAATATGGCTTATTATGACTTATTCTACTAAAGTTTAATATACTTACAATAAAAATACCTCATGCTGAGAAAAACATTAGCTTGACTGCTCGTAAGTAGGCTAAACGATTGGATTAAGTCATAATTCGTTACTCGTGGAGGCCTATCTTAATGCATACCTATTTTTAGTAGCGTGATATCGATAGATCAAAGAGTTAACAAAACAATAGACTGTGATCACTTACTCAGTTGTCTTGAAAACAAAAAAACTGTCACTACAGTCTACTTCGATTTATACCAAAACGACCCAAATTCCAAAACAGAAATCGTCTTCAATCTTTATCAAAACTGAAAGGATTTATGTTTAGAAAAACAATCGATTCAGGCTAACACCCGCCTACACCAGTATCAACTTCATCCGACTTTCGTAAGATATTGCTTGCTCTTTAAATAAAAAAGAAAAGTACAAAAATAATCCTCATAAAATAGGTTTTCATTGTCTGTTACAAGCATAATAGTGTAATCCGAGACCAAGACGAACTATGCTCCTGCATCTCTGAGAGTTCCCGCAGTAGTTTGATATAATTGGAGTATCGGTTCCGAGCTGCGGTTTAGTGCCGTTCCGCTACTGTTATTGGCACAACATAGCAAGGTATTACGAAGATATTTATATTCTACTAGCTGTTGCCCGCGACTTCGTCCGCGTGAATTTCCTGGTATGAAAAATAGATGTTGGCCGATTCTCAGACTTACTCAATACGCTCACAAAATTTCATGAGAATCGGTCTAGCCGTTTCGAAGGAGTATAGGAACGAAAACTGTGACACGAAAATTTTATATATATAGATTATCTAACTAATGTTATCAGAGTCTTCTTCTATATCAACATTAGATTTGTCAGTTATTGACCATAGCTAGGCCTCCTCAAAAACATTCCACGATGATCCGTCCTTCGCGACTTACACAGGTCATTTAAATTGCTCTTGTATTCAGAATCTCAAGTGCGTGTTGCTCATCTTAAAGACCTGCTTTGAACGTCTGCAGAGATTTTGTTTTAAAAAGTTTCTATTGTTCACATTGAAAGCAGAAAATATAAAAGTCAAGTGACTACAAGACATGCAGAGCTGAGTCTCAAATCTCGACAACCCTCAAACGGTCTTAACTCAAAAGCCAAACAATACTAAGAGTGTACACAACAATAGTGTTGTAAGGGTATCGATAAACAAGATAAAGTAATACATAGACTTTGTATCAGGAGATATCGGTATATTAAGTTAATAGACATTTATGGGATGCTGTGATGTAGGCTAAAGCTTTACGATACAATCTATGAAGATTTTTTTGAAGCTTCTGTTTCTTAGTACGTTGTAGTAAAAAAAATGTTGAAGCAAAAGTTTTACAGGTTATTGAGTAAAAATATTTTTTTGGGTTGCGGCGTGAGCTGTGATTGGATCGACTGAATGGTCGCAGTTTTGACAGCAAGATGATAGATTTTCAATATGAAAAGGCGACCCTTGTCACATATTTAGGTCGTTTGTTTGCGAAAGTGTGCACATGTTTCATCTTTTTCAAGGGATGTCATGTTTTTGGAAGCCTTAAAAATACCAGTAAAAGCTTATCTTGATGCTGTCGTGTGATAACAGAAATATATAAATATTCGGATTTGTTGGTCTTCATACAATACTTATTGGCAAAGAATTTTAAAAATCGCAGACTAGATCTCGATGCAGCATCCCGATCTATTCTAATACTTCGTTATTACTTGAAATCTGACCAATTTAGATAACACGTAAATAAATATAATTTCAACCCTTTTCAAGGATTTGGAGAAGTTTTTACTCAAAAAATTACGTGAATTTCACAGAAAGTCATGAAAGCAATGCTTATCAAAATTAAATAACCTGAACTTCAGCTCCCTAATTTCCATAATAGTACTACGAGGGTCAAACTGAAAGTTCTTAGAAAATCAAAAACTGATTACATTAGCCAGTTATTAGTTTTATTATATCTTTTCAAAATATTGTCCATTCACGTCAATACACCGCTGCATGCGATGGAACCACTGGGAAAAGCACTTTGCCCACTCGTCTTTAGGGTTCTCTTCAATGGCATCGCGATACGCAGCCACCGCTTCTTCAGCATTCATAAACCGCTTTCCTTTAAGTTTTTCTTTAATTTTTGGAAATAAATAAAAATCACAAGGGGCGAGGTCGGGGCTATACGGCGGGTGACCCAGTAATTCAACGTTTGATGTCCCCAAATAGTCGATCGTTCGCTTAGCGGTGTGCGACGAGGCGTTGTCGTGGTGAAGGAGGATCCTACTGCGAGGTCGTTTCTCTCGAACTTTTTCCAAGACAAGTGGCAAACAATTGGTAGTGTACCATTCTGCAGAAACTGTTTTTTGATCCTCTAACACAATTGTTGCGAAATGACCTATCCTTCCAAAGAACGAGGCCACCATTTTTTTTCCCGCACTTCGATCTCTCTTCACTTTAGTTGGCAACCCATCGAAAGGAAACACCCACTGAGCAGATTGTCTTTTGGTTTCAGGATCATAACAGTAAATCCAGCTTTCGTCACCTGTTAGTATGTCGAACACAGCATTTGAGTCACCTCCGTTAAATCTTTCAATCATTTTACGGCACCAATCCACACGATGGAGTTTTTGAGCCTCAGTCAAATTATGAGGTATCCACCGGGCGCAAAGCTTCCTGACTGCTAAATGTTCGTGGAGGATTTTGTGCACTTGACTCATACCGATGCCTAAGCTTGTCCGAATCTGCTGATAGGTCACTCTTTTGTCAGTCTCTATCATACGCCGCACAACACAGATGTTATCTTCAGTCGTCGCCGTAGAAGGCCGTCCCTCACGTAAATCATCAGTGAGATTAGTGCGACCACGTTTAAACTCATTAAACCAGTTGTAAACTGTCGCACGAGATGGGGCTTCATCGTGAAAGGCCAATCGTAGTCTATCATAACTTTCTTGTTGACTTAAATGACATCGAAAGTCATAAAAAATAATTGCACGAAAATTTTCTCGTGTTAAATTCATGTTGACGTGACACAGACAATTTTCAATTTGCCGCCAAATCGTAAAACAAATGACAAATTAATGAAATATATACTCAGTAATATTGGCAAAGAGTTCTATTTTCAAATTTTAGAATTATTTTTTTATTATATTGTTTATAAGTGGCCAGTTCTAAGAACTTTCAGTTTGACCCTCGTATAAACTCATAAAATCCAGTGACAGCCGGAATCAATTCGCCTCAAAGTTGAACTAAGTGCTCAATAACTAGCCACCTGTTACCGCGTTATTACGATGGTTAAACAGCAACGAATATTAATGATGCTGCTTCTGAACAGCACTTGACGCGTTTTATGCCGCGGTACGAAATGCGAGCAATCATTTTATTTCGCTTTAATATTACCGGCGCTGCGGTTGTTCTTCTGTCGAGCGTATTTCAAATTTAACTGCCTGCTTAATTTTCAGCGGTACAAAAAGCTTTGGGAGTAATGCTTTAAAAATGCTCTACACTCCTGGAGTATTATGGTAGCTATAGTATGTTAAGTGAGCAGTTTTGGGTTAAAACGTTTATGCGTTTTCACTTGAAACGCGATGGCTCAGGTTACCCCGTTTGTCGGAAAAGCGTTTGGCAGCGAGCGTCACGTCTAGGATACTGGACTTGGAGGTCTTCAACCAGGAAATTCACAGTACATAAACGAGATTTTGATTGTATCTTATAAGAACTGTGAACCTAGTCCTTATAAAATGTTTACGGGAATTTTCACAATACTACCAACCACATTTAAGACGTGATCATATCGCAAACGTTTACCGTAGACGTGTAGTAGAATGGAATGTTATGCTTTCATTAAACTCAGTCGCCTAGACATTGTTTTATCATTTTCATCAGAGCTAAAAATACATTTCATATTTTCATAAACGTTCAGTCAAGTCAAAGCTTAGACACCTGTTACGTGTTTTAATTTCGAAAGAGAATATTAATGTTGCCAATTTAAAATGAGGTTTCGCATAAAGCATCAATTTTCTCTGCGGTGCTTATTAAATAAACATGCCTTAAAAAGTATAAAAATTGGAACCACATGCGTCGTTCACACGACGTTCGCCGAATTCACTGCTAGGCTTGGGCTGAGCTTCATGTTTTCGTTACCATTTTGCGTTGTTTATTTAATGGGGGAAAAGCGGTGAGACTTCGTCAGGCCTCTGAAATTCATTTTGAGCAATTTGCAACTGATTTGAGCAGTTTGAAAACCTACAAAGTTTAAAATACAATTATTTTTTGTTAAGTTGATAAGCATGATTTCAATGTCAGAAGATTAATAAAAAATATATATATCTCTCTTGAATCTTTTTTTATAATATTGAGAGAATTTCGCAAATAGCTTTTTGCCTTTTGTCTGAAGTCTACGCTTTCCTTCGTTATTTTATGTACTTTTCTAATTGTATCAGTGCTATACGCAAAGTTAGGTACCAATAGGAACGCTAGAGTATAAACTCACAAACAATTGAAGGAACTGCAATTGAACGGACGAGAATAAACGTTGGTTCTCCTAGTGCGGGCACTACATTACCACTTAAACAATGTATAGGATGAGAAAGGATGGAATTATCAGATCTATTCTTAGGACCCACTGGCTATTCTTGGCACTTGCAGTCACAGTAAATCAATCACTACGATTGGTGCATTGGCTTAGTGCGGCACGTATATGTGTATATAACGGTAAATATAGATAGCTTTAGATCTTTAAGGCTGTCAACGGTAGTAGTAGTCAAAACCAATGACGTTTGGCGTTGACGATCGTTGACGACCTGATTAGCGCAGTGGCTAAGCGATTGGACTGCTGCGCTAAGGGTTGCGGGTTCGATTCCCGCACGGGGCAAAACTTTGTGCGAACCACAGATGTTTGTCCCGAGTCTGGGTGTTTGTGTATGTGAATATTTCATGTTTGTGAAACGCACCTACGATACAGGAGAAATTCCTAGTGTGGGGCGACGTTTTTTTTTAAAAAAAAAAAAAAAAAAAATGCCGCAAAATATTTTGAAATTGTAGTGGAGTCACCATCATCATTTTTGGTAATGGAAAGCAGCACCTGATGCTTAGCAGTCACGCTTTACGACCCCTAAACCTACGAAGCAGGCAGCCACAGAAGTCTCGTCTCGAATGATTCTATTAACATACAAAAGAATGGAACCAATTGTATCTAGTCTCCACGATATTTTCCCGTGCATTCTAGAACTATCTAAATTATTAACAGACGTACGTTCAAATCGATCGTTACAGCTTCTATTTACCGTGTAGTAGCAACCCTGCAGCCGTTAAATTGTCGCATTGTGCCAGAGGAAAACTCGATTACACACAATGAGAGTAGCACAATAATCCCGGCGACACAAATAGCAATCTGATAATACGGAGCTGGTGGCACCATGGTTCAGGAAGATATTTAGATAAACCTCTTTTGATTTGTCTTCTAGAAATGGTTTCGCCTTACTTATAGAAGTCGTCTATGTTAAACCATTGATTAAATTATATCTGTCACTGTTTGCAAGTCAAACAATAGAGATGGAAGAAGTTGTTTAGCAGTAAGAGGGGTTATATCTCAACTAGATATATCCTTAACCAAAGAATAGAATTAATCAGATAGGCCGTACTTTTTGAAGGAGTTCTTATAGTATTTTTAAAGAGAATTTCTTCGTACGTCCAATCTTCATCGGTACTTGCAGTGTACCTATAAGAATAACAGACTTGTTTCTGTAAAATTATTATTAATAAGACATATTTTTTACCAAGTAACATAAACACATTAAACGACTGGACTTATGGTAGAATGGACAAAACCTTCTTTTTTACAAACATTAAATATCACATACACAAACTCCTAGGCTCGGGACAAACATCTGTGGTTTGCATAAAGTTTTGGCCCGTGCGGGAATCAAACCAGCAACCCTTCGCGCAGCAGTCCAATCGCTTAGCCACTACTCTAATCAGGTAGTCCGCAAAAGTAAATAATTAATACAAAAAAGCATAAAAGCTCAGGAAAATCACTAACATACAATAATATCTCATAATAGTGCTAATACTTAATAATAAAAACATGTAATGTACAGATGTATTTTATTTAGGTCGTACAACATTCACACGAATCGCAGAGACGAGGTCGCGAGTCTCCATTAAAAATGTTAATTCATTTTTCCCGGGACTTCTATATTCACGCCCGTCGCGATCGTGGCCACCATACATTCATGTATCGCTGAGTTCAGAGAATATTAATTAATTATTGCTACGTAAGATACGGCTGGAAATATCACGTGCAGTGTAATTAAATTCATATTCAATAACGTTCTCTTAAAATATGGCATACATAAACAATTTATGGGGCTGCACGATGAACGTGCTCCAATAAGAATTGCCGGCATACAAATCCTACTGGTCCTTTTTAAGGTTTAGGAAAAACCGACAAAGGAGGCGTGTCTATAAGATAAACAGCGAAATCCTCTTGTATCTTTGAATAAAATATTTTTCTAAGTAACGTACCTTCCCAAAACAAATCGGATCGTAAAATATGGTATATTATTGTAAGGTGCGTTTTCAGTGGAATTTTTGGGGAGCAAGTTAGAACCTCCACTAGTGACGGTGCCTACGTAGTACGTACGTCCGGTCTACCCTGGACGGTCAACCTTGCTACCATCCTTGTTGACTGACCAATATCTATACCGCGGCATGATCTATTTTCATGCGGCAATTGGCTCATGCCGACACGAAGAAGAAAGTGAAATTCTTTGACTTGAAAAATTGCCTGATAAACCTTACTTGATAAACCTGCCAAAAGCTACAAAGTAGTTAATTAACAGAAGTGTCAACGATCATACGAATGATTGAATCGGCTAACCAGACCTGTACATGTTATCTTGTCACGAGATCGTTACTTACACACGTGAGTCATTAGGGACAATACCAGGAACTGTACTTCTCCATGAGCGAGCTGGTGTTGTGATCATTAGTACACTATTGAATCGTTACTATCACGCACACGTTTAAATATAGCTGCTATTATTACGAATAATTATAGCTTAAACCTTTAGGGACAAAAGGTACATACTTGGGAAAAGATACAATCTTCTTCTTCTTGTATTTTCTGCTCTTGTGTACAATAATGAATTGCTGTTCTCCAGGTTTAGAGATACTAACGGCTGAATCAATTTGGCAAATTTTTGTCTTGAAATATTCGTGAAACTCCAGGGAAGGTTTAAATGGTGAGAAGGCTGCTGGTGCTAAGTTCGCCGGTCAGCTAGTTTTCAATATTGTTTTTTTAATTGCTAAGGAATTTTAACAAGGCACTCGAACATGTGTCTGCCATAACTCATTACTGC
Source organism: Abrostola triplasia (assembly GCA_946251915.1). Taxonomy (NCBI): domain Eukaryota; kingdom Metazoa; phylum Arthropoda; class Insecta; order Lepidoptera; family Noctuidae; genus Abrostola; species Abrostola triplasia. The sequence goes on along the minus strand of OX276432.1, from coordinate 1,369,088 downwards.
TAGTTAGTGGCTTTGCCTCCAATTATAGTCATAGAATAGAATAGAATAGAATAGAATATTTATTTGCGTAAAACATGGTATACAAGGGTGTTATATACAAATTGAGGCACAAGCATGTTTAGCTAGGATAAAACATAGCATGCAAAATTTAAAAAAACAAGTTAAGCAACAACAACCTTTTTTTTTTTAAAAAAATAAACATCAACATTTTTTATCTATAAATTCTTTTAAACTATAAAAACTACACTCGATTAACCACTTATGAAATTTTATTGTAAATAATTTTGTGTTTAATGCTTTGAAATGCCTTGGTATTTTATTATAAATGCTCACACACATTGCCAAGCAGTTACTATTGTATTTAGACAGTCTAGGCAAATCATTTAACACTAGTTTATATGGATCTCGTCGATTCCGAGGATTTACATCATTTGCAGTCTTAAATAGTTGCTTATTTTTCATAACAAAAACACATATTTCGTAAATGTAAAGCGACGGTAACGGTAACAAACCAAGTTTTTTAAATATTGGTCGACATGAGTCGTCGGGCTTAAGTCCACAAATTGCTCTCATGCACTTTTTTTGAGCGATGAATGCTCTTTGGAAGTCAGTGCTGTTACCCCACATTATTAGTCCATAACGTAACAACGATTCGACGTATGCGTGGTATGACATTACAGCAGTTTTTATATTAGTTATATTTTTTACTTTTTTTAATGCATAAACAAATTTATTAGTTTTAGTGCTAACATTGTCTATGTGCTCTTTCCAGTTTATGTCTTTATCTATTATTACACCTAAAAATCTGGTACGCGTTACTTCATTGATTTTATTAATATTGAGTTTAATGTCATCTTTGGAATTATTTGATCGATTAAATTGGATGTAAACGGATTTATCTAAATTTATCATCAAATGGTTAATGTCAAGCCAATGCAATAATTTGTCAATTGTATTATTAATGTCAAGTTCATGTTCTGAAATGGTATTTAGTTTTTTATTAGATGTCACTATAATAGAAATATCGTCAGCAAATAATACGCATTTATGGTTAGTTATTTTCATGATGTCATTTATATAAATGAGGAATAATATTGGGCCTAGCACACTTCCCTGTGGAACGCCATAATTATTATGTTTATATTCCGATGAATAGGATATTATTACATTATTTTCATTTTTTTTATTGATAATAACACATTGTTTTCTATTGCTTAAATAGGACGACAGCCACTGAAGTGCCGGTCCTCTAATACCAACAGCTTCCAATTTTTGTAGCAATATGTCATGAGACACCAGATCGAAGGCTTTCGATAGATCAAAAAAGAGGCCTGTAGTTATATAATTATTATTTATATTTGAAAGTATTGCTTGCATGAGGGAAAAAATAGCTAACGATGTGGACTTGTTCTTTTGGAATCCAAACTGCTGGTCACTTATAATATGAAATTTATTGCAAAAGTCAGTTAACCTTTTTAGCATACATTTTTCAAAAATTTTAGACAATATGGGTATAAGAGTTATAGGTCGGTAATTGTTGATGTCACATTTATCTCCCTTCTTGAATAAGGGCTTTATTAAAGATAGTTTTAAATTTTCAGGAAAGGTGCCTTGTGAAAATGACATGTTTATTAAATGCGTCAGAATACCAGTCAGTTCGTTGCAACAGGCTTTGACGATTTTTGTATTGATCTCATCATAGCCCTCCGACCTAGTGTTGGACAGAGACATTATTTCCTGTCTTACCTCGTTAGCTTCCATTGGTCTAAGAAACATAGAGTTGACACTCGTACTTTTGAAGCGGTTTTGATTTGTGCTTCTTTCCCCTTGCACATGCGTTAAATTAACATAATTGTTATTAAATATAGTAGCCATTTGTACAGGATCTGTAGTTATTGTTTCATTGAATTTAATACTTTCTATGTTGTCTTTGTGAGTGTTACTGTTTATTTCGGTTTTAATGACATTCCATGTGGCTTTACACTTGTTATCATGATTATGAATATATTTTATATTTGCACTCTTTTTTGAATTATTAATGCATTTATTTAGTAGACTGGAGTAGTTTTTATATTTAGTTTTATTAATTAAATTTTTATTTTTATAATATCCGTACCGTAGCATCCGTTTAGTTTTACAACTTTGTCTCAAACCTTTGCTTATCCACTTTTGTTTGTTTTCCTTATTGCTATTGATTTTAACTCTTACTTTAGGAAAACAGAGATTATACAACAGACACAATAGCTCATGAAAATCATTGAATGCACAGTTAGTGTCAGTTTTGAGATATATATCGGACCAAGAAAGATTCTCCAGACATTCTTTAAATTTTCGGATGTTGTCGACGTTATAGTCTCTTTTATAAATATAGTATATTGTTGATTTCTGTGGTTTCTTTTTGATTGGGAAGCTTAACATTTGTGCTGTGTCGTGATCAGACAGATACAGCGGCAGTACAGTGGCAGTTGCGTTGGCAATGTTGCTTAAAATATGGTCAATACAAGTCAATTTGCGCGTAGGTACATTGATGTGGATTTTTAAATTATGATTGTTAGATAAATCTTGCAATCCACTTGTGATGTTACCTTTTTTAAGAGTATTTATGTTGAAATCACCGGCCACAACTATATTTATTTTGGACTTGTATTTATTTGACAAATCGTGCAAAAGATTGTGTAATTTTCTCAAAAACAGATTAGGATCAGATTGTGGTGTTCTATAAACACATATTACTAATAATTTATTATTTATAATTTCTATGCCACAAACTTCAAAAGTGTTTTGAGTTGCATAGTTTTTCATAAATGACAGCTCTTTATAAAGTAAACCCATTTTCACCAATATGCATGTGCCACCTCTTTGCTTCTCTCTACAGTAGTTGGTAGCCAACTGATAGTTGCAGATTTTCACATAATTTTCATAACCTTTTTTTACAAAGGTTTCCGATAGACATATAACATCTGGATCATTATTCGCTTCTTTTAACTCCTGAATTGTAATCTCTAGTAGTTCTTGCTTAGATAATAAACTCGCTATATTTTGATGGAGTATTCTAAACTGGTGTGTTTTATTAGTTTGAGATACGAAAAAAAGAGTCACGCTTGCTTAACACAGGAAAGTAATAAGGTATAGTCCCTATTTGACCTTTTGAGTTGTGTTGCAAAGAGGAGCTATGTTCGTAGGGCGTTGTAACCTCAATACGACCAAAGTAGTAAGGGATTGTCCCTTTTTTGGGTTTATCAGTAGGAACGTTTAATTTGGAACTTGATTTGTTACTCGCTATTATTTTTCGTATTTCGCTCGGATTTAAATACTTATCACTATAATCGTAACAATCTATAAGATAATTTATCGACTTACAAATACTGGATAGATCCGTGGATGTTTGATTTACGAAGTGACAATTTTTATAACTATTACAAACATTTTTTATAGAGTAGTTTAACTTACGTACATTGAGGTGTATGTTATTGACGACATTTAACACAATAATAGTGTTATTTATAAATGTATTTAAAACAATATGCAATTGAGACAACAAAAAGTTAGGGTTATTGTCATTTTCACCTATGCATATTACAAGTTTGTCTTCAGTGGTCAATTTAGTGTTTCTGCAGTTTGCTATAATTTCGTTGCTAGGCGCATTTGGCTTTGTTTCAGCAACGAGCCTGTATTTTTCATACTGCGTATTAGTCCTTGAGTGTGACATGGCTGCTGCTAATCCGACGCAACGCTGAGTACCGAAGATAAATATCTTCCTTTCTGGGATATTATTCCCGTCTATAGCAACGTATGTCTGAGCGCTGGCGGTGGCCACAGTCTCTTGCTTCTGTTCTTGACTTACGGCAGGTTCACAGACATTGCAACTACTTTGCATTATGGTTGCAATGCGTTCTTGAAGAGCTGCAATCTCCTGCTGTGCAACCTTTAATTGCTGCTGTAAGGTTACGATTTCTTGTTCCAGGGATGACACATTGACATTGTCATTGGGTTTGGATTTCAACTTTCTGAAACATAAAACATTTAATAGGTTCAGATAACTGCTGCGAATCAACACAAAGCTATAAATTACCAATCTAAAACTTTATTTATCTAGCTAATGACCTGGCAAACGTGCTTAAACTCACCCGCATCGTAACACGCCGAGCTCGAAACCTTCCAACTCCAAGTATCCTTGCCATTACAAAGCGCAACTCGGTTAGACTTTCATCACAACACTAGAGCCACTAAGAACTAAAGTCGTTATGAAACAGTACAAACTGTACTATACTTGGTGATAACTTAAATTGCATTAGCAGGGATCTCAGAACTTACGGTATGACTTCAAGACCGGGGCATTAATAAATTGTTGGCATCTTCAGATGAAGTTTGCTGCGACTTAATAATTTAAAAGTTTACTAGACTGGACTGGACTTACGTGATAGGTATGAAGAAAACTGATTTTGATCATGTGTAATATATAATGACAGCCTCTAACTGTCCCACTGCAGGGCAAAGGCCCCTTCTCATATAGAGAAGGGCATTGATCACCACGCTAGCTCACTGCGGTTTGATCTTGTAGGATTGGAAAATTAGTTAGACAGATTCAAAAAGGTTTTATTCAATCAGCACCAATTACAAACGTTTAAGAACATCCATACTGCTTGCATAGTTCCAAAATATTCATAAAGTTATGATAATATTTGGCTCAAGTACAATAGATTCAATCTATGCCATATTATTCATCTAGATAATTGAGTGTCATTATGATGTTTTTCCGCTTCTTTTTTCTGAGTGTTCGTGATAATTAACTAAGGACATCCTTTTCCTAGTCGACTCGGAAGTGTTGGCAATGCTCGAGAATCTTGTGTAATCCATTTTTTCCTGTTGTTGTTCTACCACACATAAATAAGTAGCAGCCTCTTTATATTAAGTATGTGTTAGGGTCAAGCTTAGCTGATATCGATAGTTTTTTTTCAACGGTGTGTAAAGCCATGTTAGAGGCCTACAGGCTGGTCAAAGATGCTGATATAATTTAAATAGACACCTATTTACAATGTAAATATCAGCTGGTCGGTAAAGAAAACTGGCGTTATTTATTTCCAAAGAATTGGCAGCAACATTTTCTCAGGAGCTGATTAAGACAAACTGCCTTTACAAATTTCTTTGCCAAGTAGAAACGACACTACTTTATCTACACCGTGTGTTGTATGTTCTTAGCCTACACCCTTAATTGTAGCGTAAATGGACAGTAGATTCAGTTTACGGTACTCCTTTTCCATATTAATGTATGTATACTTAAATTCCAAATTATTTTGTTTATTTCTCAAGCAACCTATAATCATTCAAAACTGAATTCCGGAACAAAACTATAACAAATTATCACTATACCGCATGTAATTATTTCCTTATAAACTGGAAGTACTTTTACTCTTATTGACACGAAAATACTGCAAAACGTTACGCCATAACACGCATGCTTGAAGTTGGTCTCAAACGTGGGCCAATCAATGTAGCCGCGTAATGTGTGCGGTTGTCAGCTGCAGCTAAATTAACGAGTGGACAGCACAAAGGCAGGAAGGGAGGCAATACAGATGAAGCTCTATTGTCCATCTCATACATTGTATTTTGAATAATGTGCACACGTAATATTGGTGGTCAATGAAGTTATAAATCAATTGTGGTCTTGATTGAAAGCAAATATTTCTGTGACCCGCTCATATTTGTCACGAGTCGCAGTCACTAGGAGATGCATGTCTAATGATAAGTTGACATTATTATAGAGTGCAATAGCTTAAATTGGTAGCAAAAACCATTTTATTACAGCGTGCTAAAACAAAATTAGTTAAGAGAACCGACTTAAGAGTATTTACAACACCTGACAAGTGACAGCCCTAGTGTAGACTGCTCGGAACATATTAAGTTATGTAACCTGAGGAAATATTTGCTTTGACCTAATTATTTGTATACCGTCTGTGCCAGTCCAGTAAGAGTTGTTGTGTCAAAACCAGCTTTCAAAGATAGTGGTATACAGCCTTCTTAATTGAACATGGATCTTAAAGGCAATTTGAAAGCATCATCAGCTCTCCAATACAAAAAAACCCACTAAACTCACACACATGGTCACCCCACAGTACCTGAAGACGAGCATGCCGCACGAAGGTCGCGTAATGACTGTCATTACCTATCAACCATCGTAACCTAACCTCCCACCTTGCGCCACATACCCCCACTCTGCTCACGAGTCGTTGCCAACGGAGGAGTGGGGCGGACCAACTGACATTGGTAGTTTATAACTGGTGACGTAACGACGTGTCGCTGGCCATTTTTCTCATAAATACGTGTTGGCTATTATGGGGGACAGTGCTTGTTCATGACACGTATTGTTAAACTAGGGCTACGCGATTTAAATTGTTAAATGGGGTTAAAAACATTTAGGTTACTTACACTGACATTATTAATAAATACTTGTTATGAAGTAACAATTTTGTTTTAAGAATCCACAATTGCTGTTACAAGCTTATTTTCTTTTTGTCATAAAAAATCTTTGAAAACATTAAAAAGCGTTTTTGTCCAACAAGAATTCGTGGTAAGAAATTTTATTCATAAGTTAATTCGTAAAAGTAAAAGTCGTAAAAATGTTAGCAAATAGCGGTCGCATTTTCTACCTTTAAATCATTAATTGGTAACCAAAATCTATCAAACATTTACAACCAATCCAATCACGGATAAATATTAAACATACCTGCCAACATTGGCGATATGTGTTTGCTATGTTAATTGAGTGTCTAGTCTACACAGATCAATAAAACGCACGTTGGACAAACATTGGGGTTGGTTAACGTCACGCGTATTCTGGGCTCCGTTTGTATTGGGCGCAGAGGCACTAGGGGTCCATTTACAACACAAACATTTGATACATCACTGTTTCTGTCATCTTCCTACTCTGTCCCACCTATGAAGTATTCTCCTTACATTCAGTTTTGACAGATGGTTGTTCTCTCAGTCTTTATTTTCTTCGTGGCCATCTTTGTCACAAACAATCTATCGTTTTAGTCTCCCTTTTATAACCTTGTATCCCTTAAATATTTGTTCTATATCCGTAGCAATAAGTCTGACCCACTCTGAGACCGTGAGTTCGCTACTGTTGTTAAGAAAGTATATTGTAGTATATTCAGGTTACAGGATTCAGTCACATTTAAGGGGTAAAAGTCACGTCTATTAATCATTCTCTCAATAGGCCTCAGATGGCCTACATTGTTCACACACAAATAATGCATAATTATGTGTGTTACCACTTTAGCAGCGTGCGAAATACAAACTTTAAAAGAGTCATTGACCGGAGTTTTCGACGCTTCCTTACAGAGGTCAGGTCGAGTCAATTAGAAAACCGCCGACGGTTATTCTTCAAGTGTTTAATTTATCATCTATTTTCCGAATTACAAACACGTACTTTTTAATGCCTTCACACAACCCCTCATAGGATTAAGGGCTTTAGGAGGTTTCGCGGCACGCACCTCGTACCTTAATATAATCGGATTGTGGTCACAAAAACACTTTGCATTTCCACTCTTGCCTTTACATAGATATAGGTAGGTGTCGAAATATAGATACATAATGATATCTAAACAAAACAAATACGAGTAATCTGTTTGTGAGAAAGCCTAACTTGTAGGTTGTCGAGGATTATTAAAGCCAAAGCAAAATTGGTAGTGGCTCGTTGTGTCTATTCTAGCATGCGCACAAACGCATCAAGGCCTAATCCTATTATACTAACTGAAGTGAGTGCACTGCGGTCATTGGAAACCGAATTCTTGTATTATATTCATGCTTATATTGCAGCTTTGATCTAATCTTAATGTTCTAAACGTCATATTTGGACATTAAAGATATACAAGAGTGGCGGACACAACAATGTGTATCTACAATCTACATCCTTTAGGTTTCAATATTTGTATACCAAATTAACATATAAAAACGACCACAAACAAAAAAATCTGTTTAATATTACGCACTAAAGTTAATTATACGTATCAACCCTGGACCCGTTTCGTGCATATCGGCGCACATTATATAACGTGTTGGATTTTATTGTGAATGGGCACGCAACTCTTCAGGAGTATTTTGACTGACGCACAGCAGACGGCTTGGCTGGGGTTGCCCGGCTTATTGTTTTTACTGTAAGGGTGGGACGGCGAACTGCACGCGATCTGTGTTGCTTCGAAAATTTACTTATCAACGATTTTAGTTAGTTCTATTACACTTTGATTTGTGATGGGATTTTTTTGTTTGCCTTTGGAAGTTTTGATAGGTCTATTTCTGTAATAATGTCTGCCTTTATCTGGGCTTTTGCATTGCAAAGAACTCCTTAAGTGCAGAGTCCTGAACGTGCCTCGATCTAATCTTATTTGTATTAGCATTTTTTCAAATCAGTATATTGCGAAACCTACCTTGTCAGTGCTCTCTTTAGAACCGTCTTCATTAAAGGTTCCTAATTCGGTTGGTTTATTATTTTTTAATTACCCTGTTCTATGTCCCACTGTTGGGCAAATTGTACCCCTCATAATCCATTTTCATTTACTTAGTATTAAAAATGTATTTAAAAAACCTTTCTTTCTATTTTTACCTAACTGCCACTTACTCTATAATGAAGTAGCTTCGTATTAACCGGTAACAACACACCGTTTTCGTATCACGTACTAACTAGTCTCTCTTAACTAGTCTCTCTTGTCCTTTATGCGGAAAATCGTGGGCTGCATTCCGTTAAAATGTCAAATGTAATTTTAATACGCGTCCGACGACTGCAAGTTCGGGACGTGAGTCCTTTATTGCAAATTGTTGGCTATTGTACCTAAATACATCGGGCAGTGGAAGTTGTTAGCAAATTGTTGGACATAAGTATGATTGCGTGACTAGCGTTAGATAAGTTAAGACAAGTAAACTGTTATCATCTCATCAGTGATAGCCGAGTTGTATGTCTGTTGGACTGCCAAGTCAAAGGTCGCAAGTTCAAACCGCGGCACGAGCCATTGTCTTTTTGCGCGTACTGTAAATGAGTTATCAGTTGCTAGAAACGGTGAAGGAAAAAGCCTTTACTAGTAGATATTGAAGTACACCTGGCGCACCCTGGTCAGTCAACCTTGTCAAGCATTACCAGTATACTTTTGACCAACGAACTTCCAAAAGAAGAAGCTTATAAACAAACTAAAATTGTGCAATCTTAATGAATGAGTACCCGGCCCGGGGTAATAAACTTGGCTTTTTACCCATTAATAAGACAGTATCTTAGTAACACGGAAGGGTGAGTATTTAGCTGCAGTGCCAGTCGTGCCGACATTTATATGCAAACAGCGTTACACAAGCCGCTTCATTCATCATAAAACATGCATGTACGTGACCAATAAGCAAGTGCATATTAATCATTATTCATCTCGCTGAATGTCTTATATTCTGACGAAGAAGTTCCGTATGGTACGCAATGTTATAAGTTTTAAAACATTTTTGATTAGTATAATAACTTTCGTGAGTGTTATCCATATTATCTACTATATATACCGGTTGTACTCACGTTGATATTCGGGAATGCCCAACTAGTAGGTAGGCAGTTCGGCTCGCGACCCCGCCGCATCACCTGCTCATGAATAAGGGCTCCGTTAGAGTCCGAAACTAGTCGGGCATTCCCGAATATCAACGTGAGTACAACCGGTATATATAGTAGATAATTTTTGATTAGAATTGGACTAGATCATTATTTTTGTAATTGACTGTCAAAATTCTGATGCGATATACCTTTATAATGCAGTATCGATTTAAAGTTTATTACATATACATACAAAACTGGTAATCTTTAATGATACTCCCAGGGCCCAGGTCTGGTCAGGTCTGTTTAAGTGTACCTATTGGGCTTGAAGTTGTCCTTCTCTTGTCTAGTCGATATGAGGTTTAGGTACCTATTGTAATAATAGTTGCATACAAAGAGATAGGGCAGCCAGTCAGCAAGTATGTAGCGAAGTCAACTGCCTAGAGTAATTAACGTCACTCTAAAGGCTCTTTTATCCTTCTACGACAATGTTATAAAAATTCGAGGTTTAAACATCCCTATTTATAGATTCTTTAGTGCAATTACGTTCACCAAGTGCCGGTCCAACTTTATTGTCTTGTTTGGTACGAGGGGAACGCTGGAAGTTGAATGTCCAACGGGGGCTATTGTTAGAGCCGATGTATGCAATGGTATGCCAATACGGCGTGCGGACAATCTGGTCTCGAGTATGCAGCTCTGCTCTGCAATACTTGAGAGGTATGTTCATAGCTATGGTTATTCGTAATGACCTGGAGTCTTCTTCTTTAAGAAGAATGACCCAGAGTCTGACAGTTTGCAAAACAAAATGATAATGAAATTAGACACTCACTCATTATCATTTTGCATTATTTGTAACGAAACGGAACAAAACGGAGTACCCTAAATTTGAATCACGCAGAAAAAAAAATTGTATGATCCGTTTCACCTTTTAATATTTTATGTTTAATGCACTTCGATCACAATACAGAAGAAATTCCTAGAGGCGACAACTTCTAATAAAAATATGAGAGTAAATAAAACCCAAAACCTGTGGTCTCCAGTAGCTCTGGTTATCCATTAACAACAATATATAACATACACGGCCTTGATATCAAACTGCCAGGCGTAACGGTAACGTACGTCCTCCATACATTACCGTCCCAACACAAGCAGAGCTCGTGTATACATCAGTGACAACGCTGTTATGTAACCAAGCAATATCGCCGAGGGTACCATTAGTCTTCATCTCTAATGCAGTCTGTACCTGCATTATACCTCGCAGGCTGTCTAAAATGAAATTAATCTAACATGCTGTTCAGCTTTCTAGGCTAGGTTTAGGGTTTTAAACAGTTAGAGGGTAGTAATTTGTCTGGAATTTCATCAACGTTGTAATTAAGAACACTATTGGCTTAAAAGACATACATACGATCGCTCCTGTAGTCCTTGTGGCTCTGTAGGTAGAGGTGTTCTTTTTATTAGGAGTATAGATTGCACGACTTTTCTACACTTTTCATAAGTCTCATATATATAAAATACCCTAAAACTTCTAAGGCAAAGATTTAAATCCTACTGTCGATGTGCCAGTTGAATATAATTTTAACTCAAAACAAAGTAATACAAGTTGTCTAAATAGATACATTCATTTCCATTCAAACAATTATTGTAATTTTGTTGCGTTTGTTTTTAGAACGAATGCTAAACCAGTTTTAAATAACCTCACTCCCATGTTTTTGTGGCCAGTCATAAAAACATGTAGGTAATTAAACTGCTGGATATTATAAAAGTGGCTCTAATTTACAAAACTTAATTAACTTTGATGTACAAGAGACGGTTTTGAAGCCTAATAAAGTTATAAATTAGTTTTAGGCTTTCAACACGGAGAATTTGTGCCGCCATTGCTAGGTTTAAAAAATAACAAGTACCTAAACTTCATTATCTGAATAATCCATTGAGGTTGTAATTAGCAATATTTATTTAATTACACTTTGCAGTAAGTAATCTAAAATGCCTGAGATGGCTGTCCCAAGAATTACCATATTTGAATATTTAATCACTATCGTGCTTCGATATTTATCTCTTAGCGAATTTGAATATTTTATAATAGACTAGGTTTTGCCTTTGGTTTCTCTCCTTTAGATTTTAATAGAGAACCCATCTCTGGCCAAAAACAATCTCCATTCAGAAAATAAAATCAAAAATAAAACAACTTTTCGTAGCTCCTTTTGTAAATAAAAGATGTAAAAAATTGATGAAAATTTTCCTTTCATCCCCTTTGTTGCACTCCGATCGCTAACCCACAGTAGGTCCGACTGATGGCACTAGACAAGACTTCTTTCAGGAGGTTCAGGACGTCGGCTGAAACACAGTCTAGTTACTTTCTTACAAAGACCATCTGACGACTTACGTTGTTTTCACGTCAATATTGTATTTATACTGACCTTCAACAGAGACCTTGACTCTCAAGAATGTTTCGGGGTTTCTGTTATGTTAGGATACGTTGTCATACTATTTGAAGACGCTGTCTGTGTCGCTGCTATGGCATCCTAATGAGATGCGGCCCTCATACTTAGCAACCCGACTTCACCCACTACTGTGTATCTCTAGGCCTCTTTTTTATGTGCCAGTCCTACTTACAGGTAATAAACAATGTATCCTTTATATACCGACAGCTGAGCCGCCACCGCTGGTAAACGTGACAGTGCACGCGTCCACGATCCTCGCGCTCATCCTGTGGAACGTGGCAGGCGATGGCGGCCACCCCATCATAGACTTCACCGCGCAGTACCGCTCAGCCGCGCCCGTCAACGGCACGCTGGAGCCCTGGAGACCTATCAGCCCCAACCACATCAGTCCTAACTCGGTAAGAGGGGGTATATTATTAAGAGACTGTATCGTGGGTGCGTTTCACAAGCATATACACAAACACCCAGACAAACATCGGCGAATTACAGAATTTATTGTCCCGTGCGGAAATCAAACCCGATGCGCAGCAGGCCGTTCGCTTAGCTACTGCACCAATCAGGTCGTTTTATATAGGAGACATGTATAGTGTATGACGATAGAATCATCATTATCATCCTCAGGCTTCAAAAAGTCACTGACCTCGGTGAAACTATGTTTAAAAAATACTGTTTTAGAAATTTCTAAGTTCTCACACTGTCTACTAAGCAGACGCAATAGTCCAGCCGTCCGAATCATCTTATTTTCGACCTTCTTTTCGTTTTATTTTTCACACAGCTTACTTTAGAAGTGTTGTGTCTGAAAACCGGACTTTTGCAGTTGCCTAACAAGAAGACTCCAGCCAATGCCATATATCACAGCACCAGGTGACAGGGTAATGGCTAATTATAGTTATAATCATAATATATGCATAAATGTATATATTAATTTATATAGCTACACTTACTGCAGGGCGAGCTGTAAAAACCTAAGTATTATAAACATAATTTCGCATGACAACAGGTATTGTATTGTATTCACCGCAAATATTTTCCCGCAGAGTATAATTACGATGACCTAACTGCAGCGGTCAATCAGTACATTTGTATAAAAGGCAAATAATTGTAGATCTTGATATCATTATCTACGCTATAAGCGTAAACATGACCATACAGTTTTAAAATTAAAGTAAACATACATGTAAATATACTTCTTATTCTGCCTAGTGTTAACCCAACATAGTTAGAGGCTAATTCCTTCCTGACTATCAAAATTAGCTAGATATCTACTGCTTCATGTAAAGCAGTGATCTAAATTGGACCGTGGTATGCAAAATTGATTTCTTTAGTTTTCCATATAAAATTGACCTGTGCCAAAGACAGCACTCCTCGGTTCGCGCAATATTCTTAAAACAAATCCAATGTTTTCGCTTCACTTTTTAATATACAGATATCAATGCTTAACCTATAATTTTTAGGAACATTTTAGTTGATTTTTGCTATCAAATCTTAACCTATTCAATATCAATTCTTGAGTAAACTTAATTACGTTTCCTACATATTTCCAGCGCCAGGTAGACGTGTACCACCTGGACACGAACGCGTCCTACTGGTTCAGGGTGTGGGCGACCAACGTCCTGGGGCCTGGACCGCCAGTCGAGGTGCTGGCCACCACGCTCTACAGCGACCAGGAAGCTGGTGAGTTGACTCGTTGAAAATTCTAGCGGAGAGATGGAGCCATTGGCTAAAGAAAGAAAAAAAAGTAGGGTTTAAAGTGTTGGTGAGTGTACCTGGTTGGCTCAGTTTGCCTGCTGTTTTAGCACAGACGGCTACTAGAAGACTTTCTACACAATTGCTTTCTGGTGAGTACTAATAAACGTCAGAAATCAGCTTTGAAAGTACTAGATTTTATTTTTTCAAAAAAGGAGCTCTATTTGTTATTTATAACTTAGCTATTATAAATTTACCATCGTAAATTATAAATATTGCTCGTAAGTGTAATAAGATCTAATAGCTAGACAGTTTGTGAATTCAGGTCCCTGTGTGGGCGCCAGTACCGTAGAGTGAGCGAGATTAATTAATGAGGTTCTATTGTATAACTCAATTAACATTTTTCACACGCGCGACTATTTATACCAGGTAATTGGTTATCAATCGATCCGATCCACATGTATTTATGGAAGTTTCCCATGCATTACTTATGAGTAACCAGGCACACGACAATGTAATTTGCGGGTACGATTTATATTTTTGTTCTATAAATACCTTCTAGTAATCTAAATGCTTCTCAGAGAAATAAAACATATGGTTTAAATGAGCTCTGATAGCCTAATTCATTCTATGATATCCAGCATAATTCTTATAATATTACTACTAAATAAAATATACCAATTATATTCATTAATGTATTAAGGATACAGTCAGAACATAACGAGAATAGTTTAAATACGTCACGACTGCACTAAATAGGTCTTATTTAAATTTGAAATGTTTTTATCCATGTACCTAAACTAATCACTAATGAAACGCCATTTTACTAATTGCTCTGCTTCATAAAAAAGTTATTTTGAATTAATATGTTCCACGTCAGTAAGCAGGCCGTTTGTCCCCTTACAGAGCTGTACAAGCACTTCTTCGAGGGTGCGGAGCAGTTCGACACGCGCACGTGGGTGGCGGCCGTGTGCGTGGTGATGGGCACGCTGGTGGTGCTGGCGGCCGGCACGTGCTGCGTGCTGTGCCGCGAGTGGCGCCGACACGGTGAGCCCGCGCCCTAGCACGCCCCGCTGCCGCGCCTGTACTTCGTGTGGCGCTAGCCGGACCGCGCACGACTGCCCATTGGTTTGATTCATTTGTCGAGTCAATCTTTCTAAGCGTTGAGCGTTCGAACGATTTGTAGATCGATTTGCTCGTTCGATCAAATTGAATTGTTCGATCGAGCATTTGTTCTTTCGTTAGTCTGTTCGAATTATCGCTCGACTGAACAAGACTTGGCAAATGTTGAAGCTCAATTTAGTTAACTTTCATTCCATTGATAAAATTAAATTGAATATTAGATTAGATTTATCTGTGATCATACGAGCATTGCATAATTTGGAATTATCGTTCGATTGATATTAAGCCTCAGGCAATAAAAAAAGGCATTAGCATTTATGATGTAAGCATAATGAAGGTATCCAATTTAAATGTACAGTGCAGTACAATTGAACAATAATAGTTTTAGATGAATTGGTCGCTCGATCAGGTAAATAGCGATAATAATTAGGATATTATGTCACGTCAAATTATTAGCGGAATAGAAGTAAATTCAATAATTAATTTAATATTATAATTATAAGAATCTCAATTTAAATTATTCAGAAAAATTTAGCTTTTAAAAGCCTTATATTATGATGTAATGGTAATAATAATATTCCTATTGTTGCAATTATTAGAGTTTTAGATTTAAATAATAGTATTATTAATAATATAAAATAATATATTATACATTCTCTAAAACCTTCGAAGCACAATTTTACAATATTCTACGCACTGCTTGGAATTAAAACAAAACTTACCTACTATTATATAATATACCTATAATAAAGTATTACTATAGTGCCAATTTATAAAGTCGATATTTAAAAATAAAAAAACTTCCAAATACATTTTTATAATATATAATATAGACTAGATTTTATATAAAATATAAATAAACAAATGGTACAAAAAATATACATTTTCACGCGTTCATTAGAGTTCTACGCTACTCGATTGGTGCTAAGCAAAAGATATTGTTATTAATAGTTATAATACCAAAAAGCAATCGATTGAATCTCGCTTTAAGTAGTTACCTATTGCTGTAATATTGCTAAGGATTTACTGAATAAAATAAATAAATAAAGGTAAATAAGTAGATTATTGGAACATACCTAGTATATTGTAGGTTTCTTTATATTTAATTATGATATTGGCTTCAGTACCTACCTATATATTAATTGGTAATTAATAATAGAGAAATATGAAATATATAAGCCCTATATCTATTTCGTGACCCAGAAGTTAAGTCCCAGCAATCAATAAACCTATCGTTCAGTGTCTTATATTTCTGTTTGTCGGATTTGTTCGTTCGATCGTTCTAATGATTATTTTGCAAGCGCAATTTGGCATGATTTACGACTACGTAGTACAAGATTAATATAATTTAATATCATCATTGCGAGCCTAAATATATATTTATATTCGTGCAATATACTGGGCAATGTTCCTAAAAAGTTTAGAATACGGACCAATAATAACTACAGGACGTCAATTATAACAATAGAACTGAATGATTAGCTGGACGCAGTTTCTTATATACTGGATATTAAAACGATATTAGCATTCCAATTTAAAAAATATATAATATATACAAAAATACAATTCTACTACTATTAAATATTAATCTATATTACTTATTAAAACGCTTAAAATAATTATTTACGTAATTCATACGCAGCTTTATAATTAATATAACAAACAATATACCAGGAAATAACCCAAAAACAACTCTTTTACCTCGTTTAATGAAAATACATTATTTACATTACAAAACGCCGTCTTTACATATAATAAAATAATAATATATAATAATACGCTATATAGTATTGAGTAGGATAATAAGAATAAACTGTTTATGAAAAGATTTTAATATTATAGCAATAATAGAGTTTAGATTTAGGAGTAATACAAGCTTTACCGCTGTGTAGTCTATAATATATTCTTGCCAAGACTTTAAACATATAAATTTATATTATTATAAACCTATTTATAGTGTTTCATACTTGTGATATATATTCCAAATAAATAACCATACCATTCAATTATATAAATCACAAAATATAGATTATATTTACCATTAAAAATCTATAATATCTTGCCTTAAGTATCAGGTATTGATACATTAATACAAATAATACTAGTAGAGTATTCGATAATATATTAATATAAATAATCTGCCGTATTTTAATATATATTCTTGCACTATCTTGTGATGACTTCTGGACCACTATCAATATACATCGGACCACTATTTATATCTACTGCTCGTAAGTAATTTAGCCGCTTTGGTAGGCTTCCATAGGATATACAAGGCAACACTGCAAAATAAATGGCAATACTAAAATGTCGCATAAAATGCACATATTAATATTAAGCACTTTAAAATAAATAATATATAAAGAGACAGAATAACATGAAATTTATAAAAAAATACTGTATTTAATCATGTGAAATAAAGTCGTTTAGATCTATTTATTTGTTAATAATCTACGTTTGTGTTGCTAACATAAAATATTTCGAAATATGTTTGGAAATGCCACAAAACAATAATACCAGTGCCTCATAAAAAGATATAATGGTTTAGATTAAATTTACTTTATTTGTAATGTACCCACATTATCCAAAAAATGGGGTAATATTTCACTTCCCGACATAGGGTCATCTGTATCAATATTACAACAATCCTATAATGTAATGATAAACCAATCTAAAATGTGCCCATATTGATACAAATGCGCCCTGATTGATACAAATGTGCCCTGATTGATACAATTGTGCCCTGAGTAACGTACTGCGGCGACAGGTAAAGCGATAGAGCTCTCATGTTGATTTGCAACTTACAGCTTATTAAGAATAGTAACTAGATTTTTGAAGATTTTAGTCGATTTTAATAAGAGTTGCTTAGCATAGCGCTCAGAGCATCTTACTATGTAAATGGTGAATTTCATACTGGCGATGTGTCAAATATTAAAGATGTGACGTATGACATTCATCATATTCAGCAAAATCTGTCGAGTGTTACTACAGCTCTAATATTTTGCTGTCATAAAGTAGACAATAGAAAGTCGCTCTTAAGTCTATGCTGACAAAGATTAATATTGAGAGCGAATTTCCACTCTTCGATCTATCCGCATGACTTTTGCATAATCTTTTTATAACAAAGGACGCCAGTATCTGCCAATTTTTTATTCATTCGAGATTTTTTTCTTCTTTCCCCTCTATCGCACTCGCTTGGAACGCACGCTTGGACTGCGGGGCCGCACACTAACAAACAAACACACACACACATGGTGACGGTATGTATACTAACTTTACCCACGACCTGGATCTCCCCTAACCCTAGACTACGTCGAAGATCAAGACGTAATGGAGCTAGTGCCTAACATAATCCTGAACCCTGGCTTCATGGAGATGGACCCCATCAGGCCGCGCGAGCCCCTCGCGTCCTCCATCATCAAGTCAACAGAGTGTCCGGGTCCCGGCAAGCCGAGACGAGTTTGATTCTCGTCTATACTAAACCTTAGGATATTCTATCGCACCGATTCCGGCCTATTATCATGATCCTGGGCGACAGACGAAACAAACGTGGTGGATAAAAGCGTTAGAGTTTGGACGATAACCGATCACTAACTATCTTAATATGCCATATAACAGGCATAAGATACTGGACATAACAGTTTGAAATGTCTAAATTAAATAAAGACGTTTCAAAATGTCATTTTGACAGCAAACGTCAGGAGTGTAAAATGTGTTTTTAATTGCTAACGCTTGCTTTTAAAGTTAAGACATTGATCACTACAAAAATATATGGTTGTCAGGTAAAGAGGAGCAGGCAAGTTTTTGATTACTGCTAGAAGGGCGGCGGATTAAAATGATTCAACTAAACAATTTTATTGTAATTTTGTTGTTTTCTTTAATATTGATTAACTAAACCTCCAGTGCATTATTATTTATCTCCAATTACGATATGGTGTCAATTAATATGGCTGTTAAATACCGTCTTTAGTGTCACTTATCTCTACCGGTAATTCAAAAACTTCGCTCCTGAACGCTAGGGTAAAGATGGACATATCAAAACGCATGAATTACGTTTCGTTTGCCAATCGGAGCGATAGGGTAGCCGGGTTATTAGCGTGCTAATGTTTCTCAAAAGTTGTGACAATTTATAATTACTAAGTATATTTGTATAATGGAATGTCAATTATTATGATCGAGATCTGCTCACTTTAATATTCAAGTGACAGCTGTCAGATGTCGTTTTTGACAGCTGTCAAAACCAGTAAGTTTTATGTGATGTGATATAACATTTTTGTTTAAAAGCAGTTAAATTATTGTTGGTTGTATAAAAGTACAGATTGCCCGACTTTTGAGGAATAGAAACGCTAATAGAGCAATTATGCTTATACCTAATTACTGAGAGAGATCATTTCTAGTTTTATAAGCGTTTCGTGTTTAACCGTAGCGGTGGTTGCCATGTAATAAATAAGAATTGTGTAGAGTTCGCTATAATTGTACACATTTGTTTCTAAGAACTGATGCTTGCATTTACTTTTTATACATTTACACGTATTCGCCGTAAGTCTGACACGGACGCTTTATTTTATAACTGTATTTTAGAAGAGTGGTAACATTTACCCGCTTTGCTGGTAATACTGCTGTGATGCTACATATTATGGCCAATTGAAAGACAAATGTGAAAGTGTATGCCGAAATGGAGGTTTAATTCTAAATAATTTTAGAGGATAAATAAAACTCGCCATAATCCTGTAGCTTGCAGACCCCGCCCTCTTTGTGATAACTTGATAAGTCACTAGATACATGAAATGTGTTACCATATATAGAAAAATCTCCTTTCTGGCAACCCCAAAATCTAATTTAAACATTTTTAGGAAACATATTGCTTAACGTTTAACATTGTTAATGTTGCTAGCTATAGTGATAGAATATTTTTAATTATATATATTTTGCTATATTTTAGATGGTATTTTTATAACGAGGATCTCATGTAACTAAGACACAATTTAATATTAAAATGTCGGTATTTATTTCAAATTTTTGTGATTTTAAAACGCTGTGATTATTATGTTGTCCTTATAATTCGGTTTTGGTAATTAAGGTAAAGGTTAAGTGTATATATTATTATATATATCGTATGGAGACTGGTGCAATGGTATTGAATAAAATAGTTAGTGTAATGTAGTGGCGTAACGTAAGCTTACTGGTGAGATCGCCCAGTGTAGCGTAGCCTAAGGTACACAGCTTGTTGATGGTTATATTAAATGACAATATGGTAGTGGTTGTATATTATCCATGTTATGTCCTAAGACACTTGAAGGCAATGATGCGAAAGACTGTCCGGTTGTGTAACTATCATCGGGAATGTTGCGGATTGTTTGACGTTTAGTGTTTGACAGCTGTCATCTTTTACTTTTTAATAATTGTAAAAAGAAGCAAAGGAATTTGTTTTTTGTTTCTTGTTTTTACTACTACCATTTTGATAAAATAGTAAAGGTGTCTTTAACCCTAATTCCATTCAAAGTTATACTCAAATTCTGAATCTCACAACAATAAATAAAACTCTACCTATTTTACAACGAAAATCAGCATCATTCCCTACCATTTTTACACAGCTGGACCAAGAAACATGTCGTGATGAAAACCAAATTTAATGAAAAATTAACAAAACTTTTTAATCACGGCAGTATAATGGATGTTATAACATTGTTGTGTAAGTGTAGAGCTGTTTATTTTTGTATACGGCCTGTATACATATCAGGGGAGCCTTAGCATGTACAGAGATATACATAAATATTATATATAAAGAGTTTTAATCTTCCTTCCGATCTGTGGGCTTGCACGCTTAGATACTATTTTAAATTTTAACATTGCTATGTGAAACTCCACCATGGATAGTTAAAGTCGTATCATTTAGATACGTATGTTGTCTCCCTATAGATGTAAAAACAAAAGGGAACCTCAAAATTGGAGACCGCGAGCAGCGATACGGTAACTCACTTGGTACGAGGGTCAAACTGAAAGTTCTTAGAAAATCAAAAACTGATTACATTAGCCAGTTATTAGTTTTATTATATCTTTTCAAAATATTGTCCATTCACGTCAATACACCGCTGCATGCGATGGAACCACTGGGAAAAGCACTTTGCCCACTCGTCTTTAGGGTTCTGTTCAATGGCATCGCGATACGCAGCCACCGCTTCTTCAGCATTCATAAACCGCTTTCCTTTAAGTTTTTCTTTAATTTTTGGAAATAAATAAAAATCACAAGGGGCGAGGTCGGGGCTATACGGCGGGTGACCCAGTAATTCAACGTTTGATGTCGCCAAATAGTCGATCGTTCGCTTAGCGGTGTGCGACGAGGCGTTGTCGTGGTGAAGGAGGATCCTACTGCGAGGTCGTTTCTCTCGAACTTTTTCCAAGACAAGTGGCAAACAATTGGTAGTGTACCATTCTGCAGAAACTGTTTTTTGATCCTCTAACACAATTGTTGCGAAATGACCTATCCTTCCAAAGAACGAGGCCACCATTTTTTTTCCCGCACTTCGATCTCTCTTCACTTTAGTTGGCAACCTCTCGAAAGGAAACACCCACTGAGCAGATTGTCTTTTGGTTTCAGGATCATAACAGTAAATCCAGCTTTCGTCACCTGTTAGTATGTCGAACACAGCATTTGAGTCACCTCCGTTAAATCTTTCAATCATTTTACGGCACCAATCCACACGATGGAGTTTTTGAGCCTCAGTCAAATTATGAGGTATCCACCGGGCGCAAAGCTTCCTGACTGCTAAATGTTCGTGGAGGATTTTGTGCACTTGACTCATACCGATGCCTAAGCTTGTCCAAATCTGCTGATAGGTCACTCTTTTGTCAGTCTCTATCATACGCCGCACAACACAGATGTTATCTTCAGTCGTCGCCGTAGAAGGCCGTCCCTTACGTAAATCATCAGTGAGATTAGTGCGACCACGTTTAAACTCATTAAACCAGTTGTAAACTGTCGCACGAGATGGGGCTTCATCGTGAAAGGCCAATCGTAGTCTATCATAACTTTCTTGTTGACTTAAATGACATCGAAAGTCATAAAAAATCATTGCACGAAAATTTTCTCGTGTTAAACTCATGTTGACGTGACACAGACAATTTTCAATTTGCCGCCAAATCGTAAAACAAATGACAAATTAATGAAATATATACTCAGTAATATTGGCAAAGAGTTCTATTTTCAAATTTTAGAATTATTTTTTTATTATATTGTTTATAAGTGGCCAGTTCTAAGAACTTTCAGTTTGACCCTCGTAACAGAGTTGCGCCAAAAATCGGTGTAGCATCTATCTTTTTCAAATTCCTTTATACTTTTAACATCGTATCATATCATTCGTTTTACTTCTTGCGTAATGGATGGTTCTTCAAATTGTGACGTTATTGATACACGTTAAAAAATGACCCATAATATAGTATAATATAGTCTTGACGCCTGATATTCATTTGTCTGCATTTTAACGCACAATAGCACTTTTGCTTCAATCCGTTTAGACAGTGCTTTTGATGTTCTCGATATTGTAGTAATCATAATATCATTATTGTTACGCTTAATAGAGATAGCACAAAGAGAATATTGCCTCAGATATTTAGTACAAATTATTATCAGAAATTAATACTATTTTTAATATTTCATAGTACCTCGCTAAGCGTGCAAGCCAGTTTCCTCTCTTGTTCAGCTCATTGCCTTTCTGTGTTCTCACTATCTTCCCTTACTGTTCTTGCACTCAGAATTTAAATATATATATTTACAATTAATGAAATCTATATCGAAAGAATTATGTGATTGGTGGGATTTGATATACCTAGAGAAGGTTTGTAGTTGTCATAAGTCTGTTATTTAATGTATGATAGAGGTTGTGTTGACCAGCGACTTGAAACGTTACTCAAAATTTGGTTATTTTTGTTCGGAAAACGTTATTTGGTAACTTTCCAGGTACTAAATAACGTTATCCGAACGATATTTTGGGTTTTAACAACGATAACGATAGGTTATGACGCAGTACGCAGCTGAGGCCTACGTCTGGTCTTACAAAAAAGTATTGGTAGCAGTAGGGTACAAGCAAATCCTATCAATCTCACACAATAACGGATATTCCTACCGCGTTGTGCTCGCTTCATCAAACGAATAGTATATAAGTGTTTGGAGCTTCGGTCGCGCGACGAAAATGACCATAGATTACCCTTGTCCGTCGGTAACCTATTCATGTTTATCTGTACGTAGTATTAAGGTTGGGCCGCGGGCCCAATTCTGTTAAATTCATTCAATGCTTCTTTGCTCAAACAAATTGTACAAATTAAACTGTGTTCGAATAATCTATGATTAGAATATATCTTTCCGGTATCGAAACGAACTATATAAAAATCGTAAAGCCTATTTTATTGTACCCCATTTGGCTAAGAAAGATACAATGTTACCCACTAAAGTTTCACCTGAAATGTTGCACACTTGCACAGACACCTGACTCATCATTTTAGTGTATATTGTGCATAAGAACTTTTAGTGTAAGTTAGATATGAAACAACTTACACTACTTACACTTTGTTTTATGTCAGTTTTGTTCATACCGATAAAACACAAGGGGTACTGTACTTGATAATAGCTTATTAAAAATCATTTTCAGTTCGTCAGTCCCCTACTATTCCGAGTGCGTTCGGAGCTCCAACAAATGAAGTCCGTCTCACGTATCAATGTGCTATCGTGTCAATTAAATGCAACTGTCTGCATATGTTTGTTCTGTGCATATGTTCGTTCTGTGCATATGTTTGTTCTGTGTTGTTTGTAATGTCTCGTGCTTGCACCTCTCACTGTACTAATTGTCTCTAGTGTTGACTGCGGTTTGTGGTCGCATCACGGGTTTTAATCACATCCTATTATATTGTCTTTTTATGATATTGGAAACTATAAGTACACAGTAATTTACAATATTGATTGACAAATGGAATATTTGATCATGTTTCTGTATAAGTTAGGAGTATACGGATTATAAAAATATATTTTTGATATTTTGGTTTGAAATGAATCCATTTTATATCAAATTACATTGTTGATGTGTGATATATAGCGCAAACTAGACTATAGATGTGATGCGACTACATAACGCACCCCGCACGAGCGTGTGCACCGTCTTATCCCATGCTCTTCCCTTCAAAGTACATATATTTAATACCAAAATTTATATTTTTGTATTGAAAACGGTATTCAATTATTTACAACGTTATATTTGTGTTGTAATGAAACGCAAGCTGTTATATAACGTGACTAACTCGTGTGACTAACAAATGTCTTTCCTAAACCCGTCCTAAGTGCGTAAGGGAGGGCGCACATTACAGACTGCAAAAGGTATTAAAATATTTTTAATCGCTAATATGAAAAAAAATTACTCCCATTACCAGGAACAAATTTCCGTGGTGTCGTAATGTGCGGTCGCGCCTTTATCTGACTCGCTACGTGTACTCTTCTCTCCTTGTCTCAATGTATTAATGTATTCGCTAAGAGAATGACTTTGACTTACAAGTTCATAAATGTACCTACATAGTGCGGCTTGTAGCAAAGGTTGTACTCTAGGTGGCCTGTTTGTGATGACTTGTTCTTCAGTGGCTTGATGCAAAATATTATTTCAGCAAGTGGGTAAGTTTTTAGTTGTTATTGGTCTTTGATCCTCTAAAATTGTTAGTGACGCTAAATTTCTTAAAATTATATTTTCAGAGAACATTAAAACAAAAAAATGCAGATTATTATGAATATTTGACATAATTGCAAAAGGCATGAAACGTAAAAATTTGAACAACACATTTTCATTATTTATTTGAATCGTCGCATTTACAAAAAGACAAATAATACTTTGCATCAAACCACATCTATCTTAAAACGAAAGACATTATTAAATGTCTACTAAGCCTGGATGCGTGTAGTTTAGATAAAAATGGTTGTTAGACTAAGTGTTGTTCTAGACTAGTTGTTGAACGCTAGCGTAGAGGGCGCGAATGAAGCGGTGAGAAGACTGGATCGTGACGGAATAAGGTATAGTACGATTTACACTCTCCGATCTTAATCGTTATAATCGGATCGTATGGCAATCGTCCTTAGTTTATTATTATTATTGTGTATATGAGTAGACAATGCCTCCGATTTAAGACTTCGAATTGGATCGGAAGGTGTGAATCGTACCTACTTAGTCGATTAAAGACATTTTGCATCAACACGTATCGGAGTATAAAAGTGTTTTTACAGTGATCTTAGAATGAAGTGTGTAAATGGTTGTGACGATTTTGTCTTGCGATTTTTTGTTGATGCAAAAGTCACATTTGTTTGGTGTCTTATATGTTGACTGTATACGTTTGACTTGGATGTCAATGCTCTTGTAATTGACCTCTCATTGATGAAAAATTTAATGGATTTTATATGAAAAATGAGGTCGATTTTTGATCAATGAAAAGTCGATAAAGAAAACTCGCGTATATCTGTGTCGTGTTTTATATGGAATGTTGGTTCACAAGGATGGATTATGAGATAGGCTTTTTTAATAATAATGTGGGATGGTAAACGTATTGCAAATAATAATTTATATGTCGGTTTCGTGGTATGGAAGGTCGTCAGGCCGGGAAGAGCCACAGGCCACTGCCAATTGCACGTTTTTGCTACTGTGTTATTTCATTTGCTTCTGTTGGTAATGGTTTCATGCATGTTTAAAAGTATTTGCCCGTATATACTAGCCTGCTTTTAATTTTAGTTACAAGTAAATTATTTAACAATGGCGTAGAAAAAAAACACTGTTGCTAAATAATAAACTTGAGAAAAATACATCTATTGATCTGACCGATCGAAACAGTTCGATCAGGTTTGCGCACTCCGATATTAATCGGACGAACAATAAATTATCGGACGTTACCGATCGAAGTGTCGTTCGAATTTATTTTCGATCGGCTAATGTCACGCGTTATTTCAGCAATGCATGAGTAGACATGTCGGAAAATATATTTTTGTGGATTCAATGTTATTCTGTCTCTGTTTTCAGTTTGTGCACTCGTAGAAATAATTCTCGTACAAAAGACGTAATATCTATTATATGGTCTAGTGCTAATTGCAACGATTCGTATTATAATTGTATAAATCTTCGGGTATTTATCAAATTGTATGCTAAGCTGAGGATACTAGGAGTCAGTTGGTATAAGAAATTTT
This sequence comes from Abrostola triplasia, assembly GCA_946251915.1. Lineage (NCBI taxonomy): Eukaryota > Metazoa > Arthropoda > Insecta > Lepidoptera > Noctuidae > Abrostola > Abrostola triplasia. The sequence goes on along the minus strand of OX276432.1, from coordinate 1,343,077 downwards.
TTGGAACGAAGATTATAATAATCTGAGGACGCAGCAATGGTAAGGGAAATATGTGTTGTGATATACTGGCATTAAAGGAAATAGCTTTTGTATATCGTGAGGTCCAAATCAAAACTATAATGATAGTAAGAATAATTTTATTGCACTTACTGTCACTATGATTTTAACTGAATACCAGTTATGCTATTCTGAAACACAAATATTATCTCACCAGTCACCTCGCTCCTCATTGTTTGGTGGCGTTAGTGTTTAATCTCACCGCGGATTGAGAAGCGAGTTCGTAAGTTAGGTCTTTAGAATAGCACGGCTGGTCTTACCTATATTTCTTGTCTTATCTATATTCTCAGAATAGTATCCTTAGCTTAACATGACAGCGCTACCGGCGTCGCCTCCGACTTATGTATTTCTTTTTACTTTATATTAAAGTAATAATACTTTAGGTTAAGAACGCCTTTTATAAATTAAGCACGTCCAGTTTGTGAGGGCAGCGAATCGTTTAATTCTTCGCTAATAAGTGATTGTAATGTCACAGTGAATATGTACAGGCATAATATGCCATGACAACATCACCTAAAATTGGATTATTTACATGTATTTATTCGTTTACTTTCTCGTATTGAATGTTGAATTGTAGTTGTATGCAGGTTCCGTGCTATATGTTTATTTCAGGAACGATTTTACACAAGTGTACCCGTCGCACACTCATGGAATCTCTAACAAAGTTATTATTGCATAAAAATATCAAAACAAGATATTAACCTATACGTTTACTAATTGTTTGTACTTATTCACTGTGGTTATAAGTTACCAAAAATATATAATTCTTCCTTTATTCGCATTCCTATTGTAAGATTAGGTTATCTGGATATTATATTCCATAGATCTGCGCACCACGATATTTATTTAATATTCACCTTCCAAGTTTAAGTATGACCTTAAGGATGTCAGCATACTTATTTAAATCGCCACTTGTCTTCATTGTGATGTAGAAGCCGCAATCTTGCTGATTCTAATGGATTTGTTCACTGCAGTTTTGTAGTGTTACTTGGCAATCAAAAAAATATTAATATCCATATCTAGTGCATCAATAAATGGATAAAAATGATGAAACCATCACACATTACACAATAGTGTACGTAAAAACGAGATATCAAATTCCTTATTAACGAAAATTACCAATTACCATTGTTATTATACCTACGATCGCTTGACCAAATTGTTGCCCAAAAAACTGACATAATCGCAGTGAACAAATCACATGTAAAATGTAATTACATTTTTTTATTCTTCACAAGTAAAATAAAATAAACTACAGAGATTATAAAACAGGCGCATGTGATGCAAGCAGCCGAACGTTCGCACACAGCGAGCATTCGCGCTACATGTCTCACAATGTCTGGCCGCGCCTTAAGGATTCTACACTATAAATATATTGCGCATTTTTTGCACTATTGGCAGATTTGAGTGGTCGGACCTAAAAATATTGTTTTATTTTCAATCTTATCAGTGATACGCAATTTGAACCCAAAAATTAAAGTGCAATATGATTTTTGTTATTTTTTATTGTTTATTTATTAGATTACTTATGTTTTTATGATTGAGGACTGTGGTACGGTTGATGATTATAGTGTTTTCTTTGAAGTTTTTTGTTCTACTTGATCATCAAACATTTTTATAGCATTACAGCTTAGTTACCAAAGAAAAGAAAATCTTGCTGTAGTACTTTACGAGTTATGTAGGCATGAAAATTTCTATGTTTTTGCCTAGGTTTTGTCCTAAATATTCCTCATCAGCCGTCTCCCAGTCCTCGGAATATTGTTCAGTAAGGTTGCGTGGAGTACATACGAATTGTGATGCCCGTCGTAGTACATAATGTTAAGTACATTGTTGTAGCTGATGTTGGAGATCATTCCCATTAAAACTACATTTTACACAACGTATTTGTTTTATTTTAAACCTTAATAAACACGATACTAAGGATAATATGTACGTTTGATCTGACACTGAGGGACCAACTGGTATTTCGCCACATATGTATTGTTTTAGATTTACTACTAAATCCTACATTATTTTTTTGCAAAATACCAATTGGTCCATCAGTTCACACGCACATAAGATAATAGCTAGGAAGGTGCCTTTGACAATTCACTTACAAAGAAGAACATATACGCAAAAGTATCTAATATACTATACGAATATAAACAATATAATTATATCGAATAATTATCGTGACAAAATACTTGTCTACAAGTAAACTAAATAAGCTCTTGGTTATTAAACTATCACGGTAGGTGTACACTACTATGCCTCTGTGGATCATATTGGGTTCACGAGGGAGAGTCCCTCCCGTTAAAAAAAAGGTGCACACTGTACATTAGGCCTATGTAATTAAATAATTACGGGTCTCTAGGCAGAAAAAGGATTAACATATACTTTGGCATAAATACATTAGAAGACGAAGAAAATGACGAGAAGATAAGGCAAGTGCTTCCAGGACATACTTGTGCTTATTTTAGGAGAAAAGATTATATTCAGGTGGACGCTAACTGTCTTCAGGGTACGATGCTGTCATATAACAAATCTCGAGCCTGTGAACAAAGTAGATACATTAATTTATTGCTTGTAGCAACCCTACTGCCAAATATGTGGTCCTCGATTCTCACATGAGTCGTCGTCTTGTGGTCGCTAAGCGCGAATGCTGGCTGAGCATGACTGCGAGAGTCCTGGGTTCAATTCTCGGTTCGGACAGTGTTATTGTGTTTTAATTTAGGTATCTCTGTAGCAGCATAGAGTCGGGTTAATGTTTTTAATAACTAGCGAAATGTGTGTAGGTCCTATACACCTCTGCTTTTAGGGAATATAGGAGCCATTTTATGTTCATGTCTACTTACTCTCATGTGGTCCAAGTCACAAGCCGCCAAATCCAGGGCCTTAAGGTCCAGGCTGCGCAGCGCGTCCTGCAGGTCCAACAAGCCAGGGTCGTCTGGTGTGAACACGGTGCACTCTTTGTCGAAGAACCTCTTCATCTTCAGCCGCAACTCCTCGTTGTACTGGTGGCGGCGCTCGGCTGCGCATTCGTCAGCTATCTCCTCAGCTGTGTCCGTTGATATAAAACTGTAGAAGAATGTAAGGTTTGGTTCTTTCATGAAGGATCAGACAGGGGCTAAAATTAATGATTATTTCATAGAAATAATGGCGATTAGGTTAACTTCTATAACTGAATAACAAGTGTTCTCATTTATCGAAAGTCTGTATACCCAAGATCCGCTGTTCGTCATGAGTCTCATAAATGTAACTAGGAGGTAACCTAATGCCATCGATCAATGATCAGGTCCTGACCGGTTTCGTAGAGTTGGTCAGAAAATTCAGTAAGCAGTTAAGCAAGTCAGATAATCTGCCTATATACATGTGTTATGAACAATTTATAAATACAAACATACATTTCATTCAATTTAAATAAGTAAAATGTAAGTGTTATCGTGACGCGATCTCAATGCGATAAGCATCTCTACCTTATCGTAAATCTAGTGATTCTCTCAGTAACGTCTATGAGTCACAACTCAGTAGGTTTTTATGTAAATGCGTGGCCTATTCAACGTTGAATAATACCTGTACGTGACATTAGAAGTTTAGTAGGAATAAATCTAACGTACCTAATCTTAAATTATGTTTCTAGTCTTCAGAAAGATGACGATTAGTGTAGTGGCTATGCGAGGTGGGGCTGCTGCGGGTTCGATTCCGAGTTCGAGCACGGGATAAAAAAATTCTTTGATCTGCAAATGTTTGTACTTTGTCTTGAGTCTAGGTGATTGTGTATGTTATGCGACACAGTTTTTCTAACTAATGTAACTGTTAATGCACAATTAATTTTGTAAACTTGTTTTTCCCCAATAAATGATTATTATTATTATTATATAATTTTCATGTTTGTGGGTCGCACACATGATACAGGAGAAATCCTATCCCTAGTGTGGATATCCTAATCCTAGTGTGGAGCGAAGTTTTTTTTAAAGAAAGAAATTCTCACATTCTGTTAACTTATAACGTTCTCGTGCAGTGCAAGAGCGATCTGCTTTCGGTAAAACCCAACTAATTTCAATACGAAAATCCTTTATTATAGGTACCTAACGGGTCAGCAAATATTAGATATCAAATCTAACGTAAAGTAAATCGTAAATAAACAAACCTGTTAAGTGAAGCGAGGTATTCAGGAGGGAAGGCGTCCATGGCATACCGCATGTGATCGCACGGGTCGGCGAAGTTAAACCTTTTGAACTGCAAACATACGGTCAACAAATTAAATGAATATATAACATTATATAGTATCGCTCCTCTATTCCCTAAAGGCGTAGGCAGAGGTGTTTAATACCATACCACCCACATGTTAGCAGTTATGTTATACCTAACTCCTATGTATGTAACTGGGGCGAACATACTCACATGTCTTACCTTCACTCACTCTGTAAACTCTCTTACCACAATTGCCATTTGCCAGTTGAATAATTTTACTATACAAGCTAACACATCTCTAAAACCTTAGTAGGTTACTATTACTAGAACTTTCACGAATCCAGGCATCTGTACAAGCGGCAATGAGTGCTAACTCATCAATAGATATATAGACGTAAGCATGTGTAATTGTATAGGTATGTAAGTATGTATGTACCTAGGTGTTAAGCATCAACAATGCAGCCAGCATCAATATGGGGAGTCAGAACATGGCGAAAATCTCACCCGCTTATACCGATCGTAGTCGATTTCCGAGTCGGTCATGGCCCTAGACAGCGGGATGCTGGAGTCAGTGCTGAGGGTTCCCCGCTCCAGGTCCATGCTGTCGCTGACGAGGCTGTCGCTCTGCAGGGAGATGGAGTCCTCCGGCTCTATCCAGGTGTAGGGGCGAAGAGTTATCTCTGGTATCTCCAGCTCGTTCACCATCTCTGAGCGGTTCTTTGGTATGGAGTTAAGAAGAGTTTCGAACATATTCATGTTGGGATTATTTTAGTTTTGACCTTTGATCCTTCACACTTTTGTTGGAAAAGACTAGAAATAAAGTAACCTGCCTCTTCACTAAATTGTTTCGAAGATTTGAACAAGGCCTGTTAAAATTTGTAGCTTTTATATATAGATTTAACAATAAGTAACTATGTACATAGTACGCAATAAAACAATGTTACCAATTTTAAGTTTACCAAGGTTCTGTTTAGGATAACCTACATATCCTAAACTCAAAATCCTACGTCCAACCAACATGAGTTATACAAAATTATATATTATAATACACAGTAATCAAACAACCTGAAGCATAATCACAGATACTGCGCTACGGGTAACAATCCCTAGGGCTGCCACACACAAACAATTAAACAATAATAAGATAACGCGTCTAAACTCACGTATCACTGGTAATATGGCACTGATTCTGCGAAAAGGTTGTGTAACACTTAGTTTGGTCGATACGTGATGGTTGCCACGCTACAGACACAAGACAGTACTCACGTTTACACCGAAATGATGTCAATTAAAAAAATGAGTGGTAAGCAATGATCTTTCAGTACCTGTATTTTTGGGACCGGTTAGCCGTGATGAGAGCAAAAATTCTGGCTATGATAGGCCCTTAAACAGTTTTGGGGGTTGCTGCTATACGTGGGGGTGGGAAATATTCAACAGGATTTAATCTTAAGCAGGTTAGGTTTATGCAATCTTCACACTAATACGCCTCTTATCACTAAAGTGATAGCTGTTCTCTTTTATTAATAGTCGTCACATTTCGCTGCCCATTCTAAAGCAGGGCAACCTTTTGTAAAAAATTCAAGATAGATTACATACTATACATATATTATATTAGGTATAGACATTCCAGTGTCTCGGAAGGGTAGGTAGAGACATCGGTTTTCTTTTCCTTTTGCGTCATTAGGCGACCACAAATCAATAACAATTAAAACAATTAAACACCTACCAAATTAAGTGCTATCTATTGCCTGTTCACAGAATGTATTGTTATTTATCGTATGACTAGGAAATGTATTGTGTTGCACAAACGCAGCCATTGTTCTCGGTCCGATACTATGTACCCGTTAGTGAGTCATATACCACACATACACTATAGGTATCATACACTCCTACCTAATAAACACGCCTTGTTGTTCTAATAAATAAGTAATTACTCTATCATTTTACAATAGTTACATAGGATTAGCAGGCCGAAGAAATTATAGTGTGACGATCTAGACACCTCCAAACAGGGAAGTGGAAGTAGGGAAGGTGGACGTGGAGGTGGTGATGTGTTACCCTTCAGTGGGATAGTAAGGGCTTATCATAATAATATATAATATAAATTAATGTACAAACGACATTCAAAGTAGAGAACTTTTATCATAATTTAGTATATCTATACTTCCAAAGTTCCAAAATGGTGACACATAACTTCATCATCTGACTAATATCTTTTAATGTCATATGCGGACCTCAGAATAGGTTCTGGAGGGATAACAAAACCGATTCCTTGCGCCCCCGACTGGACTCTTCTTCTTCTTCTTACCGTTCCTCTCCAATTACTGGCGGTCATCAGCTTTGAATATTTCTCTACTGGACTCTACACATAGATATTAAGGTGCTTAAAAAGTTTTGTTTCAAACAACAATGTTTTAATCTAAACGTATAATCAAAAACAGAAGATTACGATAATTCTATTGTTCGACAAACAAAGACAATGCTAAAGAATGTGTGCAAGATGTTAAACTCACAGTCAAAGACCGCTGCTAAGGACGATAGGCATCCACTGTATTAGCAATCGACTGATACGATGATAACAAATAAAACAATCAATAAATCCCCATGAATGTTGCGCCTGCGCTGAATCAGTGGTGAATGAAATAAAACTGACGTGTATCATTTTAATTTAATGTAATTCCCCCGATCTTGTACCATTATTGCATACTACCATTCGCCATATTTTACATAAATTACTGCATTTTAAATAAATGAACTCTTAATCCAAAACAGTTTACGAAGTGTAAGCGAGACTTCGCATACACTACCCGTAGCAAGGTCTCGCTTCCAGAATAAAATTGTTCTGCTTTAGTTCATGGTAAGGTGGCTGAATTGTTTTTATTTTAGAGTTTCAAGTTACCCAGAGAACATAAATAACATCACGATGTATTCTGAGAAAGGTATGCAGAGGTGTATAATTACAATACAATTATACTACATACAATCACATTTCCCTAGGTATGTTATATAGCTCCGAATGTAATAGAAGGCGACACAAATCCTGACATGTGCATGTAAAAAAATCCTAACGCAATAACCCAATAACACTGCCCAACCCGTGAATTGAACCTTAGACCTTGCCCTCAGTAGTCGCACTGTGCGACTAGACCAACGAGGCAGACATTACTCATATACTTAATCACAAACAAAATATGAAGTTATAAGTAATGGGCTATCAAAATACTCATTAAATAAGTAATTACTTACATTACTTACCTCTCAGTTCGCTTACGATCAATCATCTGTTTAACCTGTAATAAATGACAGAGAACGAATTTGACTTGTATTAACGTGTAATAAATATCATCATCTTTAGCCAGAAGCCATCCACTGTTAAACAAAGGCCTCATCCTTAAAAGGGTGTCATAATTCCTATGCTTGGCAAGCGGCTTGGGGATCGCAGTATTGGTGGTAATCAGACAGAAAACGCTCTCTGGATTTTCCCTTAGTCGCCTCTTACGACACACGCGGGAGGAAAGTGGGTGGTCAATTCTAGGCCAGATACCACAAGGTACCCGGTGTGTTAAATGTATATAAAGCTTATAGGGAGGGTGAAGTAAGTTTTCAAAAACTTGGGTAGTACTTAGCCTTCGGAAGAACTTTGACGGTTTTGACTACCAGATTGCCGCAGTGCGCACAACACAAAAATTGTGCGATCTGCAGATGTTTGTGCCAAATCTGAGTGTTAGTGAATTTATTATTTCATGTTTTTGAAACGTACCCTCGATACAGGAAAAAAATATAGTATGAGGTGACGATTTTCATAAAAACAAAACAAAAATAAATGGATTTGAGTCAGATTTTTATCAAAATCACTCTTCAATCGATACTGCCTGCCTCATGTGTTGAGTGTGTTTGGGAATACACCAAATACCCTAACTTCATAAAACAATAAACAACGATTAAATAAATCATCTAATCCCAGGTATTAATAGTAAGTACGACAAATATTTGACTTTTATGTTTCAGATAAGGCATCTACTATTCATATCCATTATATTACTGGGAATACCCGTTGTTATGTGGCAAAGGAAACGTAAGCCAGAAGCCCTACATTCTACAATCGTTATACTCCATATATTCTTAAATTAAAGTTGAAGAAACGTAGGTCGCACCATTTACCTTTCGATGCAGACTTCACATATAAAAATGGCCCTTCCCAATTATGAAACATCTCAATAAAGGAAGATAACTGAACGATTTTAAAAGTATGAGGCTACGATTGGCGAAAGACTTCGATTACAAATGCATATACGACCTTCTCTCTTTCTATGAGGTTTTTTCAGATTCTGGATGATTGATTTAAGCAGTGATAAGTATCTAATTAATGACTACATTGACTACCACTTTTTGAGTCCTACTCTATTAGCCTTCCTCAGGTATAAAACCTTGACGATTATTGTTTAATTCCCAATTGTACCCGAACGGAGCGTTCCTATCCCATATTTATAATAGGAATACAGAGTACAGCGTCGTTCGGAAGTGTTTACGTTGGTCGAATGGCACACTGCCAAACTCCCGCAGTGATGTGTGTGACGACGCGCGTGACGGTGCCCGCTACAGCGCGACGCCCTGCCCGCCTGATCGCCCTTGCACTTGAATGCCGACCCCATAATACGCGAGACATAGATGCAATGATACTTAATATCGCCGTCTCAGCCGACACCTTGCTCCATAGAGTCCTACAATCAGCTGTGGCGTGGACAACGCACGTTGCGAGCGCGCGCAGTACGACTCGCCTCCGTCCGTGAGTTGAGCGGGGCCTGTCGCCAGTCATGCTTCGATAGTGCACGCAGATGGATGTGGCAAACGGGTCGCCGTCGCTGCGACTTCGCGGCGGCGTGAATAATAGTAGTGATAGTAAAAAACATGAGTTGAATCTGTGTCCGAGTGTGATGTCGCCGGAGACCCAGCGGCTGCTGCCGCCGACCACGGAAACTATTATGACAAAGCCGTTTCCTATCCGAGGTAACTATGAACGCGGCTATAGAATAATAGTTCTGTCGGACTAAAAATACGCCGGACGCGCGAGTTTGTGACAGCTGCACCCTCTTCTCTTCGGTCCACTCGCGTTATTTCGCAGTTCAGTGTGTTCTGCTCGCTATGGACGCGAACGGAACTATTATCTTATTTCCTTTCACGACGTATCATTGTATGTCGATTATAAACAGCTTTGTCGTCGTTAAGGTAGCGGTATTCTTATTGCAATGTAATAACACAGAGATGTGTTAAACGACACAAATACGAGTCTGAAGTCATTATAAAATACAAAGTGGAAAGATCAATCGTGGTCACGTCTTTCATTCTTTTTACATTAAAAATGTATTATTTAATGTACTACAAGTACTACCATACAACCCGGACCAAAATAATGGGAATTAATATAATAAATATAGTCAGTACATATTATGTAGATGAAATTAAATACTCTATTTGTATTTTCTTTATTACGACAAGAAGTAAAATTTCGAATTACAAACTCTACATCTCTGACGCATAATTGTTTTAACTTTGCCGCGAAATGTAATTACTTATGATGAATAATAATGTATATGTATATCTCAATCTAAAGAACACTTGTGTGACATAATTCTCATTGCATTATGCCGACTTGAGAGTACTTTACGAGACAATCAATATTCTTTGTGTTAAAAACACTTATTAATTTACATTTACAACCAGACATCGAGTGGTTTATCTACGTAAGCATTGATAATAAGATCAACGAGCCAATACCTTTGAAATTCTTTTATTCACGAGTTCGAATGCTAAATGTTTTGTTTTTTTTTAATGTTTTAACGTTACTATGCCGTAAAGTATCCCACATGGGTGGTAACATTGTATGACACAAATCATAAATCAATTTGATTGAGGATAATCGTATTAGCTCGAGCGTTTTTTGTCGGTTTTCTTTTACAAAAGGGTCGGAGTCAATATTATTTTACTGAGGATGATAGTTTTCCTTATTCAATTCGTATAAGTATAATAATTTAAATAGGAGCGCTATAATTATTTTAAATTATATTAGGTAATCCAAAAGTTTTGCCAGACGCGTTAAACTGTGGTAAATCAATATTGGTGGTAAAATTACCTTACTTATATTTGGTTAAACATCTATTAGTATTCTTACCCCGTGTAGTGTAAGTTATCGGATCCTGGACGAACTGTGGATAGCTATCAAAATGTTTGCTTACCTTTTTAGGTACTAGACATTTTATTCATACATAAATGAATTAGAACTATTATCAGACTATAAACAAAAATATAAATATTGAATAAACAAAACCTGTGGCCTTTGTCCTGTTGACCCACCAGACGCACTATCTATACCTATAGCAAAGACATGACAGTCAAGTCATCATGTGACTTGTAATCGATCTCTCGATCTATAACTAGGTATAATCGATTACAAGTTAATAGATAAACGAGTACATAGCCCACTATCAACGTGCAGCTAGACCGCAGGGTCAAAAGCCATGAAAACAGACGTCTTTATCAAATTAAAAGGTTAATTTGTTTTGTTTTTACGTATTAATCCAGTTCTAACTAGTTTTATGTGTTAGAAGAAAATCTAAATCTTTACCAAGGTAGGTACCGAGATACCTAATGATATATAATGAGCACAGAATAAAAATACTGTCGAATAAATTGCTTGAGAATAGAATTATAAAATTAAAACAATAAAAATAAAGTGTTGTTTATTTCTCAAAAAAATCAAGTAACTTACCACTCCGTAGCTAACTATACAGGTTAACGTTAAAAAGATGCAAAACAAAAACAATAACCACGGTCGTGCATTATCCGAATTTAAATCTTGCAGCACAAGAGCAAATCAAAATATTAGAAACTTAAAAACATTGGTAGAGTGAACCCTGTTTAAAATATTAGGCAGCAAAGTAAAAAGAGAGTAATTCATACTCTATGGTTGTAAGAACTTCCTCAGAGTAATTACTAAAGCATAGAGAGAGCGAACAAATTAGACACAAATTACGATAAATCCAAGCTCCTCTCTCTTATGACGCAGATTATATATATAAAAGAGACAAACATATATGGACTCATATATGCTTAAAACTAAATGTACATTCCGAAATTGTCAAACGGTCATACTTGGTCTCTTACTACACTACCAATTAAAAAAGGACATAGTTGCTTACTAGAACGGTTCTACACGGTTAACTGTACAAAGTATTTGATTTAGTCGTATTATACGTAGTGAATGTCAGTCCTTGTCCTGACATTGTTTATTTTAAAAATAATATAATTTTTTGGATAATATAAGCAACTTGATTGTGTACAAAAGGTGCAAAGGACAGATAAATAAGCGTTTAATATGGCTAGTTTTGTTTTATCGTGTAAATCACATTCATCACGGAAAGATAACAATGAATTTGTAAGATTTCATGGGTAAGTGTTTTTATGCAATTTTCTTATAAAATCACGCGTAATTTTTGTATATTATCACTTATACATACACATTAGATTGATGATGATCCCTTCAGACTATCTTTTTTACGAATTATATTGTGTTAACGAATTAATTTAACAATAAAGTAATTTGTTTATTTGTGAGGTTATGTCATGCTAGTGAAGTAGATATTTTTCATCGATACTATTCGATACGATAATTAATTTTATGTCATTAAATTATAGCAAATATCGTTTTATTTTACAGTATGCCTCCAAATGAAAGAGAACTGGTGTAAAGTGCTTACAAGAGCTAGAAATAGATGGACTAAGCATAGCTGCTGTTTTTGCCATTTGGCTATAAAACCTTAATAATACAGAATAACTACAAAGACATCGGTAACGACACTTATTGACGCGGGTGAAACCGCGGGGCACAGCTAGATTATAAAAAATATATATTGTTTCTATTTATTAAAAATTTACAAAATTAATATGTGGTTTTACTTTTGCTCCCAGTTTCTAAAGGCCGCTCAACATAAAGATTAGCCATTAATTTATCAAATGTTTCATATCAAGTACAATTATTGGTGGACCTGTGTTGCAATATAAATCTTTTAGTCAACGAATCACGTATTTGTTGTAATTTAAACCCTTACTAGATAATTCTTAAATTTGGGACTAAATTTATATTGATGCCTTGGTGATGCATGTTTTATACAACGTGAAAATAACGTACATTCAATAGAAGTACATTTTCTATCAAGAACTAAATTTATTTCGATACTTCGACTTACCAAATACGGAACATCACTACCGAGGCAAAAAAAGTGTACAGTATTGCTGGAAGCAACGCTCCCTCTATGCTTTAGTCATTACTCTGAGAGAACTTCTGACACACAAGAAAAGAATTTAATTTTAATTGCAAAATTGGGGGACATTGAAACCTTGTATTTATACGTTGACTGCCAATGTAAACAGGTTTTAGTATTTAAATAAACAGTGTGATGAACAATGACACATTACAAACATGGACACTATTGGTATTGTTTATTTAATTTGTCAAGTATTGTCGAAATACGTAGTTGCTTGAATATTAACTAGGTTTATGACCCCTGACATATTCAAGACTTTTAATTCCCAACGAAGATACTTTCTGGATATATTTCGCTTGCCTTTTAAGTACTTACTTGTTAGATTAACAAAGCACCAAAGTACTGCGCTGAGCTGTGCTAAATTGGATATAACTGATTAGTAATGCCATATTTGTGCTCTTATTCATAAGCTGCATAAAGTGCTGCATCGCAAACTAGTCAGGTATACCATGGTTTATGTATGACAAACAAACTACTTACATAATATATAAAGTCTCTCCTGTTTCTTAGAGGGGTCGGTAGAGACCACAGGTTCTTCGATCCTGATTAACACCTTTCTCCTCATTAAAAATAAAACAATGTTGCAGGGAACACGATGTGCAGTAATGACCACAAGTGACGTCATATCTGTAATATACTCAAAGATAATGCTCCATAGATAAGTAATCCTAATAAACTCCTACAACTTCCTGATAGAAGATAACAATACGATGTAGTTCATACAATGCAGAATTTATTCTTATTAAAACTTAATAGCTATTAGGTTTAACCCTTTAACCGCGCGTGTCGCATATATGCGACAAATATTTCCGTGTCCCTACCGCGCGTGTCGTATTTCTGCGACAGAGAACATGCATGATTTTTTCGTTCTATTTTCGTCCTATTAATTGCGTGGTACAACTAAAACTATTATTAAATAGAGCTATTATTTACAACAATTACTTAAAATTATGTGTCATAACTCTAAGCATTCAAAAAACTTAAACAAAAATAAGTAATTGGCAGCTTGAAATTTTCTTCGGCGTCTATCGCGCGCGTCGCATAAATATGACCATAGGGATGGGTTACAATGCAATGCGCATTTTAAAAACGAAATAACAAACAGTTAAATAATCAGGTATAATGCATCATTCAGCATAAAATAAACGGTGTCATACCAAATAAAGTTAAATTTAACATATTGCCTTGTGTTATTAATTCTTTTCCTTATTATTCATAAGAAAAATATCCCTCACGATCTTTGTATAATGCCAACATTTGACGTTAGTTCCCATCCCTTGACTCCTATGCTTGCAACATATTTCTCTAGTTAGTCTAGCGCGGCTGTCACATTAATACGACCACTGCCTACGTCACAAACGAATGGAAAGTTCCATTAATGTTGTTCGTTGGTATTTGTGCATTGTCGATAAAATAGTCACATTTCAATTTTCAACAATGACGACTACTGAGGAATTATTAAGAATATTAGAAGGTGACGACGACGAGTGTGACGACGAATTGGAATTATCCGATTCGATAGAATTTAGAAGTGATGGAGAGGTAAGTACCTATTTCAATTTCTTCTTAGGTTATTTGCACATTATTCAGTAGGTATAGGTATAAATAAGACTTTCGTTGGGTTTAGGTAACTCCTTGATGAATCGAAATAGTATTTTAAATATTGTGATGTAATTCTGTTATTACCTATATTACCTACTTAACTACCTACATATCCTATTGATTGTTCAAATTTGGAACCGTGTTGTATGTTGTCCTTACCATTATTAAGGTACTGTGACAGTACTGTTTGTAGAAGCCATAAGGCTGATTTAAAATAAAAACATAAAAAATTCTTTGACTTTTTTTTATCGATACAACGATTGCCCCTCCTTATTTATTGTAGGTATTATTTTGTCGATTTGTAGCCTCGCGCTAGGGGCACGACAATTGATATTTAGCCAAGCGGTTAAAGGGTTAAGGATTCATATATCACTCGGGTCCAGTCCAATTCGTAACAAAGGCTGTTTGTTACCGAACAATAATATGTAGTTGCAGAGCAGTTTAATAATTAATCTAAGGCATCTCTGGTTAATAAAATGCTTCCGGACTCACCTTTACACACACTGAAAGACATGATTTTCTTTCTGGCTAGAGGCTCAAGCAGTCTCGCCTTTATCCGGTTACGCCCAGGGTCGTCAGCATAAACGTTTTCCGACAAAAAAAAGATTTTCTTTAGACACGCCTCTGTCCTTCCCTACGAGGAATATAAACGTCACAACCTACTAATGCCAAAATAATGTTGATTACCAGGAGCCCAGCTCTCTCTGGTAGACGTCGAAAGGAAGTGGTTCCACTTAAGCCGCGTCGTAATGGCCCATAATAACCTCGTTGGCGAGGAATTCAACCACAATCCAGTATCCACTTGCTCCTAATTCATCCCAGTCTAGACAGGGCTATCTCAGGTTTTTGCTGAATCGTAAGATTACGATTTTCGGTGGCGATTCTTTACCAAGTATTTTTTTTAATGGTGATATTGAAGTAGGATACCATAATAGTCGTTTTATTAAGTTTCTGCGGGCAGTCAATGATTACAGAAGTTTCAAATACATAAGGACTAAAGACAAACGTGTAATCTTTAATCTCAGGTTTTCTAAAAGCATCTGTCATGTCCCTATATACATTCTAATGCATTCAAATCTCCAGAACCCATTTTATGTCACAATATTTCAATATCGTAACAATTATTTAATTTTAATTAGGAAATTTAAATAAGATCAGTAGGTACGGTAGCGCCCGCCTTAGTAGAACAAGAATTGCTCTCCATATCGATCCTTCGAGACAATGTCGGCCATTTTCTGAAGGTCATGTCATCTGTTATCTCGTTATTCGTGCTAACACAGACCCAACCATGATTTCACGAACGAAGGGCACCAACTCGAAGGAAAAAAAGGGTCGGCTTGCAATTAACCTAACAATTTATTTATCAGTGCCGAGAATGATTGATGGTTTTTTACCAAATGATATTTACGAATATATTTACCACTGAAATTGTGGCAACTTACCATACCATCTTCGAGTTTAAACGTACAAGAATTTCCCCACAGATATTTAATTCTATTATTCGTATTGTTATGTTTGGGAAATACGTGGTATGTTATGGTAGAGCTACATTTTGGCGCCACGCTGTGCCAAAACGTTGCGCGTGCCGTTTGTGTAGCGTCTGATAGACAAATAATATAATTGTTTTGAGCTAAATTCTATTCTAGATAAGTACTAACTGGTTTTCCAGTAAACAACAAAAATTACTTACATCGATAGAATGTTTAAGGTTTTGAATTAAAATATTTTAAATTAGTCTTTATCTATAGCAGTTGGAAATGGCAAGTGAATTAGGTGGTAAACGTGAAAAAGAAATTTCAGTAAAACAGTTCTAATATAATAAATAACAGGTCAAATCGTTTACGAAATAATCTTAGTTAAGAGTGTGAGTTCAAAATTCCGTAGTGTCTGAAGACGAAGGTCTTTAACCAGTGTATGTTGCCAGTGATGACGTATGGCGCTGAGACGTGGTCGCTAATGGTTGGCTTTTCGGAGAGGCTCAGACTCACTCAACGAGCTATGGAGGGAGCTATGCTCGTTTTTTTGCGCAAAAGACTTCTTTCTTTCCGGAATACGGAAATTCGCCAAAGAATTCAGCAATGGGCAAGCCACATTGCTCGAAGAACCTATAACCGCTGGGAAGGTTCCCGAGTGGCGACCACGAACAGGAAAACGCAGCTTTGGCAGCCCTCCCTCCGGGTGGACCGACGATATCGACAAAGTAGCGGGCAACCGGTGAATGGAAGTGGCAAGGTTGTCGTTCATTATGGCGTTTTAAGGGGCAGGCCTATGTTTTGGCTTCCAACTGATGATAAAGAGTGTAACGAACCTAACTTGATAAAAGACGACAGTGCTTATAATACATATATTAAGAAAATGGCTTGCTAGAATTAAACTTTACATTCTACGGAAGATATTTTCCCACGAAATCATTCCCGCCGTATAATCGCAAACTATAGAAAAATTATAGAAGTGAATAGTCTTTAGTTATGTAGTAGGTCACGGCAAGGCGTCAAGTTCATTAGCACACGCGTATTGTAATAATAAAGACGTCCGCTACTAACGTCGATCATTATTTAAATTAAAGCTTTTACGTGAAGCATTGTATTACATAATAGCTTCACGTAAAACGTTAGTGCTTGTCAACACTGTCTGGCTAGCAAATCATGGTTGAGTACTAGGCACGCTAAATACATTAATGTCTTAAAAATTCCTCAGTTTTAGTCTGTGTCTACTATCTACTACGTTAACCATAAGTTGTTGTTTTTATGCATTTTAACTACCTATCGTAAACGTTCAAGTCCCTGGTTATTGCTATGACAACAAGCAGAAAGCCCCCTGGAGATAACGCGATGAACTAAATTACAGTTAGCAGAAAAATATTATAAAATACTAGCTGACCCGGGGTATGAAAAATATATGTTGGCCGATTCTCAGACCTACTCAATATGCTCAGAAAATTTCATGAGAATCGGTCAAGCCGTTTCGGAGGAGTACGGGAACGAACATTGTGACACGAGAATTTTATATATAAGATTTTAAAAAACGCGCCGAATACAAAACCTCCTCCTTTTTTAAAGTCGGTTAAAACTTAAAGGATTAAAAACATTCTTACTCCGTCTTTTCCGTCCAAATTACCATATTCCAGCGATACGTCAACTAAAAGATTTCATAATAATAAGTCAAAAAATAAATGTGGTTACCATAGTTTAATATATTATATAGATTCGATAGAATACACACTTACAAAGCAATAAGAATATGTAGCCTAGCCAGGAAAATAGTAAACACTAGACAAAATGAAAATTACGTTCAGTGCCAAGGAAAATACGGCACTGGAATTGGCATTCAGCCAAACTGCGTACACGGTACAATAGATTAAATAAGGTTCTATTCAGTATTGTGTAAACAAAAAGGGTTGCTTTTAGATTTAATGTAAATAGTGTACTAGATTATCTTTCAAATACACACGGCCCTTGATTTGAAACAAGATTACCATTTCTGGTTATCATCATCATCCCAATTAAATATTATGTATAATATAGCTGAGCCTTATACGTGGGACCGACACAGTCTGGCGCAATGTGGGTGTACATTTGTGCAATAGAGGCACAACTCTGCTTTCCGTGGAATTATGAATACTTACTTACGTAGTTATAATAAATATAGAGTTTTTTGATAGAGCTCTTATTTATATTATTTACTTGACCTAACTTCTGAAACCCTGTAAATTAGGAGCAGTTTAAGAAGATTAAAAACTTCTGTCTATGACTGAAATTAAATACAAAGCTATAAAGAACACTTGCCACATTAAACTAATTTATCAGAATTATAATAAGAAACCAGGATAAGTTAGAAGCAAGACCTAATTTCAAAACATGAATGACATTATAATGATAATTCTGAACAATATTGTTTTGTTTCCAACCGTCTACCCAAACATTACATAAAGAAATGAAGATAAAAATGCTTATCGTACATAAACCACGAAGACAAGAGATACCATTCAGTCACTTCACCTTTAGACCGGTATCCAAAACGTCACAAAAACGCCAAATTACCGACCGCCAGTGTTGCGTCCTTGACCCAGAATGATATGATTTGACGAAAATTCGAAAACTGGTCTTTCACATTTCGAATATATTCTTTCTCTTTTACATACCTCGATAAATTGTTAACTGCCTAGATCGCGGAGCGTTTCGTATTTTTAAACATTGTAGTTTTAATTTATCTGGGCGGCTGTGGTACTTGGTAGCTGTAGAGATCACGCGTGCGCCGCGTGGACTGTGATAACCGCAACACATTGTACATAACTTAGGTAAACCGTTGTCATAACATAGTATGTTAGCATGATACATAATAATGTTTACTTTGTTTTTTATTAGATTATCTCTGGTATGTGAGAAAACTCTTTTTAATATTTTGTTACTTTTTAATTACTTCTTTCTTTGTTTTTTATTAGGTATTGTTTTGTTTTTTAATTAGGTACGTTAAGTCCTGTTATTTTAATGCATTTTCTTCTTGTTTGCAATATATATTTAGTTTAAAATTGTACAGCTGACTCTTAATACTACGAGAAATTTGAACTCAAATGATTTGTAGAGCTTCATTCATTGATATGAAATGAATGGAGCTTGATCAACCTTCACACTCATTGCGGTCAAGACACTGCATCATTAGATGAATGAAGATCAAAACTGTATTGCTATCTACATTGATGTTGAACACATTGCCGGCAGTTAGCAAGAGTATATACAATGCATTTAGAATCAGTCAATCATTATTGCCTGGCCGATCTAGTCTGGTACGAACTACAATTATATCTCTAAACAGAAAAGAATATGCATGTGGGTCATGAGCCAGATTTGTATGCATAATAACTACCTACTAGACCTATCATTTGCGGCCCAACTTGGGAAAGGCCTTCGTCCAGCACTGGAGCGCAATAGGGCGAGAGAGCTATCATTTTTAGTTAAATGTGCGTTCGAGTCATCTCTGCCTACCCCATCGGTAATACATGCGTGATGATATAATTACTGTAACAGGGTAGTAATGTAAATGACATAGTATTAACATTACCGGTACGCATGCGTCGTACGGTTTCTGATCACACTAACTATATAAGCGTGTTCGCAAAGAATCTGGTTTTACGATATCTATTGAACTGTGTCTGGTAAACACTAATAAAAATTATTTCAGACCGGTCATTGTCCCCGATACGTGTTCTACCCAGCTGTTCTATAAGAACTGTGATTTGTTGGAACTAGTATCAGTATTAGAGTAGAAACAGATGGCGGGTATGTTTTGGTTTACCGTTTTTATTTTCGGATTTTTCTGTTGCCATTTTAGTGCTTGCTAATTATTTTGGAGCTTTTATAATAATATAATTCAAGTGGACGTCTGGCTGATGATTATGAACCATTATCTCAGCATATTAAACTTGTCACGTCAAAAGATACTTTTTACACAGTCACAAGGCTTGCATCCTTCTTCATAGAATTTCTATATTATCACGTAAATGTCCTTATAAAAAAAACTGCAATTAAAACACCATTAAAGAGCCAAAATTCTTAAAGCAGGACATTTTCCGTTGTGACAGCGAGACACCCGCGCTGACAACATGCAGTGTGGACTGGCATCTCGCTTCCACAACAAAAACTGTGTTATACTATAAGAGTTCATAGTATGGGGGTAGTACACAATGTATTGTCCAACAATAATAAACAAATCCCTCTGGGCACATCGTTACCTCAACATGAGAATAACGTAACACCGGAGGGGACAGTAGTATAGCTTTACCAACCCTCGTGATAGAAATAAAAAATATATCACAAGGACTTTTACTAAAAGCACACAAACCGCAGGGCAGCTTGTGGCGAGCTGTTTGTGAGTGGCGACACAACGTGCCTGATACCCCAGAGAGTCGGTCAGGGACTCATCCTCGGTTTGCCCGATATGGGTAGCTGGAGTGGAAACCGAAGAGCGCCCGCAGGACTCTCAGCTCTTTCTTGCCTTAGTTGGCTGGTCAGAGAGGGGTCGCCAGAGCTATATGCTCGGGGGTGGAAGTGTCTAATGGCGTAATAGCGGGGAAACCCGCTCCGAGTCTTCGAGACGCGCGATGGTGAAACCGGGGCCGCACCTCGCATCGGTGTTGCTCCCTGTTGCCTATAGTGGCGACTGTTTAGGGGGCCCATCTAGTGAGTGGCGAGTCACCGTCTGCTAATATTCTGCATATTTTATGATAAAAGGCAGACGCCGTTTTTATTCAGTATAAAATAAAAGTAACCATTACATGAAACATCCTAACACAATAGACCAAATCATTTTAGTATCCATCTTTCTCAATAGTCCCGCACCTTCTGGGGACTTTTCATGGCTGTTCTTTTATAGAGCAGTTGTGTGGTGTCCCTAGCTGGTGTCCCATTCCCTTTTAGATTAAAGTTCTCAACGGGCCTCTGCGTGTTGGACCTGTGTCCCCACGTAAGCCTTTTAAAAGTCCGGGTATCTTCCCCATAGTTGATAGCCCGAGTATAATAAAAGAGAAACAAATAAAAAGTATTTATTAAAACAAGATAACATAGCTGTCAAGATTATAATATTCTGAACAATTTTATCAATCACATAGTTGTTCGCACTTATCGTTTCAGACAGACAGGCGCATTACTGTATTTTAGACTGGTATCAATAATAACAATAGATTACATAGCAACATACATGTAGAATAAAATTATCTGATGATATATTGAGTTATTGACTGAATACTGAAACGTCCCTCAAATATTTAAAAGCTTTTTTTGGAAAGCTACCGCACTTTGAGTCAGAATTTATAATTATCACACATCCGATATTCTTATGAAACTCACCTCCAAAACGTAACCTTTGTTAAGACTCGTCTCGTTTGGAGAAGGAACCCACAACACGTAACATCATCATCTAATTACAACATCTAGTTTTCGTTTTTAGTTTCTAAAGGAGGACGACTCATGTAGATTGTACACACCTACATAATTTTGGTCTAATCTCAATGATACTATCAAAATGTCACTGGAAATAATGGCTAAATATGACATTTAGCGCGCAAAACCAAACGAAGAATATGTGCAAAATACCTGAATCACGCAAAGGCCCACTTCTACCTAAGCAAAGCAAATAAGCTAAATGTAACCTCCCTAATGCAAATTGACATTAAAAGTTAAAGAATGTAACTCTAAATAAAATGGTTACACAATCGTCCTTGTATTGCATGTTTAAACCGGTTGCATCCCGCGTTCACGGGCGATCGCGATCTTTACTGGATGGAACCACTTTCTATATGAATGAATCTTGGAAGGATGTTGGGCAAATAAATTGGGGCACGGACGCACGGAGCTTGAACCTATGTATCCTGTTTGCGTAAAATTCTGTTGTTGGTACTAAGAAAATCTTACTGAACTGATTTCGGTCAAAACTCGTGAATGTTTGGTAGGTACCTATAATATTTTGGTCTACTCCTACTACTACTTAAAACATAACTTTCGCCTTTATTTTGTCAGTTCGCGAAGGATACACCTTGATCATTCCGGTAGATATGTTATAGGTTCCAAATACATATTTAAGGGCTAGCCTATTCCCATTAACCACGCACACATCCCAGACTTTAGGGCTGCTTTTGTGCTCTGCCCCCTTACCATAGACTCTTAAAGCAGTACAGTTTACGTTTTGAAAGCAAGACGCTGCAATACACTGCACGTAGCGGCATCTCGCTTCCACTTTCCATTTCAGCAATAAGCTGGCGGTTTAACCTCCGACACCAGGTTGTTTATCAACCATATAATAAGAAGAAGACTAATTAGTACCAAAAACTGATAATTTTGGAAAGGTGGATAAATTGATTCTCATAAGCCATGCGTTTGTTTACAACGTCATGAGAGCGAGCTATTGTCGCATTGTCAGTGCCAAGAGCCAAATGACTAATATTATAATACTATCTATTAGCACAGTTACTATGTAATAAACACATAGAACGAAACAGCTGTCTCATGTTGATGACATAGCGGTATTTGATGTACATTTGACAATTCAATATTTTACTAGAAGGAAGTTGAGTAAACTTCACTACGTACCAATATCTTGTAGTCCGATCAACGGACCATTTTAATAATTGATTACTATCAAGCTAATTTTCAATCGAGAATTTTGGTAAGAGGAAAAGTTGGGCGTCTAATCAAAATGAAGCTATTAATTCAAATTCAAATTCTTTATTGCATTCCACAATGTAGGCTTAGGTGATAAACATTTATTAGGTAGGTAACAATCGTGGACCCTGTCGGGCACAGCAAAAGATATTATAAATATAATATGTGGAGAGGACTTAACATTTAAGTAACTTATAACAATTAAACTTATTCTAAAAAACATAGACACAACACTAGACTAGACACACATTAGAATACAAATTGCAAATCGTAACTTTATTTTTCTAGTTTTAGAGATTTATCACTTAAATATTCGTCGACACTATAGTAAGATTTTTTTAATAATAACTTTTTTAATTTACTTACGAATAAATGGAGTTTTTTTTTCATTTTTTATTGTTTCTGGTAGCACATTATATATGTATATATAATATACCGGTATATATTATCTAGTATAACATACCGGCTATACTCACGTCCTCACTCCCGTCAATATTCGGGAATGCCCGACGGGGTCGCGACCCTGCCGCGTCACCTGCTCAAGAATAAGGGCTACGTTAGAGTCCGAAACTAGTCGGGCATACCCGAATATTGACGTGAGTATAACCGGTATGTATCACAATATGGATAACACTCACCAAAGTTATTATACAAAATGAAGCTACTCACGGAAAATTTGCTGGATAGTAATAAATTGTAAAAATGGTCCGAGGATCCTTAACTATATCTAATTAGCTGAATACGACAAATAATGTATTATTATGTTCATCAAACCATAATATATAACTATCCGTCGCATAACTTTACTTTTAATATTTGATAGACAGTACACATATTATTTCGTGTTTTGAAATACCGATGTGTTTCGTCAAGCAAACATAATAAGCCAACATTAACACTAATAATGACTAGCATTCATTATAAACTAAGTACGTAGTGTTTCATGTAACACACAGTAATTTTATTGTTGAGTACCTAACACACATTTAGAGAGATAATTCGGAACAAACCCAGACTCCGCGCTGCGAATGAGTAGCAGTAGCAGTGCGGTTTTTGGATTTGTGACGTTGATGGTAATAGGCTAGTCCCATGTTACATTGGGACCTATCATTGCTGGCCAAATATGTGGTCATACATTGCGTTGAAGTTTATATATTTTTTAACATAACATAACATCACGCCTGTATTCCCCGAAGGGATAGGCAGAGGTGCACATATAGACCTACATTTCGCCAGTTATGATTTTTAATTATTTTAAAATTGTCACTTACCCGTGTTCCTAGAGCGCTCATTTTGCAATCTTATTTTTAAAATAAATAAACTAAACTAACTAAAACTGTTATACTTTTAGTGCGAAACAAAACCAAATACATAACAACAAACTAAAAAAACTTCGCGTCATTGTTTATGTCAATTAGTTCCACAGATAATAAAGAAAATATTCGTATCGGCAGCTAATTAATCAATATGAGGTTAAACTGTTAACGTTCATTAATTGGTTGTAATAATAATTATATAATATATTATTGTCTACATTTCTACCTACTTGTCATGTCAAAGTTCGCATTACAAGTACAAAGTTCGTTTTAAGATAAACAATAGTTTGCGTAATACTTTATTCGTCATAGTAGTCATAACAATAATAAATTCATTTCTAATGTAGCTAAGACTGTTAGTTGTCTGCTAGGTTTAAGCCCAAGCTCTTGCGAAACCACAGGTATACCTAGATAGACGAATTGATATCTGTGGACGAAACAAATTTTTTTTCGTTAGATAATCCGTAGTAACACGTTGTCTGGACTTGTGCCCGGTTAATTGGAAATGCGTTACATAAAACCTATAACATAACTAGCAAAATCTTGTTTTATATGGACTAAAGAGCATTTTTACAACATCAAGTCGGGTTGTACGGCCACAAAGTTAATCGCTGAAGACTTATATTACCTAGGTCAATAAACCCGGCGCGAAAACAATAGGTTCTAATCGTGTGATATCAGGTGCGCTGATGAAACCTTATCGATCAGAGTGGTTTATGAACATTGATTATGCGGAAAGGACCAGTCCCTAGCAACAATTCTCCCTAGCTTGATGTTGTAAGGGATAGAGAAGATAGGAAAATATATAGGTAGGTACTTAGTAGGAAATTTATTTTCGTTATTACGAGCACTTTATAGGTTTTTTATCTAAATAAACACTAGTATTTAGATATATGTGTGTATGTGTCAGTTGTCAGTGAAGGTAGGTAAACATAGATAATTAACGTCAGGGAAATATTAAAATATCTAATATAGGAGGTATAAGGTAGGTACCTACATAAAAATATTCTGGTTTTCTGGTTGTTATGGGAACTCTTTATTTACATCCTAATGTAACAAGGAAAATTAATCATTTTAATACGATGACAAAACGTCATCAGCAATCTTGTAAAAATAACTGCTACGACTTACGGATAACCTAGTTATTTTATACATATAGATATTGTGTAATATACACAATAATGTTTAAGTATTTGTAACACATACATCTATTTTTAGGTAAAGACAGTTATACGTTTTGCCAATGTCAACATCCACTTGTATACACTACATTAAGATACAAATAAAACAATAAACAAAAGTGGTTTTATTAATTATATTTACTTATTTATAGAAAAAACAAAGTTCAACACATCCCGCTATCGCCAGAACGATAATAATTCGGAACAAACTGGATTCAGCGTAACTAATTATAATAATGATATCAACTATTAAGTCTACGTATTATCAATTAAAAACAAATTAGAAAAACACAGACTAAGTGCACTATGGGCCACAATAATTAATGACGCAAAGGAATTCACTAACGATGTTAAGGAAATAGATAAAAATACATTAATTGTTGTTCTGAATTTATAAATCTTTGCCTTGCAGCGGGTTATTTACAGGCTCTCTGTATTTTTTGGTTCTAAAACTGGCAAAATATGGGTGTACTTATGTGCACCTCTGCCTACCCCTTTGGGGAATACAGGCGTCATGTTACATCTCTATATTTTTTTATTAATCTCAATTCAGCCATCCCTAGAAAAGCCTAAGTCATAGATCTATTTTAAAAAATTAACAGCTGGCCACAGACAGAGGAAAACGTTTCAATATAGTTTTATCTGTCTTGTGTTATTGGATCAAACAGACAGCGTGGGTATGTAGTGTAGGCTGCAATTTCCTCAATGATCTGATTCATTACGGCTTTCGATGTTAAGCTAGTTTCTGTATACGGCCGACTTTTCTTAGTTGTCATCAATAACATAACATTTCTGAAATAACTTGATCAAATTATGGACTTAGAGTTTAGGTTATTAGTAAATTATGAAAAATGTCAAAAATCACTTTTCTCGCCATTTCTTTACGAGTTATAGAGAAATTGAGGTCGGTAATATATCTAACACAACAAATACGCCAGTGATTCGCTAGCCAGGTCAGGGTCACGAGACATCCAATCAACAAATAAATTTTCCGTATTGCGATGTGTTCATCAATTTATCGAATGTATTTCCTCCGGACTGATTGCCGCGTCAAGCACGTGCATCGTGTGAGTGTCCATGAGCAAACAATTACAGAGAGTGCTCCCCTGTCTAGTGTCGTTAAACATATTAAATTATTGGTTTTTTATTATAAACATTACAGATAGGTTACCTATAAAGCTTATAAACATAACATAACATCACGCCTGTAGTACCCGAAGGGGTAGGCAGAGGTGCACATATAGTACACCCACATTTCGCCAGTTATTTTTTAGGTCCTAATGTAATAGGGGGCGAGCCTATTGCCATCAACCGAGAGTTACCTAATCGAAAAACCCAGTAACACTGCTTGACCCGGGATTCGTACCCAGGACCTCGTGCTCAGCAGTCGCGCTTAGCAACCACTAGACCAACGAGGCAGTCTAAAGCTTATTGCATGCTTTAACCAAATTAGTATGTTTTGCGTAGTAAAACGAAGCTATCAATGTGCTGCCGTTTCATACATAAGTAGCATAGGTATTAGGTAGGTATTTACCTATTACTATTGAAAGTACTACTTGACGTTCTCGGCATTGACATAAGCGACTCCCGACTCCCGACCCGAGCCTAAGTCTCTTGTGTTCAACAAAGGAGTCTTATCAAGTTTCTGTTTGGTGAACCTCAGTAGATACCTACCTCAGTTCCTCCGTAGCATCCTAGGATAAGGATTCGTACTTAATAAATGGAGAGAAATTGGCGAAATGTAAGTGTCCAACTTACGGCACACCTCTGCCTTTACCACCGTAGCGTAATCTTTTAATCATGATCGTAATTTATGTCTAAGTACAAAATTTGTAAAGTAAAGCTAAACACTGCTTTGTATATTATTTCCGAATCCAAAGGACGTATCTGTGCAACAATCGAACACGGTTACTAGCGAAGCCACGATAGCAATCACACTTATCACGTAAATATACTTAATCAATTAACGAAGTCACCACGGACGAGCCACTGAGGTAGCTTATCCAAATGTATCGATCAATCGATCTATTTTGACAAGGGATTACCCGCCAGTATTGCCGTCAATCGCATAAACTGACAAGTAGCATCGATAATTCTGCGTCTATCTTTTTCATTGATCGATTAGCTTAATGGCTTTATAGAATAAAGGTGTTCAGTATACAGGCTATTGTTTCTAGTACACACGATATTGTGTGATAATGTTATCGAATTGTAGTATCAGGTACTTACTGGTTCTGTTGTCTGTCTTTATGTTCACTATCTAATTAATCCTTAACACGAAACGGGTCATCTTACTTTACACAACATTCTGATTCGTATCTGCATAAGCTAAAACTAATTGTTTCCTATAAAAAGTCATACTTTGAGTTAGAGATTACCATGAAAGGTAACATTGACTGCCCAGGCTGTCGGACTAAGGTACTAGATATTTTTACCTGTTGCATAATTTTTCCTAGAGCTTGTCGCATTTATCTATTGTTCAACCCGCAGTGAGCTAGCGTGGTGATCAATCCTTAATCCTTCTCTATACGAGAAGAGGCCTTTGTAGCAG
Organism: Abrostola triplasia; assembly: GCA_946251915.1. Classification (NCBI taxonomy): domain Eukaryota; kingdom Metazoa; phylum Arthropoda; class Insecta; order Lepidoptera; family Noctuidae; genus Abrostola; species Abrostola triplasia. Next base: position 1,315,723 of record OX276432.1, on the reverse strand, counting down.
TGGGACAGTTACAGGCTGTTATTATTATTTATTGTTCTAATAGACACGGGATCTAAGAATTAACTACCTGCCTGTTGTGTTTGTGGCAGCATAAACACGACGTAATTGATTCTTGCATCTAGGAACATTTCTCTGGCAGAGTCGAGCGAAGAAAAATGTATTTAATGCGTGGGTGTGTCAGTGTGTCAACTGTGACCATATAGAAATGCAACTGTTGCCTAATAATAGAGCATTATAATAACAGTACGTAGAGGGGCGCGCGTTGGGATAAGTGGTGAGCGCCAATCAGAACGGCGGCGGCGCGCGGTGTGATCTCGTCATATTTTATTCTTCACTCGTTATGGCACTTGTTCCGTCTGTCTCTAACTCTATGTCTTCAAAATTAAAGCCTGCTGTTCATGGAAATATAGGATACTGCAAATACTTACTTTCTGTAGATTTTGTTAGTAGTAGATCAACTATAGAGCTGAAACTTCTTCTTCTTGAGCTGAAACTGCCTCCATGATTGTCATTATTGTGCTACTTAAAAAATATTTAGCAGTGCAAATGCTTCTTCTTTATTTTTAAAAACATATTAAGTAAGCGTTAAGTGGTCCATTCTTGGGTCTTAAACTTTCTACATGCCAAATTTCATCAAAATCCGTCCAGCGGTTTAGTCTTGAAGGCGTAACAGACAGAGTTACTTTCATATTTATAATATTAGTATGGAAGTATGGACGAACGTAAGTTAAAATGTAGTTTATAGAGTCATTTCAAAAGTTATCCCTCAATAAAAATTACATCAGACAATGAGTGTTAAATCTTCTTCATTCCCAAATTAGAACGAAGGAAGTGGCTGGCTGCTCGGAATTTTCATTGAGTTGCTCTTCGACGTATTATTAGTTTATGTACTTAGTAAACACACAGTACAGTTGACAACGTATCGAGTTCGACACAATGTCAAGGGTATCCAATGACGTGTGAGCAGCTTACGGCGTGGCGAGCTAAATTAGCGCGGCCCACCCACCGGACATCGTTCACTTTCATTCACTGACGAGTGACGTCACAATTGTGTAGTAATATATCTTCTTCACACTTCTCACACATGTTATTGCAGATTGACACCTTTGAATATAATGCGAAGACGTCATTAATTATCATAATGTTAAGGTGTTAACAGAAGCTACACAATATAATAGCTCATTTCTCTTAATGTCCTTAAAAGTCTGTCGCACCGCTCTGAGTAAAGGCCTCCCCACCTTCTTTCCTATCGTTAGTCACAAAGAAGGCCTGGTCGAATAGCTTAGGTATGCCAATGAAATAAAATAAGCCAGTCAGAAGGGTTGGTAGGCGATTGAACATCATCACTCATAAAGGCGCTTTTCATTATCCCCGTCATCGTGAATGCAACTGAATATCTGGAATCCATGTCATCGGCGAGTGATGACAACATTACAAACAAAACGTTTTTATTTACAAAGTTTATCAATTAAACTAAATTGATAAAGGATATTTCAAAATGATGGACACGAGCGGGACTCGAACCCGCCACCACGCGATGTCTAAGTTGGCGCGCAGCACGGTACGGCGAAAGTCGCGGTTTCGAGTCCCGCCCGTGTCCATCATTTATCAATTAAGCTTAGCATGGGCAACATGCAAAAATGTCACAAAAAGTCTTGTTTATCAATTTATTTTATTATTCGTATTATTCATTATATATCGACTACTACCGCCATCTATCGAAAACTGTCCGATTTTTTTAAACTTATGTGTTGTATATTAGTTCTGTACCTGTCGTTATAATGTTAAATAGTTCACACACGTGCTATACACTCTACATACCTACATTTAAAGCTATTATTTACCTTATAATATGCTTATGGATTAACTAAAGGTAGTTAGACTGTATCTAACCGAATTTTCCTAACGAGATTAGGTAGACAGACTGCCTCATATTATGTAAGGGGTTTATCGCACATCCTAAATCCTATTTATATGAGGCTTCATCCCAACGTTATTTTTGCTACCATCACAGAACAATCTAAATCTCATCAACTATATAGGTAACTACCTACCTAAGTATCTACTTTAATTATAAACACTATGTGAAAACGTTTAATTTTAATCAGATAAACCAAATAACAACATTCAGTGAAAACCAGAATAAAAGTACGCATGGTGTATCGAGAGAGAATTAGGCAAATGTACAAGCTTAGGCTAGGCCTGGATTGTTGCAAAAACCATGGTCTTTGCCTGCCTAATGTTAGAAACAACTTGTCTTATGCAATGTTGCATTCGATAAGTGTGTCTCAATGCCATACATTTTCTTACAAAATTAGGCGCCCAGATATCATAATGCGTTGCGTATGTTACGTAGGTAGGACCACGTTAGTTATAACTTAATACCCCATTAGTGTGGCATACAAAATTAATTATATTTTTTTTCTAATAAGTTTTCTAAAATTGTTTTTCAAGTTGTTTCTTCAAAAGAAAAATACATAAAAAATCGTACCCGTAACATTATTATTTTCTTTTAATTAACATCAGGTAGTTTTCAATTACTTAATTTGTTTTAGAATCTATTAATTATTTAGTTGACGTTTGGTTGACGTGGAAAAATTATGTGCTGTTGGTTGTTATCATGCAATTTATTAAAGGTTATCGTTTGGATGTCGTCAACTGACTTCATCAACACACGGCGTGATCTCTGACTGACGCATTTCTCTTACACCCAATATTACAGGGGTTACACTCGTCGCAATGTTCAACATGTATACTAATAACAATTCCAGCATTAGTAGAGCAGTTACCTTTGGACTAAATACATAATATAAGTTTTATTGGTATTCAAAAGTGATACAGTTTGTTTTTCACTGTTTACATTATAGGTTTACCTAAAGCTAGTAGTGGATCGCCTGTATCTTTTAGGTACTAATCAAAAAATGTGTTTTTCGCATAGTTCAAGTAAATATACTCCATGCTCTTTTGTCAATGTATGGAGTGTATGTTATGACGAGCTTTTATTTAGTTTTTCCTACAAATGAGCTATTTTTGCCTTTAAATTTCATTTGTAATTTGTATTATGACTCGCTTCGCGCCTCCTATCGCAAAAGATTTTCTATTGTATTGTATAGTTATGTTTATTGCTACACTAGTACACTCTTAATAGCATACCAATCTTATACCATGCAAAATCATCGTTTTCCAGTAAGAATGCTGATCAACCAGGTTATGTAATTCGTATAATTCAAAATAAAAAAACTCCGATTTCTTTCGTAATCAAAATAAACAGATTCAACAAAATTAACTTAAATTAAATTAAATCAGACCTTAATAACACACACACACATCAATTAGAGCCTAAACAGCAGCGAACAAACGTGAAATTATAATGCTACATACCGTTAATTTGTAGTGGCTGAAACGCCTCTTGTCTATGCCTAGTAAACTGGCTGGCAGTGGCTGTCACAGTGTCAATCGATTTCATATTGACACTGACAGTTCGCGGATTGTCGTCGGTCGGTGGAGTTGATCGAGTGCGAATTAATTAAATTTATTAATAAAAAACGTATTTAATCTACCAGCACCGGTAGAATATAGACCATAATGGACTCGGAGGATAATCGTGCGGAAGGCTGGAAGTTCCTTAACAAGCAATATTTTGGCGATGGTTAGTGAAAATTCTTGTTTCGCGAATTCTGTTGAAGAATTTAGCACTAGTTTACATGTTGTCGTCACAAGGACACGCATAGTTCATATGGCGACGAGTTTTGAACATCAAATTAATAAAAACTTGTGTCATAACGTGCGTATGAAGTGGAACTTAGCAGATTGGTGAAGTTATGGTTCACGAATTAATTACTGCAGTAATGTTTTATTATCAGTTTGATTAGTGTCATAATTGAATTAACGTGTCAGATACAGTTATCGGGCAACGTGAAACTGTATTAGAAGAATGTAGATAATTGTGTTGTGTCTGTAAAAAGCATCAGCTAAGAATTTTCCACTGAAACAATGTAGATAAGCTAATCCTAGACAGATAATCCAATAAACAAGAAGTCTATATACCCTAGAACTATCGATATACATACATATTTATTATTATAAATGTTTTGGAACATAACATTGTTCTAAATACCTATAACTTTTAACTGGTTATCTCATTATGAAGTGGAATTAGTTTCTCGATTACCTAATGTTTACGAAGCCTATCATAAATTTTAACAAGAACTACAAATTATTGTCAACACACTACAACTTAACAGAACAATGGATTTGTATTTTATAATAATATATTTGACTACTTGCTTAGAAACATGGTATAAAAGGTCTTACAATTTTTAGAATACAAACATGTTTCACTAAGATTAAACATACAATGCAATTTTTTATAAAATGAAACATAAGAGGAAGCGAAAAGTAAACAAGGAATTGTTTTACACTATAATAATAATTTAATAATTTATTTTTATTTCTCTCAAAAAGTACATTACAGTTCAATTAACAACTATAAAAGTTATTTCCATTTATATATTAAAGTGGCTTATTGAAAGAGTTTTTGTTTGCCTTCAGTCACAAAACATAGTAGTATCTAACTAATCTATAATCAACATGGATCAGAAGTCACATTAAGTACTTGTTTACATACATATGTCATAGATAACTAGTATTAAAATCATACATAACTGAGAATATTAAATATCAATGTTTAACATGGAATTTCGACAAGTAAGACTAAAGTTAATGTACATTGTTAATGTTACAAAGTATAATATTATCTCATACAGGAAACTAATTAATTACCAGTTTATAAACCAAAACATAAGTTTTAAATTACCTTGTATGACATTTAGAAACATTGTGACCTTGTTTGAATATTGATTTTATGTTCATCACTCAATGCATTCACATTAAGTGGCCATATTTAATGTGGGACATAACTGTTGTGACCTAATTCTTAATAAATATATAAATATATTTTGTCCTAAAACTATTAAAGGGGTGTTTAACCTGTTTATGTATAAGACATTTAAACAACTACCTAATATTACCTTCGGTGTCAATTTTGCATGTTACCCATTTCAAGTCTCAAGGTTAAATTAAAGCCCCACTTGTGTCCATCATTTTTCAAATTTCCTTTATCAATTTAACTACACTACATAATATATTACATTAATAAGTATTGTAAGGAATCTAAAGCAATAAAATTCTAGCTCACAGAATATTTATTAAAAAAATACTTGAAAAAAAAATGTAGAAAGTTTGTTGTTTGAGAAAATGTCAAATAACAGACTAAATTGTTTTGATTGAAAACTAAGTTCAAAATAATGTAGGGTTATAAATGTAACACATCCATAGAGGTCAGTTCATAATGAATGCACATTATTTTGTTTTGAATACGTATCATTAGCATGTACTTGAGATGTTGTTAACATTGGCTTTCATTTTACTAATAAATGTATTAAATACTGACAATATGATTAATCCTAGTACATACTGTAAAAATAATATGTTGGAGTTAAGCATACTGAATTAATGTACTCCTATAATGTTCATACATAGTTATATTCACACTAAAAATATGTATAAAATTAGTAATGCAATAGTAATAACACAAGCAGTGGAAAAAAATAAAATTGCATGTTGGAGATGGACTGTCTTTCCAGGGTGCACTATATAGTATATAGATTGATTGAAGTAGAATTTAAAGTCAACAAGTACTCAAGTAAAATGGATTAACACCTCACCATCAAATCAAAAAGATCAACAAGAAATAACCTGCTAATGGTCTTTGAACATGTATAATATACATCTCTCTATCAATAGTTCTATATAATATAGCAAAACTTTTACGTAATTACAGTGTCAGTCATATGATAAAAGTGTACATAAATAAGTAGTTGTGATAGCCTCAAGTACTGTACTTGTATGTATAGATAGATGTTTTCATGTAAACATTCACCAGATAAACTGTATTAGGAGATAAAGCATGTTATCAATTAATGAGAAATATATTTATTTACTTTTTTAAGAGGCTGATAGCAGTCATGAAACAATTCCTAAATCCATACTAAATTACTGACAGTATAAAAATGCTGAATATTTAAAATTGTCTGTAACGTATTTTATTTACTTGTAAATCGATTAACCGATTTGAATTTCGTATAGATATAGCAGATAAAAAGGGAAGTCTGTACTTAGCAGTGAGTGATACCGGGCTGAGATGACGGTGACAGCAGATAGCTTGATATAATTGAAATCAATCAAGTTCTTTAGTCGATGTGCGCTAGCGCATTCTTACGAAGGGCAGGTAATGCCTTCCAACTCGTTAACTTAGACAACACAGCATATCTTTCTGATACGTTTAACTATTCATAAAAATACATTATTGTATAAATATAAGTATAATTGACTTTTTGTATTTTTTATGCATTTTGCAATGCTAGGCTTAAATTTTAAATTGATTGAGGGAAACCAGAAAAATGATGGACACGAGCGGGACTCGAACCCGCGACAGTCGCCGTACCGTGGCGCTGCTCTGCCAACTGATGCAGCAGTCAATAAGTTTAATTATTATTATTTTCTAATTCCCCAGGTGAACGCGCAAACTATGTCAACATACCACACGTGATCGCGATGGTCGGCTTGCCGGCCCGCGGTAAGACGTACATCTCAAAAAAACTCTCCAGATACCTCAATTGGATAGGAATCAACACTAGGGGTGAGTGTCATTCAAATAACTTTTTATACCAATATATTATATGCGTTGTCTCATATTGTATATTCTAGCTGTACCTAAGTTTTCCGAAAATAATAATATAAAGAAAAAATTGAGCATCTTTGATCTACCAACTGCCTCGTTGTCTAGTCGTCGCTAAGCACGACTGCTGAGCATGTGGGCCTGGTTTCAAATCCCGGGTCGGGTAAAGTGTTACTGGAATTTTCATAAAGTATTCTCAGTAGCAGCACTAGATTTGTGCCCAGCTGATTGCAATAGGCTCGCTCCATATTACATTGGGACTTATAATATTACTGGCTAAATGTAGGTTTACTAATGCACCTCTGCCTACTCCTTCGGGGAATACAGGCGTGATGTTATGTTATCATTGAGCCAATCACAACAGAACAGGTGTGCCAATATTATGCTCTGACATTTCGCGGAAAAAATCGTAAATGTAGAAGGAGGTGAGGTTTTATGGAGCCTGAGTATAAGGCACTATTAGGTATTAGTTAGTGGTATTTTAGAATCTGCACGCCTTCTGCAATCTGAGTAATAAATACACTATTCGAATTTCCTCAATACCCAAACTAGCAAGCTTAATTATTGGTCATGAGTCATAGCATATGCATCAATGCAGTCACGCGATCGCCAAACGTGCCCCCAGTACAGAGTTAACATAATTATTTTGTTCTACAACATTAGTGAAGGACACTTTATAATAATAATAACAAGTGTAGTGCAGGCAGCTAGCAGTCACTGCATTGCGTCGATATTATTGTGTATTTTTCACCTGTATAAATAATCATAATATAGCGTCACACCTGTATTCCTCGAAGAGGTAGGCTGAGGTGGTAGCGTACACTCACCTTTTGCCAATTATTGGTCTTAATGTAATAGGAAGCCTAAGTAGCCTCTAACCGGGCACAAATCTAAACTCTTTGCTGCTACAGTGAGTTTTCTTGGAAAAATAAACCCGATATCACTTTGCCCGACCCACGAATCGCAACCTGGAACTCACGATCAGCTGTCGCGTTAAAAGACCGCTAGGCCATTAAGTCCAAAAATAAAAAAAAATTTGGCTCTTTCGAAACTTTTCCTTTTACCTGGAAAAAGTTCCTTTATTAGGATTTTCTCCTGTATAAGATGTATTTCACATCCTCAAACACCCAGACTGGAAATTACGGACAAGATTTCAAAGACAACGGATCACGTAACTGCGAGATTAAAACCAGCGCCGGCAAGTAGTTTTACTGAATACTAGCCACTGCGTCAATCCGGTCGTCATGCCATATTGATTAATCCGTACTAATTGGAGACTATTCTGTCTTCACGTAAGCTTACTGAGTATAAATTAGATATTAGAAAACCGATTAATGATCTTCTCAATTTTGTACAGTCGTGTAGTAAACTAAAAAGTTCTTGAACTCGTAAAAGACAAGATTTGTGTAGTAATATTTTTCTAAAAAATCTTATTTTAGTGCCCACCTGTATAATATTATGTATAATATAAAAACTTATAAAGAAAAACAGTGCTTTGTACTTACATAAAATACCTGAATTTAGTCATTATCTACAGCAGTGAGTCACTAATTGAAAAGTTACTAATAAACATTACGCACAATTTAAATAATTACGGCTTTCAACTCACTTTTACAAAATTGATATTATGACAGTACGTCCATTTGCATATTAATTACTATTAAGTACCATTAGTCAATTAACTTAATTAAATAAAATTGGCGCGCTTGACTGACTGACACTTGACCGCCATTATGTATTTAATAATTATTTTGTCTCTTTTTATTGGCACAAGTAGTTATAGATACAGCCTTTTTATTTATTGCGTAAAAATCTACAAAAACGTAAGTTATTTTGAAATTAAAGATCTCAAAAGATTTGTCTCGATATTAGTAAAAATGTAGAAAAAATGTATAAACCGAATTAAATACACAAGACCAATTATTAGTATGTATTTAAAAGTGGAATTCTAACGCTCATTATCGATATCACATGTAACACAGCAACACGTGCCTTATATCTGATGCCAAATAACTTAGGAAGAAAAGCAGATACGGACGAGAGATACGAACTTATTTCTAGGCTAAATATAGTTTGATTTAGACGAGTACATAATAGGCAAAAGTGTTATGTTGAACTGTCTAAACTTTTTTTTATTATGTTCTTCTCACATTTCACCTGGGTTCTGGATGTTATTCAGGAATGAATCTGAATTTAGATTCACAACCGGGATTAACTATTTTACTATAATAACTTTCGTGAGTGTTATCCATATTATTTTCTATATATTCCGGTTATACTCACGGGTGTATTCGGGTCGACTAGTTTCAAACTCTAACGGAGCCCTTATTCATGAGCTGGTTACGCGGCAGAGTCGCGAGCCGAACTGCAGGTCATGAATAAGGGTTCTGCAAAGCAAGCTTATATTAACTCCACTGAATGCCTTTAACATGGCTAGTTGTTCATGTGCCTAATTGTTTTGTCTTCAGTATTCAACCTGGGTGAGTACAGGCGGCACGCGACGACAGCATACATGAGCCATGAGTTCTTCCGGGCTGACAACAAGGAGGCGATGGCGATACGGCAACAGTGCGCGCTGGACGCGCTGCACGACGTGTGCGAGTGGCTCACGAAGGGCGGCGAGGTCGCTGTGAGTAGCCCCTAATATACAAACGAATAACTCTGTGCACATTCCGATAGCCAAACTAATTTCAACTTAATGTGCAATGGAGTAAAGTCGTAAACAAAAATATTACTATTGGCGCCGAGGCTAAGTGATCGTCCTGCTATGATAAGGCGCGGTCTCGATTTCCGGACAAATATTCTTGTGACCCGCAGATATTTGTTACGAGCTTGGGTGTTTGGGTAACGTACCCACGGTACAGGAGCTATTCCTAGTGTGGAACAACGTTTTTGAAAAAAGAAAAAAAAGAAGAAAAGAGTAACACAACGGACCGAGGCGAAGAAAACATGGATAGTCTATGTGCTTAGTTCGCTGTTTAATATTTGTTGGGCAATGGACAACGCTTTGCGCTGTGCTTCGCGTGATGTGCGCTAGCCCTCGCGAGTAGTCAATGTTTACGACAAAATAGTACCTATAACTAGTCGAACGAGTTTTTAATGTTATTATGTCGCGCATTATTGTGTTATGTTGTTAATTGACGATACAAGGTCATCACAACAACACAAACACTACAAAACAACCGAGCATCTGAAGAACATGCGCAGTAGCACTCTAATGGCCTTTTAGCCAGACCTCCTCTATGTATATTTTAGACTAGCTTATGCCCGCGACTTTGTCTGAAAAATTTAACACCCCTTTTTCGGGGTTGAAACTAATGTATTTGTTAATTTAGGTTAAAAACTATCAGTGTGCCAAATTTCATCAAAATCTGTTGAGCTGTTTGCAATATTAAAGTTAAAACAAACTTTTCATTCATGTAGTGGATGTTTAGCAGGAAAGTAGGCTTCTTAGAACAAATATTGGTGAATAGCAAACAGTCAGTCTTCCATGTCTGATTCATTGATCAGATCGTCAAACTGTTTGATAGCCTAGCTCATTACTTATCTGCGTTAATCGAGTATTGTTTACTCTGGAACGTAGGTGACGATAAGTGTCAATGTCAAGAAATACTTTTCAATATGAAATAATCGAAATTGGAATTCTTTTTGGAAACTAATTAAATTATTCTTTTCATAACGGAATGATTAATTTCTTATTATTCTTAAAAATTAAAAGAACAGAAAAAATATATAAAAAAAACTATATTACAGTTTGCAAACAATATCTTTAAATAATTTGTTTCAAGTCATGTCACATTTTAACATTTACGCAAAACTAATAAAATGCAACTCTATTTCAATGGTAACAAAGTCTATAATCCCAGGTGTTCGATGCGACGAACTCAACGCTCGACCGGCGGCGCATGATCCGTGACATCGTGGTGCACAAGATGGGCTTCAAGTTGTTCTTCGTGGAGTCCATATGTGACGACCCCAGGATCATCGAACAGAATATTATGGTGAGGTATACGGTTGAGGGTTAACTTACTCGGTAACGCATGGGAAGGTATTTAATGCTTGTAATTCCTGTTCCCCTCTTAACATAAACTCTAAAAGCTGTACATTTTTCTTTGCGAAAGTGAGACACCGCGCCGCTACGTACGCTGTAGTGCGTCGTCTCGCCTCCACAACGTAAACTATCTTTAACGGTTTATGGTAGGGGCAGATCATAAATGTCTACGTCGACATTTCTGCATTCGTTATGTTTGTTCGCAATTGTCATATTATAAGCTCTAATTCAAGCACCATAATAAAAACAAAATCAATTTCCAGGAAGTAAAAGTAAGCAGTCCAGACTACACAAACATTCAGAACACAGACAACGTGTTGAACGACTTCCTGCTAAGGATAGAGCATTACAAGGAGAAGTATGAGCCGCTAGACGAGACCATGGAGTCAGAGTACAGCTTCATGAAGACCTACGACACGGGCGAGAAGGTCGTGGTGCACAAACACGAGGGACACATACAGAGCAGGATCGTGTACTACCTGATGAACATTCACATCGTGCCCAGAACTATTTATTTGACTAGGGTAAGTGTGGTTGTATGGGAAGGGAATTTTTTATTACAATTCGCAGTGACTAAGCCTAAGTTAAAAGTTTCTCCAAAATAATTTAGTTAATCTTTGGTATCGTCTATAAATTGATTGCCCTGTAACATGTGATATTTAATTTATTCGTCCATAGATTGTGCATGGCTAAAAGAACCTGTGACATTACTAGTCCCCAAACTCAATTGACTTACGATTAATTAATTTAAAAGTAAAAACAAATCGCATTTTACGGTTCATTAAAAATATATAGGTTTTTATGGCTAAAATAAATTATTTTTTAGAGAAATAGCGTCTTGGAATTATTAATTAATGGTATCACATACCGAAATGAGCGCTAACACAGGTAAACTATTCTTTCACAGTCATAATCAGATAGGGTGGTAGACGACACGACCAGAGAGATCCGACACAGGGCTAACGTGCCAATTTTGTATCCTATTATATCAATATTTGTCACGGGACTAAATCGCACCTATATTTAAAGAAGTTGTAGCTATATCTAAATTCCATTTGACGTTAAAAACCAATAAAAAATATACAAAATCTCTTTGCAGCACGGTGAAAGCACCCACAACATAGTGGGTCGCATCGGCGGCGACAGCGACCTCTCGGTCCGGGGGCGGCAGTATGCCAAGGCCCTGGCCGGCTACATCGACCAGCAGCAGATCCCGGGGCTGAGGGTCTGGACCTCCTGGATGAAGAGGGCCATACAGACGGTCAAAGACGTGAAGGCGCCGCAGGAGAGGTGGAAGGCGCTTAATGAGATTGATGCGGTGAGGATATTGGTTTTTGTGTGTTATATAGTGATTTGTCAAAAAGTATAGATACGTCATATGCTGACAAAATGAACGAGAAAAGTATTCCAAACAGCATAAATACATAATTATACAACTTGACAAAGACGTAAAAGAGATAGTCTTCATACAATTAGAGTCAACTGATAACATAATTAATCAATCGAATCTTTTTTTGTATGGTTATATCAAGCGCAATAGTAATCAAGTTCTGCGCTTACGGGATAATCCTTTTTTCTCTACAGATATCTTTTCAAGTTATAGTGTTTGAACATGAAATTTGAAGTTTGTTAAAGACTCATTCACACACACACACACACACACCACACAGAAGTAATTTGTTGTATTTTGGTGCATAAAAAAAATTGCCGCAAGATCGTCTAAACCTGGTAAATCGAAAGAAGAGTAATCCATTCATTTGTCTTCGTTCGCACACAGAATAGTAAAACAATGGCCACAGAACTCTAGGGTCCACCGACAGAAAAATAAATCCAGCCACCAGATCCATTGAAAAATATAACTTAACGCTAACTTCAAAAACCCCTTATTCCAGGGCATATGCGAAGAGATGACCTATGCGGAGATCCAGCAGAAGTACCCCTCGGACTTCAACGCCCGGGACGCCAACAAGTTTGCCTACCGGTACCCGCGCGGGGAGAGCTACGAGGACCTGGTGGCGCGCCTGGAGCCTGTCATCATGGAACTGGAGCGGCAGGGCAACGTGCTGGTCGTGTCGCACCAGGCTGTCATGCGCTGCCTGCTCGCCTACTTCCTGGATAAGTCCGCTGGTGAGGGAATTCACTCTAACCTTTTTTTTTAGGTCCATCATCAGCTGGAAGACTTCCACTTTTGATCAAACGCCTCCCCCTTAGAACGCCACAAGTAGTTATTCACTTGTAAATCAAAGACTAAGAATTATTTTGTATTCCTTCGTTATATTAAAGATCTGCTTAATATTTATGTTTACTAGCATTTCTTAGCACTTACTGCCTTCACACCATTTATCCATCTCATTTCACCCCCCCCCCCCCTGTATGCACTGCTGCCACCTATACGCACTTCAAATTCATCAGTTTCACATTTTATAAGTCACGTGACTTAAAGCCTTCACACATTTGATTTAACACTTATTAGTAGACACCAGCTCCCATCTTTTACGTAAATATTGTAGTAACCACAGTGTAGTAACATCCTGTTTCCATGTTCTTTCTCCCGCAGAGGAGCTACCGTACCTACACGTGCCGCTCCACACGGTGATCAAACTCACGCCGGTAGCGTACGGCTGCCGCGAGGAACACATCAAGCTGTCCGTTCCGGCCGTCGACACACACCGACCCAAGCCATCTGTGAGTATCAGGAGAAAGCTAAGACATCAAGAAAAATCTATTATAAACACTCGAGTGTTATCAGAACTAGGGATACATAATAAATTCACATATAGGGTAACTTGAAGATATTTTTTGGGAATGTCTAACCCCAAATTTTAGGCAAAACTTGATATTGTACGAAGAAGTATTGATGAAGAAGTGAGGATTAATCTGGATCTGGTCAAACACGCCATGATCGCTTATATTAAAAAAAATTAACGTCTCTTGTGAGACTTTAGCGAGTATTTAGAACAAGAGTTCGATTTTTGTACTTTAAGAACACTAGTATTGGTGAAGTACTCTCTGCGCATGCTCATAAAAGCATAATAATGTTCGACGGAGTATTCGGTGAAGACGGCATCACAACAGCGACGTCATAGACTTGGAGTCGCGGGCTTACAATGTTCTGATGTATCGCAAGACTTACAAATGAGTTTAAAGTTCAACTCAAGTAGCTCACTGTAAATAAGTTTGCAATAACGTTTTCTAAGTCTGGTAAGATATTAGAGAGGATTCAGTTGGTAAATAGATGGATAGTTAGATATTACAAATAGAGAATCTAGGTATCCTAAAACGTAATAGTAGTGTATACTGCCCCCATACCATGAACTCTTAAACCAAGACAGTTTACCTTGTGGAAGCGAGACGCTGCTACGTGCGGTGTAATGCGGTGTCTCGTTATCACATCGTAAACTGTCCTGCTTTAAAAAGTTCATGGTAAAGGGCTGATTTAAACTTCTTGACCGCTCTGAAGGTATAACTAAGCGAAGGACATAGAAGCAACATGCGCGCGCACATACATTTACAATCAGTAATTTCAGAATGGTCATGAAGTTAGTACAATCTGTAGCTTAGTTGGTGTGGATAGATAGATTTTATTTTATTGTACACTATAGTAGCAAGAGAGCTAGATTAAAAGCTAAACCATATGCACAAGTGCTTTTCTACAAGATAAAAGGAATAATGACAGAGATATTTGTTTTCTTTTATTATTAAATATTTTTTTAGTCTTAATCCGTTTATATTTTTTTCTTGAGCGTAAATAGTCGTATAAATACGTACATATTTTTCCGGGCTCTAATATTTTTCTTTTTCATCATAATCTGGATTACTCATCAATAGTAATTTCAGAACACAAAAACCATAAACAAACAAACATATAATCGTATTAAAAAGTAATTTATTTGACAGGACGACGAAGATGCGGCTGACGTCCAAGTACGCAATGTTTGAAGCATGAGCTAGCATAGCGTAGCATAGCATAGCATGGGTGTAGTATAGCTGTTGTTGTAAAAACATGGAGTTCGACAAAATATATGGTCACCTGAGCTTTGTAAATAATTATATCAAACCTCAATACTAATATTTTAAAATTTATACCTTTTTTAATGTGCCTTACACTGTTTTGTTCGTCTGTAATAGCAATAAGCGAAATGCTATACGACATGATTTAGACTGATAAAAAATTGTGTAAGTATTGAGATTTGATTTATATGTTTATAAGGCACAGTCCGGATACCTATATCTAATCACTAGTTGCAATGCGAATTATCTTTGGGCCACTATATTTTAAAAGCATTGTAGCCAGGCATCAAGATATTAATGTCGTATGCAGCTAGGTAAAATTCTATGCTCTATGCTTGGAATTACTACCTAATCTATACATATATATAGTTTACGTAAAATGTTATACTGTAGTAGCTACAACACGGCCGACATTTATCTTGGCGGTCCTGAAGTTAGCCGATTAGTTACGCAATGGATCTTTTAGGTACGAAATTGTCTACTGCGCATTCAATCGGCTAACTTCAGGATCAGACGGTACTATACTTCCTTTTAAAGCGATCTTGCCTCTTCAAGTCGAACAAAAATTCAAAGATTTGACAGATAACTGTCATTTTTATGACAAGCAAGATGAATTTTCTTTAAGCTGTAATCGTCTTCGTGATAATTAACTAACTAAATAACCGCTATGGCTCCTAAATTATTCGTATAACAACTAGTCTAAACACTCAATCGGCGTAATACGTACCGAATTTCTGGTTTTTACAATGACATGTTTGACAACACTTTTGGCGGGTAAAGTGACAGTTGTGATTTGACAAATGTGAGGTGGAGGTGTGTGTTTGCTTGTGGCGGAGCTTCAAAATTTTATAATAAATACCGTGTGTTATGTTGTGTTCAAAATTGAGTGTATTTAATTATTGGCTATCTATACGTATATGTATTTATTGGTAACGGTGGTTATTTGCACCAATTGTGTATTGGTGTCACACCATACCGATCTTTCCCCCCTCCTATCCCTGTTGGGTATTGGCAAAATTTATCAGTATCACCATGATAAACCACAAATTAAATCGAATAAAATCGTCAAAGATGCCCCAAGCCTTAAATAGATCATCGTTTTAACCATTAACTTTTTTAAAGCTTAAATCAACGACTAAAACGTTGAGATGGGCAAAAAATATAAAACAATTCAACTAAAAAAATTATGGGCACATTATAATTATCAACTAAACCCAAAATTATTAAAAAAAATAGAAATCTTCTAACGATTGACATTGCTCCGCCAAAAAATACGTTAGTGTCTCATTATTTTCAATATTTAATGTCCTAACCCGGAAACTGTACACCTGTACTTAAATTCATTTAGTCATAATGTAAATAACAATTGTTGCATCGAGGTTGCATCTATTTTGAAATATTGAATCTGTGATTAACCTAAGATAGTCTATGTCTGTATGAATGAGGCTCGTGTTAAGTGAGTTGAGTATGAAAATGTTAGTTATCCAACATTAAAAATATGCAAAAGATACTATTAGCAAAGATAAGGTAGGTATAAGGCACGTATCAAGAAGTACAGTCGCCTGCAATAATGTTAAGAATATACAAACTATAATTAATTTGGTACTTAATATTATACAGTAATTGGGTAGAACCCGCAACCCTCAGCGCAGCAGTCCAAAATCTTAGCTACTTCGCCAATCAGGTCATCGAAATTAAAGAAATTGGTCTCTTATTACGTTTCGTATATAATTACACAAAAGAATCGAGCGTACATATTATATGTGCGTATATAGTCACAAGTTAATAATATGCAAAATTATACTTGGCTTCAGATAAGCTTGACATTAAATGAGTCAATTCGTGTCTGAATGTTACCGTGTAATTATTTGACTTCTAAATAAAGATAGTCTACTCGTCAGCCAAGTAAGTTTGTCAATCAAACGTATAAAAAAACAATTGACAACTAGTTTTAGGAAAGTCCTTGAAGGAGCTGCTAAGTTTGTTTTGATATCTCGACGGAACGTGAATACTGTGACCTTGGTCGTAGTTATGTAGTACCTACATGTACTAGCTGATGTGCGTCTAACAAGGATTCGCCTAGCTTTATTTTATTACTTACCGATAATTCTATTTGTAGACATATCTATTTTTAAATGAAATAATATTTTTTTAAGTCATAGTTGGAATAACTGTGACTTAAAAATATAAAGTGCTGAAGTGCTTCACGGAATTTTAAGAAGCAGAATTTCTTATTATGCCACTTCCAATTATAAATATATTATTGTATTTCTCCTGTAGACCATAGTATGAAGTGGCCTTATTTGGCTGGACGCCACGCATCCCATAGAATCAGTATCAATAGGTATATGTATTAAGTGTGTACAGAAATATATGTTACATGGATTTGTCCAAACACATGCGTGATCGTTGTCTGCACGTGCTCATGTTGTATATTGAACACCATTGCAAGAAAAAAGTTTGTTTTCTCCGCAGGTGATACCAGCGCCGCCTATAAAGACGCCCATACCCCCCGTTCTCAACGGCGACACCAACGGCGAACAGTCCGAGGAAAGCCAGTCGCATTAACATGTATACAGGACCCCCGTAGATAATGCAATAAAAACATTGTCCATGCTAGTTCAAAAATTTAGATTAAAAATGACATTTGGGTATTTTTTCTGTGTGAACGAGTTTCAAAAAAAGAACCCTAAGCATCAAACGAAGTATTGTGGTAGTTATCTGTGACTGTCTACAATCTGTCAAGTCGACGAATTTGAGACTGATGTTATGTGAGTTTAGATTTTTAAATTTATAAGCCATGTTTGTCTTTGTATGAAGCAATACCTAAAATACGTTCACAATCACTCGCCCGTTTATCACCGTTCACTCAGAGTTAGCGAGGGGTCACAAAATCCAGAGATTATTTATCACTTTCTGTTGAACAGACACGTGACGATATTTAAACTTCCCGCCTCTTTGAAATTAAGAGAATAAGTGGCGCTGCAGCGCTTGACAGCTATTCGATTAGCACCGATTTATCGTTACTTTACACGGCTCAGCCGCTACCAAGCGCTTTTACGCTTACTGGCGTCAAACGCACGTATGGCGTAAGAAAATTGCGCGAATTCTTGATAGTGTGCCCCCACGCTTATATATTTTTTATAAGCTGTCTCGTTTTGTCTAGTTAGCTCTATCTTACTATCATATTTATGAATAATATTTAACTATACATAAGAATTTTTACAAAGTGGCTATGTATATTAAATGTAATATTGTAAAATTATAGGTAATTTAACTTTTATTTAAATATAAGTTTAATATAAGTGGGCTTTTGTGTTTTATTTACCTTCCCGTTAAATGTTTAATTATTTTAGCATGAAATGAGATACTTTATAAATAAACTTAGAAGTGAAAAGTGCCTGAGTTGAGCCAATAACCATAAATATCTTACTTGCTAGCTCTTACTAGTGGTGTAGCAAATGTATTTTAGTATTTATTTAAAATATACATTTATAAAAAGTGGCGCCGTTTCTTATTTGTCAAAACTGGACAATGAATTGGCTAACACTTACAAGTCGCACACAATATATTAGCGCCCTTTGCATCTTATTTGTGAAACTGCTGTGCCGATAAAAACTATGCCTCATGAAATAGATAATTACGAAAAATAAGATTACCTGCAAGAAATAGTCATAATATTGATTTTTAAATAAAAGTTCAATGTCCTAATAAATATGATGAGATATTCAAATCTCAAAGTCACTCACTTACACTATGACAAATATTTAGAATACTTCAAACTGTAAAAAGAAGTTCGCAAATATTTTTTAGCTAAAACAAGGCACTTAAAGACAAGTACAGTTATAAAAATTACGGTAACAACCGTTTATTAACACGCTTGGCCTACTTTTTAATACTCTCGTTATAGCGCCATCTATTTATCAACAATAGCAACTTTAACCTTAAGTTTATCCACACGCCACTAGATGGCATAACTAATAGAATAATAAAGTTAGCAAAAGCTGTCTATCGCGTCAATGACTTGGATTCAATGCAACTATGTCGTTGTCCACTTCCACATAATATTATAATGACCACAAATATGGCATTATATAGCACAAACAACATTAACATTCATAATTAGCACCTTGTTTTATAAAACACTCTATTGGGTATGTCATATGTAGCTTCAAGTTATTGTACATAATAGGTAAGCAGAACGCTTTTTGGGGCTCGGCATCATTTAATGATCATTTATCTTATTAAGGTGCTTCGAGTATTCATTCTTACACATGTCATCTATTATAACGACTCAATTTAAATATTCAAGCATAGCGACAACCTTCATAGAAATTAGTAAAATCATTTTGACCGTGCATAAAACATGATTAAAATTTAAACATCCTGATATTTCCCGTGGTTTTAACGAACACAAATTGGATTCAAATCATTGCCATAGTTGCATACCTACTCATTATATGTATATATTTAGTAATTAACTAAATTAGGAAGTCAACAATTTAAGACGTTGATAGTTATAATAAAATTGCATACTTTTATGCAACTCGTAATCAGCTTCCTGAAATGTAAATACTGTTACTTCAATTTCGTGAAATGCATAAAGGGCTACGTAGGCTCGATTCAGGTACCTAAATATCCGGGCGACCTACATAGCTCTTACAGTGCAAAATAAACGGGCCGGACGGGCACACGTACCTAGATAAATATGTAACGTCCATGTCCACGACTACATACAAACACGTGAGCAATCAATAAAATACTACATATATAAATGGTCATGTACTGCCGATGCCTACCTATACGCGTCTCGTTCGGCGACTATGGAAACGAATGGAGTTGATTTTGTTTTACATAAATATTAATTGAATATTCAGTAAAGATATTGTAACTGCGCATTTAGTGTTTATTGTTGTGAACTCTAAACTTGGCTTATAAATCTTAGTAGTTTATAATTCTGGTATAATTATTTTTTAATTTACATTTGCAACTGTATGATTACTTACTATTAATTAGTAACATTTTATTGAATAAAATCATAAATAATTAGAGATTGGACATAAATACAGAAGGTATCGATCGCAATATCGATTATATCCATAGATCTACACCAACTCTTTACTCTATTTGTCTCAGCTGTCAATGACATTTCGACGTTCGAAACGTATTTTTACGAAATGTATTTTGCCTAATTTCCTTCGTCGAATCGTAAACTTATATAATTATTTCAGTATAAATACCAAAGTTATGCATCTAAAGATAAAAGTGCATTGATAATGTACCGATTATGTTAGTGGATTCACCATATCCTTGATAACAAAAATGGTATCAACTTTGAATTTAGACGAAAAATACAATAGAGGTGCGTGCGTCATATTTTCAATGTGACCTATTTTGCCGAAACAGTTGCTATTTATGTGGTTTTCGTAATACTATTGGTGTGTTGCAGTGAGGAGGAATTTCTGTTTTTATTTGGACATTCAAGACCATGGTCTGGCTCGATCTATATCTCGCAGGATTCAAGACATGGGTTTGGTAAGTACACAAGAGTTTTACCGCCAAAAATGTTATTCCCTCTCGTAGTAGCTCTTTCAGCTATAAACATTATATACCTACGTTGCCACATAATTTTTGGTTATGTATTAATGTAGTGTGACCAAAACCGGGATAACAGTATTTTTCATTTGTATAGCACACATTCGTGTACACTGCATTTGGTCATGTTATCTACGTTCCGTTTCATGTTTTATATTCCTTTTGAAGTAGCTTGTTTTGTAAAGAAACAACAAAGTTACTGAGAGCTTCTTTAAACCTTATGGTGTCAAAATGCTTATTATTATTTCTTATAAATAAGTGAATTTTTCTGTATAGTGTACACATTATATTTTATTTTACATCGTAAGAATCACACACATAGAAGAATACATTTCTAATTGTAAAGGAACGCAATTTATGTAGACCAATGAGAAGTTTCCCCCCTTCCACCCGACAGCAGCGCCTCCAGTGACCAAAACACAGACTAACGTGAAATATCTCCATCTTGTATGACAGATTTGTGTTTGTTGTTACTTTTTCGATTTTATTTATCATTAGTGTGTAAATAAGTTTTAAAAGTGTATTAAACGTTGCGTAATTAATCTACAATCACGTAATTCAAAGTGTAAAATAGACTATTCGAATGCATTTACTATTATTAGGTAAATCTATGAGTGACGAACATAGTGGTCGTCTGAGTGACTAGTATATAGTTACTTATTTTTGTGATAAGCGGAGCGCGGGGGCCTCGCGGACGGCTTTTATGTAAGTATATACAGTGTATATTACTCACACGTGCGTACCGAACCACCGATCGTGTCAGAATTGTTTAGAAAACAGTTTAAAAACAGTTGGAGTAGCCAGTGGGTCGCTTAGCTTGCGTTCAATTTTAGGTCATCTTTTGTACCGTCGCGTTAGAGCCGCCACCGCCCCGCGAAATGCAGCGGGCCGAGGCCGCGCGGCGCGCTCTCTCGCGCTGCGCTGCACTACATCCATTTTAAAAGCCGTTTGAAATGTAGTTTCCTTCGGGTTACGCGTGTGTCCGCTTAATTTTTGACAGTTGATATTGCTTCTACAAGCTCAAGGGGATGTGAATCTTAAGTGTTATGTCTTAAGGGTGAGTTTTGTGTGTGGTGGTGTAGTGTGTTATTTTTTTGCGCGGGACGGTTGGCGCGAGTCGTGGAGGGCGCGATGGCGCGGCCCGCCGGCGTCGTCTCGCTGTGTCGACCGTATTTCAAGGAAAACTCCGGTGTGTTCCGGCGCGTCGGCCGTCGATACTCGCGGCGCTGATGTCCGCCCCGCTACATTGTACCATCGCATGCATCGCTCAATAACATATTCCGAGAATGCACTCTGACCAGGCGTCGTCGCTCGCGTCGGCTAGGTAGCAGTTGCGACATATACATTACGCGTATTAGGTCAGGTTGGTGCAATGCTGACTTTCACATAATGTCACTGCACACTGAATTACCTAAACAATAGCATTTGCTGACACTAAAAATTCCTGTAAGAGTTACCAGATCTTTTCTTGATTATAGTATTATTTATATTTTAATGCTGGCAACATTAATTAATTAAGTGTTAGTGTGCATGAGATGTCTTTTATCAGTATTTTTCTTATAAACATGTAAACATTAAGTAAGTACAGTATCAGTTTGAAAAACATTTCAGTGTTCTATTATGTTATTATGTATGATAACAGTTTTGAATACTATCACTAGTTTTACTGTTTAAAGATCATTGACATTATTATACTGTCAGATGCATAAAATGGGTGTATTATAATATGCTAAAGGCAACCTTTGTTCAGAATATGTTGACTGCAAGGTTAGCAAGACTGCACAATAACTATGACATGCAATTATTGCCAAAATGCACTTAAAGCAATAAAAATTAGGGCAACTTGTTGCTTATACTTATAAGAATATGTTAGTCAAAACAGCTTATCAACAATTTTACTTATTATGCATGTAGTTTTGCATCATATTGTTATACATTTCCCATTGATATATTATTAAATGTATAAGAACCTTAATTTAAATAGATATTTTTATATATTTAAATAATTTCTAAAAAAGTGTAGATTATAACTGTTTCTTAAAAAAGCAGTCACTATGTATGGGTGTAGTAACATTTGTTTATATATACATTTAAGGAGCACCACACTGAGGCACCAACATTTCGCATATGCTCTCTCACCAATCAAATATGTATAAACTTATTGTACCTATAACTTATTGAACATATCTCTTATAACTTCTGTAATATATAATGCAACTGATATACCTACTATTCTTATACTTAAGCTATGTTTCCACTGTGTGAAGAACACTTGTGAGTTCACAGCCAACCTGTTGCTACTTGCAAACAGAATAAATTATTCATCTATTAGGAATAAAGTATGGGCTGTGTCTGAAACCGTCTTTGTCAACAACTACTTATTAATATTTTGTAATTAAAACAGGAGTACAATCAAATATACATACTATCTTACTAATTAAACAAATTACTTATTATACTGCTAGCAACATTTCTCAATTACTAATTTGTTAATTGAGAAAAATATAACAGAAAACATGTGTAAATGGAGCGAAAGATAAACTGATCAAATGAATGCTTTCTAATAAAAAAAATATAGGGGGTAGAAAAAAGACCACTATTAAAAAATGTATAAGCTAAGGTAGAATCAACAACTTATAATAAATTGTAGATGACAGAGTTATCATAAAGATATTGTTTATGTTGGTTGTCATTACTTGCAACTTATAAAAATGTAATAAATTAATTTCTGTGACTAAAAAATTGTCAACTAAAAAACTGGGTATTTGAACTGTATCTTAAATCAAGCTATTAATTAGTTACCCAACAACAAAATCATATTTTTTTTTTTAATATTAAAATAAACTCCAAAACTCTTATAAGAATTATCAAGCCTTAATTACTTATTAGACTATATTTTCATCTAAAATTGTATTGTTTCTAATTTTCTTGCATAGCATAGATCTTCTGGCTGTTTTGTGGCACCTAATAAATTATTTTTTATTAAATAACAATTCACATGTAATCTGAGCCTATTGTTTTAAGAAGTCAATGATGCAAATGTAAACGGTTTTGTGGGGCAATGTTTTAGTATATAAGTTTTATTTTATAAATACATAATAAATAAATAAATAAAATATGAACTATAAAATCAAGTGTGTTCTAATAATCGAGTTTCTGTTCATGTAGTCTATAAGGAGAATAATAAAACAATGAAAAGCCTACATAAGTTATTTCCTTTCATTAAATCTGGGATAAATAAAAAAATAGTTTTGCATAGTTTTATATTATGTTAAGTCAAAATTGCAATGCCAATTAACAAATGTGGTTGTTATAATAATGTCTAATATGATATAAATAATCTTAAATATTAACTCATACATTACCCAAATATAATTTACCTTGTATACCAATGAGAACCATGAGATCATCTAATGTAACTATTAAGTTTCTAAATTCTTTAGAGATAATATTGTTATTTACATACATACATACATACATACATAAAGTCACGCCTGTTTCCCTGAGGGGTAGGCAGAGACCACGGATTTCCATTATTATTATTATGTTATTTACATGATGTAAAACAATATTTAAATGATGCCCAATTGTCATTATACCTGTATTCTCTTAAGGTATAAGATTTATTTATGTATTAGTGACAATGTGTTTTATTTCAAATAGGCTACAAAAGCACTCACAAGATGTCAAATCTAGTTGCTCGGTTCCAAAATGTAAAGCAAGAAACTTCAGTTACTCTTTTAAAAATATTTTGTTAAGGTATATTGAAAATAATTTAAATAATGAGCTGTAGAAAATACCTAAAATGATAATACAAGTAGTGTTGAAGTCAAATAATAAATTTATTATAGGTACATAGTATTAGCAAAGTTGTAAGTTCAACATTTTGATGTAACATGTATAATGGTTGTCGTACAGACACTTTCATGTCACTGGAGGCCACTTTACTTTATAATAAACATAAATTCACAAATGCCAATGAATTTCTAAAATGAGTATCTGTACATTAGTTGAGGGCAGTATTTGTATTGCAGCAACAAGAAGTGTTCCTAACGTCCCGGGTGACGCACGTGGTGCGCGAGCGCAGCGCGGGGCCGGCGGCGGGCGCGGGCGGGGGCGCGGGCGGGGGAGCGGGCGGGGCGCGATGGGCGCGGCGTGAGGGGCGCGCGCGCGCCGATGCCATGCTCGAGCGAGTGCGGCAAGACCCGCCACACCTCGCACACAACTACCGATACATACAACTCACTGTGCAGAAGGTATTCACACTGAACCCCATGATACGTCCCAAAGGTGCGAGTTTGATGGATTATATGTGGCGATACGGGCTCAGTTCCATGTTATGCAAACAGATGTTGTTGTTTATTGTTTGGTATTCATTGCTTAGTCAACTTCTTTGCTGCTTGTCTTATATCCATGAAATTGATACCTTTAATTTGAATATTGAGATAATTGGATGTTCTTTTTCATACAGTTTGTGTAAGATCTAAAAATGTAGTAGACTATGTAGGACCTAGAGCTTTGAGCAATTATATTATCTATACTGTTTGCATGCCACTTTCTCTGTCTCTATTATAATAACTTTTTCTTCTTTCTTCTAACAAGTTTATTTATCTATATCTTATCATAGAGCTTTATTATTATATATCTTTACAAATATTTATTAATCTTTCAGGCTATAAGTCTATTGGATAAACTGTATGATACATTCTTCACGGCGTCGCGCAAAGCGCATGTCACGCTCTTCACTAAACATTTTATCAAGATCGAATTTTTGGACAAGTATGACAAAACATTTATAAGAAACAGTAGCTCTATTAACGCGCGACGTCCAAACAACTACAACCTACGCTTTACGTTTCAGGTTGTGCCGACCTATTTACAAGGAATTCGATGAATGGCCCGAGATCTCACTAGAACCGGACCCACCGAAAGAAAAGAAGAAGGAAACTCCAGAAAAAATTACTAACCCTAATCAAAATACTAAAGATACCACAACACAGAAGTAAGCAGCACTTGGAGTGATTCGATTGTTTGGTATTATTTACTGTGTTTAATAGAGGAATGTCTTTTACAGAATGACGAGAAAAAGTCGTCCGAGGATCAAGGAGCGCGATGAGAAGGAAGCGAAGGGCGGCTACTGTGAGATGTGCAACACGGACTACGTGGACGCGGCGCTGCACCGGCGCTCGCCGCATCACCTGGCCTTCGTGCGCAACCACACCAACTTCCTCGCGCTCGACTCGCTCATCGGCTCGGGCGCCGACGTCAGCACCTTCCTGGACAAGGCCACGCCCGTCAACGGCGAGCGCCGGTCGCTGCGGAACATGTGCAACGGAGACGCCGACCGGCCGAAGAACAAGCGCTCCAAACGATCGCAGTCCCCGGATTCCACCGTCAACGGCAACCTGAGTCCGAGGCGCAACGGAATCATAGAGGACGAGAGGAAACACAACACCCGCTGCAGTAAGCGAGCCGGCGAGGCTCTGCCCGACGACCGGCAGTATTACAAGGTGGTCGGCGTCAGCACCAAGCTGCGGTCCAGCGGCGGCTTCGCGACCAAAAGAAAAGACTCGCCTCCAACATGCAACGGAACCAAACCGTTAGTGGTCAAGTTCAGGAAGGTGCGGAAGTCAGAGCTCTCGGTGCTGAGCGACGAGGCCGAGCAGTTCATGTTCCCCAAGCGGGCTAGCTCCACCAGCTCGACGTCCTCCGACGACGACGACGATAAGGAACTGAGCACGCGACAGAAGAGCACGCCTCCCCCGCCGCCGCCACCCTCTATAGAGCGGCGCCGGCTAGCCAGACCGGTGGCGCTCAAGGAGGAGTCGTCGGAAGAAGACAGCTGGCCAGAAGACAAGAGACGACGAAAAAAGCGGACGCCCGTAGTCGTGAAGAGGGCGCGAAGAGTGCCGGGTAAAGCACAGAGTACAGAAAAACCCACGACGACACCAGAGGCCGTGGAGCAGCTGGTGCCTGAGGCAGCAGCTGCACCGGAGCCAGTCATCAGCCCGCTGCGGGAGGAACCAATAGAACGCTGCATGAAGTGGGAGGATGGGAAGCTCAAGTACACCCCGGCTGTAGAGCAGCTGGAGTTTGCCTTTGAATCTGTACCACACAGTGAGCCCTGGTTTGAGACCTTCAAGAGACAGGACGAAGACAAGGTGCTTACAAGAAATATACCACAGTATTTTGGTAAGTTGTATTTACGTTCACTGTAGTTTGAAGGAATTTGACTTAGGTATTTATTTCTTATTAACTTATGTCTATTTTATATTGTTACAGCGCTGTATTCCAAATCGCCAAAGTTACCATATGAAATTGGTCAGTTACCACCTCTAAAACCAAATTGCTGTCCACTGAGTGATTTAGTAAAACGGGAGGAGAAGCCGGGACCGTCACGATCTTACGGGACCCGCGGGATGAAGAAACAAAAGATCAGAAAGCGGACGGCGGCACTGCTGGCGCTGGAATGCCAACCCAGGAAGTCGCCTAGAGAGCACGCGTCCACACTGGCGATACTCGGCTCCGCTGGCCTGCTGCAACGACGGAAACACGCCGACGACAACAAGTCCACAGCTTCAGAAGACACCATTAGTGACACCCACAGCAACATCAAAATAGACTCTGTGCTCTCAGAGACTCAGGAGGCCTCCGAAAGACTGCAACAATTCCTGGCAGAAGTGTTCGAGGACGCGGCGGAGTATGACGTGTCCGACGAAGTCATGGACGGTGAGGCAGCCGTCACCACCTCCACCAACATCCCAGACGTGTCCAGTCTAGTGTCCGAGTGTGAGAACTGTGATCTTATCAGGAATGAGATTAAAGAAGCGACAGACAGACCGAGAGGAAGACGCGGAAAATTCAAAAAGAAGAATCGGACAGGTTGGCCTAATAAAAAGAAGCAAACTAAAAAGAGTTCTAGAACAAACAGTGTGGAGTCTGAACATAAAGTAGACAGCAGTTTAGATCGGTCGTCGGCAGAGCCGCCCGATGACGACGTTATACAGGGCGCTATCAGCGAGGAGGACAGAAATCCGTCAGAGACTGATAAAGAGGAGAAGACTATCATTGAAAAATCCAAATCAGAGTTAGACTCTCAGGACAAGACTCTGACAGAGGAATCAGTGAATGAAACACGCGAGCCTATGGACATATCTGACATTAAAGATAAGACGTTACAGGAGTTAAAGATAGCAGTGGAGAAAGTAAAGTCTGAGGAGAAGGAGGAGCGCAAGTCGCGCAGTTCAGAGACTGACGATAAGAAGAAGGCCAAGCGGCCGCTGCAGGGGCTGGGCGACTGGCTGCAGCCCGTGGTGCGCGTGGCCCGCGTGGACCCGGCGGCCGCGCGCCGCCTGCGCTCCGCCGGCCGCGCGCGGGCGCCGCGCTTCAGGTAGCTGCGGGCGGCGCGCGCGGCGCCTGCGCTACTGTCGAACAACCAATAGTTGTGATCGTGGACTTTACCGATGTCGCTGCACTAGACTCTCCGGTCGATGATCGGGACATTATTTTTGTTGTTATTTATTTTGTAAATACGCTGTTAGTCTGTGTCATGAACTTCGCCATTTTAGGCGACGAAACTGGGAGTATCAGTATTTAAAATTGTTTTTGTTTATAAGAGAATAATATATCTCGAGGCTGAAAACTTCGGATTAAAGTGTACATAGTGCTGTAATATATTTGAGAACTGAACTCATGTATGTGTGTGTGTAAGAACAATGTGGTGCGTAGACGTCGCGAGCTTAGTCTGTATATAAATGTTATTATTGTATGCTTAGAAAGTATCTTTCTTTTCTAAAGATAAACGGAGATGCAGGAATCATATTGTAATTTCAACCAATAAACTCTACTGCTAAATATTAATGAATAATATTGGAATAATCATTACTAGAAACCATAGAAGTATTTTAAATGTGTGTTTAATCTGAATGTTGTCTGTACCATTACCAACTAGTCAAACCTGATAATACTTTTTGCTGGCTACACTTCGAATTTCTGGTCCCATCTCCTTTATCAATGTGAAACTTCATCAAAATAAAGTTGTATAAATACTATGATTCTCACTCTGTGGTTTTATTTGGAGATATTTTAACGAGCGTGTGTTTGTGTATGAACACTCAATCCATACGCAATCTGATACGCTCATGGATACTGGTGCAAGGTATTTGTAAAATATTGACGACCTAATTGGTCTAAAGGTTGTAGGTTCCATCCTGCATGGGACAAATATTTGTGCGAACCGCAGATCTTTGTCCCGAGTCTAGGTGTTTGTGTATGTGATAGTTGATGTTTGTGAAACGCACCCACGATACTGACGTTTTTTTTTTAATTGTTATTGTAAAGTTATTAGTTTGGATGTATACGTAGATGTAAACTAAAGGCTAACAGTAGGAAATTGCAAAATTATTATTGCAAGGAGTTAACTACTAATGTTACAAAGAAACTTTGAATAAAAATCTACAGCCCTGCATGTGTGGTATATGCATAGGTCTTTGTCCCTCAGTTCTCACAGACAGCCAAATCTCAAAAAAAGTATATTAAAAATGAAAGTAATGTGATATAGACATCGTACTTTTATTTCAACCTGTAAAATATAATCAGTTGTCTAGACGGCACTGTCAATGGTCTCCAAGTAGCATTGTGACTCAGATTCACAGGGCTTCTAAAACGCAGTAAACGTTATCAGTTCATCAAGTTGCGCCTTGAGTTGCAGATTGATAAGAATTATATGTTGTACGCCATTCTTTGTAAGTACCATGGGTAAAATGTTACTATCGCAGACTTGGTGTAGGTAGACCTTCACATAATAATTGAGTTTTCATTCGCAGTTTTAATATAAAATTTTCTGCCTCATTAGTCTAGTGATCATAAAGCGCGACTGCTGTGTACGAGTCCTGAGATCGATTCCAAGGTCTGACAGTATTACTGGGTTTTACAGGTAATTTTTAGAAGCAGTAGGTAGTTATGGCAATATCAATTATAATCGACCCAAATACATAGAACCCATCACAGACTCGTCTTTGTAGTGGTCGCTAAGCGTGAATGCATGAGGTCCTGGGTTCGAATCCCGGGTCGGGCAGAGTTATTGGATGTGTCCCTTAGGTAACTCTCAATAGCAGCACGGAGTCTGGATTTATAAAATGTATTTGGTGCCCGGTTGATAGCAATAGACTAATAGGAGGCGCCTATTACATTGGGACCTATAACATAACTGGCGAAATGTGGGTGTACTACAGGCTTACACTCCACCCAAATAACTGGTGCAATGTAGGGTATTATAAAACTATATTCACCCCTGCGAGGTGGAGTAGTGATTTCAATCAAAAAAATATTCGAAAACTGGGGGTATTTTTATCCAGTGTCGTAACTAGCCTTCTATGCGCCCGATGCTAGCTTTAACAGCGCGGGTCCTTTTTTTACTGTCTGATTGTATCTCTTACATTGTATGTTTGTCACCAGTTATAGAGCAACATTTAAATATATATTTACATTCACTTCGAGACTTGAAAGTTCAAAAGCATAAAGACAAAGTTTCGGCTAAGATAATAAGAGCGTATAAACAAAGAAAATCTTATCGTAACCTGATAAGAATGATATTTAGTGGCAACAGCGCCATCTAGAAGTTTGTACTGAACTTACCAAGTTAATAGGGTCGGTGGAAGGCAGCGGGCACAGCAGTGTTCTGTAGTATCATATTAATATGAGCAGCGTGTATGTACTTGGACTTATCTTCCGCTCTTTTATTATTTTGAGGCAAAGGTCAGATGGCAGTGCCCACAGGATGTAAACGTCTTAACTATTGCTGGCCTAATTTCTTAACATTATAAAATTGGAGGTCTATTGTTTTGCTAGCTCACATTACATTATAATAATAATATCTATGAATGGACCGGAAAACGTAGCGTGAGGTCTCCTACCAGGTGGACTGACGATATCAGAGTCGCGAGCAACTGGTGAATGCAAATGGCAAGATGTCGTTTATTTTGGCGTTATAAGGTCTTTGTGCAACAGTGGATGATGATGAATATCTTAGAATATTACCATTGAGCATTTGGGTTAATCATCACAATTGGGTGACCAGAAAATGAATTTGTAGGCAATTTTTTAAAATCAGAACATACCTTTTTCAAATGTTATTTAACAATTATAATTATTTATATGCATAATTAGAATGGTATTCATGATATGAAATATCAAATTGATAGCTGCAATGAGTTTTCTCCTATTTGGAAAATCAGCCCATAAAAGGCTATCTTAGTCTAGATTCACTGCTACACCTAAAAATGACATCTCACAGATGAATATTGTAATACATTTCCACAATATTTTGTGGAATATCTTTAAAATATAGATTTTATAAACTCAACCTAATTGAGGTCATAGGTATTCCTAATATTCACCCACTTATGCGATGCAGTAGATTTTTCTAATAAATAAAAGTACACTTAGTTTGATAATAATAGTATTAGTGAGTAATAGAAATCACAATAAAAATATATACTTTTCAAGCATAAGTCACATTACGGATATATATTTTTCAAAGAAAAAGTGAGGGAAAACTGTTGAAATGACATCAGTTGCTTTTCATGTAGTGAGGTAACTATTAAAACAAGTAAGTGCCATGAGTAACTGAATCAATTTTATTTTGTTCAGGTATTGATATAGACCAAATGAAAAACAAATGATCTACTCTAACAGGCATATAATCAATAAAAACAGAATTTACACTTTATACATCATTAGATGGATGTTCGATCAGCAGTGTTTACATTGTTCATTCTTAACTGAATAACAAGTAAAATAATTCAAACTAAGTCCTAAGTTCAATGTCTTGATATCTTAGGCCAGTTGTAGTCTAGAACCACTGCAATTTATCTTAATTTATTTTCAATAGGCAATAAGCACAACTGGTCTTAAATTTCATAGACAATGCTACTTTTTGCAATTTATTCATATACATCCTCTTTGTCGGCAATATATTGGATAATATCTTTGGGTCTAACCAGCCTCTCTGCATCACCATCAGGGATTTCAAAGCCGAACTCATCTTCCATAGCCATTATGACCTCCACATGGTCCAAGGAGTCCAGACCAAGGTCATTCATAAAGTGGCTTTCAACACTTAACTGAAAAACAAAAGCAGCGGTTAGGAAACTGCAAATAAGTCTTGTAGTTTTATAAATACAGTAAGCATAGACAAGATCACATTTTGAAAGAGTGGCAACCGAAACTCTATTTGAACATAAATTATTTCAGTAAAGGCTACCTTTTCAGGATTAACTTTGTCATAAAGTTGCAGAACAAGTAGCACCCTACTTTTAATAAGTTCTAATGTCAGTGGGGGTCCGCCGCTGTAGTTGCGGACACTGATATTCTGGGCCTGAAACAGAATTTTATAATATAAATTTCTTTTGTAGGTACCTTGATACAACTGAGCTTGTCGTAAGCCTTGCAAACTTTCAGCACTCGGTCCTCTATTTCCTGTGCCGAGGGCTTCGCCTGGACACCAGACGAAAACTGTTGTGTTCGTTGTGACCGTACCTAAACAGTTTGGTTACACTGTACACATTTGTTATGCAATATGGTTGAGGTTATATTTTATCAAAGACGACACAAGTCAATAGAAGCTGTAAAAGGTATCGAGATCTCAAACTACATGAATGCGGCGTGATACAAACAATTTCTTAGTAAAAAATCGCAATGTATTGACTGATAAGACCCTTACCCCATTTTGGAGGTTCTGAGTGTTGTATGTGTTAATGGCGGCATTAACTAAATTGTACTTCTGTCGCAAGGCAGCTGTTGAAAGCCGGCATACTACCGGTGTTCTATAGGTAGTGGATTTTCGTAATAATCCACTGAGAGCACTGCGACCGATTTTTGCAGCAGCCATTTTCCAGACTTCGAAATGATTTGATAATCATAGACAAGTAACTAGCAAGACAAAAGAAGAGATTTGGGCACAGAGTCACACAAATCAATAACAGACCAATGTCAAACCAAAAAAAACAGTGTTTGTTGTTTTTTAATTTCTAACTAAACCAGCATAGTGTTTTTTTGTAATAATATTAGTATTTAATTAGAAAAATGTGGTTTGAGTCAGCTTAAGCTAAAACAGAATTAATATTTTCGGAATATTATGTAGCTTTTCATAAAAAAAATATAAACCAACAACTTGTCTTTGACACGTCGCCTTCTGTCAGCTTTACCTGTCAATTAATATGTCACTTTTCATTGTTTTTATGGAAACATAGGCTGAGATGGATTTATTGTATCAAAACAATTAGAAATCGAAAAAATGGGTAACGCTGACACAAAATTGAACTTTCGGAAAGCTGTCGTACAGCTTACATCAAAAACACAGGTATGTATTGTAATTCTGATGCAATTCTTTATTTACGACGTTTGTGTTACATTATTGATATATTAATTTGATTTCAGCCTATTGACTCCTCTGACGATAGCTTTTGGGATCAATTCTGGTCAGAGAGCGTCACCAACGTCCAAGATGTTTTCGCGTTAGTACCTGGCGCGGAAATCCGTGCGCTTCGTGAAGAATCTCCAAATAATCTTGCGACTTTAGTATATAAGGCTGTGGAGAAGCTAGTGAAGATGGTGGACAGTAGCTGCAGGACACAGAGGGAACAGCAGACTGGTATGGATTAATTTTACATTTTACACAACATCAATTTACATAGCAATAGTAACAACACATCCAGAATGTTTCAGTGATTTTAAAGTTTTAGTAATACTTTAGGTACTTTATAGTATTAGAAACAGCTGTAGCTAGAAGTGAATCCAAATTGCATGCATTAAAAGAAACATTAACTGAACCATGTAACATTATCTATATTTATATTTCCTTGATTATATCATATTTTCTAATCATTATTAACAGTACATACTACAACCATGACATTAATTCTTTGTGCTAAACAATGATTCATAAAATGTTATATGTTCAATACTTATAATTGATTATGTAAATACAAACTATTATTTATGGTATGTTTCAACCATGTTATTACTTTTTAAATGAGTATAAGGCAGCCAACCTTCTGAGAAATTTTATTTCTGTAATTCTCAATGTAGGTATTTTATTTGTCATATTTATCTAGAGGCATGGTAGTGGCCAGCCATGATCATATTTTTGTGAGATGAAAAGCTCACACCCCCATAATATTTTATAACAAGTGTAGTAGTAATGATGGTAGAAGTCATGATGAGGGAACTAACAGACAGAGTTACTTTCCCATTTATATACAGGAATAATGGAGATAAATATATTGTTAACTCAAACCATCTAACTGTAGGAATGTATTACATATAATATAATATTCTTACATGTTATAACTATGTATTAAATAATATAAATTATTACCTATATTGTGTCAAAATTATCACCACTTAATAAAATTATTGTTACATGTTGTAAGTTTGTATGTGTTTATGTATGTGTGTGAGTATTTTGTAATGTCTCAAATTAGTGGAATTGGTGTAATACCATTATAATTTAAATAAATAAAATAAACTGCAGTATTACTAAAGCTAGACGTCAATAATGAATTTATTCCCTCTTAAATTTCTTGCCAATATTCTGACTTCTCTCATACCATGTTAAATTTTAGCTCTGAACTGTGCCCGACTCCTGACAAGAGTATTACCCTACATGCTTGAAGAACCGGAGTGGCATGGCTTCTTCTGGTCTTCGTTACCAGCTGCAGCTGAGAATGAGTCCGTGCCGCTTGCCCAGTCACTTATCAATGCAGTCTGTGTGAGTATATTTTTTATACACAGACACACATACTATGTTTATTTGTCATCATCATTATCACCCTATTTCAATCCACTGCTGGACATAAGCCATATGTTTATTGCAATGCCCTTATTCCTGGAAGGGGTGGAGTGGTGGGGGGGTGATTAGGAGGTAAATGACACCTTGGATAACACATAGGCTACTTTTTATACCGAAAAAATGCGCAGCTAGTCTAATATAATAAATAGGTGACCTAGCTTCTATAAAGTCAATCTATATGTATAAAATGAATAAAGTTAAAATGTAATATTTGTTTACAGGACCTGTTGTTCTGCCCAGACTTCACAGTTACCACTACAAAGCGCGCCGGACCCGTGAGTATTGATCCACTGATATTACTCATACAAATTATCTTATCAAGAATATTGATCATACTATCTGTTAGCTTAACAAAGTAAATGGATTGTGCTTGTTTTAGTGACGTCATTCATTGATAGGATTACTAGTCTTTTAGTTAAACATTTCAATTTTAAGTACATAGAATCGATCGGTCACAATTTTTTTCCATGTTTATACATTTTGAGTAGAAGTAGCACCATACTGTGTCATCAAAGTATTAGCAAATTTACAATTCTCCAGAGTTTGGCAGTCCTTTTGGTCACAGATAGCCCATTACTAGGTGCTTTTTCAGATTGCGTCGTGAATTTTGCTCTAGGTTAGTATATGGGCCGACATAAAATGTATGGTCCGCGTGATCTACCACTCAAGTCGATCCGCGGGCAAAAACTAGTGATATAAGTTAAATGTGCCACTAACATACAAATCACATTGACAAATGTAGGAAGTGATAATGTTAGCTGCATATACATGAGTGGAGTGTGAAGGTTATCAGTCATTGAAATAATAGCGGGTACGACATTTGGTTCGCTGATTTTATTGTCACATTGTTTTTAATAGGTGTAGCATACTACCATAGACAACTCTATCCGACGTAAATTTTTTCAATACTGTTCTCGAAATATGCACTATCTACTATGTATTTAAGTCAATGCATGTTGTTGTGTATGGAATTTTCGTATGGTGACATCAAGGCTCTGAAAACTAAGAATTAACTATTCTAAATAGACCATTTCTGATATGCTCTTTGGACGTCATAATAAAGACTTACAGTATAAACGCCTACCGTTCGAAATGAAAGAGGATTTGAACAAAGTTTTTCAAAAATTAAATAGATTTTTGTAATCGATTCTCAATAAAAGAAGAATTCTGGAATGTATATTCTTCAATCAGGAGCGAGCCGAGGAACTATCCTCCCTCGACAGCTGCGAGTACATCTGGGCGGGCGGCGTGGGCTTCGCGCGCTCGCCGCCGCGCGTGACGTCACACGAGGCTGCGCGCGCAGAGCTGCTGCGGCTCATGCTCACGTGCTTCAGCGAGACCATCTACAAGCCCGCCTCGCACGCCGCCTCGCACCACAACAAGTGGATCGCGTGAGTGGATACATTCTAATTTAACTAAAAATTTCTTAGTAATTAGTCGTAGCTTACTTTATCAATGAGCAATATATTTTTTTCCACAATTTCTAACATTTTATTTGACAAAGATGTACATAATACCTGTTCTCTAACTTTATAAGTATTAGATTATAATAAGTAACAGAGGTAAATAAGTCTTATTCCAAAGTTATAGGAAGTCAAAAATGCCAAGTTTTATAAAAAAAATGTCTAATTGGCTTTTCTTTTACTCCACACTAGGAATTACTCGTGTATATAAACTCAGATCATCTCTTCTTCACTCTATAATTTACGACGTACCATCTAATATCAGCTTGTACCGTTTTTGAAAATCGAAAATTGCGTGGGTAATAAATAAGGTAGGTGCCTTTTTTGACTTATAACATCACGAACCTGTACACCCCAGCTACCTGACGAGCCCGGACAACCGGCACGCGCTGCCGCTGTTCACGTCGCTGGTGAACACGGTGTGCTCGTACGACCCGGTGGGGCTCGGCCTGCCCTACAACCATCTGCTGTTCGCAGACACCCTCGAGCCGCTCGTTGAAGTAAGTAGCACGAAAGATGAAGCTAAATATCTTTATACCGTATGGTAGAACTGATATAAACGCCAAAAAAGAAACATTCTTTATAATTGTTACATAATTATGAAACTTAATGATTAAAATAAACTTTCGTTGTCTGGACTTTAAAAGAGACATTGACCCCTGAGTTAGTTTCTGCATTTCTTCTCAGAAGTAGTTAAAATATTACTGTATGTTTATTTGAATTGTAAAAAAAAGTCGTATTCCAAACGTGCCATGCCGTCAGAGGCGTCGTAAGCACGGTATAATTTGACGTGAATAGAAGACAAAACGTCAAACGTGAAGTGGGAATAAACTCGCAAAATCTCGAAACCTCAAGACATAAAAGCTGCTACTAACACCCCACCCAACTTGGCCTGGGTTGAACAAGTTTATCTAACCGACAAGAGCACTCACTCATTATATTATTATTCATATAGACCTATCTTCCTGTAGGTGGCTCTCCAAGTGCTGATCGTTACTCTGGACCACGACACCAGCAACGCCGTCAATGAAGACTCTGAAGAAGTAAGTACGAACTTACAACACATGTTGTAAGTCTTTTATACGTTATACGTACCGTCTGGTATTACCTTGTACTCGCTAGATGGCGTTGTCAACATTTTAAATGTATTTTGCTATTGGGAAACTATTGTTAAGTAAACATATCCAAGGTTATTATTGTTTTTGTAAAATCTATTTAGTAACAGTAACCTGAAGGTTCGACTGGTAGAAAATGTCTAAAGCATTAAATCCGCTTTGTACACAACACACACAACTCTACTAAAGTATTAAAACTGACATTATAATGTCAGTATGGAATATGGATTTTGATGATATTTGGCGTTTAGGAAGTCTAAGACCCGAGAAAGGCATTAGGCTACTTTACGCGAAGCCGCGGGCAAAAGCTAGTAGTAAGTAATAAAAGATCTGTTTTTTCATATTCGACTACCTGACAGGTTGCAGTAGGCAAAGTAATTGAGATTTTATTAAACTCGCACCAGAAAAATAAGTAATTTAATAATTCCGAATTTAGCGACATCTAGCGAGGCCAAGGAATGCAACAAACAGCATGTATTGTTTTAAGTTAACATTATTTACAGATCCTTGTAAACAAGTTTTGTTATCTATATTTTGAATGCATGTTTTTGTGTCCTTATTACTTTAGGTAAATCATATTAGCAATAGATATAGTTCGGGTCTGACCCGCATACCGACATAATTCTCTAAACCGCGATCAATACTATATTATAGGTGGTAAAATGTAGGTATGTTTGAATTCCATCGCCGTGTTCGCTAAAGAGGTCCTATAATGATATTGTTGTATAATCTGTGTGCGAGTGAGATCGGAACTATATCGTAATGAAGATTATCTGTCTGTTTATCACACCAGCCTCTTGTGGGACCTATGAAACAGATGATGACGGTATGGCCGATTATACTTACCAAACTATTTACCTGAACAATGATATTATAAGTTAAAAGAGGTAGATATGTTACCTATGTAACATTTTAGTTCCAAAAACTGCTTACTAATGCACGCATAAGGTAATATTGTGCCACGCTTCTTTAGATTACACGTGCAAATTAGACGACGTCGTGATTTTTTATTTTTAGCTTGTTCAGCGTCCCACTGATGGGCAAAGCCTCCCCCCCCCATTATTCTACCACAAAACACTGTCCAATCCCATTTCGGGCCATGTCTTTCCCGCAAAGATGTTCAAATTTTACTGTAATTTATAGAGTTAATAAAATATAGCTTCTCTTTGCCAGTTAGTAAAAAATAAAGAACTCAAATTCAGGTGCGCCAATTAGCCTACTTTTACAGTGCCACTTTCGGTAGCGAGTATAACCCATCTACCTCTTTTCACTTATAATATCATTGACCAAGCACATATAACTGACCATTTACTTTTCAGACGCTCCCGGACAACTTGTTCATCAACTATCTGTCCCGGATACACCGCGACGAGGACTTCCAGTTCATCCTGCGGGGTGTGACGAGGCTCCTCAACAACCCGCTGGCACAGACCTACCTGCCGAACTCCTCTAAGAAGGTGAACCTGCATCAGGAACTGTTGGTGCTGTTCTGGAAGATGTGTGATTATAATAAGGTGAGGAGATGTAATGGATCCACGTCATTTTATCGTGTGCTTAATGTCAAATTGTACACTTGTATTCGATCGTACGTTCGTATGCAGAGTGTACTAAAGGTATTTAATCTAAAATATGCCATATCCGCGCCACGGATCTGGGAAGGTCGTGGGTTCGTAATTTTAAAAAAACATGTATACCTGTTTGGATACAATTTGTATGTTATACTATGTACTATACGTTGCTGTCGTTCATTGTGGCGTTCTAAGGAGTAAGCCTTTGTGTTAGGTAAACTTTGTTCAACAGTGAACGTCTTCCGGCTCATGATGATGATGACTATGGGCAGGGCATTTGTTTAATTATAAAATTGCTAGCCTTGTTTAGCAAGGCCAGGCAACCTGTTAAACTAAGTTATAAAAAGTGTATCACTAAATCTCAATACTTGTTTCAGAAATTTATGTATTACGTCCTAAAGAGTAGCGACGTTCTAGAAGTGCTGGTGCCCATATTGTACCACCTAAACGACTCCCGCGCAGACCAATGTGAGTATATATGTGTCATCGAGAATAAGGGGTGTGGCTTAAAAAGGCATTCGTCAGATTGTTATTATGAAAAGAATATTCTAGAACGATATGTATATGTATGCATATAGATAGAAATAAAGATGTTACATGATGTAGTGTAGAATCGGTTTCTAGACCTAATGTGGATCTTCAAATTGTCTGTAACCTAACTGCGCGTCATACTGTGAACTTCAGGATATATTTGAATATCCACATTTCTCCACATTTCTAACGCACATTGCGGTCTATCTTAAGGCTGGCTTTATAAAATAAATATGGATATAAATGTCACAAATACTTATATGTATAATATTTCTGTGTACCATCTCTAGCACGCGTGGGTCTCATGCACATCGGTGTGTTCATCCTACTCTTGCTGTCCGGGGAGCGCAACCTGGGCGTGCGGCTCAACAAGCCGTACACAGCCACCGTGCCCATGGACATCCCGGTGTTCACGGGCTCGCACGCCGACCTGCTGGTGGTGGTGTTCCACAAGATCATCACCACTGGCCACCAGAGGCTGCAGCCGCTATTTGATTGTCTACTCACTATTCTTGTCAATGGTAAGTGGTCTAGACTAGTCTGCTTGTGACCACGGCTGGTGTAACTAGGTCGAAACGTCAAGCCAAAAATTTAAAAAGTTGTGTTTGCGTTAATTCCAGTGTTGTAATTTAATTTCTATTATAATCATGCAACGCGATAGTTTAAAAATTAGTTTCACAATTTATCGCCTGCGACTGACACAATACGTCGTTTTTTTTTCTGAGAAATCTTTTTTTG
Source organism: Abrostola triplasia (assembly GCA_946251915.1). Lineage (NCBI taxonomy): Eukaryota > Metazoa > Arthropoda > Insecta > Lepidoptera > Noctuidae > Abrostola > Abrostola triplasia. Next base: position 1,276,060 of record OX276432.1, on the reverse strand, counting down.
TCTCGAGTTCCATTTAAAAGCGATCCAAAAACGGAATTTATGGTTTTCTGAAGATGTATTATAACTTTTTAAATTGATTAAGGGAAACTTGAAAAATGATGGACACGAGCGAGTGTATTATAACTTGTAAAATAAATAAACTTAAAATTTCGCAATTTATTCGATAAGTACTAGTTCTAGTGACTAGAGGGATTGGTAGCTAGATATGTCCCCGGTTAGTGGCAATAGGCTTACTCCGACCAGAAACATAGCTGGTAAAATTTGAGTGTATTATGCTGCTCTGACTCAGGGAATTGTGAGCATTATGTTATCTACACAGTGTCTCCGTACCTGAAGACCCTGTCGATGGTGGCGTCCACCAAGCTGCTGCACCTGCTGGAGGCGTTCAGCACGCCGTGGTTCCTGTTCTCGCAGTCGCACCACCATCACCTCGTGTTCTTCTTGCTGGAGATGTTCAACAACATGATACAGTACCAGTTCGATGGTGAGTTTGTACCTAATCTGATGAAAAAAGAAAAGGTCCTATCTCAGAATATGTAGCATCTGTAAATGTTGCAAAGATGAGTTGCATATAGGACCTACTTAAGTTTAAAAAAAAAACATACTGTCGAATTGAGAACTCTTTGTTTGAAGTCGGTTAAAAATATCAAAAGGGTGTGGATGACCTATCTGTTTACCGAGTGATTGCAAAGACGGGCTGATGATACGGGGAGGAGGAAAAGGGGGGAAGCTGGGTGTAGGGCCCCCGCGTCAGCTCGTGCGGACCGCAGTGTCCGAGTGTGTGTGTGAGAGTGGAACACGTTTAAACGTGTTTACCGTTTAACGAAATTAGTTTTGAATGAAAAAATACATTGTATTTTTATTTGAATAATTATTTGCTTTGCCTGTCCAGGCAACTCCAACCTGGTGTACACGATCATCCGCAAGCGCGCCGTGTTCCACAACCTGGCCAACCTGCCTCATGAACACGGCGCCATCGCGCGCTCGCTGGCCGCCGGCCGCGCCAAGGGCTTGCTGCCCCACCGCCCTGCCCTGCCCAGGTACTGTACCCACAGACTGCTGCCCCACCGCCCTGCCCTGCCCAGGTACTGTACCCACAGACTGCTGCCCCACCGCCCTGCCCTGCCCAGGTAATGTGGCCACGGACTGCTGCCCCACCGCCCTGCCCTGCCCAGGTAATGTGGCCACGGACTGCTGCCCCACCGCCCTGCCCTGCCCAGGTAATGTGGCCACAGACTGCTGCCCCACCGCCCTGCCCTGCCCAGGTAATGTGGCCACGGACTGCTGCCCCACCGCCCTGCCCTGCCCAGGTAATGTGGCCACGGACTGCTGCCCCACCGCCCTGCCCTGCCCAGGTAATGTGGCCACAGACTGCTGCCCCACCGCCCTGCCCTGCCCAGGTAATGTGGCCACGGACTGCTGCCCCACCGCCCTGCCCTGCCCAGGTAATGTGGCCACGGACTGCTGCCCCACCGCCCTGCCCTGCCCAGGTAATGTGGCCACAGACTGCTGCCCCACCGCCCTGCCCTGCCCAGGTAATGTGGCCACGGACTGCTGCCCCACCGCCCTGCCCTGCCCAGGTAATGTGGCCACGGACTGCTGCCCCACCGCCCTGCCCTGCCCAGGTACTGTACCCACAGACTGCTGCCCCACCGCCCTGCCCTGCCCAGGTAATGTGGCCACAGACTGCTGCCCCACCGCCCTGCCCAGGTAATGTGGCCACGGACTGCTGCCCCACCGCCCTGCCCTGCCCAGGTAATGTGGCCACAGACTGCTGCCCCACCGCCCTGCCCTGCCCAGGTAATGTGGCCACGGACTGCTGCCCCACCGCACTGCCCTGCCCAGGTAATGTGGCCACAGACTGCTGCCCCACCGCCCTGCCCTGCCCAGGTAATGTGGCCACAGACTGCTGCCCCACCGCCCTGCCCTGCCCAGGTAATGTGGCCACAGACTGCTGCCCCACCGCCCTGCCCTGCCCAGGTAATGTGCCCACGGACTATTGCCTCACCACATTGCCCAGCCTAGGTACTGTGCTCACAGGCTACTGCCCCACCGCCCCGCCCAGGTACTCTGTCTTAATGTAAATTGACTTTCAAAAACGACTAATATTTTGTCAACTATGAGTAAATGATTTTTTTATCTTCATGTTTTATCTTTACCACCAGAAAACCCTTACTACCCGCAACATGGCTTCTGTCCATATTCTGAAGGTAACATTGAAGTGTGTTGTGCAGGTCTCGCAGCGCGGAGTCCGTGGCGGAGACCCCGATGGAGGGCTCCCGGCCCGCGCAGCCTGCGGAGCCCGGCACGCTCAACCCCACGCTGGCCGAGACTCCCGGTGAGACACGCTACTTTACTAAAATACATATATATTTATGAAGGGGTTATATTAAGCATACAGCTTTGTTATACGTTACAAAACTGTACGCGGTATATATACCTATAGATTTGATTATATAATTCTGCTGGTTTTCCCTTTAGTTATTATGGAAATCATAACGAATACGTCTGCTAACTGGAAACCGTTTCCACTCAACTCAGCAATCAGCACTATGACTGAGCGCGAGTCCGCGCACCCCCCGCCGCAGCGGATAGAGGCCGACATCAGCGACGCGGCCGACACCAGCGGCGCGGGGGAGCTGCCCGGCCCGGGGGGCCCGGGGGGCCCGGAGGGGGCGGGGGAGGCGGGGCCCGACCCCGGCGCGGGAGGAGAGCCGCGCGACCGCCTGCTGCCGCAGCGCGCCGGGCCCGACGGACAGGATGGGCCCGATGACGACGGCCCGCCGGAGCCCGACGAGGGGGACAAGAGGGCCGTGGCACATGTGAGTTGTTCATTAATATGTAAGCAACAATTTGTACGCGTTAAAGTGTCTACACTGACTGTCCCATAATTTTTTGCAAATATTTTAATTTAATCTCTGCCTACCCCTCAGAGAAACAGGCGTGACTTTATGTATGTATGTATTTTAATTTAACCTACAAATGAAATTCGGGCGGGGTCCTTTCTTGGGAATGACGTTAGAAAAGTAGACCATACGTTTTAATACAGTTTAAAAAAAAAATTGTTTTATATTTTTATTAAAACAATAATTGTAATTATGTCCATTTCAGTCCCGACTATTTCCTCGACAGTAATACGACTACACTCTATAATTACCATCCCCTTGTATCCCAGAGGAACAGCATCCAGGTGGGCAGCGGGCGCGCGGGCGAGGCGGGCGAGTGGCGGCCGACGGCGGAGTGGGTGTCGAGCTGGCGCGGCAAGCTGCCGCTGCAGACCATCATGCGCCTGCTGCAGGTGCTCGTGCCGCAGGTGGAGAAGATCTGCATCGACAAGTGAGTGGCTTGGCCATACTATAAGTACAGCGCTAGGGACTCGGCTGTGGTCGTGTTTCTTCGGAATAGTTCGTGTATCTTTGGAAGAGTTTCTGTTTTTTGCGAATAGTTCGTAAGACTAACTTCAAACTTATTTTTAAATATAGACTCTTTTTAATCATCTAACATTTTTTTAACTTCAACAGATACCAAATTTAAGTATTTTCACTCGATTAAAAAAGGCTGCTATTACTCCCATACCCATATAAAACTCCACTATCATCAGCTTCCATCATCCATCCCTATCACAAGGTATAAGGTTGATATTCGCATGGCAGGGGCCTGACGGATGAATCCGAGATCCTGCGCTTCCTGCAGCACGGCACCCTGGTGGGCCTGCTGCCCGTGCCGCACCCCATCCTCATCAGAAAGTACCAGGCCAACGCGGGCACCGCCGCCTGGTTCCGCACCTATCTATGGGGCGTCATTTACATACGGTGAGTGGACAAATAGCCTTAATATACTTCAGGCTGTTATATATTTTTGTCACCCTGTGTTGTCCCACTGCAGTGCAAAGGCCTCCCTTTCATTCTTCCGCTATATTCGGTCGTGTGCTAAAGCGGACCAGTCTCTCCGGTAGGCAAGCAGCTCGTCATGCTACCGTCGTATGGGTCTACCGCGATGAGGCTGTATATTTTGTGGGACTAAGTCGGTGCAAATTTTAGCCCATAGGCTGTTATTAACTTAACAAAAATGTGTCATAGTTTTTATTTCATATACAACAAAGCTCTATTATATGTGGGCCAACGTATTTTTTTAAAGAAATAAAGAATAGATGTAGATTATACCGAAAGATAGTCCACATCTAAACCACTAGTCTTCACTCCACAGCAACGTAGACCCTCCGATATGGTACGACACGGACGTCAAACTGTTCGAGATCCAGCGGGTATGATCGACGCCATACGTTTTCGCGGCCGTGCCACCGCCGTGACGGTGACGTGTCGCCGCCGTGACGCTAACGTGACGCTGACGTGTCGCCGCCGTGTCGCTGACCTGATACCGACCTCCCTGCACCGACGACTCGATACCTCAGATCGCCCGATTAGTAGTGTGTGACTGGAATTATTCGAGTGATTCGTTTTTGTATGTGTGCGGTTTCATACAAGTGCATATGTAAATAGTATGTTGCTTGAATTCCATAGTATAGATTAACCCCCTTACTTATAAACGATGCTAACATGTATTTTAGGATAACTACTTCTTAAGTCTATCTTTCATCTCTATTCTTTGACATGCTAAAGACAGTGACAGGTATAATTTAACCATTGTTCAGCAATGACAATTTTTATAGGTAAGAGGGTTAAGGAATAACTACATTTACTTCCGCATCCTATCAGCTGTCCAAAGCTGAACACTTTTGTACCATTTCCATACAAAGTTTTTGTTTTCTCTCGACAAAATCTGAATAAATATGAGCTGATGTATTTAGCCTCTTAAACGTGCCTATTTTTCTGAATATAAGATAACATAAGCCATTTGTGTGTCGTGTTCAAGTTGTATTTCTATGTACTTCCATAATAATGTTATTAGATTATAATACTAAGATTGACAGCTTAGATTTGTGTGAAAAAGCCAAATGTATAAAACCAAAATACATTCCTTATACTCTTCTTTTCGTATTTATGGCCGATGGCCGTGATGTGACATTACCAAAATATGCACTTGTATGTCTATAAACAAAATATGTTTATCATAGATGTCTATATTGTCTATAGCTGAATATCGCCTCGCCTCTTGCTATTGTTATCAGGCTATCTGTCTTATCACCGCTTATCCCAGTTACCCTCAAACAAGTTGTTTGATGTGTATATGGACGATTTATTTGTACATTGCCTTGTTTTTACTGCTCCATACAGAATATTATGAATCAACATTTTTTAAAGCTGCTACTTTTAACGATAATGATAAACTCTGTTCCAATGTCTGTTATTTTGTTAAATAAAATGCTAATTAAAGCTTTAATTTTGCTATAGAAAGCTTTTGTTGTCAACGGTTTAACGTTCAAACCTACGTACACTTAATAACGTGTCAATTTGTTATAGATAGTGGATATATGCACAGGCTTGGGCGTGGCCTATTGTAGCTGTCTGCTATTATAAAACGAAAGCTTATTAGATATTTAGCCGACGCCTGCTATGTTATCTGCTATTCGTTGTAACGTTGTTATATTTACTGATTTATAACATTTTGTGTGGTGCAGAACGATACAGCGACCATGTATTAGTCAATTGAATTTGATTCGGTGTCAAGGCAGACTATACAATATTTTTTATGTCACTCGAAATATTGTGTTCTCTTATTCACATTAGAATTACCAGCAGTTTCGTGAATTATAAAAATATTAGGATGAGCTGTATTTTATTGTAAACTTGCGACATATTTTGAAAGTTTGTTTATAATATTTTCGATTTATAATATAAGATGATGGTATAGATAGTACCTTAATGTTTCTTCCACAGAATTAGTCGAATATGTCTAATATTACTTATGAATAACAAATGTATTTACTATTGAAAACGTAATTAGATTATAGCATTTTTTATATTTTTTGTTTTGTCGGCATGTAGGATTGTTTGGGAGTTGCATTTAGTACTTTTACATACATATTTTTTATCAATGCAAATACAGAGAAAGAGTCATCCTCAAATATTGGATAAGCGACATTGAGTTTTAAAGTATAAATATCTTATTTTAATCAACACTCCTTTATGCTAGATTGGTAGATTTATATACTATCAAACAATAAAATAATTTAATTTTTCTTTTCCATGTATACATGTGACCTTTATTACTATAGTCAATTGAATGTCGGAAAACGGACCATGTCTTATGAATGCTTTATGTGTGTCTAATATATAACTTAAAGCTGACAGCTAGTCATATTTTTAATCTGTGTAATCATAGATAATTTTTCTATAACTTATGAATGAACGTTCCTTTTTTGTTGAACACAGGTAAATAGTGCAATCTCTTTTATTTATTTCTGTTTTGATCAACTGTGTTATCTACTATTACTGTTAATTCCATTGTTCCACTGTGTGCATGGTTTCAGCGCATTAATTTCAATTTCTGTATAATTAATATCATTATGTTTCATTTGTTGTACAATTTATTTTATGACAGAAAATATAATAAAAACGAATTGTTATGCAATTATTAAGCTGTCTAGAACATATTTACGGTAAACGTTAAATTTTATGCCAACAAACATTATTGTGCATTAATTTTATCAAAATATTAAAGAGAATGGATTTTAATTATTTTTCTTTATTGATTTTTATATAATGACAACTAAACGAGGCTTATGACAAATATAAATATGAAAGTTGTACATACATTCCATTGAAATGGTTTTATTTTGAGATTTAATAATGTACTTCTATTAATATATGAATTAGTTAAATGAATTTTCACCAAATTTATATGAGAATAGTATGCTAACTTATTGGTGTAAGGGCCAGCTCACACGGCACGGAAAAGTAAAGGTGCGTTATAGTGAATGGGATAATATTAGTGCGAACATTTCAAGATTATTCTTTTTATCTAGATGTCGAAAGTTCTTGAATTGTGACGCATAACAAAGTCGTGTCGTGTGACTCGGTCTTCGTCTTCACGTTTAAAGCACACACTTCACTTGTAAATTAACTAGGGGCTTTAGTGGACCACTTGATGCGAGATTAGATTAATGCGAAATGTAATAAAATCATAAATAACGATTATAAATTAATATGAAATTAAATATCGTAAAAAGTGCATTAAATTGTATAAAATAATTGTCGTTTACTAAATTCATTTGAATAGAGATAATTATTAAATCAATAGTGTCCAAATTCTTATTGTTATTATTTGATTATTATTGTTTATGATTCCACTGCGGCCCGTGATTAGTGTTTATTGTAATTTTAATAATTTATTTGACACAATCACTGTACTTAATGTAAAATAGAAAATATATATTATGGTGAGCATCATGTGGCATTATTATTTACTTCTACCTATTTCATATTGCATGACTCAATGTAAGATATTATATCTTGTTCTTTATTTATTTATTTAGTGTGTAAGTAGCCTCTGCTAGTGCAGATATGGTGCGGAGTCGTACGTACGGAGCACCCTGGGCGGTCAATCTCGTTACCATGCTTGTTAACTGGACAATCGGACACCACGGTATAATCTGTTTACATGCGACAATAAGAAGAAACTCCGCACCTAAGACCCATTGATCAGTTTAGCGTTTTCGACAGAAATCACTTCGACGCACTTGTTTTTGGTTCTTAAATATTGAATACTAGCTTTTGCCCGCGGCTTCGCCCGTGCTAAGTGTTCTATGTCCTTTCTCGGGTCTTAAACTTTATACATGCCAAATTTCATCAAAATCCGTCCAGCAGTTTAGTCGTGAAGGTGTAACAGAAAGTTACCTTCACATGTATAATTTTAATATGGATTTTTAGGGGTCTGCTTTGAACAATATAGGAGGGTAGTTTAATAAAACAATGTAACCACAGATATACAATCTTTAATAACGAAGCGTCTGTTATAAAAGACGAACCGATCAGTCCTTTTCTATATAAGGATCATTTATAAAACATATTGCAAACGCGAACAAATTGTAATTTCAACTAAATTACATCACATTCATTAGAGCTAACATGACTAGACTTATGTTATTATATTATAGCGTGGTAATCCACTTCTTGTTTCAAATAAAGTATGTATATGCAATAATATTTTTAATCTACTGAATTCATTACAAACTTATATGCCCTTCCAAATAGTGAAAGATTTTTTTAATTAGCTCATTATAATATAATAGTAAATAATATAATTACATAATTCTATAGGTATTAAAATTAATTTGTGTTAGCGGCCAGTCATTCAGATCATTCCATTACTAATAAATCATTATTAAAGGCCTTTTTTACAGAATAATTTAAGTTGTTTGTCAACCAAAATCAATAGTTTTTAACCCATAAGGCCGGAATTCTATATATGGTTAATGAAACAAGAAGTGGACTACCATTAGCATGTCATCAATTCGCCATTCTGTAAGATATTATTAAATTAATCTTATCGGTCCAGTACTGTGGTTGCCAGATTACATTGGTAACGGTGTACAAATGCCTCCTTATACTTAGTTAAAGTAATATGTTCTACTTAAAATCACCATTATTTGTAACTGACTTTTTATATAAAATTGTGTATTTTGCTCAAACAGATGTTGAAGTGAGGTGCATAAACATTATTTCCAAAAACTACTAAATGTTATTTAGGTCTGGCAACACATGAGCCAAGTTCTGGCAACCCAATTGATAAAACGCCATGGCCTGGCACATTAAACCTTATTTGGCGGTACTGCCGTGCAGTTACGGTTGCTTTTAAAACTGTATCACTGGCTACAGATGTCCTAAGTTTACACTCTAGATACAGACACCACGTGGTCTCTGTAATTTAGGACGTTTTGGCTTACCAAATAATGGCCTTATCGATTAGGAATAAAGTTAGAACGTCTGTAGGCAAATTATATATATCAGCACATTTAAATACATGTATTTACCACAGACAAACTAAACTATACATAAGTACTATACTAAACATGTACAGAATAAATGGGGTTCGAGATCTCTCTATCCGTTATATGCGATACAAAACTAGTTCCGAGACAATTCTAAAAATATTTCAACTTTTTTTTTCGATTATTGAACACCGTATTTATTGTTATTTACATTTAACTTACATAGCGTGATCATTGGTAAAACTCCTAAAATACAATCTATATAATGACGTTAGTTACATCGAGATCGGACAGACAAAAGTTAAGTATCATGTTCTCATCAATTCATCAGTTCTCATTAAACGGCTATTATCATTGGCTAACCGTTTTGTCCCCTTCACTATCCAAGTCATATCCACACTAACTGGATATTGTGATGCAAAATTGAAGATTTTATGGAGAATTTTAAGGGGCCTTTCCCACAACTCCCATCGTTGGCTCCAATTTTTGAGCGAAAGCAAAGTATCTTCATGGTTCAAACCATGAACCAAAAATATAATTCTTAAAAACAACTTATTTATAAATATCAGTCCTTTTTAGAACAACAAATGTACACATAAACAAGCAATATTCATTTAAAAAATGGTATATAATAATAACATTAAAATTCCCCATAAAACGCATACTACCTATGTGTTACATATTTTTGACAATAGTATGAACTCTAAAGTAAAATTTTTATTGGACAATTTCCTGTAGTCAAAAATCCTACCATTGCTTATAAAGTGTAGTAAACAGTGCTAAAATGTTTTATTCTCTTTAACTGGGTAAGTTTGGGAGTAATCTTGGAGTCTTAGGAAAGGGTGGGAGAAATTGTAAAGGGTGATCGTGATAATAAGTTCATTTGGTGATAATGGTGGGACGTGAGTCAGGACAGCTGGCACATATACACTACGGCTAATGGGTAAGGTCCAAGGTCCACTATGGGGACTAATTTGGAGGTTTGGATGTCAGCTAATATTAACTTATGTTGGTTACATCAGCATAGTTTAAATACAAAACGTTTACTTATGATATTGATGGAAGCCACTCAAATGATTGCAAAAGCGTTTTTAAGTTTAAAAATAAATGCTTCTTTTAAAATCCGTACGTAAACACAAATATTATCTTGCAAACAAATAAGTAGCTATAGAAAAAGTCTATTAGAACTTGCACATTTTAACTGGTAACACTGTTTTTCTTCAAAGTTGCCACAAAACAATATTTAACTAACATAATCAATTGGCTTTTGTTTTATTGCGAATATTGGTGTTGTGAGTGTAACCTTACCCTTGCTAGCCGTCTATATGATGAACTCCTGGCTCACGCGGGCGGTGGGCTAGCTGAGCTCGCTGTAGGCGGGCGGCGGAGGGCTGGGGGCGCGGCCCGGCATCAGCACGGCGATCTTGTACGGGGGCGGAGCCTCCGCCGGGGGCGAAGCGCGGCTCGGGGCCGAGCGCTCCGAGGATTGCAGCAGCGTGGCCAGAGAGATGTCATCCGAAGGTTCCGACGGTGGTGGCTGTATACAATCGGTTTATTTGTGAATCATTCATTCATTCAATCAGATCAAACAGAAAACATTTTGCAACCAAAAATTTGGCTGGTTGTTTGGTTTATGCGGTGGAATTCATGATGTGTAGACTCAAATTGTACGTGTATAAATTGAGTAGAAAGTAAGTATACTAACGTGTCGGTCGCGCTGCGCCGTGGAGGACACGCGGTCGGGCGGCAGCGGCGGCGGCGGGCGCGCGCGGCACAGGGACAGCGCGCAGCCCACGCCGCACACGCACGCCACGGCCGCGCACACCACGCTCGCCTCGCCGCCGCCGCCCGCGCCGCCGCGCTCGCGGATCACCTGCGGCACACCGCACACGCTCAGCATGACGCTCACACACAAGCTACGACTACTAAGATATAGATGGCAACTGAAGCAAGGAGAGGACCTAAAGCAGTACCCTGCGGGATGCCACCCAGGAAAATTTCAAACTAAATGACTGACTGATTTGTAAACGAGTTTGTATAAACTTCTTCACAGAAACTAAATAAATAATTTATCATCAATTAGGAATGCTGAAAGATAAACACAAGAGAGTATAAATTCAGTTCAAAATATGCGTGTTTTTCCTCCATTTGCTTACTAGTTCGTGTCGAATCCAATAAAACGTATTGTTTAACGTTGTCGGAATTTTTGTTTAAATATAAATATTACTAAGATTAACAGGCACCTAATAAATCGAATGTTTTTCACTCGGTATAAGCTGTTTCATAACATTAGGAACTTATTTATTTCGTGCGGTAAGTTGTAAATTCTTCACCGCTCTAGTAATTCATATCGTAAGTGTGTTTATAATAACATAAATAAACGATGCATACCTATAACTTATGACTAGGTTTTATCGAAACCATTATGTTATAATATACAAAGCACAACAAACGACTTCCTGTGACATGTATCTCGAAAAAACAATTTGAGAACGTGTAATAAGATACAAAGGAAATGACAAATGAAAGTGATGAAGAGGAAGGACAAGATGTAGTTTATAACTATAAGTGTCAAAGCCTTAACCATCCTTAACTAAGAAAGCTGACTTGAAGATGAGTAAACAAGAATACTTCAAAAATGGACTCACGCTCACCTGACGATCAAAATAGTACTTAGCTCCTGCTAAAAACACTGTGGCAAGCGCGAACGACACCAGCATGCCGAACTTCAGGTGCGGGGCCATCATGGGCGAGTGGTGGAGCCCTAGGGCGGCGGTCCGCAGCAGCGTGTCCGGGGTCACGGAGCGCGCGGCCGCCAAGCTCGCGATGGTGGGCTGCGGAGGCTCGGCCGGGATCTCCACGTACAGACTCGGCTCATCGTTCTGTCGGCGCGGCGCGTGCACCGCCGGCATCGGAGGTGGCCTAGTCGTTTGTTGTGATATCCATTGTTAGACTTCTAAACAATTCTCTATAGTGTGGTACAAAAATGAGATGAAAAAGGAATTTATGGTTAGGTACTAGCTGGAGCGTTACTGTATGTATAGAAAGGTAAATAATAAATATGTTTTGGAAAGTACAGCTGATCATGCTAAGAACTCAGATAACATAATTTGTTTATTAGGGCTTTACGAACGTGATGTCCAAATGATTTGTCGCCTGGTTGCTGTTAACTACTACAGCTATGAAAATGATCATCACGTTGCACGTTAGTGCGCTGTCACTAACGTAGTTTAAACTAGGTCTGAGGGACTTTACCACTTTGCAGCCAGGTTTCTTTGAGACTATTTGGACTATTGAAGCATGGAGATGTATGCACAATTGTTTTAGTAATGTAGCTGTAGTTCCATACCCATAGTGTCGGAGCGTGCGGTGCGGGCGGCGCGGCGGGCAGTCGACGGCGGCGAAGCGGTGCACGGGCGCCGCCATGCCCTTGCGGCCGCCGCCCCCGCCCGCACACACGCGCCCGCGCGCTCGCCCTGCACATACACACACTTTACCACCACACTATACGTCATCTCTATCAGGATCATATGACTTCGGACTTCTTGCTTGAAGTTCGAAAGTACGGAACTTGTTTTGTTGCATATATGATATATGTCTGACTACATGCAATGCACAGGCTCTAAGGTTCTTTATTATTTCAGTTCAGATGTCCACCTACTTACCCAGAAGAAGACCACACTTATGTATACTATAGTGTATTGAAGAATCATAAAACAAGATATGTAATATTTTGTAGGCAGGCAAGTCTATAATAATCTTAAGTAGACTTCTTTCTCGGATCATGACCCATCTACCCAAAAATAGTGGTCCTGTAGCTGTATTTAATGGCGAATGTATGTTAGTGAATGTTAGCAGGTGTAGTACGTACCAGCAGAGAGTGAGGATGGAACACGATGGCGGCCGGTGTACGCGCACTGGCTGCGTTTATCTATCCAAAAATGCATTGGAGCGCCTAGAGCTGGTCACAGAAGGAATATCAGTGGCCGTACAATGCCGCTAGTGTATAGAGCATTGGTGAACCATTGTACGGTGGTGCTGCAAGGAAATGACAATGATATCGTGATATTTGCGCTGACAGTGGTCTTGATTATACTAATTGCTAAGTGACTAGTAAGTTTCAGTTGACTTTCAAAAAGATTTATCCCAATTTTCCGAGATTTTTAGTACAACTTAATAAGGCACTTAGGACATGTCGCCAAATTTTATGCAATCGTAAAATATTCAGTATTGACTATTGCAGCTAACTTTTTGTGAAGCGTGTTCTTTGCACTTTGTGGTGAAAGATAGATGTCGCAAACGAAGGTATCGTCTGGTTTCGTTGATTGCAGACGCGCTGCGAAGAAACAATGCGTACAAGAAGGAACAGCATAAAAGCTTCGTTCATTCAGTCAATAAAATTCAGTTTTATCAAGTTCGTTATTGTGCGCCAGGTTCAATATTTACATTATAAGATAGGCTTAAAGTCTCAAAAATGTCTATTAGTTTCATCGATATGACTCCCATTGAATATTTTCAACACATGCGTTCAAAAATTATTACGAAGTCTGACCATAATTTGTGACATATAATGGAATGCCCCCAGGTACAGTTTTAGGACCAATGCAATTTGTTATGAAAACATACCTAACAGATTTTTTTATCACAATTATTTGACGCATGCACGTACAATACATGTACGGTAGTAATTAATATGAAAAGGGAGAAATTTAAGGTCTCGCAGATTAATTTGTATTGAGAATATTTTATCAAAATCATGTGTTTCATTTATCATATGAGAACAAAGGCCCGAATGTCTTCCTGAACTGGCGGAAGGGAAGGACTTTCGAGGTTTACTAGATGTAGGAATTAAATTAACGAATCATTGGTCTTAATAATCGACCTGACCTATATTGAAAATCTGTCACTATGTCACACCTAGTTTCGAGACGACATAAATGCCCTGCTGACCCTTATATCATACATTAAGAACATCTATATTATCAATTATTATATTTCGAGTAAATAATACTACACTATTTTAAGTTATTATAATTTAAATTGTCGCCTTTCTTTAAAGAACCTGTCAATAAATAAAATCTTAATTCCTTTTTGTAGTAAAGTCCTCATGCAAATCTAAATACACAGAAAAATACTTTACCTTTTTATTTATGTTGTTCACAATTATATACGGGGCCACGAGCCACGACCAGCTGGAAATTAATTATAAAAAATATTCGGAATTTTTTATCCATTCATTAGTATTTTCACACGAAGAGAACCATATAAAACATCGCCATTATTTTAAACTATTTACACTTTATAGATACGTATCAAATATACTAAGACATTAATCTACGATGTTATATTTTAAAATATAAGAAAATAAAACATCTATCCACTTTTTACATGACAGCCATTTGTGGGCGGGGTGCGCGCGCGAAGCAAAACAATCAGAGCTACCAACTGTAGGAAGATTTCGAAATCAATATGGATAATGTAATCAACAAAAGTGTTAATTAACTACAAATGAATAAGTAATTGACCACATGTGAAGCCCATTACATCAAATATTAAACTATTTTAATTTATTATTAATTATTTATATTTTTTTGTGTATTAAAATCTATACTAAGAAAGCTATTAAGTTTTTGTTAAATATCAATCATCTCATCGTGAATTATGATTCCATTGTACTTTATTTATATATTTGGTTAATTAATTTATATTGTAAAGTATAATTAAACATTTTATTCTATAGACGTTACCGTGTTTCGGTCACGATATTTAAATTTACCTCTAACGAGCAGGAATTTCCGGAAACTTCTAGAAAATATATTTACACGCTTTCGTTCGGAAACTTATGTGATTACACTAAGCACTTTTATAATATATTACTGCTTATTTAGATGTATATTTTATTACTGTTAAAAATTTCTTGCTTTAATAACTTTATAAATAACTAGTCATAGGTATTTTATATTTTAAATAAAACTTTTATTTGAAAAAATATCCTAAACTTATTTGATATTGCGTATGACTTTCTGAACGTAAAACAGTATATAAATATAACTTGAACAACTTCCACTTCACGTTTATTGTCTCGAAATTAAAATCAAAACTACGGAGCAGATATTTGTTTGCCTCAGTTTCTCAGCTTTTTACACTTATTACTATTTTTAAAAACGACTACTAATTCATTGTAAAATACGGGAATTTTAACCGATTCTTTGCATTGACGTGGACATATCGAGTTGCAGTTTTGATACAAAAACATAGAATTCGAGATTGTTTATTTTCGTGGGTGACCGTGGCTGTTTCAAGTTTTTGAAAAAAATGTTAACTTCCAGACATAGAAGTAATGACGACCGTCAGAAATCTGCAAAGCCCTATTGTCAGTGTTGGAACGAAAACAGACCTACACCATGGGAGGACCCTAGTGGCTGCAATTGTGGAGAGCACTCTAACAGTACGTATTACTTTGTCCATATTAATTGGTTCTCGGTTAATTTATAACCAGTTTTTGATTCGAGACAAAGAAATAGCCAGGTGTGAAACTATTAGTGTGCACCTTTTGTAACTGCCAACTACTTCAAATTCAGTGGTTTAGCTAATTCCATCTTTCGAAAACGATTGCTGTAAGGTTATTAACATACCTTAAATGTATGGAAAACTACAGAGGCCCTTGTAATACAAGACAATATACATAAAATAGTAGAAGTATAATAGTAAGTTTGACTTATGTAAGTGGTAAATATAAATATGAGAGATACCTAATATTTTGGTTGTTAGACATTTATTGTAATTTAACAAAGAAGTGTATTATGTTTATAAAGCAACAGGTGGATTATAAGCTCACTAACTCTTTACAGACCTATCTATTTCTAGAAGTACTGTATAATAGCTAACATTTTTGTTTCTTGTCCTGAATTTTGAGATTAATATCATTAACTATGGGTGTACATGAATAGTGCTGATTATTTAATCTAGTCAGTATCTTCATTTCACATAGAATTTATTTACCATTGTGGCAATAGGTTAAGCCAATTGATAATCGAGATTCAATCGTCCAGGGCGCCCCTGCTATATCAGAGTAGCAGTAAATATGTTGCTTGCGGAGGCTCCTATCATGCACCTTCATCTAATTTGCCGTCGACTTGCTAGGAAAAAGATAGAATTTACATTCATACCAAATAACAACATTGTGTGTTAACAAATTGATATCATTAAAGTTATTAATGAGACATAATAATGTGTAGATGATTGCCAACCTTAGACCTCAGTGAAAGTTTATCTGGATTATTTATTTGTCTTTGTATTATCAGCCAAATACATTACATCAATTATATTGTCTCACACTTATTAACAGAAATAGTACACTCTTCATATGTGTAATGTTTTTGATTATAACACTGATATTCAAACAGCAATTTCCCAAATACATTTCTTCAGCAAGATCAAAAGTCTTCACTGTTATTTAAACTTGCACGTAACTCATAACACCAGAGCAGCAGTCTTTCCAACAAGATTTCAGCCAATTAAAGCTTAAATACTAACTATTGGTCTTGTGGTTGCCAAGAGTGAATGCTGTGCTTGAGGTCCTGGATCATGCAGTGTTATTGGGTTTTCCATTAGGTAATTCTCAATAGCAGCATGGAGGCTGGAATTGTGTCTGGTTCATGGCAATAGGTTCACCCCCTATTATATTGGGACCCATAACATAATTGGAGAAATGTGGGTGAACTGTACAATATACAACTCTGCCTAACTCTTTGTGGAGTACAAACATGTTGTTAAGATTTAATGTTATATTTTTAAAGCTTAAAAATCAACTCAAGTTGCAATAACTTTATCTGTTTTTAGTAAGCGAATGGTGTTGGGAGATGCCGGTCACCACTGGTACAAGCTGGGTGATGATGTGTCCAGAGCAGAAGCAGGTGACATTCCACCCGTTCTACAGCTCCGGAACCGCAGCGGTGAAGGGTGACACTGCCTTAGTAAATGACTACCACTACTATTGGGAAGTGAAGATGCTGACAGAGCCATATGGAACTGATATTGTAAGTATACTGTATTAAAATAATCCTACCCTTATATACTAATCAGCAATCAGAGATTGTTCTTCTTTCAAATGTCAAATTATGAATTCTAGAATGATTATCTCATTCTATGAGTTTTTGTTTTAATTCTTTATTGAAATCTGTCATGTAAATGTGTTTGTGAAAACCTATTTACAGAAATAAATGTATTTAATAAATAATAACTAGTACTCACTAGTATGTAAAACTTTTCAGTAGACAGAAGAATAATCTTTTAGAGTTTGTTTATATAGGTACAATTAAATCTTTATTTATATATCATTAACAGTGTGTGATTGTTATCATTTCATAAACTCTGTGTTCATTAATATGCCGTTATCAATTGTTTTTTTTACTGTTTCGATAACATTACGATTTTGTGTATTTTTACCTTTATTTACAATTTACAGATGATACTTTTCCATTGGTTAAACAAAATTATTATCTCTTATTTAGTAAACTGATTTATATTTATAAAACCCAAGTAAAAATTAACTAGGTAACTTTAATTTGATCTTTATGCAGTACAAAAAGATTGCACTATAAACAATTTCACATTTGTGTATAATGTTTTTGAAGTACTTTTTAGTAGACTCATATTGCTAGCGTATGGAATCAAATATACACTTATCTCACAGTAGAAATATTGATGAACAGCGTAAATAGACTACAAGTGACATATGTGTTAAAGGAACTAGGAAGTTAGTTAGCCATTACTTATAACAATCATAATTTAATATCAGTGGCATGATGAGTGACTTCTTAACCTTTTCGACGCCCATCGATATAATACGCGATGTGTCCTCCAGCGCCACGCTACAAATGTATAACGTATCTATAGTAAAACGTAGGGATGGGATTAACGTCTTATCGACAAATAATATTATAAGTTGAAATTAATGTTTATTCACCAATTTACGAAGCTAAATAAAAACTGATATTGAATGATATTAATTATTTTCATATTTTGTTATATTTCATAAAAAAAACAATATGAAAACCTGTATATATTTCCCATAATTAAAAGAAAATAATTGTAAAGTTATTAGACGTTCCGATTCACTGTCCTCTGGAGTTTTATCAAATTCTGTTTCAGACTCCACACCTTGTAAAAGTCGCAATAATTCGTCATCACTGTCAGTCATTTTTTACATTCGCAAACGCGAGGTGTCAACATTGCACTACACTAAAATGCACCAAGTCACTGTGACCTTGAAACTCGTCCGCTTATGACGTCACAGATTTACTTCTATACAAGTTCGTGGCGTTGTGCGCACTGACAAGTAGCCACTTTATAAGGATGGGTTTTTCAAACAGTGTTTCACTATCGACAATGATTACAAAACCTATTTATTCTCGATTAAGGTGAATAAAACGTAGTTTAGTTTAGTTTATAGTTTACAATATTTATAAAATATTATTTATTCACGTCGTATTCTTGCAATAATAGTATTTATGATCGTTTCGACGAGATGAAATATAGCGAGGTCTTCATCGTGTCCCATCACTGGCTTACTTTATATCAAGTAATTGGCGTTGGGGGCATTAAAATATTTTCTGGCGTTTTTGTTTCTATTGAATATAAAACAAACAAGAACTTATATGTGTGATAAAACTTAAAAATATGTCTTATAACGGAGTATTTTTTCATAAAAATATAACAAAAGGTCTTGTAGAAGTCGTACATTTATTTTATACTCTTATTACTTCTAATCAAGTAGTGGCGCTGAGGGCACGAAAATCTCGAACTTGTATAGAAGTGATTGGCGTTCAAAAGGTTAAGCTGATTATAAACAATCTTTGATTGTTATTCAAACACAAGATGTCTCAAGTGCAGGGTTAGATTACAGTTCATGCATTATCTCTTTATCTTCTTATTAAATTATCTCTGATACTGCATATTTTATGGATGCTGCTGAGTAAAAGATAATGATTAGAAAATATAATTTTATCCAAAGGATTTTACAGTGTGATTCTTATTAATATGATACATATACATTGCCTATATTATAGGTATCCTGCATATCGCGAGTTAATTCCATGCTGAGACAATAATTTGCATGATTTAGTGTTTCTCATCCCATGTCACCATGTATGCACGTAAAGTTCATAGGAAAATAGATGACTGTTTAAATTTTACCAATATATTTAATGACTAATTTTAATATAAAAAAATCTAGTTCATTCTACATAGATTTGAAATAAAATAAAAATATTTGGAGCTTAATTTTAAGTACATCTTGTTGTTAAGTGTGTTTTTGTCAAAGAGCCAAAATATGCTCTGAAGACACGAAAATCAGGAAACAAAACAAAATTAATGTTTGTTGATTGTTATGATATTTGCAATCCCCTTATTGACAATACCAATAGTATAAAGAATCATAGTGGTGGCAATCTACAGTTGATAGATTGGAAAGAAATATTACAGTGCTAAAATTGTATAATTAAATCAGATTAGTTTAATATAATAAAAGAAAACATTTATTTTAGACTAGAACATATAACCGATATTTCTTTCATATTATAAAAATAACAAACAATTAGTATAAAAACTGTCTATAAATCGATGTAGATAATTCTTTTAGACATAAAACTAAAGATACTAAAGCTACTACTAGTACTAATAGCGTTTACGGATGTTGTAATACAAACATTTTTCTCTTTGGCAGAACGCCACAATGTCATTGTTGATCAACAAGTCGAAATGAACATAACATGGTTTTTGTACAATGATTTTTAGAACAAACTTTCCGTTGTTTAAACATTATCTAAATATACTTCAGCAATGTGTTTGGGTACAGCTATTCATGTTGTTAGACTACGTTTGAAACAAGAAATATAGTAAACGTTACCATACTACACAAGGAAATTTTGTATGATTGTAAAAAAATCTTTCAAAATTATAAAGGTAAATAAAAGGCGTACCTACGCTTGTCTAAGCATACATATGAGATGATTCTTTGAATCTTACTACAGCATTTGATTGTGTACATCATAGTGTATCAGTTATAAAATGGTTTCATTACTGTATTCGATGTCGCTGTTTTAAAGATATACAATTATTTCTGTCGGATACAAGATCTTAAACTAAACAGATTAATTTAAGAGGTCCCGCTCCACTGAACATATAAGGTGTACCCCAGGGTACAATTCTCGGACATTTCCTGTTACAACCTTATTTATTTCTTTGCAGATGGTAGGAGTAGGAACCACAAAGGTGGACATGGCGGACTCGTTATTCACCTTTACCTCATTCCTGGGCCGTGACGCGGAGTCCTATGGGCTGTCGTACACGGGTGCGCTGCGACACAACGCCACCGTCACCCGGGATAACTCGGGATTCTGTAAAGGGAGCATCATCGGGGTCAAGGTGGACCTCTGGCAGGGAACGCTCGAGTTTTATCTAAATAGAAAATCACAAGGTGAGTGCAATATTTTAATTTATATAGACAACTATCGGACTCGGAGTCGTTGGATACGAAAAAGGAGTACCACCTAGCCGGTCTAATTGTGTTTGTCCAATCTAAGAACCCATTGAAATGTACACAAATTTTAGCCCAATCGGTCTAGTCGTTTAGGAGGTGACAAACACACGTACTGAAGAATTATATTATTAAATACAATTGTATATTAAGATAGTAATAACAATTTATATTGAGTCGAGTTTAATTTATAGTTACAGATGCGATAGACTCTAAGATAAAATAGAATTAAATATCTATACATCACTACTCTTCGCGGTAAAAGATACCTCTGTTCTGTACCAGGAACGTTAGTAAATAAAAGTATCCAAACAATAATAACACAATTTCGAGTATCATTTCAAGTCCCTGCCATAAACTGTCTGTGTGCTATATAAGTAGATAAGATAGGCTTACCTTTCTAGTCTAACAATGTGTCAATCAATGTACGATTTACTATTATTTACTTTAGATATCATTTATCAACCAATAATAGGATAACTGATATCAATGAACAGCCGCTGCGTCCTTTGTGAAGTGTGGGTCAAGTCTGTTCAGTAATCTGCCACGATAACCGTACGTTAGAAACATTGTAACAGAATCATAAACAGGATACGACCTGCTTTAAGTGAAGTATAGTTTAAACCTAGTGTCTGCCCGCAACTTCGTCTGTGTGAATTTAGAAATGTGTCCAGTAATCACACTAATATTATGAAGGCGAAAGTTTGTGAGTGTGTGGTGCTTATTCACGCTAAAACTGCTGGACCATTTTTTTATAAAATTTGCTATGGAGGTAGCTGACACCATGAATTAACACATGGGCTTTTTATCCCGAAAACATGTTTTTTTTTTTGTTTTATAAAACGTCGCCCCATTCTAGGAATATCTTCTGTACCGTGGGTGCGTTTCACAAGCATGAAATATCACATACACAAACACATAGACTCGGGACAAACATCTGCGGATCACACAAATGTTAGCCCCGTGCGGGAATCGAACCCGCAACCCAAAGCGCTGCAGTCTAAACGCTTAGCCACTGCGCCAATCAGGTCGTGAAAGTTTAACATAAATTAGTACCAGGATACCACAGTATCATATGTGCTATTCTAGGTTATTCCAAATTTCATTCTCATTCAAGTGCAGCAGTCCAATCGCTCAGCCACTGCACTACGTAGAACTAAACTTTATGTAACAGTGCACGTCACCGAGCCTCCTGCATGTCACACGACCCCTAGTTACTACAGCAGTTATCTCCGCGATAAAAGGCCGTGTCGTACACCCGTAACACTTGACACTACAATTAACGCTAGATAACAACTTAATTAGTTAACTAGCCAGTGACTAATTAGCGTTGTAATGTTTAGTGTAGGTTTGTAGTAAAACTTGAGATCCTTTGTACTTTTATTTATAATCAAGTTCTGTCCAAAATTATTCTGTGTATATTCGCGAATAAAAGTAACTAAGTCCTTTTTTTGATCAGGAACGTAACACTAGCGGACTTGACGTCGTCCTACCCGGAAAAGCGCCACCTACCGGGTCTAATTGTGATTTCAAACCACCCAGCAACCCGCTAAAATATTCACATAAAATTTCATCCAAATCGGTGCAGCCATTTAGGCGGAGTAAGGTGACAAACACACGTAGGTCACCCCACCCCCCCACACCTTGGTATACTTTCCTAGTCTTAAGTGACTCCGTTATTGATTTTTCAGCGTTCAAAGCTGTTTCTTAATTAACATGCGATCAACACATTAAAATCTAGGTTTTTGGTACAAAATAAACATTTCCTGATAAAAAAATTATAATAAAGCAAATTCAAGGCTTATGTGTCTAGATAAAGTTTGACCTAAGTTACCTAAAAATACAAGCTGTACTAGAAACATAATAGCATAAATTGATATCGAAACACTAGTCTAGTTTAGGTGATAATACTTTTTTTAAAACCTCGCTCCACACTGGAAATTTCTACTGTATCGTGCACACGAGAAATTCCTAAGTGGGTCTAGATGAACAGCTGCAGATCACACACATTTTTATCCCGTGCAACCCGCAACCACTAGGGCAGCAGTCTAATCGCTTAGCAACTGCGCCAATCATGCTCGTCAGAACATTATATCTTTGGAATAAATCAAATCAAATTTTCCTGTGATTCCAGGCATATCATTCTACAACCTGCGCCGCCACCAGGCACTGTACCCCATGATCTGCTCGACGGCGGCGCAGTCCTCGCTGCGGCTGATCTACGCGGCCTCCTGGCAGGCCTCGCTGCTGGTGGACGCGGCCAAGATCCTGGCGGCCTCCGTCAGCGGGGACCAGAGCCTGGGACTACCGCCAGGGCTTCGATGCACGTTGAAGTCACAGTTCTGGTTGACTTTACCTAATTCAAGTGAGTACTGCGCATGAACAATGTGTACATAAATAGGTATAAGTAAATATGTTCTAGCTGTCAGCCAGAAGGTCTTTCAACTGTAATTCATTAAATTAAATTTTAAAATTTTAGCTACTTAGCTTAATTTCGTCTTCTTTAACCTATTAGACTGTACTTCATTATACGTAGTTAACATTTTTGTTAAATTTTATCTTTACTACGTTTCTATCTATGTACTTAAACTATGCCAAAACTCACGACTCCTCCGTGGGATAAAAATCCACCACTAAGGGTCGCGGCGATCGCAGACGCACGCGACCAGTCAAGCGGAATTCATGTTCTTATTTTTTAAATCTTTTCTGACTGTACCTAACGTTTTGGACTAAAACACGCATATTGCCTACATTATAATCGCCGTTGATGTTTATCACCACAATCACGGCAGTCGGCTTCAAAGGCATTCTAAATACCATATCTTTGAAAGTGTTACATTTGTAATTGCTCAGGATTTTTTTTCTCTTATCTTCAGTCAATATTGTTTTTTACTTAATACAAGAGGTTGTCGGCCTTTGTTGATGACTTATCGGTCATGTTTTTCCTATAATGGGAAATGGGAAAATATCTGGTAGAATCAAAATAAACACTTTCTAAACATTATACCCATACCCCCTTTTCATAAAAATTGTATTATACCCATTACTGTCGTTTGCACGACAGAGAACAGAGATGGCAATAGACTTAAAACAGATTTAAGATAATATTTGTTAAACTTTCGCTCGTAATTCAATTAATTAAAATATGTTAAAAGAATTAAAATTTCTAAGGGGGAGGCCTTTGTCCAACAGTGGACGTCTTCCGGCTGATGATGATGATGAAAAGAATTTATACATGATAATAATTTTTCCGTGTCTCTGAGAGCACGTTAAGCCGTTGTCCTACACCTACTCTCCCTTCATTACGAATGAATGCCCCATCCGATTATTAATCCGTGGAAACAAATAGATTCTTTATTTACAGAGTTCACTCACCGTGTTTGTGCACACAGTTGGGCATTTTGTGCACAGACTGTGCACTATAATATATTTTGTGCATAAAATATGTATTACTCGTTATCGGTCGTTGTTTTCGTCTGTGACTTTCCGCGTTAAAACTACACAAATCTGGGGTAATGATATGAAAATGTTAACCTTTTGAATGTTATTTATTTATTTTGTTATCATATAACACTAGTACCGTGTTTATCCCGTTTGTTGCTCGTGATAAATTAGGTTTGTTTAAGGTCAATGGTCTAATGTACAGTAAAAGGCATATTATTTGTATTATGTTAACCTGGTATCTGTACCTATTAAATGAAGTAGCTGGTGTTACCAGAAATAAATTTAAATAAAAATCAGCTGTTTGTTTGATGGGTTTGTTTTAAATGTGCCTCTGTTGGGCAAAAAAAATCCCCTTATTCTCGACAATCGACAAATATCCGCTTCTAATATTTTTATATTCATACCAAAAGTAGGTCAGTCTAGTTTCTCTTTATTAGCTATTTAGTAATGCGATGTGAAACGACCTGATTAACTGCTGCGCTAGAAGTTGCAAGTTCGATTGCGCTCGGGACAAAAAATTGTGTCATCCGCAGATATTTGTCCCGTCTGGGTGTTTGTGTACGTGGTATTTCATGTTTGTGAAACGCACTTACGATACAGGAGAAAAATCTAGAGTGATGTTGAAAAAAATGTCGTTCTAACCTTTTAGGAAAACATTTGACGATATTCACATACAACTTCGTATTTCTTTCCAGGATGTATCCTAGACGAAGAAGATTTCAAACCAGTAGTAAGACAGCCGCCAAACAAAGCCAACACAAGCATGGTATGTTACGCCTTCTATAATTAATATTATTGTTAATTAATTACCATTAGAATTATAATTAGCCATAGCATATACTATCCTACTTGCTAATAAACGTTGTATAGCGGTTGTTTAGATACATCTTCCAAATGTCTAATAACAATGTAAGATAAATCGTTGTGTAAAGGCCCGGTCCCACATTTACATACCGACTGTTTTCTTAGTCCGTCTAAAGAGCGGATATGCCAGTGGCACTACAATTTGTATGACACTGTCACATTTAGACGGATTTGAGAAAAAGAACGGATCAGGGACTTAGAAGGGCATTTTGCCACTGAGAATAGCCGTCTAAATGCCCGGACCGGATAGTGTGAATGAATCTACCGACGAGACTGCAAGAAATATAAATATTAGTTAAAAAACACTGTTTCATCATTTCTCAATTCACCCATTAATGTTTCAAATGCTGATGGAAGCCGGCCGGTGCATGTGTGAAAACGCGCGTCTAAAAGGACGGTCTGTCTAAGTAGAAACTGGCCGTAACTATTCACCCGCTATTCAACACATTATAAGCCTGAAAAACCACAATACTCATGAGTAACTAAAAGTATTAATGTATATTTATAAACAAATAAAGCCTTGTATTTGTATCTTACACACAGACACAACCAAAAACATCTGACAGTATTAAGTTAGAAAATAGACAGTAATATATTATATTTAATGAGTTAAGTTACTTTCTGTATAGCTTTCTCTTATTTTATTTTTAATCAAAAATATGATTAAGAACTATAATGTATAATTATGATTCTGTAAAATAGTTTATGTAGCACTTAACTTTTATTGTATTAAATATTAATATACTGGATTACAAGGACTGAAGAATAATACTAACACTTACTTTTTTTTTTGTTTTTACTTTCTTAAATATTAACCCAACTTAACAGTATTCTAACATATGAATGTATAGTCTAAAAATGCTATTATCTCTTGTTTGATAGAAATAAAATGAGTTAATATACCAGTATGACATTAATTTATAAAATGAATCCCGTTTGTTCATAAAGCAGCTGCAAAAGGATGGCCAAAAACAATGACCTAGACAAAATAAATAAAAGACAAAACATGATCTAATTTACTATTGTTTAACCAGTCATGTTGCATGGCTGGCAAACCAAGCGCATGCGGAAATAGATCTTGCATGCGGGTTTTTCAATTTTCACACATGGTAATACTACCGTCTCTTCCTCAGTCCCTGTCATCCGGTATCAAGAGAAAGCACTGGCATAGAAGATGGTAACACTGGCAGCGACGTTGATAACGCGTCATTATCGTGACGTCACTATTTCAACCGTAACGGTGGGAGTGTGACGTCACTGTATTAGAAGTAATTTCGAATAACTATGAATTTTATTTTTGAAATGAGTGAGTTGTAAGTATGTAATTGAAATTGGGTTGCAAAGTAAATGGTTGATTGCATGCAAATGGATTTCATGCAAAAAAAAATATTTCAATGTTAACAGTAAAATAAGAAATCGCATTTAAATATTGCCATATTTTTTAAAGAAAGACTTGGACCGTAGTTTTTTGGTACAAATTATATTAAATTGTAAAGAGCGTCAGGAATGTAGTAAATTCATATTTTATTGTGCTTTATATTGTTAACGTTAAGAGTTGAAACTAAGTTTACTGAATTGTGATGTAGAATTAAGTAAATTAACGTGATTGAGAAGACTGTAAATATTACGACTATTAAATTTTTGATACGTAGTTATTTGTTTTTATTTCGCAAAGAGATTTCTGATAAACAATACAATTGAAAATACAAGGCTTTGTTTTGTATTTTTAGTTTAGGTAACATTCTGCAATAGACTAGAATATCATTCTAGTTTACTCATTCCATAAACACAATCCTTTTTATTTCATCGTCTTCTATAAGTGCCACTTCCATGAAGGTTGGCTACCAGTGGTTGGAATCTATCTTTTGCGAGGCGGATCAGTTGAGACGTACTCGCGATCCCCGTCCACTCCCGGATGTTGTTTTATTTAATAAACTCTTAAAACCCCTGCCTTGATACTCCTTGGTCCCAAATACTACCACGAAATGCTACGCGTTTTAAATTGCAATAGCTCCGCTACCCATACCATGAGACATATCAGTGGTGGCAAATTGTGGTCCTACTGATCCACAGTAATTAAGCCAATTATTTTCTCCTGATGGAGAAGAACACTTCTGCTTACCCCTACAGGATAACAGGCGTGATTATAATATTATGTAACTCTATACATATACACGTTTTTACTAATCAAAATATATTTTTACAGCTGACCGACGCATTGCCGAGCCAATTCATGAACGGGTATTACGTCGACAATATCGAAAGGGATTACCGTATTGTAGTGTGGCAGTGATGGCTAAGTTAAACTAAATATATGAATAATGTAGACGGCTAGATGACCCCAGGGAAAATAGTACCTGCTCTACTTAATTAGTACCTACTGTATTTTTATTCATGAATCGTGATTTTTTTTCTCGGGAAATATTTTAATACAAAACCGTAATATATTATGAGTAAAATTATGAAATAACCTCATAAACTCATATTAATATTTAAATAGCGTTAGCGTGTTTGTATTCAAATTAAAATAAGGATAATTGATAAGTGTGATTAACAAATAAAGAGAGACTAGCAATTCTATATTTTTTATTCATTATAAACAAGTCACTTTTGGCTAGTTATGTTCTGAATTTGTGTCATTATTTATGGGAAAGGAAACTTAAAAAGTATTTTTTTTTCTTTGTGCAGTTAAAAGCAGCGTTAATATTTTGTTTTTGTATTAGTTCAATTTAACACACTTTTTTGTGATTTGTATGTTAATTCTATTTCATAATAAGTACTTAGGTACTTATACTTATTTAAATATGAGGCTTTTACACATCTAATTAAACGGTACATTCTGGATGTGAATTCCACAACATGCATTGTTCTGTGTATGTCTACTTAATTTATATGGTATTTATAAATAAAATCGTGCCCTTATTGTATCGTTTTATTTCATATAATGAATGGATGACCCTGTTTATACAATAAAGCATAATTCACTTGGAATTTGACTGCCTCGATGGTTTCGTGGTCGCTAAGCGCGACTGCTGAGCATGAGATCTCACGTCGGGCAAAGTGTTAGGATTATTACATGGTATCTATACATGTTTGCGAAGTAGGCTACAAGTTTTAACTAAAGCCTGTGGCCTGTCGGTAATTCTCTATGGTGCAAGCCAGCAACTCAGAGTAATTGTCATTACTCTGAGGCCAGCAACGTCACCTTTGCGTCAGACCATTGAGATATACACATGGAGGGGCCCTATTCTTCTATAGAAAAAATACCTTATACTTATATGCACCAAATCGACATATAAACATTAAATAGCATGTTGTCTCTGTTTAACTAGGCCATTACTGCATAAGTTGAAAGAGATAAATAATAGTTTGACTCTTCGAATCTTGGCAACATTCTTCTGTGACGTCAATCATTTCCGTTTGCGTGGCTACTGAATAGGTATTGCCCCATGTTTAGTACCAGATCTGTGGTAGATCTGCTGTCAGTTGGTGTTTAGCTTGTGATGTTTATATTGTATTTGTGAAAAGTACGCGTTTGTTTAAGTTTTTATTGTATTCAAGGTTTTGCCAGATACCTAACAATCATGCCCTCGTGCTGTATAAAACAATGTAGAGCAAGGAAAAGCCAAAATCAACCTACATTGACTTTTTATAGGTTAGTAACCGTATTTCTCTGTTATTGTTAAATATTGTGAGGTTTTTGTGATAAATTTTAATACAAAATGATAATTGTAGACTAAACAATAAATCTGTTAGTCGTTTATAACTGTAAATACCTTATTTTCTAAATCGAACTTACACATTGTTTGTAAACAAGTTTGCTAGTGATGTGTCATGCGATGATAGAATCGATGTTGGTATTTCTGTAAGTTACGACGAGGTATAATTTTGTGTTTTTAATTCTTTAAAATTGTATAAATTTGGGCAACAGATTTCCTACGTATACTGTAGATTTGTTGAAACTAGATTTAGTTTATTCGAGTCCTTGGGTAGTTTGGGAAAATGAGTCAATAGATTAGAATATAGACAATGATGACATGGTAATGGTGTTGTGAGTTTGTGACGACATATATTTTTAGACAGGTTTAGATTTTAGAAAAATAATAAGTACGTATTATCTACTATATATACCGGTTATACTCACGTTGATATTCGGGAATGCCCGACTAGTTTCGGACTCTAACGGAGCCCTTATTCATGAGCAGGTGACGCGGCGGGGTCACGAGCCGGCTCATGAATAAGGGCTCCGTTAGAGTCCGAAACTAGTCGGGCATTCCCGAATATCAACGTGAGTATAACCGGTATATATAGTAGATAATATGGATAACACTCACGAAAGTTATTATAGTAAATAAGTACGTAGGTTCAGTATTTTGAAATATTTTGCAATTTACTTTAAAATAGCAAATATAACAGACTTATTTCTTCACAAAATCACTTTTAATAAATAGATAATTAGAAAATAATTCTGCAAATACATAAAAATTTTAACATTCACCATACACAGTTAAAGTGCTTAATAATCTCGGTAAATGATGAATATAGTAATGCTTGTAATTAAGTTCCAATCGATTACAGTTTAACATAGCTTATTGTTAATAATTGGATCCCAACGAGGTCAACATATCAACAATCGATATAATCAAAAAATACCAGACAGTACATCACTAAGAAAGGCCGCCATTTTGGGCAACCTAAGTTTTGTAGGTATACACGCAAATTTTGTAGGTAGGGCCCAAAGAGTATAATAATGTAACGGGTAAAGAGAGCCCTCTCGTGTGACTTTTTGCCATGACATGTTTGAAGCGCCACCTACATTTCTTGACCATAACTACGACCCACACACACATACACACGACCTGTGCACACATATAAAACCAATATACGATTGAGCTTTGCCTTTATCAGTACCGAACTATTTTGTTCTAACATTATTGTGTAACATTTGTTATCACATCAAGAAAATTAGAACAAAATAATTCGGTACAAGAAAACATAAAACATAATACGCGCGAAAACCATAACCCTTCTTGGAAGTCGGGTAAAAATGGATTTAAAAACATAGGCAAGCGCAGACGCAGGCTATGGCGACCATTTTTATGTGTGACACGAACTGACGCCAGCGCCCAGCAGTCAGCACACACCCGAGAGCGAGTGTTGCTATTATTTTGAAACCTTCACGACGGAAATATCCACAAAAAAATAGATTTTTAATAATAATCATAGTTGATTACTTACAAAGTTGATTATATGGATATTAGTGTATAATTATTTTTTATAAAAATTTAAATTTATTTTTGAAATTAGACCACAGAGACACCTATCGCAAACTAGAACAAACCTAAATAAATGTTTCACAGCCCTTAAAAAAAGATGGCGCTGCTTTCTTTGTCACAGAGCTTGATGTATGCAACTGTCCCCCCCCTGGTAGGGCCCCTCCATGTGTATATCTCAATGCGTCAGACCGTCAGTGACACTTGACGTTGACAGGCAGTCAGTCTGTGTTCGTGCTTGTAATTTGACGAAGTTTGTATTTTGTATTAAATTTTTACGTGAATCATATTGTGTGACCGTACAAGCTAATTATAATCGCCGGTATTTTGCAGGTATCCCGGTAACTTGTGGTAGTGTCGAACTTACTTCCTAATCATCTTATTAGAATCTTGTTTCGGACTTAATACCGCTACGTCGACTTGTTAAAATGGTGTACCAAGTAAGTATTTCATTTGGTTTGTTATTTAATTCCTGGTTATGGTGGGCGTAGGGCGGATCCCGGTGACATCACCCGGCGAAATAGGGCGCAGGGCGCGTACTTAACCTTGGTCCGGCCTCTAACTAGTAAACAATAAATTAATGAAATGGATGTCGATCTTCACAAACAATTTAATATTTCCTTTCTATCATTAAATAAAATCTTTGTAGTTAAATACTAAGCTACCAAACAAAGCCGCCTTGTTTTAACCCTAGTTGAGCATTGAATGAAAACCCCACAGAACCAGTTTTGTGTTGACCCTGAACTGTGTTAGCATTATTTATAACGCCCGCAATTACTGTAATAAGCACTTAATTAGGCTGTGTTCTGATAAAAATAATGGTTGAAACTTTGGTTCGAATATTCAACCTGTAATATATATAATTATGTTACAAAACAAAATAATTAAAATATTAACTAGACTAATGATTTTTATAATATTACTTGGAATTTTCGGATATAAATGTTCTATGTAAAGGTTCATTCAATTCAATTAATGCCTATATTGCATGTTCACAGAAAAACATTTTTATTGTCTACCAGCTGTAAAACCACTCTAACAAAATTAACTTCATCAGCTGTATACAATTTGTTTACATGTATGGCATGTTTACCAAGCCCCTTGGGTTACATGAGGTCATACAACTGTCATACTTATGGTGGCATTATCAAAATAGGGTAATGTTTGTTATAAATGGATACTATTGTTTTATGACAAGTTAATGTTAGACACTCAAAATAACTGGGGATGTTTTGTTTATAATGTTACCCTACTTTATTTATCCTGTTGTACAATCAGGTAAATACAATGACTATAAACTCTTGATGTTAGACTCTAATATGTTTGTCTGTTTGTTGAGGTATGATTTAAGCTTATGATTCCATTCTGCTGCTGGGCAGAATGGAACTGAGCAGGCTGTAAGATAAGCAGTAATGTTTGTTTATACTTAATACAAAAGAAAACACCCATTTTTACTATCCCTACTAATACTATAAATGTGAAAGTGTGTAAGTATGGATGGATGTTTGTTTACTCTTTCATGTAAAAACTACTGAATGGGTTTTAATGAAATTTCATATGGAGGTAGCCAACACCCTGGATTAACACATAGGCTACTTTTTATCCCGAAAAAATGTAGGGGGTAACACCGCGGTGCGCAGATAGTTTGTAATATTTATAAAACTAGTTCTAAATATTTATATTGTGTTATTTAGCGTGAGCCAACCGTGGTCGGAGTCCCTAACTTCAACGCGACCGAAGACGCGGCCGCGCTCCGGGCCGCCATGAAGGGCTTCGGGACGGACGAGCAGGCGATCATCGACATCCTGACCACACGCTCCAACATGCAGCGACAGGCCATCGCCAAGGCTTTCACCCACGAGTATGGCAGGGTGAGATTTTTCAACTATTTTAATAGTATTTAATATATTTAGAATTTAGACCCAGGCGACGGTGGCATGACGAGCTGCTTGCATTCAGGAGAGACTGGTCCACTTTAGCACACGACCGAATAAAATGGAAGAATGAAAGGGAGGCCTTTGCTCTGCTGTGGGACAACACAGGCTGTTAAAAAAAAAACATATTTAGTGCCGTAACTAGACCGGTGCCAGCGGTGCTTAGAGGAATGACCAAACCAAGATCACAAAAAAGTACAAACAATTAAAAAAGGCGCTGTTGAATAAGTGGGTACTGGGCGTATAAAAGGCTAGTGACGACATTAAACATCTATATTCCTTCACGCGTATTTTTGGGGATGCCCGACTAGTTTCGGACTCGAAACGGAGTCCTTATTCATAATATTATGCTGATTCCGCTGCAAACTTGCAGGCCGAACAATAGACTTTCTCTTTCAGTGTCTGCTAATAATCATTGTAAGAAAGAGCAAAGTGAAGTTGTTTCTCTTATTTAAAAGTCTACTCCCTAGTCTCTCCTTTAAAAGTCATATTCTAATTACGAGATCGCTGCAAAGCAAAGATCGCGGAATTTTTTCCTATAGATACCTGATATATTTTGTTCGTTGTTATCGCATTACGTTGGTACTTTAGCAGACAGACGGGCGCCACCTCTCCCCTTACTCCCTCGGCTCTAAGCATCGTACTCATTATAGTTGTCTTTACGGCACCCACGGGGCTATGGGGTCGTATACTGCGGCCTATATTTTGTTGACCTCATAGTAATATGTGGGTCGTCTGTTACTCAATCAGGACTAATGGGTATATCATTTTGAGGTGACGATATTTGTGTTGAGAACAAATTTAGTTAGTACTACTCAAGATTATTGATGCAAGATCTATGTATTATATACCTAATTTTGTAGCTATCTCTGTAAAGGGTAATTAAGACGCTTATCAGCAGAAAAATATTGGTAAGGGTGAACTCGCTCTATCTATATATCAAAGTTTAATATCTTATAGACAATAACACTATTTTCTCTCGCAAAACCATTTATTTTGCCACTAACAAAGTAACGCATATAACGACGCACACAACATCTCTCTGTCAGTGTCACCCTCACCGCCTTACTTATCGTTTTATCTTTGTTCAGGTGTACACACCTATTATACCTATTTATTGCATGGATTCAAGCTTGAATATTAATTGATATAAGTACATGCAAAAAGAATAAGACGGCTCGTAGCGCGCCGCGGTGTAGGTCCACATTGGAAAAACATGATTTTAAAACTAGCTTCTGATTGTACTCGTAAATGTCATAATGATCTAGTCTACAATGACTTGCTCATATCCACTGTGATACGTATTTAAAATGAATAGATTATAGCTGCACAATGCGCGTCAATAGAATACAGAATACTGTGCATGGAATAAGATAATAGACAATTTACAATCTAAGATAACATGTAACAATTTACTTCGAGGAATGAACCTGTCTTATATCGCGGCATCGTCGTGTGAAAAAATTACTATTGAAAACTTGCAACCATAAGCTTACACACTGCGCAAAAATATTGATTCAAACATTACTATACCCGGGAAGTGAGTAATGACCTAGTCTGCTATGATGAAAGCATGCAGTACAGCAAAATTATGAGACATAGATGAAGATAGACTCCTGCTTTTATAAACTTACAGTACAGCAATCGGAATACTTAAACGTTCCACAGACTATCAGATTGATCTACATAATATGTACATAGAGTATGCGTACGCACAATATTTATTTAATTACAACCTTCAACATTATCTATGATTAATTAAAGGATACACAAGCACGAGAATGAACCAGAGTAAATGATTCATCCACTATGACGATATGACGAATAGCCATTGCACAAGATACTCTGCGTAATTCACCTCGGAGAATAACCAAGTTAATAGGGCTTTAAATCAGAGTCAAGGGTAGCCGACACAGAAAAGGGAAAGCCTTCGTATTCTGAAACGCACTATCAACAAGTAAAAATACTTCCAAATATTTGTTACTTCGATGTTCATAAGAAAAGGGGCTTATGCGAATCTGTTTGGGCTATCTCTGTATCCATAAATCATCGTTTACAGTCAAAATATCAGCTGACGAACTACGTTTATCTCCTGTCTCAAGAGAGGTTCACTATGTGACATTATCATTCGGTGACCGTACTGCCAAAGGACGTGACCTTTTGAACTAGTTCCACGTTTCGATTCGTTGTGTATTGATCGAAAGCATATGTTAGCCTGATTTCCAGCCATTGCCATCTTTCTTAGGTGCTATGTAAGTTATTGATGTGCCTAATAATTATAGTCCTCATGTTATTGCTCAATTTTACAATGGAACTGATTAAGTCAATAACATAATATATTTTTTTTAGGGACCTAAAACATAACTAGCGACATGTGGGTGTACTGTATGTGCACCTCTGCCTACCCCTTCGGGGAATAAAGGCGTGATGTTATGTTATGTTTTTTTTAGGAGCCTATAATGTCCCGCAGGGCAAAGGCCTCCCTACTCTCTTACATAACATCTTATTTATTGTAAATAAAACGAAAGGGGTTACCAGGTACGCAACTGGAAATTCATAATTTCTACCTACCATTCTAGGAAATAGCGTGACTTTCTGTACATTAATATTTGTACTACATATTGATTATTTTAAAGTAACAGACAAATTGAAATTGCCATGCATATTACATGCCGGTAGTGGCAAGCGCTCGATACTATCGAAGGCCGCTCTAAGCTTCGTCATGGCATTACTAATGGCTCTTGGTTCGTGAACTGTCTCACCGCGTACACACGTAGTACCTACATAACTTTTTATGTTAGCCTGGTATCAATTCTCGAGGCCATGAAATAATAAGAGAAAAACAAAAATAGTATGAATAACTTTGGTGGTCATGTAGGAGATATCGGTTTTCATCGCCTTTCTAAGTCTGGCTTCTTCATTCCTCTTAGGATATCATCGAAGACCTGAAGTCTGAACTCGGGGGCCACTTCGAGGACGTGATAGTGGCGCTGATGATGCCTCCCGAGGAGTACCTGTGCAAGGAGCTCAACAAGTGCATGGACGGGCTCGGGACTGATGAGGACACGCTCGTGGAGATCCTCTGCACCAGGACCAAGCCGGAGATCGCGGCTATCGTGCAGGCTTATGAGAGAAGTTAGTTGAATTAGATGCTTACTTGAATTGGGTACTTGACACCACCAATCAATTGACATACTTTTTATGAGCTGTCAAGACGCTATTGCTCCATAGATTTTGTAGTAAATTATGACGTTATTATTTTGCCAACTCTATTCACTTACTATTTCTCTAAATTAAAGCATTGCTTTAGAGAAGCAGTGTCTTGGAATTATTGGTGGCAACTACCCAATTAACGGTTTTGTCATAGATTTGAGTCGAACTGCACCCTTACCATGAACTCTTAAAACAGGACAGTTTACGTTGTGGCAGCGAGTCGCTGCTTTGTGCAGTATGATGCGGCGTCGCGTTGGTCAAATCTCAAATACATTGACTTTAAATGGAACGCAGTAAACCGCACATGTCTTACAATGTCTTACCACAAATGATACAAATCAATATATTGTTTGAAATTTTAGATTATTATACATATGTAGGTACACCTCTGTATACCTTTATGGACAAAACAGTTGTGATGATGATGATATTCGTGTAGTGTACGACCGCCCCCTGGCCGAGCACATGTGCTCCGAGACCTCTGGAGACTTCAGGCGCCTGCTCACCCTCATTGTGACTGTAAGTATTATGTTACGTGATAAACTAACACGCATGCGTTGAATAATTTAAAAATGAAGTAATATTTTGGAAGATAATTTTAAACATTTGTATGCTAATTGGTCTTTATAAATGTGGTAGTCTGATTATAGAAGTAGGCATAATCTAAACGTTCCTATTTCAAACGGTGTGCAATTCTAGTACATTGTCATTATTTAACAAAAAAAAAAATATTTTTTATAACATCTTACTAGTAATTTCTACTGCATCGTAGGTGCGTTTGATAAAATATCACATGTCATTCTCAAACCCTAGACTTAAGGCTTATATCAGCCAATACCACAAATATTTGTTCTCTTTACCCAGCAGTTCGATTATAGCTACTTCAAATACAATGTAAATTATCTTAAGAGTATTACTGCCAATCGACTCGTCGCGAAATATCGTCTAGATCTAGAAAATAAAACTAAACTAGACTCATCTGAGTGTAACCAGTTCACCTAGATAATCACTTATTTCTCAACAATTGCTTCATTATCCATGAATAAAAACTCGGTCGCTTGTTAAGTAGCCATTGTAACACTGAGAGCGGGTTGCTCCAGCTTCATTAGACGCACACGTAAATGTTAAAAATGGCAATACCAATTTTCCTCTAGCATCCCTTACAACGTTGATAACTAGATATTTATACTGTTGGTAACAAAACCAATACATTACAGATTTTACATAAAAAGTATTAAGCTACCAAACAAAGCAGGAGAATTTCTCTATTAAATGTTAACAAACCCTCATTTTTCCTGTTCTAAACCTTGAGTTTCGACATTTCTTCTCGGAGAGAGCAACGCAACACAAACATCATTTGTAAAGACCAATTTAATGTAATAAATTGGACATTTTTCACAGCAATTATTGTACTATTTTGAATTAACGCATGCGGCATGGAATGTTCTAGAATGTTAGTAGTTTGGAATAATAATACTAATATAATATTAAAAATAAGACTATTTTGATGAGCTTTAGCGATTATCTTTTGCAAAGTAATGCTTCAATAACAACTAAAATGGTTTAGTGTCCTTTTTAGTTTATGTACTTAGTAGTATTCTAATATTTTACCTTCTGATTATGGCTATATGCTGAGAATGGAACAACTCAACATCAATGTTGCATACCTTGTTGAGGCCGTAGACCAGACACCCCAATATCAAGGGTTAAAAGAATTAAGTTATGTATCTGTCCAGTATTGTTTTCTAGCAGAAGCATAATTAACCCTAATGGTTCGAATACTTCTTAAAAGTAAAAAAATACCATAGCTGGTATGACCGTTGGACTACTAAGTCAATGGTCGCTAGTTAAAACACCACCATTATGTGCATACTATGAATTAGTTATCAGTTGTGAAAATCGATTAAGGAACACATCGCGAGGAAACCGGCACACATGACAGATTTTCCAACGGTGTGTTAACTGTAAAGCCATGACAGAGGCCTACAGGCTGTTTAAACTCTAATAACTTTCGTGAGTGTTATCCATATTATCTACTATATATACCGATTATACTCACGTTGATATTCGGGAATGCCCGACTAGTTCGGCTCGCGACCCCGCCGCGTCACCTGCTCATGAATAAGGGCTCCGTTAGAGTCCGAAACTAGTCGGGCATTCCCGAATATCAACGTGAGTATAACCGGTATATATAGTAGATAATATGTTTAAACTCTGACCAGGTTATTTAACAACCATATTAAAAAAAATACCATTGCGGATTTTCCCTTGCTGTATTCAGACGTGGCATTTGCCAGCTGACAACGTTATTGATGAAAGTGTTCAGCAATGACCTCGTGTAGGGCTCGCCCTGTGTATGGGAGGCAGCGACGTCACGCACCATTACTCTTCCTTTGACTTTCGCTTTTGCTCGGTGTCCCAGCCTTGGAGTGTGACGATCAGTGGTTTATGTTGTGTTTATAGTTTACTATGAAATGTGTGGCTTTGGTATATTGTTAGATATTAATAGTTATAGGTGAGTGACTGTTGTTGTTTATCGAAAGAGGTCAGAGAGTTGCCTTTTAGTTATCATTTTTACAAAGGTAGTTTTCTATTAAACGCGTAGAATGAGAATAGTTGTTTGTCGGCATCTAAGATACTTAAATCTAAATGCATGTGACCGTATTCTTTTGTTTTGTGAGTAAATACTGGCCTTGAGGCTAAGATCATATCTACAATTTTGGATCTTATAATTAAGTGTAGTAAGTAAGTAGTGTTTCTTTACTAAATTTGTACGGTATATTTTATTTAAATACACATATTTATGGAATTGTAAATATGTAGAGAATGATCGTTATAATATGACTTTTCTGCTCTACATTACATTACAGAAATTAGTTGCGTAATCTCATTAAGGAACTATAGGGCCAATTTTAAAAGATCCAGATCGTTCTAAATTATATTTGCGACACAAATCCTGATCTCCACACCCGAGGCTCATAGCGAGCATCACCTACGTGTTGACATAGTCTGTGCGGCAGGGCGCGCGCGACGACGAGGTCGGCGTCGACCCGGAGAAGGCCCGCGAGGATGCGCAGGCGCTGTTCGACGCCGGGGAGGCCAAGTGGGGCACGGACGAGGAGGTCTTCAACAGGGTGAGTAAGGGGGGGACAAGATCTTTAGACCGAGAGAAGAGAATGAATGAATTGAATATACAAGATACTTAAGTTCTTCATAGTGATTAAAGAATGAATGAATGTAGGTATGTAATGTGTCAAATCAAAACAAAGACCTAAGAGAATTTGTTTCAGCTATTTTATAAATAACTTCGTCTTCCTAAACAATAGGAAATAACCTTTGCTCTATTACCGAACATATTCCAAACAAGCTGAAGAAGGCTGATGCATGACAGCATTTATACAAAGGTGTTTAAGAAGTATTTAAATAAATACTACAGGCTTGGCCAAGTATCTATTACCACCACTTACACACCAGCTGCTGGGGTGCGATTCTGGTGTTATGATGAACGGTATCTTCCCCAGATCCTGGCCCACGAGAGCTTCGCCCAGCTGCAGCAGATCTTCGAGGAGTACAAGAACATCTCGGGCCGCACCATCGAGCAGGCCATCAAGGCGGAGATCGACGGGGAGCTGAAGGACGCGCTGTCCGCTATTGGTCTGTTATACATAGTTAGAAGGATATAAGGACAATTGTATCGTTTCGATCGGCCTGAAATGATCGTTCGTAAAAAAATTGGATAAAGTGGAATCAACATTATAAATAGTAGAAACTTTGATGGGTGGAAGGTTAAGATTGTGTCTGCCTTTTCGCAGAATAGAGTTGCCATTTAAATTAATTTACAGTTGGATCTGATACATATACCTATTTCATAATTCATTGAGTACACTACATTATAAATTGAAGAAATGCAACCTAGTCGCATGATCGGGCATGCTTCAGCTAAAACCATTAAAATTTATTTTAATTTTGTTTGGGGGGGGGCAGCTAAA
This sequence comes from Abrostola triplasia, assembly GCA_946251915.1. NCBI lineage: Eukaryota > Metazoa > Arthropoda > Insecta > Lepidoptera > Noctuidae > Abrostola > Abrostola triplasia. Next base: position 1,236,914 of record OX276432.1, on the reverse strand, counting down.
AACAGAAAATATTAAGCCACTTGTTAAACTGTGTAGTGTGGACACAATTTTAATACGTACGATCGTCGACGTCATACCAAAATACCAGAACATTGAATACTATCTTTGCAAATATGCAGAATATTTAATTATACACACAAGCGTCTAATATACGCGACATACCGAGCGTGTATTAATAAAATATGCGAGCACAGTCATGCGTCTAGTAATACGCGACGTAAGTCACAGTAATTGTGACAATTGGGAGCCGTCGGTGACGCATGCGCCGGCCGGCCGGAAGATGATCATTTGTTCTTTATACAGGCCTATTGTAAGTTATGTAGGCTAAGAGCTTTGGTTGGCCCTTTGGGTAACTTGGCTTTACAAATATGTTAAATTATGGAGGTGTTATATTTAGTCCTGAAGGGGGTGTTTATAATTGTAATTTTAAGAATATCCAAGGCTTGAAACGGTTGGTATTTTATGCCGTCAGTATTAAGTAAGTTTTTTTTGCACAATGCAGTATGAAGAAAATAGTTTATAGAACTAAATACATTTCAAATAGTGTTTTTTTTTCAACTATTGTACAGTTATCGGTAAATTCAGAATAGTGTCTTTTCCCTGTGAGCAAGTTTGGACGTTCACATTTAATGCTAGCTAGCCGACAGACATAACGGTGCTATCATATTATGGAGCGAACTCCTTATGTGGACGGGTAAATAAATAGAAATGCAATTCCAATAATATAGAGGTATAAAATATTTATTTTGCATTATTTTTACCTACACCATCACCTGGTTTCTGACATAACGTTTGATGTATTTGTCAGTTGACTTTCAAAATTGTTTCTAAATCGATTGTCGTGCTTTATTTTAATAATCACAATGTAAAATATCCACGCCGAACACATCACGGCTCCCCAACCCAATCGCTTGCCGCCCCGTTCCAGTGGAGTGCGTGGAGAGCGCGGCCGCATGGTTCGCGACGCGCCTGCGCAAGGCGATGCAGGGGCTCGGCACCGACGACCGCACGCTCATCAGGATCGTCGTCAGCCGCTCGGAGATCGACCTCGGGGCCATCAAACACGAATACGAGAGACTGTACGATAAGACCCTGGAAAGCGAAATCCGGGTATGTATTGAAAGCTGCTCTCTCTTACAGTGGAGTGCGTGGAGCACGCGCCGGCCTGGTTCGCCCAGAGGCTGCGCAATGCCATGCAGGGCGCCGGCACGGCCGACGAGACCCTCGTGAGGGTGGTGGTCAGCCGCGCCGAGATAGACCTCGGCAGCATCAAGGCTGAGTACGAGAGATTGTATGATAAGACCCTGCAGAGTGACCTCACGGTATGTGTGCGGTGGTGGATGAGGTTATAGCTTACTGGTTTGGAAGTACAGAACTCTAAGAAGTCTAAGATTAGTCTGTCTGTGAAAGTATAATCGAATGTCGATGGATTAGTCCGATACGTGGTGTATCAGTTCCTGTTCTGACTGCATAGAGTATGATTGTTGGTGCCAATGTGCTCATAATATGAAAGACCAATGACTCGTATTTCCAGCGTCACAGTGAGCTGGTGTCCGTAATAGGACTCTTTCAGAACTAAATAATGAAATAAAACTAGTCATTTGAGTTATTTTTGTACTCCCAGATCAGTAGAATTATGTCAATATATTATTTGCTACTTAAGACATACTCGCCTCCGATAATGTATAGGTCGGATGCCTTGACTGCACTTACAAACCGCTAAGATAAATACAAAGAAATAACATTTTCTATCATAATGGTAAATAAATACTTATTGTTTTTATTTTGTGACTCATCATTATTATAATCTATATACATATATATTTCTTTTATTTATCTTGGCAAGTATAGTACATGCACGCGCTTACTATATACAAAGCAAGCAGGCACCGTATACAACTTTACGCATATAAATTGGTGACAGTTTAAGTCTCTATTATAAAATGAATTCAATAGTCAATGTATGTATCTATTTGCACTATTAAGCCTAAATTCCCATAAAGATAGGCAACAGTGCTATCACACCCCACAATTCACCTGACGGTATGAGCAGGAAGGAGATTGCTACTTCTTCTTGAACTTCACAATATTAAAACACATTATATGCATGAAAGTAATGCTATAAGTTTATCTATGCATATATGCACCAATTTCATCTAAATTAATTAAGGAAAAACTTATCAAGGTAATATTAGAAAATTAATTATATTAAAATGAAACTACATTTAACTAATTTTATAGCGGTTTATATATTTGATATGTTTTATGCTTTTGATGTTATTTTATCAACAAACATTACTTTTGTGTTGTATTTTATGTGGTTTAATATTTTTCACATTTTTGTAAATCCGTGCCACCGTGATTGGAAAAGGAGGTGAGAATCTTTTATGAGACATATTATAGATAAAAAATAACTTGTGACAGTGAGAGAGAAAGAGAATTTTGTTTTACAGTGAATTCTTTTATTTCTATAGGTATGATACTACTATCATCACGATTCCGAAGCTTATTATGAATGTTATGTACTTATATATTATGAACTGTTTAAATATCTGTCTATTAAGTAAATAACCCACAATTTCCAGACCTATGCTAGCAGGTCAGCTAGTCACAAAATACTAATCATGTCGCGTTTTCTCTTTCCGCACGCCGCATGCATCGCTCGCTACATTGCAACTTGAAAACAACGCCATCTATCGACAACACACGGAATTACTTGGTAACGCCATCTTGTTTCGCGACACGGCAGCAGGGCGAGACGTCTGGGGACTACAAGCGCGCGCTCGTCGCTCTGCTGGGACCTGTTTAAGTCTTCGGTACTACGGAGGAGTTGAGTGGAGTGTTTATACGCACAGAATATTTCGCCTACGATTTAAAGTCAAAATCTAGAAGGAATGATCTGAAAGGATGATTTGTCTTCAGTGCAGCTACTTCTCAAGTACACACATTCTTTATATATCTGCATAACACTCCATTTCTTCATAATTCCGCGAAGCAGCTTGTGTCGTGTGCTTAGATTAATTATATAATTTTATGTGTACTCGATATTTCCTCGTGAGTTAATTTTGTGTATTTTCTTGTCTAGCTATAAGTACAAGCAGTTAGCGCGGATAATTTTGACGTGTAGTATCATAAAACATGTGTTATAACGTAATTAATTACGAAAAATTCGGCCTCACGAGTCTCTCTTACATGGGGGCATTTTTCAACACTATTTCTTCCTTAAGAGAATAGAACCAGCAAGGAAAGTTTTGTGTTTATCATACTATATGTCAAACTAACTCCTGCTTAGCCCCTCTGAATGTTTAATGATATGTATACGGTCGACAGGACCTAAACAGGTAATGCATAATATTTACGACATACTTTAGTGTTTTAAGTAAATGTTGTTTTGAGAAGTTAATTTAATTAATTATATTTCAATTTGACTATATTACAAGTATTTAGATAATTAGAAAAAAGATTTTAGCAAAATATAATTATTTTGAATCTTTTTCAAATTTTGGATAGAAATGTCTTTTATAATAAATTTTAATATTAAACATTTGAAGTTTACGAATCTCTTGAAATTTTTAAAAGAAATCTGATTAAATTCTATAAAATATTGTATTTATTGCTACTATGACGATATCCCCCGTTTACAATACTGATTGACAGACAGACTGATTTATTGCTTGTAGCGCTTATAAAGTTGCGATGACCCAGTAAACATTATCTATGTTAGTTTGTAATTAACGCATTGTTGTAGTTTGATAAAACTGTTGCATTACATTAGATGTTAGCTCACAGTCCTGCCTCAGCAGTGCCTTTAGTTTACAAGTTATTTCATCAGAGAATATATAATATTTTAAAAAATGTTGTAGAATTGACTATATTTGGATTTGTTTAACTGTCAGTAAATAGCAAAGATGTAAATCTGTCCACTGTGGATCTATAGAGGTCCAACGTTTTAATTGTGTGAAACACGAGTTCTTTACAATATTAAATATTCAAGTGTTGTCCATAAAGCCTGAGCTTGCAATTAAAAGGTATCGCACCGCTCCTACACATCCGAATAACGAGCATTCAAATATGGACTTAAGATAGTGCTCTTTAGATACATTTTACAGTGACACTATAGTTACAGCGCGCTGTTTGCTATTTTATGTTGTCATTGTAAAATATAACTACAGAGTACGATCTTTAAAGTCCATATTTTAACGCATTTTACCTAATGTTGTGCGGTATTAATAAGCTACGACCTTTTGAGGTCAATAAAAACACCGTTTTAGAAGTTCGATAAACTGCTTGACACTCAACACATCATATAATATTTTGATTATTTTTGTAATAGATCTGGTATTTTAAATTATTTTTGTTAAACCCTCAGAGCTTCTGGTTCATATGTATAACGAATATGCATAAAATGTTTTTCGGAATGTTTGCATTCCATTATTTTGAATCTTCATTGTAATCGAAATAGCTTTAATTTTAATTTATTATTAAAGTATTAAGTGTATGGACGTTTCTGGTCTTATTTCGATTGAGAACACCACCTACCTTCCTCATAGGTGATTTCGTGACACATGCATACCTAAATAAATGTAGTATCTCTATACAAATAAAAATGAATCGCCGAGATGTATGTATGGCGCATATCTTTAGAACGGCTGTACCAAATTTGATAATTCTCTTTTTGTACCGTGAAATACGCCAACTTTGCCACTTAGGGTATCATTGCCCGAAGACCAATTTATAAGCAAATTCTTCAGTTGCAAAAATACCTTCATACTGTGGTAAGATTAAAAGACTGTGATAGAAAATAGGTTTTATGCCTGACAAAACTGCCTATTGTGTGGGTCGCTAACTTCAACCAGTAGCTTGTTGGAACTCGTAGAAAACGGTGTGCATTTTCGCGGGCAGATTGTGGTGCAAATTCAGGAGTTAATTGTGCACGATGGTGAAAACACAGGTGCGTTTCTTTTATTATATGTTATAGTTAAGCACTTCAGCGGTATTTTAATGCTATTATCACCGCTGAAGGTTATTTTAAACTAAAGTTATAAAGGTGGGCAAAGTTATCCCATACTGTAGCGATCCACTATTTACAACATTGCCCGCCATTTAAAAAAGCTTAGGGTTGGCACTTATCATTTTTTAAGTTTTAGTAGAATATATTATTTTGGAACAATTTATTTTATTAACTAGATAGTAGATAGAATAAATTAATACAGTACTATGACAGTCGTCGAAATGAAGGGGACAGCTGTTTTCACGATTTCATAGTTGGTCCTCAGAGATTACGTATTTAGTGCCGCATAATTTTTACTTTACCAACTTTGATTAAATTAAGTTTTTAATTCTTTCTTCTAACAATTTTGTACTATATGTTTTTACTTTCAGAAAAATAAGCCTAAATCTCGCACACCAAAGAGAAAATCAAGACGTCTTATTGGATCGAGAACGTACAGAAACTATACGGACGAAATGTTAAAACTGGCTTGTGAGTTTGTTGAATCAGGCCAGATTTCTTCCCGTGATGCTGAACGCCAGTTTGGTATTCCAAGAAGAACCATTATGCTTTAATGATCTCAATCAGTGAAATAAATGTTGATTCTAATAAATAGGATATTGTTTTTTTTCATTGTCTTAAATATTGTAATATTCGTCAGAAAAAAAAAAGTCTTGCTCATATTACGGGGATATGCCAAGTTGCCAACCCTAGTACTTTTGAAAAGCAAAATGCGGTTTGTATGAAAAAGAGAAAAAAGGTCTGGGTAACATTGCCCAGCTATTTTAGTTAGAAATCTTTCATGGTACTGTTTTAACTTTTAAAAGTAAACGCCATTTTTTCCAAAATTCTTGCATTGGATTCTAATATAATCGGGCTAAAGGTCATATTTACGTCAAAAATCAACGTTGGTAATGTTGGTAAAAGTGCAGATAACTTTGCCCGGCCTCAAAAACGGTCAAATGATGAATGAAATGTTGAAAAATTATAAAATTTGATATAACAGTACACGCACATGATCTACGAAAGACGTATGCTACCAGAAAATACTATCATCCACATAGTTTTTTTTTGCGAAAATTGAAATTATCCAAAAAAAGTGGGCAAAGTTGGCATGTTTTACGGTACTGTTCGTTTATTGTCAAGACAAGGTTAGTACAAAAGATTATGTTTTATTTCGTAAATCGTAGTCGAAAAGTTTAAAAAATATTAGCTCTATTGGAGATAACAGTCTAAATAAATCGTTGGGTTTGGTTTTGATTTGGTTATGTTCCTATGTACTCTAGGAAATACAGAAGTCTAACGGAGATTACACAAATGCTAAAATGCGGATGAAACCGCGGGGCACAGTTAGGTATATTAATAAAATGAAACTACAACATTATGTTCATAAAACTTATTTAATCGCGCGCCATTCGCACGTAACAGCCATCCGTTAACTGATTCTAACATTACAATATAATTATAAACTTTCATAAAAAATACTTGTAAACACAGCAAGCCGTGATTGTATGAAAATAAAATTTTGATTAGTCGCATTAACATCACTGTATACTGTGCATTTTGATAATAAATACAACTTCTTTATATAAGTCTTATCTGCAAAGCGAAAATAGATATGTTTCTCTTTCCTACAGTTCTACATTAAACTTTCTGATATTTTTACATTTTATACAAGAAAACCTTTAGAGTATATACTGGCAGTGAGGTTTTAACATGGATATTCAACAACATTGTCAAGAGATGAAATCATATTCATATGAGTAGTGACTTGTAAATATTATGCGTCAGAATTCCCGGAGCTAATGTGCTGTGACCGCAACTGGCAACATCGGCAGAATATAACAAACAATATATACACAATTTGAACTCGAACACAACATCCACACATGCAGCGAACCACTAAAACTAATTTACGCGAAAGCAACGATAACTAAAGTAAATTTACACAAAATACGTACACATTAACATCACATACTGACATTATATTATCAAAAATATTTGTTAACACTTAATTTTAAAAGCCTCTTTATTTACTTTCAAAATTTAATAATGATTTTAAAATTATTCTACATAATCTATATGTTGGATATAGGGAGGGTTAGCTTACAAATGTAAACAAATAATTTTGGTAGTGTAATTCAGTTCATAGAGGAACATACGCAGCGAGCTATCGACGCGGTCGGCAGCTACTCGCATGAGCTTGTAACGTACCACACACTCCATACACTAGCATCTCGAGTCGCGCTTCCCTGAGTTAAGGCCGGCACACACTATAGCTCATTATAACGCGATACAAACAATCAGACTAATGTTAGGCCCAATACAATACGGCCTCTTTTATACAATTTATGACTTAGCTTATAGCCTTTGGCGTTATACACTGAGACACGGCATTGTGTCCCGGTCCTAACCGGCGCTAGTCCAGGTTGTGCAAAGCGGATTATTTTATGATTAACATTACGTATTTACAGATTGAGCAGGATTTAGAGCCCTCACAATAAACATCTCTGGAGATACGTGTTGTGCATACATGGCTATGTATTGAGTGTCGACACAACTATACAGCTAGTACACCCAGATGACTCGCTCGAGTATTATAACGGCCGAGTCCACTATAACCCCACTCTGAACCAGCTTTGCAGAACCTAGTCTAGCAGCGATCGAGGTCTCACTTGTGCTAAATTCGCCAATGTTTGGAATACTTACATTACATCCATACGTATTGTGCAATTTACTATGTAACAGGCACAGTCACATACACAATGAGACCTCGCGTATCGACGTGACGTCATTCAACTTCAGTACAATCTACATTAAACAGACAATTTTTTGTAGTCAATAAAGCCTTAAAATATATAATAGTCCCTTCGGTTTTGTAAATATTTAACGTCCGCGGCGTCGGGGACGGCGGGCGGTCTCTGCGGCCGGAGCGCATGCGCGGGGCCGGGGCCGAGCGGGGGGCCGGGGCCGAGCGGGCGGGGCTGAGCGGGGCCGAGGCCGGCGGCTCAGTCGTTGGGCCCGAAGAACTTGGCGTGCAGCTCCGACAGCGGCAGGATCTGCTCGTCGCCCAGCGCCGGCTGCTGCTCGGCCTTCGACTGCTCCCGCAGCTCTGGAAGACAGGCAGGCTGTTAGCGAATGTGCGGTCACTAGCTCATAAAAATGGGCTGTTAGAGGCCCAAACTCGTCAGAAGTCGAATAATAAACACTACTCAAAACAGATAACGTCGGGTGGTATACAGCATGAGAGTGTAGTTACCCTGCCAGTGCTGCAGCAGGCGGTTGTAGTGGTTGGCGCGGTCGTGCCGCTTGAGCTGCGTGAACACGTGCACGAGGCCGCGGTAGTCGTACTCCAGCCCCGAGTAGCGCTCGCCGAACAACTTCAGGCCTGGGGGGACACGACACCATGCATTTGATCTCTTGTACATGTTATAAGATATTGAATTAGTATGCATCACAACAGTGACTACCCACATAACAAGCCAAATATAATAATAGTACATTGACTATTGAAAAGATATACTGAAAATAATTTCAGAGACCTATCGTAATTTTTAGACAATGTACTTTTTAAAATGTTAATACAAACATTGTCCTGATAGATATGACTCATAAAGGCAACAAAAAAAACACAACAAGTTACATAAGCGCTTGTAAAAACAGTCAAATCGGTTTAGAAGTTCTCAAGTGACAATCTTCCTTACATGCGGTAACTGAGTTAGAATTTTGAGAGAATTTTTCTTTGAGACCACTAGTTATGGATGATATATCCAGCACACTCACTGATGGATATAGAGCGCAGGTACAGCTTCTCCGCGGCGCAGTGCATGTTCATGTGGTAGTTGTAGAGCGAGGCCAGGTGCCCGATGCTCAGGCCCACCTCGTAGTCCTCGGGGCCCAGCAGCTCCTCCTTGATGGCTATGGCCTTCAGGTGCATCGTCTCCGCGTCCTGGGGATTAAGGTTGTGGTGAGGTGGAGAGATCATGATGGACGGTATTTACCATATCTCCAGATTAGTCCTAAACTTCCAGGATAACTACGTAAATATTTCAATATTCAGGATTTTCTCAGGAAACCTGAATTACATTTTTTTTTAAATTCTTAATATTGCTTATAATACGTGCAACATAAAAATATAAACTATTTAAATTGCCACGTAGACACAACTAAAAACTATTGTTCGCGGTCACCGGTGACCGCGGTGACGCTCAAAGCTCAAACGAAAAAATATATACATCATAATCCGACAAATATAAACCAGTAAAACATATGCAAGCAGATGTGGTATAATTCAGACCTGGAACTTCTGCATGCTCTGGTAGAGGCGGCCGAGGTTCCCGTAGTGCTTGGCGGTCTGCACGTTCTTCTCCCCGAAGGCCATCATGGACAGCGCCAGCGCCGCCTTGTGCAGCGCCTCCGACTCCTCCAGCAGGCTCGGGGCTGGGCACATTGGACATGGATTGCTGAGCTCATTTAAACTACTTAACTTTTCGATAAATATTGAATTATTGTACTTGAGAGGAAAATGGAGGGCAACTTTTGTCTGAATACAACGTTTTGTTAGTTAACTGAAGATTTAATAATAACCAGCCCCCTACCATGACCTATCAAAGCAGCATAGTTTAGTTTTGTGTGTTTTTGTGGAAGCGAGACGTCCCATTACACCGCACGTAGCGGCGTCTCGCGTCCACATCTTAAACTTTAAAGAGTTCATGGTAGAAGGGCAGGTCTTATTTTACCTGTCATGTACTTAATGTATTCACAACAAGTAACTGAAATAATTTAATTTATATTGCTTGGCAGTCTCAGTTTGATAATCAAATATTATTTTATCATAAGTTTGTTAGTAAGCTACTCTAGTAGTGTCGTACCGCTCATGTCCTGGCCGGCGGGCGTGTCGAGCGCGATCTCCTCCAGGATGAGCGCCTTCACGCGCTTCGCCGACGCCAGCAGCAAGTGGTCGGGTGGTACCAGGTTCTGAAAGTATTACAGATATTTTCATTATTTTAGTAAAAATAATAATTATTCAGTGTAGTTTTAAGTAAGTAACCGGAGCGATTTTGATATAATTTGATGGAGGTAGCTGACACCTTGGATTAACACATAGGCTAGTTTTTTTCTGATGAAAGAAAGTAACACCTCGGGGTGCAGCTAGTATAATATATTTATTTCATTGTTAGAATGTTGTATTGTTTGGGAATGCATGTGTGGTACCTCGATGATCCTGATGGCCCTCTCGGCGTGGTCGCGCGCCTTGTAGAAGCGGCCCGAGGAGTACTCCAGCACGTACAGGGCGTAGGCCAGGTCCTCCTGCGCTGTGGCCACGTGCAGGCTGCTGCGGCCGTACACCCGCCGGAGGGTGCATAGTGCCTCCTGGGGGGGGGGGGGGAGGTTTAATATATGATTCGTACATATACCTATAGTATTAAATTGTTGTATTCAGTTTCGATGGGTATATTAAGTAGCGAGCATGAGGTAGAGCGGAGGCGCGGTAGAGGAGGTACCTCGTAGACGGCGACGCTGTGCACGATGGAGTCGATGTTGAGCAGGTAGAAGCCGAGGTCCAGCAGCGCGGCGGCGTAGCGCGGGTGGCGCGCGCCGGCCGTGAGCCGCGCGAGCCCCACGGCCTGCCGGACCAGCACGCCGGCCGCGCCGAAGCGCCGCTTCACCACGCACGCCTTGCCGCACGCGCGGAGCACCTCGATCGTGATCCTGCGCAGCCGGCCCACATGTTACTCCCCGTCCTACTGAACGCTTATCGCAAGCTTTACGCGGATCCAGCTGCATACTTGGGCGGCGTGTGCGGCGTGAGCAGCTTGAGCGCGCGCATGGACCAGGCGTAGGCGGCGGAGTAGTCGCAGCGCACGAAGAACAGCGCGCTGAACTCCTTGCACACGCGCGCCGCCAGCCCCCGCACCCCCCACGCCGCCTCCCCGCGCGCGCCGCCCGTGCCCGCGCAGCACGTGCTGCTGCCAAACACAACATTACCAAATATTAAAAAGCCCAGTACTTTAAAAATAAAAAATAAATTAAGTCAAAATAAAATTAGTTTTATAAGCGACCTCACATATAGTCAAAACTCCCATTAACACAGTAAATAATTGATGCACCAAAGAATAAATACGAGTCCTTTCATAATATTTGCGTGATATGCAGTTATTTATTCCCGGTCGATGTGAAACCCATTATATACCTAAAATTCTTTATGAGACAGCTTTTATATGATAACTTCCCTTTAACAATACAAAACACCAATTTATTTACCTGTCCTCCTCAACGTTATCGTCATCCGTCTGCAGTGCCTTGTCGCACGTGTCGCCGATGGCGAAGGCACTGTCGGGGAGGTCGGCCGTGACGTCATCGGGCACGCCGAGCAGCTGCAGCGCCAGCGAGTACGTCTCCGCCGCCGCCGGGAAGCAGCAGTACGCCGACTGTGTATTTAGTAACCTGGAATCATAAGACGTTGGTCCTATACGTGTGGGGACGACAGTCATCTGTTTTCGCACAACTAGTGCACTATAAACTGTACTCATTGTAAATATCTACAATATAATCTAGTAAGCTCATTTGAAGTGTCCCTTACCTATGGCAGCATTCTAGTGTGAGCCTCTTATAGTGAGTGGTCTGCGGCTGCGCCTGGCAGAGGTCGCGGCAGCGGAGCAGAACGCGCTGCGCGTCCGCGTACCAGCCCGCCTCGTTGAGGAAACCTCCTGGAAACCATTTACTATTACAGAATGACCGTTATAGCATCATATTTACTTTAGAAAACCGTCTAAAACGAAAATGCATTTAATGATACAGTATAATTGTACAGAAAATGTTGATGAGTGATGATAAATCTAATAATAAACATATTACCGAGACGGTGACGTCACTAGAGTTGAACTACTCACCGAGTCTGAGTCCTAGATGTATGAGCGAGTCCCGGGAGCGCGTGTCGCAGTCGCACTTGGCCAGGTAGCTGGAGGCCAGCTCCGTCGACAGCTTCGAGCCGTGCTCTATCACTGCCTGGAAAGACGGAAGTTATGAAAATGCTTCCAATGACAATTAATATAAATAATAATAAACTTTATTTCAAGTACACTACTCATATAGGTAACAGGGTTCGTACTAATATTAAATCTTAAAAATAAAACATGTCATGTTAGTACTCGACTAAATATTATAATGATAGACATGCCGCATGTACCTTTATGTTGGGTATGCGAACATAGGAATAAGTGAACTGGCTAATAGCTATTAGCACACGAACTCGATTGCAAGCGACACAACTGAAATAGTTGTGGATGCAACCACTTTAAGCATACACTTTGGAAACCTCTTGACCCTGAGTTTGATTTGGCATTACTTCTCAGGTCGACAATCAGGTCGGGTTTTGGGAAATGTCCGGAGAAATATAGTTATAAATGAATTAACGTATCATTAATAGCGGAGTGTTCACTAGAAGTTAGAACCTATTTGTCTAAAATAAATGAGAACCATTATTATAATAAATTACTTATGAAAGTTTCACATTTTATAATATAACATGTAGTAAATTGTTTTAATAACAAAACCAATTAAATTATATTTTCGATGTCGCCGTGTTGGTGATTTTTAATGCAACAGTGAACTGACTGAATAGACTATTCAACAATAGTTTATCCCATTATAAAACAAGCTACACAATAACAGCTGCAGCGTGAAGTTTTGGATCGTCTGTAACTTTGTATTGATGCGTCTGATGACATAACAAGTGAATAGATTGCGCCGGCGCATGGTCAATGCGATTCTAACAACCACTATTACCTGCAGGGTTGTCTGCGCCATACAATATTTATAATTATGAGTCCTATTATTAAATTGTCTTCACATATTCCTAATATTTCTACTTTAATTAAGATTTAATTTTAATTTCACTGAAAAGTATATTCATTCATGTTGACAATATAACAACGATCTATCTATTAATATGTAATGTGTTCGTCCTACTGTTCCTCCCAGCGGCGGGGGATGCCATACCATACCATACCTGGTAAGGTAAGTCGCTACTCACTAGTCTGTTTGGAACGGTGTGTTTAATTCAGTCATCCCTAATTGAGCGGCGAGCATGCATCGGTAGCTGTTGTGATGAGAATGACATTGGCTCGACGTAAACATAGCTGTTTACTATACACTGGTGAAGATTTATCTAATTGAGTGCTTTGTATTGCATGCTTGCTACTTCACTACGTGAACAAAAGCTTCATTGTGGAATCTTGCCTAATTAACAACATCCAAGGATAAAAATTTATGTCCTCCAGCTAGGTGGGGCGACGATATACGCGAAATGGTTGGCAGCGGAAGGCCGAACAAGGGTTGCCAACTTTTTTTAGAAGAAATAAAGTATATCTGACTTTAAAGGAGGTAAATAAAGAGTACGGACTTACAAATAAGAGTATCATTTATTTTGTACTTTTTGCAGCACATAACAATTTTTCATTGCTTTTAAAGGAATTGTATGAGTCCAAACATTCCAACTCCAAATTTATATAATATAAGAGCTCATTCTGATTATGGATTTTTGCATATTATTACAGACGTGCACTAGTTTAGTAAACATTTTGTAAATAAGAGTATTTTAGCGTACTCTATTAGTGTTATAGATTATAGAGTACGCCTACATGATATAGAGGACAATACTCTATTTTAGAGTACGGTTGGCAACCCTAGGCCGAACGAAGATCGAGCTCAGTGGCGAGCCATAGTGATGTGCCATGATGATGAAGTATATTCCCATTATTTGTATATTTTTTGGGGCCATAATGTGAAGACTTTTAAACTACAAATAACTTCATGTATTTGAAGAGAACTTGTAATATAGTTTTAACTCAATTCATCCATATAATATTATAACAATTGATTAACCGCGATAACACAACAAATATTCATGCGTGCAGGCACACACACTTCTATCCCCAAACCATACTAGGCCAGATTGCACAAACACAGTGCATAAAACCGGAATGCGCAATTTACACAAATTGCTAAATTATACATATACATAGATGGTTCAACAAACCTGGAAGCACTGCAGCAGTCTCAGCTGTGAGCCCGCGAACCGCATCAGCCGTTCGAATATGTCCAACTCTGAGAGTTCCGCGCCCAGAATGCACAGACGCTTCTCCTGCAGCATCTGTAACAAAACACAGTAACATTAATATAACTTCAAATTAATTAAGGGATTTTGAATAATGTTGAACCCGAGTGGGATTCCAATCAGCGACCTTTGCGATCTGTGGCGCAGTTCTTACCAACTGCGCTAAAGTCACGCTGCTAGCAGCCATCCAAATAGATTTATATAAAATAAACTTACTAAAGAGCTACCAAAGAGGAATTTTAATGTTTTGGATGCCAGGCCCTACGAATTTTGACATTTAAACAAAAGATACGTCATCGAAAAGTAGTAATTCAATTTAAAAGCAGAACCCTAGGTACGATGTAAGATTAAGGCTAAAATGACCTCTAGCCAAAATAATCCACAAGAATACGTCAAGCTAATCTCATTAAACGACTCGTAAAACCAAAGCTATGCTTAAGATTTACCAACCCAGAGCTGGAGCGCTCGAGATTATATGTCCCTTACTTTGTGTACAGATACAGAATAAATACAATCAACAAAGTAACACCAATAAAGTGGAATCCCGTTGCCGACAGGCCGACCTTATATCACGCAATAAAAGCAATGCCGTATGTCAACGGACGGCGTTGGAGCCAAACATTGTAAATATTGCTATACATTTTATTTTTCACTCATTCATTGAGATCTTTATCTAGTATAAGCACCGAGCGGTCTACAGTTACGTAAAAAGTTGCCTTCTTAGTAATATTATAAATATACTACCCAATTTATTAATACTAGACTACTATGAATAGTACGTTTTGAACATCATAGATGAAATGCAGTAGTGATGTGTATTTTCCTCTGTAATGTACATGTTCGAAGGGAATCCGGTAGGATACCCTTAACCATCGTCAGTCAGCCCCTAAAACGCCCATCCTTCAGCACTAGTTTCACTCAGCCCAATTCAAAATAAACAATCAGAGAACGCGATAACATCGTTATTAAAAAAAAATTGCTTTTAAAGCTTAATTTCTGGACTGCTAGTTCCTAGATTGTTCTGGAGTGCTTACTGGTTGTTTGATATGGCTATTTAGTTGACAACCTCACAGCTGATCACTTATTATAACAATTAATTACTGCTTGTCGCCGCTCCATCGCCTCACTTGCGCCACAGTCAGGCACGTCTCAGTCGATAAGCGTTGGACATCAACCTCCATACATTGTAGTAGTTAGTGGCGCATGCGTTCATACATTGTCCTGCCCGTGTACCCGTACCTGCTGTTTATTGGTACCTACGAATAAACGGATATCGCCTCACCTGCGCAGTGCAGTGGGCACTTTATTAGCGTCATTATTAAGTATTTTATTTTTGTTTGATATTCATTAAGTTCCGTTATTTTCGAGTAGTAAATAAAAGTAACCTTTACGTTACAATATAGTTGTTGCATTTTTTATTTTCTTTGGCACAATGTACGCGTAAACAAGTTACAAGAATTTACATATTATCAATTCGATTTGCTTCAATGAAGACTAAAATAAAAGCATGGATAATAAGCCTGTGTACTGGCTTTAAGAGCCATAAGAGGCATGTGTGTGCTTGTGTTAAGTGGCAGTGCATGCAGCACTTATCCTGAACAAAGTGAGATAATTATCCCTAAATTGCGTCGATGCACATGTTTACACTGTCTTAATGTCTAATAAAATATATTGTTTACTCTTCAGCTCCACAATGTTTAAGGCAATATAAGTTACAACTGGTATTAAGTTGTTTTTATACTTTGTAAGTTGTCGGTTACAATCAGGGCGTTGTAGGTCACAGTAAACTAAAATGTATGCTCGAGATTACCCGAGCGATTTTGTGTGCTTTCCGTCTCGCATACAATGTGGGTAAAGTTTAAGGCCTTCTTGGTAAAGTCTTAAAAAACATAGTAAGATGGAAGCTAAAAGATTATGTTGCCGGGTGTGTTCAGATTCTGACTCATAGTTGCTCTAAATTATTTTGTTACATGGAGTATATATAGAGGCTAAAGAGTCAGTTTTGTCAACGCAATAATTATGACGTAGATAAGCAGATAAACAAAAATGTACATAATTAGCCATGGCTCACGTATCCTAGCAACAATGGTTATATTATCGCAGATTGATGACGCAGCACATAAGTTTGAATAAGCATGGAATACCTGTCTGTGCAACCGTCATATTCAATCATCTCCCTCCATTATCTCGTATCCTTCTTAAAGTTATCGACGAAGAGTTTTTGACGGTATAATTACCTTTAGTATTATCTTTTTGTTTTAACTTAAATGATTGTTCTCGACATTTTTACAAAGGGATAATTAGGGTACCTACCACGGAAATCTCAAAGGTTTTCATGCGATCGTGTTTCCGCTACAAGCACTTAATAATATTATTTTAAATAATGATTATAAAGAGACTTGAAAATATAACACGCCTGTTTCTGTTATTGGTGAATCGTAAGGAAAGATGACGGGCGGTTTGGGCTTGATGTAATTTGACGTTAAAAGAAAACGTACTATTATTTTATGGTCTAATTTGAAAAATGCTCTTTTTTTTTATCTTTATCTTTATTAGCGCGCTCCAGTTCGCCGGCCAACACTTGAAGGCTATCTTCAGAAGTACCTAATGCGTCAGTGTTGCCATATCACAGTGACTCACAGCTATCATAAATATATGTAATTATGTACCTATTAACTAATCGAAAACAATGAACTAAATAATATTGGGTTCATCATTGTGTGCGATGCGGTCTCCTTGCATGTCATACAATTGGTTACGTTCTCCTTCTGTGTGGTAGGTACACGTCTAAGTAAGGAGTTGCCGTCTTATATGGCAACAGTCGGCAAAGTTTCTGGATAGTTTATTTTAATATAATTGTGTGTATAAATAGTGCTTTGAGTCATGGTTGTCTCAATTTAGGACATCGAGGTATCCTGCGTTTTGAGGTCGTGGGAGATCGTTTTTATAAAATTATCAGAGGACTTCCCTCTGATAATTTTGACGTTTTTTTCTTATTACCAGACATAAGGGTTAGACCCTCTTGATGTTATTCTTTAGTCGCCATTTGATCCACATACTTTGGAACTTATTCTAAGAAACCATCGACTAATAGTGCCCGATAAGTACACACAATAAGTGATAGTGAGACACAATAAGTGAAGAAATAGTGAGTTCTGTAACTACACAACTCAGCCTAATTGCACACAAGACGGAAAAATCTAATAATTATGACAAACGTAAACAGTTGCGATAATTGTTCGTGATTACATGAATGGAGTGTCGACTTTGACCCCACGAAACTAGAACGGTGTAGGTCTGTGGAGCACGAATATAATTATGTTTACAAACAATAGACTATCGGAAAACAGGCCGATCGATCGGAAGCTATTTAAGTACCTATTATATTGTAATTAGGTCTCCACTGAATTAAAGGAAATATCGAATATATTATCATGTAATTGATGAGCCATCGATCTAAGGTAGTTTTGTAAAAGAATTTAATTAACTTTTCTCGTAATATATTTATTCATCTAAAAGAACAAAGAAACAAGTTTAAAGATATTTTATACCTAGCTTAATATTTCAGTTGCAAAAGATACTATTAGCAAGTAAAGTGCTTTTGTGAAGATTTGCTTTATAAAATTTTGTTTTTGTCTTTTATTCTAACACTAGTCTTAAGATAAAATGTTTCATACGTATTACCATAAACAATGATACAAAGTGCATCTCCACACGCCTCTAAAACCACAGAGTAATTAACAATCTCGTTGCCATGGTAACAGATGATAAGCTCGTTAGCGCAGCTAGCGACCGGCGAGTCCTTTGAACTATAGCGTAATGACTGATCCTGCCTTGTTTACTAATGGCTGCACTTATAACACTGCTATCTGCACACGTCGCCACACATCGACGTGGGCGTCGGCAGAAACATTGGTTCGTGCTAAGATTGTGGTACTCGTTTCATAATGTGTCTTATCGTTTATTTATGGTATGTGACTGGTTTGTAGTCTACCGAGGACTAAGATTTAATTGTAGTTAATAGCAAGCAGCTGTCTTCATTTTGATCGCATTCTATTGATTGTTATGACTAACGTCAAGGACTCAGCCCATTATTTAGATAAGTAGGTACTTACATAGGTATCTGTATAAATGATTATTATAAAGAAATGCAAAGGTACCACGGCACCCCAGAAGTTAAGAGCAATACATTTGGATTGGCTCTACTTATCTCAATCTCAACAAAAGTTCCAAACATTTTTAAAGCCTTTCCTTATTTCGGAGAACAAACAGCCAAAAATCTATAACTGACGGCGAGGGTCAAAATCGCTGGTCACGATAAGCGAAGACCTTCCAATTGACCGCGTGACTCGATTTCAATCAATTGACGAACAGACGGGGCTTCCGTAATTGGATATCAAACAATGTGCCCGGGATTGAGACATTCAAATAACGTTTAGGGTACATACCCCCTTAAAAAAATACAGCCGCTAGACGAACAAGGGCCCCAGGCAAAAAGTTGCCGAATAGAATGAAAATATCTAAGGCAGGGATACATAATTATTATCTTGTCATAGATTACATTGTCGAAACATGTGCGTTTTGTTACTTATTTGCTCCAGAGTAGAATGATGAATGTCCCATACATTGACGTCAGTTTCTATTATGACGTTTATGCAATCGGGGGGACACCGTATAGGGGGGTGGAATCATCCGGCTATGTTATGTACTATGCTAAGCTACTATGCTAGTACGACAAGATCCGTTTGATGCAGGGTTCAAATTCAATTACTATATTAATCTCCGGAAGACCAAACGAACAGCCGACCGGTACTTCGTATGTATTCTGTTCAGTGACGTCACAATAAATATAAACCACAGCTCTGACGTCAGAAGCGTGACGGGCGTTGACTTTGGACGTCAGAGTGACGACGGCCCACGCTTCGGCGACCTTTAAGACGGACATTAAATTGTAATTTCATATATTTTCTTACCATATTTGGTAACTGAGGGCTTAAAATACTCTTAATGACGTAACAAGATAACGAATTTGTTCAAGATTAATTAAAATGTTAATACTAAAAGAAGAAAAGCCAGTTTTTTTCTAGAACTATATAGTTATAAACTTGACAAAAACATTGTATTTACATGTCCAGTTAAATAACTAACATAAGATCATTGTTTGTTTGTAAATATTAACTAGTATTTACTTTGGAACCACAAAAACATATATTAAAATACGACAGGTTGAGCTTGACATTCATAAAGTATGTTCATTTTGGGAATTGTTTCAAACATACAGTGTTGTTTGCTCCCAGTTTCAAGGGTTGTGCAGGAACACCCCCTGTTTAGTCGCTGGTCCTCGGGGCGTGTTTTGTGCGTTCATTGAGTTAGCTCAAACAAGCACTACAAGGTTAACAAAGCGGCATTTGTTTAACGACTAAGGTAAAGGTAAATGACGACCAGGCTAAGGGCAAAGGAATTCTGTTTATTGTTTTACGTCAACCAAGCAATAATAATTATTTGCCTGTAAAAAAAATACAATAAATAGAAATAGAATATCCACCTTGTTGGCCTAGTAAAAGCTAGTGAATGGAAAGTGTATAAATAGAGGTTTACTTTGGGTAATTCTTTGTAGCAACACGGAGATATGATTCGGGCCCGGTTAGTGGCATTCGGCTTACCGCTCACCCCGTATTAGGTACTTTAATATAACTAGCAAACCATTAATAGCAACCATTTACCGTGATACACCTCAGCCAACCATTCGACTACATAACGATAACGAAGCTAAACAAAACTTAATTATCAACATTGTTATCTTACAAACAATATAGGTACTGAAGAAATAACACCTTAACTATATTGACCGTAATTAACAACTTAATTAAGCAGACACTCGTAAAAGAAGGTACAACATAAAAAGTTTCCATAAAAACCGTCTGGCAGTCACGAAATAGCTAAAGTGAGTTTAATATTGCCATAAAACGCGTAGCAAGTATACCGGCAACCTTATACTGGCAGTAGACACCGTAACAAATAAAATTGATTTACTATTCCATATAACTTTGACACTTCATATTGGTACTTTCTACAAACGATATTTAGGCAGTCATCACATTGGTGACAACTACAATAAATAATTTGTATTATGAATATTTTTTAAGTCCTTTTCTGTGTGGAAAATCCTCATGGATTTTGACATGACCAGGACTCTATGCTGCAGTGGTTTGAGCGGTGTGCCAGACTCTTACAGGCTGAAACCCCAGGGTGTCCTCCTAACCTTATACCTTAGGTCAATGGGTCTACGTACGCTGCACCGCATCCTTCGACAGGTTTCGAATCGTCTCTTCACGGCAGGTCCCGGTCAGTCCTGACTTGACCCTTCCTAATCAATGTTATGGCTTGCTTCAATTCTTGTCCAGTGCACGTAGGTCACACCTTTTTCAGTCAGTATATAATACGTAATAGTAATTAATGCACATGCTTATTTACATACATACATAAAGTCACGCCTGTTTACCTGAGGGGTAGGCAGAGACCACGGATTTCCATTTGCTACGATCTTGGCATACTTCTTTTGCTTCATTCACACGCATCACATTCCTCATACACGCTCATTTATTAGCTACTAAAGTTAATTCACGTGGATAACACCTGTAGACTATGCTGAGATTACACTCAAATAATATTATGAGCTGATATAACAATCGTTATTGACGTCACGTTACTGTATTTACTAACATAAATGTACTACAAAATGTAATATAATGAACGTAATGAAAAAAAACACCTGGCGATTGCTTTTCTACTCTCCTAGACAAGACGCTTGACGAATAGAATGATAGATGTATGGGTATGACATAATGTTTCGACTATGTTATCGATGACATATGTCAAACCCATATACTTTTTATTTAATTCGATTTTTGTTGTCTAGCGGGACTTATTACCTAAGTATATTTTATTATTCTCCGTTGATCAAGTAAGTAGAGTCGTACGTCTGTGGCACCCTGGACGGCCAACCTCGCTACCACACTTGTTGACCGACCTATCCCGACACCACCAGCTGTTTCCATGAGACTATTAGCTAATGCCGATGAGAAGAAGAATTTTCGTAATAATTGTTAGAAACACGTATTTTATTCTCATACAAGGTTTCTTGTTTGTGTCAGATTAAGTTCTTACCAAATTCATCTCGACATTTATTATTTAATTAGTGTTACAATAAGAAGCACTTACGCCATATTGACTTTAAATAATTATAAATTATATGTGAAAAGAATGATAATGAAACTCCGTTTGCCTATAAATGATGCTAAAGGAGGGTTCAGTCTATCTTACCCCAGTTCCAAACATCAAAATGTAATGCAGCCAACAATGGCGAATACAAGCCAGATACAGTGCGATACCGTGTATTAATAGGTTCGCACTAAATAAAGATGTTTAGCCACAAGGCCGCTACACCGAGGCAATTGTACGCCAAGTTTCTCTGCGTAACGTTTGATTTATTTCAGTAATCTTCCAATTCCCCGCGAATGTACACCAGGGATACAGATAGATTGGTACAACTTGATACTAGTAACATTGTATTTTCATTTGTTCTTGCTCATTCGTTAGTTCATCTCCAAAACAAATCACTATGATTAAAACGATCTAACAGAACTGCTATTGAATTAATATCTTAGAATATATGTAGTCCTAATTTTTTTGTAATTGCTAATATAAAACACTAATAATTCAAAAAATCCATTATTTTATAAGTATAAGGGTTACCATTGCCTCCTATGGCATTTACATTTACAACTGACGACGTCATTCATATCTATGGCTGATGGAATGCGACCATCAATTGTTTGTATAAGTAGATAGTATTAATACTAGCTTATTATCTCATGATTTTCTCCCTAGCCCCTCAAGGTAAGGGGCAAAACGCTAGACGAATAGAAATCGAATAGAATGATAAATGTATGGGGCTGGCATAACATTTCGACTATGTTGTCGATGACACATGTCAAACCCATATATTTTTCATTCTATTCGTCAAGCGTTTTGTCTCTTGGCTAGGGGAACAGTAAAGTATACGTTCATAAATCATTATTTTACATTAAAGTCGAGATTGTCGTTAAACTTTCAATCCCTGCGTGTCAATAACATTGACGTGCGAATGTTACAGCATGGATATTCCAGCGATCACTATTGTACCTATTTATACAGTCGTGCACATGCACTGTTAGTATCGATCCAAGCACCTGCGTGTCTGTTAGGGTGAAGTTCCCCTTGAACTTCTATGTTGCTTAATCAGCTACCATTTTTGAACAACGGCTAAAACACGGAAGTAATTTATAGGCCTATTAAAAAGATCCGTGGAATGTATTGCGAAGAAATGTGACTTAAGTGACTAAATTATGGTTGGCTATAAAGGTATGGATAGGAAACCAAAGAAGAGATTGTGTATAATGTGACTAATGTTGAAGAAGGGTCAATGTTGAAACTCCAAATGGGTTTAAAGATTAATGGAATGTAAGGCCACCAAATAATTCAAAAATGCAATGCGTGCTTATAAAAACTAAACAACACGACATATTCCTGAATCAATGTTGTTATACTAAAGTGTTTGTACTGCACGACCTGCAGCGATGCCTTATATGCCTCCAGCAAACCTGAAGCAACATTATAAATTGCAAATAGGGAAATAACACGCAGACGCCATTTTGCACGAACGAAAACAAAACAATAACAGTAACTGCAGTGCAAACAATTTAGTCATTATACAGCGCTGTAAAGGCGTTAACTTAACTACCTAGACCGTGCAGGAACGAACGAAAAAGTAACAAATTATGTAGAAGAAAACAATTACAAATAATTTTGAAGAAAAAACACAAATATTTTGAAAGGATAAAACACAAACTGCTTTCATCAGGCTTAACCGTACGTGAATTGCAGGTATTATGCAATGTAAACAGAAATAAAGAGTTATTTTTTAATTAGAGCCAAGACCGATTGTAGTGCACTAAGATTAGCTAGCACCAAGTAATTAAATCTCGGTTTAATACAAGCTCGTTTAATGCTCTGCTTGGAATTTTATGATCTTGGTTTATAAACGAAGGCTGCTGGTTATAAACCTGGCGAACTGTGGTGCGTCTAACTGCGGCTGCATGCTGTGTAGCCAACTAATTCAAATTCAATATCGATAAGCATGGTGCAGGCGGCGACCTCGACACGAGCGCCGACACGTTACAATACCGCGCCAGCGTTGTTGGGTACTTATGTCGGCATTTTGGTTCGTTCTAGTAGATTTGGGAGTTCTGAAAACTAAATATAGTAGCGTAATTGCAGGTAAAGACACTGTTGCCATTTGGTACCAAACAAGAGACAAGTGTTTAATTAGACGATTTTATTTGATATAGGAAAGAAGTCCCCTAAAAGATAAAGCAATTGAAAGAGATTCAAGACCAATGTCAAAACGAAGAACAAACAGAACAATGCTTGTCGTAACACACTACGTTAGTGATCCAATCTATCAATTTAACCACCTTTTACATTCCAATTGTGGCGAATCATCGTTTCCTCAGAGTATTAAGTTTCGAAAGGAACAATCTAATACATAAATTGGTACGCTTTACATTGCCCGGACGCGACCGAACCAACAATGACATGGGCACACAAAGGCGGAGTCAGTGCGCTGGCTACTGCCAATAACCGTCTCACAGTACTCTTGAACTTTACAAGGTCGGCTGGCGAGGACTACGAGTACGCTGGTTAGGTCTTGGGCTAGGCAGGGTAGTACGCGGATGGCTAGACTGCGGGAAAAGGTTTCTCCTAAGTAGATTACAGTTTAGATTGTTGAGGGATATCTGTTTTCGTTACGATATTTCTAGACTTTTTTATGAAAAACTAACTTAAATTGTTTTGTGTTTAGATATGAGATCTGCATTACATGAAATACCTGTGTCAGTATAATCATTGTTATTCAATAAACCACTGTTTCGGACAGCATGTCAGCGGGGCCTCCACTATAGACCGTTTTGGAACTGTCATTCTCAGGACCAGTAAGTAATAAACTTACTTCCAGTGTAAAGTTCTGACAATAGAGTTACAAGTTTATGTAAATAGCTTAGGTTAGTTAGTACAAGCCGCAAGTAAGCCTCGCACAACAAATGAGACTGGTACGAGTATCGACCAAAATTGCGAGCAAAAAACTAAATTTAGTACTAAAGAACTAGGATTTTCCTTCGTTAGACAGTATACGATACTATACAAGCTGCTGGCTGGTAGACCTTGCCTTAACATTCCTGTAAAGCCTTGGGACTTGCGCCTGATCTCTCACAGGTCGTATGTTTACGTATTCAGTGTGAAAGAATAGAGAGTGCACCAACATGATTGTTTGAATTGGAGGAGAAGGAGTTGGCTAGTCTCGGTTGAGATAGAACGCCGAGAACGACATTCGAGGAGAAGGACATTACACTTATTCTTTAGGAAAACTTAATGCAGTTTCCAGAGTATAACATGGTGAAGCTTGAAGGTCAAAACATTCAATTTCGCACACTATTAATGATATTTGTTATTAAGTGGAAAGGCCGTGCAAATTGGAAATAACCGGAAAGAAGGCCACGACTGCGGATCGGAAGTTCATATATGGAAATATTTAATTATGTTTGTATATATTCAATCAATTCTGCTATTGCGTTAATTAAACTTGAATATAAATTGCTAAAACTATGTAAGAATAGTAATGAATTAGTCACCGTATACCTAATTAGATAAACGAATACGGTAAGATTAAGTATTATGGCCATGATTCAATTTGAGTTTTGTTATTTAATATGTGCTTTAGGTGTAGATTCAATACCTATGTGCTATCAAAATAAAATAATAAAACCAGACAAAATTTTATTAACTTTACATAAGACTGAATTAAAACATAAAGTATTGAGTATCCTTAGGCAGCCAGTAGACCTTCAACTTTTGAGCTAGCAGTTACTTAATAAACTAGTGTCACAGGTCCGTTTGTTTAAAAGTTGATGACAATAAAAGGTAGTAGGCCTCAAGCTCCTAAAGAGTTCTTCTTCTGCAATCGCAAAACAATTTCCATCTTCAATACAAAAACAAGGGACGACTGTGTCCGGATGTGCATCGCAGACGCAACCTTGACACCGCCAGCTTGCAAACGCAACTCGGTCATTCGCCGCACTATCGTCGTTATACCCTGAGGTATAGTAGTTATATCAAGAAACCCTGTAGATACATGTCATCAATATAATAAGAAATAGAGGCAAAGGCTTATTGAATTAAGTATTGCAAAGAGGCAAAAAGAAAAACAGTTCCTTTAAAACGGTCTACTTAATATACTGCAAACACTTATAACTAATCAAACACTAGCTACAGTAAACAATAAGGAGCATGTGTGACCAATACCGGTAAATAAAACAGATTCATGATGGAATAGTTGGAAGAAGAAGACCTTGGAAACCGTTGACAACTCCTGTACCATGTTTTATGAGCACAATAATATTATACATATTCTACTCTTTTATGTATTCTGAGACGATTTGAGATTATACAAACCATCTCAGGATGCGTGTGACGTTTCTCCAGATAAAGAGCAGGCAAAGTGCAAATCGATGAGCATGAATGAAGAATAGGATAACATTCAATGAAACTATAGAAGAATTGAAAATGGATGGTCTATGGTATGTATGTAATTCAAATAAAGCCATTCATCACATAGTTCCCAAGTACATGACCTTGACCGAGCCATTTTGCACAATGCAAGTCGGTCAATCCCCGCACACAAGACAAACGAATGGAAACCTGTATGAGTGTTATCGTCGTCAGAACAGTGGAGGGCAGATACACGGCATTGTCTCAGATATATTATGTATAATTAAACATATATAGACTATTACTGTAATAGCAGATACGTTGACCGTGACCCTGCGTTTGCACAGGCGAAGCGCAAAACTTGGGAAAACTTGTTTATGGTACTTTAATTTACCGCTATATTACTTCGCTCGGAGGGCAAACGGCCATGGTCGCTAACATCGCGCTTGTATTCCCCGAAGGGCAAGACTGTAGTGTATTGTACCCTTGTTATGTTATAGGTGCCAAGTAATAGCGGGCATAGTGGCACAAACTGAGTCCGTGCTGTTACTGTTCTACTTAATGGTAAAACTCATTAACACTCAATGTAAAGCACACCTAGGACCTTAAGCTCAGCAGTCGCGCTTGACCAATTCACTTCACCAAAGAGGCAGTGGTACCGACGACGTATGGAGAAATACATGAGATCCTTATCCTTTGCTATGTAGTCGGGTAAAAACCCGTCACAACCGAGGCGCCAACTTTGGCCAAATGCCAGGTCTAGGCATTTTGCTCCTTGCCTTGGTGTCTGACCTCTATTGACCCTATTTTAATTCTTATCTATTGGGATCTTGGACGTGTAATAATGTTAGCTATTATTAAATTGACCTTTTGAGCGCCAGTCGTGTATGGAAGACAAGCGTTTTTGAGCACTCCACTACGATTATATTAGATGACAATATCTAATATAACATTTTTTTGTTATTACATTACACAAATGTAACGATTAAATTATGGTGTGGAGGGCGTCGAAGGGTTGACTTCTATACGAGACCGTGACGCTCAAAGAGTTAATGGGGTTTTAAACATCTTCAAGCAATACCTATGCGGTAGGTAAAGCCGCTTTGTTATCAACAGATACAGAGCCAGCAATGATAATGTTTTGTGTTGACAAAGTCGAGAAATGCAAACGGGATGATTATAGCATACGTATGATTACGACACGAATTGCGATGCGAGCGTCATCACCGTACAAATAACGGTTCATAGTTATACATGTCGTTTCTACATACTAAACTATCCTGCTTTAAAAGTTCATGGTAAGGGGGCAGTAGGAGAGAATTAAGTACGCTACATATAATGTTACATTAAATGCTTGGTAATGGTAGAGTTTCGGTGAAAGTAGAGAAAGTAAATCATAAGGATGAGGAGCTTGGTATTCCCAACAGTAATCATGGTGATTACAGAACATTTGTCATGACATTTGGGGGCCATTCTCAGAAGAGGTTTGCGGTTTTGCGCACTAATAACAAAGAGAAAGTACAACAAACATTTAAACAGTATCTAGATATAAATGCACGTTTTCGGGTACACTCGACTAGATTCGGACTCGATTTATTATTATGACTCGATTTTTACAATCTCGATTACTATTGGCATGCTTCAAGTTAGTGTGCTTTACGGCCTGCTTCGTCTCGTCAAATGTTCTGCAGTACCCTGGTGCCCACGGGGTAATTATACTCATGTTAACGAACTATACTTCCTCATTATCGGTTTAATTAATTACACTCTTTCGATAAACAGTGTTCATGTTTCTTACAGAGATGAAACTCATGTTTAGTCACCGAGTATATCCAAAGCCATATGTTTACCGCACATAAATAATATAGCCCCAAACGTTATCTACAGAAACGCTTAATACTCTATGATGCACATGTATAAAATATTGAGCTATGTTATCTTTAAAGACAGCTTAAAATAAATACATCTGCTCTGTACCTCTTTTTAAGCATATCTTTACGAAGGAGCATGAGATTTGGCTTTGGAGGTATACGGAGAAGGAGTGCAGACGGCTAAAAATGATGTTTGATACTAACAAACACATTGAATTACGATCGAATACGTATCATTCGTCGACCACTACCTCCAAATACACATAACATACACACGCGTCACTGAAACCCAAGAAAACTCGAGTATCAAATGCCATATATTTCGTAACTGCAGCGGCGTTCAATTTCATGACATGTTTATCAAAACCATAAACACTGGCTGTGCGCTGCTCAAACATAGTGTAAAAATGCTGCGCTTTTATAAACACGTCATATCTGATACTCAGTGCGCCAATAACGTCACCACATTGTGCATGCACGAGGAAAATTATAATAATTAAACAATTTGTTACGAGCGATATGCGTGTTATTATTTATGCGTTCATAATTAATACTGCCGTTAGTACCTACTATTTGTATTAAAGATCATTAATATGAGAATTGCTTTATTATAAGTAAAAGTCCACACTCTACGAATGTTATCTTATTTGACTATGAAAACAAACAGGTTTTTATAGTACTTTTACGACCTTTATTTGCGTTTAATGTTGTTAAGATCAACAGACTTATGAAATAATGCATATAGATAAAAATACGATGTATTTTTGCATCATCTAAAACTAGGTGTGAAGTAAATTAGTATTTAAAAAGTTAAATTATAAGATAAATTATCAATATATTTCTTTTTCATAAATAACCGCTAGCATTTCTGATCTTATTAAAACTGAACGTTAATTAAAAGTTTACACTACTGTACAATGTCTTTAATTACAGGAAATAACTGTTTTACTAGCTGATTATATTACATGATGTACTGATACAAAATAAAATGCAATACATAGTCATAATGCAACCAATATGACGACGACATAACCAGAAACATGAAAATAAAACATCAAGAAAGAGGTACCTATTAGCATAGAATAGAATAAATAATATTCTATTTGAATATAATAACAGATACCAAGAAATGTTCTCTTTTACAAATACTTATATATGAAAATGTAAATACAATGGAGAGTAATATATTAACAACAACGATCACTTACAGACGATGATACAGTGATGAAAAGAAGTTATTACTGGTGGTATTACTCTTACATAATAATTTAATTAATGTACGAGTAAAGTGAATATAATAAACAGAAGATGAAGGGGAAATATTATGGAATAAGCTGTTTGCCTTGTATTTAATATATCTATCGTTAGAGTAATTAGACAATTAATGCTTCTATGTATGCATGTATTCTTCTAGTTTTACTACAGCTCAATACGTACAAATTAAATGGAAATGTTTGCAATTGGATAACACAGGATAGAGCGCGGTGTAGTCAACTTTGGTATGCTACAGCTACCTTACCATGAACTCTTAGAGCAGGACAGCTTACTTTACGTCATGGAAACGGGGCAGTTAATTAAAAAATAACGTAATAAAATGTCTAAGATGTTTTATAAATCAATGCCATTTTTAATCGTATTCCTCTGAAGGCGAATATAAAAAATCATAATATAGAAAAATGATTAACTTGACAGCATAATTGATCGTCACAGATTATACGATCAAATAATCAATCAATAAACGTCAAGAGACCAGTAAGTTCTAGGACTTCTAGGTGTGTTCTCCACCCGCGCCACTGCAGTTTCCCCACCTAATGATAGATTGATCCAGGTTCACTCTAATGAACGTTGAAGCCATGTAAACACTGAACATTGATGGTGATAACATAAAACAAAGTGAAGAGTTAGTTGCGCCGTCTCTTCTTCCTAGTAATAGCTACTAGGAAGCGGTGACGGGCGTTTGGGGGATACTATTTATTATTCTTATTTGAATGAAATAAAAAGAATACACTACTAATAAATTGATAAGCTAACTACCAAACGACATCTTTGATTCTTTGAAACTGCTAACCATGTACTCGATTTGATATTGTATTATAATAATGCTCCAAACTTCATGAGTAAACTTTGTTGGTTGTTAGGTCAAATTCCAATTCAGTGTGAAATCCGATAAAACTTAACACGTAAATGATAAATGATTTTATTTCTGTAAATAAGTTTAAAAAAAAAACACTTTTACACGTCATTTTTTAAAAACTAGATGGCATCGGCATTTCCTAACTGACTACCTCTGAGAAGAAATACCGAAACAAACTCAGGGGTCAAGGTCTCTTTTAAAGTCCAGACAAGCTCAATATTTTATGCGAGAACAGTGTAGGTGGTCTGAGAAGTGGTCTTTTTAGGAAAGAACCACGGCGAGTTTGAGTCGACCTGTCCTTACAGACGCCCCGTCTCGTACCATCTGAAGGACATTTGGGTAGGCCGCATAAAATACTCAAACCGTCAGACACGCATAGGAATAAAAAAAAAGGAAGGAAAAAAAAAACCTACGCAATGCTCACATTTACAAATACACGACATGTACAATGTAGGACGTCTGTGATGGTCTTTTAAAGAAAGAACCAAAGCAGATTTGAGTCAACCTGTCCTGACAGACGCCCCGTCTCGTACCATCTGCAGGACATTTGGGTAGGCTGTATAAGATACTCAAACCGCCAGACAAGAGACTATCTAAGAAGGAAAATCCTACATCGTACATTAATATAACAATAATAATGAGAATAAAGAAAGAAAAAAAAAATACATTATGTCAGTTTGTAAAAATATAAAAAAACAAAACAAAATGGATCAAAAGATCAAACAATGTCAGTTTTGCGTCAAATATGTAAAAAAGGGTAAACAAATTAAATGTCAAAATTAAACAATACAAGAAGAGGCTTAAGCCCAAGCATTTTTATCTAGCATATAGTCAGACACTTTATAGTAACCTTTTCTACATAGTTTGTGCTTGATAAACGACTTAAATTTGTTTAAACTCAGGTTTTGTATGTCGTTTGGAATCTTGTTATAAAAACGTATGCATTGACATTTGAATGAGTTACTAATTTTCTGAAGCCTAGTGGCTGGTACAACAAATTTGTGTTTATTTCTAGTGTTAATGTTGTGAACATCACTGTTTCTAATAAAAAGATTAATATTTTTATGAGCATAAAGCAAGTTCTCGTAAATATAATGTGATGGGACAGTCATAATACCAATCTCTTTAAACTTTTCCCTTAGCGAATGTCTGGGACTTAATTTATAAATTGCCCGAACAGCCCGCTTCTGTAGTACAAAAATTGTTTGTATATCGGCAGCATTCCCCCACAAAAGAATGCCATACGACATAACACTGTGGAAATAACTAAAATAAACGAGTCTAGCGGTATCAACATCAGTAAGGTTTCTTATTTTAAATACGGCGTATGCAGCAGAGCTCAGCCGTTTGGACAACTTATGTATATGTGAGCCCCATTGTAACTTAGCATCTAAAGTTATGCCTAAAAATACAGTGGTATCCACAAGTTCCAACTCTTCGTTATTCATATGTACACTGGTTTTCACTTGTCTAACATTTGGTGTAGTAAATTTAATACATTTGGTTTTTTTCTCGTTCAAAAGCAAATTATTAACATTAAACCAGTGGACCACTTTAGAGAGAGCACTATTTACATCGTCGGTAACTTGGTTAGAGCGCTTAAGTTTAAATAAAAGAGAAGTATCATCTGCAAATAGGACAATCTCATGAGAATCCTTAACAAGATAAGGCAGGTCATTTATATAAACGAGAAATAGGAATGGACCAAGAATAGAACCTTGTGGCACTCCCATTGTCACTAAGGACCCCGGGGATCTTTTTCCATTGATATCAACTTTCTGAACCCTATTACTCAAATAAGAACTAAGAAGGTTCAGAGCATTGTTTCTTACACCATAGTGGTACAATTTCCTGATCAATGTTTCATGAGGGACACAATCAAAGGCCTTGGACAAATCACAAAAAACGCCTAACGCGTCGTGTGAGTCCTCCCAGGCACCATATATATGACCTAGTAGTTCAACACCAGCATCAGTAGTTGAACGACCCTTTGTAAATCCGAATTGTTTAGAGTGAAGCAGCTTATTTTTGTTAAAAAAACTGAGCATTTGATTTAAAATAAGTTTTTCAAAAATTTTACTAAATGTCGGTAGCACTGAAATTGGTCTAAAGTTAGTAGGGTCAGAAGTGCTACCAGATTTAAATAGAGGTATTATCTTACTGCTTTTCATTAGGTCAGGAAATTCACCAGATTCAATACAATTATTAAAAATAAACGCTAAGTCGGGTGCTACTAAGTCTATAATTGACTTAGTCATATCAACTGAATGACCCCACAAGTCGGCAGTCTTCTTTATATTTAAATTACAAAACGTTTTTTTTATGTCTAAATAATTTACATGACAAAATTTGAATTGCTTTTGACAGGCGCAAACATTTTCCATCAGTAAACGTTCTGCAATAGCAGGTGACGAGTTTAGGTCTTTAGTAGTAGAAACTGGAATGTTAGTAAAAAAGTTCTCGAATGCGGTGGCTACATCAATGTCCGATTCAACTTTCTTGTTGGCGATAGAAAGGCTGTAGTTACTATCTTGGCTCTTGATTCTTCCAGTTTCGCGGTTAATGATGCTCCAAGTCATTTTAATAATATTATTGCTATTTTTGATTTTAGTGCTAAGATAACGGGATTTAGCTATCGAACAAATCTTTTTAAACAATTTAGAATAGTTTTTCACATAAGTACTAAATTCAGGAGTATTAATAAAGGTCCTTTCATGATATAACTCATAAAGCCTTTTCCGACTTACATGAATTCCAACAGTCGCCCATTCACTAAAGGAAGCATTGCCCTTAACCGCGATCGTCTTAGGAATAAAAGTAGAATCAAATTCTCTACAGTACACTTTGAAAAAAGAATTATATAAATCATTTGAATCTTGAAAGTGAGGTGTGATAAGGTGTGGTAGTTTAACACTTAGTTTAGTTTTAAATTTATTCAAACGACCAGCAGTTTTAGGGTTAACAGTGATGTTCTTTACAGCCACTTCCCTACATATATTCGAAATTGAAATTAGCTGTCCACAGTGATCAGACTGTAACATATTAATAACTTGCTTATGCTGAGGAACAATGTCTGTATAAATATTATCTAGGCATGTGGCTGTAGTAGGGGTTATCCTAGTAGGCTCCAGAAATAAGCTTTCAAGATTGTATGACTTAAAAAGACTTTGAATCTTGCTACATACAATAGTATTCTCTAAAATGTTAACATTAAAATCACCACATGTGATGATAGTCTTGCTCAACCTACAAAGTTTATGCAAGACTTCATCCATGATCTTTTCAAAATTGTCATACAATGCTGAAGGAGGTCTGTATACACTTAATACAATAAACTGTTCCAACTCCACACAGGCTATTTCTATAGTTCGTATGGAATAAAAAGTAGTACCTATGTCTCATTCACAAAGGTTATTCTATGACGACTTTAGCGCATCAGTATAGCCTTGAAGCTCGACAAACAAATAGAGAAACATAATTATTTTTGAATAAATAATAATATGTACGAAGACATTCGAAGGTAAAATATATAGTCGTGGTATTTACGAGAATGTTATTAAACAACTGCTGGGTTAGTAACAGCAAACATAATAATATAATGATGTAAGAGACACTTCCTGATAACGGTGCCAGTCTTCTGTCCCTTCTTTGTTTTGGCTGTAACTATAGTGTATTATAATTTATCGTGAAGATCTCGGCGCCATCGTTGTGACGTCAGAGCAATTGACACGAACTATCTTTTGCGTAATCTGTATTAGTTAGTAACGTGATCTATATTATAGATATTGAGTATGTACATTTTTTAATGAGTACCTGCCAGTTAATATCTTCTTTGGCCTGAGTCAGATTAACAAATCCAGGTGAGTATTGATATTATGGAGGTACATACTCAGCTGTGTGTTCTATTGAGACTATTTTACCTGACTACGGCATTGCTATAAGAAGGGTTATAATTTTTCAAAGTAGGTATAACTGATAGTACTGAATTTCCGCTGACAAATGTATAAATTATGACCTTGTAAGTAATGTAGAGACGGAGTTCTATTCCCCACTCCCCCCTATTTACATTGGAGAAACGCAGGTGCACCTGCCACATTGCAGACAGTACCTACATCTATATTTACAATTAGGAGATATAGCACGGATATGTATACATAGCCGTTGCGTCAGATTCACACACCTAGTTAAAACAACATAATAATATGTTAATGTTTTCTCTTGTTTCTAGACCAACGTGGAAATATTGCTGAATATTTTTATTTGCCATCTTTGTTTGGTTAGATATGTATTACAATAGTTTTCTATTGTGTTTCTCACAGCTGTGGTTATTATGATTTTAGTAAGGATATCATTGCTTATCTTCTACACCACTAGGCTTTAGAACAATGGATATTTATTATTATCGATTCATAGGTACACATTGCATACAAAGGTGTACGAAAACAGCCCAATACCTAGGTCCAATAGCTGATACCCAAGTATCTACTTCCAGTGCAACATGGGTAGTCAATCTGTAGCCTGTTCTTCCCACCGTCTGACAAATGGCTTATGTCAATACAAAGATGAAGGAGAATGTATAATGAATTTGTTGTATAATCCAGATAACATGGGTTCACTCTATGGCGCGCCTCTAACGTTAACACACACCTTTTGTTTATTCAATAAATATATAATGAAGTATTAAAGTAGTCGGGCATCCTAAAAAACACCAGAGTACAACCGGATATTGCAGCCATTTCAAACTTGTAAAAGTCAGATTGGTTTGAACCCACAACATAGTAGAATCCAATCCAATCTACGAACACGAGGTAACGTTACCTCACAGTGTACACAGCTGTAACTCGGTAATACTGCTGTTATTCAAGTTATAATTATTGCACACGCAAATATTGTAACTATGCCTCATTGTATTTGCTGTATTTAAAAGCTTGAGAGCTGACTCAACTCATAATGAAACGGATTCTGGATAGAAGGATACCAAGATATCACGGTATAGCAAGCAATCAAATAATGGAGTCAGTATAGTAGTATCTAAATGTGAAATACCACACCTATAGGTGAAGTACTAGTGTGGAGAAAATTGATTTAAAAACTTCGTTCTGCTGGCCCCTCCAGGTACGTTGCCTTTGCGTGATGGGTAATATACCTATTGTGCTACCGCAAATCCATCGAAGGACCGTCAAAGGTCGTTTTCATTGAAGGCAATCTAATACAATATAATGTTGGTTTTGTCTGGACAAATTCAAATGTGATTCATGTCTGTAAACGTTGGAATGA
Source organism: Abrostola triplasia (assembly GCA_946251915.1). Taxonomy (NCBI): domain Eukaryota; kingdom Metazoa; phylum Arthropoda; class Insecta; order Lepidoptera; family Noctuidae; genus Abrostola; species Abrostola triplasia. The sequence continues at coordinate 1,201,941 of OX276432.1, read as the reverse complement.
TCGTGTGTGGGGCGACGTTTAAAAAAGAAAAAGAAAAAAATGAGTAAATCAGTGATAGCGAGTGGTATGACCGTTGCCTGCCAATTTAAAGGTCGCAGGATCAAACCCCGGCACACACCAATGTCTTCTCGAATTCATGTGTGTACTATAAATTAGTCATTAGTTGCTAAAGACGGATAAGGAAAATATCGTGAAGAAACCAGCACACCTGAGAGATTTATCAACGGTGTGTAAAACCATGTCACAGGCCTACAGGCGGTTTAAACACTGACACCAGGTTATTCATCAACCGTGTGATAAAAAGAAGTGCTAAGTTTCATTATGAAACAAGAACTTGAAGCAGACGAAATTCAGTATCTTAGTTTCTATTTCTTACAGCTAGACCTTAACCAAAGCGTGTCAAAAAAGTACCTTCATCTGTCAATAGTCACGTAGTCCCAATGTATAATTTATTTGGCAAATCTATTTGCAAATCTGTGACCAACACATTAAATGAACTTCCTCAACTGGCAAGTACTCCAGCTACTTACCATTCACGGCGGTGCACCGCCAAATGTTTTATTATCGTACATACGGCGGATTTCAATCGATAGACGCAAACTTCCTTGTTACGTTTATAGCTTGCGTTTATTGAATTATGATTAGGGATGCAATAAAAGAGGATCATTTGTCAAATCAAGTGGAACCTCTGTGGTTTCAAATGATCGGAATACCCCTGAGAGACCACCCTGGGCAGTTTCTACGGTACCAACCGACGGGGCTATCTTTCTTCTTGTACATGACCTTTATACAGCTTAAGAAAACAGGATACAATAAAAAAAAACATTAAATCTAGAAACCACTAACAATCCAATACGTAAGTAAATTACCAACAACAGCAATCCGTCAGTGTCGAGCTAATCTTAGACACTGCTGAACAGATTTTCACATAGCTACAATATAAGATTCTGGATAAACCACTATTATCATATCGAATTTGACAAGATTGTAGAATGTTCTATAACTATAATCTCATACGAGGTGTCGGTAAAGCATTAGGCAAGACGCACACTGCACGCTCAACTGCAACCACGTCCCACCCATAAACGTAAGGGCCGCGCATACGTAACGACATCCGCGATCTTTAGAACGAAGACCTAAAAACACCGAGAAAACACGGACCAGTCGTACTTCCAATAAATCCACATAGCATCTACATATTTTCCCAGAACCCGAAGCCAGATAATTAACTAACATAATTGTGACCAACGATCTCCGTAAACGCGTACGACGCGTACAAAAAGGTGCGCTCGCGCAAGTGTGCAAGCGGGCCACCCGGTTACCGAGTTGGCAGAACCTAGAATGTCTAGCGCATATTGCCTAGATACGGCCCAGTCTAGACTTGTGTGAAACGCATGACACACATTAACACAAGTGGTTAGTGACAAGTGTTTGTAAGTGTACTGCGTGTGGTCCTTGCAAAGATATTGGTACAATGAGCGAGACAAGTGTTTTGTGTGTGCTAAGTGTGAAAGTTATGATAGAATGGGTCCTTGCGGCGGCGGCGCGGTCCACTTGCGCGCTAATGTTAATTTGATTAGCCTTAATGGTAATCTCAATGGCTCCGTTGGTTGAGTGCTTCATCGACACATTGAATTGACGGTTATAGATTACGGTCAACACGTAGATCGTTGGATACAGCACCTAGATCTCAATATGATCGATGTTTACCAATAACTGTTCTATTAATACAACATATTTCTTACAATTCCTCCGTTACCTAACAAATAAAACAACTAAATTATTCTCAGACTAAACTAAAAACAACGAGACAATAATATAAACGCAGTATCTAAATAGCACTCGCAAAAAACCAGGAAACAAAGCGAACAAGTTCAATGGTCGAACAAAAAATAGGTGCTAACGACTCTCAGGCCCGATTCGGATTAAAGCAACACGGAAGCTGTTGACCATATCATTATGACACGTGCGACTATCAGCGAACTGCCACATGCCATCGTGAACAAAGACTAATACCGAGATCTATAAAGATCGCTCAGACTCAACTTAGTGTCATTCTTTGGTGAGTGCCATCTCAGACGAATATTTAGATTGGTTTATCTTAATATTTGTCTGAATGATAAATAACGTATTTAACTTAACTTGTGAGGTAAGTGTAGTGTACTTTATAGATATCAAGAAATTAAATACGTAATGAAAATATTTAGACATTTGTCTGTGACCACGAAGCTAACCAACTTTTAATGCAAAAATAGAAAACGACCCTAGTCTTTCTGACTTCACCCACTGCTAGGAAAAGGCTCTTTTTGATACCTATGTAGATATAAACCCTCGCCTCCCTCTCAGCTTATCGCGGCCCACTACTGGACACAGGCCTCACCCAAGTTGCACCCCAACACCAAATAATATAGACCTAACAAAGGATTATAATGAGGCTGTATATCAGCACGTGTCAGTGTGCACTCAACCTAAGTACCGCAAAAAACTTAACAGATAAGTTTTCTACTAACTACGTATGGAACAACCTGTTTGGTCCGCAACTAGTTGAATACATTGTAGCCAACTTCTTACGTATCTTATTAGCATACTGACATGGGTTACAAATGTAACTAACAATAAATATACCTCTAGTCTACTGAGTACTGACATAATTATGGTGGGTGGTGCCCTGCTGCAGGTGTTACATAGGTATCAATTACTTAATTAGGATTTTCCTGAATTGATTGTTGCTGTATAATTAGTTGTAGCTATTTAGAGAAAGAATTAGTATAGACCACTCTACACTCGCAGACCTTGCGTTTTGTTTCTCTGAATTCTACCGTTTTGAGTATCTCTTTCCTAACTTAAAGCAGGAGGAGCCTATTAAATCAAAAGGCTTTAAACAAGCTCTGTCAGATCTAGCGGAAGTGAAGGTGAAATATATCCTCTTTAAAATTGTTATATTGATCTAATCCTACAAGAATCGATGTCGCCGCTCTATTTAAAGGGGCACAATAAGTACTGTCAACGCAAGTTACTCAACTTGCATCGGTTTCAACCCGTTCGGGTTAACCGCATGCATCATTCATACATGAATATGTTTTGTGGCAACAGCATAAATAATTGCACAATCAAAACTTTAAATAGGAAATTGCGAGCAGCTATCGAGAGCAATAACCCATTTTACTGCACATATCGATAAGGCGACTCGATAACACTCCGGTTATTCGATATGACTTTGACGTTTGACCCAAAATGTATTTGATGTTTATAGTCTGTGCAAAGTGGCACTGGTCCTAAGTACACAGCCATAGTGACATCTCAGATAAAAGCCACCTGTGTAAAACTATAAGAGGGCTTATTTTTATCTAAAACTTTTCAAATGTATTTTCTATTTCTACCTTATCTTGTTTCTGGGAATACGTACACTTTAAAAAGTCCAAGCTGTTACTATTGAAGCAAGGGGACGAAATGGGCTTTGGGTCGTAATCTGATTGCTTTGCACTTTAGAACCAGCACTCGTGGCCACACGACATTACACAAGCCACACTTTACCGCGATGTTACTGGTTAGATTAGAACTGAAATTCTACTAAAACAAGATGATATTTAAAAAAAAATGTTTTGGTACAGCAATGCACAAAATGTACTAAGGTTTTTTTATTACGGGTTGAATACAAGTATTTTGCATTGTTCAATATATGAATAATGTTTTAAAGTGTTCATTACCGGTATTGGATGCAGCCCTACAAAATAGCCCAAGAACACACAAGTGTAACATGGCTTTCTATTCTTTGACAATTTGGGCAGCTTTACAGTGTTTAAGGCACCCTGTAAAGCAGAGACCACCTCTTATTATTGTATTAGTCTGATGTGAGAGCGATAAACACGACCACATAACCTGCACTGAGAGCCATCTAGAACGCTATCGGCCAAAAAGAGTTGTAAAACAATTTAGTGCGGGGTAGATCAACATTATAAGTCTCAAAAGACAGATAACAAGATAAAAAAGTTACTAAACACCATCAACGTAAACAAGCGAAATAGTTAATCAAGGCAAACCGTCGTAACTGGTAGTTAAACCACGCTAGCACGTAATTAAACGTTTACTACCCATAGTTATTTACGTAACGCGTAACAGTTAGTAAGGCGTAAACATGGCCGCTCGTATTGATACAAACAACATATAAACAGTTTTGATTCACTTGTTGACTCATGCGCAACTATGTAATATATAATACGAGTATCATTGCTCCTGCTGTCGCCGAGGCCTGACTAATAACAGTAATAAGGGCTCGACCGCTAGTCACGTGACATTTTTAGCAACTATTTTAACCCCTCTGATGATACTTGGTAAGGAATTGTAGACTAACCCCCCTCTGACCTAAAATCGTGTGATTATTTTTGTACAAAATAACAAAAAAATAATCATTATCTTTAAATACAGGTTTAATCTAATTCTGGAAAATCATTCGATGTTCCTCCTTGTTAATCCAGATAGTTGGGTCCATAAAAATCATGCGGAACTATGAGACCATAAATAATGTCAGGCTCAAAGGTGCTTTTCGGTTTACAAAAACGCGCGTTCAACGAAAAAATAAATACATGAGAAATCTCACTCAATCCTATGGAAGAAATCACGATATATATAATATAATAAGGGCCCGACCTTGTGCTATTTCGTGATTTTTTTTCGCCATTTTCCCCTCCCCCCTTTTGAGCCTCGTGTGATTAATGTAGCATTCAAAACAGTACCGCATCAATGCTGCAACAGATGACAAAGTTTGTGTTGATCATGCGTACTTAAGTTTCTGTTGTTTTTCTTAAGTCAATACACATAACACACTTAGATAAGCAACAGGTCCTACGCAAGGTCGGGTTAAGAACCTGACAAGTATTTATATGACTTACAATGTGTAGCAAATCTGAATCCTTATGTGAGTAAGAAAAGTATCGGTACTTAGAATAAGTTATTATAATTTACATGTTTTTATCCATCGCATGTTTTATCAAGATAAGCGTAACTCGCCCCACACATGCAACTACAATGTATATGTTATTGGGGCTGTCTTATGTACGATGTTCGAGCAGTAACCAGTCTAATTTGAATATAATACGATCTTCCGATCGTGTTCGCTATAATAACACGAACTATAGTTAGCAGATACATTACCCAAACCGCGACACCGCGCAGTGAGTAACACGGTGACACATAACCCAGTTTTATTTACCTGAAAATAAAGACAAAATCATTAAAACATTATTCCTATTGATTGTGTTTAATTTAGTAGGTAACATCGTCATTAAAAGTATTGCACCACAAAAAACTATAGTAGGTACCTCATAGGATTCTTGAACTCAGGAAAAAGTTTAATGATTAAAAATACATCTAATGAATCCTAGCCATCTTATTTTAATTTAAATAATTACATTGTAGTTTCCGATATCTGGTATTCCGACGGATAACCGAATAAATCTTGATGAACATACTTGGGGAAAACTAGATGCAGATATGGTAGCACCTCAAAGAGATTTCCTAGGGGTTAATCAAATCTTATCACCAGCCAGTTATGGTAGACTAGACTGTCTCGACAAATACTTAAAACTAACTAGCTTGCATGCCAAACAGGTTATTTAGAGAGTTGAAATACGTGATATATGTTTGTTTATTTTAAGGAGAAAATATTGAGAAAACAAAGACATAGTTTAGCAAAATGTAAATAATGAAATTAATCTTTCGAACTTAACTTTTACATACAGTTAAGCTTTATATCTACAATCTTATCGCTGTCTTGTATTGCTCTTTTTCTAACTACATTTCTTTTTGATTTAAAAAATAAATCGATTCCCCACACTAGTAATTTCTCCTGAAATATCACAAACACAAACACCCAGACTCGGGACAAAAATCAACGGTTCGCACAATTTTTTGTCCTGTGAGGGAATCGAACCCGACTCTTAGCGCAGCACTTCAAAATGTCATATCAGCCTTTTAATCTTGTAACTCTAGGTATATTTCGAGATATACCATTCTAGTACAAGTGGATCATAGTGCACCTACTAAAAATTTTGTTAGTTTATAGTACTAAGTATTTGTACATAAAACCACAAAACAAAACCCTAAAGCATCAAGGAAAATCACGAGCGTCCAGTATTTTATGTTGTTCCATGAATTAAAGAACTCGGCCGATGAATCATAAGTTAAAGACCTGAGGTGTCTTTGTTTTATACTAAAAAAAACATTTGCATATTAACGACCACATATAATCACGCCAATAATTACCTAAGGGGACAACAGAGGTGTCTCCCTTTGTTATAACTCTATAAACACACGTTTTGCTGCCATAAGACCCATGTAGAACGTTTTGCGTCGGATTATAGAATCATGACATCACAATGCATTATTTATAGGGACTTGCATAATATTGTATTTATTAAATTAAAATTATATAGCCTCATTTAAACAATAACAATATTTATTCGGAAACGATAATTATTTTATATTTATTACAAACATATTTACAGTTACAGTAATATTATTTTGAAATTAATTGGAATAATAAATTCAATTTCAAATAATGTTTCGACCTGTTTGGCGCAGTGCATAATACCCATACAGTTAAAACGAATCCCTACTAATATTATAAACGCGAATGTTTGTATGTATATAAGGATGTTTGTTACTCTTTTAAGTAAAAACTACTGAAAGGATATTAATGAAATTTCATATGGAGGTAGCTGATACCCTGGATTAACACAGGCTACTTTTTATCCCGAAAAAATGTAGCGGGTAACACCCCGAGGCGCAGCTAGTATTCTATAAGGCTCTATTATGGGGCAACGATAAAAAATGTTTCTATATTATATCTGTATTGCATAACAACAATACCGTTATAAATATTATATACAAATACCAACTATATACTGAGGCAGTCGGCAACAGCATTGAATGAATCTAATACACGACTGTGGCTATTAATTGGTGTACCTACTGTACTCTACATAAGTGTTTCAATGTCCGTCTTTATGTGAGGTATGTCAATAAATATGTATTTGATATAAATACATCGACATTGGCAACGGTAAAACGAGTTTATAATTAAAGCGAGCGTTTATGGGTACTTAAGTACCGTACTCTTTGATAGGATGTTCGGATAAGATCAGAGGGGAAATGTAAATATGGTTCAGGCTGGTTGCGACTTCATGATTTACAGATTTCATACACTAATGAATGCCGATTCTATCTAAAATATTTTAGGAGCTATATTTTTTTTAAATAGTCACTCCACACTAGGTCCTCCTCCTGTTTCGCAAACATGAAATATCTCGTACACAAACAGCCAGACTCGGGACAAACATCTATGGAACCCACAAATATTTGGAATTTTGGAATTGAGAAAATTTTGGAATTGAACCTGAGATCCTTCGCACAACAGTACCATCGCCTACCCACTGCTACAGACGCTACGCAGGCTACGAGAAATCGCTACAACAATTTTCACATTAGTTCAATCGGCAACGATCATTAACTATGTATAAAAGTAAAACCCTTCATGAGTGCGATGTTTGCTTTCAACTGAAATGCTACTATCCTTCTAAAATTATGTAAGAGTAGTTTATTCGTGCATGCAGAAGGACGAAATACTACTTAAAATCCCAAAAATGCACGATATACATGAAATAGAGAGCCCGAGAAAAATCGCGGTGATAATCTAGCGTTAAAAAATAACAAGTTTAATTAATTACGACTATAAAGGACAACATCACATCGGGTTAGTACTAATTAATTCATTAATGACCGTTTCATAATAAATAATTATTTAACGTTAGAACGGTGAACACACGGATTATTCTAATTAGTGGTTAACATTCATTTTATATATTCGATTTTTTTACAATACAGGTCACAGGTGCAATATAAAAAGTAAATGTTAACTTTTTTGACTTCTGAAATAAACCCAAATTAATTGTGTGGTGTTAATTTGTATTAACAATTTATACATGTATGAAGAAGACCTTTGATACGTATATAAAATGTAATTATAAATGCTAATTAAACGTCTACCTCTTGGTGACGCATAAAATTCGAATATAATGGAAGTGTAGAAAAAAAAGTAACTACGTCTGCTCTCCCTCAATGACTAATAACAGGTCAGAAACTACCTAATAACTTTATATTAATTCAAACTGTTGATAACGAATAAACTAAAACCAGCTCTTTCCACATATTTAGCACACCACAGTTGCATCCCTCACGGTGCTGCGTAGGCGCAGCATAATGCGTTGCACATGAGTGCGGCGTAAATTGCAAATCGCGTGATTGTCGATAAAAGGTCGCCGAGGTTTATGTAAGCGAGCGAAAGTGAAATTTCGCGGAGCTGCGCGCGACCTGCGCCGGCGCAGTCAACAGTTAAGGGGAAGACTGACGCTCCGCCCTAATTTTACATACGTTTGACTGTCTAGAGTTGGGCCTAAAATATAATATAGAGCTAATTTTTATCTCAGGTTAAAGTTAATAAAATTGCAGTTACTTGTGTAAATTCAATATTTTTACTAACTAAACAACACCATACAACATTAACTAAACGCAATCAACATTTACAATACAACATTTGTTTTTGTGTTGATTTTAGACTATCAATAGGTACATTGCGTTCGGAAACTGGCAACAATGTAGGCGTCAATTATCTTGCGCTGATAACTTCAAATAGAGAGGTCTTTGCCCTTGAGTTAATAGTCTGTCGCCTAATGGACAAATGGCTATAGTAACCTAGGTACCCATGTAATTGCTTCATTATATGTTGGAACATAACGTAACTAAGCCTTAGGGTTCTAACAAGTATAAATCGCTCTTTAAATTTCCCACGCATACCCTATTTCAATGTGAATAGTGGGATTTAGACAGTCAGGCAGTGATATTGGAGTTTTTGAAGAACCTGACACTAAAAGTTATCAAGTTGAAAAGGGATGAGAAGATCCCTTCTCTCATCAACGATTTACTCATAACTTAAACGAACTTCTTACCCAAAGCATGCATGATAAGAAAGGTGGCCTTTTGAAACCATGCAAGAGTACTGATAAACTTTTCAAAAGTGCTTGTATTGAATTGTAATAGAAGCTTGAATTAGAATTCACTTCTCCTTAACAGTTGTCTTGTAGAGAAATTCCCCTTGAAAAGCGAAAGGTGGTTACACATCACGTGTTTCTTGTCCGATGCTGGCTCGATAGCTTGAAACGACAACCAGTTTCGAACCGAAACCAGTAGAAAGGGGTTCCAAGGTAACCAAACCAACGATAACATTGAATCAAACGCCCACCTTGTTTGAATAGGACTCAACACGCATTGTTTAACATTTGGAACTACTGACTGTATTTGCATGGATACTGTCAGTTATAATGAAGAATCAGTGCGATTATGCAACGCATTCTGTGTACATAATTATAAACGCGAAAGTTTATGAGGATGGATACATGTTTGTTACTCCTTCACGTATAAAGTACTAGAATGATTTTGATAAAGCTTCAGAGTAATATAGCTTATTCAAATAAAGCATTAACTATTATTTATTAAGATACAAGAAGTAGTTCCTTTAGGATGCGGGTAAAACCGCGGACAGGAGCTAGGTAAATAATAAACTAACGGCTGTGTTCATCCCGTAGGCATCCACAAATAGATTAAAATCCTTCTTCACAAAACCCACGCTGAGGTGGCTTTATCGCTGAACGCAGAAGAAAGGATTTTACGGAATATCACAATACATTTAATTACATTATAAACGAATAACATTTGGATAATAAAACAAACAATTCTTAGAAAATAAAGAACACATTGCTTTAATCACTTATAATATAATTTATACGTTTGAGTTATCATCAAAAGAATTCATAAACAATGTTGATAATGGTGCGCTTCTATTGAAAGTAATGCGTTATTTGCGAAAGTACATTGAATGGGGAAAACCTGTTCACATTTACCTTAAAGTAGTAGGTATCACTGCTTACTGAGCTGTGGATTTCGTTTATTTTGGAAAAGAAACAGCCCTCTTACTATGAACTACCTATAAAGCAGGACAGTTGACGATACCATGGAAGCGAGACACCGCATTAAACTGCACGTAACATCGTCTTGCTACACATCGTAAACTGTCCAGCTTTAAGAATTCATGGTAAGGGGGCAGTTATTATAGTAAATTAGGGGGCAGATAATTGATACAATCATGATTGCAGGTAAGTTTGAGAATTTCATGATATACCTTATCCAATCGCCCTTCATATAAATAAATATGTATGTACAATAAGTACAGTCATCGCACCACTAAACGTTGACCATACCAGACCTTTCAATACAGGTTTTATCACGCTTTCCTGCAAATACATTTTACACTACCGAAGAAGATATCTACAGTTATAAGTATAATGATAGATGATAACTAAACCTTGCTGAAGGAGCTTGTACGTCGCAATGCGACATTTTCAGCAAATACGGTGTATTTGCCTTTGAAATAGACTGTAAACTTTAAAAGAAAATCGTCTGTTGGAACACGAAGTCTATGCGCTGCTGGGGATATTTCAGCTTATACTTAATTTGGAGGTTTGTGGAGTCGTCCCATGCCTTGGAGAACATGTTCAGCCTGATCTGTCTCTGGAGGTATCAGTTACTTATTAATAGGTTACTTAAAATTGATAAAGGAAATTTGAAAAATTGTGGATACGAGCGGGATTCGAACGCGCGGCCTTCGCTGATCCGTGGCGTAGCTCTTACCAACGGTGTCGGTAATCGCAGTCATCGTATTTCAAGTTCCTTAAATTCACACAATTTTTTTATGTCTGCAAATTGAAATTCACGACACAAATATTCCGCAACCGAATATTCTAAAGTTGCCTTATTTATTCGGAAGTAATAGCTGTTGGATATCTGTACCTACAATAAATTCAAACGTCATTGTTACATTGCTACAAAAACAACTATTACTACCTCAAGTATTGATTTTATCTGACCTCGGAGCGAAAAAACGTGAGTCCTATCAATTGGCTTATCATGTTTTAGTTTAATAGATGTGTGATTTTGTATTAAGTGCCTACTATTTTGTTTTAACATTGCAGACAATAAATAAGGAAACTAAGATAAAAATGTAGTTTTATAATTAAGGAGCTACTAAATTCCTTATATTTACGAACTTACGATGTAATATTTTCAGTGGCATACAATATAGGTTACACTATCTACAATTACTAGCTAATCTAGCAGTTTATTAACTAACGCTCTTATAACTTTCAGAATCAAATGAGTGTGATATTCAACCAACACAAATCGATAACGCTAAACTATTTATTAATGAATCTAAGGCCCGGCGCGCGGCGCCACTATCGGCACGGCATGGCTAGGAATCCTTCGACAGACCTACAGGCACACTGACGGCAATAATTGCTGAGGAGTCCTCAGGCGTATTTAGGAATGCCACCGCAACAGCCTGACCCCTAGCCTAAATTTAGAACAGAGGCAACGTTGCAAGTCGACATATGAGGAAGAGCCGTCTTTAGGTATGCCTTACGCTACCAGACTTCCAAGCTATGGCAAGGTGTACCGTGGTGTGCGCCGGCCCTAAGTCACTGCGGGCGGCCTTAGATTATGATGTTATAAACAGTGATTACCCGTTTCTACCACAGCTTAGTTGTTACATAATTTATTGTGAAGAGCATTCACATCAAAGTCATAACAACGTTTCTACAATAAACATCGTTTGTTCCAAGCTACCATACCATCAAACCCGCCGCTAAAACGGTCCATTCACAGACGGGATACCTATCTAGACAGCTGAATCTCTGACATAAAGTGACGAGTGTAGACCACGCAATCATCCCACCGTCTGGAGGTACCGTTGTACTCTCTGAACCACTCTGAACAATAACTACGAACCCACAAAGTCCGCCAGTCCGTGACTCAGATGATTAGGCCAATGAACTTTATTACCATCCTTTATATTCGTCTTTTGGGTATTCCCTTATATATTTGTTAATGAACGCTCCTAAGCGAGATACAGGTCCGACACACAGGAAAATCAATGCAAGATTGTTTGCGTTCCTTTTTTAAACGCATTTTTGATTCAGAGGAAATACAAGGAATTAATGAATTTTAAGAAGAAGTTATTTATGGTCACGTACCGTTTTAGTGTGAAATGAAAATCAAATCTATTTAAGTGCAGTTGTATCGTTATGTGAATTGCTCAATGATTTTGTCCTTCTCGTTCAGGACCACTACTTATATTTGTTTTGACTCACGTTACATAAAAAAAAAACTTGTGGAAAGGGGCAGTTTTATAAAAGAAAAAGTTCAAAATGGCGAACCCCCATCTCGTGACAAGTGCGCATTAAGAACAACTACTAATCTAATTAAAGATGCAGCACATCAGGACTTAATCTCACATCAAGTAATATATAATATACCCTCAAGTGGGTAGTGGACGGCCTATATTCGCTTAAAACCAAACTTACCATATAACCTTCAATCTGTTTATCCCAAGCGCTATAAATACATTCTACAACATTCAATTTCGTAAAATGCAATCTTCAAACTGACATTTAGTAAACACGATAGCAGCTCTCTTATGTAAAACGAGAACGGAATAAAATATCGCTGTTTCTATTTCAATCGACAATCGAGATTCAAAACAAATTGCTCAATTCAACCGCCAATTAAAAAGTAAATCTTATTTTTTTAATTTAAGCACTTTAGTGGATGCGTCATTCGATTGAGCATCGAACAAGCTAGTATTCACGATAAATCGATTTAAAAACTCAGACATCGATTGTGAGCGAATCTTCTCATAACGAATATGATTCATTCGTATTCTTATTAAACATTATTTATCTTCTAATCGACTTTCTTTCTGCACATCTACAATTATTCAAATTGGCACCTTATCTGAATCGTGTTAAGGTGTCATTTCCGTTGTATAGGCGTCGTTCAGTACACATGGCCGGTTTGCCTTCACCTAAAATGCTAATAGCTGTAGCGGTAACCGAGACGACCGGGACAGATATCTAACGGTAAAGGATTACTATAAAATCTCCGTCTGCGAACATACGACCGGACCGTTCGGACACGCTCCGACTAAGCGATCGTATTGTTTATTGCTTCCAATGATCAATATGATTGAAAGACTTGCTCATGATGCAACAAGATATGAGGGATAAAATCTTACATAGTAGGTATTTAAAAATAAAGTAGTGATAAACGTGTTTTTTTTTTTAAGATTTATCCTGCAGCAGCATGGACTTGTAGGGAAACGCCGTTTCCTCAAGTTTTTACCTAGAAGATCATCGAACATCTATAAACAAGGTCCGACCACAACCGTTATGAAGAAGTGATTGGGAAGCTTTGATTCATGTATAAAACTTGATCAACGCACCACTACCACAACTGCTCTGAAACCCTCATGACACTGGTATCGTGGTAGTCCAGCCTCCTCTTGCCTTCATAACCGAGAAAGTACTCGGCCTTCGAGAACGTTCCACAGTTTACAAACACCGTAATCGATATACGCAGACGTTTTTATGTAATAGGATAGCGTCGCGTACAAGTTTCAATAGGAAATCATAACAGGTGCCTAATTCAACATCCTCTTACTTTGCTACTTACACACATATTAGAAGTAGGAATTGAAGTCCAGAAATATCATAAATATGTTCTTGTGGACAGCGTTCGGGAAACTACGCGACATCTTCTCGTCCAAAATTTCGCAGTATATGAAGACGCAGGTCTTTGTCGAGTGTGTGATGCCAGGGATTACGTATAGCTCTAAGACGTGGTTGCTAAGTGCTAACGGTTGGCATAATCCAAAATGCAATCTAGGAAATATATCCTGCGAGCATGTACAATTCACGACTTACGACTAGACGTATGCTGTTACTTACAGTCTAAAGTGAACATAATATGAACGGTAAAATATTCGTTCATTCCTTGTCCACGGAAAACAGCATATAGATACAATAATTCAGTAGGTACCACTGTTTGAAAGCTTTCCGATAATTCGAATAAACAAGTGACGAATTCAACTGGGACTTCTAAGAAACTATACATGGCATCATGAGGAAGATGGTAAGTCCATCACAAAAATGAAACAAGTACAATGAACATTAGCTAAATAGAGGTGCGCAATTATAATATTAATATGTATTTCGTCCTATTTTCTTTTCTCATAAATATGGCTGAGGGTACTAGGTACCTAGTACAGTGTTATTCTGTGGTACAAGCATTAAAAACGAAATTGGAATCTTTTTAAATACACCGAGCTTAATTACTGGCTGTTTATTTATATTAAGTCTTTATTATTATAATAGGAATAAAAGTAGTAAGTATAAACAGTAAGCTGTTTTATTTCAGTCGTTAATAAGAAAAGTTCAAATACTTTTACTAATTTCAGAAAGGTATCGTTTATTTTTACCAGTCCTACGAAGAGGTGTCGTATCGCTCCTGTTTTTTTTTTTTTTTTTTCGACCTTGTTCTCGCAGTCAGCTCTGAGGGAGCTCTTACTGCTTAACCGGTCGTTTGGCGAGACCTAATAAAAGGCCTCCAGCCAGGGTCGTATCGCTCCGTGAACAATAGTAGTACCCAGGTCCATGTGGCAAGGCTAAACAGATGATACTGTTTTGTCTTATGTAAGAAGCGATTTTGCTTTTCTGTAGGATAACTTGTCCACGCAGTTTTAACTCTTGGTCTTATAAAAAGAGGAAGCTGATACAAGATGTAAAATGACTCATAATTGTACTGTTATGGACGGAGTTTTACCGATGTTCGTGCAAGTCGTTTCAATCAGGTTATCGAATGAGAGCATACAGATTTTATATACCTAGTCTGTCGATTTGTTTTTTATTTAACCAAACCGATGTATCGAGTAAAATAATAATAATATAAGCAGTGCAACAAAATTAGGATTATTGTCGTTATCATTGGAAGCTATTAAATCTTAACAAAAAAAATCATTAACATCACCGAAGAACTGCAGTGTTATACCTCTTTATTGTTACTTTATCGAGAACTGTCATTAATAAATACAATATTGATATGCATCTCTCCTTACTTCGATTGTTGAGTTTTGTTGTCAGGTTTTTCCTCATTTCACCGTTAAATGTGCAATACCGAAAGACGGCAATGCACTTTATATCAGATGGTATAAATAAACTGTTGTACATACAATTGTGTTTATGTATATTACGAAGAATTCTTTCATCGTGTCTTGGAACAACATAAAAAAGACATAGGTACTTGACGTACCAATGACTTTTTTATTTCTACTTGAAAACTTTTACTTTTTATAATAATGTTGACTTAAGCTTCCGCGAACTGTGTACACTTTCAAAGTAAATATCGTGATACATGTGTGTCAAGTAGCTACACTTATGTTAAGGACCCCAATAATTTATACTAGAAAGCCATATGTTTCAACTGCGAGGACTCATTAAGCGCAGGCAACACGGGGAACAAACAGTTTTGCAGTGCTTCGTTCATGTAGCTACCGCGTTTAAAAGGAGGAGGTTGTGTTTTCAGGACATATTTTTTATGTTTCGGTTCACTAAACTACATTGATTGTATGAAAAGACGCGGATGGTACGTGAGCGAAGATAAACGAATTAGGAGTCGTTTGCGGTTTCGCCTGCACGTTACGATTTACAATAATCATATCAACTAAGTCATGCTTGAAAGTCGCAACAATAGACACAAAAGGAACTTCTGAAGTTCTGACACTGCAGAGGGTGGTCCTTTATCTTCAAAATGACCAAGACTGCCAGAACAGTTTCTCTCAATAGAATAACTTGTTCTGTCCGTGAGGTTTACCTAAATCATGCCAACGTCAAAAGTTTAATGAAAAAACGTACAAGATATTTTGGAAAATCGTGACATGCTGATTACAGCACCGTAACTTTTCACAGAGCTACTTCTCAATTGAATAGGTATATAACTTCAGCAGGGTCTTTTATATAAAATATATGTAACGTGGGTGCCTTCCACAAACATCACATACGCGACCAAGACTCGGGACAAACATCTGCGGATCACCTCGCGGACCGTTAGCCCAGCAGTCCAATCGCTTAGTCACTAATCGTAATCAGGTCGTCAATATGAGACGTCAAAATGACGAAAAGTCCGGCCTTCAGTGAAAGTAAAACAAACAAAACAACAACAACGGTGTGTACTTCAGTGTAGAGAGTTCTACAGTTATTTGTTTATTTTTTAAATCTTAAATCATATGTTGCCGAAATGGTCACATTTACTTTCTAGTTCCTGTTATTTAAACATTAAATACGTTCGACTTTGTCGAGGACACATTGCCTCCGAGTGCAAACATGGTTAAAACCAATGAATTTTCTCTGCATGAGATCCATTGGTAAATCAATCCTTTTCAAATAATATGAAGTGGTGTTCCGCTAAATATTGACATTCAAATGTTTTTAAGAGACAAACAAATGATGCACGTTGTCACGTTTCAATACATTTCCTTGCAAAACGATAAATATATAAAATAAAGTATAAAATACATCAGTACAGACTGTACCTGGCAATTATGATCACTGTTCACCAGTGACCTATCAGTTTACAGAGATTACGATACATAACTTGTTAATATCTGACTCCCGTCTTTATCTTCTCGCAGCCATGATAGTCTAATAGGCTTAAAGATAGTTGCATGAAAGTAGCAAGCGACTTAACGTCCGCTTGGATGAAACACCGAAAACACGTTCAGCTTTATTTTAACTGACCTTAACAAATTAGTCAAATTAAAGGCCATAAATTGTGTGTTTCTAACAAACCCGTCACGAGCACTTCCTCAAACCGGATCCTTACACTCAACCAACAACAAACCGAAACACTTTCGCTAACCAAACATAAACATAACTTTACATCATCAAAAACTAATATCTTACGTCATTTATTATTTTATCATAACTTATCTCGCGACGTAATTTAACTTTCTATTGAGGAAAATGAGAACGCAGCTTTTTATATGGAAACCCATCGGTATTCTGTACGGCAAGCACTTTCGATGCGTCTGCACGGACGCATTACAATCGAGTCGCCTTTCGCGAATTCGAGAGTCGATCATGTCATACTTACTGCACTTTGTACGTACCTTTAATTTATTAGCAAGTATTTGACAACAACAAAACAACTTTCTTTTACGCCTTGGAGCTACAGGATAAGGATCCTTCATTATGTTTATATGGAGAAATCTCTGAGACAATGATAGAGGGAAGAGATGTATTTTTAATCCAGTGTTTAAGTATGACTTCAGGAAGGTAGCCAGCTGGTAGTGACTGGATGACGAGAATTCGAGAGTGGGCCTTATTGCATACCTTGGGGGAGGCCTACGTCAAGCAGTGGACTGCAATAAGCTTATGCGATATGATGATGAAGAGTGAAGACTGAAGGCTTGTCTGTGTCTTTGCATGTTGTTTATCATCATGACATCACAATTACACACACGACATGCTGCGGCATTCATATATTGCCTGCACTGCCATGTACGCCGAATAGGGGGCAGATCCATAGCTATTTATAAAACAATTAAAATGGGGGGCATCTAAAAAATCCTAGGAACTATCGTTTTGAAGTCACAGATATAAGCAGAATTATTAAAAACTAAAAAATACGATAGGTACCTATATTTATAACAATATCAAATTTCAATTAGATCGTAATTAAGCATAACAATTATATTGCACTATATTGCACAATACTTTCGTTGTAAACAAGAGAACTTTAATTAAGCACATTCCCAATTAGTCCATGACCCTATGACCTACGAAGTAACCAATTAAAAGAGAAATCGGACACTTTTAGATACCAGTCATTAAACTGTTGATGAATTAAGGAAAATCAAATAGCCCAAGCAATAGTTGATCAATGCTCGTTCCTTATAATAAGAAAACAGCCTAGCAGCGCAGTAGAACAATAACAGACTGTTCTGATTAAGTCATTATTTAAGGTGAACGCTGTTCTCAATTATTTAGTAACTTCCAGACGCAAAAGGAGGAGGGTCATTCGCGTTTAACGTATTTATCTGTCTGTGGCATTGTAGCTCCGAAACAGATGAACCGATTTTGTTTTTTATTTAGATTAAATTTTGTATGCTGGCTAGATGGCAAAGGTTATTGTGTAGATGGCACAGATTATGCGTGTGGGAAAAATTATGTATACATACATAGATACACAATCTCCAGTCATATCTAGCGTAGTCTAGCGAGCAGTGAGCGTATTGAGCAAGAGTTGCATCACTGCATTGTTGATAGACGTCAACTGTGCCAATAAGTACTGACATGACAATGAAGGATTCGTGGCTCGCACAGCGCATGCGTCGAGTTTCAATACTATTGTTATCATGTAAAGAGAAACTAGTCTGTTCGAACTGCGGGTTCAATAGTTCCTTGAATTTTAAAACGAGTATTTGTATATTTGATGTGATTTGTTACAAAGTCCATAGCTACAAAAACCACAAATACCTACTGTAATTTATTTACAGACATTGAAATCAAACTAGGTATTTTACCGTGACCATGTATCCTGTAAATAAAGTGAAACGTCGGGTAATAAATATCAAGTAAAGCCGCGATAAAATCAAAAAATATTTTAATTAGGTCGTGGTTTAGTTGATAGAAATCGGGCAACAAGAATATTGGGTAGTCAAATTCCTTCTCTAGCTTATAAATGTGGTAAAAAATATTTCTTCAATGGGACGGTTGCACAATAATATTTTTTCTTCATAATTACAGAGAGAACGTGTTTTTCTTTTATTTTATTCTCTTCTTATTATTTATTGTCTGTTAAAGTATAAAATAATGCATCTCCAATGGATGCGACGGCAAACAAGTACAGCCCCTTACCTGAACCCAAGCAGGCCAGTATAAGATGTGGAAGCGAGACGCCGCTAGAGTCCATGGTAAGGGGGCAGGTAAGAAAATGTATGATCAAGTATAACGGAACATTACTAACATTCTTCGTTATAAAAACATTATTTGATGGCATTTTTGTCATAACCATTTTGACAAAGTTACGAGAAGACAAGTCATTGACAAAGACATTAAAATAATGTGCTGAATGTGTTATGTACAATAATGTCATTTACATAACAGTATGTTGATATAAACAAGAGCAATATATTCATTAATAATATTTAACTATTTATCATTGATAGACACGCTCGACAGCGCAGGTGTGACCAGTAAAATAATAATAATTTATAGGTTTAGTTTAAACCGAGCTTAGCGTGGTGATTGATACTCATTCCTTTTCTAAGAGGCATTTCAATAGGACAGATAAAGGCTGGTATTGTAGACTAGGCAAAGGTAATTCTTGGTAAAGCCTAGGTTATTTAGGTTTACTAAGAATTTCCTAAGGTCTTAGGTACTGGATATTTTTTGTACTTAATTGGTGATATGCTCACCCCCGCCACTCACTAGATGAAGAATTGAAGGCGATATTCACTACCTCAGTGTGTTAACTCTCAAATGTTATTATTTAATTTCAATATGTTCGCTAGTTTAGTCGTGATGTGGTAAACATAGAACCTCTTTTCGAAGTATGTTAAAGACAGACAGTTACTTTCGCATTAGTAAGGATTACAGAGCGTCCTTTATCAGTGTGCATTCCAAGGGATATTGACTACGGCGACAGTCGAAGGCGATGAACTCACTAATGTGACATTGTATTATGTCAGTAACGTAAATTACGCATTCAATGTTTAAACAAACATTGTTATCGATTACCTTTATTGTTCCTTGTTGTTGTTTTATGTTTGTTTATTATAATTTATCCTTATACTGCTGATTACAAAGTGTTACCAAGTACCATAAGGTATTTCGCATACAATAACATATTTCCTAATTCATAGCGGTCCAGACCCTCCGGTGATTACGCCACGTGTTACAATCTGGGGGCCTTGGTTAGAATTTGGATCTATAATACCCTAATGTACTTTAGTATAAAGGCGAAATGAATGTCCATCTAAACATTGATGTTTAGATGGACATTCAATAAGAACTCTCAATACAACAAACTCGTTATTTCAACAAAAACTCATATCAAAAGTGAACATTTGATCAATAGTTATTCTATATATTATACCGCTCCAGGAAATAATCATGACGGTATTATACTATTAAACTTATTTCGTGTAATTTTGTGATGGACCCTAAGTACAATGTGAGTAATTCAATAGCAAAAGAGGTAAATATTGCCCGTTTTGAGCACGTAGTGATACTAAAAGGCGATTAAAGATTATGCAAAGAGAGGTCACAGTATCCTAGTTGGTAATACCATAAATCTATTATCTATGATTAAGCCAATAACGGTGATTACACCATTTATAGCCATCTATGTCGGGGCCGTGAATAATGGCTTTTGATGATAATAAACTCTTTTGTTACCCGACTGCAATGAACGCGCCAATAACGATGGCCGGTAAAGTCAATGGTCAAAACACAGCAAGTAACTAGTTGATTAACATTGCCCCAATTATCATGTAAAACATAAAAGGGTGAATACACTTTTAATGAAAACAAAGTCTTTGACTTCGTTTGAACGATTCTGTCTACATTTTATGTAGAGTAGTAACTACTTTAAAAAACCGGCCAAGTGCAAGTCGGACCCGCGCAGGAAGGGTTCCATACCATTAACCAGGTAACCAAATTTTATATTGTAACCTTTTTACCTGACTGCGCCAGGAGTGTTTTTCGAGAGTATGTAAGTATGTAGATATATTTCTTTGGCACGCTCTGTAGCCTAACGGCTTGATAGATTTTAGCTCGGGAGGTGTTGTTAGATTCGTCTCAACTAAGAGTGACTTTGGGTATATCAAAATTATAAAAAAAACTAAATGGCGAATTTTTGGTGCTAAATTGTAACTAGTTAATAGAAAAAAGCTTGTTAGTTTTTCTTGTCCTGGTGTCTCTTCATGGAGTCTGGCTGTAAATAGCCTACCTGTTACCATTTATTGATTTTGAGCAAAAATAGGCAAAGAATGGCGGTTTTTGTATAAGAGCCGCCCTTAAATGTTCATGTTATTTTAATTTTATTATTTAAGTAAAATAGAACTAAGTAGTTTGTGAATATTTCAAGTGCCTACCTGTTGCCATTATTGATATCGAACAAAAAAGAGCAAATAAATAGCGTTTGTTGTATGGGAGCCCCCCTTAAATATTTATTTTGTTTTTAATATTTATTGTTATAGCGGCAACAGAAATACATAATTTGTGCAAATTTCAATTGTCTAGCTAGTATCTAGTATCACGGTTCTTGATTTACAGCCTGTTGACAGACAGCGATTTCTTAGTAATAGGTTCCGTTTTTAACCACCGGGCACGGAATCTAACAAAATCCTAAAAACGCATCAAAATTTTCAGGACATTTTTACCTAAATAACACGAAATATTACAATTTTATTATCTAAAACAAAGAGATGGTGGGAATTTACATTTCTTCCTTATCTCGCAGTGTTGAGATAACTGGAAGTTAGATAATACTGTAAATATGTATGTAACCTACCAGAAATAAAACGAATGCGGTAATACGCGTCATTTAGTCGTACATGGTCTGGTAGACCGTGTTTTCAATCATGTTTCAAATAGAAACGTTATACGTTTTTAAGAGTAATCGAATACATAAGAAACTAATGAAGTGTGAGTGAAGCTTGCTACATGTGATCCTAATTTAGGCATATTGTTATTTAAAGAAGTGAAGAGAACTTTTATTCTTCACCAAGCTTGTAGTTATTAAGAGGTATGGAGGAAGGAAAGGGCCCTTTGCCCCGCAGTGGGACGATCATTGCTGATATAGAGGTATACAGTTATTATTGTAGACAAAACAACTAGGTTTGTGTTTGTTTTTACTTCTAAATTAGTAACATTGATAAACAAACTGACTCTGGATAGATAGATATAGACAGCAATACCAATACATAATAAGTGAGAATTACTCGTAAGTACGGCACTTAAATTAAGGAAGAAAATTATATTAAACCTTGAAAATTGTAGATACCTACCAAGTCATTCATTCATCTTGCTTCACAGTGCAAATTGAATGTCAGATTTGATTTTTAACAGACTTCATATAATATTATAATATCTAACTGATTAACATAAATTTGAATGTGTGCAAGATTTGAAACAAACTTAGACTTAGCTTGTAGGTGTTCATTACAGCTCATTTAGATCAAAGTAGATACTAAGTACTATTAGCTCAGAGGTGGGCTCAATATTATTGTTCGTGGTCGTGTTACATCGGTGGGCTGTGGATCATCGGGAGTCAAATAATATTGTTAATAGACCTTCACAGACATAACTATGAGAAATATGAATTGCTTATATACGTTTGTGATTTGAAATTGTCTCGACTTCGTTAGCAAGGATACCTAGTTGTAGCTGCTTCAGTATGGTGTGTAATCCGACTTTTTATTGCAACACGATGCAACAGATTCTAAGAAACACAATAGGGAGCAGATTGAAACCGACGCACGCTGCCGATGCACAGCTAGGTGTCGTAACAAAGAGCGGATCGTATGACGGTGCAGCGCCGCGCGCCGCCGACGCGCACCAGTGAAAGTGACTAGCTCCTAACTACACACGCACTCCCTACGTTCACGGTCACTACTCAAACCTAACTAAATATTAAACATCTTCCACGATCGATGTCTCCGCACCACTGATAACGCTATTATCGCTTGCTACCACAGTATCTGACAATAATAACGGTATTCCTACTGTAAGCTGTATTTTTTATCGATAAGAGTAAAACGAGCTAAGTGTGGCATAACTCACCTTGTAGTACACATCCATAAGGATGCTGTCCGGCAGCCCCGTGAGCACATTCCTGTCGCACTTTGATTTCTGCAAGTAGTTCACTAAATTCGTCAAGCACAGCTCGTACAAATTGTCGGGTATTTTCTTTCCGCGCATCGCCGACGAGGACGCGTCAGCCATTTTGGCGAGATAAATGAAAACTTGCCTCATTTTGCTAGTCGATGTGACAGTACCGTTCCTGGGATTCGCACGAACTTCACGTGGTAAGCTTGATTCCTATTGGTCGGTAGTTGGTATTGGTTGGCTGAATTTTTAAGCTCAACTATCGTGTTGAATGTGATTGGTCTACTACGTTATGAAGTAACATTTTTAAAATATTTGTTTTCCTTGTTTGACGTATGCCAACAATCCCGCGATAAGGAGCAAAACACAAACTTGGAGAAAGAGATAGCAACAATTCTTCAACTCTACTTTTTTGTAACAGCTGATTGAGTACGAAGCGTCAGCTGACTGACTACGACCGCGAAAGTTTGATTTTCTTTAAGAAAATATGACGTATCTTGTCTGAATAAATTATTTGCCCAATTTTTCGTTTTAATATGTTTAGTAGGTACAATCCATATGCTAACTTATAGGTGTTCAAGTAAAATAATGTAGTAGGAATGAGAAATGCTCATGTTAAACTCGAATCAATGATTATAAATATTTCACGTTAATCTAGAGTAGATAAGTAGTACTTACAGGATTCATCGGCAGTAGGAAAGCATTGTTAGTGTTTTTCTCTGATTATGATATAAAAAAGGCTCAAATCACGCTATATATATATATATATTAGAGGCGAAAATTTGTGAGTACGTTTGTTACCTCTTCACGCTCAAATGATTTTGATGAAATTTCTTATGGAGGTAGCCGACACCCTGGATTAACACAGGCTACTTTTTATCCTGGAAAAATGAAGCAGGTAACACCGCGGGGCGCAGGTAGTCCAAAACCACTTGAAAAATGTACCCATCGATGGGCAGTGTCAGAATTAGTTGTGAACATTTACAAGGTCTGACACTTATAACTGGTGTCTCGGCGGTTAAATTCTTCATTAAATCTGTTCCCACGATGATGCTGAACAGTCGGCGTTATAAAAGAAACACATTACACACCAAATAAAACATACACAGTGAATTGGAACAATTTAATTGAAAGAATAACTAATATATAACTAACGTAAAACAAAACATCACCATGACTCAACTAAACTATTTTAAAGCTGTCTACAGCATAAATGCTTCACTCCTTGTTACTCCATACATTATATTATAACATATGACCGTTACAAAGTCTTTCCAAATATATTTAACACGACAATTACCATTAAGTTCCATGTTTATACCGTTATGGTAGGAATTTTAATTTACTGGCAACACTGTGTGGCTGTGGGTTTCATTTCAAACAATATTTTTACAAGCTGATATTTAGTTTCACCTGTCCCGTTGTCTATTTGTGGGTAATAGAATCTAGCAAGCTACGTTTTATCTGAGAGCTTTATTTCCAGCCTCATTCATAAGCATCATACATTATGATAATCAAATTAAGTTCCATTAATGACATATTTTATGAATAATCAGGAGTTAGTAACAATTGTAATTCTTTTAGTATCAACAATAGGGTTTTAAAAGTTAACATCCTCGTTAGCATGTTTAACAGCCATAAACAAATCATAATATTATTTGCCGCCATAGGGTACAGAGTAATGTGAAAACATAAATATCGAGAAACATATTTTTATCCATATTTTTACTATAAATATTCTGTTCGGTTTCACTCACGTCAATATTCGGGAGTGCTCGACTAGTTTCGGACTCAAAGGGAGTCGTGAAACAAGACGCGAGTAAACAGCGTATATAGTAAATAATACGGATATCAGTCACGAAAAGTTACTGTAGTAAAATATTTTTATCCGCTTTTATCATTTACAATTTTTAGTTTATTTTATCACTGTTTTATTTATTTGGATAAACATTTGTATTGACATATAACAACAGTTTCATTGTCAGTGTTGTGCACTGAACGTGTTCTACTTCTTGCCGATGGTGAACGAGGAGACAGACTCGAGAAGGTTGATGTAGGCGGAGTGCTCGTATGCCGTGCTGAAGTCGGACAGCTTCGTGGCAAAGTCGTTGCTGATACCCTTCTCTTCAAGCAAGTTCATCAGCAGGTCGTATAAGTACTGGAAATAGAGGTTACTCTTTATAATGCTTATTTATTAATATTATATATTAGAAATCGATAATTATATATACAACTTTGTTGAGACAATCAATAAACTCGATCGAAGAACAAAAAATCATATGAAAATCCTAGAAAATGCAAAAAGTAATGAATTTTCGAATAAAAACTAGTGAATAAACCGTCAAAATGTATAAAAACAGTCATAGAACCGATATAAGGCATTTATTAAAATATAATTATAAACATAACTATGATTTTGTAAAATACCAGCTAAAATGTAGCATTTCAATGAATATCTCTCAAAGTTATTGAGAGATCGACTTCACATCAACGCATATAATTTACCCCGATTTTGGCACCTGACAACTACTTGTGGTATAGTATCAAGTGTGGCATGTAAATGGGGCTATGCAGTCACCCGGATTCGAACCCGAACCTCGTCGTGCACAGTATATTATACCGAGTGTCTTACACCATAGGCTATGGTGACATACAAATATAACGTGAAATATAGCTTCAGTATTTAAAAAAATGATGGGTAATAAAAATAGGCTGGTTCATTTCCATTTATAATATTCAAAACGCGTAAATCATTTGTTGTAATAAGCTGAGTTTTCCGTGGTATTTTTTAAAAATAACGATTACACAATATATTTATTAATGCAATTACAAACATTAGACGGTTTTTACTCCTGTATTATTCTTTTGTAGCGTTTACGCAATAAAAACATCATGTCAAGGAACATGGCCATAGTGATTAGACTATGTTTGTTGACCACTTATCCACCTTTCTTGGAATGAGTAGCTATCTAACTTATTTTAGTGCTTAAGTGATTACTCAGATTAAGATTTAAAAATGAAGGCATAGGATAGAGAACAGTGAAAGTGAAGAATAATTAGTTCGCCGACAAGAGCTAGACTCTACATTAACCTTTTGACCGCTTGTGTCGCATATATGCACATATTTCCGTGTCCCTACTGCTCGTGTCGTATTTCTGCGACAGAGAACATGCATGTTTTTTTCGTTTTATTTTCGTCCTATTAACTGCGTGGTACAACTAAATCTATTAATAAATAGAGGCTATTATTTACAATAATTACTTTAAATTATGTTTTATAGCTCTCAGCATTGAAAAAACTTGAACAAAAATAAGTAATTTTATCGATTTGTAGCCGGGCGCTAGGGGCACGGCAATTGATATTTAGCCAAGCGCTTAAAAGGTTAAAAGAAGAAGAATATAATTATATAACACATACCCCATCGAGCACGTCACCGGCAACAGCGTACACCTTGTCGTTCCAGTCGCCTTTGTAGATCGTCAGCTCGTCGATACCGAAGACATCGTCTGTTGGGGACACATCGTTGTTTTATCATTGACAATAAAAGAGGTCTAGTTTGACACATATAAAGGAATAAAGCTAATCTCGTAAGTGATAAGTAAATCACTTAATATCTATGATTAACATGAAAACTGTTGTTTGTAAGAAAGACGTAATGCAAGAAGAGAAGAAGCATTCAAATATAGCGGCAACTTATATCATCACCCCCAAGACGTCCACTGTTAAACAAACTGGGTCGTAAGGGGTGGGGTTGCCTGCAACTTATATACTGTGAAATAATCGCGCTGAACAGGTTTTTGAGCATTGATTGGGTGAAAAATACCCCAAGTGATAATTAGTAGATGGCAAATGTCAAAGCAGGGCTAAAATAATGATGTAGACATGACTTTGATCTACAATTTTCATACAAGTGGACTCTTGTACAAAATGTTGTACATCATTATTTGCATTTGTAGCCAGTACTGTTCCATACTCACTGGCAATAAGCTCAGTGGTATTCTACTTGACGGCGTTAATGTACCCCACACTTGGCACCCGAACATGCCATGAGAAGGCAAGTCGAGCGTGGCAATTGTGTGGGGATAGAATACGAGCCACAGTTGTACAATGTATAAAACATACATGATAGTAGTCAGCTTGTGACCAACATGGGATGTATTACATAGAACATGTAAAATGAGAATGGAGAATGTTCTCCTCTGATCTGGGATTCCAGGAAACTCAGGGATTCCATGATTAGTATATAATTATGTATGTAGTAGATTTTTTTTATACTTCGGAATCAGACTGTTTACTTGTCAATTTTGTACATTATCGCTGGCATTTTTACAGCTAGAATTATTTATTTATATATACTTTATTGTACATCAATTTACAAAGAGTAAAAGAACGCAGACTTAAAATTAAGTACAAAGGGCGGTCTTATCGCACAAGGCGATTTCATATTTCTCTATTATTATTTCTCGATTTAAATAATGTAGGCGTTTCATTTGTGCTAAAACAAAGAAATGAAACTCACTGTACTCATCCGAGTTGGCCGTCTGCGGCTCCTGCAGGTAGGAGCAGGTGAAGCCGAGGGTGGTGTCTCCGCGCACGATGTCCACCTCGAACTGGGGACGCGACCTCATCTCCGCAAACTCCTGTTTCTCGGGCTGTGCCTCGCCCTCCAGCTCGTCCGAGTCCACCGTGTGGTTCACGTTGAAGGTGATCTTGACACTGTGAGGACATATGAACATTAATAAATTTCGCTAGTTATGTTATAGATCGAAAGAAATACAAACTCTGCTGCTACAGAGATGAGACCTAGTTAATGGAAAAACTCAGTAACAGTTTGCCTCATACTAAGCAGTCGCGCTAAACGTGTTTAAGAAAACATCGTGTTACGATTATACAGGCTTTCTCATAACCAATTTATCAAGTATCAACTGAAACTGTTATCGATTTCGAGATAAAAGTAACAGGTCCCTAGGGTACAAGTTATCTCCTTATCAGGGTTTTTTTGTAAGAAACTTAAAATTGCGAGTATGTGTTAATATAAATGTGAATGTATAATAATACTATGTTGTGCTACATCTATGTCGACCATTACACCGCGAGTTTTCTAGGTTACATCTACATCAAATTTATTTTCAATTGGTTTACTCATAATGAGATAACATGCAGATGATTTCTTTTTACATAAAAATGTTTTATAGTACTTGTTTATATAAGAATTTGATGCACTTAATTTTTTGTCTGTAGCTGTATTGTGCCATACACACTAGCATGAAACTTAGTGCTATAAAATTTATACAGCATTAATTTACCCCACACTTGGCACTCAATCATGCCATGAGATGACTAAGTTAAGTGTGGCAGTTGTATGGGGATATGTGCATGTTTATATACAACGATACATCACATCTACAATACGGTCGACGTATCTTGGCGAAGATAAGTCACAATGTGACATATTGGAAAAAATGCTTTAAATTCATTTAGATTAGACTAAAATTCAACAAACTTCCTTATAACCCTGTACTTACATCTCATCCTTGAGTTGCTTAGACATAACGACCTCGGCGCCGTCCGCGCACACCACGAAGCCCAGCAGCTCCTTAGGCAGCACCTTTACTTTTTGTGCCTTGCGCTCTGCTACTATCTCCTCAGTCAGGAATTCAACTAGTTCTCTCTCACCTATAATATTAATTTAATTGTTTGAACTTTACATTGTGTTTTAACAAACAGTTTTATTTATGGTAATGGTGGTAGGAAGAGATGGGTAAACTTAACCATTCCAAGCTTAATATTTTTGAGGTGGTGGAAAATTTCAGGCCTAAATGTGAGACTTCCAACTGTATCAACTTTAAATTTGAACTATAGTCTATTTGTTAATCCTTGAGACTAAATTGACACATGCAAATGTCAAATTTACAAATAATGCTGCCAGCTCCTTTTTGTTTGTTTGGTTTGTTGAATCTTAACTTTTTATCCTTAATAGATGATTAGCTTCAAAGTGTATCTTAAAAAATGGCAGAACAATTAAAGAATATGGTAATTATTGAAACTTGACCACATTGATTCAACTATAATTTTTAAAATAATAATAATAATATGGCAGTTATTGTGTGTAAAAATTAATTAATTAAAAACGTGTTGAAAAATATATGTATACCTTATTAATTTTAAATTCTTACATTATCAATAAGTACATACCTACACATTTTTGCAGAATGACTTATTATTAAAAAAAGGTACTTGATTCAAGAAATGCAAAAAATTAGCAACCAACATTATGCAAGTTTAGTCTCTAGGATTGAAATTATTGCAAATATTGACCATTGTCTAGAGTCTCATTGATTCTTATTTCCAGTCATAAATTCTATACAATTGTATGATATTATTGATGATAATATGTTGGGATGATGCAATATGATACTGATATTGTTAAAACTAACAAAATATGATTATGGTTGATGATACATAATTATTATTTTCTTTTAAAATTAAAATTTATTACACCAAATTTCTCTAAAACTGGAAACTATATCTAATTGTCCCATGTTTTTATGCAGAAACAAGACACATGCCTTTGTTCCTGGATGTTGACATGGGTTTATTGTTCCCTGCAGCTGGCTCCATGCCATCCAGAGAAGGGGGACATGGCGTGGCAACTGTGCAGGGGATTGAACGCTACATTCATATTAACACTTATAATATACAATGCTACTGCTACAAGTGATGAAGACTATGTTTACTGTTAATTCAGAATATTGACATGGAGTCATTGTATAAAAAAATAATGCTTTTTATAATTGTTTAAGGCTATGGTATTACTGCTAGCATTCTAGCACCATGCTACCTAGGCAACCATGTGGCTAGTTAAAACCTGTTTAAATATGAAGTTATCAGAATCATTCTATTACTGCAACTGCTGCTAAATAGGCAGTCTACATACTTAGTAGTTCTGGCTATGATAGAATAAATAAATAAATGTGTATATAGAACAATAAGAGCTCAGAAACGCACAAATGAAGCTATAACTAATAAATAAACTATGTAAGGGTAAATACAATCATCAAGTTTAATATAGGTACTGTAGGTTATGTCAAGCCTTACCTTGAGATGCAAAGGGAAAGGATGGGACAAGGACTCACCAAGGGGTTTGGGTTTCATGGGATGGTCAATCTCCGAATCTGTAGGAATAAATCAAAATGAGGTGGTTAGACTGTTAAGCAAATAGGAAGAAATGGGTGAATTAGTAACTATTGAGTATTAACTGTAACATTTTAGCGTGATCTCGGTGTGGTGCAATCACATAACCTCCAAATTATCTTGACAAAAAATTGTTTCAATTACCTTTAGTATGCAACGCCTTAAGGCCACAGCCGCAGCCGCAGGTGTTGGAGTGGTTGTGCAGCAGCGTGGAGGTTGCTGTGATCCCATCTAACCTCTTGGAACAGCTCATGTGCCATATTCCCCGGGTGAAATCACGTTTTACTGGAGATTGGGTGCGGGACACTAATGCACCTGTCAGGCTTGTGTTTTTGGCATAATTCTGTATTGCCCTTTGTGCGGTCTTTACTAAGCCATTCATTTTGATGGGAATTCTGTCTACGTCACGTAATTTCTTGAAAATTATTCGAAAATTGTCAGAAGATACAAAAGAACGCCGCTAATTTGATCAAATTTTATGAAGTTCGGAAGTTGCCAGCAGTGTTATTTCTTTTTACTTTTTATACTTTATGGTATCGATTATATATCGAGAATATCTGGAATAAAACTAAAACTAAACCGAATATTACTAAAATGTAAGGATATCTACTATTTATTAGTAATATAATAATACTTATTTATTTATTTATACTTAATGCACATTTGTACAAAGGCGGACTTAATGCCATTAGGCTTTTTCTACCAGTCAACCTTAGGGTGATGCAGAGTTTAACATCTAAGGTACCATTAAAATCCAAACATTTTTATAACATTTCTCTGTTTACCTACTGGCAGAATTTCGTCCAAGTATTTTATGTTTTGTATTACATTGTGCAATAGGAAAGCGAACAAGAGGAACAATTAAAACGGTAAAACGTTACGCGGCAACATTATCGTAATATGTCAATAATCATCCTCATTGTCTAGACTTGTCAAGTTGTCACTTTCACGTGTTTATTTGATACTCACGGAGTGTTCTTTTTCGTTATTACTTGTGTTAAACTCTCGAAATGCCTAGGAAACGTAAATTAGAGACAAAAGAAACAACTGCTCAAAAACCTTTGCCGGTAGAAGTCGTAATAGAAGATGTAACTTCACATCCGCTATGTATGCACGGACCAACTTTGT
This sequence comes from Abrostola triplasia, assembly GCA_946251915.1. Classification (NCBI taxonomy): domain Eukaryota; kingdom Metazoa; phylum Arthropoda; class Insecta; order Lepidoptera; family Noctuidae; genus Abrostola; species Abrostola triplasia. The sequence continues at coordinate 1,170,787 of OX276432.1, read as the reverse complement.
TGTTTTCAACTGAAAAAGGTCGCTACTTCGCGTGTGCCTCGTGTAGGAACAAAGAATGTACAGTTCATATAGACGAAGAAGACTGGCAGAAAGAAAACGTCAGGAAACGCAATGAGAAGTACTACACTTTGATTCCTAAGATTGATAAAAAGGCAGCATGGAGCAACTTTTGTGAGGTTAGTTTCGTACGGTAAACATTATTCATGCGTCATAAAAAGGCCTAGAGCCTAGCTTACAATATGTTATATTACTTGAGTTATGTATACATTCTAAATTGTTTGTTGTAAACTGTATATTGTAGTGAGAAAATAAATAATAATTATTATAATGTAAGTACTTTAGATCTAAGAGTTGTCTTAGGAGAGTAATAACCTTTATAATCTGTGTATATATCTCTTCTCTCTCTTAGCCTATTGTGGTCAACTGCAGGACATGGCCTCTCCTAAGTTGAGCCACAACACCTGGACCTCCACCTTCTGCATCCAGTCTGACCCATATATGTCTTATTAATATGATATTCTCTATCATCATCTTCATCATCAGCCGCAAGATGTCCACTGTTAAACAAAGGCCTCTCCTTTAGAACACCACAATAAACTACAATGTGCCATTTGCATCCATAATATCCCTACTAGCTATAAATTTTATAAATTATTTTCAGATTAAATCCAGGCACTATGCAGATAGGGCATTTTGCAACACTTGTGAAGAGCTCTACGCACTTTCGCAGCCTAAAATGCATGCTAAGGATCACAGAATCATCACCCCATTGACTGATGAGCAACTTAGCAGGCCCACAACATGGCTGCCACCATTAGAAAAAGATTCTGTTGAAGCACAGTACCTGTTCACTAAAAAGTCTATTAGCACTGTCTTTGGGATACTCAAAAACAATAATATCAGGTAAATCTACTGTTACATACTTATAGAAAAGTATTTCTTGTATTATATGAATCATCTCTACACTGCTTTTCAATGTTTACATAAGTAATTGACAAGCTACACCTTTTTCTGTCAAAAACAATATTCTTCTAATGTTCATCTGTGTAGCAATATCACAATATGATTTGCAAGGTTATCCATAATATCAAAAAATTACATTTAATTTAATAATAGTTCAGTTATCTATTATTTAGTAATAGCTTTAATATTATAATAAAATAATCCATTGTTTTCTTTAGCAATATCCTCTGTATTGGCACACCATCTATCCATGAGGAGGCTCAGTCCAACCCGGAGGTCAATTCCCTCCTTTTGGACTATGACAAGCGCCACCACCTCTTCCAGCCACCCAACAAGTTTGTGTGGTACAACATGTTCAACAACTACATGTTTAATGGAAATGAAGACGAAAAGGTGCTGAAGAAGTTCTTCAAACAGTCACTGTAAGTTAACCTTTGAAGTTACTGTTGCAATCATCATCACATCAGCCTATTGCAGTCCAGTACCGGATGCAGGCCTGCATGACATTTCTATATCGACCTGATACATCAATCAATGTTAGTCTGCTGGTGATGACGGTTGATGCAACCCAGTTGAAATGTCAAACCAAAATTAAAAACATGAGTTAGCGTTAATTCCCGTGGCGTAATTTATTTTGTGACTAGTTGCGCCCCGCGGTGTTACCGGCTATATATTTTCAGGATAAAAAATAGGCGATGTGTAAATCCAAGGTGTCAGCTACCTCCATATGGAATTTCATTAAAATCGGTCTAGCGGTTTGAGCGTTAAGAGGTAACAAACATACAAACTTTCGCCTTGATGATATTAGTGTGATAATCAATCGATTTTACTCGGTGATAATAATCTTCTAATATTGAAGTTAATTTTCTTATGATACCTGTAATATTTGGGGTGCAAATGCTGTAAAAATGGTGCAATTTGCTACCATCCTTGTTGACTGGCCAATTGTATGACCTGATCCATGTGACAGGTAGCCTAGGTTTATAAATAAATCATAATACTTCTATATTTATCAGAAATGTTACTCTTACAGAGATGGTGGCATTTGTATAGTAATGGACCCACCATTTGGAGGACGCGTCGAACCACTGATTCAAACTCTTAAGGAAATCACAGACTCATACCGTAAGATCTGTGATAAACCAGGAGACGGACTCCTGCCTGTACTGTGGGCGTTCCCGTACTTCTCAGAGCCCTATATTACAAATACGGCTCCAGAAATTAAGATGCATGACTATCAGGTACGTCTTCAATGTAGTTTGGTTTGAAGTTAAATAACAGGCTATAGAATGTATAAATAAAGGGTGTAATGAATACATAATATAAGGAATATGATTGAAGTAAATAGGATCTATCATCCTATGATTGTACATACATACATAAAGTCACGCCTGTTTCCCTGAGGGGTAGGCAGAGACCACGGATTTCCATGATTGTACCAACTATGAAAAGTGGTAATTCCTGGTACCCACATCGAAAACACGCAGGACATTGTTTTGTATTAACAATATTATAATTAATTTTCAGATTGAATACACGAACCACAAGAAATTCTTAAACAGAACAAAGGATGGAAGAAAATTTGCTTCACCTGTCCGTTTCTTCACCAACCTACCACTTCGTACAATTGACCTGTCCAATGATAGCAACTACAAGATGTGTAACAAGTGTAAATTCCATGTGGCCTCCACTAACAACCATTGCCACAAGTGCGGAGGTTGTACGAGTAAGAATGGGATGACGTACAAACATTGTGATGTTTGCAAGAGGTGTGTTAAGCCAACCTTCTTCCACTGCAAGGAGTGTGGGAGATGCTGCCAACAGAGGAATCATGAGTGTGGAGTTGTTGTTCAGAGTCAGGTACGGTCAACTGCCTTACTTTTCAGTTTATGAAATAATTTTGCATGTTTTGATGTAACGGAAGTGTTTTCTATCTTCCTGATATCCAGTTGTGTTCTTATACCCTGTATTTTTGAACGACCATCCTCTTGATGGAATTGCATAAATCCAGGCTCATCAAAAAGTCTGATCACAATAAAGTTTAATTTACTGTTTAGTTGACTAGTGGGTACTTAAAAATATTGATCTTAAGACTATTACTTTAATGTAAACTTTCATTATTTACAGTCTTGCTTCAACTGCAGAGAAACAGGACATAAGAAGTCAGCGTGCCCACAACTGCAAGGAACAAATAAGAAGAAACGAAAAAGTGCATAATTGATAATCACTATATTTTTATTTACACAATAAAACATTTAAAAACACTAGCATTGTTTCATTCTTATATCATTCGTCAAATCAACATGATTGGTTTCTATAATCAAAGTAATTCTATACAAATAATTGTAAATAAATCAAAAACATTTCATAGGTAACACAGTTTAGTGGCGACGTCAAATTGCGCTGAAACAAAAGAACAGTTTTTCTATACCAATTAAAGTAAGGTAAAATATCCTGGCTGTATGCTGAAACACTCAATATTCGGCCACTTAGTCCGATCAAAATGGGCATATTAGTTAGTATATTACTCTCTCTGTTGTTACTATTTGCGAGGTGTGTGTCTCTTGGGACTTTTCATAGTTCAGAGACCTATGCATAGATACATAGGCCGGTAATAATATACCGAATACTAAAACAAGTGCCCGAATATTCCTGGCATCTCCATTTATTACATAGTAAAAATTGTTTATAGACATACTTAACGTTGATCTTGTTGAGCATCTGCTGCGTGGCTTCATACTTGGCCTCGACGCGCGCGGCCTGCCCCAGCCACGCCTGCCTCACGGCCACCCACCGCGCCGAGTGCGACGCCAGCAGCTGCTCGCGGCTCGGCGGGGGAGCCTCGCGCTGACATCAACAAATACAGATTTATAAATTTGAAAATATTTCGTGATTACATAATTGTGGGTGTATACAGGTATGATGTTGTTTTTATTTAGTTTAGGGCACGCAAATGGATGAGTTTTCATTTAAGATACTACACTATTTGTAGTATCTAGTATAAAAGAATTTAAATAGCTTCACATTCATTTAAATAAATCCACAATTATCTTCTCAATTTGTTTAAATCATTTAACAATAGTGTATCTACAGCACAATAGTTTACATGTAATTAAGAAACGCTTCAAATAGAACTCACATAGTTGAGGTTGATATTGTTTTTATTGGCTTTCAGTTGTACAGGCAGTAGCGGTGGTATCTTGGAGACAGATGTGCTCTCCGGCCCGGGCAACTCTATGCTGTCTGAGCTGGACTCCTGCTGGGCCTGCCTTCTTCTGCAACCAACAATTAATATGATGACGACACAATTGGAGTTTGAGTTGGTGAACAATGAGGTTAGACTTAACTGTTAAGACTGTTGGTGAATATTTTCATGACTGTAATGCTACAGGAGAATGCAATCAAAGTATCAAAAAAAACCATATAAGTAAATAATATTGTTTCATTTTTTATTAAATGATAATTATCGGTTAATATTTTGTGGTCTTATGTATTTTACGTTGAAAGTTTTAATAAGTATCTATAATTAGTAAACTCATCTCTTACCCAAAATCTCTATAATTAGCTCTAGGTTGGTTGGTGATCCACGCCCTGCAGATGGGGTACAGCGGCGAGTCCTCCTTGAACTGTGACAGGTCGACGCTGCGGTCAAACAGCTTTAGGACATACGACTGTCGGTTTGGTGACCGCTTCCTTCTGTATGTATTGTCTTCTTCATCTGATTTCAGTTCTTGGCTGAAAAAGTAAGAATTAATTTAATACACACCATGAAGATACCTACATAATCATGATGATTCTGTGATAAATGCAAACCTGTCTCTCTTTTCCTGGTATTGTTCTGAGGAAGCATCAGAGTCTTCTCCAGCAGGGTCCAGGACATCCATCAAGGCCCCCTTGAGCCTTCCACGGGCTGTGGTCACTTCTGTAGAAAATAAAAACTTAAGTTAGACCTGAGGTTGACTACTACTGGACATAAAAGCGTTGTGGTGATAAATAAGCATCCCTTGGTTTTGCTATATCCAGATGGTCAAAATAATTTCCTGGAGAGGAAAGTATGTCCTCTTCATCTTATCGTATGGTTGATGAGCTGGCTGTAAGCCTCTAACATGGCTTTACACACCATTGAAATCTCTCTCAGATGTGCCGGTTTCCTTATAATGTCTTCTTTCGCTGTTTTTAGCAACTGATAACTAATTTGTAATATGCATATGAATTCCAAAAAAAATATTGGTGCATACTGGGATTTTAACTTGCGACCTTTGTCCTGGCAGTGCAACAGTCATACCCTCAGCTATCCAGTGCTAAATGGAAAATGTTTGATATGTAAGTTAAGTTTCAATAAAAATATATGTAGGTGTATTATACAACTTGTATCTAAATAATTCAAGAAAAATAATTCATTTGAGGCAGTCACAAGCAAAAGAAACAAATTTAAAATAAAGAAAGAAAGGAATGTATAAAGCTGAATAATGTTGGCCAATTTTAAAATCACTATCATTATGTTTCTTAATGAATTATACCTTTATTAAATTATAAATTAAGTATGCATGAAAAACTAGAATTTAACTTTTATAAATAAAAGCTTTTGTCCTCTTATTAGGTCTTAGCTATGTGAGAAGGTTTAACAAAAATTCCATTGAGTTCTGTATTTAAAAAATATGTAGTAATAATCCTTTGTCTAGTGGTTAAATAAATTATAATTTTACAGACTTAAAAAGGTTGCGAAGGTTCTAGTAATTTTTATAAGTGAATATTGAACTCTATTTATTGTTTGCAATGTCATGTCATTGCTGATTGTGGAGACAAAGGAAATTATTGATTAATGCCTAGTTACATTTTTCAAGGCATAAAGAATCCATGCGAAAGTACGCACTGTGAATGAGCTGGTATCCCACGCTTATGAGTTATTAGATCCATAACTTTCTGCAATACGTGGCTACTTTCGTCATTAGAGGCCCTTCATTTTTTGGGTATTATATCGATTATACGTATAGACTCGTTATACAAGTATTCAGTAAGACTCGTGCGAACATCATATATCTAATTGTTAATAGGCTTAACCATAAAATAAATATTTAGAAAACAAACTCATTAATTAAAATCACTAGGCTATTAAAGTATTAATTACTTAAATTACCTCTGGCATCGTTACTGTCCCTGGTGAAGTTTGGTTTTGCTCTATTTTTTAAAGGAGTGAATAATCTCCTTCGCTTAGGCATCGCGTTATATTGTAATTAAAATCTTAATCAAAACAAAAACAACACTACTATTGACTAATTCGAATTTGTTTGCTTCATTGAACGGCGCTGTCACTGGTTACTCTCACTTGCAGAAAAACTAAACTGAGGGTTGTGCAAAAATTGCACTAATACCGGTTTTTTGATAACATACATAACCGTATTTTAATCGACTATGTTACATATTGACATCTCTAATTTTTGGTCTATGGCAGCTTTTTTCGATATTCGCTTGTTTTATTGGGCTCGAAAGACTTTAAATTCGAGTCAGTAAATTCATTTAAAAAAAATATTATCGTCTTTTTGTCAATTGTCAAAATAGTTGTGTACGAAAATAGCGAGACGAGAATTTCGCAAGGGACCAGATTGTAGTGTTTTTAATTAACATAAGCTCGACATTGCGAATCAATGATTTATAATGGCCACAACCGCGTATGAGCATGATGCTGAAGGTAAGCAACCCATTGTTTTATTCTGAACACGGCGTAAGTTTATTTTATTAGAAAATTTACTACATTTTCGTGCGTGATAATATTTGTCAGGTGTCTTGACTTTCCATATTTTCTGGCTGTCGGTATACAGCTGCTAACACAGTGAAAGTCGAATGTAAGAAGTTTCTAAGTGATAAATAATTAAACTTAGCGTTGCATCAATTAAAACATTCTTGTTGGTTTGCCTATTAGTGTCAATCGAGTTTTATAAAACACGCCAATGTGTATCCGTTGTTTACGCCACTCTAAACAATGTGGTAGCAACTACAGAAAGCGGCATAAGTAGCCGCCGATTAACATAATTATACTATAACCAAACTTAACCATAACCTTTAGCTTGCAAAACTTACTCCTTACCGTCCTAAACAGCGGCGTTGGACATTCCAGGCGGTAAATTTATTCCTGCTACTCAACGCCCCGACGGCACCTGGCGCAAACCTCGAAGAGTAAAGGATGGCTATGTCCCCCAAGAAGAGGTTCCACTGTATGAGAGTAAGGGCAAACAGTTCAAAGCCCGCCAGAACACCGGCTTGCCTGTAGGGCTGACGCCGGAGATTATTGCTGAGGCTCAGAAGAAGAAACATCATGGTTCCATACAGCCCATCCCTGGCATGCTCATCAATGTTGACAAGAAGAAGAAGAAAAAGAAGACTGGTTGGTTCCATATTTTAAAGTCTTATATCCAATTTACTAGTTTAATTCATAAAATTTAAGTATCCAAATGTTTGGATGATCACATTCTATTTGTAGTGAATGTCTATATCAGGAAATCAAGTTGTAGAATTGAGGGCTTAAGAATTTTCAGTATTGTTATACATATAATTATATTTGACTATATTTTTTCTAATTTTGTTTTTTGCCTATCTACTTGTTAAAAAGAGTGATTGTTTTTATAAAACCTTTACAAACATCAAAATATAATGGTTTATAGCTTATAGCCTTCCTTGATAACTGAACTATCCCACACAAAATGTTTTTTGATTAAAATCAGTAGTTACTGAGATTAGTGTGTTTAACCAAACAAACAAACACTTCAGCTTAATAATATACAACACAAAACAAGATTTTTCATTTGAACCAGTAGCAACCAAAAAACTCTTCAGCTTTGTAATATTAGTATAGATTTGAATTATAATACAATGTTAGAGTTTAAGAAAAATAAAGGTAGGTACTTGGAAGTAATAATTATAATTATGTATACTTAATCAATTAAATTGTATACTTCATATTATGTCATACTATGTGTGTGTATGTCATAAATATAGCAGTAGGTACATGAGTGACATAGATTACAGAGATGATTTTTTCTAACTTCAAAAAGGAGGAGGTTCTATGTTTGTTATATCACAACACTAATAATTAATAATAATGAAGAATTAAATAATATATTGTGTGTGTTCCTTCATAATTAATCATTGTAATTTCTAATTATATATTATGTTAAAAGTATCTGCTGACTTGTAGGTATAACATTAAAATACACTTTCACTCTAATTATGTTAAAGAAAGTTGCAAAAAACTGCTAATGAGATATTTTTTGTTTTTAGTCTGATGGTCAATGTTGACTTCTTGAGGCTGTTTCGTGTATACAATTTGAGGTTGATCTTCATTATAAATAATAAGTAGATGGTTTACAGTAGATGTGGTGAGATATTTCAATGGTGTCAACACCATGTTATAGGCCTACAGCAGGTGGTTTAACTCTGACATCAGATTGTTCATCAACCATACAATAAGAAGAAGTAGATTTTAATGAATGTAAAGTTATTATAAAAAATATTTTATTAAGCGAATATGGCGATATTTAAGGCTCATATCACCCATAAAGGGATCACTACAGTATCAACTTGAGCTGTGTAATATTCTTTGTATGAAACACCCTACTGCAACACACACTAATCGGAATAGTATTGGAATCGACTCGCCTCATGAGGTGCTTGGTCAACTTACAGCTTGTCGTTCCCGCGATTGCGTTTCGCTGTCCTCGCGATTACGATTATATAGATTACGTCTCGCCGTTTCTCGCGCTTACGTCTCTCCGTACCCGAGAAAAAGTCTCTTGAACCAGCGGTCGGTGCGCCGGAAGCGGGGCGTCGCATAGCCGTAGCAGAGTCGACGAATCGGAGCAGCTGATCCGCTTTTGTTACGTGCTTACGTTAGGTGGACGCCTGTTTGACGGCGAGGCGCAAGGCGATACGGTGACGATCGCCGTGCGACGTCGATCCCTTTCCGACTTTATATGTGTGCTGTGCATATGACCACCTTTCAAAAAAACTGGCCAGAGTTGGTCGAGAATAAGGGGATTTGGAAGCCCAGAGAAGCCTTTGCCTAGCTGTGGGTTACTAAGTAGGCTAAAAAATACATAACTGTAAACTGTCTTTACTTATGCCCTGTTATTCGAAGTAGTAGAGTTAGGTTAGGTTAGGAGAGGCCTAATATATAATTACTTTCAATTATTACAGAAAACTGTACTAATATAATTATGTCCTACTATGTATAAGAATAGTGACAACTTTTTTTTATTCTTTTCAACAACTAATGTTTTTACACTTTCCAGGGGCCGATGACTTAGCAGACAAACTACCCAAATGTGGGATAACAGAACCTAACTTCATTACTCCACCGCCTATGTCCCCTAGTAACTCTGCTACAGACCCCACCAAACGCCTTAAAAACTTAAGAAAGAAGCTCCGAGATATAGAAGCTCTTGAGGAGAAAATTAAGTGTGGCTCCCTCAAGAACCCTGATAAGGACCAAAAAGAAAAGATGTCCAAGAAAAAAGACATTCTTAATGAAATAGAACTTTTAGAGAAGAATAGTGAATAAGTTATACCAAATTGAATTAAATTTTACCTTTGAAAAACTATGGAATCATGTCTATGGTTTGTATGAGTGAATGTGTTCTGTGTGGGTGTAAATTGATAAAATTTTCATTTTTATTATAAATTATTTACAAAACCTATTCATGGTATTTGTTACACACCTTACCAGTTTCCCATAGAAATAAAAGGAAGACTACATAAATGTAATATATATTAAAATGAGATTGACAATTTAATATCTTAGAAAATACAATAAAATGATAAGCAAAAATAGCCTCACCACAATGATATTACTCCAGACAGTGTTAGTAAATATTTAAATATCACAAAATATTGGTCAGGCTAACTGTTTTCAGATCTTAACAATACTTTATTACATAATTAAAATAATAAATTTGAAACTGTAGATTATTAATTTATGACATACATTTATATAATATATAAATATGATTTGAATAATATACCACATTTATTATTCAATGCTATACAATATTAGATAACATTTATTTGAGAAAATTAATCCAATACATGTTTTGAACTTATACATATTTAAATCTGAAAACAGACTAAATTCTATATAAAACATATTCTTATAATCTAGTTAGTTACATAAATATTCGAATTCTAGTCGAGCAATTTGAATGTAAAAAAATGTTTCTTTCAACTACTGATAATCATGGCCGAAATGTGTTAGCATACTACATTATTTGAACAGCAGTATTTCAATTTCCTTTATATAATATTATTAGCCTTTTTCTTGTCTTTTGATACATATTGGGGCACCATGCTCTGTAAAAAAAATACAAAATTAGAGATAGATACTGTTTTACAACTGCACTAGGTACAAATTAAAGACATGAGCAATTTCATTTCAAGTACCCTACTCAACGTAATTACATTTACAAGGACGCAATAACCGGTTCTCTAATTTAGAGATGATTTCTCTAATAGAACGTAACCAAATTTTTAAAGCGCAATTAAGTTATAGCGCAGTATATCTATGGACTTACCAAATATTTATTGCGTTTTATATGAATTCATTTCTTGCTTGCTGTCGTGCGTATTTGCCCAAACACGCTAGAATTCCTACAACAGCAATACCTAATCCCAAAATTGTTGCTAAAAAGTCGCCGAAATCATATCCTTGTGCCGCCTCCACTTTTGTTACGGTCAACACAGTAAAAAGAAATACGCACAATTTATAAAACATTGTGATTTTGCAAAAGACTTTTCTTATTTTAGAATTTCCTTTTATTTCTCGTAGGTATTGTACCTATTGTGTATTCAGTGTTGTGTTGTATTTGTAATGTCATGTCTCATGTACATTGTCAGTTCCTTTTGCTGTCAATTTCACAATCGTAACTTTACAATTTTTGCGTGCAACGGAACGTATCTCGTATTAGTGGAATTGTATTATGAAATTTGTCTACTCACACCAAATAATTCACAAAGTGAGTACTTCAAAGTCGTCGTTTTACATAAGAATATTTACATTTAAACACCATACACTATGAAATGCAGTTCAAAACATACATTTAACAGCCTTTTGGGCACCCTACCAGTCGACAGCGACGAGGAGGAATATTTTGATGCATAATTTTTAGTTTAAATTTTTTCTTTTGTAAACATATTCTTTTGTATATTTATTTTTAAGGAGTGTAAATAAGTGTAAATAACCTTGTAAATAAAACAAAATTCTAATACAAAATAAAAACATTTAATTGTTTAAAGTCAGACGCATCGTAAAAGTAGTCAAACGAAGTAAACAGGAATAGTAATTTTGTATCGATATACTCACTATTCAAGCAATAAAACCTCAATCAGTATCGTAGACGATCTAAGTAATTCTAGTCTAAGCAAAATCTAAATGTTATAGAAGATAAAATAATGATATAGTCGGGAAGAGTCACATTCACTCAGTAAGCAAGCACGAGAATATAGGACTTGTTTTAAGTGGTTGACATATTTCTCGTATAGCAACATAAAAAATACCGATGTCAATACAATTGTCATCTGCGTTTTCTCGTTCAATTTGGTAATTTATTGTTTTTATTAACACATTACTAAATAAACATTTCATAATAATAATATGACCATTAGTAACGCGTGACAATTATTTTAAGTCTAAGATTTACGAAAGAGTATTGTAAACATTAATTAATAACCTTATCATTGTAATGAAAATAGATTCCCTGCGGGGTGTTATTATTGTTATTTAGTGGTCTTTGGGTAATCAAAATGAGTTATAATTCGGGCGGGAGTGGTAGTAAAGGGTTTGGGTTCGCTGGGTTTACGATGCCGAAGCGTAATCCGTCGAATGTGTCGCTTCATGCGGTGCCACCGCCGACGACGCCGATGCATGCTGTTCCGCCTCCGACGACGGGGCTATCGAAGCAGGGCTACTCGACCATGAGCGCGATAACACAGAACGCCGTCACCGGGAACTGGGGGTCGCTAGGGAAGAAGCGTTCGAAGACAGAGGACGAGTGCGTATTACAGCTTTCCCATTTTACACACATTAATAATCTAGTTAATTTGCATATCGCGAGTATAAATGTGATTAGATTTTTTCTTACAAGAAATATACAAGCCTGTTATATTTTCTAAGAAGATATATTATACAATCAATTTATTGTCCACCTATGAAGCTAAGTTAATTGAGTTACTCTTAAATAACCCACAGGTACTTTGATGAGGATGATGAGCCTGCAACACCAGCCCTAGCCTACATACCAGCTCCAGGCAGCCCCACATTCGAAGCTGCTTCTAGTTCTAAGGTAACAGGATCCTATTTGATTGACATAATAATTCCTAGAGGTTTTTTTATATGTAGTTTTTTACATTCAGTAACTATGGGAAAGCAGCAATATAAGTGGTTAATTTAGTACAGTTGGCATTATAAGTAGCTGATCATTTTATTTTTTTAACAAACCATTGATAGTAAAATGTCTTAAATATTCTCAGATCATCATTTGCATGTCCCTATAAATTATAACATTAACTTGAATTGTCTGACATAAGGTTTCTTAACATTTTAAGCTACTTATGATGCTGACTGTACCTATAATATTTTCTTATCTTGTTAGGAAACAGGAGTGGCCATAAAGATATATAGATAATGTAATCTAATTCCTTTACTAATTCCACCCTAATGTTCCATCTCAACAGGTTGAAGAAGATGATGAAGAGGACCCTCTGGATGCCTACATGGCTGGTCTGGAACAGCAAGCAGCTAAGGACCTGGTGGCCAGCAAGGAGAATGCTGCCAGTGGGAAGGGAGACAGCGGGAGAGGGACTAGGGGAGATATAGATGAAATGGATGATGAAGAGAGTTATTATAAGTAAGTATTTAAATGGCACATCAAGCCATCTAGCCCAAGTCTACCCTGAAGGGGTAATTTAATGGGCAGTATGACAACACCTGGCCCAGTTTCATTTTTTGCCTTTCAATTTCCATTATATGATCACTTCACACTATATGCAATATCATTACTTCTGTCACAACAAGCAATATGTCATCCAAATAATTAAAATTTACAGATACATGGAAGACAATCCTCTAAACCATGGAGATGACGGCTCTGATGTGGAGATAGAGTATGATGAGGATGGCAACCCCATACCTCCACCAAAGAAGAAATTCATCGACCCACTGCCACCCATAGACCATTCAGAGATTAAATATGAACCTTTTGAGAAGAATTTCTATACACCACACGAGGATATTGAAAGCCTGACACCACAACAAGTTGAAGAACTGAAGAAGAATTTAGGTGTTAAGGTAAAGTTTATTTCAAATTACTATTTGAAATAAATTTTTGCAAGTCAACATTATCAAAACAAATTTGATACAGCCCACCCTTTTAAGCATCATAGTTTAGCTCTAATCTACTTAAATAGAGTTTTGAATGACATTATGTTATGTATAATGTACAATATCATTTATTCTCTTGCTCGTACTTTTTTAATGATGTTAAATACTTATAAAACTGTAACAAAACATAAAAAAGTAGTCATCTGTGACTATCTTTATCTATACTTGTTTAATGTATGTTGTTTTTTACATGTTTAAAATGAGAGCTACATATTTACTAAATTAATACTTTTTGAATATGTATGACTGAGATCTTATCAACAATTTAGTCTGTAATCCTTGTTACATAGATATCAGGCCCGGACCCGCCGCGGCCCGTCAGCAGCTTCGCCCACTTGGGTTTCGACGAGCAGCTGATGCGCGCCATCCGCCGCTCGGAGTACACGCAGCCCACGCCCGTGCAGGCCGCGGGAGTACCGGCCGCGCTGTCCGGCAGGGACCTTATAGGTAATGTGGGACAATATATATAAAACATAACACCAAAATATCTGTCTCTGTAATTGGTTTTGAAGACTTTGAAGAAGGCTAATGTTTTTTAACTTAGGAAAAAATATTGTACAATCAATATGAAATCATAATACTAAGCTCTATGAAATGCCATGTTCTAAAGGTAATTCGCTAGAGATAGAGATTAAGTAGAAGTTATTGTGACACCACAAATATTTTACTTTGATATTGTTCTATAGTCTAGAACAAAAAAAAAACAGTAGCAATATAACAGCAACAGTTAAATAGAACTTGCTACAAATTCACTTGGTAGTTGTGAAATAGTCCCATAACTTCATTATTTACTTGTTGCAGGTATCGCCCGCACGGGCTCTGGTAAGACGGCCGCGTTCCTGTGGCCGCTGCTGGTGCACATCATGGACCAGAAGGAGCTGGCCCCAGGGGACGGGCCCATCGGCCTCATCCTCGCGCCCACCAGGGAACTGGCACAACAGGTCTGAACCACACAGAAAATAAATTACAAAACTTTTTGTAGATTTGATGTAATTTTTTCTAATGTATCAATTTCTTTTTTATTTTAAAGTATTATTTTGCAAGCGCGCCTGTATGTTCTCTACCTTGACTACTACAGAAGTCTTTGATGTTGATATCTTTTCCCTAAGACTGTCTTAGCTTCTCGAAAGCATATTTGTTGTTGCATTAAAGTAGTACTGTTTTGTTTAGATCTACATGGAAGCAAAACGCTTCGGCAAGGTGTACAACATTAGGTGTGTGTGTTGTTATGGTGGGGGCTCCAAATGGGAACAGTGCAAAGCGTTAGAAGGCAAGTACATGTTATGTATCACTCTGAGCTATTTAGGAGATTATTGCAGTTTTTGTGAGAAAAAAAAAGTGGCATAGAGCTTGGATGTCAATTTGTCAATGCAAGATCTGGAAGAAGTATCGTCACATTGGTATGTAAGTGAGATTGAGCTTATATGTAAGTTGCTAATTGTCCTGCTTAGAGGAATTTTAGATATTTGTTTATAAGTGGGCTCAAGCTTTAGTGATAACGGCTTGTATGTAAGTATGTGAGAGGATAGTATTCTTAAAAACTTGCAAGGATGGCCTGAGGTTTTATCTTTCTCCTTTTTGTAACGATTACTGTTTGTTGTAGGTGGTGGTGCGGAGATCATAGTGGGCACTCCGGGGCGTGTGATCGATCTGATCAAGTGCAAGGCCACCAGTCTGCAGCGCGTCACCTACCTGGTGCTGGACGAGGCCGACAGGATGTTCGACATGGGCTTCGGTGAGTTTATAGCACTTCCTTATGTATAGGAGCTTGGATGCCGCGATTTAAATATATGTCTTTTTTGTTACTTTTTATGAAATAGGTTAGGATTCTGGTGGAGTTTCAAGTTCCTAAAGTTGAAATAGAAGATCGAAATCGAAATATTTCTTGAGGTTAGGATATTTCTGAGTGAGAAAGAGTTGGTTCCGGTTGGAAGAAAAAGGTTGTGTGTGTGTGTCCGGTGTGTGTGTGTGTGCTGTTCTCGGCCACGTTCGGAAGAGTCATGTGCTTATGTATGTGCCAGCGCGCGGTGTGTGTGTGTGCTATACTTAGCCATGTCAGGAGAGTCATGTGTGTGTGTGTGCTATTCTTGGCCATGTTCAGGAGAGTCATGTGTGTGTGCTATTCTTGGCCATGTTCAGGAGAGTCATGTGTGTGTGTGCTATTCTTGGCCATGTTCAGGAGAGTCATGTGTGTGTGCTATTCTTGGCCATGTTCAGGAGAGTCATGTGTGTGTGTGCTATTCTTGGCCATGTTCAGGAGAGTCATGTGTGTGTGTGCTATTCTTGGCCATGTTCAGGAGAGTCATGTGTGTGTGTGCTATTCGTGGCCATGTTTAGGAGAGTCATGTGTGTGTGTGCTATTCTTGGCCATGTTCAGGAGAGTCATGTGTGTGTGTGCTATTCTTGGCCATGTTCAGGAGAGTCATGTGTGTGTGTGCTATTCTTGGCCATGTTCAGGAGAGTCATGTGTGTGTGTGCTATTCGTGGCCATGTTTAGGAGAGTCATGTGTGTGTGTGCTATTCTTGGCCATGTTCAGGAGAGTCATGTGTGTGTGTGCTATTCGTGGCCATGTTTAGGAGAGTCATGTGTGTGTGTGCTATTCTTGGCCATGTTCAGGAGAGTCATGTGTGTGTACGTGTGCTATTCTTGGCCATGTTCAGGAGAGTCACGTGTGTGTGTGCTATTCGTGGCCATGTTCAGGAGAGTCATGTGTGTGTGCTATTCTTGGCCATGTTCAGGAGAGTCATGTGTGTGTGTGCTATTCTTGGCCATGTTCAGGAGAGTCACGTGTGTGTGTGTGCTATTCTTGGCCATGTTCAGGAGAGTCGTGTGTGTGTGTGTGTGTGTGTGTCAGTGCCAGTGTGAGGTGTGTACGTGTGCTATTCTTGGCCATGTTCAGGAGAGTCACGTGTGTGTGTGCTATTCGTGGCCATGTTCAGGAGAGTCATGTGTGTGTGCTATTCTTGGCCATGTTCAGGAGAGTCATGTGTGTGTGTGCTATTCTTGGCCATGTTCAGGAGAGTCACGTGTGTGTGTGTGCTATTCTTGGCCATGTTCAGGAGAGTCGTGTGTGTGTGTGTGTGTGTGTGTCAGTGCCAGTGTGAGGTGTGTGTGTGCTATTCTAGGAGAGTCATGTGTCAGTGTGTGTGTGCTATACTTGGTCGTGTTCAGAACAGTCATGTGTGTGTGTGTGTGTACAGAGCCGCAGGTGCGGTCGATCTGCAGCCACGTGCGGCCGGAGCGGCAGGCGCTGCTGTTCTCGGCCACGTTCCCGCGGCGCGTGGAGCGGCTGGCGCGCGACGCGCTGCACGACCCGGTGCGCGTGCAGCACGGCGCGGCCGGGGAGGCCTCGCACCTCGTCGCGCAGCACGTCCGGTTAGACATCATCTCACTACCTCACTCTTACGCCATGCGGAACTAAAGAATTCAAACGTGTATAGCATTTTCTACTCTATTTTTAATTACGTAAGATTTAAATTTGTCTAAAGCATGTAAACAGATGAATTGTTAGCTGAAGATGAGAAAATTAGCTTTTGTCGCAGAGAATTTAAACGCTTCGACTCTGCGTCAAAATGCACCTACAGCAATAACACTTTCTCAATACAAATGTAACTTATGGCCCTGCGCAGACGGCACACTTTTTGTGCGATCGAGTCTGCGGCGCACAAAAAGTCTGCATGACGCGCAAAAAGTCGGTCGCGGATTTTTCACAGACTCAACGCACACGACGCACATCTTCGATCATTTTGTCGGCAAAGCTGTAGGGACGTAGACGCTATCAGCTATGGAAATCGTGCAGAGATCGCGAAGTATTATTTGGTACATGAAGTACATTGCTGGTCTGTTTAGTATTTCTTGAATTAACATAGTTACATCGACCTCTGGCGCCATGATAATAGATCGCGTGCGTTACGTCCACCCCTAGCAAATGCAGATTGCCGACTTAAGTGTGCGCCGTCTGCGTTAGCGCGCCTTGAAGCAAACGTTCAATTTTTTTCACACACTTGTTGTGCGGAGCGGCGCGCCGCGGCGCGGTGCGGTCTGCCCGAATTACACGGATTTTTTGTGCGCCGGACTTTTTGCGCGTCGTGTGCGTTACTGCATATAATTGCATAGGTTCTATTTTCACAGACTAAAAAGTGCGTCACGGATAGTCTGTCGTCTGCGCAGGGCCTAAGTGTTTCCTCTGTTAATTGCTGTGTACCAGCGATTTAAATAACATTTGTATGTACTAACTAAAGCGTATCAAAGATCACGTACGAATCGTATATTTGTGAATGTCAATATGTCAGTATCACTGATTATTTCTTTACAATAAAATCATTTCATAATCTCTCATTTTCGGCGTAAAAAAACGTGTTATTATAATATTAAACAGTTTTTATTATGTTATAAATCGTTTGCAGGATATTCACTAAACCAGAAGATAAGTGGACTTGGTTGTTGCGTCACTTGGTCGAGTTTCTGTCTGCCGGGAGTGTGTTGATATTCGTCACTAAAAAGGTACGCATTATATTGTCACTTATTACCAATGATTATGTTGATAGTACCACTTCACAGCTCAATCTTAAGTGTAGGATGTTACATTTGTACTCAATCAAAAGTGGCTGCTCACATATATTAACTAACCATGTATATGAATAGCGGTCGTCGATTGTGTAATATTATTGTTTCTTGATCCTTCAGTAAAAAGTTTTAAAGGGTAAGAATTATAACAGTAGCTTTTTTAAACTGTTGAATGATAAATGTATGAAAGGAGTGAACGAATATGAATGAAAGCAGTGAAAGGTGAATAAATGAAAGGAGTGAACGATGAATGAATGAATGAAAGTAATGAACGACGAATGGCATAATGTCGAATGAGTTGAAAACATAATTTTAATTTTCTAGGGCCCGTATAGCGATTCATATACGTTTAAACTCATACTATCACGCCATCCTAACAGTTAGAAGCTGAGCAGACGGCCGCTAATCTAGGTGTCCAGCAGTACGACGCGCTGTTGTTACACGGGGACATGGAGCAAGCAGACAGGAACAAAGTCATCACCGCCTTCAAACGGAACGAAAACCATATTCTAGTCGCTACTGATGTCGCAGGTATGTAATACTTCACTATTTTATATATTATGTTCTTATTCTGGAAGAGCAGAGTCTGGTAGAGGAATTTATGTCCACGATCAGTTTTGGTTTGTTTTATCGGTGTCGCAAGTACGGCGGCTGCCGAGATTGAAATCCTGGATGCGGTGTCCGGGTTGGGCAGGTTTCATCATGGTTTTTTTCATTGTAGTAGTTGAGCCCAAGAGGCTAAATGTGTAGTTACTCGACCGTCGTGGGGAACTATTCAATGAAGAACCATTCAAAGAGACGCAGTGTGGAAAATACATAATTCTGAGCAGCTGCACGTACCTCACTTTATTGATGATTCTAGCTACGTTGGCTAGTGGGAATCGGCAGATTATATTATTCACGTAATCCTTGAACAACTTCCTTCATATTGAAAATCAAAAATAACAGCGCTCGAAAAGGTCAAGGTGATGTTGTTTTATACATTTCCTTGCGTCATGCTCAATCGTCAGATTACTAAAATACATACTTTTCTACATGTAATTAACTCACCTTGCCCTAGTCTGTCTAACTATCGATTTTTTTTTACAATTCTGATCGGCTGCCCTGAACGCACGTCCTTATATGAAACGTTCATATATAGTTGGGTTATTAGAACAGGGTAAAATTTACCCTCCGTACGTTATTCTGCCGCGCTTCAGTAAATACCAGTCCCCGCTTGGGCATCCCTACTATTAGGTAATTCACGGTAGCAGCTTGGAGGAGATTTGTACCCGGTTCATGGCAAGAGCCTGCTATTTCATCGTCGAATTTCTTTAGGAACAGGCGTGAATTAGTAAGAAGACAGAAAACGTTATTAATGAACAGGCCCTTTCGGACGGTAACCGAATCTTTGGTCTCTGCTTTATTTGTAGGGACGATTTATTTAGTACATATTCGTGTCCTTAGCCCGCGGGCTGGACATCCCGCACATCCGCACGGTGGTGAACTACACGGTGGCGCGCGACATCGACACGCACACGCACCGCGTGGGCCGCACGGGCCGCGCGGGCGTGGCCGGCGCCGCCTACACGCTGCTGGACCGCCAGCGGGACAAGGACTTCGCCGGCCATCTGCTCCGGAACCTCGAGGGCGTGCAGCAGGTGAGGACCCCGCTAGATATATCCGCACGGGGCTGACCTGCACGGGGCGCGACATCGACATGCACACGGACCGCGTGGGCCGCACGGGCCCGCCCTGATTTTTTTAGACTGTAACTTAATATTTGTCTCTGGTATGCAGGAGGTGCCTGAAGAGTTGATGCACTTGGCGATGCAGTCGGCGTGGTTCCGAAAGTCGCGCTTCAAGAAGGGCAAGGGCAAGAACCTGAACGTCGGAGGCTGCGGGCTAGGGTATGTGCATGTATATGTTACGAATGTTTTAACATGGTTCTTAATGCGTATGGAGAAAATGCAATGATGATTTAACTATAACGAAACAGTGTTACTAAAAACCCTAGATGGGCCTTGTGAAAGGTCTGTTTAAGAAATAAGAACTTATTCAGCCAGTTAATAATTCACTTAAAAAAAAAAGTTAGACTTAATTAGAACGTTGTCTACATTAACAATTATGTTGGAATTAATTGAAATCTAAAACAACCCTCGTTCTGGTGCAGTTTGGGTAAAAAGGTTTATGTTATCATTATAAGTTTTTAATTATTAAAAAAAAAACTAAACGATTTAAATAGTTTGTTACATGTAATAAGGTTCTACAGTTGTAGTAAACCTTAGACATATATCTTACCACTAAGTGCGTGTGTAGTTACAAGGAGCGGCCGGGCCTGCCGCCGCCCAAGGAGGAGGCCCCGCCGGCCGTGAGCGTGGACAAGACGCACGGGCCCGCCACCGACAGACTGGCCTCGCTCAAGGCCGCCTTCCGCTCGCAGTACAACCAGGTACATACATATCAACCCTTTACAAATCCTGTGAAATTTAAGGTTATAGTGCCCACATTTAGAACAGTGGAAGGAAATGTAATTTAATTTTCCTTTGGCTTTTCCTTATTAGTTGAATACTGATTCCAGTAAGGTATAAAGGGTTTGGCTCCTTTATACAGTTAATCTAGCTTTCATTTCTATTGGTTCGTGACTACCTGTGCTTTTTAAATTCTCTATTTTTACAAAATTGTATTCTGTTGAACATTTACAAATTATAACATTACTGGGCAAATAAATCTTATTTTTATATTAACCAGAAATTGAGAATATTCGTCATTTCCACCTTATCCACCAGTTCACGGCCTCCACGGACCACTCATGGGAGCAAACACGTCCCGCCATCCAGCCGGGGGTCAACGCCCCCGCCGCGCTAACCGGCGACGAACAGGGGGAGCAGGGGGAACAGGGGGACGGAGGGGAGAGGGAGGCGCGGGAAGAGAGAGAAGAGAGGGCAGAGAGAGTCAGGAAGAGTGGCAAAAGGAGTCGCTGGGAGTAAGAGAGTCGCGGTGTATGGCAGTATAGTTATCGAACCTGGTGTTAATTTGATGGTCGCTGTGGGATTGTGTTTTGGGGATGTGTATCATGCGGAGGAAGAGAGTTTTCGTTTACTTGGGTTGAAAGCTACCTGTACCTGCTAGAGGCAATAAAGAAAGACTCAGTCCCAGCTATGTTTATTGACTTGCCGGACAATAATGGTATTTAGAGTTGATGAATAGACGACATAATAATATATATTGAATAATTATAAAGGTTTATATGGCAGGAACTATATGAAACACTTTGTATTGGATGTTGTGGTTATAGTATTATATACTGGCCCCCGTGCTTTCCTATTAATTATAGTTAAACCAAATGTATAAGTCTAGAGTAATGATCATAGGCATACACGCAATACATACTTAGAGTCGAATTCTAGAGAAAGTGATATTAAGAGCATTATAATATATCTTTATCTTTAAAGAAAGATTCTTATCTTTTGCAACCGGAAAGAAAATATTATGCTTCTGCCTCTACCTGCCTCTACGGACCCCCAAAACACGAATCTGACATGACAGTGGTTTTTTAAGAGTTAAACAAAGTAATGTGGACATCGTTCTAGCACTGTATATGTTAAATAATGGCGGTATGATGGCTGAAATCATTTAAGACTTGTATACACCTATATTGATGTCGTTCACAGTATATTATTGGCGAAGAAAATGTATTTTCGTACAAAACACCAATAGAATGCAAATTGTTACTAGTTTCTAAAAATATAGAATTATATACATATAGTATACCTATTATATACAATATGTCGTATATATTAACACTTATGCCTTGAAGCTCCGTTACACTAGTATTTAATTGGTATCACTTTAAGTACTTAAAGGCTGCGCAGACGCACACTTTTTGTCACCGACACGGCAACAAAAGGCTGTGTCCTGTAGCAGCGATTTACGTCTGCGCAGGGCGTAGCTGATTTCATGCTGGTTATATAGATATTAAATATTCATTGGGATTCAATACAGACACCGCGCAGCGCCTTATAATTAAGATGGGAGTACCTCAAGGACCTATCTTTGGTCCAGTCATCTTTCGGTACGTATTCCGTATGTTTCTGTATACAAAACAGAAGATAACTGCTAGCTGAAGTGTTAATGTATTCGATGTTATTACTATATTCATAACACCAAATACAAATAATTATCCTTAGGAGTCCGAAAACGCTTAGTCGCTAGATTACATGACAAAATAAACATTAGGTATATAGTTATAACGGCCGATATCGTGTGTACATTGTTTCAAATAGATTTGATATAAACATTACCAATCTTTTAAGATTTCTATTATATTAAAACATGTTATTTAAAATGGTAATTAATTATAATAAAATAAACAAATATGACACAATAATTGGTAGTAAATATATTATTTAAATAAAAAGTATTTTTAATAACAGTTTTTTGAGGAAATATGCAAACGGATTGTTTATATAATAGCTAATTCACACTGAACTGACTATACGTTAGTCAATTGGGGTCAATCAAAGTAATTATAACCACAATTTCGGTACAGTCTCGTGAGTTTATTACTGTCACATTTTGACATTTGAACGAGTACGGTATATATTCAAATACCTGCCTTTTTGGTCTAGCAGTCGCTAAGCGCGACTGCTGATCTTGAGGATCTGGGTTTGAATCCCGCGTCGGGCAGTGCTATTAGGTTTTTCCATTTGATTATCTTAGTAGTTGCACGGAGTCCAGATCTGTGCCCTGTTGATGGTAAGCGGTTCGTCCCCTATAACATAACTGGCGACATGTCGGTGTACTATAATACACCGCCGACCCCTTCAGGGAATACAGGCGTGATGTTATTATTATTTATCACTGTGTTTAAGTAAGATGGATTATGTCTTATTTAAAATATATTTAATCATTGAGTCTCGGCTGAAATTGTGTTTTAAACGTATAAGAACGTATCCCACAGCACCCTTACCATGAATTCTTAAAACAGGACAGTTTACTTTGTGGAAGTGAGACACCGCATAACACTGCACGTTGCAGCGTCTCGCTACTGCAATGTAAACTATCCTGTTTTAAGAGGTCATGGTAAGGGGGCAGGTAAACTGAATGCATGGCGGTGTATGGCTCCAAAACAAGCGGTTTTGAGTGATTGTTTGTTATAATTTCTAGTTTTTGTAAGAAAAATATTTGTTGTTAGACCGAGTTTTATTTTTATCACATCTAACGGTTTGATGCCATCATTGAAAATTAGTATTATGTTGTTATTATTTACGCTTTCCGCTTAATGTTCGCTTGTTTAGGAGCCTGCCTGCAGTAACAATAAATGAAAATGGGTCCTAATTTGAAGCGTGAGTGCCTATATTCGTCTGTACCTATTGTGTTGTAAAATTTATTTATTTTATTGACAGAGACATTAATAAAGTCAGTAACTCTTGGTTATATCTGATCAATGTTTGTTTTTTTATAGTTCTGCCTCTTTGGATGTCACTCCTTTTCTAAGCTAATAAAAATCATCTTTAATATTAAACATTCTTTTTTTAACTTTGAAAAGGAATGATATTTTTAGAAATTTTCGTGATATTTATTGATACATCTTATAATATGTGTGTATAGTATTATAGAGACTTTATTATATTCTGTATCGTAAATACAGGTACACGACCTGGCGGCACAAAAGCATGAAAGTGAGAAATTGAATAGGTGAACTTGTTAAAACAGTGAGTTAATGTCTGTCAGCACATTACATGAATTATATTTGATTTTAACTCTTATGTAAATAGGAATAAAGTGCTATTTAACGAATTTGTGTTGAATTATTTTTAATTCCCCTCCGGTTTTGCAGTTTCTTGTAGGTTTAGTGGAACCATGGAGGAAAATAGTGTAATTATATTGTCTATGGAACTTACACTAACGAGATAAGATGGCCTCTATTCGATAAAGATGAGTACCAACATTTTTACTAAGACCCTAGATAAATTACTTCTGGTTAACCTTCCAAAGTCTCATTATATAACGTTAGATTTAAGTTAGAAATTAATCAAAAATAACGTATACCTAACATTCGATACAGCGAAAAACATAGTTATGTAACCAATTGTTTGCAGCATTCCGAACTTTAATCGGAAAGTTCTTCTTCCAATTTCGACACAACCACCTAACTTCCACCAGTAGACTACCGAGATTACTAGAGGTAGATAACCACAAATCTATCACTACAAGTAGGTACTGGTGTGCGTGTTAACAAACAGTTTGGCGAATAAATTAAAAGTTACCGCCATTAACGCCCACGCGACTACAATTGTTGGCGAACTCAAATCGCGCTCTTTATCGCTTGTGAAACTGATAGCTAACACTTTTTGTTTTGATGAATTCATGGTGATGTTTCATGAATACCTATCAGTCTAATGTTAAATGTATTTTTGTTGATGATGAATTCGATTCGATTCGATTCGAGATTACAATTTAGACAAAAAATTTGAATTACTTTACATAGGTACCTATAAGATTGTGGATGATTTATTAGTTAGGCTAGTAAGAATTATAAGGGAAAATCTAGCTTATTCTATTATTCCACAAATCCAACATTTAGTTTTCTTATCGTTAGGTATCAGTGGTTCGGTTACAGTACTCATTATTCTAAAAACTTATTCATACTTTATCAAAAGACGAAGTTGAGCGTTTCACTTGAATCGCTCTCAATCTCGCCACTATGCAGACACGAACAGCAGGCCCGGTCGGTATGTTGGCATTAGCAAGACTTTCGTGGAGAAATTTATAGGTAATTATATGTAGATACAACCCCTAAAAAAATGATTAGCCAATAAGAAGCGGTACTAACTGGCCCGACTATCCGGCCCGAGATGTGCCGAAAGATCAATTGTACTTTAGAAGACTTAAATGCACCTTAAAAATGTTAACTACTTAATCATAATTTAATTCGATTATGTATTATTTCACGATATAAAATTTAGTCAGGAATTCAATGTTTGGTGTTTTTCTTCAGAATTCATGGTATTGTGTAATTCTATAGATGTATATAGGCAGTAATCGACGAAAAATATTTACTCGATTTCAAATCTTATTCTAAAATGTACTTCTGTGATTTCACTTCTGAGTGTCGGCTCCCCGCCCGGGGCTGTAACTTGCCCAGATAAGGCGCTGTGTGGATAGTAATCTGAGCCGTGCTCAAACCGCCTCGCCACAGTATTTCACTCATGTACTGTAACACAAGCTTCTAATTTAAAAAGTACCTACTTTAACTTTCTTTTGTTTGTGTAAAGCCATCGCGTCGCGCCTTTGTCCTGGTAAAAGGTCCGGGGGATTCCGGCCACATTCTACGTTTATATCAAATTCATGTAACGCAATAAATATTTCGATTTGTAATGGGGACAAAGAGAGGCCTATATCCAGCAGTGGACTGCGACGGGCTGATGATGATAAATGGGACATTTAGGATATCCGGTTAAGGGTGAATAGGCTCCTTACCATGAAATCTTAAAGTGCTCAGCTGTTTGTTTCAAGTTGCCTGTAAGGTTCGCTACGTCTGCGAATCCGTCTCATTATTAACTGCAAAATAAACTTTGAAAAGACTATTAATCCTCACTTGTAATAAATGTTATATGTTATGTTATGTGTAATAAAATACCTACGTATCTATAAGTTTTTTAACAGACAGGTGCAGGAGCAGCTAGTGAGAAAACATGGTGAAGTATTGCATAGTTAGTCAGAGCCTTGGCAACATCCGCTGCATGACTGTCCAGCCTAGATACTTCCGTGAACCAACTGTATGAATTTCGACTGTGGTAATGTTATTCCTAACAGTGGCGTTTAGGGGAGGAGGCTTATGTCCAGCAGTGGGACACTTAAAAGCTGATGATGAATGCTATTTCTCACTTGACGTAGGTATAAGTAGGTTTGCAGCCCAAAATATGACTTGTAAATCATATTTTCAGTTAGGTATCTATAGATGACGTCTAAGAACAAATACTACTTAATTAGCCGTTTCCACCAGTTTTCTACCCTACGCTCCCCCTGTATTTATAAATTAATAATAATTCTCCTTCTTCGTTTGATTCTCGTGAAAGTAGGTCGAGTGAAAACTGCATTAGGTCATAGGGGATCGAGATCGAGCTAATTAGTTTAAATAAGCACAAGTGGAATGCTTAGTTTTACAGCGTTTTCAATAAAACCTAGACGAGATTCCTTTGAGATTGGTGGAGTATGGAGGGAGAGCCTGATGTTTGTGTTATGAGAACAAAAGCATTCTTATATAATATAATCATTAACTGGGTAGCGTCCGATTGTCGGGACTCGAAAAGAATCTATATTCTATTTACAAAGCAATTGTGTGTACCTAAAGGTCAAGCATTGAAACATAACTTCATAATATTACGCGTGCATTGTCTGAAGGTATAGCCAGTGTTGAATATTGCACCCACGCTACGCCAGCTATGTTACAGATCTCATGTGATAGACAAGGCACAAATCGAGACTCCGTGCTGCTGCTGAGAATTAGGTAATGTAAAATTCCAATACCTATTGTCCGACCCGGGAATCGGACCCGAATTTTGGCGATTGATTTCCGAAACTCAGATCGAACAAATATGCTGGCTGCTCCTATTAGTCCCTGGTAAATCGGGGTCGGGTCTAACACCATTTTAAGTTTGATTGGATTCCTGTAAGATTAATTATCAGTCTTATGATAGCAAATAGCATGTACGTACAATGTATATTTGTATAGTGTTGAAATTAGTTATTTTCTAAGAAAAAGTGATTAAGTAAGTTGGTCTTTACTTATAAGTATAGTATGACTACATAAGTAAGCGCAGCTTAAGTGACTTGGAACTAATTGTGTAAATTATTCGTCTAAGCTTGTCTAACTATAGGTACCTTAACATTTCATGATCAATTTCATGTTTACAACTAACATTACATTGTAAAAAATCAAGCCCTCAAGTTATGAAATTTCAGAGTAGATATTATACGTGATTAAAAATCTAAACTCCTTAGTTACTTCTATTAAATGGCCATAACCGTTAACGTATTGCTTAGTAAGTGGTAACTACTGTACCTCGCTAAACTCGTAGACTCCATAATAACTCAAATGACCTTAAAACTGAGTAATTATGTTAAAACATCAGCAAACTGGCAGATATTCCAAAGGAATTCATCACGTACGTTCCTAATAGCTTTTTAATACTGTTCGGAGTGGAGCCCTACATTTGGGGTGAAACTTGTGCGATAAGACGTTTCGCCGGCGACTGATAACAAAACTATTCAAGTTTATGTAACTACGTGTCTACGGTTTTCGAAGGATGAATATTTTAGTAGTGGAATATTAAAAAGTTGGTGCTGTGCAGTGAGCACTGGCAGTAGAATTAAAATAACAGAATGATCTTTAGGTACAACTTTATTACGATTTTAAAAAACATAACATATAAAACATAACATCACGCCTGTATTCTCCGAAGGGGTAGGCAGAGGTGCACATATAGTACACCCACATTTCGCCGGTTATGTTTTTAGGTCCTAATGTAATAGGGGGCGAGCCTATTGCCATGAACCGGGCACAAATCCAGACTCCGTGCTGCCACTGAGAATTACCTAATGGAAAAACCCAGTAACACTTTGCCCGACCCGGGATACGAACCCAGGACCTCGTGTTCAGCAGTCGCGCTCAGCAACCACTAGACCAACGAGACAGTCGATTTTATGATAAATATAATACTTACGAGAGTTTTGAAATGTAATCGTTTCAGCTTTTAAAACTGTTTATTTTAGTCAGGTTCTCATTACGAATTTTTACGACTAGGGACCTAGTCCAATTTCTGCGCGCAAAACATATTTGTGTTGGCTTTCCTGTGTTGAAAAATTACACAAACCAGCCAGTTGTCCAGGTGAGCTAACATTTTCAAATTAAAGTAAATAAAGCATAGGAACAACAATAAAAAATATTTACAATCTGCGTAAATTAGAATAATTGTTATTATAAAACATGTGTTAAATAATACTCTTTAACACCGCGGAAAGAGTAAAGTGATAAATTATTATAATAGCGGACTCGTCCTTCAACAAACCTCCATGGTAACAAAGGCGGAATGACAGTGTAAACAGTGGTGTTCGGACACAAACATTTGTTGTGTGGCTGTATGCCACGCCGCCTGTGCCTCCGGGAAACACTCGTAAACTTTGCGCGGCAAATTTGACAGATATGGAAGTTTGTTTTTAGTTTTTTATTGTGTTTTGCTGTGTGGATTTATTTAAACAGGTAGGTTTGTTTTTATTAACACTACATTTTGAAGAGTTAGGTACTAGCGTTTTATATTCCTGAAATGATTTTTCTATAATGTTTTTAGATTATATTTAATTAAAATAAGAATACATTCCCTTGGTACAGCTATTGGGTAATGACAGGTTAGATGGGTTAGGATTGGACTCGTAGCCACAGAAGTTTCACAGTATTAGATATCATTATTTATCGACTTGGGTTCGAATCCCGGGTCGGGAAAAGTGTTATTGGGTTTATCCATTAGGTAATTCTCAGTAGCAGCTCGGAGTCTGGATTTGTGCCCGGTTGATGATACTCCGGTAGACGGGAAATACAGGCGTCGTGTTATGTTATGTTGTATTTATCGAGGTTGTATTTCCTCTTATTTGTAAAAGAGGATCATACTGGCATTAACTATACCCCGTATTAAGTAAATTGACATCTATATTCTTGGACATGCAAATGACAGTGACTTGTATAATTTGGTCTATGGTGTAAATTGTTTTTTTTTTTAAGAATAAGGGATAAAGTACTTGGTCCAGGATTTGCTTATAGGTTACCTAAAAGTCTCCACACACCTTTGCCTACCTCTTTATAGAGTCAATCGTGATGTAACGATTATATTTTTCAAATGTGAGCTTACACCTAAGATCCGTGTTTGTAAATAACTCAAGCAAAGTTTAAGCAATCAGTCACTTCGGTCGTAACAGATTATGGTTATTACCTGCGTGCATCTACTGTTTGTTATCGATATCAATGGATAACTCACAAAGCCAGCAAAGCCTAAGGAGGCCTAACTAAAACCTAAAAAATATATGTATACTATGAATTGAATGAGGTGAATACTATTCTCATACACCGCCAGAGACGACTACGTAGGCGTTGTGAAGGGAAATAGTTTCTTCACCTACCTATTATTATGTACTTCATGCGGACAAATATAGGCGCATAGGTACAAGCAAGCAGAATAAATCTGAAAACAATTGAAACTATATACATATATTTATTTTTGTAGGTACAGTCATAATAAGTAACTTGTTTGTTGTTGTCTTTTTTAAACGTCACCCCACACTAGGAATGTCTCCTGTATCGTGGGTGTGTTGCATGATATGACAATTTTGAAGACTTTTTACAATATAAGAAGTTCTTTAATTGTATGCTAAAATTAAATGTACTGCTTATGATAACTGTGCAATAGTAAAAAGAAAATTATTACATTATCACACATGAAGATCTTAACTATGATGAAAGATCTATTTAGAATATTAAATTGCGTCACTTCCCTACTTAACCAACATTTAATCTCCACGCAGCATCCGTCGCGCTAATCTCCGTTATCTATCGTACAAAGGAATTAGCTTGTCTCTCGTGAGATCACCGTGACTCACGCTATCAGGGCTTATGGGTATAACGGTGGTACACAGGTGACGGGCGTGATAATAGAATGTAATCAATTGGTTTTTATATATTTGAAAGATCTGGAGTTGTGATTTATGTCTTCTCTTAACAAATAAAAGATCACACGTGTAATAAAAATGTTCTTCTGACCGAATTTCGCTCACGGTGGCCTGTCTTATCTTAGACTAGCCAACTACGCAGGAGATATTATAGTGCACAAGAATGCGCAAACAAAGGTGTATTTCCTATTCCCTCACTCTCATAGTCCGATGGGACGGTTGACCGACACGACCGGAGTGAGTTCAGGCGCAGGACCCACGGTTTAACGTGCTTTCCAATACAGGCATTTCGATATGTGAAAACAGTCATCCATCTCATTACTGACCGCAGCTTGCTCAGCTTAACCTCGCAGGTCGACTGATCTATTTGGCAGTAACGTAGCTATTTCCAATTCAGATGGTAAGCCTATTGCGATTGACCGGGTATAAATCTAGACTCGGCGCTCTGTGCTGTATGGAAAAATTAAAACCTAATATTTTTTGTCTTAAGTACTTAGTAGACAATTAAATGTTAATTTTTAATTAACTCACAATAAAGTTGTTTAACGTGTTACACGAAACATGAATTAATTAATACAATCTCGACCCCATTGTCGATGTGACGACTTACTTTTTATCATAAAATTGTAGAGTCGGGCAAAAGCAACATAAAAATTTGAATATTCTCACTTCAAAGCCTCTAGGCCTTGCTGAAGTCTCGTGACCGAGCCAGTAACAAAACATCCTAGCATCACTGACACACGTTATCTATTCCCATCATCCACATACATCAATGTTAGCATAATGACACAATTAGTCGCCGCAATGACTGGCCATTCGTTAGCCATTGTGATTGCGGAGACGGAAGGCAGTGAGCCAGTGCTTGCCAAAAAAAAACACTCAATTTGTGGAAAAAATAGTAATTGGTAAGTGTTGGTTCGAGATTGTGGCTTATCATGTCCGTTTCACGTGTTAGGATGGTACTTATGGCTTACAGGTTTGTTGTTAAGCCAGAGAGTGATTGAATGTTTGATGGTCCTTGAAATCAAAGCAAGCAACAGTTTTTAATGTTACGTCAGCTGGACGCTAGACAGCCTCACTACGATTTTGGGAAAGGTTTTACACCCAGTATTGTACCTACCCGCAATTATTTTGAATTAACAGCGTGCGTGTCCTGAGTCTTCAATAATATACTTATATCGTCATAGAAAATTGATAAAATACTTTTATTTAATATATCGGTGCATTATTATGCCTATTCAATAGGTAATGGACAGGCAATCTTACAGAGACGTCCGGAAAAAGATAGAAACAAGAACGTTGTAATTTATCAATGGAGACCAGTGTGAGTGACCAGTGACCATGAGTCATTAGTTTTGTGTAGTACGTAATGGAGCATAACAATACGTATTTCTTCTCTCTTGTAGTGGTTCTGAAGTTTACGAATCAAGCACAAGATTGCGGGTCGATAGTATGATAATAAATCCGCATGTGTTCCTTTAAGTCCATGGCAGACCTACGGTTACGTCGAACATTAGGCCCAGGTAATTGAAGGATATCATTTTTTGTACCTCGCCCTCTATCACATCATACCGTAGTTCATAATTCACGTAAACATCTCTAAATAGATAACAGACCCCACGGTCACCTGTTCGCATGACCGACACATAATGCGCTTCCGCCGGAAGTGCGACAATCGACGCCATTTTGGTTTCTGTCGACTGGACATTGTGCGTCTGCGCACACCGTGTAATCACTGTTATACAATCGATTGTGATCGTATCGATATTATGTTATTGGGGTGAATGGCGAATGAGATCTTGTGTGGAGTAAACATTAGGATTTGTTGTTGTAACTACAGCATGTGATGGCCCATGTATCATCAGTTCTTCGTTTTATAAGCCATGGAGTAACGCTATCATGCACTTATTAGACCAGGCTCTTCATGCATGAAATGTTTATTAACATGGCTATAGAAAACCAACCGAGTTTTGTAGACAGTTTGGAAATCAGTCGGTCTGTTTTTGGTGTAGGAGGTCCCACATTTTCTGGCACCTAACCACGTGATACTAATCATTAGCGATGCTGCAGAAACTGTGTTAACAGCGATAATGATTAAGATTTAGTCTGACTTGTTGACAATAACATGCTCTCGCATGATCTTCGTCATTAACTGGCGACCTCTCATCTAGCAAGGTGTATAATGATTCTGTGTACTGTCTAGACGGCAGTATTTATTACGACTGTTTACGACGGTTGGTTTTCTACATAACATATAGTCTATATAATTATATAAAAATTAATAGCTTGATAAAACTCGAGAATGGCTGGACCGATTTGGCCAATTTTGGTCATGAAAGTTCAGGGAAGGTTTAATGGTGAGAAGGCGGAACTAAGTTCACCGGGTCAGCTAGTACATAAATATTATTATCGCAACTCGGTTTTTTACATAGGATACAGTGTAATTAATTGTAAGGCAAATGTTTATATTATAAGCAAGGTTCAGCAACTTATTTAATATATTTCCTTATTAAAGATATTTAGTAATAAGTTAACCTACTCTATAAGATCATAGTAGAGAAGGCTTTTGTAAACTCATTATGGATAAAATCAAAACCCATATGTTAATTCCGGGTTTACTCCGTCGACCCTTTATTTATGTCAAACGTGGTAGTGGTAGTAGTGGACTTAAGTTACCTTGGGTCTATAGGAGCTATGGGATCAAGCGCATCAGGCCTGGTGAGCGAGACGCCAGGCAGTGAACTGCGTCTGCCAGCTTCAGGGCTGCGGTTCACGCTCAACCAGCTTCGAACCCTCAACTCCTATGTAGACACGCTCTGGGAAGAAGACCAGAAAGGTAATGTACTAATCACGTGCGTCGTGATTTGTTTAATCGAGGTTCTGTATAAATAGTAAATGTCTTCCGAAAGTCATATTTATTTAGTTTTTCCAGTAAACTGGTTGTAGGCATTAGTGATTACAGAGGGCAAGGTTTTCAAGCGTATATTGGGTCTCCCAGTAGTTAGTTTATTCGTATTTCATAAGATTGTATCTCATAGTTTGTTTACTCTATAAACAGAAGATTTTGATTTGTTCAGGAATTATTTACATAGATATCTAAAGTCTTACCCTAAGTTTTGACTGTTGTGCTGAAAGACCTTCCTTGTGCTTATGATAATGTTTATTAATTATAATGAATACAGGACGTATATCGACTGAATTGGAAAGTGCAGTGGAGAGTCTAGTTCAGAGGATAGTAGACGGCGCTGGACAAAGAGACCCGAGGTTCAGATGCTGTCATCTTATTGCATTGCACAGGGGAAAGAAGGTAATACAATAATGGTTTTGTGTGGGTGATTAAGTATGCAGTACATTCTTCTTATAATTGAACCATATGGGCTATTATATCTCATTTACGAGGAATTGAGCAGCCGTAGTTTAAGTGTAACATAAGTAATGTTGGTACACGAGATGAGAGACTAGCATAAAAATGAATGTAGATTTCTTACATCAGTGGGTAAAGTCAGTCTACAGATGATGATGATGAAATGTGTCAATATGTATTCCTACTTACATTCTTGTGCCTGTATTTGCTTACAACAGATGCGCTCCCGATCCTTGGAGTACTTGGTAACGTTAGACTCCTTGCCTCCTCTGAACATGGGTGAGGAGTGCTCCTTACAAGACGGGACGGTGGGCTACGGGCGCGTGCGACTGTCAGGGCGGGAAGCCGACAAGTGGGAGGAGTTCCTCACACCTTCGGGGTACTTATGCAGGTGAGTTGACGGGTCGTGTGTATGTGTTATTATTTGATATAGTAATTTCACTTACAGATATACAAGACAATTAACTATACTAGAAATCTTTCTCCATCTCTATAAAATATGTGAGCAAGTGTATTTGTCTAGGGACAAGGTTGTAGAGCGGTGGGTGGAGCTGATAGCTCGATGTGCGCATGTGCGTGGAGGTGGCGGCTCGCGCGTGCTGTGCGCCCGCGCCGCGCCGCACGCCGCGCCCTACAGGCACTGCTACTTGCAGAGAGGTAAGGAAATGCTCTACTTATGACACAATGACTGTATGAATTAAAAATATATACCTATGATAACTATAGCTATAGATATCTAGATAATTACTGTACTTTACAAACCCTAAATTGTGGAAAGAGAGTTGTAATTGGTTTCCATTATTTCTAAGGCAACTTTTAGGCCATTAAACGATGTTTTACAATTAAGACGTAATATGTATAATAATGTAACACAAATAACACTCTTTAAAAACTCTTTTTCTTGGCCGTTTACGGTTTGCCTTTCCTAAAAGTAGTTTTAGCAGCGTTAGATCAATTTGGCCGCAACAAGAACGTGTTACTACTTACTAGACATTGTCGGGACAATATTCGGTGCTCCAAGAATGCGATAGTGGGGTTTTGTAGACCGCGCAAAGAATTCGACGAATAGTTAGACATGACAGTATTTCACTGTCTTTTTTTCTTAGTATTTGAGACATACTAAAGAAATGTGTTTTGTAGGGAGTTTAGATTTGTGCCCAGTTAACTGTTAACTTAACTAACGCTTGGCCCTTATTACATGCATGGGATCTATATCCGACGAGTCGTGAGCGTACTAAACCCCTCTGCCTACCTCTTCGAGGAGTACAGACGGGATGTTATGTTTTGTAACTTGAGACCAACTTTGAAGGTGAAAATAAAAGGGGTATTCTATTACATTTGATGAAAGTAATTAATTATTGAGGTACGGCATTTATAAGCGATCTTGTATGATTCATATTTTGCTAATTGGGTGATGAAGCCGGGTTTCTTACCTCCTACACCCATTTATTTATTAAAATTATAATATACCCATACTGTTGCTATGTCGTTACCCATTATTATTACGTCAAAGAACCTAAAAGATGTGATTTCTTCAACCTAAAGCTTATAACACTGATAAATGACTAACTAGAAATAGCCAATAACTCCATTAAAGCACAAACCTATTGATCGATATCGTTTTCTTTCTTTACAAGCCCGATAACATCCATACAAATTAATTAGTGAAAAGAAAATGCAAAAAATGCTTCAGACTTTAATCTAGAACTACATAAAACATGTACCCGTGTCCGGCACGCACGGAATGCCATGTCTTTGGCCCGCGTTGTCCGCTTAGGAATTCAGAGTCAGCCGATCTGGCTAACATTGGATTTGGACGCCACTCAAATATAGCTGTAATGCCGAAGGTTGAATCATTTGAAAATATTTTGAAGTTTGATGTTTCCGTAATTTGATGACTACCGGCTCAGTCGCAAAGTTATAAAACTTAAAGTAATTGCATGTGATGGACTATGATGTTATTAAAGTTGCAGGTAGCATGCCTAAAAACGCATTGGGTTAAATAGATGATTAGAAGGAAGAGACTGATAAAACTAAATCTTCTGCGCAGTCACGGGTTTGATTTTGTCACGGGACTATAGTAGTATTTTATATCTTTAAAATTGACAATACATAAGGACTATAAGGTCCTTAAGGTGCTAATGCAAGGTCATTTAATTTTTTACTCCTCAACTAACCACACTCCCTCACTGCGCTAATAAATATCGACATACATACACTTAACTGTAGGTAGGTATATATACCCAACATTTCGCTTCCGCGGAAAGTTTACGAAGTTTTAATTAAAAGGAAATTTTCGGAGCAGCTCTGTGTCGATCGCGCAGACAGGCAGATTGTGCACTTAGTAACGGTGAAACTGCTGAAGTTCCGTGGTCGCGGTTATTGAGAACTAAGAGCTGCTTGTATGCTTCTGAAGGTGTTTTGCCCGATTTACATGGTATGATTAGAAACTTACGGGTATCCTTACTTATTTTAAAAATTGTTTTTTTGAATTTGATACAAAGATAAGTATGGGCCCAGTTAAGAATCGTCTAAAATGTCTTCCAAATTTTTTGAAACTTCCATGCATAAAGTAACGGATCTTTTTAGAATAGGAGGCAAATTGAAATCGTAACAGGGCAATAGCATCACTTCCTATTACATACGAGGCTTTAATTACCTACTATTCCTAGATAAACGTGTGCACACCGATGGGAGGAATGGATTTGATGCGACCGGTCAACCTCGTACTGGCATGCTTTTGTTTTTATTACTAGGCCAAGTTTAATTATTGTCGCTTAACCTTAACGCTACGCCGA
Organism: Abrostola triplasia; assembly: GCA_946251915.1. Classification (NCBI taxonomy): domain Eukaryota; kingdom Metazoa; phylum Arthropoda; class Insecta; order Lepidoptera; family Noctuidae; genus Abrostola; species Abrostola triplasia. The sequence goes on along the minus strand of OX276432.1, from coordinate 1,134,968 downwards.
GTACACGATAATTACGTGTACTGTCGTTGAACAATGGACATGTGTATCTTTTAATCGTTGTTCAATATGTACGTGAGATCAATTCGTTATTCTTTTCGTGATTTTGGTATCGTCGAAGATATTCGTCTTACAACCCAATCTTTTCGCCCTAAATCAACGATAATTGACGATTTTGACGACCTGATTAGTGCAGTGGCTAAGCGATTGGACTGTTGCGCTAAGGGTTGCGGGTTCGATTCCCGCACGGGGCAAAACTTTGTGCGAACCACAGATGTTTGTCCCGAGTCTGGGTGTTTGTGTATGTGATATTTCATGTTTGTGAAACGCACCCACGACACAGGAGAAATTCCTAGTGTGGGGCGACGTTTTTTTTTTTAAAAGGAAAGAGAATCACGAAATATCATTAAATATACATAGAAAACACACAGGTACATATTAATCGTAGCTTTTCTACAGTCGGAGTTCAGTGAAATACCTGTATTCACTAACTTATTTAATGCCCACTAACTATACAGTATCAAAGCTCTCAGGATTATCGCAGTATTTACTCAGTCTGACAGTTGACCACTGTTCGCGTCCCGGCGGATGAAGCTTCGCGTTGTTGTGATTTCAGAAAGAATACGGGAATTGTCCGAGAGCATAATGCAGTATGTGGAGGTTCAAACTAGCTTATGTTAGAAACTAAATGTTAACAATTGTGATGCGATGATGATTATGGGATTTCCTTTTGGTACCGGCTTAGTTATTGCCTCTAAAAGTTTTGATGACTTATATAGTGTTAATATTATAAAGATAGGTGTTTGCAACTCTGTCCATTTTAAAAACCCTTGATATAATATACGCGTTTCTTTTTAGAGGAAATTTGGGAAGTCCTAGCAGGTTCTAGTTTCAGAAATGGAAGGTATTTTGTTGAAACTAAAGTAACTTACGAAAAATAAGTAAATCATAATTTTTCATCAAAATATATATTACTTATTAAATTACATAAAGCGAAAGAAAATTAGATTTAGAACCTTTTTCAACGACAAAAATTACAGGCTTATATTTTTTCATTATTTGGAAGTCAAAGACCTTTTTATCTTTGGAAATAATTTTGTGTCCCCATATTACATTTAATTAACAACATTCTTCATATCAACCGCTCGTATCCATTCTAATATTTCTGCATGAAACCCCGAGGGACAGCCATGAAATATGAAGTTTTTTTTTTAATAAATTAGGGAAGCTCGCGACTGAATAGCTTGAATGAATAAATGGAACTTGCAAAGCGGAAAAATAGGCGCCGCATTCATCTTATTTAACGTTATTTCTATGGTGATGAGAATAATGCAGGAATAGAGTAGCTTACCGTTAAGCACTCGTACTACTCGTGGAATGTTTCTTTAGACATTTTTTGATTTAGATACATGATAGTGGCTAGTTGTTAATTAATAATTACGTTGACTATCAAGATTTTATAAATAAAATGATGTTTTTAATTTAATTATATTAACCAGCGTTAGTGAAATTGAATTAAATAATGTACAAATCGCGATAAGGCAGTCACTATTGCACACTTCTTTACATCAGACTGTACCGCTTCTAACTGCTCATAACATGCCTTAATATGTTACTACTACCGACTTGAATACCCTTCAATACTCATTTCGGTCACATTCCCGAACGAATGCCATTCAACCATGTTCTGACCTTGCTGATCGATGAACGTATACTATGTACAGCACCCATCGATCTTCTAGTAATTGTCAATGAATAAACAAGTTTGATAGCATTAGAATATTTACACACGCCATATGTCGGACTGCCAATGCCTGATTTCCCTTGGGACAGCGGAGTTTATCAGTGACCAATGATTGGCGTAGACTACAGAGTCAGAGCTCAAAATTCACTTGTACTCATTGTTTTATTACGTTTGCAGCAGTATTGGTGTAAATAGGATTTTCTATAAAAAAATATCAGTTTTCAATGCATTTTTGTATAGTTATTAGAGGAGTAAGTACTTAAATCGGCAATAAATTTAGTAGACTATTAAAAATGACCGCTTCTAGCAGATTTGTTCGGCAACATTATTTACCTTTCAACAAAACCTCAGGTTCCACACTGCTGAGTAGCACGGACCGTCGCCTTGCCATCGTGGAGGGAGCAGCCTGGGTAATGGTGCGGGTGGGAGCTGGGGAGGCCGAGGCTAAACTGATGCTGGGTGCCAGGGTCGACGGGTGCAGTGCTGCTGCGTATACCAGCAGGGTGCCGCTGACGCATCCGCTGGCACTGCTGCATTATACGGCTGCGCAAGGGGTAAGGGTACAGTGCTAAAGTATTCGACAGTTGAATGTAGAATTCGCCAAGAACTAAAGGTAGGAAGAATGTATATGAATGGTTAAAAAGAAATGTCTTAAATACCTTGGATTTTTGTAAGATCTACAGGGCGGGGTTTGTCTAGCAATCATTACTTAAAAATAGCTTTGCTTAAAGTAACACCTAACCATGGATTAAGGTGTGGTTAAGTGAAATAAACGAAAGAGAATCCATAGAAATTATCGCGTTTCCACTCTTCCCACTATCTAGGGTTACTACGCTGTCGCAGTAGGGCCGCCCTCGTCCCTGGTGTGTGGAGACCGCTCCTCGACGTGGCAACTGTGGCACCCCTCGATGGAGGCGGAACTGGACGCGCACTGCTCGGAGCTGTCCACCGTGGCCAGGGTCGCGGGAGCACTCAATGTTCTAGTTGACAAAATGAGGGAAGGCGTGTACCAGGTAAGTTCAAAGGATGCCGAGCTATTTTTGCTAGTAAACGTTCCTTGTTATCAACAGATGCAAAATCAGAAGTAAATAAGCTTTTCATGTGTATCTATTTGTGGCATCATAGCTCTAAAAGGATGAACCGATTTGGATTGCGGTGGTGGTCTAATAAAAATTTGGTATTCTTTTGATAAAATGGTGTCAGGGGTTTTAATTTTTTTTAGTTACGTGGAAAGGATATCTATAACTTTATAATGAGTTTCCATCTTTGTTGGTAGGGCACTCTCCGCGTATTAAGCCGGTACGCGGCGAGCTGCGCGCTACGGCGGCGCCTGGACCGCTGCGCTGCGCATGCGCACTCGGCGGCGCGTTGCTGTGTGGCTGCGCATGCGTCGCATCACGTACTTCTTGTATTAGATACGTCAGTTACTCTCAAACATACTTTTTTAAATAATTATTATTTATTGAAAAAGTAAGCCATGATATTTTTAATGTGTCGATAGGTTGTTCGCTCTGTGCGAACGTGGTGGTATAGCAGGGTATGTGTATCCCGTGGAGCGGGGGTCGGTGGTGCGGCGCGGGGCGAGGGACGCCGACTGGTTGTTCGACGCTGCTTGTGTCAAGAGCTGCTTGCAGGCGATGCACCATGTTACTGGTGAGATAAAAGTCGAGGAACTTACTTACTGGGTAGAAGATAAAAACGAGCATTACACTGCACGTAGCGGCGTCTCGCTTCCACAACGTGAACTGCCCTGCTTTAAGAGTTCATGGTAAGGGGGCAGGTCATCCTTTACGGCTGAACTTGCAGTTGAAGAGTATCCTGTCCATAACCCCTCTTTATCCACATGTTCATTAGGTGAAGACATCCCTGCTACACCGTCGGAGTCCCTAGAGACAGCACTCTTCAGTCGGTGGGAGAACCTGAACAGGGAAGCCAGGATCTCCGCCGGCTCCAGCCCCACGTACTCTCGCCGACAGCTGGCCTACATATGGAGAGTCGCTAGCGAACTGCTGAAGTGCAAAAGCTTGGTTATATGTGTATGTATCACTAAATTGTTATAAATAAAAATATAATACTTGGGGCCAAAAGGCAGGTTTTAGGTGCCGACTGCTTAGGAAGAATCTTAAATGTGTGTTAATCTTAACTGCTAATCATATATTTAAACAAGAACTTACTGTTATCGAAAACAATTGATTCATTATATGCGGGAGTTGCGACTGAGTGGAATTTTAGGCTAGAAAAACAGCAAATTTTACAGTCAAAGTACATTTCATGTCTTGTAATAAAATATGACTACAGTTCGGTATAAAATTTAAACACATACAAGAAGTTTCAGCGCCTACCATTAAAATATACTTTTATTTTGGCAGGAGAACCACAGCACTTTCCGTGCGAACCTTATTCAGGTGACGTCACTAAACCAGGAGCCTATTGAGGACCTGATCCACATTCTGGCAGTCATGCTGGACCAGGCTCGAGACCTGTACCTCAATAACTTCAACACCAGGAACGTGGGGGAGTTTGAAAGGGAGTTATCCGCTTATAGGTACGTTTTTATATGTTGACATGAGTGTTAATCCAAATATGTTTTCTTTCCTGCGATTCAATCCATTTTTGGTAACAGCTTTACAATTTGAATATCACCTTTTTCGTATCACCATGTCTCATGGATCACGAGGTTGATCACCCAGGGTACAACAGAAGCGCTTAGGTACTATTACTCAGGGAGGCTCTTTATGCTTATCCTGACGATCCCCAAACCACGAATCCTCAAAAACGACCAAACCCAAGTTCTGCTTTTGTAATTTGTCCACTCTAACAGATCGAAGAAATGGAACAAACTGAAAGACTACTACGACGCATCTTCTGCGTGCCTCATCGACGCCGTTCGGAGAGACCCTGAACTCAGGCGAGAAGACCTGACTGACCCCACCATTGTGATGAAGAAGATCCTCAACTGGCTCTACAAGGGGTCCAAAGACGACAAGAAGTACCTCGGACCAGTCCTAAAGCCGTATTTAGATGGACTCTTCGCAAGTTCCATGGAAAACTCCTGGTTTCTAGAAGACTTTGATGGAAAGAAGTGTTTGAATGAGTTTGATGGTTTAAAGGAGTATTGTATGGGGGTCCACGATGGGAGCTTAGAGCCGTGTATGGGGCTGCTGGATGCGGCGAAGAAGTTCGCGTGGGCGAAAGCCATGGTCGATTTTGTGGATAGATATCGGCATATTGGTAAGAGAATTGTGTTAATTAAGTTCATACATAAACAAGCTTTTTGAACCTTTTAAAATTACTTAAAGTGAAACTTAAACGAAATACTTTAAAATGATTAGAATTAGCATTAAGATGTGTCATACTTTATAGGAGAATACTATATTTTTATATGGTCGTGCCTGCTTATGTGCGTATACACTATATTGAGTAAACGTCGTGATGTGATGTGATAATAATGTACCTAATGGCCTTCAGTCCATGAATAAATGCCAACATTACATTGTATGATTGTTAATTATCAAAGCTCTTGGGTTTAACCCTCGTACCGCTGCGGTAAATTATACCAAGCGCTCACATTTAGCTGCATTGAAGGGTTAATAGTGTAATGACCACTGCAATGGTAAATCAACCGCAAACAGTCGCTGTTGATTATGTACGTAATAGGAGCTCGTGAAAGGTTTTGATTTGGGGGCGAATACGACTCTATTTTGTTTTGGCAATTTGTACATTGAAAAATAAATGATTGTGAAATTTATAGACGAGGTCACGTGACCGTGGTCGATCGATGTAGCTTAAGCTGGGCTGCCTGTGGTATATCTTGTGATTGGTGACCATCCATTTCCATCCCAAGACTCCTCTGTGCCTGGCTAGCGCCGTCGGCCCCAACTGTGTTTAGTAGATCATAGACATTGTTAGAGGCCTGAAAATTGACGAATAGTAGACTAAGGGTTATCGTAATACCCAATAACTAGTTTGTAAAGGTCAGATATGCTATGCAGTCACTTCATTTATAATACTGGTATCCTGCATCTGGTACAACTGAAATCTGACTTTAACATAGTTAGGAAAAGGCTGGAAAGGTGATGATCACTTAAGTGAGCTTTATTAGGCGTCCATACTACATTACGCTACTCAAAAGTAAATTTTAAATGATTGGTTATAAGGTTGAAATTCCTACAGAACCTATAACATTCAACACAAAGCCACTATTTTATATCACAATCCAGTGGATCAAAATTTCAAGATCGTTTCGCTTGCAACGGAATACGTTAGCATTTTAAATATGACCAGTGTGTTTTGATCTGCGACGTTGTGTCGTTGTGTGGTGGACAGGGGCCTGTAGTGGTTGGGCGGGTGATAATGCCGGTTGTGACTGGCTTGTGAGATGGTACGGAGGCTGGATGCGACTGGTAGCGTGCGGGATATTCGCTTTATTGGTACGTGAACGTTTAGATAGATGAGTGAGTTTGACGTCGTTTGTCGGTTAATGAAACAGCCGGGTATGACGGAATTAGGTGTTGGTTCTGTTTAAAATGTTTAACATAATTATCATAACATCACGCCTGTACTCATATTATGTGCAGTGTACATGTAGGCAGAGATGTAAGTAGAGGTGTATCAATAGTAGTTACCTATGTTTCGTCTGTTATGTTTTTTGTCGTGTAATTGAGGCCGGGTTTATCGCCATGACTAGTTTGAATAACCGCGAATAACCTAATTACTAATTACTTTGTCCGAGAATAAAACCCAGAAATTCATGCTCAACAGTCGTGTTGTGCGACCACTAGACCAACGAGGCAGTATTAGACTGTATAGGATTCTTTCTATCAGAGTACATGAAATCTTTTCCATAAGATGCGATTACAAGTCATTATAATAGGTATATTAAGAATTATAAACTAAATTCCTTGGACAGCATTTCCAGTAATGTAACTCCACATAAAAGTTAGAAACTGTGGCGAGTTGCAAATCCCGTCTAAGTTGTGGATGCGGCGGAGTCTGTGCCCGCGAGTTGTGCCCCGAGTTGTGCCCGCAAGTTATGCCACACGACCACTATACAGCCAGGGTAATATAACAAACACAACACGCCAAGTCGAATATAAAAAAATACGAGTAGATGAAACAAGGTTAAGAAACTCTTATCGCGGCCGGTTAAGGGATAGGTGACCATCCGTAGACCGTAGACCGTAGATCTGAGACTCTTACGAGCCTCGAAAAACACGTGATACCCTAGTATTGGTATCATCATCATCATCAGCCTATCTCAGTCCACCGCTGGACATAGGCCTCTCCTATGGCCCGCCACTGAGATAGGTCTTGGAATATTAATATCAAGTATTCTTATATTATCACTGAATAGTTTCCCCTATTCCCCTAATGTCCCTTCTAATATTTGTAGGTCCCCTCTTCTTATCAACACTATTTTAATTATGCAAAGCAATTACATGTCTCTGTGTACTTTATAACTCGGGGTTAAGTCTCTTAACAGTGCTGATTTAATATGGACAGACGGACTGAATGTTTGTAACTGTAGTTTAACATTTATTTGAGTGAATTTCCAAGCGTTTGGTTCACTTTGAAATGTAATGAAACTCGTATTACAGAGGTAGAATCTTTTATTTCATATCGTGTCGGAATAGGAGTTTATTCTATCTAGATTTTCTGACGCTAACCGTCTTGAAACAGCATTCGAACGGAATCTTGCAATCTATGTATCTCTTTCAAAGTTACCTACACATACACATTTTCATTGCAAGATATTGGGTAATACAATTTGAAACATCTCGTTCAAACAAATTAAAAGAAAATAGTTTTTTTTACCGTTGCCCCTTATAATTAATTTCTGCTTATAAATTTCTTAATATTTATAAATATCTGTACCTAAACCAAATAATCGTAATCTGCGTATCATACTAATATAATTATTATAGTTTAAAAAAAAAACAATCTCGCACCTTTATAGGTCTATTAGGTCTTCGTAGGTCTATTAATAAGCTGAACTATTGCCACCTTTGGTACTGACAGTAGGTATCGAAAGCACTATGATTCTGACATAAAAAAACTACAAATTACTTTTTATATCTTTACCTAAAGCAAAGTTCTCTTTTAACTACCCACTACGCTTTGTTTCCAGATTTCCGCCTAATATTCCCCACCGGCGAGGGCATGGCGGTATCCTACCCCGTGAAGCTCCCGTCCCGCCGCGAGCACAGCTCCGCCCGCACGCTCACGCTGAGCCGCCGGGACAAGGCGGAGGCCAAGCTGCGGCTGGCTCAGAGATCGGTGGTCGGGGCCTTCGCTACTGCGCTCGTCGGGGACCGGCGGTGAGACCAGCGTATACAATGTTAAGAGAGATGATGATGACCGAAATGGAAACTTGGTTATACTCAATTATGTTAAAAGAGTAAAGCCCTAAATTCAAAAACCAAATAACACTGCCCGACGGTCCCGACCCGGGATTCGAACACAGGACCTCGTGATCAAATATTTATTTATTTATTTATTATGCTAAAACGGTTCTCAAACCAATTACATTAACATATAATAAGGAAAAAACATAATATAGGATAGAAAATCAACATAATAAGTATAAGATAGAAAACATAAAAAAAAACTTAATAACAATGTGGAATAAAATATAAATAAACAAAACAAAAGGTTAACATACAATTTAAATCACAAAATATACACATTAAACAATTCGTTCGCAATGGCTAAGGCAAAAACACATTATTATTTTAAAATCGTTAACAAAAAAATCTCAAATAATAGGAATGGGAAACAAACAAACAAGAAACAAACTCTTTATCCATGATAACTAAAACTGTGACCAGGGGGGACCTAGAGCCTCAATTCTCTGGCTAGACTTTTATTTCTACCTGTGTGTACCCGGTGCGGCGGTGTGAGCCGGTGGCGAGCGACTATCGCCTCAATTTGAGATCACGTTGGCACCGCGCCAGTCAGCCGGATGTTATTTTGACACCGGCACAATTGATTGCTTCGAACCCTCAAAATTAAGGGAGGGAACTTTATTTCTACAGAAGTTGAAACTGTGTCAGATAGAAGCGGATACAAATGAAATAGATTTTAATCGAATTTTATTTCGTTACGTTTTTAGGTTACCTACACTGTGCCAAAATAAGGCCTTGCTTAACCACTAGGGAAAAATAATCTTGTAAAAATGAGGTAAAATCCTTCTTAGCAAAATTCGTAGTTTCCAAACGAATAAAGTAGATATTATTTCTTCAATTACTATAGTTTCGAACAAGAAAATACAAACAAACATTCGGTGGATGCCGTGTTATAGTTTAGTTGAACAAAGCTCGTAGATTTTAAATCACTAATAAGGTTTAGAATTCATAGTTGATAATCTGGAATCGATTCACCCCTAATTCCCTGTTGGAACCACACGATGCATAAGTATGGCTGATTTACTAGTGATTCCATGATTTATTGTTTCAAAACAATATTTTGACAGTTTAGAAATTGAGCTTGAATCATTGTGGCATGTGACCCAGTAATAAGGGCGGATATTGTTCGCCTATTTGTCTTATCACATATCTTGTGTTACATTGTATTATAATTTTTGCTTTAGGGCAGTTTTCCCAAGGAATAACTTTTACATAACGAGGTAATCTTAATTCGCCTTAATGTACTTAAAATACATTAATAATAATAATAACCTCTGGGCACATCGTTACCTCAACATGAGAATAACGTAACACCGGAGGGGACAGTAGTATAGCTTTACCAACCCTCGTGATAGAAATAAAAAATATATCACAAGGACTTGTACTAAAAGCACACAAACCGCAGGGCAGCTTGTGGCGAGCTGTTTGTGAGTGGCGACACAACGTGCCTGATACCCCAGAGAGTCGGTCAGGGACTCATCCCCGGTTTGCCCGATATGGGTAGCTGGAGTGGAAACCGAAGAGCGCCCGCAGGACTCTCAGCTCTTTCTTGCCTTAGTTGGCTGGTCAGAGAGGGGTCGCCAGAGCTATATGCTCGGGGGTGGAAGTGTCTAATGGCGTAATAGCGGGGAAACCCGCTCCGAGTCTTCGAGACGCGCGATGGTGAAACCGGGGCCGCACCGCTCTACACCCCTAGCCACTCGCATCGGTGTTGCTCCCTGTTGCCTATAGTGGCGACTGTTTAGGGGGCCCATCTAGTGAGTGGCGAGTCACCGTCTGCTAATATACTGCATATTATATGGTTAAAGGCAGACGCCGTTGTTATTCAGAATAAACTAAAAAATAACCATTCCACGAAACATCCCAACACAATAGACCAAATCATTTTAGTATCCATTTTTCTCAATAGTCCTGCACCTTTTGGGGACTTTTCATGGCTGTTCTGTTATAGAGCAGTTGTGTGGTGCCCCTAGCTGGTGTCCCATCCCCTTTTAGATTAAAGTTCTCAACGGGCCTCTGCGTGTTGGACCTGTGTCCCCACGTAAGCCTTTTAAAAGTCCGGGTATCTTCCGCATGGTTGATAGCCCGAGTAAATAAAATGAGATACAAATAATAATAAAACTTTATTTCGGACAAGTCCATATGAGTGATACAAGAAAACACAGATAAATACAAACAAAACAGAACACAATCACATAGTAGTATGTAGGCTTATCCAATTCCTCAGTAATGGTGAATCCCACCTATCTGTCAACACGTTCAGGATACTATTGGAACTGGTTCGCACTCGGTGTAACAAAGAAGCGCATCGCTTTCTAATTATGGCATGAAACCCGTCAGTGCGCGCGTCTGCGAACATGCCCGAGGCACTACAATACCGGGGCAGCCCCAACAGTACCCTGAAGGCGTTGTTGTATTGTACACGCAGGGCGTTGTACTTCGTCCGCGTATAGTTAACCCACAAGGAACACGTATACATCGACTGGCAATAAGCTTTAAAAAGCGTCACCTTAACAGCGTCACTACATCGTCTGAACCTGCGGGCCAACATATTGCTTCGGACTGCCAGCGCCCTACGTTCCCTCTCCATGTCTCTTTACATTAGCTTATCTCCACATTAGCTTACGGTGAGAGAGCTCGTGATGAAGACCAGACATGATCTTAAAAAATCGTCTTCCCCTCCAAATTTGTTATGACCAGAGTAATTTCAAAAGTATGCAATCATTAAATCCTCTTGATAAGAGGCACCATTACTAGATTAATGAAATAAAATGTAATAGTGATTATAATATGGTGTTGACTGAATGTTATGACTAATGATCATGTTAGGCAAATGTTCAGAGGGCCTGTTTTTGTCCAAACAAGATAAAAAACAAGTATACAAAGGACAGTCGTCGGAAGAAAACTAAGTGGCAGCTAATTAAAAACCTTGCGAAATGTTTGTTAACTTTGTTCTTAAGTTGCGAGACTGCGCGACAAACTCTATCAGCACCTAGTTATCGATACAGTCCCTGCAGATTATTTCTACAATATTATTAACAAGCTTTACAATATTCTTATGTTTACTGACTGAAGAATTTCAAGGCTATGGTAAAAGTCTTGTCGCATGCTCTAAGAAAGAATACTTCGGAGTTACTATACGCTTGCATTGCATGTGTTTTTCTGTTGTTGAAGCGAGACGCTGTTACGTGCAGTGCAGTACTGCGTCTCGCTTTCAAATCGGAAAACGACCTGCAATGCAAGCTGTTGTGATATTTAGACCTTTTACTACCAGTTTCCTTACAATATCTTTCTCCACCGTAGATCATGATGCCATACATTAATAAATTAAAGATGTTTCCAAGAAGCAACCTAGGTATCAGGAGTGTGAAAATAAATGCTAAGAGAAATACCTATCATAAGATAAAATCAGTCATTTATTTACTGTCTGATTCAATGAATAATTGACACTTGTCGACAAGATATCGTGAGTAACGAGGTCACGTGATTTATGTTAGGATTCGACTGTCGGCGCTTAAAATGATTCCTGAATATACTTTAAAGGTTTGGAGACTAATCTTATTCGTGGTTAAAGTATATTTTTCATATTGAACAAGGCATTGTTATGTTTATTAAAATTGTTTTTTTGCATATGAGGAAGTTTTAATTAAAGCCTAAGCATGTAATGTCAAGTGCACCCTGTGGAGTCAACGTGGCCACCAAGTCCTTTTTGACTGGCCCATCTATACTCTACAGCAAGACCTAATTATGATATGACGATTATTTTTTTAATAATTAGATCTTTTATTGTTTTAGACCAAAACAAAAACCAATTTCTCGTCATGAAAGTAGTGACGAGATTCTAGCGAACGTTAAAACTGGAAACTATTGGAGGACTACAAAACCAGACATAATCCCGTCCTCCTCCGTCCAGGACGTCTCCAGAGACACCCTGGACAGCCTACCAAAGGTCAGGAGACGATCACGAAGACACCGACCAGCTTCGTCATATGGGTTTCCAGAAATTTCCATCACCAACCAAGCTGATACGAAGACTATGAGACGAAAATACCATACTTTGAAGAGTCTGGTCTACACGGAGCCTGTTGAAAGTATTAGAGAGATGAGGGAACGACCGCGTTCTGCTGGGTCTACTGTTAAGAATAAGGAGTCGCTCAGTAGACCAAGTATTTTGGAGACCTTGGATTTTATTAATAGCGTGAAGAGTGCTTTGTGTGGTAAGTCTGTTCTATGTACATTGTAAAAACGTATTTGATCTGAATTTATCATGAAAATCGAAAATCTGTGCCAAGCATATCATGAATGTGTTCAATCATGTAAGATGACATACACATTATACATTGATAAATTACGCCTAATGAATTGCTTTGAAGCACATTAAGCTTCTTAAGCGTATTTGAGACACAAAGTTAAGACACATGTATTACACGAATCATTAATTATACATTTCTAAATCTTACCGTCTAATACCTGCCTTCGATCATTCTGTTTACTGTGTCACGAATTAGTGTAACGACCGCGGTCTGCAAATGAGACAAATATGGTTTTCTTCGTGCCTGTAAACGTGCCTACGATACTGGGGAATTCTTCGTTAGTGTTATGTTAAAGACTGGCTAGGGAGTAGAAAGGCCTTTAACCAGCAGTAAGTCATTTTGAGCGCTTGATAAATACCTAAGTTATGACAATACTACGATGAGAGCATACATTCTTATATCGTAGTATTTTCAACCTAGTCTACTTTAACTGAAGGTCTAAATTACCTTAAAGAAGAATTGCAAGTGTATCTTTCAACAAAAGTTTTCTCTCCCAGTGGAAGAGTCAGGAGCTTCAGACGCGGAAGACACGGCGTGGTCGCAAGAGGACGAGTGGCTGGTGGGGCAGTGCGGGCCGCTCAACCTGGTGGCTGCGCGCTGCGGGCCGCGCGGCCTGCACCTCGCGCTCGGGGGGCTCGTGCTGGCGCTGCTGCAGCGGGGGCGCTACACGGTGAGGGTGGGGTAACAATACTGTTCTAGGCGGATAAAGAGACTTCAGCATTCATGTAAAACTCTTACATGTACGTATGGAATGATATGTAGTTTGAGCGCAAAGGCAAATACATAAGGCGGGGGTAACTCGGCGCCTGTATTCCTGCGGCCTGAAGGAATAAGCATAGGTGCATATATAGTAAACCCACATTACGCCAGTTATGTTATAGGTGGAGGTAAATGGTATTTTTATCAAGGACAAAAACTCGACAAATATATGTTGTCTGAATTTTATTAAACTCTTTCGAGGTGAGGCAGCAAAACACATTCTAGAACCAAGAGGACAGAGTCTATTTTCCATCGTTCTAATAGTTACCTACAATATCACTTTATACTGCGTAATAATTCTACTGTTGCTTATCAGTACCTACTGAACTCCCACAGCTTGAAGCTTACTTATTATACTATAGTATAGTATAGTATATACTATCTATATGTATAGTATATACTATAGTAATGTATATATATATATATATACTATAGTAGTAAACTCCAATATACTGTTCTAGATTCTCCAAGAGCTGTGCTCGTTCTTAGGCGACGCCAGTGAGGGCGCACTGTTCGCTCTGCACCGACTGGCCAGGGCGGCCCGGTCCAGAAGTAGTGAGCGAGCTACGAGGTGAGTAACATTAATAGGCCTCTGGCCTAGGCCCATATATTGTAAAATATTATTGTGAAGAAAGGTACTTGAGTGGCGACCACGAATCGGAAGACGCATCGTTGGCAGGCCTCCCACCAGGTGGATAGAAGATATTGTCAGAGTTGCGGGCAACCGATGGATGCAAATGGCAAGTTGTCGTTCATTGTGGCGTTTTAAGGGGGAGGTCTTTGTTCAACAGTAGACGTCTTCCAGCTGATGATGAATATTTTTATACAGGATTCAAGAACATTTCCATTAATTTTCCAGCAAATTGCTGCATCTTTCGGAGGGTCAAATTCATTTTTTTCAGTTCCTGGCGACTACCCGAAGCGGAGGGTGCTGTATTGGAAGCACCTCAGAAGTACAGGTCTCGGCATCCCGACGACGTGTCCGGGGACGAGGCCCCGCCGCCTCCACCGCCGTTACCTAGGCACTCCAGCATCGGGAGACAGGTAGAAGTCTGTTTTATAATAGTGATACTTTATGCTCATTTTCAGAAGACATAGTTAACGATCACTATTACAATACTGTCACACTTTGAACTAACTTTTGTCCTATCATGGTTCTAAGACCAATATAACTTTATGCATTTTCATTTAACTACAACTTATATAGATCCATATTGCAAACAACAAAGAAAATGGACAAAGCTTCATTTTCCAGAGTAATGAATCATTTTTTTTGGTAATAAATTCACTCATTAAACTATTTATTCCCAGGTATCACAACGCTACACTGACTACCTGCCACCGAACCGTCTCCTGCTAGAATCAAGTCCAGCCACTCAAGTCAACCCCCTCCACACTACCCCCCACTACACCGGCATCATCAACCCTATATACGACATTAAGATCCCAAAAAACAAATTTACAGTCAAACGATCTAAGTCCCTAGGCCGTACATTTAGTTCTAGGAACCTAGGGCTGGAAATTACTAGGTACAACATAACTTTGGGCCATAAGAGTGGGAAAAAGACCAACGATGTGGTGACGGCCATAACTGGGATGACTGGAGAGACTGGCTTGGAGACGAAAGGGCATTTCTTTCAGAAGTACAGCACCGCAGAAGTGGTTGGGGACTCTTACAGACTTAGTAGGGTTACCATTGACTAGGTATGTGTTGACGTCTATTCGAGAAGATTTAGAAAATAATAATACAAATCTTTATTTTGATGGCGTGTAATATAATAGTTACAGAATCATTGCTTTGAATGCAAACCAAATATAGTCGTGTTACTTTTTATCAAATAAATAATATAATGAGTTTTATTTATTAGCTTGTCGATACAAAAATTAAGGAATTGAAAATCTTTGTTTTATGTGAAATAAATGACCGTGTTTGTTTGTATTGATAGAGTTAGTAGAAATAAATAGACATATTTTGTTTGTTATAATTATTTTTTTCTTGATATAGATCACACCTCTCATCCTAAAAACTTAGAGTTGAAAAAAAAAGATTATAAACTAGGTACAACTCTGTAAATCCCATTACAGAACATTCTGTAGATTGAACCTGGGACCTCCGCAAGGAGTTTGCAACTTTATGAACAAACATAAAACAGAGTTTTTACTCTATTTTCATTATTCCACTTTTGATCGATCTATTGGACAGCATTTAAAACTGCTTATCCCACAGGGTAAGAGGGGTGAACTTTTGCGTTTCTTTAAAAGCTCAGAATTAAGAGTTTCAACTTGCGAGCTTTCAATATAAAGTTGGTTGGAAGTTATACCGATAGGCCGGGCTGAGTAGGAAGACCAATAGGCCTAGTTATTACGAGACTATTTTATTTACTCTCTCATTGGCTCAGCAGGACTGCTTGTGTGAGGTCCTGTGTTCGATTTCCAGGTCTAAGGATGTGATGTGTTATTGGAATTTTTCAGGTGTTTTTCAGTAATAGCCTAATATCACGTAAACTGTGTTTGTGTTAACTGTCAATTTAACCTTTTGAACGCCAATCACTTCTATACAAGTTCGAGATTTTCGTGCCCTCAGCGCCACTACTTGATTAGAAGTAATAAGAGTATAAAATAAATGTACGACTTCTACAAGACCTTTTGTTATATTTTTATGAAAAAATACTCCGTTATAAGACATATTTTTAAGTTTTATCACACATATAAGTTCTTGTTTGTTTTATATTCAATAGAAACAAAAACGCCAGAAAATATTTTAATGCCCCCAACGCCAATTACTTGATATAAAGTAAGCCAGTGATGGGACACGATGAAGACCTCGCTATATTTCATCTCGTCGAAACGATCATAAATACTATTATTGCAAGAATACGACGTGAATAAATAATATTTTATAAATATTGTAAACTATAAACTAAACTAAACTACGTTTTATTCACCTTAATCGAGAATAAATAGGTTTTGTAATCATTGTCGATAGTGAAACACTGTTTGAAAAACCCATCCTTATAAAGTGGCTACTTGTCAGTGCGCACAACGCCACGAACTTGTATAGAAGTAAATCTGTGACGTCATAAGCGGACGAGTTTCAAGGTCACAGTGACTTGGTGCATTTTAGTGTAGTGCAATGTTGACACCTCGCGTTTGCGAATGTAAAAAATGACTGACAGTGATGACGAATTATTGCGACTTTTACAAGGTGTGGAGTCTGAAACAGAATTTGATAAAACTCCAGAGGACAGTGAATCGGAACGTCTAATAACTTTACAATTATTTTCTTTTAATTATGGGAAATATATCCAGGTTTTCATATTGATTTTTTTATGAAATATAACAAAATATGAAAATAATTAATATCATTCAATATCAGTTTTTATTTAGCTTCGTAAATTGGTGAATAAACATTAATTTCAACTTATAATATTATTTGTCGATAAGACGTTAATCCCATCCCTACGTTTTACTATAGATACGTTATACATTTGTAGCGTGGCGCTGGAGGACACATCGCGTATTATATCGATGGGCGTCGAAAAGGTTAACAGACTCGTACCATATAACATGACTCTGTAACGTAAGTGTGTAAATGTGTGGAAGTATTATACAGGGTACCTATCTGTGACGTTATTTTGTGTTATGATTAAGTTGGCTTCTATCTGTCCCCTGACCATGAACTCTTAAAACGGGACATTTTCCGTCGTGCAAGCAAGAGGACGCACTACACTGAATATAGCGAAAAATGTCTTGCTTAAAGAGTTCATGGTGTAGCGACATCTACACATCGAAGGATGAATGATGTGGCTAATCCTGCATCACGCTAGCGGAGTAATCGCAGCCGCCACGAGTTAAGAAGTGGGACGCCGCGGCCCACCAGGCATACCACCGCCTGGTTGGAAGATCGTCCCTTTTCGTTCGAGACTCCACATCCCTCATCATCAAATAATATCGACACTTATTATAGGCATTTTAACTAAATCTTAACAAACCAGTTTCTTAACTAAATATTATTGAATTTTCTTGCGAACAATCCCGTTTACACTAGAAATGTCTGCCACCCTACTGGCCCGCGTATCGAACGACAAAAGTTACTAACAGTATCCGGTAACTGACGGGTCAATGTTACTGTCGCTAACTACCAATATTATTACATTGGAATTTTTCAAAGCAGATATTCTGTTCATTGTAGACCATCCGTAGACTTGCTTAGTATGGCTGTTAGGGGCTAACCTTCTTCTATACATATTTATACAGATTATACTATGTCTTCAGAGGCTCGTAGCTACATGGTTACCACGCAGATCAGTCGATCTGCGAGGTTAAGCCGTGCCGGCCAAGGTCAGACTTGTGGTGTTGCTTAATTGTGTTTTTGAATTTCGTAGAAATTATGAACCGATGCTTACATTATGTTATACTTTTACAATTGAAAATATGTTTAATAATAATAAATTTATTTGGCATAATAAAATACAAATTGAACAAACACAATGCATTATTAAACTTATAAATGTTTCTAACTTAGTTAAGTATTCTTTATTGTTCCTGTAGAGAAGACAATGTAATTTATATGATAACTACGTCAAAATACACATACATTTTAATGAGAGGGGAGTAAACAAGTTCTTTATTTTCACGAAAATATAACGACAGCTTTACCAAATATTAGAAGTGTGTAGCGCGGCGAATAAACAATGTATCGTGAGTAGATGTTACAGTATAAGTAATAGAAAACCAAACCATTGTTACCTTTTAAAATTTTTATCAAAGGTTTTTAATTTCTGTGGCTAAGCAATTAATCTGCTGCCCTAATGGTTGCGGGTTTGATTCCCGCTCGGTGCAAAATTTTGTGTGATCCGCTGATGTTTGTCCCGAGTCTGGGTGTTTATGTATGTGATAGGTATTTCATGTTTGTGAAATGCACCCACGATGCAGGAGAAAATTCTAGTGTGGGGCGACGATAAAAAAAACAGAAATGAGGCGAACTTTCACTTTAAAATATTAAACATATTTAAAATATCATCCGATATCATATCATAGAAACGGAAACACCTAAAAATATTTTTTTAACAAACATACAGAATAAAAATTGTCGTTTTAAGTTGGTATCAACTACCAACAGAGGTGCTCCATAAATCCCAACTTGTCAGGATTTACTTGTGATATCGTCATTGTATGTACTACATATGTAAATAAATCTCCGGCAAAATATGTTACGAAGGGTGGGTTCATCGAAAACATTTCCGGAAAGTAATATATTTCTGAATATTTGACGAAGTTTCTTTCTGCTAGAGTACACTTGAAGCTTAAGAAAGTTAATATTGCAGTCGTAGTGATAGTCAAACATTGTGAGGTTCGAAGGGGTGTTGGAGGTACCTTCTTATTTTTATATAACCACTTACAGACTGCTGTATTGTAATCGATGCTTGTGTTTCTGTAGCTAGTCTAAGTGATGGAATTTAGGCAGAGAAAGTAGAGCTTGCTGTGGAGAAATAAAACACCGCGCGTGTTTAAAGTAGGTACTGAATACAGGCATACTCTTTATGTTCCTTACTGTTAGGCAGAAGAATCTAAGAAGATTTCGTATAGTAGAGTATAATGTTCACAGAATTAAATGTAGAAAAATAGGTACTTATACATAAACGATCTTTTCTTTGGTGCACAGAAGGTTAAAAATTATTGTTATAAATTTCGTGGATGTTTTCTCTATTAATTATTTGTCTCTGGTTTTCCACAAGTATTTATTCGGGAATCTCCAACATATTTCGGACCCAAAAAGAGCTTATTCATGAGCTGAAGACGTCACTAGCTCTTCGCCATCAAGGCTCCATTTTAGTAAGTTTAGTCGTAGTCTAAACTTACCATTTAAGTCTGAAGCTAGCCGGGCTACCCGCAATAAACAGGTTCTATGTAATAACCATTAAATACGCTACTAACTCACTTTAGTTTGTGACTCACGCTTTGGGTGGCAATAATTAACTTTCATCTGGCATAATGAATCCAATCAGATGCAATCCGGTGCATAATGAGTGTGCTACACTTTGACCCAGTTCTGCCTGGGGTCACGTGGGCACACGTATTATATACTACCGCCACCTGCAGGTTTTCTCGTGTGTATTATGTCATTAATTGGATTTAGTTTATACTTGATTTTGATCCCACCCATACCATTTCCATCACCACTTGTACACAATTTGTAGTGATAGAGTTGAGCACGGAAAATCTTACTAGCTTATTTACTACATTTTATATGAAAGCAGTGGAGACAGTTATTTGTAGACAGTCAAAGACTGTTTTTAACTAGAGTCAAATCCAAAGTTTTTGGAATAGTACGCATCGACGTACATAAACTTTAACAAAAGGCATACATACCTACCAAAGCCAAATAAAATATGATTTCTAGGGAGTAATATCTAAAGATCTATTTTAATACAGCCGGTTTTCTGTTTGGTAGAAGCAATCGGCTCACCAATAGATGTCGGCTGAGTTTGCTGATAAAAGTATTAGGTAACTTAACATGAGACTTACTTTATCGGTAAGCTATATTCCTTGTAGTGTATTTATTGACGGAATTTTAATAAACCTTTATTAAGCAAAACATTATTAAATAACAAATAATGCGATGACAAAAGATAGCATGTAAAATTTGGAAAAAACGTGTTTGTTGTTTTGACTTTTCTACACAAAAACAGCAATATCAATCAATCAACCCTAAATTTTGCACGCAACAATCTTCTGTAGTTTTTTCAATAAATAAATATAGCCTAAAGTTATATTCCATATGATAGGCTAGTACCTAAACACCACAATTTAGAATATTAGTAACATTTCCATAATACATTATATTTGACAACCGAAATGATGTCCGATCGAAGTCAATGTAATGTAAAAGGATAATTTCGTTTAAATGTAGGTATCGTTTATTAGGTTGGCAGAATTGGAAGTGACAAGGAATAGCTAAGTAATTGTAACTCGTTATTCAATTGAGGAAGATGGCTCAATCCTGTTGTCGTTACTGAGATAAAATGTCTTTGGTGAATTGCCTTATTGTATTTGGAATCCGCATTTGAAAACTACGATGAACTTTCAATTAATGATAATATTGTGAGAAAATTCTCTAGTGTAAGTTTATGTGACATCGTAATGTAGGGTAACCTTTCAACAGATACAACATATAGATTTATCTTATGTGAGCCAATTGTCACAAGGAAATAGATCATGCCGTGGAGTAGATTGGTCATTGGCCAGTCAACAAGGATTGTAGCGAGGTTCGCATAAGGTTTAAAAATGGGATTTGGCACCATCACTTGTATAAGCACTTTACATTTTTGATTACTTAAATAATACACAGATCAGTATCTCGAGAGAATTTATGTCATTAGTTAGTAATGTAACGCGGAGAGGGTTGAAAGGGCAATTTATATACTCAACCATAGAAGAAAGAAGAAATTATTTTATTTACGGTCCATAAATACATAATTATATCGAATAAACATCAAAAATAAAAAAGAGGTGCGAACCATAAATAGGTCCCCAACTCAGCATAATGCTCCTGTATTGTTGCAGCGCTGATCTACAGTTGGGGCCTGTATTAAAACCTAGTACTAAAACTACAAATTATCACCATGATGACCATGTCACACAGGTATCGATATCTCAACTAAAGATTAGCTGAGAGGGCAAAAAGAAAAAACGATTTTGGAAAGCAGATTAAGTGCCCAAGCTACGTAAGTTAAAAACAAAGATTTCGCAAGACTTTAGCACGATCTCCCAATTCCCAAAGCTGCTTGCATACATCTATAGCTACCTTTTCAGATTAACTTTTTGTCGAGTGTAATGACTAATACATCCTTACGTCTAATTAGTAATTAGGGGCGCCAATGTCTTACACTTAGCAGCTAATAACATTACTGGGACCATTATCGTTACTGCTATGGCATGATTATCGCTCTCGAACGGTAAAAAAGTGATTGAAGAAGGCATTAAGCGAATTCGATGGAGAATGTTGGGTAAGTACCTTTTTTTTGGTAAATTCTGGGGGTAGGTAAATAAGGTCATGCTTTTCGATTACCGAGTATAATAGTTACAGTCATAAACTGTCCTACTGCAGGGCCAAAGCCTCTTCTCGTATAGAGAAGGATTGAGTATTGATAACCATACTAGCTCACTGTGGGTTTCAGATAATTAAATTCATTTTCATTCAAATTCACCTCACGATGTGTTCCGTCGGGATATCTACTTCACTGCGAAAGTTATATCGAATTATGTTTCTTCGTAAACCTTTCAACGAGAACTCTATACTGCGACGCCTTGTTAAATAGACGTTTTGTTACTACGTCAGTGGTGTCTGATTATTTAAGTATTTATTCCACTAAAAAGTCACATTGATACTTGCCTGGGTTTGAACTTGCAACCTTGTGCACACATTTGCAGCAATAACTTAAATTAATGTTCTTTTTTCAATTATTTGACATGTTTTTTAACATTCTAAGCTACTTATGATGCAGACTACAACACCATGATATAACAAACATAACTTTCTTCTGGTCATCTTAATCACACCTGTACAGTTATAAAGGTGTGTTTAAACCATAATTCACACAAAACGGCAATAAATAACCGTCGGTGGTCCAGATCAGCGCAGCCTCATTACGGCGGGCAGCTGTCTGAAATAATTAGTGCTGCAGGAGTTGACACAATTAGAGAACGACTCGCCGAACTACAAGCTCCTGTAATGTTTCTATTGTTCTGTATTTAGGTACTTAATTATGTATTGGTAGTATATATGTATTAGAATTGGAATGTAGTTGTGTGGGTAGGTAATGGTGACACTATTAACCAATAATATATCCAACACATTTTTTTTTTTTAAATAAAGCTTTATTGTAGCCCTAAAAAGCCCTATTCATTTTTAATTAACGGTAAAATACGTTTTTTGTTAGCGAACTAGTGACGTCACTTGTTCTTATTACCATACAAAATTTAAGGAGACTAACGTTTTCACAGCTCATAAAAAGTATGTCAATTGAATGGTGTTCAACATCTCTATTATTATATTTTAAATAATTGTAATAATAAGGATGTGAAAAATTTAATAGAGGTTTTAATAACTCGACTTTTTGAGTCTTGTGGATGAAATATAGATTTACAAAAAAACTATGTTAGCCTCTAATGGAAAAACAAGCCTGTCTTAGAATCCAAACCCAAGACATCAGATATTTCCAATAAAACCAACAGACTTGAGTGTTTGTTATTATATAATTCATCAACGTTCGCGGAATAACTTTAGAATATTTCCTCGTTAGTATTTTAAGCAATTAAAGTATCCCTGAAAGTCCCGGTTGCTCCCAATCTAGTCCATTACATAATTAGCTGCCGCTAAGTACACACTCAACATTATTTATGACGCGCACTACTCAGTACTGTTAAATGAAGAGTGTTCTACGAAATTTACGTAGCAGCTACGAGGCTACGGCGTAGCACTTTTGATGCGTTCGTTTAATTTATATTCTGAGGTAACCGCTTTTCTATTACTTCGTGTTTGTCTTTGGTTCGATTCTCGGTACGGTACGATTGTGTTAGGTTTTTAGGAGTGTCCTTTGTCTGTGAATGTGTAAATAAACTAGTTCATTGATTATTTATCGTAGCAATGTTTTATCTAGTCCAGTGTAATATGAAATTACAGAGAATTACAAGTTAAGTGTTTGGCTCAAAGCATCTATTTAAGTTAAGAAGGGTTCTTTTGTCGTACTGTACAGTAGCAGCTATTTGCAGAGGTGTACTAACATAGGTACACCTGCTCACCCCTTCGAAAACTGATGTTATGGTAAGTTGGAACATCCACAGAATTTACCATTTTAAAACTCGGCTATCAAACAATTTAAAGCCATTAGTACCACGTGACGTCCACCAATCAATTCCAGCCAATCGCATTATGTTTACAAGTCGCTAGCAGGAAGATTCCTCACAATACATCGTCACTTGTTAGGTCATGCGTAACAGTCGTAATCAGTCGCCGGTCCGGTGTGTCCGGTGGGCCTGCATCTTTAGCTGACGGTCACCGGTGGCTGGCGAGTGGAGCCGGATTGTGATTGGTGTGGGGCCGCCGTGACCCCTATTAAGTGTTCTCGATAGCGTATGGTTACCGTTTTAGTAATAAAATAATAAATATTAATAATAACAGCCTATAACTGTCCCACTGCAGGGCAAAGGTTTGATCACCAAGCTAGCTCACTGCGTGTTGGCGATTTCAGATAATGAAATCCAGGTTTCCTCACGATGTTTTCCGTCACCGTTAGTCAGTGGTGTCTTAGAATAACTAAGAAAGTATTTATAACATATCCGGTATATTAACCATTAGGCCACCACGACTACATCACGTTTTAGTAAGTAACGTAAAATTATTTATTCATAAAAAACTTGACTGGCATCAAACAGATATACAGGCATACTATACGATAGCTATGGCTATCATGAGTTTCATAAGATTCCTGCCCATCAGACTAAGTAAAACCTGTATCTTGAAGGACTATGTTGTTTTGTTGGTTGACATATTTTAAATAGACAATAATTGGGCTACCACAATCAATGTGTGCTATAAGTTGGTTTTGCTTAACAACGTGAGCTTATAAAAAGCAATGAAAACTTAGGGGAGCTTTTACGAGTTAATTAGTTTAAATATACCTATATTTAAAAGGAGAAGAATTAAAAAAAATATTTCTCTCAACAATACTATTTATAGTATGTATTCAATCAGCAACCAAACTTTTTTTAAATTAAATGACCTACATTTTGGCGTTTGGCATCTGAAACTAAGCCTTTGAATATAGACCAAGAAATCATAATAGTTATAAAAATCAAACTATAAATATAATTATCTAGCAAGTATCTCAGTATAACATCGCAGTTCATAGAAACAGCTATAATAAGATCATGAATGAATATTTAGTGACAAGCACAAAACAATTTGCTTTTTTTTTAAAGGACAAGTCCACGAAAGCATTATAATAATATTTTAATCTATACCTTCAGGACTTTACTGGCCAGTGGCGCCCACTGGTGAGCATAACGGCAGCCCTCAGTGAGTTCCACCACTAGTAGGGCCAATCGACACGTGCATCGCACAATAAGGCGCGGAAACAATTACTTACATTGTATCAGAAACGTGTCCCAGCTCCAGCAAGCAAATTGGACGTAGGTATCTGTAGAGCGCGAACAGACTCACTGAGGAATCCCTTTATTTGTATGATCATAGGAGTAGGTAGCAAGGTACCTAGAGGTGGAGCAGTTTAGATAGTTATACATAATATGAGGAGATTTGTCTGTTGATTTGAGTATCCTTCACCTTTTTAAATATTTGCTACACTGAGGACAGCCCAGTTGTACGCATTAAAAGCCGAATGGTATGACCGTCGGTCGCAAGTCCAAGCCCCGGCATGCACCAATGACTTTGCGAATTAATGCGCGTATTATAAATTAATCATCAGTTGCTAAAACGGTGAAGAAAAACTTCGTGAGGAAATCGGCACACATGAGACATTTATCTACGGTGTGTTTATAGAGACACTCGTAGAGTACCCCTTGTATGTACCTATGTACCTATATATACTCTCATTTTATGTTTCCTTTATTTATCTTCTAATAATTGAATGATAAATGGCACGAAACAAATTCAAATTTATAACTATTTTAATAATGATGTTACAGTTATAATGTGTACTTTTTTTTTGCATGCCGAAAAAAAGAAGTGTATGTGAGACTTATATTATATTACCTGCATGTATAAACACCATGTTTTCTAGCAAATAAACGATTATTATTCTTCAAATCCTTTTCATTTTCTTAATTCAGTTACCACACAAAGAAATCAGCAGCGCGCATGAAATGAGACACGTCATGATATCATTTGCTGTTATCTCCTATCAGTGTTCGGTCCATTCGCGAGCCTGAATACGCTGACACACCGCGTTGGGTGCTCGCTTCACAAATTACAAAGACGCCGTTTTTACTCGATTGTGGAGATAACAGGTAGGTACAATTTGTGCGTGTTTTTGGTGTCTATTCCGAAATGGTAAAAGCTTTACTGAAAAAGACGGCAAGGAGGAAGGGAGGAGAGGTTTTTTTCTCATCATCAGCACTCTGTGTTCCACAGTCAGCACATGGGTGCTGAGTTTATAAGTTGGTAGCCAGGCATGCTTACAGCACATTAATTTTTGTGTATTCTATTTATCATTAGTTAATATTAGATTGGATTTTAAGCCCCCGACGCAAAAAGAGGGGTGTTATAAGTTTGACTGCTATGTGTGTCTGTTTGTGGCATCATAGCTCTTAAACTGGTGAACCGATTTGGATGCAGTTTTTCATTTTTTACTTGTTTTTCACTGTCCTTTCGGCATAAATGTTTTTCTATTGTATTTTATTCATCTTAACCTTACGTGTTGACGAATACAATTTTCAGTAGATAACAAATTTACTACTATTTACGAGCCTTGACTAGAATATGGAGCTAGTTATACCTATATCGACGTAATTCGGTTATCCATTGTCTTCGCTCATGCTGCAAAACACTCTGCACTATGTCTCTCCTCTCGGTATTCACAGAGTTGCATTCATGCAAGATTGCGAGCCAGGCTACGTAGCCGTGTGAGCTATTCAGAAAATGTCGTGTCGGAGTTATTACAAAACGCTTCACTATTTAGTACTGTAACTGGTTAGTATGACTAGTTTCGGACTCCTTTCGGGGCTTGGTATGGTATGGTATTGCTGGGCATTTGCCGCACTTAGCCTCTTTAGTGGGCCATTGTGCGTGACAGGGATTTTCTTTCTTTTATTCCAACCATCCCAGATCATCCCAGAAGGCGAGCAGCCTTTTCAGGTTGCGACAAGCCTCCGGTAGTGATGCTGGACTTTGGAGGATTTGGGCCCGTTGATCGGCCACACTGCCGCACTCCAGGAGCACGTGATGTGGCGTTTCTCCTGCCTCCATGCAGCCTCTGCATAGAGGGCTGTTTGCTTTAGGGGCTTAAACATATAACTATTAACTATCTAACAAAATCAAATTATATTTATTTCGTTTAAAACATGGGTAAAGACAGATGGTTCCAAACACGAACACATTATTCTCAAAGGGATTGGCACAGACGTTATCCTTTGCCAGGAAAGCATATGTAAACTCCTACATTTCGCAGCTCGTCACCAGCCCCATAGGGGGCGGGGCTTGTTTCAGTTTTTGCTAAAACACTTCTCACACTAGGACTTTCTCCTGTATCGTGGGTGTGTTTCATAAACATGGAATATCACATACACACCCAGACTTGGGACAAACAGCTGCGGATCTCACAAATTTTTGTCAGGCGGGATCCGTATCCGCAATCTTCAGCGTAGCTGCCCAACCGGGTTCACTTCCCCTTCTGCCTTTCCTCTCGGGGCGAAAGAAGCAACACTCTAAGACACCGTTCTCTCCGTTCCCTATAAACTGCAAATACCTGGTAAGTAATTTAAATAACAAATGAGTCTGTACATTAACGTGGAAAGCTTTTAACCAAGGTAACGAGAGATTGAAAAGCTAACTTTGAAGTACCTTAAAACATATTTTTGACTAACTTACTTTGGAGTAGGTATCTCAAAACGAATGCTTAAAACAAAACGTCCTGTTGACTCATCAGTCAAGTCAACCATACATTAGATAAAGATAAAGATATTTTTATTTGTTTAAACATGAGTATACACACATTCAGTAATCTATTCAGAATGGCACCTGTAATTTACAATAAAATTCCTAACACCATTAAGGATCAACCGCTTCGAATGTTTAAAATGAAATTCACTGCATTACTTGTCGATAAATGCTATTATTGTGTGAAGGACTTATTAACAGACGTAGATTTGAAATAGGTTACTGATAAGTGTATAAGTATATTTGTATGCAGTGTGATTTATTACCTTTCTCCAATAAAATGTTGCATGCCTTATGGTAGAATGTATAAGGTTCTAAATATTTTTTTATCATCAACTTTTGTGTATTTCTTACATTCTGAGCAAATAAATAACATAACATAACAAATCGCCTGTATTCCCCGAAGGGGTAGGCCGAGGTGCACATACAGTACACCCACATTTCGTCAGTTATGTTTTGGGTCCCAATGTAATAGGGGGCGAACATATTGCCATCAACCAGGCACAAATCCAGACTCCGTGCTGCCACTGAGAATTACGTAATGGAAAAACCCAGTAACACTTTGCCCGACCCGGGATTCGAACCCAGGACCTCGTGCTCAGCAGTCGCGCCTAGCGACCACTAGACCAACGAGGCAGTCGGTCTGTGGAGTATCCTGAGCCTAACCTCAGAAAGGTAAAGGCAAAGATAAGTAAGCATCCCTTACGTAAAAGGTCTCAAACCACAGGGTCCGGTAAGGGCACCGGAAGTGAAACTCTCAGTTAAAACTACACACTGAATAATTATGCCAAGTTTGTATCACTACTACACGAGCATACAAATATCAACTCTATTACCTTAACATAGAGTTTATACTTCAATGTGTAAGTTTGCTTGAATATGTGGTCAGTTTAGAAGTGGATATTTTAGATCCTAAATGAAGGAAACAAAACACCCTGCCGTTGTTTAGTGGGTGAATGATTTGAATGGATGAATAATTTAATACTATCGCGAAGTATATCCGAAATAAATATTCATATATGTATAATTATTGAGTATGTATTTAATAGTTACTACTTTTGTTTTGCTTACCCTTAGTTTTGCTTCTACGGTATAAATATTTCACAAACGTATTTAAATTGTGGAATAAAAGGTCGCTCTATGGTCAATAAACTATCAGTAAAAAAACTATCCATTGCTCTCTAAGCAAAAGCACTAACTTTCTATTTGTTTAAAAATCTTACACATATATTAAAAAATGTTCCGGTTGTTTTTAATGAAAACCTTTTTGACACCAGTTATATCTTACTGTACCTGGAATTGACACATAAGATCCCACGTGCAGAAGTCGCGTTT
Source organism: Abrostola triplasia (assembly GCA_946251915.1). Taxonomy (NCBI): domain Eukaryota; kingdom Metazoa; phylum Arthropoda; class Insecta; order Lepidoptera; family Noctuidae; genus Abrostola; species Abrostola triplasia. Next base: position 1,106,741 of record OX276432.1, on the reverse strand, counting down.
ATAACAATGTGACCCACTAGGCTGTACACCTAAGTACTACATAAAACACCAACTCGGTAATTAACTGCGGACAATGTCAGTTAAATTGTTATTTTAACATAAAATACTTTATGAATTAACACTTTGTACTCTGAAATATGACAGCGCACACTATGAAAAATACCTTTTTTAAATTTCGAACGTGCCTAGACAACAAATTGACTGGATTATATGCACTCACTTCGGGAATCGTGTCGTCTCTGTCGTTTGTACGAAGCCAGCATTGCCATCACGCTCTAATTTTCCGGTTCACGCCTGCGCGTCGAGGGCTTTCCCGAAAGATGTGGGCTGATCGAAGCTTCGTATAGTGAAACATTTCTCGTGAAATATCTTATTTTGTTATTAGTTAACATTATAATGGTAATTAGTTGTGATATATTGAAGGTATAAAAAATTGCAAATGTTAATTTAATATAGGTGTTTAGGGTGTATTTAAAAAAAAATGTTATTAACAGTTAAACACGAACTTGTTAACGATTAAAGTAATTACAAAAACAAATATCCCTTAACAAAATAAATTATCAAAGTAGACTAAAAGACGTACCGTAGAACTATTATAATTTACAACAATATCAGTTACGCAAGAGGGGAGGCGCAGTATACGTAGCTTCGATCGCAGGACGGGCTAGAGTCAGCCTCTGGAACCGGCGAGATCTCCCGGGCGAACGTCGTGCACGGAGGATACATCCCGGCCGCCGGGCAGAATTCGATCAGTGCCATCGTAATAATTAAAAAAAGTAATCGAACTGTCAAAAAATGCGTCTGCCGCGTTTCAGAGCTGTCACATTTGAATTGGGAATTTATTTCTTTTTTATTCGGCCAGTGTGAGAGTGGATGTTCCGTGTGTGTTTGTGACCTTTGTTTTAGAAAAAAGGGATTTAATTTTTTTTGTAGTGACCTGTGAATTTGTGGTTTCCGATTCGGACATGAGGTTTTTGGTAAGTTAATACTTCTATTATATACCTACATATTTACAAAGCTCCTTTTAAATATGTTTGTATAGAACAATAAAATAATGAGGTTATCCATTGTCACAAAATGAGGTAACGATTTTGGTTGATTAAAATTCATGGAAAGGCAACAAGTAGCGGCTTCCTGAATATTTACCGGCTTGCTAAAACCTTATTACTTATGTTAAATTCTGTGCCATTGTCAGTATAAGGTCTCTTTGACCTCAAGACACCGGGGGTTGAGTTGACCTCGTCATAGACTTACCGATTTATCTGATTGGAATTTCGCTTCCTTATAAGATTTGATTGTCTGTATCAAGTATGAAGTTTCATTCGTGTGAAAATGCTTGAGTAGGAAGAAATGGTATTCACTACTCAGTAAGTTATGCTGAAACATCTAGTTCTAGCCTTTTATAAAAAGGTTAAATTAGTTCACGTTATACTGTTTACGAAATAGGCTCGTACTGCCAGTTACCATGCTTCTTCTTTTCGTGTCGATGGTGTTTACTAAATCTGATCAGCCGAATTCATAGCTGTTGAACACCGAAATGTTTAAGGAAATCTAAATCACAAAGTCTAAAAGACCTTCAAAGAAAAAAAAACTATAAATCATATTAATACACAATATTCATTAGAATAATTATTATTTGTATCTCATTTTATTTACTCGGGCTATCAACCATGCGGAAGATACCCGGACTTTTAAAAGGCTTACGTGGGGACACAGGTCCAACACGCAGAGGCCCGTTGAGAACTTTAATCTAAAAGGGGATGGGACACCAGCTAGGGACACCACACAACTGCTCTATAACAGAACAGCCATGAAAAGTCCCCAAAAGGTGCAGGACTATTGAGAAAAATGGATACTAAAATGATTTGGTCTATTGTGTTGGGATGTTTCGTGGAATGGTTATTTTTAGTTTATTCTGAATAACAACGGCGTCTGCCTTTAACCATATAATATGCAGTATATTAGCAGACGGTGACTCGCCACTCACTAGATGGGCCCCCTAAACAGTCGCCACTATAGGCAACAGGGAGCAACACCGATGCGAGTGGCTAGGGGTGTAGAGCGGTGCGGCCCCGGTTTCACCATCGCGCGTCTCGAAGACTCGGAGCGGGTTTCCCCGCTATTACGCCATTAGACACTTCCACCCCCGAGCATATAGCTCTGGCGACCCCTCTCTGACCAGCCAACTAAGGCAAGAAAGAGCTGAGAGTCCTGCGGGCGCTCTTCGGTTTCCACTCCAGCTACCCATATCGGGCAAACCGGGGATGAGTCCCTGACCGACTCTCTGGGGTATCAGGCACGTTGTGTCGCCACTCACAAACAGCTCGCCACAAGCTGCCCTGCGGTTTGTGTGCTTTTAGTACAAGTCCTTGTGATATATTTTTTATTTCTATCACGAGGGTTGGTAAAGCTATACTACTGTCCCCTCCGGTGTTACGTTATTCTCATGTTGAGGTAACGATGTGCCCAGAGGGGTTTAATTATTATTATTTGTATCTCTCTTATTATACTCGGGCTATCAACTATGGGGAAGATACCCGGACTTTTAAAAGGCTTACGTGGGGACACAGGTCCAACACGCAGAGGCCCGTTGAGAACTTTAATCTAAAAGGTAATGGGACACCAGCTAGGGACACCACACAACTGCTCTATAAAAGAATAGCCATGAAAAGTCCCCAGAAGGTGCGGGACTATTGAGAAAGATGGATACTAAAATGATTTGGTCTATTGTGTTGGGATGTTTCGTGAAATGGTTACTTTTATTTTATACTGAATAAAAACGGCGTCTGCCTTTTATCACAAAATATATAGAATATTAGCAGACGGTGACTCGCCACTCACTAGATGGGCCCCCTAAACAGTCGCCACTATAGGCAACAGGGAGCAACACCGATGCGAGTGGCTAGGGGTGTAGAGCGGTGCGGCCCCGGTTTCACCATCGCGCGTCTCGAAGACTCGGAGCGGGTTTCCCCGCTATTACGCCATTAGACACTTCCACCCCCGAGCATATAGCTCTGGCGACCCCTCTCTGACCAGCCAACTAAGGCAAGAAAGAGCTGAGAGTCCTGCGGGCGCTCTTCGGTTTCCACTCCAGCTACCCATATCGGGCAAACCGGAGATGAGTCCCTGACCGACTCTCTGGGGTATCAGGCACGTTGTGTCGCCACTCACAAACAGCTCGCCACAAGCTGCCCTGCGGTTTGTGTGCTTTTAGTAAAAGTCCTTGTGATATATTTTTTATTTCTATCACGAGGGTTGGTAAAGCTATACTACTATCCCCTCCGGTGTTACGTTATTCTCATGTTGAGGTAACGATGTGCCCAGAGGGTTATAATTATTATTATTATTACAATCATCTAAACCCATCCGAGAATTGACCTCAGCGGGTGCTGCTTAACCTCGTGGGTCGACCGATCCGCGGTAGTTTGCGAGCCCTTCAAGTTAACTCATATTACCGGTTCGTACATCTATAACTATAATACTACATATGTGAGTTTTCATGTATGTTTTCATCGAGGGTCTGTGCAAAATCATCTAGGAATAGTCAGGAACACCCTGCAGCAAGATACAAGACTCCAATCATTACGGACTGGATTCTGGCAGGGTCAGTTCCAAGCTGTGATGCGGAGAGCCTCTAGGAGTGACAATACCAAGTACGTCACCCTGGAAAATCAACCTTGCTGCCATCCCATTGGGCTGGGCAACCTATACCTCAACATATCATGACTCATGATTGTGGCCAAAATTGGCAATTGATTTGCTCCCGCTTGCTTAACTATAGGAATTTTACTGCCTGAAAAAAAAATTGGTGGGCAAATCATCGTTCCCTTCTCATTCTTAAGCTACAGAGAAATACCTACAAAATTTAATACCACTTGACAATTATGAATACATATTATGTACATGACTTTTTGTATTTTTTATGCATGTTGCCATGCTAGGCTTAAATTTTAAATTGATTAAGGGAAACTTGAAAAATGATTGATCACATATTATGTAGTTTTCATGAGTGTTTTTGTGTGTGTGTGTAAAGTTGTTGAGATTGTCATAAATATATTACATGTGGAGGAAGTTAGTGTGGATGTGAATTCATTCCATCACGAGAATTTCCCAGCTATCAATTATTATTGGACGTGAAGCTAGTTATGCGAATAAATACCTTCATAAACTAATATTGGAAATTGTCAATTTCCATCAAATTCGTTCATTGACATCTATCGCGCCGAATTACGCGTGCTATGTTCACATATTGAATATTCATATGGAGGCTGGGCTTTTCAATACAATTTGACATTTTAATGGTATTGCTATTATAATGGTATTGGTATTGCTATTAGTATGGCTTGAGGTAGCACAACTACAGCGCAAATTGATGGGTTAAGCAGTACTTGTCAAGGTCTGTTATTGAATGGGGTGTATTCAAGACCCCTCTGTGCTTCAGCCTTTGGTCCACCAATCTGTATCTCTGTGGTTGGTATCAGTATTCATGCTAGACCTTTTTATGAAAGACTAAAAAAGTATTATTCTTCTTTTTCTAAATATGACCTTCGCACATAGGAAGCGGGGGGCGACGGGCAAGGGGCGCGGTACTACACACTGTTGAAAAAGGACAAAGCAAGAATGAAATAAAAAATTTAGTAACTCGGTGTACGACAAAGGCCCTGCGTCAATTATTATCTTTCAATGAGTTGGAAATACTTACTAGAATTGTAACTTTGAACTTTGACAACAAGTAATGAAACCTAAAAGTTCTTTCTATCAATTTTTCATTAAATATTCCTTTCATACACACATATTATAATCATCATCTGTCAAGACGCTTTTTAAAGGCGTCTGGCCATTGTTCTACTATTGTCAGCAAAACACGACGAGCGAAAGGATAACTAAATGTGAAAAGCATTTTCGTTGCCCGAAACAATTGAATCGGCAAGTGAATAAATACTTTGTAATACAAAATATTTCCAAGCCCTAACATCACTAACATGTTATCCTCGAGTGCCGTGTGTATTCCGAGATGCTGATTGGTTAACATAGCCGCGGCAGGCTATTACAGAGATCACGTTGTGACTGTGTGAGACTTACCATACTAGTATAGGTACTAGTATACTAATACTAGATGATACAATGTACAAGTACAACCTTGGTACACCTCTCAAACGTGCAGATCTTGATGTCTGCCTCGGTCTAGTGGTGCACAAACATGCAGACTCAGGACAATAATTTACAGATCGCACAAATTTTTGTCCCGTGCGGGAATCGAACCCGAAACCTTTAGCTCAGCAGTTCCCTCCCTCTATCCCTTAGATTGCGCCAACCCGTCGTCAATCTCTTTAAAAATAACACGGAAAGCCTATTACCATTATTGTTATTTAGCCGCTATTGTCCTAGCAGGGCAGAGTTCCTACCCTCATATCTAACAAGGGCACCACTTAGGCACCCTTCTACCGTCCCAATATTATTACGGTCGCAATATATTTTTATGTCAAAAACACTGAGACGTCTGCCGCACTGCACGCCTTCACATAAATCGTAGCGCAAACACTCAGGAACAAACATTGGCCAAATGTTTTCAATATGTTGGATAGCCAATTTTAGAGGAAAACTACTTAAGTGGGTTATTTTCTTTGTGTGCCACTCTCCTGTTGGTGGTTGGCCGACAAAGCCATACGGAATACCTGGCAAAATACATAACTTGCTTATTCAGAGCTGACTGTCAATCTCCACTACTGCAAATACTTGTACCTAGTACGTAGGTTAAGATATAGTCAGTATCATAAGTAGCTTAACATGTTAAGAAACCTTATGTCAAATAATTGGAAGAAACAAACATCAATAATTATGGTATGTAAAAATATGTGTGGGTTCCCATAAACATGAAGTATCACCGTCACAAACTTGTGCGGAACATAATTTTTTGTACCGTGCGGAAATCGAACCGTTGGTTGGTTGTAAAGCAAAAATGTAACGTCATGCAATGAGTTAACGGGTCTTAACCGCACACGTAATTAACAGTTTACATACCTATTTTAATTTATATATTAGATATTAGGATTTTTCCTGATTTTTATAGTGATAGTTGGTTCTTAGTTTGTCCTGTGCGGACTTCAAACTCACAGCTCCTAACGCAACAGTTCAATCAGCCACTGCGGATAAATGAATCGTCGAATCGTATCTTAATTTTAGTTAACACTCGAAAGAAAGCTTAGATTCTTGAGAATTTCTTGAAAAATATTACCGTAAGCGCAGTGGCGTGCATCCCATATAGGCAAGTAGGCAGTGCCTACCTCAGATAAATTTAACAATTCAATACATTATATTTACTAAATATATAAAATAATTCGTCATATCAAGTGATATAAAACAACAATTATACATTAAAATGTAGCTACACAAATAAAAAACTTCTATTATCCATCACAAAAATATGCCTACGATCGTTCATTCACCGCATGACGTCATAGTAGGCACTGGTCGAGCAGCCTACTAAATCCACGCACACTATAAAAAATTCCGCGTATTCGTATACGCACACACACTTCTTTAGAATAATACGACCGAAATATAATTCCCCTTTTTCCATACGTATCACACTGACATTTAAACTTCGCAAATTACCAGGCCAAGGTAAGCAAGCCTACCTCAGTCAATTATTGGCTGCACTCATGCTGCAGTCTGTTGCATTAAAGGTCCGAGTCTCTTATTGGCTGTTACTGTCATGGTTCTAAAGCGATCAGAAAGAGAGAAAAGTATTGTTTATACTTTCTTCTCCGTCGAATTGTTAAGCAATGTTGCCAAATATATAGCAATTTCCCGTTTATATGTTTTTTAGACAACATTGGAAACTATTTTTTTTTAAAACAAAATATATATTCATTACATTTCGTTATAGAATATTGACTGGTTTTCATTTAAATTAATCGATAAGGTCTATTTAATTTATTTCTTATGACAAAAATAATTTTATACAAATTAAAATGCAGATTTAAACAGTTTTACTACGGGTAAAATGTTTTATGAATCTGGCAACTCTGCAGTCGGCTAATGTCATTTACGGGCGCGATTTTTATTCTATTGCGAACCAATTTTATCAATTTCTTTAATTAAATTGTGATTTTTTAGAAAGTGTTACATAAATAATTGCCATTTAGGAATATCGATAAATTATAGTGTTTAGTTTGTGGTGAAAATGCAACATGTATTGATAAATTACATGCAAACAACTTTAAAGTTTTCGTTTGTTGACAAAACAATTAGATGGTTGTAGTGGTAAATAAAAGTTCAAGGGACGAAAAATAAGCCTTGAAATGTCAATAGGAAATTCGTGGAGTTAAAAGTACGTGAGTAAGCAATTAATTTATATGTTTTTCGACGAATAGTTAGGTACTAAGTAGTTTTGTTTTTGTAAACAACGACTTCACGAGCATACAAATGTAGGTACCTATATCAATTACGATAAGCCATTTTTGAACACTGTCTTTTATTACTACTGAAGTACCTATCTGCGAGTTGTATTATTACCCGTCCCATAGTCTGGGCGAGCCAATTGCCACGAGCCGACATTCATACCTACTTTATTCACACGTTACCTTCATTGTGAAAAATCACCTTATTTGTAAAGTTATTTAACTTACGCGGAAGTCAGATGCCGAACGTAGGTATAGAAAAACAAAAATACCTATAATATCTATAAAATATTTTCTCATTTTGTCGTGTCGCCGGTAAAGGTACCTCGCTAGTGCAGACACTGCAGACTCAAAAAGCCTGTAGAGAAACAAAATACTGTAGAGACCTTCGGTAAGCACAGTGGTCATGCCAGATTATAAGTAGGTACCTTTTGTCTAATGGTAATAATTATAATGATCGTTGGCATAGTTCATTAATTGATAAATAATATATAATCGCTATTTTAGTAAATGAAGCAGGTATCTATATACATCTTTTTACGGATTCGGAAAGAGAATATGCTAATTCATCGAAGCGCCGCGCCGCAATGTATGACAAATAATCGAGTTTTAGTTTTTTGTGAATAAATCACCACTTGCCTAATACCTGCCTACCTTGTCCAAAAACCAATGCACGCCACTGCGTAAGCGTATAAATGCCGAGTTCAAAATGTTTTATGTAACTTTCAGAGCCGGGTTAAACCCTTTTCGTTTTATCGTGAATTACGCCCGGGCCTAGATGTAGGCAAGTGCTGGGTTATATATTATATTTCGCTATGTATTTGAACCCTTATCATATAACGACTGGAAAACATCAACATACATCTCAACTACATACAATCAACTCACAAGAGCTCCATTGCATCTCCCAACTCGTTTCCTAGCGATGGAATGAAATTGTGTTCTTGAACCGTCCCCCAACTCGGACGACTCGGCTATAATACCAAGAATTTTTACATCCAACATAATGTTTGTGTTCTACATTTCCTATTGTACATTTTCTAGAAAGAGTACGTAATAAATAAATCAGCTGTTGTACGGAGCGGGTCGACTCACACAATGGCGCTCATTTGTTTCACCGTCGCCATTTTCTTTTAGAGGGATACTAATATGGAGGGAAATTTGTTGTCATTAGAAAGGTGGAGTGTTTTACTCAAAGCGATGCATTTGTGTTCCAAGTGGATTTAGAGATCGAAGGTGCAGTTTGATGCATGATTGGGGATTTTTAGTGGTATCTTAATACTATTATAATCATTACAATTTACTGCCGATTTTTCTTATCGTATGGTTGATGAACAGACCGGTGTCAGAGTTTAAACCGCCTACCCCTGACATGGCTTTACACACCGTTGAAAAATCTCTCAGGTGTGCCGGTTTTCTTACGATGTTTTCCTTCACCGTTTTTAGGTACTGATAACTAATGTATAGAACTTGCACATGAATTCGACAAGTCATTGGTGCCGAGGTTTGAACTTGCGAATATTGACTACGGACATACCACTCGGTTATGCTAGTACTACTGACGATTTACCTAGTATCATGTTATAGGTACGTCCCATTCTCGCGACAAGAGAATATTCACGATTATTCACTTTCTTATCGTTATCGTTCTATTCTTCCGTTCTTCATCAGCTAGTATCAAGAAGCATCACAAAGTACAGTTCACACAAAAAGGTCAACCCGTAACGACTCGCGAAAGCACATTATCTGTTATGAGAAGCGATTGGATTGCCTCCGTCGGCGCGGCGCGTGGCTCCGATACATCACGTGTTTATGGCCAGGAGAGCTTCCATGATTTGTTGGCTGTTGCTTTGTGAGGTAAGAAGCAGTAGTATTAGATTAGTAGTATCTTTTCAGTTAGTATATTGAGGTTTTTTTGAGGTGTGCAGCATACTTCCTTGGTTTTGAGGGTGCTGACATGAGTTAGGGTTGTTTTTGTTATTAATTGTACGCAGTAGTGATGAATTAAAAGTGAGTCGCCTGTCTTAAATATGACTTAGCCAATCGCTACCTACCCAATATATTCGGAAAGACTTTACCATTCAGCTGAAGCTGTACTTCTGGTACCTTCCTATACAGTAGAGGATTCGGTTCAAAGGCGTCGTATCTGTACTGTATATATTATTGTGTATCGTCGGTTAGAACGGAACACGTAACTGCTAAGTAAGACGTGTTGATTCTGGGAAATACTTGGCTGCTTGGCTCCACTTTGTGTGTCTTAAGGGTGTGTAGTCGGACTGCAATCGATCTTGAGGTAAAAGCTTATTAAACCTTACTGCGTTTAAAGTAAGGTTGAATATCCTATTACCTATTTTCCTGTTCTAACGAACTACGATACGGGACGCGATCTTTCGTTACATGTAGCACCTTTAGCGAGTTCGAGCTTGTCCCGAGCTGAGACGATTACGTTACGAATCCGCAGATGTTTGTCCCGAGTCTTGGTGTTTGTGTATGTGATATTTCATGTTTGTGAAACGCACCCACGACACAGGTAAAATTCCTAGTGTGTACCTACGTTTTTTTTTTTAAAACAGGTTCGACTTGATACGGTGATGATCCCTTTCCAGGTTCATATGTGTGCTACGACCTTTATATACCTCACAGTCGGCCACCTCATCAGTCTTTTCAAAATGTAGTATACGTACAAAAAGGCCAATTAAAGCATTCTTCTTTTGTTTTAAAATACAATTTAATAACTCCCGTATTCAAACACTTTAACCGCATTTTTCTCCTGACGCTAATAAAGCAATAAGTGCCGAAAATATACTAAAGTAAGCGTTTTTTTAAACAATAGAATTATACCGCGCTATACTGTCCTCATAAATATGCAAGGGAAACGTTCGTGTTCAGCCAGATTAGCTTAAAAAACCTCTTTTTTATTTAAACATCGTACCGTGTTTAATCTGTTTCCATGACTCGGTGAAAATATTTCGATATTGTGAGCTTTAGCGTGATTTAAATGACACTGAGATAAAATACGATGACAGCCTAGTGGGCTTATGTGGTAGGTGGTCACCTCGTTGATATATGACAGTCGGGTGGGCTCCTGACTGCTTCTTGGTCTAGTAGTTGCTTAACGCGACTGCTGAGCATGAGGTCCTGGGTTCGAATCCCGGGTCGGGCAAAGTGTTACTGGGTTTTTCCATTAGGTAATTCTCAGTAGCTGCACGGAGTCTGGATTTGTGCCCGGTTGATGGCAATAGACTCGCTCTCTATTACATTGGGACCTCAAAAACATAAATGGCGAAATGTGGGAGTACTATATGCGCAACTTTGCCTACCTTTTCGGGGAATATAGGCGTGATGTTATGAGGGTGGGCTCCTATGTTCGAATTCCAGGCTGGGCAAAGTGTGGTGGTAAATTTTGAACAACAGTCCAAGGTTTTGAAAACGATTGCTTTATACAAAGTAACCTTGGGAACAGGGGAACGATGATGATGTGGTGAAATATTATACACAATATAAAACCTGATTAGCGCAGTGGTTAAGCGATTGGACTGTTGCTTTAACGGTTGCGTATTTGATTCTCGTACGCGGCAAACATTTTTGTGATTCGCAAATGTTTGTCTCGGTGTTTGTGTATGTGATATTTTCTGTTTATAAAACGAACTCACGATACAGGACAAAATCTATATTTTGGGCGACGTTTTTTTAATAAAAACTTTACAATCTACCCAAGAATTCCTAGTAGGTTAGAGAATTATTTCATTAATCAAAACATGTTACGACTTACCGTCACACGTCTCACTAACAATCTTAACGCTTAACATTGACCTTTCAATGACCGCTTCAATAAGTAAATAACAACGCACTTGTCAGTCAGATTGGTAATGACACCTCTATTGGCTACAAGAGGAAGTTCGTTCGAGAGGGAAATGACGACGAATGACCTTCGAGTGAATGTGGACAAGTACACACTCGGGAACTAAGTTCGTTGGGCAGCAAGAGTTGATCGTGTGCCGGTTTCCTCATGATGTATTCCTTCAGCGTATTTAGCAACTCATAACTAATTGGTGAACTGAAATACAGGGCCTTAAAGCCTAGCTTAGGCACCAGTCTCCCACAATATACTTACTGTATCTTTTAATGTGATGCTTTTATGTCATTTAATGTGTATTGTGGTGAGAAAATAAACTATTATTATTAATTTATAATAATATGGATTCGAAAAATTGTGCGGGGCGGGTTTGGCTTTGCGACCTTTGACTTGGCAGTCCAACAGTCATATGACTCGGCTATCAGTGCGAGAGAAATGACAGATACAGAATTGCTGTTAAAAATGAAATCTAAAAAGCTAACAAACCTCAAAATATTGGAAGAAAAACGTCGATGGAAATAGGTTAGTTCATCACAACCCACACAAAATGCCCACTCATACCCAGCCTGGCATACAAACCTCGTTTTCAAAAACAAAACAGTATTAAATAGTGCGGCATGACTCGGTGGATATTCCGATATTGTTCACGAAATCACGATACATCGATTCTTCCGCGCGGGCGTATGTCGAGAGGCGTTATCTGTGAAATTAAATAAAATAGCAGTTTCACAAATCTTTTATATTTTATTTCCATTCAGGGGAATGGTAGTTTTTGTATTGTAATATTGGGTAATATTGACACGTGGCCGCTAGCAAACCGTTTGAGGGTGATATTGGGATGTATTGTAATAGCCTTCTCGAGTGATGGTAGTCAATTGATCGTTTGGCGCACCCTGGTCAGTGAATCTTTACTACCTTCTTTCTACGCTATTATGACAATGTAGAAGAATAATAATGCTTTAACATGGTTTTAACACTAAGAGTATGGCTGTAACAATACAAAAATATTTAACAATTACAAATTTACTGATTTATCGAGAGACAAATCCTTACTCACAAGGAACTTAGAAGTTGGAAGGAATTTTATCGTTAACTTTTTTTGGTTAAAAGTATAATTACACAATTTAACAAACTCTGACGAAGATAATAATAATAATCGTTAACTTAAGTTCATTTATCAAAGGAGAACCAAAACCATTTTCAAGGGTTCCCAGAAAGGCTTCAAAGACTCCAGTTTGATTAAACTGTAAGCAGCCATAACAGCATTTTCGAAGAACAAAATACTGAAAAACAAGGCCGAAACAGCAGACTAAATAGATACTAAGTATGCCTAAAACATCGTTACTCCGTTTTTGTTCCCAAATTACATTTTTATTGTTTCTAGAGAGGCTTTCTAAAACATTTCAATTATTTTATGTAATAAGATTTGGCCATTACAAGCTGTTTGGATGCTCAGAGGCTACCGGCCCAGAATGTAGACGGTAATGAAGAGATATTGTCGCGACATTATATTTAAAACATCGGCCTGGAAAGGCACTTAGTATTGAATAATACTAGTTCGTGCTTGCGGCGTTGTCCATTATCCCTCTTACTTATGAACGATTCTAAAATGTGTTTAAAGATAACCACTTGTTAAGTCTATTGAGATTATACGCTTTATTTTTTGTTATGCAAACGATATAACAGTGCCCTTAGCACGGATATTTTTGACTATCGAATAGTTAACGTTATAGAATAGTTTACTCCATACGAATATGTGACGATAGTCCATAATATTCGTGCTAAGGGCACAGATATAATTTATTCAATGTTTCAATACTGTCAATTTTTATAAGTAAGTTTAAAATGTTTCTTGGACTTGTTTAATATGCCTACGGATCAAATGCCTCTTTGATCGTCTATAGGTATTCAATCCATAGGAACCATAAAATCACGCCTGTGATTTATATAGGGGTATCTCGTATCATACTCACACTAAGATCGTCGCGACTTACCAAATGCTTTCACTACGATAGAAGGGTTGCCTGTATTCTTAATCTGCATCTAAGGACTTCCATTATCAAGGGTACAAAGTATAATGCTTCGACAGCAATTACTCAAAAAGGCACGTTTTCTTCTAAAAGAGTAACAAAACAGATTTATTCGTCTGTCATCATTTTACTCTTGTTCCGCTGACGCGGCAACTGTGGGGCTATGAAGTAACATTACTCGCATGTGACAACCCTTACGTACGTTTTAGACAGGGCTGTCCGTCGCCATGTCAATCAAACTGCTATAGACATTAAATGTTTTTATTTTGAAAGGGTAAGCACGTGTTGTTTGTTTGTTGTTAAAATGCAGTAAAAGAAAAATAAATGGAAATATGGTACTTTTTTATTGTTTTGGGTTAGGTACACAGTACGTAAAACGATAATGAAAATGGATACGACTGAGGGCATAATTAATTTGCCTTTGGAGTTTTGAAACCATCGAGAGTTTGCAAATAACGACTTTTGACGAATTATCGTACAATTTGCCAATTTATAGGCACTAAATAAAAATGTATTTGTAGTATAATTTTAAAATCCGTATCCGGTACAATTTGTCTTTACCAACTGTAAAATTGTTGACACCACGCTAATCTCGATTATTAAATGTAGTGTCATTAGGTACCGTACTGCGAAGTACCGAAGTACCAAGTGCCATTAAACAAAGCAACGCAATCACAATTAGTTCCGTTAGTCGCTAACACTATGCACGTAGGTCGTTCGTTAAAGAGGCTTAGTGACAATTTGTTGTTTTGTTTGTGCATGCATGTCGGATGTGTGTCTGTTGAGGAGATGAAGGATTACGAATAAAACACCTGATGATTGGCTGTTAATAGTGAAACAATATTATTGGGGATTAGTGCTCTTAGCCGTAGTACAGGCTCTGCCCAGTTCTTCTAAGGCTAGAGATGTACTTCAATGATATAATGACAATTTTTAGCTTTTAAAATTGTGATAAATACGGATTTGATTTTATTATACATTAATTCTTTATAGACAGTCAATAAAAATAAACATCGCTTCTGTAACCAGAAAGCGAGCCTAGAAAGCGACGAATAGTACATCACGATAGATGAGTGGCAATGGGCTTGCCACCTATTTACATGGGAGTCATGGGACGTAGATTTTTATTAGCGGCAAAATGTGAACGTTTAGACTCCTAATAAAAGATACTTCCTCTGCCTACCTCTTTAGAAAATGGTGACGTAATGATATACATACGTAAACTTGTTTAAAAGAAACTCATTATAATACGATGGGTTCCATTGTACGTTATTGGCAGCACTATGAACAAGTATAAAGTGGTTCCTTCGACTTTTGCAATACTTGATGAGCGTTCTATGTGTCGAAACAACGACCATACCATACACATACTGTGTATTTACGTAGACAAATGGACACCACATCTACTGGAAATCCGCTCAATTGGATATGCATGTTTGGGGCTACATGCATAATTGCGTGTGTGCAGTGGCAACCACATCCTGGATGTATTATCATGTATAAATATTATTACACGTGAATTGGCTAAAGGGAAATGTAGATACAGTTCAAACTAATGATAAAATCAAATCCAATCACACTAATATTATAAACGCGAGAGTCTGTGAATGTTTTTGTACGTATGTTACCTCTTCACGCTCATACAAGTTTACCGATTTTGCTGAAATTTCATATGGAAGTAGCTGAGACACTAGATTAACACATAGGCTTTTTTACTTGAAAAAATGTGCCGGGTAACACCGCGAGGCGCAGCTAGTATATAATAAATGACGGACTTATGCGGAAACATACATATATTATACAATATACATACAACCGAATTGAAAAGCTTCTTGTTTGAAGTCGGTCAAAAAATTAATACGAATAAAGTTATCTTTATATCTCTTTCTTTATCGGTGAATGAACCGGTTGCATGGAGAGTAAAGCGTTTTGTCCAAAATGAAACTAGTATGAATATGATTATATGATATTAAGTTAACGGGTGTTTTCATTAGTTATTCCCAGTAGCAATACGGAGTCTGGATTGGTGCTTGTGAATGGCAATAGGAACCTAACATAACAGGCGAAACGTGGGTGTACTAAATACCTCTGCCAACAGAATATACAGCGCGATGTTATTTATGTTATTCTATTATTCACACGCACGCATAGTAACCTAACAACAAATTACAATGTCTATTAATTCTCAGCGAGACTCGGAGGCGTGTCTGTCTGCCTACCCACTCACTTATGGGGTGCCGTAATGAGCAGTAGACGCTGTGACGTCACTAATTATGACGCCAGTCTGCGGGATCGGCAGGGTCTAGGGGAACACGTCTCGTTAACATAATCATGTAAATGTAACGCCAAAGTAATCCTGTATTTAAATCACGATCAATGATGTTGTAGCTTTATGGAGACGAGCCGTATAATGAAGAGATTAGTGACACACTTGTGTAAAAAGTAGTCATTTTATTGCGTTTGAGTATGTTTATTTTTGTATTTATGTAGGTCTCTTTATAAATGCAGCCACATTTCGAAAATTATTCAATTCAAAATGTTTTAATTTTATATAAACTAAATACTGCCTCGTTGGTCTAGTGGTTGCTAAGCGCGATTGCTGAGCACGAGGTCCTGGGTTCGAATCCCGGGTCGGGCAAAGTGTTACTGGGTTTTTCCATTAGGTAATTCTCAGTAGCAGCACGGAGTCTGGATTTGTGCCCGGTTGATTGATGGCAATAGGCTCGCCCCCTATTACATTGGGACCTAAAACATAACTGGCGAAATGTGGGTGTAGGTATGGTGTGCAGGTGTGTGTAGGTGTGCACCTCTGCCTACCCCTTCGGGGAATACAGGCGTGATGTTATGTTATGATGTTTTAAACTAAATACAGGCGTTTAAACATCTAGGAGCTAGTAGCACGGTTCCAATTATACTATTAATTTCATCAAGGTTCATTTGGTACCTCTACCTACCTCTTCGTAAGATAGATACAGTCTTGGTAGTAGACTTTTTCGTAACTCTTTTAATGTTGTTGTGTACCTAACCTACATTATTTAAAACCAAACAAATTCCCTACCAATAAGCCCACATATTTCGTTTACATGACGTAACTGAAAAATGGCGGGCTGTCACCTGTCACGTCTGGTTAGCTTCCAGCCCGCGGTCGGCACATACACCACATAAACCAACACTATACAGTTATATGCACCCACATACTTGGTTGTGTGTGCTTTTAAATTGCAATGTTTGCTGTCGTTTGACGCGGCTCTCATATTCCTAGAAAATATTAAACGTAAATTAGGTTAGTGTAGTTACTAGGTATTAATTGCATATTATTGGCAGTTTATCACAGGTGTATTATGATTTTAGAAACGTATAACTGTATTGGCATGGGGATTAGTTGATCTCCGTTAACTTTGTCGATAATCGATATACACTATCGATTCGTATTTTCGATCGGTCTGTGACTATAGATTCAACTATCTTAAACGTATTTTTATTGCACGCGTGTATTTATCAAATACTTTTACACTGATTAAAGTATACTGTTGATTATGACTGTCCCACTGTATGTCAAAGCCCCTATTTCGCCAGTTACGTTATAAGTTCAACGTAATAGAGGAAGAGCCTATTGCCATCAACCGTCTAAAAATCCAGACTCCATATTGCTACTGAGAATTACCTAATGGAAAATCCCAATAACACAGCCTGACCCGGGATTCGAACCCTGGACCTCAGAAGTCGCGCTTACCGACCACTAAACCAACGAGGCAGTCGTAAAATCATTTGTTAATTATTTTTGTAGCCGACACTCAAATAATAATAATTAACTAACTCTTCGTCTCCGAGCCTAATTGCTTTATAAGTTCTTTTATTGTTGATTATGGCTTCAAAGAAAATGATAAGCAACAGATACATGACCAAATAAGATAGACATGATATAATCGTTATGATCATCTGTCTGCCTATCTACGTCCACTGCTAGAGCGTGATTTTATATTTATCCTAATATGATCACACAATATAAAAATAAGTACCAAAAGACGTTATTTTAAGTAGGGTACTTAATAGTAAATTATTCGTTGAAAAGCAACCTAAAGTATAATCTCACACAAAATATGTTACTAATATCGGTAAAACCCTCCAAAATTATTCAAAGAACACCATTTTATCGTCATAAGGGACTCGCTGCGAAAACCTTTGGAAAATATACTTTATAAAGGCCAATGGGGGCCTTATATACATTAAAAAAGACGTGGTGCCCTCGGTTTAGTTACAGTATACTCTGAATTATGGTGCTGTTGCGTTTTTAACAAGCATATATGCACAGGAGTGACTTTTTGAAATAACGCCGTTGTCTGAGAATTTCTCCTGTACCGTGGGTGCGTTTCACGTACATTAAATATCACATACACAAACACCCTGACCCGGGACACACATCAGCGGAACTCACAAATTTTGTCTAGAACGGAAAACGAACCCACAACTCTTAGCGCAGCTTTAGATTGTTCCAGCAATCATTTTGTGTTCTGTCACCGCGGAGTTTCTAGAAATAAATAATAATATTTGTAGTACTAATACTAAACTTACTATCCTTGCCAATTAGTCAATGTAGCTAAGTTTGAGGCATAGTACATAGCCTTGCAGAATTTTGTATGAATAATTAATAAATAGCAAGAGGTTACAACGTCAATCCGGTTTGCCCGGAACTTTTATGAAAATCTGAACTTCGTAAATAGGAAAGTATTCGACTCTGTTTACCCTAGTTAGGTATACATAAGATTTTTTAATTTTATTTATAAGGTACAGATACAGATAACTGATTAACATAGATCAAAAAACGATCTTAACAGTAAACTGTAAGTGAACCTAATATTTATATATATTATATAGATTTATATTACACAACTCTTAGTTCTTTACTGAGATTAAGGTTATCCTTATGAGTAATTTAAAGTTAAATCAGTACTATGAATCATGATCGTAATCAGCCGGGAGATGTCCACTATTGAACAAAGGCCCCTTAGAACGCCGCAATAAACGACAACTTGCCATTTGCATCCACTGACGATATAATACTAAGAATAAATAAATAAAAAAAATACACGTTAATCTCATACGATAATCTCTTAAAGAATGCAGTTAAGTATGCACCCCCTATTTCAGCACCCCACTTTACTGCCAATAAAACGCTGGAACAATGTTTTTCCTTTTCAAAAGCAATAACATAAATTCAGTTGGACGATTCATCTAATTTCAATAAAAGCTCCCGCCGCTGTAAATTTGCCGTGTCTGTCTTTTTGTCATCCTGTACAGAGAATAGAGAAGGACCGCTTTCGTTTATGAATTTAAAATAAAATGGTCTTCTGACCAAGTTTCAGTCACGATGGCCTGTCTCATCTGAGACTAGCCAACCGCGCAGGAGTTATTGTAGGGCAGAAGTATGGGAGCAGTCATGGAAATTCCCTCTATTCCTTCACTCTTATAGCTTATAGTCCGATGAATATCGAGTAGGTACGTAAACAAAAACCAAATAAGAAAAAAGTACTGCGTTAAAGTTAAAATTCGTCTTTCTCTAAATTTGTTCTTAAACACCCTTCATAATTGTCTTTCAGAATCTTGTAAGTTGCCTTTCATTTTTTCCCGTCTATTTTCTATCATAACTGTCTTTAACAAGCCCAGACTTTGTATAATTCAAATTGTAGTCTTTATTTGATATCACTGGAGATACAGGCACAATGGAAATGAAGAATGGCATTACTGTTTCCATGACGTCACTCCACAAACGATGTAGCTTTGCATACATATAGGTTTTGTTTTGTTAATTATCTGTGGAAGCTCGAAGGTATCCTAGAACACCTTTGTTGACTCCAGTACCCTCCTAACCTAACCTAACCCTTAAAAGCTAAAACCGCTTCATTAGTCAAAGGGTGGCGTGTGGCGGTGAAACGACGTGTAGGGGTTACTTTTGGAGTTGAGGCTTAGAAATTGCGCTTCGGAAATAGTAAAAGGTTGCTCTACATAAGACTATATAAATACTATTCGGTAATTAGGTTTCAAATAGTTTCTTTGTTGTAGGTATGTGTTTGAAGAACTATTTTCTGTCATATCAAAATTCAGTCAGTCTGCTCATTGGTCTAGTGATCTCTAAGCGCCACTGAGCTGTCTTGGGTTCGAATTCCGGGTCGGGAAAAGTTTTACTGAGTTTTTCTATTAGATAATTATCAGTAGTATGGAATTTGGATTTGTGTCCGGGTGATAAATAGGCTCGCATATATTGGGACCTATAACATAACAGGCGAAATGTGAGTGCACACTATTATACTCCTCTGCCTACCCTTTGGAGAATACGGGCGTGATGCTAGGTTCATCATAAATAGGTATATTATTTAGTGACGTGTGCTAAATCTTTTATGTTCGCCCCTATTCTAGGTGACCTATACTGTAGGCGTGCGACGGTTCACCTCTATCAACCCCTCGGACTAATTCAGGCGTGATGCAATAGATACTATTATTATTGTCTAGACATTTTATCATAGTTTTCTTACGATATTCAAGCGTTAGCAAAAATCTTATTATTATCACACACACTCTCATCTAAAATAGGTGTGGAGGCGCTACTTACAGCCTACTATGGTTTAGCAGAATCGCAGCTGCGCTATGGTGTTATATTTTGGGGCAACTCAACAGAAAACGACACAATGTTCAAGGCTCAAAAAAGATGCATTCGTGCAATGTTCAAAATTAAAACCACTGTTAGTTGCGTACCCTTCTTTAAAAAATATAAAATACTAACTTTGCCATGTCTGTACATTATAGAAATAGCTGTATTTGTTAAAACTAATCCCCATCGTTTCAAACGACTGGATGAAGTAAACCCACGAAATAGGCGCGACAACAGCAAGGTATGCCATCATTCTGCGGGAACAACCCTTATGCGCAAAAGTGTCATCTGTATGGCTCCTATCATATTTAATAAATTGCCAAAAAGCTGGAGAGAACTGCCATTGGTAAATTTTAAAAATAAGCTGCGAAGTTTTTTAGCCATTAAAGTGTACTATAGTGTTTTAGATTTTTTAAACGAAAAGGACTTTTCTCTTCCAACGGCACATGAATTTAGAAATAATAAGCAAATAATGTAAGTTTGTTCAATTAATTTCGTTTTTTTTACTGTATTTGATGTGATTCCTTCACGAATATTTTTTGCATGCCGACTGGTAAAATATGGCTGAACTCTACTTTTATACAACTACATCCTGTACCCATATTTGCAAAATAAATTATCTTTCTTTCTTTCTATCTACGGATAGTCTTTATTTCTTATAAAATTACATAAGAAAGACAAATATAGTTCATACATACTAAGGAGCACAGTCAGAGAACATTAAAGTAGGTACATATCACTAATATTATAGTAGTTAATCTACTTTAAATGCTTAAGCCGTAAAACACATAGAAGGTGACGAAACATAACATAACATAACATCACGCCTGTCTTCCCAGAACGGGTAGGCAGATGTGCACATATAGTACACCACATTTCGCCAGTTATGTTTTTAGGTCCCAATGTAATAGGGGGTGAGCCTATTGCCAAAACAAAATTAATAATTATTATAACACTTCATAAAATACTTATTAGTTTTTGTTCTAGTATTATAGTACCCATTAAGCCTTCTTCCACCCACCTCGTTAAGAAATAAGTAGCGTTAGTATATTTCCTTTCCTACTGGCATTACCACAGAAATTGTCGTTCTCGCCAACAACTAATTATGCCTGATTAGTTCCGCAACCCGCCGCTGTAACGACAATGGCGCTAGTGGTGCCTCTTTAATTTGCTGTAGTGTTAATTTAGTTGCAAACTGCTCGTATAGGCATTGTTTATCGTTGTATAATGTAAGTTTCTTGAGGGGCTCCTAGCTACGTAGTGGTAGCGCAGATCAGTCGTTCTGCGACGTTAAGCCGTGCTCACCGCGGTCAGTCTAGTGATGGGTGACCGTTTTCACATGTTGAGATCCCTCCGTGCCTGATCTCTTTCCGGTCGTGTTGGTCCAGGAATATTTGAATAGGGAGTGCACCTGTGTTTGCAATACTTATGAGCTAACATATCCTTTGCGTAGTTGGCTAGTCTCAGCTAAGAAAAAAGATACGAAATCAGGGTCAGGAGAACATTATTATCTATGTTTCTTGTGTTAGGACTGGCCACAGGATGAGAGAAAACAGAGATAATTCACAGTGCGCCTGCGTTAGCGCACACTTGCCGTATATTTGTTCTATTTTCAAATTGATATATACCAACATTACGTTTGCGCGTCTGTATATATAATATCATGCTTATAAACGACACCCACAATTCAGAGAAAAATAATTTAAAGAAACCGTTCAAAAAGCCTCATGAAAAAATACGGTTCGATCAAACAGCGCTCTACATAATATCTACCAGCACTTTGTCCGCCATTTAAAAATACCATTTACAAAATACTGTTACCGCGGGCGTACACAGGAACCCTTTTTATTGTACGCCCACTCTAGTTCGTCAATTTATAGGAGCGTGTCACTCGAAATTTAATAATCCACGCTTCACGGACGCTTGAAAGGATATGAGACGCTATGCAGATCTATTTGATACCAGATGTGGTAGACTAAGGGATATTTTTGTAAAAAAGTATACTTACACTTCGGATGTTATAATTTGTAATATAATTTACCTAGTCTTAAATAAAAATGGCGAATAAATAACCTTACAAAGTATAGCTATAATCAGCGAGACAATTTACCCAACCGAGTTATATATGTATTATTATTATATTTAGCTATAGCTTCTGCTATACGTGTTTCAGAGTAAGCAGAGTAGCACTGCTTTTGCTTAATAAAAATATATAATCAATCTGTAGGATATATAATCTAATATATTGAATTATCCTATATATTTCATACTGGTTGTCGTTTTAACTAAAATATTGAGTAGAACAAAAGTTTTTTAAGGTATAAATATCAACTCGGAAATAGATTGTTACCGTATCGCCTTCCACCTCGTCAAATAGGCGTTAAGTTAATGCGAGACGATTACGTTACGATTGCCATTAGTGTACGTTGCGATAAGTAGTTTCATACAAAGAATACTGCACGGTTCGAGTTGATACCCAGTTGATATTTATAAAGTAGGTTGTACTGAGTCTTGACCTGCTCATTCCTTAAAACATCTCCAATTCAGGCCGCACAATGTACACCAAATACATTTCTCATTTCCTCCTTACCAGGGGAAACATTACTTCAAAACTAAGCCGATGCCAAGACAATCTCAGCCCAGCGGCATGCCGGTCGAATTTGAAATATTTTTCTGCGAACAGTATAAACTCTCGCGGGAAATCTGCGGTTTAAATTAACTCCAGACGGTTTGAGGTAATAAATACGTGTTAGTAGAGGTTAGAACTTCAGAGGGTACGCAATTAAAGTTATCTTGTAGAGCTCGCAGTTGCAATGAGTTGTGTACACTGCACGAATCCAAATGGTCTTTATTAAATGTTCTCCTGTGGGATTGTCGCGGCCGGCGGTCGATTTCCACGGTGACGGGTCAGCTATGAGGCATATTGTATAGTCGATAAATGTTTGCAAACACGCTCGGCGTTACTCTTGTTGTTTTACACGGATAGTGTATTTTTACTACAGACGGTGAAGCAAACTAATACTATTGAGTAACGATATAATTGTTAGAACAGTTACGACCAAACTAAGTAACTTGGACAAAAATTTGCGCGATGCTCAGCTATTTGTTCCGAGTCTGGGTGTTTGTAGATGTAAAATTTCTTATTAGTAAACACATAGTAGAAATTCCAAGTTTGGGGCGACGTTCCTTAAAAAAATACATATTGGAGAATAAGCCCACATATCTAGGTACTATAACACTCACAGCCTACCTAACTCAGTTGAGCTAACCTTTAAGGTATGCATAAACCTGAATGCGCTTGACGGCGGCTCGTAACCACAGCGATAAGCACGCCCCGATAACCTAATAGTATGTCGAGAGCTCTCCGGCGCTGGTGGAGTTTATCACCTTCATACGACTACGTTATATAGCGCTTGAACTTGCCAATATATATATAATGGACTTTTCTTGTGTGTTAAATTCGAGGGAATTTATTCGTAATAAGGAAAGGGACAGGAATAATTTCTCTTTCGTGGCTCGGAGAGGGGTTAGTGAGAGGTGATGAAACCAGGTGCGGTCTGAAAGATTGTTTTTTAAACCATCGCATAATACTAGGAATTTCTCCTGTATTGTTGGTGTATTTCACAAGCATGAAAAATTAAGTATACAAATACCCAGACTCGGGACAAGCATCTGAGAAACGATAAACCGGATTGATGAATAAACTCAACTTTGCCGTTGGAAGGGTTCAAAGAACAGCAGACCCGAGTATTTCATATTAATTTGAACTAAACCTTTAAGCGTTTTTGAGTAAAAAGGATTGATAGAACGGTTTTCGTTTTTTCTTTTGAGGTAAGAAGCCTTAAAAACTTTGAAAGTAACTTAAAACAATGGATTCGTTGCGCCAACAATGGTATCCACAGAATTTGGTAAGGACTGTTACATAACTCGATTACTTCAACCTTTTACTACTGCCCCATAAAGATGTCCTCCCAAACTGAAGGATACGTAAAAAACCAATAAAGTTCTCGTTTGAAACTAAATGTCATTCAGCAGAATGAGCCGGGGCCCTCGACTTTGACAAATTGCCGGCAAGTCATTCCTAATTCATGCGTCATGGCCGACAAAATGGTAGTTTGGAGCCCACACCGCCGGCTGTGCGGGCACGCACCGGAGATTCGATGTGGTGGATTGAGTTGCAGATATCATAGTTTTATTGACTAGGTGCTATTATAAAGTACCTTGTGTATGTTAGGTGTGTTTATCTATATTATATCAGTAGGTCTAGGCAATTTACGAATTATTTAGATACAAAAAATGTCGCCTCACATTTGGAATTTCACATCCAGACTCGGGAGAAAAAATTTGGTAAACACAAATTTAGGTCCAGTGCGGGAATCGAACCCAGAACACTTAGCAAAGCAGTCCAATCGCTTAGTCACTGCGTCGAATTATAGCATGAAAACGAAAGCTAAGTTAGAATTACTTTTGGCCTGGTTATGAATGCGCTGTGTTTTGCGTTAAAGGCATACAAATATATAGGTCTTATACCTATATATTTGTATTTATATACACGAACAAAATATTACATATTAGCTGAATAAATCACAGTAATTAATTAAAAGAGAACTTCAATAGTTAATACAATATTATTTTATGCGTCAGTGTAAAATGCCAACTTCGAACTTACACATTTGCATACTCGATAGATATTGCATCGAACAGTGCTGCTATAGTCATGTCCACACCTCTCAGCTCGTTCAACGTTCTCCTTGGCCTATTCCAGGCGGTAAGTTGAATACATTGTTACCTCGTTAGACGTCAGAAGTGGGTCAACAGGCAGGGTTAAACTGCAAACGGTGCGGTCAGTTAGACCCATTATATAGTTTAGTTCGGTGCACGGGTTATATGCAGGAGAACTGTTTGAGCTGTCCGACACCGCGCTTAGATGATAGTTGTTGATGTGGGTCAGGGTGTGGCGCATTATTGCTGATTCTTCTTTCGGTATGATTTTAGTTTTATAGTTGTTGTTTTCTGTTCTAAGGGTATGGTTTATTATAGATATTGATTTGACTGGCCTGTTGGTAGTGGGTAGTGACCCTAACTGCAAAACCGGAGGTCGTGGTTTCGATTCCAACCTAAATCTTTGTGTGATGAGCATATACATTTGCTCTGCATCTGGGTGTAATTTATCTATAATATTTGTGTATTTAGCAAGTATGTTTATCAGTTGTCTGGTTGCCATAATACAAGCTCTGTCTAGTTTGGGATCAGATGACCTTGAGTGAGCTGTCCTAAGATATTATTATATTAGTAAGAGTTATATGTAATAAAGTATGGATTTTGATTTAGCGTGTGATTATATTAATTTGTTGAATATTATAATATTTCATATTAAGTGGAACCATCGAATAAACACTAACATAATAATGTGCTAATTTCGATAGTAAATTATCGATTATGGAATCAAATAACAGTTAACTCTTCTAAGACTTATTCGATCGCAATGCTTACACAACATCTCAGATGGATAGTAAAACATTCATTGTGTATTTAATTGAATTTACATTAATTACTTGTGTTAACAGTGTGCACTCTGTTAATCCAACTTTAATAGTTAATTATCCTTTGTCCGCAGACGTACGCTGACAACGACTGAAGCCCAGATCCTCCGAACAAACATGAACTGACAATCAAATTAATATAATGAATACTTGATCAAACACAATGACTAACGTTAAATTAAAACTAATGTTCTTTCTTTTAAACTCTCTCCTAACAGCGGACATAGTCCACGCTAGGCCCTACTCTGAGATGAACACAACAGACGTCGACAGCAAGTTTGGAGGCAATAGCACTTTTAATTTACCTATAGATCCAAACTCTGACACTCTAATAGTAGCCGACGATGACGAAATACGAGAAACAGATAAAACCTCAAAGACAGAGCTAGAAGACCTTCTGTTTGCTGAACGGTACAGAGACATTGATTTATCAAAAAAGGTCATGAAGGACCAGAAGTTTGTAGATATACCGAGCGGGGAAGCGGTCGAGAAACAGTTGAACATATCAAGCAGTCTGCTAGACGACATCATCAATTTGGAAACAGATAGAGAAGATGCGATAACAGACATTCTATTTAAGACAGAAACTGACTTCGTTGAAGATATGCCAAAATTTGAGTTTTTGATCGCCGCTAAAATAAACGGCACTGACTTTTCTAATCGGAATGTTAGTGAATTGGACAGAGATAGGAATAGTAGTGATGTGCTGAAGAAGGTGGATTATGTGGAGCTGGTGGAGGTGGCCAAGCCATCGAAGGAGAACCGGAGCGCGCTGATGATGAACATCACGGGACATGAAGTGGACAACGACCTGGCCCCCGATACGAGTGAGTATTATGATATGTACCACCTTCAGTTTACACGTCTGGGCTCTTACTGTGAACTCTTAAAGCAGGACATTTTCCACTGTAGATGCGAGCCACCTCATTGCACGTAACGGCGTTTCGTTTCTACATGGGAAAATGATGTGCAATGCTAGCTCTTAGTAATGTACCAGGCTGTTAAATGTTAGTCTTAGTTACTAAGAAACTTTGTACACCTGCCAGTTGCACAAAGTTTTACCTTTTATCGAATATCAAACAACTAACAAGAGAGAAATCGGTGCCTAACAATTCATCCACAGTATGTACTGCTCGTTTTTAGTAATGCTGAGATAATAACCAACGAATGCCATAATTATAGTTCGTGTTTATTTGCGCAATTTTAGAAAAAATTAACAAGAATTATCCACTTACGAGAATTCAATTAAAAACATAGTATAACATCTACGCGAATAGAACTTAAACTACATCGTTAATTTGGAAAAGGTTAAATACAGAGACAGAGACAACGTATACTGGTGATCGAAGTTGCTGCAAAATATTAGGCGTTGAAACGATGATTTTTTTTGGACCATTTTTAAAGCAGCAACAAATACTTAGTGATCATGCATTATACTATACGTAATTAAATTGTCTATTAGTTACTAACCGAAGTACCTACAACAATTTATGGTTTAATAACTTTCATACATGTCACTTATGAGTATGTTTTAGTTAAATCAAGATGGCGCCTGGCTGAGGTCATTGAACCGTGATATTGAACTAGCCAAGTGCATAGTTAAACTAATTTCACAAGTTTATAGGTACAAGTATAAGCCTAGATTGTGGATATCTTAGGTATTGATATTGATTCTGTGCCGGTGTGAAAAAGGAAAAAGACACGTTCCTTTTTCCAGGTACATTCTATGAAATTTTAAGTAGGAACCTTTAGGTTTCTTAGTCTTTACTTTTTACTGCACCTTAAAAGACTTTTGCCAAATAGTTTTCCGATTATAAAGACCTATGAATAGGTAAACTCACCTTCGCATTATTAAAGGTAAGATAACCTAAGTTATTTATTTTATCGATCTTCACTATTATCTGATAACTTCAGGATATCTCCTAGGAACATATATGAAAGGTACATTTTTTACGATTTTTCATTACCTTTTTTGACACATTAGCGAAGCCTATTCCAAAATTTATGAGGCAAGCTTACTGTTGAGCGTAAATTTAGTATTCAGCCCCTGCGTGGGCTGTGAGGCACCCAGCGGTATGGTGTGAGCTATGAGCGTTGGCGAGAGGTCACTAACAAGTCACCTGCGGTGGATAATGTAATGGTTCTCAGGTAGTGGCAAAAACAAATAAGTCATCTAAGTAAAACAAGATGATATTGTTACTGCGAGACAAGCTTGATATGTACAAGGGGACTTGGCTTCATTCAATGTCATACGTTTTTCTAGTTATTATAAAAGTAATTAAAATTGTGCTCGATAATAGATGCGTTCCTTGTTATGGGCTTAATTGTGTAAGCAAAATGTGAGAGAAATAACACTTTTGCTTTCAACTAAGGGAAATACAGAATGTTACGGTAAACCTACGTACAATTCAGCTAGAGAATTCATAGTAGGTACTTACTACTAAAAAGCTGTAACCGTAAGTTATACCATTGGAATATTTGGATAATTATACACAAATAGGTGCAGTTTGCACAAAGCCTTGCTTAGAAGACTTGGACCATAACACAATTCTGTTTTGATTCACCAATAATGAATGAGGGCTTGTACAGAGCGCAAATCATAATTAAATGAATAGACATAACAAATGGTGCTGCCGTCTGTGTCGTGTTTGTAACTTAAAAGCTATTTACATTTCTGCCTTTAAATGTTACTTATTGTTATCGTTTTATACATACCCCGCAATGTAAACTCATCAAATGCGAAATTAACTGTCTGTCTGTTTGTTGCCTCATTATCACCGAACCACTGAGCCGATCGTAATGCAATTTGATCCGGACATAGCTTGTACCCTAGGGAAGGACATAGGCTACTTTTACCCGCAAAAGATGCGGTAAAATTTTCCACGCGGGCGAAGTCGCGGCCCCATGTTAGTTAATCATCCTTCAATTTAATACGCTGAGGAATTGAATGAATGAGCTTTGAGAAGGGAAGTGTTTTCTGAAAGAGGGTAATCTCAATTAATCACAAGGACACAAGTACCGTCAAGTGTTTGTTAAAGGTTGTTTATAAGGCATTTTATAATTAAACTGCCTTGTTGGCTTAGCAGCTAATCGCGACTGCTGCTCATGTGGTCCTGGGGTTGAATCTCGGGGTGTTTCTGAGTTTTTCCATTAGGTTATTCTCAGTAGCAGCATTCAATCCGGATTAGCACCTTGTTGATGCCAATATACTTGTGCCTTATTACATTGGGACCTGGACCATAACTGGCGAATCGTGGGTGTACTATATGTGCACCTCAGAATAATCAGCTACACACGTGGTTCTGTAATGAGGGCAGTGAATCGAGTTGCCATAACACCAGGCAAAACAAAAAGGTGCCGTATTACTTATTCATTGCGGCCTGGTAATTGGCTAATTCCCCAACCGGCTAATTGGTAGTTAGGTCACGTAAAATCGATGCTTGTAACCGAACAGCGTCGAGATTTTCAGCCACGGCAAGACTGGCCCCACGTTGGGTGCCAATTGGATGACTGCCCAGGTTTGGAATGTTCGGTTCAAAGAACATCGGAAATTGACTTATTTGAAGCGTGTAGCTCTTTAATGGAGGAATTTGGGAACCTGCTGAACAAAGTTCCCGCGCATACGGAAGTGCGATGCGAATTTAGCTTTATTGTATCCGATCCGTCTCAGGAAATACGGAAGCATTAAAACAGTCGTTATACTTGTAGTTAAAGTTACATTGCTTTATTTTAATGTTTACTCAGGATAATTTTCTAATCTATGCAATAAACTAAAACGAATGATGGAAAAGTTACGTGCATATTTAGAAATAAATAGGTTATTAGTCTCTCAAGATTCACCTGACTACGTATCAAACGATGACTGTGGTAACTATCTTAAGTCCCACGTTTGGGCGTCAATATCAGTTAAATTGGCGCCCAAACGTGGTACCACATTTTTGTAAAGAAAAG
This sequence comes from Abrostola triplasia, assembly GCA_946251915.1. NCBI lineage: Eukaryota > Metazoa > Arthropoda > Insecta > Lepidoptera > Noctuidae > Abrostola > Abrostola triplasia. The sequence goes on along the minus strand of OX276432.1, from coordinate 1,077,312 downwards.
AAATAACATGTGTTTGTATACTAAACTCTTTTCAATTTTATCTGTCTTGTGTTACTTGGCAGGCGGGCCGACATTATCGTACACTTTTAGAGTTTCATTTTGCTCAATTGTATCCGATGTATTCAGTTGCAAGGTTGCAGCTATTCGAGAATGCTACAATAATATAAAAGTACTTTCGCGAGGGGAATAAGGAGCACCTGCATTATAGAGGCTATGTTTCATTTGTGTAGCTCAAGGTTATTAAGTTTCCTTCGCTTAAATGAAGCTCACCCTCTGCTGTATTACAGAATACTTCGAATAGTACTAATAGTTAAGAAATATCTACATTTTCCTTTTACTAGTTACAGACTATTTTTTTCTTTTAATTATTAGGATTAAATTTACATATAAAAGAAGCACACCTGTTCGAGTGAGTTGATGAGCACAAAATATTTTTTTACCCAGTTACTTTGAGGGTAGAGCAATGTGTAGCTACCCACATGCTAGTAAAACACAGCGCATTTTGGCTATAACCGGTTTATGATCTCATAATGCACTTTTTATTTATAAAGGAACGGAGCTAGTGCGCTCGGTAGAAGATACAGCCGTTGTTTATTTTCTCTGTAAGTAATGATGCAGTTGAAGGTAGTTTGTTATTGTTTGTTGGAGAAATAATGGTGAATGTTGAAACAGTGCATGAAATACTTGTATCGTATTGAGATGAATCGTAAATATTTACTGTTAGGTTCTGTATATTTGTGTGGAGTAACTTTCAGTGAGTACCTATGTGAATATAACAACGATTATTTTTTAAATTACTAATTATTTCCATACGCATGAGTCACGTTGTGGCCAGCTTTGAATTTCTAAAATGATGTCATCGGTTTGCTTAACATCAAATTAATTTATGGTTGATTGAAAATCAACTTAAACGTTGTACAAATTTAATTTAAAACTCGTAGTAGAACAGTTACAGTTCACTAAATTCAGAAAGTCTAATTAAATTAAACGCTCAACACGAATGACTACGACTAGCTGTCTAACTTTTCTGCCTCGTTGGCGCCACACTATTTAAATTTCGCGCCGCAGTACCATTCTTATTTCAAATTATGATTGTTATTCTACCGTCTATTTGCCTCAATGCAAAGCAAAGGCTTTACTCAAACAGAGACTTCTTGTTAAAGATTTTTAATCAAAGAAACGGTCAATATCTACTTTTTCAAATATGGCAATTTTCGTGATACTTAGTGTTGCTATATTACATTTCAGAGGCATTTCTAACTTCTTTTCTACTAAAACTTACACTTTGTCACTGTTTTGAATTTTGTTAAACGTTGCCCCAAAATAGGAATTTCCCCTTTGTCGTGGGTGCGTTTCACAAACATGAAATATCACATGCACAAACACCCACCTACTCTAAACATCTGCGGTTTGCACAAATTTTTGCCCTGTGCGGGAATCAAACCCTTAACGAATCAGTCCAATCGCTTAGCCATTGCGCCAATTAAGTCGTCACTCCTAAGTACTGTTTATAATTAAAAAGTATCCTCGCATCACTAGTTTTAATATAGGTTTGAATTAACGTACCGTAATGAAGCGCCATCATAGGTGTATTTTATTCATGTAACATTTCGTTCCGTACCCCAGAGCACTCCTGTGTGTAGCATTTTATTTTTGACGTGCCTCTCAAAGCTTTGCTGGGTATGACGTTTTTTATTTCTGAGTATTTCAGATTGAACTTTCCAACAGGGAATTCTGAATTGCCAACTCTACTGGGTATTAACTTCTATAAAGAACTCAATAACGGAGTCTATTTCGTAACCCGTAGTCTAATTTACTTATGTAGATACAAGATAAGTAATAAGGAAATCAAGAGTAACTTATAGTATAAAGGAGTGCTTATTTCATATAGAAACTCCTTCCAGCAGACCTGCAAAATTAAGAAATATATTAGGAATTTATTGTATTTACTACTCTATCCAATAAAATCCTTGTTAGAATACGTCTACAATTCAATGGAAGTAACTTAGACACACAGCTTCGATCGCCAGTATTACCACCTAATGCTATTGTTCTTAAATGTGTTAAAATATATGAATACACAGTTATAATATAATACTAAACAGGCTTACTATCACGTATGCTAAAAAACACATAATAACCTTTGTATTTACAAAAAAAAAAGATTTTCATTTTAACCAAGAGATGCTGTTTTGCGTCTACCAATAAAATTTTGGTCCATGTTTTGATTTATTACCAACATTAGTCTATAAAAACATACTAAAAAATTGGGTACCATAATCTGATATAAAGTTACCATTATTAAAAAAAACTCATTGGTTGACCGAACACAGCTTGCCTTACCTACCTCTTTCGTTTCTCAAGACCGATTATTCGGTATATTATGTTCAGCTGGTGATCCTCGCGCATGTGCGTGCAAGTATACTAAGCTGCCATGGCATGTGAACTGTCGCAGTTTTGTCTGTATTCTCAGGCTATTCGGACGTGCAGACTCTGTTCCTGGCGTGCTTCGGGACGCTGCTGCCGCTGCTCGCCGTGCTCTTCGCTACGCTTCTCATTAGGTGAGTAACAATGACAGAGGTTTAATTTGCAGGTAGTTATAAAAAGACATTGTAATATTATGAAATTTCAAAAAGAGAGTTAGCCCGATTATAATTATGTGATATAAAAAAAGAGTTAGCCCGATTATCTGTGATATAAAAGAGAAAGTTACTCTATTTACCTGGGACAATTTAAATTAGAAACTGCTTGATATGCTCCTTTACTGAGATTCCATAAACTGTCCTGTTTAAAGAGTTCATAGTTAGGGGGCTGTTCCTAGCAGGTTGACAAAGTTATTTCTCCATTAATAAGTAGTTAGAATACTATTTATATAACCTTTCTCACAAACTTCATCTCTACCTACAATGCCGCTTGAAATATCCTAACAAAAACCACAACCATTTCTGAACAGTAATAAAACCCTTTTCAAACACACAAATTTAATTTCTTTATCTACCGGCATTCTGAATATCTAACTACCCTCAATTGTAGGCACATTACATAACTTACCGGTAGGATTCCGAATGTTTGCTTGTTATCAAGGGCGTGCGAATCTCGCTCATATATCATGTCATAGCGTTAATTAAAATTACACGTTTCGGGCATTGTTGTAGCTCCGGCTTACACCAAGATGGCGGTAGGCAACGATAGGAAGACGTTCTGACATTAACTAATGCTTTTTATTATACTGGTATTTACTTGTCAATGACAATTATATGTGGATAGGTATGTAGTCTGTTTAACTGGCGAAATGTAGGTGTTCTATCCCTGACTGAGTACAATCGTAATGTCATGTTTTAGGGCAATTCAATTTCGGCCTGTATTTGGTTATTGGAATTTTTGTGTTGGGAACTTCATAATTACAGATTGAAGTTTAACATTTGTTCCGGTTAATCGGGGGATTGTTCATTAATTTATTAACCTTGAAAGAGGGGGGGGGGGATTCGAAAACATCACAAGCCATGCAATAAGAAAATAGATATCAAAGAACATAAAAGGGAAAATAATTACTCCATATCCCATTTACAATAGAGGTCATAATTATGACGAATAATACTTTACTTAACACCATGTCAATACACGAAGGCATACTTACATACCTGTGATTATATCCCAACACATAAAAAAAACCTTACTACCCGAACATACGGTTCAATGTTCTATGTAAGTTGTTGAGTGTAGGATAAGGGGGCTTGCATACGGTAGGCTGGAGTTCTAACAGTATTGGACCGTCGAGTGTAGTGTGTAGCCGACCTACATTTGTTTTATAGTAAATGACTGTTGCAATTGTTAGGGTACCGTATCGAAATAGGTAATACAAAAACCTCTGTTTCAATTATCTAATAGAAAAGTCCAGTAACATTTGGTCGAAATTGGATTCGAACCCAGGACCTCATGTTCAACAGTGGCGCTTACCCAATACCAGACAAACGAGGCGGCATATCTAAATGTAAAGGTTATACTATTTTAATATGCTATGTAGACTAAAAAAGTGCTAGTTTGACATTTTTTCAGTTCTTTTCTAGCCAAAAATCAATGTTACTTATTCTAGGTTTCCTAAGTTACGACTAAGTTAGGTATTGTGCCGGTTGAAAGGCAATAAACTCGTCCCCCATTACGTAGTGTCCTATTCTAGTTTGATACCCATTTGTTTGATTTTATTACTTGGAACACGTTACATCTGGATTTTTATCACAAGGCGTCTTATATCGAAGACATTTTTATTTGCTTACGGGAAAAGACCACCCGTGTATACATTTGCAGGTTCAACAAAAAGTTAAGATAAATACAAAAATCTATCGTCGTGTATACTTGTATTTAATAAGGCAATACACAAAGTATCCCGGAGGTACTGAACCACCGGCAAGTTATGGTCTTATACTTGTCCAATATTTATTTCTACCTTGCAATTGCATTGAAGTTTTGTGAAGAGGCGAGAAATTAAAATAATTTTGTTTGATGGTTTGAAGTTGTAAAAATAATTTTGTGTTGTTAGAGAATGTATTGTTTTAGTTATTTTAAACTATTTTTATATTGAAAGGTTCGGCTGGTTGTTCTAGTGGTGGATGAGCGCGACTGCCGAGCACGAGGGTCCTGGGTTCAAACCCCGGGTCGGTCAGGGTTATTGTGTTTTTCCTTTAGGTAATTCTCGGTAGTACCAGTACAATACCAAACTCTTTCGTTATTAGGGCTGTTAGTAGAAAACTAAAATGGCAATACCATTTTTAACGTGTGTGTCTAGTGATGATGAAGCAACCCGCCCTAAAACAGTAAGAGAGAGGAAGAACTCGTGTCTTATAGATTGAGTCCTCAAGTACCACTATCAATCCCATAAGAAGTACCCCACACTCGCTGTCACACGGTTGTGCAGTAATTCGATAACGTTGGGTCTTCCCGCCCCTTAATTGTGTTCCCCGGAGTCCATTTAGACTGTATTGTGTTAAATATCGAGAGGGTATGTGTCATGGTGTCCTGAGAGGTCACATACTTGAGATAATACGGTAGATTTACTTCGCTCAGAGGTCATTTTAGCCTGTTACTGAGAAGTCATTAGGATTTACTTGCTACCGGTAATTGTAGGGTAGAAAATGTAATTGAAAATTTCGACTCAATATCGAGTGTTAATATTACCATTTGAAATTATTTCACATACAACATGTAGTTTTTTTGACTACGAATCATTGAAACTGGTCTCAATCTGTGTGTTAAATATATCGAATGTTATTGATTAGTGATAACTAATAGTAGGTACGGGGCACTTGCATAATTGTTAGTTTCAGTAGCTTTTGATCTGGAAATGAATTACATATAACAAATAATACATACATAGATTGTTAAGGCTAACGCACGTAACTACTGGAAACCTTCTGAAATTATTTTAAAAGAGCCATTCTCTATCTCAACTTTGGTCAGATACTGAAAAATATGTGTCTCCTACAAAAGTTCAAGCGTTACCCCTGTTTCCATTGACTGTTAATACTATGCCAGCCAAAGAATATAGACCATTAGAATATAAAATTATGACAAATGTCAGGGATAACGCACCAGCCTGCTTACTTAACTGTAGCTTTATAACTTAATCTTCGTGTTCATCTGACAAACGGCTAATGCTCTCAGCTGACAGCATACTTAACTAGTGGATGTAACAATAAACCCAGCTTAAGCTTTTGTTACTTGACGTCTGATACGGCCATTTTGATATACTGTGCTGTCTTGTGAGTTATAGTGATTCGTATATACTACATAGATCTGTCAATCTAAAAGGTAAGGTTGCCTTATCGGGGTTAATCTTGTGATGGGTTTTTCATTGGGATTTTCCAGTCTACGTTTACATACATACATAACGTCATGCCTGTATTCCCCGAAGGGGTAAGCAGAGGTACACATATAATACACCCACATATCGCCACTTATGTTTTTAGGTCCCAATGTAATAGGGGGCGAGCCTATTGCGATCAACCGGGCACAAATGTACGTTTATTTTATCTTATATGATACATTCGCACGTTATTTGTGGTTAGCTAAACAAATATCAGGCTAATTTCAAATTTTCCGATGAACTTGCAAATGAGAAAGTCGTTCAGTTACTTTTAACATACAACTTTTTCTTGTAGCTACACAACTAAATAGAAAATGGATATTTATGATTATTTATTTTCAAACAAAATACTATCGTTATCAGACACTAAAAGGTCCGATCCTTTGTCTGAGATGGAACCCATTACCTGGGGTCAAAGACATATTATTATGTTATTCTAATGGAATTATTAAGGTAGGACCTCTCCAAAGGGTTCAGTATGTATTAGATTATACACCGGCTGTTAGAATAACTTGATAGACAAATGGGATGAAGCTTATAGTGTAGGAGGATACGACAGAAAGGATATAGTAGCTTAAGGCTGAAATTGGTGGAAGGGTACACTTGTCTACTAAAATAGTGGCTATAGCTACTGAAACATCTGTGAGAAGGGGCAGAAATAATAAGCTGATTATCTTAATCAACACATGGACTTTAAATTAGCTCGTATACGCCAGAAGACTGAAGAATGATCTCAGTAGACAAAACGCGGGAGTTGATGAAAATGTGAACGAAATTACAGCTGTATTGGTGGACCCAGCCCTTCTGCTCTTACTCGGCTAGAGCAATAAGGCTATCGGCTAGAGGACGGCATAAAAAATTGTCAAGGACAGCTGAAAAATTGTTTTCCAAGCTAGGCGATAGTATCGGACACTTGTGAGGGATTATGATGATAGGAACCTGCGTTTCACAAGACAGTCGAGAAGGCCACTGTTTAAAGACGAGTGTTAATTCTAGATGTAGCCGTTATGAGGAGACAGGAAGATTCAACGCGTTCAAAGGTATATTATTTACGCCTTAATGGTACGGATTCACTTTTTGTAATGTGCTAAAGTAGTCCAACCAAAACACATTTATTTCCTTCTACCCTAAATTGGTTAGAGCTAAAACTGTCTAGCGTCCCCCGAAGCGAAATTAAGTCGTTTTAAAATATATTTAGTGGCTCGGCGGCTGGACACGAGCCAAACGTTTATTGAATACTATCTGGCCTGCTTAACTTGTCTCATAGACTGGACTAGAGACTAGGCTGATTTAACCTACACTTTTCTGGAGGACTGATAACAACATAACATCACGCCTGTTTACCCCGAAGGGGTAGGCAGAGGTGCACATATAGACCACCCACATTTCGCAAGTTATGTTTTAGGTCCCAATGTAATAGGGGGCGAGCCTATTGCCGTCAACCGGGCACAAATCCAGACTCCGTGCTGCTACTGAGAATTATCTAATGGAAAAACCCAGTAACACTTTGCCCGACTCGGGATTCGAACCCGGGATCTCGTGCTCAGCAGTCGCGCTTAGCAACCACTAGACCAACGAGGCAGTAACAGGACTGATAAGATTCCTTGTAATTGAGATTAGGGTCAATCGATACGCAAAATCTTTTAATGTACACTATACTTGTGTATATTGCTTGGGTATTTTGTTTTTATTGATTTTGGAGTCGATATATAATATTATATTACCAACATAATTATGTGCAAGTGTAAAACGATCACAATCATTGGCGTAGTTAGAATTATATCTTCTGCTGGATTAGGCTTTTAAGTTTATCGTCTAGCTTATACTTAATGAATTTTAACGTAAACCTTTTCATAACGTGTCTGTACTACACCCAGTTATTTAACTCATACCTTTTTTCCTATAACACTACACTACCTAATGTCTCACCCAGTCACACTCACTCTTTCGTTCATAAAATTCGTCCATCTCTTTATCAATATTCCTTTCCATGCTTTGCCAAAATGTTATACGAACTGTACCAACTGCAAAATCACCTAAGGCACAAATCCGACAGACCACTTGAGTGCAAACTGCTGTTAAAATTTACTCTACAACTATAAACAACAGTGTGAAATAATAAATAAGCAGGTACTGCCCGCACCATAGTCCAGGCAGCGCTTTTATCGAAAACGCTAGTGATGATATTATCTCCGTTAATTTACCCTGCGCTGGGCACAAAGGGCCGTATAACAGGATATAGTGTGCCCCAAGCCCCCAACCGTTATTGTGCCCAGTTTACTTATTGCCGGGGTCGTCTATCGACAATAGCCTCCGGGAAACTTTGCCCGGGCTGAATTCTTTTCTGCTGTTCGGTATTATGGTAACACTGATCTTTTTAGATGTTCGCCTTTTTTTTGTGTGGCGGTGTACTGTTGTACCGTGTTTTTAGATAAACCTATATGTATATTATACAGTAGCATGTAGGTATGTATATCACGACCGTATTTCCCGAGGGGGAAGACAGAAATATGCTAATTCTGGTTGATTTTTAGCTCAACCTGAGTGTACTTATATATACAAAAGCATCTTCATTCTATCCACCTATGAATGTCTACTATGAATTAAGTTTGCCAAAGTCGGAGCTCAATCTATCTTTGGCCATGAAGTAATAATATAGTTGCGGCACACGAACTGTATCACTGTATTGAAATACGCCGTACGTAAAAACTTGAGATACCTGGAAGCTCCTTATTAGACCCTTATTAACACCGACACCTCTTTTTCAGGTGTTTATGCAGACGGTACTGTCCGACGTTCTGCAAGAAGCCTACAGGGTCCTCGGCATCAGAGAGCAGTGATAAACAAGACGCCAACCATCAGCAGGTAAGAATGTTATATATCATTGTTTTAACACTAAATTAAGAACGCTTTTTCGCAGCTAAAAGTAGGCTGTGATGTGTGAAGTGTTACTGTGAGTTTGTCTATTAGACAACATCGTATTAACATGTATTTAATTCAAATAACTATCCTATTGCTGTTTCCTTTCAATCTTCTTCTTATCGTATGGTCGATGAACAACCTAGTGTCTGTGAGTCATGGCTTTACAGACTGTTGACAAATTTCTCAGGTGTGCCGGTTTCCTCACGATGTTTTCCATCACCGTTTTTAGCAACTGATAAATATTTTTTAGTACGCACATGAATTTGAAACATTGGTGTGTGCCGGCGTTTTAAGTTGTGACCTTTGACTTGGCAGTCCAACTGTCATCAGTGGTCATTGGAATCAAATACAAGAACAGATAACAGGCTTGTCTATTTGATCAATGACGAGTATAGTCGAAAAATCCTTGATGTATATATCAATGTTGTTATACATATATGACACGGGTAGATTGAGTATTCTCAATAGATTGTCACGCTATACTGGTAGATAGGGAATTCTCCGGAACATGTCACTGAAATGGAAACATTCGTCTTTCTCGTAGTAGCAATGATCCGCATCTATCTTCACAGCTCCGGCTCTGCAAGTTGCTGATTAATTGAAAATCAACCTTGTTTTAACTTCAGCAGCAAACCGGGAGAATTTAATGAACATTTTTAAATTCGTATATAAGTTCTTTTAACAAATAAACAAAACTGTAAACTGTTTAAAACTGTCAATAACTTAATCCGTTTGTTAAAAAGAAACGTAGATACGTCCCGACAACATAATCTTTTTTTGAAGTCGGCTTAAAACCAATTGCATCGGCTGCTGTGGTAGGCAGAGCTTACCGCGTCCAAATATTAGCTCGGGCCGCAAGTCCGGGCCGAGTTTTAAACAAAGATTACATTCAATACTTTCTGTAAATAATATAATTGGAATAGGGTTGTTTGCGGTTTCAATCTACTTTGTTATATAACAATGGCCGCCGAGGTTATTGATTCCCTAAGGATATTGTTTATTTATAGGTTTTGTACGTTAGAAATGTGAAAGTTTATGAGCTTGTGGAAAGGATGTTTGTTAACCTCTCCTTAGAGGGAGAAGGCGGGCTTGTTGTAGCCTGAATTAGGGTAGAGGAGACTAACTACATAATGTAGCGTTACTGTATAAGGGCACAACTGCGGACAGCATGTAGCAGCTAAGACATATATTTATAAATATTATGTAAGCACAGACTGCTTATCCAAACCTCACTGTCAATTAAAGTATTCCTCTTTTATTTGCCATTTGGTAAAGTGAACACCCTAGATTGCCAGAATTATCACGATGAACAATGCTAAATTATTTAACTAAAAAATCAGAAAGTCGTATAACTAAAATTGTACAATGGGCGGTCTTATCGCTCACGGCGATCTCTTACAGACAACATTACGATAGGAGTAGTATGACATTCAGAATTAGATTGAATTATGGTAAAATATAATGAAACATAGATTTATGACTTGTTTATAGATTTTGTGTGGAGAGTAGACCTCAGTCTACAGTGAAATTAGCCTATTAACGTTACACGAGCACCTGTAAGTTTTGATATAAAAAAGAAAAACAATTTGAAAGTGGTAGTTCGACTCGCAATGCTTTGTCACTACCTCATGAATGAGGGAGGACATTCCTAATAAACACGCGATTATGACCCAAAAAAACCGGTAATGTATTAAATAATTTTAGATATGATTTCCCACTTCGCACTCGTGTAATTCCCAGATACAAGGTACCACGTGTAAAATAGGGAAAAAGTATTCTGTTCATTCCATAACAAGATTTCCTTTTTCCCGTTGAACTTTTACGGGAAAGGAAAAGTGTTGGTGCTACGCTAATATTGATTCTTCCGAGGCCCGGATCCGATAGGTTTATCTCAAGGGAAGCTAGTAGATAAGATGGATATCGGATATAAGCAATACTTTATGTAATCCATGTTGCCTACAGCCTACTCGAGCGTGAATATTAAGTATATTCCATACCACTTTTCGACTCTGCATCACCCTAAGGTTGACTGGTAGAAAATGCCTAATGGCATTAAGTCCGCCTTTATACAAATGTGTATACAAAGTATAAATAAATAAAATAAATATTCAGGTCATTTTCATAGGTTCTCATTTCTCAAGTTCAAGTCACTGTAGTTATCAGATGACGTTATAAAACACTGCATACCTAACGACAATGGCATGCTGTAACGTGGAACTCCTCTATTTACATAATTGTAATATAATATAGTTATTATACAAGCGGACCCGGCAGACGTCGTCCTGCCCGGAAAAGCAACGCTACCGGGTCCAATTGTGTTTTCACACCATCCAGGAACCAATTACAATATACAACAATTTCATGCATTAGTCCAGCCGTTTAGGAGGAGTAGGTGACAAACATACATATAGAACTATGTAATCTAAGATTTGTGAAGCATATTTTAGAATAGCAGTACCACCGAACAATCAGTTAAAATAATTCTTAACACTGTTTTGGAGTAGTTATAGGTAGGTACATGAAATTGGTAGTGTAGGTTTAGTTTTTTAGTGAGACAAAGTAGGTATTCCTACAAAAAATTGTCAAAGCCCCAATGTCACTGAATTTTTCCACAAGCCTTAACAATGAGGGATCAAGGGTGTGTAGTTTGACCTTTACAAAAACGGTCAAGGGATGGTCAAAGCATTCTGCGGTTGCATGCTTAAAACCATTTTCCTTATAACAGATTGCTTAGTTTTTATCTAAGCTAGAAGAACCTTATTTAGGTTTATAATTTCGACAAGTACCTATGACATTTTATTATACATCACTTTGTTAAAATAATATTATAATATTAACAGCCTATAACTGTCCCACTTGCGGGCAAAGGCCTCTTCTTGTATAGAGAAACATTGAGCATTGATCACCACACTAGCTCACTGTGGGTTGGCGATTTCATATAATTAAATCCAGGTTTCCTCACGACGTTTTCCGTCACCGTTAGTCAGTGATGACTTAGAATATCTAAGAAAGTATTAATAACATTGAAAAAGTCACATTGATACTTGCCTGGTTTGTTCCTGCAACCTTGTGCATACAAATCCGGTATGTTAACCACTAGGCCAACACGACTATCTATAATATACCTATATCACTTTCTTATCATTATCTTATAGTAGAAGCGTAGTACTAGAAAGGGTATAAAGTACATTAATGTAGTACTAGGTATGTGAGAGTTGGTTATTAGAACTCTGGATAGTTCACTAGTCGTAATGATTATATGGCAAATATGTCTTAAAAATGTTTGTACGGAAAGCAATGTGTAAAGGTCTCATATTGTCCGTTGTTGTTTTATTGGTCATCCATTTTGATAATTCGAATCATCTTCCCAGATGTGTGACTAGCGTTATCTGTCTATTCTTCAACAATTACTGTCTGGACTGGACGTTAACTAGACTTAATTCAATCTGGACTCCTAAACAGATAACTGAGCTGGGTTTTACCGGCACATATATTTAAGTTGTTTTTGCCGAATTTGGGAAAATTTGATTACCTTTTGATGTTTTACGTAGCCGCTTTTTTATTCTTGTATCATTTTTATCAGGTTTTATTGATAAAAATACATATGTTCCTCTGTTTTATTGTTTCTCTATGTTCCTACTTTAACGTGAGGCTTGCTTCGAATAAACGCCTGCCACAAATATGTTAGCAACGTTTTGTACGAGAGTGATGTTTATAGCATCAATCGTTGACACCACACTTACCTCATCACGCTATTTCTTGAAGAAAGATGTAAACGTCGTTTATTAATTACTAACAATGTGATCAGGTAAGTAGGAGCTCTCAATAAAATTGGAAAATTGTTACTGCGACTTCCAAGTTACGTGTTACCCAAGTTACCATAAAATCTCTCTGGCTAGTGAATCCAGAAAAGGTTATTTACTATTGGATTAAATTATAATGTATGACGAATCAATATTTCACAGTTGATCGCTCAGCCTACAAACCCGACTTACCTATTCAATATAATACATTTGAAAGTGAGTTTATTAATAAAATCCTATTTCACGACTCAATAGTTAAACTGATTTCATTGATTTGACATAGCCAACGAAAACTCAGTGGGCTGAAAACAAATAGTTTGATGTTGAAGGGCTGACTAATATTTTAATTAGATTCGGTCGTTCCAGACTTTATTACATATTCACATACTGAAGTACCTGTTAAATAAACATAGTAGGTATATACTGACGTATTCTGTGTACTTAATATTGTTGATAATTGTTGTTGAATTTATTATCATGTTAGCACTCTACATATTAGACAAGTCATGGTGTTTCTATGTTGCAAATAAGACGCTTTAGTACTTGGTTGCAGGTTCAAACTCAGTAAATACTAATGTGATTTATTTATTAAGTAAAATCAAATAGATAGTTTGTTATTGTAATAACCTAATTGAATTATTCCTTGCTGACAGTAATATAGAGTAATGCGGTTGACTAAAACTGTGTTTAAGTAACTGGCTACCACTTAAGTTAGTTAGGTTCAAACCCGCATGTGATCGATCAACCGCAACTGTTTGCTACGGCAAATAGTGCAGGCGCTTGCATTTAGTTAATTTGTTGGTTAATTAGTTGTTTGTTTGCAGTTAATTACAACGTTGTTATTCATTCTATGGTTGTGGTATGTAATTACAAATGTAAATCTGAAATGTGTGGGTGTTTTGCTGCTATATATGTGTAACTAGCTACGCCCCGCGATGTTACCTGCAGCATTTTTTTAGGATAAAAAGTAACGTATATGTTAATCTAGGGTGCCAGCTACATCCATACGAATTTTAGCGAAAATGGTAGACCAATTTCGTATATTATTATAAGTGTGATGATGTCACTACCTATCCAAGAACCCAGGTGTAAAACCTTAAATCATGATACTTACAAAATTTGCCGCTTTATACCGATCTAAAGTATAAATAATTACATACTAGATACAATAGAATATAAAGGAACCTAACTATATAATGTTTTTTCTATATAACCCAAAATAAGCAACACCTTTATCTAGTATATCTTCAAGAGCCTTTTACGTCGTGGGCCCGCTAATCAGATACGATACACGGAAAATATCAGCGGATCACGATATTTCTCCGGCGCGGGTATTGAACCCTGACCCTTAGCGAGGAAAGCCAATCACTTATCTCCGTACGTATTATATTATTGCCTGTACTTTACAAGAGGCATAATGATTCTTAAAAGTCATTTGAATTAAAACAGCATTTTAAACTGTTTAACCCTAAATGCATAATATCCTTTACATGCAGCCAATTTGCCTGTAATGCACGGCCATCTATCAAATAGTTGACCTTAGCAGACACTGCTTAACCTCCCAAATAAACTGATAGCTATGTAGCAAGCCTACATAATTTCATACAGTCCTAATCCCCAATAACATTCATTCAATCATTCACAATAACACGAATTACGAGAACCTCTAGTCACTCCACCCTGCACCTCTCAAGGGTATGGCTACATACTGTTAGCACAAACCCTCTGTGACGTCACGCGGAGGTCAGGCCGGAGGATTTACCTCCCTACAGGGAGGGATCACACGTTCACGATGATTTAGTGCAACCCTTCGCGTATTTACTAAACATACTTTTGATATTATGATTTGAAATGCTTTAGCATTCACGGGTTTGTTTATGGGATTCGTGGAGAGGATTCAAATGTATGGTAAGAATGGTGGTGGGAGGTGTGTTTGCTGTTCTATGCTATGAGTTAAGTAGGTTTAAGTTCAGTAGGTTAGTAGATTGGTTCTCAAGTGATGAGCTGATGTCATGGAGTCTCTTATAACCTCAATGGTATCGCACAGACGACATGGTGGTTCCAGGCGTATTTAGCTGTTCCAAGTTCTAATGTTTAGACCAGCTCTGTGGAGTTGTTTTCTTCTAAGAGTATGGTTGATGAACTACCTAGTATCAGTTTATTCCGCCTTCAGGCCTCTGACATTATTCACGATGTTTTCTTTCACCGTTTTTAGCAACTGACAACCAATTTATATTACATATGAATTCGAGAAGACATAGGTGCGTGCTGTGGTTTGAACTTGTGACCTTTGACTTGTCCAGCGGTTATACCACTCGGCTATCAGTGTTTTGGAGCCGATCCGGAGCGGATCAAATCAAACGAACTGTTATTGATTTCCAAACAGCTACATCATAGATAGGTAAACTTTCTGTCACAGAAATCTTTCAGAGACCTTAAAGTAGCTCTATTATACTTTCAAAGAAACTAAATATCACTGAACAACGTTCCAAGCAAAATACACATCTAAAAATAACACTCCAGAATATTGTTACAGTTCATAAATCAAACAAAAAGAAATCATTGCTCAGGCGCACTTCCATGCGCGACGGCCGCCCGAAATCGGTCGCAAGCGCATAGGTCAAATCACGTACCTCTCTTTCTAAGCCACAAGTTAGAGAGGGATAGGTGTAGCGCTCTCTAGAACCCAAAAATGCAGTTTGGGCAAGCTCGCAATCGAAGTAATGAGATATTTTGTGCTGTTGACTTCTTATTGCACTTCTTTGGGGGAACTAATCGACGTGTGGGAAGGAAATGAGCTTCGTAAGTCCAGATTTAGGCTCTTAGAGAAATGTTATTTGAATATTCCTTTGTAACTACAATATGGACATAACAGAATGAGTAATTTTGGGAATATACGTATAATATATTTGTTGCATCCAATAAACTCTAAATACAAGAGTTCTGTTTGTTCATAGTTATATTAAAACGCTAGGTTTTGCACATAAAAATAATAGGAGGTATTTGCAAATACGTTTTATAGGTCTCTCACATGCCTACACTATTCCAAAATAATAATATATTATGCTAATGCGGAACTTTAGCAAATAATGTCTAACTCTCTACTCATGCTATTGATGATCAGATAATACGCCTGTAACTAAATTCAGGGAAATCTGGCATACATGATACATTTTTACGACTTATATAACTGAAATCTAAAAGCAATATGCAATTTCCTCCACGCGTCTCTATGGTAAAACCAGCATGCTCACGTTACGTGTACAATACAACTATAATTATAATTAATCGTATGTAAAGGTGTCGCTATGATGCAACTAAACGCAAAGCAAATCGTTTACTACGAACAATAGTATTAATTAACCGATTGTTTGGCAACCAGTCGCGCGATCACAAAACGAGAACGGCTGGGCTCAGGGACGGATTGGGGCTGCAGTCGGTGTGCAATTGTAAATTATTCAGACTGGGATGCAAACGAGTAAATTGTTTATAGTCTATTTATTTTGCAAATGGAATGCAAATCCGTGGTCTATGATTACCCCTCTGGGAAACAGGCGTGACTTTATGAATGTATGTATGTATTTTGCACTATAAGTCCGTGGCATTTTGATTTTATTGGTACTACATAGGTATCATCTTAACACTTAAATAAACATGTATCTAAGTTTTAGGTTATGATTAAGAATTCTTATTGGTTGAGCAGAGCTAATCGTTAGAGACAACGAGCCCGGAGTAGACCCAAATAAAAAAGTATGTAAAAAGAGTGCGTCCTATTACATGGTACTTGAGATGAGGCTTAATAGTCCTGAAATCGGCGAACAGTTCTGCTTATCCTTTCGGGATTACATAGTACAATAATAATAACACCCTATAACTGTTTCACTGCACGGCAAAGGCCTCTTTTCGTATAGAAGGATTCAGCATTGATCACCACGCTAGCTCACTGCGGGTTCGCGATTTCCAGGCTTCGTCACGATGTTTTCCGTCACCGTTAGACAGTGGTGTCTTAGAGAAAGTATTTATGACATTGAAAAAGTCACATGCATACTTGCCTAAGTTTGAACCTGCAATCTTGTGCATACCAATCCGGAATGTTAACCACTAGGCCATCACGATATTTTTCGTGATTTTCTTGATAAACTTACCTAATATTTAAATACAAAACAAAAGACATTCTAAGAACAGACAATAACGAAGAACAAATAACATTATATCTAAATTACATTTCGTTTTGACCTTGACCCAATAAAGTACCGTCTCGTACGTTAACGTAATGTCTTTATATCAAACGTTAAACCGTCTTAATTAAGTTCTATCTACATAATAAGACAAGCCTTCAAATCTCATTTCTGAAATTTGCCCCGTACCATGAACTCTTAAAGCACGACTCTTTACGTTGTAAAAGCGAGACGCTCCTACGTGGTGCAGTGAAATGCGACGTCTCGCTTCCACATCATAAACTGTCCTGCTTTAAGAGCTCATGGTAAGGGCTGTACAAGATTTTGTTATTAACTAAGTCGAAGGCGTATTCTCAGAATTATTAGAAATTGTTTTGGAGCTATTTAATTATGAAACTCAATAACGTCTACAATGTAATTGGTCGTCTATAGGCAGGCAGTTTGTAGACACAGAATAAGTTGTTTAGAATTAATAATAGCCGGTGTGGGCCTGATAAACCGCTTGCTACCTATAATCATGGGTAAAATTAGTTTTATTTGTATTACCTGATTAGGAATATGTGAAGATATGTTTGTTTGTAAATCTTGATGCCTATCTTTTCCGAAAGGTTTTTCAGAGGTATAGATTATAGATTATAGGTATATATAAACTTATTAGGCCCAATTCTAAATTTGTCCCGCTTTGTTAAGATAATACTTAGTTTAATTAAATAGCCTAATATAGATTTATTGCTGTGGGAGGGTCCTGGTGACCTGTCATTACAGGTTTTTAAACCTATCTAAGGCACCAGTTCATACTGAAAACCTGCATATTTTGCATTGAGCACTCATCAGCACCAATACTGTTTTGTCTCGTGCGGGGATCGAGCCTGCAGCCTTTAGCGCAACAGTCTTATCGCATAGCTACTTAGCCAATCAGGTCGTCAGTAGCCGGTTCCTATTAAAATTGTTTATCGGAGTGCACCCTCCGTCCTCCCCGAGCCGGCCCTGTACACTCGGTTCGTGATTCAATTAATTAGTGCTTGACAGTTATCGATTCACAAAGATGTCGAGTTACTTGAAATTCATTCGGATAACCGCGGCAATTCTGTTATTTTAGCGTTTTCAGCCAAGTCTGTTTTCTTATTTGAATAATTTAATTAACGTTGTACTCCGAAATAAGTTTAAAATTAGTTGTTGAAGTTTATTTGATTGCTTTATTAATATTTATAGATTAATTAGTGTGATTTCCAAGTGGTATTTGGCCTAGAATTGATCACCTCTTCCCTCCCGTGGAAGTCGTAAAAGGCAACTAAGGGAAAATCCAGGAGATAGGCAGCAGCGTCTTCTGCATCTTCATCACTAATACTGTAATTCCTTTAGGATCGCCATAATCCCCCTTATGGCACACCCCCTTTAAGGGGGAGGCCTTTTTATAACAGTAGACGTCTTCTGGCTGATGATGAATATGATTGTGTGCGTGAAGGTTTAAGTTATTGGGGATGAAAGGTACTTATAATCTTTACATAGGGTTATATTGTTAATCTCTACATGGTAGGGTGGGAAAAGATTTACTAACAATCGAAGTTCGTTGTGATAAATACACGTACTTTGTAATTACGACGAAACATACATAAAGTCACGCCTGTTTCCTAGAGGGGTATTCCCATTCCCACGGATTTCCATTTTCTACGAATCTACCATTCTGGCATTCTTCTTACGACGAAATAGATAAAACTTTAAATTCACACACTGTATAATATACAGTGTGTGAAATGAAAGTTTTATCAAACAGTGTTTTAAATCACAATTGAATGTGCCTTTAATAACACTCAAGCACATTTTTATCCAAGATGCGGTATTATGTATGTCTGACTCGTACACTGACGACCAGGCTCGTAAGAACTAGGTATTAGTAGCTCAAACAAATATCTGTTATTTTCTAGAATCTAACCTGCTACCCTAAACGCAGAATAACTTCACAATCATGCATCATTGCACAAGCACGCAAAATACAAGTCATAAACAAACGACCTTTTTAAAGGACAACTTAATAGTCATAAACTGCCTGTATCCTCATATATGTATATGGAGACAAAGACAATAAAAAAACACATCACATTATCTTCTCCAAACTGGAGAACAAATAACTAAATTATTTCTTCATTAGACTCGACAATACAAGTTATAAAACCTTAAAATTTCATTTCAACGTATCTTTGAACGCAGCCAAAATCCTACCCATACATGTCTACTGCTCTAGTACTTACGAATAATGATCGCCTGCGCACACGCACACGTACGACCGACACAGGCTGCACCCGTACAGGAGCGATGCAATAGTAGGCGTTCGCTACAATGATGTGCGGGGTTTGACGCTTCAGATTTTTTTTGCGTTAAAAACTTTGCCCGGCACTAGGAACTTCTCCTGTATAGTGGGTGCGTTTCACAAACACACATAGACCCGGGACAAATATCTGCAGAACGCACGAATTTTTGTCCCGTGCGGGAATCGAACCCGCAACCCATAGCGTACAAGTCCAATCGCTGTGTCACTGCGCCAACCAGATCGTCAGGCAGCATAGTATTCTATAGGTAATGTCTGACAAGTTAGTCGCTGGTTTAACCTAATCTACTCATCTATTATAATACTGACTCGGGAATCGACTATCTTGAAGTTCTCATTTCGCCAAGGTAATTGTTATTTTTTCAGGAACAATACCAATTTCTAAACCGGTATTAAATTTCGTAGCCGAGAAACTTAAAACCAAAAACCTCATGCTCTATGGAGCAATACTATTTGATACTTCGCGTCCTAAATATCTATCATATAATATATGCATTTTTAATTAAAACAAAATACCTAGTTTACATTTTATCCGTTAACGTTTGAACTACTATGGTAAATTATAAACAAGTTATACTTTTCTATGCTACGCTCGTAGCAACGAAACAATTGCTACGCGTCTATTACTCGTAGTTCTAATTGCTACACACCGTAGCACTATTACCGTCACTATCAATGCGTTACTTTCGCCAATTAAGTTATAGATCCCAATGTTATAGGGGACGAACCTATTGTCATCAACCGGGTACACATCCAGGCTCCGTGCTGTTACTGAGAATTACCTAATAAATAATTATAAACTAATTAACTGGAAAAACCCAGTGACTCTTTGCCCGACCTGGGAACCGAACCCACTCATCACTTATCATGATCTGTAGTCGCAAAGTAAAGTAAAAGCACTCACTCTCATTCACCGCGCAGACTATACAACATAAAATTATTGCCAAAATTTCCCTTTGCCCTTCTTTAGCATGTGTGAGTTAAGCGCAGACGCACACACGCGCGCCATACCTGTACTTACGCGTGTGTGTGTAAGCCGGTTTACCAAAGTACATTTTTAGGGTACCTATACACCTATAAATAGTTTAATGAGCACCAAAAGAAGGTTTTGGAATATTCTCTGCCACAGTGTGTGTGTGGAGTTCATTTTAACATCGTACTTACAGTTATTAGCGTTTCCAGTCAGGCTAACAAAGGAAATTGTTTGTAATCTAGAACTAGTTAATATACAAAGTATAAAAAGGAATGTTTGTCCTCTATGAATGTGATTAAACTTTGGTGGGTCTGCTGTGGACACCCGAGAGGATTTCTGCCCCAAAAAATCTGTGTTACTTTTATCCGATATCCACGTGGATCAGCTAGTCGTTAATATACTTTGTATTAACTGTTTTCATTCATCTCATCTCTCTCATCTCATCAGCTTATTGCAGTCCACGGCTGGACGTAGGCCTCCCTCAGTACGACACAAGGCCCGCTCTTGTTGTCCCCCAGTCACTACCAGACCTAGAATAGTAGGGTCTGGAACTTGGGGCCGATTTCTTTTTTATTTAACACTGATAAAGAAAAATTTGACTGCCTCGTTGGTCTAGTGGTTGCTAAGCGCGACTGCTGAGCACGAGGTCCTGGGTTCGAATCCCGGGTCGGGCAAAGTGTTACTGGGTTTTTCCATTAGGTAATTCTCAGTAACAGCACGGAGTCTGGATTTGTGCCCGGTGGATGGCAATAGGCTCGCCCCCTATTACATTGGGACCTAAAGAAATATAACTGGCGAAATGTGGGTGTACTATATGTGCACCTCTGCCTACCCCTTCGGGGAATACAGGCGTGATGTTATGTTATGTTTTATGTTGCGATATATTTGACAGTTTTATAAAATCGAATAAACTAGTATTGTGGTTTCCATTCATTCATTTATTGTCGTAATTGCTATCTCCAAAGAGTACATCTGTACGTTTTTTGTCGATTATTTCGTGGTCGGCCTTACGCCGTCTCGTGGAAGGTGCTGGAAGGTTTTGCCCTTTTTCGGATAGTAATTTGAGTCTATGTATTTAGTCATGTCGTCGGTAAAGTTCAAAGTCAAAGGTATTGAGGTTGAATGACGAATCGAATTGACAAACACGTCATCCATTTTGACGTGTTTGTCGATCCGACTCTAGTATTATTATTAGTAAATGTTGTGAAATAGTAGCTCTGTTTGTGGCGTTTTAGGTTTAACTGCTAAATTGTTTTTGATAGTGCGCGGACACGAAACATCACCACCATTTTCGTCTCTATAGAAGAACATATAGTTTAAAATCTCAAGTAAATACCCTAGTAACTTTTTCCCGCTAACAAAACCATTGTTAAGACTATTCTTTGAAACCTAATATTTTTGGTGTTGCTGTTAGTTCATTTATATTTAGCATGCCTGACTCCTAAATTCAGATGTTTAAATGATTCATACTTATATTCAAGCCTGCAGACCCTGATCGGGTAAACAGAGGTATTTTTCTTCATTAAGAGTCAACACTTCTAATTCGACAGCGATTCTGATGCCATTCTAGGTCCAAAACTGGTTTGTAGCCGCTTTTAGCAATTAATGAGAATTGTATTCATAACCCTCCTACAGAAATGACTCATAATAATAACAGCCTATAACTGTCCCACTGCAGGGCAAAGGCCTCTACTTGTATAGAGAAGGATTGAACATTGAACACCATGTTAGCTCACTGCGGGTTGGCGATTTCAGATAATTAAATCCAGGTTTCCTCACCATGTTTTCCGTCGCCGTTAGTCAGTGGTGTCTTAGAATATTTAAGAAAGTATTTATAACATTGAAAAAGTCAGATTGATAATTGCCTGGGCTTGAACCTGCAACCTTGTGCATACAAATCCGGTATGTTAGCCACTAGGCCACGACTTCACGTGGACAGAAATGACTCATAATATAAAGTATATTTCCTGAAACCTATTATAATCGTGGGTCCTCCCACTTACAGAGTATTATCTTAGCATCTCCATCATGTTTTTAATCTCTCAAGAAACAAAGGTTTTGCTCACTGAGTGACTTTGAAAGGCGATTTGTGTACAAGCATAACGCCTTTTAACAATAGGGCACTGGCAGAAACATTACGTTATTTGTCTCTTCGTAATTAAGGTATTTTCTTAGTGATGGTGATTCTCTCTGTGGTAAAATGAATTTTAGAGAATGAAATGTACACAGATAGTTTGTCTACTGCGTTTTTATTGTCGATGGTTCTATCTAAACTCCTATACTAATATGTACTATTTTAGTATTATAAAGGTAAAGAGTTTGGTTGAACACGCTAATCTCAGGGACTACTGGTTCGAATTGAAAAAAATGTTTCTGTGTTGGATAGTCCATTTATCGAGGAACGCTATAAACTATAAAACATTCGTAATCCCCCAAACGAAGCCACGGACTATGCTTAGTTATTAATAATTTTCTTGTTCACATTGTAGTTACAATATTCCCACTGACACTGTTACAGAGAGAGTCCCATATGTGAATGAAGGAGAATGCGTGTGGCGTTAAATTGTTACTATACCATGTTAAGTGAACAATCATCCGCCAAGCCTGCCCCGGGGGAGGGCTCATGTATATTGAGTGAAAAGGAAGTGCTCGTCTACAGAAAATTGAAATAAAGTGATATACTACGTTTATATTATTTAGTCGAATAGAGAAGGTTTCTAAAACTAATATTTATTTATGCAATATAGAAGATTAATACTAAATTGAGACTAAAATTCGCCACTTTAATTTTAATGCCCGAAAAGGTAAACCTTCCCTGGACTTCCAACATTACCCAAATCGGTCCAGCCGTTCTCGAGTTTTAGCGAGACTAACGAATAGCAATTAATTTATATATATAGATTATGGCTAACATATAGCTAGTTAGATGTTATGCTCGAAGGTACGGGTTTGAAGCCAGACAAGGATGTTAAGACTCTTTCAATCTACAACCTGGTAGGTCTGGTGTAGGTATAATAAAACCAGAAAAACTTTTTGTTTCCTCACTTTATTAGGTTTCCTCATAAACTTAACTTAATGTTGCCATACTTGGTGTTTAATTTGACTAACTTTTTATAGCTTCGTCATGTTTTTAAGTTGTTTACGTCCTATAAAGGTTTCCGAGTTTATTTTTTATTTTAACTTGTTTATTTGATAAGAATTAAAAATATTTTTGTTTTTAGTCAGTTCTATGTACGTTTTGGGAGCGAGACATTAGTGCCATTAATTAGGTATAGTTATTATTTATAGGAACATTCTTGGTTATCGTAAGACGCTGATTTATTATTTAAGAAAGTGACAAACATACACTGTAGATCATCTTTAGCCGGAAGACGTCCGTTGTTGAACAAAGGCCTACCCTTAAAAAGATACACGTCAGATAAAGTTAGTAAAATCATCGGTATTTGCCTGGATATGAACGCGCAACCTCGTGCAAGCAAATTCGATAACTCAATATCCGAACCGATACAACAAATCACACCTCAAATGATTTATATTTATAAGAGACAACAACAAAAACAAACGACAAAACTCCAAAGCCCTCACAAAGCTAAAGTTTGTCGTATAGCACTGAAGCGTGACATTTTAGTTAATTTTAATTAGTTGCCATGTAACTGCAACTATCAGCAGTTCGGGAACTTCCCCGGGCCCTTCACAACCAATTAGTTCCGTCTAATGTATGAGAACGATGGTGGGCTTGCTCCTACTCGGGTGAACAACTTTAAATACTGTTTAGAATTGCTTTATTCACAGTTTTTGTATTCCTGGCATAATAAAACATGGGTTTTACAAGTATACGAACTATGTCTGTGACTACGTCTGCGTGGATAAAAATTCATGTCTTTATTGTGATTAAAGTAATCTATGACCACTCTAACCTTCTTATTCGTAAACGAATAATAAACGTTTATTTCGGACAAGTTCACCCATATTACACTACCTGATTGGCGCAGTGGCTAAGCAATTAGACTGCTGCTTTTGGTTGCGGGTTCGATTCCCACACGAGACAAAAAATTATGTGATCCACAGATGTTTCTCTCGAGTGACGGTGTTCGTGTATGGGATATTTTACGTTTATCAAACGCACCCACGATACAGGAGAAATTCCTAGTGTAGGACGACTTTGTTATTTAATATATGTAGATAAGATTATTTTACTTGGTATATAGATTGGATAGTTAACAAGGATAAAACCTGAGTGTACACCTCGGTAGTCGTGCACACGGTCTCTAGACCAATACACGTACATTAATGATTGTGTCATACATGTTGCTTGTAACACAAGGACCATAAAAACACAACCTGTTCGCAGTATTTCTGTCGAAGAAGTTTCGAGATCGATCGCCGATATCGATGCAGCCTTCATATTATGTAAGTTTAATGTCTCCATATTACAAAGTAATATAATAATATATATGTTTATAAATGTCGCCTCTCACTAGGAATTTCTCCCGTATCGTGGGTGGGTTTCACAGACACAATTACACAGTCTCGGGACCAACATCTGTGGATCACACAATTTTTGTCCCGCGCGAAAATCGAACCCACCGAATCGCAGTCCAATCGTTTAGCCGCTGCGCCAATCAGGTCGTCAAAACATGTTCAACTGATTTGTCTTACTATTCGGCCTCGGCTCATGTAAAGTATAGGTTATGTTTGAGAAGGAAATCTTAAGACTTATTTTGATATTTGTTCCAAGATAACTTATTTGAGATTATAATGTGTCCTAGAAAATACATAAAACATAACATAACATCACTCCTGTATTCCCCGAAGAGGTAGGCAAAGCTGTATAACTGTATGTACCTACTTTTGCCAGTTATGTTAATGGTGCCAATGTAATATGGGGTGAACTTATTGTCATCAACCGGGCACATGCAGAAAAGACATGTTCGTACTTATAGGAAAGAAATATAAATATTCGAAACATAAAAGGATATATTTCAAGTTTGAGCGAGCTAATGTTATATGGAATATCGAAATTCACGAAGACAGCCTTATTTCATTTTCCCCGAATAGTTTCCTAAGCCGATAAATATTTTTGACGCGAGCAATACACACAATTTATGATGATCCCTGCGCATTCCTCACACGCCACTGCTAAACAAAAACCATTGGATACCATTGTTCAGACAGAACACTATACAATTGGCAACCCGAATAAATTGCGCCCAATTTCCTTATCAACCATGAAAAAATCTAGCTGTCCTTATGTCTATGAGAATAAGGACCATATTCCTTTATCCATGGCGTTTATAATATGTTTGGGAGAAACCGCAGCATCTTTGTTACTTGCTGTTTTTGGAGCTAACGGTATTTCTGGTTTGCAAGTACCTAAGTATATGGTTTGAACTTTGTTATATATTTTCTTCGAGATTAATGCGGTCTGGTCGAATGATTGAGAATGAGCTGATGGGCTTTTGAGGGAGAAGATTAATTATTTCTGGTGGGTCTTAGCTGTATTATGGCGAGCTAATAGTGTTATATTGGCCTGTTGTTCCACTACGGGGCAGAGGCCTCTTTGTATTGAACGAAATGAATTTTGACCGCCATGCTTGTTCAGATTAATTAAGTTTCATTTTAATACACCTTTAACTTTAGGTTATTTTGACTTATAAATAAAATACCATTACTTTATAGAAAAGTACTAAATACTTTATTAGAAAAGAAGAAGTTATTGGGCGAATTGTCAATAGCCCAATAGCAAAACTATGGAATATAATTTAAAAACGCAATTATTTCTCTATCATTATTCCAACATAAATATTTAAATTATAGGTAATAATCACATTAATACTATAAGGGCGAAAGTTTGTAAGGGTGTTTGTGTGTTTTTATGTTTGTTACGTCTTCACGCTGAAACGCGAATTTTGATGAAATTTTATATAGAGGTAGCTGACACCCTGGATTTACTCATACTTTTTATCCCGAAAAAATGTACCGGGTAACACCGCGGGGAGCAGCTAGTTACATATAATTTGCGCTTACAATTTATTTAAACAAATATCTTTTAAAACGTCTACAATTATGCATCAAGTGTCAGACATAAAACAAGTTACTGCCAAACCAATCACCTAAAATGCCACCCGCGTCCTGATATGCTTTATGAGAAAACTTAAACTTTCCAAAAGGTTTTGTTAGAAACTCCGCGGTCGAGTAACGGTTGGGCAGTATGGAAAATGTGTTAACACCTCTTGTCCTTGCTATTGTATATACAAAAGTATTCAGATGTAAATATAAACACAGATTTTTGCCCTGTTTTTCCTTGTAACGAAATGTTAAGGTTTCTTCGGTGTCGTAAATTATCTTAGTGTTGTTTTCTCTTAAATAGAAAGGTAATGAATCATTTGGGTTGTGTGTTTCGCAGTATTTTTATATTGACTTTTTTTCCTCATAGATCTTTTTTAATATTTCGAGATACGACATCCTGTTGGGTTGGGGTTTGCTCAGTTGAATCATAACTATTAAAACGACAGGTATTGTGGGATATCATTTATTTTTAAGATATTAAACACCATAGACCAACGGTAAGTCCTGGATTCGTTAGTCTAATATCTGTAGGTGCGAGTATCATCGGTGATTACTGCAAGCATCTTTGCTGCACGAAAAAATACTTCTTCCCTACGCAGAGTATTAAAAAAAAGTGAATTATAACTCTCGGTTAAGGAAATGTTTGCCATAAACCACTAAAAAATAAATATAGGTAGGTACTAAAAACTTTTAAAAACTACACACCTCATTATGGAATACTGGTGTTTTAAACAATAATACGTTGCAAACCGTAGGTTTCCGGCTTCCATTGTCTAGTTTCGACGGTCTAAAGGGTGGGCGGGCTGCCCGGCGACCCATCCACTACTCATTATTTAACCTTAGTTGCTGTACAGCTAACATGACCCCCGGATGTTTCCTATTATATCAGGATAACGGCTGTTTCTTACATTGTATTGTTGAAGTAACTTGGACATATAAATTCTTAGGCAGAGTAGAAGTTTAGGTGTGTGCTCGACAAATAAAAATAGGTTTGCTACTTCGACTTATGATGAATCAATGTATCAATATTTTTTTATTTAAATATTCAATAAGTGTATTTGATTTCATTCTTGTGCATTATTTGACTGGCTTTTTCGACGCGTCGATGGCTTTTATGAGGCCTGGCAGCCCAATACATAGCCAATTCGATAGCTCTGGCCATATTATTCTATTTTTGGTCATAGGTATTTGACTTCAAGTTCTTCATAACACGTTATGTTTTCGTGTAGGCATTTAGTTAGTCACGCCATCTCGATCTGCCTCGATAGGAGGCAATCCTGTAAACATATAAATAACCCCCTGCTATCGACTGTAATCTATAACCGATAACGACGAGTGTAAAGGTCTTTTTAACTTTAAAGTATACAAAGGATGATGCGTAATGTATAAAGGTTAAACCGAACCAACATGCTTTCTCCGCTAATAATAAAGGCAAACTCGATATTTAAGGACGTGTAGGGTGACAGTACCAATTATCGTCCGCATCATTATTTATACAAGCCATTATTTTTATAAAGATACTTGTATTTTTAATGTCATGTGGTTTGACGCATTGCAGCGAAATGTGATATTGAAATGTTTATTTTGATAATGAGTGGAGTGTTATAATGTTTTTATAAGACAATTTATGTTTTAGCATTATATTATAAAGTGGATAGAATGTTCTGAGTCAAATTCGATTAAGTATGTATGTTTTATGATGTTAATTTTTATTATATTTCTTTATTCGTATGTTAGTAAAAATACTTAACCCACAACCCTTAGCGCAGTCAAATCGCCTAGCTACTGTACCAATCAGGTCGTCGGCAGTGTCGCAATAGTCTATTCCAAATACCACCAGCAAATACGCAGGAGATTTTATAGAGCTCAAGTGTGTTTGGATAAACAAGTGCACTTTCTATTCCCTCACTCTCATAGTCCCTTGAGACGGCAACGCAACAAGACCGAAGAGAGATAAGGCGCAGGACCCATGGCTCACGTGTTCCCTGAAGCACAACACTCGCACCCAACGCCACCCACTACAGGTCACGTAGGATCATAAACCGCTGAGATTCGATGAACAGCCTTTAGCGGGAGTTATTGCCCCTTTACGTTTTGAGGGCGAACACAACATAATAATATTGAAAATCGTATCGTGAATTGCTTACTTGGTAGCGATACTCATGCGATTGAGGAATCCAGTTAGCAGATACCTAACTAAGTCTTAATTTGTATTCCATCTATGTACGGAAAAATTAACGCTAGTGGAAGTTTTTTAATGCACACATGGATGTAGAATTGCGATGAGTTAAAAGCAAATAAGGTACCTGGCCTGGCCTATATATTGTAGCAAATAGAAATTGGTCGTCTCAGCCTAGTTACAAAAAAGTGTTATTTCATGTATGATTGAACATGTATTACAAGATAAAGTAGATTAGAATATTTATAGCCGATAATAAAATTCTTGGTAATAAAACGCAAAAACAAGACTTTTTTTGTGATAAATATTACTGTGATGTGTTTTATAAATTTTGCTATGATCTCACCTTGTTGTTGTTTTCCTGAAAAACAAAGCCAATAAAGGTTGAAAAGGTTTCCTATTAAAATTTAAAAAATGCTCTCTGAAAAGGCATTGAGTAAAAAATATGAAATTTTTCCTTATAAAATTAAACAAAATACCTTTTTTTATTTTAATTAATTATGGTACGCAAGCAATTATTGGGGAAGCGAACCCTATACCTACACTTTTTGTTTTTGTTTTTATAATGAGTTTTAAGAAATTAAATAAGTCTTGTTTTTAAGATATGTAATGAATTTAAATTTTATAATTATTAATGTGATAATGAATTTAAAAACAATACAATAAAACAAAAAAAAATAAAAAAATCTAACAGACGCTAATTGGGGCATCTACCCTACAGTTTTTGCAATACATGTCAACTTTCAAACGTTGGCACATCTGCCGGGCCCGTCTAATTAGCAGGTGTGCGCTCACTTTATTATGGAAACCTTATTCAAAGCTCCAAAAGTATTTTTGGATATAACCCCTTAATTTTAGACAGATGCAACAAACTAGACTTATAAAAACATGTAACATCTTCGAAAAATCGAAAAAAAATATCCTTCTTCATTTTAAAAAGAGCTTTGCAATCTGCGTAATCTAAAGTAATGCATTCCTTTCTTAAAATTATGAAACGTATACCTGCAAGTTAGTTGTGCAGCCAGGTCAAGCAGCACTTGCCTCGGTTTCTCCTTGGATGGAGGCATGAAAAGCACGTAAAACCGTTGGTCCCGCGAATCATCTCGCTCCAATCGTGGCGTTATGATAGACTTACTGAGAAAATAAAATTGAACGTATAACTTTGGCAAGCTATATTGATACGTGATTGGATTTGAACTTTCAACTGGGAGTATCTCATAAACGTCAAACAATATCTAGATATATACCTGATTTTCACCGAACCTATGTTTTGAGCTTGCTAAGAACCCAGTCAAGTAGTCAAAAGTCTCATCGCATTAGCAGCAAGGGTTTTCTCGTCGCATTCTCAGAAATAAGAATATTTTCAGATAATAACCGAAATAACTTGAAAATGTGAGGCCACAAAAAATACGCAACGTAATCGGAATATAATTTCAAATAAGCAAAATGGTCGTAAACCTTTGAACCTAAAACCCAATTCGGTTATCTTATAAGCGATAAATCGTTAGGGTTCCTTCGATCCGCGGCTAATGAGAGAAAGGCTCGCTTCTGAGAATAACTCGGCCAGTTAAACTTAACTTTGATACGTTTGGTTCCAGTTTCTCGGTTCGGGGTTCAGTTGTATCATCTTTCAATGACATTTAAGATTGTTTTGCTTGAATTGCTTATCTGGAGATTACGAACTAACTGGTATTATTATTACATTACCAAATATATTCAGACTTCACATGCAGGTACTGCTTTTAGCCTGTTTTAGTGTCTTTTACAAGTGACCCAGGACCCAATGGCTCTTCCATTAAGATGGATAGGTTTAACGATTACATCCAAACTTTACCTCTTGTAATTAATAATATAGATTAGTTCGTAGAACAAGTTTAGGCTTACAAGACGCATCAGAGCCTCTTATGTGTCTTGCAAACCAAAGCTCAGCTCTAAAGACTTGGTTACATAGGCACACGGCAAAAAGGACCAGATGCGTAAAAAAGGACCAATGTTAGGTAAGTTACAGACTTTAATGTGAAATAATAAATATACGTTTTTAAGTATCCATATGTGACATAAGATAGCCATGTTATTTACTGTGTGCTGAAGTATGCTTCAGTGCTACCAGAGACTTTCACCGCGGCGTTAGCGACATACCTCGCCCTTCGGAGAGAGCCGACTGAGGTGGCCATGCTGTCACTACACAAATATCGGAAATATATACTTAGATAGAATTTCTTATAGGTTGGGTTGTAGTCAGATGGTTATTCAGAATTCCCGACTATTTTTGGAACGAAACCCTTGTATATAAGCTGGTGATGCGGCCGTTTCGATTTAGCCTTTGGAAAACACATGCGTATCTATTACCGGAGTTATAAGATTTTTTATCGATAAGGTTAACCAGTAATGCTACCAACAAACTAACTGCTTTTGTTCGTTTACTAAGAGCCTTTTGAGTTAGATTTAATGAATTCAATTATTGACAGTGTGATCCTAAGAATTCGCAATGAACAAGTCCCTAGCGTACTGAACTATATTTTATAACAACTATTATAAAAACCGTGTTTCGTGGCCACTCTACCAATGATCGATAACATATAGAATCTTCGAAGCATACCACGATGTTAACAGATTTTTATAGCATCACTTATAATACTTCTGGACAGTTAAAAATGGTTCCTCTACCCATGATCAATAACATCAAAGCCCGCTGCGCCTGCGCACCGATGCTTTCTCCCGCTAACGCAGTGGCCTACTTGCGCACGATTTGAATGAGTGACGTTGAATCGCTTGTCATCATGACATGAGATATGATGAACAGAAGTCTTACAGATGGCCTACAATGATGAACCTTGTGGTTAAACTTTTTTTTTATTGATGACAATGGTGACATTTGAAAACAGTCGAATGATATTGTCTCGGGGCGTGAAGCTGATATTTTATGTCTATAAAATAATTCTACGACATACGTACTATAATATATTTATATGTCATGAATATTGTACCTGGAGCCAGGGTGACGTATATAAAAAAATGTGAAGAATTTGTTCGGTACTTTGTGACTTTTACCTACTCTTTTTTCTAAGAAAAGTTGATAAAAGAAAATTGGTGTCTTTAAACTTGAATAATAAAACTTCTGGTCCTTCGATACAGTTTCTGATCACACTGGAATCGCACGCCATTACCTGCATTCAGTTTCACGTAATTAGACAGTATGACAGGATTCGGAGAAACACGATTTTGGTAGCGGAATGTGATCTTATGTGAAATGAATTATACTTTACGGTGAGCTGGCGAGAGACTGAAGGGGGTGACAGAAGCAGCACGGCCATACCAACCAAACCTAACGTAATATCACTCCTCTATTCCCCGAAGCGATAGGCAGAGGTGTAATTATAGTGCACCCACATTTCGCCAGTTATGTTAGTGGTCCCAATGCAATAAGGGGCGATCCTATTGCCGTCAAACGGGCACAAAAACAGACTCTGTTGTTCTGAAATACCTAATAGAAAAACCTAGTAACAATTTTAGTAACCCGGGATTTAAACCCGCGATGTTATAGTTCAGCAGTCGTGCTTAGCGACAACTAAACCAATGAGGCAGTCATATATCCATTAATGGGTTTTAATATCCTTCGCATTTAGTTTTTCAAGGACTGAGCTTCGAACGCTAAGATTGCTCACAGCGGGTTAGCGACGCCAGACTATTAAATTCGGGTTTTACTATGAGTCAGTGTGTCTTATATCTGAGGAGACATATAATATTATGTGAAATTCTAATTAAGCAATGATACTTGTCTGGTTTTTTTCTTATTTTTAACCAATAGGATACCACGACACATTATAAAGATTGACATACTGGAGTCTGTAGTTAGAACCTGTATCGCATTTTCTTATTGTTGTGTAAGATGAAATAAAGGAAGCTGTAAGATATCTAGTGCACCATTAGACGTGTCTTGGCGCGCCATAACAACCCATTATCATAATGTCGACTCATTTTCCGGACCGCGTTTGTTTTGCGCGAGCATTCGTATTACGCTCGTTTATTATTGCTGAATTCATGTTTTATAGTCATTGCTGGTGTTGGTTCAGTGCTTACGCGATGATAGAAATGTACTAGTTAGGGAAATCTTTAAATTTAATATACATATTAAAAATGTGTAGCAACAAAAAAAATTGTAAGGACGTCAAGGTATTTAAGGAAATCCATTGCTTCTGTCTGTATAGTCGTAGATGCAGTAGAAACAAAGCTTTTATATGAAAATATACTGTTGTTTTACTGTACATAATATATAAAACATATACTGTGTCACCAAATACTTCTTAAAGCGAATAGCATACTTAACCAATTTATATGTTGCACTTAAGTATGAGATAAAAGACTTGCAACAAAAGAACGCGTAAAACAATTGACACCCGAAATCTCAAGTTTTTACGCTCTAACCGAGTTACAAATTAGAATTACGAGCGAATGTGCCAAGATTTCATACTTTACGATATGCATAGAGATAATATCGCTCATAAAAACAGTATTAAGTGAGTTTGCGAGGGTTTTTCATTATGGCCGAATGTAGCGGGCTCAACTATGCGGGGGAATGTTGAAATCTGTTGTTTTCGCTCGCGAGTTTGGAAAACTCCGTCTTTGTTGGCGCGAGTCGCATGAAAGAATACATAATGAAAGATCTGTGTTTTCTGGAGCTTTTTAACTTGATATTTAATGAAGCCTTCATATTGAAAATGTATTTTTTTTGTACTCAAATACATGGTGGTAGGTATGAAGTCAGTAAAAAGAGGAATTATTTAATCTGTTATGTAATAAATTGTGATTTGGTCACTACGACTATTTAAATGAAGTATGTTAAAGACGGAGATATAAGTTCAGGCAGCTTCTGGAATGGAATTGAAACTTTTATAGTTATATCTTACGCTGCCTCACAAACAGTGGGCGAGCAGTAATACTTTTCTATCTACTGCTTCGACGTGTAAAGCAATTAAATAATGCTCTAAAGAGATATTTATAGGTCAAACAAACATTGACGTACTGAAAATCAAGTCATGGCTACGGCGCTAAACAGTAACCACAATCATAACAATATAACATCACGCCTGTATTCCCTGAAGGGGAAAATAAATGTGGTCATAATATAGTACACCATGTTTTGCCAGTTATGTTACAAGTACCAATGTAATAGAGGCGAGCCTATTGCTATTTTTCGATTTCTATTTATTTGATACGATAATTTAACGTGTATTCAAAAAAGGTTTTAGTGCCGTGGTTCTGAACTTGCGATCTTTGACTTGCCAGTCCGACGGTCATATCATTCGGCTATCCATCAACCGGGCATAAACCACAACCAAAACTTTTAATTCTCGTCATTGTTATTCAAATTCCCTCCTTATCACCCATGCATTGTTAGTTTGAGCTGTCAAGTTACCAAGTAAAGCCAACGCTCGGGGGACCGGAGGCATAGTACGATTGAATTATATATCGGACAAGCGCCTTGGGACCCGCCAGCGAAGTAGATGGCGTTTTATTGAGTTAGTGAGACTGGGCTTGTACTAAGCAGTTGTTTGATTGAATATTTACGTCGGTATTTATTAGGGAGTCGATAAGCGGACGGGTAGGTTGATCGAAGTTAAGCTTGCCGAGGTCTGGATGGGGGAGTTACAGTCTGAAACCTCTTCGTGCCTCTGATAGAAGAGTAACCCGTGGGCGAATGCTGCCTTATAAGATCATTTATTATTTCATCAGGAGCTTAAAAGTTAGCAAGTTAGTAAAATTTATCACAAAAAACTTAGCCTAAGATAACTTAAATAAAACCTAACTATGGCTATCACGATAAGGAAGATCCCAGGCCTTTAAGCTAGGTAAAACCTGTATCTTGAAGGACAGTGTTTTTTAAGGCTTGCCACATTTTTCGATTATCAATACGTAATAATTTTGATGCTAACAATAAAAAGTCTTCGTGGCTGAGCTCAGCCGCTGGGTTGTGGACGTCATATGCAGTTGCTCCATGTATTGGAAAACTGGTATTTAACTGATATCAAATAGAAAATTATGTAACTACCAACATATTATCATACACAGTGCATTTTAGGTACCAAATCAAATAATGTGTACAGGATTATAGCCGCGGGCACAGCCTCCGGGCACATTATCCTGTGTATTCATGACGTTTTGTCATAAAATGGTGACCATTCAGAAAAAGGCAGGATGTTTGAAAGATGCTAACCGGATAAGGAAGGGATGCCATTGTAGCGAACAATTTTATACTGAATACAAATAAAGCGAAGAAAGCAAGATGTTGCCTTCCGGGTCCGTCCAGAGATTGAGATAGTCTGGAGTTAAGAATGTACGGGTGGCAAAAGAGATTCACCACGTGATTGCAAGAAATATTTGTCGGATTTTTCGCAATAAAACGAGGTGGTGTTCGTCTATATCTTATCATTACGCAATTATTATTTTTAAGTTTTTAGGTATTTGATAGGTATAGTATAGTTAATGGGTGTGGGTTCGGCTTTTGCTAGGTATACATATCGTAGTATTAAAAGTTAGTAGTATTAGTAACGACAAACAGTAGAGACAGCGTAATCAAATCGTTTGTGTTTTCTTCTAGATTTTCGATAAGTGCCAACAAAATAGCTTCTGCAGTAGAAATTTGATGAGCCAGTTAGCAATTTTTTACCGTATCTCATAAAGAGATTTTTAATACGGGACCTGTACAAAATAACCAATCACTGGATTACCTACTGACTATAACAACCAAAAACAAATAAAAAAAAAAAAATAATAATAAAATAAACACGCATGTATGTATTGTAGTATGTTGCCCATGCAAAGGGTTAATTGAAACTGATAAAGAAATCCTGAAAAATGATGGATATGTGTGGGATTTTGGGGGAACCATTTCACATTATAAGCCCTAAAAGGAAAGATATGGTTTAATTTGCTGACCGTACTAAGGTATTACTCGGAGAGGTCCGCCGACCGTTAGCGCCCATAACTTTCCCCGCCCCTAGCCACTATCGATGCGATCGGCCCCCAACTGGCCACTACAGTGCTAAGGGTACGCATTAGTCCAAAATTATTCTCCTGCAAAGAAAGTCTCTGAACAAAATGCCCAGACAAGATATTGGTAAGGAGCTAATCTGGGATAGCTTGGCCAGAGGTTGAACTGATAAATGGCTGGCTGCATCATGAAACCTGTAATATATAGATGATTTAGTCGGGGGTTTAACTACAATGTACTAAAATGATTCGATGATAGCAATCAAAAACAGGTTTAAAAAAAAATGATATTATATTATTCGAAAATGGTT
The DNA here is from genome assembly GCA_946251915.1 of Abrostola triplasia. NCBI lineage: Eukaryota > Metazoa > Arthropoda > Insecta > Lepidoptera > Noctuidae > Abrostola > Abrostola triplasia. Next base: position 1,041,701 of record OX276432.1, on the reverse strand, counting down.
TCTGCTTGTCTTGCTTGTTGGTCTAGTGGTTACTAAGCGCAAGTGCTGAGTATAAGGTCCTGGGTTCCAATCCCGGGTCGAGCAAAGTATTATTGAGCTTTTCATTTAAGTCTCAAGAGCAGCATGGAGTCTGGAATCGTGCCCGGTTGATGGCAATAGGTTCGCCTCCTATTACATTGGGATCTATGATATAACTGACAAAATGTGAGTGTACATAACACCTTATAATACCTCTTCGGGAAATACAGGCGTGATGTTATTGTAGGTATTATTGTCTATATAAAAAGTTTCAGTAGCAAATTCAAATTGATCCTCAAGATATTTCTTGATTTTTTCCCTGGGACTCATTTATTTATATGACTTAATAATTGATAGTAATTTTAGGGTTTTAGAACGTATAATTGACCATTGTAAATTGATAATATCTCAGTCAAATAATACCTTACTGACTTATAATTAAAACCGGTAGGAGATGCTGTTTATACATACATACATACATAAAGTCACGCCTGTTTCCCTGAAGGGTAGGCAGAGACCACGGATTTCCACTTGCTACTATCCTGGCACACTTCTTTTGCTGATGCTATTTATTATAAAAATATATTCTAGTATAATGGTTATCGTTTAGAGGGGAACATTTTGCAAGTCGGAAAAGCACGTGTTCAAAATTGTAATTTTATTTAGTTGATTGTCAAAACCAAAATAATGTAGGTACTGAAAATGAAACATGTAGTAAAAACGTTGTAAGATTTCGTAATGTTAAGTATAAGATAAGAAGGCAATGGTCACGACGGTGTGGTAAAATATATTGTGATGTTAAATACTTTATCATTTCAATCTTGTATTACTGAAATTCTTTAAGGTAAAATGGAATTTTCGCACGTGTTCTGTATTTTCTGATAAAAGGATGATATAATAATAATTATTATTGAAGTCCAGAAAATGTGTTTCGGTTTGGACAAAGAAAAGTATTAGATAAATTTTGGATATTTTGTAAAAAAATCTCACATCTTATCGTATGGTTGATGAACAACCTGGTGTCAGAGTTTAAACCGCCTGTAGGCCTCTGACATGGCTTTTCTCCCAGGTGTGCCGGTTTCCTCGCGATGTTTTTCTTCACCGTTTTTTGCAACTTACAAGTTATTTATAATAGGCATATGGATTCGAAAGGATATGTGTGCGTGCCAGGGTTCAAACTTGCGACCTTTGTTTTGGCAGTCCAACGGTCATGGGTACTGCTCGGCTGTCACTGCTTACAATTCCAATCGCACATTTTCAATTATTTTCTTCTACTTGTTTGTTAAACCATACTGTAGTAGTATGTTTGAAGTAGGTATGATTTCTCAAACGTGGATTTTCCAGAATTCTATATCGAAAGTTTAGTGAGCTCATATTCTGATGATTCACTAAAAACAAAGAATTTACATCAACCTTAATTTTAGAAAACTAATTATTGGAATATTATCTTTCATCTCTTTCCGAAACCCATCAGAAAGTCATAATCGCGTCGTGCGCGCATTTCAGGGGGGGTGCGCGGGCACCGGAGAGGGAACAGCGCATGCGCCGCTCGTTGCCAAAAATCTAGTCAAACTGGCTCGCTATAGTGCAACGCACTTCTCGATGAATGCGTGCGCGCATTCGAGTGCAGTGGAGTCGACTCCATCGTGCAAGTTTTGGCTTTCGTTAGATTAGTACTCCAGTTTGAAGGGAAGGAAGTGGTGTTATACCTAAGTTTAGTAAATAATATGATAAGTGGAATACCCTTTCGGGTAAAATATACTACTGTTTTTATGGGTAATGTCAATACTGAAGAATCGTAGTGTGTTATACAATCGTAACTATAGATTTATAAAACAGTTAAACTTGCGCTACTTGACTTTAATGAATTTACATGATTATTTTCACTTATAATACCACAAGAGCTTCAAAACTTGACGACTTTATTTGTTTGCAGGGAACCTTGAGGGAAATGCCAGATAATTTTGAAGCTCGTGTGGTATTCGGGGGATTATTTTTCCGTCCCAAATGTCGGCCAATAGAATTGCACCATTCGACGTCACGTGGTACAACCTAAAAATAATCAAAAAATTATCAGTATAATACCATGTAGGTTGTACCACGTGACGTCGATTCGACGTCACGTGGTACAACGTAAAAATATTCAAAAAAATTATCAGTATAATACCATGTAGGTTGTACCACGTGACGTCGAATGGTGCAATTCTATTGGTCGATATTTGGGTCGGAAAAATAATCAAGGATATTTAATAAGTTAATACAATAATGCCACTTATGAAACGTTTAGTAATTCAAAAGCCCTATAATATTAAACAAGTATATGTAATAATATATGTAATACCATCACACCTCACCCACCAAAATGTTCACAATCAACACCACTCCACGCCTTCCTCTACTCAGGTCGTTAGATAGTCATACGACTGAGTAGGTGCATCTAAAAACTGCAACTCGATTGGGAGGCTGCAAGGGGCCAGGGGAGGGGGGGCCAAAAAAAATAAGAGTGCGCCAAAATGTGCGGGCGTCGACCGGCCAATGACCTGAGAAGTTAGACCTAAGGACCTAGGACGGTGCGCGTGAGGCGTTTGTCAGGCACTTTCTGTATTTTATTGCTTTGTGTGCTGTAGGTATTTCGGGGTTTAATGACTGTTGTGCAAGAATTTGTGTGTGAATGTTCATAGGAATGTGGGTTTTTTTACTAACATTTTTTATCGCTTCTTTGTGAGTTGCGTCTAAAATAATTCAAGAGGTTTTAACTTAATGAGAATTTCAATGTAAAATAACAGTAATTAATAATTATATTTTTTAGTTATTAGACACCGTGCCTTGGAGAGCAGCTGCGTCTGCGCATGATCTCTCTCCAGTTGCGTCAGTTCGCCGTCCCAGCGGACTGTGATTTTCAACGAATAAATTTTGCACTTTTTTACTGATTTCTTACTAATTACGCGGCGCATAGGAAACTTTGATATTTGTTGCTTCCATTTATAATAAATATTCGTGATTGACATGGTCAGGTGATATTTTTATGTTAAAAAAATCATCTGATCATTATGTTTAAAATTATAATAATTAACAATAAATCAAGGCCCTAATTATAGTTATTAGGATATCAACATAAAACATTTTTAAATAACCAATTATAACTCCGTAAGGTTGGTAGCACCTGGCCACGCTTCATTACCTGTCAAAAATTTGAATTCCGAAACACATTTTATTTTTACATTCAAACGCAATACGAACTGTCCAATCGATTTTCAACTTTATTTTATAGTAATAGAGTTTAAAACTTCATTGCACTTTATTTTAATCTCCATTTTCGGTTGAATTTCTATCCGAGTATGAAATGACGAGACGACCAGCTTTCAAAGACCTCCCATGTACCCTCCGCGTTGGAAATTGTAAAATAAATTATGGTTTTTTTATGTAACGTTAGAGTTCTTTTTATTCTGGTTATGTGTTGTAAGTCATAGGAGGTCGTAATAGCGATTTTGGTTTCTTTAAAACCTAACATAGGGTTTCATATAAATTAGAAGTATGATGTATAGCTGAAATCCATCAAATCTAAGCAAACATTGACTAATTGTAGACTATAAATAAAAGATTTTTATTTACAGCTTCTTTTATTGTGCGGCAAGGGTTTCGCACCTCTTCGTAACTAGTACCTATTGTTCTGAGCCATCTACGTCATGGTCGATCTCCAACCTGTAATAGATATATCATCTATCTACATGCAATGCATTCCCATTTTACATACATAACATCACGCTTATATTCCCCGTAGGGATAGGCAGAGGTGCCCAAATAAATGGATTTCGGTCCTAATGTAATAGGGGGCGAGCCTATTGCCATCAATTCCAGACTCCGTGCTGCTAATAAGAATTACCTAATGGAAAAACCCAGTAACACTTGGCCGACCCGGGATTCAGACCCAGGATCACGTGCTCAATTTTAAATTTTTTACATTATACGTAAAAATAGCAATAAAAAAAGATAAGCTTATGGATACAGTTACCCCCGCTACCTCTCATCCCTTAACCATCTCCGTGGTTGAAGGTGAACGATTTGTCAATGCAGGTCATTAGCGGGTCCAAACGAGAGGATAGCTCTTTGTCAGCGGCGGGCGTTAGTCATTACCAGCGCCATCACCATTTGGGTAATAACTGGTGTTATTTGAGGTAAAACATGCTGGCAGGACACTGGATTATTGTGGCTTTTGTGAATATTTTGAGGTCCATCCAGTGTTGAAATGCATTACGATCGTCAAATGAAATGGGTAATTTACATATTTAAGAGCTGACTCTATTTAGTTAGATTTATTCAACAGTTATCTAGCTTTTCTGGAAGTTTTACTATAAGTTCTTTATCTTCATGTTTGTTTAAACTTAGAGTATATAAGGAATATGTAAATGAAGAATAGGTATGTAAATATACATATTACGTATATTATTACATTTTTACACATGCTTTAGACCATCAAAAGAGATTATGACGCAGAAGCAAAAATAATACGCAGTTAAATATGTAAGTCTGAGTTCATAAAAAATTGGTGACTGAATGAAATGGAGATATTATGAGCACACACGGTAACACTTTTATTGAATTTCTGAACTTGAAGAATGTGTGCCGATCTGTAGTAGATATTATGTTTTTGATTGTTCTTACAACGCCCATTTAAATTTAAAATTAAGTAAAATCTTTAGAATAGTTTTATTACTGTCTACGTATCAAATCACTTAATCAAAATGCTTTTTTTCCAGTTGAAGTCTCCAACGGACGACAGCACTGGCACAGGTGTGGATGGAGAGGCTCCGGCTGCTAACGGCTCCATCTTCACCATGACCCTGAAGAACAACCACCTCATCGTGGAAACTGAAGAGAGAAACGTAAGTGGATATCATTGCTGAATCTTCGAAGCCGGTACAGGTCCTAATATACACCCTTGGGGAAACTTGCGGGCAATCAGGTCTCAACGAATATAATATGTATAGGCATTTGTCTAGTTTTCAAGGTCTGACAAAACGACAATAAATAAACGTAACTTTCAGTGAAATTATAAAATTGTGTTGCCACAAGATAGTTTTGCAAACCAAGATGATGGGTTTATAAGGCTAAGGCTTTAGTCTAACAGCTAAGACCTAGGTTGCGACAATTTGAAGTAATCTCCATCACAAAGCTTATAATTAGTATATTTAAATGTCCGCTCTAAAGTAGCTGCGTCGTAGCATTAGCTAAAAAATGTACTATATGTTTAACATTTACACTGCCATGCGGCAGACACAATTGATTTGTTATTGGTTCGTGTGTAAAATATGATCCATGTGGCGTCCAACGACTTAATAGTCTCAAAACCTACATTGTTCAAACACAAATCAAGTTCTGTTTCATAAAGTTCATAATGATATCCAGAGCCATTAGCCTCGTCAACTACGTACAAGTTGGGTAACTTAGTATGCGCACTGCACGTGCAGTTTCAAAGATCCCGCTTCCAAAGTTCAGGAGATTCCGGCGTGTTTCCGACACCAACTGAAGGCAGTCCGCAAGGCATCTCGCACTTCACCGGACTGGAAAATTTCTGTCGAGAACTTTGTCGTACAGTTGCTATACAATATACATGTACATATTGACATATTTTGTTAGGATGCGGTTAGACTAGTTTAATCTTGCATGCCATTTACATTATGTAAATATATATAATATCATTTAAAAAATATGAAGTAGATGCTCTAAACCATCAATCATTGTAAGCTATGAATTGGTATGTGATTAGTAAATTACTACAGATCTCAATTTTATTTCCAGGATATTACCAAGAACGGGCGGGAAACGAAAATGAAGTACTCACCAGACAATGATGGTATCTTCGTAGTTGAAGTCCAGCAGTCAACAGCTTACAGGCCCAGTAAAAGTATCCACAACTCGCCGCCACACGACTCCCAGATCTCCACTAACCAGGCTCTCATACATCGTGTGCCTGAAGAGCTGGAAAAGAAGATTGAAGAGGACAGCGAGAGGAGTAGCTCGAAGTTTGAGAGGGATAAAGCACTAGCTCTATCCAGCACAGGGCTGTCCATCTCAGACCTTAGCATGTCATCTATTGGCTCACATAACGTTAGCTACTCGTACAGCAGTCAAATGGGATACGAACAAGGTCCATTTGGCTACCCAGTGTATGCTGGCTACGACACATCAAAAGACGAAATCCTCGAAGGTATTGTTTACGATAACTCTCAAGAACCTCTGATAAGCAAGACCCCGACGGACCCTGATAAACCAGTTGTAACTGCGGCGATATTCAAACAAGATTCTATTATAGGTAGCGAGGCTCTACAAGGACCTGGGTACTGTATCGAAGGTTCAACTGACGGTCCTTTACTATCTGATGTACAAGCCAGAGAATACAGTTTACAGCACCTTCACGATCAGAAGAAAATGGAGAACGGAGTCGTTATCCCTGTGGCGGAGAAAGTTGAGGGTTCGAAGTCTTTAAACCGAGCTGACAGTCTCCCTGTACGGTTAGAGGAAGAAGAACCGGAGATAGTACCAATGGCAACGATTAAAGAAGACGAGGGTCCTGCAAAAGATAGCTTAAAAGGAAAGAGAGCGTCCTTGCCTATCATCAGGACGGATATGTATGAATCAGTAAAGGACGTGATACTACCCTCAGGGTCTCCGAAGTTTGAGAAGTTGATATACGATTCGTCGCCAGGCGATGGGGCGTTTGACTCGCCACCGATGATCACCATCACAGAGGAGAGTGAATCCAGCAAGTCTGATGGCACAAGTTAATTCTGCGCTCATTTCTATGTATATAGTGTGTTCCAGGTTGTTTTCTGATGCGTTAAGGTGCTGTGTCAGTGGAGATACTGAGGAAAGTGGCAATGGAAGAAGAGAGGGAGGAAGATATAGGCGTGACCACCCCTCATCATATTGTGATACAAAATTGAGATATTTTTAAATTTATACCATGTGTTGTTTTTGACAAATATATCGACTACCTCAAAGTAATTAATAAATCATATCTATGATGTTTTATAAGCATTGCCATCAAAATAACACTGTCCTTCGACTGCAAATTATATTGCAGTAATCACTACTTCTCTTACTACCCTCCCTTGGTTTAGATCTTCTGCAGTCAAACGATTTAGAATTTGTAAGTCTTCAATACTTTCACTGACACTGTGTATCACGGTAATCATTTTGTGAATTCTATTAACGTAGTCGTAAGCTTGGAGTCACCTCGTTTGAATTCAGTTCAAATTCAGCAACTAGTAGGATACTTGACCGTTCTGTGTGTCGCTCCGTAGGTGATTGTATAAATTAGATAATGCCGGGATATTTAGATAGAATATCCTCAACGCCAATTCTAATAAGCCGTGATTGTTGTAATCGATACGTTCCAAACGCAAATTTAAGGACTCTAAAGTTTAGCTTGCGTGTAGCAAGGATAAAGATAATAGATTAAAATATTCTTAAAACAGATTATAAAATACAAAAACGTGCTAAATAGTTAAAGATTGTAGACAAAATTTGCATAAATGCAAAAGAGTATGGAATTAGAATATAGACATTAGTAAGTACTGTAACATAAATGATTATTAGAATTGGCCGTAAAATGTAAGGCTCCTGAGAGCAAGACGTTAGGTGTACTAGGGATAAGTTGATAGAAGAAACTAAAGGTACGGGTATCTTTGAAATGGAATGAAAAATGGAAGCGTATTAAATGGTATTTTTGGAAAAGTGTAAAAGAAGGAACTGTGTGTCAATAATAAGATTGAATTCAAGAAAATGTACCTTCACATATTGGTACCTTTGTTAATGATGTGAACGCGCTTGGTAAAGTAAAATATTTCAGAGCGAGAATATTGTGAACTTAGCGTGCCAATGTTGGTAACCGAGTTCGAATCAAGCGTGATCTAAATATTCCGGTACTTAGAGAATAAGCATGAATTTCGAAAATTGAAAACAAAGAATAATGTCGACGGTTAAATGTTGGAAAAAGGAATGATAGGGATACAGTAGACAATCTCCAAAAGTTACTTACGTTAGTAACGCGAAGTTTTTCCAAACACAATATTTGTATGGAGAAAACTTTGCATACTTACTACAGATTCATAGTTTACTCCAAGAGGCTTTGTGCTCGTTGCCATAGAAACGCCAAACGTTTACCTTAATACGTTAAAAACGCAAGGCACCACAGCGTGTCTATGTTGAGTTGTTGCGTTTGATACTGTTAAGGCAGTAAGGGAAAGCTATTTAACTAAAACAACAAAGGTTTATTGATTCGTGGATATTATTCCTACATCCTAGACATGGAAATACAAGTTGTAGGCTAATTCCTCGGATTTGGGATGAGCGTAGGTATAAATACCGCAGCCCTAGCTTAGCCATTTGAGTCTAGATTTTAGCATTTAACCGTTACATGTATTATAGAGTGAGTTGTTTTCATGGCGTGTACATTTCAGTTGTTCATCGTTGTGGCCAAAATAGATTTACGTATAGTTTAAGTGATAGTGGAGAAAACGTTTCAAGGGTTGTCACTTACATGATTCTTAAAAAATAGTCTAAAAGATACGAGATAAGTAAAAATATGTAACTATTCCAAATGTATGGGAAAGTAAAAGATCGATTTCTGGAATTACGACTAAAGGCAATTTTAAAAGTTAAACTAAATAAATGACAACCCTATTAGCGTTTTGTTTCTGCAGGTACACCAATTTTCGCTACTAACTAGTTTAAGAAACTAATTGTTAAAATAATATTTATAACTTAAGGAATTGAGATCTAATATTCAATGCTCTTTTCATTTTTACTCATATAGTTTATATTGATGAATATATTATTATTTATTAGCTAATAGGTAATGTTAATTTTGCTCAGCATGCAATTGTTTTTAAAGTTGTGATAGAATTTATGGATATTATAAAAGGGTATAATTGGTTAAGCCACGTGTCGACTGCAGCGTAATATTGTCAGTATCATCGATGCTATGCCTGAGTTTAAGCTTGTATGTTGTGGGACTTAATAAAAAAATGCACATAATATTAATATGAGTAATAAATTTTATGTAACCTTCTCTATACGAGAAGAGGCCTTTGCCCTGTAGTGGGACAGTCTTAGGCTGTTATTATGTATAGATTTTATGTATGTTTATAGTTACACAAAAGTAAGTTAAAATTCAGAGCTTGTTATTTTTCATGGACACCAATGAAAACTGAAGTTTAGATAATAGCACGATTTTAAAGTGTCATGGAGAAAAACATATATTTATATAAATCAATAAAAACCTACTCTACAATGATTTTTAACAAAGAATTATTAATATCTTGGCTTATTGTATTTCTTATAGTTCATAATATTGTCAATTATTTATTATTATTTTACCACTGCGTACGAGGGAGATATGCTCTATGTACCAAACAATTGTTACGCTGTAGTCGACGGGCGGCCTTAAAGTGTATTTAGTTTGAGTGTTAGTGCCGTCCGCGAGACAAACGAAAACGTTACGTGCCAAAAGCTACCCTATAGAAGAGTCAACAGAGTTTAAATTTATATAATTTTATGGATTATTACGCAGTTATTTATTCAAAAGAAATCTATACTTGATACATTATTTAGTCATAACCTATCTGCAACATTTTTTGTAAAAACATAGTGAAATAAAATCGCAAGAAATGCAAGTAATTGTATAATAATTGAACACGTGTACGAAGAGTTAGTAATAGTAGTTGAAGGAGTAGGTAAAGTCCACCCACATTTTTAGTTACGATTGTCCCATCTGCGTAATAATCTGTGAAATTACTTGAAACAAAGTGGATTGTTCACGTAAAAACGATATGAAGTATTATTTCGACGTAGGCTAGTTCAAAGTAATGGTTTGATAAATAAGTAGATATAAGTGATAATGTATGTAAAACTATTCTGTTTGCATCAGTGGCGTGCATCCCATATAGGCAAGTAGGCAGTGCCTACCTCAGATAAATTTAACAATTCAATACATTATATTTACTAAATATATAAAATAATTCGTCATATCAAGTGATATAAAACAACAATTATACATTAAAATGTAGCTACACAAATAAAAAACTTCTATTATCCATCACAAAAATATGCCTACGATCGTTCATTCACCGCATGACGTCATAGTAGGCACTGGTCGAGCAGCCTACTAAATCCACGCACACTATAAAAAATTCCGCGTATTCGTATACGCACACACACTTCTTTAGAATAATACGACCGAAATATAATTCCCCTTTTTCCATACGTATCACACTGACATTTAAACTTCGCAAATTACCAGGCCAAGGTAAGCAAGCCTACCTCAGTCAATTATTGGCTGCACTCATGCTGCAGTCTGTTGCATTAAAGGTCCGAGTCTCTTATTGGCTGTTACTGTCATGGTTCTAAAGCGATCAGAAAGAGAGAAAAGTATTGTTTATACTTTCTTCTCCGTCGAATTGTTAAGCAATGTTGCCAAATATATAGCAATTTCCCGTTTATATGTTTTTTAGACAACATTGGAAACTATTTTTTTTTAAAACAAAATATATATTCATTACATTTCGTTATAGAATATTGACTGGTTTTCATTTAAATTAATCGATAAGGTCTATTTAATTTATTTCTTATGACAAAAATAATTTTATACAAATTAAAATGCAGATTTAAACAGTTTTACTACGGGTAAAATGTTTTATGAATCTGGCAACTCTGCAGTCGGCTAATGTCATTTACGGGCGCGATTTTTATTCTATTGCGAACCAATTTTATCAATTTCTTTAATTAAATTGTGATTTTTTAGAAAGTGTTACATAAATAATTGCCATTTAGGAATATCGATAAATTATAGTGTTTAGTTTGTGGTGAAAATGCAACATGTATTGATAAATTACATGCAAACAACTTTAAAGTTTTCGTTTGTTGACAAAACAATTAGATGGTTGTAGTGGTAAATAAAAGTTCAAGGGACGAAAAATAAGCCTTGAAATGTCAATAGGAAATTCGTGGAGTTAAAAGTACGTGAGTAAGCAATTAATTTATATGTTTTTCGACGAATAGTTAGGTACTAAGTAGTTTTGTTTTTGTAAACAACGACTTCACGAGCATACAAATGTAGGTACCTATATCAATTACGATAAGCCATTTTTGAACACTGTCTTTTATTACTACTGAAGTACCTATCTGCGAGTTGTATTATTACCCGTCCCATAGTCTGGGCGAGCCAATTGCCACGAGCCGACATTCATACCTACTTTATTCACACGTTACCTTCATTGTGAAAAATCACCTTATTTGTAAAGTTATTTAACTTACGCGGAAGTCAGATGCCGAACGTAGGTATAGAAAAACAAAAATACCTATAATATCTATAAAATATTTTCTCATTTTGTCGTGTCGCCGGTAAAGGTACCTCGCTAGTGCAGACACTGCAGACTCAAAAAGCCTGTAGAGAAACAAAATACTGTAGAGACCTTCGGTAAGCACAGTGGTCATGCCAGATTATAAGTAGGTACCTTTTGTCTAATGGTAATAATTATAATGATCGTTGGCATAGTTCATTAATTGATAAATAATATATAATCGCTATTTTAGTAAATGAAGCAGGTATCTATATACATCTTTTTACGGATTCGGAAAGAGAATATGCTAATTCATCGAAGCGCCGCGCCGCAATGTATGACAAATAATCGAGTTTTAGTTTTTTGTGAATAAATCACCACTTGCCTAATACCTGCCTACCTTGTCCAAAAACCAATGCACGCCACTGGTTTGCATAATGATTTTAATATTTTATTTAAAGTTACTTTTATAAAATAAATTTAAAGTGATTTGCGGGAGGAGTTTCGTTTTATTTACCTTTCTGAATGAAAACAATGAATTTCATTTAAAATTGTAGTATATAGTAAAAATAGGCTTCGTAAATTTTCCGTTCTGAAAGAATTACGGTGCGTGTCTTGAATGTATTAAATGGACGAAGTTAAGTAAAAAAGATCCATCCCACACTAACCATGGTAAATGAGTAAACCGAAGTACACTTAATCCCATAATTCAAATGTTAAAATACAAAAAAATACCCTTCGTTTGCCATTAAACCAGCGGGTTTACTGTATCGCATTGATAAAGAAATACGATCTAAACTTTACGAATATCTCAAAATTTCTCGATGTTGATTGGATCCTTTCTGCTTAACTACGTACAAATGTAGTTCATTATCATTTTAGGTACTCTTCAGAACTTTATTCATAAACCAATAACGACAATCTAAATATAACATAGAACCTTCATATTATAATAATAAAGAAAGGGTAGTCAACCGAGACTCCATGGCCGTGACCATCTTTATGGAAAGCAAGAAACAAGTTTAGTGTACAACCAGAGTTATTTCATGAAAATGTTCATAGATGGCGTTGACCAGTAAGGAAGGATATTTCCTCACAGAGGGCGTTTGTAGTTTAAAAGCGACATCTGCCGGGTGGAGGGCAAACAATGAAAGGTTTAGGGTGATAAAGGGTGGTTTTGGTTTAAGATTTTCCCATGTTTTAAAGCCACTATCTGTGTGTTGAAAAGTTCCGAGACAATTTGAGAGAGGGCGTGTGGTTTAAAGTTTAAAAAATGTTCTCCCGGGAATAAAATACACACCCTCACTTATAAAAATTGCCAGTGTTGAGCAATTGATAAAATTTTACCAAGCCAATAGGCTTAACAAGAAGTTATCTTAAAACGCATGTTAGCATCGTTTATGAGTAGTGTATGACTAGTATGAACTTTTATGAAAAGTCTTCAATGATACTAATGAAAGAAAATCTGTATCACGGTTATCTATACTCACCGGGTCGTTAGTAACGAGTAGGAAAGTATTTTGTATGTGTGCAAGTAGTATTATATAATATAAAAGTTAACTAGACACTTATGTACTAAACGTGGTCCGAAACCGACGCCAGTTCGTGTGTGGAAAAATATTGTAAACAAATAATTAAAAAAAAAATCACGAATGTCTTGTCAATCATCATCATCAGCCCGTTGCAGACCACTGCTGGACATAGGCCTCTCCCAATGTACGCTACAACGCCCACGACACACGACTCCTTATAAACGAACTAAAACGTAAAATACAAGTTTCATCGATTTTTTTTTATTTATTGATTTTATAGACTATATTCCCCGCGATGTTACAAGTCTTCTTAAGACACCCCCATACATCATCATACATCAAAATAGGGTCAGGCGTTCAGAAGTTATGATGGAATTAAATGGCTCACACACACACGAACTCTATAAAAATTACACTCCTTTTTTGGATATTGTATAAATACGTTCCAGATATTAAACTGGTCACGAGGCTACATCCGATATGCAAGATCGTAGTAAGTGGAAATTTGCGATCTCTGCCTACCCCTCCTGGTATCAGGCGTGAGTTTATGTATATTGTACATGTGTCAATGAAATAAGTTCTAAGAGAGGGTATTGCTGATCTAACTATGGTGGTGTAAATATATGCTGGAAATATGAATGTCATGACAATGTGAAGTTGTTACTGCCATTTCAAGAAAATACATTTAATAGTTTAAGTCTAGAGTTACAGATAGTAATGTATCTAATTGAGTAGTATAATAATTATTTCGTATGTTCATTGTTCGAAAATATTTATATAAAACATTAGCATATACACTAATGATTTAACAAGGAAAGCAAATAGTCGATGATTTAATAAATAATCTTATAAACAGTATTCAAGTTATAAAGTCACGGCCTGATTAGCGCAGTGGCTAAGCGATTGGACTGCTGCGCTAAGGGTCGCGGGTTCGATTCCCGCACGGGGCAAAACTTTGTGCGAACCACAGATGTTTGTCCCGGGTCTGGGTGTTTGTGTATGTGATATTTCATGTTTGTGAAACGCACCCACGATACAGGAGAAATTCCTAGTGTGGGGCGACGTTTTTAAAAAAAAAAAAAAAAAAAAAAAAAAAAGTAAACCTGCTTCACCTACAAAATATTAAAAAAAATCAAAACCTCAGAAATGAATGATACAACATACGCTATGTTTATACGGGCGCACATGTTTGGAGCACCCCCTGTTTAACTACCTACATTTTTATTCCCCTGGACCGCAGTAAACGAGAAAATAGGTCAAACAACCGCCGCCGCACAGCCGAAGCACGGAAAAAATTTAAACTGATAAAAAGACATTAGTCGCGTCACAAACATCACAACTACCCTCATCTCGCCGCTATTGATTCACTGCGGATAATTGAGTACACGCGTGTCACCCCCCCACACTCTCGCCCCATACACCCGCTCATCATCCCCCCACACACACGCGTCGCACCTCATTTGATTACAACAGAAAAAGCGGCGAAAAATCGAGTAGATGCGATGCAGTAATCTGCCCGTTGCCATAGCAACCGATATTAACGCGAGGGGGGTACATCACATAAATAGATTCCCACATAAGTCCGATTCCACACACGCGGCCCGCCTCACCCCCCACATTTTTGTACAGTGTTAAAATGCCTAAAACCACCCCGCCGAGTTTAAAAATGCCGCGCGGGCCTCGACGTAGATTAGCTAAAACTACGTATTTTTTACCCCACCCGAGAGGGACCTGTTTTCTCTCTTGCCTGTTTGCTAACTACCGAAATGTGGGGGTGGGGAGGTCGAGGGTACGGAAAACTTTGTGTTTTAAATATGTCCGAAGGCACGCATTAAAACCGTTTGCGAAATACGAATCATTAGTGTGTTGTACCCTTTCGTTGTTTTATATTTTTGTTTCCAGTTACATTTTTCGTGGACGCCGGCCGCATTAGCGGGTTTGGAATTAGGTTGATTATAACTTTGGTGTTTTAGATAATACTGGGATGTTTCTGATCATTTTAGGGCACAACGTTATTGTCATTGTTTAGGGAATATTAAATGCAGTTAGTTTGTAATTTATGACAAGATCTTTACGTCTTCGTCAAGAAATTTTTGGAAGGTAGTAGTAATTTTTGGAAGATGAAGAGAATGCTTTTCTGTTTTCTTTCCGTGATTATCCTTCCTGTCTTTTTGTTTGTTGTGCAAAACCGTCTGAAGTATGCTTGTCAAAATTTGCAAGTTATCAGTTTTGTTACTTACTTACGGATATGTAACTAAATGAGGATATTTATCCTGCACATTGTCGCCTCCATCTCTAATAGTTTGTTCTATATTCTAAGCTCTAATAATATATATAAATCCTCTCGCAGTTCTGCTAGTAAAAAAATATTTTTGAAATAAGCAGTACTTTTCTACTTTTTGTTATTTTTTATGTATTTTATTCTCTGGTAAATAAAGGAAAATAAGTTATTCAAAAAAAGTCCACAGCTGTAACGATGTCAGTTTCCTAGCTGTACTATCAATTCAGCAGATGAATTTAACCAAAACTACTAAAACTAAGTGTTGGCAGACTTGTTGATATTAACTCGTTTATATCAATATTAGTGTTGTGGCTTGTAAAGCTACCGATGTACCGTTTAGTTGCGTAATAGTTAAGCTAAAATAATTCAAGTTAAACCGGAATTGTGAGAGGGTGTCTTCGGAGATTAATCTTTTGATTGTAGGGGGATGCTGTGAGAAGCGGTACTGTTAGAGCAGAATGATTCAGAGGCTTTTGCAGATGAATTGGCAAATGATCATATTATATACAAATGCGTTAAATAGGATTCATATTATATAACTACTGACTTATAGGCTACGTTACGATATTTGTATATATAGGCTACGTTGCACCAACATCTTATTAATTCAATGATAAGATAATTACGTTTGCATTCGTTATCTACAATGATACAGAATAGAATATTTATAGACCCCGTTAATATCGAACTACTATCGATCGACTGCCTCGTTGGTCTAGTGGTCGCTAAGCGCGACTGCTGAGCATGAGGTCCTGGGTTCGAATCCCGGGTCGGGCAAAGTGTTATTGGGTTTTTCCATTAGGTAATTCTCAGTAGCAGCACGGAGTCTGGATTTGTTCCCGGTTGATGGCAATAGGCTCGCCCCTATTACATTGGGACCTAAAACATAACTGGCGAAATGTGGGTGTACTATATGTGCACTTCTGCCTACCCCTTCGGGGAATACAGGCGTGATGTTATGTATGTTAATATCGAAAAAGTAGGTAACTACACATTTTTTGTAATTCGACATCATTTAAATAGTATTATATAACAGCATCGTATAATGAATGTAATGAACAACAGCAATTATTGTAGGCCCGATGTTTCTTCATAATTATAATTATATTAATTTCAAAATGGATATAACTGTGTAATTTGAAACGTTTTTAGAGTAAAAACAACCCAATACTTACTCGAAACAATATAATTCGTAGATATAGACAAAATATTAAAAGGATAATTAAAAAATAATGACAAAATTAAACGATAATATATTATTAAAACTATTTAAAACGATAAGGTACTTCCTGGTGCAGTTTCCTACGCGGCCAGATTTGTATTAGATTACCTTCTATGAAAATGGGGGTACTGGGAGGTCGTGGTTCTTCTTTTCGAATTGACGTCACTGAGTATTGTGTTTCAATTAACGCTACCATGCCTAGTAAGTGTTACAGCGGCGTTGCTTAGGTCATCTAGGGTGATGATGGGAGAGGGATATTGTGACGTGATGTGACATTAAAATAAAAAATAAAATCCATATGACAAGAGTAGTAACACACAAATACTTTATTGCTTAATAAAAGATAAATCTAATTAAACAAACATCCGAATCACGCCTTAAGGCCTCACGAGGACATTAGTTTTCTAATTAAAACTAATATATTTCGCGCAGCTTCCCTTCACCCGCTGCAAGGAGTGATAAATTATTTTCAATTCTAAACATCTAAAGCCACCCCCGTTAAAAATGGCGCGCAGCACCAAAACCAACCCTCCGAATTTTAAATGTCACCCGAGATATACCAGATTAGCTAAAACTACGCATATTTTATGCTCTCTCTCTCTCTAGGCTTTGTTTTGGGATTGCGTTTCACACTGATAATATAGGATAGAATTAAGAATGGTTTACTTGATACAGTTGTAATGCTGTGATGTTATCTTTATATTCTTTACTGTATCCTTGTCAATATTATTTCTTACTTCCTAAAGATAAATTAGGTATTTGCCCAGTTCAAAGATCATTAATATAGAGTGTTTGTGGTTCTAAAGTCATTCTAAGAAATACTTTAATTAATACATTTTAATGACTGAAATAAAAAAAAAAATGACTGGTCTGATGTTCAATTGGTTTGATTTTCAATCGTTTTTCTACCTCAAGTGTACTTAACAATCGCTAATTATATCATTATCATAAGCCGGAAGACGTCCACTGTTGAACAAAGGCCTCCTCCTATATATAACTATATGGATATATTTAATTTTACCTATTCGACAGTAACCACCAAATACCTACTCGTATACAAAACTAAAAGTTTAAACAAAGAACCGAACCCAAACGTAAAAGACCTACATTCAACATTAACAGGCCACATTTACAGGTACTTCGACATAAATATGTGTGAAACATTAAAAAATCCCCAACCATAAATACATAGACGATTATAAAGGCACAAACTGGCAATTTAGAAAAATAAAGCTAAACACGATGGCCCTGTAGCATACCACCCGCTACACAGGGTTGGTATTTGTTTATTATAATCCTTCACAAATATTTCACATTTTGTAGAAGTTATCCTGAAAGGCATGTATGTGAAAATATTTGTGGCTCTGATTAAATTATGTGGTGTACTGAGTTGTATGACATTTTGTAGACTATGTCGTTGAGGAGAAAGTTTTAAAATTTTCTTTCTATTTGTCTACGATTTTTTCTAAAACTATTGATCATTTTTATTGAAAGAAAAGTTTTAATAACATTCACGGCACTCGCGTAGTTTGTAATTACTTTAATCAAAGGTTACCTTAACATTCAACACTTTTCCAATGCATTTGATAAAGGGCATCGTTAATCTATTACGTCTATTTCTCAAGAAATGTAGCTTTAGCTAACACTCTGCTGATACTACAGTGTTAATTTTTCGCACCCCTATCGGAATACTCTTTACATCCAGCCAGACTTACATGCTATGCCTGCAGTATAAAATCAGGGAATTGTAGAGCTCTAACTACCCCAAAAGCAAGTGATCCTAACTCCTAAGCTAAATCATTGAACACGCCAATATTAACAACGCTAAAAAACATAACGATATGAGCATAACTGTTATTTTTGTTACATAAAAAAAACCAAACGCTTAAAACTAATTTATTTAAAAGCCTAAACAACGTTGTATAACTCCAATATTTCCTAGAAATAAATGTAAACGTGGCTTAAATTCAGCACATTAATTAAGAGCCTCTATTTTCCTGGAAACCCTAATGCTCGGAAAAGGCCGAAACCTTTATTATATCGTAATATATTAGTTGCGGCCTCTACGTACCCCGGGTAATTCCTACAGGAGATCTCTATGCGCGTTTTATTTCCAAACGATTTTAGATAGGGGTTTGTTCACATATCTAGGGGATGGTCGAAGCGAGGAACGGACAGCGACTTTGCTTTTCTATTTTTATAGACACTTTCGGCAAATAACATAAGAGTATTACACCTGTATTATACCCTGAAGAGAGAGACAGAAGTATAAAGTACAACCACTTATCAACGGTTTTGTTATCATACTGGTAAAGAAGACTACACTTTAGTTAAAAAAAATAGTTCGAGACAGCAAAAACTGCAACTACACTGACACAGTGGCGCAAATAGAGAGCCTCCACGTCTCATGATTTATACTTAATAATGTCAGGTATTCCCAGAGCAAACTTCACTATCGACCTATCAATGTTTTTTTTACTGAACACATCTTCAACTTTTTCCACGTGGAGCCATTTTCCGGGATGATAAGACTTTTCCCAGTGAAAATGCTGATCTTGGCTTTATATCAATAGAAAGATAAGAAGGGTTTTGTTAATGTGCTCAAAAGACTGGTAGCATTGCCACGTTGAATTTACATGCATTCTTTGACCAAAAAAGGTTTATTCATAACACCACGCCTGTATTCCCCGAAGGGGTAGGCAGAGGTGCACATATAGTACACCCACATTTCGCCAGTTATGTTTTAGGTCCCAATGTAATAGGGGGCGAGCCTATTGCCATCAACCGGGCACAAATCCAGACTCCGTGCTGTTACTGAGAATTACCTAATGGAAAAACCCAGTAAAAAGGTTTATTCGCTTTTGTTTATAATTTTGTACTTGACATTATGCATTTAGGCATTTTATTGGTTTTGCTTTGCCCTCGCTCCGCTCTCATGTCGCTCCCGCTCCGCTCCCCGCTCCCTCTCATGGCTCGCGCCACACATTAGAACATGGTACATGTTGTTCACGATCGATGTCGCCCTGAGGCGTCGTTTGAAACGCCAATAAAATATTTTTTGTTCCGATTCTCTTACGTACGATCGGTAAAAGTGAATTATAAGTTCGCTCACATGATATGCGAGAGTTTTATTTTCGCATTTTGTTGGTATTAGGGAGTTTCAGCCCTTTTTTAACTAGATTAAATTGTAGCCCGAGCTATATTTAGACCGCTAGACTTGTACCTGTATACATATAAAAATTCTTAGTATTGAAAAATTTATTAAATTATACCTGTCACTGTCGTTTGCATGAAAAACAATAGGGTTGTCAATAGACTTTGGAAGTAGTTATCTTAAAACCTCATCATTTATAAGTAAAGAGGTAGGTCTATCAAATTAATTTTCTCTACACCACCTCTGACACAGTCTCTTGGTGTTATAGTTAAATAAAAAAAAAATATAACAAAAAGTTTTAATGTTAGAAGCTGCATTCAATATTCTTTTGTAAACACCGTCCCAATCGCACGACATATGTTAAGCGCACAATTTAACAGATAATCTTTTTTTGAAGTCGGCTAAAATTTTCAATATTTTCAAGCGCTTTATGTATAAGCTGGAAAATCCTCTACAAAATTAATCAACAGAGGCATCGCTATCCCATGACCCTTCCGACACATCCTATACCTAGTTCCACATATGTGTGTCCGGGAATCGAATTAGCGACCTCTGGCTACTTTCGTGTATTTGTTCAAGCGGCCGCGACCCACCCCGGGGGTGGCATCGAAAAAACCCTCCAAATTTGCTAAGTTAGAAATGGTTTCGACCCCTGTCCGTAAATTAAAATTGGAGTCCTTAGTTGTAGTTTTTAGAGTGTATTTTTTAGTAGGTACTGAGAATAATAATTTAATTTCAACAATATTGATTTACCCGACTACGGCGAAGGGTTATGATTTTAGCAGACTATGTATGTTTATTATTTAAAATCTTGTATTTTAATTGTAAAATATAAGCCTGTAACTGTTCAATTGCAGGACAAAGGCCTCTTCTCACAAAAGGAACAAGAATTGGAAACTAACAGCTTGTTGTTGATTTAAAATTATTATCTAATACCAGGGTAAAGGTAGGATAAAAATACATAGGTATCACACTAATAATATAAACGCGAATGTTTGTGTTTGTAAGTTTGTTTCTTCTTCGCGTTCAAACTGCTGGACTACATACATACCTACATAAAGTCACGCCTGTTTCCCTGAGGGGTAGGCAGAGACTACGGATTTCCATTTGCTACGATTCTTTTGCTTCATTCACATGCATCATATTCCTCATACACGCTCTTCGGTTGAGGGTACTCCTCACTGCTGGACTAATTTTATTAAAATTATTAGCTGACACCCTGGATTATCACAGGCTACTTTTTATTCCGAAAACTGTAACAGGTAACACTGCAGGCCGCAGCTAGTATTATTATATAATCACGGCTTTTATCTCCGACGGGGTAGGTAGGTTAGTTCTCCTTTAACCGGAGACTGGTCCCGTTTGACTGCTCAACGTAGACTTGTGATAATCCTGCTGCCATTTTCGGGTAATGGTATGAATATATTATTACGTACGTACTTACATATTAAACAATATTACTTACTATGGTTTCGGAATTCCGAGAAACCTCACTCTGTAAATTCTGTAGTATCCATTAATTCCTCGTTTTTCGTTTTATATCGCTTTTCATCGGATTTAATTTTGCCAGAATAATCTATTAAACATTTATAATATTCAAACTTTCGTGTATTCTGAGAAAATGAATAAATTGCTCGTATGTGAACTAGTCGAGCTCACGTAGTACACTCAACTACCGTTTTTAATTAAGTAATGTGATACGAGCATTTAAATCCGTATCCAGGAGCTTATTTCGGCTAATAAATAAGGATATAATAATACGCTACAGGAGAAGTCAGTATCGAATGCTCCTGCAACTGACATTTCGCTAAAAAGTCCTATGTAATCATATGTATTCGATTTGTTTATCGAGTATGTTGTATTAATAATGTTAAGATGGTGCCCTTCATAAGTATTTTAAAGTAAGTATAAGAGAATATAGGACATTAAAAAGGACGATTGGTTCAACTTGCCTGCTTGCAAAAATCCTACTACGTCTAGACTACGACTTGTTGAAGAAGGTTCTAGATTAAGTGGTGTGACCATAATCCGGCAGATGGCGCGCACGGAGCAGTCAGTGTGTCTCGTGAAGCTTAATCTTATTTAATCATCACCATCATCCACAGCATTCAATATCCGATCACTGGGTACAGGCCTCCCTTAAACTAAGTATATCTTATTGAAATCAATGTATTTAATCCTTACATTTATATTTTATACCTCAGCTTCTATTTATTACTGAATAAAATTGTATTTGCAACTGTATTACGTACCAAGATCGAGCAAGTAACTATTTTTATGAATAAACTCTGTCACCAGGTTGTTCTACAACCATACGATAAGAAGGAGAAGATTAATACGAGGGTCAAACTGAAAGTTCTTAGAACTGGCCACTTATAAACAATATAATAAAAAAATAATTCTAAAATTTGAAAATAGAACTCTTTGCCAATATTACTGAGTATATATTTCATTAATTTGTCATTTGTTTTACGATTTGGCGGCAAATTGAAAATTGTCTGTGTCACGTCAACATGAATTTAACACGAGAAAATTTTCGTGCAATGATTTTTTATGACTTTCGATGTCATTTAAGTCAACAAGAAAGTTATGATAGACTACGATTGGCCTTTCACGACAAAGCCCCATCTCGTGCGACAGTTTACAACTGGTTTAATGAGTTTAAACGTGGTCGCACTAATCTCACTGATGATTTAAGTGAGGGACGGCCTTCTACGGCGACGACTGAAGATAACATCTGTGTTGTGCGGCGTATGATAGAGACTGACAAAAGAGTGACCTATCAGCAGATTCGGACAAGCTTAGGCATCGGTATGAGTCAAGTGCACAAAATCCTCCACGAACATTTAGCAGTCAGGAAGCTTTGCGCCCGGTGGATACCTCATAATTTGACTGAGGCTCAAAAACTCCATCGTGTGGATTGGTGCCGTAAAATGATTGAAAGATTTAACGGAGGTGACTCAAATGCTGTGTTCGACATACTAACAGGGGACGAAAGCTGGATTTACTGTTATGATCCTGAAACCAAAAGACAATCTGCTCAGTGGGTGTTTCCTTTCGAGAGGTTGCCAACTAAAGTGAAGAGAGATCGAAGTGCGGGAAAAAAAATGGTGGCCTCGTTCTTTGGAAGGATAGGTCATTTCGCAACAATTGTGTTAGAGGATCAAAAAACAGTTTCTGCAGAATGGTACACTACCAATTGTTTGCCACTTGTCTTGGAAAAAGTTCGAGAGAAACGACCTCGCAGTAGGATCCTCCTTCACCACGACAACGCCTCGTCGCACACCGCTAAGCGAACGATCGACTATTTGGCGACATCAAACGTTGAATTACTGGGTCACCCGCCGTATAGCCCCGACCTCGCCCCTTGTGATTTTTATTTATTTCCAAAAATTAAAGAAAAACTTAAAGGAAAGCGGTTTATGAATGCTGAAGAAGCGGTGGCTGCGTATCGCGATGCCATTGAAGAGAACCCTAAAGACGAGTGGGCAAAGTGCTTTTCCCAGTGGTTCCATCGCATGCAGCGGTGTATTGACGTGAATGGACAATATTTTGAAAAGATATAATAAAACTAATAACTGGCTAATGTAATCAGTTTTTGATTTTCTAAGAACTTTCAGTTTGACCCTCGTAATAATCAGGGTGCAAGTAGAGAGACCCCACGAGAGTTGATACTTAAATACGTCCGGCCCACCCTGGACGGTAAACCTCGCTACCATCCTTGTCGAATACCACTCTTCTCTTCGGCATAACCTGTTCTCATGACTATTAGCTCATATAATGAGGCAATCAGGCCACCACATAAAATCACGCCTGTATTCTCCGAAGGGTTGGCAGGCGTGTATATTACCACCCATATATCGGCAATCTTGCTATAAGTCTCAGTGCGATAGGGGGCGAAACTATTGCCATCAACCATACTGCTACTGAGAATGACCTAATGGAAAAACCCAATAACACTTTCAGGCCACCAAGTTTTAAATATCCAAAAGCAATCTAAAGACAGGCATTAATGAGATAAGCTCATTTCTTTCTTTTCGTACAATCCATTCCTTTTTAACATCTTATTTTCAGCTGCGGAATTTACAAGCGCTAAATACCTCGACAACTCGGAATACTTTGGCTACTTTAGATTTATTACGCGATTCTGGTCCTTTGAGTCGAATATCGCTAAGGACCATAATATTATAAACACTCAGTTTTAAAATCAAACTGGTTTATATATTGATGGCAAAATAATACAGTTATATGACAAGTTTTTAAGGATATTTATTGTTTTGTAGGGCGACGGACTAAGAACAAAATTCCTTTCCCTGGCCGGAAAAGCGACTAACTCTGTGTGGGCGTGGTAGAAAGGTTAAATCTTTATTTATAAAAGCTACCTACTTCTTATTCTCCCGATAAATATACACCTCTGCCTAACACGTTCGAGATCACTGGCATGAATATAGTATACAATTTTAAAACCATTAGCTACTTTATTGATTGAATAAAAATCAGTTTAGTTTCACTAAGCTGTTTAAAATGTTCAACAATTGCGTATACACTTAGCACGAAACAAATCCTTATATCTTGAGCCTTCCAAAAAGGTTGAAATGACTCAAATATACTCTTAAAGTACCCTATGTTCAGACCTACGGGGCGGACGAGGTCATTGTCCTAGGCACCCGAAATTCGAAAGCATTAAAAAAAGTTTTAAAATGGCCGCGCAGACCTGTTACCGCGTAACATTACTCTATGCCAGGTGTGGTGAACTTTTTGCAATTATACTCCTCAAATAATGTTTGTTTTGGGACCTTTTTGGTTGAACTAATATTTTTTTGTTAGATAGTTATTACTGCTAATGGTTCTGTCGTGTTTATGGCTCAAGTTTTGAGTGCGTACATTCGTTATTCGGCTAGATTATGTAATTTTTGTTGGTTTGTTGTATTTTCAAGTTGCAAAATAACTTTTTAAGAATATATAAATTGGTATATGTAAGAAAATGTTATTCAGTCCGATTTTCTAGGAAAAAAACGGGTTCAAGCCCTCAATTCAAAAAAATACACCTTCAAGAAAAACTACGACATGGCTTTACTCACCGTTAAAAATCTCTCAGGTGTGCAAGTATCCTCAGAATGTTTTCCTATACTGTTACGAGAAACTGTCTAATTTATAGTCCGCACATGAATTCAAAAATACATTGGTGAGTGCTGGGGTGTGAACTTGCGACCTTTGGCTTGGCAGTCTAACTGTCACTGCTTATTTTTTTTTATAAATAAGGGGGTGTAATGACTGTGGGTGTATACAATAGTACCGTGACGCACGCCTTTTGTAGGGATTATTTTTCCCATATTCTGACATTTGCTTTGATTTTTCTGAAATAGATACGGTAGAGCTTAAGCCCCAATTACCAACTTACAGACATAAGTACACCTAACAATGCCTTTAAACTTCTCTTTGTGACTAAAGCGTGATAGGCACACTCTGTCACCAGCTTAGTTGTTAATAGTCAAAAACGATGAAGGAAATCTTCGTGAGGAAATGGCACACCTGAAAGATTTTTCAACGGTGTGTAAAACCATGTCAAAAGCCTGCAGGCGGTTTAAACTCTGACACCAGGATGTTCATCAACCATAATATAAGAAGATCATAATATCACGCCTGTATTCCCCGAATTGGTAGGTAGAGGTGTGTAATAGGTACACCCATGTAATTACGTCACTCTGTTATATTATAAACAAATAACTACCGTAAAAAGATTACGGTTTTATCACATGTCAGTATGACGTAGCGATGCAGCTGCAAGTTAACTAAGTTGTAAGTTAAGTTAAGACTAGAATGATCGACTCTATATCTAAATAACAAACAAGAATAAAACACACGCGAATCGCGCAAACGTTAAAATATATTGTAAAACTCGTAAACAGTACACCCGAAAAACATTTCCAAAAATAACCTCGGCTTGAGCCCCACTGCCGCTCTACTCCTAAGAACGAGTTGCATTTCACCCGGCGCGCACACACGCACACAACACCCACACATTCACACAGTGCAGCTAATACACACCTGTGGGGCAAGGAACGAATTCGGGAATAGACCGGTTGTAACCGCTTTGAACTGGCTCGCGGCAGTACCCACTAGTTTTGTTAGTTAGGGCGACACCCTAAATTTAGAAGAGTTTTTAATTACGTCCGTTTTTGCTTTGAGATTCAAATTTTTGGGGATGAAACAGGGGTTGCATGGCTATAGGATGCTAGAGGTTGTATTGTACTGAATCAGTATTATAGTCGAGCGTGTATAGTGATATTTATAAGCTTTGGTTATCTCATTCGAGTTGCAAAGAAAAAAATACAAGCATTATGATTATAAGACATTACAATCTTGTGAAAGACTTCTTTGTGATAAAGTTTCGACTTGATCTAAAATAGAAAGACGTATAGCGCAAGCGTGGTCATTAATGCTCGTTTATTTTCCACCTTTAGCCTTAAAATCGGACAAATGTTGTAAGGAACCAGATTGTATAGAAATTCGAGAATTTTCTATAAATGGTAGCGATTTTCAGTTACAATAATAATTTTTTGCCAAAAAATACCATCCCACAATATGTTTCTACATTATTATGAAGTACATAAAGCTACCCCAGTGCCCACATACATTTATGACGTAATATCCCATGACATTGTGGGCGTTCCTATTAGCAAATTCTATGCAGTCATGGAGAAGTGGGCTATGGTATCCCACTCTCACATTTTTATATCGGAATTGTAACCGAAATAACAGTGTCGCCCCCTATGGAATCTTCTAGAAGGTCCTCCTCCTATCATGAACAATAATACGCCTCTGCTACACCCTTAAGGGGCTCAATGTATTTGTAAAAGTTTGGAAATCAAATGAAAATAGCATAAGCATTTATACTTCTCATTAGTTGATAAAAGCGATGAATATAGAATGACTTATAAGCTATTATTAGTAGATAAGTCGATGATTTTTTGTATTCTTTGTGTTATATTTCATTGAGAAGAAGGCGTCGTATTATTTTGTACACCCACTTATCACAAAACAGTAAAGGCACCATGAAATAGTAACTTTATACAAAAAATTCGTTTGGTTAGATTTTTAGTTACGTTATTAGTGTTGGATTCAAGTGTACATTAACTGAAACATGAGCGAACTAACAGGCGGATAACTTACGCAAACTAAAATCTTATTTAACGTTGTAGAACTGCTTGTAGAGTAAAGTTAAAGCGGATACAAATTGTACTAATTCCAAAAGAAAAGAAAATATAGGCAGTATAGCGACAGAATTAATAATTTATTTTACAAAGACGAAATACTATCTATAACTATATTGGCAACAATGGTTTTATTGATTTGTCCCTACACAGCAAGTAATGTAAATACCTCAACTACTTTATATACCAAAAACACTGTTCTTGATAGTTTTATTCAATAAAGAGCTTACAGTAACAATGATTAAAGCACAAAACCAATCAGACACCTCTTGTAATCTTCTGCTTCTATTGTCTTGCGCGAAACGCTTAGTCGCCTCTATACGTGACCAAAGGGCTGGTGTTTTGTCCAAAGAATCAGCATTGCCATCCGATGTGGCAATGCTGCCAGTCTTTTGAGCACGTTACCAATTGACATAGATTGGGCTCAATATTATAATGCTTTGTAATGATTATATTTGTGTTTATTGTGTTAGATTTAAAAAATAATTATAAAATAACTAAATTGAATAAAAATTGTTACAGAGTAGATTTTATTGTAATAGTAATTTTAGTTCGTCATCAATTTATTGGTTAGATTTTGCGTCAGAAATGCATCACTGTTTATTGAAGTCAGAATGCATCTTATTTCTTTAGGTTTATCGTAGGTTCTTTAGAATTATAAGTCCTTTATTCTGAAACAAGAAAACAACAAGTTTAAACATTAAAAAAACTTTTTATATAACAAAAAATAAATTAATCTGACACTATTTCGGTGTTCATTTTGGCAAAGGCTCCCACTGACGACTATCCTGAGCACCCTTCGCCAGTATACTTCTACCGTTGTTTTCAGTCCGTCTTCCCAACCTTTACACTGTCTCCCACGGCTTCTTCTGCAGAATAAAGGTCCTTTACTATTTATACTTTCAGGAATAGTATTTTATATGGTTATCCTAATAACGATACTAAATGAGCGATATTTACGTAAAATTAAAGATTGTATGATCTAGAAAAATGTCGTTTTCGTATCGATTGATTCGCTAAGAACTATGTACCTACATTGAATACCTATATGTGTGTGTATTATGTGTTCCTATGCCATGAGGCAGCCTATTGCAATGTATCAGCATATTTTCCAATGTCAATTTTCTCAAATTTTCTGCCACGGTACTCCGAGTAAATAGAAGTAGTGACTTTATTTTATATGTACATAGTTGTACGAAATAAAGTGATATTCATTTGTACATTTTAAAACCGGTTGGTTGACTTATGAATCGTAAACAAAATAATTAAGATCTACTTGCAACCGCGAGGAAACTGGTGTGAACATAGAATATAGTACGTCGGTATTCATAGAGCAACTATTTAATTGAGTGTTGATCATTCTGGTTAGTTTGCAGGGAATTGGTTTTGTACGATCAAGTAAGAAAACAATAAAACTAATAAGAAGATGTAAGACGCAGTATTTGTTGAGGTACACTTGTGTTTAGACTTGTAGTGGAAAATTCCGTTGTCTATGGGCAATGTCTTGATAATGACGTAATCAAGACATCGGGAAAGCATCACAGCTTATATTTAAGTTAATAAACGAATTAAACTACAGCAAAACAACAAAGAACGAACGGCGCCGGATAATTTGCTAGTTAAAAATCATACATAATTATATCCCACCATTTTTCTACGCACTTTCGCGCACCCACACTAACACACTGACCGCGTGTGCACACGTGACCGCAACGCACACACGCCCGCCGACCAATAAATAGATTGAACTAAACGGTGAAATTTAAAAAAGGAACAAAACGAACGAATCGCTGGAGCACACATGCGAACGCAATGCAACCCAATCATTAAAATGCATTTTCCAATTTTGAACTCTGTGAGCAAGTAGTTAAGGTTGTATTTTTAATGTACTGATGTTGTTTGTAGAACTAGCATGTTAACACTACCCGTGCGTGGGAATGACGCTACGCACACACGCACACGATTTTTGATTATAGGAACACCAAATTTTCCAGACGTGTGCGTGTTTTTCACTGTGTGGGTGTATAAATGCATTCTTTATGCTTTAGTATGCCGTAGAAGGGTTTAAATGTGTTGCGTTAAAACATGTTAATGTGTGTGTTATTTTGTTGTTCACATGATGGATTCGCGTGTTTGTATTAGTGTCTTTTTCGTTTTTTTTTCGTATGTACGGCAGCGGACACAGTGGGTGTGTAAGCAGTGAAAAAATAATTTTAACTGGCACACTGCAAAGCATGTTTAATTTTCGTTTACTCGTCCTGCGAAATGGAACGTCATTACGTTTTAAATTACGATGTGCGGCTTTTATATAGGTATACAGATACTTTTTAATCTACATTGTTTGTTTAATTTTTGGGTGTGATGTAGTTTTTGATTTCGTATTGCTCCACGTGATTTATTGGAGCGTGTGGCGACTGTTAATGAAGTCCAGATGTAGATCGTAAGGAGAAGTTCCAGGAGCTGGTGTTGAGACTGTTTCGTTGTTGCTATTATTGTATACTTACAATGAAGGAGGAGGAGGATATTATTTAGAGGATTTTTTTTTTAACTATTTTTGTCTGTTGGGCAGCTCTTTCAAATCCTTAGAGGAGGCTTGTTATGGTTATTTTCCACTCAGTCAATCGGCCTCCAGTAGGTGGGAGACTTCCTTTGACTTAATAATGCAGCTAACTGACTCTGGAGAAATATTTCGTTTCAAAACCCGGATCATGGTATTTGCCCAACTGCCCATAGAGTTGAACAAATATAGAGGTATTATGGTAAAGCTACGCTATAAATAAAGAACAAATTGCATTACCGAGGCATCGAACATGTGACCTCAACTTGATTTAGATCCAGGAAGTTATTTTGGCTTACTAACAATATGTTAATAGGATGTTTAAAGAAAGTTACTATGAATATTTTCACTTCTTAGCCAAATTCCAAGTGATTCATTCTACTGATGGTTTAATTAAATGTTTACTTATATGTGTACATAAAAATGTACATAATATGCTGTTCGTCGCCACACTATCAAACATTCAATATAGAATTATGAGTATAAATGTACCTACTGAGAATTTAGTGAGTGTGATGTCGGTAAAAAGAGAAAAAAAAAACATATTTTCAATTTAGTTTAAGACAGCCCTCACCGCTCGCCCGTCACCGCTTCCTAGTTTAGCTGGGTAGAAGACACGACGCAACAAACTATCCGATAACACAACCTGTGTGTTACGAGTTTATACATGGTGTATAGAAATGTATAGCCATTGTGAAGGGTGATATTCTGTATCTGATTCAGATTCTAATTGATACCTAGTTGTTACGAAGAAGGGCCACAAATTGTACTACACTAATTCTTTCTATCGATGTTTTATGACCAAAACATAACTCTATTACCAATACTGCAAAGAGCTTTTTTTCTTACTTCTTCTAAATTGTAACAAAGCCTCGACTAAATATCGATGCATTTTTATCGATATAATAGAAAAAACTATTCCAGAAAATATTACACTTAATAATATTTACTTTCCACGATTATTTTGCTCTACCCGACTATGGCGAAGTAAAAAGGAAGTTATAATTTTCACGGGCATGTACTTTCATTTATTATTAGTACCTATGTTTTACAAATGTTTGTACCTAGTCTGAGTATTACCATAAATATTCTCATGTAAATAAAGGTTATGGCCATACATTTGAATCAGATATTCTGTTCATTGACTCTGACTTCTTAGCGCATAGGTAAGGTTAATGGTAACTCTAAGATCAGATGCGACATGACACTTACCATATCGTTGAGGTCGATCGGTGTAGATCATCTATAGTTTTTGCAGACTTCAAGGAGTGTTAGCAAAAGTATTTGACATGGTATACGTGAGATAAAGATAAAAAACAATAATTCAAAACAGATTTCAGATCAATAATTTTAAGTAGTCCGGTTTCTAGTGCTATAGCTGGCAGAAGAAACGGCGCAACAAACTACCCAGCACCACAGTCTATATGTGAACATTTGGATTTGTCATTGTGTTGGTGATTCCTTTTATCTTTTTTGGTAAAAACAGTTCAGACCAGTGTGGGCTCGGTAAAGAGCTTTGGGTCCGGCGTCTATAATATGGGTCTTATAATAATGTGTATATTCGACTAGATAGAGGGTAGATAGGTACAAGACTGATAGAAAACACGTCTCCCTGCAATCAGGGAGGTAGTAAGGTACAGGTACAGGTAAGATAGTAAGTATAATAAGCAGAAATAATATTAGTAGATGATAGTGTGGAGAGACGAAGAATAAATAATTTTTCGTTTCTCCATTTTTATACAAAAAGAAATTGAGTGCTTTTTCTTTTTTTAGCATTTGGACACTCGCATTTCAGTACGACCAGAGTTTCTTTTGTTTTTACCACAATTGCCAAGTGATTATAATTGTCATAACACACCTTTTAATGTCTGTATGAAATTATTATTAGTAGGACATACAGTTTGAACCACAGATAATAGAATAGTCATAAATAGAACGATTGTTTATCTATTAGTTTATATATAATAATTAAGATAGCAAAAATGTATAGTTTTATTGCGCTTAGATTGTCTATCACGTTCATTCGTATTTTAACAGATGGTCATGTGATGTTTTTCAGTTTCAGACTGAAAACGGCCAACTCACTGAAGCCGTCGGCATTCGTTTTTTTACTCTCCGTGAAAACCCGCTTGCAGTCGTTTTAGCACCATGTCTCTTATATGAATCTTTTGAGATTTGTGCAATAGCTTACATGACGAAGAAGAGAAAGAAAAGAAATCTAAAACAAAAAAAAAACATTATTTATGTAATATACGGTCTACTGTAAACAGGTACCTATGAATGAATATTTGAGACCTCTCCCCTTTGCAATCTTTGGGTGGACTCTACCTGTAAAAACCTAAAAATTATAAGCAAGAAATAAGTGGTGAACTAAACACCAATTGAAAAAAAAGTGATGATTAGTAGAATCATATAAACACATAGAGAAGAAACGGGCGCTTGCTAGTATGGGTATACTGGAAACAGACTGCAAAATCCAGAATTCATTGTATTTTTTTTTATTAGCCTGTTCTACTGCCGAGCAAGTGTCTCTTTATTTCTCCACTATTCTCTATCCGATACCATTTCTGGCCGTCTTTCTTCGATGAAAGAACACTTTAGACACATTCGCGGAAAAGACATGGCTGGAAATTCATCATATTAGATACATTAAAATTCTTTACTAAATCTACACTTTGATAATCCTGATTTTCGCAAAAAACTTCAAACTTAGTCAATATTACTCTCATATTGACCAGGCATTAAATCATGTCAACAAAACCTCTTTCTACTAATCATTTGCCGGCAAAGTGACGGTTGTTACCGCGCCTTATTGTTTCAAAGAGTCAATGCCCCGAGTAGGTGTTGTTACCTAGAGTCTAGACAGTAGTTGTCTTAGGTCATGGTTCCTAGACTGAATAAATAGTTTCTGACGTAACCTTGGACCTGAAGATGTTTGTAAGCGTGACTAAGAAGCTTTGTTTTGTGAGGCCACCATTTTTTGTGTAAAGATTAATTTGTCTTTTTGTTCAGTAAGCTTTTTTATTTAAAGTTGTTAAAGGCACTTACAATTTTTTAAATCTGTTGGTGCTCCATGGTATTGGTGAATATTTTCATGTTACTATGCTGCCGTGTCAAGGAGTACTCCTTCTGTAACAATCTGGGCTAAGACACTGACTCCTGTAACACAGGTTATAAACCTAGCACGGGTGTCAGGGTTTCACAAATCTGTATCTACCTCTTTTTATGTCAATAAATTTTTTATTATTATTTTTTTCTGCATCAAGCTCTTAACCCAGCCGCCTAACTCGATCCGATTAAGATTGTATTATACATTACTATTAGCAAAGCACGTCCGTTACGTCCAGCTCACCCTTGGCTACTTTATCACGATTGTGCTGACTGGACAATCTCAAGACTGTGGTATAGGCTATTTCTAAGCTCATATCAACTCTCTATTGAAAGTTTCAACCATTTAACTAATCAGGATGTCTACAAGCCTTCTAAAATAATCATTAGAGCAATAAAGATAAAGATAGACATTTTCGCTATCTTTTTAGCGAGTCTGCCTCGTCACCAGCTCATAAATAAGAGCTCTATTTGAGACCGAAACTTGTCGGGAATTATGGTATATAACAGCCTTGATGTTTTTGTTTTGATGGTAACATTATTTGCTACCATTACGCGTTTCCTCACCACGACAAAGGCCGGCCTTGCTCCCAGCGTTCGTTACTCTTGTCTTGACGCTGTGATTACAATACTGTATTGATCTGAACAATAGGGTTTGTACTACATTACCTTTTCTGTCTTTAAGAAAGAAACATCCATTTTCTTTATTGTGAATGTTGGGTTAAAATAAAGTTTTTGAAGACAAAGTTGCTTGTAGTTAAGTGGCGCGGGTTGATAGAAGGTTACACGACGCTGTCCACTGAGGGTCGAGATGGGTGACCAAATCGATAGATAATCCCAAAAACCAAGTAACACTTCACCCGATCCGGGATTCGTACTCATGACCTCATGCACAGCAGTCACTCTTAGCGACCACTCGACCAACGAGCCAATAAGGCAATGATCTATATCAAAAAATCATAGCGATGTACGGCACAGAAATAATATCAAATAATGACAACGCTAAACAAAATTTATCCTCTTCTCAATACCAAATAATAGTGAAGACATAAATCAAACAAAACATGTCAAACAACGCTAATTAAAACAGCTAAATTAGTCCACTTAAACTAAAAACAATCGCCACTCCAACACTAATAGTAACACGTTTCTAACCACCCGGTCGCCGCAACTATCCCTGAATTGACCCATGAATTCATGATACATGTAATCCGCCAAAATCCCAATATGTTATCCCATGGGAATATCGTTGAGGTCAATTTACCCGCACTGAATGAACTATAGGTACCTGTATACACGTTTATGGTAGATACAACCTACACTAGTTGGGTAATTATGAGGTAAGGTTCTCTACTTTTGTTTGCCAATGGGGTAAATAGAGGTGTACTGCTGTAATAAACTTAACATAAAGAAATAACCTTTATATTTGGGTAAAATTTGTGTGTGTGTGACTATAATACAATTCTGATGGAGTTTATATTCTACCATACCTATATGACATGTAGAAATCGCAGTCTGTCGTGTAATAAAGTTATTTTTCTAGCATTTTGAATGTTCCGTTTATTCTACGATTCGTTCATGGTTTTACACAGACAGCATACTTAGGGTCATTGCACACATATCAAATCGGAAGGGGATCGTCTCCGTTTCGCCTTTCGCCTCGTCGTCAAACAGGCGTCAACCTTACGCACGTAACCAAAGTGGATGAGCTGCTCCGTTATGTCAAGTCGGCTGCGGCTAGGCTACGACGCCGCGCTTACGGCTTTCCGGTTCGAGCTTACCCTGAGGCGCGGCGATTACGTTACGATTCCGATTACTGTGCGTTGAAGTAGGGAGTTCCGAGTTTTATACAAAGAACACTGCATGGGTCGCATTGATACAGTGATAATTTCTTTCCGGGTTGATCTTATTCCTCTGTCAATTAATGGTAACGGAACATAAAATTATAATACATAATATAATGTGTCTGATCTATCTTTGATAAGAGACTAGACAGATTTAGGTTGGGGTGTATTTAAATACATAAGCAATAATAATAGTTAAATAGTAGGTAATGTATATAGGCTGACTTAATTAATAATTTAGCTCGTGACAATACGACATAGAGGAAGAAGTAAGTAGTCAAGATTATCCTCAATTTTGAAAGAATAAGCAGTCAATATTCTTACCAAGTTTCTAAGAATAAAGTATGCACACTAACCAATTCAGATATTGATGTCTACAATATATTACTAAACAGGAAAACAGTGCCGAAATCTGACAAACAACATCAGTTCTGTCACAATTTCCCATGTCTCCGACTCACATATGTAATCCTATAATCGCGTGTTTGCCATAGGGAACAATACGGATGCCTCACGCCAACTATCACACATGCGCGGCCCCGTGGGACGTGCACTAGTGTGGTACGGAGCGTTAGCAAATAAAGTTAGATGGTGCGAACATGTGATTGATTTATAAATGTGGATTTAGATTTTTGTTTGTAATGATTTTTTCTTAAGTAACCTTCTCATTATATAATGTTTTGTAGAGTAGTGTGGTTGGTGATTTTAAGTTAATTATAGGTAAAAATGATTGTATTTATCAAAAGGTGAGGAAAGCGAGTCGTAAGAGGTGACAATGTGGAAGTCCGATTAACTGCTTTCTTGCTTGATTAGGCTAGGCCTTACATAGGATTAATTAAAATGAGCGATCAAATGTGTGTGGACTCTCTTGATAGAGAAAAGCTACATTAGATTTTAAGGATTTTTGGTGCGATTCTATTTGTATGGGAATTTCTTAAATTGATTTTTAAACACAAAAAGTAAAGTTTAAATGTTTTGTTCAACTATACATTTAATTGTGATAATCAAATATTAGAAGTGACGTACGAATTAGAGAAAAAAATACGTATTTAAAAAAATCCATCGTGTATACTAATTGACAGACGGTTTTATCATCGAAATAAAGCCTAAAACAATGCACGCGACATTCGTGTACTTCTAAAACCCGTCTCAAAACACCTCAATGTTAAAAAGGAAATAATTAGATAAGCTAATCATCTACTTGTCCCGTTGTTAATGTTTCAAATGGCCAAACTGTAAGTTCAGTGCCTCTGTTAAACATGCAAGGCGCGTGACATCGTGGGTTAACTCAGCTTGTTGCGGCTGATTGGGACACGCGAGTGCTAATTCTTGGGTTTTGGTGATTAAAACAAGGGTATTGGCAGTAGGTATCTAATTAAAGTGTAGGGAATGAGTTGAATGGACTTGAATTTGGGAGATTATGACACGTTTAGTCATGTGTATGAAGAAGAATAAGGTCTAGGATAGGTAATGATTTAATAAAAAATACAGTGGAATTAAGAACCTCCTTCTTTTTTGAAGTCGGTTTATAAGAATATTTTATTTTCAGCGGGAGATGGCGCAGATTCTGCCATACAGGTTTATTACCTAGTTTGGATTTCAGTGGTTTCATAGAAAATTATAACTTTATATTATGACAAATAAAGATTATTATTTATATTTCAGACAGTATAAGTCCATAGCTAAGAAAAGGTTGTTAGTAACTACTTTCGTTATACTTGTACAAAACTGCGAGTAAGCTATTGAGAAAGGGAAGAAGAAGTGTGTTGCAATAAAAAATAAAGGAGATTTATCTTTTAGTCTTTTTATTGTTTTACTATACAGAGAAGAAGTAGGAGACTTAATAAAAACTGAAAACTGGAATATGATAACAGCTTGTGAGGTCATCGTTTGATTGTGCTGCTTTCCGCTAATTCTTGATGATTCAGAATACCTAGAAGAACAAAATCATAATGTAAAAACGGTCTTTCTATGACTTCATTGGGTCAAGATATAGCCAAGGTATCTGTTTCTCATAGAAATGATGAAACTAGTTTTTTACTATTAAAAAGTAATGTTTTTTCTAGGCCCTTGGACCTATAAAGAAATCCTTGATGAATAGACATTTGGCATTATGTTATTTTTATTAAGGCACCTAATCGATAATCCCAGACAGAATCTGTCTATTGTAATAGTACAAGCTTCAAACTACGATGTATGTTCTATCACATATAAATACATAAATAGCGACCTTAGAGTTTCGTTACTATCGCTACAACTATGTTAGTGTGCGTACTAGACGCAGGCTAGACGAAATGACCCACTGCCCGTCGACCTTGCTTTTCTTATGTTATTATTCCGTCTCCCTCCCTCGTTATCCGAGACTGTCGCCTTCCCGCTCGTGCGTGGAGTCTATTGATAGTTAAGATGGCGGTTTCAAGGTTGCGGACGGGATCGGGTTATTGTTGAGGAGTCCGGAATGCGCTTACCCTCACGTGTGGTAGGGGTACAGCCATCGAGACGGGACCACAGTGATTTGGGTTAGTTTCTGTGGTATACGATGTGTGTTGGGTTTCCCTTGAATTTGTTATGCGATAGTATCGTGTTCTGTGTGTAACATTGGTAGCTAAGTACGGTACGATGTTTTTGTTTAGCAGTTGAGTAATGTTGCTTGCTAACAAGTATGTAGTAAGTATAGTTTGCACCCTTTGTCCTGGTGTTGGCTTCATCAGATTTTTATATCGTTACAGTCTAGGCAGACCAGTAAAGCCTTGTATGTTTTACGACTACGTATAATAATAACGTTACATATTGGTACTATAATGTCGTCCTTATCGAAATTTGGTTTAGCCAACTACTCAGGACTACTATGTGCGCAAACACAGGTGCACTCCCTATTCCCTCACTCTCATAGCCCAGTGGGACGGTACAGTGCGGAGGGGTCTCGACAAGAGAACACGGTTACCCATCATAAAACTGACCGCGGCGAGCACGTCTTAACCTCGTAAATCGAAGAAGCCCCGTACGATACTTATCTAAGGAAATACAAGTAATAACAAGAATATTTAAACGTGCATACTAGTGCATACAAATCCAACCAGTCCACCACTAAGCCCCCACGTAATGCAAGACAAATCAGTTTGTAAAGCTGACCCTTTTCTTAACTCTAAGTTATTATGTTAGTAGTCTGTTGGGGTGTTGACCCTCACCCGTCTAGACATGTGAGACAACAATGTGGGGTAGTGGGCTAAGGGATGCCAACTCAATGTTATTTTTCTTTCAGTCGGGTAGTTAGGGTCAATTTGTACGTAAGCTATTTTTCGATCATGCGACAACCCTTAGGGGGATCGTCTTCAGCTGCACGTGTTTTGCTGAGATGAATATTCAAATGCAACCGTTTTTGATCGATTTTTGTGGTGCGGTGTTGTTTTATTTTATATGGAATAAAAATTATTTTGACTTTAGGTTTAAGATTTGAATGTGTCTCAGAGCATCAATTAACAAATGAAGCATCTACTAATTTGAGGTTTTTATTTTAGTACCTACGAGTCGTATTGGAATTATCTCTTTTATAGATAGATTGTAATAAGCTTCTCTATACTTGACGATCCAGCCTTCCAGCCACAGTAGCTTCGTGTTTCCACTGCCGCACTAGGGTGCTTCCTACAAGGATCCAAAATAAATTGTGTGATCTGCAGATGTTTTTTCGAGTCGCCATGACATCACACAGTATACAGTATAAATAACGCTAGTAAGTGGCTACTGAAAATGAATATTATGATAGTGCATTTTAATCTTACTAATGAAGTCTGGGATAGGACATATAGTCCTCGGTTTAAATACCGGGTCGGGCAAAGTGTTACTGGGTTTTCCAATTAGGTAATTCTCAATAGTAGTACGGAGTCTTGATTTATGTACGATTGATGACAATAGGCCTGCCCCCTGTTACAATGTGCCCTTGGGGGAAGACAGGCGCGATGTTAAATGCATAGTGCTACTAACAAGCTTTTGCCTGCGGCTTCGCCCGCGTTAAATAGCCTATGTCCTCTCTTGGGTCTTAAACTTTATACATGCCATATTTTATCAAAATCCGTCCAGCAGATTAGTCGTGAAGGCGTAACAGACAGACTAAGTTACTTTCACATTTAAAAATATTTGTACGGATATATTGTAGGTATATTATTGTTCAATAAATATTACTCCAAACTAACCTAAAACTTCTTTAATTCATTTAAACAAGTATCTAAACCGCCCGGCGTCTAAACTAACAACCCCGTATTCATAGTTCGTGTGTCTAGTTGACCGCACTTGACCCCGCCCTAAGGGTCGCGCGTCTAGACGGAAC
Organism: Abrostola triplasia; assembly: GCA_946251915.1. Taxonomy (NCBI): domain Eukaryota; kingdom Metazoa; phylum Arthropoda; class Insecta; order Lepidoptera; family Noctuidae; genus Abrostola; species Abrostola triplasia. The sequence continues at coordinate 1,003,105 of OX276432.1, read as the reverse complement.
CGGAAATAGTCATGTTTATAGTCCACTGACATTGTTATTATGTTGTTAGGACTGTTTGTGTTGGTATCATTGTGTTGGTAATGGTTGGGTTGGTAATGAAGATTTGAGGGTGTGTGGAAAGATAGTTATGTATATGGTACTAATTCAGTGGATTATAGCTCAGGTTTATATCTACCGGTGCGGGTTCAAATCCTGTATAGTAACGAGTCCGGTAATGTAATAGAGGTCGACCCTATTGCCATGAAGTGGTACGGGGCACAATTACAGACTTCATACTGATGAAGTCTGGATTTGTACCCCGTAGCAGTCTACTAATAATTGTACAAGAAGGTGGAGGTACTAATACCGGGTCAGGCAAAATGTTAGTGGCTCTTCTCTATAACTCAGTAGCAGTACGTACTGTACGGAGTTTAGATGTGAGCCAGGTGGACGGCAATAGGCTCGCCCCTATTATATTAGGATCTGTAACATAACTGGCTAAATGTGTGTGTTCTATATGTGCACCTTTGGGGAAAACATGATGTTATGTTTTACTTATTTTTTTGGTTTTCTTTTTCTGTGACGTCGAGCCAAAAATAAATCATTTTCTTTCTTTTTTACTACGTATTAATCACAGTAACTGCCAAATGGTATCCGACCTAGAATAATAGTAGAATAATAGAGGCAACTAAGGGAAAATCCAGAAGATGCAGCATCTTCTGTAACATCACTAAGCCGCTCGCCAAGCGTGGAGTTTATGGTAACCCTCCCATTGCCTAAGGGGAAGGCCTTTGTTCAACAGTGGACGTCTTCCGACTGATGATGATTAACTACAATAATACCTATATATGCAATAGAAACAAAACACATTTGCAAAGAATTTATAAAATATTTCCGTGAGTAGACTGTAGAGTGTAGAGTCACGGGTATAAATACATTTGGTGCGCAGTAGGAAAGTTTACGTTTTTGAGCTAAGATAGGTTGTTGAACCTGATGAGTTTCTCGAGGCGTAGATCTTTGTATTGCCTTTATATTTATTTATAACTCGTGTTTTCTAAGACGCGCAATTTAAAGTCAATAATGTACTTAGTATATTTTTATTTAAAAGATAATTAGACCTGTAAAATTGGCAAAATGTTGGTGTACAGGTACACCTTTGCCTACCTATCTGGCTACGAAAGTGAATAGTGTTCCTTATCTCACAGTGGAGCTTATTTACTCGTAGAAAATATTAGATAGGCTTCACAAGGAACAAAGCTTAATTATTTGGCTTTTAAACACGTACTGCGCATTACAGATTCAAAATTAGACAATCCTAAAGTTGCTACGAGAAAAAATCTAAAGTTCATATACATACATAAAGCCACGCCTGTTTCCTTAAGGGGTGTGCAGAGACCACAGATTTCCATTTGCTACGATCCTGACATATTTAGTTTCGCCTCATTCACTCGCATCACATTCCCCGTCGGTTAAGGGTACTTCTTACCTAGCCCCGTTGCAAAATATCTCCGTTTTGATCTGAGTATGTTCACCGAGGTCTTCCACAAACATATTGTTTTATATTTGGGGAAGACGTCGGTGAGATCCTCATATATACCTATCTATTCATATTTACCTCCATAGACATACCTACCTATTTATAAATATTTATTCATCACTGCATCCGGCCATCTTTGAATTCCTCCCGGCACTTCCCATAAACCGTTCACCGTAGCTCTCAGTCCACTTCCATCCCATAGTAAACCAATCACGATTAGATTTACTTCCAAATGACCTCCAATTCAAAGCAACATTGCGACTCACAATTCACACTCCTGACGTCATCTATCCGAATCTAAAAAATACAAGCTGGCCCATAAAAAATCACACACATTCAAATTTATAATGGTAGTCGTAAATGCACACAACGATGCGTTTGCGCCGATCTAAAACACTCGTCCGGCGAGCCCGATAATGGCGGTCGGGGTTAACGAACTGTCGGTTACATATTTAGAAAAAAATATTTGGCAAATGTTCAGTGCGGCGAGGATTACAATGTGGGACAGAAAAATTGGCGCCTCGCGTTATGTTTGGTGTTTAGCACATGTATTTACTTGCTACGGTAAATAGCAGGACCAAGATTGATAACGGTATCTTATTCGTTAATTATGCTGATAATTATCAAATATAAGTGTGTATGTTGCATTAAAGGTCCGACAGCGACTGGATGCATAAAGCAGCAGACCGGGCTTTGTCCAGCAGGACTGCAGCGGGCTGATAATAAAGTTTGTATGTACACACATACTACAGTGTAGTCCTCGTTAGTCATGGTTTTCTCAATTAATTAGTAAGAAGGCCTGCGGCGCACCTAGGGTGTTAGTCTACCTATCAATCTGCAGACAGACTATATATTTAGTTCGTAATTAAATAGTTTTATTTTTGCTCCTGTAGCCATGATATTAAGTAAGTCATACCACAACGAAATGATTAAAATATTTGAAAGAGAAAATATTTAAGAAGAAATTAGTGCAGTTGGTCTAGTGATTATAAATTGCGACTATTGTGCATGAGGTTTGGGGTTTGATTTCCCAAACGAGTATTGAGTTTTGTCATTAATTAAACTTCGGCATGGATTTTTAATGTATGCCTGGTTATTAATGTAATGGGATCGCCACATGGTATTTTCCTATAACACAACTGGCAAAGTATGTGTGTTATACACCTCCACCTGCCATTACAGGGAATATGGTGTATGATACTAACCATACTAAGTTGAACTATTACTAAAAATATTGTAACTAATAACTCTGTGAAAATAGAGGCGTGCTGCGTCCACATTGATCTTAAATGATAAGATTAACTTTATTTACTGAGCCGTGTTGTTTAATTTTAATTGAAACAATTAGTGCAAGGGTCTGGGATGCGGGCTAGGAATGTGTCACTGAGCCTATTACACGTTATAAAACCAATTGGTGGGTATTAAAGTCTAGGGTACAGGCTGTGACCACTCTAGCTTTTGAAGATAACGTAATATTGGGTATAGAGTGAAATGTTACTGTTGAAATTACATGAAATTTATTTATTTTTGAGACTGTGTTCACTCGTATTATTTTGCTACCCCATTCTTTTAGTTAGTAGTATAAAGTGGAAAATTACTAGTACCCTTTTAGTATGTAGCTTTGAGATCAAGCTTAGTGGCATGCTTTAGGAGAGGCCTATGTCCAGCAGTTGACAGTGCAGTTAATGATGATAATGTAGGTTCGTATTTTTGATTATAATTATACTTCTATTATACATACATACAGTCACAACAATTTCCCAGAGGGGAAGGCAGAGGCCCATGCCTCATACTGTTCTAGAAAAAATACTATTTGGGGAAAAACGGGGAAAAACCCACACAAACATTTTTATAGTCATTATTTCGGTAATAAGAAAACGAAGGCATTGCACATTAAAACAAAAGAAGCTGTAAACATTTTTCACGTAAAGTCGGAGCGGAAGATAGTTTTTTGTTCAATATTTTTTATAGGTCAATACTTCTTTTGGTCCGCAGTGTATGAACTGCAGAGCCAGTAGAGATGAGTTCAAGCAACATACCTATGTTTACTATCTACTGCAGTTTAATGAACTAACGCAATTTTATATTTATGCGCTTATGTGTAGTTTATGTATTGAGAAGGATATTGAATCGCGAGGTCAACACACTAAATTGAGGTTTGTCCTGTTTGGTGCTGTGATGTACCATTTGATTCATCTCGGTGAGGATCTTAGATTGAAAACGAACTACAATGAATCACCATCAATATGCTTTGTGCTTAAGACAAAGGTAAATAGGATAACTTCTGAAGATTTCTAAATGCTGCTAAGAGAAGTTTGATGTGCGAATTAGTCCCAATTCTGGGGGTCAGTGCATGTGAAATTCCTTGTTTCAGAAGAAATTCAAATTTGACTAGAGAAGATAATTCTGGAAAATACGGCTAAAAAGCCTGTCTAAATAAACTTCGCAGTAGACTTCTAAATCAGCGCACATTGTAAGACCCGTCAAAAAACAAACAATACTATCTACTACCTAACACGGAATAGAATTGCAAAACAGTGTACCTAATGTATTTTCTGAAAACACGGGCGAAGACGCGGGGCAACGCACTGTGTCTAAGGTTCAAGGAGACAAGACTTATGTTAATTCTCGCTTAGTTGTTAACATAATACATTGATATGGTTGGGTTTGTACCTATGTTTTTATAGGTATAGTGTTTCAAGTATAAGATGGCTACGGTCGGAAGAATATCAGCCCATTATGAGGGTATGACGTCATTTGGACTGTGTTTATGTCTAATGCGTAGGTATATTGATGCATTATTAGTTTTTAAATGATTATAATATGTAACGGTAGAAATTAACCTGCTAGAATTTTTTTTTATAATACGGCCTATAGTTATGTTTTTTCTTTCTCTTTTGTAAATGTAGGACTAATTGTGATTGTAAAATATTTTACTATAATTAAATTAGTTAAAAATAGAAAAGAGCATGTTACAAAAATCTATAGATTTTCATCTCCAATGTTATATTCTCCAATGTCCTTGTTAGGAAATAAAAAAATGATTTAATAGCATTTTTTTTCTAGAAGTATATTTTAAGATGTTCCCAATGCACTGTAGTAAAAAATATTAGCACTGACCAGTCATATTACGCATTACCACTTGTTCAAACTCACGCCAAAACTACCTGATATACAAATGGTACCAAAATAAACAACCCACCATTAAAGCTAAAATAAATACAAGCAATAACCCAGCGTTTGCAACTAATATGAACAAATTTAGTGCGTCGCAGTGCAATATATCAATATGCAGAAGGTTAGGCTTGTTAAATTATCGTGATTTTTCCAAGAATCCGTCATCGTTAGTCACTAACGGAAAACATCGTGAGGAAACCTAGATTTATTTATTTGAAATCACCAACCCGTAGCGAGCTAGCAGGGTGATCAGAAGGTCGGAGGATCCAGTATTAATCCTTCTCTACACTAGAAGAGGCCCATTGCCCTGTAGTTGGATACTTATAGACTATTACTATTACTCAAGAGTATCTAAATTTTTAATACCAATTAATTTTAAACGTGGGCATTGTTAAAACTAAGTTAACATAGGAAATGTTTTGTAATTAGATCGCTGTCATTTTGGGGTCATACAGGTTAACACCAAGTAGAATAAATTTTCAGGCAAGGAAAGGCAACTGATCATATCTTAAAAATCATTTTGCCTTCTTTAATATCAATTTCATCTAAAGACATTTTTAGTTTTAACCAAAGCGTTGGACTTAATCTTAGTTAAAGCGTTTTTAACGCAATGAAAACTACAGGTATAAATGATTCACACCAAAAAAACTAGACTAATATTTTTTACCCGGGTTCCGCAAGGTAACTTACTCGGTCCAAACCTACTAACGTACTAGACTAATTGTAAAATAGAGGTGAACATCAAATCCATATATATATTCATATTTCAGTGCTCCTCTAATGATCCATGAGGTAGTAAGTCTATTGCTATTAAGGGCCCACACAGGAATCGTCGCTTCTCATCTTTACGCTTACTTTTCTGCTAAATTTTTCGTGATATTTTTGACATCTGCATTTATTTCATGTCCTTATCCTTGAACCTCAAACATTTGTTTTAACTATAGCTTCTGTGTATTAATATTTGCAGCGCCGCAGCCAAGGCGAGAGTTCGACAGCACTGCCAAGGTTGAGTCTGAATACCTACAGTCGTACCTACTTGAGCCGTCTGCCTCATGCACTGTTTTGGTCTAGTGGCTGCCGAGTTTTTGTTGTATCGGGAAATCTTTGAGTTTCATGACGCGTTTAAGGTACTAGAGGTTTTTCCTCTTAGTTTAAATTACCTTAGTAACTTTATGTACCTACCTTAAAAAACACTTTGTAATCTGAGGTTTCTCGTTTGTATGTTTGGTTTGGCTTTCTTTATTTACCTATTTGGTTAATGATTTCTTGGAACGGATGGAACAAAGATTGGGTACTGGTATTAGGGGCCTTATGTGCGTGGTATTTTAGTGTATGTTATTCTTTGATCCATGCTACGTCGGAAAGCTATTTTTGAGGTTTAGAAAACTAAATTTCATCTTAGGTTTGGACTTGGGACCAACATATAACAATTATTAAACTCCTTAAAGCGTGTCGCCTCCCTGATGCGGCGGGTGCGGGGCAGCGCCAACAGTCTCGTGTTGACTGTGGCGGATAGGAATGATGGTCTCATTTTAAAACACTGGACGAAGACGCAAGTGTTGCCTACAAACCGTGCCCAGAAGTAGGTGTGGCGTTTGTTTTGTTTTGTTTAAATTGTTATTTTATTTTATTGTAAATTAATTGAATTGAATTGAATTTTAGATGATGATATTTATGTACTAATACTAGTTTGTAAGTTGTGTATGTTTTTACTAACTATATGGATTGTATTATCTGAAAATAAATTGATTATTATTATTATTATTAAATCTACTGCAATATCTTTGTTTCTTTGTTGCCTAATAAAAACACGCTCATGTTTGCTGCTCGTAAACTACTAACAATATAGACACACACACAGACAGACAGACGTATTCAGAGCGATGACGCAAAACTATCGTATCTAATACATAAACCAGTACGGACCTATCACAATACCCGCTGGCTCGTAACCTTGACTGATAGAATTCATTCACTCCAAACTTATACTAACTAATGCAGTGAGTATCGGCTTCTATGAATACTTACTCGATTATAATATGAGAATAAAGTAATATAGTATTTTAGTTGTCGCTGAAAATCACTGTTTTGTTAGAAGTTAGGGATGCGCTCAGTGACACCCCTAGCCCCATTGCCCCCATTGATCCTTCTTTTTGTTTCGCAGTAACGTTGCTAAATAGTTGCTCACTCTTTTTTAAATAGATTGTTTTTTATTCTCTTTAGTTTTCTTCTGTTTCTATTTAGTTTTTGTTTTCCGTTTATTGCTTCAATAAATAGTTGTTATTCGCGGCATAGCGTCGCAAAAGTATTATAGTTTTGTAACTTAGATTCTTTTGTACGTAAATAAAGAAAAGTGGAATAGGGAAGCGCGGTGATATGTCCAGGAAATGTTCTAGATTCCAATGTAAAAGGGGGCGAACCTATTCCCATCAACCGAGCAAAAATCAAATGGAAAAACCCAGTAACCCTTTGCTCGACCGCAGATTTAGCCCCAGGCCTTCGTATTCAGCAGCCGCAGTAGCAACCACTAGACCAATGAGGAGTCATATCTATATCAAGCAGAATTACTTCATATCGTATAAACAATCAGGCGCTCTATGTTTTTGCCTACATATGTACCTAATTCAAGTTAGAACACGTCTAGCAAGAACCACATGAGTCAGTCTATTCCTGACCTATCGCAATGTCCGGCCTACGCGACCGATCCGACCTTGACAACTAGTGTGTTGACTCTGAACTAATGCCGGCCGGCGTACAATTACTAATAATAGCTTAGATAACGTTCATACTCACATTAATTGTTGCATTATTGTAGTGACGACGCGATCGGCGCTGTCGATTCGCGCACTGGATAAATGAATGTAGGTTTATTGAATATTTAATTGTAAAAATGAAAAACTATTTCAATCTATACATCTTATAAATAAATATGAATGACTGTTCGTTAGTCTCACTGAAACTTGAGAACGGCTGGACCGATTTGGCTAATTTTGGTCTTGAAACACTCGTGGAAGTCCAGGGAAGGTTATTATAGCAATAAAAAGTTCAGCGTCACAATATCTCTATGATTTAATAGAAATAATATACTTTATTTATTTGTATTTTGTGTAAAATGCTGTCGACAATGCTGAGGATAAAATAACCAATATTAACATCGATGCATTTTTGGTGGCTGTCAAATGCACTTATGTTACAGGGGAAATCCTAGATTGAGGATGTAATAAAAAATGTGTATATTAATCACTTATATAGTCGTAACCTATAGGTACGTCAAACACATAAAGCTATGACTTCGTCGTAGGTGCAAAAGGTGCTGACTCAAATATTCTAACGGGAAATAATAAACTAATGAATTACACTAGATTTTCTTAGATTGAACACAATTTGTGTATTTAAGTAAGAATGACACAACCTTGGTAGATAGTCTTCTTATAAATGATACTATATACCCATTTCATCTGTAGAATGTACACAAATTTGCCGCACCACTTTGTATAACAGTCACTGCCATTTTATATTATAGTTATCAATAGTATTATTGACTGGCCTATTGATCTAGTGGTTAGTGACTTTGGCTGCTAAAACCATAGGTTGTGGGTTCGATTCCCACTCAGAACAAATTTTTGTGTGATAAGTATATTTTGTTGTGTGGGTGTGATTTATCTATAATATATAAGTATGTTTATCAGTTGTCTGGTTGCCACAATACAGGCTCTGCCCAGTTTGGGATAAGATGACTTTTTGTGAGCTGTCCTAAGATATTATTATAATTAATTACAATAGTATAACTATATCTGCGCAATGCCACCATGACTGACACAAACAAAGACACCGTATTTATTTTACAAGATCCTACCAACATAATATCTTTGAGATGCGTATGCGATCATCTAATGTGATTGATCTAGCGACCTACTCCGTGCCCTTGAAGGCTGGCGGCCATTGACACACCTTGCAATTTTAAAGGGCTCACACATTTGTAATATCCGCCATTACGTGACGTCATCGACTACTGCGCACGCAAAGTTTTTATTAACGTTTGTCATAGATGAATGTCGAATTCGTAGAATCAAACATTGTTGATTTATAAGCTTTTAACAAGTCAGAATTGTGTTAATGAGGGGTCTATTTTAGTTTAATCAACCAAGCCTTTTTACATAACGGGTAGATAAATTAGTGCTGTAACTGAAACGTACCCTTTTAACAGTTTACTTAGAACTAACGTAATTTTTACGGTTCAGTATGAGAATAAGTGCTGAAACTGAACTCACTCTCAATGAAATTCAGATACTGAACTATGGACTACAATATCTAAAAAAGTATTCTCGCAAAAGTTTTTAGAGTTTTATACATAAATATAAAATAGCTTCACGCATAGATGCAATTGGCAAGCTGTCGTTCATTGTGGCGTTCTAAGGGGGAGGCCTTTGTTCAACAGTGGAGGTCTTCCGACTGATGATGATGATGATTTACTAATGATTTCTTCGACTGGAAAAATAGTAACTAAATAAATAAATAACTGCAGATGACTTGGAGATTTTTTTGTTAACCGGGCTCGTCCAGCATTCATGGTGTGATGAGCTACGTTTCCCGGCAACGAAACGAAATGTTATTCTTAATTCCCGCCAGACAAACAAGCCACAGAAAATAATATTCCTACACAGGTATTTATTACCACCTCCTTATATACCTACCAGCTCCTTTGTTATATACTATGTACATTAAATACATTTGATATGTGACGGTCGCGCAGGTCTAGTGGTCGCTAAGCGCGACTGCTGAGCACGAGGACCTGGGTTTGAATTCCGGGTCGGGGAGTGCTACTGGATTTTTCCATTAGGTAATTCTCAGTAACAGCACGGTGTCTGGATTTGTGCCCCGTTGATGGGAATAGGTTTGCCGCCTATTACATTGGGACCAAAAACATAACTGGCGAACTGTGGGTGTACTGTACCAGTGCCTACCCCTTTGGGGAATACAAGCGTGATGTTATGTTTGTATGTATACACTTGATATATGATCTCCGTACCACCTAAAGTGTAATAAAGCCGTCTGTTTGTTTGTACGTTGACTAATTTAACATATATAATGATAGCCTTGGTGCGGTCATTCGCTCTGTTGTTTAGTGAACGGCTATTTGTAGCTCAATAGGTTTTATGTACAGCTATTTGATTTGTTTATGTGTTTTGGTTCTCGTTGAGACGCTGTTGACGTAGGTTATGTACTGACGTATGTATATAGTACCTGTGTTGATGTTTGTATCTTTAAGCGCGTATTTTTCAAAGGGAAATAGTTATGCTATAGACAGATGTGCTTATTTTTCCTTTTTAGGTCCTCTCTGGGAATTGAACCTGGTTAATTAAGGTTCAGTAGTTGTGTTTGCAACATATATTGTTGTAATATATTATCATTAGCTGGAAAACGTCCACTGCTGAACAAAGGCCCTTAGATAAAGGGGGGGGGGGTCGCCATAATCTCTAGGAGCGGCAAGCGGCTTGTAGATCGCGGTATTGGTGGTGAAGCCACAGAAGCCGCTGCTGCCCATCTTCTAGATTACGTATGTGACGCACCAATTTTTTAAACATTTTGTAAAAATTTGATGCGTTACACGCATGCATGGTTGCCGCAATTAGTAATAAATATCTAACGTGCAAGTAAAATTGTACGATTCTTTTTTAAGGGCCTCTCAATGTAAAAACGATTTCGGTCCACCTTCGTTTGTTAAATATTACATTATTTCTGTACAAATACATTGATATATACCTAAAAATTAAGGCTTAATAAAAATGTGTCAAAAACGTAAAAAAACCTTCATTTTTCTAACAAAAATCAGATAATCTAATCAAAAACGCTTCCATCTTCAATAAAAGATGCGCATGCACATACAAAGTCATGGTCACTCATTGTCGAGCATGTAGAGACGCTCTCCTAACATAACAACATCACATTGACACAACGAATAAATTGACTCTAACTCTATGTAGAGCGAACAATAGTTGGCCGGATAGGCGTAGGAGTGGCGTGAATGACCCGCCCAAGGTCACGTGATACGGATAAGGTCAAGGACGAGCGCAGGAACTAACGCTGTTCAGGGTTGCTGTGATAGAGTTGTTTATGTGCTTTGTATAAGAGGGAGGATAGGGTTGTCACTGTACCGTTAGGGTATACTCTTAGGTTCTGAGTAGTTTGGTGGTTTCTGCGTTTTAGTTTTGTCTATTTCAGTGTGTTTTTTATATATTAATATTATGAAATCAAGCTCGACATTTCTCGAAGCCAGAGGTGTGGTATTGTATTTGGATATTGTTAAGAGACGAGAAGTATGTAAAAAGGGGCGCGTGCTCTTTAGTGGCAATTTTTTTAGTAGTTAGCTGGTTTTCAGTTTTAGTGTTCAGTAGTTAGCTAGTGACCAAGGGCGGTTATTAATAGACAATAACTTGTACGATGACTTAACCAGAAGTTCTAACTAAAGTACCTGTAACCAATAAGGCATAGTATAGCAGCTAATCACATGATAGTTGTCCCGTATTGATGATGTTTATGTAACTTACTGGTGTTTATAGTCCAAGAGCTATGCTTTCAGCTCTTCGCAATAATAATAAAATGGCAATCTTAATTAATCATCACATTAAATCTGTGCGCAGACCTCCTAAAGGTCACGTAGAGTTCGTTGTCCAATCAAGGTCAGTCGTTAGAAACAATGGACGGTGTTCACGAATAATGTAATGTTTTGTAAGATGTCTGGCTTATTGTAATTGATTGTAGATTCTCCAGGAAAATATTTTTTGGCTAGAATTTTCAAGCGTGGGTTCCATCTGGGCTAGAATTTATTGCAGTTCTTTTTAAGCTTGTCTGAGATACAATACTTTATATACCATAGTAATTGATTTCGTTTTTACAGTCCTTTTTGCCATCTAAGACTGATTTACTGATCCGCGTAGTCAGGTTTTTAATACTCAAACGGGAAAATATTTCAGTTTTTCTTTATTGATTCACAACCTTGGAAATACTTATATATTTAACGCTTTTGAAACAATAATAGCAAGCATTGAGCACGTCTTAAAATGTAAACATCAAAAGTTAAATATAACAATTTTCAATTTATTGATGTCATGAAATACAATAAGAAGGTAATGATGATTCGTAGTAATGAAAAGTATCTAAATGTTCATAGATCAAACAAAAAAAATGCTCAAAAAATTACACACAAATTTTAAAAACAGTGCAATATTATATGCTAAAAACATTACCAGAGAGAAAGGCCATTAAAATGTGGTTTCGAAGCCAAATAAATTTGTCAGAAGTGTAAAAATATAAAGAAGCCAGCTATTTCCCGCTCTACGCCGCCAACTATCCAAACAACTAAATATAGAGTCCTTACCTACCTCAATATCTACGTACGCGCGACTAATTCTAAGAATGCATAACTCTACGCGACTAGTTGGGTGACGTCACTTCTAGTGGTCGAGTGCGGTAGAGTCGCCGACCGACAGTCAAGGTTACGGGCCGAATAGACGCGGCGTTAGTGTAGGTCAAATACTGAGCTGTTACTAGGTTTCTGATAGAGGCGATAATAGAACTTGTTTTTTTTATTTATAAAGTTGTTGGCGTTGGAAACTAAATTTTGGTAGAGCTAATTGGTTTCTGGAAGGAAAGGGAGGACTTTGTCCAGCAGTCGGACGTGTATGGCTTAAAATAGTATATCCCTACTAATATTATAAACGCGAAAGTTTGTATGTATGAATGGATGTTTGTTACTCTTTCACGTAAAAACTACAGAACGGATTTTAATGAAATTAAATATGGAGGTAGCTGACACCTTGGACTCACACAGAGGCTATTTTTTATCCCGAAAAAAAGTAGCGGGTAACACCGCGGGGTGCACCTAGTATACATTTAAAGCAAAGTAGGGTTTGTTAGAACACTTATAACTAGATTTTCATGTTTTTTTAATATCACGCATCGAATAGCAGAATAACTATTAGAAGGTCGAAAAAATATACGCGAAAAAATAACAAGTAAATAATTTTGAAATGAATTAGATTTGGTACTCCGCCATCTTTAGCAATTGACAGCTCACGTCACACTGCTTTTCCGGGCAGGACGTCTGCCGGGGCTGCTAGTATTTATAATATAACTTCTTTGTGTAGGAAAGCGTCGCCACAGATACATAAATCGTGTAGTTATTGCAGCGTTTGTGATGGAGACATTTTGGATTTTTGGTAAGGCTCATTGCTTGTGTAAAGAAAATTATATATATTTATGTTGGCAAAATAGTTGCTCAATATAAAACTCTTTAAATTACCAAGAAAAAATATAGCTTCATTCATACTTAAATGAAATGATGTCTATGTTTATAAGCGAACGCCTCGGCTAATAAGAATATAATAAGAATAAACTTAAAAACTATTTAGTCAACACACTACCATAAATACCTTAATGTGCAAGCATACTTCCTAATTAATATTATATAGTTTAATATATATACATAGTTCTTTATATATATATATTTATGTTTAAACTAGTAAGTAACAAGATCCAACAGACAAACTATGTCTATAGTTTTGTTGGACAACTAATGTATGTCATAAAAATATCATGTACCTTTATAAATAAATAAATAAATAAATAGAAATAGGTTAAATAGGATTTTTAAATAGATTATTTAATGATTTCGTTAAATAAGATTTTTATCTATTTCAGATTTTCCTCTTTGTCACCTTTTAGGGTCAATAACACAGGTTGAATTCCAGGATTAGCAGCATTATGACTTTTGCTAAAGAGGTCAGTTGTTGTGTGACATACACCCAAATTTCACGAAAGACCTGACTAAAACTTGGCCTTTATAATAGTTAGAAGGTATATAGCCATTTTGCAATCACTACATAATCAACAACAGACATTTTTCATGTAAACTAGAGTTTGTTTTTTAGAGTTGTTACTAAAAACTTACCACTGAAAAAAAATAGAGGTACGATAAAAAAAAAACGAAATAAGATCCAGAAAAACAAACAAATTATAATAGTGAGTCAATGGCCGGTAGAGTCGTAACCATTTAATTATAATTCTAACGACGGAGCTGTACACGTAACACAGTGTTAGATAGAGTCAGTGACCGCCCAAGGTCACCACTAGACTAATAGCAACGTTGGTGTAGGTCACGCTAATAGACGAATATTTGAATCTGCGTGACTCTACATTTTAGGCGGAGCTATTGACCGGTAGAGTCAAGGTTGTTTTAGTCTACTCCGTTAGCAGTATTGTCGCAGGTTAGTGGCCGGCAATAGGTTTTGATCAGGAGGAGCTGGATGCGTGAAAGCAGGTCATGTTGTGGTGTAGACATTGGAATATGGTAGAGTGGTAGACCGCCCAGGATGTGCCGGACGTACGGACGACATCATAAGTCAAGGCTCTCTACTTCATCATCATCAGCCTATCTCAGTCCACTGCTGGACATAGGTTCTCTACTTTGCATATCACAAATATCTATGGATTGCCGATGGACCGGCGACCTGACAAAGGTAGCTGGGTCGGACTGGATGCGGAAGGTGGAGGACCGGGTGCCGTGGTATAACTTGGAACAGACCTATATACAGCAGTAGACCGCGATAAGCTGAGAGAGAAGGCCAGAAAATTATTTATTTTGTAGAGAAGGGACGATATATATTATATTTTTAACATAACCAACTAAAATAAGTTGAAAATCGTTATTAGAATATGGTTATAATATATAAATAGACTCTATGTACTTTTAAACTATCGTGTTACATAATGATAATTAAAATTAAATTACAACTCGGGAATTAACTGGAACACGAGTTTTTAATGGCTTGACGTATCCCTGGTCTGCGACCACGGCCGGTGCACCTCGGTCGAAATTAAAAATAGTATTTTATTATGCTCTACCTTACAATAGATACATAATTACATACTAATAGTCGTGCATATATAAACTATGTATCATTTAGGTATCGTGGACAAAAACCTAATTATAAGTTAGGTAAACATGTTAATGGTTGTTTATTTAGTATCAAAGTCACGTTATTAGTATGTTAAGTCGCACGGTTATTAGACTAAGGGTACCTAGTTCAATTACTATTAAAATTCAAAATGTTTTTATTTCACAAAATGTCATACCTAAGGAGAACCAGCAAGACACTCCTAAGGTTACTCTTATAAATTAAATATGGTTTAATTTAGTGAGTTTACAAAGTGCGTAATGCGACAACAAAGTATACTAATAGTGAATGGAAAAATAACTAAACTATTTAAGTAAAACACCCACAGAACTACTAATTATTACCGACAAAGTCTCCTGGACTCTCCGGTCAGGGCCGAATTTTGCGGGTCAGGGGAAAATCAGAATTTTTGGAGATGGACTACAAAAGCAAGACTAGCTGTGAAGTCTAAGCTATCTAGACAGGCTATTAATATTTTTAAAGAGACTTAAATATTGTTATTTAAAATTTCATTTCTACTGAATATTCCTTTTTGCATGCCGAATATAAGAACGAGAACACAGTTAACACCATATTTCTCATTTTTTTGGCTAATAAACTAATATTAGAATCTAGATAATTAGTTACTCAGTGGCACGTCAAAACCTTGTTACATCATGATGTAAGGCTCTACGTAAAATATGAAGCGTATAAGCCCTAATTAGAAACCTAATCCTTGATAATCTTGCTCTGGCTCTAAACTACAGACATCAACAAAACTCTTTAAAATAAGTAGTGATGTGAGCGAGCCTATTTCAGCAACAATTACGTCTAGACTTTCTATTTACTAAGAAGTCCTTAAAAACATTCACGCCCGTTTTCACGTCACTGCAAAGTATATAATATATAATGGCAACTTTTAACTGCTGAGTACGAGGTGCTGGGTTGGAATCCCGGGTCGGGAAAAGTGTTACTGGGTTTATTCATTAGGTAATTCGCAGTAGCAGCACGGAGTCTGGATTTGTGCCCGGTTGATGGCTATAGGCTCGCCGCCTATTACATTGGGACCTAAAAAAACAACTGGCGAAATGTGGGTGTACTATATGTGTACCTCTGCCTACTCCTTCGGCGAATACAGGAGTGATGTTATGTTTTTATGTCCTTATAAACTAAGTAATGTATATGCTTTGTTTTTCAGTCAAATAAATACACTCTGGTCTAACCGAAAGAATGTCTTTGTCATCCTATCAAAAGCTCCCAGTTACTAAAAATAATGTTCTAACAAACATGTAATTTCGAAACTTTAATGCATCAAAAATGTAAACAATACATAAAACTATTAAAATAATCCAACAGCAATCTAGAAAACAACGCACAGCGAATAAAAATGTCTAATTACTGGAATTATTTCAAGCCGAGACTAAAAATTTACATTTTATGGCAACAAAAACCTTTAATCCTTTGGGCCGTGCGTTCCAAAAACAAAAGGCGGTCTACGATCGGCGCAGACGCAGCCGTGCATGTGTGAGTGTATCACCAAGAATATGTTTTGAGAATTTTCGCAGATGCGACATTTTATATGCCTGTATAAAATATTAAGTATGTACCAAATACATACGTTTTTGGTCTGTTGATTGCACACCCGATGTTAAGTTGAGTGGAGAAGTCGAGTGTCAAGTCTGGTTCCTGGACCTGTCTCAGATCTTAAGTTTACTTTCCTGACTCGGTTCAAGAAATCATATTGTTTAGCTATCTTCTGCCTGCGTCTTTGTAAAAGATAACAACTATACCGCATCTTTCCCATTATTTTTCACTGTTTTCTTATAGTTATTGATAATATGAACGCCAAGTTACATGTTTAATATGTCTCAAAAGGAAAGTACAGGTTCCACGTAATTGATAGCGAACCTATTGTGATTAACCGAGCACAAATCCAGACTTCGTGCGAAATCCCGAATAATACTCTGCCTAACCGGGAATCAAGCCTGTAGCCCCCTGTTAAGCAATCGTTCTTTACATCTACTATATCACACACAAAAAAATCGGACAAAATTGGTTAAGTGTTTTCGTCTGCGTCCATGTGGAAAATTTTACCGCGGTTTTCCTTAGAAGTTTATGCATTCTTTTGGGTCTATGGAAATAGATAGATTATAACTCATAATATTAAAACTAAGAATGGATAGATATTGTAATGAACTTCGTCTTTGTATAGGCATGAGCATAAAAAGGTAAACATTAGCCAGCCGACAAGGGTGGTAGCGAGGAAGACCGCCCAAGGTTTGCCGGACGTAGAGGCTTTTCTTCAGTTATTTGACACTAGCTGATGCTTGCAATTATGTCTGCGTGAATTTCGGTTCGGTCGAAAAACATTAGATTAAAATCCGATTTTTTCATATAAAAATATCTTCTTTTCGTATGGTTGGTGAACAACCTGATAGCAGAGTTTAAACCGCCTGTAGCCCCCTGTCATAGCTTTACACACGTACCGTTTACAAATCTCTCGGGTATGCCGATTTCCTCACGATGTTTTCTTTAATTGTTTTTAGAAACTGATAACTAAATAGCACGCACATGAATTTGAAAATACATTGGTGCATTGGTTTGAACTTTCAACGGACGGTCGACCTTTGAATTAGCAGTCCAACAGCCATACCACTCGGCCACCAGTGCTTGCACCCTTTTTGAAGTAGGCGGAAAAGCTTTAAAAAAGCTACCTATCAAAAACTTATTTCTGCACCTGATTAGCGATGGCTAAGCGATAGGATACGATTCCCGCTCGTGACAAAAAAATGTACGATCCGCAGATGTTTGTCCTGCGTCTGGGTGTTTATGAATGTAATATTTCATGTTTGTGAAAAGCACCCACGACACAGGAGAAATTCTTAGAGTGAGGCGACATTTTACAAAAGAGAAATCATGTAGAAATTGGGCGGTGACTATGAATCTTAAAAGTTACTTGTGTTGTGCTGTACCTACCTACTTACCTACCTACCTACACATGGCCACAGTGACACTTAGGTAGATAACTCGTGTCACATCTGTGTCCTACTCTGCGCCCGGTATCAGTATTAGTCGATTCGTCCTTTGTCTAACAAGGGCGACAGGCCGCCAACCCGGGCTATCGATCTAATGCGCCCGCGCACGTTCATTTTATCGCTGAATATTGCAGGAAGCTATGCAATGTTCATATTTTTTATACGCTCATTTGAATGCATTTTATATTTGCTTTATTTTGTACTGTGATAGTGGTTAATTAGTTTTAATATAGTTATTTTTTAGATTGTTTAATATTCTTCAAATACGTCTGTCTTTTTCATTTATATGGGCCTGAAAGAGAGGTCGATAGTTTTAAATAACATTGTAAGTCGATGACAAAATGGGCAATTGTGTGGTAATGTTAGTTAACAGTCTAATTAAAGGATGGGCAGAGTTCTTAATGATACCTACTTATAAACTAAGGACAGCTAGCTAGTTTGATATCCGCACGGGACAAAAAATTGCCAGATACGCAAATAATGTTATGGACATGAAACATATTATACTAGTATTTATGTTTTATTCTTTATCTTAGGTAAGTGCATGGCTATGGCTACCATTTTTTTTTTAATGTCGTATCGTATGTAATGCCTCTCTTAGACTGTCTCCTGTATTGGTGCGTTTTACAAACATGAAATATCACATACACGAACACCCAGACTCAGAAATAACATCTGTGGATTTAAATGATTTTTTGCGCAGTGTACCAATCGAACTGCAACCGTAAGCGCAGTCCAACCACTTAGCCACTGCACCAAACAAGTCGTCAAAATGTAGGTATGCCTATGAATTTATTAAGAAAATTACTCAACCATCTGCAAATTAGGTTTAAAAAAAGACCAGATTCGTAAAAAAAATAATTATAAAAAAAGCAACACTGATACAGTTCCTATTCAATCTAAAAGCCTTCCGTATAGTCAATATTCTATAAAACAGAACCTAAATTACAAACCAGCGCTATATAAAGCCCATAGACCTTCTCAAGCCCACTGAATAGTTTCAAAGGGATTTTTACTATTTTTGAAGCACCTGTCTCGGCCAGTCAACCTTTATTGTCCTTTTTTGCTCCGTCGCCCTTTGAACACTATACGCTAGGTACCTTAAATGTCGGATTTAGTTCAAGGTATTTTTTTGGACACTGATCTAAAGGGTATTTGGGATTCTGATATGTGGGTGGATAGAACAGAGATGGAGAAGTACGCAGCCTACAGATGTGAGCATTAGAAACGGGAATATTGGGTGAGAGATTCATAGTTTTGGCGGTAAGAACATTGGTTCTAGTTATACAGTTGAAAATGACATTGATTCCTAACTGGTGTTAGTTTATTTCTAGAAGGAAGTTCACAATAGCTTCTGTGTTGGCGTGCTAGCAAGCTCGTCCCATGTTAGAACTAATTAGGTACTATCATTGGTGATAATGGATGACTATAAGTTCTGACAGACGTTAATATTAAATAATAAATACAACAACCGCAGAATATATAATATTAACAATTATAATCATATTATAATAAGGCCTTTGTTCAGCAGTGGACGTCTTCCGGCTGATGATGATGATGATATTATAATTAAAGTAAAACCATACACACAGTAAAAATAAGAGCAATAAAAATTAGATCTAGATATTTGGTAATCTAGATAAAGCTTCTTCTCAATATTGTAATGCAGGAATAGACCCCACGACTTCTCGTCACAGTCCAACGCAGCAACAGTTGAGCTGTAAGCGCTCAACGCATTTCTCCGCGCGTCCCATCCGTTCGAATCCCGGCGATGTTCTCACTAATCAAAAAGTAAGTATATAAATGCATAAAAAGAATTAATATTAACATAAAAAGATAATGAATCCGTTTCTAAGAAAATATCAAACTCATAAATAGTTGTATGAGTTTTATTTAAAATCTATTTTTAGACCAGCGTTTTGTCTAGCGAACTAATAGACTCGTCCGATTTAGTCTAATCTGACGTTCGTATAGACACAAACGTGAATTGGTACCTAGTTCGTTTTAAATGTAAATAATACAAGTGTAGAAGTAATATTGCAGTACAAGAGTTACGGTTAATACAACGAAAGTAACTTAGCTTAATGGTGATAAGATACGGCCTCGCGATTGGATAATTCAAATCAAGCCTTCCAGTAATCGAACTTCAAAAATCGACCAATCACGAATAATCAATAAATTGTTTATCCTTCCTAATAACGAATTTCGAAAACAAACGTTCGTAGTTTTAAATTCGTTCGCGCCGAAACGATGAAACACGAGCGGTGTTCGTAAAACGAAGTTGTGTGATCGGCTCCGACAGCCTCTGCTACCGGAGTGTGTACGAAAGAGATCCTTTTAGCAAAATTAGTCAGAGTTCCCGAAAAACGCGGCCAACGACCCCTCAGGCAACACCTAAGTATTTTAGTGTCTAAAAAAAAATCCCGTGTTTACATAACACTCCGAATTTTTTAAATAAACTCCACATCGAAGGGCTCAGAACGCGCACAGACAAAAATTTCGTCGGTCATGCCTGTGTGCGTGCCCCACACACGGACACGTCATAAAAATGCCCAATCGGTACATGTCGCACCACTACAATGAAGGGACGACGTAAGTCGCATACAAGTGCATAATTCGGCCGAGATGCAAAAAAAAATATTTGGCAATGCGGCCCCTACGCGCCCGCCAGTCGCCCGCTCGCCTGGGTTAGGTTAGGTTAGATTTTTTGGCTCAAAACGCTCGTTGGTAATTTTTTGAAAAGAATATTTGTGTCTACATCACTAGGAAAAGGCGTTCTTCCTGCAACTTTATAGCGCGCCAGTACGTCGCGATTTTTTGAATAAAGAACTCGAACCGCGTTTATCGCTCCACTTGGAATCTTGTTTGAATTTGATAGTTCGTTTTAAATAGATAAATAGATTTATTGTTTGTTTTTAATTATTATTTACGAGCGTTTCGAACTAATACGCCGGCAGCCGGGCACTGTGTTCATTACAATTTTATTTTACAGACGTCACCGAGAATGGCATAATATTTTATTAAATAAAAACCAAGATTGAAAATCTTTGGAAAAGACTGTAGTGCGTAGTGTCGTGTTGTGTTTATTTTTACAATTTAGAATTTTTATTTTATATTCATTGGACTTTTGTGTTATCTATTATTGTTTCTTGGTAAGTACTTTTTTATTTCTTTCACTTTTTATTTTTAAAAATATTTTATTGATTTTCGGTCACCAGTTTTTATTTTGTGTTACATTTAAAACAGATCCTGAAAGATTTTCACAAAAACATTCTAATTTTAAACAAACATTTTGTAAATATCCAGGCACAAAGGAATTATCACTATCCTTTAGGCCATCACGCATTACAAAATGTCAACGTTTGAGTTTACAAAAACACTATATAACATTGAAATACGTATATTTTTCTAATGAATCGGGAATGATCCCTAGACAAATTCACAAGGACACGTCGTGTTGTGACGTCAGCAGTACTAGGCACTGGCGAGAAAGTCGGCCATCTTGATTGTGTGTTCTTTTTTTGAAGCCTACGAAGTGCGCGGGCGCGGGCCCGCCATGTTGCTTTATGTTCAAATTTCGAATTTTGAATCTACATTTTGACTATTTCTTGTTGCTTAGGCATTTAGAAACACTATATAATGCAATTTGAAATCATTTGAGTTTTTAAATGTTTTTTTACCGCTATTTTTCATGCGTTGTATGCATGTTAGGCCTATTTAAAACGGCTAAGTTACATTAAAAAATATATAGTTACATTCTGTTGAATATTTTTGGTTTTTTAAGCAGATCATGTATAAAAATCAAAATGACCCGTTTCTAGATTTTTTTTATGGATTTGTAATATTTTAAATGCGTTTTAGAAAATGGTAAATGCGTATTACTGAAGAAGTTAAAAGCTACTTACTATAATATGTTAAACGGACGAATGGGCTGATAAATATGACTTTAAATTTCTAGTATGAGTAGGTTTCTTACGTTGGATACTTTGATCAGTATATTAATTTATAATAAAAGAAATACCTATAAATAAGTATTTTATTTGCAAAACAGCGAGACCCAATTCTTACTAGAAAAGTCTTACAAATACGACTTTTATTGTAAAAACGAGTCGCCTTTTATTATATTGTATTACAACGATTAGCAATTATAACATGATCATGTTTTTTTTCACTTTTCATAATAATTTTTAATAGGCACTCAATAATAGTCGAAGGACCAGTTTTTTATCCAACGCGGAACCTAGCAACTATCTATAGAACGTACCGACTAGCTGCATATGTACGATTTTGTAATTTCATACGGCATTATTATCCATTGTTTTTAATAATAATCGATGATATTTAAGTACTTTTTTTTATACCTATATGTATAGTTATATGGCACTAACATTTATATTATAATTAAATAAAGTAAGTATCATTTAGATGAATAATACTTAATAAAAAAATATATACATGCGCTTGATCATATTAAGCTGTAGTCTATTAGATTCAGAGGGAAAATAAGATCGAATATAATCTTTCTTTGTTACACCCAAATAGCTATGTGGTGCAAAAAATTAAGTACCAGTTTACGTCCGATTGTAGGTAAATAGACTATAGAAAATATAAATTTAAAGACGCCAATAATTCACTTATTTATTAATAACCATAATCAGCATTTTTACTTTATTTTTCGTCAACACGTTTCTACTGCACGTGTCATGATCAAAGGACCATTTTCTTCGCGGATCTTAGCAAGAACATATTCGTTTTTAAGTTTTATAGGCATATAATTGCATGCAGCTATATTTTTTTTAGTCTGCAAAATATTTATAATTAGTTTTTGTCTACCGCGATGCCGAAATACTTGATGCCAAAAATAGCGCGGCAAGTACCCACAGCCCTGAATTGTAGCCCCTATGATCCTAAAGCCCTACAAGTAAACAAGTCTACTCTGAAGGCCATTCTAGCCAACGTAGGAGTACCGCCGAGCGCCATGATGCATCGTGTCATTTAACTTTTGATTTTCAAATGACATTCGCTTGTTTGCCTGCCTAAAACTATTCTGCTACTGTGTGTGTGTTGATGTGTTTTATCTCTGGTTTGTGTGTGTATCTACTGCTCTATAGAATCTAAATTAGAAGTCAAATTGATGACATCTAAAATTAATTTTATAGTTTAATTATCCTTCTCTAGGAGAAACGGTCTTTGTCCTGCAGACATTAGGTTTTTATAAATTATTCTCCGTGCAAAATATTCTTCCTCTGATCTACAGTGAACATCAACATAATTGAGATTGGTGAGTGTTTAGGTGGTTACAGTATGACGTCTGGTGTTTCTAGAAGCACGTTATTAATGCATGGGACAACTGCGCATTGACACAACCGTCACTAACGCCATCTATTTATAAAGCTAGTGATACTACTGTTTTCATAAATTTATTTACTGCGAGTAAATTATGGTAAATGATATGGTTATTTTTAGCGAGCTTACCAGCGCCGGCGCCGAATTTAGTTATACTAAGTTAACAACAAACCCTTTATTTTACCTAAAACGCAAAATTAGCTAGAGCAGGAACCTGATAAAGAATATTTCGTAAGTATTACTTCTTAGAGTGATATTGGTAGTATACTGACTAGTGCCAACTCTCAGTGAGCTAGTGTGGTGATCTCTAGATACTAAATTAAAATAAGAAGAACGGTTCTGTCTTCGTCTTGGAGGATTGTAAGCGTTGTAATAGTATGTTTGTTAGACTGTCTCGTTGATTTAGTGATTGCTTAGCGCGACTACTGAATTAGGTCCTGGGTTCAAATCTCGGGTCAGACAAAGTGTTACTGAGTGTTTTCCATTCGGTAATTCGCAGTAGTAGCACGGAGTCAGGATTTGTCCCGGTTGATGACAATAGGCTAATCCCCTATTACTTTGGGACCTTAACAGGGAAATGTGAGTGTACTGTATATACCTCTGCCTACCTCATCGGGGAATACAGGCGTGATGGTTTGTTTTTGTTAGGGCATTGTTGAATATATTTGCGTCAGTGCAGTGTATAGGTAGGTAATCCTAGAGTGGATGATTTCATCATCAACATATAAATGCCTTTTTTATTTGTATTATTTTAAATACAATAATATCTTGTTATGTCTGACTATTTGACTATTTATCTGTGTGCAGCTAAACCAGTAAATTACAATAAAAGTCTAGAACGTGCTGCGTACGTATGCCAACAGAAAAACATTGTCAAAGATAAATTAAATTCTATTTATAAAGTATTAACGTTTACATTTGTGTAACGTTACTATTTTTATATAGGACCTTTAAAATGATAAACAAAGTGATTAAACATCGACATTTTGATTTTATCATTGCGCCTGCGTTCTTTGAGGGGGTTGGCAACAAAGTCTACTTGTAATATATACAGTTCGTCAATTACTACTAGTCCAATAATAATTAGGTATTTATAAGGCACGTTTTCTAACAGGAAATCACATTTTCCTCTCCGGAAATCAAATAGCAGTAGTATACGTAGCAGCGTTTCCTAGGAATAGTTTAGGAAGACAATCAGTCCTAATGTTATTTGCTACTTATTCTACCAGAAAAAAACGAACTTTCCGGTCTCTTATACCTAGCGACACATTTTGACAGTATTGAAAAATAACTAAATGTCAAAATTGCCAAAAAAACATTACCAGTAACCCAAAAATACGTTTTAAACGTGCTTCAAGTCAAACAAACTATCTAATTAATGTCTGATTTGACATCAAATCATTGCCACTGAATCAAAACTATAACTTATCTCGCATCAATTGGCCAACTGAGTCTAACAAAGTGTCTATAAGGTACATCACAAGCCAAATAAGTTATAAAACCTCCATAAAGATACACGATAAAGAACAGCATCCTAACATATTCAATGCCCTACACAAAGCCTTAAGGCCAGCTATTCACGAACGATTAGTCGCGCGACTTGTCTGAATAATGTCGCCCTAGTTATGGCATGGGGATTAACTTTTATTGATCGCCCAGCCTATTTTATGTTGTTTTTATTATGAATAATTAACAATAGGCTTGCCATTTAGTAATGTGAGAATAATAGAGAACTGAGCCTACCTCTTTGGTGATTACAAGCGTTATTATTAGAAGGTATGGAATGAACAATATAACAAGTATATTATACAAAGTATTTTTTTAAACTATGAAATTTCTTTATTCATAATAATCGATTTAAACCTAAAACTACGACATTTTTTAATTAAAAGTATTTAACACGACAAATAAATCGTTAATATGAACGAAACCTTAAACATAAGTAAAGAGAAAATAAACTAACAAATAGTATAGGAAACAAAAGGCAGCCACATAAAACGAACACTAAAAGTTTACTTGTTGAACACCTCCAATCTAGACTGACCTATGCTACCATACAAAACATAACACAACAAGTATCAAACTATACTAGTCGTTAATGCAGCCGCGGTTTTCCATCTATGACACAGCGTCTCCACACTTTTAAACCAGTTTATCATGACCTTTGTCGACACACAAACGGCATGTAAACGCGGATTAAGATATATTGGTTGTCTGCAGTCTCCAGTGCACTATTTTATTGATGGTAGTGCTACAATACGGAAAGGCCACTTTAATGTGAACTTGTTTACCGTAGTTATTATTCGGTACTAAGTGTCAAGATATATTGGTACCATGTAGTTCTGTGAAGGGTTTTCCAACATTGCATTGCGTGTTACGACAATGCGTCATACTTATAAGAGTATTAGACTCAAGTGTAATTTTCCATTAGTATATCTATAGGTACTAATATTACAAAGAGGTATTTGTTTGATTGTTTGTTTAAATATAACATCACGTCTGTATTCCCCGAAGGGATAGGCAGAGGTGCATAGTATACCCACATTTCGCCAGTTATGTTATAGATGCTAATGTAATAGATGGCGAGCCTATTGCCATCAACCGGGCACAAATTCAGCCTCCGTGCTACTACTGATAATTACCTAATGGAATAACCCGATAACACTTTGTCTGACCCGGGTCTCGAATCCAGGACCTCATGCTCAGCAGTGGCACTTAGCGACCACTAATTACCTCTTTGGCACACAGACGCAACAAAACCAACTATTTTTAAACTCAATCTTCATAATAATTATTTATGTAATAGTCTACCTTCCACTATCTCGTCTCCCATCATTTCCTAGAAAAGGTCTAGCCGTGACCTGTTATCTGATGTCTGGTTGCAAATTACCCGAAAACTATTCAATCTATTGTGTTGCCATCACAATATATTATTATTGTGTCTGTCAAGCTTCGGGTACACTCGTGCGCACGAAGTTTGCCGAACGCATTCGGTGTTCGTCGGCCATGTTGGATATTATCGAAGTCGGATCTATCATTTATGGATTTTAAATATGTTTGATGGTTCTAAAAGTCTAATTATCAGCCCGTTGCAGTCCTCTACTAGACATAGGTGTCTTCTAAGGTACACCAAAGAAGCCGGTCTGCTGCTTTAAGCATCCAGTCGCTATTAAGTGGATTACATACATACATAAAGTTACGCCTATTTCCCTGAGGGGTAGGCAGAGACCATGGATTTCCATTTGCTACGATCCTGGCATACTTCTCTTGCTTCATTCACTATCACATTCCTCATACACGTTCGTCGGTTGAGGGTACTCATCACTTGCCCTTTTTGCAGAAGATCATAAAGTCGAATAATGATCTAGAGCTGTTTTTCTATTGGTTAGTTTAAAGCAAGCGTGTGAGTAGGTAAGTGTTCTTAACATAATATAACATGCCACGCCGGTGTTTTCCTAGGCAGACATGTTTCGCCGTTCAAATTTTGTCAGTGAGGCTATAGGCCCTATAAGTACAAGTTCATTATTCTTTTTTGAACACTATTCTAGTCCATGTTACCACAGAAATATATTGGAGAATAATTGCGATTATGAATTTTCTTTAAGTCATTTATAGCACAGAACAACGCTTTTAACACCAAAATAAAGGGCCAATCATATTAAATATTAAAATAAACTAACAACAAACGCACTTAATTTTAATACAATAGCATATAACATGGCTATTTTATAACGTTATCAATTATAATTGGTCGGTATATCGTTAATGTATGCTGTACTGCAATGAAAACAACTGAATTGTTACCCCGCTGCAAGGTCACATAACTAGTTCTGTATGAGTAGTTACAAAGAACTTCAAGCTTTTGTAGAGACGTAGGTGACAGCTAGCGTTTGATTGAAGAAAAGTAGAATAGAATATCCTTCATATCAGACACATATGTTAGTGTTCAACTAGTTATTAGATTTTTAAAGTTTAATTTAGTTTTGCAAATCGTGGTTTGAAGAGTTTAGTTGGACATGACATCAAGAACTACTTACTGATTCAAATTGAAAAAATATGTTTATGTTGGATAGGCCATTTATCGAGGAACAGTATAGGCTATAAAACACTCGATATTCACGCGGACGAAGTCGCGGGCGTAAGTTAGTATATTCTAATTAAGCTTTAAATTGTCCAAGGAAAAAGTAGAGACATTTTTTATCAAGAATCGATACACCTTATAAGATAAAGAAAATAAAGTGCTTATTCCTCTATTGAAAATAATCATTGTAAAGGGTGTCTAAAAATAACTATCATAACAAATAAGTAAAAAATAAATATAAAAAAGTACAATCATAATAGCTACATGCATAAATTAAATATAACATGGATCTAAGAAAAGCCTGTCTCACAGAGTTTCCGTAATCAAACTCAAGTCTCAGGGCCGTCCGGTGCGCGTACGCATGCGTGCTTGCACCTAACTGCCTACTTTATTTTTATTTATTGCATTCGTAGCTCTGTGTTAAGATAGCCACGTTGGGGGCTTATTATCATTATTACGCTATTATTATAAGGAAAACTAAAGCTTATACTACAGTAAAATGTAATAATAATACATTTCATTATGTAGTATAAGTATATTATATAAAGCTACACTGCTATACTTATTATATAATTGTAACACATATATATCACATCACATCACACTAATATCATAAAAGCAAAAGTTTGTGAGTATGTTTGTATGTTTGTTACCTCTTCACGCTAAAACGGCTAGACCAAATTTGATGAAGTTTCATATGGAGGTAGTCGACACCCTGGATTAACACATAGGCTACTTTCTGTACCGAAAAAATACAGCGGGCGACACCGCGGGGTGCAGCTAGTATAATATAAAGTCGCTAACCTTTGAAAACCTGATGTTAAGTAATATAATATTCACAAGGTATGGAAACATAGGCCTATTTGGACTGAGGTAAACTTATGATGATGATGATGGGAAAATCGCTCTTATGAATGTAGACCGCCTCGTTAACCTTGTGGTCACTAAGCGCGATTACTGAGGATCAGGTCCTGGGTTAGAATCCCAGGCTGTACAGTGTTACTTGGGTTCCATTAGGTAATTCTCAGTAGAAGCACGGAGTCTAAACTTATGCGCATTATTACATTGGCACCTATAATGTTACTGGCGAAATGTGAGTGTAGGCGCTCAAACCTCTGCATACCCCTTCGGGCATACATGCGTGATGTTATAAATCAAGTTATGATTATCTGGAATCGACATAGTTTTCAGCTTATACCATTAATGGTATAGCGTAAACATACCGCGTAAGTATATCCTAGGTATAGCTATGGTTGCCATAGTTATAGTACAAAAGAAAGACGTCAAGGTTGTCTCGGTGAATAACCACCGGCTGCGTGCACGCAGCTTTTGTAGTTTCGGAAGATTCCAAATTGCGACATAAGTGTTAATAGTATACATATTTTCACGCCTTTTTCTTTAAGGTGTGGACAGGGAAACCTGTAAAATGTATGTTTAAAATCCTTTTGGTTATATCTTTTATATATGGAAAAGGTAAGATAATATATAGAGTTAGGTGTTATTATAAGATAATTAGACTTGCTGGCTTGTTTCCGATACAAAACAAATATTTGCATGACCCTGGTCCGATTCTGTTCTTGAGTATAATGTTTATTGTTTATCTGTTTATCAAAAATCATTGAACAAAGGAAAAATTAAAAGGAAACTGATTTAACTTGAACAAGCTTAAGATAGCTTTTATTGTGTTCACAAAATTATTTGGTTATACTTAAATGAAAAATTGAGAATCATTCTATACAATAATTCGATCATAAGCATTTCTTTACCCATTTTCCTTGTTAGTTATGGCGTCCTGTCTGCAACCAGGGATGCGTTATGTGGGTTCGATTCTCGCATGTGTCAAATTATTGTGTATAGAGTAATATGTTATTTTGATTATAGCCTGTGTATTAGTGCATGTGATTATTTTTGTCTGTAAAATCACGAAAGAAGAGTCGTGTATTTGGTATGGAAGTTACTTTACATACAAGCCGGTATCTTCGTCTGCGTGGTTTAACACGAAATTACAAAGCCTGTGTGCTTAATTTATTCTAAATCTATTCATCTTCTGTATTCGACCTATTTCATCTAGAGCCTTACATGGCCTTGCAAGTCAAGCTGCACATAGCTAAAGTCGGAGAATGATAGTAGTTTTAATTAGCCGTTTTTGCGATATATACAAACTTTCCTAACATATAGTAAGATAAAATAGTCAAAAAATAAAAGACATTTAACTTGATCCCCCTAATTTTAGTCCCGGCGTCTGTTTACGAGTACAACGCTTGCATTTGCAACAAAAGCAAAATGTCTGCACCAAGGTTGTCTGTGTGAGTAAGCCGGCTGGCACTGCGCAGCTTTTCCGTATCGCAATGTAATTGCGTTATAGAGTTAGAGTGTTGTTTTTACGAGTTAAAAGAAAAATATATGATTTTGTTAATACATGTTCTTGTGGATAACTTTAACTGGGATTTGTTAAAGGTTAAACGTTGGATTAAGCAACAGTTTGGCTAAGTTTTAATTGGATTATTGATTTCGACTTAAAGTTATGCTTTCTTAGTTTCTATCGACAGCAGCTCATTAAAAGTATTGCAATTTGTAGTTCTGTGGGTTTTGCCCAACTGTTTCATTCTTGTTATTTTTCTTCCAGTTAAATACATTGTTTTACTAAATTGTTTCATATTTCATTTAAAAGAGGAACTTTGGGGTTTCTTACCGGTCCCTCTCCATAGGAATGACATGTTTGGAACTGCGCAAATAACATCTCGAAGTTTCATAAGCGCCTGTGATTAATATGACAAAAAACATTTTGAATTTAAATTACTCAATAAATAAAAATAATGAGTATTTTTCTGTTGCCAAGTATTTATGTACATAATCTTACCAAGTCTGAGAATCTAACCTTGACTTATCAAGTTATGGGAAATCTGAAATAACGTCTCGTAGCGTACAAAACAGTTCTTAAAATTTGGAAAATAGCAGATAAACTGCGTTTTTTATCTACGTTGATCTATGACTAACCAATCTCTACCAACTTAAAACTTAATAAACCCTTTTTTCTAGACACAAATAACATAAAAATAAAGCATAACTTATTAAGCTATCGGCCTCGGCTTCCGTAGTCGCAGCGCAGTTAATGCAGCCTATAAATAACATGCAAGGATACGCGGAGGGGAGGGGACAGCGCATCAAGAGGGCAGGGGGGGGAGCGTTTCGAAAGTTGCACAAACGCATCACCTTGACCCTGATACGCAAGCTAGGGTTCGCCTCCTCGCGTCGCCCGTCTACGCTGGGTTTTCTTGCGTTAGAGATGTGTTTTTCTTGGAAATTTATGTTATTTTTTTATAAAATAGGTACGTTTTAGACAGATTACTACAACTAATGTCTTGCCGGTTTCCCAGAGGGGTAGGTAGAGACCACGTTTTATGCCTACAAAGATTTGATTTATTTATTTAAGGTATCCTCTCAGGTTACAGTTACATTACTATATTCCAGACAATACGCCCATGACATCACTTGACTGTGTACTTAAAGCTGAAACGAAAATACACTGGCCTTCAAAACTAAGTACCACTACTTTAAAATTGCAATAACTGTTTATGTAAATAGAAAGAACTAAAATAAAATCAAATTTTACTATGTAATGATTTTTATTCTAATATAGTTAAGAATAAAAAATAGATTTTAAAAGTTTTAGTTTGGAAATCCGTGGTCTCTGCCTACTTCTCTGGGAAATAGGCGTAAATTTACTATATATAGTTTTGTAGGCCAGTGTAATTTAATCGACACAACATTTTATCCATATTAGGTATGGTAATACATTGTAACATTTAAATATCGTCAGTATGTTGCATTGAACGATTGGAAGGAAGTACCGAAGTATGTTATCGTGTCAGTATTCCCGAACAGAAGCAAATAGGGTAGGCAGAGATGTGCAATGTTGCGCAAATTTCACTAGACAGTACTAGTATTTCATAAATAAGGGGCTGGTAAAATTATGACCTGATTGGCGCAGTGGCTAAGCGATTGGACTGCTGTGCTAAGGTTTGCGGGCTCGATTCCCGCTCGAGAAAAAAATTGTGCGATCCGCGAAGTTTGTCCCGAGTCTGGGTGTTCGTGTATGTGGTATTTCATGTTTATGAAATGCACCCACGCGCGATACATGAAAAATCCTAGAGAAGGGTGCCGTTATTTAAAAAAAATACATGACTATACCATAGAGTCTAACTATAAACAACATTGTTCTAGCTGTCTTTGTAAAATAAGTAATACATCTAAATAAAACACGTGATATACAAAAACCACTCTTGAATACTTACAATAACATACAACTATCGCCCACCCTAGCAGTGACGTCACTAGCCACCCCTCACAACCCCTGTAACACGTCATCGAGGAAGAATCCGACTCCTGTAAGGGTAAAACTATTCTATTAAGGAAATTGGAAACTAACTTCACTTAGGTTTGTTTTGTAACTTGAAAGTTGTTTCTGTGTGGTACAATATACTTTATAAAAAATGTATATTTAGGTCTATTTCTATGTTACGTGTATTCCTATTTATTTGTACATTACAATATAATATTTATACAAATTAACCTACATTACTAACAAATTACGTATCCAAATGAAAAATATAAAAATTATGCATCGAAGTATTCCTTCTCATGATCTTTTAGGCCTTAGCTTATAACTGCTCTTCTTCTTCTTATCGTATGGTTGATGAACAACCTGTTCTCAGAGTGTAAACCGCCTGTAGGCCTCTGACATGGCTTCACACACCGTTGAACAATCTCTCAGGTGTGCCGGGTTCCCGACGATGTTTTCCTTCACCGTTTTTAGCAACTGATAACTTATAATACGCAGGGGTTTAGTCTTGCAACCTTTAACTTGGCGGTCCAATGGTCATAGAACTCAGCTATAACTGGTCAATTGTCTCATTGGTTTAGTGATTGTAAGATCGGCTGGTGAGCAAGAGGGTCTTGAGTTTGATCGAATTCGGTCAGATAAAGTGATAGTCGGTAATTCTCAAAAAAAAATATATTTATCAAATCAAAGATTTTGTGTTAAAGTTAGGACAAAAATAGGGGGCTTCAAGCTACGTGGCTACCGCACAGATCAATCGATCTGCGTGGTTAAGCCGTGCTCTCCACTGTCAATCTTGTGATGGGTGACCGTTTACACATGTCGAGACACCTCCGTGCTTCGGAAGGCACGTTAACCCGTTGGTCCTGCGCCTGATCTCTCTCCTGTCGTGTCGGTCTACTGTCCCATCGGAATAAGGAGTGCACCTGTGTTTGC
This sequence comes from Abrostola triplasia, assembly GCA_946251915.1. NCBI lineage: Eukaryota > Metazoa > Arthropoda > Insecta > Lepidoptera > Noctuidae > Abrostola > Abrostola triplasia. The sequence continues at coordinate 970,740 of OX276432.1, read as the reverse complement.
GCACATACTTGTGCACTACAATATCTCCTACGTTGTTGGCCAGTCTCAGCTGAGATGGGCCGCCCTGACCAAAATTTATTTAGGAGGACATTAGGCTAATAATCTAAACTATTTATATGCATTCTATTTTCTACCAATTTCTTCGCGCGTCACATCCTAATGACGCTCTCTATCAGCCTACTTCTAAATCGGTCGACATCTAAGCACATGCTAGACGCACATGTCGGCAGTACGTCGTACACAAGTGCCTGTGCGTGGGACGGGCACGTGCTTACGTCACTGTTACGCACGTCAGACACTAAATGTGTGGACTTGGGACAAATTGTACCTTGATACTTTCTTTATTTTTTTATGAATATGGTGAGTAACTAGTTTTTGACTCTATTGTCCATTGGACTGGGCGCATAGTGTTGATTATGCGTAAGCGCCTGTAAAAAGTTTAGGAACTTTAATTAAAAACTTGAATATAATTAACATAAGCGGATTTCTTGCACATGTTAACTTATAACCAACTTTATAGGTAACCAAACGAATAATTTATTAAAAGAGTATTTGCAATAACTTTGGTTTAGTCTAAACTAGGTATTTTTTTTATTGTTTTAATATCGAAAATAAGTTTAACCACATTCTCCCATGAAACAGACAAATACTAAAACACACTATAACAATGTTAAGTAAAATAAAATAAGCTAAAGTTTCACTTGAAATTCAAACGCTACGCTTCTAACCCTCGTAGCCTAGATCGTAGATACGCTACGGCGTAGGTCTACAGTTATCGTAGCATAGACCGTATCTACGAGCTACGTAACTCATTCAAGCTCACGTTAAATCAAATGTGTGTGTATTGTGTGTATGTTTGTGTGTGTTTGATGTGTACTTGTGTATTGCAATATTCAAATAGATTTGTACGTCAGTGTTTAAAAATAGTCGGTAAACGGTGCAGGGATTAAAATGGATTGTCCGATCGACTTTTTTTGTATTGGCATTTATTTTAGTGTGGAAACAAGATGAATTAGTATTGAATTTCAAAGCGTATTTTTACATTGTACTTGTGACTGCTATATATTTTCATAAGCGGAAAATGTTTTCTATAATTAAAAGTTTCTTATTATTAACTAAGTATTTGAAGTTTTAAACGAATTTTTAATTATTGGCCGAAATAAATTTCAAAAATTGCCTGAATTATTATAAATAATTTTTAGTTTCAAAGTTGCCTAAATTAAGTTAATAAATTAATGAAACAACAAACTACACACACCTTACGAAAGTCGGAATAATTTAGAAAGTGTCGTCCCTGCCGAGTGCCAATCGGCAACAGCTACATTGCTAAACAACCGTCAGCCTCTGATTGCGCTCCTTGATGCATTACAATAAGTTCAACTTACGTAAGTACCGAAAACTAAGTTAAAATAATTAAGTGAAGTTATCACTTTTACCTGTACCTAAAAATTGTGAAGAAAAACATCGTGAGGAAACTGACACTACTGAGAGATTTTTCTACAATGTGTAAAGCCATGTTAGAGGCCTACAGGCGGCTTAAACTTTGACACTAGAGATCATGGTAAAGGCCTTGATCACGCCATCACAGCCTATTGCGGTCCGCTGCTGGACGAAGGCCTCCCCGAGGGTACGCCACAAAGCCCGTCCTCTTTGTTTTAATATAATGAAATTTAGTACTTTTTATTTGCTGCCGTGTGCTATTCGGCCTAGAATTAACCACCCCCTTTCCTCCCGTGGGTGTCGTAAGAGGCGACTAAAGGAAAATCTAAAACATGGGCAGCAGCGTCTTCTGTAACTTCACCACCAATCTGCGATCCCCAAGCCGCTTTCCAAGCGAGGAGATTATGCCCCCCCCCCCCCCACTCATCTCATCCTCCGGCTGATATTGATGATGACAAAATTTACTACGCAGGAGATAGTGTACACTCTATTCCCATTCACTGATTCCCATGGCACGGCAAAAGTCCAAGACTGTAGGTGGATTAGGCACGACCGACAACTTAACATACCGAGGTATAATACAGTGTCCAAACATACGTGTACCAAGACGAAGTTATCTTCAATCAAAACATTAACTGCAGCGCAATTGGTATGCTAATAATTTCATGGAAGGAACAAATTGCTGGAGCACACAGCGTGACGTCTGTCTGCCCTTCATAGGTCGTGAAGATGAGAACTTTTGTGTGCGAACGTGGTTCTGAAAGCTTAGAACAATCGTATCGACGTTATGTGTTAGAAATTATAATGTTGGCCACTAATAAGTACGTAGTATATATAGGTAGATTGTACTTGCTTTGATGTTGATGATGATTTTAGTTTTACTTAAATACGCTTTTGTTATATATAATAATTAGGATGTATTTCGTTTTTTCGCTATCTTGATTATATTTTTTTAAATTATACAGCTTGAATATGATGTAAATATCATTAAGGTTTGTAATTACTAGGTACCTCTGATTTGAAATAGGTCCTACAATTATCTATAACATATTAAATATCCATAACATTACTTATTTAATTGTTTGTACATAATTTTGTGAATTTACTACGTTGTTAAAAGGAAAATAATAACCTCGACTCTTTTACTGTTTTCTAAGAAGTATAATTATTTATCTTTATTTAGGTAACATAGTAACAAAATTATGATTATTCCTTAATTCTTAAAACACACAGATAAAAAACCTCCATTATCGAACACAAGAACTCCATTTTAACTTTAAAACAATTTTATAACGAACTTGCAACGAAAATCTCGTTACCGGCTCCCTAATTACACCGAAATAATACGTGGAAACCCACCATTGTTATCGAAAAAAATGTTTTTGTCAAAAATGGGCGCCATTATGCGATTCCCGCGCAATGATGGCAAGATGGCGGGCCTATTTAGATCGTGGGCCTTCTATTGGCGCGCTATTTAAAAATGGAATGCACTGTCCTTGGCTGGCAAGGTTCGTTGACCTTCCGATGCATTTTGGCGGTTTCTCTTTACATACTAAACAACCTAAGTTTGAATGCAACTATCAATCGAATTTGAGCTCTATTTAATTCGAATAAAGTACTATTTAGGTTGTCCATTGTTAATACAATGTAGAAGCCAGTCGTTTTTGTTAATTCAAATGAATTTATACTCTTCAGCTTTGAATTAAGGATGGAATTCTAATGTGCCTTAATGCATTATCTCTTGTTTGTTATTTAATTTATTTTCAGCTTTATCTTTGGGTCGATAAGGTTGAGAATGGGTTTTTAATGCTAATTGACGGATGGAGTGCTTAAAAGGTGACGCTAGACACTGACGGTTGTATTTAAATTTCGTAAAATGATAATTAAAATAACTGCCAAAGTTTTTTGACAGAGAAGAATGTTAATTACTGGCAAATGATATATTGTTTTAAATGTATGTGAATTTACGCTCTATACTTTTAATTTAACTGTCCTTTTGTCCACATGGCAGTATCTTTTCAATACCGCAAAATGGAGTTATATCAATATTTGGTCCTTTTTATGAAGGTTTCAGTACCTAGATAAATGGGACTAAATAAGCTTTTTAGATTTATTGGTCAAGAAACTACGCTCTATTAACCAAATCTCAGCCTATTTTCTTTGTGAATTATGATTAAGTTTTATTAACCCCCCCACCTCTACCCAGAAACACCTGTATACACGTACTACCTCACTACCCACTCACTAGCCCCCCCCCCCTCCCTCTTGTGATATATATATACTTTTCCGAACCTCTCCCCCCATTTTGAGCCTCTCATCTTTAATTTATAATACCAAAGACTAAGCCTAACTAACTAAGGAAATCCGTGGTCTCTGCCTACCCCTCAGGGAAACAGGCGTGACTTTATGTATGTATGTATAAAGACTAAGCTTGGGCATTGGCTATGAATCAGAAGACTAACGTTTTCTATTCATAAATGTCTATTTACTAGCTTAATACTACACCAGCCATAAATCCACTCAAATATACCAGCATATAAATAGGTATAAATCAAGATTCGCGTCGTATCCGCGACCTAGCCAACACAAAGTGAATAATCTATGGAAGTATCTGCGGAATGCTGGACGTGAGTGAACGCTAAATCAAATACGCTTTCGGTCAGTCGGCGAACTTTGAGAAACATTTTTAGAACTTTTTAATCTCATGGATTAAGTTTTGGTATTTATTTTTCTTTTAACCGGCTCTTAAAGCGGCTAAAAGGTTAGTTGTTGTTTTAAGCCTTATTTTAAGTTTTTTTTATCTAAACCACCATTGACAGGAAACTACTTGCAATTAAACCTAAAACTACCTACTACTAAAAACTAACTGCAAAACGTTAACATTACCCGATTTTACCTGACAGAGCCACATCAAAAAGAGAATAAAAAAATATTAATATTTTCTGAAAAAAAGGAGCCTATTATTTTCTATATAGGTCAAGCTATCTCCACATCAAATTTCATTGCAATCAGTTCAGTGGTTTAGTCGCAGTAAGGTAACAAAAGGACAAGATTTTCAGAAGGAAGGTTTATAAGGAATTCTCGTTTCTTTTCCTACTCCTCTGGTCTGTCAGAAGAGTTAAGAAGTAGTATCAAATTCAAGTTAAACCCTATGGGTATATCTTGAACATAAGTAGTATAATCGTAAAGCCGCGATTGTGTAGGCGTTGTATAAACGTTACCAAAATAACCGGAGTAAGTAGTGCTACTGAAATTACTCACTGTGTACTGTGTAGTGCAACGACACTCTAGTGAGGGGCGAGCGAATAGTCGATAGAGCTGTCGTAGTCGATAATAATTTATATTTTAGTTTTATTTTTTACATGTTATTTTGATTTGTTTAGTTTAATGTCAGCAGTAAAAGGTTATTAAATTAAAAATAACAAATAAGTTTTTCACATTATTATATAATGTAATACTATTTAGAAGAACATTCAAAATCTGTAACGAATTAAAAGCATATTTTAGTAGTACGCAATTTAGTTTCATTCTATTAAATTCTGAAAATAAAATTGCTAAGGTCAAAGGTACATAAATCCAGTCATCCAGGGTAAAGTTCTGTGACTCAATTGAACATGAAAACGGTACTTTTATATTATATGTTAATGAAAGCAGTAGTCGAAGCTAGTGTTGAAAAATATACTGTAAGTCACTTATGAATTTGAAATAGGTTGTAAGTGCAACGACACTAGTGATGCCACCTTATATCGATAGATAGAGTAAATTTTTGTATGCCAAGAAATTAAGTAATGTTAGATTTTTTTTTATAGTTAATAAATAAATAATATTTACAAACAAACACTCCAAAGGCTCATTTAAAGTTCTGTGAAAGTTATTTTATGTTATAAATCCTAAACATATAACATAGGACATGTAAATGTATAATTATTTGTTAAACAAAACCTTAATTAAATGTAAAAGCAGATACCAAGGATTTCCATTAGCTGCAAACAAAAAGTTGAAGAAACATTCCAAAACTGCAGGCTCCGAATCCTATTAACTTACAAATTAGTTTTATTACCATACTATTTAAAATTACCCACGTATGTACCTATATAATTATATGCAACATTGTGTTTGGGTTCAGGAAACAATTGTTTTTTCATGCTAACTCGTGATGCATAATGTAATCAGTATTCAGCCGATGTCGCCCACTAATACAACGGACGACGGATTTGAATATTATTTAGACATTCAATTTTATAGGGTTTAGGTGTAGGTTCATACTGGTTTTAGGTATAGCGATTTTTTTGAATAGTTATGGTGTGTTAGTTCAATGTTTTATCGATTAATGTCTGTTATACGTATTTTTTTAATGTACTGTGACGAGCAAGAATATTTAGTAAAAAGGAAAAATTACCAAAAAGATAAAAACCAAATCCCACAAGAGTTTTATGTTTTAACTTTATTTAAAATATTGAATTTACGTTATAAATGATAAAAATCCCTTTCCGTGCATTCTCCACGATAAATTAAAATACATTTCAACTGTACAAGTTAAAAACCTAGCACTGTCTGCACTAAGTAGAACACTGAACCTTTAAATGCAATTCAGTATCAATACACTTTAAATTATACCTTAAGGTATTTGTCCGGTTAACTAACTGGATATTAGTCACTCGATTAACAAAAATTAATTGATTTCCTCGTCATTTCTTGTTAACAAGTTGCACATATTAACACAATCAATATACATTTTTACATAGGTAAATAAATATTTATAAATAGGCAAAGATAAGTACATAAAGGATCTTAAGTCATACAAATAGGACGCTATTTAAAATCTAGTTATTTTTTTAATTAATTCTATTTCATAATTTTGTCACAGAAAAAATCCAAAATTTTTACACATAGTCAAAAAATTCGATACATAAAATACCTCCATCAGTATTCATAAGCATACACCACACCTAATCACTACCTTTCTCGCCCGAAAAAGAAGAAAAAACATCGACAATATCCGCCGCAAACTATCGACATCCCACCTCTACGCACACCACTACTATTTCTAATTTCACGGTCGTCGCGTCTATGTGAGTGTGCGTTAGTGTGAGTGACCTTGCTGCGAGTTGCGTTTCGGCGGTCGTTCACCCTGATGCATGCAACCCTTGACTTTGCATCGTATATACGTGTGTAGGCTATACATATATACATTCGTAGAATTCAGATATTTGGCGGCGTCTGGTTAGACTGGAAACTGGCAGACTGCGATGATCTCGGTCGAGTAAATGGTTTCATGTGAGTGTGTGTGTGTGTGACAGACATGTCGACTTGGAAGTCAATGAAAGAGAATAATTACGAACTAAATAATAGTATAAGGTATCGACAAATTGCAGTTATTATACTTGAAAATCATCTTTCATAAAGATATGAAATGTAGAAAACATTTGAAGTGTGACTTTTCGATGGATGGAGTTAGCAGACGTCTTTCAATCAGTTTTCTGGGAGCAGGAAGGAATTATATTCTTAATTCTACCTCTACACATTCGTCTGTAGAACCTTAAAGATGCTGCAATATATTAAAAACGTCTACTTACATATTATTTAACTACATAAAATTGTGACATCAGCTCAGTTCCATACAAAGATAAAAAACATAAAAGTACAGCATATTATGACATAAAACCATTCAGTAGTGACGAAAAGTACATCGATAATAAAATGTCGATTGTCGATTGTCCGGTGCGCAATGCACGGGCGCATCAGTGCGCACGAGTTGTTTTTTAACGCACGTGGTTGTAAATGGTATATTTCTCGCATTCTGTGAGGATGTATGAATGTTTAAGTTTTATATTACTTTTTGGAGTAGGATTAACGTACGCAGACGGTTTTATTTTAGATTATTTTATATGTTTCAATTATGAATTTACCATATAACTTGCTCCTTGCCCAACTTAAATAAAATACATCATGCGACAAGTTTGATTAAAAAAAATAATGTTTGGTAACTTGTTAATATGCCTTTTATGTTAACCACTTCTTCAAATTCCTCGTACGGTTGATGAAAAATCTGGTGTCAGAGTTTAAACCACCTGTAGTCCTCTGAGGCTCTGACATGGCTTTACACTACGTTGAAAAAACTCTCAGGTGTGGCAGTTTCCTCACAATGTTTTCAGTTGCTTCACGTTTTTATTAACTACTTTATAATACACACATGAATTCAACAAACATTGGCGCGTGCTGGGATTTGAACTTGCGACCTTTGACTGGGCAGTCCAATGGCCATACCACTCCACCAAGCCACCAAATTCACCACGACATTTGACTTATCTCTCCAAAAACTCCAAAAACAGACGAAATAAAAACGTCGTAAATCTAATAATATATTTACAATAACATAGTATCAAACAGCCCTATTTATATAACGATACGGAAACAAGGAAAACCTATTGTTGTTTACGAATAAGTAACGATTTCTAAGCCGCTTACCGCTTACCCACTTCACAGTTGGGATAAGGTAAACGGCGCTATAGTAATATTGTTACGGTTCCCATGAAAATATGCGGACCTCCTTTGTGAAAGTCGGTGAGGAAAACGTTTACTCGTAATGCGTTTGGTTTGAGGAAACCGATTTATATGATAGATACATTTAATAGGATACAAATGATAATAATTGTTTGAATGATTATAATCAGCTCCCTTACCATTAAGTCTTGAAACAGGACAGACAGGAGTAATGGGCTAGAGAAGTGACTGTGTGAAAAAAATGACTAGCTGGTACAATGAGAGTGTGCAACATAATGGTACACTTCTGTATACCCCTGTAAGAAATACAAGTGTAAAGATAAAAAATGCAATGATAGTTTTGGCGTTGTCTCTGAGCAGAAGATCTATGTTTGAGGTCATTTTTAAAGTCTTGACACACAAGATCTTTCTGGAACAATGTAGGAAGAATTTTAAACAGTTTAAGTAAAAACAGCCTAATGGGTTTTACCTATACATTCTGTTAAACCTTTATTATTTAATTAGGCACATTCAGAGTATGCCACAAAATATCACGCAAAACGTTTTACAACTGAACGCCCACATTAATTAGTTTATCTTGTTAATAATGTAATCAAAACACCACAAACTAGAACAATACCCTAAATTATATCGTTTCCATTTAAATTTCCTTGTAAACGGCGTGTAAAATAACACGCACGGGAACCTCACCCAACACTTACCAACATTAATAACTAATGAAACCCATCCCTAATTAAAACTAAACCCGAAATTCAAATTAAGAACCACACGACGCCATTTAATCGCGTCCAACCGCATTCCGTCTACAACTCGTCTAGCCACGTGTCCAATACACGCAGAGCCGGAGAGACCTATTCAAATGCAGCGCAGACGACTAAAACGTTATGCATAGAGACGGGGGAGGGAGATCTGGTTGTGTTGGACGTCCCGTATAGTGTGTAGTGGTCCTGACCTACTAGCGATAGTAGCCGTCTCTAGGTCAAGGAAGGATAGACGCACACATGCTCACCGTGTGTGTACACGGCCGTGTGTGTGCCGCATGTGTGTGTGTAGTGTTCCGCATCTCGATTTGTGGAATCCGAACGCGATTTAGTTTGAATCCAATATCAATATAATCTGAATTGTATTTTGGATCTGTTGCCGGTTTGTTTTGAATATTTTGATGTAATGTTAGAGGTTTGTGGACTGATATGAGTGGTGTTATAGAATGTTTTGTTACGTTTTTGTGATTGATTTATATGACACATTTGATATGTGTTGTGCCACGCTAACTAAAGCTAGAATTTAAATAAAGAAAACGTACTAAACGAGACAGATAGTAAAGGAAACAGCATTAAAATCCTTTACACAATAACAAACGATATAGCGATTAGTTGTAACCTACAAAATGAGTACTTATAAAAATAATAAATCACCTTATTTAACACGCACTGGCCACTATTTCACTATTATTTAGTTAAAAAAACATCACCACAAGACAAGCTAAAGCGCGCCATTTACCTTTTTTCATCCAATTCATAAAAGGACAATATAACATTACAAGTACATTAAATAACCTAAAGATTGACACTCCATCGAAATACTCCGACAATACGTTGTGCACTAAACCTGCTCCAAATCTCCCATAGATACCTATAACTAGTTGGAACCAGTTCAATCCAGTTTTTTCGACCCTCTGCCCTTCGAGTCTAGCCAACAGTTCTTGAAGAGCCCTTGCCTTTTTATAAAACTACCGACCACCGTAACTTGAGCCCTGACTGCTTAAGCGTTACCTACAACGCGGGCGATTCTGATTTAAGAAAGGGGGCGGGGAGTGTCAGGTTATTGTGGGCTGGAAGTAAGAGTATACTTTGTGTGCTTCGCTTTGCCCTTGCGCTGAGTGGGTCGTCTAATTCTGTTGCTATGTAGCCATATGGGGTAAGCAGGAATGTAGACGGTTTGTAATAAAATTGTAGATTGGTTACTTCAATTTGTTTGTTTGATTGGACTTGCTTTTATAGATAATAAGGAATATTGTGGATTAGAAATGTGAAACATTGGCTAAACGAAGAATCTAGAGTATTACTCTTATGCTTAACTAGAGATTTAACATCGTCATCACCATCAGCTGGAAGACGTCCACTATTGAACAAAGCCTCCCCCTTAGAACGCTACAATCAAAGATAACTTGCCATTTACATACACCGGTTGCCGGCAACTCTGACGATATCGTCGGTCCACCTGACTTATCGGTTATACTATGTATATGTAATTTTATTGTCAAAAATATATCTTCTCCGTCTAACCTGCTTCTTCTAAAAGAAGCAAGAGAGAGAAGTAACTACAGTTATCCTTTGCTTGTAATCATCAGCCTAAATTACTTCATCATTATCAGCTGGAAGACGTCCACTGTTAAACAAAGGCCTCTCTCTTAAAAGGGGGGTGCCATAATCCCCACGCTTGGCAAGCGGCTTGGGGATCGCAGTATTGGTGGTGAAGTTACAGAAGACGCAGAATCCCATCTTCTGGATTTTCCTTTAGTCACCTCTTAAGACACCCACGGGATGAAAGGGGTAGTCATTTCTAGGCCGGATACCACTCGGCCAACATTACTTATGTACCATTTAAAGATTCGTTTCTACAAGTATTTCTCGACTTTATCTCAGTCTCAAATGCCAACATCACAACCCTAGACCTTGCTCAGCCTCCCGTACAATGCCAACACCATACAAACACCAAGCACCATCAAATAGCCATGATTCCAATAACATTAAACAAAGACAACTGAACGGTACTTTTTAATCACTAAATACCAGACATTCCGCCATTTTCATTTGCTGAAATCATTCGCATTTCTCATTACGTAGGCTGTCAGTACACAACACATATGTACCTATACACAAACAAGTACATAAATACACAATTCAAAAAACGATCGAATCATAATATAAAAGTTCATTTGAAATGTTCTGTTTAAAAAACATTCACTAATTATTGAACGTGTCGGGCTTATGTATTGTGGGGGCTATGTATTATGTGCTGCCGGTATATAAGTGTGCGTGTGTATTATGTAAAAAAGGGTGTTTTTGTCTATGTGCCAAATAAAAATGAGGGCGTAATGTCCGGCTGCATCGAACGTTTATCGTGGACACGGCCAGCGAGTGAAGTGCCATAAGGTCAAACTTGCAACATTTTAATTTCCCTTTGTTTTATACTAATTAATACAGTTTCTTTAATTAACTTCTTTGTATTGGTTTGTGACATATTTTTTGGTTGGTTTCTGTATTGTTTCCGTCAATATTAACTCTGAATTTATATATTGTCATTGAATATAGAGACAATCAAAATAAACTTGCGTAATTTTAAAGAATTGTATTTTTACAATAATAAATGAACGCCTCAGTTTTTTGCTTACGTGGGCAACTGCTAAGCCTAGAGCTTTCGGTTCGAATCTAAGGTCCATACAAAGAATCTCCAGTATTCTGCCATCCTGTCCTGGTTGTGAAACTGCCTACCTCTCAGGAACTCAGGCGTGAATATACTACTGTTCAAGTATCACCTAAATCTCATATTAGTTCTAAGAAAAATATATTAAAAGCAATCTCAAACATTTGCGGTAACTTCACTTTGATGTATCTACTTAAACTTTATATAAGTTGGTAATGAGAATTTCTTCGTATCAATTAAATTCGAAAAACAGTTAAAAGTAGCCAACATCATTATGTTGGCTACTTTTAATCCCACTTTTATCCCATTGGATACACCCAAACCCGGTTTCACGGTCCCAAGTTCGATATGAATCATAATTATATGTGATAATATTTGTGCATTACTTATCTTCACGTTACATCTTGTAAGGGGTAGACAGGGATATCTGATAACGAGGGTCAGATATGTATCCTAGCCGTTTAAGCATATTTTCTCCGTTTGAAAAGGTAGAAATGAACACGATAACTCCTGTGTGACGTGAGAATCGAACTACAGACCTCACGCTCAGTATTTTGGCAACGTCACCTTTGAATTTAATTCCCTGCACTTCCACGAATATTTCAAGACCAAAATTAGCCAAATCGGTCCAGCCGTTCAAGAGTTTTAGCGAGACTAACGAACAGCAATTAATTTTTATATATTTCGATTAAATACTATTACTGCTGTACCAAGTAAAGCCTCAGAACATGTGCATTTACTTAATTAATTGTACCAAAATGGCAAACATTATTGACAATAACGGGTATCTCGTAATCTGATTTTTGAGGTTAAGTTGAAAGGTTAGGCGCTTGCGCATAAAGTAACAGTTTGAGGAGGCAGGTTATCGATGTTTATGTATTGGAACAAGCATTTTTATCCATTCCAGATTGTTTTCAAGCATTTATTTCACTTATTTGGTTAAAAATACTTCAGATTATAATTTCTTGTGACCTTTATCACATGTTTGTGTCATTACATCTCTTTATTCCGTAACGAGGTAGACAGAAGTCTGCATAACACACGTTTATTACACCAGACGGGACAGTCCAATGTTTTGGTAACCAGGGCCATTGATTTAAGAGTAATAATTAAGTGCTAACTTAGAAACTAACATTCAATATTGTTGTTGTGTATTAGTTTCTAAGTTGTGTTAAATATTCTAGTGTTTTATGGTACCTGCAGGGCATTGAAACTGCAACCGTATGCTCACAAATCCGGCTAATCCACCACAGTGCTACCACGACTTTCCATATATTTTCTTAATATCTATAAGTGGTATTTATTGAATATTATAATTATAAGACAGTAAAGTACTTGTATCAACTGTAGCTGATTATAATGACTGTCGAGAATAATAAATTGTAATTGTATGGTTAGCCTCACAAGTTACAATTAATTCATTAATCTTATAAGTTGTTATTGTTATTCTTGTGTCAAGATTATTGGTTTAGTAATTGTTTAAGAAAGTTGTGTAATTGAGTGAATATTGTGTATGTATAGGTAGGTAAGTGGTGTGGGTTATCGAGGTAAAGTAGTAGAGGTAATCGTTTGCCGCCAAGAGTTATAACAATTCATAGGAATAGCTAGAACTCTATAGTAATAACTATATAGATTGAATACATTTGTATATTTCTGTTCTATCTCCGATATAGTGTAGAAGATCAAACTAATATCCAACGTTTACTATACCTCCGACTTTATTCATTTCTATTTATTTTACTATAGTTTTCACCACATAAACAGCAGCTCTACAAATTCAAATTAAAAATAAATCGAACCTCATTAGTTAAAACTTACAAACAAAAATTATTTTCCGTGTCTTCCAAAGTACTTTCCAAAGTATCAAAGGTGTGTATGTAATGTATGTATGTGTGTTCAATGCTAACTGGCAAGTGGATGTATTCCGGCTCGCACAAGGCCGGTGAGATTCTGAGACGCCCACAGACTACACCTGCAGATCTATGCTGACATCCAGCATCCCGCCCTGAGATTTTTATGCATTTTAAATGTACAATGAATTTTCGGTGGTGCTTTTTTTTCTATAAGATATGGTGGTAAAAAATTTAGGGATTTTCTTAGTAATCAAATAAAGTTTTGATATAGGAAGATAATGAAGATGTAGGTAGTTGGAAGAAAATTTTATTCAAGTATAAAAATTACAGATTAAGAGAAAGCTTTAAAAAAGAACTCTCTAAAAAGATGGAATTAAAGGAGAACAATGACCAAAAGTGTTAATACGAAGATATTTTGACATAAGTAGGTAGTAACAGAAAAAACCTTTCTAATTACAACTGGCAGCTACTAATTAACTTTCCAAATTCAAAGCGTAATCGTTCTATTTTTAAACATAAGCCACGAACAATTAAAAACAAAATACTCAAAACCATACTTACCCCCATTTCCCACCAAACGGCTGACAGTCGAAATTTAAATGAAGTAGCTATCGCAATTAGCGCACACACACGTATAAGCGCAACTAAACGCACACGATTACAAAAAAGCCCAAATAAAAAGTGTAGTGATCAAAAATGTGTGAAAGAATGGTTCGCACACACGCGCACGCCGGCCACAATTCAATATCGCTTGTCATTGCACGTAGCGTTCGCATAAAATTGCATATTTTACTATAATTAACTTATTTTTTTAAAGTATATTTTAGTAGATGCTTTTTATAGTCATTAAATTGAGATCGACATTAATTAAGGATTGATTTAAATGACGCATTCATAATGTTAAACGATGTACTCAGTACCTAATTCTTCCTAGATAACCTAATTATAATTAGTTATTAAGTAGCTGTAGAATATGCACCCACCATTATGCTACAAGGGTTCCAAGGTTAGAAGATTCCTACGTACCTTTTTCTCTCACATAATTAGTATTATAAACATTGTACTAAGTACCTAAAAACTTGTTACCTACTTCAAGTGTACGGCAATGAGGAAAAGATCATAATACAGACCAACACTCACATTGTGATTGATAAACTGTTAACTATTACCCTAATAATAATACAAATACTTAAAAAAATTAACATGATTACCTTTTTTTCCCACTCTACGGCTACAATACAACCTGTATGGTGCACACAAATGCACTCACACGCACACATGCGCAGACGCCTCGTACAGACAGAGCTATGTGCGTTAAGGCGGCGCGACCATGTGGCGTATTTAGGTCAATTGCTGAAATAAACGCATCGTCGCAGAGCAGTGCGCCTGAGTCGTTTTTTATTGAACCTAAGGCAAAGAGAGAGTATGTTGCACATTTCTTTTTGTGTGCACTTTAGGCGCCGGTTGGCGTGTTAGATTATTTGTTTTAAATGCACTTGGGATCCGTTAGTTGTTGGCTGTTGGCCGTGTGTGCGAAGCATGTTGTTTGTTCACTTTCTCGTAACCGAAGTTGCGGTTACTGTATTTTTTTAAATATTTAATGCTTCTTGTATTTTTTCAATCAGCGTTCGAAAGTTCTAAGCTGTGTTTAAATTTCATAAAAGTATTGGGTAAATGAATAAAAGTTTATGCTCATAATATATAAAATTAAGTAAAACTTTCTTTGTTTTCTTGTGATACATTTATTACAGTTTTCCTCAAATAAAAATTCAATAGGTAAGCTATAAAAATTAAGCTTATAAAGACGAAGCAATCTTAACCGCGAAGAACCACTAATATTCGGTTTTAAAATGTCAAGGTGCAAGCAAATTGCAGTCATTTTTATAAAGTAATGGCCGACTTGTCATTTTTCCACTGTTCAAATGTTTTGCATCGCATTACGCCATGAGCAACGACCATGATAATAAAACCAACTGACAAACAACTTTTATCGGCTTCGAATTCCGTTTTAAAATCTAAAATATACATTTTCGTATTGATTACGACATGTAATTGGACGTAATTTGAAGTTACATTGCATCAGCGCCATCTATCGGAGTTTATATAAGGCTTTGATTTCGCAAAGGTCATTCATAACTGGATTTTAATTAAAATTATATGCCTTGAGGGAAAACGTACTTTAATTATATGTTAATGTTCTTACTTTAAAATATTTATGTTTTTTCTACTCCGGGGGTAATTATGATACTTAAGATTACAGTTTTTTCTGCATTTAAAAACGTTGCCGTCACTTATCTAATAAAAACAAGAATTAAGCCGCCAATGCCAAAGAATGTATGTTGTTTGTACTCGTTTGGGTTAGTTTTTTTCGTATAATTGTGTTTATTTCATCATGCATGTAACCACTTCATACTTAACATGATAAAGACTGTTTCACATTGTGTTATTAAATATGTATCGGGCAACTTTATATTTATCACGGGCAACCTTAAAAGTTTAGATCTAACCGATTGCAAGTAAAATATTCAAACGCATTAAAAATATAATCCGACACTTACAACAAGTCATTCAAATATCTCATCGTCTGTACATTTTCTTATTTTGACAAGCAGTTTATTATTCTCACAAGGCTGGTGCCGACACAAAAAGACAAAGGTCGCCGAACAGGCCCTGTGTGCAATTGAAATCGATTTTTATGCAATCAATATCTTCTCATTACTCTTATATATTAGGTGTATTCGTGTAAATGTCATTATCGTACAGTTTTGGCGAGCGGTGTATCTTGTTTTTTTGTTTTTTGTAAAATGTTTTTGGTAGATCCGGTTGACGGAATTTAATGTAAAGCTGTTACAAAAAGGGGGCCATTGTTTGATATTTTTGAGTCAAATTCAATATTCTATAGGCAGGTGTCGCAGGACTCAATCTTTAGGTTCTACCTTGAACAGGGTAATTTAACCTTACTGAACTTTAAAGGGAAAATGAATCCTGATATCATAGTTATAGGGTAGAATATCAATAATTTGTTATTTTTAGGTAAAATAAGATTCGAGGAAAAATACTTTGGTTTAAGTTTGAAACCTTTACCTGTTTAAGTACTTACGTTGGCCGTCCTTCATCATTGTACACGTACTGTTTATGCAAATAATTATACTTAACAAAGATTTTAACGTTTTTGTACATCAAACATGACATTAAAATAAACTATCCTGCGAAGGTGTGAGATACAGAGAGAATACTAATTATATCATTCTATATTTACATGAATACACATTTATATTTTTTGAAAAAAAAAAATAGAATTGAAAGTTTTTTTATTTCATAGTGTACCGGCCATACTGAGGCACACGCGATTGTCGATTTTTAATGCGTGCCGCGACAAGGCTTGCATTTTCGGTAATAGAGTACACCTAGAAGCAACATAGGCGATAGGTGAAATAATTAAACATAAATGACTATAAAATAAACTATTTTTTAATTTCCTTTCCATTATTATAGTATAGTTACTTTAAAAACGTGTAAAATAGTAGTATGTAGCTTTTTGCAAGATAACACGTAAAACAGATCTTTATTTTAAGGCAAATTAAGTGCATTTTTCATTGTTTTTGTCTTAACTTTTACACAAATTACACTTGAATCTCAATTTAAAGATACACAAATAGCACACTGAAGTCTTCAACATCACATAAACTAAAACAAAAATAACTCGAAACAACAAATCAGAAATGTCATCAATAAGTTGCCAGCCAGCGGCATATTGATTTAAATTCAAAATGATTTACATAACAACGATTGTGGGCTTTCAAGACCCGAAATACATTATACCTAACATTCGGACAAAGCTGCGCTGTTTGACCCAAATTCGTGTGCATCGGTTAGCTGGCCTGTAGCTCAGGGCTAAAAGAACTGCCCTCGTACTACGATCTCTTATAGCAGGGCATTTGCCGTAGTCAAAGCGAGACAGCACTTCATACAGTGTAGAGCGGCGTCTCGCTTCCACAACGGAGAATGTCCTGCTTTAAGAATTCATGGTAAGGGTTCAGATACATGACTTCCCAGTATTGATAATGCGAGCAACGTTATTTTTGCGTACCTTTTCGATGTATTTTTGGATATGCTGGCCTCATTGTTGAATTTCTTTCTTGAATTTCTCGCTAGGCATTATGCGTCATACAGGATATTAAAGAATTAACCTAGTCATGAGGGTTCCGCAGAATTTGATGTCTAATAATTGCGTAACTAAGCATGGCGGCTGTCTTTATCCACCTATTGCTCTAGAGTCTAGTTCAAGCTGCAAAGGGTAACTATGTTTTCTAAAATAGGATTGTTTTTAGGATTGGATTTAGTTTAAACATAATTCAATTATACATCAATTTATGCTATTCACACTAAAACTGATACTATAGGTATACTTAAGTTTTCTTAAAAGAATAAATCATTAGAAAACGTCTCACTTTCAACTTTAGCCAGTAGTTTTACTAATTACATAGTAAATTCTCCTGTAGTTTCCAATCATTAACATAAACTTCTCCATGTTCACCTCGTAGATTTATCAGCCGATTAGATACAATGCAAATGTGCATTTAGTGACGTGTTATAAAAAACTGGCACAAACATGACTTGTGGTTAAACACGAAGAATGAGCGGCGCCGGGGGGCGGGCCGAGCGATTCTGGAACAAGCCGAATGATGCCATTTGTAATGACAAACCAATTTGCGAATTGTGAACTGTAGTTTGTGTTAAGGGTGTTCATAACGGTAACGGTCGCCATTTTTAGGAAAATTACTCAATTTGTGAACGATATGTTGCATTAAGAATCATAAAAACCCAACACACTTGTCGTACGTATGAAAGCCATTCAATTTAAATGAAATGATAATTAATATCAATTTTGATGAAAGTTTTTGACGTCTCGGAAGAAACATGGCCGTTAAACGTTTAAAAATTATACTTGTATTGTAATACAATATTCTCGTATTCAAGAAACAAAACATAAGACTCGTAAAAAATCGTCAAAAAACCACTCAAAAATAACAATTTATTAAGATACACGTGTAACTGTTACAGTTTTATAACTAATAATGTATACGACACTAAACCATCGCTATCTGAGAAAACGGCAAACTTTCCAAAAACAAGGAGGCGTTTTTTTAAGTTGCATCACAAGCGCCTGCCCCTGTACACTGCAATGTGACCTCGATACACGCACACACGCGCAAACACACTTACACAACTACAATGATTCATTCGTGTGCGTGCGTGCATGTGCACTCACACAGACGCACGGCCTATTCACAGGCTGTTGTAAATTTTTACAGTCACTTTTTAGTGGCTTGTAATTTTTTATAAATACATTAAAATGTTATAAAATTAGCTCGTAATTCGTTTGTTTATTGTACAGATATTGTTGGACAGGTTTTTGATTATCAGGAAGAGATAACGCGTTTAATTATGTAGTAAATTCCTTTGTAAGCAATAAAGTGTTTGTAAAGTTTCTTCATTGCATTATTACAATACTTTTTATAATTATAATATTAGAAAACCGATTTAAAACATACATCATTTAAATGTAACCCTTTAAAAAGTTAAATTTGATATTAAAACAAGTTATGTTGCAAACATTACTGTAATGTCATCATTTACTTTATAACTTTATTTGCGGTCCAACTGATACTGATATCAATATAAAATATTAAAACCAGATCTGCAAATATGGGAAGCAAATGCCAGTAAATTGCGTACCATTAATTTCAAGATTCCAAGAACTTTTAAAATACTAATATAATATTCATTTTCAATATCCACTGACTTATATCTAACGTAGATCTACATAGTGGTCACGAAACGTCATTGTTATATTTATTTAAACAATAATATAAGGTTACAGCTCTAAGCCAAATCGCTAACATGCTTTGATTTAACTATCCGCTTATAAAACGTTACCAAACTGGAGCAAATAGTTATTAAAAGTTACCTTTATTTAGTCCAAAGTTTAATCCCAGACAATCTATATTGTTTTAGTCAATCTACAAGGCATTGCCTTCACATGTCATTTGTATTAATAACCAATAACGCAGCGATTAAGAGGTTGGCTGCTTAAACTTATTATCGTATGGTTGATGAAAAACCTGGTGTCAGACTTTAAACCGCCTGTAGGCCTCTGATATAGCTTTACACACCGTTGAAAAATCTCTCAGGTGTGCCGGTTTTCTCATGGTTTCCTTTACCGTTTTTAGTAACTGATAACTAATTTAAAGTACACCCATAAATTCGAAAAGATATTGCTGCGTGTCGGAGTTGAACTTGCGACCTTTGACTTGGCAGTTCAAGGGTCATACGACTCGGCTATCAACACTGTTAAGGCTAAAAGTTACAGATTCGGACCCCCGACGAATATTATGCACTTAATATATTATAAAACAACAATGGTTTAGGATTGATTTCAATTAATACAAATTGGATCTCCCTTTTTTTAGGGAAACGCTATAAATTTTATATCCATCAAATTAATAATTAATATTACCAATTATTAAGTTATTGACCTAACCTTAATTAATATTTTTAAGGAGTTGTTTTTGGATCGTTTATATCGGTAACACGTAGGTCTAAAATGATGCTGGTTATATCTTGATTTGGTTTGATAAATAATATAATTAGCCAAGTTTGGACGATGAAGGGTATGATGGAAGCAGCGACATTATAAATTACTTTAGCTTTTATAGATCCATTACCTTTGTACGCTAATTGAATACCATGCGAATAGACAATGCACCTTTTTGCTAATGGCAGTGTTATCCACACCAACTTTAAATATGTAAATAAATAAGGTATAAGAGGCGTTCTAAGGGAGGCCTTTGTTCAACAGTGGACGTCTTCCAGCTGGTGATGATGATGAAGGTATACAAATTATGTGGTAATTTTTTTCTAAATTAATACGTCGCACGTCGGCCCACACTAGGGATTTTTTAATCGAACCCGCAACCCTTAGCGCACCAGTCCAATCACTTAGCCACTGCGCCAATCAGGTCGTCGTAAAAGAAAAGATAAATAAAACTACATACACAGTATCCACACTCATTATACTAATAGTATGGGCTCACGATGACAAATTACGAAAACACCACCTTAATTACCCTTAAAACTTAAACAATAATTAATTAATTATCACAAAATCAGCAACACCCTGTATACACACACACACACGCAGACCGTCGACTGATCTGCTCATAATAAAATGTGGCTTTTTTAACATGTATTTACTTTTTTCTATGTACTACCTTAATCTGTATGTACTGAGTACATAAGGCTCATATACTTTGATCATTTCGAATACGTGGTTGTCTGTCCGTTGATGTATTGATTATAACGACATTATGGCTGGGTTGGTAGACAAAAGTATTCGCCTATTTTCTGTTGAAACTTTCATAATGGAGCCAGTTATAACTATCCTTAGTATAACTCGCCTCCCAGCACCACAAGAATACAAGTTAAAGTGGCAATGGGCAAGCTACATTGCTAGAAGAAACAGTAACCGCTGGGGAGGAAAGAAGAAAGGTTCTCGAGTGGCGTGGTCGCCACCACGAACCCGAACACACAGCGTCGGCAGGATCCCACAAGGCAGACCGACGATATCATAAGAGTTGCCGTTTATTGTGGTGTCCTAAGGGGGAGGCCTTAAGCAATTCATTGTGACTTTAAGAATAACTTCTTATCTAAACAAAATATAATTGATAAACATAGTTATCAACACAATTAACAAAATAATCCTTTTCGAAACAAGTAAAACCGAGTGCAGAGTACAATACAGTAGTAAATAAAGATTTTTTGTTCAGTTTTAACTAAATGAAGTCCTCATTATATATTTACGAGCGGCGTGCATGTATATAGTCTCTTTGTCGGAAACCTGTGTTTGCGCGGTGACCACTGCACCGATAATTTGGGCCTGATTAATCCAGGGTTGGGGATTTAAAACTGTTTTGCGGGTTTATTTCTATTGAAGATACGTAGGTATTGTGTTAGAGATATTTAGTTAAATTATCTTAGCAGTGTTAGAATTTATGCGACGACATGTATTTTGTTTTCATTGTTATTTCACAATATTTTACAAGTGTTCAGTATACGTGGATAACAGAATAACGTTATTTATCTAACGTTATCATTAATACACTGCCCGTTCTTAATTACCTTTAAATTGTATACCTATAATCAGTAAAATATTAAATATTACAATTGTTAATTGTCTGAATTTCATAGCGTTGTACAAATTTCTCTACAATTTAGCCACCTGGGCATCAAACCCCACGTATCATTGGCCAGTGTAGAGCTTAGAATTTATTATTCACACGTCACTGACCACCCTCCCCTAAATAACAGTTTCAATGGGAAATTCAATGGGACATGGGTAATACTAACTTCACTAGTTTGTTTTGATAAACAATATTGAACACTGGGTTTTGTATTAATATGTTTACATTATATTACCTACCCTTGCAAAAGTAACCAAATATGACGCAATTAAATTCACCATTTTCATCAAAATTAATTAGGATTCAAAAAAAGCTATTGTGTGTAAAGATAAATGTCTTTAATTGATAATAGAGTTGTATTTAATAACTTATTAATATACCCTTCTTTTATTTTTTATCTTTTATAAATGATACGTCCAATGTAGAATTATTTTTTTTGCCGACGGAGTCGTTACTGCGTGCAATATGACAACTATCGAATTTTGATTTGCTAATAATTCGATAGTTTGAGGTAATGTGATGAAAACGAATACATATAGAATTATAAAAGCAGTGATAACCGAGTGGTAAGACAGTTGAACTGCCAAGTCAAAGGCCGCAAGTTCACTCCCCGATTTCAAAATCGTGTGCGTATAACTTAATATACTTATCACTTGCTAAAAAAGGTGAAGGAACACATCGTGAGGAAACCGGCTTTACAACGGATTTTTCAACGGTGTGTAAAGCCATGTCAGAGTCCTGCAGACGGTTTAAACTCACACACTAGGTTGATTATCAACCATACGATAAGTAGACAAACATTGGTAAGAAATAAAGCAAAGAAGGGAGTATCTAATGCAGGTTTAAAGGTTTCCATGAGTAAGCGGTCATCCTTCCAAGGAATGAATTTTGCAATGGCTACACGACCTCACAGATCAACTAATCATCACTGTAGATAATCCAGCGACAACCTAGACCTAATATAAATCATCAAAAGCTCATATTTTCATAAATAATGAACAGTTAACCTGTGAAGCCCACAATCCTCTGACTCTAACTTTCCCTGTCACGCTGACAGACCTCGTAACTTTTGACGATATAACTCACATCACAGTGACAATACACAGCTTTTTGACACTCACCAAAAAAGAGCCAAATAGAATTTTGCGTCAAAACAATGGGCGAACTAACAGAGTGGTCGAATGAAACACATGCATACAATTTGCCAGGCACCGGACGCAGCCAAAAATCCTTTTGAAAAAATATAAAAAATGCTCGCTAGGAAATTAGGGGTCTGTAGGTTTAGGTTTCATTTTGCTACCATTTTTGGTAGGATAACTCTGAAATTAAAGAAACGTAGAGCGTTTGAAGCTGTAGTGTGTAAATTTTATTAAGTTTTTAATAACAATAATACCTCCAGAGTTATCTCCTTGTATACAATTGGCTTTTAAGGGTTAACACTTTCTCATGAATGCCAAGACTTGTCACCTATAAAAATTATCAATCGAATTGTAGCTTGTGAAATGTAGCAAAATATTTATTAAAGGATTGTGGAAGTATTTTAAAACACTGTCAGTAGTGGCTAATGTTTGTCAATGTACAGTAAGTCAAAGAATAATGAATTTACAGTTCTCAAACAATATCTACATGGTCCAATCCTACAACATTTACGTTTTATATCTCTGTCCAATATCTCCTACCATTGATATTGTTTTGTAAAGCATGTATGTGTCAAGGCTGTATTTATTAAGCGCTTGTGAAGCTTGCACAGCAGCGTCACTGGCACAAACAGAGGCACTGGCAGAAGGCACCAATGTTGATGATTATAAAACACCACTTCCTCTATTCCAATCAGCCAATATCCCTGCGGAACCCAGAACACAAACCGGACGGCGCGCGGGCATTCCGAATATAGAACTTTCTCTTTCACCGGGTAGATGCCATTTTTTCCGTTTTTTCACGCGTTCCCGATAGAAATAGTGACGGTTTTTTTTTCGACCACTCTCCCTTTCAGTAGTTGCTCGTAAAAAGCAAATAAAGATCGGTAAAAACTCGTTCGCGGGATTTTTTTGCGTGAACTACTTTTTCAGGGTTATTCATTATTTTCTCTTTGGTTTTTTTCGACTATTTTTCATTTCACATCGGATTTTTTCACGGGACCGCTCGGTAAGCGGATTTTGTCCTTTTTTTGTTTGGCCGAGGTATTTGATTGGCAATGTGTGGTGTTTGGAGTGGTTTAGATTTCAATATAAAAGGATTTTTTGTGGCAACGCTCTATTTGGATTTTATTGAGGGATATTAAGCTTGTAAACGGTTTAAGTTTTATCGTGTAAAAAGTTGAGGTTTAAGAGTTACGAATTAAATATTGGTATTTCTGTGTTGTTGATGGAAGAGTATGAATTATCTCTTTGAAATAAATTGTACCAGCATAGATCACGCAATTAAGACAATAACTGATCAATAAACACACTGTTTTAACACCCTAGTACCTACTAACAGTAGGTACATGCTAACAAGTACCACACAAGATGCGGAACTATGTAACAGCTTTTAATAGCCAGCTAAAAAAACACATTAAAATTAAAATGAGAAGAATGGAGGAAGGAAATGTAGGCCTTTGCCCTGCAGTGGGACGAAATAAATAAATAATAAAATGAAAATGTAAGCTTTTGGGATCTAGGAACTAAAGAATAAAACTTATTATTACAAAAACAAGTCTCCAGTCCCCTAACGGGAAAGTAGAGGTATTATCCTCTATGAAGTTCTTTACATACATTTCTGCAGCTCATTATTGCCCAGCCAATTGCCATACATCATCTGCTCTTACTCGCTTTTCTGATGACGAAAGAGAATGGTATTCTCAATGCGTCCCACAGACACAATTACAACATTTATTACAGCTCCTTGTGGTACTCCAGAACTGACTCATCGATCCAACCTTCCCTCCCCATGCCTTTAAACTAGCCCACCATAAAAATACCCCATGAAAATCTTTACAATCTCGTCATCAATTTTACAATCAAAATAACGACATATTTTAACTGACGGGCATCAAACCCGGGACCGCGCCCTGCACTAAAACGTCACTACCCTTTAACATTTGATCTTTGAACGCGGCTGTTGAAATTTTATTAAACTAGAGAGAAGAGTTTGCTTACCGTATCTAACGGTTTAGGGCCTACTTCAGTGAATGTATTCCCATACATAAATACATTCACGCCTACATTCCTTGTAGGGGTAGATAGAGAAGTATCTTTTTTAATAGGAGCTTCTTCTTCTTCTGTATGGTTGATAAACAACCTGGTGTGTGAGTTTAAACCACCTGCAGGCTTTGATATGGCTTTAGGTATATACCGTTGAAAAATCTTTGAGATGTGCTTTTTTCCTTCACCGTTTATAGCAACTGATAGTACGCGTATGAATTCGAGAAGATGTTGGTGTATGTCGAGGTTTGGACTTGCGACCTTTGACTTGGCAGTCCGACGGTCATACCATTCGACTTCAGTAATCAGTAAATAAATAAAAATCACATAAATTCGACATCAGTAAATAAATAAAAATAAAAAATTCATTTATTTCACTACTCATACACGCATATTTCACTGCTTAATATTTTTAGTTAGAAAGTCTATTGAAATTAAGCCACACCTTTTTTACAGTGATATGCATGTTCTTGTATGTTGTATTTTCATGTATACAAGACCTAGGAATAATTATATTGAGTGTAGAAGACCTAACATCAAGAACGAGTGAATGATACGTGATACTTCTATAATACTTAATGTAAGGTTTGATTCTTGTTCTACAAATAATTGATTTGGCAAGCTAGATATTTGTCTTACCAATGTTCTTTAGCTCTATTTGGAGACTTAGCTGTAATAAGATGAACTGCAACTATAGCAAGAATATTAGGGTCTTTAAAAACATAACATCACGCCTGTATTTCCCGAAAGGGTAGGCTGAGGTGCAAATAGAGTGCACCCACACTTCGCCACCTATAGTCATGTATTTATTAGATATCGATTATTTTATCACATACAGATCACAAACAAAATTGGTTAAGAGTATGGTTTGTTATGGTTAATGATTTGATAATATATCTATCGTTTGCAAATTTTCAGGAAGATTTATGCCATAACTTGGGTAATCGATTTCTTGTCACTTATCCAAATATATGATCCTAGAAGCAGATAAACGTCTATAAAACTGGATGTTGGGAACATAACTTAAACATTTCTACTTCCTTATTGAAGCTTATACCCTAGTATCTACTGCAGTTGTTATGCCCCTATAACATACATCCTAAACGCCTAAATACCATCTCAGAGCTAATTAGCTAAAACCCTAACAACACAAACACAAAAACCCATTAAACATCAAAATTCCATCTGAAAAACTAGCTGCAAAGATAACTCCACAAATAACGAAGTTATAAGTAAAAACAGAAACGTATCTACAACATTTAGGTTAAAATATAAGGATCTTGCATAAGAAAACGAGGGGGGAACCTCCCCTGTATCTCCGTTTTTAGTATTTTAGTAAGTTCGGGGGGAATTACCGCCCGGGGGGCGCGGGCCCCTCTGGGGGGGCAAGATGTTGATGCTCCTTAGTTTTATATTACTGGCGTACTTTATTACTTATTTGTGTTAGTGTTTTATTCGTTTCGCGTGTGAGTGAGGGGGCCGGGGCCGGGGGGGGGACGCTCCGCGCTTAGTTGCCTCTTCTATGCAGATGCGGGCTTGTGTAACTTGTAAATTTTTTTATTAGTAGTTATGACTGTTGGAGTTTTCGGTCCGCGGGTGGCGTTCTTGAGATTTTTGGCAAATTTGTGTTTTGGTTTGGGTGTTTTATGTTCTTATGGCTGTAATTAATTAGTATTATTGCAGTGTTAAGGATTAGTACTGGTAATTAAGTATAGGTGTAATCAATTACAAAAGGGATTAAGGAAGAAGATGCATTAAAGTTCAAAGATTAACATTATCGGCGATAGTCTTCTCAGTAATTTAAGAATGCAATTTAATCTTGTATGGTATTAGGGATGAATAGGGTATAGATATATATAATATAATATACTTTACTATAGATACATTATTTTTTATACAGCTTATTTGAATGGTAGTAACTTAGTAAGTATGTAGTATTGCCTTGTTAGTCTAGTAGTCGTTAAACGGGTCTGCCGAATCGAGATCCTGGGTTCGAGTCCCGGGTTGGACAAACTGTTACTGGGTATTTCGATTAGGCAATTCGCAGTAGCATCACGGAGTCTGCATTTGTGCCCACAATAGCCTCACCCCTATTACATTGGGACTCACATCTTAAGTAGCGAAATGTGGGTGTACTCTACAGCCACCTCTGTCTACCTCTTAGGGAAATACAAGCGTGATATTACGTGTACTAAAACTAGTAGCTGTTTAGTATATACCCAACAACAGGAGCGTGAAGATATGTGTCAACTGACATAGCTGTCAGATAAATTGATTCGTAATGTCATTTTTAATATATCTATACATCTGACGTTTCGATCCCCAGTGATCTGAGATTGTCATCTCTTTCAAGGAGGCTGGTCGGGTAATTAGCGAGAAACCTCTTCATTTGGAGATCTTTTAACATTGATAATGGTAATTCTTGATATTTTTTATCTTTAAGTTGGTACCTACATTATTATTTAACCAATATACCTTTGCAATGTAATGTAGAAAATTTATTTTTAATACCCTATTAACCTTGTGTACTGGACTTTTAGTCGTTTGAAATAATGGTCGTAAGTTCGATTCTTGCTTGGGACAGTTTTATGTATAATCTAGAAATATTTGATTTTAAGTTGCAAGTAAGTTGCATACAAAATTGTAAACGACAGTAATGCGAGACACTAAATTGTGAAGAATAAATCTCTTTAACTATAGATACATCTAAAAATAGGGTTGCGTATTCACTTAATCTACTAATTACTAGATTTGGATCCAGTATGTCAATCACTAGGCCACCACGACTTCCCAAACATCATCTACATAGTAAGAAGTCAAGCCATAATATTTTTTCTTTTAATTCCTCCTCCTTCCTCATGCATATAACCTAAAAACTGCCCCCGTACCATGAACTCTTAAAGCAGAACACTTTATCTTGTGGGAGCGAGACGCCGCGCCGTGCAGTATAATATGGCGTCTCGCTTCCACAACGTAAACTGTCCCGCTTTAAGAGTACATGGTAAGGGGGCAGTATACATGTTAACATTACCAAGCTATAAAAGATAGATAACAACACTAAACAGCATTCTTAACTTCGCTAACTGAACATAAGTCAACTACAATCGAAACTACACATAAAAATACGTCAGCTAACAACTAAAATCAATCTAAAAGGGTAGGCAGAGACCCTCATGTAACACGCGTTCACGATGTTACATGTAACATGCAATGCTTAGAGTGTAATAACTTACAAGTAGTTACAACGCGAAACACAACCCTCTACCCTTCGCCTTACATGGGTCACACCACGTACATCTGTTTTAACCGACTTTCAAAAAGGAAGTTGTTAACTTTACCTGACTTGTTTGTATGATTATTTGTTAATGTTTATATTGGCAAAATTGTCAGTTAAGTTCACAATATTAATAATTTATTTTTTCATATATCTACATATATCTACAATAAAGCTTATAATTATAAACGTTTCATATGACTAAGAATAGTATACAATAATTATTTTAAAGTATTATTTTGTTAAGCCTTGGTACCCATTTTTAACCGACTTCCAAAGAGGTGTAAGTTGTACTCAGCGTGTTTTTTTTAAGTTTCCACTTGTGTTATGGGGGCCAGCGCTCGTGTTTATAATAATACTAGCCTAGCATGGTGGGGCAGAGTAAATACACAAAGAAATAACCACAACATCTCTGTCTAACCACAGTCTCACAATAAAATTCTTTGTCTTGACAGAGTTCTAATGATGTAGGTAATCACATAAAAAAGTATTTCTATATCAATACTAGTATTCATATTAATCCTGGCTGGAGGCCTTTTATTAGGTCTCGCCAAACGACCGGTTAAGCAGTAAGAGCTCCCTCAGAGCTAACTGCGAGAGACAAGAAAAAAAAAATAAAAAAATCATATTAATCTTGATTCAAATTTAAAAATAGCTAATGTATGACATTCATTTAGGATTTGTGTACGAGTGACGTCACTGTCCTTATACGTGTGTATTATTGCGCTGCCCGACCCCTATCGTTGTTATCTTGATGGTTAAACTAATTCTTTAGGGTAGAACCCAAACGATTGCATTCGTAGTTCAATTATTTCAATTAGTATTTGCTTTGTGATTATAAAGTTCTAGATTATGGTGTATTGTAAACATGTGTTTCGTTTTAAAATATAATCATGCTTGTAGTCTTCGTAGGGGTAGGCAGGCGTAACTCATTTATTAAGAAGTCTATACAGACATATTTTATGACTCAATTTTGGTTTAACTGAAGGAAATTGTATTAAGTCATACATAACATCACGCTTGTATTCCCTGACGGGGCAGGCACAGGTGTACCTATAGACACCTACATTTTGTCAGGTATGTTGTAGGTCCCAATGTAATAGGAGGCTTATTACCATAAATGCAACTGTGAATTACGTAATGGAATAACCAAGTAACACTGCTGGACCCGGGATTCGAACCCGGGACCTCATGCTCAGCAGTCGAACATTTGTGTAAAGTGACTACAGCAGTAAAGAAAATTGTATAAAATCCATCTATTGATTAAATTATCAAATATCCAAACATATAATAATAAAAATCTATAACACGCCAACCTCTATACACAGATTCCTTTTAACGAAACGTAACACCCAACACATTAACAAACACACACACACACACACATACATACATAATATATGTAAAATGGAAAACGACTCACATCAAAAACTGTAATCAGGGCTCCCTCGTAAGAAACTTTCCGAGGGGGCACATCAATATTCTTAGTTGAATATAATCAATTCTAAGAGAAAGAAACAGTCTCTGTATTGATAAATGAGAGCACCCTTCATATTTCCGCATCCCCCACCCCCCGGGGGGCGTTTTAAACCCCCCCGGGGGGACATCTTAGGAACGTGCAAGATAGTAAGCGCTAGGGCTGTCAATGTTAATGAACTTTTGTGGAGTAAGATGTTTTTGTAGTTTTGTATGAGGGATGGAATAATCGATACGGGCGCTTTGTTTGTAGGGCTCCTCGGTGTTTCTTAATTAGATAGTATTCGTTTATGTTATATTAATGTTGATTTGTACAATGATAATATTATGTGTAATTGGTATGGTCGATAAAATAACGATGTAAGAAATTTTGATTTTCCTATTTATGTCTTTGAATGACTCGAGTTTCTCGTTAAATGCCTTGAAATTATTGTAGGATATTAATTATCCTATTAAAAGATGAATTAACCATAATAGTATAACAGTTTTACAAACATTTTATTTATGTTGTATACTTTATTATCCTTAATCAATTACTTATTCAAAAATTAATTAAGCTTACTACCTTACTACAAGCATATAACACAACAGACGAACAAGTTAAATCAGACAAAAATAACAAAAAAATATATAAAAACAAATTAATTCACATTTTAAATAATTCTAATCAATTAGAATAATTTGTGCACAGCCCTGCTACGTTTGTAGCGAGGCCTACGACTCGTAGCGGCCACGGCTACGGCGTAGGCGCTAGTGGTACCCCCCACCTCTTACACAACTTTTTACTAAGAACCACGCGAAATGAGTGGATAAAACATAGGTAGCTTCACTTTACCGGTAATAATTATTATTATATTTTATACTATTATTTTAGTTGGTGTAATAGTACAAAATATTATTAATCCGTTATTACTTAGTGATTATCATAACTGTTCTCTAGCTTTACTAGTATTTGTTGAAAATGTTTTGACGATATTCTGTGATTTACAAACAAAATCCACATTATATTTGTAATCCTTGGTTCCACCCTGGAAACACGGACGACTAAATACAATTTCAATTTTAAAATAGCCATTGTCATGTGTTTCTATACAAATGCTGTACCTACAATACTCGAACAAATATCCAGGATAATAAATGTAAAAGAGAAAGATCTTGATTGTTAACATTCAACATTATTACAATACTAGCTGCGCCCCGCGGTGTTATCCGCTACATTTTTTCGGGATAAAAAGTAGCCTATGTATTAATCCAGAGTATCAGCTACCTCCATATGAAAATTCACTAAAATCGGTATAGCCGTTTGAGCGTGAAGAGGTAACAAACACACAAACACACTCACAAACTTTCGCTTTTATAATATTAGTGTGATGTGATTTAATCATGTCATAAGACTAGACTCTAATGACACAATGGCTCAGTCATTAGACAAGTGTATTAGGGGTGATAAGTTCAGGTCCCATCGGTGACAGGTGTCATCGAATCGCGACAAAATTAGTATCTGAAAAACTGTCACATAACACAGTTAAAAAAACTCCAATTATTATTATATAAGAATGGAAAATACATTAAACAAAGTCTATGTCATATGTAAATTATGCGTCAGTATTAACTGGATAGAAGTTATACTAAAATAGAAAATGTCCATTTGTCCATTATCTGACTCATTACTGCGCATCATTTGAGACAACCACAACACTATTTAAGTCTATTATTAACACAGAATTAATATTAAAGAGATATCAAATTCACTTCTAAAAGTTTACATACAATTTCAAAAATATCTCTTTTGTCTGTCAGCTGTCTCAGCTGTCATATCTCCACTTAGAAAAATGATGACACAAAAACATTTTAAAAGAGAGATAGATAGACATTTCTTCTTACATTAATTATCTTAAAAAAGATAAAGTTATAAGAAACAGCAACTTCCTTGACTTCAACTACCACATAAATTCCATTACAAAACAAATTTCATTCAGTATACAAAACTGGCCGAACCAAAAACAGATTTACAACTAAATAAAAAGAGTATTCTGTATATTTTCTATCAAAAATAATCCATCTTTTTCTTTTTCTCCGAGCAAAACACTGTAATGTAATCAAAATATTCTAGAGGACTCGATTTCTAACATTTTCTGTCTCATATCAGTACTTATACTTTGTTATAGCTATCTAAAATACCCCTCAAACAACTAAAAACAAGTCTTAAATAACTATTAGCAAAAGTATAGTACAGTCTAAGAGTTCAACCAACTCTCAAAAATGTAATACAATAATAAAAGAACAGAATGTAACATCACTCAGTAATCGAACCCGGGCAGCTGATCCTTCCAACCGCTACACCACCGGCGGCGAGGCCTGCTCTTATTTTAAACAACTACGCCTTTATAATACATCCAGTTTCGCGACTAAATATCAGCAAGTGTAGCGCTCTCCGACACCGAACGAACAGTCTTGATCCTTCTAAGGAACTAATCTTAATATTTTTGTTTTCGTATTTTTTGTACTGTATAGTTGAATTGAAGACTGTTATAAAATATAGAATACATATAGTGACTGCTAAGTGTAAGTTGTTGGGTTCGATTCTCGGTTGAGCTGTGTCATTGTGGTTTTACATCAGGTTATTTTCATACATAATGTAATTTGTATTTTAACTTATACGTCATAATCGTGTGTTTAGTTCGTGGAAAGTCAATACAAAATTTGTTTAGCGTAAGTATTTGAAGCATGCTAGAAAATTCCTATAAACTCCTACACAAGTGTGTGTACCCATACACTAAGTTGTGGGACGTATAAAAACTTGTCAGAACCTGTTTTTAAATAGTAGTATTTTTGAAATACTTATTTTATTTCATAAAAATCTAGAAATGTAGTCTTAAGAACAACTTAGTCAACTAAAACAGTCCGTTTTGCCACTGACCCTTAATGGATTATTGATTTTAACAATGATTGAGTAAAATAATTGCAAAACGAAACATGTAGTTTGATGTCACTGATAAAAACCTGATTCCACAAAATCCTTGAAGGAATTCCCATCACCAAACCTCTATGATATGAAAAGCCTTCGTGCTAAGCCCATGCCATGTTGAAAACAAACTATTCAAACGCGAAAGTATCAAGACGCATAAATCGCAGTACTTCCGCGTACCGTATTTACAAGTATTGTAAGTATAGAATTATATATTTTATAACGCCACCCGGCCACCCGCGAGCCCCCGCGACCCCCCGCCCGCGAGAACTAAGTCTTCGCGCATCTTTCTATCCCCACCTTTTTGCTTCTTTTAAAACCACCCTTCGTGTGCACCCCTTCCCCTATTTCGACTAATTTGGGGGTACAACTGAAGAATTATTTCTTGTCGACGCATGCACAAAAGAAATTCAACGCTCACATTAAGATTTTAAGGTTTAAATTTGAGTAAGACGTGTGTATAGTCTTTGGACTGTATCTTTTCACTTCGAAAACTAATTCCGAATTAGAAGACGGAAGCAAGTGCTTCGCTGGTGCAAGGCAAAATGTATTCTAAGAGGTAGTTAATGAAACTGGGAATGCGTTGGACAGTGGTGTAAAATTAGAACGGTTTCGTCAAAAATATGAAATTAAAATCTTATACTAGCGAAAGAAGTTTTAGCATCTTTGTTTTAGAGTGAGAGGGGAGAGGTGCATTAGTCCTGCTCGCACAGGGGGTAAGCAGGGAGGCAAGAGATGGGTAGTTTGGAGTAAAAAGCTGCTTTCTTGATCAATGCGCCTCGCATTCGGTATTAATCATAACCGGGGTATTTTCGTCTATGTCCTGGGTGGGGGCTGGTGGGAGGGGGGCTGAAGGAATCGAGAAATCGTATTCTAAATGAAAATACGGTTCTTCCTGTTTACATTTTGTAATAAATTGTTTTACTCACTGTGTTTGTGTGACGTACCAGCGTCGTATTTATTATTTAGGCCTCCGGGATTACTGAGCTGTTTCGTTTCATTGACCGTGTCGCCTTGCGCCTAACTTTGTTTTGATGCAAGATTGCATAATGCTTACATGACAGTATGACGTCATTAAAGTAGTACTTACGGTAGGTAGGTACTTATTGATTTATAATAACATTATATCTAGCAATAATTGTCTAAAGATCCAAATCAGTAAAAATTAAAGTTAAAAAAAACGAGTATTGATCTTCTCAATATTATCCCACATATATTATTATAAATACACACATAAACTTCGTATAATACATAATATTCACAGGTGTTTCTAAAAATACTCATACAGTACGAATTTTCCATTTGAAAAAATAATACCGAACTACATAGTGAGCATAATTTTTTGAAAAAAATCTGTACATAATTACTTTACAATAAACAATTAGCCATATCTGAAAATAATCCTCAAAACAATCGTATACTCACGCAGCTACTTCATAAAAGAACGCACTTAGAATATTAAGTAAAAGCGCCTTTGACTAACGGGAGCGCCTATAAAAAATGTTTTAGCAATGCGCTCGACTGAACCTCCTTGCTATGCCGCAATTTTAGGCGCATCGATGTAACGACTACTAACGCAACATTGAAATGCCCCAAGTCAGATCGAGTTTGAAATATTACTACGCTTACATTGCCGGTTTTGTTTCATGAAAAATAACAAGTTAGATACAAGACGTCAATGTATGCAATACACAATTTTGTGTAACATGAAAAATCAATGATTAGTTCGCGTTTCTGTCACACACATTGTGAGTTTATTTCAATATTTAATAATGAAATGAGAATTTTTGTTTGAGAGTTTACATTGCCTAAATTGTGAATGGAAAATTATTTTTAGCGTTGGTTATTTGCCTGTTAAATAACAAATTGGTGTGTTGGCAAAACGTAGTGAACTAAATAAAAACTGCTAACGGATGAATGAGATTTTAGTTTTTCACAAATATTGTATCGCGCTGCTGTAATGTTTTGGATCATTTGCAAACCTTTTCAGACATTTTCTTTTAAAATTATACTTCCGGGTTTCCTTTGCAGTTAGTTACATAGTACTAGATTCATCTGATAGATTTAGTCTTATCTTACATTCACATACAGACTTAGGAACAACATAGAGTTTAATGGTTTTAACACTAAATTTAATAAGTCCACACATAGGCATTTAAAAATATTTTAGCCTCAAACCCATACTTTAATTATAATTCAACTATAAACACAAATATTTTAAAACAACTTTAACTATCAACAGGCATTCTAACTTAAGCATCAAATATTGATACGACACCACCACAAACTTCCGTTACATTTCACCTGAACACTTACTCCTCTGCCTACCCCACAATATGACAGCAATACTTGTTGCTTACATGTGTCAGTCACACACATGTCAGAATATCATGTCGCTACCCAAACCTTCATGGGGCTATAAAAATCCTACGTAAAATATTTTTCTTACTAGCCCACTTTTTCTCAAACTTAAACCTTATTTCTTAGTAATAAGGTGTGTTTTAGAAGAGTGTGTCTATCAAGGAACTATTTCAGCCTTATTTGCTTATTCAACGTAGTAATAATAATGTGTTTTCTCGTATTTTTGTGGCATTTTACTTGGATTGGCTGTAGTGGGGGTTTTATGACGTCACAATTGGTACCGGTACCGAACACGGTTACCAAACTATTTTGAACTAGTTTTACTCCGTGGCTTTGCATGTCTATCTTAAGGAAGTCTCCATTTGTATAAAGTAAAAAATATATACAACCCTATTTTTTAATTGGTACAATAACTTACGGGCTTATTGGGACAGGTATTGTAATTATACATGTAAAGTCATATTTAAAAATATATCTTATAGAGCCAAGATATTCACGGGAAAGCGCAGGGTAAGCAGCGTGGCTTGAGCTTCGACGCGAGTTTGCCGGGATGTATCAATGACGGCCGAATACGTAAACGAATAGAAAAATACTACGCGTACTATATTCTAAAAGCAATTGTCATCCATGTTGATTCAGTTACGATTCTGCCAATTATTACTAACTTTGGAAGAGAATTTTAAGATGGCGATTTTTTTCTTTTGACTGCTTAAATTCGATCAGTAACGGGTACTAAGAGCCCCCATTATCGTTCTTATTAAAACATAGCCGTGTATAACTCTAGTCTATAAGCTGTATTACCGCTAAAATCGCATATTATGTTCGTTACTCAACATTTTCCATAGATGATAATAAAAATAGTTATCAAATCTACTGGTATTTATGTAATTGTACCTTCAGAATACTTTATTAACCTAATTTGTGAATTATTCAGAATATACAGTAGGTCAAATACCGTTATTTAATAACCGGTAATTTATATTTATTTATTAAGGTTTTCCCACAGCTTATGCGTACCAATTTCTATATTAAAACATACTTAGGTATCTAAAGGCTTACGGACTAGCCAATTACGGGCTAATCATTATTATTCTAAACAAGCTACTATACAGTATAAAATGCACTTACAAATGAAGAAAAAAATTCTATTCATAGACATAATAAGGCTTAATATTTTTTACAAAAACATCGTCACTTATTCGTCTGATTAACTTAAAACAGTTATTATGATATCAACTCTATAAAGCACTAATTAATGCAATAATTAGCAATTAAAGGCGTTACAAAACATTCCAGTACCGCATACCTAGAGGTACTATTATTATTTAATTTTTGATAAATTGTCCATATTGACAACATCGCTTAGTAACTAAAGCTAAAGTCTAACTACAATATAAACAATACTATAAAATACTGTAGGAACTGCAATTAGCTACCATTTAATCCAGTTACAATTATAATAACTCATTCTCCTGCATCACAAATCCTAATTATCGCGCAGTGACTAATAGCTGTGAAAAACATCTAATTAGTATTCTACACTGGTTTAAAAAGGGTGGAGCTGCGATCAAGTTAAGCTGCACTTGCCTCGGTATGCCCTACGATGGGTATACGAAATAACATTTTCTAAATACAAAAAATGATTACCTTATACTATTTTTCAAGCTTTATAATAACGAACAAAATAAAATATTGAAGGATTCATTTAAAACATTATAATTCGAGTACAATTTGAATATTAAAACACGACAACGGTCCTAGCTATACACTGATCGCTATACTCCCCGCTGCAGAACACGACTATAACGACA
Source organism: Abrostola triplasia (assembly GCA_946251915.1). Lineage (NCBI taxonomy): Eukaryota > Metazoa > Arthropoda > Insecta > Lepidoptera > Noctuidae > Abrostola > Abrostola triplasia. The sequence goes on along the minus strand of OX276432.1, from coordinate 934,202 downwards.
CCAGCGAGGGGTCCGTCAGTAACAAAACACAAACCTCTAGCCCTACGCTCCCCTTGAAAGCCTAACAAAATTCTAATCCGCGTCTAACTCAAAACAAAACAACCTCACAAAAAAGCCAAGTATTTTTCATTACGGCACAGAGTGACGCAGCCTCCCAAACGTAGCTACTCGTATATTCATTTCCGTTTTGTTAATACCGCATACTTTTAACTGTCTAACTAGGTGGGTACTGCCTCCCTGCCCAAACTCCACTACTTGTACAGTAGGCACAACTTTTATAATACTACGTATTCGGGTGCTTTTTAACGAACCCCCTTGGGGTGGCGCCACCTGCCACGCATACCGAAAAATACGCAAAAGGGGAGGGAGGCCGCCCCGGTTAGATGTGAAGTGGCTGTATTTTGCGTATTTTTAAATTATTCTCACATGTGGGGCGGTGTTTAGTTTTTTTTCGCGCTGTGTGTGACGCGCACATTGTAGTCTGTTTTAGAGTTTTAGAAATTATTTTTTGTGTACTGTTGTTGGCAGGTTATTTAATGTATAATTACGTCATTAGTTTTGTTAATTCGTTTTCGTACATGAAACCATACTAGCATTGATTAATTAATGAAATATACGTACTTAACTTAAAAAAAAAATTTTTCGTTCATTCCTATTTCGTATAGAAAAACAATTAGTAGCATACGTATATAGGCTAAGTGGGCGTTTCAAAGCTCACGTATAAAACTGTAATGTTACATAATTATCGTAAATAAGTAATTACAGGCAATTTGGTAAGTCATTCAGGAGAAGCACTTCCTTTTCCGGAAAGCTTTTATGAAGGCTTTATATAAAATATAAAGAGTATGTGAAATGAAACTTCAATCATTACACGAATTGTTCGTGAATTTGTAACCAGCCAGTTATATATTAATACTCTTTAAGAGACCTTATTGTGAAACTAATTATTTCTATTATTGGAATATTATTTCATACATACTGCTTATACTTTGTTACTTCTTCACGCTCAAACGGCTGGACCAATTTTGATAAAATTTGGTATGGATGTAGCTGACTCCCTGGATCGCATAGGTTACTTTTTGTTACGAAAAATGAATCGGGTAACACCGCGGGCGCAGCTAGTATTTTATCAGATTCAATACAGTTGCATACAAATGTAAAATAATCAAGCTTGTTCTCTACAAGGAATAGGCAATGGTTTTTTTTTTATATTAATAAGGATTTCCCTCCATTTTACCACTTAACAAAAGACCTATTAGACGAGCCTATATCCCATTTATTAGGTCTACCACTTCGTTACCTATAACGTCATCTTTCAGCCGACGGAAAAGAATAATATTCTTGATTCTCCCCTATAGCCATAGATTACTCTCGTATATCATAATTGCGTATAAATCGAATAAAGCTGCTTTTACTAAACCATTTTTCATCGAACACATTGTCAGTAATCGCTTATCAAAGTTTCAAATATCTTGGCTATTACTTTGGCCAACTAAATTTATGAGTGGCTAAATTATTGCCTTTACATGAAACTGGTCAACGGAATAATTATGCGAACTTATTGCCTTTTTCTAAACAATTGATTGGCTAGGAATTTATTCAGTATTGCAAGCCTTTTCAGTGGTTATTGATTGTAGCTGATAAATACAAATTCTAATATAGTCCCCTTACCATGAGCTCTTAAAACAGGACAGTTTATGATGTGTGACTGAGACGCAGCTACATGGATTATAATGCGGTGTCTTGCTTTAACAGCGTGAACTGTCTTGCTTTTAGAGTTCATGGTAAAGGGGCTGTATCTTTCTCTCCCTTACTTCAACTTGTATTATAATTCAAAATGAATGTTTAGGAGCAAGTAGAGAGCTTCCACGAGTGATGATACTTAAGTACGTCCATCATACACTGTGCAGTCGACACCGCTAGCATCCTTATTGACTGGCCAATCTCAACACCACACTAGAACCTTTTTCCATGTGATGATCAGCTCTTGCCTATGCGCAAAAGATAGACCATATTAGCAGTGGCAAGAAGTATTTTTAAAGAGGAGAAGCAGGAAAGAAGGTGGGCTTTAAAAATAAATATAAAAATACTAGGTGCCACTTAACTGCGTTTTTGGAAGAAGAGCACATTATATATTATGGTTCCTTCGCCACAGATAATTGGTATCATCAAAATATGAAGGACGTTACTTATGGTTTCAGGATATAGCCTTTCTCGGTATCTAAAGGCGAAAGTTTGAGTGTTTGCATGTTTGTTACTTCTTCACGCTCAAACGGCTGAACCAATTTTGATAAAATTTGGTATGGAGGTAGCTGACACACTGGATTAAAACATAGGCTACTTTTTATTTCGAAAAAATTAAGCTAGTATCACCGCGGGACGAAGCTAGTATTTTATAAGATTTAATACATCAAAGACCCCTGAGAAAATATGTCGTTAGCAAAAGAATTGGCGATGAGTTCAATGACTTCTATTAAGACGATTTGTCTGTCAATTTAAATAACTGTTATATTTCCTCTCAATTCGATAGCTTAGTTCTTTTTGATAAACTAATAGTTTCCAATGTTTGACCTTCTAACATACAAATAGAATAGAATAGAATAGAATAGAATATTTATTTGCGTAAAACATGGTATACAAGGGTGTTATATACAAATTGAGGCACAAGCATGTTTAGCTAGGATAAAACATAGCATGCAAAATTTAAAAAAACAAGTTAAGCAACAACAACCTTTTTTTTTTTAAAAAAATAAACATCAACATTTTTTATCTATAAATTCTTTTAAACTATAAAAACTACACTCGATTAACCACTTATGAAATTTTATTGTAAATAATTTTGTGTTTAATGCTTTGAAATGCCTTGGTATTTTATTATAAATGCTCACACACATTGCCAAGCAGTTACTATTGTATTTAGACAGTCTAGGCAAATCATTTAACACTAGTTTATATGGATCTCGTCGATTCCGAGGATTTACATCATTTGCAGTCTTAAATAGTTGCTTATTTTTCATAACAAAAACACATATTTCGTAAATGTAAAGCGACGGTAACGGTAACAAACCAAGTTTTTTAAATATTGGTCGACATGAGTCGTCGGGCTTAAGTCCACAAATTGCTCTCATGCACTTTTTTTGAGCGATGAATGCTCTTTGGAAGTCAGTGCTGTTACCCCACATTATTAGTCCATAACGTAACAACGATTCGACGTATGCGTGGTATGACATTACAGCAGTTTTTATATTAGTTATATTTTTTACTTTTTTTAATGCATAAACAAATTTATTAGTTTTAGTGCTAACATTGTCTATGTGCTCTTTCCAGTTTATGTCTTTATCTATTATTACACCTAAAAATCTGGTACGCGTTACTTCATTGATTTTATTAATATTGAGTTTAATGTCATCTTTGGAATTATTTGATCGATTAAATTGGATGTAAACGGATTTATCTAAATTTATCATCAAATGGTTAATGTCAAGCCAATGCAATAATTTGTCAATTGTATTATTAATGTCAAGTTCATGTTCTGAAATGGTATTTAGTTTTTTATTAGATGTCACTATAATAGAAATATCGTCAGCAAATAATACGCATTTATGGTTAGTTATTTTCATGATGTCATTTATATAAATGAGGAATAATATTGGGCCTAGCACACTTCCCTGTGGAACGCCATAATTATTATGTTTATATTCCGATGAATAGGATATTATTACATTATTTTCATTTTTTTTATTGATAATAACACATTGTTTTCTATTGCTTAAATAGGACGACAGCCACTGAAGTGCCGGTCCTCTAATACCAACAGCTTCCAATTTTTGTAGCAATATGTCATGAGACACCAGATCGAAGGCTTTCGATAGATCAAAAAAGAGGCCTGTAGTTATATAATTATTATTTATATTTGAAAGTATTGCTTGCATGAGGGAAAAAATAGCTAACGATGTGGACTTGTTCTTTTGGAATCCAAACTGCTGGTCACTTATAATATGAAATTTATTGCAAAAGTCAGTTAACCTTTTTAGCATACATTTTTCAAAAATTTTAGACAATATGGGTATAAGAGTTATAGGTCGGTAATTGTTGATGTCACATTTATCTCCCTTCTTGAATAAGGGCTTTATTAAAGATAGTTTTAAATTTTCAGGAAAGGTGCCTTGTGAAAATGACATGTTTATTAAATGCGTCAGAATACCAGTCAGTTCGTTGCAACAGGCTTTGACGATTTTTGTATTGATCTCATCATAGCCCTCCGACCTAGTGTTGGACAGAGACATTATTTCCTGTCTTACCTCGTTAGCTTCCATTGGTCTAAGAAACATAGAGTTGACACTCGTACTTTTGAAGCGGTTTTGATTTGTGCTTCTTTCCCCTTGCACATGCGTTAAATTAACATAATTGTTATTAAATATAGTAGCCATTTGTACAGGATCTGTAGTTATTGTTTCATTGAATTTAATACTTTCTATGTTGTCTTTGTGAGTGTTACTGTTTATTTCGGTTTTAATGACATTCCATGTGGCTTTACACTTGTTATCATGATTATGAATATATTTTATATTTGCACTCTTTTTTGAATTATTAATGCATTTATTTAGTAGACTGGAGTAGTTTTTATATTTAGTTTTATTAATTAAATTTTTATTTTTATAATATCCGTACCGTAGCATCCGTTTAGTTTTACAACTTTGTCTCAAACCTTTGCTTATCCACTTTTGTTTGTTTTCCTTATTGCTATTGATTTTAACTCTTACTTTAGGAAAACAGAGATTATACAACAGACACAATAGCTCATGAAAATCATTGAATGCACAGTTAGTGTCAGTTTTGAGATATATATCGGACCAAGAAAGATTCTCCAGACATTCTTTAAATTTTCGGATGTTGTCGACGTTATAGTCTCTTTTATAAATATAGTATATTGTTGATTTCTGTGGTTTCTTTTTGATTGGGAAGCTTAACATTTGTGCTGTGTCGTGATCAGACAGATACAGCGGCAGTACAGTGGCAGTTGCGTTGGCAATGTTGCTTAAAATATGGTCAATACAAGTCAATTTGCGCGTAGGTACATTGATGTGGATTTTTAAATTATGATTGTTAGATAAATCTTGCAATCCACTTGTGATGTTACCTTTTTTAAGAGTATTTATGTTGAAATCACCGGCCACAACTATATTTATTTTGGACTTGTATTTATTTGACAAATCGTGCAAAAGATTGTGTAATTTTCTCAAAAACAGATTAGGATCAGATTGTGGTGTTCTATAAACACATATTACTAATAATTTATTATTTATAATTTCTATGCCACAAACTTCAAAAGTGTTTTGAGTTGCATAGTTTTTCATAAATGACAGCTCTTTATAAAGTAAACCCATTTTCACCAATATGCATGTGCCACCTCTTTGCTTCTCTCTACAGTAGTTGGTAGCCAACTGATAGTTGCAGATTTTCACATAATTTTCATAACCTTTTTTTACAAAGGTTTCCGATAGACATATAACATCTGGATCATTATTCGCTTCTTTTAACTCCTGAATTGTAATCTCTAGTAGTTCTTGCTTAGATAATAAACTCGCTATATTTTGATGGAGTATTCTAAACTGGTGTGTTTTATTAGTTTGAGATACGAAAAAAAGAGTCACGCTTGCTTAACACAGGAAAGTAATAAGGTATAGTCCCTATTTGACCTTTTGAGTTGTGTTGCAAAGAGGAGCTATGTTCGTAGGGCGTTGTAACCTCAATACGACCAAAGTAGTAAGGGATTGTCCCTTTTTTGGGTTTATCAGTAGGAACGTTTAATTTGGAACTTGATTTGTTACTCGCTATTATTTTTCGTATTTCGCTCGGATTTAAATACTTATCACTATAATCGTAACAATCTATAAGATAATTTATCGACTTACAAATACTGGATAGATCCGTGGATGTTTGATTTACGAAGTGACAATTTTTATAACTATTACAAACATTTTTTATAGAGTAGTTTAACTTACGTACATTGAGGTGTATGTTATTGACGACATTTAACACAATAATAGTGTTATTTATAAATGTATTTAAAACAATATGCAATTGAGACAACAAAAAGTTAGGGTTATTGTCATTTTCACCTATGCATATTACAAGTTTGTCTTCAGTGGTCAATTTAGTGTTTCTGCAGTTTGCTATAATTTCGTTGCTAGGCGCATTTGGCTTTGTTTCAGCAACGAGCCTGTATTTTTCATACTGCGTATTAGTCCTTGAGTGTGACATGGCTGCTGCTAATCCGACGCAACGCTGAGTACCGAAGATAAATATCTTCCTTTCTGGGATATTATTCCCGTCTATAGCAACGTATGTCTGAGCGCTGGCGGTGGCCACAGTCTCTTGCTTCTGTTCTTGACTTACGGCAGGTTCACAGACATTGCAACTACTTTGCATTATGGTTGCAATGCGTTCTTGAAGAGCTGCAATCTCCTGCTGTGCAACCTTTAATTGAAATATAACAATAATTCAGACTTGCTTAAGCATTATAACCGTCATGATTTTGAAGCGTGTAATAATAACTACAGGGTTTTCTAAACCTGCTATAGTTTAATTACATTACAACTTTATAAATAAATGAAAAGTTTATTTCCTCTCCTAACACAATGCTCGCAGCCATACAAAATGTATGAGAGTACTCTCACACAACTCATTCAATCACATTAACAAACATTACGGAGTCATCCATCCAAAATTCAAATCAAACCTATCTCTGGCTCGCAAAATACGAATTCAAACAAACACCCCACGCCTGCGTCACTTCCCTCTAAACATCCAAAAAAACCGTATACTAATGACAAAAATTCACACACACATACTGAAAAAAAAAGAAATCTAATTCACGCACGCTTCCCGCCCGCCCACGCCACCCGCCCAACATGAAACGTATATATATACGCAATTTTTGATCAATACTTAAAAATTAACCCAACCTCCCGGTAGTTTTTAAATTTATTCTGCGCATGTCATGCCTTTTAATCAGACCCCTTTGTGCCTACCTCTACATGTACACAATAATGTGTGTGTGTGTGTATGTGTGTGTCAATTTCATCCCGTAAGCGCGACAATCTATTGGTACTGGGAAAAATGTGACTAGCTTTTGATTCTGGAGCGAGAAATGTTTGGTTAACAGCAAATGAGAGGTTTAGATGAGTTCGTAAAACATCGTGTGAGCTCGGCGCGGCTCGTGATACGATTGTTATTGAAACTTAGGGTAATGCCGCCTCAGGATGTGCGTTGGAGACTTTTTACAGCGGCTATTCATTTCTAAAACGCCGCGCAGTTCCGGGTAACGACAGAGTATTATTTCGTCTAAGTATCGATCAAAAAAAAAGCGTATAAAAACTGCACACTGCAAAGAATTGACTGTACCTATATATAGGTATGTCTAAAATACTAACTCATTATAAAACATAATAACTCATTAGTTATTAGATATCAAAGTTTGAAAACCCCTAATATTTAGAATTTACATTAAACAAATAAACTAGCACATCGTTGTTTTATAATTAGCAGATACTTAGTTAATATGTAAACATAATTTTAGTAAAAACCCAGTCATTTCACAATTCGTTTACAACTCCTTCCCCTAAGAGACGCGTGGTTATGATATATATTGTCCGTAACAGGAGAAATAATCTATCTTTTAAGATAACAAACCAATAAGTTTAACATGGTAAATGTCACCATTGTCCAATAACTTTAAGACACTATTTCTCTAAAACCCTATATAAAGTTTACTGCAAAATTATTACTTTTTGCTTTTCTCCTTCTTCTTTTCGAATAAACGATCTCAATACTTTTCTATCAAAAAGTCGCCACCAGGACGACCCGGTCGTTGGCCTCCATCATTTATTTGCTCTGAAATCAAGAAATAGTAAGTCAATTGAGTTGGCAAATTAGTGACGGCACAGGTTTCTACTTCCTTTCAAAAACTATGGAGAAATAGCGTTTTGAGAGCTCATAAAAAGTATCTCAATTGACTGGTGGTGTCAAATACCCAATGCTGGTCTTATTGCTAAGACTTTAGAGCGACATAGAACAGTCACTGGTTTTATAATTGGACGAAGTTAAGCAAAAAGTATCCAATCCACATTGAACTAATTTTGAGACATTTGACTTTAAAGTTGATATCGTATTTCCTTATCAATGCGATGCATAACATAACAGTAAACGAAGGATTAATGGCTGACGAAGGGTTTTTTTTTTGTATTTGAATTATGGAATTAGGTTTACTTTTTCGCCGCTATAGTGTGACTAACTTAATTTTGGTGTTGGTGGGGGATGGATCCTTTCTGCTTCATCATCATCATCAGCCGGAAGACGTCCACTGTTGAACAAAGGCCTCTCCCTTAAGTAAAGTGAGGGTTGCCATAATCCCCACGCTTGGCAAGCGACTTGGGGATCGCAGTATGGGTGGTGAAGTTACAGAAGACGCTGCTGCCCATCTTCTGGATTTTCCCTTAGTCGCCTCTTACGACACCCACGGTAGGAAAGGGGGTGGTCAATTCTAGGCCGGATACCACACTGCTTACCACTTTCTGCTTAACTACATCCAATTATCAAATCAAATATTGAGATGACTGAAACTCATCTAAAATTAAACCTACAAGGCTGTATTGAAGTAAGGGAACCACAATGTCAACAGGGAAGAAAAATTCAAAACTTTCCTTGACCGAATTGTCTGACCTAATTTCTTTATTACAGGATAAAAGATAAACTGTGTTTCCTTAAAAAAATATATCTTTGTTCCCATACGGAGAATGTTTCCTTTTATTTATTTACCTTTGTAAACTTCTTGGGAATAAGGGTATGAAGATATGATAATTTCTTTGTGTTTATATCTTTAGTTATCATTTCGATTGACGTTCTTTGAAGCATCTGTAATTATTTTGATTTAACATAATTAAGACTACACCTGTTTCTCAGAAACTAAAAGAACTAGTTAACTATCCTTTACTCTATTTAATTATTAGTAAATAATTTAAGTAGTAATAGTTTTCTGGCAAAGACATGCATAAACTATATTGTCTAGTAATGACTAACCTATTTCATTTCTAAAATCACTAATTAGTAATATAATGCAAAGCAATTCATCAACATAATGTACTTTCATTTTATTCCAACCAAAGATAGCAAAACTAAGCTAAAACGCATAATAAAACAAGAAGTAGAATGTGTACGTTTCTACAAAAAGACACGCCGCTGAAAAAAACATTAAAAACATAACGTTACGCTTATATTCCCCGGAGAGAACAAATGTGGGAATACTTAGTAACACGTTGCCCGAAGATTCCTTGAATGCGCGATTTGAACCATGGACCATGAGGTCTTGGTTTCAAATCCCGGGTAAGTTAATCTGTTTCTGTAATCACGTTGAGCTCATGCACAGTTGCAATAGGCGACCACTAGACGAGGCAGTCAAGCCATCAAAAACATTCGTAAAATGCTTCCAAGCCATAATATTATTTTATATAGGCTACAAAAGAGAACTAGTATAACGTCAAATCTAGCTGCCAGTAACCAAACCTGATATCTTCTCTACTTTATAAACCTCTAACGTTCACGAAACATCATTATGCAGAGAACTGTTATTCACCCAAAAAAATATGGCGAACAATGAGTTTTGTTGAGATCGATAGTTTTAATCGTCGAGGGGAGAGATCAAATGTTGTACTTCCCTCTACAGTGATGTTGTGAGGGTCGGTGTGGATGCTGCGCTGGAACACTTCTGAAACTTCTGTGGTTTTGGTACTTCTATGATATTGTTAAGAAATTATCAATTATAACATACGTTCTTATGAAATCAAAATTAAAATTTAGATTTAATTAAGTAGGTATTAAAACTGCTATAAAATGCATGAGAAACTGTAATGGTATAAGGGAATAATAAAAACAATTTAAAAAAAATGCGATTCGTATAATTATTAGATACTATTGCGCCGTAATGCTAATTTGAATGGCAATTAAATCCAAAGCCACAAGGCGAAATTCTAATTTATTAAATGAGTAAATTTATTAAAAACTACATTATTTAAACCATGGTTAATCTGCAGATTAACAATGAGTTAATATCCCATGTACAATGCAGGCTTCATCTCAATTTCTTGTGATCCAGTGAGCACGATGGCAAAGTATAAACAAAACAAACTTAACTCGATATAAAAAGTGTTATGAAAGTGACTAAATCCTTATTTTATAAACAAAAAGCGAAAACCGTGAATAACCTAAGTCTCGAGACATTCATTCAGAAATTCAACAATATAATTAGGAATGGCGTAGCGTTAGAAAATATTGTTTTTGCGTAGGCAACGGCTACGGCGTAGTACTACGTCTACGGGCGCGTAGCTCGTAGAACGCCTCCGATTTTCTTGGACGACATCTGAAAGATATTGATTTTTCTTTAACAGTGTGACGTAAAAATGAAAGGTAATTTGTTAGAGAGAATAATTTAGTTAATAACCAAAAGAATTATCCTCGTAGCGAATGTTTAGGTGGGCTTGGTGTCAGTGACTCGGCGTAATTCTCTTTTATTTAGCCTCATTCAATCATGTTTTGGAAGCTGTAAACGTCTATTAATAAACCAGTGTTCATGAGGAATTCTGTGGTACAGTAATTTACTTTGAGGTACAGATTAAGTACAGGTTATTGGCTGAAATTATTGATGATACAAAATTAGAATGAATCGTTTACTTTTTGTTTGAACGAGGGGTCTTTTTATACAAATAAATTACGACACATGCATACATATACATTCACGCCTGTATTGTATACAAGGGTAGGCAGTAGTTCTTAGCGACAATTCACTTATAGCAGACTTACTATGAAGAAACGGGACTCCAGTCATAGGTGTTTGTAGGTTATGATGGGGCAGACATGGGCTTATAGACCTAACCCCTTACCTCTAAATGATGCTAATAATATCTACTTGTTATGTCTATTGACATCTCTGTTTGTTAACATGCAAACGACAGTGACAGGTATATTTAATAAATTGTTCAACACTGTTAAAATCCCAAAAAAATGTGTGCTGAACGTCTACACAAACAGGTCAGACTCATTGAACTAAAAATAGCCGTCAAAACTGCCCGTCACCGCCTCCCAGCTATGTCACAGTCATACTCCTGCGCATATTATGACAGTGGCGGAGTACACCTTTACAGTGCCCAATATTAGCACATAATAAACTCTTAATAAAGGCTCGATTAAGTTATTAATAAAAACAGATTAAGATTTCCATAATATTTGTGTTTATATTACAACTAGCTGACCGGCGAACTTCGTACCGCCTTCTCATCATTAATAATAATAATAATAATAATAATTTAATAATAATTTTATTTATTTCTCTCAAAAAGTACATTATAGTTCAATAAATTAGCTTAGCGTAGACATAGCTAAAACATAACTTTTTGAGAGCTGGAGTCCGCACTAGGTTCTAGACCTGTATGACGGATCTCCAGGCTCTCTTACTCCTTACAGTCTAAAGAGGTAAACAGCCAACGTGAAAACTTTACATCATCAACAATAATGTACTGTGTAAAAAGGATGAGATATTAATTTAGTGTACCATATGTTAGTGTATGTGTGCGTGGGAGTGAGTGAGTGGATGAGTGTGTGTGTGTGTGTGTGTGTGTGTGTGTATGTGTGTATGTGTGTGTGTGTGTTTGCGTGTAAGAAAAGTATGTGCATTCGAGCGTATGTGTGTATAATCAGCTGAATCTATTGTAGTGTAACTATAATTTTTTCTGTCTCTGTGTAGTCTAATTTGAAAAGCCAATTTGTTACAGTTTTTTTGCATTCAGATAGGGTCAAAGGATAAATATTTAAAGTCTTATTAATTTTGTTATAAACATAGTTACTGAGGAAATAAAAGCAATGTTGAGCCAAACTACATTTAACCAGTCTAGGGGGACGAGCACTATATTTACGTCGCGTGTTATCAAATTTATTAGGATCATATGGAGTCATAGAATGAGTGGTAAGAATAAGGTTAAGAAGGAATAATTTTCGGACTGTGAGAACATTGCAGAGTGAGTATAGACTTGTAGTAGGGAAAGTGTAGGGTAATTTCCATCCTACTTTTAGTATCGCTCTCTGGGCACGTTCCAACTTCAGGAAATGAGTTTTAGTGGAACCGCCCCAGGAAACAATACAATATTGGATAATGGATTGAGCAAGAGCTAAATAAACAAGCCTAAGGACTCGTACATCTGCGACATGACGAAGGTTCCTAAAAATGAAAATTAATTTGCGAAGCCTGGATGTAAGAGAGTCAATGTGATTGTGAAAAGAAAGAAGGTCATCGATTGCTACTCCTAAATATTTAATCGAGTTGCAGCGGCTAAGGTAAGGACAGTTACATTGATTAGAAGGTAGGACGTCACAGGAGTGAGCTGAAAGGGAAAGCGAGGTTGAGGTGGATTTGCCAGTATTAGATAAAGCGAAGGTGAGATATTGCGTCTTGTCAGCGTTCAAGGTGAGTAGGTTTTTAGTTAACCAGCTTGTGACAGAATTGAGACCTTGTTGAGCATACTCAAAGACGGCTTCCCATGACGCGCCGTGAAATATTAGGGCTGTATCATCGGCATAAGTGAAAATCGACCCGTTAGAGAGATTAAGTTGACACAGATCATTTATGTATATAAGAAATAAGGTCGGGCCGATAATACTGCCCTGGGGCACGCCATAGGATATAGGTAGCTCGTCACTAGTCCATTCACCGATCCTGACGCACTGCCGTCTTCCAGTTAAGTAACTCTTAAAAAGCGAGAGTTGGCTGCCTCTAATGCCGATTTTCTCTAGCTTATCTACAAGTAAGGGGACAGAGATCGTGTCGAACGCCTTTGCCAAATCTAAAAAGATGCCGACCACTTTTAAATTGTTGTCTAATTTTGACACTATTTCATTGGTCAAGTTCAAAACGGCATTACTAGTAGAGATGCCAGAGCGAAAGCCATATTGACATGATGATAAAAGTTGATTGTGTTCCAAATATTTCATTAATCTATTATTTAACAGTCGCTCTAGCAGTTTAGACAATGTGGGCAATATAGATATTGGTCTATAGTTGTTCGGCCGATCTCTGTCTCCTCCTTTATGAATGGGTTGGACGATAGCGAGCTTGAAGGCATCCGGGAAAATACCAGTAGATAAAGCCAGATTGCAAAGGTATGTTAGCGGGGGAATTAAAATATTCTTAAATTTTTTGATGATACTGCCAGAGATATTGTCAGCACCTATTGCACAGTCAGTTCTTAATTTATTAATCAGATGCTCTATTTCGGTTTCATCCGTATCCAATATGACAAAAGTTTTATGAAATGACGGAAGAGTTGCCACCATAGCGTGTGTGTCAGAAGCAGTCTGTACTTTTTCAGCTAGGGTTCGTCCGATATTAACAAAATATGAATTAACTTCATTTACTGAACTTTTAGGCTCGGAGGATGATAGAAGATCGTGAGCAGAAATTTTGTGCTTTTCCGTGTGTGTAATTGTTTTAATTGTTTCCCAGAGTTTCTTGCTGTTATTGTGTGCTTTATTTAAAAGAGATTTTTCATAGTTGATTTTGGCCTTTTTAACTAACATAGTACAATAATTTCTGTATCTTTTAAAAGTGATGATTAATATTTCGTTATTTGTTGATTTTTTGAGTTTTAGATGCAGATTATCACGATTTCGGAGACATTTAAGCAGCCCTGTCGTCATCCATGGTTTCCTTAGCCTTTTTCTGTAAGGCACCAGTTTTAAAATAGAGTTTGCAACTATAATTGAATTAAGGGTATTTATAAAATAATTCGTGGCCTCGTTAACGTCACCGGTATTGTAGATAGGACTAAAATCAGTTTGCACTAGGTTTGATTCAATTTTATCGTAATCAAATATCCTGATGGTTTTCTTCTTACTGGGAACATTGTTTGAGTGGTTTAGAGTGTGAAGGTAGAGCAGAACCGTGTCATGGTCAGTAATTGATGTGTTTGCGACGAAACAATATGCAGGTCGGATGGTCTTTAGGATGAGGTGGTCAATACATGAACGGTTTTGCCGTGTCGGAAGTATATGCCCTGGTAACATACCGTGAGATGCAACCAGGTTAAGGTATTCTTCTGAGCGCGAATCGGTATTGTTTTGCGAAATATCAATATTAATATCACCCACCAGAATAATATTTTTATAGGATGATACTGTCTTTAGGAGCTCGTCAAGAGAGTCCAAAAACCTCGACAAATTACGAGTCGAAGGTGGACGATATAAAGCAATAACCACTGTCTCCTTGTTTACTATTGTCAATAGGCAATTTGCGTCATGTATGAGGGGCTCTGTGACTGAGATTTGATGGTTATTTCGGAAGTAAATAATTACGCCTTCGTTCTGAGTAGTGTGCCGGGCGGTTGAAACAGAGGTATAGCCATGTATTGTGGGTAAATTAGGGGAATGTAAGAGCCAGCATTCAGTTAAAATTATTAAATCCCATAAGGTTCCACTGCGTGCTAGCAGTGTGTTAAAGTTATCAAAATTTTTATTTATGCTTCGAATATTTTGACAAAGCAGTGTGAATGCATCTTTATGCAAGATCGAGATTTGGGTACAGTCTTCCATCACACAAACTGCTGAGTCTGCAACCGATACGCGATCAATATCGTTTTGAAGATCATCTAGATTATCGAATTTATAAAATAAGATTATTTAACATTGAACTAAATTTTACTAAAATAGAGAATGCGGGATAGTCAGACGCACTCAAAGTAATATATAAAAATGAAAAGTGGTATGTAAGTAGTTGGGCTGGGCAAAAGGTATTAAACAGTGCGTTATTGTGGGGGCAACTGATTGAAAGACTTATGTGGGCAAGGAGGTATGAGGTATTATGGTTAAGTGTAAAAGTATGTGTGGGGTGTATTATGAGCAGTAAGAAGTGTACATGTGTTATACAGTTAACAAAATTATAAAAACTAAGTAAGCAGACTAGTCAATTAGCAAAAGAAGTTAAGTTATGTAGATCACTTTCTGTATTGACACACTGCGGAGTAGAGCCGGAAGTTTTCCTAATGAAGATTTTGCCGTGATTTGACCAGCAGCTTTCACACTTGCCTTCTTTTTGAAGTTTACGCCCTTGGTAGAATAGATGTTTATCGTACGTGGTCAAGGATTCAGCAATGTATAAGGGAGTAGGTGGGCCCGTCATTTTAATATGGACGGTAGAAAGTTTTGCACTCGGGTTCTGCTTGTTGTGAGCTCTAGTGGCTTTCAAAAATTGTTCCTTTTGTATAATGGAGTTAAGCTCAGCAACTACAGTACTGACAGACTTTGAATCCTTCTTAGGTTTCATCCTGAAAATATTCTTTACGTCCGTTGGTTGAATGGGTATGTTGATCACAGATCCAATTTCGCAGAGAGTCTCAGTTAAGATTTCTTTACTTTCAGAAGGAGATATTGGAAGGTTATTGATCTCAATCAGTGCTGAGCGAGAATTCCGCTCTAAATGATTAATTTTAGCTTCCAACGAGTTTATTTGCTTCTTAAGAGTGGAGTTTTCCCGTTCAGAGGACTGCAAACGGTCCAAAATCTCATCATACTTCTCGGACATAAAAGCTATAGAATCCTGAATTTTGGAGTTCTGGTCTGAAATGTCACGCATTTTAGAATTCAGATGGTCAAATTTTCTGTTTTGTTTGTGCTCAAAATCGGTAAACAGTTTCGCGATTTCAGACAAGAGTGTATTGCTGTCGAAGGAATTCAGCTCATACACATCATCGTCAAGTCTACGCCGTGTTCTACGGGCCGCATTTACAAAAATATCCTTTAAATTTTCGCGCTCTTGTGATTGTATGTTAATCGTGGGGTCGGAAACCGTTGTATGAAGATTTGAGGCTAGTGGCGACTTATTTGCAGCTTTGTTTGGTGTATGCGCAGCCATTCCACTGACTTTTTATAAATATATATATGCCAAAACGCAGTATTTCAAAATATGGCAATCAATAATTACCAAAATAAAATTTATTTATGCGTTGGCAACACTTAATTATGTCCTTCGATGATGGTAGATTTTATAATGACAAGTGACAGACCAGTGACAGATGACAGCAGGATGACAGCCCAGCGACTCGTGACAGTTGTCGGCACGTTGACAGCAGACAGCCTGGTGACAAATGACAGCTGACAGCTCAGAAGACAGTCTTCTAAGTCGGAGTTGATGGAGTTATCTTTGTTTCAACTGTTGCTATCACTTCCGCACAGACACACTGCGATCGCTGCTGCTTTATGCGCGCCTGGTACTTCACGAAGAAATTTTGTATTATATTTTATTTGAAATTACAGTAATTTTAAAAACAAAAACTGGTAAAGTGTACACGTCTAGTCGCAACCGCGGTCCGGAGGGAAGGGGAATCATTAGAACCTTCCCTGGACTTCCACGCACATTTCAAAACCAAAAGCCAAATCAGTCCAACCTTTCTCAAGTTGTGGCCAAGGGAAACAGGGATTCATTTTCATCTATATTTTAATTTTGTTTCCTAAGACTAACCATGTGGAAGATATATGGATTTTTAAAAGTCTTACGTGGGGACACAGGTCCAACACGCAGAGGTCCGTTGAGAACTTGGATCTAAAAGGGAATGGGACCCCAGCTAGTTATCATTATTCTAGATCTTTCGCGAGCTCTAAAAAATGTTTTTTTATTATTGACTTTCAAAATAATTGTTTATTCATCTCTTAGCAAAAGCCAATAAATAATCTATAAACAAGGTATATTCAAATTGTGTGAAAATGATAATTATAAATAGTTGATTAATTGAATTCTCTGTAACAAGCATTTGTTATGATTGATTATACGTTTAATTGTAATGGAGACGACATTATTGTGTGTAGTTGATAACGATTGGGGTTTGATCTGACTGTATTATACCGGGAACTAACACAGCTTTCTTGAACGCAGGAGTCTCAAAGCACTCGAAATAAGCGGGAAGAATATTTCATGCAGCGGAAAAGTAAATTGAAGACAGCAGTTAAATAATATGTCGTATTCTGCAGTAACGTGAAACCATATCTACGTTGTCTCGTAATTTATTGATACAAAAGAAAAGTAAACATGAACAGTCATCGCATATTCACCAGAAAAAGAACAAAAAATAAGGTAATTACCAGTCGGGAATTAATTAAGCCACAAATATAACATACAGCGCCAACCCAACATAAATCAAGCTTTAAAATATAAAACAATAAGTGATCACGGACGCACTGTCCAATCATAATTACGGCCCCCACCCCGAAAAACTGCAAACATGCAAAAAATAGCCAACAAAAAAAATATATGTATACAGAATAATTACTACCAAATACCCTCATACTAGTGAGAAAGGGATAATGATAAAAATGTATTGCACCCCCCGGGGGTCGCCCCTTCCCTGCGAAATTTTTCGTACTCCCGTTTAGCGAGATTCGATCCCGCAATCAGGGGGGAAGGGGGGAATTTTTTGGGCTCCCACCCCCTACCCCAGCATCGTAAATTGGAGCATATAATTTTTATTACATCGGTGTCGTGTGTTCTACGTGTTAGATGGTATACACTTATTTCTGTAGGGTAGTTCGATAGAAACATCGGGCAACATTTGGTACATTCATTATTGGTAATTATTGTATGCAATTTTTTAAGTATAACTTTGTGACAAGGTGTGCCTTATTTTACAATTTTTCAGGAACTCTGGCGGATTACATTTTGTTTCGATTAAAATATCGATTTGTACTTACAGTTCATCACAATCCAATCATTACTATTATTCGTATAATAGCTTATGCTAGTCATAAAACTTCCTACCTCTATTACCTTTTAAAGAAACAGTTGTGAATTGTCTTAATAACTGGTCGAATCAAAATGGTTGCCAATTTTTATCCGTTCTAAAGTAGCATAGTATTTATAATCATTAGGTTTAGTAGATAAAAACATATTAATGACATCATTCATAAGTATTAAAATAGTAAGTAGCATTATTTTCCTTGTTTTCACGACTTATAAATTATTTACTCAGAAAGCAAAACAATATTATTAAATATTAGTTAATTATGTGTTTAAATTATAAATAATGTATAACAAAATAACTCTATACATGAAAAATATTCATCACAACTATATAAAAGTCTCATCTAAATTAATTAATTGAACAATCGACTATCGGTCAGGACAAAAAGATAAATAAGACCAAGCTGTCTTTATATCCTCCCAATTCTTTAGAACCGACTAATTGGTTAGATAACTTTCCCTTAACTATTTAGTCGATTTCTCTAGTCGAGTTGATCTAATTAAGAAATAGACATGACTAGATTATAATTATGAGGAATAAGTTACTTCTGTCGACCACCATTTGACGTTCGATTATTCCAAATTGAGAAGTATCATTATAATTTGTATCTGCGATTTTATTCCTTCAGTATTATTCCATCTTAGATACACAAGCGATTCGCGGAAAGATCAAACTCGACTTACAAACTTAACTTATATGATCATTGAACTTAATAATTATAATCTTTTACGATAATCTATAAAACAGTTAAGAAAGGTACTACTTCATCACAACGTGAACTTAAAAATGACGCTATCCAAATCCCAAGGTTGATTAAAAAACAGTTAAAAAACAGTTTAATATAAATTTTAAAACATAAAGACCTATCTCCTAAACAATTAAGACACAACTGGAATAAACTCCTCACAAAACTAGAAACCAACCCTTCACTGCCACGATGTTATCTGAAACTGACCACGAATTAACTTAAGAAAACGTGTAGTAAGGGCCGAGACTACCCCCAACACACTCGTAACGACACGTTGCTCAAGTTCCAGTGACCCACATCTAAGGGTTATCTTGCGTGCCGCCCCCGACGCGAGGGATGGTCGCTATTGATATGCTATTACAGCTGAGAAAAGCATGAAGAATTATGAGTTTGTGTGGTTGTTAGATTATAATTCATGTTGACTATGATTTGGAATATGTTTTGATATAAAGATATTAATTCTAGACTAGATTTTTGTGTCTAGAATAAAATATTATTTAATTAATTTAGGACTTCTTATCGTATGGTTGATTAAAAACCTGGTGTCAGAGCTCGAACCGCCTGTAGGCCTCTGTCGTGACTTTAGACACCGTTGAAAAATCTCCCAAGTGCGCCGGTTTCATCACGATGTTTTCCATCACCGTTTTGAACAGTCGTCAGGTTGTTCATCAACCATATAATAAGAAGAAGACTTAAGTCCAGATTAATTAACACTAATTATGAAATACATTGATTAATCCTTAAACCTCCCGTACTCTACACTAAAACTGTATAAATACTTGACCGATACCTAAAAACATCATTTACCAACTCTTATCATATCCAAAATCATTCAGTACAATTTACCAAGTACCATTTACTAATATGTCTTATCTCACGTGTATATTCGGTAATGAATAAAACATAAATATTCAATAATATGGCTAACACAAAGTATTTACGAAAGTTCCAAAATATCTTCCCATTCCTTTACAAGATACCAATTTCCAAGATACTAACTATAAGCCATCTTATAGTACACGAGACATCTTTCTGCCGTCCCCCCACCCAAATACCAACCGGAAGCCAAGTCTAGACGAGTCATAAGCGTCTATCTGCGTTCAATATAAATAAAACAAAGATTTGATAGAAAACGGAATTGTTTTGGATGCTTCCATTAGGCGCCTGAGTTGATTAGTACTTTATGATATTATTTGATCGTGTTTGTATTATGAAGAGTTTTTTTTTGCAATATGGGCGCTGCATACTAAATTCTAGTGATGAAGTTTGGATGAAAAAAATTGTAGGTGCATATTGAAGGATCTGGGATGTGTTCTGGCAACTTAGATCCTTCATAAGTGATGTTTCCAAAGTAAGTTAGACGCTCTCTGGCTGGTTACTTCGCTACCATCCTTGTTGGATGGCTATTCTTAATACTACCGCATGACCTGTTGCCATTAGACTATTCTTAGACTTTATAGACACTATTATTCTTCTTCGACAAAAGTTGCAATCCATTTGTGTGAAAAATTTCCACTCCTGCGCAGCTAATAGTGTGTATGCGTATTTTGTTCTTAGGGTCTACGTCTATAGTGTCGAACTATTGCCCAATGTTGCTTGTATTATGTGCTACGTCGTAGATTCAATTGTTAGTATGTACTATTATAGTATCTGTGCATGAAAATCATCCGGGAAATTGTGTTTTAAAATACACGAAGCATAGAACAGAATAAAAACTAAAAACTTTGTTTAAACGCATAATCCATCAACGTCACTCTTAAAAGCCCCCATTTTTCCACACAACATAGAAAGTGAAAACAATATTTATAAACACAACTAACAAAAAAGGCTGCAAAAGTGAAACATATCGGGATTTTCACTTTCTATACACAAAACAACCAAAAAAACTCAGCCGAGGGCCGATCTAACGGTGACGCGATAAAATAAAGGATTCCAACCAAAATATTTCAGTGGAATCGGTGCACTGAAAAAAGGTCTAAAAAATCATTTCACTTTCAGTACAGCGTACTTCAATTAACATGTAACGCGTGATTTTTTTGTCTTTTTTGGGTATTTTTATTTTGATTTGACGTGAATGGGTAGTTTTGCGCGCTCCATTTCAAACTGTTGGTGGATTTTTATTGCGTTTCATGGTTTTAGTCTGTGAGGACTTAACTGAATGTGTCAACGCTATTAGTGGGGACGTCCCACTTGGATGCTTTATCATTCTATGTGAATAGAAACTTGGTCCTTTTAGAATTCTGGTCCTTTCAGGATCCTGGTCCTTTCTGAAACCTAGGCCTTTGAAGAGCTTGGTCCTTGGGTACAACTACAACTATCAATGAATAAGCGTAGCATTAATACGGAGTTGTGGGAACATCTATTTTAGGTCCAGATTTCAGTTTGAGGTTCTATATTAAGCTATCGACATGAATAAAAATCTTTTCACATTATCCGAAGACTGTATTCCGAGCCAATCTATTTCAAATTAACCTACAACGGTTTCTATCCTATTAAGGCCTAATTTACGCATACATTAGTCCGTAATTTTTCAATCAGAGCCTTCCGACGCGAGCCTACCTACGTATATTAGCCACATGTGAAGTATCGACAAATTACTAGAGCTTTCTCCCTCGCCTTATTTTCCGGGCGTTATGAGCGAGAATTTTCCTTCGATGTTAGGCTTAGAACAGTTATAAATGAGGTAGAGGGGCCGTAAGGCAATAAACCGGATGTAGAGTAAAGGTTTTTGATTTGTTGTGAGTAGGTTTTTGGCTTTTGATTAATATGTATATAAGGAGAACTCCTTTTGCGTTCATATTGTGTTTCTAATCATAATTTACCATAGATATAGAAGTTATTTGTGGTATATAATTTTCGTATTTGTAGTAGTTTATTGGCATTGGTATCAATTCTAGATTTAGACAAAGTTACTGTACTAGAATTTGCATGAAAAACTGAAAAAAAATCTTGCTATGCTAATTTAGCAATCAATTTATTACGCTTTAGAAAATAATAGGCTACATCAAGGATTTTAATTTAACTCCTATCCTCTCCATACAAGTTATTCCTATCTTCCTCACTTATCTATTGATAATAAAACCATTACAAATTGATACGTAAAACCATATAGATATATCACTCAATTATACAACTACATTAACTCAGACTCCACTTTAAATTATAATATGTAAGGATAGTTCTCCTCTTCGTAATACAGTTATAACAAGGATTCATCTCGATTCGGAGTATCGCATATCATACCGACTATTTAATGAAACACGATCATGTATTCACATGGCTTCTTCAGCAAAGTATTTCGGAAAATATCTATTACATGATTATTATTAGTTGTAAAATGGACAAGATGAAATTGACGACTGGATAGGTCGAATCATAAAGTTTAGTTTCATCAATAATATTATTTTAGAAGCGTAAATAGGATAACATGAGCATAATATTAAGCCGTCATTCCTAGGATTTAAGACTATAAGAACAAAACCGAATATATTAAAAGTCAGTTAATCTCAAAATCCATTAAATGCACTAAATAGTGAGTGCTCAAATCCAACGGCGGTATATTGCAGTAGTTCAAAGAGAAAACTAGCCAACAAGATGACTCCGTACCAAAGGACCAAAAAACGCAAACTTCCAACACCCAAGATTACTACATTCCTTCCCAAGTACAACTTAAGCCATAAAATAAGAGCATAAACATAAAAATGTTAACAGAATGTCGTATCTACGCCAATTTCTTATTCCGCTTTTGTCGATACGGGCTTACATTAGCGTCCTGCGAGTGTGTGGAGTTACCCCCTAAATTATTTCGACATATGCAAATTTGTGCGCACCTACAGATGGTGACAACGATTTTGAAAGCAGATGCGTCACTTGGTCCAAATATAGTTTGCCTCTGAGAAGCAACGCGGAAGGTGGATTTGGAGAATTTTTCGCAAGTTTTCTTTATATCTAGCAATTCGACTATATTTTCTATAAATAGTTTCCTAATTTGGTTCTTAGTATGTAACTAGAATACAGTTTATAATCAATTTTTGTAGGTTTGATACCTATATTATAGTAACACCTTTTTTTTGTTCGGAATATTCAGCTAAAACTACGGTCTTTATACTTGAAGACTTTGTGTTCACTACCTCAATGCTAGGTAAAGATTTTTCGCTGAAGTTTCCAATTCCAAGGCAATAACAAGCAAAACAGTTGCATCTTAGTCCTTCTCCCATCTAGGTTTAGGATCTAGACATATTCTTTCTATTTCAATATAGATATTTTTTTATCTGCTTGACTAGCTCAAATATTTTTATGTAATTTATTACGTATATAAGCATGGGCAAACGTCTGTAACAAATGTTTATAATATTTTTGTATGTTACCGTTTGTTTTACTCTGTATGCTATCTGTCTCCTATAATTAAAGGAGTACACAGACCAAAAACTTATCTTAGTATTTACGCATAAAATGTACAGCCTTTTTTGAAGGCGCTCAATATAAATAAATAGACTTTTTTTTTTTTTAAACGTCGCCCCACACTAGGAATTTCTCCTGTATCGTGGGTACGTGTCACAAACATGAAATATCACATACATAAACACCCAGACTCGGGACAAACATCTGTGGTTCGCACAAAGTTTTGCCCCGTGCGGGAATCGAACCCGTAACCCTTAGCGCAGCAGTCCAATCGCTTAGCCTCTGCGCTAATCAGGTCGTCGATAAATTCTACTTTTCTACTTTTAAGCAAGTAAAGTAAAGACTGTGACTTCTAACCGTGTAGGCACCAAACTCCAAGCTACACGACCGTCACATCTTCTAACATAATCTATGAACACACACCTAGCGACGCGAGTATGCCAAAAAACGGAGCGGCGCAGTTGTAAAATTGTCTAACTACCTACCCCCCGCGCGCACTCATTACGGCGCGTGCGTGCACACGCTACGGGTGAGAATATTGTAAGACGTGTCTTAAGATATCTCATTTTTATCACGATATAATGGTGCATTTTTGGTGTATGTCCCCGTATTAACTTAATCACACTAATATTGTAAAGGCGAAAGTTTGTGTGTTTGTATGTTTGTTACCTCTTCACGCTCAAGCAGCTAGACCGATTTTGATATGAGGTAGCTGACACCCTAGACTAACACATAGGCTACTTTTTATCACGAAAAATGTACCGGGTAATACCGCGGCGCAACTAGTACTTTATAATATGGATTTTTTAACAATGTGTTAGACTTTTGGTGAAGGGAACAGCTGATACAGGTCTAAGACTAAGATTTAATATATTATGTAAATGGACATGCCATTTATTACACATACAAGCTTATCATAATGATATTATGTGATCTGAACATAGTCCTTCCTGGTCCGGATGTTGATCGTGAGTTGGTGTCTTTTTTTGTGTCTGTTTTTTTTATGAAATCAACTTTTCATTACATTTTTTAAGAGCTAGCAAGCAAGGCCCCGTACTACACTTTAAGATGACAAAGCTAACCCTGTTTGGATTCTCACAGCGATATCTCGCGACGTATCCTTCTAACTCAACCTCATGTGAGTCCAAACACAGGATCGCGATACTAACGCACGGTGTTCATCTCTTTCTAGTTTTGAAAAACCTCCCGCTCCCCCTCGCCCCCCTCCCTCCGGGGGCGACCCCTCTCCTAATTCCTTACATATTTAAATTCCACTTTGGGCGTTGAGTCTTCATATTGTCTCCACACGGCATTTGTATATTCCATTTTCTAGGTTTTTAGTCGGAAAATGAAGTTATAAGTTAGTTATCTAATAAAATACTCGACTAAAAGGTTGTGGGTGTAAAGTATTGAGGAGTTATTGAGTTCTAGTTTTATATAAGGGTAGCTAATTTCATACGTTACATCCTCGCATTTGGAGCAGCTACTTAGCTACCGAGAACTGTCGATATCGAGGTTAAGCAGTGCTCACTGCGGTCAGTCATCAGATGGGTGACCGGTCTTTGCTCAAAACTGCTCTATGTCGCATGTTAAGCGGTTAGTCCTGCGCCTGATCATACTTCAGTGGTATATTCCATGGTGTTGTATACTTAAAGAGCCATGTGGTGATTTATAAGTCAAAAAATATATATTCCTCACGTCATTAGGGGTGATATGAGGGTTTTTATAGTTATTATTCTTAAAACGATGAGTGCTTATCAGAGCCGTGGGTTCGATGTTCGTCACAACCAGATATTATTACCTATTTCCTTATTTTCAGAGATTCCTAGTCCTAATATTATTAGTCTATGAAAAATTGACTGAATTGTATACACAGCAGGAATGCTTTTTAATAGTTATTAGATGCAAAGTTTATTCAGAACGGTGCAGTGGTAAATCGACTGTCTCTAGAATTAGGCCGCTAGTTCGATATCCGCGTCAAGCAAATCATTTCGAACAAATAAAACCTATTGTTATAAGAGAAATGAAATTGACATTAGTTGTTTATCCGGTTGACTCTTTAGTAGACCCAATCTAAGTCAACCTATTTAATTGCTTACCACTTTACTCTCTACTCAAAGAACAAGGTTCAATTTCTACTTCACCATGACTCATTCGAATAACAATGAGAGAATACATTACGTATTTCAAATCTATGAAACGGTCCTATGATGTTTGTGATACTATTCAGCCATTAAAATAACATAATGTAAATTATATTATTTGCGATAGATAACACAAAATTATTACATTCTACGCACGTGTACTGCCCACCTATTAGGCCTTGATTGGTCTAAATTTCCGCGTTAAATATTTAAACATTCCCTCTACTTATAAACGTTGCTAACATGTGTTTTAAGATAACTGCTTGTCAAGTCTATTGTCATCTCTATTCTTTGACATACAAACGACAGTGACAGGTATAGTTTAATCAATTGTTGAAGACTGATAATTTTTTTTAGTAAGGGCGATATTGTATGTACATAAAATGTGGCATTGTCTTAGCGTGTGTACCCCGTTCTAAATTGAAACAGTTGCCTCCAATTGTAATAGAAGTCACAATATAACTACCTATATTTGTACAGTTGTGTAATGTTAAATTCACATAATTTTGGATCGCTAAACTATAAGGAGTCCACGTTTTAGATACTGTTGTTATAATTTGCTATGTCATTGTGACTTGTATGTTCTGTTATCGTGTAAATCTAATCGCTGCTGATCGACAGCGTATCTAATGTTTACGGAGAGACTTGATAGATTTAGTAGGAGAGGTCCATTCAAAGAAATTAATCTCCAGGACCCGTACCATTACTTTAAATTCTTAGTTTCACTGTAGGTGCCATAAAACTATGTAGACTACTAGCTGCACCGCGGGGTGGTACCCGCTAAACTTATTTATAGTGTGTTAATCCAGAGTGTTGGCTACCTCCATACTAAATTCTATCAAAATCGGTCCAGCCGTTTTGGCGTGAAGACAAACAAAACAGACACACAAACTTTCACCGTTATAATATTAGTGTGATTAGCTACCTCCTAACCATGATCTGTAGCAGGCAGTAAGCGAGACCCCGCAACGGCAGTGTAGTGCGGCGTCTGGCTTTCACAACGGAAAATGTCCTGCTTTAAGAGTAAGGGGCTGATAATTATGATAACTGATAGTTTCAGCCGTCTTATGTATTGCTATTCAGGAGAAGCTTTAGGATGCAACTACCTACTCTATTGTTTGTAAAATTTAGTTGGCCATTGAAATAAAAAAAAAATGTTTTTAAATTCTTAAAAGATTCTTATAATGTGATAGTTAATTGTTTTTTTACTTTTCAGGTGTACTTGGCAGACATCGATACAGGTAAAGAACAGTTCATATTACTTACTACTAACATTGGCTTTACAGTATACTGAAAAAACTTCAAAAGTAACCCACGTAGATTGGAACCCGCACTAACCCAGTCTTAGTTCATCCTAATGTCTGAAAGATGTTGCTTTTAGCGATAAGACCGCCCATTTTAATTTATTTATACGAATTTACCTTTTGCCACTTCTAACCATTATCAAGTTATAGTATATTATATTTTAAATAATCATCTTCGTAGTCTTGTCATGTATTGATAAGACCGAATTTCTTCCGAATGTACGACTATAACAATAAGAAAACTACACGACCTCAAGCTTGACATCAACACTAATACACAACGCAGCACTTATTCTTCTGGCTGCGAGGATAACTCATCATTAGGTAAAGTCAAAACTTACTACCTTTAATTTTATATAAATTTAACTTAACACAAGTACGTAATTATGCACGTACGGTCGAAGAAGATTATAAAACTATAATCTTTTCCTTTCCTTACCTTCACAGCCTCCTAGTAATACTCATATTAACATACTAGAATGTTTAATTAGCCACCTTCCCCCCCCTAAGGAGAATGCAGGCTTTTCTTACCCGGCCTCAAAGAACCGTCAATCAAATTAGCTAGTGAAGTAAACAGCTCGCTCATCCTCGAACCCACACCTATCAACGTAAAGAGCCATCGACAACCATCCCTATATGTTATCGGCATATTAAAAATAAAATAATATTGTTATCGGGGTGGCATGGGCGTTCCCAACCCCACGCGTAGTATAATAAATTCATTTGCCGTAGTTTTTCCAGTAATAACCCTATTGGTGGAAAAATGGCTACTTTTCATTTTGGGCGCGTGTGTGTGTGTTGTTTTATCTCTTTTTATCGCCAATACGCCTGTTTTTCGGGAGAACGTTTTTTTGCATAAAAATGGCGGTTGATGACTGCTTATCCGGTTGTTGGGTAATAGTGTGAATGTATAGCTGGGAGGTGACATTTTCGATTATTTCGTGTTGCGGAATATTGCGGCTTAAATTGAAATGATTCGGAAACTAATTGCCTGTAGAGGGAAATTAATTAGAGTACGATTATAATCAGAAGGATGGATCTGACGTCATTTAACTAGGAATTAACTTGCATCAAACCTATTGAAAACATCTTTAAGTGAGGCATTTATTTGAATTACCTATTGAAACTGATCAATCCTATGTAAAAAGCTTGCAACGTAAACAAACACTCTAATTGAACAGATCTTCGAAGATAAAAATACTTCAATAAAAAGGGACTTGTATAGAAATGATTCGAACCTACGTCAGCAAGATACCTACACATACAAGAGAATAAAAACATACGTCACCAAACTCTATTTAAAGGTTGAAAGAAACCATTTATTTATTTACATTTTACTTTCTTTATATAACTATTAACCGATGGATATAAATGCAAATGTTTTAAGGGGGAGGACTTTGTTCAACAGTGGAGGTCTTCCAGCTGATGATGATGATACCACTATCATTACAGAATAAGACTCTAGGCGATAATTAACTTCATAACCAATAGTTTCTATCGTTTTAATTAGATGGTTGCACATCTCATCCAGTAATCAGATTGACACGGATTTGAAGTGACTGCCTTTAGCCACCAGTTAAATAAAGTTCCCAAATCAATCGCTAATCAAAGACTATTCTACTACGTTATACCATCGAGACTCTCCACAGCCTACACAAATCGTGACACAGGAGGCAGCCTCCTTACCATGAGCTCTTAAAGTAGAACTTTTTCCTTGAGGGAATGATATAATTGTCATAGATTAGAGAGTCAAATGTTAGTCAAAGTATTTATGAGTGTGATTTTTGGTGATACAAAGGGTATGAAAAGGGATACACTTGTTTTACAGTAGGTACTTTAAAACCTATCCACGAAACATTCTGTCATGACTCTAAAATCATTCTGTTCGATTTGTTTTCGTCAAGCGAATTACCCCCCTGGTGCTGGCCAGATAAACTGCTGATGGCACATCAAGTTGCCACATGGTGCTCACGAACTACGTGTATAGACACCATTATCAGGAGATAAAGAAGAACGCATCTGCCTGTCTCTGGGGGCATTACAGTCGTGAAGAATAACATCGTCCGTCATCGAAGATCGGCCACTGTTAAACAAAAGCCTGTCATGTATGGCAATTGAACGTACGTTTTTAATTAGACTGAGAGATCCTAGAATAAAAATAGACCTTAATTACATCAGGCTAATTAATATACATACACAAACTCACGCCTGTTTCCCGCAGGGGTAGGCAGAGACCACAGACTTCCATTTGCTACGAATGACGATCTTGGCATACTTCTTTCGCCTCATTCACTCGCATCACATTCCTCATACACGCTCGTCGGTTAAGGGTACTCCACACTTGACCCTTTTGCAGAACATCTCCGATTTGGTCGAAGTATGTTCGCCGAGGTCTTCCCCTTCCCGAGACACCACTAACATTCGCCTCGTACGTTCGTAATAACATTAATATTGTCTAGCCCAATTAGTATTTCGGCAAACATGATATAGTTTTGCATATCATTATATCCTGAATAAGTACTATTTAATAGGTACAGGAAGTTCGTTAAATACGTCAATAACTAATTGACCCAGGCTAGTTAGTCTAGGTTAACAAACCACGTAGTTTACCTTGTTTTTGATATTTTAACTACAGGAAAACCAATTCGGTTAGTCTAATTTTATAAATAATCTAGTATTTAGTTTTGGTCTCGTTACGGACTTGTCACTAAAAATTTAACTAAAACTGAGCAGCCAATCGGTTGTATAGATTTCCTATTCAGAAGACCACTTCGCATTGCTTTGTGGATAAATAATAGGCTTGATTGTACTTATCCATCACGACTGTATTTCTAAAAGGGTAGGCAGAGGTGTATACTACACCCACATTTCGCCATTCATGTCCCAATGTAATAGGGGGCGAGCCATCAACTGAACATGGACTTTGCCGGCCCTGGGGTTCAAACCCAGGTCATAATGCTCAGCAGCTAAGCTTAGCGACCACTAGACAACGAGGCAGTCAGGTTATTGATTCATATTATTCGAAATCATCATCCTCAACAGTTGAAAGACGTCCACTGTTGAACAAAAGCCTCCCCCTTAGGTAAAGGGGGGGATTGCCTTAATCCCCACACTTGATAAGCGGCTTGGTGATCGCAGTGTTGGTGGTGAAGTTACAGAAGACGCTGCTGCCCATCTGAATTTCCTTAGTCGCCTCTTACGGCACCCACGGGAGGAAAGGGGGTGGTCAATTCTAGGCCGAATACCACTCGGCAATGATTAACAACTTATTTAAATAAGAGATTTAAAATAGTAACAAGTAGAGAGAAGGTTCTTGATAAACCATTAATAGTAAATATTACAAAAATACCTGGCGTCCACGAAAATGTTTGTTACTAGCTGCGCCCCGAGGTGTTATCCGCTACATTTTTTCGGAATAAAAAGTACCCTATGTATTAATCCAGGGTGTCAGCTACCTTCATATGAAATTTCATCAAAATCTGTCCAGCCGTTTGAGCGTGAAGAGGTAACAAACATCCAAACACACTCACAAACTTTCCACTGGTAATATTAGTGTGATGTTTTAACTGTCTAGTCCACCCTTTAGGGTAGAGATACCTACGTAGTGTGGAGCGCTATTCCAACCGTTGTTTTGCAAGTTAATCCCTTTTATGCACCTCTGTGATTTAGCTTCGGGATAGAGTTCAAAACGAATTGCTTATTATAATTTATATCGACTGTGTTTTACGTTTTATGAATGAGCTAAACTAAGTTTAGGAGCGTACGCTCGATCATAATACTAGAAAACGAATACCTAATAAATATACCATATACATAAATTAATAATAGCAGTGATAGCCGAGTGGTATGACCTTTGGACTGCCAAGTCAAATGTCGCAAATTCAAACCCCGAATTCATGGGCATACTATAAATTAGTTATCAGTTAAAAATGAAGGAATATATATTGAGGAAACTGGCACACCTAAGAGATTTTTAAAGGTGTGTAAATTTGACTGGTAGAGAAGGAACTGGCCGATCCAGCCTTATCTGTTTCTCCTATACCATACCATTTGCATGTTTCTTGGTTTCCAATTATTCCTGCTTATTTCTTCTTTTATTAATTCATACATTGTACACAACAGATGGAAAATAAACCTAAACTTAATAGACAAGTCGGTGGCATCAATGTGGTTGAGAAAAATCTATAAGCGCTTGACAATACACTCCACATTTAGCCGTAGTCTACGGAGTGCTGCAGCGGGCGGTCTTTACCCCTAGCATTGAAGGGTTATCTTTTATTTTTATTGCGTCTCTCACTCGGGGTATACACGGGTTACGGGTTGATTTTGATCCGGCTCTCGCCGACGCTTAGATCGTTCGAGAACGTAGATTTTTGGTGGATGCTGCGTAGAATACCGCCCGCGGAGCAACGGTGCGTCGTTCATTAATTATAATTAATTAGTCATTGCAAATTGTTTTAGACTGTGAGGAAGATGAAGATCTCCTCGTGGTTTCTCTAATGTCTCTTATAAGGGAGACGATATTAGAATGTTGTTATTTTGTTCAGTTTTAAAATGGTCTTAAATTTTTGCGTACGTAAAAACGACAGAAGTTTAGAGACAGTTTATAGTTTCATTCTTTTTTAAGTTTTGAAATTACTTTTTTGTGTATTGTATCTAAAGACAAATGTTTTTTTTTTAATTATTATTGAAAGTAACTTTATTATTATAACAATCTAGCCTTAGGCTGGGTAACTTTTACAAACTTTCATTAAACTTGCAATGGTTTGTATGTATCTTGCAATCTAAATAGGACCCACTCAGACATCCGATTCGAATGAAATTTTATATACTTAAATACGTTTTGTGACAATACAATAATAAAAATGGTTCTTTTGATTTAAAAGCCTATGTTAGGAATATATATTTAATACTGACTTATTTGTTAACCTAAACTGCTAAATTAACATAATACTAAGGATGTGTTCACTTTCTTCAAGTGTTTTGACATAAATTATGTTAATCATATTTAGTGCGTAAATAATAATAATTAAAGTGTGTATTTCTGAACGATTATTAATTGATCAAGCCTAGGAATGCAAGGGAATTCGATTTTACTTGATACAAAGGCAGAATTAATTTCTAGAATATTTATAATAAGTTGATTAAGGAAAAACACACTATTTTGTGTTTTTAGACTATCAAGTTGATATATATTAATTACGTTCGGAATATAATGAACTATAATTTCCACTAATTAAAATAATATTATCAGGTAATTAATTCAAAATATAAATGTAAGGCAAGATTGTACTATTTTCTTATAGTTTACCAATTTGCTGGCAATTTTAATTTTAAATAAGTATCTATCATACCCAAACATTATACTTATGTTATCTGAAAGATGTTAGGTATAAAACCGTAGAAAAGAACCAGTTAAATACAGTACTACCGTCTGGCCGTCTGAATTCGTATACATAGAAGATTTTGCCGCGTCTTTTTGGCGACTAAAAGTACCCTATGTTTCTCTCTAAGATTCAAGCTATGTCCATATCAATTTTCATGACGATCGGTTTAGCAGTTTAGGCGTAATGAGGTAATAAACAGAATAACAGCATTACTTCCGCAAGCAGTCAGGAAGGATATTATCCATATTATATCTTTCCTGACTATTTTGCGGACTATATAACCTAATTATAATGGCAATGATACCGTTGGACTGCCAAGTCAAAGGTCGCAAGTTCAAACCCCGGCACGCTACAATGTCTTACTAAAAACTACGAAAGGAAACCGGCTCAGCGGAGAGATGTTTTAACGGTGTGTAAAGCTATGTCACAGCTTCAGGCGGTATGAACTCTGACACCAGGTTATTCATCAGCCATACGATGAGAAGAAGACCTATAGAAGACTAATTGGTAGGTTCCTATTGGGATTCAATCATATTAAGATATGGCAATTGGGCATCTCCCAAGACTATTTTTAAATAACTATATGAATAAATGTGATTTAGGTTGAATATTAACTGCTTTTGCACTGCTAAAGTGCAATATAGTGATAGGATCAGCCTACAGGTCTTTAAAAATCTGTAGAAAGGTTATGATCATAATGAATATGAAACCAGTTGAATAACATTAAGATTAAAGTATCACGCTTTATTGTGATACCTTAAATTAATCTTAATTATCATAATTATTATAAAAAGGTATGATACCTGCTTCTTCTGTTACATAGCTCAGTTCTTCTCGGTTGGACAAACGCTACCCTTTTTTATCGTCTCCCTTCTTCATGTTAACTTAAGTCTGTTAAATAATATTGCAGCTTAATTATGAACAAAGTGCAGTATTT
Organism: Abrostola triplasia; assembly: GCA_946251915.1. NCBI lineage: Eukaryota > Metazoa > Arthropoda > Insecta > Lepidoptera > Noctuidae > Abrostola > Abrostola triplasia. The sequence goes on along the minus strand of OX276432.1, from coordinate 901,450 downwards.
GCAGCTCTAAAATAATTTCTTACTTCTTTTGTAGCTTTCCTTTCTCTTTTTATCTTGATTTAGGGTAAATATATCTTTATTTAGTTGCCCATTGCATATTACTAAATAAAAAAAATTATGAAAAAGAGTTTTTTTTCTGAGTGTTTTTGTTACATGACGTAAGTTTAGAATGAAAGTAGTTAATAGTTACTTATTGAAGCATTTTATATTTAAACAGGACGACATTAGCTACAAAACAATAAAGCATAAACACAGAAGTAAAAAAAATATTTGAAAACCAAAGCCGGCGGCCCAAATTTTTTAAAGATGTAACCCTTCGATTTTAAAGATGACCTAATAATAAGCCTGCAACCCAGAGCCACAAATCCAAGCTTATCGAAAAACAAACATTCCGTGACTGCAACCCATAGAATTGTCATCGCAAATCATTTGATACCGAAACACGGAAAAAAGGCAAAAACAGTACATACTCTACTAATAAAAAGATCTAATAAACATGCAACTAAGCACAGGCTTCCGGGCAAATAAAACATAAAAATATATCCTATTTTCATAGGGCGAGGGTGTAAGGGGGTAAGGGGGGGGTTCCCACCCCCGGCTGCGCAAAAACCCAAAAACATCGAAATGAAAATGAGTATACCGGGGTGGCGGCACGGCTGTGTGTTGGTAATTCATTTTTAACATTACAGTGGTGTGTGTTTTAAAGTACAGTTGGCGGAAAGAATCGCTGGCATTATTGTCATAATGAGATGGTTAAGGTAATTATTAATTTAGACTAATTAGGTATTTTGTTTTGGTTAGTAAACTTGACTTTGGAAATGAATTCCCATGGTGTATGGTGGAATTTTTTTGTTTTTTTTTTATGGCGATTGAATTATTTATTGTTCTATGTTCAATTTTAAACTAAGAGTTATTACATGGTTCTTTTTTTAACAGTTACACGAATGTAATGCGGCAAAAAAATCTTTTTAAAATCTCATACTTAATATTATTATAACTAATTATTGCCGCCTTTGATTTAAGTTTAACTTTCATAACAATCAAATACGTCTTATCGTTCCATAATATTACTAACTAATAATACTAAAACGAATATATTTAACATTTTATTGCAATTATAAACTTCACCCATCCAAAAGCAATACGGCTAACCACAAGTTTCCTTAAAACCTTAAAATAACTTGTTTTTTTTAAACTCTAAAGAGTAAAAAAAATGGTGTAGCTCACTCCTGCGCAAACTTAGGATCGATACATTAGGTCGATGGGATCATTCATATCTTTTCCATTATTTGTCCTATCCATCTTCTTGGTTTCTTTTTACTCATATCATTTTTACAACACTTCTTTCATTAGTAACTGAAAAACAAATGATGGGGTATCATACTTTGTTCAACAGTGGACGTCTTCCGGCTGATGATGATGATGAATAGAAACGTTGACAGTGACTTTCTTTATGTATTCTGTAAACGGGTTTAGAATTAACATAGTAACTGTAAACACAAAAATATGGCAAAAATTAACAAAGTTACAAGCTTTACATATTGTTAGACAGAGATGGCACTATAGAATCGTGACGTCAGTGTCCTATGGTTGCATAGTAAATTTCACATCGCCTCGTACATTTACGTTTTGTGCGAGAAGGATAGAGAACACCCTCCGCAAACTTAAAAACACTGAATATCCTTCGTTTTTCCATAGATTTTATTAATTTTTATTTCCCTATTTTAAATCTTAATTACATCCAATGTAAGTTTTAAAGTTGTCCACATCCCTGATGATTAAATAATCATCTTTCTCAACGAATAACTGAAGAAACAAAAACCGAGTGAGACACTAGTCTTTCCAGCGTCAAAAACCATTCGCAATAGTTCGTGCAGGTTAAAAAGACTAATCACCGGACCAAAATTAGAAATAAAATATTCAGGTTCAACTTATCCAAATCAGGCAGTAAAAAATAGTTTTTGATTCCCTCAGGAGTTGCTCAATTTTGGACTAGTGTGTTGCTAGTTACATTGTAGGGGCAGAAATAAATGTGAGCTACGAGAACTGCTACGGAGCTACGTTCTGAAGCTTGTAGCCGCGTATCGTATTGAGACAAGGTTTTTGTAAAATCTCAAGGTTTTGTAATAGTCAGTAGGTACTTTATTATTTTAAAAGTTGGTTTTTTAAGAAGTTAATTAGAAATTTGTATAGTGCCGTTTTTTTTGCTTAACATAGAGAGAATTGGCAAAGAAAAAGGTAGGCCTATACCTAGCAGTGGGTGACACCGGGCTGAAATGGTGATGTTAATGAATACTGTCGTTTTATTATTTATTAACATGAAAGATATGAGGAATAACGCTAAACTATTTTTTTTGTTTCGTTTAGTTTTTTTTATTATGTTGCAGTATATTGGGAAAACAGCAAGTCTTCAAGCTTTAAAAATGCTAATGAATATACATAATTAGTTATTTCGACTTTCAGGATGTTTTTTCTCTTGAATCGTTCCTTGGTTAATTATGTCAATGGAAATTAATTGTCTGATAATCTTTAGTTTAGTACAGTACTAATTATTGAAGATGTATTCAAAATTATTTTAAAATAGAGAAGGGTTAAGCGTCAAGATTTTAGGTTTTCGTATTTGATCTGCACACACGTTGCATAGGTTAACCACCTGTTAGATTAGACGAACCGCAAACGTGTAGGTATGCAAATATAAGCAACACTACATGAAGTCACATGCCTGTAGTTTAGGCTATGAGCCATGTATAATATTAAGGTAATTAGTCCACTAATTAAGGTAAAGCATTAACAATAATAATTACAAAATATGTGAGTTTCAAACGAATAACAAAAAAAATATGATTATAAATAATAATAATGATGATGATGTAAGTTAATATTTTCTAATCAGCCCGCTGGCCCCGACTGTACAGCCGCGAGTTCGCATTGTGCTCCCCTACACACATCTACACTAGCATGAACATAAAACGCAATTTTGTATTAGATTTAATTTGAGCCGCCTCTGTGTGGGTGCGTGCATATGTGTGTGTGCGGAAGTGGTTGCTTCCTACGCACAAATTGATTACGATCGTCGTCGAAAAGAGGAATTTGCATATACGTGAAACCTCTTTTTCTCTCTTTCCGTTTGAAAAAAAATCAATCCATCTCGCGCTACGTAGCATTAATTTCCCGCGTTATTTAGTATTTCCCTTTTTCCGGATTGTAATCCGTTTGTGTGGTCGTTTCTTTATTTGTGGAGAGCGGTGGCCGGCTACGGCTACGCTTGAACTTAGTTTAGTTCTTATAAAGTGAGCGTAAGTGCATGCGTGATAGTTGCGGGCATGTGGTGCAGGCTCGGCGGGCTGCAGTCGGCCTCCGCCCGCCGCGGCGCCGCGTCGAATGAACGCCCGATTTAAAAACTATACGGACGAACCCGCGCAGCGAGGCCCCGTAATACCACCCCCCGCGTAATGATTTTTTGGCGATGAATTTATATTCGCGCGCGAGCGGTGCCACTTTTTCGACCCCCCCACGAACCCCCAACCCCCGCTCATTAACGCAACCCAGATATGCAATTCTGATCTTTGACGAGGAGGCTGTAGTGTCGGCGGGCGCCTCGCCGGGAGAGGTGCCCCGTTTTGTTTTTTCCCGCCCGGCTTCATTATTGATGGCATCGGGACTGTAATGCGGAAGCATGTGTGAACGTTTCATTACAAAAGGTGGACGCGGCTCGTGTTAATATTGCAGACCGGCCGGACCCGACCGGACGGGTGGACGCCTCGGGAAAAAAAAAACTTTAGTCACAAAATAAAAAGATATAAATTAACATCCGCAATTAAATTTTAGAATTTCGGGTTCGGTCCTAAAAATTTTTTTTTGTCAAGTTTCGGCTGGCGCTCCGCGCGGAACTATCGGCCGCGTGTCGGGGAAAGTTTTCCGTCGAACTTGGAGTAAAGTTTCCTCACGTGCGTGTGTGGACACCGGACCGGTCGCGTGACAGATTGGCCGGCCGGTCGACGCTCGCCGCCCGCTTCACCGATTCTCGCACAAACTCGCCAAATTCTATCCCAATTTTACTATTCGAATAGTTTTTATCGGTGAATATTTTGTCAACACTCGGGTTAAGTTTGTTTATTTGTCTGTCGTGTTCTGTTACCGGACGTTCGCTTCTCATATAGTGACTTTGTTGAAGTTTTGTTGATTGTTTTTGTTGAGTTACATTTTTGTGCGTTCGACGGCGGCCGATAGAAAAGGTAAGTCACTGACGGAATATTTAAATTCGTGAAGTACGAAGCGGTTTATTTCTCACAATAAATTATTAATTTATTCATTTGAACGCGGAAGTAGAAATAAATGTTCTTATAATGTTTAAATGTGATATTTTCTTTTTAAAAAGATGTTTTGAAATTTATTAAGATGATAAATTTGCATATAAAAGATGTTGCTCAATAGATGCTAGGATTTTATTTTAATGCTTACAATTAGCGTGACCCTCTGGCCAGTGGGCATTATTATGGTAATTCCAGTCCAGTGGATGCAGGGGCTAGCCCGCCTGCAAGTGCCGCTCGAGCTCCGTGTTAGACAATCTTGCATAAATAATTAAAAATCGCTAAAGAATTGCATCCACCGTTGACCTTACGATTGTTATTTGTAACGAGTTTGGAAACTTGTCATTATTGAATAGACCGAACGGACTTTTGTACTTCTCGAATGTTTTATTTCGTTTTAAGAATAATTATTATTTGAAATTGTTATTCGTGATTTATTAAGACATTAATTATTTAATAGGGGGATAAATACACATAAAGGCAATTTATAAAAAATAAATAAAATTGCACGCGGAAAAAAATAAAATAAAATTGAAAAATTATAAATATTGAAAAATGAAGTAATAAAATATTTATAATTATTGAAATTTAAAAGAACGTCGTAAAAAAATATATGTTTTCGATAGTATCTGTGTCTATTTGACCTAGAACTTCGGGAGGCGACTAGTAACTATCACGCATTTATCTATGTTATCATTGACACAATTTTACTATCTTTGTCGCTAAAAAACTATTAGTTTAGCGAATATTCTGTAGAAGGTCGATTGTACTCGACAATGTTTTTTTACGAATTAGGTGATTCAACTTTAAATCCTGCTGACCTGGTACGCGGAAGAAGAATGAAGATATTGTTTTTATTGATATGTAAGTCTTGTGTATTTCCTTTATTTAGATAATTACCTCGCTGCTGAATTCCCGCGTAAGAGAATACTATCTTTATACTCAAGGGATTTATTTTTGATAACTATTTAAATAGAAAATAGAATTACGTATTAAATAAAAAAGTATTTCTTCCTAAGTCATCAACACCACCAAAGTTTGCCAGTCAAAAACGGCCACAGTATCTACCGCGTTATTACTATTTTCGTAAAAGTGATAAATCTAGACAATTACCGACTAACTATCCTAAAAAATCAGAAACTGTCCTTTTTTATTAAACCCATCCAAGACAAAAAGGCAACAGGGAAAAAATTAAAACAATAAAATCGTATATATTAATAAAGTTATAATTTTTTTCCTTATACTTAAATGTTCAATAAATATAAGTAATTCTAAATTGCAAACAACATTTAAAAAAGCTTCTATTTTGAATCCGCGCGCAAAAATATTAACAATTGCCACAAACATCAGCGCGCCTTTCTTTGTTATTTAATTGCCGTTAAAAACGGTATCTAACCAGCAAAAGTCTGCAAAATTCTAACCCTTACACCGCTCGTCGGTCTGAACTCTTAACCCTCTCCTTATTCCCACAATTTGTTGCAAGCCGAGGTCTGATCGCGCACCGAGCTAGCTGCAAGCGTGCAAAACACCCCTCTTTGATCTCTACACCATTGTCAATACAGAATGGACCATAGATTAGGTGAAGCAGGTTTTTAAAAACGTCTTTTGCATTGTTGGACGTTGAAATATTAATTAATTTGCAGTCCGTTGTTGGGGGCACTGCTTGTACTGGTTAGGAGAAAGCGCGTGATGGAAAGTCGCAGAAATAATATTTATCGTTAGGTTTTTTGTGTATTAATTTCAGATAACAAAATTAATTTGAACTAGATAGCATCATTTGACAATACTTAATTTATACAGCATATTCTTAAATATGTCGTATCATGTAATTAACGAAATTAAGAAACGTATAAAATATACGCATAATCTAAAGTAACATCTGATTAAACAGACCAATTAAATAAAGTAACATTCCTAATTCTCATTTAACAAACTTAGTGGCCACCACGATAGTCGTGCGACACACAAGTATGCAATTAATAAACATCGATTGTAAAAAAGTACGGCATCTTCTCATTTCTTAGATAACGGCCGCGATAAAATTATCTAAGCTACCTACGCTCAGTACTCGACCAATAATCTAGTCAGACAGACCATCGATTTAGTCTACCTAGGCATTCGTACACAAAATGCCAGACTAGGAAAAAAGTAAAAAAAAAGCGGTGACAGACTCATTCCGTCCGCCGTCTCCTTTCTAATCGCGCCCCCACACGCACGCGCGGCTTTTTAATTGCATCCCCCACCCCCCTCCCCGGAAAAAAGGGCGAAGCACACGATGGATTAGCATACAACCTCAGTGAGAGAACGCGGAGCGCACCCCTTCAGTTTTTGCGTGTCGGATCCCGCCATATTTTTCGCGGTTGTATTTTTCGGGGGGGCGCGGGGAGCGTGCAAGTTGCGTGCGCGCCGCGCCAGTCGGCTGGCTGCCGGCGACCGCGCGATGTGCATTACCCCGTCCGCGACCACAACACACTGCACCTCCGGGACCGACATGGACGGACTAAACTGAGCTCATACTTTTTATTTATTTCTAACTGTGACCAAAGTGTTGTGCCGTGAGGATTTATGACATTATTTATATTTAAATCGGGTGAGTTTTTCTAGATTGCCTAGTTATCAATGTGACGTTAGGACTAGCAAAATTTGGCGATAGCTGGGAGCAAGGTCGTGGCATAGTGATAAATTTATTTGCACAAAAAAATGTGTTAGACTTATACGGATAACCTCATTTTTGGAACAACGCGCGCTATTGTGTTATATCTTATGTTTCATTTCGCATATTTTAATTTATCATTTTCGTATTAAACATTTTAGTTATCTAATTGTTAAACATCGTCTCAAGAAATTACAGTATTATGTCCACTTCTAAACTTCTTTAAAACGTTTCGAAACTCGGTAAAACATTTTGTGGAAGAACAAAGTTTTAAAAATTATCTAAATTAGACAAAGATAAAAACAGTCTATTGTGCATTTAGAATCGTTAAAAATGTGATAATATTTAAGTGACGCGAATCTTAATAATCGCTTAATTAGATTAAAATTGATATTGTACTATAATATTTATTGATGAATATCGGTATTTGGCACACCTTCATTGCTTTAAATACATTTCCGTTCTTTTGATAAATTATATATCATTTTAAAATTTCTAACAAGAATCAATTATTTAAATAACTCGGACCTTCTTATTGAAATAAACACGAATAATCGTTTACAATTCTAGTCGTAGAGACACTTAGGTATGTAAAAAGTTTTAAACTCTTTTTCTAAATGTCCAAAACATACAGTAGTTTATATCGAACACTGGCGCTTTAAAACTAAAAATACCTAACTATAAGTTACATAATAATAACTAAACATTATTACTTCAATAAAAATAAAACCAATAAGCAAAAACTAACAATACTATTCATAATTTTATTCAAAATTTATTTGCAATAACGATTCAATTTTTTAGATTTATTTATTTATTATTCAAGACTTGAATTTTTTTTACTTTATCTGTGGTAAATGCACGTACAATGCACTGCTTATTCACCTACTCGACGTACATTCAACCTAAAGGTAATTAAAAATAGTTCTAATGCTTATTGTAAACACCAAACCGATAAAACATATTAGTCATTTTCAAACAATAAACTTAAATTTCATTTAACAATTAAAATGTACTGACATTTTGTTATTATCTAGTTTATACTAGTTACCGCTAAGTGGTTGTTGGGTGAGCAGAGTTCGTAGAAATCGCCGACAACAGCCACGTGATTTGGTCTGTCAACAGATTCCCGCAAAATAAAGCTATGAGTTAACTAAATGATAGCAGCTATTGCAAAGTATTTGACGTTTATTCGTATATCAATTATGATAGTTAGAAGGGTTGGATTAAGTATAATATTAAGAGTAATATAAATATTTGCGCATTTAAGGGTTAAGACTGTTAAAAACTTTTTTGCTAAATTTAAATAATCGGTTAAACAACACGACTTATAGAAAGGGTTTAATAAACTTTTATTGAATAAATAAAACATGAAAATATAATGATTTTGTTTAGTCATATTATTATCAGAAATATACGGTTGACTATTATAAATAAAATTAATTCTAATTAGCAAGTTGTTAATGTTTTAAAATTATTAAGACATTGTTTATTTTATGCATGTGATATGCATGCTAATTATAATTCAAAATTCATAAAGAATATTTGAAATTAGATTACATTTATAATTCTCACTATTTTCAATAGAAATCTTAGATTTTTTTTTCTTACGCTGTATTTTATCATCGAAATAAACTTTTAACTTAGGAGTAAAACCTGAAACCATGCATTTGTAGAGCTTTTAAAGCTATATGTGTCACTATACCGACATCATTCACTCGATGGGCTCAGTAGCTAGTTGTATACCCTGCTGTTTTGTGTCCAGGGTTCAATACCATTGCAAAAAAAAGTTAACTCGATTTATGCTTGTGATAATTAAATTATAAGTTATCAATGTCTCTATAACATTCACTAAGACTAAGACAGGTTAACTCCAAAGGATAACTCCACTGTTGGAAGTTAATAATATTTCAAACAACATCTTTTTGGCAATCATGGAAATAAAACTCTAGTGTCTTGATTATAAGCTCTAATTTTATTCGTCAAGAATCTCCAGCCAATAAATAAACCTTAGGCATCAGTATTGACATGGAGATCATATCACTCTCTCGGTTCTATACCTGGTCTCTTTAACCCTGTTAATTTTCCCTCCTTAAACGTAAAACGTCACCCATATCTTCAGGGAGTATAGCCCCCTTACCATGAACTCTTAAAGCAGGATTCTTTACGATATGGAAGCAAGACCGCATTACACTGCACGTAGCAGCGTCTGGATTCCATAACGCAAACTGTCCCGCTCTTAGAGCTCATGGTAAGGGGGCTGTAGTATACACAAACTTACGTACAACGAATCATCTCAAGTCAGCCACACTAAATGAATATTGGTGACTAAAACTCGGTCAGGAGGCCGCAATTATCTGCCTTTATATATTATGTACCTATGTTACGCATAATAACCGTCAAATGCGACACATCCTATCATCAACAGACATAGTGTTTATCCTTTCTAGAACCCAGGACACAGATTTAGGTACTAAGAGCAAGTAAACAAGTGTAGCCTTGTCCTTGAGAGGTCAATAACGTTTCGGTCTGGCTAGATAATAGCCTAGTTCGGTCAGACTGGCGCAGTAGAGGGTTACTCATTAGTAAATAAGGATAGTGTGTCGCAAATAGTTTTGTTAGTTATCGTTTGAGTTAATTTTAACTAGTAGTTCGTCCTTGACTTCTGTAGACGTGTATGAATATTTCTCGCTTACTCTATTATTATTTGAGTAACTTAGACGCGACAGTGGTTTCGTCTTAAAAATCTAAACAAAAAAAAATTGTCCTATGCGGGAATCGAACCTGTGCCCCTGACCCCAGAGAACCACACATAGCTATTACGCCATTATGGTTATCTGAACAACTTTTAGTCAAGTATAATCCTCTGAATATCAAAAGCCGTCGGGATAATCTAATTCATATACAAATCGGAAACAAGAATAATTTCAGTATAAGTGTCGACTAATATATAGGTACTACGTTCATCTTAAATACATAGCCATAAAAAACTAAATATTATATTAATACAACTATAGTTCCGTTTCTAATGGTAACCACTTCAGATCCTGGTTTCCAGAAGTAAGTTATCAAATCAACTGGTCCCTCTAACACTTTTCCAATGTATTGTAGGTACCCCAATCGTTTTAGAGACCCCAGCTAAACAAATATAGATAAAATCCGAACACCGGCCAATAAGATTCCACGTACCTATGAATTTCGTCTCAATTTGATAATATTTACATTGCGACCGAGTTAGTTTTGCTAACTGTCGCCAGAAACATGAACCGGCTTAGTTTTCTTTAGTTATAAGGTTATAACTGTGAACTACGGTGACGCTTTGAAGATTATTTTAAATATATTAATGTCTGCGTTCATATATTTGTGGCTGCGGATATAAACACCGTTGGTCCTGCACCTGGTCTCTCTACCGTGTTACTGTCCTATTGGACTATGATGGTAATGGAATACCATGCACAGACTTGAGTTTGGGAACTCAATTGTGCTCTTTAATATCTTCTGCGTAGGTACGAGCTAGTGGAGAAACACCAGGAGAGTCTTTATGGCCAGTTTACAATAATTGCCACACACTATGGAAAAGACCTTTCAAACGAGTCCATGACTGTCAATCACAACTACTTTTTTTAGAATATTCTTTCTCCTTCCGTACTGTTCAAGCCATCATTTTAAATCGTTACGCGATTTAGCATCGATGAATGTTACAGACAGACCAAAAGACAGGTTATATCATTTATAATATTAGTAACATCACATCTATAACAAACCTAGCCTTTAGTGCGGCTTCACCTTCATATAGCCACTAGTAATGTAAGACTACTCCTGTATTTTGATTGGCATCGGCCAATATAAACGCGTTCATGTAAGAACAACACGCGCGATATTCTTCTGCGTCGTGCCTTTGTGTGTAGATAGATTCATCTTTATTCCTCGCCAAATATTAGCATAGGTGTACAATCTAAGGATAATGTACTACATAACCTCACGCCTATATTCCCCGAAAGGGTAGACAGAGGTGCACATATAGCAGACTTATATTTCGCCAGTTATGTTAAGTCCCAATGTAATAGGGGACGAGCCTATTGCCATTAACTGGGCACGAATCAAGACTCGGCTGCTACTGAGAATTACCTAGTGAAAATACAACGAGAAGGTACCTGTCAATACCCTCCTTCGTATACCAACAGCTACCTGTGGCTTCATCCAGACACGGGATACCTAGCGCAATCGTCTGCTTATATTACGGGGGTCACGGGTTCGCTTCTCACTCGCGGCAAAAACTTTACCAGTAGGAATTACTCATGTATTTCTAACTCCAGTTACCGTTGAATATCGTGAGCTGAATATCATTTATTGCATTAGACCTCTGATTACCCCTTCGGGGAATACAGGCGTGATGATACTCGTATGTTGTTGTGATACCTTATGTTTCAATCACGTTCTGGTCAATCAATATTCAATCTTTCCATAAAAAAAATTAAACAAAATGGACGCCAAAGCCATATATTACGTAAAAATGTTTATTCAACTGTAATTATTCACGGATCCGCTTCTAATTACTTGTTTATTAAAGTTAAATAGTACATAGTTGATTTTAATAAACATGGGGTCTCCAGTAACTGGCTGAATAAGGGTGTACTTACAATACACTTCTGCCTACCTTTGCAGGGGCTATAGCCGTGATGTTATTTTATTAGTGAGTCTTACGTTTCTAATTGTGTTTATCCTTGTAAGAATATATCTGTTTTTTGTACCTATAATACAGATTGATGTTATGAGGCGTTTTTATATAACTAGTCCAAAAATAAACTTTTGTTTCGTTAGAAACCCATTAAATTCCAAACCTCAGCAAGCGACGCTTAACCTTATACAGAGGCTCGCACACATACACGATCTAATGTGTGTATTTCATAAAGGAAACATACGAGTGGTACATTTTTTTATCATTTCGTCAGCCAATGAACCTAGATAACGTAGTAAGCATACAGTTCTGCCTAGATAGGCTGAACTAACAGTGTTGTTATAGTGTCGCCTAAATAGTTTAGCAATACGCGATATGGTGTAGGCAGCAGTCTAAGTACGGCTACAATTCGGGTTTTTTTTTCAAATATCTACGTAAAAGGGATAGGCGGATAAAATGATAATGGCGATTGCATTATGATATAAATTTATTTTTAAACAACAATTTTATCTACTGTTACTTAGACAGATTTAGATTGAATTAATGCACCTGCTAAAAGACAATCGTTAACAATGTATTCGTCAATGGGGGTGAAGATTAGGCGTAGTAGTATAGGTCCATACGACCAATATATGGCAATAAGCTCGCCCCTACGTCGGGACCTATAACATAACAGACAAAATGTAACTATACTGCTCACCTCTGCCTACCTTTTCAGGGAATTTTATTGGACTTATACTAGCTGTGATATGATAAAGAAAATCAATAAGAAAAAAATATATTATGATTTATTCTGCAATCATACATAGACAATTTGAATACTTAGGTACATAAATGCAGAAATGAGTCTTAATAAGTGAAGTTACCACTGCCTCTGCTTACCTTTAAGGGGAAATAGTCGTGAATATACGTACTATATGTAGCGTGAACTGCTGTAGGTAATGAGTAAGCATCAGATTTGTGTAATACTCCGACGTGAGACCACCCCGGGCCGGCTCCCGTTACCGTAGTTCTAAGATATTCTGCCTTTATCTATATTACCAGGATTGTGTAAACAATTAATTAGTATCTACAGTTATTGTTAATCTTAAGGTTCGTGTTAATTAATGTAGGTGGGATATTTCTTGTAATAGTCTTATTCGACATTTTAAAGATGTAATTGCGGATTCTTCAATATGGGTTATGTTGGTGATTTAAATTCGAAATGAATGTATTTTTCTATTAGTTTACTATGCTAGTTAGTTTATGAGTTATTTCAGTACATATATAATGATAACGATAACGGTTTTAATTACGTGTGCGAACAGTTTTTTATATAGTTTAGGGAATCGTTGTAAATTCAACTCTGATATTTATGTTCCAGGAAAATAACAAATCTCTAAGTACTTATCTATATACCTAGCTATTTACTTTTAACATGTACCTTGCTGATTAGCTATCAAGTTATAGTTACGTTTAACTCAGGCGGTAATCACCTACAACTAACAATCAAACTACAAATCTCTTAAAAATACAAAAGATCTATTCTTAATAGGACAATAAGTTAGCTTAGTCAGCAAAATACTGTCGCAGACTTTACAAATAGATATATCAGTACAAATATGACTTCAGCGCACTAACTTGTCATCCGACTACACTAAAGATAGCGCAGTCTAGCATTATTGCCTAGCATAAATCGATAGGCACTAGACTATTTCTATCACAGTAGAGAAGCGAAACACATAAGGCGTTTTACGAGTAAATGGGAGATTGCGGTTTCAAGCCCCTCTGGTGATTATATAGATTTCTTGCTCTTTGATTAGATAATCACCAGGTTCATCACCAAGGTGATTAGTGTAGTTCACAAGACTATTTGGTACAGATAATTGTACGGAAACAAAAAATATAGATTAATGTTAATTTCGTGTCCTGTAGATTTAGTCACCTTCAGAGCAGTAGGTGAAAAGTTTGCAACCACTGCAAGCATTATTCTGTGCTGTACATTCTAGAATATTGTTAGGCTCGATTGTAAGTTAGGTTACTAGCAAAGGCAGAATAAAACCAAGTCTGATTGTAAGGCATTGACACTTTAACTTAAAAAGGTAACACTGTCGATATATTTAAATTTTAATATTTGTTAGACGCGCTTTTTTGGCTGAAAGGGTTTCATGATCGTACATTATCTACGTTGTCCAATTTCATCTTAATCCGTCGTGAATACATTCTTTGTTCTAATCAAAGGCCTTCCTTCATTACACTAATTAAACTAACAGAGATGTAGGATGGTATTACTTCTACTTTGTATCATTATAAGCCAATTGTCACCTAAAAAGACGTTATGCCAAAGAGTTACCATCAACAAGGACGTGGCAAAGTTAACCGTTCTTAGAGCAAACGTGTTTAGGAAGATATCCATATGTGGAGGTCATTCAAACCTCAAAATAAAACCCAAGTGAAACTACAGACGGCGACTAATATGGCAGTAAATGATAAAAATATTTGACACTACAATTTTGAGTGGAAGGAAATGCTATGCATATTAAGTTGATATCTATTTGCACATATTTATTTAGAGCTGCGGTTTGCTTTTCCTATGTATCCTGTATGACGAATTACCGTCTAGCAGCTCGATTTAAAAGTACTGTCGAGTAGGTACACAAGTGTGTGCTTACAGAACGATAGTTAAATTGTGCATTATCCTGCATAATTTGTAGGTTATTTGTGCATTCGTAGGTACATCAAGTCTATTTCTTTTTGGCACGTTTATAGTTGTTACGAACTTTTATATAAGTAATTGCGTACGGCCAAACCAGTATTTCTTGAAGTTGTAAACATAATAAAAGGAAATCTGTTTTAAGTCGTCGCCCCACACTAGGAATTTCTCCAGTATCGTGGGTGAATCACAATCATAAAATATCAATTACACAAAAACCCAGACTCGAGACAATCATATTGTGGATCGCACAAATGTTTGCACCGTGCGGGAATCGAGTCTGCAATCCGTAGCACGGCAGTCTAATCACTTATCTACCGTGCCATCAGATCAACTACCATGAACTCTTAAAGGACAGTTAACAGGACGTCGTGGAAGCGAGACGCTGCATCACACTGCGCGTAGCGACGTCTCGCTTCCACATCATAAACTGTCCTGCTTTAAGAGTTCATGGTATGGGGGCTGGTCGTCAATCTGTAATTAATAAGCAAGCATCCTAATTAAAAACAATGTAGGTACCTACGCGATACAGGTATATTGTTTATGCACAAAAACGCATGCTTCTAACTGTACTACGCAATTCCATTACTCTAATTAAGGAAAATAGTGAACTATTTGGTAACTATCAAAACCTAACACTAAGTTTATATGTTATATATCGCTAATTAATGCACAACGATGACGTTACTATTATTTATCTGTGGTATAGAAGTTACATGAAGGTTAAAACAAAATAATATCACGCCTGTATTTCTCGTTTAGGTAGGTAGAGGAATGTAGTACACGAACATATCGCCAGGTATGTCGTAGGTTGACATAAATCTTTGACTTTGATTTCGAAAATAATAGGGGGCCAACCCGCACCTCTGCCCACCACACAACTATAAGAAGCGCAAAAATCAATAACAATACAAAAGAAACGTGTCAATCTAACTAAACTTCTCGGTAACCGTATTATTTAACTTTAACGAGAATATTGCGCAAACCACGGTTAGGAATTTAACTGTGTTGTTTTAAGAATTGAACTATCTTGTCAGCGAATTGATTGAAGGCGAATCTTCATTACTTTGTCGGCATCAGCAGAGATATTTGTTAGATTTTCTCACAATATTGACTAAGCAAGTACATAAATAAAATAATGAGGCAATTTTCCTCTTATATCATAACAGCACGCCTCTATATCCCGAAGAGGTAGGCAGAGGTGTCCAGTACATCCACATTTCAGTTTATATCATAGGTCCTATTCAATGTACCTAAAAAGATAAAATTCTAAGTGTTTAGTGACGAAGAAATAGCGAGTCTATTGCCATCAACATACCAGCATACTTTGGGAACCTAAGGCCTAAAACCTAAAGCCTTGTTCAACAGTGGACGTCTTCCGGCTGATGATGATGACATATCGGGTGGAATACATCACCTCCTTTTTTTAGTCAGTAAAACACTTATCAAAACAATTATGACCTGTAGCCCTGCTTACGCCGAAAGGAAGGCAAAGATTCGCCTATCACCTATCACATTGTTGAAAAATATATTGTGTACCGCGCGACATCCGGATGTAATGCCAAACATCACATATCTAGGCGTCAATTACAAGTAAACAAAGCTTGTAATTAATTATCATTGAGCGCGCCATTTATATAGGATGTGCAGCGCATCAAATGATCATCAAACCAATGACAATGTTGACACTTAGAACGTATAGTGATTGGTATTTGGTACCAGGTACATCTATAGTTACTAATCATTGCCGAGTGGTCTCCGGCCTACAATTACCAACCCCTTTCCTCCCGTGGGTGTCGTAAGAGGCGACTAAGGGAAAGTTCAAAAGATGGGCACCAGCGTCTCCTGTAACTTCACCACCATACTCCGATCCCAAGACGCTTGCCTAGCGTGGAGATTATGGCAACCCCACACCCCACTCTAAGGGAGAGGCCTTTGTTCATCAGTGGACGTGTTCCAGCTGATGATGATGACTAATAGTAAATGCTGAAGAGCTTTATTTGTCTGATTCATCATCATCATCACGTTCGTTTGGTTGAACTTACTAATCTCAGAAACCACTGGTTCGAATTATATAGAAGTTAGAGATTTGAAAGAAAAAGCTTTTTGTAGAAAATTTTAGTTTATTTATAAAAATATAAACTCTTTTTCAAGTCCTTTTTAGTGTAGTAGAGCAAAAGCCTAATAAAGCTAACTTAAACTTACTAATTAACTAATCTTACTAAAATTTTAAACACGGTTAGTTATAACTGTTGCCCACGCTTCAATAAGTTATGTTATACTACGGTCCTTAAACAAAATGATAAAATTTGCAAAATAAAAAACTAAACCTAGTATTCGCTGTTTGACACGTAATCTCACATAATTCGGCACACGTTATCTGAATATATCACTTTAGCAATCTCCTGCAACGATAACTAGCCCAGCCCTAGGTTAGTGATGTGACGTTTAATATTTTTATCGATAAATCAAAACTACAATATATCACCACATGATATTGTTTTGATTTGTCAAAAACTGTCAAAAAGTTTGACTTTAGAATGTAGTACTGAATTATTGTAGATTCTATGGTAAATACTATGCTTAATGGGTAATATAATGAAAAAGTGATAATGATAGTAAGAAACTAGTACAAAATAGTAATACAATTTATTTCTTATGTTAAATATTAAGAAACTAAATTAAAACATTATTGCACTAGATATTTATGTAAATATTTTGGTTCTCGCATTACCAATAGATAATTGTTTGTACTATTAAAATATAATATAAAAAACGTAATAAAATCCCCTTAAAAGGTTCTTATTAGA
Source organism: Abrostola triplasia (assembly GCA_946251915.1). NCBI lineage: Eukaryota > Metazoa > Arthropoda > Insecta > Lepidoptera > Noctuidae > Abrostola > Abrostola triplasia. The sequence continues at coordinate 884,307 of OX276432.1, read as the reverse complement.
AAACATTTTTAAACGTAAATATTTTAGTCACAAAATATTATTTGTTTTGTCATCGATAATAATAACAAAAATCAAAACCATGTCCCATCCCTAGCCAGTGCAGTCGTTATCAGAAACCTAACGTTTTGATGTACGGCATAAATATTTGGATATTAACATAGATATTTTTAAATTATGATTTCACAAGTTTTGATACTAAAAGTAAAAATAGTTTTAGTTTAATAGAGCTGAAGCTTCGTTAAAGCTGGTGGGCGGGACATATGATTACCTAATGTTTGAATATTAAAGATATTTTTGTTTCCTACGGAAACTAAGCAATGATAAGCGTTTAGGATAGTAAACTCCATCAAAACTTCAACAAAGATGAAGTCAAAAATGTATTTAGAAATCATTACGCCTATATTCCAACAAAATAAATATAAAAAGTACCTATTACACAAAAATACAGCAGAACAAGTAGGTACCTACTTTTCTTCTTTTTATTGTTCTGCATCCATAAATTAAGTGGTACAGGACCCACAGATAAAATAAATATACATGTAGGTAAATAGACGTAAATGATGCAATATTCACTCAGTTCACTCAATCTAGAATAACAGTACTACAAAACACTGGCTCGTTGGTCTACTGATGGTGACATGAGGTCCTGCGTTCGAATCCCGGGTTGAGGAATTGTTTCTGGCCTTTTTATTAGGTTATTTCGGAGTCTGGATTTGTGCCGTATTGATGGCAATAGGCTCGCCACTACATTGGGACCTATAACATAACGAATAGGTGTACTACACTCCTCTACCTACCACGTCAGGGAATACAGGCGTGTTGTATACCTATGTAGAAATACAAAATGGCTGCATTGATGTCTAGTATCATTACTATGTAAAGGACAGTCCAGTCTATTACGTGGACGAAGATAAGATAGCAGAGACACACAATCACAGTCTGATTTGATGTTTTTATTAACATTTTAGTGCAACACTAGTTTTTAAGCTCGTGAGTTGGCTACACGTGTACACAATGGCCCAAGCTGGACGTACGCGCTAAAGACTAGGTGAAGAGAAAAAAGTGGTTTAAATCATAATCATCATCATCATCAGCCGGAAGACGTCCATTGTTGGACAAAGGCCTCCCCCTTAGAACGCCACAATGACACAGCTTGCCTATTCCATCCACCGGTTGCTCGCAATTCGGACGATATCGTCGGTCCATCTGGTGGGAGGCCTGCCAACGCTGCGTCGTGGTTTAAATAGTTTTCTTTAATTAGTATTGACGGATTATAGTTTTTGTTAAAGTTATCCCAAGTTACTGGTCCCATAATACTATGATTTTCTGTTAGGAAATTCAGTAGCTTAGTTCTGTATTTGTTTGTTAATGCGTTCGAAAATTACTCATCATAGAATTGATCTCCGTTTTTGACTTGAATCGATTTTCTTTACCTACCTTTTCAGCTCAAACTAGCGAAACTACAATCAATTACTACTAACATACATACAACCTTAATATCGATAAAAACGTAGACCTATTTAAACTCAACACTCTTTCGCAGTCGGCTAAAAACATATACATCAAAATTCTGCGGCAGTACATTGACTTGAACTTAGAGTCATGTTCTTATATCTTGGCAATAAAAAAGTAATAATATGCATAATATAATAGTACTTTTATTATATAAATGGAGATAAAGAGTTCACTCTTCCTTATACTGTGTTTTCTAAGAGTTTTTTGACCCTAGGGTCATACTACAGGACTATGATCGAGTAGAGTAGGGTTCCCACTTAGTGGTCAATGATGTACACATTAATTTAATTATGAAACTGTCTGTCGGTTTGTTTAATTGAACTACTGAACAGCTAAACCGATTTTGATAAAGTTTCCAATTTGGAACATTCTACATACAGATCGAGGATTAGTTAGAAAATGATCTGATTAGAAGTAACCTAAACTGTCAGCATTTTTTATACCCTACACAAGGTATTTCTCCTGTATCGTGCGTTTCACAAACATGAAATATAACATACAAAAACACCAAGACTCGAGACAAACATCTGCGGATCGCACAAATTTTTGTCCCTTGCGGGAACCAAACCCCGTTAGCGCAGCAGTCCAACTAGCCACTGCGCCCATCAGATCATCAGTGTCTAAATAAAACGAGAATGGAGGCAAAAGAGGTGTGCTAGGTTCGTACGCCGTAGCAAATGAATCTGTGGTATCAGCCTACCGCTCTGGTTACTAGGCGTGTATATATGACGTCACAAGCAAGTAACAAGCGGAGCCAGTGACCCATCTAGTTGAGACTCCTAATACATTATCAGTTGACCTCCAACTAAGAAAAAATACAACTCAAATTCAATGCGCCTTTGTGTCATAGATAATGAATTACTTATGTACTTACTATGTAGTATATAGGTATGTGTATATATTACACGTGTCCATCAAACGGATGATGTCCTCCTGAAGGTTTTAGGTGGTATCATTACGGTTATGTCTGCTAAAGAGGTAGGCAGGACCATGATTACTAGAATGTAACTGCTTCGTTTGTGTAGTCGTTGCTTAGCGTGACAGCTGAGCATGAGTTTCCGGGTTCGAATCCCGGGTCGGGCAAAGTTTTTTTTTATTAGGTAATTCTGAGTAGCAGCACTCAGTCCCCTTATATTGGGACCTGTAACATAGCTAGCGAAATGTGCGTGTAGGTACTATACAGATACACCTCTGCCTACCTCTTCAGAGAAAACATGCGTGATTTCATGTATGTTTAAGTCCTTTATAACTACGCTATGCACACATGGGGTGGGGCAGGGTAGCTACACAATTAACCCCCCTAAATCCGCGTTAATCCCCCGCATTAGATAAGTCGGCCCATTAAAACAAACACGGGCCTTAAATACCTAAACAATAAGGTTTTACGGGTTGAACTGTACATAACTTTATATCACTTCCGTATATAAGCCTTACATATGAAATTTCCATCCAATCGCGTGGAAGGTCAAAGTTGAAACGACCAATCGGGCGGCGTCATTCGGCATTCAAACTATGTAGGCTTGTTGCGAAAGTGAAAGTCGACCAATCACGCGTGCACGTTCCGTGTGTGGGTGGCGTGTAGGACGTGTGTGTTGTGTGTCTGTGTTATGAATGAAGGTTGTATAAGTTAGTATGTGATCTTTGGGACCGCGTTTATCCTCAAAACACGGAATCCGGAAATGTAGGCCATTGTGACGTACATTCACGGCTAGGTTCTATCTGCGGTGTGAGCAGATGAAGTACCTTTAGCTGTTCGCCTATACTCCCTAAAGGGGTAGACAGAGGTATACTTCTTTATCAAGGTATCTGTACATGTAATTCACAGGTTAAATATCGACCCTCACAACATATTTGTGGCTAGCCTGTTGCCATTCCGATGAATGGCGAAAGTCATGGCTTTTAAAAAATGTCTTCCCGGTATATATTTACGTATTTAAAGCACCTAAGACTACCTGATTAGCACAGTGGCTAAGCGATTAGACTACTGCGCCCAGGGTGGTGGGTTTAATTCCCGCACGCTCAATTTCTTAATCTGTCCCCCACGGATAAAAACAAAGATAACAAAAGATAATTATACTCAGGTTATGATTGAGATACACTTGTTTACATCTGTATGACGGCAGCATCCGAATCAACTTCATTAATTGGTATTTTAATATTTTTATAATTAACAGTTATCAACTATTATTATGATAACATACACTTATGTGTATTCTAATTACTGCAAAATAATCACATAATCACCATGCCCCCTTATGGTGATTAATGAAAATGCCCAGTTCATAAGCTTACTTGTCGGTGATTAACGAGAACAGTGGTTACTTATTTTTCGGTTGATTAATAAAAATGCCCAGTTCTCTTACTTATTTCTTGGTGATTATTGAAAATGGTGGTTACCTTCTAACATTAGAGTCACGTCTGTAATCCTCGTAGGTGAGCAGGGGTGTTCGACTTACCTTATCTTACCCACATTTTGCTTCACGTAAAGTTGAAATAGATGGTAAGCTTATTGTCATAATATATTCTAAAAAATGCGAACCCCGTTTTACGTTCTTCCTCCACCGACTATCAGAGAGGTAAAGAGTCAGACTTCTTCCAAAATTCGATCATTTTGAGAAAAATTGTTCGCCAAAATGTTTTCTAATGCTCATTATACGGTAGTGGGTTTGGATTCTAAGTTGAGCATTACAGTAAATCCACCCCAGCAAAAAGACATTTCAATATAACACAGCTAACATTTCTGCTTACAACGTCGACAGAAAACGTGATGCTAAATAAAAATATAAAACAACATTATCATAATAAACTAAATGCATGTGGTCAACTAAAGTTAATGGGACCGGTGATAAGAGGCGGGGGTCATTCAGAACATTGTGTTTACTGAAAATTATTTATTTTGTTCCAGGTTTACACAAACAAACTGAGAGGACCGCCGGTATACTTAAGGTATGTACCTTCTTATCGTCATCATCACCAGCTTTTAGGTGACCCACTGATAGACATAAGCCTCCTCCTTTGAACCCCACTCTGTCCTGGCTCAAGCCTTTCCCATCCAGGTTTTACCCAGAAGCAATATTGTCAGTCCACCTGGCTGGAGATCTGTTTGGGCTCTACTGAATCCTCAGAGCCACCACTGTGTTAGGACCTTACTCCATCTGCCATCACCAAATCTTGACCCTCAACTGATAGAAAAAAGTCCAAAAACTAAAAAGGAATTTACCCAAATTTCGGTAACACCGGCCAATTTCAGCTAACACTAGCTGAATACGCAAGGATATATAGGTATTATAGTACACAAGTGTGCATGCTCTATTCCCTCACGCTCATAGTCCAATGGGTCCAATGGGACAGGAACAAAGAGAGATCAGGATAAGGACCTACAGCTTAACGTGCTCTCTGAAGCATAGAGAAAGTCTTGAGGTACAAAGACCGATCCCCCATCACGAATTTGACAACAGCTAACGCAGCTCCATCTCCCAAATCGACTGATCTGTTCAGTACCTAACGCAATATGTACACATGATTGTTCAGGCAATGGAGCAACGATTTATAAAGAGAGAAACAAACGATAAGATGAATGCGCTATTGGGAGAGCGCATAACAAGTATAAGAGATACGATTCACCCTTATCTACAGTGCAAAAAGTCTAAAAATTTAGCGTTATCTAGTTTAGTGACGGGCTATCAGGCTGACCTGTATTTATCTCAAATCGCTCAAATTAACATTGTCCAAAGAAATAGGTACGAAACTGTCTTAACATTTGAAATTGTTGTCAAACTCGTTTAATCTTTGGTAGATTAATTATTTGGGGGTATTTAGAGGTTATGTCGGCACAGAGATGTATTATCTGGTTTTGTAAACACGAGGTAACGGGATCAAATCCTAGCTTATTTATAGTAATTTTATTTTAACATTTGAATTAGTAGTTTAGATAGACTAAATTAAATGTCGTATTCATCGTCTCTTAAATAGTAATTTTACTATACTATTGTCATGCATACCTACTTACAAAGTAACATAGATTATGTAATAGGCACTGACTGTTATAGCGGCGGCTTCATTTGTATCTTTGAAGAACTCTGGAGTATTCTTTGTCCTATTCCTGGTATTCTATCTAAATGCCAAATATCATTCAGATCCAACCGGTCATTATCATTTCTGCTGTAGTATCTTTCACTGGAATTGAAATTCATATTATTTCATTATTTGCTGTCTATATAAAGATAACAAAAATCTGAAACTACGTATAACTGTCCCACTGCAGGGTAGGGGCCTCTTCTCTCAGAAGGATTGAGCATTGATCACAACGCGAGCTCACTGCAGGTTGGCGATTTTGAACAATTAGATGCAGGATTCTCGCAGTTTATTCCGTCATTAGTCAGTGGTGTCTTATAATATCTAAGAAAGTATTTAATGTGAAAAGTCACATTGGTTACCAGGGTTAAAACTCCAACCTTGTGCATAAAAATCCGGTATATCAACAACTAGTAGAGACATCTATTTAAGAAGAATTAAATATTCTCTATCATTCTCCTATATTTCCTTCTCTGTGTAAAATTCCTTTAAACTCCATAAACAGGCTAGAGAACCATAAATAATGTTCTTCTAAAAACTTAGCCTCATTTGAAGGCCATTTCAAGTGACACAGGTGTCTTGTATTGTCTCCGTATTATTTGAGTAGCTCACGTGTGTTGGCTATTAGAACTCTGATCGTGTTTGCCGACCTTGTAAGAAATTGTATGCGTATTTGTTTTACGCCATTTTTTAATACTGTTAATTTTGAAGTATTCTGGTTTCTTTTCTGGGTTTGGTTTCGATTGTGGTCATCATAATCAGTTGGAAGACGTCCACTGTTGAACGTAGGCCTCCCCCTTAAGTATTGGTGGTGAAGAAACAGAAGACGCTGCTGCCCATCTTCTGGATTTTCCCTTAGTCGCTTCTTACGACACCCACGGGGGGAGAGGGTGGTGAATTCTAGACTGGAAACCACTCGGCACTCAGTTGTGGTACTAATATACTATTCTGAAAAACTGACATCATGTCGAATGTCATCTCGCACATTACCTTGCTATGCGTTAGCGTCGAATCTCACCGCGGATTTCGAAGTGAGTTAGTAAGTGATGTAGCAGAAGCAGCTTTTTTCTGGTATTCCGAAGTGGTCCATCCGTTTATTTTACACCAAGATTGAAATTAATTGCGTATAATTTTCTGCCTACACCATCTTTTAATATAGGCGTGATACTTCATCATACAGTATTAAAATTATTATGTTATGTATTAATCTGTGTGTATGTACGATCAGTTAATTTATAATTAGTTTAACTTAAAAAAACTAGTACGCAAAGCTGGTCCGATCGCTATATCATATTATTTCACAACGCTAGTACCTAACGGCTGAAGTCTAAGCGATAAGATACCACATAGTCTAGGTCTCCGATAAAACGCTAAATTTGCTAAAAAAATACATTGATAAGCCTGGCCTATCGCCACCAATGTCACAACATGTACGAACTTTGTCTAATTCGCTTATTAAATTAATGATATTATGTTGCACACTACACTACAATTTAATGATTATAATTATTTTTATTTACACGGAGTATTAAGTAACGTATCACGGCTGTTATTCTCGAAGGGGTAGGCAGAAGTCTCTGGAATCTTTACAAATAATCACCTGTTTATGATTTACTCGAATCGTTCACTCTCATCGTTATACTAAAATTCTTGTTAATTTTAACTGTTACTCACAACCACAGGACTACCGTTTCTAATACATCATAGATCCCTTATCCTTTTATGTAAACAGCTTACATAATAGCCGAAGTGTCACCCAATCCATTCACGCGTGTCACAAAGTACCCAATAGTGGCAGACAGTACCCAATAGTGTCACAAAAGTACCACATAACTAATTCTTTGGAAGATCGTAATGCGAACCGGACCTTACGATGTGGTTTAAGTTACAAGCTTTTATATGAAAATGTAGCTATAAATACTTCAGTAATTCTGTCTGTTCGTTTGCAACATCAAACCGAGAAAACAACTGACGCGATCTTAATGAATTTTGACGTAGAACATAGCTTGTTACGTTAAGGAAAAACATAGAGACGTTTTTATTGAAAACACGTGGTTAAATTCTCTACGCAGATGAAGACCCAAAAACTCCTTAAATCAACTTGGACAATGTTTTTAAATATTACTTTCGAACGTCACTGCTTGGTTTACCCTTCAGTAACGCTCATAACCGCTCCCTAGTACTACAGCTGGGATCTGGGAAGACGGACTCAAGCTCTAATATCTCTGTTTGTGTCTCTAATAATTTGTATGTGTATTTGTCACCTAACACCTCCTAAACGAATGGACCGTTTTGGGTAAAATTGTATGTTTATATTTCATTGGGTTCCTAAATGGTTTGACAACGCAAGACCCGGTAGGTGGCACTGCATTTCCGGGCAGGACGACGTCTACCGGGTCTGCTAATGGTAATGCGTAATGGTATATTCCTCTAGCTTTTACCAAAGGTACATTACCTCGAGAGTAAATTGATAATAGATACCCCCAAAGACAAGCTTAATAAACACTATCGCTCACAGATTATTTTATCGAAATGTAACACTATACTGACTTATCATTTAGATAATCTGACCAATCGTTTTGCTGTAAATGAATCTAAATAATACAGGCTAATTAACACAATATAAAGTATTAGTTTTCTATGAATCATAATTAAAACACTTCCTATAATAATTGTATTTGTGTGTTCTCGTCTATCTGTTACCTTAATCCAAATAAGTACAATTAGTATTTATGTTCCTATCGTATGGTTGATGAACAACCTGGTGTCAGAGTTTAAACCGCCTGTAGGCCTCTGACACACCGTTGAAAAATTTCTCAGTCGTGCCGGTTTCCTCTCGATGTTTTCCTTCACCGTTTTTACCGACTGATAACTGATTTTTAATACGCACATGAATTCGAAAAGACATTCTTGCGTGCCGGGATTTGAAATAGCGACCTTCGGTAGTTCAACGGTTATACCACTCGGGTATCAGTGCTGTAGATCGATTACCAAATCGGGAACATTCTAGTTTAGTATTAGGTACCAAAACTACTACGTGAATTATTTTAAAAACAGGCATAGCATCATTACTGATAGATAGCAGCAGACTTATCACGTGGGACTTAAAACTGCTCTCAAAAACTAACGCAGTACTTGACCCTACAAAAAACCATTTAAATGAATTATACTTCTCGTTACAGCCTCTAACTTGGACCTTATAAGACCCCACAAAAAGAGACAACCGTTTTGTACCATTGAACATCAAATATGAATTGTAAACCATTGAAAACTGCTTTGTAGCTGTCCTTTTTCACACTTGTACTATGTACTACATAGGTGATATGAAAGGACTGTTTTAATAGACCGTTTATGTCTTTATCAGGCTGGGGGGACAACTTCAACGGTACGTCATTGCAAAATGGCCACTTGGTTAATGAAAACAATATTTTGTGAAATCTAAACTTTGTTTTTACTAAGTGTGGTTTTAGCTTACCGGCCTTTTGCATTACAAAGTCTAGTTGGTACACAATTTTAATTACAAAATGACTTATAAAAATATATTTATTTTTTCAAAAATGATAGTGTGTTTGCGCATGCGTTGCATTACTCTTCGTTTTTAAGATATAACTTAGTCAGCCTAAAATTTTGTAATTAGTGCGTAATTACTCCAAATGTGAAGAAACATAATATTTATCATGACCATATATTGACACTAAATCCTAGATTGACATCAAGCGCATATTTTAAGTTAGTCTTTATTATTGCCTAGAGACATCTTATTATTATACTTAACAATAATATGTGCATCTAACACCTACATCGCTGACATGCGCATGCGCAGGTCTACGCCTGAATATCAATCTAGTCTTAGCGTATGCCTGCGACACGCTATGTTTTCAGTTAAAGTGCATGCCAACAGGTAACTGGATTACCTACATTGTCAGCTAATATGGATGCGTCTGTCTTATTGTCTAACATTTGTTTGCAAACTTACATGTCATACCAACTTAGTTGTGCGGACAACGAAACATAAAACCACTCTTATGTGTATCGAGTTAAGGTTGATACTCAATTTTTGTGGCTGACGCGTAACGTTGTTGACATGAATGCAAGAAATGTACTAGTGAGAACTAGAGGGTGTACAAGGTGAGGTTTCGTGATTTGTGGTAAATAAATAATGAAATACCTTGATCTGGTGATTACTGGACGAATACACACTATAATGACATCATATATATTTATTTTTAACGTGTGTAAATAAGCGTAAATAACCTTGTAAATAAATAAAAATTCATACTAATAAAAAAAAATAATGACATCAGAGAATATGAGTGCAATCGAAAATGGAAACTATTACTATCAAAAACGAAAATGATTTTATTAATTCGATAAAAATTCTAACATAATTGAATATGTAGGTCTATTTTTAGTACCAAGGACGTAAAACTTTATACAATATTTAATGTTATCATAATTAAATAATACAACACTATTTTAATTATAGGTACTTTTGTGCCAAGAAGTGTCTTGTACAGCGCGAAAAGCCGCTCATCCTGCGCCTGATCTCACCAATCATGACTTACCCATCGAACTCTAGTGCATCTCCTTGCGCATACGCATGTGCACTATACCTCCTGCGCATACGGCTAATCTACGTTGATACGAGATTCGCCGTGACCGAAATTTGAAAGATATTTTATTGTTGAATTTAATAAATTTGTTGTATAATATAAATTATCAGTTACTACAAACGGTGAAGGAATCTATCGTGGGGAAACCAGCACGACTAAGAGATTTTTTAACTTTGTGTAAAGCCATGTTGGCTTTGAGGCCGTTTAAACTCTGACTCTAGGTTGTTCATCAACCATACAAAAAGAAAAAGAAGAAGTTTGTAGTGTACCAACGTAAAGCAGAATTTATAAACACGTATATTTCTCTCTTAAAAATTTCCCAGTTCATTGAAATTTTGGATCAAAATATTAAGCAAGAGTTTATTACATCACCCAATCTCCTTGTAAGCCTATCGCTTTGCCAATTCTGTCTACGTGGAATTAATTCCTTTCTTTCCCAGGAGTAAGTGAGAGTAGCCAGCCCACCCTGAACGGTTATCTCAATATTATATTAGATATGTATTCAAAAATTCGGATTGACGTAATAAAACTATTGAATAAAACCGTACCCATCCAAATAATGTCCGTTATCGTCATGCACACGCCCCGTGCAGCCATCCGTTATGATAATGCACCTAATACCTTACTAATCATAGTTTTTCTAAGCCGCTATCAGCTGATAACCAATGTATAATAATTCACTATCGTGACATATATCGCGAGATTGTATATAAGCAAGTTTGTGCAAGATATTGCAATTTTATATAACACTGTTTCTATGCTCGTGTTGTTTTATGTTATGTTTTGTAACATAACAAAAAAAATGTTTTAAATTTGAAATGCGAACACAACTGTTATGTCCTTAGGGATAGACAGAGGAGGTCTCCATTATTCATCTAACGACTTAACTCTCATCATAGAAGATAAGTTGAATGTAATTGTGTAAAATAATAGCAAAATTACGACAAATAATTTTTAACCAATCACTGTCGCTTAGTAATGATTTTAACACTCCAGTGCACATCCCAAATGTTATTGAAATGGAGAAGGACCGGCAAGCTATTTAGTTCGCTAAACCAAAACTCTTCTTCTCAAAGCAGGTGTTAATTTAACTCATTTCCAGCCTAATAAATAACCACTTTAAATTGCGGTTTTAAGCCGTGCGACAGCCTTAAAGTGGATTAATTCGGTTTTATAGATAAAAGAAATATTTATTAAGGCTTATATAAGTATCTTTATGATGAACACCACACATTGACACGACTGATATCAACAGATAACTATCTATCTGTAGAATGGTGATTAATGAAAATCTTCTCTTAAGAAAACATTATGCCCAGCTCTGGGTCATCTAAGTACTAATGACGATGAGAAAAGGACTATGTCTCAGTTTTTTTTCGTTGGAATAAACGTATATATTACATAAATTATTTACCAACAATTACAAGTTAAAACAGTGAACATTTCACGAAAGAAATGTAATTATTTTTCACGGACAAATACGCAGTAAAATAAAAAATACACAATAAAACGCTAAGAAGTCATGAAAAAGCTAAGAAGGTTGTATAAACAAAACAGAAGCTAATCAACATTATTCTCTCATTTAATTGATCAACAATACAAGCCAGTAAATAATACTTTCTTTCTCATAATTCATGGAAATTATAAACAAAACAAAAACCCATGTAAATGCTATTCTCAAATTTCTGTATGCGAAGTTTTTGAAACTTGCCAAACTCACGAAACCAAACAATTATAAAAATTAAAACAAAAGAAAAGTTTACCTAAAAGGTAAAGACGACGGACAATTGTACAAATCGAAGCTTGTTCTTATCAAATGCTTTCAAATGTTTTCTTTACTTTTTGTGTATACAACCCTTTCAATATAACTTAAACAAATAAAGTTCATTCAAACATTTCGGATTTTGTTATGTAATTATATTTAGGAAAATTTGTGAGCTTGAAACAGATTCTGGGAAGACATATTGATTTATACACTCAGAAAAATCATAGGAAAAAATTCTCCTCAAGTTAAGTTCACAACTTAGTTGTATAGGCAACCAACCTAAACCAAACTTGACAACTTTACGTTACTATATGTTTATTATCCTTATTAATTGATGCAAAAACATGAAATCCAGCCGATAAGGTTAGAAAGGACGACCCGGAGATAACTTGGAAAGGTCCACGCAGATAAACACCGTATAAATGTCGAAATACACATTATTATTCATTATATAAAACTTCAAAGGTCTGTCAGCCCTCAGACAGTCACAACACAGGGTCCTATCAGACAATATTTTTCAAATACTTCACTTTTAACTGGGACACATAACTCACAATAACTCCACAATAGGGTAATTGCAATAACAACTAAAATATAGGTCAGATATTCAATAATAAACATGAGAGCAGCACTTGGCTTCCGAGACAGTATTTTTATCTGACACGACCTATTTTATAATCTTACTTTGTTATTTATAATGCTTTTTCTTATTTATTAACGCTAGGACGCGACTAGCGAAGCAAATAAGATGATTACTCACTTTTCCGGGTAAAAGGACTATAAAATAAACCCAGAATACAGAACTGTCATTTGATGTACGCAGCTATAACCAGAGCTTATGATTGTGTGTGGCCTTTGGCTAAGGTCAATCCAACAGATACACGACACAAATATTACACTACCTTATACCTACCTACATATTCACTTTCTTTGTAACTATTATAATTTACCTATACGCCTGTATTCTCCGAAGGGGTATGCAGAGGTGCACATATGTATAGTTACATCCACATTTCGCTAGTTACGTTTTTAGGTCCCAATGTAACAGGGGGCGAGCTTATTGCCATTAACCGGGCACAAATCCACTCCGTGCAGCTACTGAGAATTACCTAATGAGAAAATCCATTATCACTTTGCCTGACCCGGGATTCGAACCCAGGACCTCGTGCTCAGCAGTCACGCTTAGCAACCACTAGACCAACGAGGCAGATTAACACTCATAATAGCCTTATGTATATCGGCAACAAGGACCAATATTTGTTTACTGGTCCTTCGAGACGCGATACGGAACTTAGTGAGCCCCCGTTGATAATTTACCTTTAAATGTATTCAGCTCTACATTCAGAGCTTATCTTCTTAAGTTTAAGACCATCATGGCCTGTAGACAACCAAAACATCGGGTGAACATTATTAGCTGTCAGTTTTAATTTCAACGTTTGCTTAACATAACTTCACGCCCTATTCCCCGAAGGGGTAGGCAGGGGTGCACATTATACTACACCTACAATTCGCCGGTCATGTTACAAGTCTCAATATAATAGGTGGCTACCCTATTGCTATCACCCAGGCACAAATCTAGAGTCCATGATACTACTGAGAATTACCGATTGGAATAACCCAGTAGCACTTTGCTCAACCCAGGACCTCTTGTTCAGCAGTCGAAGACCAACGAGTAAATCATCATTTAACCATGTCAAAAAACTTCTTGGTTCACATATCACCACCACTAACCAGCCCTCTGTTTCCAGATTGCTACAACACACATGACTCCATAACCGTCAAGATGGTCGACACACAGCACTTCTGTTTGCGTTGGAACAACTACCAGAGCAGCATCACTAGCGCCTTCGAGAATCTTCGGGATGACGAGGATTTTGTTGACGTCACACTCGCGTGTGATGGCAAGAGTTTAAAAGCACACAGAGTCGTGTTATCGGCGTGCAGTCCATACTTTAGGGAGCTGTTGAAGGTAAGCCTTTATTTGGAAATGTTGTTCACTAGCGTGGTGGCCCGATGGTGTGTGGGCCCGCTTACTGTGCACGAGGGTGGTGGATCAAAACTTGATAACTATCTGTCTTTTTCAATCTTACTCATGTACTTTTTACGTTAATTTATGACACCACTGAGAATTTGTGATATCAAGACCACAGGCCCCGCGTTCAACCATTTTTCCTTTGCGTACACTGTGTCCATCAACATGGCGTACGCTCCTCCCTCCCGCCACTTCACACCCGCTTAATGTTGCTAGGCTAGAAGTGGAATACCGCTTCTGGGGTAAATGGCGATGTTTTGGTTGTGATTATTAAAGATTTGTATAAAAAGATTTTTAATTAACAAATGTAATATTATAATGTAATAGTTTTTAATTCTAATACTATTGCCATTGACCGAATAAGTACAAATAATTATAGACTCCGTGTTACTACTTAATTATACTGCCCAGACCGGTAATCAAACTCCACACCTTACGCATATAAAACATAATTCTTCCTCCTTTTAGCATTTTTACAAATAAAAATATTAACAAATCACGGGGTAATATTTCACCTAAATACTTGCAACACTGACAAAATGGACGCTTAGTTTCATTGTCAAATAATTACGATAAAAAATATTCAACATTTAAATAAAGAGACGTATTTATGTGAAACGTACACATGAAATGTAATCCTATTATATTTTTATATATTTCCGACTGCAGTTTTCGTCATTAGCATTACGCAGGTCGGCATAATTGAATTAAATGCGCAGCGTATAAAACGTTCTAGCGATGCGCGCGCTTTTTAAAAATGAAATGTCAAATGTCAAAATTTCCAACTACTCCATTTTGGAGTAGTTGGCATACTTACATTATTTTGCGCGGTCACGCCTTCTGGTTTGTTCTATATTCTAAGATCAAGACTTATACATTCATGAAAAATGATAATTTATGACCAACGATTAAAGTATACCTGTCACTGTCGTTTGCATGTCAGAAAAGAGAGATATCAATAGACTTAATACAGGTTTAATGTAGCCTCGTTTATTAATAAGAGGGTGTATCTTAGTAAATCAATGCACAATTTGTAATAGTCTGAAAAATTCAATAAAACATAACTGTAACATTCCCTGACTGTTTTCTATTGACTGCTATAGAATGTAATATTCTTGGGTTGTATAAACCTACCTGAACCATATTGGAACCCAATATTTAATACACTAGCCATGTTCCGCCGCTTTCATTACCCTATAGACAACAATATGAGTAGTAGATTTATCTTATTTTTCAAATGACAAGTAGGATATAATTTGAACCACAAGCTATAAGCATCCGCTCTCAAGTACCAGATTACTTCAGTAGCCTTGATGCTAGATTGTAAAACTTAAGATTTGACATCATGATCGTAGTGTGTCAGAAATAATATAGGAACTATTAAATCCTGAGTAAAAAGCTTGAATATATTATTAACTTACCTATTTACTTTTTTATTAACTGATAAAAGTAGGTATAAGTTTAAATAAAACATTAAGTTGCATATACGACCGCTAGATGTCGCAACAAGCAACTATATACTTTAACTGTGTACTTACAAATAAAAATGATAAAAATGTTTATAAAAATTGTAAAAATGACTATAACAATCTGCAAAAAGAATAATCGTAGATTGTCAGGTGTGGGGTTCGAACCCACGCTCCCTCTCGGGAACCAGAGCTTAAATCTGGCGCCTTAGACCACTCGGCCAACCTGACATATTAAACGGCGTTGAAACTACTGAACTATATTTATTGCTAACTTTATACCAAGTGTATTCTACGTCATTGGTTTAATGAGGTGAAATAATTTATTTTAAACTTCGATTTTATTTAATTTACATTATATATTATTAAACATTTTCTTATATTAACGATATTAAAACTAATAATAAAAAGGCTAAAAATAGTAAATTATTCTTATACTGATAAAGTCTATTTATCACGAGATTATACTTATTATTAATTAATTAATCATTATTTGGATCTCTAATTATTAGTTTTTCGATGGCCTTCGAAATCTAGGCAAGTTTTTTATATCGCTATTAGTATTGTTTTTAGAATAAAAATCCCAAATACAACATACTTAACTAACAAATTCTAAAAGTTTCAATCAAATACATCGTATACATAATCCATTATCGTATAATATCATACCTATGTAAAAAACTAAAAACTACGTATCTGCCTATGCCACTTTAATTATGTCAAAGTTAATTAAATGTGAAAAGGAAATGCAGCAAAAGGAATATCGAACACTAGGCGATCACTAATTCATTTAATTATGCCTACGCACACATATGGGGTTCCCAAACCACCCACACCCACAGTATACCAAATATTTGTACTGCGACCAAACCAACATTAAAATAAAATCTAAAGCTAATAAAAAAGTCATGACAAAATAAAACCTAATCGATTTCGGAACGCGTTAAGTTATATTTTTAATTTGTATTCGCGAACTATGATCCGAATTGCTGGTGTTGCCAGTTGCCACACGCAATAAATACTAAAGTGGTTTAAAACAGTCCGACTGAGTTTCAACGTTGAATATTTTATATGGAAGCCATAGTAATTGGGTTTTTCGTTTATTTTACCGTAGATGTATGATATTTTAAGCCCCGGACCGTGTTAGGACGTTTTGATAGAATAATTCTACTGTTCACACACTGGCAATGTTTTTTGTATTAATTGCTTTTTTATGCATTTCCGTTTATGAATCTATAATCCATTGCCGATTGGTATTTGGAATGTTTACTTTTAATTATTCAAGGCTGAATATTTTATTTAATGAAAAATTTCTTTTTTTCGTTTGTTATCATTTGAACGTAGCCAGTACCATGAACTCAAGCGTGGTAAGTGGGCTGGTATTATCAGAGCAGCTATTAAATGTAAGGTCGAAGGTTCGATTCCTGGATGAGGACAATTGTTGAGTCAAGTGGTAAACAGTAAAATAAACTTGTTATTCAGTTTTATGCAATATCGCATACACAAACACCAAAACACGAGACAAACATCTACAGATCGCACGAATTTGTTACGCGCGTGAATCGAACCCCACCCTTATCAGCCAACCCCAGCAACCCTTACCAGTTAAGTTGGTTCAGGACATGGTTGCAGTCATACCTTTACAATTAACTACACGTACTCTAGTCTCTAGAGACCTCTCGTAAGGTCCAACTAACCTTCCATAATTTTCCAGTCAACACCATGCAAGCACCCGGTGATCGTGCTGCAAGACGTGGCGTTTACTGACCTCCATGCGCTGGTGGAGTTCATCTACCACGGAGAGGTCAACGTCCACCAGAGGAGCCTCTCTTCCTTCTTGAAGACCGCTGAGGTCCTCCGCGTGTCAGGCCTCACGCATAACGAAAACGCTCAGGGGGTAAGTAGAAACCTACAGGTTTAAAGAACTAAGTTAAGTACCTATGGCTTATGTTGTATATATGACTTTCAAAGAGACCTTAAACCGTGAGTTTGTTTTGGCATTCTTTCTCAGAGGCGACATAGGAAATGCCAACGCCATCTAGTTTAAAAAAATTACGTGTAGAAGTATTTCTTATAAACCTATTTGCAGAAATCAAAATCATTTAATGTAATCTACGTGATAGTTAACAGAGTCTCTGAAGTACACTCACACGCATATTGGTGTACAAATCTCAGTTTAAGTATCATATTCTCCGATCGAGTGAGTCGCAGAATTGTTTGATCCGGGCTACATTTTCCAAGGACAGCTTATCTGAAAATATTTCTTCTTATTTCTATATTTTTTACGGAGTTATACTCGTAACTAGCCTAACACCTATGTCCACTATATTTCCTTTATATACAACACAATTCTACTGTATACAAAATTAAATTAATAATGTATAATTATCCTATCTATTTTCTTGCTGACAGTCACCCAAATAAGTATGATATACACAAAAATGTATAATATAATACAAATATACAGTATCTACAATAGTTTTTTTAATCAATCGCTATAAACTCAAGGCTTTTTGGACACCTGTTTAATTAGTAATTAACATAATTTGGAACGTAGTAACTATTGCTCTCGATAGGTAGTAAGTGGGCATTACTTAATATTAATAATTTAATTAGGTGAAGAGTTGCTTCCAACTTGCAGTATTAAAGATATGGTAGAATATCGAAACAAATTCACGTTAAATATGAGGGTACCTACCTACGTACGCTTTCATTCTGTATAGACACTGTAGGAGGCATATCTTAAAAAAAAAATTGTACCATTGTTGGAGTATACGTATTACGCTCTTTGTTGAGTGTTGAGATTACGCATACACGGTCAAATTTAATTTAAAGATTAGGTGTGCAGAAATCTAAAATGTTATCACGGTCTTATTGCTACCTTCAGTATCTATATGACACGTCAAACACATCCTAACCGTCACCCCCCACAGCCGCTGCTGCAGCCGATGCGTGCGCCGTCGACCACGTCGCCGCACACGCCGCCGCACTCGGCGCACACCACGCACATCTCGCACACGCCCTCCTACGAGCGCCTGGAGGAGGCCTTGCTGCAGCCCACGCCCTCCTCGGTGCAGCAGCTCATCCGCCGCACGCCGCTGCCGCCGCGCCGACTTAGCCGCTCCGCCGACAACAGCCCTGACGTCATCAAGCGTCCCCGCCACGACAACAACAATGAACAGCCCCAGATCCATGCAACTGACTTCTCTACGAAGAACCACACTAACGCCCGCGCCCACAACGAGTCGGGCAACAATGGGAATGGGATATCCAACAGCAGCTCGTCTCCGTCCCCGAGGCTGATAGACGACGTGAAGAACGAGCCGATAGACATGATCTGTCCCTCCAACCCGGACATCGATCGGAGCACGGACGACACCCCGCCCCATCACCACAGACCACTTGTGAGTTGGTAATATCTACCGTTTAGATTTTACTGTCCAACCAGTGATGCTGATAAAGGTATTTTAGATTGGGTTCAATTCCCGACCTATTATATTTTTTTAATAGATGTATGCAGCAATAACCCAGGACTTTATGTATCTTCCATCAGTTTAGATAACAGGCGTTGCTCGAAACCTAGTTAAAACAATTGCTTTAGCTTGATACGCTCTTGGGCAAAGAATCTTGTTGAACAAATATATCAATAGATGTGTAAAGTAATCGCCATGTATCACTTCCCATACAACAGCAATACGTTAGTTCATATGAATATGTAATTTTAGATTCGACCGCACGGATTTTTATAATATTCTCACAACATAATAAAACAATCGAATTTAAAACGATTCTGAAAACTGTACCAGGCGGTTAGTTTCACATGAAAAACTGAAAAGACAATAGGCTTGTATATCGCGATATATTGAGAAAAGAAAGTGGTGGTCAAGTCGTCTATCGGTAGAGTTCGCAGCTTCTTACGGGTTATATTCCTAAAGCCAAGTATTAGGTTTATCTTAGGATTTTGCAGACTCACGCACTGGCCTATAAATTAGTTCACTACACCTTAGTAGGTCTACTCTGGACGCCGATTACGTATCTACCAGCTCACTCTATATCTTGATACAGTCGTAATTATACACACATACATAACGCCTGTATTCCCCGAAGAAGCACGCAGAAGTGCACATATAGTATACCCACAATTCGCCAGTTATGTTATAGGTCCGAATGTAATAGGTGGCGAGCCTATTGCCATCAACTGGGCACAAATCCAGTCATAAATACACGTAAAAGAATCCTTAAATTTGGGAGTCATGCAAATGCCAAACAAACTGCATTCGCAGACAAATTCCTAACAACATATAAATAATAATTAGCAACAAAAGTATTGTGATGTAATAAGCAATATTATCGTATTACGGCGATAGGAATTGCTAACGCGTTCTATGTGTGTTTCACAGAATCGATCGATTACTTAATCGAGTTTTCGATTGAATATGATCAATGTCTGTTTATTGTTAGTGACGAAATATCGATTAGTTAGCTATTTTATTGAGGGTGGAATCGAATTCGGGATATTCCTTCCATTTTGAGACCTACTTTCAAAATGAGCCAATAATTATATGCAACACTTCCAAGACAAATAATATCTAGTATCAATCAATTATTTTCGTACCTATTATTTTTCATACAAACACCATTTATTAGTAGTCAAAATTTAGCCAAGACTAGATATAACTCACTCCAAAATTCCAAAAATAAAGATGCTACAACCATCGCTATTACTCTATGCAAACTTGAATCAACTAAATCCCAAAACCGGCCTCCAAAGTCTACCTAACATTCTCCGTACCATCAATATGAGTGGCCATTAAAATCTAAGTGTAACACTGACACTACCAGGTATTCGTCGTCTAGCACACTAGAATCCGTACCCGGAACTCGACTGGTATCGAGTGACCAGTGTCGGGTACGTCGATAACATTGTCTGATGCTCTAATGACAAGAACTAGTGACCTTGGCATTGAATTAGAGTCGCGTGTTGATCTATGGCATTTGTATTGTTTTTGGAACCTAGTTTTGGTTGTTAGTTTGCTTAGAAGTGCGTTATTTGTTGCTATTGGTACTAATAATTATGTTAATAATATCTAGGACTTACTATAATATGTTATTTAAAAATTCATTTATAAAAAGTCGAGACCAAATTTTTGAATGTGACTAATGGGTAGACTTTAGGCCCGGTAGATGTCCCTTACAAATTAATAGCTTAGATATCCTGTTTAATTCATTCTATAAAAAGTAACGCTAATGAAATCAAGAACCAAAGATAAAACAAAACAGTCTACTAGGCTTCCTAAAACAAAAAGCATTCGGATATTACATCACCAATCATTGAATTACTACGAATTCTACCCGGCCCGATTAAAGTTTTCGTGTAGCATTACAGGCTGAATAATAGCAAAACCAGAAAAAACAAAAAACTCGGATTCTCCAGGAATAAGATCTCATTCGCGCAGAAGTGCCTATATTTTTATTAGAACGAAACTTTAGTTATTTAGAAGTTAAATTGCTGTGCCTACCTCCTAATAGTTGACGACTCCGAAGACTTCTGTTAATAACGCCGTTTTTTGTAATGGGATTCTGCGAAAACGTATTTAAGTTTGAATAAAAATACTACAGATATAAAGTTTTGGTAGGCTTTTCACCGTAGAGAGATACGTAATTAGCAAGTCAATTAAGTACTCAAATAGAGTTAGGTTACTCTCTAATTAATATATTTAATAACAAGCATTAAGGACACATATTTATGAAACCAAAATATTAGGTATATATTTCTTCTTAATGTCATAAGACATCAGTCACAGACTAAAAGAAATTTCAGCGCGACTTCAATGCCTATTCGTTGCGTTCTCAGGGAGGCGGCCCGCCATCCCGCGGCAGCTCGGCCGACGCGGAGGAGTGCACCCCGCCCCCGCACCCCTCGTCGTTCATTCAGCCACCGGACACCAAGCTCTTCACACCGTCGAACACCTACAATTTTACTATGGAAGCGCTCTCACATCCATCTTTGACTGGTAAGAATTACTTTCATACATGTTTGTTGTTATCCCTCAGGTACTCCTGCAGAATCGTGTGTATTTTACAGCCATGTAATATCGGCACAAACTGCGCTGAATGTGTGTGATCCACACAAGGTCGTCGATTCCTTTGTTGTGCTTAGATTTGGCAAAAGTTTCTAGATACAGGGAAATTTGTGATAGCAGTATTTTTAGAACTTTGTTATCACAACGATGTTTTGACTGAACTGGTGATTTGGGTTCGAATCCCAAGCAAATTTTGTTGGAGTTTTGAAAAAAGCAGTGTTGAAGTGAAGCATGTTTCCCGTCAAGATTCCAGTTATTCAGTTTCACTAGTAGTAGTAAGTCTAGCATACTTACCTAATGAATGATAAAGAAAGCATATGAATTGTGTGGTGTTTGCAGGTCTCCAAAGTCCCTTGGCTCCGGACGGCATGGCGAGTACTTCTCAAGGTGAGTGCCAGCTTGTCTAGCAACGAGTTTATTTTATTGCATTACTACATATATTGAGACAAACGATATTTTTAATGCACTGTCTGTCGTATGCCACCATCACCGCTTCCTCTCTGCTCTGTCATATTAGGTTTATATATCATTATTAGGTTTTTATTATAATTTTGTTTAAAATGTATGAGGCAATTATCACGTGACATATAATTTATTTCTATTAATATATGTATATTATTATTATTATAATTATATACTATTAACCTTGTATATGTCTTCATTTTGTGCTCTGTGTTTCTGTATTTAAATTAATTAATGTTAGCTTTTTGTGTTATGGTTCGATGGGGACGCATAGGTACAATATCATTTCTGATTTTATTAATTTTTTAATGGTCTGTAGTATCTGAAAGATTGGAACGAATGTTTATCATTGAACCAAAACGCAATGTGGCGTGCATGTAACTGTTACTGTAACATAGTGTAATGTAACTATACAAGATATGCTAGCTTGTTTTATAGATGTTAAACAAAATTGTGTGCTAGGAAAACCCCTCACTCCCATGTCTCCGACTTAGGTTTTTTGTTGTTAATTATTTTTCTTTTCTACTTGCCAATTTTTTTTTTAATTCTCATTATTTACCTGTCATCCACCAAATAAAAAAAGCATTGTTAAAAAAACGTGACGTGAACGTACCTACACTAATTGGCTGAAAAATTGTATTTAAAAAAATAATCATGAAAGACATACCTACCCAAAAATATGAAGAAAACCTCAAAATTAACTTCCAAGAAATCCAATCATAACTTCGATATAAAAGTTGAGAGAATTCAGTAAAAGTTGAGTAAAGTTATTGTTTGAAGCATAGCGGAACTTATGAATCATTTCTAAATACACTATCGGGTTTCACTCGATCACATTGTCTTGGGAAACGGAAAATATAATAACAGGGAGATTGAACAATGGATTTTTAGTAATGGTAACTTGGTGTCGGTTTATATAAAATACGCTCAAATTATTTCATTGAAGAATTAAAAACGCTTTTGTTCGGGAAATTTGAAACAAACGTTGCGCGCGTCTGTTATGAAAACGACAATAGTCGATCACATTATCATTGCTGAGCATAACTATCGAAGAGTAGGCGACCAATGAGTTACTAATACCGCTTCGCATATTCGGAGGCGGCGCGCCCGTCGAGGGACGGGGGGTGGCGGTGCTTTGTCCAGGGCTACGATACGAGAGTGCATTAAACGTGCGTTCCGAGCATCGACGGGGCTAACTGCTTGTGTTGTGACCAGGTGGCGCCCGCACCCCCCAAGAAGATTACCGATGTGAGCCC
The DNA here is from genome assembly GCA_946251915.1 of Abrostola triplasia. Classification (NCBI taxonomy): domain Eukaryota; kingdom Metazoa; phylum Arthropoda; class Insecta; order Lepidoptera; family Noctuidae; genus Abrostola; species Abrostola triplasia. The sequence goes on along the minus strand of OX276432.1, from coordinate 861,041 downwards.
TGTAACAAGAGTCTGTCGTCCCTGACGCGGCTCAAACGACACATCCAAAACGTTCACATGAGACCGTCTCGGGAGCCGGTGTGTAACATTTGCCGGCGGGTTTACTCGAGCCTAAACAGCCTCCGCAACCACAAGTCCATCTACCACCGCAAGCAGCAGCAGCCTCCGGCGGCCGGGCCGGGCCCCTTCTACTCGGTCAACTGACGCTCGCGCCGCCGGCCGCGCGCCCCCCGCTCTCCGCGCCCCGAGGACTCCGAGCTGCCATCCTAACCACCTAAACCGCCATACTCTTGCCCCTAGAACTTCGTTAAGTTTAAACAATTGTAAACGCGATATGTTCCTAACATTTGTATATAGCATAGTAATGCATGCGCAACGCAAACTTTATCTATATGTATGTATAATGTATTATTTTCACTAAACTGAGTCGTATTAACGCTTCGGTGGCAGCGCAGCCCGTCCCGGCGCGGCTGCGCTGCCACGTCCTTTATGGAACCAATTGGGACATCTGATCGGTACACGCATAACCACCAACGTTTTGTTTAAAGCGCATTAGTCAAATCCGTGAAACACGTTGATTGCCTCTACTAGGTTCAAAATTGCCACCCGTAACAATAGTGGTGCACTAATTGTGCCAATTGGTTCCGTCACTTGGGACCCGTTGGGTGCGAGGTCGCAGTGGTGTGGGATACGAGCGAGCCCTGTGTGTTGACTAATGCGCTCATGTTGGTTGTTATGTGTGGCGCAGTTGGCCCTCTGGGCGCGGGGCACCGCTGCGAGGTGTGCGGCAAGCTGCTGTCCACGCGGCTCACGCTCAAGCGGCACACCGAGCAGCAGCACCTGCAGCCGCTGCACTCGGCGCGCTGCTCCCTGTGCCACAAGGTGTTCCGAACGCTCAACTCGCTCAACAACCATAAGAGCATCTACCACCGCCGGCAGCGCGGCGTGCCCCAGCAGACGCAGCCGCAAAACCTCACCACCAGCCCCGACACTAAGACCACTCCTCCGCATCACAATATCGACTTCTACAAGTTCAAAGATCAGTTCAACGTCTAACTTTATTATTATTATTCACTTCTCTTATTTCTATTAACAATGATTCTCTATTTGAAAAGAAAAGTAGTACTGTTCTAATTTACTATTATTATTTTCGTATATATATTTCATTTCCGTAGTACCTAGGACTCGATATGTTTTTGTTTTCTAGATTTTTTTCTCTATAAAATATTTATTAGTAAACTTTGAACTTGTAAGTAAGGATTGACATTGACTAACATCACAATATTTAACGGCTTACTGACATTCCACTTGTTACAAGAGACGGCGAGTTAGATCGAATTAAAAATAATAAGTTGTTTGTTTAAATGTATCGATCGATTGCGCCCGGAGAGTGCAATACTGCGGTATAAAGAAATTCCTGAGTTTTACACTATGTTAAATGTGCGACAATAAGGCGAAGAGAAAAAATAATATTTTGAGAAAGATGAAAAATCTTGGTGCTGTAAATTTATATATTAGGCTTAAATTTATATAAAAAGGTGTTCGTATAAGTAACAGAAGAGGCATATTGTTTTCAAATTGTGTTCATTAATTTCGGCAATAAATTAATTTATTCTGTAATTTATCTGCATGATCTCACTCTTAGATATTTATACGAGATTAATAACGAAAATATGTAAAAATATAAAAAGTATACTTAATATACACAGATATATAATTGGCTTATGAGGCTTTCAAATTATTATTTTTTATTTTAGGTATTTTATTTTTCATTTTTAAGACTGAATTCAGAATATAATAGCACCAATAGATAAAATGAGATGAAGGATTGATTTTTGCAAAGAAAGTTATATATATTAACCCGCAGATAGCACTACCACAGAAATACACCGGATTTTTACGACATACAACCAGGATATACATACATACAATACAATATATACAGACAAACCGACAGAGACACAAATAAACCACTTGGCTTACTTTTGCAGTCGACACTTTATATTTCCTTTAACATTTTATTTATTTATTTTGTTTGTCGACTTTTACTAATACTTTGCTGCCTTATATTATTATTATTATTGATAAACAAACATCAGTCTACGTGAACGCATTACAAAGTGAATCGCAAGGTGCCATTTAAATGAATATGGCTATTTAATTTTTTAGTTTAGTCACATTTTTTTAGTTTTCAAACTTAGTTTTATTGCAATCTGGTGTTCGTTTCTATTTTTTTTTTGTTGAGCCTTTAGAGAATAGGTTTTTTTTTCAAGAATATTTTTCCGCTTTTTTACCGACCTACTTTTACTTTGTTTTTTGTACATTAAACACTCACAATTTGTTTTTTGTTTTGTACAATTGTAATTACACATTATTATTATTATATACATAATAGGTAATAGTATAAAAACAAATTTTTAATAATTCTCAGTGTTAAATGTTCCTAAATTTCAACAGTGTGAACTTTTCAACTATAATGTTCCGTGTTCGATGTTTAACTTACGGAATTTGCTTGCCATAAAATAATTTTAGTTGTTTTGTTATTGGATGACGAAACTTTAGCGCATTACAAAAATACATGAATGACACACACACACACATAAATGAAAAATGTTTCGACGGATTGAAAGATGGAAGGTAATGAATGCGGTAAGTTGAAATCATCCAATAATAAATAATTGTGCGTCTTTTCTCTGTGAAAATAATTCTAGTTCATGAAAACATCACTATACCGACTTTATAAAGTCGATAAAAATATCACTATTGTTAAAATTTCATTTTATAGCAATAAGGGAACTTTGATTGTAAATGTCAACATAATTTATTATAAATGATATACACATAAGTAATATTAGTGCCTGCTTCATATAATTGTGTTCTTATTGACAAAAAAAGACATATTTTGCGTATTTTTTCGTAAATTCTGAAGCATTGTTAGGTAGTGTTTAACACACTGTTTACCTTGTAAGTAATGCTTTACCTATAAACAACTGAGAGGCTTCGTAAAATGCTATATGTTATCAAATTCTGTTGTTATTGCTAGATACATAAATGCTTAGCCATTACTCGTTTAGTTAATTAGTAAGCTTTATTATGATAGTTTGGCCAATTGGAAGACTAGAGATTTGGTGCTAAAAGGAACGATGTTCGTGCTAGAAAACATAAGGGAAACGAAAAGGAATCTAAATTTTTTCTAATATTTCGCAACATTCCGTGTACGAAAACGAAAATGATAAAAAAATGTTAAGTTTTTATTTGCGTAACATTGCAAAGTTTGAAAAGTAGGATTGTTGTTTTTTGATTAGTAATTTAGTAATAGTTTTTCTTGTTAATTTGGGTTTGGGAAATTAAGTTAGTTGATTAAATAGGATTAAGGTTTATCTGAATTCATATAGATAATAGAAATACATGTTTACTTTACGATTACAGGGATGTGCTGCAATGGCAGTACGGTATTTCAGCTATTTTCAATAAAGCTACGAAAATTAAGAATTTATTTAGTAAAAAAGTTTTCTCTGTTTGGAAAAAAAATTGCCAAAATAATAAGCGCTATAGACTGATTAGAGTAAGTACGCGTTTGACTTGTACACTATTAGGCGTATTTTATAGATAAAAAATGTACATTATTTACTAAATTAATTGATAATTTTATAAAAAAAAATCGAGAATTGTTGTCGCACAGAAGGCGGTCAAAGCGTAATTAATTTTGGTATTATAAAACTCGAAATTTATTTGTGATTCAAATGATCTTTGGTTGAAAACTTTAGGTGTTTAAGTTATTTTGGGATCTCGGGAGGCTATGAGCCTCGGGTTTGAAAGGGTAAGAATTACACCGTGTTCTAAGGAGCAGAACACATCCCTGTCGAAAACTATATTAGTTAGGATCTTAGCAAGATTAAGACTGTTTCTGTGACCTGTTTAAGTTTTTATCTTTCTAACGAGTTAAGAATTTTTTTTCATACTCGCACGTGCGCGGCGCGTGCGTCGACTTTATCCAATGTGTTCTTATACTTCTTGTTGGCATTTTTACTTATTTTATAAGGAATCTAAATTAATTTATTGGTTGTTGTATTGAAATTTTATATATTTTTTCTTAAATTATTGTTCTACTATCCACGAATCTAGATATTTTTGTTAACAATTGGCATCTGTGTAATGCAGTCCATTAGATTATTTAATGTTGTTTGAGAATGTGCCAAAAACTACGGTGTTTTTATGTTTTGTCTTCCATTTTGAGGCGAATTTAGTCTTGAACGTAGCGTGGAACGCCAAAAATAAATAAATTATTTTAATGGGCTGCACTTAGTTATATTCTAATATAAAAATGATTTCGCAACACTATATTATATATACATACATAGTTCTTTTCCTTCCTTACTTTAAAATAAAAATAATTGAACTACTCATAAAATGTAATCGTTAAACCGAACTTCATAAATCCTAATATTGATGATAATGGCGTTTTTAATAAAAACAATTATACAAAAAACAATATTGCCAGTTTTATTAGATAACCCTCGTCTACCCGTGTATCTGTTTTTGTTTCGTTTTTTATACAAAAAAGAAAGATTATGAGCTTTTTTGTAGGAACAATTAGACAATTTTCATAGTGCACTGTTTTCTTTTTTTTATTAATTTCGAAACACGCTTAGCATATCTAGTTTCTCGCCTAAATATTTATTTTCCCGCCTCAACCGCATGCTGACTGTTAACACCCTCACGAGCCACGTAGCTTCGCCATCATTTCAATTTTGTTTTTTTTTCTATTTTATTATTTTATCATTTTATTTTAGTCACACTATTTTTTTTTTCTAAAAAAAATCTTGTCACAATAAAATCCCTGGAGTAGGTTTTTTTTTTAATTTATACCGCGTTCGGGGAGCAACCCCATATTTTTTTGTTTTTTCGATCTGTTTACAGGTAAAAAGTTATTCTCGTGCTCGTTATGCGGGAAGGTACTGTGTTCAAAGGCGTCGTTGAAGCGACATATCGCTGACAAACACGCAGAACGCCAGGAGGAGTACAGGTGCACGATATGTGAGAGGGTATACTGTTCAAGGAACTCTTTGATGACCCACATATACACCTACCACAAGTCGAGGCCAGGGGAGACAGATCAAATACGATTTTTTTAGTGACTACTCGGACGGAGTTGGCGCGGCGTGCGGCAGTCTTCTAGCAAAGAGAACCTCCAGAACAATCTACCAGACCCCGCCGTACATAGCAACACTTATAAAGGTTAGACCCAGTTTATACAACCAGAAACAAATTAGTCAGCAAACTATCTAACTCATTAACAATGGATTTCCTTAATTAGACTAAGCTAGGTTTAAGGGTCCTTTTTATAAATTTTCATTTCATTTTATTTTTTTCAATATTGATTTTATAGATTTTAGTTTGATTTGTTTTCTATTATGTTCTACTGTACCTGCCCCCCCCCCCAGCGCCCCCGCGCCCCCCTCTCCCGTCGGGTTCGCAGTTTTGACGTTGTTGTGTTGCTTGGAGCATGCTTCTATCATTTTTGTTATCACGTGTCTATGTGTTTTGTGGTTGAGAGAATTTCCTTAAGATTTTGATTATTATGAAAATCTCGTGATTATTGTGTAGTTAGTCAATGTGTACAGTGCATATTATTAGTATTATTAATTATTATTATTAACCTCATACATGTATTATTGAAAATTAACAAGCAGAAGATCACTTAGCCGATTTTCTCCATGTGCCCGCGTGTTGCCAGCTAACGAGACTCACCTTGCAGTGTGGGTATAATACTTAATGTACATGCGGTGTTTTTGTTTTCCAGCAGTACCGCCCCTCCGTATGCCCCCGCCCACCGCAGGCGGTATCAACGAGCCACAAGAGTGTCCCTACTGCCGCAGGACATTCTCTTGTTACTATTCCTTGAAACGACACTTCCAAGACAAGCACGAGCAGTCCGACACGCTGTACGTGTGCGAGTTCTGCCACCGGCGATACCGGACCAAGAACTCGCTGACGACGCACAAGAGCCTGCAGCACCGCGGCTCCAGCGGCATGCTCAAGCGGCTGCTGAAGACGTCGGCGCTGCACTCGGCGCTGGCGCCCGCGCCGCACCACCTGTTCGACCTCGGCGCCGGCGACCACGGCGCGCAGCTGCCGCCCGGCCTGCAATGACCTCAGACCATGGCCTAGACCGGTGGCTCGGGTCCCTGCTACAAATATACTTGGTGCAGCGACCAAGCGTATTTGTAATACGGCTCAATGGACGCGCTTACGACATGGATAGCATCATATGTGCAATATAACGGACAATGCCAAAACAATGCAGGACTTAAGCCGCATTTATGGTTAATCGTATTATAATTAGTAAAATATTGACGTTAGGATTAAAATTACATAAACAGTATTGTCGCGCGCGACTGGTAGAGGTCGCTTAGTGTACGCTTCGAGGATCGGACTTCGCTTTGTGACTACGACTCGTGGTAAAGCGAGTGACGGCATTTTCTAGTGAAAATGTTCCAACAGTGTTCAATATGACAATGTAATCCAGAGCAATACTAAAGTATTCATATTTCTAGTACTGCCAAAATTATGCCAACGGTATTCTAAAGAATGATAAAAAAAAAACATTTTTTAAAATCACTTTTCGATAAATGTCTAGTGTCAAATTAGATTCGATAACTGTACAAATTGAGAACGTACAAATTTTAAAAACCGTAAATATTAAAAGAAATGCAAAGAAAATATTTTTTACTGAAACTTTTTTCGGAACGCCAAATCTAAATTAATTAAAAAATGATACAGATTATTTAGCGGTTAATTACAAAAATGTTAGATTAAAAGAAAAAAAAAAATGTTGATGTTGAGTAAAAAAAAATTAAAGACTTCTTAGAATCTGATTTCGAAAGTACAAAATTTAACGTCTAACAATATCTAATCTACTTGTATGTGCGTTTGGCTTCAATAATAATGATTGATCAATGTGTATGTAGCCGTGCCTTCGTTCGTCTTCGAAATATTAAGGGTGAATTTCTGAACTGACGAGGTATGCGCAAGAGACGGTTCATGGACGAATCAATGTTGGCGGTGACGTTTCGAAAAGGGAAAATGCTGTAGGGTTGCCAGAATCCGGTGGGATCCTTGAATACAGGGTTAAGAGTGAGGTAACTGACGTAGGGAATAGAGGCGCTGGTTTGCCTGAGAGTGGGTCTTCGAAAAGCAGTTCGACGATCGTATACGTGTGCATGATTACAAATCATGAAACAAATCAAACATTTCTTCTGTATAGAAATACGTAGAGTTTAGGTATTAATTAATAGAATTATATTTAACCTGTATCCATTTTCGGATTTCTCTCTATGAGTGTATAGTGGTTCTTATTTAAATGTCGACCAACGTAGCTGATGTCTCGTTATTGAAAATTTATTAGATTATTATTATTATTATATTATTCTCAAAAAATCTTAGGATTACCTAACCATAAGATGGCTGAAAATTGTATAAAAATTTATTTTATTTACTTATATCGTAGGAAATTGCTTGCGAACCGCGTTTTTCAGGTAAAACGACATATCTATCCAGGGTGTATGGAAGTTTGTTTCAATGATATCTTTAAAGATCGCTATCCAATCTTTTTAAACCACATATCACAAACCATGAGTATCTTATAAAATAAAAGAAAGTATTTTAAACACCGTGATATTTCACAAAGCCAAAGAAAATTGAATGTGAATAATATTTGCAGGTTTGCATTTATTTCCGTAGAAATATGAAAACTTTCTGAAGAATGTTAAAATACTAAATTGTATTGTGCCATATCCATTTTACATGTTAATAGATTCCCAAATTTCGGACATATCAATCTCTGATCACTATAAGTAACAAAAATCAAGTTTCAATGACTAGAAGTAAATATATCAATGCAAGTAATGCATAAAATCGCAAACCAATGCAATGCGTTGTTTTATATCAATGAACATTATTTTTTTGCATTTATTTTTCCAATGTTAAGTAACTTGGGTATAGGATCGTAATGTAGGTTTTTTGTATTTTTACTTTCTTTTTCGGAATGTTACATATATGTGTACTTTGTGATATGAAATACATTTAATGAAAAGTTGTTTGGTATATCCAGATATTTTAACATTTAAGTTTTATCATTTTATCCTCAGCTTAAATAGATGTTAATTGCGGGATGATTTCGAAGTAAAATATTTTTACGCGGTCATTTGCAGGTTAAGGCCGTATACCTCCATTTTATGTAGTACCTCAAGTATATTATTTTGTTTTTTTATTTTTATTTCAATGTTACACAGGCTGTTTAATTTTTAATAACAAGTCGTAAAATAATTTCGGAAATATTAAAGGTCATAGAATCATTTAGCTGGAGCTTAGAAGGAAAAGCAAGCGGGTAGTTTGAATTGTAAATATAAGTTAGATTACTGCATAACTGAAGTATCGTGGCATCGTTCGGGAATACAAGCCTCGTGATATTATTAACTAAATAGTAAATAGATAAAATCATTAATGGAAAGGATTTTTATATATTCTACTAATGGATTTATTAATAGTGAAACTTAGACTTAGTCTTCATAATGTTTTTTTAATGTTTGTGTTTATTGTTTTCGCTGTGCAATTATTTCATATTGGTTTGGCTGTTTATTGAGCTTATTGTTGACTTCGTTAAAATATTGGATTTTACATCCTCACTCTTTTGTGTGGTTCAACGTTTTGGACGTGATTTATCTAAATTGATCTCAGTTGACAGCTGCGTACTACATCAATATCGGAGACAGCCGTTGGTGATTGTTGTTAGGTCTTATACTATTGTAAAGTTTGTGTTAAGTTTGGATTATGTGTCGGCAAAAAGGAGGTACAAAAATCGCAGCGGAAAATTAAAAATTCACGAGATGACAACACAGACGATCGCTAAACTAAATTACGGCGAAACAATAATGAAAGTATAATTTGCAATGTATACCAAAATACTGCATTTTTAAATAGTAAGATGAAAAGTGAGAAAATCTTTTTTTAATAATATACCTACTTACTTACGTGTAAATTCTAACAGCCCTTTAGATTCGCAATATAATTTCTTTCGCTTCTTCGCCAGTTAATAACGTTAAGTTTAAAGAAATAATTTTATAAACCGACTGTGTTACTAATTAGTGTAATGCAAAGTAATCAACAACGGGATGCCTTCTAAACAGTACAACTTTAACAATAGCCTACACTAGATAAATAAATAAGATTCGTGTACTTTAAAATGACTGTGGACGTAGTGATCGTCTCAAATCAGTTGCACAAAATATCTAGAATAGTTTATACGCTCTACTTTAAAAGAGTGAAAAAGGCTAGATTTTGGTCTTTTAGTTGAGCATCGATGCATGCTCAATATTTGAGTTGCATTTTTTCGTGTCGATGCTCAGTTTAAGAGACCGAGTTGTGCTAGCTCTCTGGTAGCTTTATGTAGTAATTAGGCTTCAGTATCTGAGCCAGTTTACCTCCAAAGGTCATTTTAAAGTATTTTTATTATCTGTTTTACTTTGCAGAAGCCAGTAATTTTCGTATTCGAATAAACAAAGTTATGACTGCCAAGTTTATAAATTTCGCAAACGTTTTTGGATTCATATTGTTCTCCATGATTTTCCTTAGGATAAGTCGTGGTAAAAATATACCTAATCTTATGATAGGCAGGTAACTTAAACTTGTTTATGGTCGAAGTTAAATCGTCTTTACGGGAGCCCTCACCTGGCAAATACATGTTCACAAAACTGCTTCACAAAACCGTTTTTTAAGAAATAAAATGCTTTTAACATAAGTATTACCTCCTATAATTTTAAGTATTACCTCCAATTATATAATTTAATTTCTAATGTATTAGTTTAGAACATGGGTTTCGCCTGCAGACGCAGGCTGATGTATTTATGTATGTATTAAAGTTACAACATACAGACAGGACAATGTTTTATATTTATCGAATTATATTGTAAATCGCATACAAGATAATATAACAGTTGTTACATAGTATTTTTCCCATACACTCATTTTTTGTTGAACCATTTCCATGTTTAAAATGCAATAGATTTTTTCGTTTTTGTTTTAATTATAAACGTTGTTGTTTCTAATTAAAATTTAAGCGAAGCCAGTACTTACAATAGTTATTTATAAATAATTTAAATTGCTCGATCGGCGGAGGGACAATCATCTCTTTAAGAATAAATCGACTGCATTTTTTTAAAGTCATTTTCAATCGTTGCTCACAAATGAATATTTAATACTTACGACGTTGTACAGTTCTAGTTCGAGTCGATGTATTCTTAAGTCAATAGCTTTAATATTTATATCAGTATCTTCCACTTTAAACGTAATATAATTATAAATAATTACAGTTATAGCAATAGTTCCCAATTCGCCACAGTACCTCACTATAATAGTTACATTTATCTATGACTTATAAATAAGCTACAAACTGCAGATTTTTCCTGTTTTAAATGTCAATTAAGATTTAAGGAGCTCTATTTATTAATAATGTAAGACTTATTTCCTGTTTTCGTTAATTATCGCATGGAGTTGCGATTTTTCGAACGTCTAAATTCTCAATTCAATCCCTTCATTGTTTAGTAGTTCATTATTTTGTTTTTGAACATTTCGCGTCAACAAAATCTTAGTGCCAAATATTGACAATACATTACCTTGTCAAGTAGAATCGTTTTTTAATTTAAAATAACTATATATCAGTGTTAAATCTGCTAAGCCTACAGTAAATAGTTACATTAATATAGTTCCGTAACTCAAAGTGCACTTACAACTTTTTATATAAAAATAATAAGTATTATATACTAAGTAGTACATTATGCCCCCCTGGTCGAGCAATTATCGTTGATATCCCGTCTATAACAGTACATAAAAGAAAGTATTTACAATATACACTCTATGACATACAATATACTGACAGTTATATGCTAGAAGTAACTTTTATCTACAGATAAAATAACACATCGGCGCAGTTTTATTAAAATCCGTTAATTTTTAAGCAATTTTATCTTAGTACCCGAATGTTGAGCGTTGATAATGTTTAGTGTTGATAATGTTGAGCAGACGGATAGTGAGTTGGGCGCATGCTCCGTTGATGATATTGAGCAAGTGATGTTGTAGTATACTCAGTACTTAATTTATTGAGTAATGAGTTGTTTATTCATAATGTTTACGTTTTTAATTTTTAGTAAAATTGCGCCGGTGTTACTTGTTATGCTCGGGTAACACATTTTATACACAGAAATATTTTTTTACGAGAAAAATACAATTTATATTGTGAAAGTTAATTAAGTGGCAATTCTAATTTACTGCATTATATTTTTGCTGACACACTTAGGATTAGATTTTTCTTTTTTTTCGTAATGTAATGTATGCACGATCTGCGTTTTTATTAGCATTGATTTTTTTCTTTTTCTTTATAAGCTGTAGTCACAAGTGATACATACCCTAGATTAACAAAAAATTGAAAAAAATTAAATTAATAATTTATTGTATTTAATAATTTTGAGAAAAAAAATATAAATCGATCGAGCGTAAGTATCACCGGTGACGTTTTAATATGCCTAAACTAATATTGTGTTACTTTGTAAAAGTTATAATTTGCCATCGTTGATCAAAGATGAAAAAAAATATGTGTTAAATTTAGTTAGATGGAGTTTTGTTATACTTTTTAAGGGTCCGGGGATGCGGTGTGTACAAAAATGATTTATAGTATTGTGTATTGATCGAATAAGGTTAGATGTGGGGCCGTTAGGACCTGGTAGGCTTCTCTTGAGAATCGTTGTAAGATACACCCAGTCGGTGAAGACACTTAAAGTACTATTGTTGTAGATACGGAGTCGAGTTAACGAAGTGGTTTTGAATCGTCACTGACGCATGATGCATAGGTCCGAAGGAAAAAATAAAAGTGGTACTTTTAGTGCCAATATTATAAGTTTTTATAGTATATATTGCGTAGTATGTAATTATGAAAGGTTTTCTCCTGGCTAAGTGCGTTTTTAATTTTTCGATCGGACTTCTAATCTGAAATTAGGTAATGTAGGAAGAATTCGTGTGAAATATTTTTCGTATTAATGCAGACAAATCAGTATTATAATCGCAATAGTATAAATGGAAAAAGAGTCCAGAAACTTTACATTATTCTTAAAAAAGATTCGTGTGTAGTACATTACTCCCCAAGTAAAGCAGAACGTGTGCCGTCATGAACAAAGCCCGCAATGTACAACGAATCAGACCCTGCATTGATACCAAAAGTAACAAAATCATGATTCAGTGACATTTAAAAAGTGGTGTCTTTACTTGTTTTGATGTTGTTGATATTTGTGAATAAGGAATCAATTCGGGTTGCGTAGGGCTGTCACCACGAAAGTAGATAGCAACGGTTACATCGACCAGTATTCTTTCCATTGCGCGGCCAGGACAGTCTTTATCGAAAAAATATTACACGCAGCCAGCAGTGGAACGAAAAGTGGTTACAGTGACTCGTGTCTCGTGTTTTCGTGGTGGAAGTCGTGTTGGTAGGAACATATCAGATAGTCGGAAAACTTAGTACTATAAGTATCTTTGAATCTGACTCTTTCGTCTAAACTATACTGGAGAAAAATATATCGGTTATTTTTAAGTTTAGGTTTCTAACAAAATCTGCGTTTCGAATTCTCAGCGACGTATAACAGTTGAATGTAATAAAAGTATAAAATAAACTCGCAGTGATTCCATTGATGGTGAGGTCTTTTATTTATTTCGTAATTTAGTACCTTCTCCTTTAATTTATAAGTTTTATTGAGTGTGGTAACAATGAAAACTGGAAGCCAAGTGAAACCTTTAAAAAAAAGCGTCGCCCCAAACTTGGAGCTTCTCCTGTAGGTACCGTGGGTGCGTTTCACAAACATGAAAATATATCACATACACAGACACTCGGACTCGGGACAAACATCAGCTGCTCGCACAAAATTTTTGATCCCATGCGGGAATCGAACCCACAATCCTTAACGCAGCAGTCCAACCCCTTAGTCACTGCGCCAATCAGGTCGTCAAGCCGTTAACTTTTGATTTGACAGTGTTAAACCAACTTACTTCTTTGAAATTAGTATGTGCCTCAAAAATATTTTACTTGTAGCTAATGATCTCAGCAGTAAACTACGGAGGCTTTAAAAAAACCGTAACACAAGTTACCGTAGTGTGTTTAATAAATGAACACTTGGTAAGTAAAACTGCCCTTGCCTTTTGTATGCATTCAACTCTGTCCATCCTAAGGTTGTCTGTAGAAGATCGCATAGTGCGATAAGTCCGCCCATTGTACATTATCCTTATACAGTACTTATGTTTATGTTTGGTGTACAATAAAGAGAACTCTATCTATCTAACTACCCTACAAAATGTATCGATCATCTGAAAAATCAAAGGAACTGAAAGAATAAAAGCCAAATGCGGCTATTTTACTGATGAATGAAAAGCAGAATCTGAAGTGAAGAGTAGTTAGGGTCCCTTCGACCCGTAGTGAGCATGCGTCGTGGTCATAGGGAATGATGGACAAGCAAAGATACTGGTTTTACTGCGACATACCCAGTGCACCAGCAAAAAGCTGATATATTGATGATTTTTAGATTAAAATGTACAGTCTGTTATTTTCAAGAAATTCTGTTAATTTCAAGAGAGGCTGTTTTTTCAAGAAAGTCTGATATTTATATCCTTTTCAAAAATAACTTCTAGACATCACATACTACGCCTCCCCACCTTGCTATAGACAAGTACATTAATTTCGTGCGCTGGCAAAAATTTCCAGCTTCCAGCTTTTAATAATCAAATTATTCTCATACTTACACAAATATTTGTCTTGAATACACATAATAACACTCCTATATTCCTCAAAGGGGTAGGCAGAGGTTTATAGGACACCCACATTTTGCCAGTTACATTTTTGGTCTCTATGTAATACTACGACAAGCCTATTACCATCAGCCGGGCACGAATGCAGACTGCGTGCTGCTATTGAGAATTAGTTAGGGAAAAACAGTACATTAACACTTTACCCCACCCTGGGATTCGAACCCAAGAGCTCATGCACAGCAGTCGTGCTTAGCAACCACTACACCAACGAGGCAGTCCTTAGATTGATGATGGTAGGTATTTTTTTAAACTGAGTAAAGCTGCATATTCCTTTTTACATACCCTTGGTAGCCAAAACAATTACCTATTGCTGGAAACCGTAATTAACAGGTTACTCCTACCGTAAAGCGTAATAAAACCTTTAACGTTATACAAAATACAATACTGTAAAACAAAATTATCAGGGTTTACATACAGTGAGAGGTTTATTACAATGAATATGAATAATAATATTAGAAATGTTCAATGTTATATTTTATTAATTTATTTATATCCTATAGCAACATTATTCTATTAAAGAACAGGGAAATTACATAATTTTGTGTTTGGATGCACAAGCACATATCGATTGACTGCACCAAAAAGGAGCGATAAACGTTTAAGAATATTGCAAAACAAGTAAATGAAACCTAACCAAATCGCACAATGTTCATAAATCATAAAAATAAATTAAGGATTGACATTATTGCATCATTATTTAATATACATTTTATATAAACTTGTCGTTTTATTACGTTGTATTCGAACAGAAAATCATAAGGTTTAAAAGTTGACATTGACAATGACAGTTGTATGACAGATTTAAAGTTGTTGCAGTTCTTAGACTCGCACGTGTGTTTTTGTTAGTTTTTTAATATTATCTCGCTATAAATGCGGTCATAATGGACGCTTACGATATATTTAAGAAATTAACAAAAGGTTTAACATTTAAACAACGTGTTTTAGGTGTAAACAATAATGTAAGTATTGAACATAACCTTAGTTAATAAACTTTTGCAAATTAAATGTGTACACACATTGAAACTCTATTTTATGTGATAGTAAATGGACTGTACCTAACTTTTTAAGATATTAATTCTTTATTATTTATTGGACACAATAAAATACATACAGATATTTTTATTACCTTAGTAGGTCTATAATAATCATTGTTCGTAACTATTCTATTACACCCATTACCAGTGTATTTGGTGTGTGTTACCGTCCGTTATAGATATTATTTAAGATCTAATTACATGAAAATTTCTAAAATGACAGTAGTAGTACCTACTATATAAGTTCTGTAACTGGTACTAGGCTAGTAGGCACTTAATTAATACACAGGACTTATGACAAGCACAGAATTCAAGTAATATACTCCTGATAAAGGGCAATTGCTTCATCTTTTGTAGATTACAGGCTGCATGATCATCATTTCAGCCTGGTATCACCTACTGCTGGTACGGTACAGACTGCATGCTATAAAATATCCTACCTTATTTAATCTTTAAAGGAAAGATATCTAAAAATGTGCAAAAGGTCACCTCACTACTAATTATTAACTAAATTAACAATAAAGCCTAATTACAGGAACAAAAAATAAAACCAGTAAAGAAAGAAGAAATAGAAATAAAACAAGAACAAATAAGTGATAATGAAGATGATTATAAAAGCGAGGCAGAGAACTCAGCATCAGAAGCAGATGACCTAGAGGAAGAAGAAGGTGGTGATGAGGATCTGCAGCTATTGGAGGGAGTTAAAGTAGGGCCAAAGAAGAAGAAAGAGAAGAAGGAAAAGTCTGAGGATCTGAAGAAGAAACTATTGATAGAAGAGGTACTTACTTTCTTGCTTTTCAAATTGGCATTATTTTCAGGTTCAAATTGACAAATAGTTTTGGGCTTAGCGTTATGGCTGAAATTAAACTCTAATCAATTTTTGTAAAGTGTCATTCATGTATATTTTAATACCGCTGACAAAATTTAATATGTTTTTCAAAAGCTTATCAAATAATTTGCAAGTAACCTGATATTTTGTAATAAAATCCAACTTATTTCACCCTCACGTTATCTTCTACTAAGCATAGTAATCATAGGTAATAATACCCAAAAATGTAATCACTAGCTGTATTAAACATAAAGTATAGTGCAAAATTGTAAACTTACTATTTTAAAGCACATACTTTCATTTACAGCAAAACCGTTTCCGTAACGAGCATGGTATCAAGACAGTCGGCCGTCACGTGCCCGCAGCACTGCAGGACTTCTCAGAGCTGACCACACGGTACAATGTATCACAGGCTTTAGTGGACATAGTGAAGCAGTGTGGATATACTGAGCCCACTCCGGTGCAGCGGCAGGTTATACCTTGCATGTTGGAGGTTTGTACTTGGGATAATGCTTATATCTATGACATTTTGTGTGTTTTTTTAATGTTTAGACTGTATTGTGTCTCAGGAGTTTAATAGAGTAATTTATTTTTAGAGCAACATTACTCATGTAATGATTTATTAAAAAGTATTGCACTCTTATCCCTTAAAAAAATATATTATGTACAGTTCAAACATTATTTTATATACCTATCATAGCTACCCAATTTTTAACTGTCTTTGTCAAACAAGACCCACCCACGTATGGTGCGTCTACTTTGCTTGTCTCGCATAAACCTAAGGTCGAGAATGCTTTGGCATTAAGTCCGCCTTTGTACATAAGTATTAAATAAAGAAAGTTTCTCACATACACAATCTGTCTCCAGGACCGTCAAATCCTGGCATGCGCCCCAACCGGCTCAGGAAAAACCGCCGCCTTCCTCATCCCCATACTCCACGCGCTAGGGGCTCCGCAGGGCGGCCCGCGAGCCCTAGTGCTCTGCCCCACCAGGGAGCTGGCGCATCAGATATACCGGGAGGCGCTCCGCCTGAGTGCCTCGACCCAGCTCCGGTGTAGCGTCGTTAGAAATATTAAGGAGTCGAAGATTAAAGAAAGAGAGGCTACTATAAGAAAGAGTGGTAAGGATCATTTGTCTCGTTATTCCGCTTTATTATTATTTTCAATCAAGTTGGTTAGTGGATACCCAATTGGCGCAGTCTTCTTCTTATCGTATGGTTGATGAACAACCTGGTGTCAGAGTTTAAACCACCAGTAGGCCGCTGTCATTTTACATACCGTTGAAAAATCTCTCAGGTTTTCTTCAGCGTTTTCGCAACTGATGACTAATTTATAGTACGCACATGGATTCGAAAAGACATTCGTGCGTGTCGAGGTTTGAAATTGCGATCTTTGACTTGGCAGTCCATCGATCATACCACTCGGGTAACACTGCTATACGGATTAGGTTATGCTGACAGGCCTTGCAATTATATGTATAACAATTATCGTTGTTTACAGATATAGTAGTGAGTACTCCAAACCGGCTGTGTTATTTGCTGAATCAAGACACTGTTAATATTTCACTTGACAAGTAAGTATCCATTAAGTCGATTGTTATTAATATCTTTGGATTATAGATATATTTGCTTAATTAAAGTAATTTAATTTTGTCATTGCATGAGGCTTATAATGTTACGTTAAAATCCCCAAAATGTTTTATTGTACTAGACTTAAGGCACAAAGTCCATTATTTCCTTATCTATACGACTAATTACATACTGTTGACTGGTCGCTGGTGACTCGGACCCTCGACAACCAAAACATAAACTACAATAAGTCACAGTCACCCTTAATCGAGTCGCTGACGACAATAAGCAAAAATAAGTAAATAATTAAATCTCTATTTCCTAGGGTCCAATGGCTCGTAATAGATGAAGCAGACAAACTGTTCGAGGGTTCAGAGGATCAGCAGTCGGACTTCCGTCAGCAGCTGGAGCAGGTGCTGCGCGCGAGCGGGGGGCGCATGCGCAGGCTGGCCATGCTGAGCGCGACGCACACGCCGGCCGTGGCCAAGTGGGGGCGCCACCACATGCGCGGGGTCATCAACGTCACTGTGGGCCACAGGTACTTCTGATACTGACGAGTTGTCTAATTATCCATAAAAATATATTAAAAGGACTTTATATAAAATACATAACATAACATCACACCTATATTCCCCGAAGGGGTAGGCAGAGGTGCACATATAGTATACCTACTTTATATGCAATGAATTATTGATAAGTCAAAACTTATAACGATCGAAATTCAAAGCTTATTGTCATCATAACTGTTTATCTTTGACAGTGTTATTATCAATAAAAAGTTAAGTTAGTAAAGCAAAAAATACAATAACTCATAAATGCGTATTTATATACCTGACTTACAACTGGTCTTTCATCATCATCATCAGCTAAAAGACGTTCACTGTTGAACAAAGGCCTTCCTCTTAGAACACCACAATGAACGACAACTATACAATACTATAATTATAGTAGACATGTTATATCAAGTACAAAAATATAATAATACTATTTTGGTCAAAAATATACTCATTATACTTATTAAAATACTAGTATAATCGAATTTAGCTAAGTTATTAATTTGCGTTTATACAATATTCCTTTCAGAAACGCAGCTACAAACCTAGTAGACCAACAGCTGTTGTACTGCGGCAATGAGAACGGCAAGCTGGTGGCCTTTAGACAACTCGTGCAGGAGGGCTTGAAGCCACCTGTGTTGGGTATGTATTAGGAAATAGGTGTCACTGAACAAAGTCCTTATGAAATTCAAATTGGCGACCTGATTAGCGCAGTGGCCAAGTGATTGGATTGCTGGTTCGATTCCCGCACGGGGCAAAACTTTGTGCGGCCCACGGATGTTTGTCCCGAGTCTGGATGTTTGTGTATGTGATATTTCATGTTTGTGAAACGCACCCACGACACAGGAGAAATTCCTAGTGTGGGGCGACGTTTTTCTTAAAAAAAAAAAATGTGTGTGAAGCCTCTTTACCTTCTTTCTCGTCCTATTATCACCTGCTGCTAATCTCTTCACTATTGTAAAATAATATACTAATCAGTATAATCGTAGCTTAAAATAATCATAGCAAATCTTCTCATAGTATGGTTGATAAACAACATGATGTCAGACTTTAAACCGTATACCTCTGACATGGCTTTACATACCGTTGAAATATCTTTCGGTGTGTCGGTTTCCTCACAATGTTTGCCTTCACCGTTTTTTGCAACTGATAACTAATTTATAGTACGCACATGAATTCGAAAGATATTAGTGTGTGCCGGGGTTTGAACTTGCGACCTTTGACTTAGCAGTCCAGCGATCGTACCACTGGACAGTGCTGTCAAATAGACCAATATGAAAAAAAGTATAGCATACCTTTGCAAAAATATGTTAAGGAAACTATTTATTTATCTATAAACCCACTTACAGTAACATATGTATACAAATAAGTTACAGGTTAGATATAATACTATAGTTATGCACCAGGGTAACTGATGCGACGATAACTCAGTTGGTGGAGTAAATAATACGAGTGGACTGTATACTAAGTAAATATATTGATTTTAGACACAATTAACTTAACATTAAAATACGGAAGAACGTAAAGATACGATGTGCGCGCGGTCGATGCGCATAAGCAAGATTTGACCTCTGGACCCGGCGCATACACGGCCGGCCGCTGTACCACGACGTCACTGTTGCCCCCACTTCTCGTGGACGCGGTTGAGACGAGTGGGGCGACTCAACACTAACTGTATTACTTCTTTATTTCCAGTGTTCGTGCAGAGCAAGGACCGCGCTAAGCAGTTGTTCAAGGAGCTGATATACGATGGCATCAACGTGGACGTGATACACGCAGACAGGACGCAGCAGCAGGTACTAGTCTTGTCTATATGTTAAGAACTATTTACATCCATACTAATATTGTGAATGTTAAAGTAACTCTGTCTGTCACGCCTTCACGACTATACCGCTGGACGGATTTTGATGAAATTTGACATGTAGAAAGTTTAAGACCCGAGAAAGGACATGTGTGCATGCCACGTGTGAAAGCTAGTATATTATAAGTGAAAAGAAGGAGGTTGTACACATAACATTAAAGTTTAAAAAAATAAAATACCAAAATATCCAGTTCAGTTAACTGAATATCGGCGAAATGTCGCGATTTTTTACCATTTTTTTTCCACTAACGTTATAATATCCGAGGGTCCAATCTAAATAATTTAGTGTTTTTATCTCTTCAGCGAGACAACGTGGTCCGCAGCTTCCGCGTGGGCCGCATCTGGGTGCTCATCTGTACAGAGCTGATGGGCCGAGGCATGGACTTCCGAGGAGTCAACCTCGTCATCAACTACGACTTCCCGCCATCAGCCATCGCTTACATTCACAGGTAATCTATACATAACAGCGATAATAAATGACTTCTTGGTTCTTCTCTTTATTAAAACTATGACTATGATTGGTTCAGAGTCTAAGCGATTAGACTGCTGCGCTGAAGGTGGTAGGTTTGATTCCTGTGCGACATATTTTTGTGGTCCGCAGATCATTGTTTACAATCAGAATGTATGTATATCAGACTCGGGACATTGTATTTTCTGAGACACGAGGGAGCTTAATCTTACTCAATCGCATGTAGGAAATAAACTTAATATAACCGGGTAAAATAACAATGATGTATTTATTGTTTGTTACAGAATCGGTCGCGCCGGACGAGCGGGGCAGAAAGGTCGCGCGATCACATTCTTCACACAAGACGATGTTGCCAATCTTAGAAGGTAATGTTACTACCCTTAAAAAATATTAAATCTTGGGCTGAATTCTTCTATTAAGCGCTATTGTGATTTTAAAAGGAAATTAAAAGTTTTATTACCTTTAATGATAATTAATTATTATTCTAACTATTTAGGCATCTATATATTTTTTAATATTATTTTCAATGTTTTCGTTTTCTTTTACCACGTGACTGTAACTTTCCCCACTTCTCCAGCATAGCATCGGTGATGAAGCAGTCTGGCTGCGAGGTCCCGGAGTACATGCTGCAGCTGAAGCAGAACCCTAACAAGCGGAAGAAGCTCATGAAGAAGGCGCCCTCCAGAGACCAGATCTCCACTATTTTGCAGAAGAGGCCTGACAAGTAAGTACCTTATAATTTTGTATCAACCTGGCTCTTCCTAAAACATGTTTTATAAGGCCATCATCATCAGCTGGAAGACGTCAACTGTTGAACAAAGGCCTCCCCTTTAGAGCCACAATGAACGACAAGGCGTTCTTTACTATAACTAGTTAGATTAGTAGTAGTTACATAGGGACGTAGTTAATCAGAAAGGATCCAAAATTATTTTAATTAAGCGAAACAAACTAAAAATATTCCTCTACCTTACAGAAGAAAACTGGATGCTGCAAATGAAGCATTAGGAGATAAGAACAAGTCCACAGACTCGATAAAGAATAGTAAAAATGTTAAACAAAGAAGAATACAGAATGAAAGTAAACAGAATAAGAACGCGACGGATAAGGGGAAGAACGGCAAGAAGAGGAAAAAGAAGAGTTTGGGCAATAAGAAGAAGAAAGCTGTTAAATAATAGTTTTGTAATATAATTCTTCGTTGTTTTACTTTACATATAAGTCAAACCTACATGTTAAAAAAAACATAACATCACGCCTGTATTTTCCAAAGGGGTAGACAGAGGTGCACATATAGTACACCCACATTTCGCCAGTTATGTTACCTACATATTAGGTACTAATAATAATGGTTTTCCTGACCGAATTCGGTCACGGCGGCCTAACTCAGCTAAGACTAGCGAACTAAGCAGGAGATAATATTATAGTGCATAAGTATGCGCACAAACACAGCGCTACTCGTAGCTACTTGCCCCCCCCCCCCCCCCCTTATAATATAAAAACACGGACTAGTCTTCTGATGCATTGACGAAATGTTTGTGAATTCAAAAAGACAGTACCAAATTGAATAATTATTTTTTTGTTGTTTGTTATTGTCAGGACAAGGTTTGTATAAAAGATTGTATCTCTGAGAAGTCTCATGAAAAGTACCTAGTCAATGTTTTATCCAGGGTATCAGCTACCACCATATGAAATTTCATTAAAATCCATTCAGTAGTTTTTACGTGAAAAAATAACAAACATCCATCCATACTATAAACTTTCGCGTTTATAATATTAGTAGGGATATTATGGAATGTGATGCAATAGAAGTATGCATCGTAGCAAATGGTAATACGTGATCTCTGCCTACCCCTTTGGGAAACAAGCGTGACTTTGTGTATGTATGTAGATTACACAAACCGGGCACGGCTAGTTTAATATTTTGAATGCTAGAGCGTAGACACATCGGTACCTTTTCCAAGCCAAGCCAAAAATGTATGGTCGTCTTTTGTCGGCTATATCCGACCGTGGCGTATAAAAGGTATATAAATAAAACGTCATGTACAATTACGTAACATCTATTAAAGATTTTTCATACAAAATATACAGTCTTCACATAGTAGTTTATACAAAAATATGTTTATTTAAAAATATTTCGCTTAAATAAATGATTAATATAATTCAAATAACAATTTGTTACTGTAAGATCTTGTTCAGACGACACGTGCGCAAGCTTTGTCTATGTCATATTTATGATGCCATCATTTTTAATTATCTAGTAAAAATGCCTACATCCCACATTTATTTTGTCCTATTTGTAAACCATTATTGAATCAAGTAAAAGTTAACCTTTTAATAAAGTTGTTAAAGTACGATACTAATAGTTCTTAATATTGAGTAATGCAGTATAACACAATATATTCGTTTGTCTGTCTATAGATGGAATGTATTATTACACAACACGCGGGTTTGATCATATCGCGTCATCTGAACAAGGTCTTATCTTCAACACGCTTTCATTAGCTTCACATGTAAACATAATTTCCCAGCCAATCTACAAATAGAATATGGCACTGATTTTCAAAATAATACAAAATGATTCAAAAAGCCTCATCAATATTTTAAGCATACATTGGTCCTTATATTAATATTAAGCCTCTACGACTGGCCATTAGCAAATTTAAAGCGTATTTCACAAAAGTTACATAAATATAGGTCCCTACCACATGCAAAGTAATTTTTTCGGTTTATACCGGTTATATTTATGAGGTCGAGTTTCTCCATAGGACACATACTACTACTAGATACGATCAGCAAAATAACTAGATTTTAGTTCCTTTTTTATTCCTTTCTAATCTTAGTTTCTTTTAGGGTTTCCATATAATAATAATATTAAAAATGCACACGATTCAATGGGTCAGTAAATCCGAAACTAAAGAGTAAAATTCTAGGATCGTTGTTTCTGACCGTACTTTGATTTTTTTCTGAAATATGCTTTCAAACCTACTGTATACCTAAAGCTACAACTATTTTACGAACATTTGGACGCTTATTCTATTTTCTTTAGTTTATTATACAAAAGTTAAATTGTAAGGTTTACATCGAAGGCTACATTATGTAATCTATTGTACAAATATTCAAGAGGCATGCTTATTTACAATTCCTATTTGGATCAATCAAAATAATCGTTTGAGACTTAAGACACAGTAATGTCTGACGACCTGATTGAAGCAGTGGCTAAGCGTTTACACTGCTGTGCTAAGGGCTGCGGGTTCGATTTCCGCACGGGGCAAAAACCACAGACGTTTGTCCCGAGTCTGGGTATTTGTGTGACAATTTATTTTTTGGAAAAAAAAATTTGGTTTTAAATTTTTTTTCTATAACAGTAGTGACGCTGACTGAAACTACATATTCACGTTCAATGAATCGCTAACTATGTCAAGCTACCAATATGAAAGAAAACTTCATCCTTGTGGTCTATAAAGGATTTTCATTCTAACATTCACTATTAAACTTTTAAAACGATTACTTTGATAAACCCTTTACTCGAGACAACAGAGATTCAGACAATAGCAAACTGCAACCATAATATAACAAACTAAATCAAAATGTACACAAAAATAATTGTTTACACAATACATGACACTGTTATACAGAGATCTATGTAAATTGAATTATAACAAAAATAATAAAGTTATCCCCAACTTAAAATATACATGAGTTTAAAAAAATATTTATGATTACGTTTCTTTTTACTTAAATTATTTATTTTATTTACAGATTATTAAAAAAGGTTACGATTCAAGTTTATCAGAAGTGGCATAGGGTAGCAACTACACATTTCAATTTAAATCTTGAACATACTTAGAGTAAAGTATCAACTTTAGTCCAAATTCAAACACACTTGTAGATCTTAGAAAATTAGGCAAGAGTTTTTAATAAATGTTTTTATTACATATTCTGTGTGTGAAAAATAAGCAGTAAGTTGGTGATAATAGAGGAACTTACTGTGTATTTAAAAGACCTCTTCATTCAACAAACTATAAACCAAAATCCACACTCAAAAGAATATTTTATAAAACTATTATCTAAAATTCTCTCTTTCCTCTCCTATTTAAATTACCATAATAAAATAAAGATATTTAACGGTGGCAACATTCAAAGTAGTAAGCAACCCAAATAACCTAGCGCACATAGGCAATATACACATTTCACTTGATACACAAACCATTGACACATTTATCAACTAGAAAGGCAACATTTGAAGCTTTTTTGTTACTGGCAACCAACAAGGGGTTGCATGAAAGTCTTAACTACGACACGAAGTCGTACACTACCACGCTGTAGACTACATCACTGCAGTAGACCACATCACTGCAGTAGACCACATCACTGCAGTAGACCACATCACTGCAGTAGACTCAGTAGAAAACCTATTGTTCGCTCACAGGTGGGCCTAGTGGCGTTCAACGTGTTAATATAGATAGTTACTCTTGGCCCCAGCCCAGACTCTTCGATTTTATAGCCCATGTATATAATATAATGATAGCAATATTTAAGTAAAATTCAAAACAGACAGCGTCTTTTCCATTCTTGAGGAAATGAGATCAAAAAGACCGCAGTTCATGTTGAATTATTGATTAAGATTTACAATCACAATATAGATCGTGCTGCTGGGTAGTTTGTTGTGCTGTTTCTTCTACCCAGCTACATCACTAGAAAGCGGTGACGGGCGGGCGTTTTGGGGGCTGTCTTGATGTAATTTGACGTTCAAAAACAACTTTGTAGTCTATTTTGAATAAATGATTCTTTATCTTTACAATCCTGAATTACCATTGGTTACCACACTACTCGCACAGCCAATCACAAGGCAGCCTGGGCATCTTATTCGCGGGCCAGGGGAGATAGCCTGCGGTCTTGAAGACCCAGTAGTCATAGGACACCTTGCTGATGAGCAGCACCAGGATCAGGACTTCTAGGCCTATGATGTAGTAGATGTAGTCGGTCCAGTCGCGCGGAGTGTGGCAGACCTTCGACTCGACTAGGTCGACTACAGCAACGTCTTCCTCGCACTCCAGCATCTTGAAGTCGGGGATGTTCTTGGAGTTCTCTAGTAACCATGGCTGAAAAGTAGGAATTATTAATCGATTACTTTTTTTTATAACAACATCGCTCTGCACTAGGAATTTCTCCTGTATTATACGTGTTTTTCACAAATATGAAATATCATATACACAAATACCCAGACTTGAAGCAAACATCTACGCATCACACAATATATATATCACACAAAGTTTTGTTCCGTACGGGAATCGAACCCGCGACCCTTAGCGCCGCAGATCGCCACTGCGCCAATCAGGTCGTTTGGTTGCAATCATATTAATACTCATTATAAACCGAAGAGTTTGTTTGGTTAAACGCGGTCATCTCAAGCACTACTCGTTCGAATTAAAAGTATACTTTTTGTTCAAAGGCCATATCGAGGAAGGTATTATTACTCCTCTATGAATAGAACTAGCTTACCTTAAGCATCTTCTCAGTGTTGCAGTCGCAGTGAATATGGTTGCCTGCAATGGAGAACACAGGGCCCGTCGTGTCGAACCGGTTTGATAGCACGTATGTGTGGATCTGTGGATACAAGATGCAATAGTTTTATAGAAATACTGGATCGCCTATATAACTAGAACCATTAGTGGTAGAGTAGGAGTCCTGACCGCATATCGGTGGCCGGTATTTGACCTATTTATTTGACCTATATATAAGAAAACTGTCCACGAAACAGACTAAGGGCGGGTTGTTTCAGCTTGACTTGATGCACACGTAAATGTTTAACATAACAATACCACTTTTGTTTTCTTCCGGCAGCTCTAACAACGACAAAGTTTTGTTTTCTACTAGCAACCCTAATAACGTTGATAACCAGGTTTTTTATACCATGAAACAACGCTTCATAAAAATTCCTCCATACCAAATACATAAAGGTATGGAGGTAGCTTATGTAGCTTAGTGGTAACACCCTGGATTAAAACATAGGCTAGTTTTAATCCCGAAAAAATGTAGCGAGTAACACCGCGGGGCGCAGCTAGTTATTCATATTCGGCGAGGGTCTAACATATCTATTCTATAGTAGCAGTGAACCTATACTCACAGTCTTGAGCTTGTTGTACCCTATGGAGAGGATCATGAAGTTGTCGATGAACTTGGTCCCCTCCAGCTCCAGGATGTTGGGGATGTCGTTGTGGTCCGCGATCAGCTGCCGCAGGTGCTCGTACGACGTGTCGTCCGCCACCGCTTGGAGCGACGTTATCTAAAGGCATTATCATAAGGATTATAACACTTCTTGAAGACTAGTGAATTGCGACTCATTGTAGATCTTGGTCGAAGTATCAAGATATGTCGCAAAACCGAAAAAGAAGGGATAACAGTGCTACGGGTACTGTTGTTTAGCTGAAAGCCATTACGTTAAAACCCAAGTGTAGCAGAGAGAGACTCTTCACAGTAGAACTCAGATGAGGTACCAGGCGAATTTTGAATCCAACATCCAAGACAATTTTTTACTGGAAGTTTGTTTTTGCAATCAAATCGAAATCAGTCAATACTGAATCATATTATATGTATACAAAAAAATCTACATTTACATTTCTATAGATATTTTCCATATAAACATTCACAAGCAGAAAAGTTTTCAAGCCTAGGATGTCTGCGTACAGTCTGTAACGTATTAGTAGTTCTCGCAGAACGATAAAACTTCTAATAACACAATTCTGTTCCAATGTCTACCCCTGGTCTACTCCCAGTACTCACATTGTTGCAGGACACGTTGAGCTTGACGGTGTTGAGCGGCAGGTCTGTGGGCATGGTGGTGAGGTTCCTCTGCGAGCAGTCCACGGACACCATGTTGGTGATCTCGTCCCCCAGGAACTCCAGCCGCTCCGGGATACAGGTGCAGTTGATGTTGGCCGGCCTTATGTTGCGGCAGCTGGCGTTCAACTGGAAGATTTATGGAAATTGATGTAGATAGGATAAAAGTTAAAAATCCTTTATTCAAAATAGACTTCATTTTAGGTATTTTTTTCAAGATAGCCCCCAAAACCGGGCCCATCACCGCTTCCTAGTGCTATAGCTGGGTAGAAGAAACGGCGCAACAAACTACCGAGCACTACAAACTGTGTGTCAAAATTTGGGTTGTGTCAAAGATACATAACATTCACAGATTTGCCATTACAAGGTTCACAATAGTCCAACCACATTCTGATCTGAGACCTCAGTAACTTGTAAGCCTCCGGTAACCCTCACCTCTTTCTGCACCCTGAGGTGGTCGATCTGCACGATCCTCACATCCTTGAACCAGTTGAAGCTGATGTCGAGCGCGCAGTACGTGTCCTGGTAGTTGAGGAACGTCACCAGCGAGCTATTGTTGGTCTCCATCGCCCGCTGGAAGTTCTTGCACGGCAGGTACTTGTTGCCTGAGGGTTTGAAAGGTAAGATGTTCTAGAATTTTCTTTCTAGTGAAGCAAAGAAATGAAGAATGTAAAGTAACCTAACGTTTCGTGAAATAGGGAGTTAAGAAGATTATCTTGTGGATATTTTTATCGGAAGGCAAAATATCAGTCATAGGGCGAAGTCATTCTCATTTATATAGTGCAATAAATTCTCGTTTAGTATTTTAAATTTGGAAACACGATCTAATATCCTGATATTACTTCAAACGTCAGAAAGGTAAAAGTACAAAAAAAAAATTAAAAAAAAGATTTTCCTTTATCCAAATTAAATATAACAGCACTATTTGGACTACTACAGACTCCTGGTAGAATGAAAAGGTCTTATCATAGATCTTTTATCTATCGTCTTATCTACGACTTCACACTTCAATTATCTCATAACATCTTACCGGACAGATCCACTGATATCTTCCGGTTGCTCTGCACCAAGCTGAGGGGGAACTCCGTGAGGTTGTTGGCTGAAGCGTCCAGGACACTCAGGTTGAAGAGGTAGGCGAAGGGACGCTGGATGGACGGCTGCAGCTTGGCACTGGTCAGGTTGTTGTTGGAGATGTTCAGGCACGCCACCAGCGAGTGCTTTGGGAACTTTCCTGGAAACAGAAGTTTTTATTAACTTGGATTATCAAGTCCTCCCATTCAGGGAGAGGCCTTTATTCAACGGTTCATCTTCCGGCTGATGCTGATGATGATCAATGTAATACTTTTGTGACGAAATTAACTTGAAAAATTAATAAAGGAAAGGAAAATAATGGACACAAGCAGGATTCGAATCCCCGAACTTTACCACAGCTACATATTGTGGTCGCAGCTCGTAGCCATCAAGACGTTATTTCAAAAATATACTCACCGTTGTCCTTCGCTGCCTTCTTCCTTGTCACTTAGTTAAGCATGAAGGTATTTAAACATAATTATTATTAATTAGCTTTCAATAATCACATTGAGACCAAGCGTGGAAGGGTATGGATATTATATTGTTGAGAGAGTATCAAATGGAAAAAGGTACTTTATATCACAGTCTCATAGTGGCAGCGACCCGATGCGGTCGTGTTTGCTGACGTGAATTTTCATTAAATACATGCAAACGCGGCGGCGGAAGCCGCTGCTCGAATTCTAATCGCTATGAGTCAACCACTCGTAGCGAATGAATTGCTGGCGTTCTTGCAGCAGAAGCTGGACGTGATGGACGAGGTGTCCGCCATCCAGATCTGCGCAACGAACTTCAGCGAAGAAGATGTGGCAGCTGCTAAGCTGCTCCTGTACAAGTCGCTCAACAAGTGCGACCAGATGGTGTCCCGCAGGCGTGACGGGACGAGGAAAAGCATTCAGGACATCATCACGCTGCTCAAGGAGACCGACCCAGACGACGTGCCGACGTTTGTGGCGAGGGACCTCAACAAGCTCCCTCCCGTAACCTTCGACCACGTCGACGTGACCAGCCTTTTGAAGGACATAGTCGTCCTCAAGGCTAGCCTAGCGGAAGTGCAGAAAAGGTTGGATGCATCCCAAGTAACTGTTACCGACTTGCGAAAAGAACTAAGTGATTTGCGCAACACAGTAACAGAAACTAGGTCAACACCGGGTGCAATGAACGTCAACACGCGTCGCGGAGCTGCCCTTGATACATCGGCGGTCAGTTTCGCGTCAGCGGTTTTGTCGTCGCCGCTGTCAACGCCTAAAATTGCTGAGCTAGCAGAGTGTGCACCCCGCGCGCCCAGCCCGCTCGCTACTGTCCCTGCGGGGCCTCCCGCGCCCGCCGACAAACACGTCGTACAGCTGTCAAGATCTGCAGCGCCAGCGCAATTAAAAAGTTATGCGCGTGTTTTAGAGAGTACTCCCAATGCTCTCAAAAAGAAGCCCGTCTCCGAGAAGGAAATGGCAAAGGCAGACGAAGATGGCTTTGTGAAGGTGCAAGGGAGGAAGCGCCGTCGCAGAACCAACAAGAACCGCTGTGGCACAGCTCCTGTGAAACCCAACACCACAGTGCGTGCTGCCCAGCCGAACACACCGGTGTACGTCTCCCACCTGCACTACACCACTAAGGAGGAGGACATCGCTGAGTACGTGCGCCAAAAGACGAAGTACAGGCCGAGGGTGCAGTTACTGGAGTCGCGCCGGAATGTAAATTTCAAGGCATTCATGGTGCGAGTACCGAACTGTTTCCTGCCCCTCTTCATGGAAGAAGACTTTTGGCCGCAGGGCGTGGTGTTCCGTCGCTTCCGCGGACCAGTACCACAGGAGAGCACGAAGACAAGTGCAAAGTGAAGTGCTATTAACATAGTTTTAAGTTTTTTATTTACTAACACAATTTGTATTTAATTTATATATGTTAGTCTGTAAGGTATATATCTATGGGCCAATGAAGCCTGAAAATAAATGGTTATTATTATTATTATTATTATTTGTATCTCATTTTATTTACTCGGGCTATCAACCATGTGGAAGATACCCGGACTTTTAAAAGGCTTACGTGGGGACACAGGTCCAACACGCAGAGGCCCGTTGAGAACTTTAATCTAAAAGGGGATGGGACACCAGCTAGGGACACCACACAACTGCTCTATAACAGAACAGCCATGAAAAGTCCCCAAAAGGTGCAGGACTATTGAGAAAAATGGATACTAAAATGATTTGGTCTATTGTGTTGGGATGTTTCGTGGAATGGTTATTTTTAGTTTATTCTGAATAACAACGGCGTCTGCCTTTAACCATATAATATGCAGTATATTAGCAGACGGTGACTCGCCACTCACTAGATGGGCCCCCTAAACAGTCGCCACTATAGGCAACAGGGAGCAACACCGATGCGAGTGGCTAGGGGTGTAGAGCGGTGCGGCCCCGGTTTCACCATCGCGCGTCTCGAAGACTCGGAGCGGGTTTCCCCGCTATTACGCCATTAGACACTTCCACCCCCGAGCATATAGCTCTGGCGACCCCTCTCTGACCAGCCAACTAAGGCAAGAAAGAGCTGAGAGTCCTGCGGGCGCTCTTCGGTTTCCACTCCAGCTACCCATATCGGGCAAACCGGGGATGAGTCCCTGACCGACTCTCTGGGGTATCAGGCACGTTGTGTCGCCACTCACAAACAGCTCGCCACAAGCTGCCCTGCGGTTTGTGTGCTTTTAGTACAAGTCCTTGTGATATATTTTTTATTTCTATCACGAGGGTTGGTAAAGCTATACTACTGTCCCCTCCGGTGTTACGTTTATTATTATTATTATTATATTTTCCTCTGAATAAACATAACAACATTACGCCAGTATTTCCCGTGAGTGTAGGCGGTAGTAAATAACGTAAGCTACGCTAGTTAGATAGATTTTATTAAAAAAAACTTCTATTCTTGGGACAAAAATCTGCGGATCACACATTTTTTATGTCCCGTGCAAGAATCGAACCCGCAACCTTTAACGCAGCAGTCCAATTCCTTAGCCACTGCGCCAATCGGGTCGTCAATTCTATCAATAATGTGTAATAGAAGGGCCTTACCAACGATCCTATCGATGTAGCCGTCGGTGAAGGCCATGGAGGCCAGGCGCCGGTACATCGCCTGCGACACGTCCAGCTCGTCGATGGTAGAGTTCAACACGTGCAGGTACGTCGTGTTCTGTGTTACTGGAATTATACAAAGATATTCTTAATATATACCCTAAATTGTTCGATTTAAAGTTGATTTTTCTGTGTGGCTTTATTTTTAGGAATGGTCTAAACTTCTAAAAATTCTAAATCCTCACTTACGTCTACGGGCAACCTAAGCATGTTGTACTTCATCCAAGTGTCACTATTCTTATGTGTTTTCGTTGTGAGCACTTAGCAATTTACCCTGACACATTCAGGAAATACAGGTGCATTTAAAAGACTTCTAAAGATGGTTTTTCCTGTTTATTTACAGAGACTTTTAACTACAAATTAGATCGTTGCCGAAAACATAAGATTGTTTACTATAATAACTTTCGTGAGTGTTATCCATGTTATCTACTATATGTATATACCGAAGCCGAACTGTTCGACTCGCGACCCCGCCGCGTCACCTGCTCATGAATAAGGGCTCCGTTAGAGTCCGAAACTAGTCGGGCATTCCCGAAAATCGACGTCAGTATAACCGGTATATATAGTAGATAATAAGATTGTTTATTAAATCTTATGCATACACCACCTCCCTACTTCTGTGCCTTCGGAAAATACCAACTTGATGATAATATTTTGAACTTAGCCCATCGATAACTCTAGACCCATGTAGAACCATTAACCTTTAAGAAGTCATAAGGATAAGTGACCGCATGATTAATGTCAGTATTTTATAATATCGCGCTAATGATAACCCGGCCAAGGTTCGTGCCCATCCTTTCCCTTGTAATTAGCGGTATAATACCACCTACAGTTCACCCATGAGCCTGAGTACTAGCTTTGCATAGTTTTGCATACATTGATTACTTGATAACCACTTTAAACATGGCATTATTTAGTAGGTAATTACTTGCTAAAACGTGCAAGCTGTTTTTACCGGTATAAAGCTTATTGAATTAAATGCTTTTAAATTAAA
Organism: Abrostola triplasia; assembly: GCA_946251915.1. Taxonomy (NCBI): domain Eukaryota; kingdom Metazoa; phylum Arthropoda; class Insecta; order Lepidoptera; family Noctuidae; genus Abrostola; species Abrostola triplasia. Next base: position 828,810 of record OX276432.1, on the reverse strand, counting down.
ACAAATATGAATTATAATTATATCCTTTTCAATAAAACCGTTTTGAATAACAAAAATACTAATGTAAAAGTGTAGTTTCAATTTGACTGTACGATCGATATCTTTTAGGTAAATGATAATATATATATATATATATATGTATGTATATATATTAGCAATATATATATGTATATAATATTATAGTGAATCAATGTTTGATTAGATAGTATTTTTTTTGTTTAAAAAACTAGTTTACTTGCAGAATTTTAATTTGTTGACTTGGTCTGTTAAAAACCTTTGTAGGCGACGTAATAAATCATTTTGCAGAACAACAAAGATTTCAAATTGCATACACACAGCTGTTTTTACTATGAATGTTGTTGATAACAAAGAAATAGAATAATTTCACTATGTTCCATATTAAACATAAGTTGGTTTAATGCGATTATTATGTTAAGAAATCTTAGAAGTATGATAACCTTTAGTGTTGGAATAACATAGATAACGAACTGTCTCTCTTATGTGGCGATGACAAATTATTTGTTTACTGCAACTTTAGTCTTTTTGTCCTTATGTGTTGGGGACTTGAGCTGAGATTATTAATATAAAAGTAAGTCTGTAATGATGTAAGTAAAATCAATAAAGTAACTTTACAAGTCAATTAAACAGCCAAACCCGAAACAAAATTGATTCCGTGATCGACCTGTGAGTTACGAGTGTACAATTCCGCCAAATGCGACCTTTTTCAAATAGTATCGAATAATTATCTATCGGAATATATTGATTAAGTGGAAATTAACATGAACACTAGATTTATTAGTTAATTATCTCGATAGTAATTAAGCTATTAAAACAATTATTCCGTAGCGTAATAACATAATCTGAATGGGGTAAACATGGAAAACTACTAGATAAAGCTGCTTCACAAGTACACAACTATTATAGCTATTCTAACTATACAGTATTCCGATAACATCACACCATTATTCCTAAAAGGGGTAGGCACCATAACATAACATAACATTTTACCTAATGGGAAAACCCAGTAACACTTTGCCCGACCCGGGATTTGAACCCAGGACCTCGTGCTCAGCAGTCACGCTTAGCAACCACTAGACCAACGAGGCAGTTGGTGGGTAGGCACCAGCTAACGTTGAATTACAATTTGACGTCATATTTTTATATAAGTACATACGTTCTCCTACCTACTGCTACTACACTTCCTGTAAGAGGCGTGATAAGAAGTATCGCCCGGATTTTGATAGCTCATATTATCAATTGTGATTCAACACTAAAAAACCCAAACGCGTTTGTTATCCTAGCAAAAAATCCTAGAGTTACTTACTATCTTTAATTATATACATACAATAACAAAGGATGTCCCGTGAGTCACATCACTATCCTTTCACAGCAAATGACAGTAACACATCCTGTCATAACCCCCCCCCCCCCTCTCAAGGGGGGTGTCATAATCCCCACGCTAAGCAAGTGGCTTGAGAATTGCAGTAGTGTTGGTGAAGTTTCGAAAACGCTGCTGCCTATCTTCTGGGTTTCCCTTAGTAGCATCCTCCAGGACCAAAAAAAAACCTAGTGTGGGGGGAAGATAAATATAAATGACTATGTGATCTTACTGGATGCAGCCAGCGATTCCTTCAGCCTGGCGCTGTCCAGGTCGCAGCAAAACACCGCCATGCTGCCCACCCTGGTGCAGTTGGGCTCGGCGGGGCACTTGGAGCGCGGCATGTGGAAGCACTTGCCCATGTTCAGGTGCTGGGGCACCGGCTCCGGCTTCTCTGTGGACGCTGGCAGTTGCTGAAACAGAAAAACTGTAATTAAAATAAAGGTACACTTTGTCACACAAAAGGCTCAAAACTCGAAACGTCGATTAGCTACGCAATGAATCTTTTTGGAACGAAATTGTCTACTGCACAGGTAATCAGCTAACTTCAGTACCGCCAAGATACGTGGGCCGTGTTGTATTCAGGGAGCAAGGTATATTTCACAGGCGTATATTAAAGTATGAACGTGTTAGAACATTTGTCTATAGTTTCCTTACGTCTCTGGCCTGCGTCTGCGCCTGTTGCTCGAAGTCATCGACTCTCATCTCTATGTGCGGCACGTGCAGCAGTAAGTACACCGTGAGGACCCATACTGTTACCTGGGGACAATACATCAAGTGAAATTGATTGAATTAATACATTATTGATACATTATCAGGTTATTTTGACAGAAAGACTAGATACTCCCGTACCATGAACTCTTAAAACAAGACAGTTTACGATGTGGAAGCGAGACGCCACTATGTGCAGTGTAATGCGGCATCTCGCTTTCACTACGTAAACTGTCCTGCTTTAAGAGTTCATGGTAAGAGGGTACATCCTTATTATTATAACTCTCGAACCTAAATGGTTTTAGTTACGTATTTATTTGAGAATGCCCGACTTTTTTCGGGCTCAGACGGATCCCTAGTTCATGAGCTGGTAAACATGTAAACATGACTAACGAAATAACTTCTAAATTCGCGGTACACTGACTCTAGCACCATCACTTTTTTTGAAAACCCCCCTCCGGACGGTACCCGAATGCACTCCACACTAGGACAAATCCGGAGAAACCCGAACGGATGACAACCCTACTAAAAAGTACCTAAATGTCACCATAGTACCTACTTGTCAGAATGTCAAAATCAAAAGTCAGGACAGTAAATCCCCGAGTTACAAGCATGTAAATCTCTATTACTATATCTAAGTGTAACTGCAGCTATTTAAATAATTGTTAGGTATTAAAATAATTAGAGATACGTACGTATAGTATATTACTAGATACTAGCTAGTTGCAGCAGCTACGTTATGTTCATAATTAGTATTTCTGTCACGTACTTAATTTGTAAATTTACAACTTTTTAAGACAAAATAAATTATAATATAACCTACATAGTTTTTGTATAAGTTTGTTATGACATTCATAACGAAGACTTCATACATTGAATCAGCAGTTTTTGAGAAAATTGCGGACATACATACCGGTCGCATACAGATCGCTTCTTTTTTGAAGTCGGTTGCAAAAGTCACGTTATAGTCAGGGTTTATACCTGCATCGTCATGTATAATAATTATGGTCGCGACAATTTTTAATTAATATTTAATATATTTTTAATTGAATTAGAATTTTAATATACTAGCCTCGCATCGCTAGTGTAAACAATGCATAACCTGTTGTCATATACGTTTACAGCTATAGTAGTAGGTACAATACAACTTATTTGTTTAGTGTCTATTGTACTTAACACAAACATAGTATTGTAAGTTCTAACTATCGTGGGTGGGTGACAATACTAACTAATAGTATTGTAGCCCACGTTATACAAACATAACATCACGTCAGTATTCGCCGAAGCGGTAGGCAGAGGATACCATGGTCAAAGGTGTATCTGACATCTGTAGTACACTCACATTTCGCCAAATATGTTATAGGTCCCAATGTAATAGGCGCAAGTTTATTGCCATCAACCCGGCACAAATCCAGACACCGAGCTGCTACTGAGAATGACCTAATGAAAAAACCCAAAAACACTTTGCCCGACCCAGGATTCGAACCCTCGTGTTCAGTAGTAAGGCAAAGAGGCAAACCCAAGTTTTACTATATTAATAAATTTATTCGTTGTTTACAAGGACCAGCCTAAAGGATGGATACAATAGTATAGAAATATAATACAAAAATCTAATACGTATTGTTTTTCATGAAACATCTTCATGTTAACCATGAATACTGTAATAAATGTGCGAAGATGCTTCCACAACCGTCTATAAATAAACTATTGATGGTAGGAATGTTTACATCTGCTTATTAGCTCTCCGTAAAGGTGAGTTTACACGTACAGATTCTAAAGGCTATCAAATATAGACTAAAAATATCAAACCATATTTCAATCAACTATCCCGTCGCGTCAGATTCGCGACACTTTTAAATTAATTTAGATGTCTGTAAGAATCTGCCCTTTCTGATTAGAGTACCAGAGGAACTCCTTGGTATTTTAAGTCTATGGTACTAGCAACGCGAGGTAGCATATGACTATAGCTCTACAAAGCCGAAACTATCCGATTATCCGCCCTATTTACCTATCGTTCTATTTTAACACTTGTCAAGAGCCATAAGTCAGATAAAAACCGTTATTTTCTTATTTAAAACATCAACATAACATATTCTCCGAAGGGGTAAGCAACGCACATAGTAAACCCTCAGTTATGTTATAAGTCCTAATATGATAGGAGGCGATTTGTTATGTGTTATGTTTTAAAACCCAGTAACACTGCCCGACCCGGTATTCGAACCCAGGAACTCCTGCTAAGCAGTACCGTTTAGCGACAACTAGACCGACGAGACAGTCAAAATTTAATAAGTAACGATAATAGCTAGAGGTATCTACGTATATCTATGTATAATGGGTCTAGCCTACGCGCCTTTACGTTTTATGTGCCATGTGGTAAAGATTTACAGTCATCAGTCAGTAATGTACGACACCACGTGGGAATGTATAAGATAATATTTTATATTCTATTACACATATCCTGGCTAAACGATAGTGAAATAAGAGTTGGTATTTCCATTCCATTCAACATACCTACCTATTATTGTTTATCGCACTATGAACGTAGGTATCATCATCAGCCGGAAGACGTCCAGTGTTGAACAAAGGCCTCCCTTAGGTACCTATACTGCATAAATAATATAGATTATAATATAGACCACATATCTCCAATTCTCCACCTATCGCGTTGTAGTTGGTGTTCTATTTTGTTATACTATTGTTTTTAACTACTTGCGCAATAGTTACTTGCATCAGATAACAAATCGTAATAAAATAATGCACCTACATGCATAGCTAGCACACAAATGTATAACATTAGTTGAGTCATTTTGCTTAGTACGAATTAGTACCTTGGTACTAGAATTATTGAAATTTAAGAACATTTGTAAAAAATCTTTGATTCTTCATCACGCGATTTTTTTGGCATTTTTTACTTTTTTCTAATGTTGAGTATCTAATAGGAAATTAATTTCCTACTAGCATAAACAGCAACTTAGCAGCTCTTGCCAATTTCCTCATTTTTCTCTTAACTACATCTTTGACAAGTACCTATTTGTATTTTCGCGTTTGCTATTATCTAATTATTAGTAAATAATAAAATTAAATGGGGGTAAATCACCGTAAATAGTATAACGACGAATTACGACATAATTGATATTCTTGCGAGACATTATGAGATCATTACCACTGCGTACACGCAGGACGAGACGGCGCGCGCTGCCCCAATTATCCAATATGCTGCTTCCTCATAAGAACAGCACTGGAATAAGTTCTGGGCTTGACTCACGTTTTTTTCCAGTCATGGAATTAACTTGTCTATGGTAAATGCAATTACGAATGATCAGACATTGTGTCTGGTAAATTGGAACTGTGCCTAAAATCAAATTCATTTTTAAGGCGCTCAATTACAGGCGGTTGAAAAACGTTAATACCTACTAGTTTTATTCTCACTAACACAGATACCTACTACGTATAGTTACACTATATAGAATCCCGTCTACTTAGTAACTTTTAAATTATTGCGTTGCATGATTATGGTTTATGGATATTTAGCTTGACTCTTCGACCGACAGCAGACTGCCGGCGACCACGGCCGGTGCAACCTGGTAATTTAGAACTTACGTTCGCGTTAATTCTCGTGTGGTAATTTTATTTTATTAGAATCCCGTCTGTCAGAAACCATGGAATTTCACTCTAGGTACCAGTTAATGACCGATGCTATGCTACGTCCAGTATCTTTAATTAACACTCGTAATTACAATATAAGCATTATTGACTATTGTGCTTGTTACGTACTTACTTATTCAATAATCATCCTGGTTCTCGATTACATAGACTGGCGATACCTATATTCTGCTTGTGTAACAGCCACCTGTACCGACCCTTCAGGGAATGCAGGCGTAATGAGATGCTCGTGTGATGTATGCCTACTGTATATAGCCAGTTAATCCGTTGAGGATCAACTTCTTATGCTGTACATGAAGCGTGTCATATAATATCTTATCTAGACCCTGGATTACGTTTATAATAAATATTGTAGATCTTTAAGAGAATGTTTCTAAACTGTGTTCATATCTGTAGAAAATATGCGCTACCTACTTATATTTTATCATCGCATTTTTTAATTCGTCAAAACACATAGTATATTTTGCACAAAAAAACAATTAGGCATTCGCCCTGTCATTCTGAGCACGGTGCCTACATAATTATTAGACCCCTGTGTTGCCATATCGAGTACCTACCTACTTTTTGTTTTAGTCCTTTTTACTTAAAAGGTTAGTGCAATATTAAATGTGTGTTACTGAGTTTTGAAGACCAGTATATTTTACTATTGATTGATACCGCATCCGAAAATGTTTGTAACCTTCGTATTGTATCAATTTCACGACATAAACCTTTACTAAAATGACACCTAAGTACCTATGTAGCTATATACCTACAAGTATTATGTATGTAAAATACACAGTACTGTCTAGCCGTTAAAAATAAAGTCTATTTTTAGATCTTATCGAGTGAAGTTATCAGTCGGTTTAAGTTGCATTAAGATTTGGATGTAACGTCAGTTCTGGTATCATTACAGTCGACACTAGGATATCTCTTGTCTTGAGAGTACTTTGCAATCTTTAGTAGAATACCTACTTATCAGGGGTAAGTAGCTGATTACCTACTCATATTTAATCTACAGACTGATAGACTTTGGTTCGCCGTTAGTTACAAGTAGGTATAGCTCTTGGCTCTAGAAACCTATCTTTTAGAGAAAGGTATTTTGTAATAGGTTCCATAAGGCGTATTATTTTTGCGTCATTCACTTTCAACACCTTCATACAAATTGCAATCAATTTCTTAATAAAACCTATATTTATATGATTTGGTGTAATTTGAGCATGTTGGCGACGCTAAGCTTGAATCTAAACTTATAAAGGAAATTTAAAAAAACTTTTTTAATTATTTGAACCCGCCGCCTTCGCCGTTTGTAGCTGGGCCACGGTACGGCGAAGGTCGGGTTCAAATCCCACTCATGTCTATTACTATTCAAATATCCTTCATCAATTTAAAACCTATCGTTTTAAGTAGGTACGAACTTTTTGAAACCTTAATTTTCAAGAAAGCCATGCCCAATATATTTTGCAACCTTTTGGCCACGGAATGACGGAAGTAAGGTAAGCAAGTCAAAAACAAAGGTAAACAGGGGTTTATAAGTATTCAATTAAAAAAACATTAAAGTTCGATATAAATGACAACAGGTTGAGGTCAAGGAACCAACACAAACAGGTAAACTGACTGGTACTGGTGCACCTACAGTTAGCAATTTGTAAAACCTATATTATGAAAGTACTACTTAGTAAATAGGTACTATAATATGTACTCGTAAGCAACATTATAAAAAAATTACATAACAAAAATTAGTAGGTACTTTATGGCTTGACCAAACTGTATTTCCCCTATCTCTTTTAATTTACAAATGAATTAATCAACATCCAATTCGCATAATCATAATTCATAATAATTATTGTCGTTCGTGGAGTAGGCATTCTAATTTTCATCGAACAATTTGCGTGTTAATTATACTAAGTACCGAAATATTTCTATACACTGCCTGTGGGTACCTAGGTATATTAGAATGGTATTTACAGGCCACGCACATCAGTAGGTATCCACACTATCGACTTATGGAAGGACACAACTGGTTTTGTGGGAAATTGTACAGTAGTCATTGTTTTACGAAGATTTATAAATAAATCCCTACTAATATTATAAACGCGAAAGTTTGTGAGTATGGAACTCTTTGATGTAAAAACTACTGAATAGATTTTAATGAAATTTCATATGGAGGTAGCTGACACCCTGGATTAACACATAGGCTACTTTTTATCCCGAAAAAATGTAGCGGGAAACAGGGCGCAGCTTGTAAAAAAATAAATAAACGCGATGAGAGGCTTACGGTTATAATATTAACATACAAATTATGGAGGTAGTATAATACATCGGCTGGTAGCAACACCAGCTCGAAACACCGATAAGTAAATATACAGTGTGCTGTACCATGTATGCACATAATTATCGTGCAGGACCAAAGAGTAAATAATATCGCAGACTGGTCGAATAAAAAAATACAATACATTGATTTTTGGCACTGCTAAACCAGATAGGAATGGAATTCAAGTATGCGTCTGTAAGTATGTATTCTGATCTTTTCAATGTAACTATAGGTAGTATCCCTCGCTTATCTAATAATCATAATATCAGCTAACAACGCTAACTGTCTAGTGTAGCAAAAATACTATTTTTTTAGAGAAACGTACAACGTTTACCTATTTATTGATCACTACGAATCAAACAAAACATGGCCACTACTAAGGACTCAGCAAAACATTTCAAAATCTTATTTCCAAAGAAGAATGGGCCAGATATTTTACAACGTACTCCCATGTTTACTAAAAACATAATACCCATGTTTTAGCCGGCAGGTCCTCTGACTGGGTTCTGATTAGGCTGCCTTAATGCCAGTAAATGAAAAATATCGACCTGTCCGGTCTGTTTATTGAGTAGTCTTTACCGAAGGCATGCAGCAATTCGGCCACGCCCAGTTTATAAATAGAATACGTTTATGCAAGCATCGATTTTATGGTAAATCGTGTACCTGTACACTATGTAGTATGAAATCCACTTCTAATATATGTATAATATAAACATAACATCATATTACGTCTTTACTTTGCCAATTTAGTTATAGGTCCCAAGGTAACGGGAGCCCCAAATCTAGATTCCGTGCTGCTACTGAGATTCAACGAATGGACGACCTGGGATTCGCATTCAAGACTCATGCTCAACAGTCGAGATTAGCGACTAGCACTAGACCAACGAGGCAGTCGAATATTATATGTATAATAAGGATTAAGTAACATTTACCATATAATATAGTCCAATATTTCCTTATAATATATCTAGTGATAGAGTAGCTTATGAATATGTCAATTTGGATAATAGTCTGCGCCTGCGCAACTTCCTCATCAATGATCCAGTGTCGTCAAGCTATTTACCATAAAGCCATAAACAAGCCACGTCGATGGTCCCAATTGTCTGAGTACTCTATGTGCATACAAATGTATGGTCATTATGTATGTATGGTAATGTGTATGAAACAGACGCAGTTGGTGTATGAGAAGGAATGACATACAAATAATGCTTTCATCACGTAGTTGTAGTAATAAAGAAAACACTATATTTTGATAAGACAACATTTATTGTCTATATTTATTTATGTGCTCTCAGATAATAAAAATTTGGCACGTTTGGCAAATTTCTCCGAAAGAGGTATTGCAAGAGTGTGCAAGCACAGGTGCACTCTCTATTTCATCACCCTCATAGTCCGATGGGACAATAAACCGACACGACCAACTAAGGTACAGGTAAATAAGGTACAGGACTTAACATAATTATAGTGGAGAGCAGAAGTCTCGATGCGAGAAAAATGGCCACCAAACTCTACCTATAACATCGGAGATTCTGTTTTACGCGGTTGTATGTAGGTACAATCTACCATATCCATTAGGCATAACAACAATAGTCCCACATTATTATTGCTCTTTTAATAATAAAAATAAAATTAGCTTTCAAAAGACTTGAAATCACATGTTATTCACTTCACTTTACTGCGAAGTTGGAGTCGACAAATCCCTATGCTCGCTTTGATAGCCAAAGCACTTTTGAGAGCATTCTCATAGGTTTTTGTATAAAAAAATACATACAGACGAACATAGACCGTCCTTTTTGAAGTAGGTTAAAAATAACGATACCTCATCAGACGGTATTATGTCCTCCACCGTCCACGTTGATAAAACAAGGGTGTGATCGCAATTGGGCGCCCGCTGGGACCACTTGCGGTCAATTTACGAGATGTTTGTTTTTTGCGGTGTAGGTGTAACTAGTGACTACGATTGTTTGCTTGTTATTCGTCTTTTTCTATGTAATTATGTCCCTATACGATATGTAGGTATCAGTGGTGTAGCGTGCCTTAGACGGGCCCTGTATCAAAATTTGTAGGGAGCCCTTTTTGCTTACGTTATGTTTTACTTTCGGGGCCCCTGTATCATCGATACGGTTGATGCGGCGGTAGCTACGCCCATGGATATTTTTTTGTATTTCCAAACTATACGCCTGCTATACGGCTTTCGAATAAGATTTCATTTTACAATGTACCTACTTAACGTTACGTTAAATTATATGCAATGTAAATTAATAACTTCCTAATATTGCAGTGTATTTCATTAGAAGTGCCTAAGTATTACCCACATTTACGTACACATAAGATAAAAATATCGTGCTACATAATCAGACGTAATAAGACTATATGAGAACAGTTTCTATTTTGAGAGAAACAATTCGTTATCTTAACACAAATACGGAGCCAAGGATGCTGCGTGTTTGTGGAGCACAATCTCGGTATCACTGGTTATATGTATGTATACATCGTAATGATAACGTTTATTGACTACTTTTATAATTAGGAGTTTATTACACTCAACATGCTGAGTTCATAAGCTGGTAGCCTTTTCGGCGAGAGCATACCAACAGCACACATTTTTTTGTAGATTGTAATCATTTTTATATAGTGAAATACTATGAAAAAGCTATTATAAAATAAACCACGGAAATGAACTGTTACGGACAGCAAAAGCTATCAATGAAAGAAATAAACAAGGTGTCTTTTCACACATCCTAAAAAAGTTAACCGTTTAACAAACCCCGATAAAACTCGTATTATTATGCAAAAAATATAACAAATTAAGCACATAATACTACGGGAACATTTTACGGTACATAACCATTTGACCGCATACTTGAACAACTATATTCATTATTCAATCATAAAAACCTCGCGTGGCAACAGGTCAGTTATCTTAGAAAAACTAAGGTAGGTAACTCGGTGAGCCATTGACTTGTATGATAAAAAACGTTTTGTTCGGAAGCCATAGATACTAGAAGAAATCGTGATGTCACTCGGCATTTTTTTTTAGGAATCTGAGTAGGTACTTTAAAATTTTAAACCATATATAGTTTTGGTGTAGTGCCCGGAACGAAGTCGAGAAGAGCACAGTTGACGCACTGTGGTGTCAATTTGTATGAATTCGATTTATATGCAATTGCATTCAGGCTCCTCCTCAATCTGAGGAGTCCAGGATGCTATAAAGTATAGATGCATTAACTATTACATCCAGATAGAGGGTAGATTGTGTGGCGAATAACGGTTCATGCTCGATAAAACCCTAATAAAATAAATCTTATCTAGTTTGTTTATAATTATTATATCTTGGTACAAGCAAGAAATAGTAAACTGGAGAATTAGGTGTTATATTAATTAGACAGCTACGGCCAGTTAACTAGGAATTTAGTAAACAGCAGATTCAGGTTCGCAAATAAGTTATGAACATATTTCTGTTAGAAAGCATATTATTAGAGGACCAAAGAGAAAGCTTTTTGATTAAAGATAAAAAGAACATCGATATACGGTTAGTTTGATGAATGCTTCCAAATGGGTATCATAGTTATTATCCTTATCCAATCATTCCTTTTAGAGACGGTATTATGATCTAAGTAGTTTCTTTAAAGATAATGCATGTAAGTACATATTATTCAATCAATAAATAATTCAATAAACAGACATACATTTCCTCTATTGTATGTTGTACATAAGCGGGCAAGGAGTTCGTTAACATTTCTTAAAAGGTTACATCACCAGACAAAAAATACAAAAAGGCTTGAGAGCTAACAATGATCCTCTGCGTATTAAAATGACGAAGCCTATTTACAACACAACATTAATCTTGAATCTTATACAGAAAAGGAATCAGCAATACAGAATTGATCAACACGCTAACTTAGCACATCTTGGCAATGTTATATACTAAGTACAGATATCATTTAATTTTTTTTTAGCTTTACAATAAATCAAATTGCCATACATCTGGTAGGAAACATCCGTATGGGGAATACAGGAAAGGCCGGATGCCTCTAGAGCTTCTAGGCTCTTATCCAAACGATACAATATTTCTTAATCATCCGAAGGATTCAGCTTTGCTTGTTAGCCATCCAAAATCATGTGCTACGCCATCTTCCGCAGTTCGTGATAATTTCTAACAGGCTAATCGATATCCCAGCGTGAGCAATTTCTATGTAGGTAACATGCTCGTTTCGACACAAAAAGTAGAAGGATAGTGAGACTAATCCTCTAAATAGTGGTGTGAGCAAAAAACCCACACACAGACTTTCATTATATTTGTTTCCTTATAGGAATAATATAAAGCAAAGGTAAGGAAACAAGATGTATAAAAAATACAAGGTTGTTAGTGGTTAAGAAACGATATTCTGAGAAGATTTTGAATCGTGTTAATTTTATCATGGCTTGGCTGCCGGAGGCACGATACTCAGTGACTTCTTCTTCGTATTTGCAAAAGCTTATTGTCATATAGAAACCGGTCATGCCGTGGTTTAGAGATTGAACCGCCATAAAGGATGGCGAGGCCTACCGCCTAGGGTGCGCCTTACTTGGATCCAGATGCTATGTTATGCTTCGGAAGGCACGTTAAGCCGTTGGTCCTGCGCCTGATCTCTCTCCGGTCGTGTCGGTCTACGTTCCCATCGGAGTATGGGAGTGAGGAAATAAGGAGCGCACCTGTGATGGTGCGCATGCTTCTGCACTATATCTCCAGCGTAGTTGGCTAGTCTCAGATGAGATCATCCGCCGTGAAGTTTGGTCAGAACAATATTATTATTACCCTAGACAATATGATGCTATTTTGACTTAATAAAGTAGTAAATTCTACTGCGACAACATTCCACACTACTTATAAGTACTTCCACTCGTGTTACAGTCTTGTGAGCCTTTCCCTTGTATCAAGTAGTTCGTACAAGTATCGATTGGCGATAACTTAAGAATGCCGTTCCCACAGCCAATATTTGCGCTACCCTTTGGACGGATAAAGGGGTTGTTTACCAAGGGTTAGGTTACAACAACATTTACCTTTGTTTTTCCTAGTAAACGAAACATGTGTGTGTCGGGCTACTACTTCTTGTCGTATGGTTGGACTTGGTCTCAACTGTCTTGGAACCCGCAACGGAATTAATCATAAAAGGATATATAGGAGATGAGTAGGAATATCGTCTGTAATCGCAAAACTAATTACAACGTCGCTATCTAAGTGCACAGCGAATGCATTGCCAAGTAATCAATATAAAATTAAACAAAAAACAAGTACCTAAGCTAAAACTAATATTATGCGATGTTCAAACAAAGTGACGCAACATGCATTTGGGGTCACGATTCGCCTCGCCCCGAAGACCTCATTATGTTAATTGACCGCTGTTTTCTGCATACACAGTTAATTAGTCATTAATAACATTTATAAGAAACTTCTAAGTCATGTTATTCGCTACCATACTTACTTATAAACATTTGTCCATATTTTATATGGTGATGTGTCATTAAACTCGACTATTAGAATGTACCTGTTCCTACGAACTAAGCCTATTTGGGATAATTAGTCACTGAGATCTTTTCATGTATTGCATATTACTCATCTATACCTAAATATTATGTCAAAAATATTTTTGAAACATGTATTTTCTTTGAAAAACACACGCCCTGTACTAGTAATTTCCACTGTATTTATTATATACAGGGGAAAAGTATACCCAGACTCTCGAGAAACATTTGCGGATCACATTACCTAATTGTTGTCCTGTGCGGGAAGCGAACCTGCGACCTTAGCGCAGCAGTTCACGCTTAGCCTTTGCTCCAATCTGGACGTCAAAGTACCACAAGTCGACTGCCTAAAAAAAATATACGCGTCGAATTGAGAACCTCCTCCGTTGTTTTTCGTCGGTTAAAAATTAAAAGTGTTTCTATTTGCTACACGTTATATTCCAAACGAAAGCTCATACAAAAGGAAAATTCTTAAAATAGGTACGTATACCTACATAATTTATCTATCAAAAGTACACATACGTTAGTAAATATGAATGTGTTGTGCGAACACATTCATATTTACTAACGTATGTCTAATTGTGCATTGTAATTATACATGTATTATTCTCCGTATTAATAGGTAGAGCGAGGCGACGTCGACCGCAGAGGCATTTATCACGTTTTCCCTCACATGTGTTTATTTGTATTTTTTCTACGTCATGTGTTTATTCATAGGCAATCAGAAAATAATAGCTCTGGGATGATGCAGTCTAATCACATTAGTGAATGCTAGGCAATGAAAAGGATAGAATAGCTGTAGATAAATTGATGAAGTTAAATATCTTAATCTCATTATTCATAAAAGTTCATGTTGGGACACTTATAGCAGAAAAGGCGTGACGGACTAGACTAGCTAAAAGACTGGCGTCGTGTGGCGGCCGACAGGGACAAGCGGAAGGAGGGAAGGGGGGCCTTTGCCCTGCAGCGAAACGATACGGGCTGTTAAGAATAATCTAAAACGTATATTTTTTTACATCGATTAAGATCCTAAACAACTTCGTCCTGCCCGGAAAAGCAGCGTGACGTGAGCTGTCAATTACGAAAGATGGCGGAGTACCAAACCTAAATAAATACATTACTTGTATTTTTGTATTTTTCGTGAATTTTCCGGCATTTTAATGCTATTCTGGCAGGAGACGAACCTAACAAAAACCATGAACAGCCTGTTTACTCCAGCTAAATTAGATACGACTCTAGTAATTAGCTCCACTTACTTAATAAGGAAACCTTAATTATAATTACTGCTGTAATAAACGGCATTCCGCTACACGTGCTTTACGAGTAGATGTCCATATTTCCCTGCTTCGGAGAGCACATGCCATTCTATTGGTCCCATCGGACTATGGGTTGTCTAATTATGAGTGCACACACTTTTACGGGATATGCCTCAAGAAAATGAGCGTAACTTATGTGATTTCATTTATGCTTTAGATAGTTAAAAGAAATATTAACGAATAAGCACTAAAAATAGAATTGTGCGTATTATAATTTATTATTAGTTGCAAAAACGGTGTAAGTAAACATCGTGCAGAAACCAGCACACCTGAGATTTTTCAACGGTGTGTAAAGCTATGTCACTGGTAGTTCGATTAGAAGATTGCTTCGTAGGACAATGATAATTGATAGACTTGATAAAAAAACAAACTAAGTTATGGGACCAATTAAAGGAATGCTATTACAATGTTATATCTGGCAGACATACGTCTCTCTGATCCATATAATATGGACCACACTACTGTTAACTAGGTACTCTAGCTGTATGATCACGCATCGGCTGCGGTCTGCGGTCAGCAGTGCTCTAGCGTTAGTTTATAAATACAATCATCACTATAACAGTTTTATTTTCAACGTTGACACAATAACCTAACCTAATCACGGTACATGATTACTATAGCTAACCTAACCTAACCTAACCTAACCTATTCACGGTACATGATTACTATAGCTATAACCAGTCTGCACTAGATTAACTTAAAGAGGTAATTTAATAGGTGAAGCAATATTTGCATACTTTTTTGCGAGGAGTATGAGATTTTACATAGGTTTAATAGAGATGCTTGACTATTTATATTATTACTAGCTTTTGCCTGCGTCTTCGCCCGGCTTCGCTTCGCAAGTAGCCTATCTCCTTACTCGGGTCATAAAATTTCTACATGCCAAACATCAAAATCCGTCCAGTGGTTTAGTCGTGAAGGGGTAATAGACAGACAGTTAGACACTCACATTTATAATATTAGTATGGATATGGGAGTATGGATAGGTTTATTGGTATACAAATGACCAGCAGGTAAACCTAAGCAGACAGTGGCGAGAGAAACCACCTGGTTCTTTTAGCCAACTCCGGTTCACGTTTCCATCTTCCCCAGAACAAAGGAGGTCCATGAGGATTTTCACCAGGCCAAGAATTTTTTTGGAAGCGTTGGTCTTATTGTTACCGTTTCATAAAGACCGAGACTTTAATTAGAGGCCCTCAGGGGTCCAGAAAGGAAAACTACTCTCATAGAATAAAATTATACATTTAGTATTTGATACCCATGCATTATAACATCATTTGAATAACTACTAGGTAACTATAATTTTGTATAAGTACTCGTTTATACAGATTTCCCACATTTTCGTATTGTAATGGTACTTCACCACAATAATACTTAACCTACCTATTATATCAGACCTCTAATTGTATAACTCAATCGGCGCGATTCAATTATGTCATTCTGTGTGATCTACAGCGATAGCGTCGCGCACGCCGACCGCCCATTTAATTGATGTCACATGCGCGCGCATCTGGTTTATATGTGTATTTTGGCTTTGGCATTATTATTCCTTTAGTCCAATATGTTTATGTATTAGTTTACGAAATTGGAATAGGTACATAAAGGTGTTAGGTAGTGTTTTGAATTGAATCAAATTGCCTCGGAGTAGGGTTTTTGGACCTAATGCAATTAATTAAAACTAGAGACTTGAGGATCAGCAGGTGAAGTTTGATGGACGAGTTATAACTTATTCTTTTTTTTAAAGTTGCAGATTCTGCACCTGCTCGTCAGA
This sequence comes from Abrostola triplasia, assembly GCA_946251915.1. Taxonomy (NCBI): domain Eukaryota; kingdom Metazoa; phylum Arthropoda; class Insecta; order Lepidoptera; family Noctuidae; genus Abrostola; species Abrostola triplasia. The sequence goes on along the minus strand of OX276432.1, from coordinate 812,173 downwards.
AGAAATATTACACCTAATCTACATACTATTACAGCGACGCAATAAGATTCGGAAATCCTTTGTCTACCTAACCCTCTGAGAAACAACCATTACTGTGGATATGTAAGAAGTACCAAGTTAAAAATGCAGGCGAGAAATAGCAAGAAATCAAGCCTAGGTCAATGACATTTCGGTAACACATATTACTAACAATTCTGCTAGACTAGTAGTTACAAAAGCGTGAAGGTGTGAGTATAATTGGATGGCATTATTAGTGCGTCGCTTACCGTTTTAATTGCTGCCTAATGCGCGGCACAGCACTTAATTGGAGAGATATTTAGCTCAATTACATTAGTGGTGTTGGTGTAGGATCTTAGATTTTTTTTTTTACCAACATTTCTTGTAGGTTTTTTAGTTCTCAGATGCAACTTATGTATGTAGATATATTACATCAATTAAACTTAATATGATTTCGTTCAATAATGGACAAAATCTTTGAAGATCGTATCGATCGTACGAAATGAAACATTTTGTTATCGTGTAAGTTTTGCGTCAGGACAATGAGATGAGTGAGGAAATAAAGATGGAAGTATTTAAGTATACGTTTCTCTGTTAGTCACTGGATTGGAGCTTGACTGCAGTAAGAATCTATTTAACACTTAGATCATTATACATATATCTAGACTTATTAAATGTTTAAGGACAACAATATATTTTCTATCATTAAAAACTTAAGTCTAGTGAAGTAAGTACCTAAGGTAAATTTCCTTAACTATCGATGGAGGCACATTTTCTCCAATGTAGAAAGTGAACAGGTTTAGGATTTTCTTAATAAACTGTACGCAACAGAAATCGTACGCAACGTTTGTGAGTTTGTGTAATATGTTATCAGGGTTGCCTCGTATACAGTACCATAAATGAGGACCACTAGGTAGGTACTTCTTACTTTAGATAACTAAACAAATACTGCGAGATCCGGGCCTTGCTTCCTCGGGTGTTAGTAAAGAATTGTAGAACAAATCTAGTTATTATTAGTCTATCAGATTAGCTACTTGTTCTTAGGAACGTCGCTCAATTATGCCATCCTCCTGCGCCCATCTTTAACACAATTTTGTGAAGTCATTATGCCCTATAGTAAATGCAAGTTGGTCTCGCCATTTCCTTTATACCTGATCACTTATGCATCATTTCTTATTACTGACAATGTTTAAAGAAGAGCGCAAAGAACGTAGTGCTATTGAATTTTGGAGAATTAAGAGACACGTGACTTTGCCCAGGCGCACGTTGAGGTGTGACAAACAGTCAATTGCGGCCCACAGTCACCTTACTTATTTTCTTAGAAATATGAATCACTCTTTATGGACTATTTAAAACCTATACTATAATAAATTACGCAGCCATCCGAATTACACGGTCAGACAGAGTGACTATGCAAATATATTTTGTTGTTTATTCAATAATAGTTTCCCGCCCACGACTTAGTTGAAGTGACAATCGATGTGATTATTTATGACTGTATTGGTCAGCTGGATACCTTGGTAATGAGGACAAATATACCTAGTATAATTATGGCAATGGCACTTTTGTAGACATATTTCAGTGGATTAAAAAATTGTTGGAATGTTGTGTACAATCTAAGAGACTTTTACTCAATACTTTATTTTATTGCATTCCCCAGTGAATAGGAGGACTTAAAATGGGTACATATTATTACAGATAATTATGGACCCTGTCGGGGACAGTAAATGTTGAGAGAGGACGAGGATTATCCTAGTTATGTATAGGTACAACATAAGAATTATAGTACCTACCTTGTATTTATATAATTTTCAAATTTCTATTAAATCATCTATATGAAAGGTGGAACTCCAATGTTCTAAAACATAGCATTATATCCCTGTCTTGGAAAGCCGTTGGTCCTGCGCATGATTGCTCTAAGATACCCACCAGTTTCCCGTCCTATCGAACTATGAGTGTTACAAAAGATACTTGTGCACTATAATATCTGATGTGTTATGGCTAGTCTCAGGTGAGATTGTCTGTCATGATCGAAAGTAGGTCAGGAGTATATTAGTTTATTTTAACATGGCAATATTCTCTCACGAAGTTATCTGAATCTAATTTTAGGAAGTAAATTTTAATCTGCCACGTTGGTCTACTGGTGCTTAATGCGACTTCTGCTTATCAGGTCCGGGGTTCTAATCCCGGGTCAGGCAAAGCGTTATTGGGTATTATTAATAGGTCATTTTCAGTGGGAGCACGGAATCTGTGTTGATGGTAATAGGCTCGCCTTTACTACATTGGTACCTATAACATAACCGGCAAAATGGGTGTCCTGCATACCTCTTCCTACCCCTTAGGGTCTTACAGGCGTGATGTAATGTTTAATGTTGATCAGTGAACGTTAACCAGATATTTTCCTGTACGTCACAAATCAGATAAAAGTACTGCAATAACGTTTAAAACACTCGAACGAAATAGTGTTAGTAATGATGCGTGTGCGCATTGCGCGTTAACGTTAATGTTATCTTTAGCAATAACGCGGAACTGCATAACATGCTCTGAAATGTATAATATTATGCCTTGTACGAAGTTGCTTTATGGCCAGTCAAATATCGGTACACATGTATCATCGCGCTATTTACTTAATTTAGGTAAGAAGTATTGATTAAACTGCCACATAGGTATAATCTCTATCTTTTACAAATTGTAAAACATTTGTGCAGACGTGGAGTCTTCTGGTAAAGTAGAAAAAGCTCTGCCTACTTCTTTACGTATTAATATGGGGCGATAGAATGAATTAAGAATATGAAACTAAAAAAAAATCATACAGACAAAAATAAAACCTCCTTTTTGAAGTCGGTTAAAAAGTGTATACGACGCTTTATCTACCCATCTCACCCATCTGTGTATACAAAATAACAAAACAATAGGTATAGAACATTATTCTACAGACATTTCTAGATTTTGTTTAGAAGTCTCTCTCAATTCTAAACTAAACTATTAAGACTCGTAAAATACAAACAAAATTACGTTAAAACATACTAAGCTGGCGTTTGACACTCAACGTGTGGCCGTGCCTACCTCGAGCCATTGGTCGTAATGACGTCACTTCACTATCATCCGTCTAAATATAACTGGGATGGGCAGATGAGATGCGACACCCGTTGAGATGGTATTACGGTGCTCAATAATAATAAAATTAACATAAATATAACATCAAGCTTGTATTCCCCGAAGGGCTAGGCTAGGCATAAGTGCACATATAGTACACCCACATTTTCGTCAGTTATGTTTTTCGGCCCCAATGTAATAACGGGAACGAGCCTATTGCCTTCAACCGAACACAAATCCAGACTCCGTGCTGCTACTGAGAATTACCTAATGGAAAAACCCAGTAACACTTTGCCCGACCCGGGATTCGAGCCTAGGACCTCGTGGTCAGCAGTCGCGCTTAGCAACCACTAGACCAACGAGGCAGTCATGATAAAATTGATAAACAAAATTTATAGATAGTATGAAAGAGTAGTAAGATAGTAGTAGTGAAAAGGACATCCCCACATTATTGTTTAAATTAACATCTGTTTACTACTATGTTTAATTTGCTTTTAGCTATATTTATGTATACTTCGTGTTAATATTAACGTATAAATAAAAGATTTTGTTAATAAAACAAGAACTTTTTTTGGACTTAACTAATAGAATTATGTTTCTATTAGTGTCAAAATAAATATTTATGCATTCATAGGATTTGTTTATCTTTGGTGTAGCACTTACAAAATATGTAAACGTACACTAACTGCAGTTAACTTACAGCTATTAACAATAATTAACACATAGTTACGCAGTTATCAGGTGCAATCACGAGTAACGAAATATTTAACTTAGTTTAGTTATTTCAGTATGGCAATAGAAGGATTGCAGAACTATTGATTTTTATTGTGGATAAACTACCAAGCCATGCATTCTACAACCCCTGTATACATATACCGACTCCAGACTAGAATTTTCTTGGTTAGTATCATGAAACATTTAATAACAATAGGTACCTAGGTAACTGACAGACAGTGTTACAATTCGCCGATGCAGATAAATTCGCTTATGACTTATTGACAGATTTTTCCTAAGAAAACTGTCAATCTAGCGCTTTTTTTTTCAATAAACAAAAAAGCTACCTAGCGGTACAGATCTGCTCTAACTCCAAATTATATTAGCAATTAAGAAACTGAATCTAACTAAAAGAAAGATTACTATAACAAATTACAAATCAAGCAAACTTCATAGAGAGTATAAACAAAAATATCTCGCTTCTTGTTAACTGCACATGCTGGTACATTATCTTATTAGACTAAGATGCCGGAGGATGCGAGTTAGCCGGCGGATATGTTCAAAACGGCCGACCTTGCCGCGGCCCATATGATCGTACACGAAGGACCATGCTAACTAGGTTCCTTTTATTATGATCTTAACTTCATATTTACTAATCTTTGTATACATATACAAATGAATAGCTGTTCATTAGTGTCGCTAAATCTCGAGAACGACTGGAACGATTTGGCTCATTTTGGTCTTGAAATATTCGTGGAAGTGTAGTGTTTTAACGGTGAGAAGGCGGTACAAAGTTCGCCGGGTCAGCAAGTAACTAATATAAGTAAATGTAATGTAATTTTGTCAGACTTTTCGAACGTTTGATATAAGAAAGTCGTCTGTATGATTTATTTACCTGACGAACACAATTCGTTTGCCGATATTGTAGGTATGTATACTTTCTAAGTTAATATAACATTGAGTAAATTTATCATACAAGGCAATCGGGGTGATCAATGTTTCTTTATCTGGATAAGTAGAGGCCGTTGCCCTGCAGTGGATCAGTTACAGGCTGATATTCTTATTGGTAACTAGTACCTCGTCGCCGAAATTCCCCTAATAACGTAATTTATAGAAAAGTAGTTGACATTTTTATAATATGTATGTTAAGTTTTGCAATTTTTCTTTAATATAAACTTTAACTATGATAGATATTGGTTACTTTGTGTAATATTTATATTATAGTAGGTATTAATATTCCCAAAAAGGGATTCGTTCCTAGTTTGTTCTAACAAATAAGCCCAATTTTAGGAGCAAAAAGGATTTATCCAAAGTCACCTTTGATGTTGTGATAATATGGTTTGTGAATATGTGATACCTAGCATATGTGTCTAAGTAAGAAATAAACGCCCATTGTATTAATTCTGAGAATCAACTGTGGTGACGTGTTGTGCTCTACACAAAAACGAATAAACCTTTCGTATCAAAATAAAAATATTAAATCACTATACCTTCATATTTTTGGAGTTTAATAAGATACTGTAGGTGTATACACAGATTTTAATGACATTTGGCACATCTCAATAAACCTTAAACTGCTGGTAATGTTTATTTACCGAAAAACAAAATATTAATTTAATTTGAAAGGAGTTTCAGTTAATATTGTAACAGCAGCTCAATTGGTACTTATGCTGGCGTGCTAGGTTGCTGACCCACTAAATAGGATTAAGCAGGTTCATCTTTGGACCGAGTAAAACATTACAGGCTGGAAGATACAATTTTTTTTAGAGGGTAAATGCAGCATGTTAGATGTAAGGGAGAAAATACATTTTTTCGTTAATTACCGCCAAGGACCCACCTGACTTGGCATGGGACTTCTGGGCGGGGTGCGGGTTCTACTTGTACTAGCACTGTATATGTATTTATAACATTTAATTCTTCTGGAATTTTATTAGGTATGCAAAAAGCACATACCAAATTTAATTGTCTATCTACTTAAGGCAGTAGGTATGCAGAAGATGTGTTTCAACTTATAGCTATTTGTCTAGTTATGTACATGCATTTAGAATGGCCATACTATGTATTTACGACAGCCAGCAGCCGGTAGGTATAGGTACCATTCAAATTTACATTATGTTGTTAAAAGTTTATACAGAAAGGAAAGTATGTTGGATTTACTTCTTAGCTAATAAAATACGTAAAAACAACTAAAATAATGTTAAACACTAATCACAAGCAATAAATATCGAATGATAAATTTAAAGTTTCACTCTGGCTCCCTGCCAGTTCTTTGTTTGACTGCTACAAGGAAAAATATTTGATAACACGTATTTATATTTACATTTATCTCATTATTAGTGTGTCTCAATATGTAATTATCATTAGAACTAGCTGCGCCCCGCGGTGTTACCCGCGACATTTTTTCGGGATAAAAAGTAGCCTATATGTTAATCCAGGGTATAACCTATCTACATACCAAATTTCAACCAAATCGGTCCAGCCGTTTATGCGTGAAAGAGTAACAAACATCCACACATCCACACATCCATACATCCATACTCACAAACTTTCACATTTATAATATTATCATTAGAATATAATTGTGACCTACCTACACTAATTTAAAATTAAGGAAAATAAATTAAATTATTTAATTAAACTAAATTACTTACATCAAATATACAAAATCTCCCGTTAATCATCTTCACAATAAAACCACTGTTATTTATAAACAAAACACTTATTCTATAGTAAAATCACAAACTTTCGTCCATTATTGGAATCTAAAAAATGTGGCGTTTGCGCGCCATCGCCCGGTCGAACACATTTTACATTTGCTCGACAAAAAAAATCACTAAACACAGCACCACGTAAATATTACTTTCAATAAACTCCACGCATTTCTAACAACGAAACATGCAGCGATTCTAATTTCGAACGACATCAACTTGGCAAAACTACACACAAAAGTAAACTATTCAGTTACATATTTCTAACTATAAGCATAGCGCGATATCGCTTCGCGGCTGTGGAATAAGGACAGAACACAAAACGCGGCCTTCGGACTGCACGTTAGAGAGAGACGGTTGTATTTTCTTAGCACTGCGTCAGTATCCGGTATTCCCGTTCGAGATTTTTGTGTAGAGAGGTGTAGCGTGCGGTTGTGATAACGTGCGCGTTGTCGGTCGCCGCCGTGGTCAGTGCGTTGAGACTCCCAACTGACCTTTATAGGATAATACTTCAGCTTACATTGTTAAACGGACATAATAGCACACGTATCTTGTCATATTTTAAAACTTTTAAAAGTAATTTAATTGTTAAACAGGACTGACATTAAGTTATAAATAAAATGTGAAAGTTTATTTGTATTTCGCGCTTATTGGTTGGTACTTATCTGTTCCCTAGAAATGGGACGTTAGGTACAATATAATGCATTGTTAGTCATTGTTATCTGATAACGATGAGTTAACAAGCAGCCCTCAACGTAGCGTAATGTTGGAACTAATATAAATAAATGTGTATCTACATCAATGTTGTATTTTATTGCATTCTTGGCGTTAATGCGTCACCTGCTATTTTCTTATTAGATGCCAAAAGTGTCCGCTCAGCATTTGTCTACGGTCCTACCTACACGTAAGTTTAGGGCCAATACCCTGTCTGAAAAAAAATAAAGATTCGCACAAAACCGTAAAGTTAAAGTTTCTTGTGCTTTCGTAAGTTTTAACTATTATAATAACAAAGCCATCCTATAAATAGGTCATTCGCGTGCAATATAACACAATTTCGGTCTTGTTTGGGAGGCAGAATAGTTATACCTAACCATGGATTTTTCAACCATTTTCCATTGTAAATGGAACTAACTGCCTCCCATTTGAGCTCAAGACAAGACCATTTTATTTGTCATCAATCATACAAGACTTACTTATTCGTTTAGTTCAAGTAACATAAAACTCGAGCCGAAATAAAGTTTTCAGTTAGGAAATTCCCCAATCATATTCCCCTTAACTATGGGTTGTGTTTTTCCGGGGCGAGAAAGTTCAATAAAGCCACGTACAACAGTGTTTGTGATTTTTTTATTAATCGCTATAGTGAGACAATTTCACAAATACAGTTTATACAGTTAATATGTCAAAGTAACTATGTATTTTGTATGAGAATAATTTACTTTATCAAGTGTTCTTATGCAGTATTTAAATTTATCATTATGCCTTGTAATCCCTGAAGGGGTAGGCAAGACAGAGATGCACAGTACAGCCACTTTTCGCTAGTTATGTTTATAGATAGAGATACAGTGTGTAGTTAAATATCCGTCCGCTAAAAGTTAGCCTATCAGCCTACTAGTCACTTAGTAAGTTCTAACACTGATCTTAAAAATAGTTTTACAAACGCCTTACGATAAAATAACTTCCTTTTCTTACAACAAGCTGCTATTGATTTATTGTAGGCGTAGATAAAGCTGGTCACGGTGTAATATTTTAAGAAAATATCGATACACATCTCTTCGTAGAAGTAAATGACTAATTATATCTCATGAAACCTTATTATCACGTACCTATTAAAATGATTGAGAAGCTATTTGACACTGAACGACAGCAAGCCTTTCTAGTTAGTACCTAATCGCCTGGATTTGAATCCGCAAATCGAGAACTAAATGAATTTCGGTCACGCCTATTTCCATTAACACCAGTAAACTACGCAGAAGATATTATAGAGTTCCAGTGTGCGAAAACAAAAGTCGCATCGTTTTCTCCCATAAAGGTAAAGGGAGATCAGGCGCAAGTGCTCTCTGAGGCTCAAACGAGTGCAAACGGCTACCCATCCAAGTAATGACTGCGGCAAGCACTGCTTTACTTCACATATTCGCTTAGCTACTTAAGAACCCTTTATGATCCCAAAAGAACAAACCTAGATAGGTACCTGGATCTTCGCTATAATATTGTTTTTCCGAAGAAATTCAAGCCTCCGAACCGATTATCCACCCACCGTCTAAAGTTCATGAAAAATCTCGAAGAAAACCTATAAAGAACGCAATCACACTTGACACAAATATCGTGTATAGTAATTAGGTGCGCAGGCGTCGATTTCACGGTGCAGGCTTATCCGCTAGGGCTGCGGCCGTTAAAGTTTTATCAACATTCGATAAAGCGTTCGATCGGTGCGCGCGCGCAATATGTGGGTCGCTGGCTACCTGCGACTCTTCGTCACTGCCAACGTTGAGTGAGAATGTAGAGTTATGGCAGAATGGCTAAGTAGATAGAAATCATTACCTACTTTATAGCACAGTGGCTTAGCGCTAGGTGACTGAGCAGAAGCGAGTTGGTTCGATCCCATCACGTCAAAATAGTTTGATATGGCCATTAACCATTCATAGTCAAATAGGTTCTTAACACTGACTGTCCGAGTAACCGACACAGTAGGTAAACAATCGACATGTGCCATATATGGCTCATCACATTGGGAAAGGTTTAAGGTACCCACTATTAAAATATCTGGTTCAAGTCTCCTACTGTATATAAAGGCACTTTGTACTCGCCCACCCTGGACCCTTGGACCTCCCTTAGACTTTGGAAACTGGTATCAAAAGTCCATAATCGGTTTTAAGAGTCGACAAAGGACTTCAGCCCAGTTTACGTTGTGAGAGCGAGACACCGCATTACATTGCACGTAGCGGCGTCCCGCTTCTACATGTTAAACTGTCCTGCTTCAAGAGTTCATGGTATGGGGGCAGATCTCACGTATAGCTTATTCAGAGGCCACTCGTGGCGCTTGTGCTCTGAGACACCTGGTGCTCTACAATTACTATTTTATTAAAAACATCGCCCAACACTATACATTTCTCCTATATAGTGGGGTATATCCTATATATAGGGTGTGTGTTCCATAAACATGAAATATCACTAACACAACCACCCAGACTCGGGACAACCATTTGATAATCACACAAATTTTTGTCCCGTGCGGAAATCACACCCGTTACTCGCAATTTTTGGACCTACTAGATTTATTTTTCCGATCGTCATACGTATCGTATATAGGCCCTTTAAGTTGACTGTTGAACTTTTTTTAGGACATCGACTTTTTTGTTATTGTTAGTGGACTTATGAGCGACAACACTTTGTACTTCGCGACAACACCCCTTCCGGCGCATGTTATGCAGTCAGATCGTATTGTTAATGAGTCAGTGGCTTTGTCAGTGGTTTGCGGGTAATCTCAACTCTCCCGAACAGATACGCAAAGCGTGTGAAGAATCCCCGTCCAAAATCAACAATAGAGCACAGACAAAAGCTTGCATGTTTAAAATATTACAACGTATTCATACAACATTCCATACATATTGTAACTAAAACCGATGAAACCCAACTGGGACCCTCACGGAAGATCCTCGGCCAGCCAGCTTGTTCGACAGAATAGGCGCCAAAGCACTAAAAGCCTTCCACAAGTACCAGCCCCGCACGATGAATGAGCCGGCGCCGGCGCTTTACAGCTTGCTTACACGAAGCTTAGTACCTACAAACAATGGCGTACGGAAACAGCCATTTCTAAAACGTCCAAGTTGCCTTTAAACCCACAACATTACAAAAGTAATACTAGAAAACTCCTTTAGAATTGTTTCAGAAAACACTTGTGCACACATTACTACGTTTTTCAAGCAGTTGTTGTGTGGCGGCCGGCGCGTGCGCAGCTCTTCGTCGTGCCTGCCGTGTGACGTCAGAGGCATGACATGACAGCGAGACAACCCGAGCGGATTGAGCAAACTATTTGTCTGTTAGCAAGTTTGTTCGCCCCGGCTCGAGTCGTTTGGCGTCATAGTTCGTCGGCTCAGCGCGGCCTGGTCAAGAGTTCGAGGGTTCGGAGCCGGACACGTGACTCGCCGTGATTGGTTGACACTTCTTTTTTTCACGCTGGCAGGCACGGTCCGTATTCTTTTTATATTTGGAATTTTCCATGTGAGTTCTTTTTATTTAAGTCAACTACTATCTAGCATCTAGGATCCTTATTTCAGATAACATTCTGGACTTCTTCATTCTGAACTTTTTTCATGTTTTAGGGATGAATTTAATTGAAATGTGTGGGAATAACGTCATTATCTTGATTAAATACGTTCTCAAGGTGAATGGAATATTGCCCACATGTTTCAGTTTTTCTTATTCTGTCGTTTTGTGAAAAACCGAGACCATATGCTTCAGAATGGAGGTTTTGTTCTTTTCCTCTATTGTTCGTAGTTAAGTAAGTTGTTGTAAGTGAAAAGTGGGTTAATTAGGCTGTTGATTGGAGCTTGAGGTATTGTTTTAACACCCTAAGGTAGTTGTGAGTAGATTTCCACATTTTAAATTAGCATTTCAGGGTTAAAAATGAAAAGTATAACTAAGTAAAATAGTCGATATATACTAAAAGACGGAGCTCCGACGGGTTTGGAAAATGGCACTTCTTAAAAAGTACATAAAGTTATACTCCAATGTAAGGGTTATCAGGCAACCATTAACTAAAACTCGATTGACAGTACAGCTTCAACTTCTTCCCATAATTCTACTAACCAATAGATGGCTTGCTTAACCCTAAAAGTTCCAATCTGTCGCTTGTTTTTCGAATAGAAAAGCAAATGATAGAAAGGATTCAGTTAAAGGTTAAACTGAATTCAAGAACTAAAAGCCTGTTGAAATAATTATTGATCAAATTTGAAGTGACATGATTTGAAGAAGAAATTATGGATGGATGTTATTCTAATTCACCAGACCGAAGTAAACCGACTTTCAACACAGCTATTAGTTTGCATAGCTTAGTTTTAATAATTAAACTCATGGCACATACAGCTGTTTTGAAGCCTCTTTCCTTCGTTCTAGTTTTGTCTTCAAGAACTTATATTTAAAACAAAACTTTAGCGAAATAACTCGTAGGAAGTTGGTTTAGCCTCCGGAACATGAACTCTTAAAACAGAACAGTTTACGTTGTTAAAGCGAGATGCTGTATTATACTGCACGTAGCGGCATCTCGCTTCCACATCGTAAACTGTCCTATTTTGAGAGTTCATGGGGGCTGGAACAAATTAAATGCCTCCAACCTTACCTATTCAAGAAGTGCTTTAAGCCTCGGCATTTGTATTTGTCTCGACATCATTTTATGCAGTACGGCTATTCCGAATGAAGTTTGAATCATCATTAACATCAGTCCGACTTCGCCCTCTGCCTAGCTCTTTTTTAGGAAATATAAATACGAGGAAATCAATCTAAAAGTTTTATCTAAGTAACAGCCCTTGCGTTAGGTACTTGGATTAAAGCTTTAGACAAAATCCACATAAAAGCTAGTGATGGTAAACAGCCAATCCAAAATTCTTCTGAATCTCATCTAACTTTGGAAGGTTTTCCACACTTTATACTGGTTAATAGGACCTCTATCGGCCTAACCCAATGACTCCAGCATGTTTCTTGATCTAAACTTTTGAGATACACTACAGTCTACCGTAGATTATATAGTAACATGTTTTTCTGAAACTATCTACTTCTTATAGATACCGTAAGCATTCGACACAAACTTCTATAGATTATAACGAACTTTTTAACATGGTACTTAATAGATTCTGATGTGATTAAATTTGCTAAGTTACTTGATTACAGACTGTCGCACTAACAAAACTGGTTTATTTGTCTCCAGTGCTTTGATTTTCAAAAACGGTAAAAACGCTTTTTTGCATTTTTAACGTCTGTCGTAGTTTTACTCAATAGTTATAACGTGGCTACTTATTTTACTGTTTATTTAGCTAACTAACTACCTAGTTTACTTTTTAGATGAACTCTTTGTACCAAAAGCCCATTGATTAAAGTTTGGCAAGGATCAATTCAATCATACCTTTTTGTATTTCTTGAGTATTTAAGGAGATGGCCAAAAATCCAACAGAATAATCGACAAAAACAACATAAATTCAAGATACTTTTAATTTTCTTCGGGTATCAGAGTCATCCGTTTAGCAGTATCAAATGGCTATATAGTTTGTTTTTTTTTTTTTTTTTTTAAACGTCGCCCCACACTAGGAATTTCTCCTGTATCGTGGGTGCGTCTCACAAACATGAAATATCACATACACAAACACCCAGACTCGGGACAAACATCTGCGGATCACACAAATTTTTGTCCCGTGCGGGAATCGAACCCGCAACCCCAAGCGCAGCAGTCTAATCGCTTAGCCACTGCGCCAACCAGGTCGTCATTTAACCTATTGGTATACATTTCGTTACTGTTGACTCTGGGGTTTAAGTGTATGGAATTTTGGCCATCTTCTTTCGGCGAATCCTCTCTTGAGTCGTCTTAGACCTTTCACTCAGTTTTGATAATAGATTTTCCACTTAATTAGCAAAGTCAATTAAAGAAGACGTTATCAATTTGTCTCCTTGATCCTCAGTATAAGTTTGTTGGCTGTATAGGGCTTTATTTCTGCAGGTGGATATTTGCAGGCTGAGAATTTACGGGCTGTTTCGATTTTGTGTTTTCATATACCCCAAATATGATGCTTTCTTTCTAAAACAGGTTAAAACTATACTAACAACTACTAAAGCAGGGTGCACTCGAATACATTATCGGGTACCTACAATTTGAAAAAAAATCGCTCAACAACAATGAAATCGTAAAATGTTACAATAACTGGGTTACGGAACACAAACTAACCGTTAAAGGGCTTGTAACTAGGAGGATTGTGCTACATGTTGCGCTATGTTTATACCTACGTGTGCAGGGGACTGGTAGCTATACATGTTCTTTTTTCATATTCATATTTTTATTTGCATTCCATAATGTTACAATAGATGTTAAAGAGGCTTAAAGCTAGGTACAATATTATGGACCCTGTTAGGGCACAGCAAAAGAAGGCATTACAAAATTAAGATTACATAATTAATTTATTAGTAGATACATTTTAAATGGTCGCCATAGACTAGGAAATTCTCCTGTGTCGTGGGTGCTTTTCACATACATAAACACCCAGACTCGGGACAATAATTTGCGGATCGCACTATTTTTTGTCCCGTAGCGGAATGGAACCCGCATTTCTTAGCGCAGCTGCAGCCCAAACCTCATAGCCTCTACGCTTATCAGGTCATCTTTTCGATAATTACAAATGAGTATAATTTATTTATGATGTTAGTTAACAATATCAACTTTAAGTTGCCCTAGTTTTTTGATTAAATATGGAATTGTGTTGTTGTTAACACTATAATTGTAACGTTTTTCAAAATTTTACGCGAAATTGCATGACTCAACAGAAAATTTTAATTATTTATTATATTTAACATTTTAATCATTCCATACTTTGCACTATTAATTTATTTATATTTTTGTGATTTCGGTTTAACCTAAAATATAGGATTTTCCCGACTATCTACAGTCATAACACCCCGGACCCGGAAGTGGGCGTTCTCCATAGAGTATCTGCAATTACTAATGCAGTTGTATTTATTGATAAAAGGCAATAATAGTATGGTAGTTATTTATGATGGGCTTACACAGATTTAACTTATTAACTTATTACTAACTTATTAAATTAAATAAAGATTTTATTAAAACTCTAGCCCCCATGTTCATAATAAATGATAATTTTAAATCATGGTGTTATACCTGTCACTGTCGTTTGTATGTAAAAAATGGAGATGTCATGGACTTAACATAAATTCACGCCTGTTTTCTCCGAAGAGGTAGGCCAAGGTGTATGGTACAGGCATATATCTGAAGGGTTGAAGTTAAGACAGGTAGGTTATTATTAACGTTTAACGTTTATGAATAAGAGGCGGCGAAATGGTATTTCTTGTGCGTACTGGGCTAATAGAACTAAATGCATGCAGCTTTGAACAAAGTATCTACCTACCTATACTAGATATACTCTGTTTATTGTGTAATTTTCATCCTAGAGCAATTTTATATAAATATTTATTTATTTGGTATCTTACTTTCATAATTCAAAGACCCGGAAGTTTTTGGGCCAGATTCGGTTGTGGGTTCAAGTCCAGGCTACAGTACAGGCTACTGCCACAAATAGGACTTATATTGTCTTGTAAAATGTGGATATAGTATCTGACAACCCTGCTGTATGTATGAACATAAGACTAAAGGAGTGATGGGTAAGGCCTTACGTAGATAGCAAAGTTAACTGAATACATGGAAGTAACGTTATTATTAAGAAGGAATAAACAGGGCTGGTGAGGATAACAATGAATATGATGAATGAGGAAGAAGGAAGAAATAGCTTAACAACCAGTGGGAGCAATAACATACGTCGTGAAATTCCCACGCAGCCTGCAGCCACGTCTTATCTAAGAGACCCTACAAGAGAAAATGATATTTAAGTTCCCCTCAAACAACGGGTCAAAATTCTACATACTTGTGGGAGCTATTAAATTGACACATATGCAAATCTGCCACAAGAAAAACATGTGCCCACCTTTTGTATGAAGGAAACGGTATTATGGACCTGTACAAGTACATGGAGTTAACAGCTTGACACTGAATGAGGACAATGACGACACTAGCTGGACTTTGTGGGGTCTACGTGTGTGGTCAGCTAGGGTTGTCAACTGAATGAAATGTGAAGTGAGCGTGGATTAAGGGGCTTAAGAAAAGCAGTGATAACTAATGGTATTGTTTTTGGTTGCCAAGTCAAAGGTTCAAACCTTATTAACTGTTTTAAATATGATGATAAACGAGATGTTTTAATCGGACAGTTGTGACTGTGGTGATTGTGAATTATAGTTTTTTGATTTTGCTTTCTTATTTTCTAAATTCTTAACAGTTATAATTACTTCCAGGAAAATTATTTTAAAATCAGAATTTAGCGATGTTCACAGGCTAAGCTCGGCTATCTATCACCCAATATGTGACGTTGATACACCTTAGTGACCCATTTTATAAGGTTTGGTGCATCTTGTTAAAGGCCAACACATTTAGGGTACTGTAACCATTCTGAGGAGTGCTTCAATAAGTCTTTGGCCGGTGCTACCATCAGCCGCAGACCCATTGCAGCAACTCAATAACCAACTCCTCAAGTGGTGTTCGGGCTTTGGTTCAGAGTAGATCTGGAGGTGGTAAATAGGTGTACACCAACAAGCTCGGTGTTAGAGTAAGCGACACAGTAGTGTTATAATGCAGCGTACTCTTGTTAATGCCCCAAACTCCGACAAGAGCTGAACATTTCTGTTGCCAGCTAACAAAAAACCTTGAAGATATAACAACCAATAAATATCACGCTTTTCCGTTTGCGTAACTCACAACAAAGGTTCAATATATATAAAGAAACGCGAATTTTTTCATGGCGTAAAATTGTCCGCGGGCTTATCGCGACTATAAAATATTTCATACCGAACAATAACGTCCAGTAAATATTTCAGTGTGAATACATGTACATACGTGCAAAGTTATGACGCATGGGACCTTGGGGGCTAGCTAATTGGATTTGAGGAGAGAGTATTTAATCTTATATCAACACGCTTATTTTCATCTAATCATATGTCTATGCTGATTCATTGGGGAGCAGCAGTGTGGTTTAAAGTTTCATATTTTATGCTTACATGATCGCGGACGGCGGGACAGGTTTGGTAAAGTTTCTGAGGTGTTCCAGTTGCGGCAGTTTCGGGCTACCTACGTCAGAAGTTAAAGTCCAATTCCTGTTTAACTTATCGCAGGTTATTACATCTTATTTAAGGGAATAGGCTTCTCTCAAGCTACACTAGACTTCTAGTTGTTCCTCAACGATTGAAAAGCGAAGACCGGCAAGTCGCTGGAGTCTTACGGCGACTAAAGGGCGTTTACAAGGCTAATAAAAACATGTGGAAGTACTAATACTCTACACCTTTGAGAAATATAGGCGTGATGTTGAGATGAAAGGTTTTTTTCAGTTTTGGTCTTCCATCATGTCGACAAGCTATGTTAGGAAATGTAAACGTATACAAATATCCTATTAGCCATCAGCGGGGTTACCAGTTGTGGAAGCGAGATGCTGCTCTGCACTGCACGTAGCGGCGTCTCGTTTTCACAGCAGAAAGTGACCTGCAATGCCAGCTCTTGGTAACTCCGCAGGTTGGTAGGACGGAGTCAGCCATGATCGCCACTCATGGAGACATTAGGTACCTACTGACAATTATCTGACTTGTATCAGCAATTTAAAGAGATATCACTTAGATATGGAACGAATCTACGGATCACCTAATATATATTTATTTCCGGCAGAAATTGATTTTGGAAGACAAACTATCACAAACTCTACTGCAGCCAATTGGGCAATGATAAAAATTATATAAACTTGTTCACAGCATTGTATACAGCATTGTAATGTCACTAATTTAGGACTAGGTGTCATAACTATGAGACGAAAATCAGATGAGACGAAGAGCTTAAGTAAGCTAATCGGCTTAGTTTTAGCGTGTCACTATTAAGGAGAATTTAACCCAAGTTTCCGCGCCCGCGAAATCCGCCGGGATTTTGAATGTTTTATAGTCTTCCTGGATAAATGGACTATCCAACTCAGAAATATTTTATTAATTAAGTAGAGACTCAAGAAACTCTTCAGCTTTATAATATTTGTCTATACTAATAAAAAGAGATCCTTATTCTATAATAAGAACCTCTTTTTACACATTTTTTAAAACGTCGTAATTTCTTCTGTGTCGTGGGTCCGTCTTACGTCAAACATCCAGACTCGGGACATATATCTGTGGATCACTTAAATGTTTGTCCCGTGCGGGAATCGAACCTGCAACCTGCTTAGCGCAGCAGTCGAATCCCTTAGCCACTGCGCCAATCAGATAGTCTAATTGCAATTGTGTCATCAGTGTGACGTCTATCAATTTTCTTTTAAAACAATATGCACCTATATCACAGATGTCCAATCCAAGGCAGTATTTACTTAGGTTCCACGAAACGCCTATAAAATAGTGTTATCGCATAAAGATTTGCTGCTAGATGTATTTTAATATCGCGTCCTGTGCACTGAGTGTTATCGAAGTTTCGGGTTTTATGACGTAGGTACTGATACAGCAAGCAATCATAGTGATTGTGAAATTATAATATATTTTATATAACCTTGTTACTATGGTGTATGGGGAGAGGAAACTATTGCTTACTATTACAAATGTATATGGAGAATATTACAACCTGGTGGGTTAATAGTGAAAATGTTGCCAGGTGCAATAATTAAAGTAATTTGAAGGAGGGCAACACTCGTAAAGTAGCTTATAGAAATATACCTTTCGGGTCGATGTCTCATCTTGAGTCAGGATTGCTCATTACTTGGCCACAGTGTCGTAACTAGGGCGGTGCCTGCGCTGCACAGAGCGCAGACCTTAGAGGGTCGCAGAAATGACCAGACCCCAGATAAGAACAGAAACTGTTAAAGAGCTCGCATTAGGCGCATAAAAGGCTGGTCACAGCACTGATTGGTCGTATACGTATTACTGTTTGGTCCTGTTGCTTACATTTACCAACCTTGTTTTATGGAATTGGGCTACGACGATGTCACTATGTTTTACGAAGACTACCATTTCCGAATATTCATTACTCCTTCATCTCGGATATGACTTTACCCATTGCAATAATCATCGGCTTCACGAGACGGTTACGGCCATGGTATTTACTTATTACTGTATCCTCTACTCCATTGTATGAGAGGTATACGCGGTATCCTTCACCCGACGGCCTATAAGTAGCTCAAGTCTCAATATTTTCTCAACCTCCTCCTTTTTGAAGCCGGTTAAAAAGCTGTCACCCCCCACTGGGAATTTCTCCTGTACCGTTGGTGCATTTTACAAATATGAAATATCACATACACCCAGAGTCAAGATAAACAATCTGAGTATCGCACAATTTTTTGAGACGTGCGGGCAACAAACCCACAACAATCGCTTCACCATTGCGCCAATCAAGTGGTCAAAAATATAACTTCAGGTTTGGGTATAATGAATTAATCAAAATAAAACAATTTTCTAATCATTTTAATTTTTATTTCAATAAATTCTACTAACATATTATTCTCATTGTTTTTAAATAACACTTCGATAGGATCAACTTCGCGCTTATTTTATTGTTTATCTAATTATTTATTTATATAATCAATATTTTTGTGACTTACAAACTATACAATAAATTGCTCATTCACAACACTAAAGAATTCCATTTACTTAGAAATAAGAATTAATCGATAATAATGAGTCTACTAAAATCGACTAAACATATATAGTAAAATCGATAAGACATTACACAACTAATTTGAATAACTGATCGATTAATGTTGTTTTCGACTTTAAACAATGTTTAGTCGAGTCAATTTTCTAATTTAACATTAATATTCGACAACATATGAAGTCCTAATAAAACTAATGAATATTACCAAACCTAGGCATACTAATCAAATATCACTAACTACAATAATATAAGTATATTAGCTAATATTCAATTACTAAGAATCAATAATCCGTTATGACAAAATAACTTTTAGATCTAACATAAGAGTAGACTACATAAATTGTAATACAGATCTGCTGACAATAATTGTATAATTGTGCTTGAAAATAATACAAAAGTAAACATAAATATAAAATCCCTGTATCTTATATACATGTAACACATATACAACTTGTATTGACATTAACATAAGTTGCATTATATACTTCAATTCCATTTATTACATAAGCGATATGTATCATTATAAAAATCAACCATAATTTTGAAAACTATTTATTATTTTATAAATTTTTTGGACTTTAGTAGATTTTTTAACAAAATCATTGTTTACCAATTGTTTTTTTTATAATTAGATAATTCTGTTTTGTGAAATATATACCTTTATAGACTATCTGGCGTTTATACTAATTAGTTTTTAAGTGAAAGGTAAAGACATTCTTGCACCAACTGAAATCGAATGAGAGTAAAACTCTAATAATCGTAAGAACTACAGAATTTGGCCTTAGATGTACGCAAAGACTTCTCTAGCGACCTCTTTTAAGGATAATGGTTAACATCCAAACAATTGAGTCTGTTGTGTATTGACTGTTGGTGCAAATAAGTATTACCTTCCTTTGTAAAGTTGACAATACTAGTCATTGCAAAAGGTTAACCTTGCTTCAAATCTGTAAAAACATTTGATGATAAAAAATAAACATAATAACATGCTCATTAATTTTATGGTGCTGCTGAATTAGGAAAACACCATGTACTCCGAATTTTCGCCTGCGTGTACTGTCTTAAAAACATTAAAATTGTAAATATTGTATTCAGTGTTATAATAATGGATTATTGGCAACATTGTACACGCAGTACGCAGAGCACCCGTCAGGATCAATGCTAAGGAGATGTATTTAATATATTAGGAAGCTTGTAAAGTTTGGGTAACCTTTTCCAATTAGTATGTCGTTCTTAAAATAATGAGGCTGATCATGTTATCTATTATAATTAGTATATACTATTATATCTAGTGTTTTCTAGGTAATCTAATTAGGCATTTAATTAGTCTATGTGGCTAGGTGGCGCGTGTAGCTCGTAGGGAATCCAATTGTATCACTTGTGTATTGTATTAGGCAGAATATTTTTAATTATTTTCGTATATCGCGTATTTACTTCAATAAAGTGATAAGTCCAAAAAATTGAATTTTCAAGATAACACATTATCGAAGTAGGAAGACGAATTATAATATATTGAAGATACTTGTATGGAAAGCGTCTAGTTTAAATAAGATATTTTATTTAATAACATGCTAATGCCTAGATTAGTTACTGTGTCGAATAAATCCTGTTTTATAAAGATGAATTGTTATCGCGTGTTTAACTGCTAAAGGGTGGATCGTCAACAGGCAGTGAATGAGCACGGACACCATGCAAGGTCACTGCGTGTTGACGATTCACTCTCTTGCCATTAATTTTACGCCTTTGACCCTCGTTGGAGTCCCTTCTGTTTATGAAAATATGGCCAGGAGACAAAGGCAGTAATATAACAAAATACATACACTGATTTCTAAACTTGTTAAAATACCTGGTTTCCAAACACGTTTATGATAACTGTGCGTACACTAGCCAGCCCAGGTACGTATTCACATAACTAATTAGAATGTACTACAAAACTGCATTTCTTTATTAAAAACGATTATTCATTACATAACAACACAGCGCCACCTACCGCCACGTATCTGATATCAATTCTCGTACATTAATTGGAAAATAATTGATTTGAACTATAATTACTACTGTGTTAATTAAAAATGAACTCTATATCTACCGTATAAGGTCGACAATGCATTGTGAGTTATTTATCGGTAAGTATTTTTATATTGCAGCTGTTTTTATTACTATACATCTTGAAAAGTAAAATTATGAAGAAGTGAAGTAAAAATGGTATTTAAGTGATTCTTTTATTCTCTTTGTTAACTCCGCTATCGAACTTATGTTTTTGTTATAAGGTATATTTGTGTATTAATCATTTCTTGCTATAAATACCTACACAATTTTGTATAATAAAATATATGCATATACCGGTAATGTGGTAATAATTATGATGTTGTTTCTAATATGGTTTTATTTGTGTTGATCCCTCCTAAAATTTTTAAACATATGACGTCATTGTGACGGATTAATATGGTTGTTCTCCACATTGCCTAGCCAATATAAATAATTAAATTGTATATTGTTATACTGAATTTCTTTAATCAAAAGACCAGAACCAAATGGATTAATTTATCATAATTAAAATCCGTGTGGACTTGAATCTAACACTTGCGTTAGTTATATATCTAATAATAGTAATAAATAGATTTTAAGGACTGAGCTTATGTCATAAACTTGTATCTAAGATAATAATCGGTTAATCCATCAATCTTTTCACAATCTTCACTTTACATGTAGCTGCCAACCGTGAGATTAGGTTCGATTCCTGAGCACAGACGTTGGAATTGAGCAAGAAAGCTTTAGAAGTCCAGCCTTTGATACCGAGACTGGTAATTCCAGTCTATATCATGGATTAAATGAAGATATCAGACATGATGATGTAGGATTAACCAAATATTAAGTTCTTAGATTATATACTATAGATCTATGTACAATTTACATATATTATATAGTGAAAAATATGCGCGAATCTGTTTGTTTAAACTTTGTCGTCACTACAGAACACCCTCAAATATTGAGTTACGATCCTTACGCTTCACGTAAATATAAAGCGTGTGTCCCATATAGCGATATTTTATAGCTAAGGTTCACAGATAGTGTGGTAACATAGGGAGTTGTTTTTATTGATGTCCAGGTATCATGTCTGGAATACTTTTTTGTGTAATAAGATGCTATTTCTCTAACTTTGTGGAATAACAATACTAACTTGATAATAACTTTAAAATAGTATATTTTGATAGGTGAAAGCTTTTTTTATCGCTAAATGGGACACATGCCTGCGAAATTAGGCCAGGAGCTTAGCATATAACTATAATTCCAGGACAATAAGATCATGTTATAAAAAATAGTACTCTTTTCTATTATTGCTATTCAAAAGGAAAATAATACAGGAAAATAGAGTTTTTTCATAACTTACGTGATATTTTGACACTTTTGACTATCTCCTGGACTAACCGCCTCTTTCCTAACACGATTTTGTACCCAACACGTTTCGCTAACTTACCTTATTTTGTGAGCATTAATTTTGGCTATACATCTGTTTTAGCACTATATTTCATGTGTAAATAACGCATGTTTCAATCAAATGTTATCTTGGTTTTGATAGAAAAATGTAAGTAACATAAAAAGTGTTGGTTAGGAGTTGTAGGAGTCTTAAGTTACAAACACGTTTAAATATACTGGAATATTTAGAAAATAAAATAGATTGTAGTTATATCAAAGAAGTATAAGCAAACCCTTTAGGGTTGCCAGCATTTATGCTGACCTAATCTTTTACTACACATACTCGTTTTAATAGGTCAATATGTTTGCCTTTAACCGACGAGCGTGCATGAGGAATGTAATGCGAAAGAAGTATGTCAGGATCGTAGCATATGGAAATCCGTAGTCTCTGCCTACCACCCTAGGAAACAGGCGTGACTTTATGTATGTTTTCCTCTTAATTAAGAAATTCATCAAATGCAAAATTGGGTCTAAAATTGTCTAAGTGTATAAAATAGTCAACGAATGTAAGAAAAGTTAGAATAAAAATAAGTGTAATAAATAAATAAAATGCAAATAATGTGTTAAAGCCAGTCTCCCCTGGCCCCCACATTCCAAACGCACTGCATTTTATAGAAACATGCGTTATTTACAATACATTACATGTGCATACACATATAATACTCATTAATTTTCCTACTCATTGAAAAATAGACTTTATAACATTACTATAAGATCGAAATTTGTTAAAAGTTTGCTTCTTGAGCTACGTTTACTTCATACATTTTTATGGCTACGATAATGATGAATATGTTAGAACTAGGATTTGTCACGGTTGGTTACGGCTTGCTCAGACGTGGAAGCTTTTATTTCATTTTTAAAACGTCGCCCCACACTAGGAGTTTCTCCTGTACTGTAGGTGCGATTCACAAACATGATATATCACATACACAAACACCCAGACTCGGGACAAACATGTGCGATCACACAATTATGTGTGTGCACACGTGCGGGAATCCAACCCACAACCCTTAGCGCAGCAGTCCAATCTCTAAGCCACTACGCTAATCAGGTCGTTCTGTTTAAACTGTTTACTGTTACCTTTATTTACTTCTCCAATCGAATAAAATATGTATAGTGATTAGTGAAAATGTTGGTTTACCTGTGAAGACCCTCTCGGGAAATAGGAATGCAGGCGTAGTGTAATGTTTTATCTAACAGTACCAACTGCTACAGACCTAGAAAGACAGTCGGATGACCTAGATTTAGCTTAACTCTAAGCTAGACCCCTACTCCTATCACTATAAGATCTGAATGTAAAGGATTCATAATCTAATAAAAGAAGAAATGTAGATACTTGATTCTTTTTTATAATAGATACATATTGATTGAGAAGATGATTTGAAGTGGTAACTTTGTAAGCTAACCTTAACGATGTACCGACGATTTAATTCACGTTGAATGACACCTTTTCCCAATGTTACCGTTAACACCGAAATCTAGTTAATGTAATAATAGTATCCTAATTTACTTTTGAATAAGGTAAAGTCTTAACAGACATTCGTATTTACTTGTTGTTTGTGTTAAAACGGCTAACATTACTTTGACAGTGACGTCAAATTCTCCACAAACCAGTTACCTCGTCTGAACACGCCTTAACACACCACAATATACAAACACATTTATTAGAAGAGGGACGCAATAGATAATTTCAGGTATAATATGCAGTGTATTGCGCGTGGGCAAGCCGTGGGCAATGCCCGGTCAATGCTGAGAAACGCATTTTATCATACAATCTTTACTATAATGCATGTTAGATTATTTAATTTCACCACTTCATTTGATAAATATATTACATATAACTATGTCGCTATTTTGTATACCTATACAGATATGAACTCTTTGTCAACATTGACCGGGTACTATCAGCATTGCCCGGTTAAAGTACGCCCGTAGTGTGCAGCAGTCAAGAAACATTGTCAATATAATAAAGTTATTTATTTATTAAAATGTCGAGATTTATTTACCATCCTAAACTCACGGATTGCATTAAAATACAAATAATGAACTGTCTTATTAACTAAATGATTTACTAGTTAACTGCAACTATTTAGTTACAGAAGTTTAGTAAAATTCGTAACTATTTCAAATCCAATAGTGATTATATGAAATAACTTCAAACTTAAATTAGGTTATTTAAAAATGGCGTCAATACAACGTCTCTAGAAGTATATATTTAATGTTATATAAAACATAGATTTAGGAATTTGCTAAATATTCAACGATTTATTTTTTGACTATGACACCATTTTTAAACAATCAATAATTCAAATGTAACAATTCGTTACTAAATCTAATTCTAACATCAAAGACGGTCAGAACACCTGCGTTAGAGATATAACCGTTAACCGTGAGTTAGTGATTAGTGCAATGTTTGAAGCCACTTTTAGTCAGTGGGGGTCACTTTAGCTTTTAGCCAGTGGTGGTCACTTTGGCTTTAAGCCGGCGGCGGCTAGGACAGCCGGGCGCGGGGCGGCGCGGGCAGCGCGAGGAGTGAGCATCACCGGGACGGACAGCTGCTGGCCGCGGACTTACCGCTCAGGCACGAGAAGCCGCTCGTGCCCGACTGCAGGCTGGACATTGAGCCCCTGCGGACAAAGGCCCGGATGAGTCACGGCGACGATCCCTTTCCGAGATGATATGTGTGCTTAAGTACACCTTAAGTTACATCACGGCTAAAAGCTTTTTCGTTACGATAAAACAAGACTCACAGGACATATACTTAATTTATATAGAGACGCAATATTACATGATATCATGAGAATTATGATCATTACGGTATATTATTATAAGGCCAAATAAATGAATGCGGATGATCTTTTAGTAGATTATTGTCACCCACACAATTCTTGATAGATGCAAGGTTAATACAAACAAAGATAAAAACTAGACGCCACAGAAAGTTAACTATAGGTAGTACTTTTAATCTGGCCCATTTTTTAATAATTAATCGGTACCGAAACGTTGTAAAGATGTCTTCTACTTCATTATCTCGACGGGTATATTTTCGTCACACCAGTAGTTCCCCTGCGTCGATAGATACATATGTTACTTATACATACATATATCTAGGCTTGAATATTATAATCCACATTCATTAGTATGTGTGATAATGATAGTCATTATGTGTGTGTAGTGTGTCTGTGGGCCCTGTGTGTGTGAGGTACGCACTTGTAGTGGTGGCTGGCGAGCGTCTCGTGGAAGTACATGAGCTGCGCGGCGCGGTGCGCGCTGTCCAGCAGCTCGCAGCGCCACTGCAGCACGTAGCTGCCGCACTCCAGCATCACGTGGGAGCCCTGCGAACAGACTTCATCATTAGCGTCAGGTACGAACAATATTCTATTTCATTGGGAACGTAGCGACATCTACACGACGAAGGACGTACTACGATGCTATTCCTGCATCGCGCTAGCGAAGTGATGACATAGTGTATAGTATACACACAAGTGATACCACCCCGAAACGAAAAAAGGGGCGCCAAGGCCAACCAGGCAAACTACCTCCTGGTCCGAAGATCTTCCGTTTTAGTTAGAGGTACACCACAACCCTTCCCCCGAAAGACGAAATGGAATTCTGAATCCATCACCATGGATCATCAAGTCGTTTGCACCTTGCAAACGACTTGATGATCCATGGAATGCATCCATCCTGGAATGCATCTGTCAATATTGTCCACCACATTACCTGTATGCTCTCGCCATCATGGCAGACGAGGGTGGGCTCCACGCGGTGGTAGTGTTCCCCCTCGCGCCAGCCCTTCTGCTCCAGCACGGACTTGGCCTCGTCCGCGCCACCTACACACAGGGCTGCAATGTAATAGGGCTTGTTATGGGAAAAACAAAAAAAAACTAAAATATGATAAAATGAGGGTAATCGCAAATAAATGATGATAAGCGGGAAGTCAGAAAACATGTGGATAGGAAAGAAATGAAGATAGGAAAGTATCCAAAAAGAATGTAATATGAAAATTGGTGTTACAATATGTGTAAAAAAAATATTTGTATGTAAAGTGTTTTAAACCATTAAATATTTCAGATCATTCAGCTGTTCAAGGTAAAAGTAGTTTATAGACGGCGGCCATTTTTAATTAAAGTTCTATTGCTCCACGTGTTACACGGGACAGTAAGCATTATAGTTTTCTAATTAATTAATAACATAAATAAATGAGTACCTGTGGTGTCAGCGGGGGGGTGTCCCAGCTCGTGCTCGCTGCGGTACACCGTGAAGGCGATGTCGTGGCGCAGCACGTCGAAGTCCCACGTCAGCACGCTCTGCGGGTCCCTGTTCGGTACTATCACTTCATGGACCTAAGGACACAACTTGAGTTCATATTTTTGTTATATATGTAGAATTTATATTAATTTTTCCAATCTTACTATTGGGCGTTGATTTATATTTAACAGAACTTATATTATACAAAAAATAAACATGATTTCTAAAATTAATTGCCTTTTGCTAGGATGTTGCAAATTAAGATATTATCCTTTTTACTTCATTCACATACTTTTTTCAAATATTCCAAGGTTTATGTCATCTCTTAAACGAATCACACGGCAAAGTCCTAACTGTACCTACTAGATAGCGCTGTAGTCAGTATAAAGAAATTATATTCTGGTGTGGTATGAGTTGTCGGTAATGGAACCTCTTGAGCAGTGGACTGAATTTAATTCCTCCCTATTTGCTAAAAGTGTGGCAAATAGGGAGGAAGAACTCGAACGGATGATACAATTGCAAAAGAGCATTCTTTCTCCATACCTGTCCCTTCCCCAGGCCGACGGACCTGTAGATGCTGTCCTCGCTGAGCGGGTCCCCCTCCCGCTCCGTGAAGGCGCCGCTCACGTACAGGCTCTTGGGCACCAGCCCGCCCTCGTGGACGAAGCTCTGAGGAAAGACATGCGATGTAGGACCGTACGAGAGCATGTAGGCAACATGTAATGATTTGAGTTTAGCCTATGTGAGATGTAGACGGCTAATCATGATGTGTAGGACATAGATCGTTGAGAAATGATTTGTTTTAGTCCTTTGTTCAGTCTAGCGTGTCCTCATGTTGATACAAATTAGTTTGGTAAGAGTTTTAAAAACAGATTCGTTGTATAGAGTTGCGGCCGGTAACTGTAACTGACAATATCGTCTTCGAGAAGTATAAAAAGAGGTTTCAATGTGTATAAGAACAATTCGTGGGTTTTTTTCGTAAGGAACATCTATGGATCCTTTTCGCTCAGGGTTCAAAAACAGCAAAGCTTTACTACTACAAGGTCAACATCAACTGGCATTATCCCCAGCGGCGTTAAATATAATCAAAAAGTCTTACCAAACAGACTAAATATGTGTGGTTCTTGGACTATACCTAGCGCATGATAGTGGTACATGGAGTGCTGGTGACGAACGGTATCTCACCACATGTGAGTGTGAAGAACTAGCACGGAGGCAATACACTGACAGATAGGCGCGCCGGCCCCGGCATCCGTGGGCAAAGGGCAGGTTCTAGTTTCTTTATGGTAACAAACTGGCGCTTTTTTTTGCAAAAAAATTAATATTTTTCAAAGTACTTCTTTAACCGGTTTTAAATAAGAAGGTAGTTCTAAATTTGATTGTATTTTTAGTTCAATATAACTGTTATTGGCAATTTAATTTTTTTTTAACATTAATTAAACTACTATTACTTAAACCTAGATTTAGTGCTGTAATAGAAACATATATACATCTCATTATAATTCTTTTATCAGGCTATTTTTTACTATCGAAACAATGTCTAAATTTTTCGTTTAACCGACATTTCCTAAGATTCTAAAGGGAAAAACATATACCTAACTAGCTTTGAGTCTAGGCAGATGAGCGTTGGTGACTAGCCAGGGATACCAGAGGCCGGGCGCAGTACTTATCGCGTACAGAGTCGTAATATTGATGCGGCACGTTTAACGTCGCGTCTACTATGTCCGACTGCAGCAACCAAAATCAAAAATATTGTTATTATTGTAACTGTGGCTGACGGAATATATTGTTATACTGTGACTGAACAGGATGTTATTTTAACATAATGGATAACGGTAATCTGTATGCCTTTATCCGTAGTAAATATAAAACAAACATCACGCTTGTTCCCGGAGTGGTAAGTAGAAGTTTTCAAATGGCGCTGATCTAAGTCTCTGTCACGTTCGACACCCGTCTGAATTCTATGCTATAAAGTGGTAAGTAAGATTAAATGTATAAAAGTAATCAAAATCAAACACTGCCTGATTGGTCTATTGACGGCAAAGCGCCACAGTTAAGTGCGAAGTTCTGTGTTGGACTCCCGCGTCAAACAAAGTGTTATTGGGTTTGTCCATAAGTTAATTTTCAAAAGCAGCAAAATATATGGCATTGTGACTGGTTAATAGAAGGTGTCTTAGGTCCCACCTTGCAGGGTCCGCCGAGGAAGTCCGGTATGAGGTCCTTGGGTATGTAGTCGAGCAGGCCTCCGGGCTGCAGGTAGTCTTTACCGCCGTAGAACAGGAACTTGCTGCGCGTGTTCTCATCTGGAACAGACACCAGATTACTGTCACTTAACTACGAGTACAATATTTGGATGTTTAAATTTGAACCAGTTCGAGTTTGTTGTTGTTAATAATGTTATTTTTACACGACTGCCCAAAAAAAAGAGTGTAATGTTTTCGGGGTACATGTATGTATGTGCGTTTCTTTATTCCACCATAATTCCATTTCCACTTTCCATTCTGGATGCCTAAACCGATTTGATGTAAGGAGTGTCGTTAGAACCCTTACACCATCGCGAGTAACATAGGCTATAAAAAAATTAAATAAATATAAAATATATTTAGTAAATCAAAAAGCACGACTCCATGTGATTGCGATGAAACTTGGTTTTTCCCTTTATTTTGTTTTTTGACATAGAAGTCGTGTTTTAAATTTTCTGACAAAATTCTTGTAGTTTAAGCTTACCGATGAAGGTGCTGACGATGGTCCAGAGGATGGGGAAGACCCTGGGCGCGCGCACGATGAGCACGCGGCCCATGGTCTCGGGGTAGTTGGCCTCCACCAGCTGGATGACGCGCAGCAGCGCGCGCACGCCGGGCCGCCACAGGTGGCGCATGTTGAGCCCGTCCAGGTCCACCAGCAGGCTCCAGGCCTGCACGGCGCGGGATGACGCGCCGCTCGCCTCTTCTAGAAGCTTCAGACCTTCCTCGCATACGTGGAGAGTCTGCCGGTTAACATTAACCGTTATTTAGACTGTATTGTCATGCAATAGAACTCATTTTCTTATAACCAATAGTTCTATAGTTGAAAACTCCAAAGTTAGATGCTTAATCTTATTTACTAGAAATTGAAGTTTTTGACCAAACCTTTATGTAAAACAGTTATGTATTAGTACACCTTTTTCCTTTGTAACAATCGGTGAACAACGAATCAGTATAATTTTAATATAAATCGTGTTATCTTACCAACTTCAAGAGGCCATCTTCTCCGATGGACTTGAGCAGTCCCTTAACGTCCATCTGACCCAGTCTCAGAATGTACAGCGGACGTCCGTCTGGTGGACAAAACAAAACTTTTAATGTTCATGATTTAATACGTATTTATAATCATATTTTGGCATATTTATTTCACTTCGTTTCCCCATGTAATATTACATTCTTCATACTTCATCCAGATTGGTCGGTTGAAACCGCTCCTGATCATATAATCAGGTCCAATATGCAAATTAAATGGTTGTATTATGTTTTTGCAGCCAGAAAACAATTTTTGCCTATAATGGATGTCAAAAACCTTTAGCAATTCACTTCAACGAACTTTTTTTGGAACTAATTTCTTACAGAACATACCTTTGTCGTGGTGATGCCACCCTCCAGGGAAGTATTGCTTGACAACATCAGGAGTCTCGTACTCCGAGAGGAGCCTGTCGACCTGGTGCTTCTTGCGCCACAGCAGCGACTGCGAGAGCATCTCCCGCGCTTTCTCCACGTTGAAGTCGCGCGCGCGCAGGAACCGGAGCAGCGTGGTGTCGCTTGGCACCTGATGGGGAACATTATGCTTGTACTTATTCACCATCTTTAGCTAATAAAGGATAGAAAAGAAACGTTTATTGTATTGTGATCTGTTTGGAGGATGGATGGAATATGCTGGAATGGAACTCTGTGGAAGTGTGACGGCCTTTCACAGGGTTTTACAATTTTGTTTACTAACGTCAACTTCTAGGTACTATTTAAAATATACAGCTCATAATTAATAAAAGATTTTGTGAATATACTACGTGCTAAACAATGTTAGTTTCCATTTCTCATTGAGTGAAACCTTCGAGCGAAGATAAATAAAGACTCGAAAACTTGCTGGACCTTCAAGGTAGCTCATGTTTGTGCGACGTCATATTTATATGAGGTCTGATATTTGTCCATCGTTCTTCTGATATCGGCTGTTTCAGTTCAATATCAATGCAGTTGACAGAGCTGCATTACGACACGTGTATGTAAGCCCATGTATCTTCTGAGCGTTGTTGGTACCGTATCAAAAAGCATTTGTTTCCCTCTGTCGCACTGCGAGTCTACAATTTATTGCCTACGTGTGGAATGCCCGAAATGCGCCGTCCATTCACAGAGGCGACAATTAAAGTAGGAAGTATTATAATTTGTTGCTTTATACGCTAAAATGACCTGTTAACATCTCGACTACGTCATTGTACACAAGACAGAATATTATTAAAGTATTGAGCGAAGAACACGGTACAGGCCAACGGTAACGGTGCAAATAAATCCGCTGAAGAAAGCCCGTGATAATGGCTTTGTTTTTTAAATGCGCGTTTATCAACAGCAGTATTAGCTGTGTGCTTTAAGACTACCAAAATTGAGATGTAAATACCCAATTTACATCCAGATTTACTAAGTATAGTGGTGGTCAAGGTCTAGCGTGGCCAAAATGGCGATGGATTGGATCGCCACCTTAAATGGTCGGCACTAAAACATTTTGGGTTCCAGTTCTACGATTCCTCACCTTCCCCTTCTGCAGGTCCGCAATCCACTTCCTGAGCTGCAGCAGGCGAGCCTCCTGCATCGTGGTGAGCTCGCCCAGGTGCCGCTTGATGTACTCGCTGTCGAGGGAGTACTGATCTGGAAGAGAAAATGGAATATTTAGTCTCCACATCTATACAGCACAATTTATTTACATATTACGAAACGGCAGAGTTCACATTGAGAGGTCGATAAGTTAATACTTAATATTGATCGCCCCTTGGCAACTAGGTTATTCGAGATCACGGTAAAATAGTGTATTTTTTCATAAGCTAATCAGTCAGTCTAGTTCTTAATTGCATACATCATGCGATCTCTACTAGTTAAACGAAAGAAAGGTATTGAGAAATAGTTTTTAATCTTTCGCAAATAATAAACATGATTATTAATCAATCACGCCTAGGCTGTATTCTAAAATTCCACAAAATTTTGTCTATACTGATATTCAGAATCCCTAACTAATAGTAATTATGTAGAAACTAGTCGGGCATTCCCGAATACACCCGTGAGTATAACCGGAATATATAGTAAATAATATGGATAACACTCACGAAAGTTATTATAGTAAAATTATGTATAAAACATGAACTTACTCCTTTCGACATCATTCGATTAATTCCAAGAAACTTTTCTCAACCCCCAAAGGGCTTTATTCAACGAACAAATTACTACTGCTGTTATTAAGCGATAGAACGGAAAATACTAACAAGATTCCTAGAAAATATTACGATCGTGAATTAATAGACTTAACCGGTCGCGACAGGGTGGGCGGGCTGGTGGCGACTGCCCATCCTCATTGAAAATATCTGAATAATCCAATGTTCTGGTTTTACTAGACTGTTCGATTGACGACCTTGCTTTGAATACATTTGGGCAAATTGTGACTTTTTTACTGTCATGAATATTTTCTTAGATATTCTAAGACATCAATATGGAGATACATCGAGAGAAAATCTGGATTTAATTATTTGAAATCGCCCGCAGTGAGCTAGCATGGTGATCAATGCTCAATTCTTCTGTGTACGAGAAGAGGCCTTTGCCCAGTAATATGTTGTTATTATTTATTATATTTTATTGATATAATTTATCTATTAGTCCGTCTATTACAATTAAATTCAATTTGCTAAAAATCATATTAATAACAATCTTTATAGTAGCCTTATTAGGTACTTAAGAATAATCATTAATTTTGTTATATCAAATAACTAAACTAATTTCTGCTGTAAAGAAACACTTAATAATAAAAAGTAGTATTAACTTAGTTTTGTTGAAACAACGATACTGTTATATGTATTTAGTGGGTCTTATTACAAACCGGGTATAGGTAATAGGGGTGTCGCAAGTGGTTGCACCTGTGTAGCACGACCCGGATGATCTGACGTGTGTGAGGCGTGGAGCCGACCCTCCAGTCCCAACGTATAAGTAACAACTTGAGGTCCTTGTAATTTTCCCAAACAGACACCGATACGACTTACTGCGGGAAATATCTAATGTGTATCCTATTCTGCCATGTCAAGTGGTTCTACAGTGAAAATAAAATGGAAACTGTTCCCTAATAACGATTAAATGACTTATGGATAATGACATGTGAAAACGTCAACATTATTTTACTGATAAAAATTACTATATAAAACTAGCTGACCCGGGGTACGAAAAATAGATGTTGGCCGATTCTCAGACCTACTCAATACGCTCACAAAATTTCATGAGAATCGGTCAAGCCGTTTCAGAGGAGTACGGGAACGAAAACTGTGACACGAGAATTTTAAGATTAAACTATGATTATAAAAACACAAATGTACAAATTAGTTTTTCGAATAATGTTCCATTTTCCAGTTCTAGATCTGGGTTAGACTTGCTTTTTCGTTACCAACTTTTTTGAGTGACTTCGTTTGAGCTTTGTCAAACAGGCAACCAAATGCTTCCTGATTGATCTTGTTTATATTACCTACCTGAGCGTTTAATAAACAATCAAATATTAAAATAGGTTCTCCTCTTTTCATATCTATAGGCACTATGTTTATTATACATAATTATCAAGCTTAACATCGTTCCGCCTCTAGTAGCAAGTTTCCTGCAACAAGCAACTAGGTCCAATTATTGTGGTTCGCAGGGACACGGTTAAATTGTATTGCAGTATGCGAGGGTCAAGGCTACCCGGGCCTCGGCGGTAAACGGGTTAAACTTGCTCGTTGGAAAAGCGCTCGGTGTTTGTTCTGGGACGGATGGACCAAGTTTGCAGCAGTTTTTCCGCTGTGGTTTAAATTGAGTTTGGATTTTATTACCCGACTACGGCATAGCAAAAGGGTTATGATTTTTACCGGTATGTATGTAGGTATGTGTGTTATTAAATTATTATTAACCATACCTTTAAATTCCAATAGAATATCCCCCAATACATAGATCTTTAACCGTCACAACAATGGCACATGTCTGCGAACCCCTTCAGGGAATTTAAGCGTGATAATACTCCGATAGTTCCGTGGTCCTCAATTCCCTTTAGGATATAGAAGTTCAAACCACTCGATGATAATCATAGAATATAAATTAGATAAACGTGGCGGTTCGTGCCGAGGACAGGCTTACTGGTGACGTCACCGCTATTACGTCACAGATACTATCTCGCCCCGGGGTAGTGAATAAGGGTGAATTATGGCTGCTTCTGGTAACTCAAGTGAGATCATTTCTTACTTTTAGAGAGGAATTTTAAGATCCTTTTCTTTATCTTTGAATAAGATAGTAGACGATATTTTACTGGGTCAATTAGAAAACTAGGTTGTATTTATCAAGATGTAGGCTTTGATTTATATAAACCGGGACTATTATCACGTTATTAATGGTAGTCTCAGCCAAGAATAATGTACTTCCATCTCAAGCAAAATGACATAGGTACATAAAACCAGATCCAAAACCTTTACACAAATAGGCACTCACGATTTCTATACAATCCTTTAAGATGGATAGTATCCATAAACTTAAAATGCTAGGGTGACCCCCGTGGCGTGCCAGACCAGAATAACACCTCCTCATTTCGTGGGTGGCGTAGGAGGTGACTAACGAGAAATCCAGAAGATGGGCAGCAACGTTTTCTGTAACTTCACCACCAATACTGAAATCCCCAAGCCGCTAAGGGTGGGGATTATGGCTTGGTTCAACAGTGGATGTCTTCCCGCTGATGCTAAACAATTATTTAAGACTAGCCAACTGTGTAGAAGATAATAAAGTGTGCTGTGCGCGAATACAGGGGCACCCTGAAGCACCAATCATAATTATACCTCTGTAACCATTGGTTACATCGGATTTTATTAACTTAACATCAAAATATACTTACCCTAGATTAGACCCTAACCTAACCCAGGACCTCTAACAGTTATACTTAGCTGCCGGGTCTTAATAAATATTAGAAAATGGCAAAATGGACACCTAATTTTGACGTTTGGCAACCCTACAAGGCTTTGTTCCCGGGACGATGAGACAGGCGAAAGATAAAGAGACAAATTGCGGTTACGTAGAACAAATGTGATGTTGTACTTAATGTTAGATAGAATTAGATTTCAGCAACCGCATAATTAAGCGAACAATACACGTACCCTCTTATTCATAAATGAGAATCATACCGGCATTAACTAAACCCCGTATTAAGTCTATTGACATCTCTATTCTTTGACGTGCAAACGACAGTGACGGATAAATTTTGTCCATGGATTAAATTGAAATGTTTTATGATTAAGGGAGTCAGAGACTAAGTTACAGTTGAGAAATTTTGGAGTTTAGTATCTAATATTGTAATTTTATTTAACGTTATGAATCGCGTAATCATTCTAATTTATGCTTATGTTATATAGTTGGTAAGGTAAAGTTGTAAAAGCATACACAGAGGGTACTTAATTACTCAACGATAGTTTTCACCCTGAAAAGTGAGGAAAAGTTATCTACGTGGTAAAATTACTAACAGACTTCAGAGTTATATTTCTACCTATCGTAGGTGTTTGGTCGAAGTAGTTGATATGTAAAGTGCTGTTATGCCTTGGGGACACATCCATTTACATTATCGACTAAATCTTATATCCCCAGACTATGCGACTAGCCGCGACCCAACCGCCCACGATCTATCTTTAATGCCAACACCATATTGCGTCCACTCATGTAGAATATAACATATATAATGCTAGACTTTATTAAAATGGATTAGAAAGGGGAAACTAGCGAGCCAGTTATACACTTGGGAGACCAATAGGGAAGATATTGGCGATATTTTTCATTACATTAGGATTTATCTATTGTGAATCAATAACGATCGATAGTTTAAAATAACTGTTTTCTAGTTATTTAAATACATTAAATATGTAGGTAAACTAGTAAGAAATTTTAATCAGCATGACAAGATTTAGTGTATTCCGAAGTCTATAAGCCACAATAATAGCATGTCTGTATTCTAGTTTCTTATTGGACTAGTGGGTCCACTTGTTAGGGTAACGGGTTTTTACGAAAAGCTAACAATTTCATAATCAAGTTATAGATACCACATGTAAAACAACAACCTTGGACTTCAAGGTACCTTACCCCTTAGGGTACAACTTGTGACCTCCAGGTATACTCTGATTAAGGACCCCGTTGGGTGAAACTAATCGGCCAATCTCAATCCCACACGTGAATGTAAATTGTGTTTTCGTTTTAATTACAAAGGACTTACTAGAGTTAAACTACGGCACAGATGTAATGGTATACATTAATTGCTGTATGCTTATCATCACGCTTGTATTGAAGAGGCGGGCAGAAATGTAGGCAGATACATTACGGCAAAATTTTAACATAAGAACATTTTATTATCGACAATTTAGGCACGGCGGTGCTCCTTAAGAAATAAAGTGGAAAGAGAGTAAGGATACTTTTGTTCCAACAGGACACG
Organism: Abrostola triplasia; assembly: GCA_946251915.1. Taxonomy (NCBI): domain Eukaryota; kingdom Metazoa; phylum Arthropoda; class Insecta; order Lepidoptera; family Noctuidae; genus Abrostola; species Abrostola triplasia. The sequence continues at coordinate 775,813 of OX276432.1, read as the reverse complement.
TTTTACGACTGATGATGATGATGACTTCGTACTGGAAATCGAAGTTGAATCTTCAGGCTACGTTTTGAACTAAAGCGATGACACGGATGCCATAATACCTAGCACACCTATTTATTAATCTACCAACGAATCGTCCTAATACCCAAATAGCTACCGGTAGTCCGTGTAGTGCGTAGAGATTGTTCCCGTGGTAGTCCCCACTTCCTAGCTGTCCCAGCCGGATACCATTAGGGTCCCAATTGAAAGCAATATTTCGAGCGCCCACTTTTGCAAATCGATGCCCGGCGGTGGAAAATTACGGGACATTGTTTGTGGGAAATGGTCCTTGGAAAGAGATCATAATATATGGAATCTAGTGGAAGAGGTGGTTTATTGGAAGAATTATTCGTTTATTTTTACGTTACGTTGGTTTTTACGTTCTTTTACGCAGATATTGCAATAATTTTGATTAGGCATACAAAGTAACGAAGGGTTTGATTTTACTTTAATTTAAGACTCAGTTACGTAATATACTCGTCTTAGAGAAATTGTATGTGTTTTATTTATGTAAGCCACTTCATATTCAAAACTAGCATCTACTTTCGTCCAATTTCTACCGAAAACTTAAGAAGCCATATAAATATTGGCTTAACTCAGGTTTCAAGCCACAGATTTTGAGCGCATAAACTTAATTATTATTAGAACCGACTGAAAATGAAAAAGAGGATTTATACTCTATCCCTCTTATTCAAACGAGAATCATACCGGCATTAACTAAACCTGTATTAAATCTATTGACATCTCTGTTCTTTGATATGTAAACGACAGTGACAGGTATAATTTAATCCTTGGTTTAAAATTGCAATTATGAATAAAGGGGTATAGGTATCGTGTAAAACAAAATACAGAACTAGATATAACACGGAAAAAAATACGCAACAAAAAGCAAAGTTATATTAAAACCGTAGTTAAACAATTTGAGAGATGAGTAAGTACTGCCCATTCGCTGTTACTAAGATCTTCACCAGCACTCGAAAAGTTTTTTAATACCGCGCAGATATTTCCAAGATTTCCACATGTTTGATGGGTACTTGGGTACTTCGTTTAGGTTATTCTCGCTATACGTAACGCTTATTTGCAAATGTTTCGCATTTCAGAAGTAATTCGCCTACAATGTGAAGCCTAAAAAGTTGTTATATCGGAAGATAAATAGGCACAATAAGAAGGTTATTTACTATATATTACCGAACTGAGTTCGGCTCGCGACTCTGCCGCGTAACCAGCTCATGAATAAGGGCTCCGATCGAGTCCGAAACTAGTCGGGCATTCCCGAATACACCCGTGAGTATAACCGGAATATATAGTAAATAATATGGATAACACTCACGAAAGTTATTATAGTAAAATAAGAAGGTTATTTATGCCTTCCTACTATGATTTTATATTTTTGGTGAAACTACACAATGAAACTGATTGCTTCTTCTGATTTTATCTAACACTTTCATGAGATTAATAATAAGCCTTCCACAGTAGATTTATATGCAAAGGGCTGGAATCTTCACTGCTTGCCTGAAAGCACTGCTAGCCCCGCAATAGTACCCCACAGCCATAGCAACATGTATGTACATCTTTAGTATTGCCCAAAAATGGTTTCTAGGTTTGTTAGACGTAAAAGAGCAAATGATAGAAAACAGAACCAGTCAAGATTGCTGTCACTAGAATAATACACAGAACTTCGTATTCTGGAGGTATAAGTTAGTCGAGTGTGCTATTACTCTCTACATTCCACTAGCTAATAAAGATCATATATGTATCTAGTGCACATAAATGCTCGTCTTTGCCAAAACAAATGCAACAGGCTCATAACAAAACGAAACCTTTTTAGTGGATCAAGTTCATAAGCTATATTATAATATATTATGTATGACTGCTTCGTTGGTCTAGTGGTTGCTAAGCGCGACTGCTGAGTACGAAGTCCTGGGTTCGAATCCCAGGTCGGGCAAAGTGTTACTGGGTTTTCCCTTTAGGTTATTCTCAGTGGCAGCACGGAGTCTGGATTTGTGCCCGGTTAATGGCAATAGGCTCGCCCCCTATTACATTGGGACCTAACAACATAACTGGCGAAATGTGAGTGTACTGTATGTGCACCTCTGCCTACCCCTTCGGGGAATACAGGCGTGATGTTATGATATTATGTAGCTATATACATGTGTATCGAAACAAGGTATTATAGGTATTATTTATGTATGAGAAGAAACACAGCAGCAGATGCTTTTGTTTGTGTATGCAAAACTGAACGTAATATTATGGTAAACTGTTTATATGGTGGGCAAGGCAGGCATCGATTCCGCTCCAACCCCGTTTTTGAAACAGAAATAGCGAAATATTTGTTCGTAGACATAGACGCTAAGTAGCTGTCTGCTACGACGCATAGCGTAGTACAATAAAATAAAATTAGGTTAAAAGGATATTATCTACAGTGAGTTGCTGCCTATTTACTCCTGCAAAGTCGTAATTATACTTGAGTCAGTGAAGATGATCCGCTGTTTGACACAAATCACAATCTTAGATCTTATTGTCATGTATTTCAAAATGTTTGTACCAATAAGGTACGATTGTAAAAAAACTACTCGCCTATTTCTCAGAAAAGCGAGCAGATAGCCAGGATTTTTATTAGCTACGATCCTGACATACTTCTAGCCTCATTTACCCTCGTCGCATTCTTAACAAGCTTTATGTGTGAGTCTCACGTATCTCTTATCATCGTGCCTGCGTTACATAACCGCTTTCGAAAACAGGAGGTTATGTACGCCACGCGTTTCTTTATTATTATTACGAAAAACACGAAAAAACGTGCCATGCAGGATCTCTAAATATCAACTGCCCCCTATATAATAGAAATCCAATATAATGAAAAATACATGGGCATGAAACTTATATTTTTTTGATAAAAAAAATGTAATCTATAACATAGTCGAAACAGTAGGTCATTCCCATACATTTATCATTCTTTTCAATTTCTATTATTTAAGCGATTTGTCTAAGGGGCTGGTGACGGTATTTCCACCCATTTCCACGCTTTCTCTTTGTATCTGTGATAGCGTGACAGATTTCGCCTCCTTGAATTCGAAGACAAAACACTTTCGAGAGTGCTTTTCCAGCCAAAGGCTTCAGTTTACTCTGCCGCACCGCTTTGAGGACTCTGCACACTGTTGCGATTCTACAACGTATTTGTTTTACTCTTTGCCTGTGGCATTTTGAGAAACAGGAGGGGAACAAAGTTCAAATTATTTTTGATTGTTTTGGATCTATTAGCGCTTTTGTCTTTCTCATTATTTAGTGGCGCATCTTGGGAGAACCTAAGTCCAGCAGTAGACCGTACTAGGCTGAGAGAGAGATCGTCATTTTTTGTTTGATCTCTGCTTCACTTAGTTATTTAAGGTACTCATATATTTTTGGTTTATCTAACAAAGGTTTTTTTATATCCAGTTTTTTGGCAACATAACATCACGCCTGTATTCCCTGAAGGGGTAGGCAGAGGTGCACATATAGTACCTACGCCCACATTTCGCCAGTTATGTTTTAGGTCCCAATGTAATAGGGGGCGAGCCTATTGCCATCAACCGGGTACAAATCCAGACTCCGTGCTGCTACTGAGAATTACCTAATGGAAAAACCCAATAACACTTTGCCCGACCCGGGATTCGAACCCAGGACCTCGTGCTCAGCAGTCGCACTTAGCGACCACTAGACCAACGAGGCAGGCAGTTTTTTGGCAACGTGTAAACAAAAAGGTGTGCAGGTACTCTAAGACGTAAGTCAGACACATTTGATATTTAGAGCGTGCATTTTAAGAGCTTCTTCAACTTCGTCATTTCATAAGTAAAGTTTCCATGTGAGTCTACAAAATATATTCACTCCAACGTATCCATTATTTTTTTGTGGATAAATAGAATGCAAATATAGTATTTGGGCCAAGGGTCGCAAAACTAAAATCTGAAAAAATAAAATAACTACTAAATGTTATAATACCAGCCTATAGAAGAGCCACTTCAGAACTCATTCGATTCAAGTTCAAAGTTTATAACGATTTTCACCAGTCATTTCGGCCACATACGGTTTTTATTTCAATTAGATTAATGTTTTTCTTTTTCATAATGTATACGAGATATAAAAAAGTGTTTTCTTCTTTCAGTCAAGATTCTAAGCTACATAAGTATGACGTGAGATTGGCGTCCCTTTCGCGTATCATATCGATCTGCCAATCGTTATTCATTAATCTTGCATAACCATTTCAATGCTACCCAAGTGTTGAATAAATTAAACCAATTCATCCTTCTAGAAAATTCACTGACAAATGGTTTCGAGAATTTCGCGTTCGGCACGAACAGAGTTGGTACAATCCACTACCTAATAGCATAGAGTGGTAAATAAATCTACGTTTTTTTAGACCTAACACTTGGAATTTCTTCTGTAACGCGGTGCTTTAAATTTATGGAAATTTGTATTGACTGACGCCAACCCGTAAAGTTCTAACAAATGTCTGCCGACCACGCAACCTTTACGAAGTTCAACCTCGTCACCACTACGTTAATTGGGGCTTCCATTTAGAAAAGTATATTTAACGTCATGAAAAAGTTAATCTCAACTACTTCTAATACCCGCATGAAACTTACACAAATAGAACATAATCTCGATGTCCACACACGTCATGGCGCTTACATTGCATAAATGTAAAAACAACGAATTAACCACGTCACAGGTAGCTCTATATAATCCCTTAGTAGGTTTAAATTATACCGTCGGGTACGAGTGGACGGTACATATTCCGCAATTTAGTGGGCAGCAGCCGTCGGTGACATCTGACATTAAAACAATGTGTGTAGGCGGTCTACCCGACACCCACGTCTTCCACAGGGTCTTACCGTCTTAGAATACCCCGATTAAGTTCTATTTTTAGCAAAGGGAGAAAACAATGACCCTTATTAAGCTCTGTTTTGGTAGAGAATTGCCGACTGTTTCTGTAATGACTGTTTTGAGCAATTAGGGCTCCTGACATCTCGACTGATCTTGTTTCCAGTTCATCGCCATGGCGTTGATAGCCTCCTTTGTACAGCTATTATTTTAATTACTGGGCTATATTTCAACAAACTCGTTATTTTACGTCGATAATAAAGTTTTAAACGGGAACTGTAATATCAGTTTCAAGGGAATGGATACAGGTTTATTGACCTCAGTTTAAGTCACGGATCCAGGGGGCTTACGGAAAGTGCCCTGATGTTTATGAATTAGTTCTATAATAATTCTGATGAGGTTCTGTGTACGTGGAGGTCACTTCCATAAAAACATGATAAACTACAGTACTGATAAGTGGTCTCCTCTCAGGGCTGGCTTAGTTAAACTTTTTTCTTTCCTCTTAAGGCTTATCAAGATTACAACAAGGAGGAGAGAACAAGATTACTCGTGAACATAATTGACTATGACAGCTCACGTATCTTTTGGCTATTAAAGAAAAGCATAGGTATTACAGACTTTTTTGACGAGTCTTGAACACTTTTATGATTGCATTCTAAATACGTTTCTTATGCTTCAGGCATTTGATGATTGTGAAATTGGCCCATAATTTAATATGTATCGTCGTAGCATGTGACGTGTGAGCTGTGGGCGGATGGCTTGACGCCCACCAAGTCAGAACATGTTACTTCGAATTTATCGCCAACGTCTGAACATGTCGGCTTGTTTATTAGAGGATAAGCTCTGCCCTAATCTTGTTTGCCCTTTAGATGAGTTTATGTTTTGTTTTTATTTATATGAGTATAGATACTTGAAACCGTGTTTCAGGGTAAGTATAGAATACAATTGTTTAAGGGTAAGCGTTGTCAGAAATATCAAAAATACGTTTATGAGGAAATATGTTAATTATATAATATTTATTAACTACTACTTATAAATATGCCTTCACAAAAATCGTATTCTTTTAATAATTATGTTTATAACTGTCGAACTGGTAGTCACGTGGAATACTAGTCAGGTTCATAAACAATAAACAAGGCAATTTCTAATAAGTACTAGCCATTTACAATCCTCTAATTAAATTACTGAATCGTCTCACGAAATTCATTATTTGTTCGTAAGCGGCCAGGACGTCGGAAACAACCAACTTGGCTCAAATTCTACCTATTACTATCTTAGCTCAAAATGTTCCCCGTGACGTCACTTCATAGCGTATGTATCGTGAACCACGACATACCATTTCCCCCAGCTGACTGGTCCTACATGCGCCGCATATTAAGTGGCAAACAATGGTTTTATTGCATTTCTAAATCTATGTAGTTATTTTAAGTAAATGGCAATAAAGAAAACTCGGGAACCATATGGTAAGGAGTTTTGGACTAGCAAAAGGACTTTTGTTTTGTTTTGAATGGCGTTTTGTTTAATCAGCTTGGTCTTATGTTTAGAACGCCATTACTGAATACGAATCTATTACAATTTACTTGTTTGTAAGGCAAATGAATACTTACTTCCGTTTTGTGTGTGTTTTATGTCCAGTAACGAATTATTATCAATCAAATATATCCTTACCTTGAACTTCAATTAGCAACACGCAAAAAAATATAAAAAAAGAAACAAAAACTGAAAAATGTACAATATATATTTACACTTAAAACCGCTGATTATTCCTTCCCAAAAAGAAAGAAACAGGAGCTGATAGAATCAGCACTATCACAGTAGCACACACTAGCACCACCAAGAGGTTGTCCCACCTGGTCAGGATTTCGTCGACGGCCACGCGCGGCTCGCAGTGACACGGCCGACTGATCGGCCGATTGTCACGGACCGGGTCCAAGGGAGCTGCCGACAAGTCTGGATGAGAGTTGGAAATTTTCCTTTTTTCTTCCGTCTTAGAACCAGTGTCGCGTTTATGCGACATACGTTTTAAGGACTGCGTTCGCGCAGGCGCATTAACATCATCTAATTTTTGTTTACTGCGATGTAATAGTTCGCTTCCTTTCATGAGGAGGCTTTTTCTGTGTTCCGACTTCTCGTGACCGCTCTTGGTGCGCGACCTGGATGGTCTCGACGTGCCTGGACTTAGCCCGCCTTTACTATTTTTTTGTCGAACGCCACTTTTTGATGTATCATCTAGAGCGGAAACGGTGGAGTGAGGAAGGGATTAAGAGGGTAAACGACAAGGGTGGGGTCTTGCTTTTTTAATTATAATGCATTACAAGTATGATATACGTATGTGTTAGCCTTCTATCTGGCAATTATCATTAAAGGTAAACAGGAATACTTTAATCGTAAAACTTTATGCATCAAATCTTCATAGTACACAGCCATTTTTTAGCTGTGTACTATCAGTGTTAATTTAAGCTAACAGAAATCTACTAATTTCTTTGTAATTAGTAAATATTTATTGGATACATGCCTGGGGTTCCGTGCCGGCCTATTCCAGCTATCTCCTTGAGGGAACTGATTGATCCAACTGGAGAAGAAAGATCTATGTGAAGGAAGGATTAAGGTAGGGTAGGGTAGGTATTGGGTAATGGCATAATACTGGTTGGTTATAGATATATGGTATTTCTAGCTCGTGTCCTTTTTCAAAGTTGCAGGTATATGGTTAATTTCCTCTTTCTATGGCACAATTCATAAACGTGACAACCAGAAAGACGGCTAGAGATACATACTATCACAATATAGTCTGGAGGTCAGACTCAGGCTTAAAAGCTTCCGTTCCTAACAACAACTTTAAAGCTACAACAACCTGCCGCATTAAATTGTAAGTATCCATAATACGTGCCTGGACTAGGAATCTTGATTTTGCTAGCGAGCTGCTTGAGACTTGCGCCTTTTTGGAGAATCTTTGAAGTACCTGGTGAAGAAAGGGAAATATGAGGAAGGGATAAGGATAGGTATTCCGTTTGGTAGAGGATTCATTGGGTTCCTTCTTTCCTGTTGCATTAACACTTGATAAAGGTTAATGTGTATATATTTTATAGAATAGTATCAAAATTAAGTCACGACATCTGCCCTTCTAGACAAGTGGGACGCGTTTGAAGAATAGAAATAGAATAGAATGATAAATGTATGGGGATGTCAAAATGTTTATTTTTATTATTAAGTAACAATAAACATTTCATATGAATGTTTCGACAATGCCATCGAAGACTCATATTTTTCATTCTATTCGATTTCTAACCGTTTTGCCACTGGTTTAGAGTGGCTGATATTTGTTTTATAAGGATTATCAGCTAAAGTAAACGTTCATATTGAAAATTTTCAACATATACCTCTACAACATATGTAGCATTTCTTCTACAAAACCCCAACCCAAAAATTCAACGAATGAAAAGACTGATTCAAAATAATTTTCAAGCACAAAGGATAACCACATCAATATTTATATGTAGACACCTATAACGCAAGAAGCCATAATTCATATAACAGTTTGAACAGCGAAGTCATACAATATTCATACAATTTATACGTCAAGCGCGTAGAATATGATAATGTTTCTAAAACAAGGATTTATTGTTCGGGGTGTTTTAACCAGAATATTACATAAGCTTTTGGTTAGACAAAAGTCTGATAATAATTAACGTAACAAAAGTAAACAGAGAAAGATAATAAAGCCAATATTATCAAAGCCAATTTCGTATAATATTATCGATGGCCGCAGGCTTACTATGGTATATTTTCTTACTTTGGCAAATTGAATCAAGGAGCTGTTTCCACTCAAGTGGACTAATTGCGAGACCTTAAGGGTCGCTGTTGCTAGGCAACGGGAACTAAAATCACCCTGCAGGAAAGCACTCCCCTTAGGGCACAGCCTGCTGAACTGGTTTTGATTATCTAGTGGATTTTAATAATTTTATAAACGTAACATCACGCTTGTATCCTCGAAAGGGAAGGCAGAAGTGTACCTATATTAAATCCACATTTCGCCAGTTATAATAGAGGTCCCACCAATATAATAGGGGGCGATCCTATTGTCATTAACCGGGCACTAATATAGACCCATGTAACTGAGAATTACCTAATGGAAAAACCTAATAACACTTTGCCCGACCTGGGACTCCAACCCAGGACTTTGTAATTAGCAGTCGCGCTTAGCAGTCACTAGGCCAACGGGGCAGTCAATGGTCTTTAAAAAGCTATAAGACAGTGACTGACAAGCAAAACTCTAAATGTAGAATTTTAAATACTACTAAAACAGTAGTTTAGATTTAGATACACATAAAATGATTTCTATGACAAGACGACGGAAGTCATCCTTGAAGCCATAGAGGGTGATGTGAGTAATCTATCACTTCGTACATAAAGCGTTTAACGGTCGATAAATGTTTCGTAGGGTTTTATAGACGAACGAACAAGGCCGACGATATTATGACGCTGTGGGATACACTCACCACCAACACTTCAAATTTTACTGAATATTGTCACTACATAATAGAACCAGCAGAATTTGATACTTAGTGTTTAGTAGAGAACGTTTTTATAACAACTGGAAATTTTCGACTCGAAATTGTAAGAGTTCGCGTGCCTCGTTAGTAATAATAAATGACGACGACCCAAATGGCACAGTGATTGAGCCATTGGACTGCTGCGCTAGGGGTTGTGGATCCGATTCCCGCGGGGAACAAAAATGTATGCGATCGGCAGATGTATTTCCCGAGTCTGGGTGTTTGTGTACGTGATTTGCATGTTTATAAAACGCACCCACGATACAGGAGAAACTGCTAGTGGGGCGACTTTATTTTAAAGAAAATAAATGCCTATGACTGTCGATATTAAAGATTTGGAAACCTAAATAAGAACGATGATATTCACCAAGTTTCCTTTAAGCGTCTATATACAATATCTAACTAATAAAAACAAGTTTATGATCTAATATAAAACTAAAACTTTCTCTTGAATAATGAAAGACGACGAAGATTACAACAAAGGCAAGCATATCATTTAAATTAGACTATTTAAAGCAAGTGAGAATAAAATCTTAGGAAATAACAGTCGTGAGACAAAGGCGTTATCCAGACGAATGCAATAAAGAGCTGGTGATGAACCTTCAAGTCCTGGAACCTTATACCCTGTTATCTAAACCCTAAACTTCTAGGATTATAGGAGTCTTTACCTCAAAAAACTATCAACTGCGTGTGTCAAAGTGGAATGTTACTAGTGTATGCTTCCAGATTAATCATACATGTAAGGGATGTGAGACAAGAGTAAACACAGAAACTGTCTGAAATCGAAAAGCGAGAAAGATAAAGGGTGTTTTAACGGTCGTTTGGCAAGGATGGGCTCCGGAATCCAACGACATAAATCACGAGAGGGTGTAGAGAAAAATTCCCGCATTTTCATAATATTTTCGTTCTCCGTATATTTTAATATGCAAATACATTTTTATTTAGATTTCAGGTCTGCTTACATAACCTCCAATTAAATATAATCACCGACTCTGGTTGTTCTGTCAAGGGCTACTGTGAGATATTCTTTATTTTTAGATGTCGTTATTGTGGGGAATTTTACATAAAAATGATATTATAATTCAGTATACTATGCTGGTTAGTAAATTACCGTGTTCGTTGGTAAGTCACCATGCCGCTGGGTAAGTTTCCATGTTGCATGCTTTAAGGTCAGTTCTTCTTGGTAGTACCACAGACCAAGCGTACTGGTAATTTATGAACCAGCATGGTAACTCAAAGAAGAATATTTTTTGCCTTCAGCTAGCTATATAAAGCGTTTCCAAGCTCCACGTAGCTCCACCGCAATATTACCAGAGATATGATGAAAAAATGTTTGTGGAGCACAAAGCATACTTCGCATGACTCATCTCCGGAACACGCACGGTCCTCTTTGAACAACAGTGAAATGAAAACCGAATGTTGGTCCAAATAATTTGTTAAATCAATTCAACACGAGCATAAAACATGAATTGTTTATCGAGACTGGTATTTGGACCCAGTTAACTTTGACTGCGTTACTTTAATTGAGTTTGTGACAATAGATGTAATGTTTATCGAGGGTTTGTCCTTCAATGAGCTTAATTTATTTTGATGCTGACATAACAGTATAATTCTACAATTATATCACCATCCAGATAAAGAGGTCCTTGCGACATTTACATAGTTAAGTATATCAAAGTTAGCATGTTCAGCCATTCAAATATAAACCCAACTATCACGTGTTTATTGTTACGTGTATCACACGTACGTAAGGCTCATGTTTATTCAAAAACTTCGATTGTTATAATAACCTTCAGCGCTGACCTATCTAACAATACTTACAGTCAACCAAACTAGGGCAATGTTAAAAGCCTCCATACTTGTTAAATATTTCAACCTGTGTTGCCATTGTATTAACTCCCGACGGAAAAAGAGAGATGTTATAAGTTTGACTGCTATGTGTGTTTGTCTGTGGCACCGTAGCTCTTAAACTGGTGAACAGATTTCGATGCGGTTCTTTTTTCAAGGGACAAGTTAATATGACCTCTATGCTGTAGTAGTCTAAAGTATGTGTGAAGAACGGTCCTCTTAATATTATATGTTTTTTTTCGTGTTTGTCACCAAAATATAAACGGATGGACCGATTCGGATAAAATTTTGCGTATATATTTCAATGGGTTTCTGGCTAGTTTGAAAATACAATTGGACCCAGTAGGTGGCCCTGCTTTTCCGATCAGAACGACGTCTGCCGGGTCCACAAGTAATAAATACATATATTATTAATCAGTAGTATTTTTTGCTTATAATTAATTTGGACACGAATTAAACAAAGCAAATTACGGGGCGAGTTATAATGAGGAAGGCCTCTTCGAATATTTTGCTTCGATTTTTAGAGATCTAGATAAAGGTTAGATCAATGTCTCAGGACCAACAATCGTGTGCAACGAATGACTGTTTGAATTGGACGCTGAATGAGTAACGTTTTGAAGTGTCTGTCTGTATGAACCGCTCCATAAAATTACTGTAAGTAACTACACCGACCATTTTAACGATAACCCTCAAAGGTTACGCAAAAAATTGTGTCGCAAATTACACACGCGGTCTCTGCGACCACTTAGCGTGTAAGTAACCCTCACTCGCGATTGTAATAAATATTCATTATCCCTAACCCAAGTTAACCCGCGCTCATATGACACTTTGTATTTATGAGGCTATTTTATCTTTGGCCTTGTAAACACCCGATGTTTTTTGTAGCGACATTTTTATGTGGAGTGAAAATGGCTGCCTGATTTTCAGTTTTATATGGAGTGGGGATGGTTTGCTGTTTTGATCTCAGTTACGTCATCAAAGCTAAGGATGAGAAGATGTAAAAAACAATCCATTGTCCACATAAAACAGAATATCACATTGCTCTCTTAACTAAACTTAACAAAATAATCATTTACTTATCTAATTTAATTTGAACCTCGCTAAATAGTATAATCATTTTAAGTGTTAATTAATACCTAATCCTAAAAGTAAGCATAGGTCTGAGTTGTTAATCAAGGATCATTTGTTGGCTTTTGGCAATTATAATACATACTAGACATGTGCGCCGATCGGCGCGGCGCGCGCCGCCGGTCAATTTGGCTACGCCGACGCCGCCGATTTTTTTATCGGCGTCATCGGCGTCAAAATTGAATAACGTACGGACTTGTGGAGTGATGCTTTCCAAAGGAATAATTATATAACGTTGACATCTTTTCAATCCTTTCCTTGATTTTGAAAGTGCAACACTGGCTTTTCAAATCATAATAATTTTTTTGAAACATTTTCGAGCCGCTGTTAATACATATAATGAGTGCATCAAACTCAGTCACAATCAATGTTGCACTTGTATTTAGGTGTGAAATAGAACAAGCATTAAAACAACCTGTTGGGGACGACGAAGTTCTAATAATGAACCGCATGAAGAAAAACATGTTGGCGAAATTAAATCATCGCTTTTCCATTAATAATCTGATTGTTGCGGCTGCTCTTCTCGATTGCCGTTTCCAAGGAATGTCAGTAATTGACAAATACCTTGAGGAAAGGGGGGAAACGAGAGTTTCCTTTATGTCAATATTTGTCAGAGAACACGTCAGGGAATCTGATATTATGCAAGAAACGGCGTATGAGCACAGCGAACCCGTCACTTCCGCTATGATCACTCAACCGTCCACATCAAGCCTTCTTTTGGCTTTGTCCCAGAAGTTTACAACTCCTGATAGTTAAGCAGCTGAAGATCCTGTAGTGGTCGAATGCTGGAAATACTTTGGAGGGTGTGACCCTAAGGATGTTCTCGATGGCGATATACTTCGTTATTGGAAGGAAAAGAAGAATAGTTATCCTTTACCTGTGTGAGGGCGTTCCCGCCACAAACACACCAAGCGAGCAACTAACCATTACGGCAAAGAGGTCACGTTTGAGTCCTACATCAGTAGATAAAATTATTTTTATACACGATAATTATGACATGTGTAAGAAGCAAGTACAAAAGTTGAAATAATTAGCATTTTCGTTATATAATTTTATTTCTGTCCTATATTTTGATTGTTGCCATAAAGGTTATTTTTGCTATTGCATTGTTTTTTTTAAATTTAACTAGTACAGAAGACAAACACTTTGTCATAAATTGAAAATGTGATTTATTTGATTTTAATCTTACCATTATTATATTGATGTAAGTGAATAAATAAAATTTTATTCTAAATTAGTCATATTTTACTTATTTTCACCACCTACGCCGATTACGCCGATGACGCCGCCGCCGCCGACATATTAGAAGCTAGACGCCGCCGCCGATCAAATAAGCATCGGCGCACATGTCTAATACATACACATAAATAAGATGTATACACAATTACACATACATCTTTTTGCCTTTTCACTGCTTTAGAAGTAGCACGGTGATTTTTGTGTATGCTTGCTGACAATCGCAGTGTCAAGTTACATAACAGAACAATTTAAAATATTGAGCAATTAATGAACATCATAGCTTTTAATTAAATATCCGAAAATCCCGTCAAACCAATAAACTACAGACTATTAGAAAACAATACCTATTTAATACCCCGATCAAAGGTCACTGAAATAATGGAAGTATTCCAAACACACATAATGTTTACGTTAATTGGCTGTGTTTAGTCAAAATTGTACCTACATTGTTTTGACAAACTTACACCCACTAGAAGTTTAGAAACACGATCGAAACCGTAGGTCGGTAACTCGGCACGCGGAGAGAATAAAAACAACTGAACATTGTTTTCTTCACTCAGTATCTGTTTCTAGGTACCGTTGGTTTTTCCCTATAACTCCATCGAAGTCTACCATCATGATATAGTTTTTTCATCAATTTTATATTCTTTTCCCGACAAATATCTAAGATCAGATATCTTAAGCCTTGTCCAGAAGCAGCGAATTCGCTGCGATTTTATCCGCACCTTGCCGAGGTACTGGGCGCCAATACATAGTAGCCGCGGAGAATTCGTCCCTTCTGGACAAGGCCTAAATCGGACATCCAAACTCACAACAGAATTCTATTTTAACCATCTTCGTAAGTCTCACAAAGAACAAAATCTCGGCACCACCCACACCCATCCCCCACTGACCTGGCTGCGAGTGCTTGCCGGGCGGTGACAGCGGCTCGGTCCCTCTCGACACGACCCTCCGCAACTCTCGGTTGCTCGCGGGGTCGGCAGCCGTCCAGGGCTTCAGATACGTCACTCCCTCGTCATTTACCTCCTTCATGAACACGTCGATCAGCTCCTTACCTGGTTACAACAAGTCTGGTCAAGAAAGTGTCGTAGTTACGACTTTACCTACATAATATTGATTTTTGACCGCCGTTATATTTTATGTTACATTATCATTGTCAATTGTTTGGTTGATTCTCGTTGTTCAGCCTTTTAACAACTGCGTGTAAGTCTTATTTATAAATTCGGGTAGAAAAGAAGAAGCCATAGTTCGCAGCACTCGCACGAATTTGCTACACGTTCCACAAACGGTATAATAGGATTAATTCACCCAGTTAAGGATTACTAATAAGTATAATATCTATTAATAGACAGATATTAGTACTTATATTAGTTAGTTTTGTTTTTAATGTTTTTACTATTAGAAAGAACACATACATAACTAAGAATTAAATATTCATGTATTATTTATCGAGTCCGAGATTAACTTAGGAAAAAGTGGTTACCAAGCCTTCGTACTTTCTCTTTTATGACCACACAGAACCTGTGTTATATTAATATTGCTAATGATTTTAAATTTAACGAGGTAAATTTGAAATGAATCAACTGCTATAAAACTACATATACATATACCTGTACACATATTAATATTCCTATAGATAATTAAGTGTTGTGGTAAAGGTGCGCTTACACAAATAATTAATTGCGCGATTATTGGCAATTAATTATCAAAATACAAAAGCTGTATAGAAATTCCCAAGAATCACCCAATTTTAGTTGCCCGTGTCAGCGCACATTCGTGGTTTACGTTAACCAAGTCTTCCTGTATCACAGCACGTTATCCTTGGCCAACTTACCCTTGGCAACATTAGCTGCGTACTGCTTCATGGAAATTTTCTCGACAGTGCTCTCCAGCCCAAAGAAGTTCTTGACGTCGAGGGTCGCGGTCTGCTCGAAAGCGGTCCATTCTGGATTATCTGGGTGAACCTGGGTGGACAAGGTATGAAGCTCATTAATCTATTTCTTATCGTATGGTTGATGGACAACCTGGGGTCAGGGACTAAACCGCCTGTAGGCTTCTGACATACCGAAAAATCTCTCAGGTGTGCTGGTTTTTGTCAAAATGTTTTCCTTCGCCGTTTTAAGCAACTGATAACTAATTTATAATACGCATAATATTAATTCGAAAAGACATTGGTGCACGCGGGGGTTTATACATGCGACTTTTGACTTGTCAAACCCAACGATTTGGCTGTCAACGCCTATTCATAAAAATGGATAAAATATGCCTATACTGTCTGATTAAACGCAGTATAAACAGTATGTAGTAGCAATCCTCAGCGATTTGGACCAATGGCATAATGATAATAATTGTATCTTGTTATCTTATCACAGTAAATACTAAAAGAAATAGGCCAATCGGATTATAAGAATATAAATACATGGGCTAATGCTACTGTATTAGGTTTACTTTTCCTACCTAAATACGAAATCAGACAGACAGAAAACAACATTTTTTCTACATCAAAGTAGCCTTTGATCTAACTCTGCATCTAAAAACAAAGAGCTACAGAAGTTTTTACTTTGCGTATATTTTTCTTTGTACCGGTCTACGTTTATTATTTATCTGTAGTGACCGTTATTTTTTATACCCAAATCATTTTTGGGTATAAAAATAACGGCCACTAAAGCTCACTCCATTGGCCTTCCTACTCTTTTCCCTCTTGTCGGTTTTAAGGACTACTCAAAATTAGTCCATCATGAAGTAGTCTATTTTATCCCACCGACTCAGTCCGAGTCTTCGATGACGTCAACACGCGCTCGCTGACATCTCATCGTCAGCCGGAAGACATCAACTGTTGAACAAAGGCCTCCCCTTAGAACACCACAATGAACGGCAATTTGCATCCACCCGTTGCCCGCAACTCTGACCATATTGTCGGTCCACCTGGTGGGAGGCCTGCCAACGGTGCGTCTCCCGGTTCGTGGTCCCCGCTCGAGAACCTTTCTTGGTCACGTCTACGTTATTTATTAAATAAAAGATTGTACCACGACGACAATAAACATCTCGTTGGTCTAGTGGTCGCAAAGCGCGGCTGCTGAGCGTGAGGTCTTGGGTCCCATTTCCGGGTTGTGTGTGTACTATGCACCTTTGCCTCCCGCGCTTAGGGGAATACAGTCGTAATGCTATTGATCTATGTATATTTATTTATTTGAGGTTGAGTATATAACAATATTTGGCCAGTTCACCGTCAGTCTCGACCTTCAGTCACACTGGCCTTGCCGACAGGTTTTGCCGCGGAAACCTTACTGCACGTCAAAGTACGATAAACACTTTTTTGGTTACTTCCAGTCTATCCAGTTTTATAAGTTGCGTATATTATTACGTTCGTAATATGAATATGGTGGATTAATTAATTTAGGTTTAGCATAGGATTGAATTGAGCGCGAGGCGCCATAAAAATAGAGGACTACACAAGTCTGTACAGGTGTACAAGTGTGTTCAGGTACAAACAAACTGGAAGATGTTAATTTATTGTTGTTTATTCGCAAATACAGTCTCATGAGGATTGTATAAGAATACAATATCTTTCCGTCTTCACGAAAGCGAGTAGTTAGAGACGAACTCGGTGAGAGATTGACTGCTTTACATAAGACTTATAAAAAGTTGGTGGCAAACGTGTACATGGTTATTTACTTCTGATAAAGGACCAGCCCGGTATCACCCACTGCTAGGCATAAGCCTCCCTTTTCCTCTGCTATCCTTTTTTTATTTGAGCGTCTTCTGTCTAGCTGTTCTTCGGAAAGACATAATTGTATTTTATCCATCAGTTATCCATTTACCTTTGCTAATTATATTCAACCCACACCCGTTATGTTACCATAACCTTTCACACGTTACAAATAAAGCAACACAAAGGCAAGCAAATAGGCTTATTGTAAACTAACAATCCAAGCCCTATAAATACTAATAACAATTGAGACTATTTGTGGATCAAATGACAAAGACATTCGAACAACAAAGCAGATTGCTTTCACCGCTCACGGTCACATTGGCCCAATAGAAATGTATTCTTTAGCAATAAACTATGCCTTATATAAAGCACTAACTTCCGCCCGTGACTTCGTCCTTGCGAAAATGTTTACTGCTTACTTTTCTGGCAAGTATTCTATGTCCTTCTAAATAGTTCAAGCTCTGTCCATTTTATATTTCATTCCTAATAGTTGAATAGTTTAATGGTGATGAAATAAAATACAAAGTTATTCGCAGCAACAAAAGATATACAGAGTTACTCTTGCACCTAGTCAGTCTTCATCAGCCCATTGTTGTCCACTGCTGGACAAAACCCTCTCCCAAGGAACGCTACAGAGACAGGTTTGCTGATTTCTGATACTAATTTTTCCAAATATGTCGAAATTAGAATCCATGGTTAAAGATTATAGAAGTTCAAGGAAACCCATGGAGCAAGTTAAGACTATCTCGTATTTAAACTGGTACTAGTTGAGTGTACTAAAGTCTATGTACCAAACATCATGCGTGAAGTTAAGTGCGGGAGATCCCGGACTTGCATGTAGACCAGGACACAGTCAGGCTGACTGCCCAGGGAGTGTCGCATGGTACGAGGGTCAAACTGAAAGTTCTTAGAACTGGCCACTTATAAACAATATAATAAAAAAATAATTCTAAAATTTGAAAATAGAACTCTTTGCCAATATTACTGAGTATATATTTCATTAATTTGTCATTTGTTTTACGATTTGGCGGCAAATTGAAAATTGTCTGTGTCACGTCAACATGAATTTAACACGAGAAAATTTTCGTGCAATGATTTTTTATGACTTTCGATGTCATTTAAGTCAACAAGAAAGTTATGATAGACTACGATTGGCCTTTCACGATGAAGCCCCATCTCGTGCGACAGTTTACAACTGGATTAATGAGTTTAAACGTGGTCGCACTAATCTCACTGATGATTTACGTGAGGGACGGCCTTCTACGGCGACGACTGAAGATAACATCTGTGTTGTGCGGCGTATGATAGAGACTGACAAAAGAGTGACCTATCAGCAGATTCGGACAAGCTTAGGCATCGGTATGAGTCAAGTGCACAAAATCCTCCACGAACATTTAGCAGTCAGGAAGCTTTGCGCCCGGTGGATACCTCATAATTTGACTGAGGCTCAAAAACTCCATCGTGTGGATTGGTGCCGTAAAATGATTGAAAGATTTAACGGAGGTGACTCAAATGCTGTGTTCGACATACTAACAGGTGACGAAAGCTGGATTTACTGTTATGATCCTGAAACCAAAAGACAATCTGCTCAGTGGGTGTTTCCTTTCGAGAGGTTGCCAACTAAAGTGAAGAGAGATCGAAGTGCGGGAAAAAAAATGGTGGCCTCGTTCTTTGGAAGGATAGGTCATTTCGCAACAATTGTGTTAGAGGATCAAAAAACAGTTTCTGCAGAATGGTACACTACCAATTGTTTGCCACTTGTCTTGGAAAAAGTTCGAGAGAAACGACCTCGCAGTAGGATCCTCCTTCACCACGACAACGCCTCGTCGCACACCGCTAAGCGAACGATCGACTATTTGGCGACATCAAACGTTGAATTACTGGGTCACCCGCCGTATAGCCCCGACCTCGCCCCTTGTGATTTTAATTTATTTCCAAAAATTAAAGAAAAACTTAAAGGAAAGCGGTTTATGAATGCTGAAGAAGCGGTGGCTGCGTATCGCGATGCCATTGAAGAGAACCCTAAAGACGAGTGGGCAAAGTGCTTTTCCCAGTGGTTCCATCGCATGCAGCGGTGTATTGACGTGAATGGACAATATTTTGAAAAGATATAATAAAACTAATAACTGGCTAATGTAATCAGTTTTTGATTTTCTAAGAACTTTCAGTTTGACCCTCGTAGAAGTCTGCCGTTCAAGGAACCACGTATCTATAATTATCTTTAACTGTTCAGCTGAACAGAAATTATGAATACGCAAACATTTAAACCCCAAACTAATAATGTAGCATTGTAGAGCATTAGTTTAAAAAATGTTGCACATCTGTAAAGTCTTAGCTAATAAAACCAAGCTCTTAACCACTACGCCAATCAAGTCGTTAAATTAAACCACGCAACCACAACACATGCAATTATCACAACGAAATTGCACTTTAATGCAATGGACCTTAAGTACATTTTCGTGTGGAAAGTGTCCCTGCATGCAATTCGCAATATTAAAGCCCAGTGTTAATTTTAAACTAGACGTTATGATAAGGGCAAAGAGGTTAGTATTGTTTGTGAAGATAAATTCTGTGCAACGTATAGAAATATAAAATATGTGTGTTATTAATGCATTTCCCTTGCAATGAGGGATGTAGTGAAATTCTAACCTCGATATACCAGATACGGCACATTTTTATACCTATCCAGAGGAAAGGAAATAAATCCAGACAAATTGTTAATAACACTTCAGTACAGGTTTGAAAGTATCGTAGGTTTAGTTTCCCGCATGAGACGAATGTATGGAAGATGTGTACGACTATGACTGTAACCTGCAATAGGATAGGAGTAATTCTCTTTTACCAGGACAGTGGCACTGGGTTTTTCCATTAGGTAACAATCATCAATGGAAGCACGAGGTCTGGATGTGGGCCCGGTTAATAGTAAAAGGCTCGTCCCTTATTACATTGGCAGGTTTAATATAACTGGCGAAATGTGGGTGTACTCTGAATACCCTTTCGAGAAATACAAGCGTAATGTTATATATATTATCAGGATATACACCTACATGTCACCACTCATCTTCTGTTCCATGTAATAAGTGGATTTGGTGCTAAAATCGTGGTTGTTGAAGAATTGTGATTTAAGACAGGTTTTGTTGTGCCACCTGCTTGCTGATTTATTTGCCAATGCCATTGAAAGTTGTTATCAAGTGGAACGCAGGCATTGTGTTGGAAGAAAACCAAAGATAAGGTTTGAAAAGAAAGGTGTGGGTGTCCTTGAATAATCAAGGTTACATGTTGAAAATCTGAAAGTACAGGTTTACTAAATATAATATTACGTACTTGTTTAATAATAACACTTACGATAAAGGAAACGTTGCAATGAGACCTGGATCTGTAAGGCTTAAATTACCAGTACCCGATGTGGTAACGGTTTGCCTTAAAGAGTTAAGGTGTGGTGGCATTTTTGCTGTCCTTATTCCTACGCAATAAGGGACCAGCTAGTCTTTAAATATTATCGCTGGAAATATTTCGAAATAGAGAAAACCTAATATAACTTTTCTTCAATTAGAAATAGTCTCAGCGAGAAAGGTGATTAAGATACTAATAACCCACCCATCCATTATAACGATGCACTAGGAAGCCCAGATACGTTACCAGTTAATGATGATGCATGCCTCCTACCAATAAAACAGCACAAACCTGCCTACACCACGTCATTAGCAAGCTCATCGCGTGCAACTTTCTACCATTGCATCACTCCAGACATAATCGCCTGAATTATTAGTGCTTCCTTCAATATCGGTTCAGCCCACACTGCAGCCCCCCTCCCCCTTCCTCCATGTTGCAACGCAAAACAATTTACTATAACATTGCCACAAAATTGGCAGCTTCCAGCGATTTGGCAATGAATGCCAGAGCAATTAACGTTTATGTTAATAGATAAAATATTATTAGCAGAACACGGTGCCGATCGCAAACGATTTGTTTAGAGTTCGGTGCAATTTAATTCAGTAAAACGATTACGTATCTACTGTATAACTATTATGTTTTTTCAGTGCTCTGCTGCATACTAGTGTTATGCTCTATGTAATAGAGGGCGTGTCTATTGTCATTTATATTAAAGACAATGCAAAATTCAGAACACAGAGTTTTTTCTGAGGATTTCGAAAGTTTGCTAGCTAACTTCAGCCTTTTCATTTGTTTACTCCATGCCCTCTTACAAATATTAATGTAGTGTACAAAACTTACAAAATCAATAAATATATGTTAAAAGTAGGTCAAGTTAATTGCGTCAATATGAATGGGCTAACTGAGAGTCGAAAGCCTAAGCAAAGTCAAGTTCAACATTGCTTTTAGAGGCATGGTCTATGATTAGGATGACTCACCTATCCAAAACCACATCTAACACTTGTCTATAATCATTAAGAATCCAATCATGAATGGGAAACAGATAATATGGAGCGATGCAGTCAATGATCATGCTATCATGCCTAATGCTGAATGATGACGCGATACGAGATTAGATTTCATACTAAACGGAACGCAGGTGTCTGTAGACTCTAAATTTCGCACATTAGAGTCCGCAGATATGCGTTCCAAGTGATCGTTTCACGTTTGTGGCCGTAAAACCAATCTGCAAAAATAAGTCAATTGACTGATTAAAAAAAAACAAAAATTACTGGCTCCTACTTAATGCCTTTAGAATTAAGGAAGAAATACTTAAAACCTTGTTAAGGATGTAGGTACACTTTAAAGATGATAATCTTTATATTCGGGCATCAACCCTGAAGAAGTGAAATAAGTTCATACAATGTAATACAGTGAAACAGCATCTATCAACATAGTATTTAGAAAGAGAAACCGCTGCTGATTACTCAGCTCGTTAGCATAAAACCCGCGCTAACCACGGACAGATCAGAGCGGCTAATTAGAACGAATGCTATATTGATGATAATTGCACTTAGCGTATAATCTTGTTGTTGATTAACCTACCTTTTTCCATAATTCTGAACCTCAATTAACATTAAAAATAATAACTAAGGTATGGCCGTGCGATGACAAAGAGATCTTTCCAAATATATTTTCGGAATTCAGCTCAGAGTTTTGGGACCTACAATTATTTTCGATGTATGCTGTTTTCAATAACACATGACTTCATTTTTACAGGGGAGACATTAGATACATACACACGGCACTACAATATAGACGAGTAATTACTTTCAGTTCGGTCGTACAGTTTTCATAGCTGCTGCAAGACCCACGTCAAAAATAACAGACTTATTTGTTCTGTAATTCCTTTTGTATTTGGGTAAAGAATAACAGAAAAATGCTGAATTGTATTCAGGTTTAGTACATGTCTTAGGCTGGGATATGTTTGAAATTACTTTAGGTTTGAGAAATTAGATCTGTGTAGTTTTTGCTAAAAGATAAGAAGTATCATAATGCTTATATTTGAAATTAACAATACACCTAGTGAACGACATACATAACATAACACCTATATCCTCGAAGGTAGGTAGAGGTGTATAGTACACTCACATTTCAATAAATAAATAAATAAATTTCGCCACTTATATTATGAGTCCCAATGTTATGTGTGTTGGCGCCGATATGACACCAAAGATTGCAGGGGTTGCAAGGAGCACGGGGCCCTTCCCTTTCTAATTTGGCTTACGGCAAACCACCACGACCCTCGAATACTTACTCGCCGATATTCACACACAATTCCAAACTAAGTGTTGCTACTCTGAATTACTTAATGGAAAAACCCAGTAACACTATACACAATCCGGGTTTCGAACCCAGATACTCAGCAGTCGCGCTTAGCGACTGTTAAAATAACGAGGTAATCAGTTCGAAAACAAAAGAATTTTGAGCCCCTACTCAGTGAGGAGACCCTACCCTTACTCTCGGCCGTCCGGTGCCAGATAAATGAAACCTTATTACTTCCTGAGTTTATCGTAAAATGCGACAACAGGATTATAAATCGCACAACAGCGCGCGGACGAGCACATTAAAAAGTTAGTCTCGTCAGTACACTATACGGTGGAAAATACTGCTCTTTAACTCAGGATCTTCGACTTTTATTCCGAGTCTTACAAAGTGTAATGGGGTTTTACTATTAGGGAATTCACAGTAACAGCCTGGAGTTCGAGATTAGACCAATTTGAAAGAAAAGATTTAAACACGAAACTTTAGAACGAGGAATTCCGTAAACCGTGAAATGCTTATAAACCAAACACAAACATCAATACTTACATAATATTTACATTTCTCGATGACCCCAACTCTGGAGGCGAAGGTTTCGTTTGTGGCTTCGATCTCCAAAGTCCTGTTTTTGAGGTCAAGGACGTTCTTCTGGACGAAGAAGATGTAGTCTACGCCAATCATCTAGAACAATTACAAGCACTTCTGAATTGTAACTTTCATATGTCCCGTTGCTCCAGTTCAACCTTTTAACGAAATAATAAGACATGAATCAGATGACCTATTTTGAGTTATCCTTAGATACTACTATCAATATTGCAAAAAGCTTCAAAGACAGAATGTCAAGCTCTGTCCAAAAGCATGGCATAAGATTCTTTCTTACCGAGTTCTGTTAAAAATCTTAATAACCCTACCTTTTTAAGAAGATAAGGAGCTTCCACATTGAGTTGGCAACGCCGCGTGGTGTATCGCTGCGAGTTGTCTGCTGACCAGCTGTCTTCGGTAATGCCGCACTCGACCACCACTGGAATTTGAGGGCAGTTTGGAAACCGCCTCTCGTACGCCTGGAGCAATAGAAACATATACATTTAATATTCATAATTATTTACTTATAAAAATTCTATCTACATACAAATAAATAAACAGCATGGTATGATCGGTTCTTTATTTAATTGGACATACAATGCAAGATTTTGTATGATAGTCAATAAATCAAATTCATAGTTTAAGCCAGCTGTCCTAAACTATTTATATCGGAACAACAAAAACTTTTATGCATGCAATTGCATGTCTGGGGAAATATTCAACATAAGTATTGATGTCACCTTTACTGTGCATACTTAGAATTTCTAAAAATACCTTACTGTATTATATTAGCGTTGTAACAATTAATAAACCCCGGCACCATTAATTAACAAGCAAGCCCTACTTTCGCGCCCCAATATTACCATTTCAAGACGCGATAAATATCTAAACATTCATTTTCGTGTTAAAATTCTTTATTCACGGCTTAGAATTCCAAAGAAATAACCTAAATAACTTCCATTATAAACAGTCTCATAACTGAAATCTTTTAAGACCATCGTTTAGACCTTCGGAATATTGCCATTTTGGGCGAAAACAATGTAAACGGGACTAATGGAGCATGAAAAGGCCTGTGTTCCCATTCTTTAATCACCAAAGTTCAGATCGTGGCATCGATCACGAATAATTTTTATAACCCTTGGAAAGGCCAATCAAAAATATTATTTGAGCCTAAAGTTCTGTTATTACCTACTCGAGAATTAATTATTTTAAGTTAGAATAAATAGACCCAAATCTTCAGGAAATTAGTTTGTTATTACATCGGTTATAAATATAAGTGTTATTTGGTCTTGTCTTGACTGAACGATATTGTTTGAGCTTATAGATAACTTCTCTGAAAAAATAACAGATTGTATTATAATGGATAATGTAATGGGCCTCTCTAAATATGGTAACACTAAGAAAAATCTTGTTTAGATTACTGGGTACAGAAAAAGTTGTAGGTACTATTTTCCTTCACATTTTCAGTATCCAATTTAGGAAACTTGCGGTGTTTTATGTTGGTCCCGACAGATATAATGAACAATTCTTTATTATATATCAGCCACCGCATTTCCAAATCATAAGAACGTGAAATTAAAGATGTTCGATCGAGATACCACAAGGAGCTATCTTCGGACCAAATCAACCCAAACACTTAATTTCCTCTTACGAATCAGTATCGGCTTGATTTCCTATAAAAGGCTTTTACGTAAGTTCTCAATAACGTGTTTTTGTTTAACACAATTTACGATCTATTGTGATAGTTCGCAATCAGGGAACGATTTCTTCGCGATAATAATGGTCATGCGTGTTACAGGTCCTACGTGGTTTTACATCGTGGAGTGGATTATGTTTATGGTCAGTTTGAAGGGTTGTTTAATATCATATTAATATATTTTTAAGTATTTATTCCAAAAGAACTTGGTCCGTTTAGTCTTGTGATGGAAAATGCGTAATAAAAGTCAACCCGCTGCCCTTATCTTACCGAATCAACTAAGAAACGGTTTTATATTAATAGGGTAACAGGCAAAACACCAATTGCAAGAAAAACAGACTAGCAGAAACTAAGGATCACATGTAAAATTATTATTGTTCATATGTAAAAGATAATATAAAATCATTATGCAGTACATGGATCACAATAATACTTATTTTTGTAATTATAGCATTACGCTGACGTTCCTCGAAGGGTTAGTCACAATACCAGCTACTGTTGTACGCCCACATTTCGACGATGACGAAGGTCTTATCGAATAGGGGGCGATCCTAATGCTATTAATGAAAACGATTTCAAATTATATATTGAAATTCAGTGATCGCTTTTGACCCGCCTCAAAAAACCTATATTGTCAGTCAGCTACTGTTCCTTCGTCACATTATTCCGAATTCCAAAACCTAAAGAACATGCAGAAATAAAACTCATTGTACTAAATAATTTGAGCAAAACATCGCACTTACTTAAGCGCGTATTTTAAGAAAAAAGACTTTTTCAAATATTTTTAGTTTTTAATATCTATCTTTTGTAAATATTTATGTAATGTAACTGTAGCGTCGCCTTAATATGTTATGTTAAGACTAAGTTTTTTAAATGTAACTGAATTTAATGCTTAAGAAGAAATAAAGCTTAAACCAAGTCCTTAAAAACCTTTTAGGGCCTCCTAACGTCGTGTTTCAGGTTTGATTGACCATTTCACGTTCAACCCGGAGCATTATTAGAACATCTACAAATGTAACTGGTGTACGACTGTACGTGACTACAGTACTAATACAGTGGCACAGACTCCCTTCCTAGTTATAGACTTACTCTACTCTGATACAGACTATGACTTGCCGTAATATAACATTTTATAAACAGCTGGGAATACTTGCTAGTTCATGTAAAAATATAGCGGCATCGATGTGTAACCGCTAGTGAAATCGAGGGTCCCTATTTTGGAACGTGCTCAAATAGTATCGGGAAGCGAGTGAGGGGTGGAATAGTAAAAAGACGATAAATCTCTACAACTCGACGGCTTTTAAAGTGCATTGTGAGCGCACATGCGAGACAATATTGGATTTTGAAAATAGCTGACAAAATGTGAAGTAATCGCTACAAGGTAATGTCAATTTAGGATACTGAAACTGAGCTTTTCAAAAATGAAGGTGAAAATAAAATGCGACATAATGCTACAGAAGAATTTAAATTTTACTTGTATTGATTAAAAATCCATATTCAAGTAATTAACAAGCTAAGACTTTCAATATCAAAGGCACATACCCGTCAGTGGATGCAAATGACAAGTTGTCGTTCAGTGTGGCATTCTAAGGAGAGGCCTTTGTTTAACAGTAGACGTCTCCGGTTGACGATGATGATGATGGTACCCAACAGCAAGTAGATTCCCAAAATTAATTAAACGAGTTACTTAAATATTAAAATGTATTTAATTTTACTGGAATTAACTCTTCATACCAACTCAGAATATAAAGGACGTTTACACAAATACAGGCATAAAAAGTTAAGTTTAAGTGGGAGGAGAAGCGTGACCTTTGAAATATGTCAACAGCTTAACAAACAATATTCTTAGTACAAACAGAACTAAAATATGAATACATGTGTTTACTTTTGCTGAGACATAAAATACAAATCAAGAGCCAATAAGAAGTTGTGAAAAATCTACATTATTAGGAACAATAAAGTATGTATTGTACAGTAGGTATTCGTTTTGAGATTACGGCTTCATAAACTTGTCCTATACTCGCAGAACAATCACTCATTCGCAAGAATATTGTATCCCAAAATTTCACGTAATTTTATTAGAAAAAGTTGTCTTTATGATTGATGCTTTGAAATTTGACAGTGCTTCTTCAATTTTCTTAATTCAATAATAAATGATCTTCTCCTGACCGAATTTCAGTTACGGCGGCCTATCTCAGATGAGTCTAGCCAACTACACAGGAGATATGCTGAGTGCACAAGTACGCGCGCAAACACAGGTGCATTCCCTATTCCCTCACCGTTATAGTCCGATGGTACGGTAGACCAACACAACCGGAGAAAGACCAACGGCTTATCATGCTTTACGAAGCATGAAAGTCTCAAGTCAATATAATAACAACACTATGGCGTATTAGAAGATTGGAAATATAGAGGGAGTATGACAGACAGACAGCTTGTTAAGCCGATGGAACGTGAACTGATACTCTTAATCTCAAGGACGAATGACTCTCGCCATAAATCTTGTGTGTAGTGTGTGTCAGTCAATATTTGGATTCTTTTCCTCGAATGATTGCCACACATAAGTATCACACAACTTTTCGGATCAATCGGAGTCATATGAACAGTATTGCGGATTAAATATAAGAGCAGATGCCAATGTGACTTCTTGAATTATTAAAAAAGTAGACTCGGCCCTATTTATTAAACTTATACGGTCTCATTACAAAAAACTAAATAAACCTTTGTTTAAACCTGGCCTATGAAGTCCAGACTTATCTGCAGAACCATGGTTTAAATTTATCTGTATTACAAAAGACATAAAAACCGTGATCTTCTTAGTAACGTCATTTGAACCATTGTTTATATGTCAACCACAGATTAATACAAATATCATTCGTTCATCATGATATCATTCAATAAAAACGTTCCATTCGCCCAGAAAAGAAAAAGTAATCATTATTGTTTAATTATTAAATAATGTTTAAAAGTGGTAAAAATATTCAGACTATAATTATTTTGGCAAAATATTAACACCAGTGAATTCGCCGATTGCAGTTTTGTTTAGGTTTAAGATATTACTAATGTTATATTTGCTAGTAATACAACTAAGTACGTGTAACGAAACGTAAAATTCTCGCACGTAATTTGAAACTGTAACACAATATTTTTACAAAGTGTTATGTTAAAAGTCTCTACATGCATAAATAATACTTTTGTTTAAAATCTTCATCGGATAATTCCACAAAAGGATTGACTCGAACACGATCTCTGTAAAGTCGGAGTGGTGGTTCCAATGACTCAGCGGCTTCAATATGCTCAATATCAACTAAATCGACCATGTTAATATCCATTTTCGGGTAAAAACAACAAATCGCAAAATAATAGAACTGATAACTTGAGAACTTAGCCAAAATCGCTTGATAGGGAGAAAAAAAAAACTTTAGAAGATGCAATTTGACAGATAATGATTTAGACCATGGTTCAACATAGATAAACTAGGGGCCGCTGAGGTTTAGGGTTAAACCATGGATTGGTCTATGGTTTATCACAAAACCACTTTTTGTAATAACACTTTCGTATAGACCGTGGTTTATTGACGTTTTAAACCTGGGTTTTTAGATAAACCGCTTTTTGTAATAAGACCGATACGGTCTGCCGAAATATCGACGATCAAGAACATGCTTTCAAAAATAAAATCAAAGAAATTATAACAAACTGATTATTATGTATTTATTATCCATAAAAACATTGTCTTGGTAAATAGATTGTAGATAAACTATCAATTTACATATTAAGGCCGTTGTAATATTTGATGAGACCTGCCCTACAAACTGGAATAATATTGTTTCTGAGGACATCACTCTTTTGTGGATTGGACACATTTAATATATTGAAAGATAATACAAGTGGGCGACGCCGCTCCTTATGAATTACTTGGTTCTTACCTACTTACAGCACAGAATATATTATTATAATAACAGTTATTTTCGACAGTGCCTTGTTTTAATGGCAAGGTCGCTGTACGAACAAGTTTCATTATAAGTTATAAACCCTTAATTCTCCTTTATAATAGTCACATGAATTGGGATAAACATTGGTGCGTGCCGGGGTTTAAACTTGCGACCTTTGACTTGGCACTCTGCTATTAGTCCGGCTACATAACATATTCTGTTTGTAACAATGTGTCTCAGAATAATTCAAAGTACACATAAGTACTTGCTAGGTTTAAAACCCTTGTACAAAGGCAGACGAGTAAGCTCCTACGACATTATAAAGTAGGACTAAATCCGCGACCCAGTTACATGGTCCTGTGGACTAAGTATTGGTCAAGGTCCATAGAGCTCCGTACAATAATGAGGCAAAGGCAAATCTTTTCTAGAACGTTCACGTCTTCTAACTGGCCGTATAACAGAGGCGCTACACAAAGAACTCGAGGACAATACGCACTCTCTTTGTAGTGCTACAATACAATGGTGTATCACCAATACCCAGTTTATATTGAAGGCGTCGGATGGCAGGTCAGTGACAGAAGACTAACAGCCAGAGGATAATAATAATATAAATCCATTGCATCTAGAATGATTACAGCTGTTGTTGCCGCGGCTACGATGAATTTCTCCTTCTAGTACGGGGGCCTTAACGAAATTAAATGGAATGGGTCGTACCTGAAACTAAGTGTTGGTATTTAAGCTCTTCATACAACGGACATACTCCGAGATGTTATGTCTCATTGATTCCAAGAAGGACGGGAAGTAAACACGCATCTATACGCATCTCAGAAACTACTGAAGACAGTCATGTAAAATACCATCAACTAACTCGACAGCGACACTGTTATCACCTGCCAGGCTGTCCGTTGCGCATCCTGACAACTATTGTAAATACATTTGATGTCTATGTTATTGTCTAATGTTCCGCCGCTCACAACTTACCAGATGTTAATAACAATTAGGTTTCTGCGCTGACTGATGTATCAATGGAGTTGTATGAACAGCTTTTAGTGGCGTTAGATGACAGGAGGCCTGATTGTTCTTCCCAGAAACTTTATATTTATAAGACAAGTGTAAAAACCGATAGAAATTGTGATGGTAAAAATTACTGTGATAGCCCGGCGATCAGATTCAGACAGCATGTAGAATTTCTTTAAGTCATTCTAAGATACCAAGCAGATATTATTAAATGTTGTAGGTAATGTACATGCTACAATGGCAACATGGAAAGGAGGACTTAATATTTGGATGTGTAGATTATGTATGAGGGTCGGCGCAGGAATATTACAGTTACATAATTCCAACAGAAAGATTAAGTTAGAGTACTTTAGTCCGCAACGCCTGAAATCCTACCTTAATAAATACTGCTGTGATACTGAAAAATAAATAAACCAGTGCTAATCCGCGATAAATTTTACTATAAACTCAAAACAAAGCCACTTAATCGTTAAGATAAACATATACCTACGCTACAAAACGATTTTAGAGCTATAGAACACACAATAGGTCGTATACAATCGATGGTGGAAGCGAATCGATTAAAAACATGTGCTATATGCTTTTGTCGCGTGAGCGTCGATAAACGCCGCACGTTATTATCTATTGACCTTGCGATGCGATACAATCGCGCGATTAAACGCAAAAAGAATCGTTTATATGCCAGTTGTATTAGCCCTTATTGTTTTTTTGCTACAACAGGTTAGATAGTCTCTCTCGTTTCAGGTGTTTTGCATCTCGTCAAAGACTTTAAGTGGTCTATATATTTTAGGATATCTAGTAAAAATGACTTATAAATTCAATAAATTCTGTCCCATATACACAGGTAAGTCTTTAGGTAACTATATAACGGCACAACTCTGCTTACCCCTTCAGAAACACGCAATTATGTACGTGCAGACTGCAGACCAAATACTACAAAATTAATATAAATAAAACTAGGTAATTTTCCATCATAAATTATTTTTATCGGATAATGGCCAACCAGGTAAATTGTCATCACTCATAATAGTTATGTTGTAAACAATGGGAGCGGATGATAAATTAATTTGCTGATCGTAGCTGTTAGTAGGTATTTCTAGCACCTAACCTACCCTAACATTTTTGCCGTCGGTCGATCAAAACTAAACTGACCATGAAACCGTAACTTCTCGCGGGTAAGTCTTTGTGTATTTTGTATTTTAAAAAACGTCGCCCCACACTAGGAATTTCTCCTGTGTCGTGGGTGCGTTTCACAAACATGAAATATCACATACACTAACACCCAGACTTGAGACAAACATCTGTGGTTCGCACAAAGTTTTGCCCCGTGCGGGAATCGAATCCGCAACCCTCAGCGTAGCAGTCCAATCGCTTAGCCACTGCGCTAATCAGGTCGTCGAAGTGTGAATAGATCCTAGCTTGGAATTTAAGCCAAAAACTCTGTTAGAGCTATTATTCATATTAAAATACCTTAAACATTGAACTCAATTTTAACACGACAGTAAAACAAAGCACCTGCTATAAATTCAAGTGATTATTTAATTGTTATAATTGACACGTGGTTACTGAAACGAGCGTTTTGATTGTCCGATAAGTTACTATTTTGATTGCGGTCTTTGACCACACGAAATAATACACGACGGGTTATGACCTATAGACTTACACTGGGTTTAAAATGATGCGGGTTCACTATCGTTGTTAAAGATATATATATATAATATATATATATAATATATATATATAATTAGTACAATGACACCTGATATACGACAATAATAGTCCTTCATTCTATACGGCTAACTAGCCGTCATGGTGACCGACCTTCTACCTAAGAAGTGAGCTGTGACATTCCTAGCCATGTTTGAGTCAACAATATTGGCACACGGACTTATTTCTACTTTAGACCAAAACACTTTACAAAATCGCACAAATAATATCAGTCACGTAGACTACACAGGCCGACAACCGTAGCTCACGAAAACCTGAATAAACAAGATATGAGAGTTTATTTTATCATCACCTACTAAATAAACAGTAAAAGAAAATTCCGTGTTTTCACGAGAAAGATAACTTGTTTAATTTGAATAAAATATTTCCCGAAATTTCCCTAGCCGACCTCGTACCACCGTATTCATAAAAATGTATATCGGCGTATCTTTAAAAATATTATATCTGTCCTTCATCAAACTTTAACACAAGATTTGCCATTCAAAAGAGGTATAACACACATCGTTAATATGTTACCATCTAATAAAAAAATAACGCAATATTCGTAAAAAAAACACGAAATACGAATTTCGAATTCCCGGCGGAGCTCGAGTGTTCGTGTTGTAACGAAGCGATTTCATATCCGTTCGGACATCATCGGCCGGCGCTCGGCGAAGGTTCATTCGTTCCATTTTTAAATTCAAATAAAGGTATCTACTTGATTCGGAAGTGCGATTGGATGATTAATATTTTATCTGTTACGACTTAATGAGTGCAATTTGTTTTGTTTTTACTTTTAGAGAAGACTGTGACTGCTTAGTTGATACATGAGCTCCTGGGCCCGAGTCGAGTCGGGCAAAGTATAACTGGGTTTTTCCAATAAATAATTCTCAGTAGCTGCACGGAATCTGGATTTGTGCCTGGTTGATGGCAATAGACTCGCCCCTATCCCTATTGGGTCCTATAACATTACTGGCGAAATTTGGGATTACTAGAAACCTCTGCCTACCCCTTCGAGGAATACAGGCGTGATTCAGTATTATGATTTTTAGGGAAGATTCCTCTAGCACAATAGGTATTGCATCACGTTGTGGTATGAATTAATACTAATCTTAATTACGTAAACACGACAACGTCACGTGCGCATGCGATGTCAAAACATGTTGAGGTTATTGAATGTATTATGCAAATGACTTATAAGGATAATTAGAATACGATTAATAAACTGTACGCACCTACTGTAATGTTGCTTACGAAGTTAAACGTCATACGAATTCGATAACTATTGAACTCATTAATGGTTCCTCCGTCATAAGACTAATACTTAATGCAAATTCGTCAAAGGGTCATCCCAGTTGACCTGATGGAAACTATAATGAACGCTAGCGGTTTACAGTTTATGCTTTTATGGAGATAAAGAATAGTTGCTGCAGTATCCGCTTCTTTGATCCGTTCACGGTCCGATAAGTTTTCGAAACTATGTGGTTTAAACTATCTTGCTGTTACAGTTTTTACTGCGAAATATTTTTTTGCAGAACTGAAATTGATATCATTACATTCCGTCACCTTTGTTTCCATTCGTTTTTCAACGACCATACACATATGGTCTTTTAACAAGTTCAATATGGACACAACATTGGATAGCAAAACAGTTATATAGTTAAAAAGCAACTGTACTAACAAATACACGTATTTCTTTTTTAATTCAAGGAAAGAAAGAAACAAAATAATTTATTTTTGACCCAACACCATTGATATATAAAAAACCCTTTTTTGTATATCAATGCCCAACACATAAGAACAAAAGTAAAATAGTAAAACAAAATAATAAGTAATAAAAACAAGCTATAACAGAGCAGCCAATCAGCAGGGTGGTAGAAGGGGCTGACGGCCCAGGGTGCGCCTAACAATCAAGTAAGTATCGTCATTAAAGCTCTTCTAATTCCAGCTAAAGTCCAATAACTGTCTTAAAGACGCCAGGAATCGTTGAAAAACTATTAACCAACGCCACGGCACGAAAAGGAAAAGAACGGCCAGTAACTTTATTGGATTCCATTCAATTAATTATGTTTGGCGTGGAGTGCCTTCACCGAGTCGGTAGTAGAATCGATATTATATTAAACTTATAATACTGTCCTTTGTAAACGTGAGAAGTAAAACATATGACTGTGATAATGATTTCTAGCACTTAGACGAATACTAGACAGATGCGGTACGCAAATCGGGCGTCCTTCGATCAAAGGTAGATAGATAGAAGGTACTACTGCCCCCCCCCCCCCCCCCCTACACTGAACTCTCAAAGCACGACAGTTGACGTTGTGGACGTCGTGCTTAACGTCTTGCGTCTTGTACACCAGCAATACACTAGGGTTTCAGCTGGTAGCCGGAGTCTGGCTTACCGCTCTGTCCGCCCCAGGGTGGAAGAAGTCCATAATACTGGTCATGGGTTCGGTAACCGGACTAGATAAATATTTGCGAGACTTTTAAAGATGTTTGTTGCTTGTAAGATTATAATCAGTGATATTATGATAAAGAAGTAAACACGATACAAAGTTTATCTTCATCTTAGACACAACAAATGGATATTTAAACGAATTCAAATAAGAGGAATTTTTTATGGAATTTTAATTAAATATCCAATTTTCTCGCAAGACGATGTGAATGAATGAAAAGAAAATTACAAAAATAAAAAGTGAAATTACTCAACTGGCCCAGAATGTAGGAATGTTTTAAGTTAATAGCTTAATTCAACGTTATAATCCAAAAATAGCCTAGTTTGATAACTGGTAAAAGAAAACTGATCTTTACAAACATATTCCAATTTCCTTTACCTACCCCTGAAAAAAAATGCTGAGACATACAGGGGTCAAGGGCCCTAAAGTCCAGTCATCGATAATTACCTCCCATAATGTATGCAAGAACATAATCTTTTAATACTAATGGCAGCCCAAATAACCCACACGAAAGAAACATTTCTTTAATTAATACACACGTTCGTGTATAATTAACGTGTAGACATGACGCATGTTATTTGAGAACCTAATAGCTCAGCAATTTGGAGTCACGCAACGTCGAGGTCACGTGTTCGAACTCAGTTAAGGCAAGTTAAGTGTTGCAATGAACCTGTACTTTATGAATACTAGAGCCAACCACTTAGCATAAATAATAATGAATACGAGTATAGCATCACGCTTGAATTTCGCTTAGAAGTAGGCGTCTATGGATGAAAAATAAATGAGGAGTTTACATCCCTTCTGTCAGTAGGAAAGGGAGTCGTGAGGCTGCAAACAGATGGTGCCTGACTAATGGCTATACCTTTTCACCGAATTTCGCGTGGAATGCTAAGCTAGAATAGTACCTCCGCATCTCGTCACGTTGGGTGTCCTAGGAAGTGACTAAGAGAAAATCCAGAAAATGATGAGCACTGTCTTCTGTAACTTCACCACCAATCCTGCGAACCCCAAGCCGCTTGCCAAACGTAGGGATTATAGCATCCTTTCATAGTCCGCGCAATAGGCTAGCCATGGGACTTATGATGTGCTGCGAGATGTGGGTGTATAGACTTTTAAACAGGAGAACATCTATTCTTACCCTTTTAGTCATTACAGTCATGATTAGGTAGAAGTCAGAAGAACTAGGCTACTGCAAACTCTCTTTTATGGAAAGTTGGAAACTCTCCTGTAGGTATTACTATTTTTTAATTTAGCATTCATTTTAA
This sequence comes from Abrostola triplasia, assembly GCA_946251915.1. Lineage (NCBI taxonomy): Eukaryota > Metazoa > Arthropoda > Insecta > Lepidoptera > Noctuidae > Abrostola > Abrostola triplasia. The sequence continues at coordinate 740,097 of OX276432.1, read as the reverse complement.
AAGTGCGCATGGCATACAAAGACACATGTTACATTGGTAATGAACCTGTAACCTTGAATAAAACAAGCGGGTCTATAAAACTTCAAGCCACTCTATATAACAACACAATCACTATAAAAGTAATACTATTTTTATAGTTATTATTACGGTATATTCATGCATAAAACAATGTTTTATTCGATCGAGGCAGACAATGTAACCTATTTTTATAACGTATAACATATTCCTTTACATTCTCAATTTTTCTTTTGGATTTGTTACAGAACCTTAATGACAATGCACTCGCATTCTCATTTAGGTTTCTGTCCAGTCACATCCATAACCTATAAAAATAAATAATGTTTCGTTTTAGTGTTAGGACCAAAAAGGGAGATGTTCTGCAAAACGGTCAAGTGAGGAGAACCCTTAACCGACGAGCGTGTATGAGGCGGAAGGAGTATGCCAGAATCGTAGCAAATGGAAATTTATGGTCTCTACCTACCCCTCTGGGAAACAGGTATGACTTTATGTATGTATGTATGTTACATTTTATTAATGATAATATGCCTGTAATGATATCATCAACTTATCACTTATTCTTCTAAATTATAAAATGTTTAATGAGACGTAATAAAGTAGGAGATCATCTGAACTTCAGATATTAAATATACCAACCTAGTAATCTGAAGTTAATATATTATTGTAATACTATCAATCCATTCTAATCACAATAATTATATCAAACGAATAATAGCACTTACTTATAAAAACATTATGTTTTACATAACGTGCGTGTTTTACGCGTATATTTAAAAACAAATTGCTCTTATATAACTTATCGTCCGTTTTATTACATCAAGCACGCAATGGGCGACGGTCCTTCGTTAAATAGATCCATTCATTCACTCGTTCGTGGTGTTTTGGACTAGTTGGATACTAATTTATTTCCATAATAAGTCGTCTTCGTAGTAGAAATAAGCACTAGTAGATGCTCGAAGATCATAAATTAATGTATTGTTTTCAAGATGAAAAAAATCTTAATACATTTGTTGAAAAAATAAGAAAAGAAAATGACATTGGTGCTTATAACACGTCGCCAACAGTTTCAAAGCTCCAAATGATTCTACGGTAATAGATGAAAGATTTAAAGAAGAAGAAAGAGCAGAGTTACTATTCTTACATTTGTTCTTGAAGCTAACCTTCCATACTTTAAAGGATATAAAATTTAATCAAGTCCGGGAAAAAGCCGAGGACTTTAAGCAGAAAGCTAAGTGTAACGTCTGCGCCATTCCAGCCGAAGTTAAATTACTTGAACTTAATCCTCGTAGATTGTGGGGATAAGCAAACAAAGTAATTTGTATTAAACAACGACATTACGTGTTGAATAATTTCACGGCTTTCGTCAGATTGAAACAATACTCGCCCACAACAATTCAGTATAACTTGGTAACATTTGACAAGCAACACAATATTAGCTTTTAAAACTAAAATAATAATAATTAAGTACTTTGGGTTTAAGTTTTCTTATTACTTTAAAAGATTCTTAGTAAAAAGTGGTGAAATAACCAAAATCAAAAAAAAATATCTTTGTGGTAGTGGTTATGTCTTGCCCTTCTTGGATCATGGAGTTGCAGAAATAATTTAAATAGACTTGTCGCATTATGAATAACGCCATAAACATGCACAAAATAAGCTAAAATTGTGCCTACGGCAGCGTTGTAGGGTAAAGAGAAAGTGAATCGCTTTTCCAACAAGTATCAACATAAGATATGTAATTACCGCCGATATTCCAGTAATCCAGTCGAGAAAACAGCGTTTCAAATATTCCTTAGAAGCCGCCTTACCACGCGTTTCTGAGAAGCCTGGCTACACAAAGCGCTCGTTACGATAAATCTTTCAACTCAGCACCATGTAGGCAGAAACATGCTGGTTGTACTAAGTATGGTAGAAAACCATCGTATCAGCTCGTTGTTTTCTTATCAGCACTACAGTTGAAAAGTGTTGAGATACCCCTTTCTAGCATGTATTTAAGATTGTATTACTTAACTACTAAACACATTAGAGAAAGAGCCAGACATTAAAATCCAGACTACATAAGTATGTCCATAAATTCCTCTTACGCAGTATATAAATTATGACTCTCCCAAGAAAATTGCATCGAACAATTATCGGGCGATTACTTCACCTCGACTTAACAAGTCCCATTGTGCTTGAAAAACGTCGTTTGACATTTCCGCTAAGTATATTACATGGAACTTAACCATCTATATACAATTATACATAGAACAAACCTGAGAAGATTGTAAGTTAATTAATACATTTTTATCAATGAAGGGGAGAGAAACATTTCCGAGGACTGCCACTTTACACAAACAGCACAACAGACAGTACCAGTCCCACACATCTAACACAGGACTAACCGATTACCATTTACCTACCTACAACCGTCATATAGGCTACGATAGAGATTTTTCTTCCATTCTAATCTTGAATTCCACATAAATCCTCCTTTTATACCCAGATTCCGATCCACTACCCTTTTTTACCGAGCCCCAGCTCACTGATCAGCAAAAACAAAGGATTGTCAGCGATCTTACGTAATTCGAGACGAACCTTGACTTAGGGCCTGCACAGACTAGCGGTCGGGACGGCAGAGGAATTTACAATAATCAATAAAATTTAATACTCATCCAATCGAAATAGGGAATATTTTAATGCTCAGTGAGCGACTTCGTATCTGCGCTGCGATGTTCCTCCATCTCCAAAATCCTCTGCCGTTCACTAGCGGAGGTTCCGCTTGGTTCTTAACTTCGGTCTTCCAGTATTATTCGCTTATACAATCGATAATCATATTGGATTCAGAATATTCTGGCTTCTATAAATACGAAGTGACGTCATCTAACAGATTTTTATTTTTACGCAGACGTTTTCTTTATTCAATAAATGCAAAGATTTCTTTTGTGTCGTGGGCGTATCTACATACAGTTTCAAATGTCTGGAAATGGGAATCGAAATGTATTGGAAACAATTTGGTGTGAATAATCTTATTGTAACAGCATATAACACGGATAACGAAAGGTCAAATTAAATTGAAATCGTTCTAGTTTTTTGTCATATTCAATAACAAACGTTTTATTACCTGTGAAACCTATAAAGAAGAATGTTTAATAAAAGTTTTGTAGAAACGACGAGATCCCTATTGGTTCACATTTCAAGAAATACTTCGCAAGAACAGTTGGACAGACTTCCAACATGAAGTTTATCATTTCAAACTATACATTTGTTGTGAAACGCAATACCGACAGCATTTTAATTAAGAAGAGTTTATGGGTTTTTTTTACCATGTCTCAACCTTAACGAATACAGCAATTAGCATCCGAAATTCTGGTAATAACAATCTGACTGGTGTGTAAATAATATTTTAATATTTTAATGCAAACAAAACACACACAGAGACACCGTCAAATCGATTTAAACATTTTAACAACGATCAACTCACGCGCATGTGTCACTGACATTGTCGTTTTATCATTCGGCGTTCTACGGTTTGTCGTAAAATTATCTTTTGAGACGTTTATTGACACTTGTGAGCGTATGGTTATAACTAATTAGTGTAGGTAAGAATATAATATTATAAAATATAAACTCACGTGGCTCACGTGCTTATATGGCTTCTGTCTTCTATACTTAGTATGTTATTTAGCTTGTAATAGGGGGCGAGCTTATTGTCATCAACCGGGCAAAAATCTAGACTTCGTACTGTTACTGAGAATTACCTAATGGAAAACCCAAAAACACTTTACACTACGCGGGATTCTTACCGAGGACCTCGTGCTAAACAGTCGTGTTTAGCGACCACTAGACCAACGATCCAGGCGTAATAATGTTCTTAATTATTTATTGGAAGACACCAATTACCATTTGAATTATTTGTTTGTAGGTACGGGTACAACTACATCCTACAGCAGGCTACATACGATGTCGGTAGAAGTCTCTCGGTCCATATAAGTCGTACAGAAAACGTGTACCCCTATCGACTACTACGCAGAATCCGACCAAGTAGGTCACCATCTTTCGAGATAATTTAGGGTCACCGATATTAAACAGCCGCATACCAAACGTGATAGTCCAATGATATGTGGCGAATATTAAACTATTGTTGGTAACCAACTCAACTATGAACTCTCTCGAGTGTATGATAAAGTTTTTTGAATGGAAATATTTCTTACATAATCTATTATAATTTCTTTCAGAATCATTGGTAACCAAAGACCAGGATTTGGTTATGAGGTAGACAGTTTTTTGTTTCGTTGTGATTAACCTTTCCTTTCCTTGGATTTGTCGGAGGACAAATGCAAAAACTAAAGATTATACATATAGGTAATGTAGAGAATTAAAAAGAACGCTAAAGAAAGCAAGCGTCCGACAGGAAACTCAGCAGACAACCCTTAATTCATGCCCTTGTACAAGAATTCCGAAGCACTAAGTCTATCCACTCGATTAGACTAACAGAACTCAATTACCGACCGTTTAGGAATTACTTTCGAAAGAATTTCCAATAATGCTTTAAACATTATTTTCACTACTATGTAAGTAATAGGTACTGGTAGATTTTCGTAAACCCGATTCCAAGTCTCAGCTAGTTTAAGAATAGAACGTTTTTTAGGCACGCTCACTTGGGATCCAAGTAGTTGCTAGACCCAGCTCTAGAGATTAAGGTAAGTTACGAACTCGTTTAAAACTAGTACGAACTTGGATAAGGAAAATTACATATCAAGGCGTAGGAATAAGACCTATATTCTGGCGCGCAAAAGATATTAAGGAACCCGATTGAAGACAATATAAGATAAAGCCGAGTTTAATTGTAAGGACGTGTAATGAGATCTTTTGAAGCTGGTTTAGTTAAATGTATTGAAGATATAGTTAATACAATCCTTTACATATTTGATATTATACAAACACTAACATCCTATTTAACCTATAGAGGGTTTAAGAAATGTGCGTACTTTCATTTTAAGCAATGAGTCTGAACCGTGGAATTTCTATACAAATTGACTTTTTTATACGCTCCTGACCACACAAAGTTTCCCCAGATCAGCTTGTTTGATTTTTACATTGAACTCTGCTTCTAATCTTAAGAGCAAACTTTAATCAAATCGAGGATCTAAAAATAGCTGTTGGAAAGGTCATGGTTCCCTGGAGATGAACTTGCGATATTGAGTGGTCGCACTTACATAAGCAGCCTGTGCACAAATTATATTACGTAGAAGGTACTAAAAGACTTAACTAGAATTGGATTGTGTGTATTTTAGACCTTTGAAAGGTCATATAGTAATAGGTAGTAAAGTAGGTTTATACTGTAGTTTAATACGTGTTATTTTTTTTTTATATTTTGCCGTTTCTCTGTACCATCACTCAAATGTATGCTGGTAGAAATCCTCTCAATACTGAGTTAAGCTCGCCTTTGTACATACAAGATTTATTCAGAATTGTGTTTATGTATAATTTCTGCAATGTGCGATAAAGAATAAGTATAGACTATTCTCGATTCATATACAAAGTATTATAGTGTTACATTGACGACATAATTATGGCCAGCAGCACAAAAGGTCAAAGTTTTGATTCTTGTATGTGGAATGTGGATGGTACAGATATTTATGTCAAATGCCAGTCTTAATGCCACTCACAAATAAATTGAAAGCAAGAAGAAATAACGAAATCGAGAAGTATAATTAAAATTTAAACCTTCCAAACTTATCCAATATTTACCTAACGCCGCGCCGCGCCAAAAGGCTCCACAAGTTTTCAAGGCAAATTTTAAATTCCCTCCAAAGTCCCATTCCGTAACATCCGCTCAACCAGAAGCCTTGCTCAATTTGTAATCGCAACGAGTTTAATTACTTCAATCGGGTCACCTGGAGGAAATTAGCAGTTAACGTCAAATATTATAAATGCTACTTTTATGTTTGCTAATCCATGAATATGGTTTCGCATTTTCAATTATTGCTGTTGCTACATCACTTCTGAGGAAATCTTGCTAGAACTACTTGGTTTTAGTAAGATAACTATTAAAGTTAAGAAGGCGAAGACTTAATCCTCGGCATTAAAAATATAACGGAGACTACATTTGCGAACGTACGAAACGGAATGCGTACTAAAAGATTAAGGAATGAATGACTGAATTCTCAACGAGCCAGCGAAATCCGACAAGAATTCTGCATAACATTGCTTAGCCCGCATAGCACGCTATGAACGCTCGCAAAGAATTCGTCAGACATTTATACCCTTAACTAATCAACATTTTCGCAATGTTTAGATAGGTAAGCGTTCTATCGCAACACTTCATTTTAATCATTGCTCAAATGTTCTTAATAAGGAGATTTCTTAATAGCTTATACTTTCCCAAATCCCGTATAGCTGTTTGATAAATATTTACATTGAAATCCTTGTCAACGTACCTACTCCATAAACGTTTCACATAGGCGGCACCGGTACAAACTGGATTGTGATCACGAAACCGGTTACAACCAGTTCGCGAAGATATCGCAACAGAATGGTAGTAATAAACCTAGCCAATGGAAAATGCTGAAATTATGATAACAAAAAGACAGTAGGTGGAATAAGGAAGTCTGTTTGCCATAGTAAATGCATAAATAATGAAAGAGAATCCTTTGTTTCCATAATGTTATGTTATCACCCTCATGTGACGGATCTGATATTTTAACAAGATTGTAATATCTTGACTCAAAAGTTGACACAACGTTGACATTAGAGTAAACAGATACTTTAAAAACATGATAGTGAGAGGTCATAGAAGTGTGGTTGACAAAAAACAACACCGACTAAGTAGGTAATACAATTTCAAAGTTATTTAACTACATTCCATCGTCGAAGCTTCAAAAGTTTGAGTGACGTCATCACCAAGAGCTACATTGATGGTCCTTACTTTTTTTGGACCATATTGTCAATTTCTCCTCAATATGCGTCGAATCATTCAACAAGCAAATTGGAACAATTTGGATAACCACAGTTTGTTGAACCAAGATTACCCTGATCTTAGACAAAGTATATTGAGAATCAGACAGATCTACGGATTCCGTCCAAAGTCGATTCGGCTTCTGACGCATTTACCTCTTCTGATTTATTTCTTCAGACAGGATATCAAGATATAACACGTGCACTCTTGCATAGCTCTCAATATCAAGGTAATTCAGATAAATTTAGCAGTTATCGCGTAAAACCAAAACAATCTCAATCGAGAGCTGCGCAGACGCAAGCCGCTTTGTTTATTTACATAGCCAACGTGGGTTTACGTTCGAATCATATGGCGGGTATCGGTATGATTATAGCAGTTCAATTTGAGGGTACTTAGAGGATAGTGATTGATACCCCAGATAAATCGTATCGTGAATTTCTATTGAAAGTACTTGTTGAAAACACTTTACGAGGATGAACAGAAGATTTGTGGCTGGAATAGATTTCTTAATTTTTCATGATTCGACCCGCGCATGCGCATTAGGTGCTTCGCTTCGTAAATTAAGAGTTCTAGCACCTGATCATTTGAGATGATTTCTCACCTACATACTGCCAATTCTATAAGACATCTACGAAATCTTATAGAATATAATTTTCTTTATCTGTGATCTCTCTTCACCTTTTCTAGAGCAATAATACCACTACACACTGACGTGATGTCTACATTTACGTAACAAATTAGAAATATCATCGCATGCATTTATTACTTGTAATCTAGATATTTTAGATCTGCATTTAATTCTTGCATTACATTGATAGTTCTTATTGCTATAACTATAAAAGCCAATTTGTCTTGGCTAAATAAAATTTCGAAATCTACTTCCCATTCAGACTTCCGGTAAGTTTTGTTGTTATAAATTTAGTATTCATATCAAATGTGGTTCTTTATCAACTCGTTGGCATCCGGATGTTATCACAAAACTTGTTTTGTGTTTAAATTTTAATACCACCAAAACCATATTTGTAATTATTTAAATAACATAAAGCCCCTAGATTGCTCACAAGGATGTATTCAAAAACAAGATTGCTCAAATGGAGCTCAGAGAGATAGAAACATACCTAGACCATATTCATACGAATATTTTTTCATGTTCATAGCAATTGGGTTCATAGGAAACTCCATGTAAAGCAAAGCACCTTGTTAATCACCTTGAGGACGGGTAGACGACATTTTTAAAACTGTGAAGGACACCTGGATGGCGCCCGAAGCAGAGAAGGATGGCAGAGGAAAAGGGAGGCCTATACCCAGCAGAGGGTGATAAGTTGCTGAAATGCTGAATCACCTTGAAGATGAAAAGGCCATATCACTTACACCGGCTACTAATACCATTCCTTAGGCCTCGCAATGAATGACGAGGCACAATCTTCTTTTCAAATACAAGTAGGGAGGACGCTTGTGAATGCAACTTGAATGGAAATAAACATACAGAAACGTGTTGAAAGGAAGTAATAATTAAAAACACGTGTCAAATGAAATTGTTTATAATTCTCAATAAGAGTGGCCGGTCGCGTGCGATAACACCCGGGTTATTAATTTTAATTAAAACCATTTGAAACTGTCGACTTAATCACTTTCACGAGATACTGTGCTGCGGATGTATTTACGTGATATTAAGATTACGAACTATTTAATTTGTTTTTAAGTATATTTGAGGAACAATAGAGTGGGTGACGCTTTAATTGTTAGTGTAATGTCTGTGGCCAGACAATACTATTCTCGACACACGTCTTGTTCTGAACCCGAATTGACCTAGACAAACACAGCAGCAAAAGAAATATGTTACATTTTTTCACTATAGTTAAATTTAAAACGTATAAATTTTTATCTAAAATAGATTAGTAATCATCCAAATGATATTTAAAGAAGACTAACTCGAATTAAATTTACCCGTGAAGCGACAGCACACAGAAAGCGTTTATCAAACGAGAATTTCGGGAATAAGGTCAAAGGCAATCTCTTCCGCATACTGACGCCGCCGTCCTTGTTATCAGCTGTGACCACATCCACTGCGACTGACTATTTGGTAAGCAAGGCCTTCTATTTTTGCCTCTATTACTTTTCAATTAGCCGTCAAAAAACATTTAATTGGCTCCTTAAATTCAGCTCAAAATCATCGATCAGTTATTTTAGAGGTTCATTTCTCAATTTAGATAGCGCCGTCTTTCTTAACTCTGAAAATAATTGTCAAAGCAAACTCGTTCGTTTGTTATTGTAATTAGAGTCCAGATATAATTATATGTGTGAAAGGTAGAACGTCTCTTTTATTATTCGATGAAAAGAATTTAAACTGAATTGAGCTGATGTGTTTCGACAAACGCTTGATAAAGATACAATAGTCACTTACACCGTTTATTCAGGCCCTTGTTGCTTCTTTTACATTCATCGTTCTTCTCAGACGACGGTTGCGAAGTGTGCTACGTGCATGACCTTTGATTTCGACATCTTTTTTGGATATTCAAGGCTTTCCATTGACGGTTGAAGGAACCCTGTCGCAATTGCATCGGGTACAAGTGACGTTGAATCACTTCCGGATGTCTCGAAAGTTTTGGAAACGAAGACATCAAACGGCCTGACTCATTAAAAAAACATGGAATCTAGAAGATAGTGAACCAATGAGCGATAGTTTTTTTTTACCTACGATTGTTAATTTATAGCATCAGATACAGAGTGGTTCAGGCCAATGTAAGTGTTTTTTTATGAATAAAGGATTTATTATATGTATTGAGTGATATTCATATTTGTAGGTAACTAAACCCGGTTGTCAACTATTTCTAATAATGTACCTAATATGATTGGCTGAGTTATCAGTCTTCCGATGACCTTTTGTGTTAACCACTTTAGCGGTTAAAGATGATAGCACTCCGCGCAACCTAAATATACAAAGACAGCAAAGTGCTCCTAACCACAAGTGAGGATGGTTTAACGAGCTGTTCAGTCAGAAGATTGGATGCGGTATATCTATGCAAATTTACTCACTAGTATGACATTTTGATTTATTGATCACTAGTATGACATTATGATATAGCTGTTTGTTAAATCCAAATTGCTGCTATAACAATTTCAGCCTATAACAGTCCGACTACAGGAAAAATGTCTCTCTTTCGGAGGAGGAAATACCAATTACGAACGCTTGCGCTCTGCGTATGAATTATTTGAATAGTTAGTCCAGATTTCATCCCTATATTTTCCTTATTTTTAGGTCAGTTTTTTTACAATAACTTGAAAACTTGTATCATAATTTGGTAGGTTTTACAGTATTTAAATAAGTCTATCTTCCTCCAGGGCATCACATCCTTGTATTGAACAGAATCAAAAAATACACAACCTTGCTTCTTGATCCACAAACATGTAATTTCACGTGTTATTTACAGCTAAATAATTAACAGCATAACATATGACTAATGTTTACGCAACTGCACGTGTTCTGAGACGTGTGTCAAGTCATTCAGAACTGCTAGTATCGTCTGTCCTACTCTCATCGACTTTAATTGTTTTGCATCAAACGTGAGCAAACTGGATTCTCGCTTCTCTATTTTTATGATAGGTAGGTATAAATCTATTCATCATTTTCCTAAGTATAGGTGTAACTGATTTGCCATTGCCAACTAAAACAGTAGTTGATATAAAGAACCGTGCCCAAATTGGACTAGGTACCTTCGAATTTCGACATTAGACCAAACAGGCGGAAAAAAGATTTTTAAGAGATTCCCATAAAATGTATATTGACAACAAATATGTGACTTCCTTACATACTTTAGAAATCTTATAAATGTAGAAACTAGAAAGGCAGCGCGTAATGATACTCCTAGACAAACAACAAGTTTTATTAGTGAACTAAATTATATAAGCTGGTTTCTAATTAAAAACATTCCTAGGCGCGACGATATGACCATTGACCAGCTAGCTACTAACTATAATAAGGTAAGCAGATAACAGCATACCAAACTCTAATTAGAACTCCGAGTGACGTAAGACATTGCTAAGATTATGAGCAATTGTTATTAAACAAGAACATAATGTACTATTAAACTCTATGTATCGCATCACAAATGTGTCAGTGACCGGCATATAATAAACCGTATTTGTATACACAACAATAACATTTTAAGGACAAATTCAAATAATCTCGGTAATGAGAATATAAAAATAAAATTCTAATGATATGTGCTCGTTACATAAATGAGAACGGCAGCACTAACGATAAGCATTAATAAGGGATCATTTGGTTTTATTATAATGGCGCGCATGTGTGAGAGGATGCTTCAAGTGAATTAGCAACAAACGTTGGAATATTAGCTTAGGTATCTAATAGTAGGATTTAATCTTACTAAGGTGTGAACCAGCAAGGTGGGATGATGTTTTTGCTGTACAGGGAAAGACCTGGATGCAAAAGGTCCTAAACAGGAAACTGTGGCATTTAGGGGAGGAGGCTTATGCCCAGCAGTGGGTCTCTTAAAAGTTGATGATGAATGAATGAAGGTGTAAATTGGAAGACAACCAAGTACCTCTGGCGCACCCTGGAAGGTCAACCTTGCTACAATCTTTGTTATTTGGACAATCTCTACACCACAGCATGACCTGTCTCCATGTGATCATTAGCTTATATTAGGGAACGAAGAAGAATCTTATTATGTGTCTCTAAATTCTATCAACATTACAAATTTAAATTCTAAACTGGTCAAATATCGATTCGGATTGCTTTAAATAAATTAGTAGCACTAATTTAGACGACCCATTTGGCCCAGAATGCTTTTAAATTAATGTTGTGTTTATAACACTTATGTACATGAGACAGACAGATCTAATCTATGTGTGGTCTGGATAGTAGAGGCAATGCTGCCCTGCTATTAGGTTTTAATCCTTGCATTAGGCCCCTCCAATACCGCCCTAGGTATGTCTAGACTAAAGAGTAGGGATATTGTCCTTTCATAACACTACAATATACTAATTCTAATAATAAGTGTTTGAGAATACAGACTTTTTTCATCGATCATGCCTTAGCAGGATTAACGGATTTGTGAAATTTGATAAGCAGAGTAAGTCCAGACCTTGTATAGACCACCTGTTTTGATTAGTTCCAGTAGGATGCCTGTAAACCATGCCTCGAAAACGCGTAAACAACATTAAAATTGTGATTTCTCTAGGTTTGTTTACAAAATCTTCACCATTTATCCGCAATCTATACTGTATTATTATAGCCCACCTTTCAGTCTCAGATGCATATGGCTATATTAGAAGCTGGAGCGTCTTTGGCACAGAGCCAGGAGAACCAGGATCTAGTTATAAACAAACACATCTATATAAATATTTGCTCGGCAAAACATGAGCGGAGTTCTCATCTCAACAACGTTAGAATAACCCCGTCTATCTCCAACTTGATTGAAAGACGTAATTACTTTAGTTCTTATGATGGTACAAGTGTTTGCCAGCTTTAAATTCAATTGCATTTTCTGTGTAACTAGAATACAGTTCGGTCTCGTGGAACAGGAACGTGTTCTTGTCCATCTTAACGATTTAACAAAGCACTGATAGCCGAGTGATATGTATGTTGGACTTTCAAAGGTCGTAAGATTAAACCCCGGCACCTGTCTTTTCGAATTCATGTGCGTACTATAAATTAGTTACCAGTTGCTAAAAACGTTGAAGGAAAACATCGTAAGAAAACCAGCACACCAGAGAGATTTTTCAACGGTGTGTAAAGCCATGTTAGAGGCCTACAGGCGGTTTAAACTGTGACACCAGGTTGTTCATCAACCATACGATGAGAAGAAGAAGACGATTAAACTTATTTATTGTGAATTCTAGATACAGGTTCAAATAACGGCAGTCGTAAAAATAATTTAAAAGAAAAATGAAAGCCCGTGGTTATCTACTTTCCAGCTTTAATATTAAACCAATTGAAGCAGAGCTTATGATTTTAATTAAAGTTGCTATTTCTACATTGTATATTATGTTATCTGGTTGCATGAAACTATCAACCGCAGTAACCAACTTTTCTGTAAAGTGTCATTTTGTCAAAATTCCCCTACTACTACTCCAGTCTATTGTAATAGAGTTTAATATGAGTCTGTACCAGATAACAGTCTTTAATAACGAGCCGAAATATTCGATCACAGTGATAAACGAACACTTCATTATCCTTATCGAATCAGTCAGAGATAAAACAACAAAAATGTCACGTGGTCACCTTGAAAACATTGTTCCAAGACCCAATCCGAGGTCAAGGGTTCGATGCCTGTTTGAAACACGTTTGGGATCAGAACAACGAATTGATTAGCGTTCAACCATTTGTAATGGAATTAAGAAACTGTGTAGAGACGGTTGGGTTGATTTCGTCAAGGTTTACGAACTGATTTTATTGTTATTACTGATTCAGATCGCATGAGTTTATGACAGCACAACACAGATCGATCCACCCATATGTCATTATTTTATTGCGAAAATACTTAATCCTTGGTAATAACTACCTCATGGGGTATCTTAGGATCATCTTCTTATTGGTTATTCCAAAATGACTAACTTGACAAGATAAGAGAAATCCAAAGTAAAAAAGAACTGTTACCAATGAAATACAAGTTCAAGATATGCTTGTGAAATTTCAACATTCTTGTCGGTGGTTAGAAGAATTAGATGATATCTACTGCAATTCTGCTAAGAATGTAATAACGAGCCCACAAAGCCGTACGAAACACAAGAGATCAATTTGAGGATACTTTTTACAGTAAACTACCAACACCAAAACAATCATTTCTAATACTAAAAGCATGTAGAACAATGACCGTTAATACCCTATCCACCGACTGGTCTTCAACTTGTCTGTAACTTAAGAAACAATAAGTATGATTCACTATTTCTGTTTCTGTAACCACAGCACAAATCACTCAGATCACTGACCGTGCAGCGCCTAAATTACTATTTCACAATCAAAAGCCTACCTTAAAATCAAGGACTTAACGTCGATAAACGTAAATCACATAATTATGAAATTATTCTGAATCGGTCACGGCAAGAGAAACCCTCCAATTTGCAGCTAGTAATTAAAATTCAACTTTATTGTATTGTACAAAAGACTTATTTACATTGATACAACACTGCTACCCCTGTTGGGATTAATGGAAAGTTTGAAAATCCGATTATATCCAACCTTAATTTTAAATTTCAATGGCTGATACCTACTTGATAGGCACCTACTCCGATACAATGCAGTTATGAAAAGCTGTGATTAGCATATTGCATGCATAGATTACAATACATTATAGAGCAACAGGATGGTTTGATAAAAAAACAGGCACAGGAGCAGTTTTTAAGACTGATCAAGCAATGACAAACCGAAAAGGATATTAAGCCAGTATGTGTTGCCAATTGGGGCAAGATGCTCCTAAGTGCTGTGACAAAAAACTGGCCGAAAAGATATTTTATTCGCTTCACAGCTGACTCCAGTTCCCAGTGCATAACCGGTCTTTCAGGGCCAAACCTGGATTTTGAGACGTGCGATTTATACCACCCAAACTCAAACTGTAGGTTGGGAGGCTGATTGGTGTTTACAACAAAATTATCACATAGAACAAATGTATACTACGGCTTGTAAGGCTTTGATAATTTCAAAAGACAATTTAGTTTTATCTTTTGTTTAATTAATCTTGTAGTCACGAAATTGAATAGATAACGGGTTTTCCAGACCCGAAATTCCCAAATACAGGCAGATTTTTACTGAATAATTACCAAATGGACTTTTTATCACAAGGACGTATTTATCATCATTAGCTGGAAGACATCCACTGTTGAACAAAGGCCTCCCGCTTATGAATCACAATGAACGACAACTAGCCATTTGCAAGGACTTATCGCAACGCGTAAATTTATGATATATGCAAGAGTTGCAGCAGATATACTGCTACATCTTTATTTTTTTTAAACAGCATTTATAATGGTATTTTATTTAGTTTGCGTCTAGAATCATATTTAGCCACTTAAGCCCAAACATTATTCAAAGTCGTGACTCCAATATATCTCTTAGAACGCCTTAAGGCGTAATTATACAGGTATAAATATAGTACAAATAGTAATATAATGTATTTTCCAATTATCATGTTTCAGTAACGTAGGTTGCACGTGTCAGTTTCGCGTGTTTGCCACATGGGACTGAGAAATAGTATTGCTCAATATATTTCGTATCGGCAGCCGTCAAATTATAAATTGAAAATAATATTGCAACTAAAGAACTCTGCTACCAAAATAAAGTTTGTTTGTGAACATTTTTGCGAATGTGTTTGTTTGCGTGAAAAATTGAATGGTGGCTATAAAAGTTGTGCATGTCCTTACCTGACGTATTAACCTATACAAAATCTTGTCGAATCCCAGGTCAGGCAAAGGCGTTATTAGGTTTTTCCATTACGTTATTCAAAGTAGCAGCACGGAGTCTGGATTTGTGCCCGGTTGATGGCAATAAGCTCGCCCCCTATTAAATTGGAATCTATAACATAACTGGCGAAATGCGGGTCTACTATACACCTCTGCTACCCCATCCCTTCGGGCAATATAGTCGCGATGTTATGTTACAACGTGGAATATTGTAATTTCTTGCCCCTTATAAGGAAAAAGCCTGGCGTTGCGTGCAGAACACTCAATGAATGACATTCAATTTGGTATTCCCTACCCGAAATATTAATCAGGATGGTTCCTAACGCAGAAAACCATACAATCCATATTAACAACATAAACAACAAACACAGAAATTGATAGAATAGTTTACCGATAACATTTATTGGTTATTGGGTCAAATTATTGCGAGTTTCCGTTTTAACATAATGTGCATGTAATATCTTAAAATAGGTGTATATATTGTCACGCCATGTCGGAGGCCTTCAGGTCGTTAAAAGTCTAACACCAGGTTGTTCATCAACCATACGATAAGAAGACTAGTAGGTTTAGCAAAATTCATAGGTACCTACTATGTATCCTAGGGCAGGACCTCGGCGTACATACCTAGACCACATTGGATATGATTTGCAAAAAGGGCAAGTGAGGAGTACCCTTAACCTTAGAGCGTTTATAAGGAATGTGATGCGTGGGAATGAGGCGAAAGAGGTATGCCAGGATCGTAGCGTATGAAAATCTGTAGACTCTGCCAACTCCTCTGGAAAACAGGCGTGACTTTATGTATGTATGTCAGTCAAAATAAATATGTATGTATCCTACTGGTACCTAAAGATGCCTGATATAAAATACTACACAATTCTTTACATTGAATGGTATAATATCTTCATTCACGTGTTGCATTGCGGTTATTGATACTGCTATCAATAAATCCAACGTGAATGGTTTCAATTTACTCGTAGTGTTGCTATTCGATTCGATAATTTACTGTGTCGATATTTTTTATTGAGTCAGCGATGGCACTATACAAATATCAGATTTATAGATTTTATCATGCAGTTAACTTTATGCATTTTAATTGTTTATGGCATATGCGTCCTACATATAAATAACTTTATGTCTATCGATACGATTTTTTAGGATTTCATCATAACTATTCGATTCTAACTAAGTAACCTTATCATGTATTTGCGATAGAATCGATTTAAGGAACCTATTTCCGAATAAAAAATCGCACACCCCTACTCCGCTGCTATCACTGAGTAATAAATCATTATAATTCTACACACGGTGAGTGAAAAGACTTTGATAAAGACCCAACATACTGGGCCACGATCTACGGTGTTGCGGCTGCGCATTCACGGTCATTCCTTATACGGCCACTGTGGCCGGACACAGAATAAAAAATGACTGGTTCTTTTTGGATATAAATTGCGAAATAAGTGTATAGGGATAAAAGATGGCAACGTAATTTAACCCCTAAAACAAAGCAATAATTTGAGTTGATTTGCCGCTGGCTCTATGCAGGCCACATTATTTTACATACAATAGTAACGTGTTAGGTAGGCAAGTCCGCGGGTGGCATATAATAATCATTTGGCATACTATAGTACCCAGACAATTCTAAAGTCTTCACAATTCCAATAGTTACCTTTATCCTTCAAGTTAAGGGTTTTAAAAAAGAACAAAATGCAGAATTCAGTGCCATTTCATAAAACTACGCATAAAGAACGAATTAATGATTCTTCAATCGATAAACCTGCGACAATGGCCTTGGAAGACGCGATCTTATTTCAATCCAGACAGATAAATATATCTAGAATTTATACCTTTATCTGGGTCTTCTAATACTATTAGCACAGAATTATCCAGCACCACAAATGTATAAGTATTATGCTACATTCTTAGCTCCTACTCCAAAGAACTCACTAATCAAATTCCAAGTTTTATTTCATGTATAAAATGTAATACTGTTGTCGCATGATTTTCTCCGTCGCAAGATCACGTCTCCGCTATTTGTGAAGACAAATCAGTTCTCAAAGGAACGTAAATATAATAAAAACGTGTCGGCGGTGATAATTTAGCTTATAATATTGGTATGTTACCGACGTGTGACGTGTCGGTTTTAAAGGTCACCCACTGAATATGCAAGAATTTGGCAAGTCAAACAAAAGGGTAACGTTACCATAGTAACCGATTTTGTTTCTTATTATTGTTTTTGACGACTATACAGTGAGTTTATAAAATATTAAACTTTTAGAATACTGGTAATAATTTCCAGTGCTATTTTGTTCAAGTAGATTACAGTTTTCCTGCTTTTATCCGGGTGAAAAAATATCCTTTGACCTTTCCTACGATTTATGCTGTCCATATTAATTCGCGTTACGATTATGTGGTTATGTGTTATGCGGTGACTAGTGAATAGGCACACATAGTTACTTTTGTTAAGGAAGGAACAATATGAGTTATTAACCAAAAGAACAATTAGAAAACCAAACTAAATGTGTAATAACTGAAATACAGACTAATACTCGTTGCGATAATACATTATGTTTTGGTTGTACCGTTCAACGATAAAACATTGTTCCTGTCGGCGGTCCTTATCAGTTACAGCCAGGAACTTGAAACGTTACTCAATATTTCGTTATTTATGTTCGGATAACTTTATTTTGTACCTGGGACATAACATCCCTCTGTCTATCCACGTCACACGACATCTTTAGCTGCTGGCGACATGACACTATTACGATATTACGAGTCAAATTCAAAGTACCAAAACTTTTATAAATCTAGGTAAAAAGAAAAAAAAGAATAGAACCGGAAGAAAATAGTTTAACAGCAGTAATCAAATAGGTAAGGTATGTAGAAACGTATAGTCCCGTGTGTAATGCCGAAGTGGTGGGTAGACGTTATCACCATCACCATCGTCGTACACTGTTGAAAGGCCTCCCCCTTAGGTAAGGGGGTAGTAGACGTGTTCTCCTTAAATCTTTATCAGAATCTTATACACCTACATGTCGCCACCAATGCGCGTGCTGCCGTTTATCGAACCCACACCAGGTTCATCTCTAACAAATCGATTGCCCAATAACAGGAGAAACTGTATGTACCCACGGGGAATGCCCAACATTTTTTTATTACATATTGTAGGCACTCATACGCTGAATACTGTCTACTAACTGTCAGTCGCAGATTCACGCGGAAAATAAAACTATCGCGATTGTTCTAGGATTAATGCTGCTTATGTTCTTCTTCAGGCGCCTCCCATTTATAGTCCATGGCAAATTCCATAAATTTTCGTTCAGTAGTTTAGCCGTGAAATAGCGAAAATAATTACTCAAACATTTATCATGTAATAGGGATTGCGTTGTGCTTTGTATTTAAGTTTATAAGCGACAAATAGTCCGATTTCGGATAAAATTCGAATGTTTCAAAAACCGGTCAATCTTTAAAAGCGAATATAATATTTTAATATAGGTATTGCAATAATTTAAAATGCCAGATTTCAATCATTTGACCTTGATGGGAATTTACATGACTCGAATTATTTTTTAATAT
Organism: Abrostola triplasia; assembly: GCA_946251915.1. Taxonomy (NCBI): domain Eukaryota; kingdom Metazoa; phylum Arthropoda; class Insecta; order Lepidoptera; family Noctuidae; genus Abrostola; species Abrostola triplasia. The sequence continues at coordinate 721,148 of OX276432.1, read as the reverse complement.
AACTTAAACTTGTTATATTAAGTACTTATTGGAATGAGATGCAGAAAGAAGAATTACTGGTTTTTTGTCCAGTTTTAATAACAAGTTTAAACAATACAAAAAAACTTAGTCCATATTAAATAAATAAACATGTTCTTTTTTAATAATAATTCAGAGCTGTCTAGGTACATTATATTTTATTATTCTCTGTACATTATTAATAAATATAAACAGTAGGCACCTACACAGGCTGAGATTATCCATGTAAACAAGATAAAAATGTTTAAGGAAGTTAACCATTGATAAAATAATAAATGACAATGATAAGAGACTATGTTTAATACACATTTATTTAGTCATAAAACTCTTAATCGTAGTCTATCGAAATATGTATGTATATTAGATATTAATGATTACAAGTTGGTTTAAACACAGATCAACCACAACTAGGCATTTTAAGCTGAGTTTAAATATGGCTGAGTATTGAGTGGTCGCAGAAAGTTACCAACAAAATACTGCAACTGCAATATTTTATATTATTGTCATGATATTAGTAAGTAGATACTAGTTGTCTGTTTATTGTTAATATTAGTTATGTCCACTAATTAAAAGTATTGATATTTGTTCTTCCTGTGTTGTGTGTGATAATAAAATAAGCCTTTCTTTCTTAGTCTTAATTTAAGTAGGCTAAATTCAATGCTGCTGCTATGGTGATAATTCAATTAATCAAAGGTTATTCCATGGCCGTTGAGTAAGTATAAGTAATTATTACTTATTGAGTTTATTTTTCCTTATGCATACAAGGATATCTCTTGTCTTCAAAGTTCTTTGTTGCCTTTATATAAATATGTTGTATAATTATGTTGATGATACCTACCTGATGTATTTAACAGGTTCTATTAATAACTAAAAAGGTTAGTTTATATTACAAATTAAAAACTTAATTTACATGTATGGTATTAACTAAGATACATTCAAACTGTAATCTAATTGGAATATTTATTGACTAAACTTGCATCAACTAATGGTATTTTTTTATTCTTAAGTGAAGATTAATTTCCAGTAGCTACACTTTTTATCAATTAAAACTTTATTTAAATAACTGTCGAGGTAGGCAAATATTTTGCTGGAGATCATTGCAAAACATTGCGTTCATTTGATTGAGAAACAGTGCTGAACTCTACTGTAGCCACCAACAAAGTTTTACTTTACAGTATTCATTCTGACCTTGTCATCACAATATTGCTGGTGTCAATATTCGCACACTTATAGCTATTATAATTACAAATTAGTGTCGTATACTCACGGCCATCACCATTTCGAAGGGGTGCTTGTGTACCCTAACAGGAGCCACGAATTCCTGCACCATTTTTCACAATTTCAACACACAAACCAAAATAAAATAATGCAAGGACTACACAATATTTTAATAATAATGGTTTCACACAAAAGTCATGCTGCTCGAGCTCCTTTCACTCGCGATCAGTACGACAACAATATATTCGTGCGTCGAGTCAGAATTACACCGTGTCGTGAACTTGAAAATCCACGGATTGAAACAAAATGGATTGTTTGCTCTGAAGTTAGTTGCGTATCAGATTGATTGACGTTTGACAGCTGTGGCTTGTGCTGTGTTGATAGTACGAAATAATTGGTTCGATTTTGTTTGGCCGTTCTCCCTGTGTCCAAACACTTAACAAAATGAATAAATTTGGAAACGGGTAGGAAAAGTAACCAACTATTTACGAAAATACGATTACGGTAATTTAGGTAATCTTTTATTAAATAATAGTTACTGAAAGCCGCCATCCGCCGGCCGCGATGGCGGCTTTTTGAATTTAGTGAACTTGGGAAAATTCTGAAATCAAGCCAGAGCATATTTTTAATTTATCAGAAATATCTGAAAACGTTTTAAATTGGGAAACGATACTGATATATTGCACATTATTGTAATATGTATTTTGAACTATATAGTGGTAGCTTATTATGCTGTATAATGTATAGTTATTTAACACAGATTTATTAATATCGTGTTTTACAAATCTTATGTATTCTTCTGAACGTTTCTATCATTCAAAAAATGACAAAATAATATTGTTATGACACCCACTGTCAAAAGCGTCAAAACCTGAAATCAGTCTCTAGTCTCGTGAAGTCCAAGTATCGTGCGTTGTGCGTTTTTGTGTTAGCTTAAGATTATTTGTATGTTTTTTTACTAAATACGTTATCAGCTCCTGTTCTTTAAATTATTTCAGCATAGACTCTGACCCTCTTACTCTCACATCATCGGTCATCTTGATATTTATTAACTACCACAACAACCGTCATTTTGAAGTAGACAGAAAATGATTTATTTACACCATTTATAGAAGCTGTTTAATGTAGATTTATTCAAGCTTTAGCCGTTAAGAGTATTTAAGTCGCAAAGTGATATGCATTGTCGTGTTTAAAATAAATAAATAATTTTGAGATGTCAAAGCCACGTCAATAACAATAGTATGAAGTCTTTGGCGTTTGATAAAAATAAACAATTCCACTTCAAAATTCTGTATAGTATATCTAATTCATAGAACTAGGATGGGATATTAAAATATAATATGTGTATTAAATAATGCAAGCCGGGATCAGCCGGGATCATAATAATAGGGGGCAAGGGGACAAACAAACAGTAATTATTCTGAGGTTGGCACTAGAGTGCCGCAGATTATAGATTTTTGTTTTATTTTTAAACAAAAGAGGTTTATTTATTAAATATGGTAATGGAGTTGAATCACCGTTAAATAAAAAACAAAACAGTCAATATAAATGCTGATTATTTACCCAGAAAAAAGTATTTTTTTGATTTATTTTTATTTTAAGCGTTTTTATTATCGAAAATATTATACAGAAATAGTACTTTCTAGAATGGAAGGGTTTTAGCTGGACCGTACCCTTTGACTTAATAAAATGTTGCTACTAATAAAAAAATGCAAATTGCAAATTAAAGTTCCTCGATAATGCTTGCCGAACGTTGATATTCTTGTTCCCAATGATTTATACCTGAAAGTGAAATTATTAGTGAGGCATTAGGATCATCAAAATCATTAAATTTATGGAACAATCATAAAAATAACCAAACAAAATACTATTTCCGCAGGTCATTTTCCACGTATTTCGCACCTAACTTCAAGACAGTGAGTAAGCGGGCCTTGACGAAGCGCGAATGTCGCTTTCTATTAATTGAAGATTATTTCTTCTGAATTTTAAACGCAAAGCAAAATTCTGGCAAAATTGTGCGCGTTCGTGCCCGATGTCTAGTGCTGAAGTCGCCGATAATTCCGTTGACCCCCCGGCGAAAAAGCGGAAACTAAATACAGGAGAATCACGTTCCAACAACTCGGCAATGGCGAACAATGGGACGCGCGTGGAGGATGAGATTGACGAGAGTCTATATTCTCGGCAATTGTACGTGCTGGGGCACGATGCCATGCGGCGCATGGCCAGCTCCGACGTCCTTATTTCGGGACTCGGGGGTCTCGGCGTGGAGGTAGCGAAAAACGTGATCCTCGGCGGTGTAAAATCGGTGACTCTTCACGATGAGCGGTCTTGCACTATCGCCGATCTGTCATCTCAGTTTTATTTGTCGGATAGTGCGATCGGGCAAAATAGGGCTCTAGCGTCGTGTGAGCAGCTGTCAGAGTTGAACCACTATGTGCCTACAACTGCGTACACCGGCCCACTGACTGAAGAGTTTTTGCGAAAGTTTCGCGTTGTCGTCCTCACTGGAGCTTCTTGGGCAGAGCAAGAGCGTGTCGCGGCGCTCACCCATGCAAATAACATAGCGCTTATCATAGCAGACACCCGGGGGCTGTTCTCTAGAGTGTTCTGCGACTTCGGATCTGAGTTCACAGTTTTAGATGTGACTGGAGAGAATCCAGTGTCAGCTATGATTGCTGACATCACACATGAGTATGAGGCAGTGGTCACCTGTCTTGATGATACCCGTCACGGCTTAGAAGATGGTGACTATGTCACCTTCAGTGAGGTTAGTCATTTTAATATTTTTACATATGTTATTTACTTCAAATGGCAGGTTGAATCATCATGAAAGATGATGCAAACATTCAGTAAGTATGTAGGTAGTGTGTTCAACATTACAACTCATCTCATCTTCCAAAAGTTTCAGTGTCAATGTTATGGTGTGAGGTAACATTGGATAACCTTGACCTTTTAGCAGCAAATATTTTGAATATCTGCCAGGAACTCTGTTTATATATAATCAATAAAATGCTGTCAGTCATGATGATGTCATTTAGCCCAAAACATAGTGGATTAAGCAGATATGTTCTTCTGTAAATCTGTATCAGAGGTCCATCACATACATATTTATCTGATGCTGATCAATAGGTACCCAGCCTGCTATCAATTGGGCCCACTCACAGTATAATAAAAACAGAAGAAAGATTTTCTTTGTATAATTCATAACTTAATAAAACCAGTTTCCATTGTTATGGCAGTAATTAGTTTTGTTATATCTACATAACAAAACAGACTGCAGAAACAAGAATGTTGACTGCAATGTAATTATAGTAACCATGAAAGTTTTTATGGTGGATTATTTACTTGCTAATACTTGTCTTTTTATTTCTTTTAAATGGTGAAATGTACACTTTTTTCTAATAAAACACTATCAGGAACATGCAATTAAAAAGTAGTAATACAAAATAAATTATTAGAATGATAGTAGAATACCTAATTCCATGGAATATAAAAGCATTATCATTGCTTTTGATGATTGGTTTTAGTTTTTCACATTTTTATTATGATAAATTAAACACCAATTTGTGACACCATGCAGATTTGAATTTAGATTCTGCCATGATAAAAAAAATCCAAATATTTGAAAAACCTAAATAAAAATAATCTAATCTCAATCAACAGTTGTCAGTTTTTTGCATATTATCTAAATAGGTATATAGCTATTTATTTATTAGGAACAGTAAAGTAGATATATTTTTTTAATCTTTCTATTTTTTTAGGTACAAGGTATGACGGAACTAAATGGCTGTGAGCCCCGCAAGATTAAAGTGCTGGGTCCATACACATTCAGCATTGGTGATACTACCACATTCTCCAAATATATCCGTGGAGGCATTGTTACACAAGTGAAAATGCCCAAGAAGATTGAGTTCAAGCCTTTCAAAGAATCCTTTGCTAAGCCAGAATTTGTAATCACAGATTTCGGCAAATTTGACTATCCTCAACAATTACATGTGGCTTTCGCTGCCCTCTACAAGTTTGAAGAGTCCGAAGGTCGTCTGCCAAAACCCTGGAGCAATGCTGATGTAGCTAAATTTATGGATTATGTTAAGAATGTAGATGTCTTCAAAAATGGGGAGATGGAAGTCAACTCTGAACTTTTAAATACATTCTGCAAGGTAAGATTAAGTTTTTTTTGGCCTACAAGTTCCAGGTTAGTTTAATTTTTAAAGCTAACTAGTTTTAGATACATTCTGATTTCCAGGAGGCTTATAACAATGTAGGTTTGAACATAAACTTGTTGCAATTGCTCAATATTGTAACAATTCTTTCCTTCTTTTTATTATTGACTATTTTATCATCTTCACTAACAAAGTTACTACATACTTCCTAGTTCCTCCCAGAATTTGAAGTAGCAAAGGATAGATTGATTGATATAATTGGTCATTTTATAAAGGCGAAAGTTTGTGAGTGGGTGTTTGTATGTTTGTTACTTCTTTATGCTCGAACAACTGGACCAGTTTTGATAAAAATTAGTGTGGAGATAGCTGACACCCTGGATTAACACAGGTTTTTATACGAAAAATGTAGTGGGTAACCCATCGCCTGCAGCTATTTTGATATAGGTACACTATTTGATCTTCACCTTTCCATCATCAATCAGGTATCCGCCGGCGACCTGAACCCCATGAACGCAGCTATCGGTGGAGTGGTAGCCCAGGAGGTGATGAAGGCTTCCTCTGGCAAGTTCCACCCCATTCTTCAGTGGCTTTACCTGGACGCCATTGAGTGCTTACCCAAGGACCGCGCAGACCTTACTGAGGAGAACTGCAAGCCTATAGGGTCAAGATATGATGGTCAAGTGGCCGTCTTTGGCAAACACTTCCAGAAGAAGCTTGGAGATCTCAAGTACTTCATTGTTGGTGAGTATTGAAACTAGTATATTTGTATAACAATTAAAATTACAATAAACCAAAAACCAGTCAGTGTTGACTTGATCAAGTACATAGTAATTTTTATCTGTATGTACTGTTATCCTCAGTGATTCTTTCATAGTTACAACAATTAATATTATTTATTAGCTATTTACAGACATTCATTAACTTTTATTTAGCCACGTCCTTCCTCAGATATATTTGTATACAAACAAACTATTGATAACAGACTTTGAGATCTGATACACGAGTCAGATTTTGTTTTCCATTGTCTGATCAGACTATCTGCTATTCTATTCTGTAACACTAACATCATCGATCGATCAACAATATACTACATTAAGGATACAATCATATCGCGTAAGTGGACGAGAAAGCTTTACGCAAATACCTGTATTTCTTCCAGTATGTAGTTATAAAGTTCTAACGTTGGCTACGATTGAAACATACCAGCTACAAATTAGACTACAACATTATCTGTGGTCTTATTTCTCGGGCCGTTTTTAAAGCGTTGATCGGTAATCTAGTTACATTGCTGATCGAAGGGTAGTGTCGAACATACCGCGGTTTTAGAAGTGAGTTCGTAAGTAATAAGTCTTTAAATTATCACGGCTGATCGTATTTACTCGATACACATCCGATATTTGCGAAAGGTTTTTTCTGAACTCAGTTCCCATGCTATTATCCCGACTGCTTGCGTACGGAGCACAAAGAAATGATGGCAGACGAGTTACTGTTAATTATTGCATATTTGCTCGTCGGAAATCGCATAGTCGCATTCAGACGTACGATCAGACTATCGGATCGGACGTGTGTCAAATGTTCAAACATTAATGGCTCCAACGCCTTCCGATAGCAGACTTTCGTATCCGACTATCTGATGAAAAAATCTGACGTGCGTACCCAGCCTAGGACTGGCTTAAAGATGGATAAACACAATTGAAAACTTCTAAATAATAACGTTTTGTTGTCTGATTAAAGATGACGCAGCTTTAGTTTTTATTTATTGATAGCAAGAAGGTTGTTAACCCAGCCGAAGCTGCCGGGAATCTTGTTTATCATAAATAACGACTTGTTTGTTATCACATCTTATCTTAATAAGTTGTATCAACACAAATGAACTTCGCGAAAGGGCCTCGACTATCATTTTCTAATTAGATACTTAGGTTATTTATTTATTGTTTGAATAACATTCGAAAATGAGTAATTTGTTATGCCGCACGATCCAGAAAAAGAAACTAGAGAACTTTCAAGAATTTTCAAAAGAACTTACAAGAGCTTTTTGATGGTTTAAAAGACATTTATTTATTGCAATTTGTTAGGTCTGGCTAAGAGTCCAGATAGTCAGTGAAGACTCAGAAAGAACAAAGAACTGAAAAAGGAAAAACAGAATATTCATTGTATCTACATGACTTAACATCACGCCTCATTCACCGAAGGGGTAGGCAGAGCATAAATGTAGTACACCCATATATGTTACCCAATGTTATAGGGTGCGAACCTATTGCCATCAACCGGACACAAATCCATACGCACGCCCGCAGTCGGTTGAAACGAACCCAGGACCCGTGGCTCAGCAGTCGCACTCAGCAACCACTAGACTAACGAGGCGGTCCTCGTTCTATTCCTGTAATTAGAACTTTACTTCACATTATCAAATTCTGATGTCATATCATTCTTTGTTTACTTTATGTCTATACAATAATGTGCGATAGACGCAATAGTGAATAGTTGTAAATTACCTTATTGAATAGGGAATTGTTATTTGAAAATAAACAACAATTGTAACAAGGTAAACAGGTAAACTAGTCATTGATATTCGTCTGGTGACAATTACTTTCGAAATTAAACATCTATCTAAATCAGGATATTTGATATCATCATCATCAGCTCGTTGCACTTTGACTCCGGACTAAACATCTGCGGATTACACAAATTTTGTTCCGAGCGGGAATCGAACCCGCATCCCTTAGCTACTGCGCCAATCAGGTCCACATTGCAAATCATCCGTATACCTCCGCTAACACGACGTATAAATTTATACTAATTACCAATATTATAAACAGTTGAAATTAGTTTGTTTCCATGTAAGAGGTTTGAAAAACATCAATCAGATTTAATGAAATCGTTCACTAATATTTAAAATAGACTTTCAGAGTGGTTATAGCCCACTATCTTAGAAAAACGACGATATTCGCAGACTGTTTCTAGTGTTAAATAAACCAATAGACAAAGTTACATAGACAAGTCGCACACTATAGTAACTGCAATGCGTTTACCGGAAAACAACGACGTTGCTAGGTGTTTTTGTACCTGTCTAGCAGGCCTGCGTGTTGAGTCATCGACTAGTTTTCCTGCTTCACTAAATACGTATTAATTAGTTGTTGTTACTTACTTTTTATGCTCAATCAGGTATGCTCAGTTAGGTTCTACGATTTGTATCTTTTGTAGACGTTGGAATAACAAGAGACGTTACCTAAGTGTCACAAACCAGGTCAATTTCTTTCGTTAAGTTTCGAAACTTATTGCATTAGTTTGAGAGTCCCTTACGTTAGTCAAAATATCGTTGTTTTTGTTCGGAAACACAGGTTCAACGATACGATATTTTGAGGAACGTATCAAGTCCCTGCTAATAAAGGCAAACCCGCCCTAAGTCAGTTAGGGCGGGTTTCTGCTTTTAAGTTAATAGGTGTGAGGTTTTCACTCTCAGCCTATCGCGGTCCACTGCTGGACATAGGCCTCTCCCATCGTGCGCCACAACATCCGGTCCTCCGTGTGCCATTATTAATGTATAACTCATTGTACAATCTTCTCTTCTTATCGAGTCGATGACAATTAAATTTTGCCGGCCCAGAAATGATACGATAAAAGAATAAGTTTTTGGGTAGAAATCTAATTTCAGACTTGGAATGATTAACTTTCCTGTCGCATGCAGTCTAAGCTCATGAAGTGTTTTGCCTTCATTTAAAACGGCAATGTCCTCGTCTGTATTGATAAACGATTAGAAGTGATTTGCGTAGTACACATGCGATGCTATGTATGATATGGAAACAAAAAAGGAAGGATAAGCACGCGGCAAATTGTTTTAACTAGCGAGTGACAGGAGGCGTCGTGATACTAGTTAAATTTAGCCAGTGTGTACACTTGCCAAATTATTCTCTCCTCCAGTGGTTCCCAAAATATGTACTGCGGTCACTTAAAAATATTAGATTCGTCGTTTTATTGCGCGTAAACCAATTACTGGCGTTATTCCTATGAATAAGACATAACATAGCATCTCACCTGTATTCTCCAAAGGGGGAGCTAGGGGTGTTATAGTACACCCGCGTTTCGCCAGTTATGTTATGGGTCCCTATGGAATAGGGAACTGGCCTATTCCCATTAACCGTGCACAAACCCAATGTAAAAAAACCCGGTAGATTATCCAACAAAATACCATAGGGACCTTACCTATTTTTCCAAGCAGCATTTTCATTGTTTACGTAATAGTTATATTTAACTAGGATCAATATCCGACCTTAGAACTCCACAACTAGGATACTTAAAAAAATCGGGGCTTTGTTTATATCGGTTTCCAATCTCTAGGGAAACATACACAAGCTCTACTTACTTTATTAAAATCCATCTGTTACCCACAGGCGCCGGCGCCATCGGTTGCGAGCTTCTGAAGAACTTCGCCATGATCGGCGTGGGCGCAGGCGCCGGCCAGATCACGGTCACCGACATGGATTTCATCGAGAAGTCCAACCTCAACAGACAGTTCTTGTTCCGGCCCTATGATGTGCAGAAACCCAAGTCTAGTACTGCAGCTAAGGTGAGATCTGTATTAAGTTTTATATTTGTTCACATTCTTTACGCCGGTTTTTGATATGTTGCTTAAAGAGTTACAGGAATGAAATGCGTCAGTATAACTGAAATTTTTAATTTTTGGTCGTGGTAATTTGACTGTCACTTTCAATCTCTCTGTGCAAATACCACATACTAGACGTCTGTTTATACATTACAAATTTTAGGTGGCACGACTGCCGCACTACATTTTGTGTGAGCCTTTATTTCCTCCAAATGCCAAACACGTATAATACCTACGAGGTATGATTATTACATATATTTTAACCTGATTTCATGTATTACAGGTGATAAAACGCATGAACCCGTCAATGAACGTGGTAGCGCAGGAGAACCGCGTGTGTCCGGAGACGGAGGCGGTGTACGACGACGCGTTCTTCGAGGCGCTGGACGGTGTGGCCAACGCCCTCGACAACGTGGACGCTCGCATCTACATGGACCGCCGCTGCGTGTACTACAGGAAGCCACTGCTCGAGAGTGGCACCCTCGGCACCAAGGGAAACACGCAGGTTGGGGGATAGAATGTACTTAATAGGTCCCACTGATTGGAGGTAATTAGGTTGACAGGTCTCACGAGATGTCCAGATGTATAGTAGATACTTAGTTACCTGTGACTGCAAAAGTCAATAAGTCGAAACTTTATTTACTTCTGTTATTCTGTGGATACAGTAGTGAGTACATTCAAGGCAGATTTGAAGTGCATTGATGTCGAGACAGAACATGGTAGGTGCAAATCCACCTGTGACGAAGATCAGAATGTTCGGAGATTTTAAATAATTATGTAGGTAGTTATTTCTAGTAAAGTATACAGATTTTATTTAGGAATGTTTCAATATATAGATCGACTTTTTACTTGCACGAAACTGGACAGCCAAATAAGTAATACAAATAACATCCACAGGTGGTAGTCCCGTTCCTGACTGAATCCTACAGCTCCTCCCAAGACCCACCAGAGAAGAGCATCCCGATCTGCACCCTGAAGAACTTCCCCAACGCCATAGAGCACACGCTGCAGTGGGCGCGCGACGAGTTCGAGGGCCTGTTCCGACAGGCTGCTGAGCATGCCGCACAGTACTTAAGAGACCCCCACTTCCTGGACAGGACCTTGAAGCTGCCCGGCAGCCAGCCGCTTGATGCTATCGAGAGTGTTAGGGTAAGTCGATGTTACGATACATTAAACATCAACATCAATTATATGGTATACTATTGTATTATGATTACCTATAAATACATTTAAGAAAATAGCATATAAATGTAACTTTGGCCAATTTCCATTGATCTTATGTAAAATACTTTACTTGTTCTTAACGTGACGTCATCACACTGAGCTCATCTTAGAATAATCTAAATTTCAGAACGCGATCAACGAGCGACCAATGAGCTTCGACGACTGCGTGACGTGGGCGCGGCTGCACTGGGAGGCGCAGTACTCCAACCAGATCAAGCAGCTGCTGTACAACTTCCCCCCCAACCAGCCCACGGTGAGCGGCGCGCCCTTCTGGTCGGGCCCCAAGCGCTGCCCCGCGCCGCTGGAGTTCGACCCCAACGACGACCTGCACCTGGACTACGTCGTGGCCGCCGCCAACCTGCGCGCGCACGTCTACGGCCTGCCGCCCTTCACGGACAGGGAGAAGATTGCGCAGGTCGCACTTACTGTGCAGGTGGGTTTGTTGTCCATCATGTTGTTTAAATGTCTAAATAACTAGTCGGATAGTAATAGTAAAAGCTCCAAAAGTATAGCTGTTAAATACGATGTATTATTTTCCTAAATATTTGTAGAATTGAGTAACACTGCTAACAACGACTTTAACTATCCACAGGTGCCTGAATACAGACCGAAATCTGGCGTAAAAATAGCAGTAACAGACGCGCAGCTGCAACAGAACAGCGACGACATGGACCACGATAAAGTGAAGAACATAATCGCAGAGCTGCCGTCGCCCGTCAAGCTCGGCAGCCTGAAGATCACGCCGCTCGACTTCGAGAAGGACGACGACACCAACTTCCACATGGACTTCATCGTGGCCGCGTCCAACCTGCGCGCCGCCAACTACAAGATCCCGGCCGCCGACCGCCACCGCTCCAAGCTCATCGCCGGCAAGATCATCCCCGCCATCGCCACCACCACCTCGGTCGTGGCCGGCCTCGTGTGCCTCGAGCTCTACAAGCTCGCGCAGGGCTTCGACACCCTCGACGTCTTCAAAAACGGTTTCGTCAACCTGGCGCTTCCCTTCTTCGGGTTCTCGGAACCCATCGCCGCGCCCACGAACACGTACTACGACAAGAAATGGACGCTTTGGGACCGCTTCGAGGTCAAGGGCGAGGTCACCCTCCAACAGTTCCTAGATTACTTTAAGAACGAGCACAAGCTGGAGATCACCATGCTCTCGCAGGGCGTGTGCATGCTGTACTCGTTCTTCATGCCCAAGGCCAAGTGCCAGGAGCGACTCAACTTGCCCATGTCGGAGGTGGTGACGAAGGTGTCCAAGAAGAAGCTGGAGCCGCACGTGAAGGCGCTGGTGTTCGAGCTGTGCTGCAACGACGAGGACGGCAACGACGTGGAGGTGCCCTACGTGAAGTACACCCTGCCCTAGTGGGCGGGAGCACGTCACCACCATGTCACGAGCCCGGTTGTACACTATCGTCGATGATGTGGTAAAGCGGTGAAGATTTAGAGCATAATAGTTACCATTTTCTGAGATGGTTGGTTATCACATCGGGGGGCCGAGTGAGCTCGCGAGTGCCTGTGTCGCACCGGGTCGCCGGACGAGATGTACAGTACAGATAGTGTTTACATGTGTGACGTTTAATTTTGTGCTTCAGAACACGCTTTTGTCTACTTATTGATTCATATATTTATAGTAGTTTATAATTGTTTGCTCACGTCTCATCAAACGCGCTAGCATTTATTCTTTTTTATTTGTCTCGTGATACCACAATAGTTTTTACACCAAATTTATTGGATATTTTTAAAGTTGAAATCAGATGGGTCTGTATATGGAAAGAAATAAATAAAATTTGAGCATATGCTGGTTTTATTATATCACTCAAAGTAACGATGATTTTACAAAGACTACCAAGTGAGTTAAAGTCCTGTAATTTTAAATACAAGCTTTTTGTTATTCCTACAGTTAAAATACCTAATAAAAGTTAAGGAAAATAAAACTCCAAAAATGTTTTTGAATGTTTATTGCGTAAAAATGTATGCACGAAAATACAGTACGTTAATCTCACTAGGTCGACGGGAAACATCTTTGGAAAAATACAGGAGTATCATTTGTGACACTAATCTTTTTATAAATTGTAAGCGCAGTATGAAGATAAATATTTTTGGTACAAAAATGAAAAACTGATGACAATATCAAGGAACAGCACTCCTCGTCAACTCAACTAGGTATTTGATAGTTGCAATCATTAACATTTAGTTTGGCAAGTATGAAATGAATTTGGAAGACATCCAAAAACTTGTTAGGGAAAAGCACATGCACTGTGTATTGATACAATAGTAATATAATGTACGTAAACGGTAAATAACATAATAATGAGTATGGTCAGTAACAAAAATAAAACTGTTAACGAGATCTGTGAAATTAGTGACTAGAGGTGCAGAGTTACCACAAGTACGTGGAAATAGTGGGCCTAACAATAATATTATACTGAACAACTGATTGACTACGATGATTTAATTAGTTTTGTGACCACCGTCACTACATAAAACAAAAACTGCGTTAACTACGTGTTATCTTCTATGTTTATTGTCATAATTAATAACATTACTCAGTTAAATCTAATCTTTATAATGCAGAGGTTGAAACTTGAACGCAGGTAAAATGAGAAATTAAAATAGTGTAACATGCATTGCTTACTTATCTGAATACCAAAATATTATTTAATTAAATTCTTTGTTATTACTGGTGCGTACTCATTTACATTAGCGAACAACCAATTGAAGAATATAGTTATATCACATGTGAAAACATGGAATATGACAAATTAATAATTAGTTGTAAGAAAAAATAAACCACGTGGCTAATTTAAGTATTTTAATCTACTGTGAGAATATAAGCGTGCTGGTGTTATCAAGCAAATAATTTCCCTACATAATATAACAACGTGGTGCTGGTGTATGAGTATCTCATAAACATTTCGGCTGGACGCCGACGTCATTAAGAGATTAATATAAGAATAAGAACTATAATCTCTGATTTTGAAGTTGTGATATTATTAGAATCAAACTGACCAATCAAGGCAGTAGAGTAAATTTTGCCGAGGACAAACCATGCCTCGAAGCGCTAAAACGAATGTAAATGAGTCTTTATAATTTACAGTGTATTAAACTAGCATTTCTTATAATCTATTGAATAAAACTTATCTAAAATTTAAATTTATCGCCGTGAATACAAAAGGCCCCTTGGTATAAACAATATTATAGTTTTGACAACTAGAAATGCATACGACGTTAAATAAAATTATTTGTAATGAATTATTTTGGTTTATTCTCTGTTTAGATTTCATGGAGTCTTCACAGAAACAGCTAAAGGTTCCTATAAAAGAAAGCAGATCTCATTATGACTGGAATATTTAGTCAAACTGCGAGACACGCTATGAGATTAATATTGCTGTTTTGTAGACCTTAAATTAGTTAATATGTACTTTAGCTTGATAAACTTTTATGTAATTATATGAAAAATATTGTCTCAATGCTATGACTAAATATTATCAGGCCATATCTCTCACACGATGTAGTAATGCGCAAGTGATGCACATAACTAGCATTCCTGTAAACCCCACAACTAAACTCAAAACATTTGTGCTTGAAGTGGGTTCTCGTCATACTTGCAACAGCTAGGGTTCGAACTTACGATCACTCGATCGCCGTAGTCCAACCCAACCAGCAGGACACGAAATCAGAAAAGGGGATAAACGAAAAATAATTCGTAAAGTTGCTATATCAAAATATTCGAGATTATCTTTACGTCACTATGTTTCGTTTATGTACTTTATCTATAATGTATGTTATATCTATTGACATTTTAGAAGTGATATTAATTAATCATGGACTCTAACGGTATTTTGTTCATATTCCTGTGAAACATAGCGACTCGTCCACTGACCACACTAAAATCTTAATTTATAGGTGCATCTACTAAGCACCTTGCTTTGGAAGCATTTTCAACGGAGTAACAATAATACAACCATAATTTATCACTTAGACTATGAAATAAATAATTTTGTAACAAATTAAATTTGAACTTCGGGTTACTTATTATAAACTTAGAAAGCTTTTTATTGCTTTATAATGCAAGATAAATATGTTTAACAAAAGAGAGCTGAGAAGGCGGGAACATAATCTGTGATATATATTTTATAAACTTTACGCTTCGCTTAAATTTATGTCAATAAGTTAATCGTTGCAAAACACGTTAAATGATGTTGGTGTCAATAAATTTCTTTAAATAATGACCGAGCTCGACCTCGCTCGTAATAAGATTAAAATGTAATAAATACAATACAAGACATTTTAAGGCAGCTTATTATAATAATTTTCTTTACAAAGCATATTTATTAAAAGTGTTGCCCGGCAGCGGACAAAGGTTCCACAGTACCTCATACAACTGATACAATACCTCTAGGTTACCTACACATCACGCTTAGTGCCCACGCCTGGGCTAAAGGAAAGGCCGACAATTATTTCGAGCTAAAACTATGTCTTGTATTTGCTATTCTAGCATAATGCCCGAATGTGGATAACCAGATAATACATTTTGTTGATGAGTGTAAAAAAGGCAGTGTTTTTCACAAGCGAATGTCCGACATTCCATCGCCATGCCCAAAAGTGGGCTAAACGGCAGGGTTTATTGAATTTTGTATATCGACAGAATATTTTTCTCGGGCTATAGTTGGACGTCACGGCGCTGCGCCCAGCAGTGGGCAAAGAAGCGCGGCAAGCAGCCGGGCGGCGCCGGCGCAGCCCGCGGTCAGCGCCACGGCCGGCGCGGCCGCGATACTGACGTCACCGAAGCGCCCCACTTCTTGTCGCCGCTAAACGTCTCTGGAATATCACTATTTATGTATTTATGGGCCCAGCACAAGGTCTAGTACAACTAGACATACACACATTACAGCCAGGTGCCAGTACAACAGGCCATAGGGCCGGATCCTCATTTATTACATTTTTATAAGCTAGGGCCCACACTAGGAAGTTCTCGTGTATCAAAAATATGTTGTGGACATGAAAATACATGCATCCACTAATATCACATTTTGTGAGTGGTAACAAGGTCTACAAGCCAGTCGGGTCATCGCAAATGGAGGGTTGTTCTTGTATAATAAAAAGAGGATACACATTTTTAAGCTTCAATCAATTTAGTCAAATTCATTTAAATTATAAGTATCGTTTGAAAATGTACCAATCATGGAGAGCTAAACAGTTCCATGTAATAATAATATATGCTAACGAGTAATAAAAATGCATATAACTGGCAGGTAAACTATAACATTATTGTCATGCATACATTTCACATTAATTTATTAAGTGTTAAAAAAAGACAGACAACAAAATAAACTTCATTATGGCAACACAATTTTGCGGTTTCCCATTTCTCTAACATTCATCTTGCACAAAGCACATGCTACCATAACATATAAAAGGCTACGCAAGCTATTTCAGCAGCTAAATTTGCTAGTGTCAAGAGAAAGAGATAGCAGATAGCTGTTCCATATCTACATCCCTTTCAAAAGACAAATCACGTTATTTTTTTGCATTGACGAACATAATCGGCATGCCTCTTGTATAAAACAATAAAAGCTGGCAACATTACGGAGTTCAGTGTTACCATAGTTAGACTGCGTCATCGGCGAGGCTGAGGTTGATCGCGGCGCGTGCGCCGGAAACGCGCCCGTGTGACTTTGCGACATTATGTCCCTGTTTTAGTATAGTTTTGGTTATGATTGTTATTATGGTCGCACTATCTGCTATATTTCCTAATATTTGTCGCACCTGCCGGTCACGGATGGATGAGTGAACTTATGCCCTTATATTTTCGAGTCAGGATCATAAATCTATTTGCTAGGAAACCACCTAGTTATGTCACTGATGAGAATGAAACCATTAGATCTACCGTCTAAACTGGAGACTGTCGACATTAACCGTAACATAGACACGCTCATCATCAAGTAAAGATTTTCAAAAGACGCTGTACTCACGTTTGTCTAAACGAGTTGTTGCCTTGTCGTGCTGCGAGCGAGCGCCGGCGCCCCCTGTCGGCGGCTATCATGCCGCAGCGCTCGGCCGGCGTGCTGGCTACAAACGTGTCGTGCAAGGAGTAGCATGCTGCGGTTATCTGGAAGTACGGGATTATCTATTGGAGGGACAGTTTACAACAGAACATTTACCTTCGTACTTATGGAAGATAAAACGTCTGTTAAGTAGCGAGTAAGGGGGTAAAGTCTAACGTAAATAATAATTATCGTTATTATTCAATATCTAAGTTAATCTAAAGACTTTAACCATCTAAATCTAGATCTAACTTCGAAATTACCCTACAACTATTGAGATGATTTATAAACATACTAACTCTAAATAAAAACAAGTTAGAACGAAATTCTTCAAGTCTTCGACCCTAACCAGTGCACCCACCACTGAACCACACAAAGCCACACGCCACCATACCTGCTGTATCAACCTTCGATGCAGGTCCACATCGGCTCCCCTGATACCCTCCCGGTCTTCATGCAGCTGCAGCGCGCACAGCAGCGCGTCCTTGATGGTCTGCACCGTCGCCTGGACGCGATCCGTCTTCATCAGACGACGGACCAGGTAGCCCTTGGCCACGGCTACTATTTTGGTAGCTGCCGCGCACTGATCAGTACATAAAATTGTATTTGGACTAGTGCTGAGAATGAGGAATTGACAGTAGGAACTGTAGGAAAGAGTTAGGGAGAAAGGAGGTAGCAACCGGGTTCTGAAGATGCAGGACGCAAAAACATGATCCAAGGAAAAGGTACAGATGAAGGTATGAAAAAAGGGATAAATAGGTTAAAAGAATGAAGATTAGCGAACTGTATGTTGCAAATTAATGACTTCAAATAAACATCAGGTAGGAGGATCAACATAAAAAATGTACTAGGAATATTGACACACGAAGAAGAGGAGTCAAGCAGGACACCAACATTCGATGAGAAACAAGAACATAACACAAGATAGCCTACCACAAGTGGAATTACAGAATAAATAAAACAATTATACTAAGTCCTGAGGTAAAAAGCTGACATTGCAAACACAGTGCACATTATTATTGGATTCTAGTTAACTGGTAAGGCAAAATAATTATAATTGTCTAACTGTACTTCTACCGTTATATTAAAATATCTAAACGAAAAAGTCAAAGCTAATCATGCTACAAATATAATGTTTACCTCTTCCGATGTTGGCTGGACAGCGAAATTCGGTTTGGAGAGCCTGCTAGAGCTATTCATTGAATTGTGTATCGTTCGTTCCATATTTTTGATGGCATTATCTGTAGACTTGGAGAGCATCGCGGACGTGTTCAGGGGACCTCCATGGAGGGTCTTAATCTCTTGACTGCACAGCTGGCTCACTACGCTGTTATTGTGATTGTTGTAAGAATTACAATCACTGTTATCAGAAGGGAAGGTCACGTTCAAGTCGGCCATCGTGTCGTTCGTTCGATCGGTCAACATCGGCTCGAAGTCGCGGTCGGTCGATGCGCTCGTGTCGTAGTTCAGTCTACGAGATGCAGGCGTGTTCCTGGGACTCGGCGAGTGGGTTCGAGTCCTGACCCCCTCAGGCTGCGTCCTCGGAGATAAGATCTTACTTCCATTCTGACTACGAGATTTTATCGGTTGTTGTTTTTTCATACTTCCAGTTATATCTCTGCTTTTTTTTAGCACACTATCGCAATGATGTAGGTATTTTTTCGTATCTGTTAAAGTGTTAGACACGGGGCTACTTAAATTGTTTTGCTCGGGTGATTTATAGTTTATCAGCTGACTTAAGCTGACCGGCCCTCTGTCGCCTTCAGGGTGCTTGTCGCCCCAAGCTTCCTTCACCTCAATGGGAGACTTGGGACAGATGGTCTTCAGCTGCTTGAA
Organism: Abrostola triplasia; assembly: GCA_946251915.1. Lineage (NCBI taxonomy): Eukaryota > Metazoa > Arthropoda > Insecta > Lepidoptera > Noctuidae > Abrostola > Abrostola triplasia. The sequence goes on along the minus strand of OX276432.1, from coordinate 702,036 downwards.
GAGCAAGTTGTTCTGCTCCTCGAACACCTGCTGTAGCATTAACTGTTCTCTTTTTTGTTTTTCGACCAAACTCGCCATTTGTATCAACTGTTGGTTTTGTATCTTTTCGTAAAGTTCTCGGACGCGTGTCGCCGGGTCTTCAGAGTCCTGCGGAGAGTGTTTTTGAGATGACGGCTCAGGTTTTTTATTACGGTTAGGAGTAGCTGGGTCTTTAACAAACGTACGGTTACTTGTGATCCTGACAGGACTGATGGAGGTCCTGGTTCTTGAGAGATGCTCAGGTCTCGGAATAGGCTCTGATTTTGGTATAGGATCAGACCTGATTAATGGTTTAGGTGTTACAATGCTTCGTCTGGCCTTGTCTGGAGCGACGGACTTAGCCCTGGGTGGAGATATATATGATGTCTTTTTAGGAAGCTGCCTCACTACACTTCTCGTAGAAGCATTTTTGTTAAGGTTATGAACGACGTTAGTCTCCTTCAGTTCCAACGCCATGGATGACCACTTGACTTTGGCAGACTCTAGGTCCCAACTTCTACGCTTTTTCCCAGGGCTACTGATGTTCGAATACGACTCACTCATAGATATAGAGCTCATCTCCATGCCGGTGTTTATTGACTGCACTTCAAGATGCGCCAGCAGTTGAGGACTGGGCTGAAGCAAAGTGTACGATCTTTGTCGTATTAACTGCGGAGCTTGGTGCAAGTCCTTAACACTGTCACTGTGTAGATCGTTCAAAGAACCTGTAAAACTTTTTGAACTCAATGACGAGGGTCCATCGTGAGACAATGTTATATTAGCAAAAGCTTCTGATAAGTTATTTTTAGTGCTACGACTGTAACCATAGTTAGTAACTTCTTCTATAATTTCCTTTTGTTTTTTATTTCTTTGTGTTTCTACTTCTGTTATGACTTCTTTTTCTGTTATTACTTTTTGTGTTATTCTTCTGGTGCAGTTATAGTCTCTTTCAGGAAGGTCGTTTTGCGGGGATGAGTGGGAAGCCAAATTAACAGTTTCGAGAACATTTTTGCCAGTTTCATTGATACTAAGACTCAAATCTATAATAAATTTAGGTGAAGGAGTCCTAGCTCCAGATCTTAGTGATTCCAAAATCACATTAGAAGTTATATTGTTACAAATATCAGTAACAGGACCATGTCTTGGGGCTAGAACAACAGAATTTTCAATATTTTTGGAAGAGCTGACAGCAGTTATTTTGTCTATGTTAACATTGAACCCAGCCTGTATTTCTTCATGGGGCAACTCATAGCTACGCTCAGACTCCGGCAGTTCTGGCGCATCAGTCTTGTCATCAGACTCGGAGTCAGTATCCAGCATATATGGTTGGAGGAGGGATATGCGCTTCTCAACCTCACGGGCAAGAAGTTTATAGTATTGCATCTCTTTACGACATTCTTTTGACAACTGAAACATGAAAACAGTTAAAGTCCACCAAAAAACATTATATTCAGATAACAGCTTGATAGTGAAGTTTCACCTCTATATGTATAAGAAACAATATTTTTTTCATTTTTGAGAGAATTTCCAATAAAAATTTTCGAATGATTTCTTGAATCATAAAGGATAATCTGCACATTCTATTTTTATTTGCTTGAAAGTGTCTGCAAATAAATGAAAAAAATAATGTTTATTGGTAAATTTAAAATCAAACTATACTTTTATCTTCTTACCATTACTCAAAAATACAATTAACACATATTAATGAACAATAAAGATCTTTGTTTAATAGTCCCCTCTTATGCTCTCCACTGAATTTATTACCCAAATGTAGAATCAGATCAGCATACAGTGTATACACACACACATGCTATGTGCACTTGGACTTGTGATTTATACACTTTAAGATCAAATATATTTTATTACATACATTTTTGGGCAAATATGAGCTAAGTTTCTGTGCAAGTCCCAGCGACGTGAAGCTTGCCTGTCATTACCATCAGCCTATTGCAGTTTACTGCTGGACATAGGCCTCCCCCAGGGTATGCCACAAGGCCTACTCTCCTGTTTTCATCATCCAGTCACTACCAGTGTTATTAATTGTTATTTATTGAAGCTTGGATGCCATGTTACTCATGTGATGTTACTGTTTTTTTTAAACAACATTAACATTGTGTCAGCTGGTAAAGCTCATGACCTGGCACTGTTAGGCAGTTAGGTATGATATTGCTTTAATCAAAATTAATGCCCATATGGTTCTTGACAGGGACAAATGAAAAGAGTAGGGAGGCCTTTGCCCTGCAGTGGGACATTATGGGCTCTTAATAATAATAATAAATGGCTCTGATGCTAATAGAAATCACCTCAATAAGACTTTATAAAGCATCTAATCATAACAAGACGACATATTTAGTAAATTAGATCAAATAAACGAATGTTATACTCACAACAGGCGGAAGGAGCGGGACCCCATTTAATTTCATACAGGAGACGTACTGGCCGGCCTGGAGCACAGACTTTACGTCCCACGGGTCGTTCATCGTTACAACATACCATGGATGACCAACACAACCAACAGCTCCTTAAGCCTGATACAACTTAAAAAACCGCTAAATCATCAATATCCCATCACTAACATCGCTACAGGAAATTTCACGGCACTTATCAGTCTATTCAATATAATAAATCACAGATTTTGAACCTTATGACGGGGGAAATTTAATTTCATTAGACGCCGACGGAATCGCATCGTAATGTACCAGATGTTGTCATGCACGATTACGTCAGTTAATAAGTATTTTAACCGGCTTAATGGTGGACACTTATTACAAATTGTTTTTAAACTTTGCTGGCATGCCAAAATATGACATTTACTGGAGTTATTTGTTTTCTAACTATAAAATAAATATTAAAATAGAATGATCGGTACTTGAATAACATGAATTTGAAAATGGTTATCAGACATTTCTCGGTTACAGAAACTTACTTGGGTTTCTCTTGTAATATAACAACCAATCATCTTGCTTCAAAATATTTATTCATATTCAATAGCCAATCACGTTGAAGTTAAAAGTGCAAAGCGATGTTTGTTTGTGTGTTGAAAACTGTCTAAAACTTTGGTTGTCAAACAAACTTCGTGTTGCCATGGTTACACATATTCAAAAATTGATTTATTGAATGTCGACGTTTCATTTTCTGTATATTTTTTTTTATAATATTACTTTGGTAGTAACTTAACCACTCATTTTAGCCCTTGTTCAAGCGCATAAACTAAATGCTTTCTATTTTACAATGAACGCGTTTTTATGAAAATTCTATCTTTTGTCAGTGTCACTGTCAAAGTGTCAAATTTGTCTCAATCTGTCACTGTTACCTGCAGATGGAAATTATTGAAACAATTTCGATGTAAATTTTGGGATTATATTACAAATTTTCAATGATTCCCTTAAAACAATACCGGCTCTGATATTGAGAATAGTCTCAAATATTCATTATAATCGGTTTCATATCTAATCACTGGTGTAATTAGCTAAAATGGATGTGTTAAGGATGAAAAATGTTTGTCCCGCCGGAAAACAGGCCTTAATTTGTTTTTTCCTTTCGGCTTCAGTCTTTACTTTATCATTCTTCTCTGGAAGTGTTTTGGGATTCTCTTCAGAGCTATGGGCTCTAACATATTGGGGCCCTGCCCTGTATTTCTGCTTATTTAATTTCGTTCTAAGATACTGTTATAAAGGCTTTATTTATGAGGTAAGTTTCGTTTTATTTAATTAGCTAGCTACATTTCATTTTACAGTGCTTTGCGCTAATGTGTCTTGGCTTTCAACAAGATTATAATAATAATAATAATAAAACCCTCTGGGCACATCGTTACCTCAACATGAGAATAACGTAACACCGGAGGGGACAGTAGTAGCTTTACCAACCCTCGTGATAAAAATAAAAAATATATCACAAGGACTTTTACTAAAAGCACACAAACCGCAGGGCAGCTTGTGGCGAGCTGTTTGTGAGTGGCGACACAACGTGCCCGATACCCCAGAGAGCCGGTCAGGGACTCATCTCCGGTTTGCCCGATATGGGTAGCTGGAGTGGAAACCGAAGAGCGCCCGCAGGACTCTCAGCTCTTTCTTGCCTTAGTTGGCTGGTCAGAGAGGGGTCGCCAGAGCTATATGCTCGGGGGTGGAAGTGTCTAATGGCGTAATAGCGGGGAAACCCGCTCCGAGTCTTCGAGACGCGCGATGGTGAAACCGGGGCCGCACCGCTCTACACCCCTAGCCACTCACATCGGTGTTGCTCCCTGTTGCCTATAGTGGCGACTATTTAGGGGGCCCATCTAGTGAGTGGCGAGTCACCGTCTGCTAATATACTGAATATTTGATGTTAAAAGGCAGACGCCGTTTTTATTCAGTAAAAACTAAAATTAACCATTCCACGAAACATCCCAACACAATAGACCAAATCATTTTAGTACCCATTTTTCTCAATAGTCCCACACCTTCTGGGGACTTTTCATGGCTGTTCTTTTATAGAGCAGTTGTGTGGTGTCTCTAGCTGGTGTCCCATTCCCTTTTAGATTAAAGTTCTCAACGGGCCTCTGCGTGTTGGACCTGTGTCCCCACGTAAGCCTTTTAAAAGTCCGGGTATCTTCCGCATGGTTGATTGGCCGAGAAAAGAATAAGAGATACATAATAATAATAATAATTGTGTGGTGTCCCTAGCTGGTGTCCCATCCCCTTTTAGATTAAAGTTCTCAACGGGCCTCTGCGTGTTGGACCTGTGTCCCCACGTAAGCCTTTTAAAAGTCCGGGTATCTTCCGCATGGTTGATAGCCCGAGTAAATAAAATGAGATACAAATAATAATAATAATAATAATCATTTATTGGGACAAAAATAAGTTTACAAAATTAATTGTGCATTAACAGTTACATTAGTTAGAAAAACTGTGTCGCAACTGTTAACCTCCAAGATGGGGACAGTGTTCCAACATAATATTTAAATCTAGGAAGTAAAATAATTACTAATAATTAAGGAAATGAGATTAAAGTATGTGTGATGTGTGTGTTTATTTGTGCGTGTGCGCGTGTGTGTCTGTGTGTCTGTCTGTGTATGTGTGTGTATTGATGAAAAATAATTTTAAGATTAAACTTTAACAAGATTTTCTACTTCTTCATAATTAAGGGTACTGAGCCAGTTATAAATTGCCTTCTTACATTCAACTTACCAGATTAAGTACCAGATGGCTTTATAATTTCCATTTGTTGTATGATATATTAAAGTATGAGTCAGGATGATTCATAATTATATTTAGGTAATATTGATGCATTAAGAAGCACGAATCTTGATTGTATTTTGCTAATTATTATAAGCTTAGTTCCATGCAATTTATCAACAAAACTAGTATGTACTTGAACAATTTCATAGGATATAATACTTTTGTAAGGTTTCCTCATATACCTTTTGGCAATACACATCAGAAATTTCTCTTGTATCCTTATAATCTCAAATATACACATATTCTAACAAATGACTAGACCATATAATTAATATTAATCTGATGCAGGAATATACTTCTAGTATGAATCAAGATCTTATCATGTAGTAATTTATTTGTCTTATCAATAGACATGAAAGGAAGAAGAAATATTTATGATCTATTCTGAATGATTTATGCTAAAACCAACTGAAATCGTGTTTTTCTCACCAAACATTACATTTTATGCTTGTTAAACAGGTATCAATAAGATCAGCATTTCTTGGTGCAGCATTCTCTCTCGGTGTCTTCCTCACAACCTTCGACAATGGCTGGAAGGCGTTTGGGCTCTACACTATGATACTCTCAATGTTCCACTTCTCGGAGTTCATGTCGGTAGCATTCACAAACCCTCGGACTTTGACGATAGACTCGTTCATACTGAACCATAGTGTGCAGTACGGTGTTGCTGCGGTTGCCAGCTGGGCAGAGTGGGCTGTAGAGTATTACTTCTTCCCTAGTAAGTAAGCAGACAATTGTGGTTTAAGTGTGATAAAATTTTAATTTTTAATAACAATGTTGAAGTAGTAAATAGTTACTAGCTGTTCATTTCGAAATATCATTCTGATGAAGAGGTTTCGGCAAAACTACTAAGTCATTTCTGATAAACGTAAATACAGAACACACATGAATTAATTTTCAATTTTGTCAGTTAAATGCCTCGTTGGTCTAGTGGTTGCTAAACGCGACTGCTGAGCACGAGGTCCTGGGTTCGAATCCCGGGTCCGGCAAGTGCTACTGGGTTTTTCCATTAGGTAATTGTGAGTGGCACCACAGAGTCTGGATTATCTTGTGGTACAGCTTCAGTTTGTTACAGATATGAAAACTTACTTCTGGATATCATTTGCGGGCGTTGCCATGTGCATCACGGGGGAGCTGCTCCGGAAGTCAGCCATGTTCACAGCCAAGACGAACTTTAATCATACTGTAAGTCATTCTTACAGTCTGTCAGGTAGCCAACGCGTCTGCTTTTTGTTAATAAATTTAACATCTCAAGTAAGAAAAGAGTGTAGACTGTCTTTGGCCTAGTGTTGTAAAAATCTGCGACTTATCATTGTTCTTTATATTAGGTTCCAGCCCAAAATTATGAAGCAGAAGCCAAATAACAAATAGAAGAACTATAAATATTATAGTTGCCACAGACACCTCATACACTGCTGTCTCGTTCCAGGTGCAATTCGTGAAGCGTCCCGACCACCAGCTGGTGACGCACGGCGTGTACTCTCTCTGCCGACACCCCAGCTACGTCGGCTGGTTCTACTGGTCCATAGGCACGCAGGTACAGTGGACAATTATTATATCATAATTAATTTAAGTGAGGTAATAATGAATTTCACTAATCTACGTTTTCATTGTATTTTTAAAAATAAATGTTGGCAGCACTTGATTCTTGCTGCGTTGTTTTAATGTTGATATTAATTAAACCATGTATTTTTTAATAAGCGCGTGATTTTTTTCATGGATATAGATAAATATATTACTATTACATATACATATTATATTACTATATGGTAATAAATAGGTACATAGATAATAGATATATTATCTTAGAATACATCTGGTTTTCTGGTTTAATCAGTGAACAACATTTTCTTGAGAGATACGTATTGTAATTCATGTTTGTGAAACGCACCCACGACCCTGTGTCGTGCGAAATTCCTAGTGTGGGGCGACGTTTTTTTTAATTTAAATAAATAAATAATTTAAAATAAATTGATACCTAAAAATTGATTGTGTAAGTGTGAGATGGCATAATTTCGGCCATCATTTATTTTTAACGGCTAGGCTTATGATTGTAGTTTCCCGGCTTTTCACAAGCACTTACCTTCCAGATAACGCTTCTCAACCCCATCTGCTTCATAATCTACACGCTGGCATCCTGGATGTTCTTCCGAGAGCGCGTGTACGCTGAAGAGTTGACCCTTCTCACGTTCTTCGGGCCGCAGTATGTGGAGTACCAGAAAAAGGTGTCCACGGGCCTGCCGTTCATACCAGGGTATATCCCAGAGAACACCAGCCAGGATTTGAAGGAAGAACACTGGAGTTATTAAGGTTAGATGTAGGAATTAATTGTTCCCTTTTAAACCATTAAAATGAAATAGTAATGGATTCAAACCTGCTCGATCCCAGCGACGCGTTAGCTCAGTTGAAAGAGCTGCGCCACGGAACGGCGAAGGTCGCGGGTTCGAATATCGCTCGTGTCCATATTATTTTTAATTTCCTTAATAATTTGTATTAAGGCCTAGCTTGGGCAACATGCTAGTGATATTAAAATCTTATGATACTGGATTGCTAAAAATAACTAAGCCTTTTTAAAGTAACTAGCGAGTTTAAAATTACTAAAATATTTTTTCTTACTAACGACTTCTAAAGTCAATAAATAATAGGTTACAAACGTCAATACATTAAAGTTAAGTTACTTAATCAAACTATTTTTATAACATTATAATTATTTTACAGATGTTAAAGACTTATGGAGACATGGACGCAGAGAGTCACAGATATCTAGTCTATACCATAGAGATACATATATACAGAACCTTATTATAATATGACTGGACCACATTCAGCCTGCATTGACCAATGGTCTTAAGATTTGACATAACCAAAAATAATATTTACCATATCATCATTATTGATAATTGACTCCCCGATTGGCGTAATGGCTAAAGCGTTTACACTAGACAAATCTTTATGTGATCCCTTATACTGCTTAGTTTGATATACACACACACACTTTTATTGGTAGTTGTGTGCAGAAATGTGGTTCAGGCGTTACAAAAGAAATTTTAAAGTATGAGTACATAATTTTTGTAAATATGTCTTTAAATTGCTGTAGAAGAAATTGAATAACTTGAAGCACAATTTTTCATGTTAAAGACGTATTGTGAGTGTATTTTTGTTCTAATTTGTATCGTAAACATTATATTATGAATTATAGTTACTTGTCGCACGCATCGATCGAGAATTGATGAAAATGTCTTTAGAGATGTAACCTTTTACAATTCTAAATGTAGAAGTTACATTGACCGTAACAGAAGACTTGCTGAACATTGATCAATTAATTTTACATATAAGTGTTAAATGTCTGTATTTGAAACTAAATTTTAATTATAACAAAAACTGTGTACATATTGTGTCTTTTCTATACTGTCGTCTTATAGTATATATAATAACTTTTAAAGGCTTATGTGTACAAGATAAACAAAACTGTGAACTAATTTATAAGTGTATATTTCAAAAACTAGTAAGGTGACCAGTGTTTACATATTTACCTATGTTTTTACATAAATAGCTTACAGTAAAACAATTGCATTTAATTGTGAATGACTTGCATCGCCAAAAAATTTTGTAAAATTACTTAAGACAAAATTTTAACTTTAATCTACTAAATGGAAAACTATTCTTCGCTCGTAATTAATATTAATGTTTAATTACTTACAAAGTGTTCGTACTTATATATTTTCTAATATTTATGTAAGTATCTGTGCAGTACACAATGATCAATATGACCATTTATTTTTGAATTATTTTTGGGTTTACCCATTTATCTGGACCATAAGTCGATGATGGTCGACTTTTCTCTTAAAGCGTAAATAAAGGAAATTGATAAGCGTAAGTAACTCAGTTAAACGAGGAAAACGAGGATCGGCGAAAGTCGCGGGTTCAAACCCGGCCGTGTCTATCATTTATCTAAGTTTTTTAACAAATTTAAAACATAAATGTTATATGTCCGAGTTGTTTCATTGTGTACAAACATAATTTTCATAACAGTTTTCAGTAATTGTGTTGTGTAATAAATGCTTGTATGTGTAAAGGTTGTGAATGATTGAAATAATGTTAAATCAAATAAATATTTTTCATTATTGCGTGAAGATTTTTTGTACCACCTTTACTCTATTTCAGAAGTAGAGTCGTGATTTAAACAAGATTAATGTGTAGGTATGTACCTATTTAATCATTTGTAAACCAATGACCACATTATTATTAGTTTAAATGCTACGTTTACCGAATAATGTCTGTACGATGATAATATACATTGTCAGTTAATATCGGTATAAAGTAACATAACCAGGAAAACAAAAGAATAAGTTAACATGTACTGCCGTAGAAGCAAAACTGCAACAGTTACTTTTTACATAATGCTCCTATACGTTTGTTTACAAAACAAAGTGTTAGTACGAGTTACAAGTAGGTACTTAGTACCTACCGGCAGTTCCCGCGACAACCAAACCCGTCAGTATTGTTGTTTTACCTAGCTAGAGGCAGTACTTTGACGCATACATTAGAGGTGGCCGTTAAATCCTTCGTCGAAATATTCGCGTGTTTGTGTATCAGTGGGTATAGTAACAGTTGTCTTCGTGGGAGCAAGGAACTGATAGAAATACAGCTAGTAGATATGGATAATAAGTGTTAGATAAAGGACCTTTAAATACCTAACTCACGTGACCAATATTGTGAAAAGTCCATTTCCTGGTGTTGGTGTCGTCCAATACACATACATACGTAATTTCACACATATGCTCGTAGCCATTGGAGAGTGTAGCAACACTAAACATTTGCCATAGACATGTCGAGCGTGGCGGTATTCGTATTTTTACTGGACAATCTAGCAGGTACTTAAATTACCTTTTAATATTGTAAATTAAGCAGGTTGATACTGGCGGCCCCTAGACTTGAGGACTGTGGACTTGCGTGTGGCCAACACGTTTCTCTATTTCCATTTTTTAAGGGGGCGCATATAGGTACCTACAGTTTTTCTGCTATTGGTATTTCTTTTATTCATATACCATTCCCTACGGCAGCTTGAACCTCATATTGTATTTAGGTTTTAGTTTTATGAATGTAGATTGTAGCGTGCAGGAATTACAGCTTGTAGTAGTCTTGTCTTAGTGTGAGGTCGAAGTTAATTATCAAGTAGTATGCAGGTATGTAGGCTTATAGACAAGTGATTCGGTGTATTTAGGAAAATCTTATCTAACACAGTTACTACAAAAGGACCATGTGTTTACAAATAACAGAAAAGGCTAATGGCGTTGGTGCGCTGCATGTTTTTTACGTCACATTGGCGTTACAGTTTACCTACTGTTTATTTGGCTTAAAGTTGTGAATTGCTAAGATTTCCTTACACATATTTGTTCTTATAAGATGCACAATTTATAAAACAATACGTACCTATAAATGAATAACAATAAGCAATAATACCTAAGCATTCATCAGTGAATAATAAAATAAAGCATGTTTTTTTGGTTTTCCAGGTTTCAATAATGCCTTAAACGAAACCTTGATAAGTGGATCAAAATATACAGAAAACGACATACCTCCAACCATCCAAAGTTGTGATCATGCCACTACCGATCAAATCCTGAGTGCCGTCAGCAGCGATCTCGATCTAAACATAGTTCCCACTTTTAGATCCAATGACAATCAACTGGAGAATGAGCAACTCAAGGAACGGTCCCCAGAAGAAATGTATAACACAATGATAGACAACTCCTTGCACGAAACAGAGCCGAAAGACGATTTTTATAACCGGCAACTGGATGTGAACGTGTTCGACAATGATTATACCCCATTTTATAGAAGGAATCAACCGACGGGCGATCACACCGATAAACATACAGAAGACGTCCATAATGCCACAAAACCTGAGTTTCCTAAAAGCGCGCCATTCCTGGTCGCCATATTTGAAACGCTGTCAAATATTACCGCGCAAACGTGCGCGGGCACGTTACTGTCCCCGCGCTGGGTGCTCACCGCTGCTAACTGCGTTAATATTTTGAGCAATTTATATAGTAACAAGTAAGGGTATTTTCACAGACTTGGTCGTTAAGGTTGCCAATTGATCAGTTAGGCATTATGCCAGTGGTACTTCAGTCTCGACATAGATATAGCGCCACAAAATAAACTATTGTGTTGGCCAAGTCAAGTTACAATATTTGTAGCTAGCACAGGCTAGCACTTAACTTAGCCCCTGTAATTAGGTAATATTTAAATTATAGCATGATTAAATTTATAAACGATCCTGGTACCTACTCAAATACATATACTCTTCGCTTAGACTAACCAAATCCACACATACATACTTAACTAAAACCTAAACCATCTTCATATTTCCAGTACAAATATGACCCACAACAGCCACTACACAGTAGTCGCTGGTTCAAACAACCCTCTCCTGGATGGGTCAGCGCACAACGTGACGCAGGTCCTTCTCCACCCGGAGGTAAACACTTCAAAACCAGCGCACAAGGGCGTGGAGCTTGAGGGTCCGTACCTAGCGCTGATGAGGATCGAGCCCGAGGTCGAAGTGGCCACCGTGGAGCTGGTGGCCGATGTTGTGAAGAGTGCTGATGTCATGGTCTACGGGTGGATCTTGTCTAAGGTGAGGTCTTCCTAGCGTATGGTTGATGAACAACCTGGTGTCAGAGTTTAAACCGCCTGTGCCACTGACATGGTTTTACACACCGTTGAAAGATTTCTCAGATGTGCCGGTCTCCTCACGATGGTTTCCTTCAAGGTTTTTTTTAATAAGCACGCTGATTCTAAAAGACATTGGGGCGTGCCGGGGTTGATTGGCTTGGCATTGACTTGGCAGTCTAATGGTCATACCACTATCGGTGCTATAAAGGTGAAGTTATAGATCATCTTAAGTTTTCCAGAATTGTAGGTCCTGGCAAGACCTAGTGAATGATCGCATCGAAATCTCCATAATTTATATATTTACTGGGATGTGTATCACTGCTAAATAAACCATCGCTGTTAGAACCTATCCAAAAGCATAGGCATTCATCAATAAATTGAAGGATTTCTGGACAAAGTCGTCTTTATCAAATAATAAGCCCTTAAAAAATAGTAGTACCTTTTAAAGAGTTAAAAAAGCTTTTCTCTTTCAGAACGAGTCAGAGCACGACTCGTTGAACTGCACGTCGATGTCGGCGCTCATCCTCAGCACGGCCGAGTGTCAGGCCATGTACAGCTACCGGGGAAATGACGTCATCTGCATGTTCAACAAGGACATGGACAAGAATACCATGCAGGTCGGTCATTATTTCTCTGCTGGTGATGATATCAAGTTAGCCCAGCTGATCTTGTCGTAAACCTAGTAAGGAAGTAACTGGGTTATTTACTATGGTTGTAGGTACTCTCCTGCGGACTACTGACTACTTTTGGACTCGGCGGAGTCCTCTTGACTTGGTGATTTCTGTTCTGGCTAGACGCCAAGCTCACAGGTCTAGTGCAGTGTAGGTGTAGTGCCTAGTATTCGCGGTTCAGACAAAGTTTTATTAAGATTTCCTTGTAATTGCCACTAGCATTAGCGTTCGGATGGATTAGTACCTGGTTAATGGCAATAGTCTGACCCCCTTATATAGGACCTTAATTTACAGGCGATGTGTGTGTCTTCCCATAATGTTACTTTTTGTATGTAAAGACTGTTGTATGTCATGGAGATATGTTTCAGTTGAGTTCCGGCGGTCCAGTGCTGATGATGCAGGGGACGCGCGTGAAGATGCTGGCGGTGGTGCAGACCGACGAGCACCTGTTCGTGGCGTACCCACTGGCGGAGCACGTCAGCTGGATCAACAATGTTATTAATAATAAATAATTAAGTTACTGTACGCTGTGTTAATCATTAGGTGGATAATTATTTCCCTATTTTCTGGATAATGTTTTTTTTTAAATTGAAATGTTGAAATTGCGAAATATTTTCTCACATAAAAAAAAACACGTGTTACATGAATTAACCCTGTACGGGCACGGCAATCTCTTAGTTGAATAATTGCATCCCTGTATGATTTAATATAAAATTTAATTATCTAATTAAATATTTTTTTAAATTACAATAAATATGTACGCTAATTAAAAACGGAATGAACTGTATCAACACCGACGCCATCTAATGTGTAATAGCCAAAATAAAAAAATCCTCTCGCCGCTAGATGGCGTTAAAACAACAGTTTTAAATTACCTATAATCTTTCAAGTGATCTCACCTATAAAGACTAAAGAAAGCAATGTTTAAATAGGTGGTGATTGTGCATTGTTTAGCTAAACAATAATGTGACATAATTGTGAATGTAAACAAACATACTGAAATAATAATTGTGAACGTATTATACAACTATCTAAAGGTTGAAGCAAAGAGATCGCTGAATCGACCTCCTATTGTAATTGTTTATAATTATGCATACCGTAGTACACTGCTAGTGGCATCGTAAGTAACAGAAAGCTGTTTATACCGAGCAGGACTGGACTATAGGTGCATAGTGCAACCCCTTGAGCCCTAGGTAATTATCGATCAGCCTTGGCCAGTCACATGGGGCACACTGATACATACTGGATTCGGCATCTAAAAACTTTTCCGACGATTTACTCTATTTTTTTCTGACGAAAGGGAACTGTATTCTTCCCTAAGGAAAGTAACTACATAAAGGTCACATAGACAGGTCATAGGTATAGCTTTTTAGTTAGGTTACTTAAGTTTAAACCGGCTCCCCGTTGAATCCGGTTCATAAATCTAGCCGGCGACCTACATAATATATAGTTTGTGGTATATAAATCTGCCCTACATGAAATACTACACATACAATATGTTTTCCATGAGGTAAGCGTAATACGTCAGAAAGGTGAAATGTAAGGTTTCAACGCGAACAACAACGTGCGAGCGTAAGGCTTCCACACACCGGCAGTTATTATCCCGCCTGTTATCTGAAGGGGTGGGCAAAACTTAATCACACGTGGTTACTGGTTATATCGATATTGTAAGTCTAGGAAAAATAAAAAAGTACTGGTAGAAGAGTACCCTAAAGGAACTTTAATGAAATAAATCTCTTTCCAATATAATAAAACCTATATTTTTCACCTTTATTATTCCCATCTCCTATCTCTATTATAATATCTGGATTTGCTAAAATCTCGGAACATAAATGCCCGTGCGAGAATATAACTATGTCTAGATTCTAGATCTAGGTGCCTAGTATCACACTTCACACTAATATTATAAGGGCGAAAGTTTGTGAGTCTGTTTATATATTTGTTACTTATCCACGTTCAAACGGCTGAATTATTTTTGATAACATTTTGGTGTGGAGGTGGCTGACGCCCTGGATTAACTCGTCATATGGTACTTTAATCCCGAAAGAGCGGGTGACACAGCTCGTCAAATACAAGAACAAAATTGGAGAAGAATGGGTAAAACACTGTATATAATATATACCTAGCAGATAGAGGCTATATCGCTAAAAATAACATCGAAAACGCATAAAAAATCATATTATCACTAAAAATACTATAAAAACACAATTAAAATTATCTCATACCAAAGTCTGATCGTGTGTAACAAGCTTTAAGCTTATGCAACGAGAGGCTTCGCAGATGTTGAATCCAGGCACTTTGTGTTACTTAATGTTATGCAAAACATATTAAACGAGAAATTTGTTCATATTTGCGAAACTAGAAATGTTCGGCTCTCTTACCGGCGTTGTAAATATTATTGTCATGACGAATCATAATTATTTACGTGGACTTTCACTATTGTGTACTATTACGTAGTTAACACGAAACAGATATATTTAGGTTTTAGACGTGCGATACTAGCGAAAGGATTGATTACAGTAGGTAAACCGACTTTGACTTTGATAATTTTACTTCTTTAGTCTGAGAGGATAGATATTTTTTTGTAGTTTATGGGGATTGTCTGAAGGAACTCATTTTTTTCTTTTTTCGTATAAAAAAAGAAAAGGCTAAAGCGGCGTTTCAGAAGGTACCTATTTAAGCCGTCATCAAAGTCACACCAGACAAAGAGACAAGACAAACCCACAGGACATATTTTATCTGATTGTTTTAGACCCATGTAAAAGGGGACATACTTATCTAAGTGTTTAAACATAATTTTAGTCCATATCTATGTTAAAATACTTTATCATACACTTGACATTAAACAAGTCATACCAACCCCTACCATGAACTGTTAAGGCAGGACATTTTCCGACGTAGAAGCAAGACACCCGCACGGCACGTAGCGTCTTGCTTCCACATCAGAAAATGTTCTTCAAAGCTCTAGTACCCCGCAGGTTTAAATCCCGAGCCTTCGATGGGGCATCACGACTTTATGAACTTAATGTACCCCTGTTGTCATGGCAACGGCTGTTAGTATCCTGACTGATCCTAGTGTAAGATAAGATGTATCTAGTTCCACGTGGCTGCGCCCACGAGCACGGCAATAAGCCGTTTCCTTTCCTCATTGACATTGACACTCATTAGTTACCAGATCAGGGAACTGTAACCTACATATTTTGATTTAACTTTCTTACCCACTTCTTCTGTAATGGTCTCTTGACCGAATTTCGACTACGGCACTAAGCAGGATTGCAGGAGACATTATAGTGAACTGCCCCCTTACCATGAACTCTAAAGCAGGACGCATTACACTGGACGTAGCGGCGTCTCGCTTCCACATTTTAATTTGTCCTGTTTTATGAGTTCATGGTACGGAGGCTGCACGCAAAACGCGCGAGAAAGCAAAGCCGAAGCACAGAGGAGTCTAGATTACCTCGATGTATGAAGAACGGACATTCTACATTACTCTAGTAGTGTTTTTTAATAAATGCTAAATGTTTATGATTTAAATGATGTTCACCTAATTACTGTATCTAATTAAGGAAACTATTCTCTTTCTCACGATTTACTGGTATAGACTTTCTTCTAATTACTGGTTAATAACGTATAATGATGTCCGGATCGGAAAGCATCGCTATAGAACAGATAATACTTAGCATTTAACGGTACTAGTTAATTGAATCTATAGTAATAAAACAAGGTGTATAACTACATCGAGAAAATAATTTATTATGGCAGTTTTATTATCATGGTTTGAATATCTCAATCTGACCCTTACTAACAGCTGGGTACCGGACGTCCGTTAAAATATTCACGTAGACCTTAGGTACCTACCCAGTTTGCTTTCTCGTTTTTTCTCACCTCTGTGTAATGTAGGTCAGTCTCTAACAAGCCCTAGACCCATATTATACGTTACACGGAAGTTAGAAGAAAACATCGCGAGTGAAACTTCGGCGATAAGCGCTGAGCGGCGAGCTGCCACTGACCGGCGCGTGACGTCACTGCTGAAGAAAGTGGTGGTCGCAGCCGGCGTGCAGCGCCCGCCATCAGTCCGGTGGAGACGCGCGCGCCGCCCGCACGCCCGCGACATGGCCGAATGGAACACGCCTTAGCCAATAACAAGTTCAATTAAAAAATCATAATGTCATTCCGCAGACTCCTGAGCGCGGTCCGCTCTGCGCGGGAAGCCATCACCCGCGGCGCACCCATGGCGGACGGACTCTTGAAATCCTTGTTATCAGTTGTTGTTATATTCTGCATCGCGGTGTCGTCGCCGCCGTCGGCGTCGGCCAAGCCGTTCGCGTTCAGTTTCCCGGCGGGGTGGTCGTTGGCGGGGCTGGTCGGGACCGTGGGAGCAAGGTCCGAGGATGCGGAGAGAAGAGAGCCGGCGGCGGGGGCGAAGCCCTACACGGGGCGGCGCATCGCGAACGACACGCTGCGTATGGTGTACTACCACGACCTGACCGTGGCCGTGGTGGAACTTGGCCTCAACAAGCTGCTTCTCAACTGCGAACTCATTGAGACACAGTGAGTACCATGATATGGATACTTGATGGATGCAGCTCCGATCTTTTAAAATGGTAAATGTAGGATGTAGAATGAACTCAAAGATTAAAACTTATGCCTCTCTTTGGCAGTCGGATGTAAACAATATTTTCGCCTGTTTTATAGGAAATGTTTGTTTAGTTATATGGTGACTTATTTAAAAAGTAACTAAAAAATACACATTTTCAGAGGGAAATTCTCATGTGTCCTTCATGAAAAGCGTTGTTCATGATGAGAATGTTGACACATGCTAGTTCTATGAATAATAACTGAGGGTAATTTACAACAGCGCGCCGGCTTGGCTTCCAAGAAATTCGATCAATCAATCAGCTTTGCCAGCGTATTGGACAAAAGCAATGCTTAATTACGTGCGATAGAATACTTTCTTACATACGGCGTGTAGTTACGTCAACTTACTGTCTCTCGGATAAGCATTTGACACAGCAGGGTCAAATATAGCCTCAGATTATGTTTTGTTTTTATTTTCTCGACATAAGGTATTTGGCGATAATAATATTATAATATATGTAAGCCGAAAGTGTCTATATATTTGCGTCATTTGCAGATAAGTATTTGTCCTAAAGCCGGGTGTCATGTTTTAATTCATGTTTATTCATTGGTTAGAAGAAGGGCAGTAAAGATTCTCATGAACTGAAAGAATTCCGTTTTTTAATTGTCTTATAGATAAGTGTTATGCTTATTTTTGTTTCTAACTACCCCTTATTGAAATGGATATAGATATAGTGAACTTAACAACAATCCAATTTGATCGTTACGTCTAGTTGAAACTTTTAAATTGGCCAATTAGAAACAATTTTGTGCGAAACAAAATAATACTTCTAACAAGATAATCTTAGTACCTAGTGTTTTTCCTTTATCAGCCGATGTCTCTTTAAAGTCTGTTTTAGGATCGCTTGAAAATCATCAAAAACATACACATAACATTAAGCCTGTATTACTTGAAGTCAGAGGTGCACATAATTATAGTACACCCACATTTTGTCAGTTAGGTCCCAATATAATACGGGGCGAGCCTATTGTCATTAATCGGGCACAAATCCAGACTCCGTGCTGCAACTGAGAATTACCTAATGGAAAAACCCAGTAACAATTGGTCCGACACCGGATTCGAATCCAGGACCTCATGGTCAGCAGATCGCTCGACCAACGAGGCAGTCAAAACAGATAGAAATCGTCAGGTTGATCAAATGATCATCAGATGCATGTTACATATTGTCATATCCTTGATGAAATATTATTATTATAATGCAAGACTGCAATAATGTTCTATTTTAACAATAACAGTTTTGTTTTGAGAAAGTTGATGGTCTTTAAGTACGAGGTCCTTTTTAGTATTATTGGGTATCTTTAGACTTGAACTTTAGAATAAGTTTGGTTGAATCAAGGTTGACGTATTATTTTGTTTACATGTTCTTTTTTATCTTTATATAGTCACAGATAGGTTAACTGGTCTGGTCTATTTAAAGTAAAATATAAATACATTT
This sequence comes from Abrostola triplasia, assembly GCA_946251915.1. NCBI lineage: Eukaryota > Metazoa > Arthropoda > Insecta > Lepidoptera > Noctuidae > Abrostola > Abrostola triplasia. The sequence continues at coordinate 683,376 of OX276432.1, read as the reverse complement.
CATCAAAACATTCTTCCTCATCGCTGTCAGAAGGTTAGGTGTCCGTAGATATCTGCGATCAGAAGAGAATGCTGTTTGGTTGCGAATTTTGAGAACAGTCATTAAATTCCCTGTAAAACATAAAGCTACATAGTTTTGATAATTTCTTGTTTAAGTATAATATTGAATTAGAGATTATTTTCATGATCCAGGCTTACATGATATCTAGTAAAGGACAGCTGTGTGTGCTTATTCAAAAGACTTGAAACGTTACTCAAAAGTTTCAAGTCCCTGGCTTGGTCAGCGAAATCATAATTCATAACCAGGAACAAAGTAATCCAAATCGAATCCAGGACATCACACCACACAGCTACAAGAGCAGCTGTTAAAAATAGTTTAATCAAAACAGTGGAAGTTCTGGAGCCATATTTACGTCACCAAGGTTACGGGCGGTTACGGGGCCCACTCAAGTGACTAACGCGCACTCAGACGAACCTTCCTGCTGCCCCCCGATACTAATAAATCTATCTGATACGCGCTAATTTAGCTGCAACTGCTCTACGTCAGAACTGTTATGAAATGCATGTGTTTGTCCAGTTTAGAGCTCTAAATCCTGAAGCCTATTTGTGTTAAAGAATATTCATAATATACTTGAGTAATTCTGCTTTCGTCGTGATCTCCTAACATGTGATAGAGAAAAGAATTCAATTAACTTCATATTTCTTCTCAAAATTTCTTCTATGTACATTTTAAATAAAGAACGTATATGTAAAATGGTAGATGCATTTACAGACGCCTAGGTACTGAAAATTATCTATACGATGGCCTTATATCCGAAGCCGTAACCTATGCACTGATTATTACCTAGCTCACTGTTTTCAAAGTATTATGAAACATGCCAGTTACATTCTAGTTAATGATAGAATCAATACATAATGGTTGACCATGGTCCACATCAGATCGGCTGGGCACATTATAGCAATTTAATATTTATGCAAACTATGGTAATGACTTTAAAATCGTAAAACATAATCGATTGTTTTTTGTTTACTGCGCAAATGTTCGAGTGAGGTGGTCGCTCCGTTCGATATTGATGGACTGATTGCTAGCACTTCGTTGTAAACCTTTTTTGATTGAAAAGATTAATTAATCAGTTTAAGATAAATTCTAGTTCAGGCAAGAAATGTGTCAAATATCTTTTCAAATGACATGTTATGTAGTTGCTACGAAAAACTAAGTGATCAATAGCTACTATCTACTACTCATTATGAGACTAGCGATGATTAAGGAAATCTATGGTAAAAATGTCTGGACACATGAATTTCGTAATATTGAAAAATGCATTCATAAATGGTTTTCAATTACCTTGATTAATTAATAATTTTTATTGTTTAATCATTATCAAAATTTAAAATAGCCAGTAGGTAACACGTGAGATCGTAAACATATCGTAAAACAGTTTAATACCTCAGTATACAGCCTATACTTTACATGAAAAATATTAGCACATTTAGTCATTACTAGCCTGTAAAGAAAGTACATAGTTTTCCTAGATACATACCTGCTATACATTATTATAAGATACATACCCTGAAGGCAATTTTCATCGATTTCCGTTAAGCCGTTACAGAAAAATGAAGGTTCAAAGAACAAACATAATTATTATTACTTATATTATTTACCCGCGGTGTCGCAAGTTTGTCTGCATGTATTATGATTTATTCATAACGTGTAACGAGCTCATCCTCACTGTACTTCCAAATTCGTGAGGAGTTACACAACACTTCATGTATCCTCTTTTTGTAATAGATGTGGCCTCGATTCTTAGGTCACTGTGTTAGATTTATTCGTTACTGGAGAATATTATATGACCCAATCAATACATCGTTCCTCGATCGAGCACTTGTTGTGACTAATTAATGAGTAGAACCATGAAAGGCTAAAACCATGAAAGGGTAAGAATTTGAGGAAAATATTTTGAGCAAGTGTGAGATTATAGGAATGAATGATTAAAACACTAAACTGTTAATTCAGTCTAGTACTTACAATTTTGTTTACCAAACCATCGGAGACTTGCTTAGGACAATCCATACACATTTGAGGAAAACCAACTGAGAGTTTTACTTCCAATTTCAACTATAGTAACGTACTCCCGATTGTAATACTGTTCTTTTGTGAGTCAATGACTCGTCGTATCTAAACTGTAGTGAATATGATGAATAGATAATGAGGGAAACTCCGAGCCTTCTCTTGGCATTATTCATGTTGTGTGAGAGTCTTTTGAGTCGGTTCTCGCCGCATGTTCTTTGGTAAAACCTCTTCTAGTCTAAGAGCCCGTGAACCCCAGACCTTCGTTATTTTATAAAAGCTGAAAGTTTGTCAGCGTATGCTCCCACACAGGTAAAAACGATGGACCATTATGAAGTTTGGGTTACTGTGGCTTTGGCGAGTAAACGGTACTAAAGGTGTGGAAAATACCGATCTAATTTATCAAATAATAAATTGCGATTTTTTGGTATTACCTTCAGAATATGATTAAAAATCACTTTCATTGCCAGACGAGCACAACCAGAGATAATAATATGTCTCAAGGTTTCACCCGGACGATGACATGCCTGACATAATTATGTCAACCGTGCCATCCTTGCTGACATATTCCGGTAATTATTCGTCATGATAACATCCATAATTGCACAGACAAACCCTTCGGTTTCTCCAAAGAGATCAGCGAAGCGTAGCCAAGAGACGGACGATAGGAGGTAATTAATATTATTCTTATGATTAATAATGAATATTAAATTAATAGAACTTGAAGATAGCATAGACTATTGTTTTAGCTGATGTAAGCATGTAATACTATACAATACAAGCGCATCTCACTCGCACCCACCCATATATCAGCTACGCCACATGCTTGTCAGGCAAGGGGTTGGGACTATTAAAATGTAAAAAACATCATTTACTTCTTATTACCCAAGTATTATATATAAAAATCGTGCATATATAAAAAGCGTGATGCGGCAGGCAGACACAGTTTATGTTTGCTAATGTGTTAGATAATTTGAAAAGCCTTTAAACGGTAACGATAACAGTTTTTTAATGATGACTGTAGCACCAGCTTACCAGCATTTAAAACTCATACTACCCCTTTACCATAAACTCACAAGGCTTAAGATGTGAAAGCGAGACACCACTACGTGAAGTGTAAAGCGGCGTCTTGCTTCCACACGTATGTCCTGCTTTAAAAGTTCAAGGTAAGAGGGCTGAAGTAACCATGTATTATCCTTTTAAATATGCAAAACGGATTACGTTTACCACCGTTCACAAATATCTAGATACCATTATACTAAAATATAGGGCCGTATTATTTGATTAGGTAATTACTAGGTGCTTATACACTTAAATTGTAGGAAGGAAAACTGTTAACGAGCGTACGTGTAGTAATTATGTATGTTGGATAGGTATGTTTACTAATCACGTTACCAAACTTAACACGTGTTACCAAGTTTTATTTTACTTCATTTACTTTTTAAGGTAGATATAACATCATACCGGTATTCTCCGAAGGGGTAGGCAAAGGTGACTAGTACACCCACATCACACCAGGTGTAGGAGGCGATTATTTTGCCATTACATATACTTGAAGCAATGACGTCAAGCTTCACATGGTTTGAGGCTTCTCTTACAATAACTAGACTAGAACTTTTTGTCTACTTCAAATTGACTTTCTGATCTAAATACATATGTTTCGAGTTTCAGACTCGAAACTTTCTGCTAAAGCCTAGAAATATACATCATCATCATCAGCCTATCTCAGTCCACTGCTGGACTTAGGCCTCTACTGCATACAGATATATACATTATTATCTTAATTTGTATGCATGTGGATCGATCTACTTAAATAAAAAGTAGGAGATTGTCATTTGGTATGTACCAAAGCACTAGTGCATGTGAAATGCAGAAAATCATGCTTAACACATCCATTATCATTCGACCATAGCGTCAGTTCCACAACAAACCGATGAGACAGCAGTTTCGAAGATCGACGCATGATAGTCAGCACCGGCAGCCCGACAAGGGTGTGGCATACACCAACTATTGATACGTCACAGTTCCTGGCAATATTACAAATGGCAAAAACTGCAAGTAACGCCTATCTGTTATGCTGATTCTGACGGGGCGGAAATAAAATATGTGTACTAAGGTTATATACAATACATAGTGTGTCTCTCCTACTTTGCTGTGCGTGGAGTACTGGGTTAGATACCCGAGTCTGTCAGTTCAGTAGCGGGACGGACTGCAGTTTTATGCCCGGCTAAAGGTAATAGACTTGCCCCCTATTAAATATGATTAACCACCTAACTGGAGAAATTTATGTGTATACGTCTGCTTATCCCTTTCGATACGATTTCATCATTCTACAAATCGTTTTCCAAAACATCGTTGAACTAGCTCTAACTAGCGGACGTTTGGTATTCAGAGCGCATGCGTCGGCCTTTCAATAGAAGACGTGTCGCAAGGACATACGTGAATTATTTAGTGGAAGTCTGTCGGCCCTTTTATAGTTAACTGGGAACACTTTCTTCGTATAGTAAGTCGAAGACGCCTGAGGTTCATTTTTATTGAACGTTTCCAAAGAAACCTAGTTTTCGTGAAAGTATTTCGTTCCCATATGACCAAAAATATTAGGTACTTAGATTCGTCAGGTTTTTAGATCAGGTAAGATACAGAGGATATATGTATTGTTAATATTTGAAGCGACTCCAAAATAAAAGAAAGGCGTCTTTCGACACCTCGAAAACAGTAGCCAACTAGTAGCCACGATAAAGCATAGATGATTAGATCCTCTTACCCTATCCTCAACAACTTTTAATACTCCGACTAACTCTACTAGTTCGTATACTTAATGTATGTTTATGTAATCTTGAGCGACTTCCCATGGCTACCAGCTGCTTGTGGTTCCACGGCTGCGTGTGGACCTGACCACGCAGCGCTCAATTTTGAAATGAGGTACGCGAAGCTATCACGCAACTCACGCCAACCATCCGGGACAATAGTGGAATATTTTCTATAAAAACTTGGTGCAGTACACAGCTGCATCAATGCATCATCATCAAGCTTTCTTCTCTCAAGTCTATATATATCTATATAGACGATATTAGGATATGTTTGCTTGTAATATTTTACTGGGTGTACTACTATGCATCTCTACCTACCCCATACAGGTGTGAAGTCATGTTTTACTAAATGATAACTGTAATAGACAACGACGATACATGTCAATTCCTAGAGTAGGGTTCGTTAAAAGCTGTTTATGCGCTATTTTTTATTACGTTTAACAACTTTAGACCTTACATTCGAAATCTATAATTACCGAACTCTCTCTGCCCTTGACGTGGTGTTACGGTTCTTACAAAATAGTTTTGTCAAACACCGAAGTATATATTGGATATTAGTATCTATAAATAAATAATTATGTATATTGCAAATTAATTCAAATATGTCGTTTTAGACAAATTTAATGTTATTAAATGTTATGTAATAAACATTCAGAGAAGTTTTCTCAAATTCTTTGTCGTGTCAACACCGCTTACTATGTTAAAGTGACAAATGACTTTACGCTCGTGAATCACAGAAGCTGCGCATTGCGATGGCGGCAATTAATACTGATTACAATGCTAGCTACTGGTACTAAGTTACAAACTTACAAAAAGATTAAAGAAAGAAATAAAACTGACCAACTTACAAAACTAGAAATAGTAAATAGCGGTGCCACTTTGATAAAACTTAACAGAGAGATAGCTTATGATTGGACTAGGAAAGCAGAAGATAGCTGAAGACGAAAAGGACGGAAGCGGGTGGATATAAGTAGGCTAAAACCGAAACAAATGAAACCAGAACCGGCTTTCAACCTATGAAGGAAAGGTTTAGAGAGATGATCCCATAATCTAACGCCATTCAAGGGTGCCTTCGTGACCCTGAACCCTAACATGAGGCTTCAATGTATTTAAACAATTTAGGTTTCCATCGGTGTTATACCAAGTTCCAATCGATACAATCCATATAGTCATTTGACATTGTCGCGTGTTCAAGGATATTAAAGCTATTGGTTACCCCATCAAGCAGTCATTACAGCCTGCAAGAATAATGCTTTTGTGATGGCTTCATCGATTTAATTCCAATTTATTTCTAGTACTGTTGTTACATACAATTTTCTGTAGACCTAAATAAGTAACCTTCGGTCGAACAATTTAGAAGCTAGTAAGGATGCATCTGCTAGCTCTGGCTTGTGTCGCTTGCGGGTGTAAAATTAACTTTTGAAGTCGATAGCTTAGTTAAGTTTGTAAGTGATAAAAGGCCCCGTAATGATACTAAGTCAAGCTGGTAAGTACTGAACAAGTCGTCCTCACGGATGAAAAATTTTCATTAAACGTTTTACAAGCAGCTGAGAAGCTTGTTACTTAAAGAGAGATAATTAAAAATAATAAAGATACTTTCATCAAGTTGAAATGAACTTTGACAATCGACCAGGCCACTAAACAAAAAACCCAGATTCTTCAGTCCTTCAAACTCCATTCCTATTCCTAAAGCAAGTTTAACTAGTTACTTACTTAAATGTCACTTAAAGTGCAACGTCAACAGTAACCTATGTTGTAAACTTGAAGTTGTAACCCTAGTGCGACGACCACTTAGCACCAGGACTTGAGTAACGCTAGGTAAATCAAGGTGAGTTTAGCTATTCTGGTCTCGAACACGCGACTACTTACATATTCACATGTGTCGCCAGTGATTTAATGAGAATACCTCGCATTACAAACTGTTGTTACTTTACTTGACAACTAGTTATAAAAGAAACAACTTGAACGATTGTAGAAGAATTTATCTAGATAGCTCACGAAGAGAAAACGTAGATAAAGATTTGATCAAACACAATTGATGTGTTTGATTTACGGTTATTATATACTACACGGTCTTTAAGATATTATCAGCTGGTAACTGTTCCAGTATTGAGCAACTTCGAGCAACACTAATTTTCGCTTGTTACTTTGAAACCATAAAAATGAAACTATCAGAATACTATCTCCAGTATCTCCAAAAGTAGAAAGGAGGCAGAAAGGAGAAATAATTCGCGAAAGAGACATTTATCGCGAAGCTCGTTTCACCTGCTAAGAACTATACTAAGGTAGGTTTGTTTAATAAAATTTCACAGTGGAATTAGCGTTGAATGTAAAAATATTTCTTCAGAAGCTTACATGGAACATCGACATTACCATTGGACATAAAGAAAGAAGAAAACGCGAGGACGCTTCTTCTTTCTTTGATTCATTGATAAGCACGTTTCCCAGATACCTTTCCAATCACAATTACTTCGACTTGACAATAACATCACATCATCTTATCTTATTGTTATATAATCAACAATGCGACCACAACAAACGGAGATTGACGTGATCTCATATAATTTGATAATGAAACAATAAGAAGCCGTAAGGTTGCGTGCGCGCATGTAACGCGAAGATCACTGTCATCAGACATTTGACTCGTAAATTATTATCATTAGAGATCGTTTTGCTGTTTAGTAAGTAGTAGAAATAATAAAATGGAAATGTTTATTTTCATTAGAAGAAGTCTTTACATTTTAATGTATTTTTTGTTGTCCTCAGTTTTTGGATGATACAGCGCAGTGTGCATCTTTTTGATCAATCATCTCAGCACTTACTCATCATCATCAGCCTATCCCAGTCCAGTGCTGGGCATAGGCCTCTCCTGTGGCACGCCACTAAGCTCAATCTTCGTCCGTTCTTATTCTTCTCTTCATCGTTCTCTCTCCATACCCATCAAGGTTTTAAGTCTTGATCTGAATGATCAAGAGTACTCTTTCTAGAAGCAGCCGGCAGGGGTCATTGGAACTTTTTGTAGGCATTTGTCGCGGAACATAATACTTTCGCTTTCTCGCCGATTGCACGTTATAGTACGAGATCCGACCGCGTGATTTATACGTTCATATGTTTGATTAATAAAATATAATTTTTATCGATATTTATAACTAAACCAATGCAGATCCGCAAAGGTGGCCATCCAAATTTGGCCGCAATTAATTTTAATTAAAATGTAATTAATTATTTATTTTTGAACAATTACGTTCACTTGTAATTGTTAAAAAATATATTTCATTAGAAAGAAATATACCTGAGATACCGAGAAAGTTCAAGGTGCCATCCCTCACTTGGCCGCAACCTAATATCAGCCAGGTGTAAACAGGTATAATTTCGTTAAATATATACGTTCATAATGTATTATCATGTTATACATACCAAATTGAAGATTAATTCTTTCCCTACATGATGAGATATAGGTGCCTATGCAAAAATGCCCGCAAATAGTGACTGCCAACGATTAAAGATAAATAAAAGCGAGAGAAACTTAAGATAAACACCCCATGTCGAATAAAGATAGAGCATCCCAGCTGCTTGTCGTTTTTATGCTACTGCGCATGCGTCCATAGATAAGGTGCTCAACTAGTAGCTCGCGTATTTGCTTGGAGTTTAAAATACTCCAAAAATTGAGCAGTAAAAATAATATGCATTTTTATGACATTTTTTATGAAGACCGAAAATAAACGAAACTTAATATTGTTAAAAATTGTAATAAAACAAAATTTATTTAAAAGATAAATTTTATATTTAAAATGACGTTTCACAGTTAAAAAATATTGTTTTAGTTGAATATAATTAAAAAAATATTGAAAACACTAGTTTGGTAGATTAATTATTATGACATATTATTTTTACTGCTCAATTTTTGGAGTATTTTAAACTCCAAGCAAATACGCGAGCTACTAGTTGAGCACCTTATCTATGGACGCATGCGCAGTAGCATAAAAACGACAAGCAGCTGGGATGCTCTATCTTTATTCGACATGGGGTGTTTATCTTAAGTTTCTCTCGCTTTTATTTATCTTTAATCGTTGGCAGTCACTATTTGCGGGCATTTTTGCATAGGCACCTATATCTCATCATGTAGGGAAAGAATTAATCTTCAATTTGGTATGTATAACATGATAATACATTATGAACGTATATATTTAACGAAATTATACCTGTTTACACCTGGCTGACATTAGGTTGCGGCCAAGTGAGGGATGGCACCTTGAACTTTCTCGGTATCTCAGGTATATTTCTTTCTAATGAAATATATTTTTTAACAATTACAAGTGAACGTAATTGTTCAAAAATAAATAATTAATTACATTTTAATTAAAATTAATTGCGGCCAAATTTGGATGGCCACCTTTGCGGATCTGCATTGGTTTAGTTATAAATATCGATAAAAATTATATTTTATTAATCAAACATATGAACGTATAAATCACGCGGTCGGATCTTAGACTATGCATTATGTTTTGCATAATTAAGTTGCTACACGATGAGATATGTTATTATGTGTTCTTACATGTTGTAAGCACACATTAAGTCTACGTTTTTTGGCGTAATTGATTCTAAAAATTGACAGAAAATCGCGATTACGTCGTAAACACATAATAAAAACTTTTTTTTCATAACAGCACAAGCGTACCTAGATCATTAAATTTGCTCTCTTAAAACTGTTAGTTTAATTAATCGTTAAGCTTAGATCTGATTTCACCAAGCCCCGAAATGAGAGCTCGAATACGATAGAAAGCAACATTGAAGGAATTAGGTGTACTTACTATCCATCTATTCTTCTTCTATCTATGAAGAATTGAATCCGCTATATCAATGGTGAAAACGGGTCTATAAATCTTCATGCATCATAAACTGTTGATATAAATAGCATTCAAAGGACCACTGGAGGTGGATCTTAGCTTCGAAATTTTCCAAAACGGAAGGACCTAGTCCTAAGAGGCGACACAACGACCAATCATTCAAACCTCAAAACGAGTTCGGAGCAACGAAATATAATTGCGGAGGTATATTGTGGAGGTGTTGGCTGACGGTCGCTGGCCACAATGCACACAATGGGCAATGAAACGGGAGCTGTTTGTACGTTGCCACCCAATTGTAGACATCACGCCATCGTCAGCCGTGCAGGTGGCACGCAGGGACGCCTTGGATTGTGTACTATGCTTCATTTTAGCCTTTTGGATAGCAAATATACATATGTTTCTATAACATTATCAGTGTTAATTTGAAATTGTGCTGCAAGACAGCTTGCAATTTTGATTGCGTTAGAGAAACTCTAAAAGGATTTTTTCTAACAGAAAAACTTCCCTACCTGGGAATCATAGCGTTACCTATATATATTAATTAAAAAGTATTATTTTTTAAATGTCGCCGTAATGAGCGAGTGGTAAACGATTTGTGTTAAAACATAAAAAATACGAGTAAGGTAAATCACATTTAAATTATTCAAAAGCGCGCATGCGTTGTATAAAGTAAAAAACAAACTTTAGTAGGCATTATATAATTGTATAAACTAGACCTAGGCTAACAAGTATTCGACAGCTAGATCATTGAAGGGGACAGAACCGGTCCCGAACCGAATCGATTTAATACTAGAAGTACCGGCAAACCACATACAACTAGGTTATTCTAAGGTCCCAATTGGATTTGACGGTAGAATGCTATTGCGACCCCGCTCTGTGATTTTGATGGTAGATCAAAATCACAGAGCACATTTTGAGGTTTTTAGTGAGTAGGGCCCTGTGGATCTTATTGGGTTCATGGGGAGAGTCCCACATACCCCCGACATACCCCCGCGTTTCAGCGGCGGGAGATGCGTAACGCGTTTTCTTCAGATTAAAAGAAATGTCCCAATTGTATATACCTGCCTATATCTACACCTACATCATCTAAAGTGCAAAGTGGAGGAGAGCTGTGTCGTCCTTATTTCGTTGTAAACGAACCAATGAAATGAGAATATTATTGCGCATGATTTGCTGCTGAAATATTTCATTAGAATAGAAAAAAATAACAACTCGTCCAAATCAGGAACTAAATTTAAGAAGCTAAGCCAAATCGCATTCTGCTTAGTTGTTTATGTATTACGTCATATTAGTCCTGCCAACATAATGGCTCCCAATTTTCAATCTTTATTCATCACAATGGCGTAGTAGTCAAATGATTATAAAATAAATAGTCAACCATGTACTTAATTATAACATCCAGTCATTAACATGGCAACGTAATCTTGGCAAGGCTATATTGCTTTTGAATACTCATACAAATAAATGTATATCTTTAAAATAATGTATTATAATGTAAAAAAATAATATAGTTAGCGACCGGGCTCTGTCGCGTACTTTGGTAGAGGCTTATGCCCAGCAGTGGACTGCAACGGGCTAATGATGGTGAATATAGTTACTTCCTATTAAGTTTTTAAAACCCCAGTACCTGGTAAATTATCCTTGAAAATAACAATGGCTTTCACTCTTTATAGGACAGAATACCTAGTCTAGAAACAATGTGTGCCCAATGCTCTACGTCCTATTTAAGGCAATACAGTCCCATTCTGCACGTCGCGGCGTCTCGCTACCACATCTTAAACGGTCCAGCTTTAGGAGTTCATCGTAAGGACATAGAGGCCATGCAGTCATGCCTAATATGCACTTTGTCAAAAACTCGAAACCTCCCGATATTCCAGCCAGGTATTCTACATTATATTAGCTACAATTTCAAACCGAGCCTATTCGAGTAGCGCGTTAGTGTAAATTGTACAAAACAGTCATAATAGAAGCATATCGGGCAGTCACGCTGCATTGCTAATAGAGGAGACTACAGGCGCTTTCACCGCGTGCGTGCGTGTGCGCAGCTTCCGGCGTGCCTGGTTCATGGCCACTAGGGTACTGGAGCCGAGACACACAGCTGACGTAACAGCTGAGGCTTCTTGAGAATACCTTCTGTAATGTGTCTAGCCTATAAGACTCGAATGTTGCATCAAACATGTACAGGCATTTTATAGTTCAGATTTGGCTAGTTTAATGTTTCAGATACTTTTTAAGTAAAACCTTGGTATCATTTTTCTTTTCATTTTGTGATACTATTGAGTTTTCCATCACAACAACAAAATATGTACAACTCTTTTTCAGTAATAAACATTTTATTTCATTGATTGTTGAGTTGACAAATATACCTACTCATATATAGACCCATTGACATCATAAAACTGATTAAAACCAAAGAAGACCCAATTCTCCTTTTAAAAAAAAAACATATTAATAAAAAAGTCTAAAAAGGCAATTTAAAAAATCAAAAACGAAACTTAGTACTCTATAACAGATGAAATGGGCTGACTAAGCAGTTTAGCCGCATTAATAATAAAACCAAAACTGTACATTATACAAGAAACTCGTTAGCACCAATTATGATAGAACAAGCCGCGTCACTCGCGAAAGTTTGTTTACCAACTTATTTTCAAGTTAATATTGATTGTTGTTATGAAAGCGTAATGACTCTGTCGTTAGTAGTACACGTAAGATCTGATAAATAGGGTCTTTTGGTATATGCCTCATAACTAATAGGTACCTTTTACACGTACGGTACCTCTGTTTTGTAGTAGAAAGAGCAGAGGTGTCGAGCCCTTCCTTGCTTTGAAAGGCACGTTAAGGCGTTGGTCCTGCACCTGATCTCTCTCCGGTCGTGTCGGTCTTCCGTCCCATCGGACTACGAGAGCGAGGGAATAGGGAGTGCACCTGTGTTTGCGCGCGTACTTGTGCACTATAATTCCTGCGTATTTGGCGAGTCTTATATGAGACTGGTCGTCGCGCGCCGTGACTGAAACTCGGTCAGGAGAACATTAGGTGTATCAGATTGTTATGATTATATCTGCAAATAATAACCATTTTACGATAATATGAGTAGTAATGAGTACCCACACCGGAAACGAAGTAAAGTATAATTGATTACCTCTCTTTAGTATAGATTCAATGACCTTAAAATTAAATCATACAATAATTCATCATCATAATATTTCATTCACCAAATACATTTTTATAATCCCTTTTGCATTTATCATACAATTTGTTATTTTATTAGTCATATTATGGTCTCAAAGTAACAGAAAAACGCATTTTTTTTTTACTTCTGACGCGCTAAGCGTGGCTGCGGCTTCGATTCCGACATGGGACTTGTGGGAGTCAAAACGGAATTTGTGGGTTCTTCAGATGTTTGTCTCAAGTTTTGATGTTTGTGTATTATTTCATATTTGTGAAACGCACTCACGATACAGGAGAAATTCCAAAGTAAAGTTAAAATAAAAATTAAGACAGGATCAACGCTCCCACTTTTTGTTATGATCATCATCATCATTTTTCAGTAGCCCGACTTCACCCACTGGTCTGTCTAGTTTAGGCCAGTCTTCACGCCTCTGCCAGTCGTATTCAGGTTCCACCCAGTACCCTGCATCACCTGACACATTTAGAATTTGAACAGCTGGCTCAATCTCCCTTTGGCCATGCTATTCGACGGGAAAAGTGCAAATCTGATTCAGCATCACCCTTAATTATCGATCAGAATATGAAATCTCTTCATCGAGCTAATAACCTAGGACCTCGTTAGTAGCAATCGCTACCTCTTGACAAATTCAATTGGCGTAACGACTAAGCGATTAGCTTACCGGGTTAAGGTCGAAGATACAATTCCGATGCACGATTGACAAATATTTCTAAAGGTGTATTTGTGTTCAGCATGAAAGTGATATAACTACTAGTTATATATTACCTTTTGTAATTCCAAACGATTCTTCCGTGTTGCACAATATTATATTAGTAGTTATAAAAGGTATAGCTCAAAGTATATATTTTCTCATCGATTTTAAGTAACATATACGTAAATCTATTCGGAGATCGTGAGAGCTTTTTACATAATTCAAATATTTACAAACATGCACTTTGCACATGTGGTCTAATTCAACGAAAACAACTAACCGCTATTTGTCGCATCTAGTAATCGAATCCGCGACTCGCCAAAAAACTTGATCCTTACCAGTACGGTACTACTCATTGTATTCTGTGTCGCTACGCCAGTTTATCTCCAATAATCAAACTTGGGATTCAGACTACATAATGTTAATCTTAAATTGTAACAATATTTCAGCGATCCATAAACTCAGATCAAGTTTTGCAACAATCCAACACAAGGAATTAACTGATCTGTACATTGTACCTACTTACAGTTGTGTAGCTTCACTCCAGCCATTTAATGTCAATGACACTACGCCAGCCGAATCGCAAATCTCGGCCATACTTTATGACCAGCCCAGTTCTAGAAGTGTCAAGTGTCTAGGAGAGGCGAGGGGAGCAGGGCGCGGGGCGCGGGGACACCTCCCGAGGGGGGGACCATATGATTGGATCATTGAGCAATTGTGACGAAGCGGCCGCGTTATGCCATACTGTGATATGCACGTCAAGTCGTACGTGTAGATTTAATCTACAGATATCAGTATCTTCCCTTAACGCTTATCTAAACAGGATTTTTTTAGGTCTTCATTAGGGCGAAATGTCACCAACCGCGGAGGCTAAAACGATTGGACTGCTACGCTCTGGTTAGGGGGTTTGTTCTCCTCACTATTCGCCATCAAAGACCTCAATATTAATCAAAAAATGTATTTGCAGTCTTGGGTCATGATGGTAATCAGATTAACGACACACGAGTAAGTGGGTTTTAGGCCTGTATTAGTTACATTGCGTACCATGAACTTACTTTACGTTGTGGAAGCAAGACGCCGTATTACACTGCACGGAGCGTCATCTCGCTTCAACATCGTAAACTGTCCTGTATTATGAGTTCATAGTAAGGGGGCTTATTGCTTAACAGATACAAGAAAAGTGTAACATTATTAAGCCGAGTATCGTAAGAAAAATGTTCATGGATCGTAGCTATTGTTTTCCGAATTACTTACTTCCTCATACTCGTATGAGTACTACGAAGTATTGAATTAAAGTAAATTAATATTGCAATTCACTTCTTCAGTCCGCAACGTGCACGATTCTACTTAACATTTTAAGTATTCATTAGTGGAGAAGGGACCAATCTACTCGCTAATGGAATAGTTTAGAGGTCACAAATGCGCATGATCAACCTGGCATTACATACAAATGATTCATATACTTAACAATTTTCTGAAGTGCTTATTACATTCTAAAGTTGTTGCAATATTACGGTATTAGGAATTGTCATTGTAAGGATCTTGAAGCTGCGTACGTAGTGTGCGAGTCATGAGCTGGCTTTGTCTCAGACCGCAAAAAATCTTAGAAAACAATTACAACCATATTTGTCCACGATGCATGATATTAATCCTAAATAGAGAATATCATGCTATTATATGGCCTCCCACCAGGTGGACCGACGACATTGTCAGAGCTGCGGGCAACCGGTGGGTGCAAATGGCACGTTGTTGTTCTAAGGGGGAGGCATTTGTTCAACAGTGGACGTCTTCCGGCTGATGATGATGATGGGTGTATCAGGCATAGTTAAAGCCTTAATTCCCTGTAAACGCTTGTCGGTTAATAGTACTCCTAACTGGACCCTTGTGCAGAACATCCAATTTAGTCTAAATATTTTCGACGAGGTCTTCCCTGATACTTTACTAACACTCACTTCTATTTAAGCATATATGCTTTGTCACTTTTATTTAATTAATCAATCTTGTTTATTAAATAGTTTTGACCATCGCAGTCAAGGTTCCCTAACAATTATTTCCTTTGAATCAGTAGATTAATGTAATAAGCTAAAATCAATTCGCCATTCAAATCACAGAGTACTTACAAGATATTGAAACAGCAATCTTGTGGTTAGAAAATCGATTGGAACCTTGGATCTATCTCAAGACTATAGGTACTTACTCGTGATAATATACTTTTCAGAGACAATAAGGTACAGTTGTGAGGAATTATGAGCGTGTTTGTGGTGAATGCATGGCTTTCTCTATAGTTTTGTTTCAGGCGATAGAAAACATTCAACAGATCGTAAAATAATGTTAGAAACTTGCCGAGTAGACAATAATAGTAACTTACAATCGCGAATTCACGCTTCGATGGGGAAGACAAAGGTATAATTTTACTCTACTTAATTATTATGGAGCGACACTTTGAGATATGTAATCAATGGGGAATATATGAATGGTCCTAGGAACAGTACAGTTCTTTAAATTCAATTACAAATAGTTCAACCGCCTGACATTAATATCATTGATACTCAGCCTTCAATAATCAATATTCCTGTACTGGCGAGAGTCCTTCCATAAACTATACCATTCACTACTAACTAACATAATTAAATTAATTTCTGTATTAGACATCGTTTTTCCAACTAATTTATTCCGAATAAATTTTTGGCGCTCGCCGTAATCTACAAGGCTTTTATTTCTTTTTATATAGTTTTATGTCAAGATATAGGTACATAAATTACACCTCAATCTAAATGAACACTCAATAAATTGTCGATCGAACGAAGTCACGCGTTTAACCTGGTTAAACTATGAATGGTTCCTTACCGCATAGTGTCGTGAGTAAATTGCTCTCTCGCGAATGTAGCCGTCTTGATTGAGAGGCTGCACGTGAGCCCGAGTGAGCCGGTACTGAGCACAACACAATACAAACCATTTGTATGTGGCATGTAGCCGACTTTATGACTGTCTGTCTGTTTGACTGTCTACAATCTGGATTGGAGGAGGTAAAGATTTCACCAAGCGTATTGTAATTATTATTACAACCTCATTGCCTCTTTTATTGACTTCGCGTCTACTCGTGCTAATTGATTAGTCAGTGAGGTCTGTGTTTTATTACTTTTTAAAACTCGAGCAGGGGCGCTAGACTCGTGGAAAGAAGAATAAGTATTTAAAAGGGGTCATAGAATACATAGGTCGTAGGTAACATTATCTCATTCCCATTAATTTATAGTTATAGCTGTCAGCGCTTTGCTACGAGTTGTCTGTGCCGCTAAGCTGTCTTTTTGTAAGCAAGATCCTCTTACAAACCACCCAAACTGTCACCAAAATCGTGCAAAGGTTAAAGAACTCGAAAAAAAAACAAACAAACATTTTATAAAGACAGTCTTAGCCCCGATAACCAATGAGAATTACTTGCCCTGGAGCCGAGCTATAAGTATCCTGACCACGCGGAACAATCCGCGGTTAATGCCAATAATAAGATAAACTGTTCGGCATCGAAAGACCAGTCACTTCCCCACTCAGAGGCGTGCCCGCCTGCCCGGTGTCTGGCCCGGAACGATTACCCAGTGTAACATTTTCTTGCAGACATTTTTGAGCTGATAACTAAAGAGATTACTTAGGGTGAATTAGTAGTCAGCCTCGCTACCCACCAGTTGATTATTTGATAGTCTTCTAGCTATTCTACTTCGTATATCAGATTCTGATCAGGTTAGCATACATCGCATTATATGAAGGCGACAAAGAATATCTTGGATACCAGAGATGTAATGCAGAAGTTTACAAGTTTAAAAAAATACATACAGACGATAGAACCTCGTCCTAAAATCTATTAAAAACGAGCAAGGCACACCGCACAATGCGACGCTGTCGCTGTCATTTACCCCAAGAAGTCACTATACTCTGCCTACCTGTATATGTTAACACCCGTGATGGCATGCCAAACCCAGCTCCGGAACAGGACACAAAATAAATGTGGGTTAAGAACATTTCTCTTCACATACTCTAATGGTTGAAATGTTACAACTAGACAAAACATTATGGTAACATGTTAGGTAGTCTCACTCAGTATAATATGCCTCCGACTCCAAATGTAACGCCGAGCCAAGGTCGCCCGTTAACTAATAGACATAGTTTAGCATACCTTTCTCTATTTCTTGCTAGCATTAAGTGGCTTGCAAAACTTCCAAAAGTTGTTATATGACCTCATTAGAGTGGAATTTTAAAATCTCACTAGTAGGTATCTGGTGCATACATACACAAAGTCACGCCCGTTTCCCAGAGGGGTAGGCCATTTCCATTTGCTACGATCCTGGCATACCTTTTTCGCCTCATTCACACGCATCACATTTCTCATACACGCTCGTCGGTTAAGTCTGAGTAGGTTTAGTAGGTAGTAATAACATTGGTCAACCAGAAATATTTAAATATCACACACTAATGTCTGTGCTTCAATTTATTTTGCAAGGTGCAAGTAGAGAGCCTCCACGAGTAACGATACTTAAGTACGTCCGTCGCACCCTGGACAGCCAACCTCTTTACCATTCTTATTGACTGACCAATCTCTACCACGGCATGACCTATTCCATGTGGTTATTGGCTCATAACGAGACGAAAAAGAAGATACTCATCCAAATTTCGGTTTAGATTTTTAGCAGTGTTCGAGTAAATATTTATCAAGAGTCAGGGTTAAGTTCGTGAGAGACATGGCATAATTCTAACATTCACGATTTCAATTAAGATTAACTTAAATCTGCCAGCTAGAAACACTAGTTATAATACAGACTATTAACCCAAATAATGTTACAGCTTCATCTCGCTGAGATTGGTCAGTTTTGCAACATAATGTGGCACAAGGATGCGTCTGCGCACATATCACAACCTACCAGGTCAACTGTATCACTGCGCTTACAAATTACGTTTAATTGGCCGGTTGTATAGCATTTCAGACAAAATAATGATGGACGCAAGGTCATTCAAAGAAAAGGGTGGTGTTTTCGATCTTTTTAGCTCAGGGATGCAGATTCAATCCCTGTGTAAGTTTGGTCAAACACATTATATTGTACCTAACAATGGGTGTCCTGAAATGTGTCTTATATTTCTTTTTTACATCGCTGAACTTCGCCACCTATTCATTATAAGAGGCTTATATTGAGACGCGAAATGTAGGTGTAAAAATTTTTCATAAAAAGGAACAACCGTGCCTACCCTTTAGATGGTTAACAGGCATGATTATATACATCTCAGTATGTCAAGTTTACGGCAAAGAAACCTCAACTCACCCTACAACGCGGCGGTGATCAGGCGTTGGTAAACAACATCAGCAATAATGGATGCATCCTAACGCATGTTGAAACATAACATCCGGAGGCGAATACAACAAGCGGCGCCCGCGCCGGCGATGCGCAAGAGTCGTTGTTACCGCGAAACTATGACATTATCCGGGAACCTCTTAATTTGGGAGCTACCCATATTTTGGCAACTCTGATATTGCTAGCCTATTAAAAAAAAGAAAAAAATCATGGCTCCGTTTTACGCACATAAAGTTATCTTCGCTGAAATCCGACATTGCACAAACATTTAATTTCTCCTATATCCCATAATGAATTAAAGCCATGTGCACAAACACCATGGATTCTCACATGCTGTCACACCCCTTTCACCTTATTTTCTTTATTCACACTCGTCATGCACGATAATGAGACATTTAAGTTTCACATAAGTGCAACAATTTCTACCACAACAGCTGTGGTTTAGTCACACTCAAAAGTGAGTTTCGCAACACAGGCAACACCGCGACAAATTACTGCGTTGATCCGGTTGTGACGTCACGCTATACTGAAGACGGTTTATTAGCACGATTTTTTTTCCCAAGATCCAATGTATTGCTATTTATTACTGTACCTATTTTAATAACCTTTAAGGACTATGGAGTCCACAGAAGTTTTTGCCAGTTCCTCTCCACTGAAATAACTTTGGAACTCTTAAATGAAAGATGATTTCTCATGATAAAAACGTTTAGGCCAAGAAGGGGTACATTAGTGCTGTGAAATATTTATTTAGCATTATTAAAAGTAGGCCTTCTGAACATTACTCTAATATGGCATGACTTGTAAGCGACACTTGATTGTGGTGAAAACTAACAAGGCGTAGAAAGCGGCGCACGCGCAGTTTCCACATGCGCGGGAGTCTCGTGAGCTCACGACGTTCCCGTAGATGGCCTTTGACATTCAGATAAATCGATTCGTTCAATCTAACTACTCCTAATTATTATTGTATACCACTATAATAAGATAATTATGTTATATGTTATACTTGTGTTATATTTTTCAAATGCGATTTTGTCAAACATGACGATGTCACCCAAACTCAATTTTGGGTACGCTGAAACACTTAACTGTTGCGATTATGTTTTCAATCTTATCAATATTCAACGATGATTGTAGCTCTTAAGATTTTCCTACACGTTTTCGTTTAGCATTGATCGTATTTCATTGAGCGCCTCTGTCATCCAAATTTGTATACCTACAATATCCAGGCTGGGGGCGGCGTGCGAGTGTCGGGATTCCAGGACATATCAATAAGCCGCCCATTGTCCAGCATTGTGCGGCAGGCGACGTGGCCGGCAGCCGACCGCCATTGTGGGACTACCTAGGCTGCGCCCGATCACGTGTTGTACTCTAACGTCTACACACGATGATACATAGCTTCTAATGTCTAGAGATTTTGGGTGTTGCGTAATGTTTTTAATCGATCCTTGACAAAATAATATAATATTTTAATATAATCCCTTCCCTCCCTCCCTTTTTAAGATCCCTTTTTAAGATTATTGCGCGCCAAAAACACTCCAAATCTCACTCATGAAGGAGAGAGATTTAGCGTATTTAAAGTTTATATGGAGGAGAAGTGCTGAAAGCTAACGTTTGTATTATAGAAATAGAAGGAATAATAATAACAGCCTCTAACTGTCCCACTGCAGGGTAAAGGCCTCTTCTCGTATAGGGAAGGATAACATTATTTAATACCTGTATTTATTAGACTATAGCCCTCATTTCTGCCCAATTTAACAAATAGATTACTCAAAATACAGAACGTGCCCGCGATTGTACTGCAGTGCTAATCACCTGCCGAAATTAACCTCAACAATTGTATCCCTGTTGGTATTTGACATAAGAAAAGCGTAAATGTTTCAAGTTAAACAGATTATGACGTAAAACAAAAAGTGCACTGACAAAATAAAAAGTGTTAAGCATTAGCACTCAAACGGCTTCTTGGTTCTCAACTTCACGTAAATAGCCTGTCCTAGATAACCCGGCCATATTGAATTATCATAATTCCCTTGACGTCACACGATATAGGTACCTTTGCACTCGGTCTCCGAAGACGATTCAGACCGTAAGGTATTAGGTTCAACTTCCAGGCAAAGCAATGATATTGTGACCTATTATTCCGAGATTATTTTGCAGTACGTGGTTAAGAATTTGCGCGTATTGTGAAGGACTTACAACTTATATATCAAAATGGGAACTCTGCCTTCCCCTTCGTGGCATAACGGTGTGACGTTATACTTACATAAAAAAACTACCTTGTTCTTCGAAACCATTAAAAATATAAAAGCGGCCTGCATGATCACAAACACGGAATACTATGTATGTTAATCGATGCATTACACTTATATGCGCACGCGCAACCACACGCCCACTCATTCTTCCGCTATGTTTTTTAATTTAGGAAACTGGATTAATATTAATAGTAGTATTGTTAATGTTATTCGGTATGTAACTGACTTATATGATTACGATTGTGTTTCTAGGGTGTAGGCAGAGGAAACAGGATAGTTTACACCTCCGATTCTAAAGATCCCACGTAAGAAAGACGTTATTGCCATATACTTAGGGCATTATTTTCTAACACAAGTTGCTTATTATTTATTTAAAACGAAGAATTTCTCCTGCTCGTCTGTCCATGCATCACGCTTGGTTTTACATTGAATGAATAGAAGGATAGAGTGATCCAGCATATTATGCAAAAGTTGCCTTTTGTGGGATTTGCATAGAAACTTAGGGGTTTTAAAGTGCTACTTTGTTACTTATAATAAAAATATTTGTTCAGCCACAACATACACCATAGCTAAGAACCATCACGATCACGTCAGCTTTAGAAAAAACCCAGGATTATAATCGGTCCATTCGTTTAGGAGCTACGATGCCGCTGACATCTATATATGCACGTCGAACTTAAAACACCCCTCAATATGCGTCGGGGGCTGATAACTGATAGGTCAAAAGCTACAGTCAAACATATCTACAATAAAAAGATCATTTGGTGTAAGTAATGTACATTCGGGTTAGAATCCCCTGCTTCGGGATATCAATAAAAGATTCAATTAACATGCTATTTAATTGCAAAACTACAGAGACAAGATTAGCATCAGGAGACCTTGACGTAGGCTAGACCTGACTAGGTCAATATCCCAGTAACAGGCTGCAGTGGTTACGCAACACCCGGTCACTGGCCGGCACTTTCACCGCACGCCGCCCGGGAACCAGTTCTCATGGTTCGACATACGATCCCATTGATGACATCCTTACTATAATTACGGAAGCAATCATTGATATACAATTTATCTTGATTATATTGTAACTAATGTGTTTGACGACATTTTTTAGGAGATACTCGTAGTGAAATCAATATGCACATACTGTAATGCTTATTTTAGGTGCTAAAAATACTTTAGATAGTTATAAGGGGCCAGTTGCTAATGCTCCTAGGGGTTGCGGGTCCGAACCCAGCATGGGACGGGGAGAAATATTTGTGAGATCCAGATAATATTCCATATACCTTTCTTGGAGTCTGAGTGATGTGTTCCCAGTTTTTGCCAAGGTTGCTTGAAAGAAGAATTATTGTGTCTCGCAAAAAACTTTCTTATATCATTGCTACAAGCCTTGTAAGTAGCCTGAAAATCTTTACTGATACAAAGCCTAAGTCGGAGCTTCGTGCTGACCCCATCTATCTGGTTTCCAGTGACGAGGACGACACGGGCCGCCTGCTGCGGCAGCTGAGCAGGATCAACCGGCCGCTCGGGGTCACCTTCCCGCAGATGATCAAGCTCATCAGCCAGTGCCAGCAGGTAACGATCATCACCATTATAATCATCATCATCTAGATGGTCTTCTGGAATTGTATTTTTAATATTGATCCTCCCCAATGGAATAAAAACTTACGTCCGATAAAGAAAGTACAAATATCTAACCTTATACGTAAATATCGCGGTGCCAGCAGTGTCCAGGCGCAGGGAGCAGAGTTGACCCGGGTCAGCCACCTTAGTATAAACTCGTCGCTACGTGCACTGTAATGTGGCGTCTCTTACCGCTATGTAAACGCTTTAAGTTTATGGTAAGGGGGCAGGACAAAAAACAATACCTTTTATTTATTGAGTCATACTGGTGTAGTCGCGTCCTTCTATCAGCAGTATACCTATGCTGATAACTTAATATATAATCATATTTTTCGTACAAGAAAAATTCGAGGGCGCAGTTAGAGAAGCTCGCGCCGGGCATATAAAAAGCTAGTTACGGCACACCATAAAATCACGATTCTGTCCAACAATGCGCTCTGAATGAATGCTCGTAGAAATCATCGTACGAACTTGGGACTCTGCGAACAATACTCGATTTGTCGCGAATTCTAAACACGCGGAGATTCTATGAAATATGCGACAGTTGTGGCGATGACGAACTTTATATTCTTCTTGTTGTACGTCAACATGTTTAGTAGACCAGATACTAGACTATCGAAGTATCAAAATAATATTATAATATTACAGTTAAAAAAGTACTCTTTTTTTTTATTGGTTACTAAGCTGAATTATGGACTGGAGGACCCTGATACACAAAATATTTGTTCTTGAATAGGGTCCTCAAATATTTCGGTCGTGTCAAAGACACCGAGTTTGAAAGCTATCATAATCATCACGCTTCCTCTCCACCATACTAGCTAGTTACAAAGTAGGTATGTTGTTGTTGGCAACGATCCTTATACTCATTCCTCTTCCAAATATCTAAATGCTCCTCACGTACGCGAGTACGACGCGGTTCATCTGTACTTATATCAATGGACGCCATAACTTAATAAGTGAACTCGATAGCTCACACGTTTTTGTGTTGAGATTTACTAGATATGTATGGGAAGATATAGAATCTATGTGCTCCACGGTAGCGGTGGTGTACGTTTGTAGTGTATACCATCAGAATTTTGACAAGATTACATAACATACCTGCCGGCATGCTAGTAGATCTTGGGAACAGAGGATGTAATATAAAACATACACGGGTGGAGCGACAATGTATGGAAAATAGAAGTCGTCGGATTGATTTCGAATACCCACGAAATTTGGTTATGTATTTTTTTTAAACAACTCGTCGTTTGGTCCTCGAGGACCAAAAGTAGGGTCCAATATTCTTCTTTGTATGTGTATTTGTATATATTGTATGCAACGTTTTAGTGCTATTCGATATCGATCGACACTCCATCCTAGCTAACTCTTACACCCACATTTTATTAGCTATAGGTCCCATATGTAATAAAGTAGTATATTTTCATTAATCGGGTAGAAATCCATACTCCATGCTTCTAATAGAAAAACCCAGCAACATTTTGTCCGACCAAATGAATGGAACCTCAGATCAGCGCTTTACGTCCGTCAAGACAAGACAGTCAGACTTGACAAGACCATCCCCAAATTACTTAAATTGCGTCTGACTAATTCAATTAGTTTAGACAGACGTATAAGACGTTACTCCAAAATCGATGTTCTAAATAACGACTTCCGCGCAATAATAAAAGTTATAAAACAAAACTTGCTCAAATTATTGTCTGGCAGTCTACAATCATCTCACTTCAGAACTACGGTACTATTTTCTCAATTTACACATGGCTAGATAGATAATTGAATAGTATTTTATAGGTTTTTGAAAGGAACTATTGGATAGCAATTGCTCAGTCGTACGAAGAAATCGAGCCGGTGTCTAACACTCGGTTATAATGTTCGTGTTGATCACTGTGCAGTGGCCCTTGACTGATGTAGTGCCTGTTATCACGCAGAAGAGCAATTATAGTCGAATACTACATGGTACTTTCGAAACTAAAATAATCGCTGATGAAAAGTTGTGACATATATCTTAGTGGTATAACTGTTGGGCTACCAAGTCAAGGGCCGCAAGTTCATACCTCAGCACTAATGTCTTATGTATAAATTAGTTATCAATTGCTATAAACGGTGAAGAAAAACATCGTGTGGAAACCGGCACTTTCCGATTTTTCAGCGGCATGTAAAGCCATGACAGAGCCGTACAGGCGGTTTACACTTTGACACCAGGTTGTTCATCGACCATAATATATGATAGAAAGAAGAAGTCTTAGTCACCTCGGTACCTATATTATAATGACTATAACAGGTCTAGTAGGACGTGTTATAAACGAGGTGTAAGTGTTGTGATAACACATTAAAGAGAGAATTGAAGAGAATAATCACTCCACCACGGATTAGTTTATAGTAGTTAGTAAATAAGCAAAACCACACTATTTGGATTAATCTAGTTAAATCCATATTAATAGATACCACGGTAATAGATCTAGGTATTTTAACACATTAAAAATATATCGTCTATAACTATTAAACAGTTAATTGATTATATTTTCCCTTTTGTAATTTGCTGACCACGTCAATATTTCGTGTTAGAACTAAATTAAATTTCATTGTACTGATTTTGCTTGCAATCGAATCTATGAGATATGACTGAAATTGTTATGTATCACGCTTCTGATGCACGCAAGTTTTATATTATATAAATGGTATGATAAATTATAATGTAGGTACATTATGTAATTAAGCTTTCAAATGGTCTAATTCATATTGTATCTAAAAACAAGAAGCTTAATAAAGAACTGACAGTCAACAGTTTGTCGCCATCTACACTTCGATAAAGGTCTATCACCACAAGTTTTAAGCAGGCAGAAGACTAGGCCGTCATTCAGGCCCTCATCATCTTTAAATTACCTATTAAGATAATAATATTCTGACTTGCTACTGTTGGGTATGTGAGGAAAAGAAAGTATTTAAGGGTGAAGCTAATAAAGAAGAACACAAATTGGTAACAAAACTGCTTATCCCCGAGTAATCTTGTAAACAATTTTTGCTGTTAAGTAACGCCATCTAGGGGTGAATAGCTTAACAAAATATTAGGGTCAATTATTACTTTTGTTATTTACCTAACATTTTTTTAAATACCTTTATATTATGATTCATTATACCCGGACAATTTTTGGATAGAACATTAGGAATATTTATTTGGAAATTATTTAAAACAGCTCATGATGACAGCAGCTGCAGAATAACGCAACTTTAGCTATTAACTTGAATGTTATCATTTTCCAGGTAGAAGGCGTAGAAGCCCAGGACGAGGGCGGGGACACCCCAGCGAACGGCGGCTGGCGCGAGACAGGCGCAGCACGGGCCAGGCTGGACGCGGGCGGGGCACACGCTGGCCTGCTGGGCGGCAGCCCGCTCACGCTGCTGCAGGGGATCATACCAGGTGAGCATGTAAGACACGGCGGTGGAGACAATTGACTTTCACTAACAAATGCAAATAATAATAATTACATACTTATAATTATTGTTCTTTAGCAAGGTATTTCGTTAATAAAAATAGCTAACCCTGTTACGGCCTCATAGATAAAGTCCTGAATTTGAAGCTGAGTCAATTTTAATAAACTTATCTAATCTATTTTTTGTTATAACTTCAGGTACAAAATGGTGCGGCACGGGCGACATAGCCACGGACTACCACGACCTGGGCGCTGACCGGCGCCTGGACCGCTGTTGCCGCACGCACGACCTGTGCCCCACCAAGGTGCGCGCCTTCTCCAGCCGCTACAACCTCACCAACAACTCGTTGTACAGCAAGTCGCACTGTATCTGCGACGACATGCTCTTCGAGTGCCTCAAGACGACCAACACGTCCGCGTCGCATCTCATGGGGCACATCTATTTCAACATCGTGCAGGTGCCCTGCCTCGCGGACGTCGCCCTGGGACGACGGTTTCGTGACGCTAGGCAGGGCTTCTAACTACATCTAGCGGACAATAGTGGAATTAAACTCATCAGCGCCATCTAGTAGTCACGATAGTGTGTCATGCGTGCACAGATTTATTTTTAATGCTGTAAATTCTGCATTTTACAAATCTTCGTGTTAACTCTTATAGTTGAGATTGTAAATAATGATTAAATTGTAATAATGTTCTTATATTAACATTAGACATCAAGCTGTGATACGTCTGTGCCTTTAAATGTACTAGAGAGTATTTTTGTTAGAGGATGGCGCTATACAAATAAAAAACATTGTTTTAAATAGCTCCTAAGATATGATTATTTATTTATTTATTTGTTACAAACACTCATGACAAAGATACAGATTCTCTATTGTTATAAATAGTAATAGTAATCTATTAACTAATTGTTAACAAAGACAAAGATATTTTATAATAATATAGAGAAGTAAATAAATGTGAATTAGTTCATACCAAATAAACTTATTTATTTTAATTCGTCAACCTATTGTTTTATTTTTTCAATACGTGACATACACTACTGATAAAAACCTTTAGATGTCGACCAAGTTGGGTTCTGTGCGTTACATAGATGAACGTTTCTATCCGCGTATCAAATGCATTTGTAACATTTTAGTGAATTGTTTAAGTATAATGCTGAAGGAGCGAGTAGTTATCTAGGTCTCTCGAAATGTCGGAGATGATTATTCGATCATATTGATTCTATGGTTAACAAGCTTTAGTAACTTAACCCAAAATATAATGTTCTTGATCGTAGGAAAATACCGACACTGATAACTATGTCGTTTAATTAATCTATTATTGTCGATGCGAAGAAGAAGACGACTAAAAGTCATAAGGTATTAATTGGTCAGTGGTCATGTATCTATCCGGATTGAAACTGCAACCACGAGCATACGAAGCCTTTCTCTTAACCACTAAGCCATCACTACAAAAGACTAATAAGATTTTCTCGACGTGAAGTGGAACAGGAGGCTTATGCCCAGCTGTGGGTTAGCTAATAATTGATGACTGAAAAAGCTAATAACGATGACGTGATGTAAGTACGGTATCCTTAATGATATTTTAAATGCAAAAGTAAGGTGTTTGTCTGTTAACTTCTCACGCCTAAAATTTTAAAATACGTTATCAGGAGTACAGAAAAGGATATAGGGTAGGTAATAATGTTCTTCTGACCCAATTTCGGTTACGGCAGCCTAACTTAGCTGTGACTAGCCTACTACGCAGGAGATATTATAGTGCACAAGTATGCGCGTTAATACAGGTGTAATCCCTATTTCCTTACTCTCTTAGTCGACATGACTAGAGAGAAGTCAGGCGCAGGACCAACGGCTTCACGTGCATTCCAAAGCATGGAAGGGCTCTAAATGTGAAAACGGTCACCCATCACCGTACTGACCGCGGCGAGCACGGACTGACTTCGCTGATCAACTGCTCTGCGCGGTAGCCAGAGGGTAAGTAACAAAGATAATAATTAAATGAAATTTAACACGTAGCGCCATCTAGCAGCCGTGAAAATCGAATGATACTATATTTGACCTTAATATAATATTGTTTATAAATAAATTACTAGTAATACAAGTCTCTTAATTCCCAACCTCAATTATTATGACTATAACGATTTATTTAACTAATAATATAAAGCACTAATAAAATAAATAATAATAAAAAGCTTCATTTTCATACCATGAACGACTTCTAATTATATAAAATGAATAGGTAACAAAACGCAGGTTGTTTTTTTAATCTGTCAACAATCGGTAACGTCAATCGGGGAATGTCAAATAGTTTTCGTGATTTCATCTCTCTGTTTTATTCTTAATTTTTCAACTTTAGAAGTTAAAATTCAGTGCAATAATGCTAATATTTCAAAGACTACTATTATTTTAGTTAAAATTAAAGTCATAGAATAGCTCAATCAAGATGTCAACCGAAACAGCAGAGACTGAGAAAGGTGTGTTATTTTGTTCAATTGTTTGTTAAATAGGCGTTAATGCTTTCCGTAGAGGCACTGAATGGTGTTTCTGTTTCAAGTGGAGGCCACGGGCGAGTGCAACGGCCCGGCCCCGGAACAAACAAGGCGGTTACTTGAAGAAGAATTTAATGTTCAACGTGCGAAAATGAAAGAATTATTCTTACAAAAAGAAGGTTCGTTGTCCGTTATCAGCGGTGTAGGCCGTGCGGGTGATAGTAGGCTTGGTTGTGGTTTGTTTAACTGCATGTCATTGCAATTATAACCGTGATAACATTGTTAAATAGTATGGCTAGACTTTAAAGTAATACAAAGGTTTTTCAGTGTGGAGTGTGTCTTTTGAACAGTAATTGTTGGATTTATGGTGGTGATCGTCTGAATGTCTTACGTAAACCTTGTTTATATGTCATTCACTTGTTCCTGGTCTATGTGAAGTTGTTAACAATATCAGAAAGCAATCTATATTATAATATTGCACTCACAAGCAAATGAAATATTTAGGCATGCTGCATGAACACAACATTATCATCAACATAGCATGTTTTGTCACTAATTCCAATGTTATTTTACTAATTTATCCTATGTGCAATAACATAACACTTATTTATTAAACCAATAACAATTTTATGGTCAAAAAGTACCTCATTAAGAAGTCATGTTATCACTTTTAACTTCTGTATAAGAACATATTGTAAATTATATCATTTCGAGTTTTAATAAGTTTAGTTGAATTGTGCTCGTTGTACATCCATTTAGAGTTACGGGGGATACCAGCAAATGCTTGTAGGTGGTGGTTCATTAAACGGCTATTATACACAATAGCCAAGTCATAACTCAGTGGTGATGAGGTTTCATTTCAGCTGCGTCATGTTTGTTTGTTTTGGTGGTAATCCTTCTACAATACAAGTATTTGTATGGTGTGGGTTTTGTGTGTGTAATGTATGTGTACTATGGAGTGCACACACATAACAAACAATAATAAGAGTACTTTGGTGGGTGTATTGACTTCTGATAAAGGAGGGCACCTCTAGTATAAGGGGATTACATATACGATTGTTGAAAAAGTTGCAGAAACAAAAAGAGGTTTAAACCCGGCAATGGGTTACTGGCAGTTAATAATGATGAGATTTTGTTATTTAGAGCATGTAATTAGAACAATACAGCCTCACATGCTAATGATGTCATTTAGCACTGAACATATAAAATTACCACTGTCCACAACTGTTTATATTATTGATTTAAAAAGAAAAACCTTGAAGTTTCTGTTGTTTATGAAATAACTAATTGAACTGTGAATATTTATACTGTATAGATGGATGGGGTAGGCATATGTGTACCTACAATACTTGAAATCCATAGCTCGTCAATGGTATTGGTTCCAGGTACATAGGATGAGTCTGTTATTAATTAACAGGCTGAACTATATTATAATATTAGTCAGTAGCAGGGACTTATTACTCAAAATATTGTCAGTTTTGTTCTGATAACATTATTTAGCAACAGTCCAGCTACTAATTTATGTTTTAGGAACAACAATAATGATAATTTAAGTAATGTTTCAAGTCGCTGGTCAGTAGTATCTAAGAATCACTTAGTAAATACATAGAATATTTTATTGCGGACATAGGTGTGGGTTATACATTAACTTATATAGATATACTTTAAGTTTATAATGTAATGTAATGTATAACTGTTATATGTCCCAATAAATAAATAAATAGAATATTGTAATATTATGTGTCACATTATAGTCTTGATTCACAAAGTAAAACTAGTTCAAAATAATTAGTGAAACTTGTGAGTTCTAGTTGACACTTGGTAACTGTAAAAATAGTTAGTAGGTTATTATCATCACTTCCATATTCCCTAAAGGTATATGATGTAACTTAGTATGATGTAAGATTTCACTTGTAAAGCATGTATAACTATTAGATATAAGTACCAAATATAATGTCATGTAATAAAAATGTTGAGAGTAACTAAAGTAAAATATTCTTGTTAACGGTGTATAGTTTAACTTAGGTATATGTTTAATCATTAACGCCATTGCCACACAGAAAAGTCGAACAACGATTGACGCGGCGCTATTTTTTAAAACAGAAAACGAACAATTGAGTCTCGTTTCTGTTTATTTACTTTAATTAAATGGTGTACACCAGTAACATAATTAAAGAACTATCTATACATATTGTATGAAAGTAAGTTATAGGGCCATATGTCTGCGCCCTGTCTGCGACAGTCGGCCTGTCGGCTTCGTCTCACGTCTTTTCTGTGTGATCATCGCCTTAGGAGATTGGTAACCTTATTGTGTTTAGATTGTTATTGCTAGTAACAGATGTCAAGCACAACAATTAAAATCTGGATTTACAAACCACCTTTCATACAGCTTTGCATTTTTAAATAATAATGTTACCTTCAATCTTTGCAGAGGACATGAGGAAGATGCTCCTAGACAAGGAGCAGCTGGAGTCAGAGGTCCTCGGCCTGAGAGCGGAGCTGCAGCAGCTGCAGACCCTCAGCGAGAACCAGAAGTCGGAAATACAGAGCTTGCAGATGCTCGTCAGTGGTACGTAACTGTTGAATGTTAGTTATTGGTCATTTGTATGGATATACGGAATCTGCCTAAAACCTTATTAAATGAAAACGTACAGTTTACAACTACAACTTGACAATGCGTAAATAAATATGAATAGTAAAAAATATAATAAATTCAAGTGTTGCTTACAAGCTGACCTGTCTGTCTTAAATAATTGATATCATTATATCAAATATTTAAGACACCATCACCCCCAAAGGCACCCCCTCTTACATGGAAGATTAACTGTTGAAGTCGAAATGTTAGTATGCCATAGCACACTTCTGCTAACCCCTTTATTGACTACAACCTTCTCTTTCACACTCTTATCATTAATTAATTCAGACACAAATAATGTTAAACTCCATGTTGTTATCAAATTAATATATCTAATTAGTTAAACCACATAGTAGGAAATTGAATAACTTTTACCTATAAAGTGAATCTATATATATAAAATGAATAGCTGTTCGTCAGTCTCGCTAAAACTAGAGAACGGCTGGACCGATTTCGCTTATTTTGGTCTTGAAATATTTGTGGAAGTCCAGGGAAGGTTCAAAAAGTGAGAGTTATATATAATATATATATAAAATAAAGTATATAGTACTCCATTGTATCGTATTGTTAATAGGTCTTTTCTAATTATAAACTGTAAATAATATGTAACTGGTCTATCAGCTGGCAGTCACATTGGACTCATTGGAGTAAGACCTTGACAGTAATTGTTGAACAAAAACAATCACATAAAGTCGACATAAGTACCTATTATTAACTTTACGATTAACATTGTTATATTATGCTACTTTTCCATAGCAAGTAAACAAAGAATATATGTATTTTTCATAAAGATAGTTTATAAGCCCAGAATGATATGTTATATTTAAACCATAAAAAAGATTTACCTATAGTGAGACTTTTGCAGTATATCCGCGTGTAAAAAGCTAGTATACTGTTAATTAAACGAACTCATTACGAAATATACTGATAAGTAATTTTCCTTATTGACCATTATTGAACAAACCAGTAGAATGTTACAATCGTTCTGTATGCCATGGGGCGCAACAGGTATTTTTAATATATTGAATTATAAAACCAGCTTGTAACTGCCTCACAGTAAGCCACGGAAGTCTTCTGTGTTAAAGGGGATCAATGGCTGAACAAATAATCCGCGAAATAAATAAGTGTTGTGTGTTTTTGTCAATAAATAAGCTTCTATTACGTGCTACCAATGATATTCTTAAAAGTGATAAGAAGTACATATAATGGCGAAAAGATTGACCCAGTCGCTAAGCGATTGGACTGCTGCGCTAAGGGTTGCGGTTTCTATACCCGTACGGGGCAAAATTTTGTGCAATCCGCAGACGTTTGCCCCGTGTCTGGGTGTTTGTAAATGTAATAGATCATGTTTGTGAAACTCACCCACAATACAGGGAAAATACTAGTGTGGGAAGACGTTTTAAAAAAAGTGCAATTTATGCCTATCTAACATATACTTTTGATTAATTTGAAATGATACTTGACTGGACTGTTGAAAGTAGAACAGCATAATATCGTTGTTAAAAAAAGATGAGCTCAGTATAAGTGCGCTAATTAGCCTACTTTTACCGTTCCACCTATCTCCCCCTCTTACTTAGAATATTGCAGCATATTGACATAGGAGTCAGTGTAATAACGAGTGTATATTGTAACAGAGACAGTGGAGGCGTCGTCCTCAGGGACAGAGGAGGTCAGAAGATTGAGGACGAGGAACCTGGAGTTGGAACAGCTCCTTAATCAAATGCGGCAGCAACAGCAGGTGAGCCGCACTCTCTTATTCTTTATACCCAATTTACTATTTATATTCTAAGCTTATCCATCTGAAAGTTAGATATTTTCGGAGTCTATCTTGGTATACCTTTGATCCAGAAAAAAGTACTGTTCTCGAAGGAAACAACATTATCATTCGGTGGTCAATATTTGGCCGGTAGGTGGAGCTACGTGTCTTTTAAAATTCGAAATGAATGCGGGTGAAACCGTGGGGAACCCCTAACTTATTATGCTACATAGTATGAAATTCCATCGACATTTCACTAATTACCTGACCTCGTCCCAACACATGTGGTCTTCAGGTGACTTTGTTTACATTTCAATATTTAAGTTCACATTAAACTCGCTTGGTATTAAAGTTAATACTGTTATAGTGGCACTCGTTACGTATCGGTATCAGTTGAATAATAACCGAGCGGCGCACGCGCACCTTATCGGGAACTTTTGAAGATCCCAGAGTTTTTATTAAGCTATTATTTACATGGAAAAATGGCTTTAGAACCTAAGGAGGTCCCTTCATGAAGACGGTACTTTAAATACGATTCTTCGCTTCATTCTCAAATCTGAAGTAGAATTGAATAAAAAAGCACCATTAAAATATTACCCAATACTTAGAATTCGTTTAATATTTTCCTCTTTTAGATCCTGTATTTTCATTCCACCTAATATCACCTGCAATGGGCTCCTATCCAAAGATTATCAGAAAATACAGCACTTATAAAAACATTTTTTTTTTCAAATAAGACTGTCTGTCGTTTAGCTAGTGGCCGTTAAGCGCGACAGCTGAGCATGAGATACCGGGTTCGAATCCCGGGTTGGGCAAAATGTTACTAGGTTTTTCCATTTGGTAATTCTTGTTTGTTTGATTTGTGCCCGGCTGATGGCGATAGGCTCGCTCCCTATTACATCCGGACCCATAACATTAATGGCGAAATGTGGCTGTACTCTACCTATAGTCACCTTTGCCTACCCGTTCGGGGAATACAGGCCTGATGTTATGTTATCAAAAATAATTCAAGCCGGTTTAAATTGTACCAGCTTATATAAACTACAGTATTTCTAATTTCCATTAGTCAATTTAATTTTCAAGTAGCAAAACAACTGCTACTTACTCACATCCAGTTATTAGTGAACTTACTGAATTGTGAAACACGTTATCCTACGTCGACCTTACCGGTAATGTTGTAGCTTATCATTCGACGGCAGCCATGTTCGCATAATACATGTGTTAGACAATCTGAGTACATAACGTCTATACAGGGTGCTTGGAAGTTGTTATACATGTGATGTAAAATATTGACAATAGGCTTAAAATAAAAAGTACCCTATATTTATTTATTGATATTTTCATTGTTCTTACATAAGAGTTGTATTGTTCAAATAATTTAATCACTAAACAATTCATTTTCTAACAACATAACTTATTGTGTATTCCTCGAATAGGTTCGTAGATGTGCATATAATAGTACACCCACTTTTCGCTAGTTATAAGTCCCAATGTGATAGGGGCGAGCCTATTGCCGTCCACGGGGCACAAATCCAGACGCCGTGCGCCGTACTGCTACTGAAAATGACCTAATGGAAAATCCCAGTAACCCAATAGTCGTAGTACTTTTCAATTCTTGTATGACGTCATAGACGAGTTTTATCGAGCGAACCATCATTACATATAAATAATGTTGGCTATGAATAAAACATTGTTGGAGTTCCCAAGTTGACGTCGGTCGGAATAATGGAAACATTGCTTTATAAATAATTTATAAATCCTGCATGTCTGCAGACATTGACTTAAAAAATAAGCGGTGCCCGTCTGGTCTTATTTATCATTGTTTAACACGTTTTCAATACTAGGTTTTCCCTGCGGTTTTGCCACCAAAGACATATATTTCCTGTTTCTTTAAAGATCAGAATAAATATGCTAATGCAAAGGCCGAGAAAGAAATAAACAGATTTTGATTGATAGAAG
The DNA here is from genome assembly GCA_946251915.1 of Abrostola triplasia. NCBI lineage: Eukaryota > Metazoa > Arthropoda > Insecta > Lepidoptera > Noctuidae > Abrostola > Abrostola triplasia. The sequence goes on along the minus strand of OX276432.1, from coordinate 648,306 downwards.
AGAATTAAACAAGAAAATAATACGTTTATAATATTATGTTCAATATTTATGTGTCTACATAAACTAATACAAAAATAACGTCCGCAAACGTTTTAACAATATATATAAAAAAAACAGAGACGTATTTATAAAACCCTTTAGCATAATACAGTAGCCTCGACTCGTGATCATAGTATATTTAATCGTGAGCGTCCAACGAACCGGTTTAGATCATAAATATTGTTTAGTATCATCCTCATACTCTTGCAGTATCCTTGTTCGTACTTACGTTGTTCATACCTGTGGTGTTTATCACCACATTAACATAGTAGCCGTACCTTGTCAAGTGCACTGTATACCTACAGCAGTTCCTTTGAGTTGTTTGTGCAATTTGGCTGCTTACAAGGAAATAATGTGAACTAGTTCAAGTGTGGTGTTAGAAATACTGTAAAGGGAGTGTTAAGAGACTTATATGTTGTAATAATGTGTTGTTGATAGTTAAGTGTTTATCTACATATCAGTCTGTGATTCCCCACATACTATTCTGTTTTAAGTTTGTCCAGGTGGTTTTCGCGTCCGACACTATCGACAAAAGCCCTTCTGGTCGTCTTTGGTATCTTCGGCCTAAACCTGTTCATATATAAGTAACTAAATATATCAAGGAAAATATACATAGTTCTGTAGATTAAAGTGTATGATGTCGTTGATAAGTGATTAGGTAATACAAAAAGGGCATAGTTGCTGTGGATTCTGCCATTTTAGGATAGTATATCTCTTGCAAGTTACCCTAAAATCCAAAAATCAACCCTAAACAACCCTGGTGTGACATAACTAGCTACCAGTTACACAATTAATGTAGGCGCGATCACACGTTTATCTGTTAATACCCACTTCCCCTGCCTACCTCACCCCGGTGGCCAGTGTAATGGACGTGAAGTACTTAGTAAGTGCTCGCGCTGTGTGGCAGGAGGTGTCCCTGGCGCCCGCCACCTTCGTGCGCTCGCTGGCGCGGAAGCTGGGCGCTGACACTGAGGACCAGCCGCCTAGGAAAGTAAGTATACCAATATTTAGGAAACTCTATAGGTAGTTCTGAAGTTAACTCGATTTGTCCAAACGATTATAACAAACATACTGACACCATAGTAATTAAAATAGTAGTAGATAACGGCCTTCGGCTTTCAAGAAAATATATAGGTGTTTTAGAAGTCTACCTATTTCCTTCCAAGCAGTCTATTTAAATACAGAATCAACTTCTTCTGAAACGTTCCTTCTCTCACCATTGTTCCTTCTATAAAGAACGTGGAAGATGAATTGCTCCGGTCCATCATCCAACCTCTGGAGATGGAGATCTCGGCGCTCAAGGGCAAGCTTCGGGAGACGGACGCACAGCTGCAAGACTCCCTCGCAGTGAGTAGTTATTGTTGCAATTATCAAAGAGTTATAAACCTTCAACTGTTTTGTGTTTAGGTGAAAAATTGAATGAGGATGTCCAAATTACCAGTATCTCGTCGTATATACAACCGCCCCATAGTAACATCCGATTTATTAAACGCTAAAGCGTTGTGCATTACTATTGGGTTTGATTGAGTTATCATTTTTGGACAAAATATTTTTTTACTAAGTTGGATGTTTTGTAAAACGGTAGCGTTGTCTGAGCGTCGCCTATACTTGTTCCAATTTATTTGTTAATAGAAACAAAAAGCTGCTGTCTCCGCGACCTCAAGCGGGGACTCCAAACAAGAATCTGGTATGTACTCCACATCATATTTGACTCGCTATACTAGTATTTGTAAACTTTTGGCTTGAAATATTGAAATTCTTGGATAATGAGAATTGCCCTCATTCTATTATAGGTTTTATCTATAGCCTAATAAGCAGTGGCTGATTAACTTTCCATGGCGCCCTAGGCAAGCACCTCTTGCGCGCTTTTTTACACCCCCTGTGTTTAGTCACAAATGCTTCGACTTAAAACTATCTTGCGTCCCCGTTGGTACCCTCGCGTCCCCATCGGTACCCTCGCGTCCCCATCGGTACCCTCGCGTCCCTCGGCACGTGCCTTGTTTGCCTTTTGGTTAATCCGCCACAGCTAATAAGTTACCCGTCCATCTCCGTAGAAACGGTGAGACAGTGTGATATGTGCGTGAACTACGAGAAGCAGCTGGTGCTGGAGCAGGCGAAGGCCGAGCAGGCCCGCGACCGCGCCAACATGAAGGAACTGGCTCTCAAGAAGGTCAGAGACAATATACCTGTACCATACATAGACATATCTTATTTGTCTTCGAAATATGCACATTTTGATGTTGTGGGGCTTAGGAAAAGGGCTAAAGTATTCTGGTGGTGAAATGTCGCACCAGTACCGGCTTCGGACGTTTCAGAGAACACGTTCAGCCGTTCTGCTTGGCAATCATTAGTAGTTCCTAGGCGGTCGTTACGTTTAGTTAGCATTTTTAAAAGTCAAATGTAATCTTTTATTTCGTAAAATATGGGAAGTTAAAAATGTTTTAAATATGTATTGGGCGCTTTGTTTTGCCTACAGATGTCTTTCAAAATTCTTCTTTTATGAAATATTAATCTAATATTCTTAAAGAGTCTGACGGTGTGGAAGTCAGATAGGCAGGTGGCCATGTTGAGGACTGGAATCAGTTAAATAGGAAGTGTCTCGAAATCCGTACACGTAGTATATATCTAGGTAGGCAGATGATGAAGGCGGATCTGGTCGCAGGCCACCGAGGAGCTGGAGGCGGTGCGCTCTATCCACGACGAGACCATCCGCTCGTGGCAAGCGGACCGTGAGGCCAGCGCGGCCGAGCTCGGCGCGCTCGGGCAGGAGGTGCGGCTCGCGCGCGCCGCGCTGGACCAGCAGGCCGAGCGCGCCGCGCAGGCCGAGCAGCGCGCGCTGCACTCCGTCACCGAGCTCACCGTGGACCGCGAGGTGCTGCAGAGGAGGCTGGACAGGTAACACCCGCGGCAGGACCGGGAGCTGCGCGCAGGATACGCAGGCAGCCTCACATATTTAAATGAATTTGATAAAAGAAATAATATAATTAGCTTACTATACCTACTGTGATATAAAGTATCTTGTGTACATAAATACGTTGTGTTGTCTGTGTACAGTTTAGAGTGGCACAACGAAGTTCTCATCGGTCAGTACACGAAGCGCGCCGCGGAGATACAGAACGAGATCATCAACCTCCCCGACAACGTTGAAGTACGTAACTTGCCTTTTATAATATGTCCTTCTCCTCCTTTTATGGCCCACTTGTCTCTTATGCCCTGCGCTTATAGGTCCTACTTGATATTTTATGTTCTGCTCGATCGCTTATGTCCTGCTCGACCTTATATGGCCTACTTGACCTTTTATGTCTTGCTCGACCTTATATGGCCTACTTGACCTTTTATGTCCTGCTCGACCTCTAATGTCCTGCTCGAACTTATATGGCCTACTTGACCTTTTATGTCCTGCTCGAACTCATATGGCCTACTTGACCTTTTATGTCCAGGTCGACCTCTTATGGCCTACTTAACCTATGGTTGCTCGTCCTGTAATGTTTTGCTCGACCTTTTTTGTGTGCTTGGACTTATTTTAGTTAATCAGTGTAATTCGCCTCTTAGCATCTCCAAGAGCTGACTCTAGGGCTACGGGAGCAACTGATCTTCTGCCAGATAGGAAGAGAAGAGGCGTGTGACGCCGAGCGGGAGCTGCGTGCGCAGCTGCTGGAGCAAGGCACGCTGTTCCGCCAGCAGGAGACCGATCTTATGGACCTGCGCTCACACCTCAAGGAGACCAAGTCAGGATCCATCCACACATACATATATACATAGCACACATACTATTATAATAACCCGTTTCCCGCAGTTTTAGCATCCTCGAGGCACTACATCATGTATCTCTATTGATGACACCTTGTCTGTACGGTCTCATCGGTTATAATTTCGTAACTTAAAAATATATCTATATTAACAATATTAGTGGTAGTGCCTCGACAACCGTGAAACTATCAATAACTGAGAGAAATAAACGCCTTTTACTCTAATACTGTAAACTTAAATATACGTAACTAGTGTTTTAGTGCGTGGTTCTCTAATACTCTAACTACCTAATCTTCACGACAATCAGGTGTACGGAGTTAACTCTAATAACCCGTACAGTTACTTTAATTTATTATCTATATTACTGTAATTTTTTTCCAAATCTGTTGAATGGTTTTTACCTTAAAGAGAAACAAACTTCCATAAATTTATCTTCATTATTATTAATATCATAATTATCGATTTCTTTTCAAAACAGAGACGAATTAGACAGGCTACAGACAGAACGTGAGCAGATGAAGGAGCTTGGAGACAAGCTGCGGCACTCCAACGACCTGATCGAGTCGCTGCTAGAGGACAAGAAGCGGCTGCAGGGCGAAGTGCAGGAGGTGCGCGCGCGCGTGTCTGTGCTGCAGCAGGAGCTGGACAACAGCGAGAAGGTGCAGCAGGACTTCGTCCGGCTCTCGCAGTCGCTACAGGTACTCCTTTTTCGGCTGCTGAAACTAAAAATACGCTATTACATACCTTCTAATACCCCATTATATACCTCCCAATACCGTTATATATTATTTCTTAATACCTTCGTTATGTGCCTCCTAATACCTTCGTTATATTTATTCTGATCTCCTAATACCTTATTAAATGCTTTACCACTTTGTTTTCTGAAGGATTGCCACTTCAATAAATATGGGATGTTTTGTGCAGGTACAGCTGCAGCGCATCCGCGAGGCAGACACAGAGGTGCGGTGGCAGCACGAGGACGACGTGCACGACTGCCCCACCTGCCACACGCACCTGCCCAACATCAAGAAGAAGGCGAGTAGTGCCCGCTTTAGTAGTGTCGTGTTAGGGTAGTTTATATGAATCATACAAGTCTTAAACCACCGTCCATTTTCAAATATTTAGCATTTAGTATGTGTAGTTTTATAGTGTTTTGTCCCCGTTGTGCAGGTGCACTGCCGGCACTGCGGGCGCATCTTCTGCGCGGCGTGCGTGGCCCACAGCGTGCCGGCCGGGCCGCGCGGCCAGCCGGCGCGCGTGTGCTCCGTGTGCCGCACGCTGCTGCAGCCGCACGCCGCGCCCTACTTCAGCACCGAGCCGCCGCGCTCGCCCGACTAGCTGCCCGCCGCCCGCACCGCCCGCACCGCCCACACCGCCCACACCCCAGCGCTTGAAACCAGATCGAACTACATCACTGATCACATGTTTAAATTGACAAGCACTGCCCCGACTGTATCATAACACATACTTCAAAAGCTCTGCATTTTCTAAGAACTGCTTGTTCGGGCCGTCAGACACGAGAAGCTGATCCGTCCCTAAACCTCGAGAGATCTAATGCCACTTGAAAGCCATCAAACACACTTTTCACCCCAAATAAGCAAATTTGCGAGAGTTATTTCAGTGCTAAAATAGAATAGTGATTAATACGACGTCAAAACCTGTTGACCCTGTACGGTTTAAAGCGTGGTAATAACACGAGTAGAACAATTGTAGCTAGGTGTAGTTAATTATTTTAATGACTTGTCTGGTCCTGTTTGCAAATGATGCACAGTTAACAGATGGTAGCTTGAGAGGAGAAATCTCTAGTTTATTTTGAAGAGAGACTTGTATTTACTCACTAACATCAACAATGTTGTTTTATAATGGTCGATTCTCTTTGTTATTATATTAATGTATTACTATACACATATTTACTCCCGCAATGCTACGTTCACACGGAGACATACCTGATTTTTGCAGGATAAGGTTTTAAGATCCGGAATATATTGTGACTAAACCGTATCCTACAAGTCTCCGTGTGAACGTAGCGCTAGATGAGCGACTAACACAGATCTAGTTGGCTTGTGTTGAACGTTGTAACAACAAAAGAATTGAAAGTAATTGTAGGAGTCGTGCTGTAATGGGTCAAAATAACGGCAGTGAACTGGGGCCACTGGCAATTGACTCTACAATCAAATAGGAGGTTGAGAGCGTTACGTTTGTTTTAATACTGACTATGGTTTTGTAACTATTAGGTATGCAGAAGTACTGCATATGAAGCAATGCTCAGCAATGTTTACCTAGGTTATGGAAGTGGCCGTCCTGTAAATAATTTTCTTCAGAAATCTTTGAATTCTTTTCAAATAGTTATTGCCTATGATTGTTAAATGGAATTGTACATTTATTATTGGTTATGTGACCGTCTTATTGTCACGTTATTAACGGGCGTTAATATTCTGTTACATAACACAAAGAAACGTAAATAGTATGGACACTATTCTAATGGTTTTACTATTTCACTGGTTTTATTCCTTACTGGGCTTAGGTTAGGAAATGACACCGAATAATATTTGGGTAACCGACTTGAATCTGTACCTAAAGATTGTGAAGGTTATGAATTATTGAGTGCTTCCGTATAAGTCAGGAATTTCGAGATTGAGGCTGACATTCAGATTGATTTAAATCGATGTATCGGAGTGACCGGCAAGTCAAGTGATAACTAAAACGCGTGCTACTGGCACTTTAAGTAAATTATGACATCTAGCGATAGTTTAGACTAAGAGTTGTAATATAAAGAATATTTTATTGTAAATAAAAGAGCTCCATATTACATTTCTTGTGTTTTTTCAACTGTAACTCCCTGCCCTTCGCGAGTCATTTATCTACAATAACTACAGCCACAAGACATAGCCTAAGAATACTGAACAAACTTGAACCCGCACAATATCGAAGCAATATGGTTACAGAGCACGGAGAGGAGACATAACTGAACGCGGGGCTTGTGGTTGTAGTGTAATTAAATAAAACAACTGTTACTATATCAACTTAACACTTAGTTTAATTATATGGAGAATTTCAGTGAACGACACAATGTAAAATCAAATGATATGGGAATGATAACTAAAACATCCACGTATAAAAATATGTTAATATTAAAATGTATTATATTTGTAATCCGTGCCCCTGTGTGGGCGCCACTAGTCGTTGTACTGCTCCAAGCTGAGGGTCATCACGTCGCTCACGAGGCAGTCCGCCGGCTGCGGACAATTAAATACATTTAATTCCTAAAATCCAAATGTGCCTATTTACTTCTCACATTTGATATAACTATGTGGACCAGTACACACAACTTGTTCTGGACTCAGTACTTGTGCTGTAAGCTGTTGTTTCGATTCTTGCAAGGTATCGATGTACGCAATTAGTAAAAGTCATGTCATATGTGCATAAAAGCATTTTTAGTTAGAAAGATTTTCATAATTTAAATCAATTTAATAGAGGTCGACAGTAAAGTTACATAGTAAAGTATAGTATTTGTTTATATACCTCTGAGCAGATCCCGACTAGTGCGTCTGCGCAGCCATAGAACTCTTCCTTGAGAGAGATGACAATGGTCTGCAGGCTGCCCTTCTTGGACCGGATGTAGGAGGCTACCTTGCCGATATTGGTGTTGTCCAGCGCCGCGTCGATCTCGTCCAGCAGGAAGAACGGGGCTGGCTGGAAACTGGACACAGGAAACTTTTTAGAAGGTAATGGGCGATGAGGGTGCGATGGATGATGAGTCAAGGATAGGTGGTACGTGATGACTGAGGGGATATGCGGTGGATGATGTGTGAGGGGTAGGTGATTATTGAGAGGGGATGCAATGCGTGATGTGTGAGGGGGGATGTAGTGTGCGATGAGCGATAAGGGGGGTAGGTGGTTGGTAATGAGAAAGGGTGGGGGGTACCTGTGTATAGCAAAGAGCAGCGCGAGCGCGGCGACGGTCTTCTCCCCGCCGGAGAGGTTGGACATGGGCTGGAAGCGCTTGCCGGGGGCCACGCAGTTGTAGTTGATGCCGTCCAGGTAGGGCTCCTCGGGGTTCTCGGGGCCCAGGAAGGCCTGCGCTGACTGGTTCATCGCCAGCGCCTGCGCACCACACATTGAAATGTATCATGTGCTATACTTTCTAAACACGACCGTCTAAAATTAGATTCAAAGCTCGATTTCTTTCTATTTTATTACGTTCTCTTATATTAAAATAATACATTCTTACCTTGTAGATGGCGTCTATTTCGTTAGCAACGTGCTCAAAGCACTCTATGAACTTATCGTGACGCTCTTTTTTCACCTAAAAATATTAAAATATCATTAGAAATTGGTTCATTATTTCTACCAAAATGAGACTATTTTTTATAAAAAAATATTGTAATTTTTGTAGAATTGCAAATGTGGTCCTATATAAGCGTCGGTTCAATTCCCTAACGCTGTACAGTTTCTTAGTGCTATAGCCGCGAAAAAGAACGGCGCAACAAAGTCCTCATCAGGTTAAATGCGTACCTTCTCAAAGGCCAGCTTCGCCTTGTGCGCCCTCTTGCGGGCCGCGACGAAGGCTTCGTTCGTGGCGTTCACCTTCTCTCGCACTTCGTTCAGCTTTTGCATCGCCTGCGACACGAACAACGAGCGTTTAGTGATATGTGGGTAAACAGAAATCTTGTATTTGACGTTACCGAAAAATATAATGATCAAATTCAAAATGTGTTTATTTCATATAAACCAATTACAGGCGCTTATAAAAGTTTAAGATGTTAGTTGCACAGTTTCAAAAATGTCACTCCTGTGGAGTAGAACCGGGAGAAACTCCAAAGTCCAGTCTTTGAAATTTAAATACCCTTAACATTCGTTCAACTGTGATGTTCTTCGATAAACAAACTTTATCAGATAATTGTTTTTATACGTACCGATTAACTTAACATTTGTATATTAAGTACACTATATTAATATGGTATATACATTACACTATTCAGGCATATAATTATACACTATACTCCAAATTCCTGAATATGTCTTTGAAACTTTTGCAACCCAAAGACACGTTACTCTCTGTCTATAAGTATATTTATTATTAGTATATATATGTTTACATAATATAAGTAAAAGAGCGCCATTATCGCCAACAAACTGTTGCACAGTTTGGCGACGTTTAGTGTTATTGTATCTGCTTGTATTCATATGAATAAATGACTTAAAAAAAAAAAAATCGCGAATTGTTTCGCAGAAAATGACTATACTTCGCCAAGATAAACAATATATTTAGGCTAGATCATCCTAAATTATTATTATTTTCTCATAAAACGGACTGTTAATGAACCCCCTTCCTCATATATAACGGTACAAAGAAGAGTGGCAGGCATAATGTAATCAATGGCTTCCACAATCCCTGAGCTAGTTAGGTCCACTGTGTGACACTACATAAATGTGCTAGCTACACTAGACCACCCACCCTCATGTTGGGCGCCTGTATCTTGTCAACAGTGTTCTGCAGCGAGTTGATGGCCTTCTGCAGCTTGTCGGCCTTCCGTTTGATCTCGTCCGCCTCCTCCAGCTCCTTCAGGTTCTCTGATAGAGACCGGTAGTCCACGCGGATTCTGGGTACGAAGGGATAAAGTAAACAATCTATGGAATTAGAACCTGCTCATGAATTGGAGCTCTGTATGAGTCCGAAATAAGTCGGACATTCTTGAATAATATACATAGGCATAAGTAATATATGTTATTTTGAATTTTTGAATTACCTGGACTCCTTGCGGTAAACCTGTGAGGTGGACATAGATGAGGGGTCGGACTCCGTGTCCGCTGTGTCGTCCAGGTTGCCCTCCAGGAGGGGGATTATTATGTCGTCGATCTATGGGGAACGGTAAAATATAGTGTTACCCAGTGATATGTCAAAAAGTATAGATACGTCATATGGCTACAATATGCTAGAAAAGTGTTCCGAACTGCTCACATACATAAATACAACTTGACAAAGACGTAAAAGAGATAGCGTAGTTATAACAATAAGGGTAACAAAAATTACATATTATTATGTTTGAAACTTGCGCGCGCATGTCGAACATCACTCAGGCTAGCATTGCTAGACCAAATGTCTCAATTGGGACATTTTCTAGTCTTCAAAATTAACGCGCTAGTGACATATCTGTACTTCTCTTAAATATCATTACCACATGTTTAAAGTCCAACATACCTAAAGTCCACCCAGTTAATATATCCCACGTACCTTGCACTGCCGCAGTATGTTGTGTCGGTCGCTGCGCTTGCTCTCGATGCGGGACTCTATGTTGGAGATCTGCTTCTGCACCGACTGGATGTCCTTCGAGATGCTGGCCAGATCCTTGCGGGCCTGGAGACGGAGTAATACGATTAACTATGCTCAGTAACAAATGTAGACTGAATTAAGGTTATTATGTTGAAATAGTTCGAGCCTCACTCGGAAGAAAGTATGAGACATTGTTATATACAGATATTTGTCGCGAACTGAGGGTTGTACCTAAGTTGTTTTTACTCCGTGAAACGCACTCACAACTCGGAATAATGTGTATTTTGTTTTATTGTATGTATAAAATAAGAAATTCCCACATGATGTACAAGTGTATGTGAGCACTAGTTAGGTTTTAGCAGCTCGGCCTCGGCCTGCCGCCCCCCTCCAGCAGTCCCCCAGCAGTACCTTGTTGACGTCGTCGTCGGCGTGCTCCTGCCGGGAGCGCGCGGCGGCCCGCTCGGCCTTGAGCGCGTCGGCCCGGCGCAGCTCGGCGTCGATCTCCTGCCGCTGCTTGGCCTCGGCCTGCCGGCCCCCCTCTAGCTCGTCCTCCGCGTCCTGCACGGCTCGCTCCCAGCGGGTCACGTTCTCTGAGGATATCGAACACTTTACCCGACGGACGAACAGTTGCGGAAAGCTGGTGAATAGGGTACTTAAAACAAATAATGCCAGAAATAACTTCGCTAAAAAATAGTTTCTTCTAGGTATGAAAATTCGACAAATTATTTATCAACCGAAAATTCAATCTTTAGATGCTTGGTATCAATAAATACTGAGACGGTTGAGCTAGCAAATTAGGGACGACACAGTTCTCACTGCCATACGAGCTTCAATTTAGGACGGAGAACTGGCAGGCGGGAACAGGCGAAGGTCGTCAGAAGTAGGCAGGCCAGTATGTGCAGGAGGCGGTCAGTAAAGAGAGCTAGAGGTGTAGCGGCACTAACTCTGCGTGTCCCGGGAGCGCTCGAACTCCAGGTTGGAGGTGATGCGGTCGATGTGCGCGTCGAACTCCATGCGGCGCTTGGCGCGCTCCTGCTGCGCGCGCAGCTCGCGCTCCTCGTACTGACTGCAGGGGGGGCGGAATATTAGCCTTGTACTTGAGTTTTTTTTGTCATTTGTTCATCTAAAATCTATTATGAATCCATTTCCATTATCGTATGGAAAGAGTATGAAATTTGCCATGAATAAAGTTTATAAGAGAAAGACTGCAGAAGGCGAATACTTTTGTATAATATGCATTAGGATTAGAACAAATTAATAAAATAGACTAACTAACTGTCATTTTAATGCTTTTTTGTTAATCGCTAAAATCTATAGTCGAACTTAGAAAAATGTAGGCAAGCGCGCACCGTATGTTGGCGACGCCGATGTCCCGGCAGAAGCCGCGGAACACCACGTCCTCGACGTTGTTCATGTTCTCCTTCACCTCCTGGATGCGGGCGTCGCGGGCGCGGATGGTGCGCTCGATGTCCTCCACTTGCGGCTGCCACACAACCACTCACATTATACATGCGCTTTTGACAGATATATCATAGGGATCGTAATCTTATTAGAAATATGAAATAAAGTACTTTCTTATTAGTGAATCTTAGATTAAGATAAAATAGTTTACAAGTAACTAGTGAACAATATACTTACACCGAACATCTCAATCTTCTTCTCCAGCTCCGCTAACTCCGCGTCCAAGGTTTTAATTTGCTTCAACTGTAAATAAAACAATCCCTTGAGCATTCTGGCAACCTCGTTGTTCTATAGTATATTTACTATTTTTATTTAGTTTAGCAGGTACGTACCGTGGTGTCCCGGTCGGTGATGGCGTACTTCAGGCGGGACTCGAGCCCCCTGATCTGCGAGTCCACGGTGGTGAGCTCGGACTCCTTGCGGGACTTCTTCATGGACTCGCGCAGCTCCTCCGTTAGCTTCTCCTGCGGGGGACAACTTGGCCGGTTACCATGTACACCAGAATGATACTTAACGGTCTACATCTTGTGTTATGGAAAATTATGACTGTCTTAATTCCGAAATACGTACAATAATAAGATAACTGTAATTAAAATAAAGAAAATACAAAGTAAATTTACTGAAATTCAGATTCTTGAAGATCCAAATTATTGTTTTCAATTTTGTCCCATACTAGGAATGTCTCCTGTAAAGTGGTAGTACATAAGTCAAACAAATATGTGGTCTATGCGGGAATCGATCCCGAGACCTTTAACAACGCAGTCGATTAAATTAAGCCACTAAGCAAAAATAATATTATATATTATTAATTTAGTTTTATTCGTTTCTCGGCTAAAGTATATATATATATAGGGCAACAAATATAACGAAACAAAGTGCTTACCTTCTTGGACTTGAGCTGCGAGAGATGCTTCTCGTCCCAGCGCTTGGCCTTGCGGGCCAGGTCCAGCGAGCCCCCGGAGATGATGCCGGACTTCTGGTAGAACGTGCCGTCCAGGGCCAGCGCCTGCGCAACCATCATGTACACGTGACTCACTAACTTGCACAATAGATGCGGGTTGACATTAACTAGGGCTGTCAGTCTTAACAATAAAATGTATTTTCGATGAAAAAATCTACTTTACTAACATTGTTGTTTACTGTCGTAAACTAACGTAACTGTAGTAGAATTAATAGCATACAGCGGAAAACCAAATCAACACCGTGATAGCTTACCCATTAGTATCTATTCCCTTACATACTTAGCTTGATGACCGATTATAAGCCGTCGGAGCTGAAGAGATCAGACATAGAATGAACATCTTAAGCCGAGGATGAAAATTGTTCACCCATCACAATACAGACCGCGGCGAGCACCGCTGAACCTAGTACCCTGCCCTACGTACGTCGTAGCGGCTGTTCTTGCTGCGGTCCAGGTCGTAGGCCACCCGCGAGGCGTCCTCGGGCGTCTCGCAGACCAGCGCGTTGTTGGTGACGAACAGCACGGCGCGGTGGATGGCCGCCGGCTCGAAGCGCAGCACGTCGAACAACAGCTTCACGTTCTTCGGCTCCTTTATGTCTCTGGGGCAGGACAATAATCATGTTTTAATAATTAATAACTGGGGCCGCGTCCTAAATAGTCCTACTATAATATCATATTATAATAAATTATTAGTATATTATAAAGGGGAAAGTTTGTGAGTGTGTGTTTGTTACCTCATCACGCACAAACGGCTGGACCGATTTTGATAAAATTTGGTAAAAAGGTAGCTGACACCCTGAATAACACATAGGTTTTTAATCTGAAAATATGTAGCGCGTAACACCGCGGGGTGCAGCTAGTATTTTATAAACGAGAAGTTTGTGAGAATGGATGAATATTTTTTGCTCCTTCGCGCAAAAACTACATAAGGGATTTTGATAAAACTTTAGTGTAATATAGCCAGAATTACATAAAATTCCATGAACATAATTATAAAGAATGACATAAGCTGCAAGACTTAAGATGTAAATGTAACTCGAGCGAAACTGCAGGGTACCTCTAGCAATAAATGTTTTAATGACGACTCACCTTAACCTCTCCCTGAGTGGTTTGGCTTGAATGTAATCTAGTGGCAGGAACGTTTCTGGTTCCAACATCCGCTCTTTTAATACCTGGAGCCAGTTCACTCAAATTAGTAGGTTTTTGTTTTAGAAAAAAAAAAAAAAAAAAATCTCACATGGCATTAAAACACTATTCAAATACTTGTCATTTTGATTGTTCGCGTACTGAGCCTAGAAGTAAAGTATATCGTTATCGCACGTCACCTGTATGCACCGCCGGGCGGTCTTCTCCGTGTCCACCACGATGGCCTCCATGTACTTGCCCAGCACCTTGGTGATGGCCACGTTGTACCGCTTGTGGGTCGGCTGGCACATGTTGATCATGCGGTCGTACTGCGGGAGAGTGAGGTCAGTATGGGCAGGGTCGGGAGAGAGCAGTAAGAGTGAGAGAGGTCGCGCACCACCCCGGGGATGTCCCGCTTGAAGCTCTCGACGATCTCCTGCTTCTTGCGGCGGCGCGCCTCCTCGTGCTTGTCGACGCGCGCGTCCCCCAGCGCGGCGCCCACGGCCTCCAGCGCCGCCTGCAGCTCCGCCGCGCGCCCGCGGCACGAGCCCACGTCCGCCTGCGCACACACACACACTATATAGATTATCTATTCAACTAGTGCCCAAACTCGGGATAAACATTTGCGATTCAGACAATGTTTTGTCCAGGGCAGAACTCGAACCCTCGAACCAATTGCTCAGCTACTCCGCCCACGAGGTCGTCTTTAGACAAATAAAGTAAAGCCCCCACTTCCATTTACTGAGCACAATAAATTTCTTAGTATCATGAACTAAAAATCATTTACAGAGACTAAATTATATACTACATGAAAAGCGTAATAATATATATTTATGCAAATAGTCTAGTCATTAATAATGTAACTGAAGCAGCGTGTGTCAGACCTGCAGCTCAGCCCGCAGCCGCCTCTGTTCCTCCAGCGCCTGCTCCGAGCTCTTGATGTGCTCGTTGAGCTTATCCACGCGCTTCATGGCCTCGTTCCTCTCGTGACCCTGGGTGTAAATAAAATTATCTTCAGATCTATCAGGAGATTTTGAAATTGTATGTATCATATCTTTAAAATATCCTTGATCTCACGACATAGAATCCTTGCGTGGACCGAATAAATTCGTAAAATACTAAAGGTTTTGTTGGCAATGTTTGGTTTTATCTCAACTCCAGCAAATTAATTTTTAAATGGATTGACATCAGGCTGATTGGTCGCAAAAATTGCAATAAACAAAATTGTAAGAAATTGATAATGCCAAAAGAACCATCGAGGTGTTCCAACGAAAAACGGGAAACATATATATGTTTTTTTTACTGTAAGTAATTCATTAGGATAACATCAGAACTATACTTTAAACGTTTTAATTATCCAACACGTTATTAAAAACATGAATGTTCGTTTGCGTTCTTTAACTTTAGAAGAATCTTCTAAGGAAGGCCTTTCAGGGTTTTCAGGCCCAAAATGTTGCATAAATTTACTCCAAAATATAGGCAAACAAAGGGCATCAGCTAGTAGGAAATAAAATGTATCGAACCCTTACTAAACAGTAAACAGGCGAGCCTACCTTCTGCCGGTGCTTGTTCTCGAACTCCCCCTTGCGGCGGAGCTCGTTGTCCAGGCGGTCCTGGTCGGCCTTCTGCTCCCGGTTCACGGAGTCCAGCTCCTGCAGGTAGCGCGCCGCCTGCCGGGACGCCTCCATCTTCAGCTCCTCGTACTCGCGGATCTGAGTAGAAACAAAGATAAATAGCTGTTAGTCTACGAAGCTGTGTAGAAAATGCAAACGGCTTTTTTAATATTGCTATATTATTTTTTTACGATTAATTTCGTTGCGAGTTTTAGGAGTATATTTGGCACACATCTTCAGCAGTTGGCTTTAAGTTAACTGAGAAGACCATATCAAACAAAACTGCAGTAGACCAAATAGAGTAGAGAATACAGAAGAGTAGTGACCTGCAACATCAAAGAAACCATCATACCTGAGCCTCCTCCAGATGCACGTCGGCGCGGCCCGCGCTGGAGGTGCCCAGCGTGGTCTGCTCCCACTCGGCCTTCTGCTCCTCCACCTGCCGCAGCTCGTCCTCCAGCTTGCGGATGTCGGCCTGGTGCGCCTCGTGCGCCTTGCGCGCCTGCTCCAATGTCTTCAGGGCGCTCTCCAACTTCTTCTGCGTGTGAGTCACTCTCTCCTTCGCTTTTATGAAGGTGGGACGCTTTTTGGAGATTTCCGCTTCCTGGTGAACATTTACATATGTATGACAACCAAAATCAACAAGAACTAAATAATTAGTTAGCTATAATATATTATAATGTATGGCCATTACGGTATTTAATAAAATACCAAAAGCTATTAAGGACCTAAAAGCCAACTTGTTTAAGAAACATTTAAAGGAAATGTTGGTTAAACGTTGTTATTAAGCCATCAAAGTGTTCAGTAATTACTTACACTAGGAAACGGGCTGAACTAGCCAGAAGTTACACCTTGTCGGGTCAAACTTTACCTAGGTGTGATACTATCCGAGACCTGGGTGTCCACCATGACAATAAGCTCATTTTTGAGGCTCATATTGACGCCGTGGTGAGGAAAGCATACAAAATGCTTGGATTTATAATGCGCGTTTCTGGGGGCTTTAAAAACGTCAAAACATTAAAAATTTTATACTGCACTTATGTTAGAAGCCACCTGGAGTACGCATCTCAGATATGGAACCCGCGCTACAATAAGTACATTGACCGCATTGAAAACATACAAAAACGATTCATTAAATTTCTCTGCTTTCGTCAAAAGATTACATACCATACAGTCGATTATCCCCGACTCTGTAGGGAATACCACTTATTGCCACTCAGAGACCGACGTGATATTGCCGATTGTCTGTTTTTGTTAAAGATATTGAATAATGATATTAGCAGCCCCGAGCTGTTATCAAAATTTAAATTTAACGTGCCGCGTAGATTACTACGTTTTAATCCTCCCATATATGTAGCCCATTCTGACAATAACTATAGGCAAAACAGTTACGTTGTACGTGCGAGTAAGCAGTTCAATATGATTTGTAAGCAGCATGATCTTGATCCGTTCTCTACAAGTGTGGCATCAGCCAGAAGGTCCCTGAGCCTTAAGTTCTTCAAGTAGCCCGGTTTAGAATTTAGAATTTAGTTTATTACCTTTCTCTGGGTTTATCGTTTGATAAAAACGGTGCACTGATGTGTGTTCACTTTATTTCTATATAGGCTATCATTATAAGCGAGGACTTTTAATTGGCTTTCTGTTGGCTATGACTCTTTTATTATTGTTAGTTTTTATATAGCTGTAAGTCTTCCATAGTTTAATAAATAAATAAATAAATTATTGTGTTTCTGATTTTGTAAGTGATGGAAGTCTTCGTTAGTTTTTTGTTATTGCTTTTGGTTCTAACTGTATTTTTATTTAATTTTTTGATATTTTCCTTTATTTTTCCTGTAAATAATGTTTAATTTAAGTGTAAGAAAACGTAGGTACACTATTATAAATTTGCATGCCTACTGGGTAGAACATAGAGCTAACCTAAAATAAGCTAACATCTAAATAATCACCTATGTTCAGCAAATAAAGATTTTATTATATTTATTTATTATTACTACCACAGTACAAATGATGAAGGAACCAGATATAATTCCGTTGATATCAATAGTAACCACATAACATCAATACCACAAAAACAGTCCCTAGTATCACACTCACCACTTCCCTGATCTCCTGCTCCACCTTGGCCAGCTCTCGGGCCACAGTACCCGCCTCCTTCTTCTTCTCTTTAAGAGCTTCCTCCGCCTTCTGCCGCTTCTTCTCCACCTTGGTGAGCTCGGACTGCTTGTGCTGCAAGTCCTCTTCCATTGACTGGATCTCTTTCTCATTGTGGTAGAGATGGAAAAGCTGGAGCTCCACTTTTTGTTCTTGCTAAAATATAGAAAAAGGGAGAAATACACCTCACATTTCCCAGTAAATATAACTTAACTTCTACTCAATAATTCGTCAAATAATTGAAACTATCTAAAGCCTAGCTCACCAGCTCCTCCTTAAGCCTGGTGTACTTCTCCGCCTCCTCCTTCTCGAACTTGGCCTCCTTCCTCTCCGCGGCCACGCCCTTCTTCTTCTGGTACGAGAACTGCGCCTCCTCGTCCGCTCGGTTTACTTCGGCGCGACACGCCTCGTACTGCTCTTTTAGGACACCAGAGCTATTTGATAAAAAAAAAAAACAATTACTAGCCCGAGAAGATGCCTTGGTGTAGGTGAATAAAGCCAAATTTAGTTTTTCTACCTGAATGTACTTCAAAATCAGACTAGCAGAAATGCCAATAGTTCTATTTCTACAGCACATAATTAGCTTACATAGCCTATTATCATTATCATCCACAGCCATCAATATGACATTGCAAAGAACTACTTGGTATAGTAAATCTATGTTGCAAAGTATAGGCATCCGATCTCATGAAGCCAAGATGTCAATTTGGTCGAAAAGAGATAACTATGTGATAATAACGTAGTACAATCCACTTTGATCATGGAGTACATACCCACTGATCTCCTCAAACAGAGCAGTCCTTTCTTTAGGGTTCTTCATGGCGATGCTCTCGACGGCTCCCTGGAACACCAAGAAGTTCTTGGCCTTCACATTAATACCCAGCTTCTCCAGCTCACTCAGGTAGTGTGATGTTGAGACAGACTGAAAACAAGTTCATAGATATGAGGTCCACAGGGGGGAAGGTTTGTTTATCAAGAAGTAAGTACATACCTATAAATAAAATAGCACAAATAGAAATTCTCAAAATCACATTAATATTGATCACAAGATTGAATCAGTAGGATTTAGTGAATGTGGTTGGAAATTTAGTGTTAAAGAATGAGTACTATCTCTACAATTAAGTGGGTAAAATACTTTTCTCCTAGCCTACTTATAAAATAACTCATTATTATTATTACATGGTTGTCATGCTGAACACTGATGTGAATATTTACCTGTCCATCAATCTTGTGCTCTGAGGACTGTCCTATGACTGATCTCTGGAACTGCTTTTCTGTGAGGTCTTCTAGCACAAATGTTGCTGTTACTGATGCACTGTAATATACAAAAAATACAATATATAGGTTATATATAAATTCTAAGGGGGAGGCCTTTCAGCAGTGGACGTCTTCCGGCTGATGATGATGATGATATAAATGTTGTTCATTGTAGCATTCTAAGTGAGAGGCCTTTGTTTAACAATGGACATCTTCCAGCTGATGATGATATAACTATCGTGTCTTGAGCCTTGACTTTAAATAGTTCATTATATGTATTGCTATTTTTTGTATACACATAGATACTTAGGAACCCCTTACTTTAAAGTTTGCAATACATTTTAATGTCCATTTAAATAAAATAAAAAAATATTGAGTAATAATTATCCTGTATGTATAGCTTTTTAGTTCTTATTGTAAATAAATTTTCTGCTTGCTATCCTTATGCCAGCAAAAAAATAATTAAGAATTTTAATAAATATGTAAAGTGGTATAATTGATTGTCCAATATAACAAGGATTCTAAGATATTATAACATTATATTCAAGTCACTGTTTTAGATTGTTTACCTTCTGGACACAGGTTTGTTGATAGAAGCTCCGTGGATTAGGTCACTGAGACGCTTCACACGGAGCAAGTTAGTCTTCTCTCCCATCACAAAACTCACAGCGTCCATGAAGTTTGACTTTCCTGTATTATATAAATGTAATGTATTAAAAGAGAACTCTTTATTGATTAATTTATTAGAATGCTATTTAAATGAGATAGTTCGGATCCCATTACAAAACCCCATTGGACATAGCAAAGAAAGATGAATATGGTTTAATTTAAAATTGGATTATAAATGAAAATAATTATAAAACTGAACACAGAAATGTTTTGTTTTTGGATGTAATTTACAAAAAAATGGTTTAAGTGACAGCAAAAGATGCATATTATACAGTGTTAACTAACGAGTTATTTAGAGAAGCTGTGTCTAAATTGTTGCTATACTAAGAACTGATAACATTGTAAGAATGCATATTTTATTTTCGTAGGCTGAATACACATTCACAGAAACAGAATAATGCTTAAAATGTATACTGACGTAGGTACACTTGCTTATGTTATTATTGTTACATAAACTTTAGAAAAGAACTCCTAGATTAGGTTCCATACGAGTAACTACTAACTTAAGCACAACTTTCCGTTTTACCTGAACCATTGGGGCCTACCACCGCTGTGAATGATTTCAGAGGTCCTATGCGGTGGTGCCCCCGATAGGACTTGAAGTTTTCCATGTCAATATATTTAAGAAACGCCGGCATTTTGGCTGCTGTCAAGTAATTGTGCACCACCATTCGAATTAAGTAAAGTTAATTTACGTAAATAAAATAATAGCGCCAAACATCGTCACATCAACAATGCTAGCTGTCAAACAAGTTGTGTCAGGTCGACCATTTTGGTTTAGACTCGGACGAAACCGAAAGCTGAACCGTAAAATATGTAGTCGATAATTATGACCGTACCATAAAATGAACTAAAATTATTAACATAAAAAATATGATAAGCGCTTCATCATTAACATTTAATACAGTCTTACAGATTTTTTACATTTACAGTATGCTTCGGTAGAAAGAAAATGTTCTTTGTTATAAGCATGTGAATAGCTGAAATGTTCTAAGTCTAGTGAAATTCGTAACATTGTACTGGACCGTGACTGCTTAAACGTCAGTTCAATACATTTTTATTTATTGACTTCATTCGTAGTTCGTATGTTGCTTTACTATTTATTCAAGTATATGTTGTACTTGGATATGGGAGAACTCGTCATTTAACTTTAATGACTCCCACAATTATGTCAGGCGATCGGAGTCCCAACAGTATTGTCGACCTTACAGACCCAGAAGAAACTGTTCTCATGGATCCAATAGACCACGAACGCTGTCGATACCCCTATTGTATAGTTTGGACACCTATTCCGTTACTGACGTGAGTATTTATGTACAAAATAGATATTATTTAAAAGCCGTAGGAAGTTAATATTTTTGTTCTAACTTTATACGTCCTGGCTGAATTAAACGAATTTATTGCTACTAAGGCTTAAGATCTTTATCGCATTTATGTGCTGTTATAAAACTATTATGTTTCCTTCCATTTAAGTATTAGGCTTGTGTGCCAAAGTAGAACTATCTTTAAATAACATGAATTATTTTTAAGAGAGGTATCCACCCTGTAATATAATGATTTACCTGATCTTCTATGAATATATTATGATTTCTATTATTTACAGTCAAATTAATTAATTAATGGGTCATAAAAATACTTCTGTATCTAGTGGAATATGTGGTTAGATAAATACTATTAGATACTATCCTTGTGCACTGTGCAGGATGACGAAAAAGGAACGACTATTAATATCTTCAATAATTGTTATTATGGAACTCCTATGTCATAGTTAACAATAACATAATATTACAAGCTATTAATGGCACCCCAGTTTCTAGTCTGTTATTGACGAACCACAAGCTAATTTGCTTACTCATAATATTAACAAAACAATGTTATCTCCCACTTTGAATAATAAGGAAAACTGTTTTCAGATGGATTTTCCCGTTCCTAGGACACATGGGCATTTGTACTTCATCTGGGATAATCAGAGACTTTGCAGGGCCATACTTTGTGTCTGAAGACCTGATGGCTTTCGGGAACCCCACCAAGTACTGGCAAATGATGCCTCACAAAGCTATGAATGGCCAGGCGGGCTGGGATGCTGCTGTCGCTGAGGCTTCTGAGATCTATAAAAAGAGAATGGTAAATATATTGAGGAACCCTATACCTTTGAAAGAATAATTGATTTAGTTTTACCTTGGCCAGAAAGTTTTGCCTTAATTTTAGTATTGTCATAATTTGACATACTAGGACTCAAAGAAATCATTCAAGCAGTATAAATATGTTAATCACATTCAAACCTCAGCAATTGTGATAAAGTTAATTTGTAAATATTGCAGCATATACTATTCTATGACAACTGCCACTCACATGTGGCCACTGCTCTAAACATCATGAACTATGGCGGCTGCAAGAACTGGAACATGGTAAAGCTGGCTTTCTACATGATACCATACTCCAGATATGTCAGGTAGTACTTTTTATGCTACAAATTGATAACATTTGATACCTACATAACATTCTTATGATTTGAAGAAATCTAGAATTGAAGTGCTATGTTAAAAAAAAAAACATTGTAATACATTCTGAACAACTCTATCTCAAGCAAAAAATAGCAATTTCTTCTCGGAAATTACCTCCAATATAACTGTAAGTTGACTAACATAACTGTTTGTTTCCAGTATTGGTGCATTCCTCAAGACATGGGTACCATTCTTCATCATTGTAGCGTTTACAATTGCCTTGGCGGCAGTTATATAGATAATGATGGACAAACTTCTGAACTTCCACTTAGTGCAGATATTGTTTTTAATACTCTCTAAGACTATGAGTGGTGGAAATGATTGGTGCTGATTGTATGGTGATGCTAGAGATACGGGACTGTCAGAGAAAACTATTGATGTGCAATTCTACTATATAATCTGCAAAGAAATAACTAATTATCTACTTCCAGTTATTATTTATATTCTCTTGTGTGTATTAGTTAACAAATGTTGCTATGAGTCTGTTACTATGCATACTTATGTCAATATGAATGTTGTTAAAGCTAGTAATGTGCAAATATAACGCATATAACGTAAATGTAGTTGTTACAAAGCACCTGTGGTACATCTGTCAAAACTAATTTTAATTTATATTGTAGTTTTAAATCTGGATGTATAAAATAATCGTCTTTTATAATTATGGACTTATCTTTTTCAGTTTTAAATTATTAAAAAAATATTCTTAGGATTCTGTCGATCTCTTAGAGAAGCAGAGCATGAGGGTACTGCTGTCTTCTTCAAACTAGACTTTTCGAGTGTAATGAAATAAAATATTTTATATTTGGATTTCATAATTTTATTTCTTACTTTATATTTATCAACCACTATCACTTTATTATATTAACATGTAAGGTTCTATGAAATTACTCGTAAATTATTGTTTTCCTAAAAGTATTGCCACTTAGACATAATGGAAACATATAACATAATAAATTAACAACAACTTCAGTAGACGGAATTTCGAAAATACAATGTTTTAAAAAAAGTAATGACTGTTATCTGTATACAACTTTATCATCATCACACCTATCATCTTATCACACTGTGATTGGTAAAAGGTATCCAGCTCAGTAATAAAACAAGCAGGTCACATTTCAAAATAAGTTTCTTTATTGAAAGCTACAACTTAAATCTTAGATGTAATTAGTATAAGTTTATAGTAAACAAAAATATATTTTTTAAATCTAATTAGAACTAGATAGTGAGTACAGTGGGACAAGTATGGATAAATAATATGTATAACGACATAAAAAATTGAGACAATGGAAATAAAATCAAACTCATTTATTTGTAAACCATAACCATCCATAACACATAGATGTTATGATTAGTTTAGTGTCCATCTATTTTTTGCATTAGAGCATACAAATCTCCATCACTACATTGCATGCCTACACTGGTAATATTTAAGACAACATAATACAGAACTTTAAACTAAAACCTCCTCTATATAGACTATACGATTACTTCTACAACAATTTAAATAAAACATTATTAGAATTACATTGTGGCCTTTTACTATTCCAATAATGATAAATTGACTTGTTAAAATGATATAAGTCTCAGTTAATTAAAATGATAGTTGTTTATCTTACTAAGCATAATTTTTTGTTGTCTGCTTTAAATAGTGCAGGTAACACCTTTGTTTACATGTAACTAAATAAGCTGCTCTTATAATTACGTTTTACAAAGATCAACACATACTTTATAATCTATTCAGCATATAAAACACTATGTGTATGAATAAAAATAGAATATAATTCACATTTATACATCTTAACAGACAGTCATCACTTAAATTTAGTATATAATCAGCATTCTTTCAAAACACTCCGTTCTACAGTGAAATCGTAATCATAACTGTTAACATTCACTTTGTTAGTTAGGAATGCTAGTAAGTCTGCCATTTCTGTTGCAAATGTGTCTTTATTCGATGCCATTTGAAGAGTTTTGGACATAGCGAACGGGACTCCCTGTAGGTAGTGGAACGACGGGTCTACTGCCGCAGCTCGCGGCCGGGGTGCTGGAGGAGCCGGCGGCTGAGGGTACGGAAGCGAAGCCCCACTGACATTAGGGTACAGGCTGTTTCTAGGCGAACCGGATTCAACAACAACGAACCCATCGTCGGGCTTAGGTCCCGGAATTGGGGGAGTCTCGTCCTCTACCGGTGATGATCTACGCTTGCCAAATATTGAAGAAAACATTTTCAAAGAGTCAGTAATGCGTCACAAGTTACACTCAAAGATTTACAGTATAAATAAAAATAAAACCACTACGTTTAATTTTTTGACGAATGAGTCAACTGTACTTATTTCCTTGCTGTCATTGTCATCTGTCAAAGTATCATGCATGTCAACGTCAACTATAGTCTATGGAGGGACGTCAACCCTCTACACTTCTTTAAGGATTCAGGATTGTATTGAATGCTTAGAGCGTTGGTTAAATGCTCTAAGATTGAATGTGTGTATATATCACAATAACAAATTCAAATTTAATTATTTTTTATTTTCTTAGGTTGGGTATTGATAATGTCTAATATATAACTAAAATATTTTTATTTGTAATTCTGATGACAATAAAGTAATATCATTTGGTATAATTTCATTAATATAATTTACAATACTCGACTAAATATATTACACCGGTATAACCTACTTCGGAAAATATACCGGTTTTGCTAGGAAGTCAAGTTCTCGTCAGCAGAAAAACTTTTACTGATTGGTGGTAAAATCATAGAATTCCCATAAGATTCTTATGAGCCAATAATAAACAAGAAAAATGTATTGTTGTCACTGGTGGAAAACACGAACGGACTGATCATTCGACGTACGTAAGTATTACGTCAAAATCTGGTCAAAACATAGATTTTTGGCTTGTTTTGAAGCAATATTATGTGAACTTTAGGACTTTAAGATGAATTCGTCATTTAAATGTTGCTATTCGTGTCGATTGCGACGTTAACATGATACAAAGTAATATGTAAAACTGTAGCAAACTGTGTTCTATGGACAATTATAAAATCAAGTGTTTGGATCCCCAGCTGGTTTAAGCAAGGTACAAAAAGTTAGTGTAATGTGCTTGTTTTACACTTATAAGACCCGTATTAAGTTATTTAAATACCGTGGAGGTCATTTTTTATTATTGATATGTATGTGTTGTTGACAACATCACCAGTTTTTGTATAATACTTTAGATCCACATTAAAGACTAACATTACAATAATTAAATATATTATCAGTAAGATAATGACAAGTTGTTGTCAACATTCTATATTTGCTTGTAAATCAGAGCTTGTGTATTAGAGAATTCTAGTTGAAACTACTTCAATGATTGAAATAACTAACTTGCTAAAACATAATCTGCCTATTTATTTAATAAACCTACACGATTAATTAAACATTTTTATGTTTGTATAATGGTATTGGTTAAAAACTGAATAAAAGTCTTTGTTGACAGTCATTAATAGAGTTAAAGCTGTCTTTAAACGGTCTCAAGAAGGTAACATTTAAAAAATACTCTTTCTTACTAGCCACTCAAAAAAAATAGTTAGAAATGGTGAATAGTATTATTATATTATTATATTATATTATTTATGAAACCATATTTATATTTTATTGATATGCACATAATTGATGATTTCTGAACTTTTGCCAACTCGAAGTCAGTTCTTGTCATCAGTACAAAGAATTGCTCAGAACTATGCAAATAACTAATAGTAACAATTGGCTGACTGTAATTACCAATGCCAATCATTCTAATTCTATGCCATTGATATTTTAATTGTCCAAAAATTATGGTAATTTTATATAATTATAGTGTGCATGCCCAGCTAGGCAATGGCTGCATGGGTTGATCGATAGAAGGTTAAGCTGCTTTTGCCTTGATTCAGTGACTGCTGACTATCAATTTTCATACTGTTCTCAATTTATTTCCACGTTTCAAACATGTTAATAAACAGTCTCTCCCATAAACCATTACCAATGCAACCTTATTAAAATGTTGATGTAATAATAATAATTTATTTTGATAGTGTTCTGTGGACATAAGACCCAAACTATGTCACCAACATCAATAATGATACTATGTATTATTACTATTATTTCTCTGCGTTATTCAATAATAATAATAATAATAAGTCGGTGTTGCTCCCTGTTGCCTATAGTGGCGACTGTTTAGGGGGCCCATCTAGTGAGTGGCGAGTCACCGTCTGCTAATATTCTGCATATTTTATGATAAATGGCAGACGCCGTTTTTATTCAGTATAAGATAAAAGTAACCATTACACGAAACATCGCAACACAATAGACCAAATCATTTTAGTATCCATCTTTCTCAATAGTCCCGCACCTTCTGGGGACTTTTCATGGCTGTACTTTTATAGAGCAGTTGTGTGGTGTCCCTAGCTGGTGTCCCATTACCTTTTAGATTAAAGTTCTCAACGGGCCTCTGCGTGTTGGACCTGTGTCCCCACGTAAGCCTTTTAAAAGTCCGGGTATCTTCTTCATAGTTGATAGCCCGAGTATAATAAGAGAGATACAAATAATAATAATAATAATAAATTTATTTGAAAGAATATGGTTTGTAGCTCTGTGGTCCCTCGAGCTTCCTCTCAATATGATTGAGTTTTACTTATCTTAACAATGTTGGTAATAAAATAACTTTTCCAGGAAACCAAGAGATGGCTGATGATCCCGGCCACTCTTCAGCTAGTTCAGGTATGTGTTCTTAATATGATATGAACTTAAGTTATAATTATGTTTTTTTTTCATATACATCGTGTTTTGCCATCTCCTTTGAAAATGTCATTTTCACGTTTAGTAAGGTACCGTGAGCGAAAAGCACTCAAACGTCGCCAAAAATGTGACTAAATTTTATAACGCAATCGCGCGGCAAAAAACTACTATTATTCTACATCTATGGTTATTTTTTGCCGTCACACAAACTTCGTGGTCTTTCCAAAGAGTCAAAGGGCTGTGATTACTTTTTTGTGATTGGTTAAGTAAAGATAATGGCAGAAGCCGCGAAGCGCGCCACGCCCGTCCGCCCCGTCGCCGTCGTCGGTCCCAATCTGTGTTTACTGTTTAGTGTTCGATAACAAATCTGGTCCGTAGTAAAATCTGACTAGAGATTCAATATACCGATAAGTCGTTGTAATTCATTGTTTTTGTTACTTTGAGTATTGGCTGTAGTTTGTAATGGCAATCGTTTAATATTTCGTGAATTTGATTTGACCAAAATCCTACCTAGGGGCGGAGATAATATGTACTTAGGTATGAAAATTATAATTGTTGATATACTAAACTTGTGACTGCCGGCGGCCCTAGAATTCTTGTTGTTCTATTGTGTTTATGTATTTTACCTCTAAAGTAAATAATAGTAGGTGCCTGTCTACTTATAAAAGTCGTAAAACAATTACTATCATAATGACTTACTGACCAATTTACAGTTGGTAACTAAACACACCCTGCTTACAACCCACGTATACATAATGGGCCACAGCCCACGAGTCTTATGCGATCTTATACCAAAGAAGAAACCTGTGGTTGGAGTAGTAAAACGTTAGCCTCCAATTCTTATAGCAGTAGGTATTTTCCCTGCGCCGACACGCAAATAAGCGCGGACATTATGTTACTAGTGAACAGATATTTCCCCCAAAGTAGGGAAAATCGAACTGTTTGTGTTTACTCCTTGTACCTAAACATTGATGCTATGCGGAAAGCTGTACAAATATCGTATTCAGACGAGGGTGATATTTTCTGTTTAGAATAGAGTAAGAAAACCTAGGTTGTATGGCTTAATATTAAAACGTCAAATATATTTATTTATTTCAAACTTTTTAATCTTTTCAAAATCCATATCAACAAGTAAACCTTACTACCCTTCAATTTGAGTATTTAGCTATTTACATTTCCTCGCCGGAAAATTTCCACGCGCGTAGTACAACCGCGGCCGGGGGCTCGTCCAATACACCCATCCGCCGCGATCGATGCTCCCAAGGCCACGGGCGCCTATCGATTTTATATAAATAGAAGCAGCCCCTCGCAACCCCCGCCCCGTATGCGCTCCGTCACCGCGCCCGGGAACCGGGAACACAAGTTCGACGCCCGACCTTGCTTTCCACGTGTATGGTTTTGCTATGGTCTTCCTTTTGATGGGAACTGAACATTTTCCTGGCTTAAGATTTGTTAGAGACGTTTTATGTCGTTTTTATTAAATGGGCTTCCTTTGATCCTATTACCTTACGGCTGTCAAGTTGATTGAATCTAGAGGATTATTAAGTCGAAGTAGGTATAGACGAAAATCTGAAATTACTGTAAATATGTCTGTGTCTGTAATATTACCTGACATTGCAATGTTGAACTCTGAAGATCACTTGTTACCATTGTTATTTGTATTCTTGGAATAAATACATCATTATACAAGATATTGGACTAGTAGACTGGTTGCTAGGGCACCTTTGTAAAGGTTACAGTCGAGAGGCCCGCTTATTGAAGCCCTCGTATCGAGATTCTACCCCTGTCGTTAGTTAGTATGGAGAATTGGGGAGGTTATTTATTTACGAGTTACTGGCTATTGAACTATTCCACTATTTACCAATCTGTGAGCTAAGGGGTTAAACTGACTAAGCTAATCATTTTTACGAGATCTTTTTTAAACTAGGTTGAGTTTTGGTGCCGGCATTCAAAAACACGAAATAAATTCAAAGCTCGCCTATGCCTGGACCTCAAGTTGCTCATATGGCTTCGTTGGCCCATGCCTCCCAAACCTTTAAAATTCACCTTCTTACACCCCATCAGGGATCGAGATGGGAAGTTGATTGGGATTCACTTCAGCTGTGCAGGTACTTGTGATTACCTTAGCAACGCCCTGGTCTGGCACGAGGCGGGTGGGCGGCGGGAGGTCGATCTTCAGCGCGGTGGTGCATAGCCGGTGTTTGCGAGCGGTTTGTTTTTAATAGTACGGTTTAGCTCTTATATCAAATAATTAAGTAGGTAAATAAATTAATGATTGGAAACATGCCTAACAGAAAGATGCGGTTTCAAATATATCTATCGAGTACTAATGTGATATTAAAACGTCTTGAAACGGGTTGAAGGTATGCCAGACTTGCGAATAGGAAACAATCGAAAAAGCATTTAGGTGAAATGCCAAGAAAATCTGTGTATTTATTCTTGTACCTGCCTTATATGCTAAAAAGTTTTTGTCTTGCAGCGGGACAGTTACAAGCTCGATTACTTTCGAGAGGAGCGAGTTTGTTACTCGTAGTTCCGGCGGCTTGTATCATAATCAAGGGGGCGTGTTTGTTTATTTTATAACTATAATTTGCGGGATTGAGAGTATTAGTTGTTGAATTACTGATCAGACAATCTCTGGCTTTCAAATATCGTCTAAATATATATATATATATATGATAGGTGTATATATGTATAATATATAGACCTATCGTGACTGGTAATTCCTCTACAGTCATACAACGGTGTAGGTTTAAATTTAATTTTAAAACAATGGTAATTGTTTTAAAATCTAATTGGTGGCCTGCGAATTATGTAAAAACCCCCAATGAGCTATCACGTGACTATAGTTATAGTACTAGTCATCGTGTAGGCCGGTTTACGTGACGGCGACGTGTGATTTTTTGTATCGACTTTAGAAAACCGGTATATTCCGGTATGGTACAAAATACTTTGGTAAACATTGTTTAAGAATTACGACTTCTCGAGTCCTGAACGTTTTCATTGCTAAAATAATTTTCATTAATTAAGTAAGTTTGGTAAACATCATATAATGTTTTATGATCCACTTATGATAGGATGCTCGTGGGGTCGATCCTAGAGTCTTGGGGCTTGATATCGGATTATATCGACGATACCAAAAATAATTCCAGAGGCCAAGTAAGATTATAAATATAAAATAATTCGACTTAATTATTTGATTAGATTATCGATTTACGCGCGTACGTAAATCTTTTTTATACTTACCCTAGTACCCGCATCTCTCGTATCAATAATATTATAATCGTAATCACAACGTAAACCCTGTACCTACGTCAATAATTTAGTGCTTTATCAGATTATTAGTCTAAACAATGACCGGCAACTTTTAAATTATATTGGCTTAAATAATAAAAATAATCGTACAAGATAACAGCAACTATTTAGATCGACAGATGGGGATAAGTCTAGTGAATATAATTCACTGTGGACTCGAATGACGAGGGCACACTGACTGACAGCACTTCATTAATCTGCTTTTTTTCTTAAATCATGTTCTTGAGAAGCCATTTCGGCGCAGTAACTTATTAATTAGTTTACTGCGCGAAGGCAGATCAATTTAGCAGTCAATTGATCCCCGTGTAGATGTCGCTAGTACCACAAATTAGTGTGCTACGCAGAATTTAACCCAATTCTAGTGATTTTGCAAGGTGTTAATATTTGTGAAACGCACTCACGATACAAGAGAAATTCTTTGTGAGTTTGAAAAAAAGTCGACTGAGAAATGGAGTGCAAAAACAATTTTTTTTTAAATATTAACTTTATGGCCCATGCTGTATAGAATTATCAGTTACTTTGGTTTTTTTTTCTGAAATACACGGTTGTATCTATCAAGATACCTATCTTACCAACGTGAAGCTGATGATAAGTCGAACAAACTGAAATTATAGCGGTTGGGAGACTGACTAAAATAGTTTTGAAATGACGTGAATTGCACGACTGACATCTATGTTATGAAGTAGATAACAAAATGCAGTAACATTACTATCAGGACATGAAGTTACTAAGTTGGTCATCAAACATTTAACTAGGTTGTTTATGAAGCCGCGCGGCAGAGGGCGGAGTGTCACAATCAAATCAGGTTTAACCGATCGATCCTGAGGACAGTTTCACATCACACCCTTATACTACGAAAAGTTAGTCAGAGGTGATGAAAAAAAAATAGCATTTACCACAGAATATATGCCCCATAGGGGACAGGGGGAGCCCCATTTATCGGGCACACAAATAAAACTATAGATACTCTAAAATAGCTAAATAAATACACACAACTTGTCATCACAATCATTCTGTATGTCCCCCGTTCGTAAAGAATTGGACCCCAGTGACTCTACAGATGCTACGGGCTTCTACGAAACTGCTACGCACTACGAAATTTGGGCGGACAAATTTTGATATCGGGACGACCGGGTTTAAGCAGATCTGACGTTCTAAAAAGGCGGAGCTCATGTACTTAAATAGAATAGAAGATTTTATATTGATTATTTTTTTTATTATTATGTATTTTTATTGAATACTAATAATAAATAATAAACGAAAAGACCCGTCTTATCTAATCTTGTTATTATATCTATAATAGATAATACCTTTTTTGAAATAATACTAGGAGACTTCACATGTCTTTGCTTTTAAGGACTTTACATTTCTATTGGATTAGACATTCCGTGAAATATATATCTCCTTGAAGTCTTTTAAAACACTACTTATAGATACTTTTAATTCCCTAAAGCATTCCAGGTTATAAGTAGAATGGGAAAGATTAATTGATGTACTAAATTATTGAATAAAAATTGCGATCATTAATATTTCTAACACTTCAAAGAGCCAATGTTAGGTTAATAAATGTTATAACCACGCCCGTAGCTGTCAATGTCGAGGTAGGTAAACGTAAATAAATCTAAAAATTATTAAAAAGTAACCTTGGAAAACATCACAGTGGTTAACGCAATTTAACACTTCCACTGTCCAGTGGAACTACATATGGTACACACCGATGTTGAAAGTGTTGTCTACTTAGCGGTCAGTCAACGTCTTAAAGTTACATCCTTTAGTTATTTGTCTAGTTACACAAAAAGTAGACACAAAATTTTACTCATGGCGGGGCATATCAATGATGCCAACATTACTATTAGCTCTGAGTGTCTAGCATAGTACTTAGCATTATTGTCAGACCCTCAACATTATATTGTTTGTGTAGACATACGTTAAAATTCTTACCAGGTAGACAAATATGTAGTGTTTTGGAAATTACACTATAGTTTTACGAATTCAAAATAAAATTAAATTCACATAACTACTCATAATGCTGGTTTAGTATCAAGATAATAGCATCCAGTAGCGTCATCTGTTGACGCACTGAGGATACTAATATACTCTTCTGGATGTTACCCTGGCTAGATGCCAGCTTTCCAATTGAGTTTTCTTCTCTTAACTCGAGCTGAAAATCTCAATATTCAATTTATTATTAAAATACAATTTGCTTTGTTCGGTAACCAAAGCTCTTGTATCTAATGGAGCGTTTAATGTTAAGCCCCAGTCCGTCCAGTACGAGTAGCTGTCGTCAGGGCTTCGTTCGGCCATTAGAAAGCCATTTCCATGAAATACTCAAAACAAATCTGTATCAAAAGAACAAATGATCATCCATCCCTTGTTGTGACTGCGGTTGTTTGGTTACCAAGGTCAAGGGCACATTTGGGCAGGGGCGGCCGGGGCGCGGGGGGTGTGCGATGGGCGTGGCTGGAGCTTGGCCTAAAAATAGACACAGCAACGTTTGTCAACACACGCCTACGCAGCGTGGCTCCGGCCGGGGGGGTATTCCCGGGAGCCAGGGGGCGAAGCGGGTGCAGACCCCTCTTTTTCTCAGAACTTAGAGGCGTATTTTGCTAATACGTTCCCTGGAAGGCTGAGTGTTTTAGCAGATGATGGATCGCTGCCATAACGCCGTGTACTGGGTAATGTGAGCTATTATTTAAATATTATGAAATGTTAGAACATAATGTATTACAGTACCCAACCGTGCACTGTTTGAGATAATGTGTTGTTCTCACAGAGTACCTACACGGGAGGTACGTTGTATCGCTCGTCGTACTGAGCGCTAATAGATAGTCATTTCGCGGGCGTTTCACAAACTAATGTCTTGGAATTACCCAAGATAATATGACCGCGTCGTTATCGTATTGATCGTTATGTCTGGAAATTCTTGATTGATAATGTATTAGATAACAGGATTAATATACAGGGGGCGCGTAGTTACTAACACCTGTGCGGTTCATCTATCTATGAAGATCAGCTGCATTTGCCACTGTTGGGTTTGGATAGGTGGCTATTTTTTACACACTGTCAGTCTGTGAGCCCTCCGAAGATAATTATAAGATCTCGTAAAAGAGATAAGGCAAAGTACGTATATTTAGCGCCTAATCGACTATAAATACTCGTTTAATGTCAGATGGAGACATGCATGTTTTCGCGTGTCAAAATGTAGCGTAACATCCGATATTAACATGTAGGCCCCAATTCCTGTGGAATCGCTAGAATTAGCCTATAAATAATGGTAACCAAAATAAACGCACAAACTAGATTAATAACTATGGACTGCAGTACTGCCTAGTTTAAACTCACAAATAATAGCTGTCTTCTTAGTTTGTATTGAACTCTCATAAGATGAACTGCTTAAGAATACTGCAGTTAAGTTTTTTATTATATGAGTTTATAACATTTCGAGAATCAACAGTTTTGTACCAATAAAAACACAAAATATGTATATGGTAACGCCTGTGTCCCAATCGGTTGCTACGGTCCTCGTCAAATAATGGTACTCCATATTTTTCCGGTATCTAGAACTACATAACATAACATAACATAACATCACGCCTGTATTCCCCGAAGGGGTAGGCAGAGGTGCACATATAGTACACCCACATTTCGCCGGTTATGTTTTAGGTCCCAATGTAATAGGGGGCGAGCCTATTGCCATCAACCGGGCACAAATCCAGACTCCGTGCTGCTACTGAGAATTACCTAATGGAAAAACCCAATAACACTTTGCCCGACCCGGGATTCGAACCCAGGACCTCGTGCTCAGCAGTCGCGCTTAACAACCACTAGACCAACGAGGCAGCCAAATCTAGAACTAAGAGGTATTTAACTCGAGAAAATTCATTATTACTAGCCTTGTTATGACCCTCACTAAAAAAAATACATTTCGCTTCAGCGGAATAAGTTGGAGAGAGTTTGTGTAAAACATCAAAGCCTGTCAAGTTTCCCGTAAGATTGTGACGCACCGTATTCTCGTTGCGTCAGTTGATTTGTACGCGTAACGCTTCGACGGATGAAGTTGATTGCCAATAGAAGGTGCCTATATCATTTGGACGTCATCAAAATTGGACTAACATTTATTTATGTTGTAACTTTATTAACTGAATAACTTTATTATACTTACAAGCTTTACCATATTTCAAAGCAATCTTGCAAAGCAAAATTAAGCCTTTGTGTTCGAGAAAAGTTGGGGGAAATTTTAAAAGATTTGTCTGGAAAGAAGTGTACCGTGAATCAAATTGCGTGTAAAGTTTGTGGTTCACATTATCATTAATAAATAAGCTCTCCTATTGCTAGATTACAAGAGACTAATTTTCGGTCCACATGCAGTCATAGTGCCCACTCATAGCATGAGCGCAAGTTATTTGGTGTACAAATAAAATACCTAAATCTTTTGGTCATCAAAACATTAATCCCGTATCGGACACAAAAGCGAATGGTAGGTCCATCGGACAACAAATTCTCGAGGTCACTTAACAACGTTTACGATACACCTAACAAAATATGCTCTAGTATAACGTTAATAAAGTAGGTCTTGGGGATATCGTACGTAACTCCAGATCTGTCAGTAAACGAAGTATTAGATCCCCACTGATCCCATGGCACTGCTAACTGCGTCTGTGATGGACGTGGTACAAACTTCAACAGCTAATACTGAACCGGTTTGTTTTGCGTTCCTTACAAATGTATTTTGATTTCGTCACTTTTAGTTATGCGCAGTTGATTGGTATAAATACATAATAACCTAACAAACGAAATAATATATAATTATGATTGTGTGTAAATAGCTTTTGGCAGCGACGTGCCGACAATTAATCGTATTTTTGACCTTATGTTAAAAGCCATCGGTTTAATAAGTCCTGCTTTTAAGGATATTCCACTTAAAACACTTCGTGCTATGAACAAATATATAACAAATCCTTTGAAATGAAATAACGACTATACTCAACCATGCTATAAGGAATGATTGATAAACTTTTCGAATCCAAAACCCAATTAATTTCCCCCAATTATTTCTAAAGAGTGCGTAGGACGCTCGCGTCCCGCACACAATACTTATTTATAAGCACTGAAGCCCAATAACTGCTTTTAAAATAAACAAACAATGTTACCGAATAGAAATGGCTGTACGAAACAGACCTTGGATGTGGTAATAACTCGATGCACAATGAAATGACACTGATTGGCTCGAATATAGCGCTGGAACTAAAGTTAGCGTAGAACACGTAACTTGATTGGCACTCCGATTGTGTTCCTAAAGTACTTACCCTTTCTGTGGAACTAAATATAGGAACGTGGATCTATTTGTTCACCGAGTAACTAAAGTATTTGTTGGTCGGGCCTAGTTGTTTTGGCTTACGCAAACAAATAAGGAAGGTTGCTATGGCATGAGGTAAATGAGGTGTTCTATTTAATTTATTACTTGGACGTATTTTGAGTCGTAATTGACGTTGAAAAGATATCCTGACCCATAGAATTATATCGTAATACAATTACAACTGTAAAAACCTATGCAATTTGAGGCTATAGAGTTCTGGGAAACTAAACCCCAGGTACTCCTCGGTGCACTCTCGTATCGTTGTTTTTCAGTTCAAGCTTTGCTGTAGATACCGGTTAACTAAAAGAATGATGGAAAATTAAAGGCTTAGTCGAAACGTTTTTACACACAAAATACGACATAGCAGAAAGTACATAACAGCTTTTAAAGAATTCTGTAGAATTAAGGTTTTATTGTTCTATATATTTTGACTAATGATCCTACTAATCCTACTATCCTACTAATATTATAAATGTGAAAGTTTGTGAGTATGGATGTGTGGATGTTTGTTACTCTTTCACGCATAAACGGCTGGACCGATTTGGTTGAAATTTGGTATGTAGATAGGTTATACCCTGGATTAACATATAGGCTACTTTTTATCCCGAAAAAATGTCGCGGGTAACACCGCGGGGCGCAGCTAGTATTATAAATGTGAAAGTTTGTGAGTATGGATGTGTGGATGTTTGTTACTCTTTCACGCATAAACGGCTGGACCGATTTGGTTGAAATTTGGTATGTAGATAGGTTATACCCTGGATTAACATATAGGCTACTTTTTATCCCGAAAAAATGTCGCGGGTAACACCGCGGGGCGCAGCTAGTATAATAATACATGTTGCTCTGAGAATTAATCCAAGTCACTGTAAATCTTATGAGAGTAGGAGTGATCCACTATGAAAGACCTGTTGTCTATTATACATCATTTTATCTGAATAGACTAGTCTTCATGCATCCATCAGACACATCGTCGTCTTCCGCGAAGCTATTTGGCGTGGAGTCGGTCGTTTGGCCGCGTTTAACATAATAATCTTCGGTGGACATACTTACTATCGTGTTTACGTTCACCCATTCCGGATGCCATTAATCATTTAAGATTGGCATTGCGACTCGCGCTTTCTGCAGACCTGATTATTTCAGTCATCGGTAGGACGTATTTTTTGCAACATCTATTTTGTGGTTTACATTCTACTTACTACCAATGATATGTCCAAAAGTATAGATACGTCATACGCTTACAACATGGACTAGAAATTTTTGGGAGACTTCCCGGAAATCGGTGAACAAATTGAACCCAAGACTACAATTGTTCCCTTTTCTAGTCTTCAAAATAAGAGCGCCAGTAACCTATCTGTGCTTTTTTGAAATATCAAATTGTCTTCTTGAACAAATAATTAGCAAGTCATGACAGAGTACCGAAAAAAGTAAACATTTGTCAATTTTCCCACTACTCGTGCTGCGGCTCACGTACGCAATACAAATAATATTAAATAATATATTTTGTTATTGTATATTCGGTTTGGATTTTCATTTCATTTTCATAATTTTTTGTTGATATAAACTTCACCAAATTGTGTCCAGAACAGAAAATAACAATATTTACCTGAGACTTACATGTAACACAGATACTTAAGAGTAAGTATTTAAAAGGTAGGTAAGCTGCTAAATACTAACGACTTGATTTTAATTTTACCATTTAGGTACGTGGAATCACCGCTATTTTGTCTAAGTATTTACGAGTTTTTGGCGTTTCAGACAGCCTAGTACCACAAACATCGTCAATGTAGTATCTACAAATACATAAAATTTAAGATTCTAAATACAATGTGGCTAATGTTTAAGCAGTCTAATTAAAAAAAATAATGTTTTACGTTCGTTATTCTTACATTTCCAATCGGGAGTGTTACTAGGGGCTTTTCCCCCAGGATAACCCCACCGTCTCCCAGGGGGGTCTCGGCGACCGAGGGGTTATATCAAGTGGATGAACAGGACCGTCAACCCGTTCGCTGATACGATCATATTGCAAAATTTTAGCTTCCATTACCATTAATGACTGAATTTTTAACACAGTCAAAGTGGTAAAGATTTTGTCCCCAAGACGGACGGATCTTTAAAATAGAAACACAAAGTGAAAACGACTAGTATCGTTATAAATAACAATAGAAATTAACATAAAGTAGACTTTTGAGGAAAAATTGCTAATGGTGAAAAATTATAATTCAATTAATGTATGTTTTTTAATAGTAAAAAATAATGTATGTAAAATATTGAGCTGGCTTGTGTGTCCCTCCATCAATAGAATTAAAGTAAAAGTAAGGGTGTTGCTTGCTTGTCCATTATGCGTACAATTTGCAACGGCTAACCTGTTCCCCATTATATAAAAGATCTTAAGTCAACAATTTCGTTAGTCTATTGACATCTCTATTCTTCGACGTACAAACGACGGTGACAAGTATAATTTAATCAATTATCATTTTTTATTTAAGTAAGGGGGGAAAAGAATAATGTACATACAAGTTTTGTTTAACGTTTGTCTCTAACACTCACCGCTATAAATCCCTTAAACTTGGCCGAGATGTTAGATGTGCAGAGCGCGAAGATTTCGTGCCTGTAAACAACATAAATAACATAGTGGTCCCGGATGTGTGTCAGTGTTACGTAAGGGGTGGGGCACTCGATTTATGTGCCGGCTTATGATGCGGCTGCAGGGGGATGCAGCAGGGGACAGGGGGGAGGGGGAGATGTTCGGAAACTGCCGCTAATGTCGTGTAGCCAGGCAGGCAGGGGTGGCCACCGTACGTGGAGGTATTATACAAACTGAGGAGTGGATCACAGATCCAAATGATTAAAAAGTTAAAGTTCTGCTTCCAGTAATAGAGCCTTAATGGAAGTACCTCATAGTGCTTTAAATGTTCCTCAGACAATTATGTCACGCAACGTCACGCCTATAACCAGTCAGCCGCGAAATTGAAGAACATCCATCTTCGTCACAAAAAACCATTATTCAACCTGAAAACAAATACCTTTGGCCAACATTCGCGCTAAAAGCTTTCTGAAGCTTAATTACTTCGATGGATACAAGAAAACCGAAGTGCCGACACTAAACTGCGATCTAGTTCAAACAAGCTGCCATAACTACGCACAAAACGGGCACATTAAACTTGCTACTTGCGAAACTAGAGAAACAGCATTAAGAGTTCCACAAATAGAAACGTTGCGAACATAACGCCTACTGCACTGAACACCAGTTATTTATACTAGGCCGATAGCATAATATACTTTGCGATGCAAACTGGTTACGTATGCGCTTTGCCTCTAAAAATAGCAACAACCCTTACTTACATAATTATTATTGGTCGGAGGCTGTGCTTCCTGGGCGCGCGCCTCCCGGCCTGCGCCCCCCACCCCCGCCCTGCGTGAGGCAGGCCCTCGGTGCCTCAGTCGGAGTCGGCTGTCCGCGGCGAGCGCACGTCCGCGCCCCGACGCCCCTCGACGTCCACACCTGGGATGTACTACGAACATCACTCTTGCTTCAAATAATAATAATCCATGCATGCTTATCGTGCACATGTACTAATCTTTATTGTATGATAAGATCCTTTAAAAACAATAACTACAATAAATTGCAGGGGCGCCCAATAATCACGAACCTTGCAACTGTATCTGATGTAAATAATATTCTCATAACTATTTATTGTGTGCTGCTATCGGCTTATGGTCAAATAGTATAGTTAATATGTAATTAATAGGAGTGTAACTAACGTGTTGAATTAATAGTGTAGTACTAGTAATGTACTTTTAAGTGTTTGCAAAGGACTAAATATCAAAATGTCGGACAATCCAACTGCTGTGGCTAAAGGTAATGTTTTTGATACGTATCAGTAGTTGTCGATGTTTACCATTTTCACATTCGAGAGAGCCTGGTCCTGAACAAGTAGCAATAATCGTGTTTCTTCAATCAGTTGATAACGCAACTCGAAGAAGAGCGACAAGCTAATAGTAATATAACTTGGACATGCGACGGAAGGATCTTCTTGGTTGTGGAAGTGAAGTTTATGTGTGCTTTAATTAGCTGTCCCTTGCATTTAAGAACCGCGGTCGGACGGTGGAGTGGGTCCTGCAGAGATCCAGTTCGTCTCTTATTGAATGTGTGACCATTCCATTATCAAAACCCTTTAGTTAAAATCAAGTGCGTGTCGGCAGTGCTCATTTGTAGCCATTTAAGTATGTAAAGGTTTTTCTCCTATAGTATCGAAAAGTTTTGCCGTCAAAAGACCATTAGTCAATCTCCTATTTGGTAGCCGGGCTGCCTAAGGGTGCGCCGTACGATCAATTGTAGATCGTTACTCGTACAGGCTTTTGTAATGCTTGTAGTAAAGGTTTAAGTGCTGAAGTCTACGCTGCTTCTCCTACAGTAATATTTAGTAGTCGTGTGTTATGGAAATCGTCGCGGTATATCATTATACATTCAAGGGAAATGATGTTATATTAGTCTTGTTTTCTAATTGATGGTAATTTAGCAAAAGTGTGATGTCTATATTTGCAATTATGTGGTGGCAACCTTTAGTGGTACCTAATTAACTTCAATTGGTCTAGTCCATCATAAGGTTATCAGGATATCGTTTTTGCTAAGTAGAGGGTTTTTCCCAATACTACTATAACTACCTATTACAATAAAATGGCCGCTTTATATGTATACCGACGGAGCATAAATGGTCAGTACATAAGGTATTGACGCCATAATTATATAGTTGCTGCTTTACATATCATAGTAAGATCCTTCTTGAGAAGTATATCCTGATAATAAAGTACATGGATTAATTTAGTTAACATTTAATAATTGGGTAAACGTTCTTTAGGACTGTTAGAATGTTTTTTTTATTACCGACTGTTTTGGATGTAACAAGTTTGTCAGACTTATTTTGTCACTAACAAGTTTGTTGCTCCTGTAGGGATGACATTGAAGCTAATAGTAAAGTTATATGGATAACACTTAAGAAAATTAAAAAGAACGAAGAGAAAGAAAGAAATCTTGTTTCAAGGTTCCCACTGTCTCAGGTATTAAATGCATAGTTTCTTCATTAATAGATTGCTTTAATACTTACCTCATAATGAATAAAAAGTGTAATAATATTATGTACCTATGCACTTGCATTATTGGTACTGAAAATAAATTTAAAAGCTAAACTAATATTATTTAGCTCCATTAAAACCAGGTGTTTGTACATCTGTGTGCATAAAAATAACTATTTTATTCATAACTCAACAAAAACAACGTTATAACAAGGTCAGATTTGAGTTACACAACCTGCTAATAAATATTTAGTTAAACCTTCGTGTACTGACTGGGCCAGTTTAGTCCACGTAAAGTGTTCAGTTTTTAATTACCAAAAGTACTTGTTTTAGTAATTATAGATAGGGGGAGGATCTGTGTATCGTCTTTCTGCCCTGTTCGCAGTCACTTGCATACTGATAAGGTTGCGTTGCACTTTTTTCGTATTTTATTCCAATCGTCTTTTCGTGTGGAGCCACTTCTTTTTTTGTCTATGTATCTTCGTCATATCCATTTGTATTTAAAATGTAATTCAAATTCTTGATAAACGAATGAACGTAAAAATTCAAGCATTGAAAGTATTTGCAAGATGTGAATATTCTTGTCAAAGTATACTGCATTTGTAGCGCTCTTATATATTCTGATAAGAGTCCTACACGATTAAATCAAAGCGCAGGATATACTATGTGACTAACTTTGTAACGTATACCAGCCCTGCTGTATTTGGCGCACCTAAGCCAATTTGAGTCGCATCCAAGCTGATTGGCCATCCTTTCACGTGCACAGAGATAGCAAATTCAATTTCAAACCAATCCACCAGGTTGACTTCGTTTACAGTAGACAGCGACACGATACGACCTATGAACTTTCTACGGACTAGAATCTATCTAGATAGAAGATTATGGAGCTAATAAAATGCTTTTCAATCATGTATGTATAAGAGGTCTCGTCTATTGTTTTTCTTCTTTCGTGTCAATGTTTTGACTGCTAGGTGTTGTTTACATAGGGTTAATGACTACTGTTACCAATTGCGCATTAGTTAATTGAAGGGATCGGGTTATTTCTCTCGGTCTACACCTTTTCCTATGAAAGCTGCTAACAATCTCTGTTCCCAATTTTTTTATACGGCTATGTACGAACACATATCATTTTATAATTTATTATGGAGATCTATTCTTAAAACTGATGTAGCTGCTACCACTTACGTCAAATGTAACCTAGGATAATAATTACTAGTATAGTACGAAATGTCACGACGATCACCTTTGAAGCCGAATATGCGATTACCGTGACTGAAATATTAATGGTGGTATTGTACCTTAGTCTGACGTCACCGGTCTATGACGTGCTCTATACGTGTATAATTAAATAGTACTAGCTTATTGGCCTAAATATTGGGTATTCTGACGTTAAAGAACA
The DNA here is from genome assembly GCA_946251915.1 of Abrostola triplasia. Taxonomy (NCBI): domain Eukaryota; kingdom Metazoa; phylum Arthropoda; class Insecta; order Lepidoptera; family Noctuidae; genus Abrostola; species Abrostola triplasia. The sequence goes on along the minus strand of OX276432.1, from coordinate 606,605 downwards.
TTTGTTTTAAGGCAATCTTATAGTGATATTTTTGGAATAAAGCACAGTGACGTAAATAAGACGTAAAAGTTCTGAATGAAGTAGTAGTTTTTAAATGAGTAGCCTCTGGAGTTTCTTGCCGGTTCTTCTCCATTGGAATGACATTTTGGAACCGTGCAACTAGCATCCTAACGTTTCATAAGGTTGCCTGTGATAGGCTTATGTGAAATAAAAACATTTTGAATTGAATTGAGTAGCTTTGTTTGTCAGTACTGCTATCGCCGTCGCGTAATGCGAAGAAAAAGATGTCCCAACGAACATAGTATACTACAAGAACATCCGAGTATTGTTATTGTTGTGCATAGTGTTGATACCTGAATACTGCCGCTAAAAAAGCTAATGTAAGCCTAAACTTATCTATACTATAAATGGTACATAATGGCCACTGCGCGTACTATATACTATAGGTCAATAGTAATGGCCACTGGGTAATGGTCATAGGTCACCGCTTACGGGGTGACGTCACCCTGCGTCGATGACGCGGCTGCGTGCGAGCAGTGCGTGCCAAGCGTCGCGTGTCAAGTGCCGCAGCACATTCGCACCAACCATTGTTCCTGGAAGGGTTTCGTCATTCAATTAGAACGTCATTTATGTATTATCACATATCGTGACAGAATCGACTAAAGATAATATATAGGTCACGACACCAGCTAACTTTGTAGTTGCTCAGTTAGGGCAGGAAGGTGTTAATTACGCACTATGTTTTCCTTTCATCAGGCTTAGGTATATTATAAAGGTTAAAGTTTGTGAGTGTGTGTGTTTGTTACGTCTCCATGCTCATTCACCTTCCGAAAATCATTGACCAATTTTGACAAAACTTGGTATGGAGGTAGCTAACAACCTGGATTAACACATAAGCATTTTTATCTAGAAAAATTGCAGTGGGTAACATCACGAGGCGCAGCTAGTTTGTCCATAAATTGGTCATCTCAGCCGTGCCGTATTGTGTACTTATCTTATTTCCAACTCATATTTGGCTTTCACATACTTACACATTTTATTGTTTTATTTTTTAAATAGGTATGTCTCTTAGTTACTTTACAATTGTTCAATTGATTTACATAGACATAGCTTTAGTTCTATTCGGTTAATATCTATTCTAGACATGGATTTTTTTTAGTTTCTTGTAATTTTCCTGTAAGCATCAGCCGTGTGCGACACAATACAATCTCTATAAAAACAATTAAACACCCATTGTGAAAACCCAGCTTTCCATATTTAAATGGTGTAGGTACCTTAACATTTTGCGGTTAGTCAACGCGAAGCGCATTGACCCTGCGCGGGCGCCACAACCTATTGACTGTAGGATCGTTTATTGGAATCGTTCGTTTATTAGTATGGTTCATTTATAAGAACCTGGTTCATAAGATACGGAAGAGCGTCGCTTGTTAACCGCGAACTGATCGTGTATTTAGGACATTGACGCACGACGCGACGCGATGACTGTCGGGCGTTGTAGGGTTGACTACTCTTACTTTTTACATGTCGTCTATATTGTGATGCAGTTTAATCGTAAACCAAACTAAACATTCAGTTTATGAGTTTTCAAGAGAAGCGTCGGAAGTCTGAATCCCATACGGGACATCTGTTGAAATATTCTCCACAGATATTCTCGGCGTTGGTGCATGTAATACGAACGTATATGATAGTAGTAATTTCCAGTTAGTTACCGTTTGTAATTCATTATTTAAAGTCCTTTTAATAAATAAAGATGACAACTCAAAACCATATATTTACGGTTAAATCAAATAAACATCTTGTCTTAATAGTGGGACGATAGAGATGGTTCACAGTTTATGCGAGTGCGACGCTTGTCAACCGCTTGTTTTTGGTTTATTTGGGGCATTGACGCACAATGCGCGCGCAAATACTGTCTGCCGGCGCCAGGGCTGCCACGACGAGTCCTCATGTCACATTCACTCATCAACAGGTTAATAAGACGTCTCGGCCACTTTAATTTATGTAAGAGGTACTTCGTTTAGCTGGTTTAATATTTAACTTTTCATAATAAGTAAATGTTGAGGAAGGGGCTCGTTGTTATGTGGCTAATGCGCAGATCGGACGATCTGCGCGTTTGTCTTGTGGTGGGTGTGGGTCGTTTTTCAAATGTCGATCTCTCCGTGCTTCGTTAAGCCGTTGCTTGGTCCTGCACCTGATCTCTTTCTGGTCGTGTTGGTCTACCGTCCCATCGGACTACGAGAGTGAGGGAATAGTGAGTGCACCTAAGTTTGCGCGCATACTTGTGCACAATAATATCTCCAGCGTAGTTGGCTAGTCTCAGATAAGACGGGCCACCCCGAGATTGAAATTCGGTCAGAATATTAAATAAATAAAAATATTCAGAGTAATTTTAGTTATATTTGGTATTGTATTTAAGGATATGTGTGATAATAATAATATTTTCATCCTCTAAATCGCACCCGCACTTAAAAAAGTTAACGACGCACTTACAGGTAGGTAAACTTAAAGTATGTGTTGGAAACATGTTAATATGTTCCATGAATTTGAAATTTTCAGGAAAGCTTTAAACAGTTCAGAATTGTGACTTTGGTTCCGTGAAATGAAACTTCCCTATGTCATTATTCACGTAAACAAACTTCGCCCATTGTAAAAGCCATTAGCCTCGAAATTGGTTGTAAATGTAGGTTATATAACTGGCAACCCTGTTTACTACCGGGATTTCCCAGAGGAGTGAGTCAGATCGGTAATGTCAACTGCCGAAATAGTAACTTGGATACAACAGCTACCCTAGATTCGTGCTCTGTTTGGAGCCTGGGACAACGTTTACTTTCAAAATCATTATCGCTATGGATATTAGTTTTGAGTTGACAATGACTGCATACTAAAGTCCCACGGTTCCGTCTTCGTCAAAATATTGATGAGGACATGAAATGTAAATCGCTTAGAAGCGTAAATGTTAGCCATATCTAATGATATAATAGTCTTTGGAATATAGAAATCTCATAATAACAGGTTTTCGGAGAGAATGTTATTTGAATTGCTTTTTTGGAAATGTATAACAAATCGGTGCGGTTTCAATCAAACTGACCGTATTCTCGTAGATCGTGTATGATATTCTAATGTTCTTTACCCATTAATGTTAAAATAAATATAGTGATAGAGTTGTTCTGTGTAACTATGAAGTTTCAACTTTAGTAAAGGATAAAGGCTTCTTTCTATCCCGGGACTGGCATGGAAAAAAGAGTAGTCGAAACTAATTTCTAAAGTAGCAGTAGTGTTTCACAGTTTTAGTAAAATTAATATGAATATGGTCGCACCTAAATGTAGACTAGAATATTGGTACTTGACCATACAAATAATTGAAAATAAGATAAAAGCAGTTATACAATAGGTAGTCTTAGCGCGTACAGTCATCTCTTACAATTTTCCTTTGTAAGTACTAAAAGTATTAAACACAACGGGAATCCTTATAACTGGCAAGGGTTGCTTTTTTCGTTTCGAGTTGTTGGCTTTGATTCCTCTTTGGCAACATGTTGTATGATACACGTGGTGTATGGTTTTTATACCCGCAGGTTTGCATTGTGGCCTGTTCTTGACAGTTGTGTAGCGTACTATTACAATGGATTTTTTTAAATTTGTTTCAACTGCCTCTGGTTAGGTACTTAATTGAAAATACGTGATAAACATACAGACTACATAATTTTTCGAACAATCGGCATCGGTGTCGTATTAGGGCTACCTTTTCCCAAACCATCGACATAACAATCCACAAAATATGAAAAATACAAATAAATTAATAAGTACCTTTATTAAAAAGCTAGTTATAAACTATCAAGTGTCAGCCCTAACTAGTGTTGGGATTTCCCCGGGTGTGAGTCACTGTGAATGTCACCTGCCGAAATAGTGCCGTTACACGCAGCGTGCAGACACCAGTGGAGTGTGTTGGTGGTGATCTCTGAGGAATAGCTGGCGCGCTGTGGTTGGTACCTACTCATTCAGAGACGTAACATCCGTGTCGAAAGTTTGTCTCGTATGAACTTGTTTATTTATACATCTTTGTCTTGATGTCGCCATTTTTAATATTAGGTCGGGTATAATCCGATGACTAATAACATTTAATACAATATGAAGAAGAAATACATATTTTCGAATAATTTACGTAATCGATCCTAATCTTAGAAGTGTTCTTTATATGACTGTGATTACTGTATTCCGTGTAAGTCATTCTTTTAAGTTAGAATAAGTACCTATACATGTACATATATCTATCATAAAAAAAAACAATGTAATCATACATACATACATACATAAAGTCACGCCTGTTTCCCTGAGGGGTAGGCAGAGACCACGGATTTCCATTTGCTACGATCCTGGCATACTCCTTTTGCTTCATTCACACGCATCACATTCCTCATACACGCTCTTCGGTTGAGGGTACTCCTCACTTGCTCTTTTTGCAGAACATCTTCGATTTGGTCTAGGTATGTTCGCCTAGGTCTTCCCCTTTCCGATACTCCACTAACACAATGTAATCGAATGGGTAAAATAATATACTCCTAAAAGCCTAAGAGTTGCCAGCTGAAAACAAACGCGTAAAAATATTTTTTATAAGCTTTTATATTTGTGTTAATTGTAGCAACATTTCTAGTATTTTCATAGAGGCATATTCTATTACTACATGTCTCTCTTAAAACGAACGGTGTTTCTTGGCGTTCGCGCTAAAATAGTCATTCAAATGCTTGTCACATACAATGACTGCGGAAAAAACTTTGACCTTAGAGCCAATCAGTTCTCCAAATATACAACCCGGAAAGTGTAGAGGAATGGACGCGTAGAGAAAGTGACTGATGACTAAACTATCCCGTTAATCATCAGGTCACTAGTCTACATGACCTGGAGCCTCCTACACTATGTTTATTTCTGGCTAACTATAGCCACCGGCCAGGAATTGACTAACACCGATACGCACCAGTTTAACTGGTACGGTCCTGTTAAGTTTGACTGAAATAGTGCCACCTGAACTTGCCCACGCGTATGCTAATGTAATCGGATTCGTTTGCAGAACTTATCTCGTCAGCTAATAATAGTTTACTGTGTGGGTCTTGTTGTATAGTCATTTCTGCGACCATTTAAGCGATTATATAAACGATGCTGGCTTTCTGATTAGACGGAGGGATTAAATCTAAACATTTAATAAAAATTAAATATGTACAACATTATTAAATCCATACAACTAATCCAATAGAAAACTTTCTAGTCATTTTAAAGGGCGAAGGTCGATTTAAGGGATGATTCCGTCCATACGGTGTTATAGAGAATTATGAAAATAGTCGTGTCAACAGAGAAACATTTTGATTTCAAACAACTTACATAACCAAAGTTTTTCACCAAGTCCGATGCCCGCCCCAGAGTTTAGCTACAATACAAGCGATTTAGTTATAAGAGGGTTCACAGAAATAGTTCAACCTTGGAGTTTCACGTATTCCCGGAAATGAGATGCGATGCGTCACTTTAGGCCGGCCATTCACTGGGTGATGAACTTGGCCAATAGTTTCCTCCAAATGTTGTACGAATTTTGCATAACAATCAAAAGCTGTCGCAATCTTTGGCTATGCATCATGTTCTACATTTTTTTCTTAGGTGATCCCTTTAATCTCCGTGGCCCAAGCCTTTGTCAAACCATCTTCAAATACGACATCAGCTACCTGCAAACAGCGTAACTGGTGTTGTTTAGTAGAATTATTTAATCAATATTAAGTTTCATATCACGAAAGTTTGATCGATGAAACTAACAATAACTGGCTCATATTACCAAACATTGGTCGTACGATGAGTAACGTGAGTAGGTAGCCTAACTTTTAGATCGGCTATGACATAAATAATATAACACTCGCATCACCGTGACGGAGTATTTTGACATGGCGCCGGCTATTACTGTTTATGTTAGTAAACGTGTGAGTCGGCGTGTGACGGTCCGGCGGCGGCACGGCGACGACACGGCGACGGCACGCCGGCGACACGCCGCGGCGACGCGCCCGTCACGCGTTAAATATAAACTGATGAGTTGCTGATTTGTTTAGTTTTGTGCATGATGTGGACTGTTGAGTAATGCCTAATACTCCTACATTAATATTATTAAAAAAATATTCATTTTAGATAAAAATCATTTATTCAAAATAGACTTAGGTAATTTTAAGTACCTTTTGAACATTTAATTACAACAAGACAGCCCCCAAAGCTAGGTCCGTCACCGCTTCCTAGTGCTATAGCTGGGTAGACGAAACGGCGCAACAAACTGCCCAGCAGCACATACTCTCCGTCATTAATTTAAAAAAGTACTTTTTTATATGTTTTGTATGAAATTAGAGTTTAGTATAATTTTATGTTAGTATCAAACATAGGAACCTCAACACTTTTCAGACTGATGAAGTAATAGTTTGAACCGGGAAACATAATCTATCCGCGTAGAGAGTAGAGACGTTGGAAACACGTTTGATTCAAGGTTGAGGAAAACGGAACGACAATAATAAACAATTTTACATTGTCACTGTTCGTACGTCTGTCATGGGCTGTTTCTCCGAAACGAGAGTGCAGGTTCCCATACCAGGTAAAAAATAAAAAATGCTAAATACTGTAAAAGATATTTCATCAGGTGGAAAGTCCGATGGGCGTGACAACTCTTCAACTCAAAAGTTTTTTTAAAGTAGAAACTAAATTCAGGATAAAATTTGATTTGATTATTTATTAGAGAGATGGAGTTTAGAGCTTTTCTCTTGGTCCATCTTATATAGGTTTAATTTTGTGCCCTGAAAGTTCTGCACTTCAGACTCTGGCCTTAAGTTTGTTTTACTTCTTTAGAAGCAAATACTGCTCTACTGGTAGAGTATGTCTCATGCTTTAAGGCCGCCTATATTAACTTTATTGTTGCATAAGTTGATATAAATAGATTAGCAATTGTAAAAACTTGCGTAAAGTAAAAACATGGTTTAAAAAAACATAAGGCGCCCATAGCCCAGCCTTGATCTCATGTTGGGCAAACCTATAATAACTATTATCGCCAAGGTCTTTATTATTTTGAATTGAGTAAAGTATTTTAGAAAGTCCAATGTGGATTTAGACAGTGATGTAACGATGGGCCTAAAGGTCATAATTTTAACTTTTATAAGTTGGCTAACACCGTAACTCGATGGCCTTCATCATAAGATGTTCGGGTTGCAGTCCTTTATATAGGGCCGAAAGTCTACTGTATTTAATACAGCCGCTATGGGAGTATGCAGCTAGCCTTGATACCAACTGTTGAGTAGTATGAAATCGCTGCGCAGGAGTGTAAATCGCTCTCCAGCTTTCCCTGTTCTCTCGCCTGTTCAAAATTTAAATACTGTGTGAAATGGACATGAAAACTGTAAACTATGAGTAATAATGCGGCAGTTACGTAAATACGAGTTAGTCAAGTTCGGTCTAGACAAGGTTGGTCACCCACGTCGCGACCGGCGCCTGCGCACTGTGCCGCTGTACTTTATTAGTTCGTTGAGATTATAAGTTTATTTATAGTGGATTATCTCCCAGCGCATATAATGTGAAGATTATGAATAATTGTGATTCACCGTTTTTATGGAGTCAAATGTCGGGTTTTATAGATATTGGTAGAGGGTGTCTCCGCTGCAGGTCACAACTGTGCGTCGTCAACCGTGATACTATGACTGGTATCTTTAGATAGTATTGTGGAAAGTATTTTAGTTCATCGACTGGACACAGAAGATGATGTTGTTACGTAACCTAATATTGAATTGTAAGTATATCAATTCAAAGTCTATTGTGTGGCAAGGAAAGTTCTCTTTCTCTCGCATTCGACGTTTATCTCGGTTTTTTTAATATTTATAAACCACTAGCTGCGCCCTGCGATGTTATCTGCTACATTTTTTCGGGATAAAAAGCCTATGTGTAATCCAGGGTGTCGGTTACCTCCTCATGAAATTTCCTTAAAATCCATTCGGTAGTTTTTACGTGAAAGGGTAACAAACATCCATCCATACTTACAAACTTTCGCGTTTATAATATTAGTAGGGATGTAGTAAAATTATGTTATAATTTTGGTTGATCATTATTTTGATGTTTATACCTATTTACACGAGTAAGTTTGGGTTACATTTGCCAAAATTAATAATTCTCGGAAATGTATGACTCATTAGATAAATAAGGATATTTTCTCATAGATCACCTAAACTTGAGGGACTATACAAAAGAAATATTAAAATTTTCTTTTTAATTCAGTAAAGCTAGTCAAAACATAGTGTCTTAATCATCAAACCGTACAAAATTAACTGTTTTTTGGCAAGTGTGGACACAAGGCTGTATGTGTCACCGGCAGAGACGACGGAGTTAGATCGACGAGTTAGTGATTCAAACTGTTGCGTGTTATACGACACTTGTGATATAATGTCATACACTTTTATACTTCTGAGAAGTTTGCTATATTTAAAGGTTTTCAAAGTGAGGGTCGTCGCAAACGCGCGCAATACGAAGATGATTGATTTATTGTCTATAAAAAGGTATTTAATATGTTAAGTATTTTAATTTATGATTATAAATAACGCTGTTGTGTAGGCGCTTGAAGGTCAAGGTTTGAAGTTCGCAGGTGACTTCCGTATGAAACATAATTATATTCGTTAGTTCTGCAGAAATATAGTCTAGGCCTCCCTGCATAGAAATAATAATTATTAAGAAAAATGCAGGATCATATTTTCGCAAATTTAAAAGTCAGAGCTGGTTTTGAATAGGTGACAGCAAATTTAATAGTAGAGTAACAATAAAAGGAGAGCAATGTAACAGTCACTGACATCCACGATGTAGTTTCCAATCCGTACTTCGGAAGGCACGTTAAGCCGTTAGTCCTGTGCCAGATCTCTCTCTGTCATGTTGGTCTGCCGTTCCATCGGACTATGAGAGTGAGATAATAGGGAGTGCAACTGTGTTTGGGCGCATACTTGTGCACTTTAATATCTCCTGCGTAGTTGATTAGTCTCAGATGAGACAGGCCGCCGTGATCGAAATTCGGTTATCAGAACTTAAGGACCCAAACAGTTCTTGAGAATTTTGGTATTTATTATACATGTGCGAATTAAGGCAGTCGGCTACACTACAGGGGGAGCTACGTAGGGCGCATTTACCATATGACTGTGTTCATTTTTTGTGTTGTTTATCACAGTACAAACAATAGCGTATTCTCTGCCGTCTCCGTCGATAGCAACAGGACACAATAAGTATTGTGTAGGTAACTAAAGTCCATTATCATAATGACCTTGTTTGATATCGTATCTGATGTGATTATAGTAATTTCGCGGCGATTAATTTATGTTACAACGTTGGTTGTATCTCTCTTTTGGAGATCCTTACAGATGTTTGTAAACATCTGTTGTTACCTAGTTATAGTGTAACGGATGTGAGTGTTAGAGGCTGAAATAGAGGTGAAGGTAATGGTTTTTGTCACGAATATTAATTGTTAGGGGGAAAAGCTAGTTGACAGAGGCAACGATCCTAGTGTGGGCCATACAAGTAATCAAAAAAGGACACACCATACCTTAATTTATTGAAGTGGTGTATAAAATAAAGAACACTTTCATATTTCCATAGTACCTACATATTTATAAAAAAATATCACTACTTGTTTTTGATTATAATCTTTGAAATGAGTAATTTTATTTTTGTATTCTGTGGATAACGTCAAATCAAATCAAATCAAATCAAATATTTTTATTCGTCAATGCAGGTGTACAATACAAAAGGTGTTAGAGATACGGGAAGTTCGCTACATTGTGCCTGTGGGCATACGAAAATTATATTAATCAAGAATTACTTATATTCTATTCACATACTTTGTTATTAATTTTAATTAACCTATTATTATGTATATAATACTATCACATTTATATAATACTATTTAATTAATTTATTATTATAATTAGTTATTTTTTAAAATTTAAATTTGTATTAATTATTTGGCTTTCTTACTCTATTACACTTATATAATACTGTTAATCTCTATTTTTATTATAGAATATTTCTTCTATTATTCATATTTATACAGTCTGTTTCGAAAATTATATTAATTATATAATACTATTATTTCTTATCTAAATTAATTATATGACTTATAATCATTCAAAAAATTCACTTATTGAGTAGCAGCATTTCTTTATTAACAGTTCTTTTAGCTTTTTCTTAAAGAGATTTATATTTAATTTTTTTAAGTCATGAGGTAACTTATTATATATTTTTGGAGCCATTTCATAAACGCTTTTCCGTAAAAGGGCAGTGTTGCTATGCTCAATTTCTAGAATATTAGACTCCCTTTTCCTCAACCTTGGATCTGCTGGGGGCTTTATTGTAAATAATTGTAGGTGACTTTTTACAAACACCGCCACCTCATAGATATAAAGAGATGGAAATGTAAGAATATTTAATGACTTAAAGAACGGTTTACAACTGTCTCTAGGGTGCATGTTACATATTGCACGAATGCACCTCTTTTGTGCTATAAATACTTGCTCTTTATCCGTTGAATTGCCCCAGAATATGAGACCATATCGCATAATAGATTCTACATAACTGTGATAGGCCACCAGTACCGTATCACGATTCACAAATTTTGATAATTTATACAGTGCATAAGAAAAGCTGTTTATTTTACTACAAATGACTTCTACCTGTGGTTTCCATGTAAGTTTAGAGTCTATCAATAAGCCTAGAAACTTTATGTCATCTTTTTCTGAAACAGATATTCCATTATAATTTACATGTATATGATTTTCTCTAAGTCTTTGTTCAAAATGCATAATGTGAGTTTTTTCTAAGTTAATTACCAGATTATTACAGCTAAGCCATTTTATCGTTTGTCTTAATGTGTTATTTACCTCTTCCTCATAGTTGTAAGAATTATCTGATTTAACAATAATTGTGCTGTCATCAGCGAATAATACAGTTGGATGTTTAGTGTTTTTGGGGAGATCATTAATATAGAGTAGAAATAACAACGGACCTAAAACACTCCCTTGAGGTACTCCATATTTTACCGGCCTCGATTTGGATTTATATTTAATTTCTCTTTTGTTTATAGTATCGATATTTGCTATTTCTGTGAACGGTGTTTGTTTACTTAAATATGATATTAGTAGGTTAAGGATATTGCCGCGTATGCCATATCTCTCCAATTTGTTTATAAGAATACTGTGATCTACATAATCAAAAGCCTTCGTCATGTCCATGTAAAGGGCGCAAATGAATACTCTTTTATCTACGTTATTCATTACAATGCGTAGGAAATCAAAGATAGCTAAATTAATAGATTTCTTCTTTCGAAAACCTTTTTGTTCGTCGACTAAAATATTTTTATTTTCTAGGTAATTGTATAACCGACAGTAAATTACTTTTTCGATTACTTTTGAAAATATAGGTATCAGCGCCACTGGTCTGTAATTTTTCATTAATGTTTTGTCTCCTTTTTTAAACAACGGTTTAATAATAGAAATTTTTAGCAAGTCTGGAAAAACTCCTTGTTCAAAGCACAAATTTATAATATGCGATACTGGAAAACAGATAAAGTTATGTACTTTCTTAATGATATTTGTTGTTAAATGATCCCAACCAGTACTTTTAGTATTTTTTAAAGATCTTATAGTATCAGAGATTTCCTTCGGCGTACATGGATTTAAAAACATCGAGTCTTTTAGCCTATCAATCTGTGATGCATTATTATCAGTATGACATGTGGCAATCTGGTCAATAAAAAAGTCATTAAATGCATTACAAATGTCTTCAGTTTTTTTTATTTCTCTACCAAGGTGCATAATTTTTGAAATAGGTTCTCTAGGGAGTTCGTCTTTGTTATTATTTATTACTTTCCAGGTTGCTTTGCTTTTGTTGCTAGACGTTTTGATGAAATGGTTATTTTGCGCGTATTTAGTAAATTGTATAATCTTTTTATATCGTTTTGAATAGGAGATATAACGGTATTTATTGTTTTCAGTTTTAGTATTCCGGTATGTCCATAATAAGTGACGTTTGATTTTACTGCAATTTTTTATGCCTCTAGATAGCCATTTTTGTTTTTTGTTTATTGTTCTTTTTACATCTTTTTTTGGGTTGTTGATTATTAGATTTATGTGTCATTTTTGTATTCCTATTATTTAATTATTTGTTATTTCGAATAAAAGAAAATGGCAATAGACTCCCCACATGGGATATCGCCACAATGTAGGTTATATCGACTTCTGATAAGGAATCACCTGCCTGCCTTTTCAGCTATTGCTTACTATATGTTCACGAAATTAAATACATTGATTGTTTGCTTGACTCTTAACCTTTTAGCTGAGTTATATGTACATAGAATGCCGTTCAATAAATCTTCGCGCTAGACAGACATTATTATACAGATTCTTGATCCGATTGTAAAATTTACAAATAATAACTTTTAAATTACGATTAGAATAATGATTACTTCAGAACTTGCTAGATTTTGACAAAGATAATTTACTTTGAAATGCGGCTGTGTGTGTGCTACAATACTGGTGGTAGGTGTATTTTGAGTGTACTTACGTGGCGTTCGAATGACCTCGAACATGCTTATTATGTGACGTTAGAGCAGTATTGTAATGTTGTGATACGTACATTAACTCATAAATACACATTACTATATACTAAATCGTGTTTCGGTCATGGCCCTCCTCTGATCGCGTCAATTGGGGCCATGCAATAACGCAGCATTCACCTGCAGTGTAAAAATGATTAACCAGCAGATTGTTAGTTGACAGAGTGCTCTGGACGATCAATTAAGAGGTTGTTTCTCTTTACCTTGCGGCATGATGTCTGCGAGTATACCTTAATCTTAAATGCCTTGACTCTTAGTGCTTGTTGTAGTGCTAAGACCGACTACGGGCCCGCCAAATGCTATAAGTTCGCTTTGGTAATAGTATTAGAGCTTTCTCATAAGGTTCGTTTTTATCTGAATTAGTTGTTGGATTTGGCACCGATTTTAACTTGGCTCATGTAAAGTGAAGTGAATAAAATATTATTTAACATTTTTAAGTTCGTGTTTTTTGAAGGCGGTTTTTATTTTTTTTATAGCTGTCTGTTTTATGGTAATTTTTAGTGGTAATTATTATTTACATTTAAACACAATTGGTTAAATAATTTACACGCGATGTTATTTACTTTACATGGCTCACGTGAGGACCATCTACGACTAACAATATCATATTTGAATGTATTTCGGTTTCAATGACACTTTTCGCTGTTAATTTCATTTGAGACGTCAAACTTTGCGTTTTATGCTTTAACTTCAAGGTTGTATTTTCATATACGCGAGTATACCCGTCACGAATTTAAATAGATCCTTAATGCTTCACGTACGAAATGTTTACCGTAATGATAGAGAATCTTGTCTCATTAGATATGGTAGAGTAATGGTGCACCGTTTACGATATCTTTCGGCTTAATGATAATTATACTATTGGAGTTTACAAATATGTAATATGTAAGTGAGGATTTGATTTGATTGGACTAAGAACATTTTGTAAACATTATTTTTCGAGCATGTTCTTTGGAACATTATAGTAATCCAGTGAAAAAAAAAGCATATTAAAATGTAACATCTCTAAAGTAAAATGGTTATATTACTTTACGCACGGTTCACCGCCCATATGTTAAACCTCAAATATGGGCGGTGAATCGTGCGTGCGGGCGATATTCTCATAAAGAGCGGCCGAGTAATCAGCGCTGCAATCACGTGACGTCACAGCTACGTCACGCCGCGTCCTAAATATTTAGCGGTTGACCTATCGCCGGCGAGCGTCGCTGACAGCGGTGCGCTTCAATCAATTTATATTCGCGTTGTTTGTGTATCGACTGCACAGATCGTGATGATCGACAGTACTACGTGCATCCCACTCTTAACTATTATTATTTTTTTCCTTTATTAACTTTTTGCCTGTCTATGTACGGATTGTATGCAATCGGAACTATGTATTTTGAACATGTGGATAGACTGATGTAGTCAAGTATTAAGGTTAAAATGTTAGTCATGTGTTAAATAGACATTTGCAGAGTGACTACTCCGACATAAACTTAATTTATCCTAAATACCTACTTTATATTATGGTCAATGAATTGCTGGTCGCAATGTGAGTAATTTGTTATTGTTCTCTTTTAAAATAACATCAACATCGTATGGTAACATGTCATTTCGTGGTTTACCTGGAATAGTTATTGCAAATCCTGCATTGCGTACTTCGCTAATCGGAGAGAGTTCCTCACCGCTTTCACAGAAAAAAAACATGTAAGTATGTATATTAATATTCAGGAATCGTTTATGGAACTTTCTATGTAATAATTCATTTGTGAGTCTTGTCCGTTAGCTGTTTATATTATTCACCGATTCGGATGTCTTGTTGTTTCCATAAAATTTCAAAAGCAGAAGTTTCAGCACACGTTATGGTGACGTCTACATCCTTTTCTGGTTGTAAATGAATCCCTTTTTCCTTGATAGCGCTCTAACTTGAGAACGGCTGGACCGATTTGGAAAATTTGTGGAAAGTCCAGGGAAGGTTTAAATAGTGAGAAGGCAGAACAAGTTCGCTGGGTCACCTCGTTTAATCAATATGTTTGGAACTGCCATATAGTTGAGCTTCGTCTACGTGCTCTGATAGTAGTAGTAATATTCATACTAGTAAGAGATACCTCTGTCGACAGATTCTAAGTCCACAGCACTGATTTACTCTGTCTTCTCTTCATGTGACATCGACTTACATATATCTAATTCTCATAGTGCCCCGCTGTCACTGAACAATTGTCAATGTTTTGATCAATATTTTCCTGTATTATTAGTGTAATACCTACGCCGACGCAACTCTAGTCTCCTAGTGATTGTTTCGCGCATTGTCATTAGCCAGATTTTGTTGGTCGTTTTGCTTGTCTGCAAGTAGGTTTTAATAGGTTTCATTGGCTTCAATATATCTACATAAATGTGCTTATTCTACATTTTGATCTTTGTGGTATTGCGTTGTCGAAATCCTCGTAAATTTATTTCTACTGTTTGTTTATATTACTTCTGTATACCTAATCCTACTAATATTATAAATGTGAAAGTTTGTGAGTATGGATGTGTGGATGTTTGTTACTCTTTCACGCATAAACGGCTGGACCGATTTGGTTGAAATTTGGTATGTAGATAGGTTATACCCTGGATTAACATATAGGCTACTTTTTATCCCGAAAAAATGTCGCGGGTAACACCGCGGGGCGCAGCTAGTATATTATAATTTTACTTATATTGCGTCATTGCCGCTTTGGATGTCAGATTCACGTGGCAGTCGGCTGTATAATTATTCATACCTTAGCATCCTAGCGAAGTAACTACCCAACAGTGACTTCAGTCGAACTTGTCTACAAGTACCTATAACAAGTGTATTATTTGCGCAATTTGTGTCGCGATCAACGATGACTTGTAACATTACAAATTACCTAATTTTGGAAAGTATGTAAATAATAACATTAACATCGATCACGTCAGCGATTTTCATTTCCATGGAAGAATTCTTAGCAATCTGGTAAGAATCGGTTCTTGGAAGTTGCATCCTACCGTCTACCGTGTTTTTTGTATAGAAACTATTGCCAAGATTTAAGTCGTTTTAGCGAAAACGTCGGTGCGTCAGCTTTCAGCGGTTGTAGCGCGGTCGGGCGCTGCGGGCGCTGAGAACGGGTGCGCGCACGCCGCTGCGTCAGCGCTGTGCCGCCATGCCGCCCCGCGGGCCCGCGCGCCGCGGGCCGCTCAGTCAGTGTTCGACCGCGATCCGAGCTCACCTGTCGCTCCATCGAGTGTCGCGCTAATTCGTTCGGTGCCGTTCGACGGCAAGTGCCAGTGCCCACATAAGATGCTTGCGCTTGTCGCAGTGGTTTCTGTTTGTGTTAAAGTTATTTAGTGTCTCAAAAGTGGATTCCGGCGGACTGTATCAGGCCGTGGAGCACGCGCGAAGGCTCGAGCGCTCCCAGGCCATGTATGTCATTAATTTAGGTGAGTCCGCTTCACATACGGCGACGTCGCAGGTCCACATTCCTCGATATGTTGTATGACATAGAATTGCGGTGCGCTCCTATAATTGGAACTAGACTAAACCGGTACCCGCTCATAAAGAGGTCCCGGTGGTATTGTCGACTGGGCCTAGATTTCGTTTCGTTTATCGCGGTATGCAAATAAATTCGAGGTCGGTTCTCGAAATCTGCTTTCACTTTGATCGTGTTTTTCGATCCCTCGTTTGATGTGCGGCGGTGGTGCGGGTGCGGTGTGCCGGGCTAGCTCCTGGAGCCGCCGGTGCTCGGTGGCTGCTTCACAATCAGCCCGCTCGTACGATTCCATTTCAATTTGTGTCTTATTCATAGCGCACTGTGCGTGTCTATGTATGTTTTTATTACAGTTCACGTACAACGTGTGGGCGTGTGTTGGTGTGTTTGCGCTATCGGCGAAGCTATTTTTGTATTGTATGCGTGTGTGAGTGCGTGTTTGTGTCGGCCGCGTCTGTGTGCGCGTGTGGACGTCGTATCCGCGTTCGGCCTGTTATCATTCTCCTCGCTTGATATTGTTGCGAATTACGTTATGTCTTCGGTTATTATTTTAAAACAAACATCTTCATGCAGCTTACTGGCTTTGACATAAAAATACTAATGTTTATTACTTCTGATTTCTCTAGCAACAGTGACGACTATCATGTCCGCTATCAGTAAATACTTGTCTGATGATTTAAAGAGGTTTACGGCTATATTATGTTGTTTTGACAACATTTCTTACTGTAGCATCAAAGTAACAGCATATCATGTCTAAACCGTAAACAGTAGATAAATATGTATATGAATTATAGCGTCGAGAAGTTACACAAATTGTTCCTCAATACATCATAGTTAAACAGTAATCTAGCTAAAGTAACATCATTGTTTTTTTTTTACTTGTTTTTTCCGAACTGAATCCAAAAGCGTCTGCTGTTATGCATATACAATAAAGTATTTAATATTCATTTATTTTTATTATTGATTAAAAACTGGTTCAGTGTTTAGAGGTCAATCAATTTGTAATACAATATTATTGAGAATATCTAAACTATTATATTATATCCTAACTGAGAATTGGAACCAATTTTCTGAGTTGGTAACATCGCGTTTAAATACTAATTAACTTTTAATTATCTAAATAATATGTAAGTATGCTAGCTATGAGCTTTGTATGTTAACAATAAACCGTTCAAAATTATAAATTAAAGTACCTAAATAGCGTAATTTGGAAAATAGCGGTCTTTCAGTCCTACACGTGTGCCTCGTGCTAAATGCTCTAGTTCAGTTTCATTTAATTCAGCATTCACTGAACAAAACATTTGCATATCTACAAGTGTTACCAACTTTTAGAATATTTTAAAGGTAAGCTAATTGTAAATACAAATCAACCCATATCGCTCTATTTGCACTAACATATGAGAAAAAAAACCTCCTTTACTTCTATCACACAATACTACATCTTAATTGACAATCGTAATCCAAACGTTTACTCCAGTTTCATGAGTGCAGGAACTCTCAACTCTAAACTCTAATTGTGTCGAAAGGAAAATTCTTACTGAAACTAATAAAAAACTTGGAGTAAGCTCGTATCTGTCACACGAGTTCTTGATACAACGCTGCTTGTTTACGTGTCTCGGTGTTCTCCAGTCAGGTTGAGACTGTTGCGTCAATCATTTTACAACAATGGCATTCTCTATTACATGATTTTTAGTTCCGTGCGAAATACGAGTGCTACAGTACACCTCTCTCTACTTCGTCGCCCGACCCTGAAAAGCAGTTAGATGACAAACATACGTACTGAAGAAGTATATATATATTACGGCTTTAGAAGTCAAACTTGGATTTTCATCTTTTCCTATTGAACAGTGATCAGTATGTTAAGGCTATCGCAATCTACCTCAAACTCGGTCACACATCACTCCAGCACTTATCTGCCTCGATCAGCGTGTCTTTGCACCAAACATATAAATAAAACATTTGCTGACATATCTTACACTCGTGATAACGCGACAACAGAATCTCATTGACTGGCTTATCAAATGTTACAACAAATACTAGGACTATTCAAATTTCAAGGTACTTTTTGATGCAAAATATTGATAAACCAATAATGCCTCTCTATTTGACCACAGCTAATACTTTACGTGCAATCTAGAATATATTGGCACATTGTAGTGTCCACTTTAGCCGTATCAGTGAGCTTGAGTGACAGCCCACCCCCAATCTCTTCTCACATCTTATCAGTACCATACAAAATATGACTTGATTTCGTTTCGACTCACTTTTCATAGATTATAATATTATGAGTTTGTAAACTTGTTCTTGTAGCGGTGTATAATAATTTGACAGTTTTTCGTGAACATACATATTATGTCACTTTATATCGGCACGGAGTTTTTAATTGGTGACTTTCTCATTGCCAACAAATTTATTGTCTCTGGCCGATCGGTGCTCCTTTTGAAATGATAGTGCCTTATTTTGGCTGGTGACTATTGCTGCTTATGGTAGGCCGTACAAGTTATATTTAAAGAGGGACTGTGAATGTGTATACAAGTATATTAGGCAATCCTTTCACTGAAATGGGTCTATTTTTCTTTTTTTGCACACGAATTGGTCGTAATATCTTGAAACTGTGTACGGTTGTCGGTAAGTACTGTAACTGTTGTTAATTGCGCAGTTATCGACTGTCATCGTTTGTTAACGAGTAGAAAGTTGCACGCGATACGGGGAGCGTCGGGGGTCAGTCTCTCGTGTTTGTGATGACATTACCGAGGAGCTTGCCGAGCAGCTTGTTACATGGTTCAGCCGATGTTACTAATACTTAGTGATAAGACGCTAATTAATAATATAGTTTGTTTAGGGACATTATGTAGCACATATTGGTCGAACAACCAATGTGTTAATTCTGGAAATCTCCTGTTGAAAATATACACAATAGCATTTTAAAAGTCCTGGTATTTTGTCCGAAAGTATCCGTAGTTTCCTTCCTTTACTAGTCCACCATTTTAAATGGCAGCCAATAAAAACCCCCGCGCCTCACACGTCAGGCATTCGAGAACTGTCGATGGTCGGAGGGCTAAATAATTGTCGTGATTGACACGGTCCCGGCTCCCGTTACGCGGAACCTGTCTAAGGGCCAACGCAGACGAAGCGGCGCGCGCGCAGGCCACTGACCTCTAGCCGGATCCGACCACATATTGCAACTTGTGCAAAATACATTCTATATTAAGTTGGGTGTGACTTTATGATCATTCTAAAATCAGTATTTCGACCCAAAACATAACCCATATTTAAAATCTTTGAAGTTAAAAACAACATTACTTTTGTGATTAAGGTTAGTCAATATTAAGCATTAAATGAATTGATAAAAATCGGGTTATGGAAGTATAATTGGAAAATGTATAAATAATGTGCCTTCATATATTTGAGATAATAAACTCAGATTGATGATTTCCGTACTTTCATTTCCTAAAACTTGCTGGTCTTACTTAGACAGTCGCGATAGTAGTAGTACGCTGGATTTTATCACCTATTGCTTTACTTATAATTTAAGTATTGACTGTTGATAATGTTAACATCGGCCTCCACATTAAGACCCACTCGACGTTTGAAGCACCATTAGGTTTGCGTAAAAACCTTATCAGTTCTATATATAACCATAATTAACTATAGATAACAGGGGCTATCTTTGGATCAGCGTCATCGTGTTTGCATTTAATATGAATCTTTGAAACGTAAATAGACTGAAATACATCTGTGGAGAGATGTATGTACTTCAGTCTGGTTACTTTATCTATTCACTAAACTTTGTAGCATATTTCTCATTTATTTACTTCTATTACTTGCTCATCTTTGAAGTCTTATAGAGGTGTAATTACAACTGCATTAAGATGCCCCTTATTTACATCATGTGTGGTTATGTATACGTTTTCTATGACTGACAATAAGCTTGTAAGAGGTAGTAACAATCGTTCGTTTGTTGAAATAAGAAATTATGATGATTATCATGTTGGTGATAGTGCCGGTGCATTTTGTTGCCGCGACAATTGATGTGTA
This sequence comes from Abrostola triplasia, assembly GCA_946251915.1. NCBI lineage: Eukaryota > Metazoa > Arthropoda > Insecta > Lepidoptera > Noctuidae > Abrostola > Abrostola triplasia. The sequence goes on along the minus strand of OX276432.1, from coordinate 586,457 downwards.
TTTTTCGGTTCATTGCGTCAAAACGCACGGGCTTGGATTCGCGACAGAAATAATTACGGAACTCCTGTCTAGACAAACTGCGTACGGTGGCATACTGAAGGACATACTTTTATTTTTTAAATATGTGATGATTGACATATATTTCCATTTCAATACGGAATAAAACCCATTAGGGTGCTGATGCTTGTTCAATAGTCATGGTAAAAGGCAAAACTAATGTTTTTACGCCTCGAAACGTCATTTCTTCCTGATTCATAACAGTATTACCCATTTGTTGCTTTCAATTGTTATTTGTGTATTCAATTTATTATCCTTTTGTACAAAAAAGCTGTACACAGCTTGTGGTTTAACGTCACGTACCTTCAACTGAGTCATAAATTCAATTACACACTTGTAAATTAGAACCATCGTTATACAGTTAATATGTTAAATTTTACTTTCTGCGTTGATATGCACGCATACATTTGCATACGATCATATGTCTACGAATAACGTGAACAGTAAATAGTAAGGTTGCAAAAGTTAAAAAAAAGTTTCTAGTGACGAATATCGTTCAAGTATTTTAATACAATGTCACTTGTTACTGTGAAGTGCTTTATATGAATTGTAGACTGTCGGTGATGTAGGCCACTTTGACCACAATGACGTCACGCATCTAACAGGTAAACGAAAATGTATTTAGTACACACAACTAACAAGATGAGTAGGAATTCCGTTTTAGTGGAACTGTCGATTGCCTTCTTACAAATTCATCTGGAAAGATCGAACCACTTCGGATCGATCTTCACCGGCTTCATTAAAAGTACTACTGTTGTGAAGTTCGCGGAAGTTATTGTAGTTTGTGAATGAACTGCATCATCAGTGCGGTGGGCTAACAGGAAAATGTTCGCATTCGACGTTGTATGTTTTGCATATGTTGATGACTCACTTAAAGGTAAAGGTGTTTGTTGGGAATTTTAACCGTTACGATAGCCTTTTTGAGGTATAACGTTACACTGTTTTTAATATAGTAAACAGTAGACCCTGTTTTGCGTTATAATCATGATATAAACCCAAAACCGCCGATCTACATTATTGTATCTTCAGGTAATGTATTTATTGTATCATAAAATTGCCCGAAATGGAAAAGGTTAAAAGCCTTTTCTGAAACTGTAACAGTTTGACCTTTGCAAAACTTCGTATGTCCTCCTTTCTTTTCTCAGTAATATTTTCGTCCGAAAACTCCACGTGCGCATTTTGGCCTTTTATCATCGTAATGTAATTTTGTTATTTACTAAACAATTCCATTAAGTTGGTTCTTTGTCTTTGTGTACGTTGTTTTCGTGACCTAAGTCTCTGCCAAGTGGTTTACTATTACTGTACAGCTGTAGTTTGCTGTTGTTATTAGCACTTCTCGTAAGTTTGTCATTGGATAGTTGCGTTTATTTGCGTATTTCTTGGTTCCATCGCGCCGATAGACCGTAACATTGCATACAAAAAGTCGAGCCTTGAAACCTTTTGTGTTTCTTGTTGAGCACCAGGTTTCCGTACCGTCGTCTTCCGCATCTACAAAACGTAACAGCGATGATCATCTGAAGTTTTTCAATGAACGGTTGCTGAATGGCATAGTCGAGCTAAAAATATATTTCGCATAAGTATAAACAAATACCGTAAGTGTCTGCTCGTACAGGTGTAGCGTTTGTTATCTTTAGCACGTGATGTCTACCGATGTAGGCATGTGATGATTAGTTCTTATAATAACTTACGTTGATAATATGCGTTGATTGTATTAAGATTCGTTTTAGTGTTGGTACATTGTTATGCCTCACCCACATTTGAATCTTATAATTTAGTTTCAACTTTTACATATGATGAGATGATTAGTCGTATGAAGTTAAATCCGCAATTAATATGCTTTCTAATCATTATAGGACTATCAAGATAGGATCAGGATATTGATGAATTACTTCATTTTCTCTTACGAGAACTCTTTCAGAGGAAATCGAATGCAGTTAGATTCGATTTAGTCAAGTGTGAAATCGAATCAACAGTTTTTTGTTCATCAAATGTATGCTTCCGTAAGAAAACATTCAGGAATAGGAAGCTGCGCATTGATTTTTGTTATATTTACTAAGTTTTGACCATGGTCTACATTTGATAGATAGTCGTAAAAAGTCTTGTCATTTATTTGTTATTTGGTGGCTGAAACATAATTAAGGTTTTAGATTTATTAGACAATTTAACATTTTAAAATATTATTCATATTTATACTAAGCAGAAATATTTTTCTTTTCGCAAAGTAGTGAGAGAGGCCAAAAAGAATTCAATTATTTTGTTGTTATTTTTTCCATATTAGAATTTGTCAAACACCAGCCACGTGGGTGGCGTGGGTACTAAGATAATGTAATCCAAAGAGAATATCTTTAATTTGATTCGGAACCGTGTGTAGGCGCCGACATTACTCCTTGACCTTTGGCGGCGTTGCGTGGGCGGCTTGTTTACCTAACAGAACAGTTCCAGGAACATTGTACGAAGAAAATTGTATCGTTTATAGGAAAGCGAGCGTGTTTGTTTATTTACGAGCTGGTGAAAAACTTCGTAATGGCTTGTTACGCTCGATTAGCTTTTGTACTTACAGGACTTTAGTCAACTGTCGCGGTAAGTACGGTTCCTAAATTAATTAATATTAACGGTCTGTAGTCTGTACTGTTGTTCAAGCAACCAATTTGTTTGAGTTTGTATAATGTTTTCGTCGAGTTTATCGAATGAACAAAAGCGACTTATCTAATTGGTATGTCTTTATTTAGGATGTGAAAAAACATATTAACTTGTATCATTCACATAATCATTTATATTAAACGAAATGTTGACGTAATTGTAATTAAGATTTATCTCTACAATGACATGCCAATTAAGTATTAACATTAAGTCACCCACCTCGGTTGGATTTAAAAAGAATATGACATCATATCTATTATCGTAATATACTTGTGTTCCGTAGGCATGTTATTTTTAGTTATGCGAAACTCAACACGTGAACCGAGTCTAGACTGAGAACGAATGAGTCGAGATTATATTTTATTGTTCAACATCAAATCTTACGGTTTTATTGACTTCAAGAGCTCTAATATTGTGTTGTCTTCAAAGTGATGCCGCCGGTGGTGTCGTCGTGTCGCCTTCATTCATTGCGTGTGTCAAATATTGTCTGAAGTTTTAATGTCATTGTCTTGTAAATCAAATGAATGAATTCATTGTTTAATTAGCGTTTGTTACTTCTGTACAGCTTCTAAATATTCTTTGCTCTTAATGTTTATTTTTTTTTTTTTTTTTTTTAAAAAACGTCGCCCCACACTAGGAATTTCTCCTGTATCGTAGGTGCGTTTTCACTAACATGAAATATTCACATACACTAACACCCAGACTCGGGACAAACATCTGTGGTTCGCACAAAGTTTTGCCCCGTGCGGGAATCGAACCCGCAACCCTTAGAGCAGCAGTCCAATCGCTTAGCCACTGCGCTAATCAGGTCGTCAAAGTATTACTGTGGCTCTGCTGTTCCTATTAGTTATTTCTGTGTTCTTGTAGGCATGAAATGTTCCTAAAAATATAAAATCATAGTAAAACGTATTTTTCTTATAAAACAGAGCAGCTAACAGAACCAGAACACATTTACGGCTATCACGCTGGTGTTAATATGGTAGGAGCACTTCTACCCCTCGTGCCCCTTAATTACTGCCCATTCACAAACTCTGGCATCCATTAACACGTGGGAGCCACACACCTGCCAGACTTCAGAACTACAAAAGTTTTGTAATCTAATAGACTGGTTGTAATGTAGAGCGCTTCGTGTCACGACCATTATGACGTAAACTGTGAACTTCACCAAGTTACTGCACAAGTTTGTAATGAGAGCATGATATTAGATTACTTTGTAATTGACGTTAGTAAACACCGTGTATTAGTCCAAACATGCCCGTAGTGAGGTTATCGAGTACTAGAGAAATGGTGTTGTTCACGAATGCTGTGCCATATGTTGTATTGATTAAGTAGTATAAATATCTGTAAGAAAAACACTAGTCGCGTGGCTTAAACGTGACATGCTGTTTACTGATAACACGATTTTCATCTTATTAATAACAGAGTTTATTTAATCAGAAGTAATAAAAACTCATCACCGTAGAACAGCGAATGTTGTGCCGTTTTCTAAAGTTAATACAAAATGCCGTACGTGACTATTTCCATACCACGTTCATCTTAACAAAGTGAAAGTCTTTTCAAAAAGTTACGTAAGCTCCAAAACGGTTGAAGTGTCAGATTCAAAAATACCAAGACACGGATATGAGTCCGTTCAAAATGTTCTGTCACTTAGTACGTGTTAGTTACTGCTTATGCAGTTATCGCTTCGAATTTATTTTGAATTTGAGTGGAAATTATTGGACCGTATTAACTTGATGTAATGTGTTGGTACAATTCCTACGAAGTTTCTAGAAGGTAATATAGATACTACACTCATAGGTACTACTTATTAAATAAGCGTATGATTCACTCAAGACAACACGACGTATCAACTGAATTGCAGATTAGTTTATAATTACCTATTAGTAACAAAGAAATATTATTGACAGTTTCGTTTTCACATTCATATTGAATTTAATATTTGGTATAGGTAGATAATTTCGTTCAACGACGCAAGCGCATTGTATAAGACAATGAACGATGGCTAGACGTCATAAATTCTATAATGATAGCCCGCCGCTCATGTAGCCCAATTTAACTCTATTAATTTTACAATCATTGTCTATAAATTCTCTCCTCTTTTGTTTTGGCAGTCGTAAAACTATAAAGGTTGGTTTATTATTAGCACTCTATATTGTTGTTTAATTAGTAAGTCCTTTTAATATTGTTTACCTTTATAGTTCGAGTCATAGCGGAACTTTTCTTGTGTAATAAATAATCTATGAACAGTAGCCAGTTACATCGTGCGTGCGTGATTCATTATGACAGAGTTGTATTCATGTTATATTCAACTCTTATCCTGTTGTTTCAACCATAAAGAGTATTTGCGTTCAGAAACACAAGAAATAAACTGGTTACATTTATAGACGCAAAGGTCCGAGACAATTGGCCTCGTTGGAGTCGTGGGCAACTGGGCAGGAAGCGGCAATAACCCAGTGTCAGCGGATCAAACACCGAAATTGACTGGAGTGGACCACCACCTGTCGGTTTGAGCCAACGTTTGATCAAACATAACCTCGTTTATTTTCATATTGTGTTGGCGTCTTGGTATTGTTTGGCCTCCATAACCGCGTTGGTTATGTTGGTTCCAGAGCGTACTAGAGCCGACTAGTAACCTTCATTGGATAATGCTCGCGTAACACGTGGCTCGGAGGTCGGGTCATTGAATAATTGTCAACAGAACTCGTGTGTTCATTCATCTTGACCGGCTAGTGATGTCAAAGACAAAAGTGTCTACATCACTTTGAAGCATTTACTTATAAAAGCAATCTGTATAATTAAGTTATTTATATTATGTTGTTACGTTCTCGTCTCCTTCATGGATGGTAATGGCACAAACAAGTCTTCCAAGATGACCTTATTTGCATTCACTCGAGTACCGACGCAGTTGAATAAACTTATTGAACTTCAAATTAACAAGCATGCTTAAAAGATTGTTGTTCAGACTCGTTACTTACGTTTAAGATTTTTTACGTAAAAATCTTATATTATTTCCAACTAATTGATGCGTATGTTATGTATTTCGTAAAGAACACTCATCATCTTATTTAATAAAAAACACCACCTTGATAAATACAAGCGAATTCTTCTGACATTATTCTCCTCGTTCACAAACACATTGTGTTCAGTTCCATCAATCAAATACCTTTCTGCTACGTGATATGATTCCGCAATCACATCGTACTTCTGTATTATAGCACCATTTATATTGAACGTTAAATGCACAAATGTAGGAAGATTCCGTCTGCACTCCTGCCAAACGATCAATATCGATTTATCTTCGCAGTTTGAGATTAGATGAGATTGCTGTTGCAAATAACTGTTTGTTATGTGAGCATTGATCAACAGCAGCTATAACGAGAATTACTTGATCCGTGGTTATTTATAGACTTATCGCTACTCATATCAGTTAGGATTTGTGTGTTCAACGGTAATTGAGAGAAAAGTGTGCTTGTACTTAGATATCCATCATGTGGGGCAGGATAATATGAATCAGTTTGCCGTCGTGTAAATGTTGCCTGAACCAGCGGATAGGCAAAAAACGAGTTGTTTAGAGCCCATATGACAACAGCAATCATCAAGTGTCTGTACTGAGTACTTAGCAAGCAGCCGGCTTCCGCTCAGTGGCGCGACCTACCGCACGCGACGCGCGCCGGGACGCTCCCACAAGGTCTAGGCTCCGGCGGTAAACACGCCATCCACTATGATGTTACTTTGTTCATATATCTTATCTTCATCTTTCAATTTTTTTACAGTGGAACAAACTTCTAGTTGGGAAATCGATCAATCTTGTAACCAAAATACTATTAATTCTGATTTCGAGATGTTGAAATATTATTTAGCTGCCAACCATGCAAGTAAACAAAGACGAGCTTTCATCAAGCTGGGTATAATATTACGCCTCGTGAAAGATACGTATAGGTACATCACGGTTGTTATCAAAGGTGAAATGTGAATGTATTTAGTCAGGGTCTTTTGTCAGATGAATTCTGTTGCCAAGTTGATTACATAAGAAAGAGAAAGAGCACATATTACGTGACAAATGTTTCTTTTGTTACAAAGTACCTTCACACGACGGGTCGTCTGTCAAGGATGAATTGGTTTTATTCATTATCATTCTATTTTTGTGTAAAATAACAAGGGTAAGGTTATTTTTTGGTAACAGTGGTTAGTGAGTAGGTAGGTGTTTATTACCAAGATGTAAACATCGAAAAGTAGTGCTCATGTAACTTTCTACTCACACTTGTCTGTTTTGCTTTGAACAAACTTCATTTTTAAATGTTTGTATCAAATATAAATAGGTTTAAAACAAGTTTCGTCGACTCGTGTTCTTGTGAACTGTTTCTATTGGCTAGGCGATATTAATTAGTGGTCACAAGAAACTTGGGCTTATGCGGTAACGTCTATATTTATCTTCATGATCGCAGCTCCACTGTCCCGCACACATGTCGGATAATTGATGGTGAGAAATTACTGCTGAAGAATAGGGCCGAAATTAAATTGGGCGAAGAAAGTAAAATACAAAACTAAAGTGGATTTTATTTTTTTTGAGGAAACAAAGCAATATCTTGTAAGTTTACAATAGGTAGAGTTCTTTGATCAATATATTTTGGAACCTATTACCAAACTATTCTAATTTTAGCCACTATCCTTACAAGTGGGCCTACCGGAAATCTAAAAGGGTTCGGATTCTAAATAATGCACCACCGGAAATGACGCGCGGGCCAGCGATGCCAGAGTTGGCTGCCAGTGAATTTGGCTCGTTAGTGCTCTCGTACATATTCGGCTGAATGGCGCTCTCACTGAAAACTTTATCGTCTCCGATGTGCCAGAAAACGTATTTCATGCAGAGTCGTGGAGCTGCTTTCTGGAACACTTCAATATATTGTTTTTGGAAAACTCTTACGTCACGCCTCGCACTCTTTAGCTTGCTATTTTGTTTAAGCTATTTGCATTGAATGCCTGAAGGCGATTATTTTAGAATTCATTAAGTTTGCATTATGTTGCAAGACTCGTTAAAACATGTTAGGCATTTTATTTGCGTCAATAATTTGATGTAAATGTAAAATTTCCTTTTATTACGACAAGATAGTTATCAACGGCTCCGGCTATTAGTTCCGCGGCACCATTACCGCGTCCTATCCGACGTCGCAACCTGCTGCGGCCCTCGGGACTGGCCTTTGATCCGGACTCCAGCCGCCGCCGATTAACTTCGCCTGCAATCGGTTTCTATTATAAGTGCGCCGTAAATGGCGTTCCCATCGCCGTCTAAATCTGTCCGCCATCGGACATATCTATCCGTGCCTCTATATGTTTGGCCGGCTATTCTGGTTAGGCTATAAATGGCGCCGCTTCGACCGGGTATTATTAGCATTGGCCGCGCGACTCCCGAACATATACTCTTTGCACCTGATTGGATGGTGGCCAGATTTAGACCTCGTTATGTTCGCCTCAGGACTCGAGTGTCAACTATGGCTATTACGGTACTGGTCAAGTGCGAGTGGTTAGCGTGGCTCGGATACTTGTGATTCCTAATTGCATCACGAATTATATTGGTTTATCGATTGATGTCTTCCGAATAGGTGTTGATGACACCCAATTTGTAACAACTGCCTATTGGCGAAGTGACTATTTAAAACTATAGAATGGTTCTGATCATTAAATTTTTGTCATCAGTTTTCTAGTCATACAAATCTGTAGGTATTATATCAATGCATATAGCATCGTACAGCGAAAGTTTTATTTTTTTGAGGTGCACCCAGCAATCAGCATTATTCATTGAAATAAAATTCGCGTAAGTGATAGAAATCATTAAATCAGCATTATCTCAATATATCTTAAATTCTCTGCAATTTCTTTGCATAGTTATCTTTAACTTTTACGTTCGCTCTATTGTAATATGGCTAGCACCTACAATTTACAAGTACATAATCAATAACTGGCTAAACCTGTGCGTAGATAATGAAGTTACCACGTGACGTGCCCACACTGCCCACTGTTTGATGCACACCCGGCCCAACATGGCCGACCTGTGACGTCATCACAGATTAACAACTTATTAATGCTTTCAGTTAACTTGTTTGAGTTATTAAACTTCAGTGTTCATCGTGATTGACTTGTAATTTTGATAGATAAACCATACTTGCATAGATAATTTAATTAAATGTATGAAATGAAGAATTATAAAGAAACTAACATTAAAATTAAAGTTATATAATTCTTAATCAGCTTTAATAATGTTACGACTAGGAGCATAGCAGTTTGAGTTCAATTTCCTTTGACTCGTTATTTATCCAATTGCGTTAGTCGGTAAGTTTATTAGTCCAAGTCCGTAGCAGGAATGTAATTATCAATCTCAGTGTGGCATTGGCACGATAATACAGTTACGGGAAATTTCCCTGCTTCCTGTCTACTAGTAAATCCCGCTTAATGGTATACAATATTATTTTTATTAAACAAATTAATATTCCTACTAGCTGGAATGGTGGAATTAAAATTTTAAGTAATATGATAAATATGTTTTCAATTTGGTTTCTTAATATAAAGAAACCATGTTAATGATTAATTGCCTTCTGGGTGCGTCAAAGAAAGTCGATAAGTCATGCTTTGTTTTTTTGACATTCGATTAATGTGTCCTGTCTGAGAATTGGTTAACTGGATGTGTGCTCTTTGTCTACTTTATAACAGACTTTCATTAATTTTGCATATTGATCTTTAACCTACGATGTTTTGATTATTTAATCAATGCTGCTGCCGACGAACACTGCTACTTTTACTTCTTCTAAAGACGATCATTCAATGCTAAAAATGATGGTTTTCGAAACTAGAATGACACCAACACGTGATCAATTCGCGGCTTAATTGATGTCGTACTACTTGCACATCGATGTCGGGAGGCGTGTCGTGTCATCGGATTTTGTTTTAGTTGGCGTCCGCGCACGAGGTCGCCGCGCTGCGCCGGATGCCAGCGGACTCGCAGCGGATCTCGGTTGCCGGGTCGTGGAGCTGGATCATACACGCTAACTGGGTTATGGATTGTTTCGTCATCTCATGCTTTTGTTATTGTGGGGTTTTAGGTAAACGTTTTCAGAAGCGGGTGAATACAGTCAAATTACATTTTTGCAAGTGCGCCAATTAAAATTTTCGAGACTATTGTAGTCCCGAAACACTTTCAATCGTTCTAGAATAATAAATAACAGTTCTTAATAAGATTCTCTTGATCACGAGTCTTGAGGGCCAATATAACTTCAAATTATGACAACAATCTTAAAAGAAAAAGCGTGACCAAAACACATGACATTTACAACCAGTTTCTAACATCAATTGGCTCCAAGCATACTGAATCATCGCCCAATCTAAAAGAATTATATCATAATGTTCGGCGGCCGAGCCACGCCGGGCGTTTGGCATAGCTGTACGACCGTGATTTATCTGCTCGGAAGGTGTGGATAAGACGAGCTGCTTGGCACCTAACCTATCTCTTAATTCTGTGATAATTGGACATCATAGTCTAGAAACCTCATCACATTGTACCTACTGGAGTTTTTAGAGATGATCACTCTTGTGGCCGAAATCTAGTGTCATCAGCAAATAATGTTTGGCACTTGAAGTGTCAACGATGAGCTTGTTGGATGGATCGGAACATGACAGGTGGGTCGTCAAGCTATTACGGATAATATATGTGTGAAACATCTATCTGGGGATCACTATTTATTAGGATTTTGGGTCCTATTCAAAAGCGCGCCTTTAGATTTCCAGACATGTAAAATCAGCGCGTTTCGAATTCTGTACTTTAGATACTCTCCGCGATTCGAATAAACTGGTGTAGAGAATTTCGCGAAGTTATTTTGGTATCACAGCAATCCACACAAAAATCTTTCTCAAAACACATGATATCAGTCACATTTTTCTCGTACAAACGTTTGAAAAGTGATATGTTGAACCGAGTTTAAATACACAAAGAAATATTTAAGAATTTGTTTTAAACAACGTTTGATCATTCGGACTGCGTGGTACAACGTAGTTAACACCTAGATCTATAATTAGGTGCCTAGGTGGTACGCTGCGAGTAAATTTAAAATAATTATAATTAAGTACGCGAGGTGAGCATGTTAATCGGCCGTTAACTGCAGCTAACCTTTGTGATTTATGTCGTGTGAGATGCGTGGGCGCAGCAGTTGAGGGGAGATATGTTATTATTGTGGATGTTTTTGAATAGCGCTACCGATTGTAGTAGAACTTACGTGATGCTTTTGAAAGTATTAGGTTAACGCAGAGGAGTTGTACATTTTGTAATTTAATGAAATAATCTTGATTAGTATTTGTAAGTTGTGTACGAAATTGTATTTTGTATATATACAATTTTATTTTTTAGTCCGTATTGATATTTAATTCAACGTATCTTCATAGTAGATTTAACTTTGGAAGATAGATTTCGAAGCAAATAAACTTCAATGTAACCGTATAAGTATTTGTGACTTATTTACCCACAAACTGCTGCTTAAGTAAGTACTTAAGTTATGTTTTAAGTATCGTGTTCTATAACTACTGCCGATGCGTTAACACAACAGGTCCAAAGTATAATGAATGCATCTATGTGGCGGTGCAGTCGCCTTGACCGCGATGCGGCAGACTGTGGGTCGCCGCACGCATGCGCCGCAGCGCCCTGCGCCCGCGCAACGCTTAACGAACTTATCGCACTCCAGATTAGTGTTAGGTATAATTATGTAGTTAATGCTATGGAAAATTGTTAAAACGATAATGTGGTGGGATTTAGTATGATTAGCTTTCGATTTGTAACCTACCTACTTTATAAACTTACCTTAGTGTGATGCATTTAATACTTTACTTATGGTTTACGGGTTGGTTGCCTAAGTTGTTGTCATGATGTGCATTATAACTATTATAGGCAGTATATGTTAACCTATCGATGTTGAGAAATACAATGATGGACTGATTTTGAAATTAAGGTAATTTCAAACAAACGTTGCTTACAAACAAACAAATATTTATTTTTTCTTATGGTTTTTTTGTATACCTATACTTTTCAAAATAATTTTAAAATGTCATTTTAGTGTTGTATCCATGTCAATTTTGATTGATTTTGTTATATACCTAAATAGCATGATTTTATCTAAAATAAGCTATTTACGATAAAGATAACAATATCTCGTGATTTTAATTACCTACCTACATTAATAATAATTGATGATAAATTGATTTTATATACCTACCTAATTATAGAAATTATCATAAAATTGATTATCTGGCTTTCCTGTAAGTACCTACGTAAGTACCCACCTAATCCAATTCTGCGAACGATATTTTCCATTATATTTTTTGTTATTAAATATGACATCTACATAAAATTTAATTATCTATTTTGATAATTATATTATTATATAAAAATGATTAGATATTTAATTCACATTTTATAGAGATTCTGAAAACATCGTCCATGCATTCAACAAACCATGTTTGCGGTGGCTTAAACATTCTTAGTCATTAGGTTTTATTTCATATTGGTTACAAGGAGCTCACAAGTCGTCAGTCTAGTTGCGCATAGATAGATTAGTATTTTAAATGACACACCAGAATAAGAGCGGACCATATCGAGCGGAGCGTCACCTGCGCCGGCGCGGCCCTAGAGCCCTAGTGTTGTAACACGGGCAAGGCGATGCATCAGAATAGCCTGTTGTGCAACGCACCCCGCCGGGCCAAGGTCCCACCGAATTAACTGCTGTCCACTGCACAGCCCGCTTGGTGACCCATTTCTATTTACTATTGGTACGCGCCGTGGAACATTTGTGGAAAATGTCGGCTTGATTGATGCTCAAAGGTCGACTCGGCACAATTGGCGCACTCGCCAATCTAATTGGGTTCGATGTCCGCACGGAATAAATATTTGTGTGGCCTACAGATATTTGTTCCTAGATTTGAGATCTGTGTTGCTCCTTTTTGGTTGCAGCTTGTTGTTTAGTTGTATTGACTCCATGTGCTGGGACGTTTAAACTCTCTCTCTTAAGCTCAATAGATCAATCAGTCGAACTGCTAAAGAAAAACAAAACCATTTTCATCTGATCTCTCGTCTTTGATCTACATTTGTATTTAATTAGTACACATGACATGACATTATACATGACAAAGCCCCAGCTCGGAGCCAACAAAAATGTTGTAATTACAGTCTTTATTCTTCTTCATTGTGTTCCGATTTCCGCAAACAATTTGCCAACAGAATTATTAATGTCATCACATCGCCACAAAGTAGTTGTGTGATGAGTGGCAAGTTCGCCAATCACGCTGCGTGATACATATGAGCTACGTTGGCCGCCAACTCTCCTGGCAGACTTGTTTAGTTGGTCACAAATGTTGGTTATGACACGATTTGAGTGGAAATTTAACAAAAGTTCAGGTGTCTGCGTTTGTCGGCATTGTTTGGTGAAAAAACATATTTTTTATAAACCTTATCAACTTTAGTGTCCTTGTTAACTTATCAGACTTTGACTAGGCTGACTGGATAGTTTATTGAAAGGTTAATCCAAAGGTGACATTTAAATGACTAGCACAATACCTCGAAAGTTCCTCTGACCTTTAACAATACAGTGCCTATACATTAGGTACCTAACAATTTCGGAAAATCCACGTTACCGGTGAGTGGTGAATGCGCGAGGTGATCTCATTGCCTATTTTTACAGAAAACTGTAGTCTTTACACATTGTTAATACACGTTTGTTATTACAATTCTCCAACCGCGAAAACATTACTTTCCAATGAATAAATAGACACTGAACTGTGAACATAAACAGCGAGAATTTAAATAAGTGCGGTAAACACGGGAATGTTGATGGCAGAGGTCATGGTGGTGCGACGGGTGACGGGTGAGGTCACGTCACTTTATTGCGGGCTGCTAGATCACTGCACAGACGACAAGAGTAGCTGGGGGTAAACATGCCTCACGTGCTTTGACATTATTACGTTCGATGGAACTTTGTTTCTACTTAGGTTTAGATCTTGGTTATCTCATAAGCTATTTACAAAGAACTCTAAACTACAAGATATAGTATGAAGTAGCAATACAATGTTATTGTACTGTACCTTCATCGCTCGATGAATGTACCGAACACAATTTATTAGTTAATATGGCAGCAGTGTGGTTAGACATATTTATACTGTAGTGAGGGTCCAAAAGATTCTAGTTCATTAGTGAGACTCGTGTTTTATTTTGCTTAGTATAATAGGTACTTATTTAGATGAGGTATTAGCTGAGGTAAAAACTGTCGCTTGCTTTGAATAATCTTAGTAAGGTGTTCGATGTTAGTCATTGTCGATACATACCCATGTATACTATTACATAATATTGTCGGTATGATGGATTTCTCTGTTTAGTAGTCTATACAGCCAGTACAGCTAATAAGACGCTTCAGTTGCGAGTCGTGTGTGGTCTGGTATCTCCAAGCCACTTATTTAAAGGCGGTCGGGCGCTCGCTGCGTTCCTGGCACTCTCTGTAATTGTATGTGTTTTTATATGCTCTGAGTGAGTCCAGTGCGGTGTGCAGCCACTCTACAATGCAGTGCAATGCCATCGCGAGCGCCGCCTTATGTCATTTGTGCTTTTACTTGTTTCTTTGTCTTCCACTGTCCATCAGTTCTTCGGTCACTACTTCGTATTCTATGTGAGATTTGTAAACAAGAAGCGAATGAAAGTTATTCGCTAAGTTATTCAACAAAATCATAAATACCTAACGGAACGTTTTAATTTCGTGGGCCGTATGTTATCAACATGTTAGCTCGTCATCGCGCCAGCGCATGGTTCTGCTTATCCTATGATGTCGCGCCACATGTATCCTATCAGTGAATGGAAACCCCGAAGGCCGAGGTAGTAGATCGTTGCTCAACACGACAAGTATGTCAAAGGAAACTCCCGTACTACGGGTATCGGTGAGTGCATTAATTGTAGGAAAATCACCGGCGCGCGCGCACCCGACGCGCTGCGAGACGATCAGCCTGCCTGTTAAGTTTCCATTGTTGTCATTTTGGTTTAATTATAGATTGGAGGTTTAAGATGAGGGCTCATTATTGTGTTCGGCTTATCTTATCACACTTTTTAACGACTGATTACATAATTGTATGACGACTCCTAATTATATTGTTAGCAGTCAATAATTATCAAAACAATGATATTTTACTCGTAACTCGTAATTGAGCAACAATTATTGCCACATAGTTTGGATGCGGTATGCGGAAGTCGCTTATTGTGGCTGTTTGTAATAGTATAATTTATATATTTAATAGTTTACAGAATAAACAACTATTTTGTACAAGGAAACGCATACATTTCCTGAATGCGATCTTTATATTATTCGATGCACCTCTAACATTATTCAATTCAATAAGTATTGATGGAATAAAAGAGACTAACGAGCAATTCTGCTTTCATGTTTTCAATATTTCAGTGTAATTTGCGAGTATGTAGCATTATTAGCTCTATTAATAAGTGTTCCTCGCTGAACATAACATGAAACATGACTAAATCACTTCTTGGAACACATTTCCCGCGGTGGTACTATCAATATGTTCAAACTAATACGTAATATTATGGGTTATTGGTTTAAACTAATGAGTTTCACCCCTTTAAAATAACATGTCATTACTAGTAGTCTTGTAGGTACTTCAGTTATCGATGACTAGCTTTCGACCACAACTTTGTTTCAGTGGAAAATTTCGCCGCGTCTTACCAGCAGCGGTAGCCGCGTGGTATGACCGTTTGACTGCCAAGTAAAAGGTCGCAAGTAAATGGCACGCACCACTGTCTTTTCTAATTCATGTTATAAATTAGTTATCAGTTGCTAAAAACGGTGAAGGAAAACAACATGAGGAAACCGGCATACCTGAAAGATTTTTTAATGGTGTGCAAAGCCATGTCTGTCTACAGGCAGTTTAAACTCTGACACCAAGTTGTTCATCAACCATACGATAAGAAGAGTTCTATCGAATCTAGAGTTTAAGCCATTACAAATATACATAATTACATATAGGTACAAACAGACAGAATTTACTTACCTTCTCATTTATAATAGTGAGGATTATTATAACCTCTAGAAAGTTCTTATTTACATATCAATCTCAAGTCGACCTCAAAAGGTTACGTCGAGATATTCTGGTAAATACATTATGAAAATATTCACATTTAACAGAACGACGGTTTAAGATCTGCTCATCACTGTTACTAAGCACAGAACTAGATGTGTCACTAAGAGTATATATCAAATGAAGAGACGTACCTAGTAAAGGTTATTGTACCTATGTCCCTACAACGGCACCAGAATGTTGCCTATAGAATAATAGAAACGAACCTATTGTGCATATCTTGACGTATCGGTATCATGGCAAACACTGACCACGTTACCGATAGTGCCAGCAGATACAATACATGTAAATATGCTGATCGTAGAGAAATGGTCCTGCAATGTCAACCAGGGGCCGCCAGCTGACACTTATCGGCGGAAGGGCAACGACCTCGCCGGATGCCTTATCAGCTGGTGTTGACCACGCGACTCATCCCACACCCACTTCTCGGTACCACTGCTTATCAAGGAGTAACTGTTCCCAGACACTTCGGATGGTACTTATATGAAAAATGTGTAATGTGAGTTCTTCGTACTAATTAGGTGTCACTTGTCGGATTCTGGGTTCAGTTTGTGGGAATTTTAAATCGATTGGCGGTATGCACGAGACGACTAGTGTAAAATTTGTTGACAAAACAAACGAACCAACCAGCTGCGATGATATTTATTACCTCACTTAGCACAAATCTTATGATATCTTAACAATAGTGTTAACCTTTTTTTAAACAAGATTCCATAGAGAGCGTGCAACCGAAGTATTCAAGCAATGACAGCACAACGCCTACCCAACCCTGAGCCACATCGACTAACTGTTTAACTAATAAATGACGCAAACTTCCACAAATAATATTAATATCAATTGACAAAGAAAATAAATAAATAATGCAAATGACCGTATCAAAAAACATTATTTAGATAGATGCATAATGCTACATTTATGGCTATATCGGGTAATATACATGTTTTATTCATTCATTAAACTACATTTGGTTATACACGACGCTCGTACTGTTACCAACCAGTGTACTGACGCCATTCCCTAATGGGCTGACGCGGGAATGATACGCATATGCCAAAGTAATGCAATTTCACAGCATCATATACCTACGTCGCTGCGAAGGCCGAGCTCATACATCAACAAATGTGGTGTGCTGAATTATTGCGAGGTTGATATCGTAATCACATAATGCGTGAATTGACGTAAACGATCGGCTCCTGTAGGACTATCTACAAGTAGTCCTAAACCACATACTCTGACGCTAGTATGTATTTATTATCATACATTAAATCGCTTCAATCATAATCGTTATAATCAAATCGAGCAAAGACAAAGGTGAACTTGAAGTCGACCTTGCGACCTTTTACCGTGAAGGATGCTCACTAAGTCGCTACGTTCTCAGTAATTTTGGTTTATGAGCCCCTAATTATTTACGAAGAAATTGCCTTTCTATACTAATATATAATTATTTTTTACAATCAGTAACTTAATCGGCATATACACCCACATATTTAACAGCATAAGTAATGTCTTAATAAATTCATTTCTTATATTTAAATACGAACATTTGATTCCCCTCTATAGATACACATTTCATGGTACAAGTTAATATTTGATTGAATCGCTGCCTCGTGGCGATTCGCTGTCAAGTAGTGGTATTACGTCGCCGGCCTGGGATCGATGCGGCTATTAAGTAACATTACAGGTGCGCAGTGGCCCAAGTTCAGGGCCGCGCCGGCTCTGCCTACACGCCGGGTGGCGAGCGGCGGCGCATCCCAGCTCCACACTCACACTTTTGCATAACATCACGACAGTTATTTTAGAGGAGCTTTAGGGCTGTCACACACACTTGTACAGAAATGTTCTTTTAATAAGAATTTAAAATGTTTTCCGTTTTAAAAGACAAACAGAGGTGTGTCTATACGTGTTTTAATTTTCACATGTATACTGTTGAATGACGTATTCACGCTCCAAACGTCATTCACAAATACGATAATTGATCGCCATGTGTTCACTTGCCAAGAAAAGAACGTTTGTGTTTCAAACGTCCGCGTCTAGACGCTGTATTTCAAATTTACAATTTTCAGCATGACCCTGTAAATGAACTCACATTTCAACGATTGGACTACGAAATAAATTCCTTGAGATATCAAAATAAACTCGCATAAAGGCGAATAATGGGTTTACAAAAATAAAACGTGGAAACTTTCCTGCAATATTGTACCGAACACATTATCAGTTAATTTTAGATCGCTATAAAGTTTGTCGCAATCAACCCTAGTGACATCGTGTGAGAGGCAACGCCGGCTGTTAATAATAGATCGTATGTAAAAACTTGCTCGCGGAAATCCTATTTGTATGGACGCGAAAATAGAACTGTGCGACAACGGCCGCGCGGAACGCGGGCGATTTTAGCACTTGCACTATTGGCTATTAGACTTTCTAAATACAGACTTATAGACTGCAATAAGACTAGCTGCGGTCTGCGTTCAGATATACATGCACTGTCTGGGGTTTATACAGTTTGCCTAAACCAGATGATATACATGTTCGGCAAATAAAGAATGGTGAAAGCAATATATTTTATATTATCCTAATCAACACGCTTGATATACTTGGTCACCAAAGTTGGATGATATGGTGAATCTAGGGATCCGAACAGTATTATATAACGTATGCATGTATTTTTTGTATCTTCAAATTGTGTAACACTGTTTATTCTGATTGATTCTGACTGCTGTATCAATATCAGTTTTATGGATATTGATAAAACAACATGTCGATCATTTCTCTAATAATATATCAAGGCTGTTTAGTGTTTTGTGAGAGCGTAAACATTACCTTTTCTTGTTATATCTTTACTTATCTTATCTTCCTTTTCCAGGTAAGAGTCCAGTCACTATAAGGAAACTGAAGTAATCGCGCATTAGATACGGTAATCACACTCCTATATATAGCAGTAAGTAGATAAGCCGGTATATGACATGATTCACACTATTTATATATGTCTTATCATGGGTTATCTTCTGTGATGAAGAATTAAACTTACCGTGGGAATATAGATCTAGAGCATCTCTCGTCCAAGGTTCTGTGGCTACACAGTAAACAATGTCGGAGTAAGAGTAAGAGAGAGGAGAATTAAAAGAGCAGCTTAATATGTTGCTTTTGTAAGTAATAGTTATAAAGCTATGGTAGTAATACAATCTTGGAGAGAAGCTGGCTTTTGCAATTAACGCGCAAAGAACGTTTTCATTTGCATCGTCTCCGCTGGCAATCATATAAAGATAAATAGGTAAGCATGTTAGCTTAATAACTTAGCTACTATATACTTATGTATGTAGTGGGTCATTTATATAAGTCAGCAAACATACATCGACATTTAAAAGTAACAAAACAAATCCGTTTCACACACACGTCGGCCCCAGGTCAGTACCTACTGATAATGTTAGTTATTTATAATGTAGCAAATCGTTTCGCAATCACTATAATTAGCGGCCAGTTATTCCAGTCGGCTTATTGTCTGTTATCCAATCATTAGGAGCGCGTTGATTGGTGTGTGAATGTCATATAACAGGAGTATTTTCAGTTGAAGAGCCATTGTTTTAATTACTACTTAATAGTGTTGTTGTTAGGTGTTGTTTACTCGTTGTAGGGTGAAAAGTCACAACAAATTAGCATTTGGTTACGGTTAGATCACCTTACAGGAGAAGGGTGTAGGTTAGATGTATGTGCGATAGAGTTTAGAGCAGTGGTTCCCAAACTTATTTTGTCTACTGCCCACTTTGAGAATAAATATTGAGAGAGCTCTTGCAGTCGTTGTTTAAGAGGCCTCCTAGCTAAATAAATAATAATAATAATAATAAATTTCATTTATTGAATAAATAAAGCTCCTAGCAAAAAAAAACATTTTCTTTCTGGGTCTCTTACCGCCCCCCTTGAGACCTACAGCGCCCACAAGGGGGCGTTATCGCCCACTTTGGGAAAGACTGGTTTAGAGAGTCAATATTCACTTTAACAAAGGTGTCATAATTGCCTGATAGATCTTTCAAACGCGAATAGTATGTACTTATGTAAAGAACACGTATGCATGAATACGATATAGTATTTGACGAATACATTGTATTCTATACCGGACTGACAATCGACACACGTGTCACTTAAACATCACGTTTACACAAAGTATCCGGTTGCTAACCTATCACAAACTCCTGGCTGATATATGACATGCATTAATATTCCTCTCCAACCCGCAGAACGAAACACCGTTCCATCCCATACAATTACCATAACAGCCCATGATTTCGACACATGTTACAGTGTCCTATTTATAGAACCGTTTACCATTGTCTATGCAATATGGCGGACATGTAGCGCTGATTACAATATATTGTTTGAGTGCTATTTTTAGCGCGTGGCGATGTGAATAATTAATGGCGGCGTAGTGACACGTTTGTTTTTGATATGGGTGTGTCGGTGACTGGCGTCAGTAGGTTGAGCAGCGTCAGCGATCCTTGTTGGGGCTGAATTATAGCTGGTGTATTTCTAAAATGTGTGACGTTAGAGCTTGTTTTCTTAAGTTGCTGTTTACTACAACTAAGAGTGCTTGCCTTTAACTTTAACTGAGGTCAACTACATACGACTTGCCCGCTATACGACATTCTGGTCTCATTTTCATGTTAGCATAAATTAATAGCTAAGGACAATGTCCACAGAGCAATATGTGTCAAAATTTAAAAAGTTTTTGATGACATAAACGAATTACCCACCGATGTTATCACGCGTCAATACTCTAGTTGCACACGTGTCAGGTTATTTGCACTAAGCTGGTAATTTACTTAGTAAAGTAATCATTGTCAGTTGGTTTTATTTAAATTAATTTAAACAAATAGATTTTGGTATTTTATCGAAACTTTACATTTGAATTGTTATCGTAGACTTTTATCAATATTTAGTAGTAGTAGCAGACGGCGCATATAACATTGGCATGTTATTGGAACTGAAGGATTAATTGATTTTGGTCTTGTGTTAATTAAGTAAGCAATAGTCTAGACGAAGAAACATTGACCTTAATTTTAGGGCTAGTCAAACAATCGTAGGACGAATCAAATAGTTTCGGGTAAATACACTCTAATTTATCGTTCAAAACAGTATTTACATACAGGAAAGATTTCCCACCAGAAGAATAGTTGTGTATCTATTTAGCACACATTTATCAATGCAAAGGCTAAAAAATCCTCCATAGAGCCAAAATTTTTTTTTGAAGAATTTATTTTGTGTATGCTTTCGCGTGGATTGCTTTTTGTATTAAATATGGGCTTTACAGTAGCCTTTCATGATAATTATATTTTTTATGAAAACGTACCTATATAATATTATTATGGTCAAAAGCCTCCACGCTCTCTTTCCACATCTGTCCGCCACCAGTCTTGCATATACAAGTCAAGTTCGTCTCACCATCTCCGTCTGAGTCTTCCTCTTCTTTATACTTGAATATTACACTATTATTATTATTAGACAAAACATAGTCATATGACGAGCACGATTGTCCAATTAAATACCATTATTTGGCATTAAACTATGATACATTCAAGGAAAACAGTGACTGGCTTGGACAGGGTTAAGTTGTAGCGGGGGAAACACAGTAAACATATATTTTTATATTTCCTCGTTAAATTTAAATAGTCATATAATACCCATGGCATTAGCTGGTGCTTACGGTAATATGACCCTACTGTCCCGGTCAATACAGGTTACATTCACTTATCTGCAAAATTTACTGCATTATAAATGTCGTATATTCTTGATTATTAATGAAGTTACTACACCCCTTTTTCTATTGACTATTTATAAGCCAAAGCCCTCATCTCATACTGAAAAGTAAGAATGTGAATCAATAAATTTATTAGCTTTTTAAGAACACATTGTATTTCTTTTTCAAACTGATTTCAATCTTTTTATCTGTAATGAACACCAAGCTAGGCTTAATCTTAGATTTATTTAAAATAAGTTATCATCATGACTTGTATATTAATGTATATCCAACATAACTTTGAAACGACCCCTGACTTGTTCGAGGTCAACCTAATGATTTTAAACTAATAATAGAATATAGATAATGGACCAAGTTTTTTTAGTTTCAAACGTGGGACATCGAGACCACGTGACGTGATCTTTAAGTGGCTCCTATTTATAGACTGATCTGGTCGCAAGTGGGTCTAACTCTGCATACATTAGAATTAAATTTGTGCATTATATGTCTGGCTTATAAGTGTGTATGTTTGTGGGCGTGTCTGTGGGACTGGATTATTGTATCACACAATTTTAGGTATTGTAGCGACAAATATAAAATATTCAGACATCAATATGTTTTTCCAAAACAAACTCACTCAACAGCTTGTTAAATATATTTAAATGAATTGACAAAATATGCATGCGTGTTTATATTCTGCATGTCTATAATTAGGTGAATGACTAATATTAATAAAATTTCCACGTTCGCTGCACAAATAAGTAACTTACACAGTTTATTGTTTACATATTGTATAGGTTACGACAAGCTTATACGTGGCCACTAGCGTAGCCTTTTTTCGCGAATTTGTTGATGTCGTACTCTACCTAACTCTTCTGACCATTATAAAACTGCGTTGTCTGAACTCTGCATTCCAATAAGAAAGTAAGCATATCGTGCAATACTCAGAGACCATTAGGGTTCACAAATGTGTGTGATACAATAATCCAGTGTTGAAATTATAATATTTTTTAATAAGAAAACAATGATCACTTTAAAAGAAGTAGGAAAGAAGCCTTCTTTGTGCTCAAAGTTCAGAATGTTCGAGGGACAGAACCGCGCAACCTCAACCTCCGTCATCAGTTCAACATCAATACAGTTTAACTAACTTATACTTAAGGAAAATATCGCCAAGAACAGAATAGTCCACGAGTCGTTAAGTTTGCCATCTATAATTAGTTCGGCCAATGTTCATGTGCAGTGAATTTTTCCTTGTTTGAATATAAACAGTGTCGCACTGTTTGGCTCAAATATAAATAGAATCGGACGAGTCTTATCGCTACCCGTGAGCCCGTGACTGATTACAACACGTTTATGTTCAGCTATTTTTGTGAAAGGATATCGCTGCGATAAGCTAAGACGACATAGACTGGACAGGCCTGCTAGTTTTTCATTGTGAACGTTATTCATATTATATGTCATCGCCGCGTCACCAGCTCATGAAGCTCAGCTCCGTTTAAGTCCGAAACTAGTCGAGCATTCCTGAACATACACGTGCGTAAAGCCGGTACAAATAATACATTATAAGGCCTGCTGGTATTTTATTAAATCTCCTGCGTCAACGGCACTTAGGTCTAAGAGATTATACTACACTGCTCTCCCAGATTGAGCACCGTTGTATGATGTTACATCGGGTAATGTCTTAACAACAGAATAGCTTTAGCTGAGGCTGTTCAGTGTACAGCGAGAGTAGCATACAAGGCCTTGCAACCGTTACTTAAGAATATACACACCTGCCGTCTATTGAACAATTACAAATACTGATATATAAATAGATTATTTATGGTGTAAGTAATAATACAAGCAGGTAAATCTTTAGTCGACTATTCATTAGCAATCCTTTATCTAACCAAGAGCGGAACCTCAACGTAACATGGTTGTTATTCAGTGATAAAAACACAGAAATAGCCGCGTTATGGCCGCTATAAATATAGCAACATTGACAGGAAAACTGTCGTAAATATAATGTGTAAAAATAGCGAACGACCATTGTTTGGATTATGTTTGTTATAAATAACTTTAGCGCCGCGCTTTATGTGCTAGTTGGCGGCAAGCGGACACTGGTACATAATGTATATCACTGACACATGCACAGACAGGCCACGCGAGGGACTTGAGCTGAGAAAAACAAGTCCTGATACAAATATTTTGAAACGTACTAAACTCCAGTTCTTACCAATCATAAGGATGTATTGTATATCTTGCAAATAACATTGATTCAAGTTATTTATATGCATTAAAAACATAATGTTAAACCACTTGGTGAAGAAGGAAGTAAGTACAGGCTGTCCTATCAGTCCGCCTTGTAGGCCGATACTCGTGCGAAAGTTCAAGTTATTTCGGTAATTCGTTTGTTCCGGATACACAAATAACTCTGGTTTATGTAAAAAGTTCTGAGGCAGTGATTCAGCAGTTGTATTGAAGTATATGTATTTCGTTCCTGATTATATCGCGGAGCGAGCAGTTATACTATTTACTTCCTACTTTGTATTGTATATTAGGTATTTGCTGTTTGTGAGGAATTTATTGCCTACGACGAAACGGAGGTGTATAATTATGTGTTTAGGGTAAGAGGTTGTTCTTTTGTTTGTATGTGTGTGCACAAATGATTGATGCCAATTTTATAGCTAAGGGTGCGTAAACATCGGTTACAGTAGCCTACGCGACCGGTTCCATATAGTAAGAAGAATTATCAACATTTTTATGTATTCTGCCTCCTGGCCTCCTGCGTTGATATTTTTGTAGCCCGTTAGTACGCATATTCGTGTATCTAGCTAGCATGCCTTCTGCAATTAATTCGCATTACTAACCACATTATTGGGTGCGCGTGCGCATTAAATCGTTTGCCTTTTACGACATTTGTTTCACCTATTGTCCTCTATAATTAGATTGTTATTTTTCCTATATGATTTTTCAATGAAGTTTTTTATAATGCATCCGTGTCATTGTACGTAACGATAATTGTACGGAAATACACTTAATATGTAGAATACAGTAGTCATTCATTAGCATTCGTTCTCAATTAATCCTGTTTGTTTAAAAAGAGGAAAATATGACACAAACAGGAGCAGATTGCCGGCGCCACGTAGTTAATAAATAATGTGATTTGTGCGGTAAATAAGTATAGCAAAATTAATTTGGTTTTATTATCATTGGCAGTTATTTTGATGGCGTCCTCGAACATGTTGTTCATGTTCATCGCCTGCCAGTTTTTTAAAGTTTTCTTTCCGGTTGACGTGAATTGAGCATGGATTTTAACAAACTTCGGAAAAGGAGTAGATTTTAGGATCGTCTGTAAGCTATTTTTTATGCGCGTATGTACAATATTGTATACAACGAAAAGAAAAAAATCCATAACCTTTCACCAGGCACTAAATCTGGTTTTAGCATTTTCATATTGTAATCCATTTGATTGTTTGTTTGGCTCGCCCTCGCACTCCATCGATACGTCGGCTATAACTCGCCGGCTATTTTTAGCCGCGGCTTCAATCACGCGCCCTAGCCGTGCATCTTTATATATGTACACCTTATATATAGACGGGTTACTTTTTGTTTTACTGTTTATTACAATCACGATAACCTTTACAGTTATATTCGTGCGGGTAGTAGGCAGACTTCCAAGTATTCTGTAAATGGAAAGTGCCAGTTATCTGTTCGTCCCCATTTAACGCTTCCTTATTGAAATTATCTATTTCCATTAGTTAGTTTTAGTCAAAACACTTTTTTAAAGCCATATAAAAATACCCTAGAACGGTATTCTCATGAACGATTTGTTTAAGTCATGTCTCATTAAAAACAAACGGTTACGTGCTCAAACCTAATTTAAGTCGATTACCCAACATTAAGTTAACTAGAAAAGTTCAAAAATCTTCAACGAGCGTGCATCGAGACAATCGGGCGTACTGATTAAGGGTGGTGGGTAACGACCTGTACTTTGGCACATGGTAAACATTACAGCGATATACGTAGAGACACGAGCACTTCGGAATCTATGTAGATTGTTATGTAAATGTGTGTGTCTGTATGTTTAAACAGGTTCTTTCGCTTTATTTTAGTTCAGGTGAAGGTCATATAGGTACACGTTTAAAACACTCATGGATTAATGTTTGCTACGGTAGCTTGTATGTATAAATACTAATTGAATTTCCTAAATACTTTATGTAAAACAAGAATTCGTTTGTGGAGCTTTTAAACCCAGATATTAAAATGATACGACAAAAAGTATACGACCTGACGATCGCAAAAATGTATACGACCATAACCTATTTCCCACGGTCGGATGTTAATGGGAAATGGGACGACATGGTGTGTGACGGGCGACGGCCTGCCGAGACGTGCAAAAACTGATCATCCGATGATGAATAGTTTTCAATTGTTTTGTTCAGCTGAAAAGTTCACATTATAATACGAATTACTTTTGACGCACATACCTATGTTTTTATAATTGATTATACATTTACTTAGTCTCGAAATTCATTAATATTCGAAACGTTTAATTCACCAGCACGTGTCTAAAGAGTAGATACAAGTTATTTACAGAAAATGTGAACGAATCCACACAAGGTTGTATTATGTTTATTCGGTGCTTCGTAAAGAATCAGCTAATTATTCCGTTATTAACATACCAATCAACAAAGCTGATGAAATACAAAGACTTTATTTTTGTTCCTTCTCCTAACAATACGGGTCCCAAAATAGCTCCTTGTATAACCAAGTCTGGGAATAAACTTAGTGGGAAAGTATCGACCGAGCTATTAATAGTGTCTGCGAGCCATCTTGTTCTACTCTTTGTTGGTTCGAAATAACCATAGGAGCCCCTCTCCTCCCCCCATGGCTGGAGTTTTACTCCGGAGTATTTTTGGTAGCAATCACACTTCTACCTACCTACCGATTTAAGTTAGGCATTCGATTGTCTGCATTACTAAGTATACGTAATTTGAAGTGACTCGGGTAATACTCTGGTGCTAAATTAAGGATTTTTGTGTTTGATTTGCAAGAATAAGGTTTAATTGTATACATTTTTGGTGACCAAAGTGTTAATAACCACTTTAATAATGCCGGGCGTCCGAAAATACCTTTATAAGTATGGATGATTTAATGTATACCTATATAGGTGTGTTCGTCAAAACGATTCATACACTAACATGTACTTAACGATTTAACAAACAATAAAAGCGCGTTTGATTTAATATATAAAAACCGATTTCCATTTGACGTGATTTAATAAATTAACTTATTATTAACTACTCAAAGTAACATAATCATCACAATATTTCTAAAAACTTAATGTTTAAAAAACTCACCAAGAGTCGGTGATTCCCGAATTAGTACAACTAAAAATAACACAGCACGGAATGCGCCCATCTGTTTATAGAGCAAGCGGGGGAGATTTACTAGTCTATTTGTGTTAGCATGGGGGACAGGTCGCGACAGGTTGACAAAAAAATTGAACTTGTTCAGTGACAAGTGCATGAGAGGGTTGAAACAAGTGAAGTGTGTCAGGGTTGGTGTTGTGGGGTGGCGAATGAGCGTGACAGGTTGATCGAGCTGCGGCAGTTAGTGCGGTGAAGGCGGTTGGTTTACTAATGTGTTTGTTTTATTAATTTGATATTATTTCGAATTATACAGCCAAAATTCCACTCTTTCCCGAATTTGTAGATTGTAAAATAAGCGCAGTGGATATAAAGATATGTACCATGTGCCTTTACCCAACCTTCGTAAAATGATTACCGAAAAAGTTACAATTAATGAGTCCACTAACTACATTGCTGTAATTTAAGCATTTTTAAATACCTTTTTATTATAATATACACTATAGGTAATATAGGCATGCTAACGGGTTAAATATGCGTTTAGCATGTTATTTTTTTGATGTTATTCTTATTTATAAAATATAATAACAAATAAATAAATACTTGAAGTTAGTCACAAACTCCGTAACATTGTAAAAAGTTCCAAACAAAGCGTATTCACGTGACTCAATGAGATCCTTAATGTTACTAGCCTTTGTACTAATTATACGTCGGCTATATTTAGCCGTGATTCACTCCTGCCTGTGTCTGCTCCGATAGGCGTGGATTATAGCATGCATGTGGTTACATGGCCTAATTTTTACACATGTGTCAAATGTATATTGTCTGTTTTGTACGTAAATAGATTAGCCATTTGTTAGCTCATGTTAAATTAAACCGGTGTCGAGCTTAAACATTATGTGGTATAATGGAAACTGGTTATAATTATGGAGATGTTATTGCTGTACGTTTGTGTTCTTTAAATAACTTCTCATTTTATAAGGTCTTTTATACCTATACAAGAAGGTCATGTATTTTATTATAGTACACAATAAAGTATAACTATTTTGAGTGGAAGTTAAGTGTTATAAAATACATTAACTTATTTCAACAGCCGACATAAATAATCAAATAACATCGATATAACATAATCGATATTGGATTCTATTTTCTTCTCCACGCGATCGAAGCGTGTGTGGTACCTACTGCCTATAGGTAATATATTCGTACGTCGGGGTGTTATTATAAAATTGGGCCGGACGCGGCGTTCAGTTCGCCTCGGTTCACAGGAACGAGAGTAAATACCAACTTAGAAATACACGGTATATTATTGTGTTAGAAACTGCATCTTTTGTATAAGTACTTATGAAAGAATGCAAAGTTGAGATTAACTTAATAATACTCTTAAGTTAAGATTATTCTTTTGTTTTTGTTACCATCTCGAGCTTGTATTTCATAGATTTTATTGGTATCTAAGCTTAGTAGTTCGTTAATAAATCAAAGTAAAGTATTCGATTAGGTAAACGTATAGGTACCTACTGATTATTTTTAGAATATTGATGAATATGTATTTCAACAAACAAACGTATTTAAACTAGTGATTTAATTGATGCATTAAAAATAAAAGCAGTTAATTTAATAATTCATTTACAAATTAGCCTATTTAAATGTAATACATATTCAAGTGAAACTGCCCACGAAGAGTTCTTTGGAAGTTCATAATATTAAAGTTCCAATGAAACGATCGACACCACTTATCTATTTATAAAGCAAGGCTAAGTTCAGCACTAAGTGGAGGCGCAGTGAGTCGCCTGCACCTTTCATAATGTAATAGCATCACTTTGCCCTGAACTCACTGTAATTGCTTTCTAATAATTACGACTGTAGTCGATAGCTATGTAGGCCAAGAGCTTATGAATGCTTAATTCTTCTGAGAAGTGGATCGGTGTGAAGTTGAACTTTTATTACATTCACAGGAATTATGCATTTTAAATTGATTATACAGCTCGTATGGCGTTTAAGCAATATAAAAAAATAAGAGTCTTACTCTTAACATGAAAACAATAGATTTCAACGGATTTCCCATGTTTATCCCAAATGTATTTGGTCTTCACCTAATTTTAACGGGTCTAGCGCTTACTTATAAATCTGTTAAAAGCTTTAGCAACCGAGTTCTTTGTAACCTTGGAGAATGCTCTTAAAAATACCAGCGTAGTACCGAACCATACAATCCGTTTTAGTACACCATAAAACGGTACAGTCTACCTACGGTGCCGCCGTACCCAATGATCAATGAAACGCGGCCGGCGCGCGCGCAACACACTCCCGTGAGTACTCGCGTCCCGAAACGTTTCTCTTACAACGTTATTTTTACATTAATATATTTTTAGTCTGTGTTTTTTTCAGCGCTTACACCATACCGAAAACGATATAAAAGGTTTTCTTTATGTTTGAATGTTTTTGTACTTGTTTTGTGAATGGTATTGTTTAGCAAAGAAGGTGTAATTTCTGCCAGTCACTAAGTAAAGTATTCACGACTACGTCTTTGACCGTATATTTACTCCTTTTATATTTTAACTAGCTACTTTAAAGAAATACCAGTGTAAGAATAAACCTTCCAGTATGCAACCATCCCGTCTTCTAGATCTTCTTTAGAAATGTCTATGACGTGTAAAATGCCCGTGATTCGACGCATATCATCCTTGTATTAAAACATAGTTGCACCGTTTCCACCGTTAACTCCCAGCCATTAGACAAGCCAGTAATGCACACTTGGCATGAGCGAGGAACCTTCGCCGCACATCCACCATTAAATCTAAAACAAACATCAATAAAGACACCAAACCAAAATCCATTTCTAATCTTTCCGGTGGCTGCTGCATTTAGCTGTTTGAAAATAGCAGCGGACGCAGCGCCTGCGCATACACATACTGAAACAAACTGTTTACACATACAGAAATAGATCCAGTTCGCTTCTGAATGTGGAACGGGTGAACACTTGGCTTTTATGGTGAGTTATTTTTGGTGGAGCGATTCGTCCAGGAGTATGGAAGATGTGATGTGGTATGATGGATGGCTGATGCACTTGGTTCGATATCTAGGCATTGGATCATTTCAGACATGCTAGAACTAGTGTGGACACATTCTCAGCCTTATTATTAAAGGCTAGCTCATTCCTGAATACTCACCCTTTAACTATCGATCGTTATAATACATTATCGTTCTTTACCTAGGTACATGTATAAACCGTTTAATGGCTTCCTCGACCAAACCCCTCTCATAACTTCATTTTAACCCACGTTAAAAAATGTCAAACACTGTTAAAAGTCAAAGTTCTGAAAATTATGGGAACGGAGCACCTAATTTAAAATATTATTTTGAGAAACCAAATCTTTATATTATACTTTAATTAGTCTCGAGTTTCGGTAAACAAATAAGTAGGTACATGCATTACAATATAAACGGCCCGGTCACGTGGTCAACGGCCACGTGCGTGCCTTTTTTGCCCCTCGGGTAGTGAAGAACAACAAAATCATTTGAAATTGTTACCGCAATCAACTCTTGGATTGTTGAGGTCAACAATATTTTTGAATTATCCGAAAGTTCTTGGTAACAATACGTATAAATTAAATGTGTTTTATTCATTTTTGGGAATTCTTCTTAAAGTATGGTTGATGAACAGCCTGGTGTCAGAGTTTATACTGCCTCTAGGCCCCTGACTGGTTTTACACATCGTTGAAAAGTCTCTCAGGGTGCCGATTTCCTCACGATGTTTTTCTTCACCGTTTTTAATAACTAATTTATAATACGCACATAAATTCGAAAAGACATTGGTGCGTGCCGGAGTTTGAACTTGCGGGCTTTGATTTAGCAGTTTTGGAAATTGATAATTATTTATGAGACTTTATATAACAGTTATTATTTTCTTAAATTACCTAATTCTAACTAATCTTCGCGGTATGAGCCAACCACTCGTAAACACATAATATATGTAAAAAAAACAAACATGCCAAGAGCAATTTATATTAAATCTGAACACATTTAAACCTAGTGGATGTATGTATCTGGTAGTGTGTAAAGTAAGTAGGTTTCCTCAAACCAGTTCTATGGCTTTCATTTTTAAATGCAAATTACATTTTGGAATTACTTAATTGTTTTAGCCATCAGCATGTATTTTACGATTGAAAGCCAGCACGTGTGAGGTTAGCAGTCGCACCACCACAACGACCAGCGGTGTTGTTGATGCATTGCGGGCGTCGTCGCGTGCCGCACTAGTGTACACAAACTGATTTCCGCGAACTGATAAAATAATTCGACTGTGTCACGTTTCCTAGCTCGCGTGTATGTTCTATTTTTAAAACTCAATAATTTCGCTGTGTATTGTGCTCCTTCTCGTTTCCTCGAGCATTGTGTTAGGAGAGCGCGAGCAGGATGGCGGACAGAGGCGCGGGCGGGGCGCGTCCTTCACTTGTCGCGCGGCGCGTTGCCGGCTGTTCTAAAAATACAGCGCGGGGTGCGGTGCGCGGGCGACGGACCACGGCTTTGTTGATCTAGCTTTGTTGTACTTCTCACAGTATTATACTCTGTGGTTTTTAAATGACTTATTGAGGCTCGGCCAAGGTCTAGTCAAAGGCGCGAGCTGCCCACGAGCCGGATACGCAGCCTGCTCAACATGCCTCGCGGTGACGGTGAGGTGACGTCACATCAGTGTAGTGAAGCACTCTTCTCACCAACCTTATTTAATTAAACAAAAAACTGCAACAAACACAGCGTCATTAAAATGTATTCCGAGTCAAGAAGCGTGCGCAGTTGAACAACCTCAAAGTGAGTGTATTTTCGGAGGACACACTTATTATATTTTTTGGTGTACGAGCGAAATACATTTCCATGTAATAATATAATTACGAATTTCGAGAATTTCTTTGTTGCGTGTATAGTATTTGTTGTGTAAAGCTCCCGTTTTGTTGTTTAGATGAATCAGACAAGGAAAATAATAATTGAATTAAAAGTAGAAAAGAATCCTTACGGCCCGTTGGCTGTAAGTAACCTGTTTCTATTTTAGTATTTGCGTTGTTGGTGAGTACGATGGGTACATCCTCGTGACCGGTGCGGCTTGGTTATAAGTAGTGAATACAATAATGAATCATGATAATTAATGAAATGAATAGACACTATACACGGTTTTCATTAAAACGTAACGCAGTCTACGCGGGGCTAGCGCGTAGACAGTCGTAGCGTAGAAAGTGCTACGCTGTAGCAGACGAGTCCCGCTCGTAGTACGCTCACATCTCCCGTAGATCGCAAACTATTCGTAGCGTGCTACGGATTTTCTTAAGGCCTTCCAGTGGTGCTGTCCATTTGTAACTGAATTACTGTGATTGTGTTAATACAAGCTTCATTTATTGTAAATAATTGTACAAATTACTTTCGTTGTAGTAAAGTTTGATATACTAGTAAGGGCCGATTTTTCAATCATCGGATAAATAATATTCGAGGGCAAAATTTTACATTTTGACATAATACGTAGATAACGTATGAAAAATAGTTAAAACATCAATTTTTCTCTACTGATAGAAAATTCCGGCGATTGAAAAATGATCTCCAAATAATAAAAATTCTCACACTACGATTCATTATTAACCAGACCCCAAACAACCGGACTGAAAATAAGTTTGCAAGTAGGTTTAGAGCCGGTGTCCTCGTCCTACTTAACCCACTTGTCTGGAATGATGTCCAGTCTTCGGATCACTATGAATGTGGAGCGCCGTGAATAATACAGCATCCACGATGGACGGGACTGGGTCATTGTACACATAACAATATGCGGTTTAGAGATCTGCAGGTTACGCTGCAACTTAGGGAGGTCGGTTAGGTGCCAAAGTGGGCAAGATTAGTGCGTGGTCCGAATAGACCAGGTCGGAATCTACTCGTAGGATAGGGAATATATTTCAATAACACATATCTTATATTAATTGTTAACCATTTGTTTTCAAGTTCTTAATTATTTAAATTATGATAATACCAATACATTATAAACCAATTCGTAACTTTATAAACTTGTAGATATCGTCGACCTTCCCTTAAGTATCTCCTATTGCTACTCCAAACACACAAAAAGTATTGTTCTGGTGATATATTTTCTTAAGGATGTCATGTTTTTCGTTATCATTATAATATATTGTTGTGTAAATAACAAACTCCCCGAATCAAAACAAAGTGTTCCCAAGGTGCTTCTAAATATAAGGCAACCTTTCACGCCCATCTTCACTTAGCCATTAATTAAGCCAATTGTGACCTCCAGCTCGGACCCTAAGTCCACGGTCCCGGGCGGCTTGCTCTTCTAAATATATCCAGAGCCAAAAATAACTGTCGCACCTCCCCCCCCCCCCCCCCCCTGCGTCACCCCCCGGGGGTGGCCCCCCCCGCAGGCTTCGCCGCAATCCCCCGGCGACCTACATTAAAACGGGTAGAGGCCGTGTCGGGACTCGAAAACATTGGTGCAGTATGCAGTCCTGGAAGTGGTCGATACGATTGCAGATATATATATAGGGAGGTTAGGTATAGACGGTGGTTGGTGCAGACATTGGTGCAACGACGTCGTTTCATAACCACCTTAGAATGTGCCAAATAGGACCAAAGTAAACTGACACGTCTGAATGTACATGTTTTGTTTTTGACGACTTAGAGGCGTTTCTTACCGAAAACATTTTTATAATCTTTTTCGATGTAGCACAGTTTACAGCGATTACCGTCATTTATAATCTAAATAAGACTTGAGGTCTAATTGGTTTATTTTCCCAACTACACTTCTCTTATAGGCAACAAATATTCCCATACCAATAAATTATTATCCTACTAACCCATCAAATACCAGAACCTTTGTACACACTAAAACAAATCCGATGCATCACTTCCCTCAACACAAACACTTTCAGGGCGGTGCAGTTGGACCGAGTAATGAGGTCAGCTCCCTCCCCGGTCTCCGTACATCACAATAAATGCATGTATTTCTCAAATACTAGTTACATCCCCCCTACCTAGTATCTAGGTCACAGGCATAAGGTCGCCTACGAACGGCTGCGTGCAGTCGTGTGCCCGCTGCAATGTCGTGTGTCACTAACCTAATCCATTCGATGTGATATTAATCATTGTGATATTTTCGTTCACTTTTGTAACCAGTGATACATTGTGCAGGTATTTTAACTGATAATATGAGTTGATTCACAAACCGATTTTAGTTATATGCAGGTTAGGAGTAAGAATATCGCACAGGATGTTTGCGCCGCTACTTAGTACAATGCAATTTAATTTATACGTGCGGTTTATAAAAGGATACTTGATTAACATTTAAGATGTTTGTTGTTTATATGAACAACATGTGTTGTTGTTGTTGTTTCACAAAAAACTTGTACTATAATAAGGCATGCACACACCTCAAAACTTGTAACCCATGTTATGCTTTGCGTTTATTTACCAGTCGAAATAATCATTGCTACAAATATCCTACTAATCCTACTAATATTATAAATGTGAAAGTTTGTGAGAATGGATGTGTGGATGTTTGTTACTCTTTCACGCATAAACGGCTGGACCGATTTGGTTGAAATTTGGTATGTAGATAGGTTATACCCTGGATTAACATATAGGCTACTTTTTATCCCGAAAAAATGTAGCGGGTAACACCGCGGGGCGCAGCTAGTGTAGATATACTTTATAAATAGTTATGTTTATATTGGAACATTCCCAGTAGTATTCCGGGGTTTCAAATTGTTCTAGTCTCACCCCTGGCGATATGATAGATGAGTAGGACATAAAGGATTGTTTATAGTGTCACTACTAAACGGATATGTTTACGGATGTGCCTCTCCCACAGTCGGTTGTGTTGCGAAACATTGAAGCGATCATTCTTACCTCGTGATGTCGTTAGTTAAACCGGTCGGCTTAGAGATTATTATTGCTCAGGATTATAGTTGTATACCTGGGTGGAGCTTTATTACTGTATTTATAATTAATAAATATTTAATGGTTGGGCAGTTTCGTAACGATTTGTTTTAATTTGCGCGCTCGCTTTGATGGTTATGATATTATTTACTACCGTTCGTTAGTACAATACAAATACTTAAGCGATGGTCTTACATGTTTCTACGTTAACTTGTAAATATTTCTTGCCTTGAAGAACCTTTTTGTCAGGATTTGTAATATCAGCTTACACTGTACGACGTCAACTTAAAAAAAAATACGACTTTTCGCTTAATGTTATTTCACGATCAATAAATGTATTAAAATTCCCGCCATCTTTGTTTGAAACAACAATGTTTGTAACAGTAGTATCTGTTTGCAGCAGAGATGGCGCACGAGAGCGGAGGGGGCGCGGACGGCTCCCCGCAGCACACGCCCTCCCCCCCGCACGCGCCGCGGCTGCCCCTCGCCGACACCAGCTTCCATCACCAGATCATGCAGGTCAGCATACCCTCAGATTAGACAACCAATAGTTCTTATACTTAGTTTTGTTAATACTTACATTTTATAGAACTACAACTCTATGTATTTTTTGTTCTCTTAATATTCAATCTTTTAGTCATAACTCCCTTTATTTGTCTTAAATCAATATATAATTTGAAAGTATTTTTCCCTCTATTTTGCTTAGTTCTTTTTGTACCGTGAACAATAACTCTTGACTTCAACACTTTCTAAGGTAGCTCTCGAATAGTTCGTAACTCGAGTACTACTTAACTTATGAAACACCAACTCGAAGCTTTCTGGCAAACTTGTAGAGAAACCGTAAACATATCAATACGTGGAATAGCGGCTGCTCTCGGAAGAGTAAATACAGAACTAGGTGCGTTCTATTTTCTTATAAATAAATAAAACTTTGCTTAGTAAAAACATAAGAGAACAATATTATTGTCTTTACATCAGCTAATTAAACATGGCTGTCCTACTAGATTTCTCAATGGCGTGGTGTGTTGTCACAGTTGGCAAACGGATGGGTGATCGCAATATAGTTGACAAGCGTATGCTAAACATTATCTTTCTATCATACCTTGAAGCATTGTACGATAAAATAAAACTTACAACTCAATAAATAACCACAGAGAGAAAACATTATGAATATACTGGCAGTTATATTTAGCTGCCACAAACAAGAATGATTCTGTTGAGAATGTTGATGTGTATTAATGACAGACCTATATATATCATGAATTCTTTATGAAGATATTGGACCAGATATTCAATACATATTTATAGGAAGTGATGATTGCCAATTATAACATGTACCTATCAAGAGCCGGCTTTTTCCGTCCTAGTTCTATTTGAGGTACTAATACGAAGCTGTTTTAATATTCGTTCCGTGCGGGTATGCCTAGAATTATTTTTGATTTATTACTTTAGTATTCACGAGCCCATTTCACAAACGATAGCCAACGTTATGACTGTAGTCAAACTAGTCCTCATCATATTACTATGTAGAGTATAGTTAGTGGTCAGTTACATAACTTTCCGAAGCTTATTGAAATAAATTCTGAATACGTAATACGCAGGTAACACTTTCGAATATCCAGGGATAGTCGAATCTGGCCAATTTTCTTGAGGATTATATTCCTACGAATCCAATTTGATCCGCAACCCGCATAACTTACAAAAGTAAAAGATACAAAACGCGATCCTCTTCGCGAGTAGATAAGTAAATAATAAAAGAGCGAAGCCCGCAGATTACCGTGACCTTTTCCCGAAATATAGCGAACGCTCGCCACATACATATTATTTTTACGCGATATTTATACCGAGACCGGCGCGCGCGCACTATTAATAATAATAATAATAATAATAATAAACCTTTATTTTCAGGCAACTATGGCCCATAGATAAATACCTTACAAACTAACATATATAAATATAGTAACATGTTTTGTTAGTATAATATAGACTTAATATTATGTTAGTAAAAACACTTCCTAGCACTTCGTATTAGTGCGTTCCGGTGGCACTTGTCCGCGGAAGCGACGGAACACCACATCTTGCGGCCAGAAGTCTTCCTGCAAGACGAGGGGCAGGTAACAGTTAGGTACTCGCACCACGAACGCCTTGAAGTTGACGTTGCGGCGCGACTCAAGCTCCTGCACCCTCGGCGCGTACTGAATCTTCTGACGCACGTACTCTACGATGCTCTCCGCCTTAGTGGTGTAACGCAGGCGCGAGATGTACACCGGAGTGTTCGGCGTGGCAGCCCGCACGAGCATTTTCGGCTCCAATGGGGCTTTGCCGCAGCGGTTCTGGACGGTCCTTTGACAGTGCTTTCTCCGCTGCACCATCTCAAAACCATCTTCATCCCGACGTGGCGCCTGCGCAGCAGGCACGGGCAGTGGGACTGGGCACGGAGTACGGGTGGCGCGCGGCGGAGCCACGCGGACGGGCGCGGGGACCGGTGCGGCGCCGCTAGGTATGCAAGCGGCGGGCCGGCTGGCGGCCGCGTCAGCGTAAACACGTCGAGGTGTCGATGCATTTACACGTGCCGCAATCGCAGCCGGGGCATCGCACTTGACGACAGCCGGTGACGCATCGGAATCCGCCGACGCAAAACTGCATACGGACGCATTCTGCGCCCCACGACGTGTGTTAACCTTAGAGGCCTCAGGTGACCTAGTTGCGGAAATAGAGTTACGTAATAACTCTACTTCAGCACGCAGTTCTTTAATGGTCCCATCTGAGACCTCCAATCTGGACTGCACTTCGGTCAGGCTCGTCTTTAGGGAGATGATGTCCTTCAGGAGCCTGGTGACGTCGACGTGGTCGAATGTGACGGGAGGCAGCTTGTGCAGCTCCTTCGCCACGAAAGTAGGCACGTCGTCCGGGTCGGTCACCTTTAACAGGGTGATGATGTCCTGGATGCTCTTCTCAGTCCCGTCCCTCCGTCGAGACGGCATCTGGTCGAGTCGATCCAGACTCTGGTACAGCAGTCTCTTGCCACTGCTCACGTCGTCTTCCTTGAAGTTAGTCTTACAGATTTGTAAGATACTAACCTCGTCCATAGTATCGATGGCGTTTTGTATAAACGCCAACAATTCGTTGACTATGAGTTGTGAGCTCATAGTGGCAGTAGCGGGCAGCGGCATGTAGCCGCGCTGTTCGCGAATTTAAAAAATCCGTACAGTGCACCGTTATGAGGCACGTCCGTATCCGATACGCAATGCGACCGAACTACGATATCGCGTATCGCGTATTAATATCGCGGATATTCGTATTGTGTGTGTGTGTGCAGCACGTCTGCATATGTTATGATTATATGCGTATTATACGGATTAAATTTAGGTAGGAAATTATTCGTGGCCCCTTTCTGGTATGTTTTTGAATAACCGTTTCGTTTTACTATTTTCTTTGGAAAAGGCTTTTACTTGCACTGATAGGCACATTCTAGTGCGGAGCTTCGTCGAACAATAACGTACAAAGTACAAACATGAGTAATGTCTTGTATCTCACCAAAGGCCTTTCTAAAAGGGTTTTTTCCTGTTAGCAAAGATCTTAGCAGAAACAAGCAAAACAGCTGCGATGATGTCTCCGAATGGTCCTTTTGTCAGCAAAATGTTTCTAAATATTAATATTGTGAATACGGTACTGTTTTTTCAAAAGACAGAGTATTTTTAGCTTTTATGTACCTAGCATTAAACTCGTTGTTCTGTAATGCAGTCAAGTAAGAAATAAGATAAGCAGTTGCAAGACATGACGTCAGACTATCAAACAGGATTGCTGCTAAATGTAGATGTGGCCATTTGTTGCATAATTCAGGAGTTTAGACTGCGTTATAATTATTTTTACTAAGCTTAGCAATGTGAGAAAATTATACCTCATCTTTAAGTCGAATAGGTTTTGTCTACTTGCAGCCAGTAGCTACATGAACCATCCGTTACAGAGCAGAGTTGCGATAAATTCGTCAATAGTCGTCAAAGACTGTCACAACTTCCTGGTCTGCCCTCCTATACATCAATAGGAAAGTCCGATCGTCCGTGGAGCCCGGGCCCTCGTGAACCACGGCAGTATTCCTGTTCCGCCCACGCGCCTGCGCAAAACATCCGTTCGCGCAATCTATTCGCGGCGCGCACATTCCAACCACCCGCCATTTTTCCCCATCTAACAAAAATAATGCACGAGTCGCCAGAAATACGCGCACGCGCACCTCGGTATGCCTTTTGATGATTTTTTTCACGTAAATCGAACGCTTCCGACAGCCGAATTATTGGTTAAAAGATATATGTATTAAAGTTAAAAATGTGAAGGGAGTATGTGATGTAACGATGTCAAGCAGGTGTTACGTAGATGTTTAGACATTTTTTGCGAACCAAGGAGGCGTTCCTTGCTACCGATACGTTACGATTTTCGTTTCGTCATTCTGACAGTTACATAATTTTATTTCTATTTCATATACCTACCTACCAGTGATATTAGTAATAATAAAACATAAGTAATATTGCTTCAATGCATATTCAATTGTAACTATTTTTAACTGTCAAATGACGTCACAATATCGTGGCGTATGTGTGCTCTATATTGGGAGCCACCCCTAGAGACTAGTCTCTCCCCGCGGTCGGTGGTCGACTGTAGTCCTACATGTATTTCATCTCTCGTTGTCAGAATCAGAATCCAAGAAAGAACCATATTGCTGAGCGGGCGAAACAGACATTAGAGAGTAGTTTCCTGATGCAAGTGAGTTTCAATTACAATAATAATTGTGTACGGTCAAGCTATCAATGTGTCGCATTCAATGAACATGTCCAAGTTTTGTCCAAAATATGTATATTTGAAATTATGCCAAAAATATGCCATTAATTTTGAATCTGCTAAAGCACTCGAAGACATTTATCTTACTGTATCATAAATTCTTTGGGCATTCTAAACCAATTTGGCTTGTTAATTAAGTTCACTGAATCCTTAAGCTTTTCATCTCCTAATAATCACAATTGCATATAACTACAAGCGCATATTTGTTACATTTAAAATATGACAATTATTTGAATATAATATTTTAAGACTAACTTAACCTCGATTATTAAATTAATTATTCTAAAACATTAAACAATTAGTAGTAAAGTAGTTGAATATGACACACAAGTTTTGCCTAATTTTACAAATAAATACAGCAATAACCTACATAATACATTGGTACGCAGAATAGTCTAATTAATACTCGTTTAATTGAAATACTAAAGTATTAGAAACTGTAAAGTTTTCACACAAAGAAGAACAGGCTCTAATGAAAGAGGAGTGGCCTTTCTATTTTAATTAATTTTCTCTACCTTTTATGATTTATAGCCAATCATTTATATTTTACTGTTATTGGCAATTTCAAATAGCTAGTTTCTAAATTTTTACAAATCAAATCACCAAATTTAAATGTTACGTAACTGATTGTCTCACACGTCTCACTCAGTACTAACCCAACATGGATCCTTGAGGGAGTCCTTGCACTACTAACTGTACGGATAACTGTTGCAGTTAAAGAAACAGCAACAGCTGCAGCAAGAGATCCTGCTGCAGCACTTCCAGCAGCAACGGCAGCAGCTCGCTCAGGAGCATGAGCAGCAGCTGATGCACCATTTGAAGGTAAATATGTTGCAGGTAAATACGAATCACGACTTTATTTATAGAACATAGTTAATTTTAGGAAAGTTTTTATGAGATTTTTCGTATATGGTCGGTACTTTAATAACTCATGTAAGTGTATAGCATGACATATTTAAGATTTATTTGATCTTATATTCATAAGAGCAGCGGGACAAGTATTTTTATGCATAATTTGCGAATAAATCAAATCGTGTAGATTTCCAAGATTATTCAAAACTCTTCGTAAAATATATGCGAGTTTACTTAAAATTAAACTCCTACTCACTTTATATTTAAAAGTAGCCAGCAAGTAATATTTTTTTTACTAATAACGTCCTTACGAGCTCTCAAATTACAATATGGAGGCACTGGTCACACGAGTCAGCCCCTCGTGACGGACCGGTTCCGACGCCGAATCGTGATCACATGTAATTGCTTTATTTAGTTCGAAGCTAGCTTGTCTTGATTGATTGCAGTATTGAGTTTTTTACCTAAATCTATTTTAATAGGTACTCAAATAATAAAACCAATCACGTTACTTCGCTTGGTTATGTCAAACCAGTTCGTTTTTACCCTAAAACTGGTCTTGGCCTAACTTTATCATGTCTTTAGTTTGAAGTTTTCTCATGAATCTACAAAAACAAATATTCCTTCTCCGTGGATTATGGCTGTGTCTCCAGACACCGGCTGATATTAATAGACATGAATGGGCTACACAGCTACAAGTAATTACATTCATACGGCGTTGTGTAATTGCATTAACCTCCGCCTCACCGCTGACGAGTTAAGAGTTTGGTACGGTATTGTGACATCCACTCGTGTGTCCGGTGTGCTTTGCTACGGAGAGTAGTATTTGTATCCTGCATCTTTTTAATTGTGTTCCGTATAGTGCGTTGAAGAAGTCATGCGGTTTACGATCGTAAGATTATTATTTTGCAGTGAAATATTAGAATTATTGTTTTATTAATTTACACGAACGTGGTTGTTTTTAAATGTTTTTTGTTGAAGATTTGGGTGTGCCTGTTAAAGTTCTTTATTGGTTATGCAAATTAAAAGGAAATAGTGTTAATAAATTGACAGCTTAATAAATTGTCCTACAATAATAGGTCAGATTTAATAACAGACATTCAATAAAATTAATGTTTATGCAATGAATATAAATTTTATAAGGTTTTACAACCAATAGACACACATTGTCATATTATATACAAACATTTAATTAAGATATCCATCATCTGTGCGTAAACATTTTTTTTTGAATAATGTAATATAATACTGTGTTCAGGGCACAAATACTCCAGGCTTTAGAACATGTTAATAGAGAATACATTAACCCCCGAAAATAAATCAGGGATACTTTAATAGAGCGCCAAGTTGCTAAAGCTGGACTGGCTGATAATGACAGCCCAATTGTTTAAAGAAGAATAATTGCGAATAATAGCAATAAAAACGCCACTTACAGAGATGATGGCATTGCCAAACGATGTAAACACAGTTATTTTGAACAGCGGAATGTGTCCAATGATCTGATGATGTCCTCTCACCGCTCGAGAATGGCATCCGCACAATGACGCATACTCTTACTCACTCCAATGATTTCGTAAATATTTCTGCTACTATCATTTACTAGTTTGACAGTACGAGGTTGTGTTTGTTTAGTCATGCGGTGATTCTCACTGTGATGTAAACATAATGTGTGGGTACTTGGTAGCTTAATAGTTTCTCAAAACCTAAATCCGGTTTACCAGTTTTTGAAATCCACAAACAACTGCTATGTTACAGACAACATATGGTATCAAAACTTCATTATCAAATAATATTTGTTAATCACTCACAAACCTACCTAGATTATCGTTATCGTTATTTAATATCGCCCACTTAATTTAATAATGCGCTTTTATAGACACGCAAATGAATCGTGCATCAAAACAGTAAACATTGTTATCAATATGATGTAATAAACATAATTGCATCAATTTATAATTAGACTATGATCGGGAATCAGAAAGTTATATTATACACAGATGTGTACGAAGTGGCTCTTGCTCCAATAAGAAAGTCGGTTTCTTATTTAAATTATAATACATTGTTTGAAATACTCGCTTTATTTTTTTATATACATAAGTTAAAGTACTGTTCACTATAAGAAAAATCTCACAAAGACAATTTAATAGTAAGTCCCGACTGCAGATTAATCTGTGGACTTCACATACCACCTACTATCGCGCCCTCGGCATGGTCAATGTAGACAGACAAACATACTACACTGTTGTGTGATCAGTTAATGTCCGAACACAATTAATGTGAACGAGTGTAATCGTAAGTGTGCTCCACGTTGACCGAGCTCCAGGCGCCCATGAATAACTTAAGTGATACCCTCCTTAAGGGTACCTCGTAAGCAACAATAACGGCATGACTAACGTTCCAGTTATGGGAACAGCAGAAGGCCATGGAGGAGGCGGCGCGGAGGGAGGCGCGCGAGGCGCTGGAGGCAAGGGAGGCGCGCGAGAGGCACGAGAGGGACCGTGTCGAGCTGCTGCGCAAGAAGGACAAGCACGAACACAGCGCCAACGCCTCCACCGAGGTCAAGCAGAAGCTGCAGGTGGGTGCCGTGCTAGAGCTAGGTCGATTGTACACGTTTGTGGAAAGTGGTGTCTGGTAGACAAATTTAATATTTATTATAAGAAACCTCTTTTTGCTATTTTCAGCAATTCCTCAAAAAGAAACAAGCTAGTGCAAATGGAACAGTACCTGGATCATCATATAGAAATTGGTGAGTTGGTTTAAAAACCATTACCAGTATTTAGCCATATTTATTGGTGACAAATATTGGAAGAAGTGTCAAATAAACCGACCCCTATATAATCTACATTTAAATGTATATCTACAGGGGTATCGTTAAATCATCATCTGGAGAGTCAATAACGTCGACGGGTGCGACGGCCACCCACCCGTACCGGCTGGCGGCGCCCCTGCCGCTCGCCCTCAACGCCGCTCCGCCGCAACCTTCGCCCGACTACCCCCTCAGAAAGACAGGTACCGTGGAACATACACATGTCACCGAGACCCTATGTGATGCATCCGTGTTGTGTGAACCTGGCCTTTGATTGGAGGTTTTATGTGACTTTGAGATTAACCTATTATTTATTGTACAAGAATTCAATTCGAAAGTTGTAATATCGATTGGCTGACCGCGTCCCGACGCATCAATCAAAAAATTCATGACAGTTGAGAAATAGCATTATATAAGTTAACCCGTAAAGTAGACGTGTTTGTCCTAACCCGTTAACTGGAGCATGCGCGTGCACTAACCGTTGCAGCGTCGGAGCCGAACATGCTGAAGGTGCGGCTGAAGGCGCGCGTCATCGAGCGCCGCGCCTCGCCGCTCGCCCGCAGGCCTCTCAAGACCAGGGGCAAGCACCGCAGTGAGTACACTGTACCCTTACACCCGGACCGACATGCATTTGGAATGATATGACTTGATTGTTACTAAAATTGTTGTTGTTATTTAGTTTATAGGTTATGAAGTCGAAAACATTTATTTTATTTTTTGGATAGAAAAC
The DNA here is from genome assembly GCA_946251915.1 of Abrostola triplasia. Lineage (NCBI taxonomy): Eukaryota > Metazoa > Arthropoda > Insecta > Lepidoptera > Noctuidae > Abrostola > Abrostola triplasia. The sequence goes on along the minus strand of OX276432.1, from coordinate 542,382 downwards.
GAGATAGGATGTCTGTCGATTGATGAAAAGTAAACAGATTAAGGCAGATTATAATAATTATATATTGTTTTTTCTGGTCAGTTATTAGTTAATTATCGTGGGTTTTGTTTTATTATCGCTTTGATTTAAAATTTAGTTAAAGCACTTCGCAATACTTCATAGTTACGGCCACCACGTTCACGACGTATTGTCCCCCCGCAGACTGCGACGGCAGCTCCCCGCGCGGATCCCCCCCGGGGGGCGCGGGCCCGGCGGGGGCCACGGCCCCCATCCGCGAGGAGGAGGAGGGCTGCCCGCGCGCGGCCGAGTTGCTGTTCTCGTCGCCCTCCATGCCCAACATCAGCCTGGGCCGGCCGCACCAGCCACCGCCGCGCCACCAGCCGCCGCCGCCGCAGCCGCAGCCGCACCCGCACACCCCGGTATGTGCAGCTCCCGGGGCGCGGGGGATAGTCTCGTTTGTTATGACACGTAAAGCACACACGTTGTGGCGGCCCGCAGGTGTCGGCGGTGCTGGCGCCCGTGTCGGAGGCGGAGGGCTGGGCGGGGGGCGCGGGCCCGGGCGGCGCGGGCCCCGGGGGCGCGCGCCTGTGCAAGCGGCCGCTGGGCCGCACGCACTCGGCGCCGCTGCCGCTCGGGGACCCCGCGCTGGCGCCGCTCGCGCCGCCCACCGCGCACCACTACCTCAGGGACCAGATCCGGAAGACGGTACGCCGCCCCCTACCGCCGACTAGCTTGCTTTAATCGATGCATTCTTCTAATGTAACAGTATTCAACTATTTCAAAGCCCTAAATAATTTTGCTTCCTATAATTTTATCTTTATTACGTTTAGATTTTATCTTTTCTTTTTAATAGATTTATATAAAAGTGATTCTTAAAACACAATCTTTAGTAGACTTATGTTGTGAATGCTGTGTGTACCTATAATAGGCATGCATATAAGAAATGTTGTCATTACTGTTTTAATTTTGTACACAATATATTATGTAATGCTGTTGGTATACCTAATAAATAAATAAATAAATAAATCTTACGAAAATACTAATATAAATGTAAGAAAAGAAATTTGCAAAAGTTGTACAATTCTGGACATTCTCGGAGGCTTAGTTATAAGATAATGCTCCCTTAAGAGTTCTAATATATATCCTTATATTTATAAAAATCTAATAAATGATAAATCTTTAAACTAAGTGTGAAAATTTTGGAATCCGTTTCATAAAATCCAGGTAACTAACAATACCGATTGTATTGTAAACAGGTGTTAACCCGCGCGCACGACGCCGCGGCGGCCCAGCTTCGCGAAGAAGAAGGCGAAGTCATCGACTTAACGTCGCGGAGGGCCCCCGGGCCCCCCGGCGCGCCCCCGCCGCCCGCGGGCGCCGTGCCCCCCCCGTGCGGGGCAGGCGGGGCGGGCCCCCCGTGCGAGCCGGCCCCGCTGGCCCGCGCGCTGTCGTCCCCGCTGGTGGGAGCGCGCGCCCCCGCCACCGGTCTGGCTTACGACGCGCTCATGCTCAAACACGGGTACGTTGCACATCCGATACGCTGTAGTCTAAGGTTTCTCAAGCACAAACAAAATTTTAAATTAATTTTTATTCTTATGTATTTTGTTATAAATATTATTGGTTGGTCTATTTTTATGGTAAAGATTTTTGTGAAAGACGCAGAAGGATGGTCCCAGAATGCTTCCTTGTGACACTCCATACCTAATCCGATTGTATAAACTTACGAGAAAAATATTTTTGTAAACTAACTGACATTTAGTTTATTCAGAAATGTGTTTTTCAAACAGTCTATTCAACTTTCTTAGACTTGTTTAATTCGGTAATCGATTTGTAAAGTAAAATGTTATGATTGATACAATTAAATGCTTTAAAAAGGTCCAGTTTTGTAAATTTTGAATTTACTTGAATTTACAATTGTCTTTTAGATGCGCTTGCGGTGCGCACGCGCCGACCCACCCCGAGCACGGCGGACGCCTGCAGTCGGTGTGGGCGCGCCTGTGTGAGACCGGCCTGGTGGCCCGCGCCGAGCGGACCAGGCCCAGGAAAGCTACCTTTGAAGAGTTACAGGTACGAGCCGTTCACACGGAACAACAGTTTTAAATAGTTTTTTATCACGCGGTGTTCGGAACCGGCCGGTAACCCTGTGCGCTCTTTGCAGTCGGTGCACACGGAGGCGCACGTGGCCATCTTCGGCGGGCGCGCGCGGGAGGCGGGCGGCGCGGGGCCCGCGGGGGGCGCGGGGTCGGGCGTGCGCCAGCTGGTGCGCCTGGCGTGCGGCGGGCTGGGCGTGGACTCCGACACGGCGTGGTCGGACGCGCACACCCCGGGGGCCGCGCGCGCCGCCGCCGGCGCCGTGCTGGACCTGGCCGTGCGCACCGCGCGCGGGGACCTGCGCAACGGGTGAGCGCTCGCTTCCAACCTTAGCAGTGACCACCGTACTGTACGCGAGACTCCTCAGAGTTAACTGACCCCCTCCCCCTCAGGTTCGCCGTGGTCCGCCCCCCCGGGCACCACGCGGAGCCCAACCAGGCGATGGGCTTCTGTTTCTTCAACTCCGTGGCCGTGGCCGCGCGCATCCTGCACACGCGGCACCACCTGCAAAGGATACTCATCGTCGACTGGGTATGTGGCCGCGTGGGCACGCTTTAATAAACTACCATTTTTTTACTACTTTGTGAAAATCTTTCCAATTTAGTAGAAGTGTTTATCACTGAATTGTTTTACAAATATTACAAAAAAACCATTCCCAAAAAAAAACTTCAAAATACTAACTAAAACAAAGCATACAATCTTTTTTTAATCCCTTCAATAATGTTAGGCTAGATTTGAGTGAAGAATGTTGACGACATACATTCCCTCTTTATGAACTGTATCCTACATGAGACTGGTATCCCCGCAGGACGTACATCACGGCAACGGCACGCAGCAGATCTTCTACAACGACCCGCACGTGCTGTACATGAGCATCCACCGGCACGACGACGGGAACTTCTTCCCCGGGACCGGCGCCGCCACCGAGGCCGGGGCCGGGCCCGGGCTGGGCTTCACCGTGAACGTGGCCTGGGGGGGGGGCACCAGCCCGCCGCTGGCCGACGCCGAGTACCTGGCCGCCTTCCGCTCCGTCATCATGCCCATCGCCAAGGAGTACGACCCGGAGATCGTCCTGGTGTCGTGCGGGTTCGACGCCGCGGCCGGCCACCCCGCGCCACTGGGCGGCTACAACGTGTCGGCCGCGTGCTTCGCGCACATGACGCGCGAGCTGCAGCAGCTGGCCGGCGGCAAGCTGGTGCTGGCCCTGGAGGGCGGCTACGACCTGCCCGCCATGTGCGACTGCGCGCAGGAGTGCGTGCGCGCGCTGCTGGGCGACCGCAGCGCGCCGCCCGCGCTGGCCGAGCTGGCCCGGCCGCCGCACCCGCGGGCCGTGGCGGCGCTGCGGGCCACGCTGGCCGTGCACGCCCCGCACTGGCCCGCGCTGCGCCGCGCGCCCGAGCTGCTGGCGCTGGCCGCGCTGGACGCCGCGCCCGCCGGCCCGCGCCGCGCGCGCCTGCAGGCCGAGCGGGACGCCGCCGACACCTGCCAGGCCATGGCCACGCTCTCCATGCACCAGCCCGCGCCCGCGCCCGCGCCCGCGCCGCCCGCGCAGACCGACATCAGGTACTAGTCTTCCCCGTCGACTTCGTTCAAAAATCTTAAAAAACTATCAGTAAAAATATAACCCGTTTTATAGATGAATCCCTTAAAATATGTATATTGTCTCCCCGCAGGTCGGCGGAGAGCTCCCGCTCGGTGTCCGAGGAGCCGATGGAGCAGGACGAGGGCAAGTGAGAGGCTCTCCCCTCTCCTCCTCCCTCCTGCCCCCCGCGCTTCCTGCGCCCCCCACTCGCCCCCGCGCCCCCCGGCGGGGACACTTCAACATTCCGGTTCCGGTAGTTAGCGGTTAGTTCTCGTGGAGTGACACGTACTCGAATCAGTGCGCGTGGCCGTGCGTCGTGTGTATCTACATGTGAAAGCTTTAAAAGGTGTAGTCGGAGAATATCGTGTACAAATATTGTTGATGTAATGATCGTTGTGCGTAGAACAATCTGTGCGAGCTGCGGCCGGGCGTCCGGCGGCGCGACCTACTATACCAAAGATTGTTTCAAATTCTGATGTTACAAAAAGTATTTATTCAATGTGTATATAATGGAAATTGTGCAAATCTATTGTTGTAAAGTAAATTTTTATGGTGGATATAAAATATTTGTATATCTGTGTCCCCCTATACCCCGCCCTTGTGCCGGCGGGGGTGTTAGCAGCGCGCCAGCTGCTCGTTGTATGGGCCCCGTGTCCATTGTTCCCGGCGAGGCCCGCGGCTGTCTGCGGCCGTCGCCGGCTGTTTGTCTCGTCTCAGACTTCTGTACCTCTACGTAGTTGTTGGACGTTCCCACTTTTTGTAACGTGTGATAACTAAATATGAAACGAATTAGATTTTTTGGACAAGCTGTCTAATGTAACTATTGAAACAATGAATTTGTATGTGAGCTCCGGCCGCGCTCGCGGTGCGGAGCGCCCATGTTGTGTATATGTTGATTTTAATATTTTCACTTTGTGATCGAATCTTAAAAGATTTTATATCGCCCGCGTGGCGATGCAAACTTATATGAGGAGTTAGGTTTACGCAGTCAGAAATAAATGTTTATATGAGAAGGTATATTTAACTAGCAGATTATGTAGCTCTCCCAGGAGGGCGGCAGACTATTGCCGACTACTTGTCAGGGCGCGTCGCATCCTGTAATGATATATTTTTGTATGACGGCTGTCTGAGTGTATACAACGTACCTATGGGATGGGATCCTTGTACGATAAACAGAGTTAAACTAATGTTGTGTCTTTGAGAATTTTATTGTTAAATTGGAATAAAGATGAAATGATTATTTAATAAATGTATATATATTATATATATATTTGGAAATATAAACGAATTTTTATTTTGACTCACTCCTCTGTTTCATTTATCAATTACCTTACATCACGTTTCCAGAACCTTAATCCTAAAGTACAATATATTACACGAAGCAGATATCTCAGACTGCATATATTTATGTTACATAAAATATTGAGTTAAAATTTGCAAACCGATTAAATGACAAGTTGTTTTGCAGTTGTTCGTTTTCATACAATTACATATCATAGCCCCTCTGCTTCAATGTGTATCTTAAACAAACTCGGAGTTAGTACGTTATTAACGCAAAGAGGCGATATAGAAACAGCCTGAAGCTAAAATATTTAGCTAAATTTATAAACAATTTAAAATGGGTCCTACTTAATAAAATGAAACCAATACAATAATCTATATTGTTATATTTATATCTAAATAGTGCGTGAACAGTAGGGCTTATCCTAACTCCGATTTAACTTGAATTTCTTAGCAGGTACCTATTACTTAGATATCTGGTTAGGAACTAAAAGACTAGATGCTATTTCAGTACTTATTTAGCCGTCCTACGGTTAGTCGAAACCTCCTAGGTTTCGTCTTTTATCGACAAAAAAAAACGGAGAAGGTTCTCAATTTGTTTTTGATTATTCTTTTTTTATTGGATAGTGCATACCTCAAAGTCAGTCCCATTTAAATTTGCAACAAAAAAATCCTGCCCTAAGAGTTGGAAAAAAGGGGTGATTTATTGTTCACTCACACATTTAAATACTGAGTTGTGTATTACAATTTAAATAATCAAAATCTAAGCATGTAGTAATTAGTAGATTATAGCCACAAAAAATTATAAATAAAAACTTTTTATATAAATAATTGTTTATTTCATACAGGCTACAAAAGTGCAATTTAATAACGTAAAATCTATATAGCACGGTAGATAATAAAAATAATCCTTAATCATAATGTTTTATTCAGTAGGACCCAAATTCCAGTAACGTTGAGTACAAAAATAACCCTTCTCTTACAACTAGGTATAAAAATATAACTGCACTCTGAATTACATTATGAACACAAACATATTTACATCATTATGTTAAATGAGACTGGCATTCATAAACTAGATGACACTCAAGTTTCAGGAGGGGAAATGTTAATTCTTTACAGTACATACACAGAAACATGAAAGCGGAAACAAAATGTAAGAACACAGGAATTAAGATTTTTTTAGTAGTCAAATCATCAATTGAAAATAACTATCATGCACACTGCAGTCACATCAATAAGTCGCTAGTTTACTTTCTGATACATTGATTGACATTAACATATTGTGACTAGCAAACTCAGTAGACAAGTCGACAGCACAGTGATAACTTAAGAGTAGGCTATACATATTATATTGTTGTGTATACGAGCACGTGTGGTCCCGCCCCGCCTTGCCCCACCCTGCCCCGGTTAGGGCCTGTCGGGCGGGTCCAGGGTCGCACAGTGACAATTACACGAGCTGACTGGGCACTCCGTATGCTCCCTGCAAGGATTATCAAGTCTTCAGTATAGATTTTTATTAATATTCTATTCAGTGTTTCGAATGATTTTGAATATTGAAAGGAATGCGTTGTTCAATGCAATTAACAACCGGATCTAGACGGGTACAAAAGATTCGCAAGTTAAGTTCTACAACTTACTTGAACCAGTTAATGAGATGCTGCGCGTGTCCGCCGTGCCTGCAGGCCACGCACCAGCTGAACCACGAGCTGAAGGCGGCCCCCGCCGCCGCCCCCCCCGCGCCGCCCGCTCCCCCCGCCCCCGTGCCCACGTGCAGCGAGCACACGCCGCAGCGCGGGAGAGGCTTGCGGCAGTTCGGACACGACGAGATTTGCTGCACACCACATTATACACACACTTTAATATTTTATATATTATATAGGCTCTGTTGTGAAGAAACATTAAACTCATACCGAGTTGCAGACCGCGCTGCGTGTCTTTAATATAAGCACTTACGAACAGATAGAGGTTACGTTTTAAAATCATGTAACACGATGCCCTGAACCTGTATGTAGGCACTGTTACGTAATTAACAATCAGATAGAATGATGGTCAATCGAGAAAAGAGATAAATTCATACATTTAAAAAGCTCATATCAAGGCCCGTACCTTCATCTTGGCGGCGGGCGGCGGCAGCCTGGTGAAGCCCACCCGGGGCCGCGCGTGCCCGGGCGGCGCGGCCACGGACTTGCCGCAGTAGGTGCAGGCCACGCACACGTGGCGCGGCACGCCCCCCGCGCCCCCCCACTCGCCGCCCCCCTCCCCCGCGCACACCCACGTGTCCAGCGCGCAGCGCGCCCACCACAGCTGCCAGCTGTCCAGGATCGTGCGGTAACTGGATAACATGATACTGGCTTTACTATCGTATAAATCACTGCTGAAATCTTATTACGAAAATTTTCTCTTTATTGAGATATTTATAAATGCTATATTTTGATAGATAATTTTTATTTAATAGATCCAATATTCAGATAACAATATTAATAAAAACTTAAAATTTATTTTACACTTGAAAGTGATAAATCAACAATTCATGTATAAGCTACAAATGCAGTAAATAACATACAATAAAGGGAACAGTAAAAAGTATCTGGCAGCGGTGGGATTCGAACCCACGCCTCCGAAGAGACTGGTGCCTTAAACCAGCGCCTTAGACCGCTCGGCCACGCTACCCGTGGGATAACTTCCCGAATATCAGATACCAACCATCCACTGGTAGAAAACTATGTTACAATAAGGATAGCTTAGAAACTACTACTTATTTCTACTATTAGATACAAATGATACGTAAGAATACGTATCATTTGTATCTAATAATAGTAACGTAACGAACCCCGACTTGTCAGTCCTATAAGGTTACGGAATTCCAATCCATAAATATGTGTAATACGACCGAAATAATATATTTACATGTTGACATCGTTTTATGATGTAATAATACATAATGTACTATAGGCCTCTCAGCAGCGGACTGAGATAGGCTGATGATAATGGTGAATGTACTGTAAGTCTGTGATAAATATATTGCGAATGCAACAATATAAACTATTTTAACTTAAGTTGTTGTTAAATGTGTTTTAACTTTTAAGTTATCCACTTCTTCAAATATCTTTAGTCTTTGATTAAATAGGTACAACCAGTTGTTTGTAAAAACGTGCCACATCAATCAGTCCGTTTTGGATCCTCAATATTTTAAAACGTTGACTCTATTGACATTTCTATGCCTTGATATGCAAACGACAGTGACAGGTATATATATATATATTTTATTTATTATGTAACAGTTTATTTTATTATTTAATCAATTGTTCAACATTTTTATAGGTAAGGGAGAATATTGTTATTAAGATAAGTAAGCGATGCTGATAACTAGTGCATTAATATCAACACAAAAACAGTAAAATGCTAATAATAATCTGCATTTAACCAACAAACAGAACGCGGGTTGTTAATGTGAGAGCGAGGTTCTCAAAGTATCCATATTCACGAGCTAACTGAATAGCTGTGTGTCTAGTGAGCTGCATTTATGACACCTCATGTACCAGGTAGCGTGGCCGAGCGGTCTAAGGCGCTGGTTTAAGGCACCAGTCTCTTCGGAGGCGTGGGTTCGAATCCCACCGCTGCCAAATACTTTTTAGTTACATTTCACAACTTTCAACACAGACCAGTTTCAGATGATCAACACAAACAATCATTTGAAAATAGTAATTTTTCTAATTTAGGTTATTTGATATTTTGTTTCATTAATGTTATGGCAATCCTCGCAACTTCAATACAGATTAAACAGCCAAAAAGTCGTGACGTTACAATGTTGTCTAAACTTTTTGACCAAAATAATAGGCATTTTACTTGATTTTAATATTAAAAAGAACAGTATTTGATAGAAGAACAATAATTCAGGAATAAAAAAAGTATCTGGCAGCGGTGCGATTCGAACCCACGCCTCCGAAGAGACTGGTGCCTTAAACCAGCGCCTTAGACCGCTCGGCCACGCTACCTCGTAGTATCATCCGTGAATTTGCTTGTTACGTCTAGTTTCCCAACTTCCTTAGATAACTATTAAATGTGAAACACAACTTGGGCCAAGTGCAGTAGGTCAGGGGTCAAAATATCCTTTATAAAATTTAGTGGATGGACTTCCTGATAATATATTTTAGACCAGTGAAAAGTCACTTTGACAGACATTTCCAATTTCAATAACCCTCTATGTTTGTCTTGGGCGCCGCGGGTATTGTGTACAGAGTATTGAGGGTGAGCTAGACGAGGGCTAAAACTTATAAAGTAATATTAGATGGTGTAAAAAAAAGTTGGCCGTCCCAGGACGCCCGGCAGATGTATAACATCAAAGTATGTATACGCGTGCAAACACTTAACTTAGTTGATAGTGGCGGCATTCGAGGCGATATAACTGGCAAGCCGCGCCAATAGATGTTGGCCATCAAGAGCCACAAGTGCGCTGTACCTGTCCAGCCAGTGCACGGCGCGCTGGTCCCGCAGCAGCTCGGGCGTGCAGCAGCGCGCGGCCAGCAGCGCCACGGACTGCACGTCCCCCGAGCCCTCCACCCAGCGCTGCAGCAGCGACAGGCCCTCGGTGCTCACACCTACACACACCAACTTTCTACTCAACTACCAACAATCAATTAACCGTTTTACTGTGGTCATTTGTGGTAAAATCAAGCCCCGTTGCCTTTTCTGATGTGACTGGCAAATAATATAGCCTCAAAGGTCTCGAGAGCAACGGGCAGTGAGGAAGGGGGGAGGGGTCGAGTATAGTCGGCATGGACGAAGTGTTGTGTAACAATGCTACGTATTATATATTTTATCGAAATACGATAAAGAGACGTCTATGTATAATCCAGGTTATATATTATCTGTGTGCCAAATACCAACCAAATCCTTTTTTGAGTGGGATGATAAAACATCTAAACGCAGAAAAAGACAAACTATTTTTTTTATTAGCAGAATAAATAGAGGTTATTATAAGTATACCGGTGAGCAGGATGCCGGCCAGGTCCCCCTGCTCCACCAGCGTGTCGCAGGTCTGCCGGATGTACTCGTGCAGCTTGGCGTCCGACAGGAAGATGCACGCGAAGGCCACGCGGTCCTCCAGGCGCATCTCCGTCTCGTTCTGATGACGACAACGTTACGAGCAACACAATTTCCGTTCTTACTTTATTTTGCGTTTTAGAGAATGTAATTTATACACAGATGTCAGCAGAAGAGTACTATGTAGGTATTATAAATATATTACGTAAAATAGCATTTTATGTATGATATGGTGTTACCAGTACGGCGGCCAGGTCGGGGTGGTGCGCGGGCGGCGGGTGGTGGTGCGGGTGCGCAGGCGCAGACGCGGCCAGGAAGCGCAGCAGCGCGCGCAGGTACGGGTCCGGCAGCGCGCCCGCCGCGCCCACCAGCGCCTCGCGCCACAAGCGCTCGTCGCTCAGCCCTGCGGAGCGGGCGCGTTAGACACAGATACCGTACCGACAGCACGGCGGGGAGCCGCAGCCCGTACCGGCCAGCGCGAGCGCGACGACCCGCAGCATGGGCTCCCGGGCGCGCGCCAGCACGTCCAGCGCGGCGCGCACGCGCAGCTGGAAGGCGGCCAGCGCGGCGGCGCGGCACGGCGTGCCCTCCGCCTCCGCGCGCTCCACGCCGGCCAGCGCGTTCTCCCAGCCCCAGCCCCAGCCGCACAGCTGCAGCGCGCGCGTGCGCTCCGCGCTCCTGGGGGGGAGGGGGGGATACGTTCGACTGAGAGGATTTACACATTTTAACCCAACCGTGCTTCACGATGGAAGTCAAACTGTCAGAGTACCTGTAGATGGTGACCCTCCTGTTGGGCAGGTCGGGCAGCAGCGAGGGCACGATCTCGGAGCGGTAGCCGCCGTCGCCCACCGAGCGCAGCACCGTGCGCACGCCGGGGTGCTTCCACGGGCTGTTGCGGATGCAGCCTGGGGACATTGCAGGCGCATCATGATAACACGCGAGGTTGAAGAACATAATTTAAACATGCAAGGTTGAAGACAAGTTACATTTAAGTCTTCGGACCCCACGCGGGTTTAACCCACGAACAATAAAAATCTATTGTGTCTGCGACATGCTAAAGTATAAATGACCAAGTTGTAATTTTTCCGAAAATAATAAAAAAAAACAACTATAAACCCAATTTCCTATAATACAACAAATTAATTTAACTATTGAAGGACGGGATAAAAAAAGTTCATACCATCTTCAACCAGTGATTTGCTGAGTGCCAGAAAATGCCACAGTCCACTCAGTGTGTCGTCGTCTGCCAAGTCCGCGTTTTGCCACAAGTCTGGCTGCAAGCAAACAATTTTCAATAATTATATGCCCAATTTTTTAAAGTGAGGTTGTCATTGAAACCTTATAAGTGAGATAAGTGATTCTTATATTCGTATTGTCGTTCATGGTTCATTCATTAGTTAGTAATTCAGTCATTTGTATGTTCTATTGTCCATTTCTTTAATCTTTCATAGTTCGTTCCTGGTTCGTGTGTTATTTTATAGTTCATTCGTTCCTTCATTCATTCACTGTTTAGTTTTTTTGTATTATCATGTACCTTAAGTCCATAATCAGTCTGCGCGCGCTTTTTCATTACAAAAGAGATGTCCCGAATGGCGGCGTAGAAGTCGTCCCGCAGCATGCGCAGGTCCCCCGCCCCCCCGGACCACACCAGCGAGCCGCCCCCGCCCCACGACACCGTCACGCGCTCGCACACCGTGTAGTCAACTAGGGCCCCTAGTGTACACAAACATTAGATTAAATGAGATTAAATGAACTTCTGGGCGCCGCCCACACACACGTCGCGCTCGATGACGCTGGGCCCGCGGGAGTACCGCTCCCCAAGCTGTGCCCCCACTCACCAGTAGCACACACGGCCAGCAGGCGCCCCTCGTGCGCGGGGTGCCAGCTGAAGGCCACGATCGGCGCGGCCGGGGCGCCGCCCACACACACGTCGCGCTCGATGACGCTGGGCCCGCGGGAGTACCGCTCCCCAAGCTGTGCCCCCACTCACCAGTAGCACACACGGCCAGCAGGCGCCCCTCGTGCGCGGGGTGCCAGCTGAAGGCCACGATCGGCGCGGCCGGGGCGCCGCCCACACACACGTCGCGCTCGATGACGCTGGGCCCGCGGGAGTACCGCTCCCCAAGCTGTGCCCCCACTCACCAGTAGCACACACGGCCAGCAGGCGCCCCTCGTGCGCGGGGTGCCAGCTGAAGGCCACGATCGGCGCGGCCGGGGCGCCGCCCACACACACGTCGCGCTCGATGACGCTGGGCCCGCGGGAGTACCGCTCCCCAAGCTGTGCCCCCACTCACCAGTAGCACACACGGCCAGCAGGCGCCCCTCGTGCGCGGGGTGCCAGCTGAAGGCCACGATCGGCGCGGCCGGGGCGCCGCCCACACACACGTCGCGCTCGATGACGCTGGGCCCGCGGGAGTACCGCTCCCCAAGCTGTGCCCCCACTCACCAGTAGCACACACGGCCAGCAGGCGCCCCTCGTGCGCGGGGTGCCAGCTGAAGGCCACGATCGGCGCGGCCGGGGCGCCGCCCACACACACGTCGCGCTCGATGACGCTGGGCCCGCGGGAGTACCGCTCCCCAAGCTGTGCCCCCACTCACCAGTAGCACACACGGCCAGCAGGCGCCCCTCGTGCGCGGGGTGCCAGCTGAAGGCCACGATCGGCGCGGCCGGGGCGCCGCCCACACACACGTCGCGCTCGATGACGCTGGGCCCGCGGGAGTACCGCTCCCCAAGCTGTGCCCCCACTCACCAGTAGCACACACGGCCAGCAGGCGCCCCTCGTGCGCGGGGTGCCAGCTGAAGGCCACGATCGGCGCGGCCGGGGCGCCGCCCACACACACGTCGCGCTCGATGACGCTGGGCCCGCGGGAATACTGCTCTTCAAGTTCTGCTTCCACCACGGGAGTCGCTGTTTGCTGCCAAAAATGTTATATTAAATACAACCCCAATAGTGATAAAATCTGCAGAACGAAAAGACGGAGTTAATATTATGTAGTTCATGTGGGTTGGGACCAACTCACCACATTGTCAGACACGTTTAGTTTGGTGTCGCTGTTCGCTTGCTGAATATCGTGGATTCGCAACGTGCTCGAGTCCCGCTGCAGCGAAACCAGCAAGTTGCGTCTGAAAGGGAATTATGTACATTATTGAAACGAAATATAGACCCAGGATAGTTCGAGGAAGAGTCTATGTTACCTGGTGGGGCACCACTGCACGTGCGCGAGCGGGCGCGGGTGTTGCAGGGTGAGCAGCGGGCGCTGCAGCGCGCGCGCATCCCACACGCACGCCACGCCGTCCCCGCGGGATGCGATCTGGTAGCCGCCCGACGGCTCTGCGCACACGCCGTAGCAGTAGCGTGTCGTCGTCATACTCACCGCTTTGTTCGATAGGTCTAGCGGGACACGTGAGTCATTGCAACCATTTAAAAAGCAAATGTAGAAAAGAGACAATATATTCAACATTCTTATTCTTACCTCTAAGATCAAATAACTTGATGTACTTTAGATTCATGGACGCGATGAGAGTCCTGTTGGAGAAGTTCGCCCACGTAACGCAGTGAGCTGTCTCCGAGAGGCCCATCTCCGCCAGCGGCCGCGGGGGCTCTGCCGCCGCGGTCGGTGACGCTGTGTCGCTGGCTGGACCACACCAAGAAAACGAATGCATATTGAAAATTCGATGGCATACGTTTTAAAAATACTTTTAGTCTTTATAAGGTTTTTATACAACGATCAGCAGCTGCCTAAAGATTCTCGGTTTGTATGCTAGTATTTATAAATCATAATAGTTCATATAAAATGTTGCTTTCAAAAAATTTCAAAAAAAAATATTCATACAGACGACCATGCAACCTCCTCCTTTTTAAAGTCTGTTAAAAATATACTCTAATTTCTGTTTGGTGACTCCACTATCTCAATGTATATGACAAAAACATCAACCCTCAATAACGTCCATACCTTTGGCCTCTTCAGACAGCATAGACCCCCTGTAGACATCCCACAGTAGGATGCAGTGGTCGCTGCGGTGCTTCTCCATGGCCACCGCCAGCATGTTGGTCTCCATGTGACTCCATGACACCGAGTTACAAAGCCGGGAGTAGCGGGGAGCTAAGGATTGACATATTCCTAGGTTTTATATGACCATGTGTTTTCAAAACCAGTGAACTTGTCTGTGGCAGGGTCAATTATTGTTGAATTTCATACAAAACTGTACAGGTTGTATCTATTTACCACAGCTATGACTAAATCCAAGCATTTATATATTTTGGTGATTAATAAATGTAAATAATCCATAATAAAGTGTTGAATAATAATTATTATTGGATTTATTTTCAATGATCATGGCTAGTAGTATTACAATATCTGAAATTCTATGTTAGTAATAATTTAACTATACAACAACTTTTTTACTGATATTTTATACAGTTACTTTAAAAATATTCTGAAAATAACTTACAAAACTCCCTGCCAACAAGACCGAGTGGATCATAAGTCTGCTTTAGTGTAGTCAGTGCGACTCGTCCACTGGCATAGCCCAATGCCAGCAATGGCTCTGGCTGCTCAGGAATAGCACTGATGTCCACACAACGGACTCCACTTGCACTCTGAGACGCGAGGACTGTTGCACCACGGGTTGGGGATATTGGGGTAACTGGCAAAGAGAAACAAGATTAGGTTACTCTTTAATCAATTAGTCGAAAATAAATCTGTGGATAGTAGGTATCTACATTGAATGAATGTGCTAATTAGCTTGTGAATTATCATTAAATGTAAAACAAAATTTGAATTTGGTTATGCTAAACATTGAAGCACTGTAATAAGTTTTTGATACTATTATTTATTACTAAACCCCTAAAATAGAATAGCTTAAAATAAAAATGCAGCTATTAATTCAACTAATGAGTAAGATAACAAGATAATTTAGTAGTGTTTATTATAAACAGACTCCATAATTATGATAAAACAAAACAGATAAGAATAAATTTCGTTTTATATGGAAATTGAAAAAACAACTGTCGATAATTTAAAAAGGAAACTCTCAATTACATAACATTGTAGTTATGCACTAAATACATTTAGAATTTAAATACATACATGTTGTTTTTTTCTCGATTTCTTTTATACGAGAAACTTCGTATAAGGTTATGTCTGGGCCCCATAGTATAAACTTTTCATGATGTATCGGTGACCAAAGTACTTCTAATTTAACACCCGACATCATTTTATTATAGTTTTACTCGAATTATGTAAAATTTAAATAATAATCATATTTGTTTTCCAAGTAAATACGCAACTCTAAGAATGTTTTGACGTTAAGCTCGTTTTGTTATATCACAAAAATAAACACGTTTGGAATGCGAGTCTACAACATGTTACTGTATACAAGGCGAAGCAATAGCGAAACGTATTTTAATTATACCATTTTTGAACGTATTTTTAAATGTCATGTAAAGGTTGAGCTGCCACTGTAAATAAAAATTTACCCATATTTCTTGTATTAAAAATCTAATGGGACTGTTGCTTTAATATTTTGGCGTTCTCAATGCGATTGATACAATTAAATAAATATTGTTTTTAACATCTCTTTGTGTTTTAAAATAAACTAGTCTCGCTTTATTTAAATTACGTAGTACGTAGGAGTAAAACCATAATTTTGGGATCAGTAAGTAGCCTGAACTAGGAAAATAAAAGTCTATAACATATCGTCTCTATTCTATGAGCGGGTAGTCAGAGTTGCAATGTACCTTTCACCAGCTATGTTATAAATTGAATACAATTGATATAATCGGAGGCGAGTGTATCGCCGTCATCCTGGCCTTAGTCTAGACTGAGTGCTATAAGTAAGAAATAAGTACTGAAATTCAGGAGCGAATGTTTTGCGATCACTATAACAATGTTTTTGCTTAGCCAATAAATTTTCCCAAAGTAAATACAATCTCCCCGCAAAGAAGGAAATTATAAGTACAAATGAAAGTACCGTCCTATAGAGGTCGCTTCCTACGACATCGACACCGATCATCAACCCTTTTTGACAGTCGCGTAAAGTGAGTGACCATTGACGAAATAAGTGAAATCAATTTACACGGAAACACTAAAACGGAGGATAAACCGTCGGAATCTTATTTATTTGGGTAAGTTCTAGAATAATTGTAGAGTGTCGTTCAGAAAGTATAGCGGCGGAAGGTGGTGGTGTGTAGGTCAATGACGTGCTAAATGTTTACTACAATGGCAACGCCTCGACTTCTCCCACAGTTTCACGCGCATTGTCTTACGGTTCTCACGTGTTATTGCACTTTTCCCGACCCGGTTAGCTTGGCGAATACTACGGCATTGTCGCCGGTCGTGTGTGGTACAGTTAAGTTTTGGTACAGGATGCCATAAGGCGTCTTAGCAGACGTTTGTGACTCACTCGCTCGCCTTTTTGTGATTGATTTTCCGCGGAATTCACCCGTAATTAACCGTTGTCGTGAATGATAATCAGTTAATCAACGCGTATTATAGAATAGTTGTCCATTAGCGTGTTACACGTAGCAGTGTTGTGTATAATGATATTGTTGGGGCCCTCTCCCGTCTCCCGCGTCTCGGAGACTGTGCTGAGCCCCCAGTGATGTTCTCAGCCCTAGCTTACCAGTTGTCCACTAAGTTTTTGGAAGAGCAGAAGGTAACAGTAAAACTGTGATGAATAATTATGTGTTTATGATTAATAACAAGCATGTGAAATTTCCACAAATGTTGTGGATAAACAAAGTAATATAACACCGATGAGTCAGCTTCTAATAATATTTCACGACTCACACTCATAGTGGAGGAACGCTGATAGCTTTAACAATCAACACTCAACCATTCTAACAGATGGGCTGTGAAGGACATCCTGTAACACAAACCCTTTCCCCTCTGCACTGAATACATAATGTATTCACATTATTTACTTACCATGACAAAGTATACAAATAATAATTAAATTTGCATGACTTTCACACATTAGTATAATATAGTTTCTCTATGATATGCATAGAATTTCTAATATTTATATTAAAGCAAAGCTATTATTAAAATTAGTCATGATCAAAAATTGCAATTCAACAGAAGAAAATAAATCTATTTTAATATTAGTCCTAACAGTATTTGTTTTTAAATCCATATCTTGAAACACCAAAAAAAGCTAAGTGAGAACGCAATGTACAAATTTTGACAGGCATATATATCTATTCAAGTGAGTGATTAGTGTAGTGATAACACTAATGTATTAGTAATGACTGGCCACTGATATACTGCCCAAACATCACTATTATGGGGGAATCATCAACACAACATTTTGTATACACTCAAATATGGGTGTTATTTTAATTGATTGGCTTAAGGGCTTTGTTGCTTAGCAACTATATCATCATCAAATCAAGAAAATGATCATTATATTATTTTACACTGTCCACTGTCCATGGAGAAGATAATATAATAGAAAAACTATCACAGTGTATCATATTTTGTATACTTAACAGGGGAGGGTTGTACTTATTTATACTAGCCAGAACACTACACATCAGGATAATTATGTTGGACATAATATTATGTATATAACATTACAACATTTTTGAAACAAAACAAACATACCTACAGACTGAATATGTGTAAGTAATTGTATTGGTCCTTTGAGACCTAAGGCTTAGTTGCAGTTGCACAATATATATGCATACCCTCTCAGCCATAAACAAGGATCATACTGGCAATAACTAAACCCCACACTAAGACTATTGACATCTCTATTCTTTGTATAATTTAATCCTTGGTTTAAAATTGTATTTTTTATGAATAGGGTCTAAGTTTATCCTTAGTATCACTTTAATAAAAGGTCAAAAAAATTGTTCCTAAATGTGTGTCCAAAAAACAACAAATTTATCTATGTCAATAGTATAATTACCACATCCTCACCAGCACTGCAGTTGGCAAGTTTATGCATTGTCCCTGAATTACAAGATTTTAATCTAGCTTCACTAATATAAATCGGCGTCCAATCAAGCATCACGCAGTAGATTGCGAAGACGATTGCGATCTATTCATGGCAGGGAATCAATTTGGCTGTAGGTCTTATCCTTTCACTGAAAGCGATCGTGCTGAGTGACCTTACAGTGATGGTTCAAGGCTCTCGACATCGCTTGTATAGACGGTGTGTTATATTTCATGGTTGACAATCTATTATTTTAGCGATTTTCAATGTCTAGGTTTCGGAAAACTGAGAATCGTAATTTCTGTGTGACTGCCACCAGTCTATGTCAAAAAAAATAACATTTCGTTGGTCGCAACAGCAGAAAGAGCGACATAGAGTTCCAATAGGGACCTTCAAACGACATCCACACCACAGATCAGGCATATCAGCATTCCCTATTAATTGGCTGCTTCAAGTCAGATGATTATCACGATAAACACAATATAGCTTTTATTTATCGGCACCAATGTTCGTAATAGCTGATAATTATGATAGTCAGATCAGCCATCCGATACTTTTGAGTACCATTTTTTTATAATCTGTAATCTTTTAAACAGGAATTACAATGCGATAGGCGATACGTGCTGATTATAATCAGCTGCATACAAAACGCACTGAGAAGACAGCATTGGGTCCTTTTCAAAAGTAACACTATTAATAACTTGTTTCTTGTGTGTTCGAGCACGTGCTTCATACATGCAGCCAGGAGCCGCCGCCTTAATTACTTTCTGCTTGATTGTGGAAATTTCTTATACGATGCGGCCATTCTCTTTAAAAACTGGTTCACTGGCTATTTTTATAAAAGCTACTTTCCAAAATTAACCGATTTTTACAGCTATTATTAGATTATTCAAAGATTGGTTTTACTTTATAGACATGTACATTGCATAATTTCTTGCGATAACAGTATTGACAAAATAAGTATTTATCGTAGTGAGTGTTTATCTAACAATCTATTTGTGTCAGCTTCGTGAATTAAATAGTACGTAAACTATACTATAATAAAGCTAATTAAATAACATCTGAAGACGAAAGTCATCAACAAGTGAATATAGTGACCTTTGACTCATACTTCGTAGCCTTCGCGACACTAAAACAGGCCGTCGTATGGGCGAGTTCACAAAAGTCTATCGCTCTGTTAGCTGTGCTCGACATTCTTTTAACAGATAAGACATTTCCGTAGAACATAGCTTGTTAGCTTGTGTTAACTGATTGTGGATAAGGAAAGAGTAATTATATTAGATTTTTCTTGACTGGACAACCGCGTGTGTACTGTGCAGCGTGATGAACAGATGTAAAGAAAACCGTATTTCAAATCTAATGCCAAACATATCAAGATTGCCAGCTTATATTTGTGTGCAGTCATTAATTCAAACCTAATAATGCCGTCTTTATAACTTCATATATGTACATTTACCTTTTTATTTGAATTAAATCCATAATTACTTTTTGATTATCGCTCAGTTGGTTGTTCATGGAAAGCACCCGGGCCCGATCGATTCGCTCCTAATGGTCCTTCTATATTATAAGTAATATTGATATAGTTTTTACCAAAAGAAAATTATGCTCGAAAATGATTTGTTTTTAATATAGTTTAATATAGATAGATACATTGTTGGGTTGTCACGACATACGTTGAACCATTTCAAACACTTTCCCATTGGTGTCGTTGTGGTGAAACCATAGGAAATCATGGTTTTGTGTAAATGATAACGCGTGAAAGCGGTACTAAGTACGAACCGTGCATATAGTTTTAAACAATAAGCGGTTTCTATTCTATGCTGTGATCAGTATTCAGTGAGCCAACATCGCTCATTGTTAGAATTTATCAAGTATCTGGCTGTTTTATAGATGGAAGATTTTATCTTAAATTTTGGTTAACTCTTAAATGAGTCTATCAAATTGTTATGTATCGGGCATTACTATCCCCCAAATATAAAAAGTTAAGTATATTCAATGCGCAAATAGAATCCCAAGCTTGTCTAATCCCCACCACAGAGACCTCTTAATTCCTGTTTTTAAGCCTGGCCAAATACCTTATAATAGGTTTCAAACTACGGTTGTGCAGACAGAAATCCCGGCCGCACTGCTAAAGAGAAAATACATTTATAACCCGCTCATGTATACCACATATAGATAGGCAATCAATATTTACAGTTTCATATGCGAGTAACGACTGTGGGCAACAAATCGATTCTGGCGTAGATTTGTGTACGGCGGTCACTGTTCTAAACTTCTAACCTCGCACAGTTTAGTCGATTTACTGGATGTCTGTACTATCGTCGAATAAGTGTGCTATCGATTTAAAGTTTTCGGGGCATAGACCTCTTGGACTATGAACCTATCATGCATTTGTTATCAAGTTCCATAATTGTTTTATTTAATACAGTTAGAATCCAATAGTTCGTTAAGATGTAGAATGACGAAAGAACTTACGATTTTTTTGTTACTTGGTACATTTTGTTATGCAATTATAATTATAAAGGAAATTAATTGCTAATTACCTCTAGTATTGCAGGTGTTATCTCACGCCCTAATCTTTTCGAAGTAGCACCGTTTGGACACAGGCTTAGCTGTGATTTATTGCCTCGAATGCTATTCAATATCTTTTAATTTCTAGATTATTTTATATCAAATATTATCCTCGTAGTGTGTGAATTTAACAATATCACACAATTAGAGTATTAACACGCCAAAATGTCATGTCGGTTTGTGACTGTGACTCATGGATGACACCATGTCCTAGTCTGGTACTATGACCTTTACAATTACTAATTACATTACATATCTGATATTCTATGAGTATACTCAAAAATATACATTTTATTTACAATATTTTGACTATACATACCTGTTTGTGGACCTGAAACGCTGAATACATCAAATCAATTATATTTTTTGCTGGTGGTATGTTATGTATACTACCAAGAAAGCTTATAAATGTTACGTGTGAATGCGAATCGCGATGAACATAAACAAATGTATATTTTTAGCGAGAAAGCGGTTGGATTTACATACATCTTACTGATACAATCATACTCTAATAATATTATGATTGGTTTCCTTTCTAATAATTAACTGCAGATAAATGAAAGTTATCTTTCTGTCGTAATTAAATGAAATTGATGGAACCTATGAATGTAGTAATTGATATTCATAGATATCTTCACCCAAAACTGCATGAAGGTGAATTGTATCTAGATGTGTACCTAATAAAAATAATACATTTCTGTAATGTAGAGACTCGAATCGTAGCAGGGCTGACTGTCTAGGGTGTGTCGGACTTTAGAACCTGCTCAGAGGGCTCTACTTGCACATCGAAAAGTTAAAATTAAAGCTACTTGTTTTTCACTAGAATTCATTCTAGTATATAGACTGGGCTTATATTTGCAGTCTGCCTTACTGCAACACGCGAGCGTCACATTAACTGAAAATTTCATCCAATCCAACCGACTTGACAATGCTCAAAATGTACATCGGAACTACACTAGTACCATAATTCCTGTGTAGTAGTTTGCAAAAACTCCTTTTGTTATAATGACTGTTAGCCTGATTATAATGCCAAGTACGTAGCACTAACGCTAATGCTATTGTTAATAATCTTCCGGTTGTGTGTGTGCCATTTGTTTTATAGAAATACGTCAGTACTGTTGTGAATCACTCATTGATAACATTTTATCTTTTCACGTATTGAACTGAACTGTAGAGTTTTATGTCCTTTTATGATTGTTTCACTCGGTTGATTTGCATATTTGCGATAACGGTTGTGGTGGTATGTAAATATATATTGAAATTGTACTTTTATTTGACGATAACACGTTTAAAAGTAAGTTTTTTCAGTTGACAACTGGGTTTTACTCCGTTATTTATCTGCAGTTCTTGCAATAATAGTTTAACCGTCAACATTGCATAATATTTATTTTAAGCAGATACGAATTTCCTTCTATACCACTGTTTTCAATATTCTTTGATTGTATCTAACTCCAGGCGCATAACACCTACTCACACCTACATGTTTGAGGTCTGAGTGTTATCGTGGGTACTACACGCGTTGTAAGTGGTCGTCGCTGTTCAGCTCAATGGGAATAATGGCTTATCCAGCCGTACGTCGACAGTTTACTGCATACCCTTGCTGAGTCGTTTCTTACGTAGAATTCGTCAAGTCTCCTCGCTTCACTACACACAAGTGCATTGTCACACAAGTTTCTATTTCGATGCGATTCGTCTGGAAAGCGATGAACTTTTTATGCTCCAGCGCTGTTGAAGTGAATTTCTTACAAACAATCACTGATTATTATGTGTTCGGGCAGCACGCAACGTCTTAGGGAAACCTCTTACATCACTCTGTGATCATAATTGATTTAGTAGTGTTTTGAATGATTGCATTATGTGTAAACGTAGTTAATAAGACAATGGATGTGTAACGACCCGTTTGTGTTGTGGCTAGGAGGTTGACTTTCTGAGATATCTCTTGATCTACGCACTTATTAAATATTTGTAACAAGTTGTCACCACACCTTATTATATGAGGCTCGGGGTATGTCGGTGTCACAGACCTAAGTGAACCTTTAGTACAACATGGAAGATGATCGAATCGCATCAACTCGCGATAGATGACAAATATAACCCTATATATTGATGTTTGGGAGTACAAACGTAAATGATAGTAAACTGATACATGATCGAGAAGATGTCCAAGGCATCAGTACAGTAGAAGTACCGTACTAAGTGTGTAATGTAGGTACTGTTGGCACATAAAATATGAATACATATTTAGCATAAGTAAGTGGTAATACGCATTTATTTTTACTACGCATAAGTAGCACCTGTACTGTGTACGGGAACGATCGTGATGACAATAACGATTTGATGGTCGCAGATGTACACAACTTGACATTAATACGTTCAAGGTCCAGTGAACACTGAAATAGGCACAGAAGTATGAGAAAAGAGCGAATTCTAACAATTTGCTGAAGCTACTTAAGGACCCAATGGCACAATTGGCAAGTTTTACCCTTCATAAGTTATGAGCTAGCACTTTTGCTGAGGAAAGCCTGTCGCGATAAGTTAATCGTCTCTACTTCATTAGATTGAGGCTATAAAAAGGTCATTAGTAGCCTTCAAGTAATACTCAGAGCTGGCTGTTACTGGTAATGTAAGGTGACGGCACTGAACTTTCGCTTAGTCGAATTACTAAACGTTATTGCTTGTTCTGTAGTCTGAGCGTATATTATGAGTGGCTAGAACTAAAATCAAGAAGAAAATGCTACCAGCTCCAGATTGCTGTTGATTTTATTTCCTGCTCAGAATGTATACCGTTAACTGTCTCAAATTACATCGTGTTCTGCTCTCATGCCTGAAATACAAGTAGAATAAACGAGAATGTTACAACAAGCAAGGTTGTAAGATCAAATTATCCTTTCTTTATTGTATTTATGTAAACAATCACCGCGTTCAAGCCTCATTGGGTTCGAATCGGTCCTCTGAGAATGACATTGTTTTGAATAGGAACTGGGAAGTATTATCATTCCGGTGTCGTTGTATAACAATGGCGCTGTGATCGATCCGTTCAATTCACGTTCCAGGGGGAAATTGTAGAGATGTAACGCCTGTCGGATGCAGGGACCGATAAGACGATTATTTTGTCGATCGTTGGCGCACGAGCTGCCTGTTTCTCTTCTCATCGTTAATGACTTCTAAGACTCATAGCTACTACTACATTAGGTATGCTTGACAATATATAAAGAGGTTAAGGGTTATTTTGGTTGGTTATTTCACGACTTAGATCGATTTCGATGACTCAACACTCTCACAGCTTAATGTTAGTGACGTTTTATAGGCGCCTGTAATTGGTTTAAATAAACAAAACACTTAGATCGGGTGGTGCATGTAGCGTGACATGTATTTTCGTGTACATGATATAAAAGTTTGTTTTAAATGTTGCTCTTCCAGAATGTTTTATTTGTGCACTTTTCTTCTATATTTCTGTCTGTGTGGACCGAAGCTCGGTATAAATCAATGTGTCGATCAATCTTTGGTCGTAAAAATTACAGTGCAACCGTGCCAGGGAGAGTCTGGTACCAATCGACGACATTAGTTATGGCACGGCTAAACTAACTACCAGTAATATTCATAATTAAATCATGGATTTTAACTGCAGCTTCGATGTTTTAACTATATGGCTTTCAACTAATTATATAAATAACTATTTGAAAAGTATAGTTACCTAATTTCACGATTATTATACGGTCTGGCGGTATCGTTAACTGCGGTTATGTTCAAACAGTAGTTAACTGGCTGTTGTCATGAACGTAACCATCGACGTTGGTTTAGCGGCCTTCAAAGTATATATAGGTACTGTGAACAAGTGTATGCCTACAGGGTTTATCTCCTCCACAATAAATGATATAATTTTGGAAACTATATACCTCTACAATAAATAACAAGGAAAGCGTGCCCTCTTGATAGTTTGCCCTTTATTGTTATATAGTTGTAAGCAACTTTAATGTTGCATTTTGTAAGACTTTATTTAACATTTAGTCAATTTGTAATCCAGGGGTTTAACTACGAAACTAGCCGAGGAGCTCACTTATATTTAATTAAACAGAAGTTCTAAAAGTATGTTCTAAAGGAATGTGACATAACTTGGCTACAGTAATGACGTAACAAATCTACAATATACAAAGAATTCATTAAATTCGTCACAGCAATTTACGTGTCCACACGCAGCCGGCAGCGGTATTGGATCCTTATCGCATCTGTGGCGGGACGATCCACGTTCCGTGCTGTGCCCGGCTGTTATATAAATTAACCAATTTTATACGGTCATGAGTCTCGTGTTATCGAAGTATTACTTCTTAGCTGTTTTGTAACATTGTAAATACAATAACTCTCGTGAGTGTTATCAATATTATATACAACTAGCTGTTGCCCGCGACTTCGTCCGCGTGAATTTCGTGGTATGAAAAATAGATGTTGGCCGATTCTCAGACCTACTCAATACGCTCACAAAATTTCATGAGAATCGGTCTAGCCGTTTCGGAGGAGTATGGGAACGAAAACTGTGACACGAAAATTTTATATATATAGATATACCGGTTATACTCACGTCAATATTCGCCCGACCGGAATGCCCGACTAGTTTCGGACTCTAACGGAGCCCTTATACATGAGCAGGTGACGCGGCGGGGTCGCGAGCCGTACTAGACTCCGTTAAAGTCCGAAACTAATCGAGCATTCCCAAATATTGACGTGAATATAACCGGTATATATAGTAGATTGTAAATAGATTTTACGGGACGGCTAACCAAGTTATATATCGATGAGAGAAGATTTTCATAATTAGCAGACATACATACATACATAAAGTCACGCCTGTTTCCCTGAGGGGTAGGCAGAGACCACGGATTTCCATTTGCTACGATCCTGGCATACTTCTTAGCAGACTTTGATATTAAATGGTTGAATCTAATAATAGTTCTGCAATATTAGGCAATAAAGAGTTGAAAACCTATCAGACGTCGGTATGTTTGAAAATATTCTCTATCTCATGTTAATATTATGGGATTTCCCAGACAAGCCGTCGTGGGAGTCGGATAGCATCGTTCAGTAGGTACAAAATACTGATATGATACGTTTCAAAATATAACTCAATTCTAGTATTATTCTGGAGGATCCTTAATATAATTTATTCGCTGCGTTTATTTTGACACGTTTTTCTTTTCTTGTTGCACAAGTCTCGTCGGATCTTCCTTTTCATTTGTATCTTAAGTTTGAGACCATAAATCTAAAATCGTTTGTGATACTTAGTATATTGAAATTAAATCAGAATTGAAAGTACGAGAATTGACCTGTCTTTGCAGCAAGTTTGCCTTGCCTGAATATCCTATGATTTTACAAACGAGTCTTCACAATGATTCTGGATTTCGAAAACTTAATTATGCACACAGCAGCTCATAAGTCATAGTCATATAATTTCCGTATCGTGTCTAAGTATGAATTAATCAATCGCATGTCGTTGCGCGTTACGATAAATATCGTTAATTGGCGATTAGCGTATCATTTCTTCGGTATATTTACAATTTATTTCGCAATGCTTTCGTCCAGGACTTGATCGCCCCCCGCCACGCCTGGGCGCTCACCCTACGGTTACCTTGGCAAATATGCACATTATGATAAAGTCAAGTTTTGTAGGTAACGTACGTCTAGACAAGGTTATGGCAAAAATCATAATATATGTATAATCATGGGCTTGTTTTCCTTGACATAACTCTTGCAGAAAATGCCAAGATAAAATATTAGCAGGAAAGTCTTAAGGTATGTTTGTTGTTTGTTAAGACAGGATAGTTGCTGCTTTGACAGTACCATAGGAGATCGCAGATAATTATAATCATTGGTAAATTAAAGGAATAAAATTGGTCTTAACTATTACCCACGTTATGTGCATTTCTTAATAAAATATATGAAGATATGCACATATCGAAGGTACGTGTCGATACTTATAAGCCACGATGTTGCAGGCTGCAGCAGATGATTAGTTCATAGGTTAGCTTTAAATTTTAGGAATTTGGCTATTTTGTTAATTTTTTTTACCGATTTTTCAATCGTCCAAATTACTCGCTCTAATAAATCAACACACAAAAACGAAATCAATTTAAAGCATTGTCAGTTTCCTGTCAAAAGAAACCAATTACTTATCGCTCGTAGGTAGCTTATCCACAAGATCTAGATATCGGAGACACTTGTATCTGGACCAATGAGAAGAATTAGGTCATCAAATTTATCAATATAGCCTTTTGACATATCTCTGTGCAAAAACAATGGTGGGGGAAATTAAATGGCGCTAAAAACATTTAGTGAACAGACTCCGTCGCGAGCGGTCGTGTTTAAAAGCGTGTTCCGCGCTCTGTTACCGAAGTTAAATAGGATTGTTTTGGTGTGATGCCTCGGTGGTGTTGTGTAAGTACTTGTTGATTCACATCTAATTGTTTTAATGAATCATGTATGAGTCAGTCAAGGTCGCTTGTTGTGTTTATCTCGATCTCTGTGGTTCAACGCGGGTGCTCATTAAATCCAATTAACTAGTAAGGCTTCGTATCACGGCGCCTGCACTGGAATATATTAAACAAGTAGACCGCGTTTAACTGTGCGTGTTTGTTCAATTAGCTGGTATTTGCCTATTAAGAGTTATGGGCTCGTACAAGATTTGTTTCTAATTAGTTATATTAGATGAAGAGCTTTCATTTGGGCGAGAATTATGTCGTCTAAATTTTCACATTGACGTGTAAGAGTTTTTAAAACCTTTGTTCAAATTACGCCGTCTCCATCATATTATCTCTTCACTTCACGTTTAGACAAATTAATACCTAAAAATTCTATTATAACCGTCATAAATAAATAATAACTTCCTGACATACGTGCCTAACGCAGTAACAAGAAAAATTAAAGAAGATAAAAGGCGAACATAAACCGCTGACGTATCCGCTCCACATCTGTTTAATTTAAGGAATTCTTATTTTCGGCTGCGTAGGCGCACACCAGTTAGTCTCATCTCTGATCCGTGTAGATAAGTTAATCTTATCTCGTCAAGATTGTTGGCGATCGGGCGAAACAATACGTTATCAGCTGCTCTGTTACGAGGAATAAAACAAATAGTTGATTGATTGATAGATTACCTTGTCATACAAAATCTGTGCTTCAATAACTAGGTGGCTTAAATCGTAGTATCAGCTTAAGCTACATTATATGGAAGAGAGTCATAGTGTAGTGTAGCCTGTACAGTTTAACATTATTACGTAGCCTATAAAGTATACCCACTGCATTGTTAGTTGTTGTGTTGATTTCAAGTCTATTAATATGCAAAAAGTTGAGTATGCAATAAAAGTCGACTGAAGTAATTATCAAGATCAAAGATTACGTCCCTGAGATAATCATTTGATCTCAGTCATTATCAATCTTAGTGATTATCTTTTTAATAGTAAACAAACAATATATATAATAAAGATTTAGTTTGTCCTGTGATTATTTTTATCCAATATTAAGACAGTACTTTTGATCGTCATACACAAGATAGCTCCCAAAAACGCTCACCCTTCACTTTCTTATATTGTTAAATTAAACGGGAACCAAACCCAAATATCCGTTAGTCAATTGGCAGCAGTTCCCGTTGGGAGCCAGCAGGAAACTAAAACAGTATTGTTTGGTAACTGAACTGTGAGCTACGTGCGGCGCCTGCGCAACGATCAGCTGTTTATCATGCGGACAGCGCCGTGTTATTGTTTATAGTATATACTGATATATCGTGTGAAGTAACGAAGAAAAGTGATATAGAAATGTGATAGCCGAGTAGACAAACATAATATACAAGTACGAAGCCACATCGGTTTAAAATATAAAGACAACATACGCCCCCCCCCTCCTTAGTACCAGTTATTCACCTTTATCCCGGTCATTCCTTTCTTTACATAATACTCATTGTTTTAATATCTTGCTGTGGCCGTTTAGCTAAGCTGGTTAGGAATGTTCGCAATAACCAGGAATGCCTGTCGCTTTAGGTTTGGTTCAATTATTCATCCTATATTGCTTACTTTCAAAGCGATTTGATTCTTATCAAATTTGCATCGCTTCAAGATAATATCATTATAAATCATCTGTCGATTAGATTTTCACTTAACGTGATGTATTGTTCGCCCAGAACTGCCGAAAAGCAAAACATGTAGAATTGTAGACGTACTCAGTAGTACACCTACACACGCTTGTTATCCATTCTATTCATATTCGCGTTTGTCTCACGTTCTGTCTCGTAGCTGAGACGCGTCAGTTTTCTTGTGACTCACACCTACATTCAATTAACTCAACAAACAGCTTGTATTGTCTTTGCAGAGAGATGAGGCAGAGGTAATATAGTTCATCATTATTGTCGCTACGTTGTTTCTGAAAGCCGGACGATCATATTTTATTTAAAAGAAGATTTTATTACGGATCGCATGTGTAAAGAACCCGTGCCTATCGAAGCCTATCTTCTCATACTTTTATTCTATTCCACCATCCTTTTCAGGGTCACTTATTAAACATCTAGAGTCAGACATTCCTGAAATAATAACTGAGCACCTTTGAACATAAGTAGATTGAATGGAAGTCGACTCCGAGCATCATAAACTTAATCAATTCCATGAAACTCGGATGTTTAACACACCTCCTATACTTCGAGGACATCTTCCGCACTGTTGGTTCATCATTGATATTCATTCCACGACCATCTTTGTCAGCTGATGTCTGATAGACGTCAATTAGACGTATCGATATTTTGTTGAACGTGTCTGGAATTCTTGACAATTGAAGGACATGTGAAGTACGCACCCTTTGTGGCGTGTTGACGTCAATTCTTCAGTTATTTTGGACAATTAATCCACCAATATAAATAGATCATTTATTTTTGTATTGTTTGTTTATTTATTCGTAGCGTTTAACTAAACACAAGACTATCGATGTTATCGTACCACACCGACAATAATGCTAATTCTGAAAAACTTGATACAATCTGTATGATAATTTCTTTGGATAGCGATGGTTCACCCCTACTATCGATCGTTATCACCGCGATAATTGTATCGTAAGCTTATCGAGACACATGTTCTTATTATTTGTAGTTACCGCACCACTCGTCGGGTAGATTAAACGCTATGATGATATTTACTTTATCTGCAGTTATATTATATAAAGCTATAAATCTGTTGCCCCTCATTAAGTCTCTTCTGTATTATGTAGGAATTTAAAATTATTAAAATAAAGGAACATCGAAATGTTGTTGTATATTGTTTAGCTACCTCTCAAAGTGTTAGCGCCTCGCGCCTGTTTGTCGTGGATTATACAACACCAGCGGCCGCGGTCGAAGATAGTGATCTTGTCATTCACAAAGTAACAGCTCATGCGCGTTCAAGGTTCTGCAGGTGTTCAGTCAAGTTCAATGTCTTTCCATAGACAACTGGTAGCCACGCCTAATAAGAATATGTTTGCGTACCGTAGGACCAAGTTTGAACAGTGTCGCCAAAAGGTGTTGTTGCCTAGTTATGCTGACGGCCGTCGCCCACGATAAAAATAAATCGATTGTGTTGCTTATATAGATATATTTATTGTTTTTATACTAATGTGAAGTAGAATAATAATTTCATATTATTATAAATATATTGGCGCCAAAAAGTATTCTTTTGCCAAACTACTAAACGGTCAGTTTTTTTGCGATTACGCACACTAAGGTTAATTTACATATTCCTTATTAATAATACAGCACGCAGCTACATGGTTTTTGGTATTTTAAGTCCTTTGAAGCACGTTTTAAAGTCCCTTCGATCCCAATAACATTCACGTATACGAAAAGGATATTAATTAAATGTAATGTTGTATTTCCAGTGTTCGTGCTTGGAACCGCGTAGGGGCCGCACGATGTCGAAGAAGCCGGCAGCGCAGCCGACGCTGCACAAGGTGATCATGGTGGGCTCCGGTGGCGTGGGCAAGTCCGCGCTCACCCTGCAGTTCATGTACGACGAGTTCGTTGAAGACTACGAGCCCACTAAAGCCGACAGCTATAGGAAGAAGGTAGGCACTTAACTTGAAACCATTCCTTTGAAGTGATGTCATATAACCGTTTTCCTTCTAGGATTTAGAATTTTAGATAATGACAATCCCAGCCTGTACTCTTGCCACTGCAGAGATGCATTAATTGGATTTTTAATAGTTCGACCTTTATCAAAGTCCTAAGCACTTTGTACGGTTTATTAATGCCACATAAATCTTAATAATAGCTATTTTTAAGGCGCAAGAAACCAGAAAGCATCTTATGTATTGCTGGTTAATTGTTAATTTATTCCAACTTTAAGCTTGACCTGTTGTGGTTCTAGAAGTCGTATTTATTCAATATTGTCAGATGAATAATTATCAAGCCCTTTTACTTCGTGAGATAAAATAAAGAATTTCAATTTTTAGCTTGAAATTCTTCTCTCACGATTAGCGAGAAACGCGTCGAGATAAGACATTTCTTCATTTTGATTGTACCGATATAATTAGTGTGGGAATCAGCATTTCTCCATCACCAGTGTATTGTCAGGTTTCCCAAGCGAGTATGAATGAAAAGCGCGGGGAAAATATTTGTTTACTATTTAGTTTTGAAACTTTCGACGCTTTTTGAGGTCAAGACGTTGTAAGCGATTTTTGCTAATTCTTATTTCGTCATTGGTTGGTGATCAACTTTAGATTTAGCAATGATAGGCATTGGTATTTATTTTAACATAAAATGAAGACGTTCTAAAGACCGCCAATTCTTGCATAAAATATGTATTTATATAAAGAAATGTAAACATACCATTGCTACGATCCTTTCATTGTTTTGATCCGCTCCATTCTTTATACATCTCGCCAGTTTCCCTCGAACCTTTCTCTGTAATATTTGCAACGATACCATTCAAAACATTCTGAGCATATTGGCCAAGGGTCTCCCCTTCTAATTGTTCCACTTACGCTTCTCACATCCTTCCTTTCCATCCTCCAAACCATTGAAGCACCTCTCTTAACACATATTATAATAATTGTATTCATTTGGTTTGTCGTTGCTGTATATGAATAGTAATGGTAGTTCCAGACAGACCCAGCTTCTGAAAACGTACGTGACCGCGCATACGACGTGAAATAACATTTATAATTAATTATGATTCGTGATCATGAACAAGCTCGTTATCTCAGTGCTATCAACATCAATGTGTTCTTTATGAATTAAAATATAATGACAACATATATTTTTTATTTACATTAGTTAAATACTAATTGAGAAAAATATTTAGGACACTAGATTTTATCCCCCTTATTTATAAAAAAAACTATTTAAACCATGGATTAAATTATACCCTAACTGTTGTTTGCATGTCAAAGAATACAGATGTCAATAGACTTAATACGGGTTTTAGTTTATGCCGGTATGATCCTCGTTTATGAGTGATAGGGTATCAGTTTAAGCTGAGAGTAAAAGCCAACCCAACACAGATGAATAAAAGTCAAATAGACGAGTTTAACATAATATCTTTAAAGCCTAATTAAAGTCCTCCGCTTTCGCATGAGGACGTTACCAGAGCTACAGTAGCACTACAACGAAGCGGCCTTAAATACTCCATCTCATTTTAACTGATAAGAGACTGTTAACAGATGTAAATGTCTCACCTTCCAGGTGGTGTTAGACGGCGAGGAGGTTCAGATCGACATCCTGGACACGGCGGGGCAGGAGGACTACGCCGCCATCCGGGACAACTACTTCCGCTCCGGGGAGGGCTTCCTTTGCGTGTTCTCCATCACCGAGCCCGAGAGCTTCGACGCCACACAGGAGTTCAGGTACCATTATTATGTACACTGTATTATTATTGAAGAGAGAAAGAAGTACATTTATTTGGTACAGCAACCAAACTACCAAGAAATAGCAATGTCGAGTATGTTATACCGAAAAGGTCGCCAATTGAGCATAATTATGGGAATTTAAAAGACCTCAATTATCCAGTTTTATTGTTACCTGACAGTAGGTATATGTCGTTGACTGCCATACAGTATAAACAATAGAAAAACTATTGTTCGCGGTCACCGGTCACCGCGATGGCGCTCAAAGGGTTAACGTGTGTTCTGACTCAGAATAAGAATTTAATGGCAGGGTCGTTAGATGAAGTAAATTTTTTAATGATTGGTTGAAGTTGGAACTTTTTTGGCAGACCATTGTACGAGAAATTACTATGAAGTATTCTTAAATCTGCTCGTCTATTCGGTGTATTGATAGCATGCAATTCCAGGGAACAGATCCTGCGCGTGAAGAACGACGAGAACATCCCGTTCCTGCTGGTGGGCAACAAGTCGGACCTGGCCGACAAGCGGCGCGTGCCGCTCGACACGTGCCGCGAGCGCGCGCAGCACTGGCAGGTGCCCTACGTCGAGACCTCCGCCAAGACCAGGGACAACGTCGACAAGGTCGGTGCCTGCCTGTCCCTCCCGCGCCTCGCAGGCGGAGGCGTCACGAGGTGACGCTTGGTCATACCAAATGTAAAATCCGAAATTATAGCGGAAAATTTTAGAAAAATTGAGTAAAACCTTTGGAAAGTAATAACACGATTACACGCAATCGCAAGGTAGTGTCGATTTGAATAAACTCATTCATAATTTCATGTATTCAGACTATATCTGTTAACATAATTGGAAACTTATATTAAAATATATGCGTAATAAGACCTCGTCACGCCTGCACCTGCTTAGGTATACTTTCTTTTTCGTTTCTATACTATAGGCCAACTTAAAAAACCCAAAATATAGTTCTCATCAAGTTTCAGTGCCGTTATGTCAAAAATGACATCTGTTAACGTCAAAATGTGAGAGATCAGAACTATTGTTTGAGGGTTTTTAGTTAATGATAAGTCTTCCTAAAGTCTTCCACTAAGCCAAGCCTGAGCTTTGCACGCTTTGTCTCTGCCGACTGTGTGGACTGGTGCGGCTCTGGCTGGCTCCCTAGAGTTGCGCTGTGCATCGCCCGCTCGCCTGCCGCTTCTCTTTATACCACACCAACACCACACACACTAATTGTCAACACTGAACTAATCGATAAATAACCCATACGGCAAACTAACTGTGAATTAATATATGTTAAAGTTATAAACTACTTTTTAATTAATCTGTCGCTACTATACAAGTTAGTATTTATCTTTATACCATAAGTCCCTGTGATCTTATAGGCCGGCAGTGCGCGGTGCAACTCTGTGGTATATGATCTAAGTATATGCAAAATAAATGACTTTGATTCTTTATATTGTTATTACACCTCGTCAGACAGTAAATGTGGCTTAGTTTTGAGGTTAGAAAGGTTTAGTGATGCTCTCCTCGCATCACTAATACACGTGACCAGAGATCGCGAGGCCCGTTGCCCGAGTTCCTGCTACTATAATGATCTATGCTCTCAGTGTGAAACTTTTAAGTTACTGTAGACCCCGTGCGGTTCGAGTCTATATTGCTTGTGACGTCTATTTCATACATACATACATACATAAAGTCACGCCTGTTTCCCTGAGGGGTAGGCAGAGACCACGGATTTCCAACGTCTATTTCAAAACTAAAGTAAAGCTTTTGTGTTGATCTCATGCGCATGCGCAGCGGGTAATAGCATCGCCTTGCAATGTCTGGTCGCGTCCAATCTATGGTCGAGGAGTCCATGTTGGTTGTGGTGAGCTTGTTGTGTCATGTCCGGTGTGTGATGGCCGCTCCTCCGCAGGTGTTCTTTGACCTGATGCGCGAGATCCGCTCGCGCAAGTCCGACGACAGCCGCGCCACCAACGGCGACGTCAAGAGGAAAAAGACGAAGAAACTCAAGTGCGCGATACTGTAGGCACACACACACGCGCCGCACCCACACACACACACCCCTCGCGCGCACGTGTCGCCGCTGCTGCGCGTGCGCGGCGATCTCTCACGGTTCGATGTAACGCTGGCGGCTCCTGGCGGGCTCAGGACGCTTGTATGACGTGTCGTGTCGGGAGCGGCGCGCGCCACCTGTGCCCGGCACCACCCGCCGGCCCGGTGCCACCCGCTGGCCCGGCACCACCCGCCGGCCCGGCACCGCCCGGCCCGGGCCGCCCGCCGCTGCCCGGCGTCGTCCGTCAGTGGCCGGCGCCGCCCGGGGCGTGTCCGCGCTTCGCTTGTCTTGTTCAGTGATATTTGTCTCAACTTGTGTAGTTTTTACTGTTGTGTGGGTGTCTCTACATACATAGCGAGTGTATGTGATAACTGAAATATATATACTTACAATGAAATAGGTTTAACTGGTATATAAGTAGAATGCAAAATTAAGTTAACAAGAATCATATATTCATATTTGTATAAAGGAACAAATTATTATAAATAAATAGACATGAACATTCCAGTTATCATGTACACCCTTCCACTACTCAGAAACAAACATTGTAAATTGGTATGATGTATTTTGAACTCTACGGCGTTTATTTTAAGGTCGATAGTCGCGTCTCAAGTATCACTAGCACGATACACATGTAGGTGTAAGCAGGCTATTGTAAATGTTAATATATTTCGCCCACTTTGGTGCTTGAATTTATTGAATACTGCTTGTAATTATTATGAGGTCGTTACAGCAAGAAAACTGAAGGTAGATGTGGTCTGTTTACCTTCACTGTTAATGGAAGATGATTTATGTAGTTTTATAACTAAATAAAATATAATTTTACTTTTATATTATTGATTGTGGTCAACATAAGTTGACTTTACTTAATATTGCAAGTTGAAAACTCAGTTGCAGTTATTTACCAAAACTGAATTACAAACTATTCCGGCCCGTCTCATTACAAACAGAATTCCATAAGGTTTTTATGAATAATTAATTATTGTTGTATCAAAGCTTAGTGCTTTCGCGTTAATTTGTACGTGTATTGAAGTCGGGGGTTCCCCGGTCTTACTGGCAGTTCGTAAGGGATAC
Source organism: Abrostola triplasia (assembly GCA_946251915.1). Taxonomy (NCBI): domain Eukaryota; kingdom Metazoa; phylum Arthropoda; class Insecta; order Lepidoptera; family Noctuidae; genus Abrostola; species Abrostola triplasia. The sequence goes on along the minus strand of OX276432.1, from coordinate 506,904 downwards.
ACTGACAATAACGTGAGGTGGCCGTTGTTCGTACCATAGACATAGAACACGTCTCCGAGATCTAAGAGTCCGAAGATGAGTAGATAATGCACTGCTCACAAAATACCCACCTACTAGGAATGTCTTATCGAACATTATAGAGTTGTACTTGCTTCTACAACACGTCAACTTATATTTTCTATAACTTATACGTTAAAATATAAATAATGTTATATTCATGGATATTACATGTTTAATAACTTATCTTTTTATACAGTAAATTGATTATGTAATAAACGTATGTTTTTTTATAAAACCGCCGCCTGTACGGTTGACATCAAAAATAGATGAACTAAGTCAAGAATTACAACTTGATTCGTATTTTTTATTAGAATTCATTAATTGATTTAACAACAGTACATAATATGAGCGTCGCCTAAAAATTAAAAAAGTTTATAATAAATACTTGTCAACTTAATTCTGACGTTCTGTCATGTATTACTAATGTTGACTACACAGTTTAGAATGTATGTTATGGTATGAACAACGTCCCACCAAGTTACATGAACACGCATGGACGGTAGCGTAAGTTTTGTATTTATTTTCTATGTAGTAAGTGCTAAATGTATTGTGTAATGCGAGGGAGGGGGTACTGTGTCGTGTTGGCCGAAATAGTATTTTTCAAATATTGAGAAAGACTGCAATGTATGAGCTAGTCAAGTGTCTCAAATATTTACAAAATGGGGTTTTATAATATCTAGTAATTGAATCTCTTTTGGTACATTAATACTATTTTATTTATTTGTTATCAAGTTAGCAATTTAAATTCAAGAAAAAGTTAAGATCGTTAGTAATGAACTGTTTTAATTCTAATATATTTGCCCAAAAGCTCACAAGTTCTTATTTAGGTTTAGTTTTGATAGCATTCCTTCATAAATACTATTTCAGTGAACATAGGGTTGTGTTGTCTGCACCGGAATGTACTCGTGTAAGGTATCGCTTCTCGGAATAGCCACTAATTGTCGTGTCTTGTATGTTAGTGTTTAACTGTTTGACCGCCACGCTCATCCCAGGCTAGAGAAACTATGTTCGTCGAGTTTGGCAACCCTGTCCAGTGTTACAAGTAATAAAAGTTAATATATAAATAAGCAGTGACGGTCAAAACGTTAAAATGAGAATATAATTATTGTAATACTAAGTTTTGTATGCAACAAAGTCTGATATTTTTAAATCTTCACGATTTACTTTTTATATTTCGCGCTGACAGCCACCTGGGCTGTTCTCATCACTTGAAAATTGATGTTTGCGAACGTGAACATTGGTTTGGGATAATTACTTAAACGCTAGTTCTTTTATGTGGGTTATAGACGCAGTTTTAATGTCCTGTTAGATATTACCCACGGTCAACATTCAGAGACGTTTAGTTGTGCCTCGGGTCAGTTGGAGGGCTCGCCCGTACACCTGCGAGTGTACGCGGGCGTGAGATAGTCAACAAGAGTTGACGTCACATTGTAATGCCATTATTATATATTTTGTTCACATAGTGCAACAAGCACGTGTAGCGACATGTTTAGCATAATATACTGATAATCGGGGTCAGATGTGTATATGTAGATGGCCCCTAACTGCCAAGACGAAGTAACTTTATAGGTCCATTTGCAAAAACCTAGAGATCCTTTAAATATTAGGAAGTCTATAATTCCCCTATCCCCACTCCAAAAATAATGTGTTATGTCGATAGACACTGTCAACGAGTAGGCTTACATTTTTTATAATTATTGTGTTTCTCAGTTTCTATCGACAGATGGCGTTGTTTTAAACCTTATATTCCTATGTGTACTTGTAATTTCTATAGGCTAGTTATTTTAGTTCACAAATGTATGGATTATGTACCTACGTGTATGTATGTATATCGAAGTCACAGGAACAAAATGATTGATATAAAGCAGGAAATATACAGATTTGCAAAATGTCGTGTATTATTTGGACGTTCTACCTACAAGTAGGTCTTACAGTACACAACAAGACACCATTATTTTAACAAAACTTTAATTCGATTTTAGCTCCACATAGCCATTACTATTTTCAATTTGGCCATTTGCTAAATACTTGCTGTAAATTAACAGTACTTTTTTTACCTGAATAGTCACACATTTATGTTCTAGCAGCAAGATCAAACTGCACAACCTAAGGCCCCTAAGGGTTGGTAGATAGATTTGACAATTATTTTAAAAATAAGACCGAGTATTTTAATAAATTCAATTTGATTACCCTATGGGGACAAACAATAATCGCATTTCGTTAAACATAGGCTAGACATAACACAAACTCGCACAAAATAACAAATTACATAATTATAAGACGGCGAGCTCTCTGGTAAGTATCTTAATTAATAATCTCGCACCGAGTAGCTTGACAGATATAAACCAGACTACTTCCAAGCATGATTGAATGAAGCATCCAAGGATTACTACACCGTTTGAAATAGATTGTAGACATTCAGGAAACCCGTTATTACAGTTCGTTCAACCAATTTTCATCTCTATTGCATTGGAATACAACAAAAGAAACAGCGTTAAATAGTTGCAATGTTAAATAAGTTTATGCTTTTAATGCCGACCTTGTGCGGACGAAATAAGGTTTGAAATCGGTTGGATGAACTAAAAATAATTTTCAAAATTATCAGAGTAGTCTTATAGCTTTGAAATTATAACATTAAGTAGTGTTAGGTTGTATAGTAGTGTTGCTATGACCTCCGCAGGCGTTCCTGACGCTCATCCGCCAGATGTCGCGCCTAAAGAAGGGGCTTGCTGTGGAAGAAGACGAGGACGTCAAGAGTCGGGGCCCCTGCTGCAACATCTGCTAACAACGACACGTGCTCACTGTGCAGCGGAAGTGACGAGGGACTTGTAGCTACTAACACTGACTGGCAACAATGTACAAGTATCGGTTGTGTTGTGTGCCTGTCTCATTTGGAGATTTCTATACAAATAAATGTATGTGTCAATTATTTGTATAGAAATTGAACTTCACCGAAAATAGGTACAAGAATTAGACTTATAACTTGAGTACTAGTAAAGTTTAAGTCAAGTCTGAGCCTTTTTTACGAAGCGGAAGACAGAAGGGTGGATGGGGCAGTCTTATGTTGGTTCTTATGGCTTGAGTCTGCCTTATTAATTATTCAGCTGTAATGCTACAAGACTTACTGCAATCTCGCATTAGTATCGTCTGTACAACTGTGGTCTTGCCCTGTTACACACGGAGAGGTACCCCGCTATAGGTAATTTTAATTCGTTAACCTTTGAAATGGTCTTATCTTTCTGAAGTTTGACCCTATGGGGACACTGTCAAATAGACACAGGCTGCGCCCATTATAACATCGATACAGCACTGCCATTTTGTAAAACAGTATTTTTTGAGTGTGTTTTATTTTTCTTATGTACAATATCTATTTTATGTATTAGTATATCCTCGGGGTCTTATAGTGTAATCATAATGTGACTGTGTTTTATGTGCAGTAGTAATTTATAATATTGTTAATTAACAACATTCCTTGTTTAAAATGTGGACTAAAAGTTTTTACTATTCCAGTACATTTTATATACATGGTGTTATTTTTATCAGTGGATAAGTATTTGATATGCTGATGATAAAAAGAATTCTGTGTTTCATATTCTTGCCGAATAAGAGTCCTGACATTCCAAACAAATCCTATTGCATAGAAATAAGATAAGTATTAGGGGAATTTGCTTTACTATGTTTCATAGTAAATATCAATATCTTTATACAGCTGTTATACTTGCATATCATCGAGTTGAGCATTGAGATTCCTGCATTATCTGTGAGCTTGGTAGGTATTTGTTAAATTAGTTTTGTAAGGCAACGGTCTATAAAACAATATATTGATATATGGAGCAGAGATCAGCACTCAGTAGCAGCGCTAACTATCCATAGCCTCCCAGCCATCACCCTTAGACAGTTTGTATAGAGGTGGTTACGTATAAGTCATATACCACTCGGTCAACCCTACGGACCTGCTTGTGCCAATTATGATATGTATAGCCATAAATAGATGCCAGCACTACAGTCGCTAGCCCATATTTTTACCAACATACCCACTCGTTACTAAGTAAGTTGTTATTACTTAGTACTAAGTAGGTATTACTTATTACTATAGACGTTAAGTCTACGAACTTCTTATAGGTTTTATACAAATTATTATCATATAATCATCATAGTCTGAGGTGCAGGGCATGGAGGAGAATAGGCATTGATTCGACATAGTCATTAAACGCACATGACGTCATCAATATGCGTGATCGATAAAAACGATAAGTTTTTATACGGTCTACTTATTAAATGTAACTCATGATTCGGCTGGTACGTGCTAGGGCCGCGTCCCGTCCGCGTCCGACAGCCTTCCTGTGCGCTTCTTATCATCGTGCAAGTCACGGCTGCGACTAAAGTGCTGAACATCTCAATTACAGACTGTATCGCCAAATCAGCTAATTCCTAGAAACTATTGATAAGAACTTTCTGTAAATAATTATTGTAATAATAAAGTGATTATAATAAAACAATTGTGTATAATCTGCATTTTTATTTATAAAAAATATTTATTACAAAATGTACTCTTAATTCAGTCTATGAATACACATTTATTCTTATACTATTATTTATAAATATATACAAAATAATATTCACACATTATTTAACATATTTTCAAGTGACAATAATTATCATTTCGAGTGATTTGATCAAAAGCATGTAACATGATACATATGTACAGTTGCTCATTATTCACAACTGACCTGACTTCACAACTGTATCTGCGCAGTACTTAACTCTTAGCTAAACAGGCAAGCACTTTACCAGATTCCTACTATATTCAACCTTAATACTTTGTGTTAAGGTTCACAAGTAAATCATTTTAATTATTGTTTGGTTTTATTATCTATTTCTGTGCAAACAGTACATATAAATATATACTAAATTTACATAGTTCAATTGTATGTGTGACATCAAAGAGACTTGTTTGGAAATCTCTCTTTCTTTCGGTAGCTCATAGTGAATTGTAAGTATATACGCATACAATAATATAATGTGTTAATAATGCGTACATACATAATATTCTTTTATATGAAGACTAGATGACGACTAGGCGTATCTTGATTAAGTTGAAGAATTCAGCACAGTACAAATAGCCTTCTAGCTGCAAGTTGGGAAATAGCTTGTCGAAGTTGAAACAGTTCAAAAGCACCCAGTGCGGTAGGCTCAGGCCATCTGGCACTGGTGGCCGCAGCCGGCCGGGCACAGCTGGTGCGCGGCCAGCCAGCGCCGCATGTGCTGCAGGTGCCCGCCGTGCGAGCAGCCCTGGCACCACGCGTACAGCCCGCGGACCACCTGGGGACGGGGAATGCTGGAGTGTACTACTTGAACATGACGAACGAAAACATACAAAAATAATAATAAACCATTCAAATGGTATTTTTGAACGTCAATGACATAAGTCCAAATACATTACAGACCAGCCCTTTAAAACGCCCATCCTTCTTGTGCTATAGCTGAAGAAAGAAAACGACGTAAAAGACTCCTCGGCAGCACAATCTGTCTCTCACAATGTTATGTCAATTATCTGTTTTATTCAATTAATCTCCATCTTTTATGACGGGCCACTAAGGTACCTGGTGACACACGGCGCAGAGGTCTGGCAGATGCCGCAGGTGCGGGTGGCAGGAGTCGCAGGCGGCGTGCGGCCGCGTGCGGCGCCCGCAGCGCCCGCAGCACACGGCCACGCTGGTGGACTGCTGGGACAGCACCCACACGCTGTTCAGCCACGCGCAGCGGACCACCTGGACCGATACAATTACTTTACTAGTTGTGTTTCGCGATTTCACCCGCGCTAAATTTGAAAAGTAGGACCCAGTACATTTCTTTGGGGGAACCCGGTTAGATACAACCAGTGACATGTTTTAATGAGACCACGTTCTAGTCTGGACAAATGTCAGACCTAAAACAATTATGCAAATAGCTACAGTAGTAGCACGAGTGGGATTAGATACAGTCTCAAAGGCTTCGGATAAATAATACGCACATACACGATCTCTAGCTGATAATTGTCTTCTTATATAATTTAGAATGTTTTGCATGACATAGGTATGTCGTTGGTACCTCAGTGGCGACGTTCCACAGCTTGTTCCTCTGCAGCAGCTCGATGTAGCCCAGCAGCCAGTGCTCCTGCAGGCTCTCCTCGATGTACGGGAACAAGTCACTCCTAGATAAACGAATATACGAGTTAATACGCTTTACCGTGCGAGATGTTCATCAAAAGGGGAAATGTTTATACGGCAACACTGCAAGTAATATTAGTTTTGTCAACACCAAAATTTCGATAAGCTGCGCCGTCGCCGCCTTGCCCAGTCGCACGGCCAGCCTGCCCCCTGTATCACCTGTAGTCCTGCAGCACCAGCATAACGACGGCAGCGGTCTGCACGTCTCCCAGGTCAGCATGCAGGCGCAGCGCGGCGGCCAGCAGCGGCGCCGCGTCCAGCTGCGCCCGCGCCGCCCCGCCCACTCGCACGGCCAGCCCGCTGCCCTCGCCCACCCCTGCTTCGCCCCCCTCTCCGTCATCCAGCTGAGCAACAATACGTAACACATGAGCGATGATCATGAGCCTACGTGTCAGGAGACCGTAGTGTACTCACATGCATGTGGTGGTAGCCGGCGTGGTCCAGCGCGGGCGGCGCGGTGCAGGCGGAGCCGCTGGAGCCGCTGCCCGGGGACGAGCTGCCGCCCGGGGACGCGCCGCCCGCGCCGCTGCGGTGGGCGGCTGCAACATAATCCATTTAAAACTACTCGACACCTCCTACGTATATTATCGTAACTCCATTTGGTCAAATTTACAGTACATTCAAAGATTTTAGAAATATTAATTAGTGATCACACCTACAAACAGCCTCGTATGATTATCAAAATTTGCATGTCAGCATTAAAATAGGGTCTGCAGTTCTGCACACTACCGAGGATAATATACCGAGGATAATATGACGACCTGATTAGTGCAGTGGCTAAGCGATTGGACTGCTGCGCCAAGGGTCGCGGGTTCGATTCCCGCACGGGGCAAAACTTTGTGCGAACCACAGATGTTTGTCCCGAGTCTGGGTGTTAGTGTATGTGATATTTCATGTTTGTGAAACGCACCCACGACACAGGAGAAAATCCTAGTGTGGGGCGACGTTTTAAAAAAAAAAAAAAAAAAAAACTTTACCTACTTAAATTCACGTAAAAATTGAAAGCAGAATGCCATCGACTAAAAATAACCATTCACAATGCCCACTGACCGTGTAAGTCCTTATCGTCATGCCTGACGTGGTGTGGTGAGACGTGGTGCGCGTGCGCATGGTGCGGGGGGGCGGGCGGGGGGGGCGCGGTCCGCAGGGGGAAGGCCTCCTCCGGCAGCGTCCAGTCCGCGGCTTCTGTGTCCACGTAGTGCGCAGAAGCAGCTGACACCCAGCCTGCTGTCTCTACAAGATGGACAGAAAATGGACGAGGAACATTTATGTGTTCTTTGAAAGAGTTTACCTAACTCGAGTACTTATATAAGTTTGCCCAAAAAAGATACTTACCATCGGTCCTGAGCAGCTTGGCTTGCTTGGTGGGCGGGATGTATATACTGAGCGTGGGCTTGCCCAGCACCCCACTGTTGTGGAACTGCGTCTCCGCCCAGTCCTCCACCTCCTCGAGCGGCTCCTCTTCGACTGCACTACAGGCACGGAAGTATAATTTGTGAAAGTAGTTCAAGCATGAATAAGTCGCGGGGTGTAATGAACGCAGTGGCGTCTCACTTGCTGTAGGTGTGCGCGTGGGGCGGCAGCGGCGGCGGCTCTGGGCGCGGCGGGGCGGTGTCGGCGGGCGGCGCGCGCGCGGGGGGGGCGCGGCCGGCGGCGGCGCGCGCGCCGTACTGGCAGCGCAGCAGCTCCCACACGTGGCTCACCATGTGCCGGCCCTGCGCGCGCGCCACCTGCGCGTTGTGCGCCGCCAGCTCGTGCGGCGCCGCGCCGCGCATGCGGTACAGCCGCGCGCACTGCACCAGCGCGCATGCGCGGGCCCCGGCCGGCGCGCCGTAGCGGCTCAGCGCAGACGACGCGCCGCCGGGGAAGGCGCGCTCGAGGGCCGCCTGTGCGTTCGGGGACAGGGAACCTGCCGTAGGCTGCTTGCGGCTAGGGAGTACCGAACACAAAAATTTATCGGACATCGCAACAAACGGAACATCGATATGCTACGTGAATAATAACAATGGTTTTTTTTATATAATAGTTAATATACCCTAATCCCGGCACGTGTCGATCAGGGTGCGCGGGCGCAGCCGGCAGCGCGGGCAGGGGTCGCTCAGGAGCGGCGTGGGCTATTTCCCCGCGCGCCGAGACACACACTCCGTGCGGATTGGCCCACAGCACCGGGTGGGCGGCCTCGCTGAACCGGTGCCGGTATAAACTGCAATCCTGGACGACATCGAAAGAGTAACTTCTAAGGACTGATGCTTATTATGAAAGTTTCGTTAGTAGCGAGCAGCTTACGTCGCTTTCTGGCAGTAATGTTGATATTCAAATAAAATTGTTTAAAAATAGTTATTGGAATAACTATCCGCAATAAATATTTATTTAAAAAAGCGACGTTGCCAGCCCGCCTCTAAATTTGACCTAGTTAGCAGTCGAAAAAATAGTGTTAACTCCACAACTTGTAGCTAACGTCTCAAACTCACCCTGCTAGTAGACAGGAAGGAGTGCGGCTCAGCCAGCCACGCTATAGCGGTGGTGACGTCACGGTGCTCCGCGAACGTTGCTAGAGGCACATGGGGACGTCTCACGTCCCATACATGGACCGCGCAGTCCAGGACTAGGGCGCAGGAGGCCACTTGGTGCCTAGGAATTGATGGAAAAGATACATGAAGATCTTAATGGTACTAATATTGTTTATGTATGAGAGGATGTCAAAATGTAATAATAGAACACTTTAGGAATGTATGGTATGGTATGTAGGTATGTGGCAATGATGATGGGAAATGCTAAAATACACGTGAGATGAGGGACACGATGGTAACCGTAATGAAGATTAGACAAGCTCCGGAATTCATTGGACTCCATTTGGAACGCCTGCTAGGAATAAGCTACAACATTAGCTTACGAGTAATTCTTCAGAGAAGAAAATGATAATAAGCAAAATCAAGTCATTTAAGCCCCAAAACTTGTCTTACTTAACACAATGACTACGTACTTCTTCTGCGGCCTCCACTTGACGTGCCCGACGGATGCTATGGTGTATATGGTGTGCTCCAAATTAGGCTTGCCGTAAATGTCCCACACCTGGAATTAAAAATACAGTAAGCAAAATCTAAACATACTCAAATGGCCCATAATTTAACATTTTGGTTTCATAATTAAGGGTTTGATTTCTTTTTTCATAATATTGATCTAGATATTCTCCAGATCACTTGATTAATTTATTGAATATAGAAAGTGTTCGAGTTCAAATTGTGCAACGAAAGCAGAGCTGTCATAATTAGTTTTCAAATGTGTAACTAGATGGTGTTTTTGAGTAAGCCGTCGATGACGTGCATGGCGGTGTTAAGATTCTCCGGCGGTTACGTATATAGTTTTTAGAATGTAATATTTTTGAGTTTGAGTTTGAGGTCTAGCCAAGACTGACTACTATTACACACTCAGTTCACGGTATCTGGTGTTTTATTTACCCGTGCCGCGACAGTTAAGTGTTCATGGTCCATCGAGTCGGATGAATAAGACCAAAGGAGTTGCAGAGGTGGTAGTTAGATTGGCGCTTAGATATTCTGGGTGGATCGCTCAGAAGCGCCGCACATCCAAGCTGGTGTGCACAAGTGATGTGACCAGTGCTGCTGCAGAGGAGTTGGCGTGGTCCAGCACCGAGAGTTGGCGCAGGGTGGAGTGGACACCAACGCAGTGGAGGCGAAGAAGAGCGGACTGGAAGTCATCAGCACCAGCAGTGTGAGGAGCAGAGCGAAGAAAAAAGTTCACACCTGGGATTACCTAGGTGACGCAGTGATCCGCGGAGTGTAGTGAGTGGAGTGAATACAGTGCTAGTAGAGACAAGTTGGTTTGTTGTGAAAGGATAATCGTAAGTACATTTTAATATTTAATAGCGTGTCAGATTTTCTGACAGTAGGAAATCTCGTCCAAGAAGATTTATTATGTTTCTTATGTGTACCAACTTGAGCGATATTATTAGCAATTGAATTCCAATTTGTGCAATGCGAACTATTTGTAGTCTTTGGTATTGTTTAACTGATTATAATTTGTGTGTCTTGTTAATAGGGTTCAGTTTTGAATGTAAGGACTTCGTAAATTTTAAAGAGGTGTTGATTCTTTTAATTTTATTTTCATACTGGCTTGCAACTAATTAATACAGTCGTTTTAAACGCTGTCTTCTAACTCACACATAGATTTACACACATGCATTAGTGGTACTTATTACCTAATACGGTTCGAACATGCCGCCCACCAAAGGGCTTAAAAAGGCCTTTAAATTAACATTGCTTGAAAACTAAATAACATATTTGTTTAAATTTCTACTAATTAGCATATATGCACAAGTCATTGACATTAATTACATAACATAACATTTTATATCATCATCAAAGCAATAGTTTAATTGACTAAGGAAATACATAACAACATATTATTAATCATCTAGATCTATCGGCAATGGACATAGTTTATTAAAACTTCTCTTAATTACAATGTTACCACTTTTGACACTGTACACTCTTGTGATATTATCTTCGCCGGGATGTTTAGCAACAATCCGACCTAATTCCCATTTGCCAGGAGGAAGATGTTCATTCTTGATGAGCACAATGTTGCCAATGTCAAGCTCCTTACATCTCCTGATCCATTTTGGTCTCTGCTGTAGGCTGGTGAGATATTCTGCTTGCCATTTATGCCAAAAATCTCCAAGTAACTTCTGCATATGCCTCCAGCGTGACAAGTGACTAATTGCCACGTCTTGAAGATTAGATTGTGGTACAGTGATAGGTGCTTCGCCAATTAAGAAATGGCCAGGTGTTAGAGGTGTTAGGTTATCAGTGTCTTCATCATCTATGGAATTTAGCGGCCTTGAGTTTAGACACGCCTCTATTTGGCAGAGCAGGGTGCTCATCTCCTCAAATGTTAAATGACAGGTCAAAATCCTTTTCATATGGTGTTTCATCGATTTTACGCCTGCTTCCCACAAACCACCGATATGGGGGCTGTAAGCAGGTATGAAGTGCCACTGTGTTCCATCTAGTGCCAAAGACTCTACTACTGGACCTGTAAATTCAAATTTCGCTTCATTCCAAGCTGCTGCCAGCTCCTTATTTGCACCTACAAAATTTCTGCCTTGGTCACTCCATATCTGTGAGCATCTACCTCGTCTGGCGACAAATCTCTTAAAGGCACCAATAAAGGATTCGGTTGTGAGATCACCGACCAACTCTAGGTGGATGGCTTTGGTGGCCATACAAACAAATACAGCTACGTAAGCTTTATTAGTTTTAACTCCTCTGCCTTTGGACGCTAAAACTTGATATGGTCCAGCGAAGTCAACGCCACTGTTTAGAAAAGGCTTGGCTGGTGTGACACGGACCTTAGGTAAGTCACCCATTAGTTGATTTTTAGTTGCAGCACTATGTTTAGCGCATATTAAACATTTGTGGATATTGCGTTTGATCAAATGTTTTGCCTTAATTATCCAAAACTTCGTTCTTATGTAAGCCATCATTAGTTGTATACCTCCATGTAGTGTCTTAAAATGAGCATCCTTCACGATAAGTATAGCTAAGTTATTGTTACCATCTAATATTATAGGATTTTTTGTGTCTTTAGGTATATCTGCATGACGTAATCTACCACCTACTCTGATAATGTCTTCTTTGTCCAAGTAGGGTTTCAGTAATTTCAATTTGCTCTCTCCTTTTACTTCCTTCCCGCTAGTTAAATTCATAATTTCATCATAGAACCTTTTCTTTTGTGTTATTTTGATGCAAGTCTTTAAGGCTTCATCTATCTCTTGAGTAGTTATGACTGTATCTTTGTTTTTCATTTTCTTCCCTTTTAGAAATCTTCTGCAATAGATTATTGATTTTAAAAGTTCTTCCAGGCTACCAAATTGATTAAATTGCTTTTCTAAACTTTCTTCATCTTCAACTTTTAAATTTACTTGTATTATTTCTCTTCTTTCTAAACTTGTAGTTAAGTCGTTAGGTCTATTTAGTGTTATTGTTTCCTTTCTTAGCCATTGTGGGCCCTTCCACCATTGTTCATCTTCCTTTAATTCTAGAATATGTTCTCCCCGAGACGCAACATCAGCAGGATTGTCGTTTGTTTTTACATGATACCAATTAGCTCCTGTGTTGTCTAGGATTTCAACGACACGATTTCTCACAAACACCTGCCACCTTGTGGGGTCAGCAAGCAGCCAGGAAAGCACTATTGTAGAATCACTCCATGCGTATGTTTGGTTGTCAGGTATTTTCATTGCTGTTTTAATTTGTTTAAGCATTCTAGATAAGAGAAGGGCAGCACACAGCTCTAACCGCGGCAGGGATACCGGCTTAACTGGAGCTACTCGTGTCTTTGCTGCAATTATTTGCACGTTATTTTCTTGATCTTCATGTTTTATTCGGATATACGCGACAGCAGCGTAGGCTTTAGTAGAGGCGTCACAAAACCCGTGAATTTCTATGTTGGTGGTGTTATAATTGGTGGTTCCTAGCCATCTTTGTACTTCAATTTCTTGTAGGTGTTTAAAACTCTCTCTTAGCTCGATCCAGTCTTGTCTGATGTTAGTCTCTACTTCCTCATCCCAGCTAATTCCTTGTAGCCATAGTGTTTGTATCAATAGCTTTGTAGGTAACATAGCGGGTGCTAACCAACCCAGCGGATCAAATAGTCGTTGGACGTCAGCAAGGATCGTGCGCTTTGTAACTGTGGCTTTCATGGGAGGTAAGTTTAGACTATACTGAAATACATCTTGACCCATATTCCAATGAAGACCTAAGGCTGTAATGGTGCCATGGATGGTTATATCTAGGCTAGCACGTGATGTCCTTTTTTCAGGTTCAAATTGTCTCAAGAAAGAAGCGTCATTTGAACACCATTTTTGTAGTGTGAATCCTCCTTTCTGTAGTATAGCTTCTACGTGTTTCGCCGTGTTTATGGCATCTTCTAGATTGTCTTGTGAGGCCATAAGATCGTCCATATAAAATGCTTCTTTAATCATTTTAGCAGCGTCAGGACATAGAGCTCCTTCATCGTCAGCAACCTGATGTAAAGTTCGAACTGCTAAGTATGGTGCAGATGCTGTACCGAAAGTAAGACGTGTAAGTCTGTAATCTTTAATAGGTTGGCTAGGTTCGCTCCTCCATACTATTCTTTGTAAGTCCCTATCTTCTTTCGTCACTAGGACCATGCGATACATACGTTGTATGTCAGCCACAAAACCAATCTTCTTTACACGCCAACTCATAATAAGGCTTCTCATATCACTTTGTATTTGTGGTCCGACTAGAAGTTCGTCATTCAAGGAAACATCATTATATCCCTTTTGCGATGCATTAAACACTACTCTGACTTTCGTAGTTTCTTTATCTTCCTTTACCACTGCGTGATGCGGTAAGTAAACACTATCTCTATTAATTTCTTCTTTCGGTATCTCTTCCATATGATTCATATTTATATATTCGTTCATGACGTTGGTATATTCTGTTTTTAATTTAGGATTCTTCTCTAGTCTTTTTTCTAATTGATGAAGTCTGTTTATAGCTATTTCTCTTGTTCTTCCGTGGATTGATAAAAGTTCTTCGTGTTTTGTTGGTAGTTTGACGATATATCGTCCTTCTTTTGTTCTTGAGTGAGTGGATTGATAAATGTCTTCGCATTTTCTTTCTTCTTGTGTAAATTTCATTTTTTCTTCTGTATCCAACTCCCACATTGCCTTTAACATCTTGTCTAAGTCAAGGCTGTGATGCATCACAATAAAGTCATTGTGTTTTCTTTCGTCGTGTATGTTTCCAAAAAGGATCCACCCGAGGCTGGTATTCTGAGCACATGGAGTACCTGGGGGGCCTTTGATAATATCGCTTCTTAAGATTTGGGCACATACTTCTACACCTAGGAGTAAATCAACTCGTCCTCGTTTATCAAAGCCTGGGTCAGCTAAGATCAGACCTTCGAGGTGAGACCAGGTGTTGGTTGAAATGGTTTGTGATGGTAATTGCGTTGTTATTCGCGTTGACATGATATAAGCCTTTATTCGTAACTTGAAACTGTCATCGTGTCTTGATTGCAGTACGATAAACGCCGCGTGTTTGATTGCAGTCGTGGTTGAGCCAACTCCTTTGACTGTTGCGTGAGCAGGCATTCTCTTGAGTCTTAAGAGCTGGGCAGCTCTCTCGCTAATGAACGTGGCTTGTGAGCCTTGGTCGACTAATGCGCGTAGTATAGTCAGTCGTCCCGCTTCGTCACTCACTGGCACTAGTGCTGTAGCCAATAGTGCGCTAGACGTGCTGGAGGTAAAATGTGATGATAGCTCAACCGGTTCACTAGCTTCCTTTGTTTTAGTTGGTTCTTCACTCTGTTGGTGCTTAGGCTTCATGTTATCTGATTGAATGGTGGTACTGGTTTGAGTATGTTGGTGAACTAAAGAATGGTGACGCTTGTGGCATATGCGGCAGGACATGTTTAAACGACATTTTTTTGCTGAATGTCCTGGTGCCAGACAATTGAAACATAGCTGATTCTTCTTAACATATTCACACCTCTCTGTTGGTTCCATTTTAGTAAACTCCTTACAATGGCTTAACGTATGATTGTCCTTACAAATCGAACAACTTCTTGGTTTAGTCGCTTGGCTTGTAGATGGTGTTGCGGAAAAGTGGACTGTACATTCTTTACCTCTTGATGGTTTATCTCGTAAAGGTGCGGCAATAAGTTCTAGCGTACGGAATTTAGTTTGTAAAAACTTCACAAGTTCTTCCCACTTAGGTAATTCCTCTAAATTATCTTTGTACGCAAACTCCTCCCACTCCCGGTGTGACTCTGGGTCCAATTTCTGCACAGTCAGAAATATAACGAGTGGATCCCAAGAGTCAGTCGGCACATCAAGATTTTTCAAACTATTTAAGCATTCACTAGTTGTGTCTAACAATGTCTTGATATTATTGGCCGTTTGAGTAGGAATCTTCTTCTGCGTAAATAGTTTTCGTACAAGCGAATTCACTATGAGCCTCTTGTTACCAAACCGTTCTCTTAATAAATCCCAAGCTTGATCATAATTGTTTTCCGTTACTTGTATATGTTTTAGTAATGTTTCTGCTTCACCTGTAATGCTACTCTTCAAATAGTGTAGTTTTTGAACCTTTGACAGCGTGGAATTGTTATGCACTAACGACGTAAAAAGGTCTTTGAAAGTAGTCCAGTCTTCGTAGATTCCAGAAAAAGCAGGTAAACTAATTCGGGGTAGCTTGAGATTTCCTTCAAAAGATGTCCCGGTACTATATGCACTATCACTTAACCTTGTGTTAATTATTTTCGATAAAAGATCCTTCAAATCGCCTTGTAAACATAAATACAAATCTTCTATTACAAAGTAGTCTTCATTTACAAAATAGATAATATCATTCTTCTTTTCCTTCGGAACAACTTTTAAGAGGTTATGGTGAGCCGTTGTAAACTTCTTCCAATATTCTTCAATAGAATGTAATCGTGTTTCAATGTATCCTTTCGTAAGTCTCTGTTTAGGACACTTTTTTAAGTTAGTTTGCGCTTTTTGCAGTAATAACGCAATATCTTCTAACTCCGATAACAATTGTTCCACGTTAGTAGACATTTTGCAAAATATTGCAATATAGGTCACTTCAGTACAGAGATGATTCGAAACGTAATATTATCACACGCGTCAATTAGTTTATTCTTATAACTGCACAAATCACTCATAAAAAACCTGTTTCTTATCTCAGGAATGCGGCGCTTTGTTCTCGCGTGGATCACTTTGCCACCGAGTTAGATATTAAATCCGGCTTGAAATTCGACCATATGTCTTGTTAATAGGGTTCAGTTTTGAATGTAAGGACTTCGTAAATTTTAAAGAGGTGTTGATTCTTTTAATTTTATTTTCATACTGGCTTGCAACTAATTAATACAGTCGTTTTAAACGCTGTCTTCTAACTCACACATAGATTTACACACATGCATTAGTGGTACTTATTACCTAATACGGTTCGAACATTGTGTGTGACCAAAAAGGTTTATAGTAGTGATTTTATTTTAATCAGCGATATTTTGTGAATGTGACTAACAGTTGTCTTTGGTAGTTTTCAAAGAAATTATTTAAATTCATTTTGCTCTGTGACTTATTACGCTCGCGATAAATATGGAGGCTATGTATAAGTTGCAAAATAATTCACAAATTCTTATTGGAAAGGCTGAGATTAATTTTAAAAAGACACCCAAAGATAGAGTATCTAGAACGTACGTTGAGACTAGACTAGAATCACTTGAAGTTTTGTGGAAAGAATTCTCATCTATTCACAAAAGTATAATACAGTGTGCTACTGATGCTCAGCGAGAATCTGATAAGTATTTTGTCAATGAAGTTTATGATGCAACCGAAGAAACTTATATTTTTCACAAAGCGCATTTAAAAGAGGTTTTAAATAGATTGAGCGATAAAAGTCTAGATCAAAACCCAAAGACAAATGTCAATCACACAATGTCAAATAGTGTCACTTTACCAAAAATAAATATACCAAAGTTTTCGGGCAACTATGCAGAATGGACAACGTTCAAAGATTTATTTACATCTTTGATACACAGTAATAATAGTCTAGAAGACGTGCAAAAGCTATATTATTTAAAAGGTTTACTGTCAGGAGAAGCAGATCAACTTGTTAGACACATTGCGGTAACTTCTGATAATTACAGAGAATGTTGGTCATTGCTACATAGCAGATATAACAATAAGCGATTTCTGTCAAAGTGTTTATTAAAGCGCTTATTAAGCCAGAGCAATGTATCAGAATGCTCAAGTAGCCTTAAGAGTTTACTGGACACCACAATGGAATGTCTGAATGGTCTGAAAAATCTCGGAGTTGACGTTAGCACTTGGGACAGCATAATCATCTTCATAATCAGTTCTAAACTTGATTATGAATCACGAAAGCAATGGGAGACTAAGATTGGTTCCAAAGATGAATTACCCATGCTTTCAGAGTTCAGAGAATTTTTAGAAACCAGATTTCGTGCGCTCGAGTTTTTAGATGATAAGTCAAGTAGAGCAAAACCTAAAGTTCACCATATCGTTAGTAACGACGATAAAGCCGTTGCAAAAACTTGCCCATTCTGTAATGAAAACCACAAAATTGCTAATTGTAAAAAGTTTGCTCAAGAGAGCTACGAAACTCGTCACAACTTTGCACAAACCAGGCGCTTGTGTTACAATTGCTTAAATGCAAATCATTCGATCAAGTTTTGTCGACAAACTACGTCGTGTCGTATATGTCAACGAAGGCATCACTCACTCATACATCCAAACCCGGGCTCAAACTCCACAATAGTTAAAGAAAGCTCTAACAAAGATTTTGAAGTTAAAGCGGCGGTGGCTGGCGTTCAGGCATCGTCATCAGAAAGCGAACCATTAACTTCAAATATAGTATCACATTTTTCTAAGGGATCAAAGGTACCTAATCAAGTTTTGTTGGCTACTGCTCTTGTCGAAGCACAGACGAGAAGTGGCTCTACACAACTGCTAAGAGTTTTGTTAGATCAGGGATCTCAGGCATCATTTATAGCAGAATCAGCAGTGCAGCTGCTAGGACTAAGAAAGAATCGGACTAAGTCGGTTTTATCAGGAATAGGCGGTGAGAGAAGTGCCTTTGCTTCTAAGTATACAGTCACGATGACTATTCACTCACGCTTAAATCCAAATTTTAGTGTCCAAGTTCATGCCTTTGTATTAAGGGACATAACGTCGCTTTTACCCTTGAAAAAGTTAGAGCAATCACATTGGCCTCAGCTAAAGAATTTAGTTTTAGCTGACCCAGAGTTCCATACGCCAAGCAAGGTAGACCTCTTGCTTGGTGCGGAAATATATAGTAAAGTTCTTAGAGATGGTTTAATTCAAGGTCCACCAGATCAACCGATAGCTCAAAATACGGCCCTGGGTTGGATCCTTTTGGACAAGTCCCGTCCAGCAGTAGCTCTATTCATTGTCATCACGTCGTTCACAGCAGTTCATATCAGGCTGATGACAACGCACTTTTGCAAAGATTCGGGGAAGTAGAGTCTACTTTACCTGATAAAAGGATCGTCATTGACGAAGAGCAACAATGTGAGGGCATTTATGCACAATCACACAGTGAGGAGAGATTCAAAATGTATCTAACTAAGGAAGAAATACAAGTAGCAACAAAAACTTGTATTATTCAAAAACAAGAATTATCCGAAGAAATGAAGGATATAAAAATAATAGGAAGCGTAAAGGCGAGAAGCAAGTTTAAAAGTCTCTGTCCAGTCATGGATGATGATGGTATACTCCGTGTCAGTGGACGCATTCACAATGCTGATTTAGACGAGGCTGTCAAACATCCTATCATCCTACCACCCAACAGTCACTTCACCAATCTAGTGATTGATGAAGCTCATAAAGAGACTTTACACGGAGGACCGACATTAAAGTTGAGACAGCTGCGTACTAGGTATTGGTTTCCTTCCGCTAAAGATAAGATTAAGGCTCACGTACACAAATGTCTAAAATGCAGACGGTACTCAGCATCTATTCAAGCTCCATTAACCCCAGGTCATTTTTTGATAGGTGAACCCTTGATAGCAGTGCCCGAACGCAGTTGTGAAACTGCTAACATCAGCAATCTCAGACGTTGGCAGGTTACGCAACGCATGTTGCAAGACTTTTGGAGTAGATGGCCAGAAGAGTACTTAGTTTACTTGATGCAGCGCTATAAATGGACACAAAAGGTTCCAGAGCCAAACATTGGAGATATAGTTTTTATTAAGCAGGGTGGTTTACCTCCAGCCCGTTGGCTGTTTGGTAAAGTTGTAAGCAAGCACCCTGGTTTGGACAAGGTTACACGAGTGGTAACCCTCAAATGTAAGGGATCATTGATCAGACTACCTACGTCGAAGTTGTGCATTTTGCCAGTGGCAATATATAGTAAATAGTATCTGTTAAGTTGTTTAAGTTTTTGTTAATTGTTTTGTGTTTGTTATTGAAGTGTTATATACAGTCCACTAAGTTTAATAGTCCACTGAGTTTTGTATCCACTAAGTTTAATAGTCCACTAAGTTTAGGATACACTAAGTTTTGTATTTTGTTGTTAAGTATCAATCGCTTGTTGTTGCACACCAATAGTTTTTGTTGAGCCCCTGACCTCATGGTGGGCGGTCCGTTGTAATGAAGGACATAATTGTCATAATGTCCTTGGTGGGCGGTATGTTCGAGTTCAAATTGTGCAACGAAAGCAGAGCTGTCATAATTAGTTTTCAAATGTGTAACTAGATGGTGTTTTTGAGTAAGCCGTCGATGACGTGCATGGCGGTGTTAAGATTCTCCGGCGGTTACGTATATAGTTTTTAGAATGTAATATTTTTGAGTTTGAGTTTGAGGTCTAGCCAAGACTGACTACTATTACACACTCAGTTCACGGTATCTGGTGTTTTATTTACCCGTGCCGCGACAGTTAAGTGTTCAGAAAGTCTAGTAGTTAGTCTCACCACGTAGTAGTTAAAGTAGTAGTTTAGTCTCACCACGTGTGCGGAGGTCACGAACTATGTGTTGTGGCACTAATAACTAATCCCCCTAGCAAGTAAGATTACAATCCTAATGATGCCTGACCCTAGAGGTCAACTTCGGGTTTAGATAATGATTATATTGTTCGCGTGCTATTCACAGGGCTGATAAGAAAATACAATCTGGGTTATACATTAAATATAGAGTAAACTTCGGCTGTTCTTATACAGAGGAAAAATAACTGCAGCCTGAAGACCCAGACTTGTTTTTTGTTTTATTTATTGTATGCATTTGATTAAGAGTGAAATCTAACTTAGATTCAGATAGCAACCCTAATTCTATATAATAATAATAATATACCTAATTCTCAATATAAAGTACGTACAGTTGTTCTAAAAATATATATGACCAACAGCAGGAGTTATCAAGTGACCCAAATGTTTATCGGCTAGACGCAGATAATGTAACCCGACGTTCAAATCGTTCAATGTTATTATCCTGTTATATTCAATACTTCGCGAAAATATAGGTTTATGACTTTTGGATAGAAGCCATTGAACTTGTCAAAGTTGTTTGTTTGAAAGTTTATTTGTTATGCAATAGGACTCCTTTTGCGACGTAGAGATGACTAAGGACTAAAAAGACGAAGTTTTACCACCAAAAAAAGAGAGACTAAGCGCGGTTTAAAAAACTGTAAGATAACAAAACCTGTACTAGAAAAGTCATTAAAATAAACAAGCAAAAAACTGAAGCTTTTCATCTTGAGGTCGCATTTGATGTATTATCAAATAATAATACTGATACAAACCTTAATAGTCTTGTCTCTAGAAGCAGTAGCCAGCCAGGGCATCTCAGGGTGCCAGTCGCAGGCGAACACGGGCCCCGAGTGCGCCGTGAACTGCAGCAGGCAGCGCTCGTGACGCCGCACGTCCCACAGCTGCACGTTGCCGTTCTCCGACACGGCGGCGAAGGTGTTGGCCTGGTGCGGGCTGAACTGCACGTCCCGGATCGACTCCGTGTTGCTGGGGATTGAAATCAGCTGGTATTCGACACACTGAAGAGTGTTTTGGAACTTCCGGCAATGAGTGTGGGGGGGAGATTAAGGTGAAATTAGGTAATTCTTAGATAACTTGAGCTTGTTTTTTAACACCACTTTTTTCATACTATTGTATAATGCTCACCTAATGAAAGTCCTGGCCACTTCTTTCATGCGGAGATCAAAGCATTTCATCATGCCATCCTGAGAGCCGGAGATGAGGAGGGCCGGCTCTGTGAGGTGGAAGCTCACCTGCACACATTATGTATTCATTTATAATTATTATGAGGAAGAAATTAAAGAATGACCACAATACATGCTATGCTATGTTTAGCATAGTAAGAATTTCTCAATACATTTTATAAAATGCTTTTTGGTCTTATATCTGTGCTTGGGTACTGAAAATTAAACTAATCAGATGTCATTGTACCAGAACAAGTCTTTATCAGTTTAAAAACATTAATGTTCATTATATTCAGTAACTGTGCCACTGTAGTTCATAGGCCTTTTCTCATAATAATGTATTTTTAAAATGAAATTATATACCTTGTTAACAGTTCTTTTGTGGTCAGAAAACACATGCTCTTGCTTGGAGCGCCCAGACCTGCCCAAGTTCCAAACCACCACTGCTCCATTGGTAGCTGCAGTAGCTAGGGTATTCTCTACAAAGAAAAATAATTTGAATTAAGATTTTCAAAGTTATTTAGTAGCTGTTGTTAATGAGTAAAAGTGGACAATAATCTTATTAATTCTAGGTCTAGGTTACAGGATGCATAAATACGCACAGATGGCCTCAAATTCCTCCCAAGCATAGTTAAAATGGACGGCAATACCAAAAAAACCTTAGGTAGCTTATTTTACATTAAGGTAAGATCGCAATAATAAGTAAAATCGTGAATATTCTTAAGGGCTAAATAGATCATACCTTCAATAGTACTCCATGCAACATCAATGGAAGAAAAATTTAGATTTAGATTTTTTCCAACTCGCAAGTTACAAACTTCAGAAAACTCATTTTCTCCGATGGAAAACACTTTGAACACTGAAAAAATATTAATGCGTCATTATACACCTCTGAAAACTATTAGCAATTATTATTGAATGTTAATAAGTTTATAAAAGTTACCATTGCGGCCGGCTATGACAACTTGTGAGCAATCCTTGTTTAGAGCCAAAGCGTTTGCGGGCCCCTCTTGGGACACGCAAATTGTATTTGATGGAATCATTATTATTTATCTTACTAAAAACGGTACTTAATAATAAACATTAAAACAATTTGTCACATGATCAATTTAACAGACCGGCTCACTTCGTTAACAATAACAGTACGGAATCTTGTGCATAACTGCGGTCGAAAGATAGATAACCAATTTAATACATAATTTAACACATTAAAATATTTATCACAATACAAAATTGCCTGTTTGTTTTGATTTTTTGAGGTTGCATTGCTTGTCATTCAATTTGACAAAAGATTGACAGTGACAGAAACAATGCGATACGATATACGCATGATTTTGTAAAACCTCAACATAATATTTACCTCTCCCTTATCTCAGTTATATGATGCTGTTATATTAAAAGTTATGTAATTTTTAGCATATTTACCTATATTATAATGAAAAATGTTTTCTTCCAAATTGTTAATTGTGATGACTCCGGTTATCGTTGATTAAAATCAAGACATGTGATAAGAATATTTTGAATCTGGTGTCCGCTCCGTCTATTTAATAAAAAAATCAAAATGTCAGTACGCCAACGTCAAACGCAGGTTTTCTTTTTTCATGGATTTTTTTCGAAAAAAACGCAATAACAGCGTATTGGTCGTTTAAACGATTGCTATGATATTTAGAAAATAAAAAACTGTTAGTATGTGAAAAATAGTGAGAGGTTTATACATCAAATTGGGACGATGGATAGTGGAGACAGAATTTTGGTGGCTGCGGGGTTGACGGCTGCTGTAGTGGTGGGTGCGTTTGTGTTGTGGGGCCCTGGAGGGGCTCCGAAGGTGCGCAAAAGAAGGGGGCAGATCGCCGGCCTCCAGAACCTAGGCAGGACCTGTTTTCTAAACACTCTGCTGCAGGCGCTCGCCGCTTGTCCCACGTTCATTGATTGGCTCAAGAAGTATGCTAAAGCTGATGGCCACAATAGTATGATCACTACGCTGTACACAGTTATTGAAGGTAATTATAAATCTACTTTCAGTTGCCTTGGCATCTTTTGTATCAAGAAAATCTCCTAAATAATAAATTACACAATCATATTATATATTATTTGAATACTATATTTATGATAATAAAATTCGAAGTGTAAAAATAGACATAAACATAAATAAAATTAAAGAATGTTTGCGTTAAGTCAATCTACTCAATGTATTTAAGTCACTATTACAAAGTGCTATGCATCATTGAGCATCTAAGTGTATTGTTAAATTTTCAGTATATAATTATTACAGTATAATACACAACTGCACTAGAGTTAGCAAAAATATAAGATACTATTAAGATATAATATTATTAGGTAGATTAGCTAACAATGCATACACCTCTGCCTATCGCCTGGGAAAATACAGCTGTGATATTTATTTGAATCCTGTCAAATGGCTGATACATTTTTAATTATTGTTTTTCTTTTGTCTTGTCAACACTAAGGGTAGGTTCATATCTGAGGGAACATGCGTTGCATATTATCGGTCGCGTAACGCCAAAACAGTGAAATGTATAGAAAAACACTTGACTGTTCAAGCTTAACGCACTAACATATACCTAATTGGTTGAGTGTGAACGGTCAAGTGTTTTTCTATTATTTCGAGCCGATAATACGTGACGCATGTTCTGTCAGATATGAACCTTCCCTAACCATTGAGAATTTGAGCAGTAGTAAAAAGATAAGCAAATTAAGTAGGTAGCAAAATATGTAGCAATTCAATGCCCAGGGTGTGCCTTAAAATTGATTGAGTATTGTCACTTGTGGAAGCACTTATAATGGACCTCTTTTCATCATTCATCAAGTATAAAATCCACTGTGTCAATAATGTATTGCCAAAACATCCTTTGTAATAATAACAGGTTATAAGTGCCCCACTGCATAGCAGAGGCTTCTTCATAGGGACATATTGAGCATTGGTTATGGTAGCTCACTGCGGGTTGGCTATTTCAACTATTTAAATCCAGGATTCCTCGCATAGTTTTTCTGTCATCATTTATCACATTGATACTTGCCTGCCTTTGAACCTGCAACTTTGTTTTTATAAATCCAGTATGGCAACCACTAGGTCACCACAATATATCTTTATCTTTATATTATAGTATTAGTGTTGCAATGATAGTTGTCTACATTTATCTATCATACGATGTTATCACCTGTTACTGATTGAGTTAATCTTATGGTAGACTAATTGGTCACATGAATAGATGATCAATCTAGGAAGGATTTCAAACAAACAGGCTTAAATAAATATTTACTTTATTATGGTTTATAAACCTTTACTGATATCATAAATAAAGGACACCAAACACCTTTTTAGCAGTTATTCTATTGATGACAATTCTTATCACACCCAAGGCTGCTATTAACATTAGTATTTACTGGACATACATAACAGTACCACTGACTCAAAGAGAAGTTTCACTTCCATTCTTCCTTATAGGTAGGTATTGTTGCTGAGAACTTTGTTATAAAAAAATCTAGATAAACTTTTTGTCCAATATGAGGATAGCAAG
Source organism: Abrostola triplasia (assembly GCA_946251915.1). Lineage (NCBI taxonomy): Eukaryota > Metazoa > Arthropoda > Insecta > Lepidoptera > Noctuidae > Abrostola > Abrostola triplasia. Next base: position 482,352 of record OX276432.1, on the reverse strand, counting down.
ACATCTACTAAGCAATAAAATATTCTTAAATTATTTTAGAATTGTAGCTGTATTCTATTTGGTATATTCCCTTAAACTTTATAAATTTAGATAACAATTCATCCCCTGTAGTTGTGAATGGCACGCACGAGTCGGCGCGCGGCACGCCGGTGTGCCCGCTGGGCGTGCTGCAGGCCCTGCGCGCGGCCGGCTGGGTCGTGCCCGCCGACCAGCAGGACGCGCACGAGCTGCTGCACGTGCTGCTCTCCTGCATCGAGGAGGAGACCACCACCATGTCCAAGAAGGTGATAATATTAGATCCGAAGTTAGAAATCATATAATTATTTATATAAGCTGGCTCGTTTAGCTAAGTTCATGCAGATACCGCGACTTTTCATACAATCAATATAGTTTGATGTGTAACCCAAAGTATATAATAGCTACTTAAGCTAAACGAATCTTAGCGTCTTGGTGGAATTAGGTTGGTAGCATGTGTTGCCTATGCTTTATGGACGAAAGGGAATCTGAATCTAACTACCACCATCATCATCATCATCAACATCATCTGTCGTCTAGCCGGGCTGTCTCTCAGACGCTCTGGGCCTAGGCGGTGGCCGCGCATGGTCCGCGCTAGCGTCTCCCGCGTCTCCACCGGCCGCGCCGCATCCCCTGCGCGCTGACTCAACCCCGCCGACACCCTCCGCGCTGTCCATGCGGCCGGCGTCAGCTGCGCCCACTGATGAACCGGACCTCATAGAACCAGGTAGGATACCGTAAATACTAGGAACTATTTGAAGTTTAAAGCTTGTGCCTGAAATATAAGCTCTATTTAGAAAATAACAGTTATTATTCTCAGAGAACTTATTCTATTTAGTAAATAAGTCTGACGTGAAAAGTTTGTGTGATAACAATAGTTAGATGCAATCTAATGCGGCACCTTCTCCCCCCGCCCAGAGCCTCTGACGGAGCCCCCGCGGCTGACGAAGGGCGTGTCCCGCTCGCTGTGCCACCTGAGCTCGGTGGGGCGGCGCTGGGCCACGCCGGCCGCGGCGCGCCCCCCGCCCGCGCCCCCCTTCCGCGGCACGCTGGCCTCTCGCCTGCAGTGCACCGTGTGCTCGCACAAGGTACGCTGAGCCCCGCCAGTAAGGCGACCAAACTAATGCAAAACAAAAGTCTCCAATCGCTCATTTGCTAAGTGTTCGGTCCCAATCTAAAACTTTAGAATAATTTAACTTGATGTTTCTCCCCAGAGTCCGATTCGGTACGACAAGTTCGACAGCATCTCTTTGTCGATGGCTAACGCGAACGTGGGCCTCACCGGCTCCTTCAGTCTTGCAGGTCAGTGGTATGAGGATCAGGAAGTCAAGAATATGAAGGTGAATGGTCTATAATGGGAAAAGGTGATGAATGGAAAGTGAAGGATGGGTGATGGAAAAGAGACTTTGAGATTAACATGAATATACATTTTTTTTAGGTTTGATCGTGTCGTGACTCGAGAGTCAATATGTCTGGGAAAAAATAAACATTCGTAATGTGTATTATCTTCTTTGGGAGACGATGATTTGAAGTCCAGTGTGTATGCAGGTCTTCTGCGAGCGTTTACAGCGCCGGAGATGGTGAAGGGCGTGCGCTGCACTAAGTGCTGCCCCGAGCCCGAGCACGCTGCGCACGCGCCGCCCGCCCCGCCCACCGCCTATACCAAACACATACGGACCGTCAGTTTCGGGAAGGTACACCCGTTACTATAGGTCTTGTATCAAGCTTAACAACAATTAACCATATTTAACTTTAATGTTACATCTGGATCAAGAGTCACTAGTCTAATTGTGTTTTCGATTAGGGCAGCTAAAATGGCCACTTTACTAGAATTATATAGCTTAACTTTAGTCCAATTTTGGAGGAATCGCTAATGGTCATACTATTGTAGCCCTGCAGTACAGAAGTGAAAAAATAGAATGTGACATTTGGGTCGTGCTTGCAGCTGCCGTACTGCCTGTGCCTGCACATCGGGCGCGTGGAGTGGCTGGGCGGCGCGCTCAACAAGCGCGGGGAGTTCGTGGCCTTCCCCGAGACGCTGTCCATGGCGCCCTACACGGCCGTGCAGCAGCCCAAGGTGCGCAGCGTAGGGCCGGCAGGCCGCGCCGCCGGTGCCGGCCTGACCGAGCCGTGCCGTGCCGCAGGTGGAGCTGGGGCAGCTGGCGGGCGCGGCGCGGCTGCGCGGCGGGCTGGCGGCGCTCAACGCGGGCGAGGGCGCGGGCGAGGGCGGCGCGCTGTACCGGCTGGCGGCCGTCGTGGTGCACGTGGGCGGCCCGCGCTCCGGGCACTTCGCCACCTACCGCCGCGGGAACGGCTTCGAGGCCAAGAGGTCGACATCATTCATTAACTGTTTATTATCTTTGGTGCTAATGAGAAAAAGCCTTTTCGAGCGTACTCCATTCGTTTATTACTCTGTGTCATAGATGCTCCAATTTATTATTATATACATCATTTCATTTACCCTTAATACTCAGCAAACAATACTACCATATACTTATCTTATTTACGTGTCATTTTTTCCATTGATTATATTATATTAATATATAGCCAGATAATGAATAAATAAAAAATAATTTAACTCTTGCAAGTAACCCTTACTTCGCCTGAGTGAATACGGCATTAAATCTAAAATTCATTACGTCTTGTACAGATGGTGGTACACTTCAGACACACTAGTCCATGAAGTGTCTCTGCAGGAGGTGCTCCGGTGCTCCGCCTACATGTTGTTCTACGAGCGCGTGCGCCCCGAGGCCACCATGACGGCCTCCGCTAACTCACACCACTTCTAGACCACTGCACAACACAGAACCAATCAAATTATTAACAAATGAACGGATTTAAATGAAGAAAACTGAAGAACTTATGAAAAGGAAACTGAAACGTGCGTTATAACTATCGTCGTCTGAAAAAGATGTAAATACTTAGCAAAACACAATTGTCCTATCAAATAAATTCTGATTAAAATATAACACTTAACTTGCACCACATTCATCACTCATTTTCAATGTACAGTTTAGCAAAGTACTTTTGAATATCGCTAAGTGTGTACGTCTTCAGGCGACTGTACTGTACCACCCGACGTTTGACTGTCACTCCATTTGTTCGTTAATCCGTGGCGTCTACGGCTGGGTTATCACTCGCAGTTTAGTGGGGACTGTGTCACGGAACTCGTATTTTAGTGAAACACTTTATTATTGCTGCTTATTAAAGGACGAACAGATTTCATTTGACAGATAATATAAGTGACGTGTAGCAGTAAAATGAAAACGGATTTCTGACGTTTAAACATGCAGCAATGCAATGCGTCCAGAATTGACATTACCTATTTAATATTATAATTAATTGCTTGCAGTGTATATAACGAACAATGTTTATAATCAAGTGATAGCAGTTCTTAAGAGAAACCCCTTGTATAGTCAACAGAATCAGTATGTCGTTAGTGCATTAAAATCATAAAATTGCTATGAACATTAAAATTGTAGTACCTTTTTATAAAGAGAATGGAACTTATATAATTCAGGAGGTACTCTGACGTAGATGTGTACAAAACAATGCCTTTTTCAGGTACGTACAATAAAGTACACATACATAAACTGCGAACCTTATGCTAATGTTCATAAAGATGATTATCGTTTGTCATATACGTACAAAACACTACCAATGAAGGTTGATACCATTTATATATTTCATGAAGCTTATCATAGTATTATAGCGTAAACATGAGTGATAACCCAACTGAAACAACTATCACGTCAACAGACAGACAATCTAAAATAACAACTAATTTTAATATAAATTAAAATTTAAAACTTTGGCTGTGCCCTTTAAATTGTAAATTCTCTCAAGTCGTCTTACTTATTTCACGCTCATTTCATTATCAGTATTAATTAGTGTGTTGCCATTTAAAATTCGTATTGTAGTACTGGCAAGACTGGTTTTTAAACTATTGCTTGATATTACCACGGGGAACCCATGTGCTAAATAAACGCAGATGACTGACTATCTACGCCATTTTAAAAGACTTATCGATTTGGCCAGACTACAATATTATTCGTAAAATAAATGACACTGAAACATTGCAGCTTAATATTTAGCCGACTGTCCGAATGTGAGACATGTTTTACACATTATTACGGAAATATTTAATATTGATTCAATTATACATTATATTGTCATTATCATTGGTATAGAGACGTCAAATTATTTGAGTTAAATAAAATAACAATAGCCTATAACTGTCTCACTGCAGGGCAAAGGTCTCTTCTTGTGTCGAGAAAGATTGAGCATTGAACACCACGTTAGCTCACTGCGGCTCATTTTAGATTAATTAATCCCGGTTTTCTGGCGATGTTTTCCGTCACCTTTAGTCAGTGGTGTCTTAGCATATTTAAAAAAGTATTTATGACATTGCAAAACTTACATTGATACTTGCATGGGTTTGAACCAGCAACCTTGTGCATACAAATTCACTATGTCAACCACTACAGAGTTTAATAATTAATAATAAGTTAGAGGGTACATGTACTGAACTGGAAGTCATTTTAACATCAACTGTAGCGCAACATGACATGAATCTAACTCACAAAGTATATTATAACTTCAGTGATACCGGATGCCAGTGTACTTTGAACTATCTCACCTTATTCTTGTGAATTCGATTCTATTTTTCTTGCATTTATATATACCCTTAGACACATATCCTTATGATGTAATGTAGGTATGTAACAGGTTATCATACATCGCCTTTGACGACGGGACAGTAGTGTAAGTGATAGCATTCACTCCACAATAAACAATGGATGAGTTTTGTCTCTGCTTGATACACACACATATTAAATAATTGACTTAAAATTAGATGGAACTTATATATTCGGTTGGTATCATTTTTAAATTTAGTATCTTTTACACATACATGATCTCTGCTAGGGACTAGCACGCAATAAAACTGGCGCTAGACTACTATACTTTTTTTTATCAACAGTCAAGGTCTGTTATATACCAGCCCCTTACTACAGGACAGTTTACGTTACGGAAGCGAGACGCCGCTACGTGCAGTGTAAAGCAGCGTCGCTATAGAGTAGAGACAATTCACTATAAACATTAGTAATTCACCTACATAATATGTATGATATGAAACGTAATAGTTGTATGGAACACTCATTATCTAAACAGTAGTAGTATCATTAACCTATTTGTTATAGTTGTACCTCTGTCCCTAGGTCTAGTCTGTCTAAAGTCTGTGTAGTGTGCTAGGAACCTAAAAGGATTTCATGTAACATAAGGCGTCGCGTCGCATCCTGTTTGCCATTTATCGGGTTAAGTGGCCCATTCTAAAGTCGACTTTAATTTGTAAGGAGTAAGACTGAGTTTTGATTAATACTAAGTAGGATTGTAACACCGGATTTTGTCAATTTATACCCTATATTCGACGTCTTTAGATTGGAATTACTTCATCAAGCTAATATCACAGAAATGACGATGTTAACGCGGTGTTCTGACTACCATGACAACATCAAAATGATCTTTCTAGAACCTAGCACACTAAGTATTATTGATGTATCCTAAACATTAGAAAGAGTCTATTTTTCCACTCCGCAGACATTTTTTTACTGTAATTGACTGCGAACCTTGTAATACAGATCTACACAAGTTAGAATTATCTTATTGAAGTGCATATTATGAGTGACCATTGTGAAATAATTCTACGCAATACTGGAAATCTAAGTCTGTAATAAAGGGCTGTCAAAGCGGTTCTTTAAACCATCAATCACCGACAAAATTGAATAACGGCATTTTTTATTTTTCAAACTGTCTTATCTTAGCACATCAGAATAACTAGATCTGTAGAACTACCTCGCCTAACTTGTGTTGGATTTGTAAGAGTATGTCTGGAACGTGTGCCATGATTCTGAGTGATGTTTAAGCTTGCGCCTTACACGAGTGACTCTTAGCACAAATACATGCAAGTCATGTAACATTAATACCCATGAACCCCAAGTCTCGAGCGACGAAAGTCTACGAAGAGAACATGTTTTAACGAAAATTATGGGCACCTATCGTGTAAAGTTAACCTTATTGCAATGACTATAAAGTTAATTAACGTTTGTCAGGGTGAAACATCACTCCTCGTCGATTTCCTAAAACCGTTATGTATGTAGGTATAGATATGTCAAATGAGTGTAACCAAATTCCTAAATCAAGACGTATTGGTTGCTGACCGAAGTGGACTATTGACTTGAATATTATTATATAATATGAATACATAATATTGAGAAACACTTTTGATAATATAGGTACTTAGATATGTAATATTATGTCAATCTCAGCATTTTTCTTTCAGGTGGTAGTCTGGTTTACTAATATTTCAGTAGTGGTGTACCTAAACACCTTTCGTGAATTGCCGACTTTTACGAGCAGGATTATTATAACAGCAATATGTAGTGCAGAAGAGAATTACATGTACCAAAGGAGAACACCACAGTTATTTTAAAACTGTTCGTAACTAGTAGAGATTTAAAGAAATATTGAATAAATTGCATATCTTCAATACTTCCAGTAGGATTGATGGCGAGGGAAAAGTAATTAAATATAAGTATTAGTATATCCTCGATTACATTTACTATTTATCCTGTTTACAAAATACTCGCAGCAGTGACTGCCGCGCACTGCACTGAACTATAAGTACTTACTTACGCATTTATTTTACACTATTGACGTGTCCATCCTTATCCTTCCTGAACATAATGTTGTAATTGTAATAAATGTTTTGAAAATCAAATTTTCTAATAGTAATGCTCATTTTTTATTATATAATCTTATTGGAGGCTAAAGTGGAGTTGTGAAATTTCTTGTAAAGTACGAAGGGAGGAGTAATGGTGCCTAAATTGTGGCCATTTGTGTCTACGACTGAGATGATGCCATTTTATATCGTTATCGCATAAATATAGCTTTAGATGTTGTTTTATTTATTATGTGTTGACCAATAGGGGCTCGACGGTTCTGTGGTACAGATTATACAGCAAACGGAATTAATAACTTATTATTATTATGAGCCTATAATGTCCCACTTTGATGGTTGGAATTACAAATATAACTATATGTCATAATTAAATTTAATTAGGAATGATAAATCTGTGATTTAAGTTGAAATAGTAAATACTAATTTATAAATTCTTAAGTAAAAGTGTTAAATATAAAATCCCGACTCCTAATAAACTAAAAAGAAATAAACAAGTCAAGAATTATGTTAAGCTTAAGCTATAGCATAGGTAAAAGTCCCTATGCTATAGCTTAAGCTTAATTTAACATAATTCTAGACTTGTTTATCTCTTTTTAGTTTTTTAGCAGTCGGGTTTTTAATTTTTAAATTGCTTTTTTTATTACTTACATTATAAATGTTTAGCATTATCAAGTAATAGCGCCATTTGTCGTAGTTACAATTATTTATTTAATTTGTTATGTAATCTGTACTGCATGGTTTTTGTTATTGTAGACTTTTCTATCTAATTTACCCACAATTAAGAAATTTTAAAGAACTCTTTGTAAAATTGTGAAAGGAAAAGAAAACCAGCATAATGTAATATCTAGTTAAAAACTGAAAAAAATGTAAAATATATAAAACCAAATTTCATAGAATGCAGGTTATTTTCTTAGTATTTGGTTGTAATTCTCAAGAACTGTTTGGAGCTACTCTTATGAGTCATCATGTACAGTTTAGTTTGCCAATAACATGTTGTGCAATAACAGAATTATTTCATTATTCTCTGCAATTTACTTGAAATTAAATGTTGTAGAAATATATTACAGTGATTCAGATAATATTTCTTACTTTCAGATATATTTGTAAACCTTTAACATTTTTGACCTACATTACCTTATCAACTATTTGATGAATATATTATCATCTACTTTATTTTAATACTTGTCTGAATGTTATTATAAAGTTGAATAAATGTTGCCATAAAATGTTAACATTGTTGTAAAACAATGAACAAAGATTATGTAATTTTGCGCAAGAATTGCACAATAAGATATTGCGCAACATTTGATTGTATACTAAAGCTTAGTAATCACTACGTTTTTGTATATTTTTTCTAATTTAGTGTGAGTTTATCTACCTAGACCATGTTATGTATGGAGTGGCCAGATTCCTAAATAATATTGCATTGAGTTACTATTTCTTTGAAATAATTTAATATAATAAAACAACTGGATCACTAACATAGAAATCAATGAGTCATCCCTCTGACTCCATACTGCGGCATTGTTATAGACAACTTCATTAATTTTTTTTAGAATTTATATATTTTGCTACACTACAAGATCGAACTTATATCTAAGGTCATACTAATTTGTAGTACCCGTACTCTCTGGCTGGCTGCTTGATACAAAACATATTCCTGGTGGGGAGCAGTAGGAAATTATGTAAACTTATTTTATAGCATTAGAAAATTGCTTTGCATAATTATTTTTTTGTCAATAATATTTGTATTGGCTATGTTTGAACTTCCAGAGCAACGCATGTGGCAACTGTAGATAGGATGGATTGTATCTAACAAATGTTTATAAATAAAATGTATTATAAGTGGTGACTTCATTTTATTTGTGGAAATATCATAACATAGTCAAATCATTTGGAAAGTCACTGACTTAGTTAAGGTTTGTGTAATTACCTAGCTAGAGCAGGAAACTGTAGTAACAGATTATAAAACACTTGTGCTATCACAAACTTGTAAATGAAACAGGAGTTTTTAGGCTCAGTTAAAGAAAATATAATATTAGCTATGTGTACCCTACCATCACAATAATTTTAAACCTAAAATAGTGTAGTACAATAAATTGGTCAATATTATAAATCAAAAGAATCCTTAATATTCACAATTTATTTTCTTGTTTACAAAAAAAATATGGACATATTCAAGACCCATTGGTTTGTTGTGAAATCTGATCAACAGATAGATTATTTTTCTATAATTTTCTGTGCATGTGCAGCTTACACAATCAACACCATCACAAACAGTCTGTGTAACAAGCTGGCTCACGTTAGGACATGCTGTCGATGAGTGATGCCCGCATCGTTGATGTGATTGCTGTGGGTTTAGCATCATTCAGCTTGAACACACTTTCTATAACAGAGATTTCTGTGGATGTTGTGTCCAGACCACAGAATGCGCACCAATCATTGACCACCATTCCTGCAGCGATGACATCACTGCCTCTGTTCACTGTGCCTGCTACTAGTGGTACTTGCAGAAGAGAAGAGAGCTCATCCTGGTCCTGGATCGGAGTTTTAGGATGCACCAGTCCTCCACGATTACTGAGTGCGGCGTAGGACCCCACCAAGACATTACCCGCTACTGTCTGCCTGAACACTTCCACGTCTAATGTGTCTGCTAGTATCTCTTCTGTGTCGCGATCTAGATCTGGATGGACCAGCGCCACATAGTCGTTGCAGGCGATAACATTACCGAGCGCGCTGAGCCGCTCCTCTACGCGCTGTACTTTGACGGTGTCCGGCAGACTGTTTCTTATGTGTTGTAATTCTGTGTCTGTTGTCGAAGATGGAACAACGAGACCGTTTTTGTTGCCCACTGTCATTCGTCCGATAATTCTGCATCCCGCAACGCTTGCGTGCACCACAGGAATTGTTTCAGCCAATTCCGCCTCAAACACGCTGTAGAAATTCTCCGAGCCTCCGATTGCAACGAGGCAATATGAATTTGTCAACTTACTAAACACTCCTACTTCATTATTGTTTTCGAATTGTACGCGGACTGCCATATTGCGATTTATTCAAACTTTATTTGTAATTACAAACTATTTCACAACAATTAAGCTTCACGTGGGGAAAAATAAAATACACAGGGATCTTCGGTCAAATGGTTATATATACGTCAATTTGACAAATATATGCAGAGTTTTATTAATACGTCGCACTCCAGATAACATTTTGTTGTTTTGAACATTCCAACTATCCATCTCGTTCCCTCGTATGTTTATGATATCGCAATCCTGTTATCTTTCTCGCTCTTATCGTATTCTACTTCATGTGTTTTGGTGACATTTTTGGCATAACCTCTGGCCTCGGTCTTAGACGTTTTGGAAGCGTTCAGAGTTTAGCTTTAGCGTAGTACTCTGAATTAAAATTGCGTTTTAGACATAGTCCAAAAATATATACAAACTCATATCTTGAATACTTTTTCGGTATAAAATACAAAAAATAAATACAAATATGGTTGACAAATAAATCCATGTGTTACGCTTTACATGACACATGGATATAATTCTTAAAATGGATAAAATAATGTAACATTTATTTATTTAATTTTTTCATAAAAATAAAAAATATGTATTCGCGATGAAGATGAAAAATGCGTAAATTCGTAACATTAAATTGTTTAGTGGATTGCAATGATACGGAGCTGTTCCCAAGTGATGTTATTCAAAACCTGAGGCAGGCTGTGCTTGCTCCAGTAGCATACACACCAAAGATTCAACAAGCTTTACAAAGAGTTAATTTCAAATATCACAGGACTTGTAGTTTCTCAAATCTAATAAGGGTATTATATATAAACCATATTATATTCATTTTGGTTGCATGAAATAGGTAGTATCTAGCTTTCCCGTGATTCAATATTGACATTAAACTATAAAGTACCTAGTGGTAAAAACCGTTTAAAAACCTACCCTTATTCTTTGCACTGTGCATTTGTCTGTTTGTTCATGATTTGTTAGAGTACATGAACGTACATATTCGGTATGTTGCAGGAGTGTAATGCTGGCGAGGGCGAGACCCTGTTGATGTTCTGGGGCTACGAACGCTCTGACAGTAAGGTCACTATGAGCATGTCCGCTTCTAGCTGCTCGTCGTTACATTTGCCCGTAAGTTTGCAAAGTTGCAGTAATTAACGACGTGATCGTCATGAGTAAGTTTGTTCCAAGAAGCGCTTCTGGAATCTCATTGAACTAAGAATTTTTGTGTGTAGTGGGTGTGTTTGATAGTCATGCATTATAATCACATACCTACTCACTAAAACACCCAGATCTCGAATCCAATCGGTTAGCAATCCACACGATCTTCATTTTCATCAGTCCAGGCAGTCATACACCTGCCTTGGCCTACTCGTGTAGGTAATGTTTGATCCTCTGCGGCCTACTAGTGACCTGTAGCGGACTGATGCTGGTGTTGTTCCCAGACGAGTACGCCGAGCAGCCAGCGCGACAAAGAGTTACGCTCCACCGCCCAACAGACCGATATCAGCTGTCGGCACTCCCCCGGCATCTCTTCACCACGTAATTATGATTTCTAACATTGCCCTCCACCTTTTATTTTTCATATTTAATAGGAGAGTTTTATAGTAATTTTAGGTTGCAGAAGTGAAAAACAATACAACAGCCTAGTACTAATTTTATTCTAAATGAACTTATTTCCATCAATAACTCACAATATTATAAAACATTAAATAAAAACGTAAATGTTAAAAATGAGAGTTAACAATCGTCGAACCAAAAATGGGTCGCTTCATGAAATAAGTCTTACTTACGTTAAAAATTAACATTAGCGGTTACAGATGCTTTCATTATCATTATCATCATCATCAGCCGATGATGATGCTTTGCCCACTGGTTAACGTCAACTTATTATTAAACAGGTACAGAACAAAGAAAGTGGTTTTACAATAACGTCATAAGTTTTATCAGCCCCGATGTGCTCGTACTCGTCATGAAAGACTCGTAATAGACCAAGTCTATGACCTCTAGGGATATAACAAAGCACGCGAGATTCCTCACCAACGGGCGAATACCGATAATAGAGCACATCGGTCTGACACACGTACCTACTGGAGTCCTAGAGACCGTCTCTTAGTTTTTTTTTCATTGCAATCGGTTACAATTTTAAAATGCATACCGATCACATAATGGCGGAAATGTTGCAGTGCTTTGACGCCCGCCAACGTTTCCAGTTCGTATGTATGGTAGGTACCTTGGCTCTGCGCCCTTGCATAAGTCCAGCACCATATCCTGCACTACAAGCATCAGTGTGAAGCTCTGTCGGAAGATTCAGGTCAAAAATCGCAAGTATAGGCTCGCTTGTCAACTGCGAAATAAGATCTTGTCGGACTTTATCTTGATTCCCACTCAAATTTAACGTTTTTCTTCGTAACCCGCAAGGCTTACAAACTGACAACCTTGTTTGACGTTGCTAGGAACGAGTGTGTTTGCTAGTGCTTCGACTTTGCAATATACACTAGAAAGCCTCCTGTTACTATAAATCTACGCAAATTGATTATACGTTGATACACGGTAGGAGAATTGCTTAAGCCATCTTTAAGTACTCATAGTGAGCTTCCGTGATTACAAAGCCATTTTTGTGAATTGAGCCCTCATCAATCGGGATTTGGAGACGACGATGTCGACACCGACGCCATGTCCAAGGACGTAAAGAATTTTGTGCCCCCAAGCCGGTCAATGTGGTCATCAATCAGGGGTAGAGGATACCTATCCTTGACAGTGATTTAGGGCACGATAGTCGATCGCACATTCGGTTTGAGCCCTCCTTTTTCTTGCCAAGATGATCGGGCTAGCGTACTCAAAACTCGATTCCCTAATAAGTCTAACAGATCCTGACATATCTCTCAGAGTTTCCCTTGATACTACGATAAGGATAATATGCCACGGGTACATCACTTGTTAGGTTGATGTGCATCTTGCCAGTATTCGCAGTCATATTAAAAACGGAAGAACTCTTCTATCATAACCATCAACCTAGCAAGTTCTGCACCTTCGAGAGGAGTGTTAATTTCGTTGGGCTCGGTAATGCTCACAGCGTTAACTTTTAATGTCTTATTCGGTGTATGAGACAAGTATTGTCCGTGTTTTGTGCGAATAAACGTTACACCGTCGCGATTGAGTACATCAGTTCCTATAATAATGGGCGTATTCATACACGACGCAGGTATTGTAACAAATTAGTCTACTTCAAGAGCAATATTACCAAACTCCACAGTTAAAGAGATGTTTTTACGAGCTATTATTCCTTTATCGCCTATTCCTTAAAAAAAACACATTTAATTTGTTTACGCGAACCTGAGAAGTAATTCTGATGATAATTATCAAAGATACATTAAGTGCACCACTATGTATAAAGATGTCGACCGGTATACCCTGTATTACAGCTGTACTAACGTCATGAAGTTGTTTGCGTTTAGTTCACGACTCAAGTTAAGTTTCCGTTGACTGCCATTGTTACTCTGTGATTCAGACCTTCAGCGAAACGATCGTTTTCTTTATGCCCTACCTTCTTACAGAAAGAACAAAGGGGTTTAGTTTCATCATCACCTTTGGCATTACTAACACTACGTTTCTTGGATCAGATAATACTTGTTTGGCCGCAATAGAAACATTTGAGGTTCAGGCACATCAAGGTTTATATTCGTGAGCAAAATGAGTCGAATCCCACTTCTGATTTAGGTTTCAGAAGTGTAATACAATTACAACAGCCTAAAACTAATTCTAATCTAAATTTACTTATTTCCATCAATAATTCACAAAATTATCAGAAATCAATCAATCACAAACAACCGTTATTTTAAAACATTAAATACACAGCAAAAATTACAATAATAAGGTATGGAACGAACTTACTGCGAAGTAGCTTAGGTACCGACACCCTTACCGTCCAACGACAGAGAGGCGAATGACTGGCGCTTGGTTTTTTTTGTACTTGTGCTTGCTTGAGCTCGCCCTTCTATAAAAATCGGTGAGTACCAAAACTACCCGCAATAAATTCGACCTATAATACATATTAATATCACATACACACGAATTTATAAGCATGAACTTGCTAAAGACAAGGGACACGAAAAAATATTTATTAGTTCGTATTTCATAAAATAAAATATGTAATTGATATGGTATGTTTAATGTCAAATTGACATTGTCATGTTCTTATACTAAAGCTAATCCAAACGAAACGGAGGAGCAGCGACTGATGCGCGCGCGCATCGCTGACTCCCTGACGTTCTCGTCGCCCGCTTCGTCGTTGCTGCAGCCCGCCGGACGCTCCATGTCGATCCTCAGCTCAGTGTGCGCATTGCTCCTCAATAAACAAGTAAGTTCCAGACAAGAACTGCACATGACGCACGTCTCTCTCAAGTCGCTATTGTTATATGGATACGAAAAACGCTGTTTACGTCAAACTTAACTGCACTGTTAAAGAGCGACTTTAGCGAAGAGATCCTACTGATCTCTAGCCGAGGGTCTCTATGAAACATTACTAAAAATACATGGTGGTCAGGGCTCGCAGGTCGCGAAGGAGGTGTCCAGCTTCACGGGCAGCCTGCGGTCGGACAACATTTGCCGCATCTGTTTTGGCGGTGAGTCGGCGGAGCGGCTGGTGCGGCCATGCTCCTGCCGCGGGACCATCGCCGCTGTGCACCGCACCTGCCTGGAGCGCTGGCTGCTACAGGCGGCCACGTCCTACTGCGAGCTGTGCAGGCACCACTATGTCGTTACCAGGAGTCACAAGTGAGTTTTAACTTACAGGAGTCTGCAATGAGTAGCTGAGAAATTAAGCTTGGAACTGACTGATTTTGGGATGGACAGCCTAGCAATTTATGTCATCAAAACGTCTTGAAATAATAGGGCTCTTTCCTAAAACCGTAAATACCTACCCAAGTTAGTGTGGTATAAATTTAAGTAAGAACATTATTTATGGAAAATAAAGAAATATATAGTAGCTACGCAGACCGAGACGTAGGAGCAACATTACGTTAGTACATATATACATACATAAAGTCACGCCTGTTTCCCTGAGGGGTAGGCAGAAATCATCCATCTTTCGTCCATCCTTTCTACATGCCCAAACAATCTAAGCATATTCTTCTCAATTTTCGTAATTACATAATATCTACATTCACTCCGCACCGCTCTCTTATCACCTTATTTTCCACTCTATCACTCAGTGACACCACATGTATACTTCTCAAAGCCCGCATCTCTACTGCATTATTGCGGCTTTGGTGTTTCTTCTGCCATACCCAACTTTCACTACCATACATAAGAGTAACAAACTAACTAACACTACGTTAGTATTCGGTAAATGTCATTTTGTTTTGTGGTTCAGAATAGAAGTGAGAAGATTTTCGTTTCTAATCATTTCCTGAAACACGCCCACTTTCAATGCTTTTTCAGTTTTCTAGGAACTGAGTTATGTGCAGTACACATTATCATGTCTTACGATAGAATTAGTAGTAGTTCGCGAGAGTCTGTTACTCGGCGTCGCTCCCAGATGGTCGTGGATGCGGTCCATGGCAGAGTGGGCCATGTCGGGGCGCGGGCGCGCGCTGGCGGCCGACGTGTGGCGCGCGCTGGCCCTGGGCACGGCCAGCGTGCTGGGCACGGCGCGCGCGCTGCACGCCTGCGACGCCGTGCTGCAGGCCGGCGCGCGCCGCGGGGGCGGGGCCGCGCTCGCCGCTAACCTCTTCTCTTCACTGCTCATCGGAGTCATCGGTGAGTAATACTATTACCACCAGCTTAATCCGAGCTCCACTTAAGTGTTAGCGTTTTGAACTCGACCTCGCCAGTTAGTGTTTTTGTGTTTCCTTTTAACTATTTATTATAAACACGGTATAAAAAAGCTACCATCAATATAACGCATTCAAGCCCTGTAAATCTCCTGAGAAATTATGCCAACGAAGTTTAATCTTGTTTGATCGTCAAAGTTATACAAAAACCCTTTCTCATGTATAAAATAGGTCCCATATAAAGTTATCTAGTTTTAAGCACTCGAGGGAGATAGCTAAGGTAGCACTTCTAATACAACACGGAACGCCGACGTAATGATCGAATCGTGAATAAATATTTATTATCTAACCCAGCAAATGTGACTTTTTCAATGTTATAAATACTTTCTAGTTATTCTAAGACACCACTGACTTTAATTATTTGAAATCGCCAACCCGCAGTGAGCTAGCGTGGTGATCAATGCTCAATCCTTCTCAATACGAGAAGAGGTCTTTGCCCTGCAGTGGGATAGTTATTGGCTGTTATTATTATTATAATAATATTTAACCCAACAAATGAGGGCATTTATATTTTTCGATAATGTTTCGTTGTCATAGATTCTCCATAATCAGTGCTGGGTCTTCCTTCCATGGTCACAAGGCGCGCTGAATGGTCTGTTGACCACGTGGATGCTGCTGAAGATCCAGGAGCACCAGTTGTCGTGGCAGGCATGGCGGGACAGCACGCTGCACGTGCACGTGACGCTGGCGGACGAGGAGAGCACTCTTACGCCGCACACGTCGGACGCCACCGTGGTGGGCGACGAGGACGGCAACGCGACCGCCGACAGGAGCACCAATGTAGCCGACCCCTTTATGGTGGCACTCCCTTACTCGTTGCCCGACCCGTGAGGTCAGCTCCAAGCATTTATATGTAGCTTAAATCTTTTGTTCACTAGTGACCCAAATTATGACAGAGATTGCTTCTGCTTAGCGGGAGAGAGTGGGAAACGTCGTGATTTAGACTTTAGAGTGGGTACGCACGGCCACGATCAAACTGGTGTAGAAATCTCACATAGCAGTTCTTTAGTAAACATGTTGGTCGTCTTCTATAATTACTATCTATTTATGTTTTCACTAGAAAAAACACCGAAAGGTAGCTTGACAACGTGCTACATGTTTTCTAGTTGATCTGTCAACGCGGTCAAATCCTGAAATTCGTATTTCCCTACATTTTGTCTTATCCCCTAAATTTGTTAACTCTTCCGCATCCCTGGAGTCTCTAATAACGTTGGTTATTTTGTTCACAGATACTTGCAAGTTTTCTAGAACAATTGGGATATAGAATTTAAGTGATTTCTATATAAAATTCGATTTCTCTCAAGTAAAATAAATTATTATCTCGACGCACGGGAGTGCACCGCTAAGTTCGCCGATATATAAAATTGATCAGACAGTAATTATGTCGATGCCTTTCTTATGCTTCTTTTTTACGACCACCACATGTTTCGTGATGCTAGCGGGCTTGATTATCATACGGTACTTCAGAGACACGTCCGAATTAGTGTAATCAATAAATTAACCTTAAAATCTGGTTTGCCTATTGCTAACACTTGGCTCAAAGATTTCTTCTTTAGGAGCGACGGGTTGGTCCCGGTACAGTGGCGTGTTTACCGCCCTTTACTTACTAAATTATATGCACTAGTTAGTCTGATACTAAGTTAAATGCAATTTAAAGAGAGACTAGAACTACGCTGGAAGCTGTATATGAAGCATAGTGCAAAGATCGCATGCTGTGCTAATGGTAATAATACTAATCAAATCTGACTGCCGATAGCCTTTTATGTTATTTACGCCTTATCGAGCATATGGATCAACAATGATGATGTAGCAAAATTTGCCTACTATGATCGACATTCGACAGCAACCATAGGGGATCCGTCGAAAATGATGAAATTGATCAAAACAGCCTGTAGGTGATTATGATCGTGTCATTAAACAGTGTGCTGGTTGAGAAGGCAGTTCCTTTATAAATGTTTGTCGAATAAGTCTTAACAATATCGACACAAATGAACGTATATTATGACGACACTTTACCAGTTTCTAAGGTTAATTTGTTGATTGATAGGAAGACCTTGCCTTTATGTATTTTGTATACATCTCACCGAATGTTTTCCTCTAAGGTGGAGTTGGTGGTGGTGGCTTCAGTAACGCCAATGTATATTTAATACAAATTAAATATTAATAATACACACTTGTTTTGTTAATCAATATTTATTTCATTATCAATATAAATTAACATAATAATCATAATAATATCAAATTTCATAAAATCAGTAGGCGATACATCAAGCCGCTGTTATTAATAATGTCAAATTCATAATATAGTATGTTAAATGATATCGTGAAACAGTTTGTACACGTTAGGTAAGGACTCTACTCTCTTATGTGGGTATATAAGTGGAAGCGATCCTTAGCAGTGCAGAGTACAAGAAGACTTAACACAAGTCGCTCGATATATAAATGTTAGTATACTTACAAGCTAACGTAGAAAAAATCACATCTTGAGATTATAATAAATAGGAGGACTGTATCGAGACAGCGCTTGGAGATACGAGTTGGGCGGACACTGACATATAAACATTTATAACAAACGAACAAATCAACAACATACGCTCTTTGGATTTATAACACACTTCGTAACGTACTATTTGTGACTACAGCGATCAACTACTCGGCGCTAACGCCTGACCCCGGCGAACCGGAGCACCGTGCATGGTCCGTACGGGAACCGACTAATGGATGGACCGACTAATTTAATTAATGGAAAATCTCATGACTAAACCATTGGAGCCCTCTAAAAATAATCGCCATCTTAGACTAAGTGGCAGCCTAATCAATTATTCCTCGAGGCTACAAGTGTCCTGTAGCGACAATGCACGGTGTTTGGGTTCCCTTGCTGGGCGACGCGGTGGCGGTCAGTCCTGGTCCTTGAACCGGCGGTAGATGGACTGCACGTACGTGAACACGCACTTCCAGTCCGGCTTGCGCATCGTCACCATGTCGTCCACATCTAGGAGGGGGTAGATGCCCGCCTTCTCACTGAAAAGGAAACAAGAATTAAGCAAAATATAAATCTGCGTGACTTAGTAAATTTTAGTAGAGACAATTTTTGTGAATTAATGAATCACAAACAGTATTTTGCAATAGTCAAAGAATGCGACGACTTACTCGGCAATTTTGAAGGCGAGCGTAAAGTTGTGGCGGCGTTTGTCGGGCGAGAGCTTGGAGTAGTCGAAGGCTTCAGGCAGGAAGTGATGCAACAGCGCGCAGAACGCCAGCCCGTCCGCCCAGCTCGTCGAGAAGTTCTCCAGCTTCACATTCTGAGAATACGTGAACCACACGTTATAGGGTGATCAATAGGTGGCGGTAGTAGGAGCTCTTCAAAACCTAATCGCACGCTGAGAATTTGGAACTTTTTCCTTTTGTCATTATGTGCGGGAGCTATCGTTGACGATCTTACTAGTGCAGTTAAATGGCAAAGATTTCACTATACCTTATGGATATTTAAGTATTCGTCGATTGCAGTTCTGTTCATCGTTGATACAAATTTTCTTATAAATAAAAGTGTACAAATACCGGTGAGTTGGGAACTAATATAAGAAATAACTACAGGGGCAAACAGTGAACCAGGGAACAACGTAACAATTTTTACTGTGATTGAACAGAATCACCCATTTTATTTACAACTTAAACCCATTTACTTGGACTTTCTACAACAATTAAGTTAAAAACACAAAAATCATGCATCAACCTGAAAGATATTCACACTCTGTTGTATATTTCATTTCGCCGCTTGTAATGAAATCCATGCTTTTAAATAAAAAACGAATTTTTCTGATGTAGGTAATTAGTATTTTTTTAAAATTTTCACACGTGTCACATTTTATTATTATTTTTAGAACTCTTTTTTCAGTTTTATTCGTATTAGGTATCACCAATTTATAATAAATATATAATATAGTCCATGTAAAAAATAATGACATTAATGATTATATGATAGTTCAGAACCAAAGCCATATAATTTGGTCGTGTCATGACTGATGGATAAATAAACAATAACTAGGAAAATAACACAACGTATAAAATATATACAGGAGAGTAGCAGCCAAAATGAAGCGATAAGAGAAGCGTGGAGTATATGAGTGGTAGTGACGTCATTGACGTGTGTGTTAATACTAAGTGCGCGTGCGCAGCGTCCGCTATCAACATGCTACATCTCGAAAACGCGGTTAAAATCCGTTATATCCGAATGCTCTGTTTGTAAGGCAGATGCAAATTTTCTAAACACCGACCTCGTCTTAGCTTTTCACCAGTACTTGTTATATAGCGAAAAAGATGCATCTGCCTGTTCTAACCGCATTTAGAACCACCCCAATACGCTTTAATACAGTGACTACAAAATTGTTAACCATATAACACTAATCGTCGTAACATAAACATTTGCATGTAGTGCTTATATACAGCCGCTTGTACTAAATGTACGTGGACGACGTCGTAGTGTGCGCAGTGGGGTGGGGGAGGGCGGGAGGTGTGGAGTGTACCTCGTAGTCCCGGGTCTTGTCGCGACACCACTGCAGCAATCGTTCTTTAATAGTGACGGCGCTGGCTTGCAGCGCGGGATCCGTGAACTTGAAGTATGGCTGCGCCGGAGAGCCCGGGCTCTGCGGGGTCTTGGGCGAGCTACAACCGGGCACGCATGTTAGTCACCGAGGCTACTGGCTGCGACCTCGCCGGTTAGTCTCGTCGACGATCAAACTATTAGTTCATGTGTCACATCGTGTGCTACGAAACGCGTGTGCTATTAATGGGAGTCGCTGGTTATTTACAAGAACGCGTGCTGATTCATGTCAACTAGATGTCAAGCCATCAGCCGAGCTTCGTCGAAGTGAACGATGTTCAATGTTCTCATGACGGGGTAAGTACACACGTGCTATTATTGACAGAGGCCTCGTATGTACTTAGCCTCATGCTTCTCGGAAAATGATAATAGTATAAGCGTCTAATATACATGTTATATGCATATCATTAACTTTTATATTTACTTGTATCTAATCCTTATTCGTATCCACAGATATGGCTGCCAAAATAAATAAAATATATTGCATTACATTACTTATTAAGCGAAAGAATCTTATACATAAAATATAGTACTTGAATGGTATGGTCTTATGTTTTGTTTTGTCTTTTGATAAATGTTTGGTATTCGTTTGATACAGCAGTGTGGCGGGAGGTGCACCGGAGGGACTCACTTGGGACTGTTGGTAGAGTTTTGTTTTTCGAGCTGCCGGAACTTGGCGAACGGCGACACGGGCTTAGGCGCTGGCCTCGTCATACTCTCTATCACTGGAATCATTTGAGTACCCAACATTAATATATTCGATACTGTCTCTTAAACTGAAATCTATTGAAATATTCCTAACCTTTCGAAGTTTTAGTGGTGGTGGTGCTACTGCTAACAGTTTTTTCAGACGAATCCCTCCTTACGCTCGATGTCACAGTTACTTCCTCTTCCTCTGCAAACAAAAACGTTCCTATTAGTTCACGTCGCTGAGGTAAAGGCACACAGTGCTAACACTAACTCGAACACTTGGAAAACAACCAGCAAGACAGTACAACGATGCCTATAAGCTATTAGTCAAATAACACGGTTACAGGGCGCGGTATGATGATGGTACGGAGGTTACGAGCACATATGTACATCGACGTGATAGCGCGGGCGCAGGGCCAAGGGGGGAGGGGCTGGGCTGGGCGGGGCGGGGCATGCGGGGCGGGCACAAGCACAGACCCACACACACACGACTCACGCGCGTCTCGCTCGTCTCCCGCTCCTAACTAGTGGAATGTTGCGACGCTACGCGAGCGCCGACACCAGGTCTTCGAACGCGTCCTCTGTGTTGCTCTCGTCCAGGAACTGCATCTCCGACACCGTGGGCATCGTGCGGCTGCGGCCCAGCGAGTAAGACTGCGACGACGAGTGCGACTGCCGCAGTGACCGCGGCCGCGCTGCGCCCACCACTGGCCGCGCCGGCTGCTGCTGCTGCTGCCCCGAAAAATATGCTTCCACGGTGCGCTTCTTTTCTGTGACTTCCTCGCGAGCGATCCCACCCTCATACAGCTTTGGAACGGCTAGAAGATGCATCGACTTGGCGCGAGCTACGACCCGGCGCGGCGAGGCCGGCTTGGGACTGGCCAGCATCTGGTGCCACGAGCCCGACCTGCTGAGCGGGTTGGACCCAAAACTGCCGGCCGACTCGCTGGACAACACAGACTCGCGGGACGCGGCGAGCGCGCCGGGAGAGAGAGAGGTGCCGCCCATGTCTGTGGTGGGGGGCGGGCGGACGTGCGGGGGAACGGGCGCGAGCAGGGGGGAGCGGCCGGTATTTACAGGGGCCCGTACCTGGGACCTCGGGGGCTCGCGTTTTTTCCGGTCGAACTGCGCTATGACGTCGTTTTTGGGAAACGACAGCTTGTCAAGCGCACCACGTAGGCTGTCAGCGGCGGAGCCACGCCGCCCGTCGTCATTGCGCGTGCGCACGCCAGTCGTGATGGTGGCCGCGCCGCGTACTGGCCCGCGCATCACGCGTGTCACTACGCTACTGTGCTCCGTGGTCGGACCCTCTTCAGTGCCATTTGTGTACGTCATGTCGCCGTTCTGGAAGACATGGGGTGACTCTGTCTGGTTGGTGGCACGGGGCGAATACGGACTGGCGGGGGCGCGGGGGGCGAGGGGAGAGGCGCCACTTCTGTTCCGGTCCGTGTCGTTGGTCACGACGTCCGGCAGGTAGTCCACCTTGTGCGCGCGAGCCTTCTCTATGTCCGGCGTGCGCTGCAGCGGAACGAAGGTGGAGATGCTACTGGCTGGTGTAAAGTCGGTGACGGTGTAGGCGGGCGGCGCGGGAGGCTTGCGGTCCGTGGGGTCACTGTGGCCGTTCATTACAGGTTCGCGTCGGTTCTTTTCACGAATTTGTTTCTCATAAAATTCTATCTGTAGTTTTTGTGCGTCAACCTTGTGTATGTTATTATACACATCGTCCGGCGGGAATTTCGTATCGTCTGCTTTACGCACCAGTTCCGGTGCAGAAAGTTCATTCTGACTAGGGATGGCTTTAACCGGATAATTTTGAAATGGTAGAGCGTGAGTCGGCGGCGTGGTCGGTTGGAAAGCGGACGGTCTTTCTCGGTAAGGTGTGGGTTCAAGCTTGTTGCCCTCAAATTTTGCGGCGGCGATGCCAACAACCCTCCTCGGCTTGTCTGCGGTAGCCCATGGCTTGCTAGGTGCAGGCGGGCTGGGGGCAATGGGTGCCGGGTTCACCGGGAACGCGGGCAGGTGGTCTGCCGTCGGGGAAGTAACGGCGGTGACGGAGGGTGGACTCCACATGTAAGTAGGAGCGACGGGCGGTGACGTCACCTTGGTCGGCGGCTTAAACGCGGACATGGGCGCATGTGAGAACTGATTAACGGGGATCGGCCTCGCTACGAATGGTTTAACGACTAGCGGTTTAGTCGGGGACTGCGGGACCGGTGGGAGGACCGGCGGAGGCGCGGGCGCGACGGGAAGCGCGGGTGGCGGCGCCGGCCGGGGCGCGGCTGGCGAGGCGGGCGCGTGCGACGCGGGCGCAGGCGCCTGCGGCTGTCGTGGGATGTTCACGCGCAAGGGTTCCCTCCGCTCGTTCACCCACGGGGGCTTAATAACGTCACTGTTATTGTCTGTTCCGAACTTCCTTGGTCTAGCCACGGCTGGGTTCACGGTGGTCTCGTCGGCTGCGCGCCAGAAGCGCCGTGCCGAGGACGCGCTGGACGATCTACTGTTGGTATGGTTATCTTCTCGCTCGCGATTCTCGAACGCGTGCTTAATGTTCCCGAACCGGTTGCTCCAGTTAGCTTGGCCGGTGGCAGGAGCGGCCTCGCGGTCTGCCGCTTCGTTTTTCTTCATGAACGCGACAAACTTTCGGTCGTTCTCGGTCTGCGGCCGGAACTCCGGCACGGCGGGGCGGGGGGACATGTCGCCGTCGTTGTCACTGTCGACGCGGTACCCGGCGAGTGGCCGCCCTATGTCGATGGTGTTGGCACGCTTCATGCGCAAACGTTTGTTATTACTATTTCCGAACCTGCTGAGTGGTTTAGAGTCATCCTGGGTGGCACAGGGTGGTGCTGCGAAGTTATATGTCGGCGGTAGGGGCATGTAGAGAGGGGCCCGTTCGCGTTGGAATTCTTTTTGCTGCTGCGGGGCGGGCTCTATCGGGGCTCGCCGCGGTATATTTTCCTTGTTTTGGGCATGTGAGTCAAATTTATTAGCGATGGCGGCGATACTGCTCTTGGAGTCAGAGGGGCGACGGTCCATGCGCGGGAGCGCTTGATACGACGTGTGTAAAGGCTGAGGCTGATACAAGAGGTGCGGCACATGCGCCGGTTGCGGTTGGTGGACAGGTTGGGGCTGCGGGGGAGGTTGAGCCGGCTGTTGCGGCTGGAGAGGCTGCGAGCGCGGGCTGCCCGCGTCCGCGACCGAGTGCCGGTAGAAGTCCGGCTTGCGAGCAGCCGGCGCGCGCTTCTCGACGACGACGCGCGCGTCTCTGTTTAATTTTGGTGCTTCATAGCTAACGGAGTGCGCTACAGGCGAGGGCTTTTGCCGGGACGCGATCGCATCGTGGTAGCAGGCGTTCTCATCTATGCTTTGCTTCCGCTCCGGAGTCGTTGCCTCGTCTGTGCTGGTTGCCATGGAGGCGGTCGAGGTGGCACCCGATGAGGAAGGGGCTTTCGCGCCGAGCGCCAGCTGGTCGCGGTCCACCATGCGGCGCGCCTCTTCTAGCTCCTCGTGCGTGACGCCCACGGTGTGCCGGGCGGCGCGGCTGCGCCGGCGCGGCTTGCGGCGGCAGCCATCCAGCCGGTCGGCGGCGTCTAGCGCGTCCTCCAGCCGGTCGGCGAGGGAGAGCAGCGCGCGCGCCTGCGGGTGCTCAGTGGGCGGTGCGAGCGCAGCACGTAGGCGGCCCAGCGAGCGGCGCACGTCGGCCACGACGTCAGCGGGCGCGGCGCCCAGGCCGGCCAGCAGGCGCTCGCCACCGCCGCCCAGCAACCCCTGCAGCAGCGGTAGGAGGAGGGACTCACCGCGGCTGTCGCCTTCCGTGCCGTCCGCTTCGCCGGCCGCCGCCAGCGCCTCCGTCACGGCGCTCGCGCATGCTACAACATACACAAACGCTTAGAACACGCATTGACGACAGTGAATTCACCAGCTGTTGGATAATTATTAACTTATTAAATGCTTAAGTCTTATCGAAAAGTACCAACTTAAATAGAGTTAGGCGTTAATTTAACTTCTTAAAAAATAAAAATATATTTTATTTATTTTTGTGTAATCAATTCTGTAAAGAAACTTTATAAAACAAATACGTTAAAGTGATTAAGATTTATTTTTACTACTCTTTTGGCTGCTGGTATAATTATTGTGCAAATGAGAATAAAAATAAATCTTATATTACAGATTAGTTAATCTAATACTTTGTACATGATTAATGCTCATTACCTTCCTGTTCAGCCATTAGTGATCGGATGCGCGCGCGCAGTCGTCGACGCTGCTCGTAGTCGTTGGACTCGTCCAACTGCAACACCAAATATGTTGTATATTATGTAACATCCATAATTAAATACATACACATCACGCCTCTATCCTTATAAGTATAGGTAGAGATGTAGGAGGTGCATAAAGGTTCCGCGTATCTAACATTTGTGAATTTTCAAATAATTATAACACTTACACATATCTTGTGCGACCCTCGTAACATAGTCACTGGTACCCAACACAAATACCGTATTGTTATTCAAATATTAGCTGCGATGCGCGTGCGCAACCTCCGTGCACACTGCTACTACTCACCGCGGTAACTGTGTACTCGGAGCTTGTATTTGCTCTGCGGTTACTGAGCTGGGGCGAGTGTACACTGTGACACGGCGAGATGTGCGAAATGAGAACTAATTCTTAATAAAGAGTAAATTACACGTGAGGAATCGATCAATTATGATTATTATTCACTGTATGTATGTTTATTATAAAGTGCCTACCCCTTGCATAAACTGTAGACACGAAGACAAGAAGTAGGTTTTTTAAACGATAATTATACGAGTGTCTTATTCTAATCTATTTTTGCGAAGTTACATTAATACATATTCAATTTATTGGATATCAATCAATTGTACACAAAAGCATACATCTACAAAAATGTTTAGTTAGATACCTAAATTATAATATTGTGTGCCTAAACTAGGTAATCCAGTGTTTCAGGTAAAATACAGCTATTTTGTACTCATTTTTTATTTTTCCTGCTTATAGGACCATCTAGGGACTTAAATTTGATGTGAGTACAATGTAAGACGGTGTGTGAGAAGGGAGAACAATCTCAGAGGGAAGTACTCATTTGAGATATCTATAGAAAAAACCCACATTCATAAAGGTTGAGTGCGAAGCCTTTTTTACCAAATTAAGAAAAAATCTAGTAACAGTATGGAAAGTTGAATATCACTCGCAATGTAAAGTCATCCCAACGTTTCTGCACGAGTGGTCAAGTTGTCAATACGTGACGTTTGTATCGCGGGCGGCAACCGGTTCGAGTGCTGCGCCGGCGCACCGCAGGAAGTACTCTCTCGCCGGAAGCCGGAAGTGACCGCTGCCCCCAATCAGCGGGCTTTGTTGTCGACCGATGATTTGACAAAGTACGGTTATTTGTCATATGATGGGTCGCGGTAATGCCGCGCTTATCTGATTTTAATGTTTTCATAATTAGAGATTCGGGCTTTGTGAAAGTTTGTTATGTTGTTATGTGCATGTGTCGCAGTTGTCAAGGTTCTGTACTCGCTGTCTGGGGTCATTGAACTTGCTTTACCATTTAAGAAACTAATGCGCTATAACTCATCTGTGTCACACTTTCTGTTTAGATACTTAATTGTCTCGTCCGGGAATTGAACCTCTTACTTCACTTACGAGTAAACACTGCTACTAACGGTTTTAATTTTTGTGTGATGATTCATACAAATTCAAATCGTTTTAATTCTAACACAATATCTTGAAAACATAGATAACATTAATTGTATACTATTGTCGCAATATTGTGTTGTATGAATGACATGTTTGTATGACGTCACACAACACATACAAGTCGTACACATCCAGTGTCAAGTACATAACGCTCACATGCTGCGTCAGCGAAAGTGATTACTGATGGAATAGTAAGTAAGTCATGAGCGTACAGCGATTTTAATAATTATTTGTTTTGATGGCCCGGTAGCAAGCCAAAGTGTTGTTTTCTATTTGGTGGCCTGGTGACCTGAAATACATGCCCTTTGAGCTTAGCTTACTCCTACGATCTTACCAAAGATATCAGAGTATAGTAGATCACAAAGCATGAATTTAAAGCACAGTTTGCTCCGCTAGCTGTCTCCAATTTGCACCACTCGTCAAACAGGCGCTCGCGGCTCGCGCAGTTTGTCGCGCAAGTTTCACGCGTTGCGGCACAAGTCGCAGCGCTGGCGCACATGCGCGTCATGTCACCGCGAAAGCCCTCACTTTGCCCGCACGTTACTTTCCAAGCGATGACTGGACGATACTTGGACGTGGTATTAGGAATCTTAAATTAATGTTACATAATTATGTTTTCTATCGCTTTCAGACTGGTATTACAGTCTTCAATATAAATAAAATTTTCAAGCAAAGACATGATGTGTAGTGTAGCAAATGGAAATCCTCTGTCTCTACCTGCCCCTCTAGGAAACAGGCGACGCCTAATAAGAAGTCTGATAATAAATTTTATATTGCACAATATTTAACATATTTTGATTTTGTTATCAGTGAGTCTTACACAAGTTATTAATGATAAGATATCAGCTCATAGATCAAGATATCAATACGTACCTCCAACACACTATTCCTAAAATGAGTTGTCTAACAGTTGAATTATCAACAGAGCACTGATCCCTCGCTCAGGTAACTGGTCATGTTGGAGACGCCATTAACTGAGCCAGTGTGAGTCACCGGCGATCATGAATGAAAGCCGTCTGTATTAATGAGACGAGCACTCGTTAGTCGTTACCTAGCGGTGACTCATGGCTGTTTGATTATGGCCTTACAGCTCTACTATACTGATTTTGGTCTCAAGAACTAAATTCTATTCTGTCTTAGAGCCCAGAATGGCAGTAGACTTCATATAATAGTAGTAAGTTCGTTTCGTCATTTCTTCTCAAAGGTCAGTAAGTTAGGATATGCCGCCATCCAGTTTTTATTGAAATCTGACGTATATATGTTTTTACAGAAATAAATCAAATATTTATTCATTTAATAACAGCCTATAACTGTCCCACTGCACGGCAAAGGTACCTTCTCGTACAGAGAAGGATTGAGCATGGATCACTGCTAGCGTAGTGATCAATGCAGCAATCACTGCGGGTTGGCGATTTCAGGTAATTAAATCCAGGTTTCCTCGCGATGTTTGCCATTACCGTACGTCAGTTGTCTTAAAATATCAAAGAATGACATCGAAAAAGTCTCATTGATTGCCTGGGTATAAATCTGCAACCTCGTGCATACGTATCCGGTATGTCAACCACTAGGCCACCGTGACTCCGTAGACTTGCTTCCATGTTATATAGAACTAGGAGTTTTGTGAGTTGAGAGATTGTGAGGAGTACGAGTGGTATAAGATACCTTTGACTACCCCTTCGGGGATCTACGGCATAATTAGTTAGTTGTATGTAAAATAAAGTATAATGTGACACTATACCTATATACTTTAACATAGCAGCACAAACCATATAGTGAAATAAAAACCAGCTGCCTCGTATCTACCATACGATGTGAATAACACTACACGAAGGAACTATATGAAACTGCAGTGACTCACGAGTTTTCTCAGCAGGCGTTCGTCCCAGCACTGGTCCACGTCGAACTCCTCGAGGGTCCTGGTCTGCGAGCTGGTGACCTTGCCGCCGCTGCTGCTGCTCGTGCGGACTGTCTCCTGGGGGACAAACAAAGGGATATTGTTATTAGGCGGTTCATTGGTCAACTAGGTCGTAATCGTTGTTTTTGGGAGATTTGAAAAGCTATAGCTCTCTCTCATCCCTCTCTCTCAAATCTTACCTACACGTAAATGTTTAAAGTTATCTTAGGCCGCCAAGGGTTGCAGGTTTCATTTCTACTGACAACTATTTGTGTAATAATCATGCCCCATGGTTAGGCTTTTGATGATTAGGTATGTGTCTTTTGGGTCCGCTCGATTTTTACAAAAGTCCGTGAAGGCCAACTATTTCATACATTTTTGTACTAGACGCAGTACGTAGTGTTGATAAATAGGTATTTTCAGGTAATAAGGTCAACAACTAATTTTACCAACAAAAAATATCTTAGGTTGACCTTGTTAGCTGGAAGGTCAAGTGGCCGGCGCCTGCGAATTTCACGTCTCTGTCAATGAATCGTTAGCTTTTCGAGTAAGAACATCATAATGTTGACAAATGCCGCGAAGATGAAGTGCTTTTTAATTAGTTGAAATACTGTTATGTTAGATTCTCTTTTAATGTTGGGCGCCACTATTTCAAAATTTAACTTTTTTGTTAACATAAAAAATACCTAGACACTGGCCGTTATTTAGATTATGAAATATAGAACTAGTAAAAATAAGATTCCACAAAGGCACTTTGGAGGCAAATTATTAGTTATAAAAAAAAACGTTTAAAATGTAGATTATAGGTACAAAAGTAAAGGGTTAGGCGATTGGATTAGCTGGGCAAGAA
Source organism: Abrostola triplasia (assembly GCA_946251915.1). Taxonomy (NCBI): domain Eukaryota; kingdom Metazoa; phylum Arthropoda; class Insecta; order Lepidoptera; family Noctuidae; genus Abrostola; species Abrostola triplasia. The sequence continues at coordinate 453,004 of OX276432.1, read as the reverse complement.
TTTAGACAACAGCGTGACGTCACAAAGGGAAACGACCTTCAAGAAGTAGGTATTGTTATTGGGTCAAACGACGGGCATATTATAATTTCTCCTAAATGTATCTTTCTAACCAGCTGTAAGTTTATAAAACACATTTTCAGCTGACCGTGCTGTCAAAAGATATACATTTCAATGCGAGTTCAAATGAAAAACGACGTCTGCGGTACATTAGATATTTCACAAGATAAACAGCTGCTACAGCATAATAAATAAAAGTCTAAAACAGAAGGATTATAAAATTCATTGATACAAGAGATGTGAGAGAAATGCTGTGAGTTGGGACTAAATCGGTTCGGAGCCGATGATATGAAAACATTCTGCGCCGACCTTGGATCGACGGTACGTGGGCTAGGGCCGCCAGACTGTGTGGTTCGTGTTTATTGGAGGCCGGGACGTCAATCGTACGAGTAGGGAGTTTTATTGAGGAAACTTATGTTTATTACTGGTCAATTCTGCAATCGAGAGCATAAACTGACGTACGAGAAAAGCGTTAAGCTTATTTATAGAGAAAAATCGGTGATACCACATTTATTTAGTGATGTTTGATTTACTACGGATCAGGTTTAATAGTGCAAAAGATGGAAGTTAACAGACTGATATTAAAAAGACAATTATGATTTATTAATTTTAGTGAATGACATTTGTTTAAAAAAAAAGTAAAAATGAAAAGAACATTACTGCCAGCCCTATTGATTCTAAAGTTGTATTTCAGTGTAACGCTTGAATAGTTGTAGCGGCTATTTGTGTGCGCCTGCGCCGCTATGTATACACAGACGGCGTTACACAGATTTTTCTAACTGTTAGATAATGTTAGACACTAAATAGTTTGTTGTGATAGGCTATCGAACCGGCAGCTATTTCAGGAATGCCCGACGATTATATAAGAGGCATTAACGTTGTTTAAATGCAGTTAGGAACAGGTTTCGGGTGGGATTATTCAATGAGTATTGCAAGCTTTTTATTAAATTACATTGCGATCCATGTACGTTTTGATAAATGATTTTATTGTATAAACAGGTTATTGCTATATAGTTGCGGCATTAATGAAATGAAACTATCGACCCTTAGTGCATAACTAAAGCTTCGGTGCGTTAAAAGAGCCTTTGTGTGTTTGTTACATCTTCACGCTGAAAAGGCTGGACCGATTTTGATTAAATTTCATATAGAGTTAGCTGACACCCTGGATTAACAGATAGGCTACTTGCTATCCTGAAAAATGCAGCGGGTAACACCGCGGGGCGCAGCTAGTCAGTAATGATGACTCTCCTTGGAGGACAACGAAAAAAGACGGCGCACTCAGGATAATCGTGTAGGTACTAGCTATCTACTTGCTAACTGGCTACTGTTTATACTGCGACATGAGCCAACTTTATAAAGATTTTCGGTGCTATATAATAGAATAAATTCTAGAAGACACAAACACTGTATCAATAGTTACATCATTAACTATAAATAATAATGGTATTACAGTAAATAGTGTGGCGGGCGGCGGTGCATCCGATAAATACAATGTTTAAAAATATGTCTGCAGCCACTTGGCATGCGCAGACGAATTGGTATTAACTCCATGAGGATAATTGTAAGTGATAGCTCGTATCTGTCCTAGAATAGGACTGGTACACAGAGAAGGAATGAGCAGGGATGTTTTTAAAGAATAAATCAGTCTATAAGTATCCCACAGCAGGGTAAACCAACGCGTCAAATCATAAGATCTAAAACTTGCTACCATACCGTAGCTTAACGTACTGTAAAACTGATTTTCAAGTTTATCTCAGACATTAGCTTGCTCACTGTGGTTCCATTGTCTATGTTACATAAAACTCTAAGAACAACCAATTACAACCACACAAAGATATGTCATGAATAAACTTTATGACATGCGTGATGCATATCCCTTGTTGATATGTAGGTGCGCGGGCGCAGCTCCAACGCGGAACTAAACACTTTTACGGCTGACACTAAACTTATGACATGAGGCTATTTTCGTACTAGACTTAATTATATCTTGGAGATTGGAGACTTGTTGTCAAGATGAAGAAGGAATCAGTCAGCTGTTGATATTGTGACAGCAATCAATTGTAATAATCCCATCTGTTGCGTGATTGCTAGGTAGAGAACTAAGCATGTGAGCACATCAGTTCGCTCCTAGTTGGCTAATGCTTATCTCTCTATTAACTGATATTTAAAGATGTAGGAGGTAATCTGGAGATAAGGTTAAGGGTAACCTGAAGCGATGAGGATCTACATTACCGAATGTAATCGGAAAAATTACAATAAAATCTAAGACTTCTGCATGAGCACCAAAACTTTAAGAGATATATCAAAATCAAAAATCCTCCTAAATTTTCGTTTATATTAAAACCTAAATAAAGGCGTTTCCCATCATTGAACCCGTTTTCGCCGCGTTCTGTCTTCAACTGTCTCTCGCTTGTCTGTCCCATCCCATTTACCAATTGCCCGGGGTATATATTTAGCCATGAGTCAACAGGTCAAATGGCCCGAATGCCAGGACTCTATGTCTTGTTGCATTCCCAGCGCGAGACGTGCCCGGGCTAATTTCAGTAGGCACAATGTATCGTGTCCTTGCACAAGAATGCAAAGAAACCACTTCAAGATATCTGGATATTTTCGGTCCAAGTTATTTCAGTTGGGAAGAATTTTAGGAATCTCGAAATAAACAAAGATTTTAAAATAAAACTTGTCAGTGAATCTAATTTTCTTTTTGGTGTCTGAATCTTAAACCAATTTTATTTTTCTTTTATGATAAACGTCGTTGCCCCTTCGTTACAACATTAAAGAACTAACTAACTATTTACCTCAGCCGCACATTCACCTATATTTTACTCCATAAGAGATATTTATCTATCAATCATCGTACTACACTATCTCACATACCACACACTATATTCACTACATCATCAGAATGATTGACATCTAAAAACAAAAGAACATGTGGGCGTTCGATGACATCTGCAGTACAGCGAGATATCGGTGACTCAGTCATCACCAGCTCTTGCCAATACTCCGGCCCTTTGATGTGGCCTGTTTAGTCTATGACGCCATGGTAGGCGCCCAAACTATCACGCATGCGTAGAACAGAATGTAGTTTACATTATAATTTACACGAATTGATGGCCTGAATAACTGGTTTACTGGTAACAAGCGTCGCGTCGCCGCAAGCCTTTGTTGAAATGATGCGAGATAAATTACAATGAATTCGAGTCGGGGTTTAATGACTTGGGTACGGTCCATCAATCGGCGAGGAATGGCCGTGTTTGCATCGTTCTTGATTGTGTGGGTGTCTTTAGGGCCTCTGTGATTCAGATTTTGAAAATACGCTAAATTTAATGGGTAATAAGAGGCCGATAATCGTTGCAGGTACCTACTTCTTCAACTGCGAATTCTCCGAAGTAAAAATGTTTGGTGTTAAAATTGGGATCAGATCTTATCTTGATGTCTTTTCAATTTAGCACAACGGGCCACAGAAATCCAAGTTGGAAGCCACTGTGCCAACCAAGCTGTGTATGTGACCCACTTCGTTAAGTTTGTTTGAGTGTGCATGTGAAAACATACATGTCAAGTAATCACAGTTCAAACATTTGTTTACCTACTGAGAGTGCGTGGGTGTTATGAAATGGGTGTTGTACTCCACTCTCCACTCATTGTATTTAGTTAATTTTGTAATTTCAGTAACGACAACAGAGTTTCAGTGATCTCGTATTGTGATTGCCGCGGCCAAAACATAGGTGACTAATGTTTATTGAGATTTTCGGCTTAAAGCCAGTTTGACCTGTGAAGGTTACTGCAGATCAGATCAAACAGTCCTCTGCTAATAATAATATAAAGAAGAATTCCGATCTTAGGTATATTTACTGCAAGTATCTTCCTGCTTAAGAATGATGTTTGTTAAATTGCAATCCATGATCATCATCAGCAGCTGGAACACGTCCACAAACAAAGTTGAACAAAGGCCTCTTACGACACCTAAGGGACAAAAGGGGGTGATCAAATCTAGGCCGGACAGGCGGACACCACTCGGCAAAATTACAATTGGTTCACCTTTATTATGTATGGAATTTACATTGTCCATCAAAATGCACGCACACTGCTGTTCCCTCCTTCGTGGAATAGGCGAGAAGCCACACAATCCCCATTCCAGCACACAAGGCATCGCGGCCTGATTTCATAGCAATTGATCTACATCGCATAGCAGTATAATAATAATAGGCGCGTTATATTTCAGAAGATCACTGGGCCACATTTTTGGCAGGTCGCGCTGACGCCACACTGCGCATGTAAAAATAAAACTCCGCGCACGCGCATCTCCGCTTCCAATAGATCCGCACTCTCGGGAAGTTATATTTGTGAAGGATGTAGATTGTAGATCAATAACATCGTATTTGTAAGACGAGATGAAACAATATCAAGACTTGTTGAAAGAGATACTCGTATATGTAGCCTTCATTTTTTATTAGTTTTATTTTTGATTTAGTTCGTTATCTAAGACTAATCTTTGGGTGTGCTTTCTTGACTGGATAAAATGTTTACTGGGCTTTTAATGTTAATTAACTAGTATCTGGAATTGTGCACAAAAGACTCTTGTGCTAATAACTTCATGGAGTGGGGGAGGGGGGGTGTAGAACCTACACATTTTGTTTTAAATACCTCGTTGGGGAATATGGCTGTGATGTGAATATAACAAACCTTCATAATATTCATTATATATCATTTAGTTTAGGTGCCTATATAAGAACTACACATACAATGATAGAATCATGGGCGAGTGCATCTCACTTATTATAATCCTTAATTAAAATATTTTACGAGCTTCCATAAACCACGAGCCCATATATTATGTTAAGAAAGTCGTGCAAAGGAGATCACTTTCATATAATTATTACGTTTCCGTCGCTCAGTTACTTCAAGTGTTGGCGAAGAAACTTTTACAGCATCGTATATTGAGAGATTAACATCTCGAGTCCATAAGTATCGGAGATTATGATACTTTCTTCTCAATATTACTGCCGTTTAAGTAAAAAACTTGGGCACTTCGTTAACTTATTTAAGCAATGCATTTGTCATCTCGCCTACAGAACAACGGTAAGCTAAAACAGTCGTTCGGCTGGTAAATTGTGTACAACTAGATAGATAACAGTCATCCATTGTACCTCTATCTTATAATACAGGGGTTTCATTAAAAAACATCTAATAAAACCGACCAGGAGAAAGGTAGACTTAAGCCTTTTCTAAATTGATGAACAGGTTTGATCATTGTGATGAGAGGAAAAGCAGCATTAGTGTTAATGAAGATTTTTATGATAGTGTTGAGTCGAACGAAAGCGACGTAGCTTTATCTGAATAATTAATTAATGGGCGATTGCAATATACAAACTAGAATGATATACTTATTAAGTGTTAAGTTGCAGATATTCTTTATTTACCCTGTATTTAGCTGTGGTTGTAGTGTCGAGAAATTATGGTATTGTTTGTGAATTCAAATTGCGATATGTGTTTCAGGGATAAGTCTGTACCTATGTCAGATACTAGTTACACCTTAAAGGCGTTAAGTCAAGAACTAGTTGTCATCGGTAACTTATTATGAATGATGTCCATTGTCCTTGACAATGTAATTTCTATTGCTATTACCATATTAATACTCACATTAATATGCAAGTGACCATATCATCACGAGTTTTGTCCTCAACACCCATTATCATGTAAACGATCGGCAAATATGTAGAATACACACTTTACCTTATTATAGATCTCTAATTGATAGCTAATAATTGTCGAACAACAAAATAAAGTGTTTTGTTTATCAGTTCCTTAAACAATTATTAATCGGCTAATGTAAACAATATGTAAATGTAAAGACAGCCATATTAATTGTTTTATGATTAGAGTAGCAGATAGCATCGCAGTTTTTTTTTTCATAAAAACTATGCCCCACACTAGGAATTCCTCCTGAATCGTGGGTGCGTTTCGTTTATGTCGCGTGCGGAAATCGAACCCGCAGCAGTTTAATCGCTTAGCCACTGAACTATACAGGTCGTCAACTTAGGTGCAATGGATGAGACTGGCGCAGATACCTAACAGGAGGTGAGTTCAGGCTGAAAACTTTTCCTAATGTAACAAACATGAAGAGCTGATTGATGTTGATAAGTCGCTGCACTTTAGTATGTTATGGTGCGTGCTTTTACGCGGTCCAGCGCGTGCGCGGCCAGATGCGCACGCGACTGTCATTAGCACGTTTAACGGGTAAGTTTTTCTTCAGCGACCTCTAACGGCAGGCTGTACAACTAATGCTAATGACAACTCGAGCCGGGACTAAAGGCGGTTTCCTTTTTGCCGACTGCGGAGATGAAATGAGGGTAATGTCATCCGGAGTATGTCCACTAGGTTTATGTCCATGTATAATGAACTAAACGAGATTAATAACTGTAATAACGCAGAGGTATTCAAATCATTATTGTATACTTCAGTTATACTTCGGTCTAAAGTATTACTCCTGTGGTCTCCGAATGATAGGCTTAGACATAGCTATCCCAGCGGAACTAGAGTACTACAGAAATTATATTTTTGCAAGAACAGAAATTAAGTACATATTTAGGGCGAGACTTTTGTCATTTATGGGGTCTAACTCCGAGGTGATCAGTAGGTAGAGTCCTAGGATAATACAACAATAAGATTATTATTATACTTTACATCACCATTAATTATACGGAGTACAACCGTTATAGCCTAATTGGTTTTATAGAGGCAGGCGAGCATTCTGAAGAAGAAACAACTCATCATAATTAAGATGAAAATCTTGCTATTACATTCTTATTTGATTTTATTCTTTTTGAACGAAAAATATCCTAACCGCCGCTCTACCTAGCATTACACCCCAATAAGACATAATAATTCTACAAAAACTACGCAATTTAACTTCTTACTAGCGAGTAAAAACCATTAGTGGCGACACAAACAGCAAGACAACGTGAATACAGAAGGTTTACTCGTTACCTACCCAAAAATACAATCGTCTACTAGAAAACCAAACAACAACTACAACAATCCTATTTTATATGAAGATACCAGTAGATTGACCCGTGAGGAACCTTTTTAAGCCGCCTATGTTGCGGAAAAATATCATATTATCAAGGTGGTTAATAAATAAATAATGTGGTGCTTAATGTTGTTAAATACTTTATTACTTAGTGTGGAATCTATTTTAGACTTAGAACCATCTGTCTGTACCCATGTTTTAAGCGAAATAAATATGATTTGATTTGATTTGTTGAAATGAAGGACGAAGGATAAGAACTGCAGTTACTCCAGAGATTGACCAGACTGAGATTGCTTGCGTGACTCGTTTTACATAAAGTGGACCTTCTATAAAACTGTATGTTATATTAATTATGATGTAATTGGATATCTTGATGGCGGAAAATCACATTAATTCTATGATGTAGAAAGTTTTACAGATATTAGTTTTTGTCGTCCTATAATATTGGCTTTAAAGATTATGTGTCGGTTGCCGAGTTCCTGTTCCTGGCTGTCTGATGGCTGGCACACTACTTGACTCGTTACATCATCACGGCTTTTTTCCCAAGGGAAAGCAGGAGTCTGGTGGCACAGTAACAAAAGGTCCCTGTATCTGAAAGTAAATCAGTGTCGCTCAGTGTCATTTTGAAACCTCACACTGGCACTGAACATTTCCTGACAAATCACACATATAATACAATATGTTTTGGTTGTTTGTCCTAAATACCTAACCTATCGCGTTCAGCAGCCGCGTTTTCACCCACAAAGCATACTGACTGATATAAAACGGTGTACTTAATTCATCATTTAATCAATTCGCATTGAGAAATAAACCTTAAGATTTCGTTTAACATAACACTAATTACCATGAAACAACCTCATTATCTTTATCGTAAAACATTAACTCAAACACCAAGAGCACTGGTAATAACAGCCACGTTTCTCTCAATAAAAAGAAGAAATCGTAACCACAGATACAGCAATAATTGTGTCGAAATGAATATTCACCTGCCCGCTACCGTTCTGTAAATAGCGTATAGATAGGCGGAACAAGGCATATTAATGAACACGTATAATAGCTGCTATTGTCGGTAATTGCTATAGTAATCGGTGCGAATCAGAGGCGCTGTGTAAAAAGCTCATGAATTTTCATGCACGTTTAAGAAATTGATGTGAGGGGGGGGGGGGTTCTGAAAAATCTTATAGTTTGTTAACCATTATTGGTCCAGTGCAAGAAGCAGTACAGTTCAGAAATCCAAGACATTTTGTTGCCTTCTCTGCCCTGTTCAGGTTTAAAGAAAGATGTTTGTGAAAAGATCGGAGAGAAGAAAGGGCAAGTCAAAAGAGCGTTAAGACGACAAGATTACATAATGCATGTAGGGTGAATGAGGCCAATGCTGAAAGGGCGGTCAGAAGTAGGACCCAAAGGGAAGTTACCTATAAGTAGCTATAATCCTGGCCCAGCTCTGGTAGAGACCTACCCTTCTTAATACTAGATAATTGTTTGGAGGAACCTATTAGACCGGGGTTCCACTTATGAACAGCATTCTAGAAACGTCTTGGCAAAAGCTAATTACCATGAAATAAAGTTATTCTGTAATTAAATAATCAACGCTTTTACCTGCCTATCAACATTACAAGCATATAAAATAATTTACAAGACATGCATGACTCTAAGAGAAAATAATGATTGCTAAGAGAAATCCGACTTAAGTTCACGCATATAATACAATATGTTTTGGTTGTTTGTCCTAAATACCTAACCTATCGCGTTCAGCAGCCGCGTTTTCACCCACAAAGCATACTGACTGATATAAAACGGTGTACTTAATTCATCATTTAATCAATTCGCATTGAGAAATAAACCTTAAGATTTCGTTTAACATAACACTAATTACCATGAAACAACCTCATTATCTTTATCGTAAAACATTAACTCAAACACCAAGAGCACTGGTAATAACAGCCACGTTTCTCTCAATAAAAAGAAGAAATCGTAACCACAGATACAGCAATAATTGTGTCGAAATGAATATTCACCTGCCCGCTACCGTTCTGTAAATAGCGTATAGATAGGCGGAACAAGGCATATTAATGAACACGTATAATAGCTGCTATTGTCGGTAATTGCTATAGTAATCGGTGCGAATCAGAGGCGCTGTGTAAAAAGCTCATGAATTTTCATGCACGTTTAAGAAATTGATGTGAGGGGGGGGGGGGTTCTGAAAAATCTTATAGTTTGTTAACCATTATTGGTCCAGTGCAAGAAGCAGTACAGTTCAGAAATCCAAGACATTTTGTTGCCTTCTCTGCCCTGTTCAGGTTTAAAGAAAGATGTTTGTGAAAAGATCGGAGAGAAGAAAGGGCAAGTCAAAAGAGCGTTAAGACGACAAGATTACATAATGCATGTAGGGTGAATGAGGCCAATGCTGAAAGGGCGGTCAGAAGTAGGACCCAAAGGGAAGTTACCTATAAGTAGCTATAATCCTGGCCCAGCTCTGGTAGAGACCTACCCTTCTTAATACTAGATAATTGTTTGGAGGAACCTATTAGACCGGGGTTCCACTTATGAACAGCATTCTAGAAACGTCTTGGCAAAAGCTAATTACCATGAAATAAAGTTATTCTGTAATTAAATAATCAACGCTTTTACCTGCCTATCAACATTACAAGCATATAAAATAATTTACAAGACATGCATGACTCTAAGAGAAAATAATGATTGCTAAGAGAAATCCGACTTAAGTTCACAAGAAATAAAGAAGTTATTGCTGTGTCGGTTGCACACTTTCCTGTGATTGATTGGAGCGAATTGACAACACTTGGACACGTCCTGGAAACAGTCGGAAAGTAACGATTTCTAATGCGAAGAGAAAAAACTACAGATACATAGGTATACGGGCAAATGAAACATGTTCATATGAAATCAGAATATTATATGGCAATAACTTATAATATTATGACAAATGCTTCCTCTACTTCAATAAAAGCTCCTGAACTTTTCACAAACACGCAATACAAGTGGTAGCGAGTCTAATATCCAAATTTCTCAGAATTGAACCTGATCAAATAACTGATCATATTTTACTAAACCTTAACGCATAAGTTGCGAGATTAATAACATTTAATAATTAACGTAATGAGCCTAAATCAGATGAGGAATCAGACATCAGCCTTCCCAATTTTTCTTTTCACTATGCTTGTGACCACGGCCGGTGTAACTCAGTCGAAACGTCAAGCCAAAAATTTAAAAAGTTGTGTTCGTGTTAATTCCCGTGTTGTAATTTATATTACAATCAGCCTTCCTAAACGTCCGTATTTTTAGTCAAGAATTTCTAAACACCGGTAGCTTTTAAATAATTTAAAATAATTTGGTAAACGTCTCGAGATTTAATTTTTATATAGAGGTAGAAAGATCTCTATAATATAAACAAACCTAAACATAATAATATTTCAACAAAAACTTGGCACAACATTACAGGAACATTATAAAGGAGTCAATGCCACGACATACTATTTTAATAGGCTAAATAAGACGATATATTTATGAATCGCATCAAACTTGGCCACTCATAATTTCTTTGTGAAACCTTGGCCCTTTTTCTCCGAACTATCGCGCTCCATATGTGGGTATGGGGGAAGCAGAGACGTAAGGTCATTAGCTTGTGTTAGTACGCGACTTGGCAAGATACCAAATGAAACGGCGCGCGCGCAGGGCCGACGGTCAAGAGTTTTTTGGTTATTTTAAACGAGGAATAGATATTGTTTATATTGTCTTTACCACTGGACAATACTTCTCTTGCTAAAAAAGAGCTTTTTTTTTGTGAATTATATTGCGCACCTTAAAAAGACCAGAAAATAGTTTTATTCGTTTTTTTTTGTTATTACGTTCTTTTACTCTGCTTGACTGCCTCGTTGGTCTAGTGGTTGCTAAGCGCGACTGCTGAGCACGAGGTCCTGGGTTCGAATCCCGGGTCGGGCAAAGTGTTACTGGGTTTTTCCATTAGGTAATTCTCAGTAACAGCACGGAGTCTGGATTTGTGCCCGGTTGATGGCAATAGGCTCGCCCCCTATTACATTGGGACCTAAAACATAACTGGCGAAATGTGGGTGTACTATATGTGCACCTCTGCCTACCCCTTCGGGGAATACAGGCGTGATGTTATGTTATGTTATGTTTTACGTTCTTTTAATTAGTTGCACGTTGGTCGCGTGAACTACAACAGCTAATAGTAGGAAGACAACAAACAGTCAGGTACATGAGTTCTTGTTTGGACAACAACCAGCATACGTCATCCAATTAAAAACATACATTTAGACAAAAAACGTGGACATAAACAAACGAAGCCCTTTTCCGAGTACCGGACAAAGTTGGCAACGCACGCGCACCCCACGTGGTAGTGACTAGGGAAAACTGCCACATACGTCATCGCGCGGTATTTCTGTACTCCCGGACAAAGACAGACGGACAGACAAACGACTGTACGAGTTCCTTGAATGGTGTAGTGACAGCTACACGAGGGCAATACTGCATTGTAGGATAGTTTCCTCTTTAGTACGTACTTTATACGAAATGCGGATTTTGCAATGCCATTCGTTTTTTTTTTAGTTATTCTAAGGGGTGCAAGGGGTACAATCGGTAACAGTAGTAGAACGGGATAAATGTGTGTGTGGCCCAATGGTATACAGGAGAACAATAACAGTATTCGTATCGAAGATAATTTGGTGCACCTTGCACTACTTTGGTTTTAAAGAGTTTAAAGGCTGCCCGCCAGAAAATTATCAAACAAATATTGTTCAAAACCTCTCGAAGAGCAGAATCCAGCTATCAAGTATTACAGTGGAGAACTTTACGCAGACGATGAGGAGGCTGACCTAACACTACCTTAACAAAAGAACAACAGTCTAATTAACCGGTGTGTGCCCCAACTGACCCAGTTGTTGGCGCGGATTGGCGCATAATTATAATTAGCGAGGTGAACGACCTGCTGCGGGTTACCGTGCTGATTGACCTGCGCGGGCGCAGGCACGGTGCTCGCGGAAGCGGGCTGCTGACATTTTGAATGTCACATCAAACGGAGCGCGGATTCTATTGGCACAGGAGGACGTATATCGAATCTCGTCGGAGTAGTGGACGCATGCGCAGTAGCCGAGTGTAAGGTCAGTAGCACGAGGCTGTATTGTGATCAGTAATGACAAGGTGTACTGTTACATGAGTGTGAATACCGTCGGTAGCTAATGTTGTTCCCGAGTAGAATGCTCTAACTAACAAACTTGTTAAGTACATGTAGGCTCAGCTTGGTAGATCTAATTATTTTACTTTCTAGATGAGCTCTCCGCGCTCTCTCCAGCACTCTGCCCTCTTCCTTCTTATTTGGCAAATGACACAGCACGTCGATTCATTCAATTAAGATCCGCCTAATTAATAGCTCTTTGATTGCCAATTAATTAATACATTTAATGGTTGTCGTCGACCGTTTCGGGAACAATGTTGCGTAACGTAAGGTTCAGGTGAGGAGGGAACTTGTTTGACGAGGTAATTATAACGAGAAGTACCCTAGCTGAGGGATTCGATAGTGTAATTTTGTTTGGCACACTTTATTGGTGTTTTCTGGAAAATTAAAATAAACTTATTTTGGAAATAGGTAAAGTTCGTAGAAATTGTGAAGACGAGACATAAGTATTATGACAAGGACAAGAGCATATTTTGTTCTTCTTAAAATACTCCTATAATTATTTGAATAGCTATGCAGACTTAAATAGTTGATTAGTCGTATCATCTCGATCAACCCAAACTTGCTACATATAAGTAACCAGGAATCTCCCCTATTAAAATAATTTGAGGAACGTGCCAAGACACAGTTAACATTATGAATAGTAAATATGATTAAATACTTAGAGATGTGACATCATTAATCTAAATAAATAATACGCCGACGACCGCTAATATTTGACGCAAACGGAAATATAAATACTAGTATTTGAATTGTAATTGAAAACATTGTAATTAGCACTGCGATTTTTAATGATTTATGGTAATTGCAGAACCGTTTGTCCAACATAATATTTGACTTGAAAATCCCAGAAATGTTATTAGATATTCCTATAAGGATATTTTCTGGCGGAAAAATACATACACACATTCGTGTATTAAGACTTTTATAGAGAGTACTGTTTAAGTGACCTGTCCACTATGCGATCACACTTGATCTCACGTTACATCATACCATGATGAAGCGCATCTCTATCAGACACTTCAAAAGTGTTGATCATCGTGTGAGATCATGTCATGACAGTGAAAGGTGCGCATCACAAGCTAGTTGATGTCTAGTTAGTATTCCAACTAATCCGAGATTAACTTAATTATTTGCTATTAAGATAGTGTAGATTTAGGAAGATTAAATAACGGTTTATCATCGGCAATCTACCGGAGCGTACTCCAGACAAGATTTAAGTTACTTTTAAAGGAAAAGACTGAACTAAAACTACAAAGTTGCTTCTATTAAATACTTTAATGGTTAAAGATCTTACGGCCATTTTCTAGTCAGCGATTAAGTCTTGAGATAATCTGCCTCAAAGGCGGCGGTCTAGGTAATAAGGAATGGATGGACCTACCGTTATTATTGGCTAGATAGACATCGGCCATTTACTTCTGATACGAGCGGCGGAGAAAGATAATAACAGTATAATGTTGTGAAAACAATATAATTTAACGTAATTGTCGCAGACCGCCGCGGGTAAAGTTGTGTTCAGACGAGCCAAAAGTAAATATTTTTGATGCGAAAAAATGAAAAGAATTGTCGGTGAAAATTGCTTACTAAAGTGTGAAATCTGACATAGAAGTTGACAAACAGATGAAACAGACAAACTATAATTTTAAACAGACCAAATATGCGAGTGTTTCTTTCTGCATCGATTGTAATACAAACTTACAGCTTCATTCTCGTGATGTTTAGCACAGTAAATGACAAAACAACAAAACAAGACAATGCACTCGGTGTATTTTTATCCTAATTTACGACATGATCGCTCTTTGTACGTCTTCAAAAGGTAAGCGTGTTTCATTGAAGCGTATTAAAAGTATATTGTATGTAGGGAGAATATGTTGACAATATTGTTAATCAGAGAAGAATATGTATTTTTAGGGAGATCTTAAACTACTGAAATTTAAGATCAAGTTTATTCAACAACGGTGACGTAGCCACAGATATAGCATTACTTTCATAAAATTAATAATATATCTAAGTTGAGTGAGTATTATAACTATCTCATTATACCCTACAATCGAGCAACTGTAAATAGCCTCGTCTGAACTCCGCCTTACATCCAACCACCCAAAGATTATGTAGTTAAATAAACAGCAACATAGCAACTATAACATTTGTTTTCGAGCTGTTCGCGAGCTGCTAGTAATAGCTGTGTTTTATACACCGCTCGTTGGACAGTCTTACAGCTTGTTACGCTAGACAAGCAGTCATTTGAAGAGAAAACATATAACGGTAACGCTGTTCGTAACCACACTAGTTACTGGAGAAATCGGAACATTCTGACGTTTATTAACTACCTACTGGCAAATATTTTAGATGATTTTTTAAATTGTATTGCTAATGCAGTTTATCTGTTTTAAGATTTTTGCCACGAGATAATTAGTTTTCAATGCATTAAAATAATTTTAAAATATTTATGGCAGTTAGTAGGATACATAAAAAGCTTTTCCGTTGACATTTTTTACGCGGGAAATTTCTTTCGTCGTGTCACGCTATGAAAACAAATGGTAAGTTATTTTGGGAAAGTTTATGCTAAGAAAGAACCTTGTACCCTTGAGTATTGCCCAACACTTCCACTATACACTCTAGTATTTGTTATTTAACACTAGCGAAGTGTCGCAACTTCGACCTCCGGTTGACGCGCGCCTGACAGACGCAATGTCACGTTTGACAGCTGACCCGACGTGTAGGTCACAGGCTCAAATGAGGTTTTATGAGTTTTGTAAAAATTACAATTTTAACGTACCGCCTCTACCATGTAGCATTCTTTGCTGATATTAACACGTTTGTGGAATACCTATCTTTGAATGTTGAAACTATATCAGTTACCTACGTCATCTGGAATGGATGAAAGTAAAGATCTAGTTTTATAAATCGGTCGTGGCCTTCAGGAAATGAATCCTAAAGATTTTAGTGTTTTTGGGTGACGAACTGGTCACCTATATTCAATCGGGCCTTAAGGAGAACTTATTTTATTATCTCTTTGCTAGCCGTGTTTACAGTTAGTTCGTGACAAGCTTTTTCTGCCTACTTTCCATACCTTTAAGGAAAATAATCATCTTACAGGAAAAATGCCGAAAAAAATTTAACTTGTTTAATAAATGCGCAATATTAAGATACGTAATACCAAATAAACGTATTCTATTAAAATATTTGTTACATTTTTGCATTAATTATGCGAGTATTTTAGAGCTAAAGTTCAAAGTCCGACGGTTGTGACGTCAACGGCGGATTTTAACCGTCGCCGAATGTAACGCGAACGATACAAATATAACTGAGTCTACTACACCTAGGGTACGGGTTTCTAGTTATTATTAAATAATAAATAATAATATTAAATACATAACTACGTATGAAGGATATAAGTCAGTATAAGTACTTATAAAAATCATGAATCACATAAATATGCCATAATTATACAAAAATAATATTTTCGATGAAAATATTTTTTAACTTACCACAAATTGTAGAGTAATAAATAATTAAAATCCTGAAGATATCTGATAGTCACTAGGGTCTACACCGGTGTGGTACACGCGGTACTACTTCACATTTATTTAATCAAACTATTGTACCATAATATTATGGTTATTTTATGATTTTATGGCATATCGGCTGCGCGTGCCGTGCGCGGGAGCCGGGGACGGACTGCGCGCGCGGCCCACTGTGACGTCATCGAGCCAAATATAGTGCGGGCTACCCATCACGCTATTTCCAACCGAAAAAAAACTAGCTACAAAGTCAACAAGGTTCAGTTTTCGTTGTATTTCCTAAGGAGTTGGGACTTTCAGCAGTTTTCAGTGGTGAAATGTCGGGCCGGGTGTGTTATTTTTGCATAGGATTTTCATCGCTTTCCGCGCTAGAACGCGTGGCTTAAAACGGCAATAAGGCGGCGCTTGCGCATCTGCTTGTACAGCTTTTGTTTACTAGAACGGTGAAGTTCGTAGTAAAGCTGTATGTAGAGTTGGGTACCTAATGATTGGGCAATATTTGGTGGGCGGTAATTTAGCCCAATCATGTTTATACAGCGGACTTTTCAGCGTGAGAAAGCATTTAGCTTTCCTACTCCACGCTTGGCGCTCGTTCAGATTGCCTTATTAGGTATTCTGAGAAAACTCATGTATGCTATGAAAATTGTCCGGATAATATACATTATAATATTATACCTAGTAATTATATGTTTACGAGCCCGGCCTTTAGTAGCCGTTGACCTTATTAGCCAAAGATGTAGCGGCCACGTGGTCCAGTTCCTACTAGGTTTGTGGACCAGCTCCCCACACAAGTGGCGAAAAGCTTAACGAATAGAAATCGACAAGAATGATAAATGTATGGGGGTGGCATAATGTTACGACTATGTTATCGATGACATGCGTCAAACCTATATATTATTCATTCTTTTCGATAACTATTCATCAACCGTTTTGCCGCTGGTATATGGGGACTGATCATTAGGTATCATCGTTAAAAGTACAGCAGAACTTCAACTATAGTTATTACAGGGACATTCCTTTTCATTCAGTCTACTATAATGAAATTCTGGTATATTTCAGTCTTCTACTAGTTTGTGTAGAAATGAATGTGGCTCCAGGCAATCTAGATAACATTTCTTAATAACTTTCTTCCCTTACAAGAATCATTCTTAAACGTATTGTCCCTTCTATTAAATTATACTTTCAATGACGTCGACAGATGTTTAAGAGGAGTTTTAATTAAAATACATTATATATCGTTGATAAGTAAGCGGGTATATGTCTAGACCAGAAGCTGTAATCATCTCATTTAACATTGCCCCACATTCATGTTTAGCGCGTAAATGATAAACAAACAGTGGGTGCTCGTGTGCAGGCCACGCGCGGGTTCTACGCATGTGCTTTCTGCGCAGATGTATTTACATCACACTATTGTTTGAACATCACGTTTGGACGAGCTTTGTCATGTTGATGACCCTAGAAGGTGTTTTTGAAGTATTTTTAGAAAGATGTAAGGGTTGTCGCAACATTATGTTTTGATAAACATTTCGATAAATGTCGTCATTTTTCTCTTAGTTATAGTTAGTTATATTTTTTAAATAAAAAACGTAGCCCCACACTAGGACTCTCTCCTGTATCGTGGGTGTGATTCATAAACATTGAAATATCAGATACACAAATACCGAAACTCGGGACAAAAATCTGTGGATCGCACAAATGATTGTCCCGCGCGGGAAGGCTCGCCACATAGGTACAAATGGTACAATAATCTAGAAGTAAAAGTTCATAGCTTGAGGAGCCTACTCCTACCATAATTACCTGATACTCATGTTCGTCAATCAAATAGCGTCAAAGTAACTTGTAGAAGTTCGTGAACTGCTTTTAGTTGTACCTAGTTATTTAAATAAGTATACATTTTTACTGTTTTTTTAATTTTGTCACAACATGAATTTGTGACTTTACAAAATATAGGACTAATAATATAATCAATTAGATCACAGAGCTATTGGTAGCGCACACGCAATACTATCAAGTACACGTACAAGCTCAAGTTGTAATGTAATGTGTTCTAATTAAATTACATGCGTTGTCTAATTTTACCCCCCCCCCCATCAGCTAATCAATCACGAGGACCACACCTGCCAATAACAAGTCGTTACATTGCGCCGATTGTGTTAAAAAGCCATAATTACTTGACGGTAATGCGCGTTTCAAATAAATAAATAAATCAATAGCTGCGCAGACGCATGCGCGAGTGATTCATGCGAGTCTCGTGCCAAACTCACTGCACACGATACTGCAACTGTTCTACAACTGACAGTTACAGATAAGAAGGTCCATTCTGTTCGTCATTATAAAGCTAAACAGATATTTTAACATAAAATATAACAGGATATTTTTTTGCTGAGAGCCGAAATTGCAGTGAAGTTGATTTAGCTGTTACAGTAACCAACGGATTGCCTCTCACTGACAACTTACCATTGTTCTAACATTATCCGTTAGCCTTATTCGCAACTACTTACGCTCCTAGTAATGTATGTGTGTAGGATGATTGTAACCTAACCCTACTCTACAACATCTCTTTTAAGACCGAATCCACAATGATGGCCATCGGTAAATCTTCGTTACAATCGATAGTCAATATTACTAGGAGACAATTTTTATTACAGAGATCATTTATAAAGGCAAACTAAATTACCTACCTTTCAATGCTAGAGGCACTGTAAAAATACCAGAAGTTTATAATGGCGGGACAAGCTTCATAAGAAAACATGGACGTTTGGACAACTGCAGCTCACGACCGTAATGGAGGTAGGTAGAGAAACGTTTGCCCTGCTTTAGGATGCTTAATTGCTCATGGCTAAAATAATAATAATAATGAACCTTCTCACTATGTCCCTGTATTGTGTCTTTGTTGCATATTATAATATTGTGTTCGATTAACACCTGCGTGATGTGCGGGGTCCGGTTACCGGTTAAGAATAGGACCACCCCATCGCTTTCCCCGGACCCGGCGAGGTGCTTGATTGGATGGGCTCCGCGGACACACGATAGATGACCATTAACTATTAGTTGCCTATTAAGATTAGATTGCAAATGATAATGACGAGAAGGCTGCGGCAAATGCTATTCGTTTTATTTTTGTAACATTAGCTTATTTTTCGTAGTAAGTTAGTCAAGCATGGCTAGTGCAAGTTTGGAAATTGCGTTCAAAAAATTGTATGGAACATTTACTGCGGGCTAGCCATGAACGGATTCTTAACATATAGAATAGAGTATTTATTTAAATAAATAGAATACTTAACAAAATAGTGCCTCTATGCGTCGGAGAACACCTTATGACTTTTAACTTCTGCCTAATTCTCAGTAAAAAGCATTAGTAATACTACATAATACATCGTTTTACTGTAGTTGGTAATGTAACAGATACATTGTTTGTCACATGAGTCAAAACGTCCGAGTTACAGCTTCCGCGAAAATCTTAAGATGTAGGTCACCACAGTATTGGCAACTAACACATTACGAAATTATGGAAATTGTCTCATTATGAAGACAATGGTTTCAATATGAAGATCTCTTCATATTGAAACCATTGTACAAATAGTATGTAAAGTATCTATGTTATGTATCTACATAACATAGATACACACTTTACATACTATTTGTAGCTGGAACTAGGATCCTCTTTTTCAGCATAAAATATAAGTATATAAGGGTTGGTAGACTGAGTTAGGTTACTTTACCAATGTAATACTAGACGTCTATAAATATGATGAGTAAATGTGGCTATTAAAATACATTGTTCGACGACCATACATTTTAGTCAAGAACCAACAAAGATATAAAGCCTCCGTAGCAAGGCACCTATTAGACAGTTGAGTTCTGTTTTGAAAGTAATATATAAAATGGTATATAAGCAAGTCATATCCATGAATAAGGGCTCTGTACGAGCATTCCGAATACACACGTGACTAAAACCGGCAATGGTAAAAACTTTATTAACAAATTCGTTGTAAGGACATGTAACGATAGTATCAGGATGGTGTTCTGAACCCCTGTGGCGTCAGAACCTATGCCTATTATTCACGTACCTGCTTGACGACCAGCTTGCCGGTGGGCTTCTCGGTGACGTAGCCCTGCATGCCGGCCATCAGCACGGTGGCGCCCAGGAACTTGTTGAGCAGCGCGCGCGCCTCCGTGTCCTCGCTCGTGTCCCCCTCCTGGATCACTGCGGACAATACGTACGGGTTAGGATGTTGAGCAGAAGACGACAAAGAAAATGTTGAGCTAGTGAAGTTTTTGTTTCTACTTGCTTGGAAAATTTGTTGTGAATCCCGAGATTAACGAAGCATTGAAATTAGGGATCAAGTAATATATACTTATGCTACGACAAATATACGACAAAGGTCTAATGTATTTTATGCTCTAGAACTGTTTTGTTTCATTGCTTAGACAAACTACTATGTCCTCGAGTACGGCAGTTTTACTAATAAAATAATTACAGTAAAATATTTAAGGCTTCAAACAGTGTAACAAGGAGATATCAGGAATAATAGTGCATGACAACCGACTTCCCATGTTAAACTAGCATTTTTCCTTAAAGAGACTTACTAATAGCCGTAAGCTCCGGTCATTTGCCTGTATATTTTAGATAAATCTTCACCTAAACCCTCCTAAACAGTAGTTACTAACCAATATCAGCGTTCTTCATTCTGGTGAGGATGTCTTGCACGCCGGTGACTTTAGTGTTGCTATCCAGGAAGGACTTCTCCCCGCGCGTGGCCTGGTGGACCCCCGAGCTGTGGGTCCTGACGCTGGTGGTGTCGACGAAGGTCCTGTCCCCGCGGCTGGGCTGTTGGCTCGTGCCGTGGCTCCTGGTGGTGGTGGTGGTGGTGACGGTCCTCACGCCGCCGTCGCACCGGTCCGTGACCACGGTGTCCTCTACTGACGCCAGGCTGTGCTCGCTGTCTGTGCGGGCGAGACCTAGGGAATGGATGGAGTTAGTGTTTGGCTTTTGGAAAAATAGAAGGATTTTTTTAAATTAAATGAGGTGGGGACACTTCAATACAAAAACAATTACGTAAAATGGACGAGAGGTCCACACACGATCGTTGAATTTTATCATTTTATGTTAGGATGCGGCCGAAGAGTATATAGTAGCTACTGAAAAATAACGATTTGCTACTTTCCAGTCGTTTGTTTTCAATGCTCACAACCCCGTCATGGTTAAAAATTTTAACCTTGAATTCAATGAAAATGTTAACTGCTGTGTAAATAATTTTAGTCATCGTTGTTGACTGCTGACTATAAGTGTGCGCTATACCCTAGGACTGGAAGGTGATGTGTGCTATATAAGCTAGTAACTGACCAGCGTGCGCCGAGGAGTCGCTGGAGACGCTGTCCTTCATGGTGGTGGTGCGCAGGATGAGCCCCGCTTTGGGGTACGAGGCGCGCTCGGGCTTCGTGCTCTCGTCTGACACAACACAAGGGACTACTTAGAATATTGGACTATAGCTGATTTATTTATACGGTTTTACATATTTCAAAACACCAGTTATAAATTATGGTGACCAATAAATGGCAACATGTTAAACCCTTCTACATATACATAATATATTGTAAGGGGCCTATACTGTAAGACGTAAAGTGTTGTTGTACAATTATAACACACCTCTGTCTACTCCTCAGGGGACTACAAGCGTGACAACACACACAAATAATATTATTTCTAAAAACACTTAGGTCATTTATATGTAAGATGTATTTACGCCTTTTTTGCCCTCGATTTCCAGATTACAATCCAGTAGAACTTTTTTTAACAGGGGATTTGAATCCTGAACCTTACGCTTGACCTTTGTGACCGTAACAGAAAATAATATACTGAATCTGTTTCTAATAAATACTGTATAATAAGCATAATAAGCAGTGAGATAAGTATAATAAGCAGAATAGCGAATAGACACAGGTAATGTTTATGTTTTGAGATGAGTTATCAACGGTATCAACGAAGATAACGTTACGAGAAGCGATAAGAATGTACACGTACAGATTAGAGGGAGCATGAGGAGACAGTAGGTACCTACTGTTACAGATTACACATGGCATTATCGCGGGAAAAGGTAAAGAGTTCTCCGGAAAGGAAAACAGTAAATGTGTCTTTTCGTGTGTTGAGTTCATTCACATACATTAGCAAAATATAACTGACTCGGTTACTAGTTATAAGATATAGTGAGCTACTAGTGTTGGCATAATATGTGTGTTGCTATACCAACGAGTTAAGGTCAGGTTCACAACAGGCGCCCTACATACAGCAGGTACTAATAACAATACGACGCACGAATGAATATATAATGAAATAACTGCACGTAAAGTGGGTATAGTATACTAATATATGTGCCAATATTTAATACAGTTATTTCTCCATATTATATCACTTTTTATGTTAAATATTTTAAGCTGTTTATTTTTTATTACAGTAAGTCATGTACACATATCTGCCTACCTCTTCGGAAAATACAGGCAACGTTTTTTCTCCTGAAGCAATTTAACTTATATTCTTCATTCATAAACTTATAATATTATGATTGTGTAGGTAGTTATTTTAACGAAATATTAATTAAACAATTTCTTAATTGCAGATAATTAAGTAAATACCTCTACCTCTTTGCAATCAGCAGTGGCTACATACTCTAATCATAATGTATTCACATATTACATAAATAAACATAAGGTTACTATTTACATGAACACGGTAATTAAAACTTTAATTAAGTTAAGTTAAAGTTAACTTAGCTAATTATGGCGGTTAATTTAAGTTCATCTAAGAGCCACTTACCTAATCTCTGATAAATACTAAGCAACAACTTAAAGTTGTATCCACAATTATTATTCTGATCCATTATCACGATTAAACTTGTAACCAAAGCATGCAGTGCACGGTAAACGTAACCTCGTCGACCTAGTCCGAGAGGCAGTTGCCGACTGAAAACGTAAACGCAGTAAGTGCAATATGAAAGTATGAAAGTTATTACGTAAGGACCACGCTAACGCGCTCGCGTGCGTTAACGTTACGTTATTATTATGTGATAACATGAACCTTTAATGAGTTACCATAGTTTCGGTACTTGTTTGTTTTAAACTGACACAATTTTATTTCCGATTTTATGAAATCGTTTTTAACCAATTTAACTTGGACTGCTACAAACCGTGAGTACGAAAGGAGCAGTCCTTGTTTGCTAATAAGAAAATAACGATCGATTTTAAAATTTGATCTGTATCATTCTACTGATCAAATTTTAAAAATACGACTGAAAAAATGAGCGCGTAATGTCTTGCTTCCACAGCGTAAAGACTGTTTTAAGAGTTCATGCTAAGGGGGCAGAACACCCCCGACATGTAACTATAATTACAATTTGTATAGTGTCAGATCCAGAGAGACCAATGTCAGATATAGTTCAGCGAAAGAGTTATTTACCTGGATAAGATATATATTTAAACATTGATGAAAACCATTATTAATATTACTTGTCGATCTATGTGGGTTATAAGTTTTAATAAGAACTTTTTTAAGTTCGTTTTTAAGTGACCGAGTGAATCTTATAAAATCGTATTAGATACGTCCATCGTTGTGAGTACTAAACCACCTAAACTTTCGCGCCTATTATGCTTACCGAATCGACAATACCTTGTTACCATTACGCAGTACAATTGCAGTAATGTTTCACTTTTTCTAAACAATCATAAAAGCAAGTCGTGATACTCTCTGTCGCAACACCCGTAACAGTGGAAACCTGCAGCACGCTCCGATGCCCTTCATTAGACCAGCTTATTCTAATTGTTGGTTGCCTCACTGCTAAGAGCAGCCATGAGCTCAACAAGACGGAATTATTATAGGTACTGTATCATCTTGCCTGTATTTCCCGAAAGAATAGAACTATAGTGCCCACATTTAGCCGGTAAGGTTACAGGTCCTAATGTAAAAGGGGGCGAGCCTATTGCCATTCGCCGGCCATGATAACAAAGTTCAGACTCCGTGCTGCTACTGAGAATTATCTTTTTTTAAATATTATGTTACAGTGCTGTTTTTATATTTAACGAAGCCGCACAAAACCATGTATCGGTTTGATTGTAGGATGAGAGTTACTCTATACCTATGGAAAACTATAACACTGCCCAACCCGGGAATCGAAACCAGGATCTCATGCTCAGCAGTCGTACTTTGCGGCCACCACACCAACGAGGCAGATACATTAGGACTTAGGATACTACACATTAATACTCACTGGCACTCTTAATATATTTCTCGGTGAGAGACTTCACGGAGCTCTGCCTGACAGTCTTCTTGTCATCTGTCCTCTCTATTCGTTCTCTCCTCTCCTGTATCCTGTCTCCCTTCTTCTCCACCTTCTCCACTCGCCTGTGCATGCTTCTCTCTGTTTTGTCGTCTCTCCTATCTCTAGTAGAGTCCACGATCTCCTCTCGTCGGTTATCAATGCGTCTGGTTTCTCCTACGGTCTCTTCCCTGCTGTCGAAACTTTCGGTGATGTCTTCTATTTTGGTGTCTGAGACTCTGCGGTCACTGTGGGTGAACTGGTCTATTGCGGCGCGATCTTCTCTCTAGGCAAGTGTTTCAAATTTATTGTAAGATAGGTATACATTTACATATTATAGGTTCATACAATACACATTTAAGGTATTGTTCGTTCCCTAGAATGTGAAGTTACGTTAAAACCTCGAACTTTAATAATTAAGTTTTGGTTAATATTTTTTTTTTTCAATTTGCGATCATTTGTCACGTAAACGACTGGACAAAATAGTACATTTATCACGGATTAGATAAGGTGCATGCTATAAGATGCATTCAAAAGTAAACAGCAGTATTCATAATTGTAAATAATTTATATTGCAGCTTGTTGAATGTTACGCAAGTATAGGTACCACCAATATTAACAAAGATCACTATCACACATTTACAACATTGCTATAACAAAATGTTCAGGCGCTTACCCCATGAACTTCCTTTAGCGTAGTGCCCGTATCTCCTCCGAACTTTTTAGTGGTGGTGATGGCAGCCAGGCCGTGGATGCGAGATGGGGGCTCTCCCTGGCCCTGCAGCAGTCGCTCCAGGTCCTCAGGCTCGGTGGAGTACGCGGTCACGGAGACGCTTCCTTCAGGCTCGCCGCCGTTGCGAGAGTGGTATTCTGAGCGGATCACTGTTCCTTTCACTGTGCAGTAAATATTTATTGTTAGTAATCCGTAAAATAATACTTAATCAAAAGCGTCCATTTCACTAACGAATTGAAGTTGTTTTCCAAGCCAACTTGATTATAAATAACGTTGTCTTTGGCTGGTAGGTACTAATAAAAGGTAGGAAGGACTACGTAAATTAATGGATAAGTGAATCTATTCATTTGCTGCTATTCATGCGCATAAGCTTTAAACAATATAATTATTTACCCAGTAAATAAGTCTTAAACTTGCACAGACACGTTGTTCATGAACATAATAGTTAATTTCAAAAACAAGCTTCACGAACATCCGTAGTACATTAACGTAACGTTTAAAACATTGTGTCCTTACCGGCACTCCACACACAAGTAGAATATTACACATTCTGACAATCTGCACGTTTCAGCTAGACTAATATTTGTTTTATGAATAACAATGATTCAAGCGAGATAGTAATAATATGTACCTATATTAACATTACTTATTCACTTTATACTTTGACGACTTTCAGACATACTGAAAACGAAACGAAAATTAGAAAGTTGGTGATGTCATGTCTTAAACTGTGCTAATGACCCCATTAAGGTCTCAAGCAACATGATAACAATGAATTACAAAACTAAAACATGGCTGGATGACGTATTTGTGATTTTATGTCGTTGTATCATGGTCTTCTACATTACTCGTAAAGATTATAAAAAAAACAATCAATATTGCGTATGTAATATCTACATGTATCTACCAGACTGCACTAAAAACATTAATGCCTACCTTGGTAATTCGAGGCACCGTTCCTCAAAGCTCTGATGCCGAACAGCGGTTTCCCGTCGGCGTCCAGCGGGCCGGGGCCGTAGCTCGACGTGATCACATCTATGGGCTTCGAGATCACCTTAGACGGGCTGGGGGCCCTGTACCTAGGCTTCTCTTCGATCTTCTTACTGCTGAATGTTCTGGTCTCCGAACTTATCTTCTTGAGGTTCCTGTTTGTGATCCATGACGGTTTCTCCTCCTGAGCCGGTTTTTGAGGAATCTTCTTCTCAATGTCGTACACAGTTTTAATGATGGTTTCCTTTTTCATCGAGTCCTGTTTCGGCTGCTTCTGAGCGGGACTAGGAGTACGTTCGTAAATTCTCTCTGGGCTTTGAGCCTTACGGTCAGGACTCTGTCGCTTTTCTGGTGACGGAGATCTCTTACTGGAGCCGTTAATTTGAACAACATCTATAACGTCTTTCGATGAAGACCTTTCAGAAAAGCTCTTAGCAGTGGAGTATTCTTCGATTATTTTGTGCTCCTCCACATGTTTGATTGTTTTCTGCTTCTCCTCAGCCACCTTCTTTGATCTGGCTTCTGCAAATTTAATTTTGTCCGCTTCACTCAAACCCACTTTCTTCATGTAAGCAGAAGCGTACTCATTAAAACGATTCTGTTTTGTTTTCGGAGCCGCCTGCTTGCTCGGAGAGTGGGTTCTGGTCTTTTTGTCCGGACTAGCATGGCGGACAGGGCTCTTAGTTTTAAGAGCAGGTCTAGAAGCGGACTTTTCAGGACTATGCGGTCTTTGGCGCTTGTCATTAACCATTTTTGTTAGTTCCTTTGCATGTCCATTTAGCACTGGGTGAGAAACGTCTCTAGGTTGACTACGTTCCGGAATAGTCCTCTGAGGAGTTTTAGCGTGGCGATCAGGGGATGACGTTGTATGAACAGTAGATTTTTGTGCACGTTCAGGGGATCTTGTCTGTGGGCGTTCAGGCGACCGGTACTTTTGAGTAGTGACAGTTTGTTTTGTGGTTCTTGTATTAGATTCCATGTTATCAGTTTCTACTTTTTTCTTAGCTATACGTATTTGGGCTCTGATGCGTCGCCGCTGCTCGTAACCAACGACCTTTTCCAACTGAAAATTAGAATGTAGTCAGTAAAAATATATTATGGAGATATAAATGACAATAAGGAGCATGCAAAGTATGTATTTACTGACCATTTGTTCCAGGAGGTCCAGGTCGAAGACGTCTTCGATGCAGGGGTGTTCGACGCTGCGCCGGCGCTCGCTACTTGCTGTTGATCTTTCCACACTGGTTCTACGTAGTTCTACTCCAAACTTGCCACTTCCCCGTCGACTGCTCACTTCAACTTCCTCTACGACCTTTGTCTCCTCCTTGATTTGACTAGTCTTCGTGGGCCGAAGATATCCGGGAATTTTTTCAGGCTTATCTGCCTCTGGTCGTTGCCGCGGTGACTCGGTTGTTACAGTTGGCTGTCTCATTGAAACAGTTCTAGTAGTAGTTGTAGTGGATTCTACAGTTTGACGCATAGGAGATTTAGTCCTAGGTACATCTGGAGATTGAGCAACTAGACGTGACGGACTACTTCGTGCTTTATCTTCAGTGTGAGGAAGGTGTGGCCGAGTAAATGTACCACTATGGGGACGGTCTTTAGGAGTATGTGGAGCGGCATCCACTTCACTGTCTATATCAGTAATATTAGGAGAACAGTCTCCAACAGATGGATGTAAAACTGTAGTAGAATCAGTCTTAGGTGATTTTTTTATAACACCGATGTCAGTTAACTTTGCTGTCTTCGAGTGAGTAGTTTCTTTAGTTTTCTGAGTGGTAGTGGCAATGTTTTCAAATAGAGCCTTAGCTTTTTTCACGGCCTCACTACTACGCAATGTTGTTATCTTGACAACAGGTGTCCTTTCTGTCGGCTTAAGGTTGGGACTGCTGTACTCTTTAACCTTCACATGAGACGACGAAGTCTCCTTGGTGATTGTTGGCTTGTCGTCACGATGGTCAGGAGTCTTCCTATTATTAATTTGTATATCTTCTGTGCTGGATCTATCAAAGTCATACGTGTCCTCGTCCTCCACATCATCCACTATCTTCCTCATAATCCTATCGTGTTGCTCCTTAATTTTCTTTTCTTTCTCCTCGACCTCTTGAGTCTCAGTCAAAAACTGCTCAGCTGTTTTAACAAACTTGTGTACTTTATCGGACACGCTCAGCAAACAGTCATCACTTTTAAGTGAATCATCAACGTTTGTAAGGTCCGGACGCTCCACCCTCTGCGGAGTTGGTTTTACTTTTGGTGTTTTAACATTTTCTGCAGTTTCTACAAACAAATGCGCTTTGTCGTGAACACTTAGTTTAGTGTAGTCATCCTGATAAACTGTGTTCTTGTCATACTCATCGACAACCCTACGCGATGGACTCTTGCTATCCCTTGTGGCACTTGGTCCTTTAGCGAACTTGTTAACCTTTTCCGACACAGTGAGTAAGCACTCGTCAGATTTTAGTTTGTCATCGATGAAATCGGAATGTACTCTTCTTTCAGTGTCTTTAAACATCGTCGTAGTATCCTTAGGCTTAGTTAATGTATCAACGCCTTTGGTAAATCTAGATACTTTATCAGTTACGCTCAGAAGACTCTCATCATCTTCAGTGACAATATCTATGTCAGTTTTTCTAACAAACAATTCGTCATCTTCACAAATTTCAACAATATCGTCAACAATAGATTCAGTTTCATGGATTGTAATATGAGTTCGTCTGCGGAACTCATCATCTGGTTCACTGACCTCATCAGGGTACCGAGGAGTACCAACATCTTCTCCAAAGTTGACAGGTGTAGGACAAATGCGATCCGGTGAATTCTCCCTGGATGATTTAGATTGTTGCACATCAATTATAATATCATCTTCATCGGTAGATGTGTTTAATGTAGTAGCAGATTTGGGTTTGCTTGGCATTTTGGATTGGGGTTCTTTTAAAGTGGACTTTTGTATTTTTGTCGAAGTCTTTGTTGTTGACATGTCACTGACTTGAATCTCAGGTTTAGACTTCATCCTCTGAGGGGAAGTTTTCTTTGACTTCATGGTGATATCGCTAGTAGTACGCGTTACTCTTGCGTCAGGTTCCTTCCTTGGTAGACTACTTTCTCTTACACTTTTAGGAGTAGGAGTTCGCTTAGTTTCGGGCTCATTTGATCTACCTGTAGGCGAAGGTATAGTCTTCGATGTTTTGGAAGTGGTTGATTTAGTGAAACTGTTTTGCTTAGTGACAGACGTTACACTAGTAGTTTTCTTTAAATCAGACACAGATTTTTCGACTTTACTCACATTAAGCGTAGCGGGTGTTGGTTTTCGGGTTAAATGTGAGGGTATCTGTTCTTTAGGTTTAATGCCACTCGGTTTTGCTACCTGAGGGGATTGTGGCCTCTCAGTTGGTGAAACTTGTTTCTTAGGCGAAATGCTCCTAGTTTTTGAAGGATATTCTTGACTTTTGTCTAATTTAGTGGGAGTAGCAATACCTGAGGGCTTTTTGGTTGGAGATACGGTTCTAGAAGTTTGTTTGCTTGGTACTTTATCTTTAGGTTTGATGTCCGTAGGCTTACCAAGACGAGAAGTATCAATTTTAGTATTCACATTATTTTCGGTGATTTCTATTAGATCTTCTGTAATACTTTCATTATCTAGTACAGTATGACTTGTAATGTCAATATCCTGCAAGCTGGTTGTACTTTTACCAGGGCTTCTTTCTCGGCTAGGTGACCGTTCTTTGCGTTCTGGGGATAATTTTCGGAGTGACTTTTGTACTCGGTCCAAAATTTCCTGTTCTCGTTCCGACATAAGAAAGTCTGTACTTACTTCAGTGACTGTTGAAGTTTTCTTGATTGGAGAAGGAGATCGAAGCTGTCTATGCTGTGCAGGTTCTACCAATAACCCAGGCAATGTCTTTGAGGGTTCATTAGGAACGCGTTGTGATGGCGACGTGGATGTTGGATGTTGTTCAATTAGATTTTCAGTAGTCTCAATGTCCTCTGTATTAGTCGTGGTTGTTTCAAACTTAGATGTAACTGATGCTGTTGGTCTCATATAACCAGGAGTTTTATCTGGACTTGAGCTTCGTCTAGTTGGAGATGGGTCTTGCGGATGTTTGCCTTCTGGTTTCTTAATTGAGCTTGGTTTTTTAATAGAGCTAGCGGGATGATGGCTAGCAGGAGTTTCAGTTTGAGGATACTTAGGAGCTGACTTGGAATTATCCGTATGTTTAGCTTTTCTACTTGGTGAGACGTCTGACGGTCGTGAAGTAGGATGGCGGTTTTCGACTATTTTTGTTGTTGTTGTACTTTGGATATCCTCCAATGTAGTCTCATACGCAGATGTAGCAGAAGTCTTTGTTTTCCTAATTGGAGATGTCTCCTTAGGATATCTGTCTTCCGGTTGTCTTTCAGGACTCATTCTTGGTGAAGGTACCTCGTATCTTGTCCTTTGGTTAGGACTTCTGTCCAAATTTGGTTTTTCAGGAACAGCATTAGAGGTTCCACGAGTGGGAGATTTTGTAAGCCGCTTTGAAGAATATTTAGTTTGTTCTGTTCGATTACATATGATATCTTCATCATATTCTTCAGAGACACTTTGAGTGGTGACTGAACTAGTCGTCGTTTTCATGTAGTTAGGAGTATCAGGGCTAGATTTCCTTGAAGGAGAAGCTTCTTTAGGGTATTTATCAGCAGGCACTTTCTTAATTTGTTCAGAAGGTTCTTTGTGTGCGGGTTTACGATCGGGACTCATGCTTTGCCTTGAGTGGGGCCCAGACGGTGATACGGTTCGAGGAGAATTGAATTCTGGCTCAAACTCGTTGCCTGGTTTTGAAGGTCTTGAATCGGAAGGATGAGATGAAGGATACTTTCTTTCAACAATTTTCGATGAGCATGTCTCTAAAATATCTTCAGTTGTTGAAGTAGTGTCTTGTTTATAAACTTGCGATGATGTAGTTTTCATGTACCCTGGAGTCGTCTCTGTATTTGGTTTTTGTCGAGTAGGAGACTGTTCTTTAGGAAATTTAACTTTAGGTTGTTTTTCAGGACTGGTCCTTGTAGGAAAAGTGTTATCACCAGGTCCAGGCGTGAGGATCTCATCCGATGGTTTCATTTTACGGGTTGGTGAATCGGGCTGCCGTTGATGATGAATATTTGTACTCTTATATGAAGAGGTTTGTTCAATATCTTCAGTTGTTGATATAGTGTCATACTTTGATGACGTTGAAGAAGTAGTTTTCATGTAACCAGGTACCTTTTCTGGTTTTGAGCGAGTCGGAGAAGAATCTTTTTCAGCAGGTTTCTTTTCAGGACTTGCTCTGGTAGGTAAAACCTGCTCGCGGCTATGTGATGGCTTACGATCAGGGCTTTTGTTTGAATGATGAGCTGGTCTAGTGGGAGAGCCGTCAGATGGTTTTGAAGTCTTTCGTGTAGGAGAAGTGGAAGGGCTAGAAGACGGTCGTTTCGTTTTTATAGTTTCCGTCATAGTTGTCTCTTGGGCAACCCCAGTAGATGTAGTACCATGCTCAGACACTATTGATGTAGTGGTTTTTATAAAACCAGGTTTTGTCGGAGAAGATTCTTTAGGTTTATCCCCGAGCTTTTTGTCAGGACTAACTCTTGAAGGAGAAGACTGGTTATAAGTTGGTTTGCGATCAGTACGTGTAGTCGGCCTTCCATCTCCTGGTTTCCGTTGCGTTGGTGACTCCGAATCAGGAATAGAAGGATGTATGTTTTGGATAATTTCAGAGTTAATTGTTTCCTCAACATCTTCAGAAGTAGAAGTGGAATCGTATTCTGTTATCATAGATGTAGTGTTTTTCGTGTAACCGGGTCTAGTTGGAGATATTTCCCTAGGCAACTCTTCTCCAGGTTTTTTGTGAGATGGTTTAGGAGATTGGTCATCCCTAGTTTTATTCAGAGGACTTTTATTAGAAGTTCCAGTTTTAGGTTCTTTGTCTGCAGGGTATTTTCGGGTTGGAGACTCTGAGGATCGCGAATGTTTTCTTCCAGTTGTTTTTATTAAAGAAGTTTCTTCAAAGTTTTCTGTCGTATTGTCGTAGGATTTTACCTCAGTAGTTATTTTTATATGGCCAGAAGTCACATGTAAAGTGGGCTGCTTTGGATGTTTATCCTCAGACCTTTTATCAGTTGGTTCATATCCCGGCTTTCTTTCAGGACTTGCACTCGATCTAGGAGAATCACCTGAATGAGGCTTAGTTGTAGTTGAACGTGGTCCTGATAGTTCTGGAGTTTCCCGACTTTTGGGAGCTTCTTTAGGAATGTCAGAAGGAATTTCATCCAAAGCTTTCTTTTCAGGGCTTTGTCGTGATGAGGGATATTTAGTTTGGCCAGTTTTCTTCATGTTTGTGACATCTTCAGTGGTCACATTTACAACAGTTTTGGTTTTTTTAGTAATATCCTGAAGTTTAGTCGGGGAACCATCCCTATTAGAATGGGGCGTTTTATCAGTAATAGTATCGCGATGAGTGGTAGTTGTTTTTATCAAGTGATCTTGTTCACGCGATATAAAATCAGTGACATCAAATTTATCAGTTGTTTTCTTGGTAGTAGGATATTCGAATGGGGTTTCCCTTGGTGCAGGACTGCGACAAGGAGAGACACTAGGGGAACTCAGGTTTGTTTCTGGCTCCTTCAAATAGTTTGTCTGCTTGTTAACAGTTTCAGTTGTAGTTGTATTATCCATCATTCCAAGAATCTTGCGGCATCGGTCTTCGTAGGTCTCTCGGCGTTCAAGAGGCGGCTTAGGTTTAACAGGAACTTCAGACTCTGGTCCTTCAGGGCGATCTTTTTTTACTATTTTGTGGTCAGGGAATTCTTTTGGCTCCTCCGTTGGTGAAACTCGGAAACTGGATGGTGGCTTCTCAATTGGAGACGCCTGAGTTGTTTCAGTTGAAGGTTTTTTTAAAGAGCTTTTTCTCGGTAAACCATCTTTTGATGGAGAGACGCGTTGTTCAGGAGTTGGAGATCTGCAGGGAATTTTTGACGGAGATGGAGAGCGTTTTACTTCAAGACTTTCAGGTCGCTTATAAGTAGTGCTATTTTCATTAGTTTCGTGTGTTCCTGAGTAATACTCCTGGTCATCTAAATCAGTTACAGGGGGCCTTTCGTTACGAGGAGAACTGAAGTACACGAATCCGCTTACAGAAGTTGTAGGAGAACTTTGACCAGTAGAAGGTTCAGTTTCTGTAGGCTTAGGTTTCCTTGTAGGACTAGAAGATGGAGTTACTAGTTGCCTTGGTCGATCCTTTGTAGCCTTCTTGTTGATCTCTTCAGTAATTCTCTCAGTAGCCAAAAAGTCGGTAGGGTGTTTATACTTTGCGTCTTTTGGAGGAGATTTAGCAGGAGACTTAGCAGGAGATATGCTGTCGCGTGGGGACTTTTTAGTGGGTGATGTTGGTTGACTAGGAGCCTTTTTTGGAGATTTATCACGTCGTGTTATTGTATCGGTCTTAATGTCCTTAGTCTCCTTAGTAGTAGTTGTTGTTGTAGTAACATCAGTGACATTATAGGGTTTTTTTTTGTCATATGTACCATATTTCGAAGGGGACTGTTCTCTAGGAGAATGTCTATCAGTAGGGACATCCTTATTTTTTGGAGTTGAATACTTCGTTGTTTCAGTGACATTAGTCGATTTAAGTTGAGTTGTGTTGACTTGATCACGTTGGTCAATAAACGTGACATGGTCTTTAGGCGATGGTGACCTTTTCCTTTGTATATCAGAGTCACGGAAATCAGGAGTATCTTTGCTTGGGCTAGTCCTTGAGGGACTCAGGCCCTTGGAATTAGGGCGCTTAGATGGTGAGCGCTTAGAAAAGTCAGTGTCAATTTTATCAGTGCGCGTGTACATCTTTGTTTCTTCATCAATAAATTTATAGTGATCTTCATGAATCTTCGTCGTAGTTTTAGGGAAGTCTTGAGGTTTACGCTCAGGGCTTCGAGAAGGCACTTCTTTCGTAGGCGATGTTCTGTCAGATATCGTTTTTGGAGATTTGAGGTTGTCAGAAGGCGTGCTTACAGATGTAGGCTTATTGGTCTGTGTTCTATCAGGGCTAACGCTCATTCTATTTGGCGTTGAATCTTTCGTATGCTTGTCAGATGGCTTGTCTGGTCTATCAGTGGTAAGACTAGAGGGCTGATAGCTAGGTTTGCGATCGGGACTGGTACTAGGTCTTTTGTGACTATCCTTGGGTTCATAAGGTCGTGAAGGCGAGGTGGTGCGAGGGTACTCACAAATGTCACTCGGATGACTATCTGTAGGCTTCTGGAATCCAGGCTTCCTTTCAGGACTTTGACTTGGTCGCTTAGAAGTATTCTTAGGAAAAGTATCAGTAAATCGCTCAGGGCTAATACCTGACTTTTTAGGAGTTAAATCCTGGGTTGGCTTTCTTTCCGGGCTTGACCTTGGTCTTGTTGGTGATGTATGGCGATCAACGGGGCGGATCGGAGACCCTGTCCTAGGGTAGTTATCCGTAGGAGTTCCTTTTTGAGTAGGTTTCTTCTCTGGACTTACACTAGGCCTTTGACGATGATCCTGGGGCTTTCTCTCAGGGCTATATCCAGGTCTGCTTGGAGAACGCCCGGTTGGCGGCCTGCGATCTTCAGGACTTGTGTATTTGTTCGTCCTTACTTCCGTAACAGAATGAGTTGAATGTGTCGTGGAGTATTTATCAGAGATGGTGCGAGTGGGTGAGACTCTGTCAACTTTGTTGGGACTACCACCACGGCTTGACGGTTTTCTAAAACTTTTATCTGGACTGACGCTGCTCCTCAGAGAAGAAGTACTCGATTTGAAAGTTTTACTGCCAGGAGACGACGCCCTGGTAGATGGTCGGGTTGTAGATGGAGTATCAGCGCGTAGAGTACTAGCCCATGCCTGGTGCGAGGGGCTCCAGTCATTACTGATTTTCTTTTGGGCGTAATCCGTTTGGTACGTGGTTTGATACTCGTCAGTGCTCGTCTTCTTTTGTACAACTTCTTCAATTTTTTTGTCTCTTGTGACGTGATGGATTTTTTCTTCACTGTCCCTAGTCCGCAGATGTGGAATGTCTTTATGCTCATTAGGCTGAACCGGGCGTTCATCTCGCGTTGTCTCTGTATCTCGGCGAATATCAGTATTGTCACAGCGGCGTTGGTTCGTGCGATGGTGAGATTGCAGATAATCATCTTTGTCAGTCGATTCTATCAGTTTGTTGATTTTTGTCACGTGACGAGTTGTTTGCGAATAATCATCTTCGGCTTTAGAGTTGTCAATCACCTTTCTGTTAACTTTTGTCTCATAGCGCTGCACATCCGAATAATCTTCGTTATCCTTCGTCGTATAATCAGCTATTTGCTTTTTGAAATCATATTCATCTACGTTTCTTTGAGAATCAACGATGTCATTTGTACGATTGTCAATGACATGACGAATTAATTTGGTGGAGTCCCTGGAGTCAGATCGTTGTTGAGTAGAGTAGGACTTATTCTCCCTGGTTTGGTAGGAATGCTCAGAGCGGGTGCTCTGGACTGGAGCGCGGAACTCTCTCTTAGTGCTGGTCACCCGAGTTCCGTCAGGCAGACATCGGGTTTCTACCACCACTCTGGTATTGTCATCAGGGTAATCGATCTTCCTAGAGATCAACTCTCCGGTCTCATAATCATTTCGCGTCACATTGTGGTCATAGTCATTCTTCCTTATAGTCTGTTCGTATTCATTTTTCCTCGAGCTCTGATCATAATCATTTTTCCTCACAGTCTGTTCGTATTCATTGTTCCGCGAGCTCTGTTCGTAGTCATCGTTCCTCACAATTTGTTCGTATTTATTGTTTCTCGAACTCTGTTCATAGTCATTCTTCCTCACGTTTTGCCCGTAGTCATTAGTTTTTGTGATTTGTCTTCTTGTTACGGAGGACGAGTCCTCGTTGCGGTTAGTATCATAGCTTCGTAAGTCATATTCGTCATTAGTCAAGTATGGCACTGTGTCGTTTCTGGTTGAAGACATTTGCTGGAACTTGGACGTGGCGGTCGACGAGCTGGTTGTGGACGAGATGTGGGTTCCATCATCAGTCTGGCGGACGACGTGTTCGCGGGCGGCCGTGTTCGACGAGCTCTCGTTGCGCTTGAGGCTGCTGTTGTCATCGTGGTACTCGGTCACGGCCTCCTTGTGATGGTCGACGGCCGCGAACTGTCCCTTTCCGCCGTCCACGTCGTACCTGCCCTCTATATTGGCGTGCACCGACTTGACGTGCGTGTGCCCGTCGTCTGTGGTCTTGTTCTCAGACTCCACATTCCAGCCGGCGTTCGACAGCGCGTTCAGATCTGCAAACACAGTAGCATTAGATCGTGGTCGAGTAGGGTGGGTACCGTGACCGGTTAATAAGCGTTAGTTCTGTTAGGGTAATGGTTGTAACGTGCAGGCACCTTGGCCGCGGTACGTGAACTCCTTGGGTGGGGAGCCAGCGTCGCGGACCTCCTTGCTCTTCATGGACTGGAAGCTCTGGTCCGCAAAGGTCTTGACGTGGCCCTGCGCCGCACTGAACTCACTACCTGTTGGATTCGGGCACAGCTACGCTAACTAGTGGTCTTAACTAGTTCTTTTTATTAAGGGGACTTATGGTAACATACTAAATGATAACGATGAACACAAAGCACACACGATTTTTAAAAAGGCCCATTTTCAAATACAAAGTTTTGTAAATAATTCCTCCCATCTCCACCTTTGACATCCAACGATCTACATAACTAATACTGTAATTCTACTGCAGTGTACATTACTTACACTTATTTTGCAAACTAAACTACAAGAGAAGCAGTTCATTACAACAACATTAAACTATAACAAACCATTATCATATTATATACTACGGACGCCTGATTTATGATCTGGTTACAGTGCAGAATCGCAAATCGCACTGCCGCGTAGCCCAGTGTCGAGGGAGGGAGTAGTCGGGCATCCTCCTATACACACGTGAGTGTAACCGGAATATATAGTAAATAATATGGATAACACTCACGAAAGTTATTTTTGTAAAAATATTTTTTATTCACAATCCAATACAATTGTACTGCTTTTCACAACTATACAAATTCTATCAGCATACACACTACAATCCACATGCTCTATCTACTCAATCTAAACTACTATAGAATGTATTAAAATCATCAAAGTATACCTTTCCCATCTCGAGTGGGTTCGGGTGAGTACAGGTTGCGCAGGCGCTCCTCTCGCAGCCGGTACATGTGCGCGCGGATTTCTTTCTTACGGGAGAAGTCCTCCGTCTGCTGCCACTGCAATAATACACGATATTATGTATAAATAATCATGTATGTGTGTATGTCATCACGACTGTAATCCCCGAAGGGAAGGCAGGACTGCCACTTCCAACGCATATCGCCAAGCCAATTGTGTAGGGCTTTTATTAGCCGAAATTATGAGTCATATAGGTATCTTTGGAGTAAATACGGAAAAACAGATATAATAATA
Organism: Abrostola triplasia; assembly: GCA_946251915.1. NCBI lineage: Eukaryota > Metazoa > Arthropoda > Insecta > Lepidoptera > Noctuidae > Abrostola > Abrostola triplasia. The sequence goes on along the minus strand of OX276432.1, from coordinate 415,676 downwards.
TGATCTTGTAACCTATAAACCTTCCGATTTATCTAATGGAAACGATTCGAAATAAACAACTCTAAATTGGCGTTCCCAGAAGTAAGTACCTGTGGGCTGTGACGTTCTGATAAACCGTATAATTCATAAATAGGTATGTGTCTGCGACCCACCCGCTCACGGACATTACTTTGACAGACGTCGAGGCGAGCGGGCGTGTCACAGACACACTGAGAAATCAATTCTGGTGTTTTAATAAACCAATTGCATTAAACTCGAAGACATAACAGTACCTACGACGATCGTTTTAATTGTTAGTTATAACGTCGTATTGCTTGTAGTATTTTTGCAGGCGCTCATGAATTAAATATTATTTCAGTAAATATGATGATTACGTAGTTAATTGTTATAAAATCGTCTCAAAACCATATGATTTCGGTGCTTCTAGTAAAAATGTATTAATATCTTACCATGCGGCGCAGTAGATCCTCGTCGCGGATCAACGACACGTCGCCTTCAGACATTCTGCAAACAACAACAAACTAATCAATACTAGTATTCTTCTGAACATAATACACTATAATTTACATTTCATGATCGTAATATATGACTCACAAGTAACATCTATTAATAGTTTAAGAATAAGTACACACTGTATTCTAACAAATGGTATACGAATACAAGTTATAATCCTATGAATAGCCGGTGAATAATACTACGTACATAATCTAGCAGGTACCAAGAAAATCACATGAAATCAAAGTCATTGTTATTATTACATACAGACAAACAAACAACCTACTATTCTAATCCGACAACTAGGTACCTATAGGCATACATTTGATAGAAAAGAGCTAAATGGAACTGACGAAATTTTCCTAAATAAGAACACATTATGTGATACAAAATTTAACAGTCACGAACATGACGTACTCCGTCTGGTACGTTACCTACTAACAGCTGAAGCATTTAATAACAACGACCGACAATATCTTCATTACACAAACACATGACACCTAATTAAACAATCGCAGTCGGTCAATTGGGCGCGCGATCACTCCATCACTTGAACTGCGACACTGATACATTAATATGAACACTGCTGTACTTGACTGGATCTATTTATGAGTACTAAAGATGAAATAATGGCCTGAGATGACTTTTGAGAAGGGCCCAAAACATAAACAGAAACAAAGCTAAATATGTAGATATAATGTAAAGAGAAACTGTGACCATTGATTTTATTCGCCTTAGGTCTAATCCTGTAATGATATTTGTATAAAAACAAATAAAAAAACTATTTTAAGCTAAGTACCTATGAAAAACAAAACCAGGTAAGTAGACCATTTGCAATACAGGATTAGATAGAAAGAACACACAAAAACGTAAATATACTGGTCTTGAATAAATAATTAGCCCTTTCTTGTGCCGTCTAGAGAAAGTTTTCATGATAATAAAAGTAGCACCAACGATGTTAAAATGCCTACACGACAATATTAAAACATCACGTATCTACTAGCACACTCTTAATCCGTACAAATATATTCTCCCTTCCCAAATACTCACAAACGAGTAACAGCACAGCGAATAACTTCAATAAGACACGACAACTATAACCATCAATTACCGCGTAATTCACTAAATGAACTTGTATGAAATCTCGTCAAGTTCGGCGAGTCCAGTCAGGACAATTGCGGGACCTTGGGGACACAATTAGCGGCCGCCGAGACACGTCACTCTCTCATTGACGGATTTATGGTGTTCCATCGAAGCTGCCTTGTATGAACTTGTATGTATGGCTTTATTGCTACAAGGATACTCCCAGTACTTGGAAGTGAAGACTAGATGCTACGGTTGATGTGTTTTACTCCACTTTAGATAGGTATTTATTATAAAGGCGAAAGTTTGTGAGTGAGTTTGTATGTTTACTCCTTCACGCTAAAAGGAAGGACCAATTTTGATAAATGATTTGATATGAAGGTAGCTAGCACCTTGGATGGATGGAACAGATAGGCTACTTTTTACTCTGACAAAATGTAGTATACTAGGACCATAGCAAACGATGACGGTATTGTTACGCCTCGATAAAACATGCGTGACTTTAGGTGTATATAATGAAACCTGGCTAGAAAACGAATCCATAAAAAAAACTTTGATCCAACAAATGGTTTTCGAGTTATTCTAAGTATAGACAGACAAAGAGAATACGTTTTGTTAATGTTAGAAAGTAGTTTTGACTGCCGTGGGAGCGCCGGACATGACAAGGATCATTATAATTAATCTAGCCGCAATGATTTGTAAACAAATGAACGGCAGGAATCGTGAGCGTATCTTCACTATCAGCGCAGCTTACTCAATCTGCGTACTATATTCGCCTCAATATCTATCACACATGTACCTAATAGTTATTTCATACGCCAACCGCTTGTACATTTCAAAACATCTCCATATAAACCGCGGCATGTATCGACTTACTCAAGCATACCTAACACCAGCCATCTGTCAGCGCAGCCTCGATCCTCGCCATATGGCCATATGGCCCAAACATCATGGCCATATAAGGCTCAACTCGCCACCCCGCTGCCCTTGTCCCTCTTACAGCTCATATAAGGAGACATTACTTTTATCTCGATAAAAAACTACAATTATTTGTATTGATGTTGAATTATTTTTATTTTGTTTTTAACGAAGTGTCCTAGTTTCTGAGGTCGTTTTAAATTAGATGTGCTTATTATTTACACCTTGAAATATAAATACTTTTTTGGTTTTGTTATATACTAAGTATATAGTTTAATGTTTGGCATTCGAATCACAACGCATAGTTTCTTAATAATTTAATAAGTAATTCCCCAATAGGTAAATTAGTAGCTACATACCAGGCACGATTATAAATGTTATCAAAGTTAATTATTTTGCCGTCATTGTCAAAATGGCAACACACACCCATTGTGGTGGGACGTGAGATGATAATAATATGCTCGTATAAGATATTGTTGTATCATTAAAAAGTATTTATAAAATAGACTGTCAAAGGGAAATGTTAACAAAGTAAATCTTCAACATCGAAGTAAAAATGGACTCTCATAAGATGTTCCACGATACACCACGCAGCTCAAATTATAACCGTGAAGTAAGAGAGATGCATGACTTATGAGGAATTCCGGATCGGCATTCAAACGCTAGTAGGTGCGCATCGCAGGCGCATATATTCGCTGCGGATCTATTTCTCCTAATGGTGCAGTCCTGGTCGCCTTTATATTCGCTTTCTTGATCAATTGGCCGTTGATTACCTATTCAATAGGCTGAGTGCTAATCTGATTGTGCTCACGATTTAAAATGACTAGCGGTCATGCGGCATGCAGTGTCAGTCCCATGACCCCTTTCACCTGCACACTGGATGACTTATACAACGCATCAGATGCCACTGTAGACGTGGCCACTTACTGGGCACCAACAACTTAACTATCGATACGAAAAAGAAGAAGAACACGAGTGTACGAGTTCAACTTATTAGTTCTAAAGTTGTCTAAAAGCTTTACTAATTAATAATGTGTTTCAGCATTAGTTTACTTAAGTTAAGTAGACTCTGCTTGAAATATTATACAGTAAAGACTGTCTGATACGATAGGATATACAAAAAATCCTAAAAGTACGGGTATGAGGTAGTTTCTTATTATTCCACCTCAGTAAGTTATCTAAGTTTGCTCCAAAATCGTGTTAATTACCACAGAACATACCAGACCGTCACCTGAACCCAAAACGATGGTGTCTCAATAAGCCATGATGTCACCTAACGACCGTCCATCTGTCACCGGCGATTGGGCAAATGGTCACTAATGGGCAGTGATAAACGAGCGCAGGAGCGGTGCAGACTGTTGCAAGCTGCCATTACATGTTATTTGGAAACTAGTGAAATAAGTACGATGGAAAATATATCATAGAATACGAACATTTCGTCTCACACTGAGACACTCATCTCCAATCCAGAGCCAGAAATTAAAATTGAACTCTTCGACAGACTTGCGAAATTGGGAGCCTAACTTGGGCTAGACAGTCGCATGTCGCGGCTAGACTCTCTACTTCTTAAATGCAACTCAGCAATAGAAATAGTTTTAAGAGCACAGTTTTTCTAATTAACAATTTTGCTACATACAAATAAAGCAAGATCATTCTTAGTCTGTAACATCATGGTTTTCATATAAGTATTATTTTGAAGCTACATACATGGGTAACATGGATAGCTTACCTTCTTCTACAAAACAAGCAAAGTAAATAGTATTCTTTAATAATAATAATACTACATAATAATATAATAATAATATATAAGATAATGAGTAAAAATAAAGAGAATAATACTACATTTACATAAAATGTAGGTAACATTAGAGATGGAAATGTCTATGACTAAAACTTTGGCCGTTGACAGCATCCCACATTGACAACTAGCAGCCATAATACAGCGCGCATATTGCTCGTCTATCCGATTTGTAACATTATTTGCGCTTGCACATAGCTGGGTAGTAAGGTTCGTCCCTAAAGGTCACAGGACTCAGGTAGGAGCAGGCGCCCGCGCAAGAACCTGCTCGTGACTCACGTGCATAGATTAACATGGAGGAAGGTTGGATCAAACTTAAGTTTATGTAGGATTCGCAGGAGTCGGGTAGAGCCAGAAAATGGAAACTTATAATAACATGTTTAAGGAGGCTAATTTGTTGAATAAAAATAACTTTTGAACTGAAATGTTCATATCAAATAGCAGTGAGGTAAGCCATTGTTCATTATAGTTTAATCATGTTTCTTATGTTTTAATTCTTAGGACTAATATTCCATTATAGCACCAAGGCTTAATCTCCTTCCATGAATAGTAGTTACCATATGATTAAGATTTTAAGTACAGCTGTTGCTAAGGCTCCTAAGGTCACAGAATCAGGCTGGTCCGGTCAGCGGCTCACGCGCAACCTGCCCGTGACTCACGCGCATATCGACGAAATCGGGAACGCGTTGAATGCCTACACGGTGACGAACTCAGTGAAGACAAGGTATTCCAGATATTTGTTGCAAGTTATTGTTTTTATAAGAATGAATAATGATGGTGTTGTTATGTTGGGTTTATTGTACGAGTAACTGATTATTTTACTTGCAAATCGGACAACAATTGTACTAGACTACTATTGTCCCCTTGAGTCTTCAAAATGAGCGCGCTGGTAACATAGCTGTATTTTTTTAAATATCATTGACCACGACTCACAAGCGAAGCATCAGAGCAAATCCGCGGGAAATAGCTGATTCATATAGAGTTGGAGGCCTACAGCAGGTGGTTTAACCTCTGACACCAGGTTATTCATCAACCATACGATAGGAAGAAGATATAGAGTTCATGTTTATGATGTGAACCGTCCCCTCTCTACCTAATCTGTGGCTATACGTGTAACACAGTGACATAATGGACAGTCTAACATTACTATACGACACACGAATATTAATCCGACTGGTTTTGTTTAGGAGTATTGTAGGTACTGGGTCTTGTTGATTGGAGAGGATTCTACTTTTTGCTTATTTAATACATAAGAATAGATTATGATTAACAACGAATAAATGTCAAAGTTATTTAATGTGTTGTTTTGAATCTAAGTCGTAATTATTTAACAATTTAGCAGGTTACCACTTATTATTATCTATGTGTTAATCGTTTTGGGATCACATTGCAATTATTAAATAGGTACAAGACACATTATTATTAAGTAAATAGCTACAATTTTGTATTGAAATTGTAATGTCCATTTATTTTTACTCTTCATTAGAGAAACACTTTTAATAGTCGCAAGAACCTCCCCCAAACGATAGAGTAGGTTACCTGCTTAACAGATACCCCTGGCCATAGTTGGTTGTCGATTGTATAAGCACTATTAATATGGTTCTATACGCTTTAAAACACGCATAGCCGACGTGGGAACAACAACTGCCAGGCTGAAGTGGGACTAGACAGGCCACATCTGCCGGATGCCTGAGTAGTGGGCTAACATCTCTATCAAATGGTTGCTATAAGTCGGACGCCGGAGATGCGGAAGACCCAGGCGGAGATGGCGGGACGATTTAGCGTTCCGAAACAACTGGCCAAAGCTGGCCGAGAATTGGGGGAATTGGGAAGACAGAGGAGATGCCTTTGCCCAGCAGTGGAAAACAATCAGGGATTTACAAAAAAAAATAGCTTGGAATCATCATTGTAGATGAACGTGAATGTCGTGAAGATACAGTAAAGCTCCTCCATGTAGATCGAATTGCAATGCTTTCACTCTCAGGATGTTGTTAATTCAACGCATGAGGTTTGTTTATATTCAGGGCGCATGCGCGTTTGACTGTTTTGAGTAAAACTTTGCCGGAACCGGATACATCGTGTGAACAAGGTGACATTCTCACGGCGGACGGTACATTTATGTTTATTATACTGAATATTGGTGGTATTTTATTTTTTATTATTAAAGAAGCGAAAGTGGTATGTAGCAAAAATCTGTGGTGTCTGCTTACCCCGTTTGGGTAAGAGTCGCGAGTGCATGATATTTTTGTAGTTATTATAACATTCGAGTCTGGAACAACGGGTAAAAGCCGGACATTGCTTTCGATTTCTTTGCAGACAAAAATGGTTCACATTTTTGTCTTCTACTAACCAACATTTACATGTTTGTTTACAAAAGAAAGCGTCATCATAAATTTCCTTCCATCCATCCTACAGTCAGGCCGTCCAAGTGTCCAGTGAAAGTAACTTAAGTCCAACTTATACTGAGCACGTGTGCTTACTTAAAGTTCACGGTCAGACGGACTTGGGACGACATTCAGACGTGTCTAGACTGATTCACTATACTTTTGTATATCATTCGAGATTCAATAACTTGATCTTTATTTTTAATTTATTTGGATAATGATGATTGATAATGATGTGATGTTATATTTGGAACCTTCCATTATCAAGTAGGAGATGTTAAGCCCGGGCTACAGGCCTAAGGCCTAATGAATAGTACTTATATGACCTGAAGTTATTTCCTACAACTATTGATCTCATAGTGTGAGAAATTTGTATCCCAATTATTGGCAAACCAGCGGCTTACTAGTAGTAAACCTATTGATAATATAAGTAATAAACCTTCGTAACCTATGTGTGTTCTTTTACTTCGATTTAATTTGATTTGAATGGCAGCAAGCTCCGGTACTGGAGACACTCAAGTGGCAAAAATAAATACATCTTAAGTTTTTTTGCTGCCAGCATAAATGGAGGTAGATAACGTAAATCACCTTTTTCTATTATTGGCATTATTATAAACAGTAAGGAAAAACAGCGATATATAAGGATAGTCTAACTATAAACTAGGTAAGTACCTACATAATCTAATAATAAACTATTGTAAACAAATCCTAGAGCTTTAGTATGGCGTGTACACAATGGCCCATGTTGGCCACACTCCAAACTTTTCTACTCCATGTGTATACAAAGGACCATCTAATTCATTAGTAATCTATTGTAGTACGCATTTGAAATAACGTGGAGCTTTCCGTACCAAGCCTTATTATATAAACTTACAAGACTAACGCGATCTATGAGAAAATTGCTGTTTCAAAAATATTCTAAGTTGACATTGAGTCATACATAGCAGGCCTATTCCAATTATAGGATGCTAGTGAAGCCTCGGCCAACAGCTAGTCTCTTGGTCGATGAGGCAGTCGCGGTCGTAATGACTACAATACTCGTAACAGGTCAAATGTGTAACCTAACAAATAGAAAAATACTAATTAAAAGTTTCGTTCTTTTTTTTTAAAATTCGTTTGAAATAGTTGTTTACATACAAAAACTGTGACATTCAACGATGTGCAAATCTAGTTAAACCAATGATGACATATTTCGCTGTCATTAGTTCGACCTTGTCAAAATATCTGCAGAGGATGCGTCTGCGGCGGTGACGTCAGCCGAACTGACTCGAAGGTCCCTGAGACAGCACGAGCTGTGGTTTACTTAGTTTTGTTTGTCAATCATTAAGCTTTATTCTTTAGATTAAAATCTGACTGGAACTCAGCCATATACAGCTGTCCCACGAATTTATGAACTTAAAGACGCCTGCCAAATTCAATTCACAGTTCGACAAAAAAAACACATTTTGAGATTTTTGGTATCACATTCTAATAATAAAAAATAATAATGTCAATAAGCTCGCTCCTTGTTGTCCGGGGTCAAGCTACACCCTCTTGACTACCGCCGTAATGACATTTCGTACAGAGGCAAGTACTAAGCTTCGGGTTGAACAATACATGAATATCAACAGTGAGCACTGTATTGGAAAGTTGCCAGAATTGGAAATTATTATCGCTGTGAGGTCCGAGGTGCGGACAGGCCACCCGTGACCCGGCCACTCGAGGGTGTCATACCACTATATACTTGTGCCTAATCACATAAAGAAGTTATGCTCTTCTATAGCCAGACGGTCAGTTCAATAATTAAAAAGATTTTGTTCGAATACCTAAAGGTGCGTCCACACTTGTAACATTTGTCCATTACTTTTAGCCGCAACACCGTTTCTTCGGGAGTTGGGACCAGGCACGCTACTTTGTTAGGGTCTCGAAGGAATATTCGTTGAAATGTTACAAGTGGGGACGCAGCTTACTGTCTTATAAAATGTATGATTATGTATATTTCGTTAGTGCCAACTCAGAATTCGCCACTAATAGTGTTATCTAGAGTTATCTGTAAACACATTCTAATGAACAATTAATAGACTTTTAATTGAACGTTTTAAAGCAGCTATGTGATGTGACTAATTAGAGATTGCTTTTGGCACCCGTTAATAGAATTTTACTGTTGTTTAATTAATTAGATAGTTATAAGGACATACTTAGAATAATTAATTATTGGCGTATTAACTAGTGCAGTTGTTCTGTACATTTTACCAATTATATTATTGTTTTACGCACCCGGCTTGCCATCGCCACTCCTTTTAACTAGGGATTATTTAACGAGAGCTTATACTGGCCCACAACTAAACTATTAGGACCTCCTTGGTATACTAATGTATGATGGCAACTAATATATCAGTTTTATGATGTCATGACTCATGGTATGTTATTGAAGGTTTTGTTAAGCTCCTATAACGAAATAGGACGATAGTTGACGTAGTAGAGATGTTTTCATGATGACATAAATACAATAAGACTGCTATTACAATTAATTTATTGTTGTCATTTGTTTATAAAATTAAATAAACATGTCTTAAAAAGGCGCTTAATGTAAAGACATTATTTATACCTAGGTAATAGGATAAGCTGTTTACTTAGCATTAACATTTTCAATCAACTCAATTGACCACTTGCAGTAATTTGACGCCAAACACAATAATTCCTTAAATCATTGAGTTGCTGCACTGCCCACAGCGCGTGCGCGGCAATAACATGCAATAAAAAAGTTAGGCACTTCCGCTTATGTCATCAGCTAAACATGATCTCAGGTTTAGCTTTATCTGTGTAAACTTAGCTAGCAACATTTCCGTTTCCTTGGCATTATGTGTTTAAGACTATTTGAGTTCGTTTATATAATATTACACAGGTTTAAGAATGTATTAAATATATGATGTATAATGATTAACTGTTTCTTATCTGAAATGCTATGAGGGGTGAAGGCAGCAAATCCTGCCGAGTTTTAAGAAGAGAGCTTAAAACCTCTTTGCCTGATCTTAGAATTAAATTAAAGATTTTAGGGAGTCCAGACCCGGCTGAACGCATGATCTGTCCAGAACCGCAGAACAGCTGGACCCATTTGGATGTATACATTTCAATAGGTTCCTGGATAGTTTGAACATACACTTAGACCCGGTAGGTGGAACTGCTTTTCCGGGCAGGACGACATCTGCCGGATCCGCTAGTAGAGATATATTTTTCTCAACTCTCACCTAATGTTAGACTTATAAAGCAACTGAGAGGTTAGAGTTTGGTCATGTTGGGCATGTTAATGGAATCTTAGTTATGTAATCATCCGCAGAATTTCCGGCGAATACGGCGATTGTCAGATTGACGTCCTCGCAAGTTATCTTGTAGAAAGCAAACAAACAAACAAATGTATAAACTGTCAAACAAACACCGGCTGTGGAGTCATCCGCCCACCAGAGTCTCCACCGGACTAGTGATCGATTGGCTATGATTGATTGGTACTTGAGATAAATGTACCTTGGCAGGTGTTAATAACTACCATTATCATACCGAACTATGTTTTCAATCATTAAGTTTTTGAAATAATGATACAGAACTTCAGAAAGTACTAAAAAAGGTCTGAGACACAAGTTGATCGCATTATGGTTTGATTCCCTGTTTGTAATAGTTTAGTTCGTAAACTTATTTTCTTTGTGTCTTTGATTGGATTTAGATTTTATATACAAATGTTTTAATTACAGTAAATGTAACTTAGCATAATAATAAATGTATTATTAGTATTACATACATTATAACACTATAAAAACGTTATTTATTATTCTGCTACAGTTCAAAACCTTTTACCAAGCAGCACCTGCTTGATACGATCATGGCTCCGGACGCTAGGTCCTAGAACAGGTTTGGTCCTCGGCGGGATGCGGCCAACATCTGTTAGCTATGGGTGTTGGGCCAATAAGTAGGAGTATGTTGCACCAATGTTTGGCACACTCGACCTTTACTTTAAGGGGACTTCAAAGCAACAAAGTAGTCAAGTATTAGCTTTTAGTAAAAGGTACCGGATTATAACTGATACTAGAAAATTATTCCTGTACACGGCAGATAAGTATGTCCAAAACATATAAAAAAGATACAACGACTTTCTTACGTCTTTCCCTTTCAGAGGTAATTAAATTAGTAACAACGGCGGCATTTGTTTTAACACATATTTAAGTAACTAATTCAAAAAAAAACTTTATTTAAGACACAAACGGTACAACAATTTTATTGTACTTTGATATCGGCTACTTGAAAACTAAAAGCAACTACGTAGGGTATTTCGCGATTCAATTGTTCTATTTAATCCAACGCGATGTTTTGTTAGTTTACGTTACAAGAGAAATGGCATCCAGATACCTTTATAAACAACATAAAAACTTCAACAGGTATCTAACTAAGCAGCGCATCTTGTTCATACCTATCTATTGTGTAGGTCGCGTGCCTGCTGACTGTACAATAACACCCGAGCCTATTGACTTGTCAAATAATACCTTTTTGCACAACATTGTTACATCGACCATTATGTGCTTGTATTGTTTTTAAGAGGAAAGAAAACATAGTCTATGTGAAATGGTTTTCCGTGTTGATTAGTGAGTTTGTTTTTATAACCACGCCTGCATTCCTCCTAAGATAAGCAGAGGTAATGATGTACACGGTTTTTGTTTACCACGGTAATTATAATTGAATGTCACCCAAAGCGAAACTTACGTTTTGTCTAAATATATCGCATTCGGTTCCCGCATCGACAACAGTCGATGCGGGAACCGAATGCGATATATTAAAAGTCAGTGAGGTTCTTATAGATCTTGAGTAGAATCTATTTCTTTAGAAACAAATATTAACTCCAGCGAGGCTTAAAAGAAGGGGAATTTTGGGCTTTGCCGCGGTTGAGCAATTATAATATAAATTTCAAAACAAACGGAAACAAATCTAAAAAGGACCAACAATTGTGATCAAACCAATAAAATAAGTGATACTGCCACATATCCTACTTAAACAAGTTTCCATAAAATACAAGCATGCAAAACAGACAAATTTATCCCTTATTCCAAACTATTAAAGTCAAAATTCTCATATTACTTGTTGCTACCGAAAGAGACTAAGTTATTCAAAGGATCGGTAAATAAAGTTTTTATTTTTCCATAAATGGATGGCTAAACACCATTTAAGATGGCCCCGCCCACCAGCGTTTAGTTGAGGTGACTCGCTCACACCATGAGGCACTGATAGGTCAATTGAAAGACGTTACTATGGCATTTAAATTAGGAATATTCGGAAATTCAAATTTGAAAAGTGCTGGCTGGAAACATAAAATAAATATTTGAAGTTGGCAGTTATGGAAAAAAGTATTTTTTTTAGATTATGTAAAAGACGATTCTTATTCAGCCAATATTTTATTCAGCTTTACTAACATTTATACTAAGGACGTGTATTAGTTCCTGATATACTTATTTATTTATTTACCGTGACATTACATTAAAATAAATCAACACGTCAAATACGAACACATTCTACTATTAGTACATAGAACACCTAATTCAGTGCAAGAACGGTCTATGTTGGTTGATTTCCGAGAACATCGCAGGCGCATGTTTTGGCGGACGCAACCCGACGCCTGCGCTGAGCAGCATGTTTCTCAAAACACAACTCAACATCTGAGTCAACGCAACTTTCGAGTGGGAATCTAAACTGTCATCGGCGATGTGGGAGCTATTAGAATTGTTGATCAGGCTAGAATTAGGGCGCATGCGTCCATCTAGCTGCACATATTTACATGATCAAGATTCAAATGCTTTATCTCAAACAAACGTGTCGACAATCTTGTATCTTGTCAATTTATTAAAATGAGAATTTTCTATAAGAAAATCTCTCTTTGTGCTTTTGGAATCAACAGATACTAGGTACTACCCAGTTGTCACTAATTGAAGAAACTGATTAAAACACTTATTTTGAATTGAATACCTAGGCAGTGAGTTAATACCAAAAGCAGGCACGTACCTAAGGACCAGTCGGTGTCGGTGACGACGTAGCCTTCACGGCGCGGCGCGTCGCAGCCGGTCCCTAGCCCACCGACCTGACTGGTACTACGCCTCGGAGGCTCATATTGTCTGAGTACAGTATGTGGATGTGATAGATATATAGCACAAAGTAGATATTATTTTCTAAGACAGACTTTATAAAAAATAAATGTAATGTAATTTACTACGCTTTTATCGTCGCCTACAGCTTAAGGCAAATATTAGTTCCGAACTAAAAAACCTGCACTTCTAGTGTAGCGGTCTAAACAGTCATGTACTGTGAACCGTCCAATGGTCGGATTTTTTTACGAAGTGGGTACAACTTAACAATTAACCTAAAGTTTCTTATGAATTTAAGATGGTTTACCATAATACATATCAGCTTAGGTAGATAACTCGGTATATTACCTACACGAATAATTGATGGCAGTGTTTTCTGATTATAAAAAAACTTAGAGACAAAAGAGGTAGGTAGATCGATATTAAATTAAACTCGATGTTCCTGCTGCAGGCCTTACGATTTGGATGAATTTAATTACTTTTTTAGCGGATAAGATTTAAAGGCACTAGTTAATAGGTACGTACATATATTTCAGAATGTATTACTGACTGTTTGTTAGAAGATAATTTGTCATTCGACAATTAATATGAATTACAAATATGTTCAAAGAATAACCAATAACTCACGAATCATTGAACACAACTCAATGATTCACTATTTAATCAGTAACCGTTATAAATAGTAGTTATTTACCTGCGTCTGTTAAGTTGCTGCAGTATTAAACCCACATCACAGTTAAACTTAACCGATCAATTTTAAACTGACCCACAGTTAACTTTGTTTTGTTGTGTACTTGTCTTTAACCTTTATCACTGGAGTTAAGACCAAATACCTCACAATAACTGTTATACAACACTGGTACACTTTAAACAACTAGTTTTGCATAATTTCCTTTGACAGAATGTCGAATGTTTGTACAATGCGCTCGCGCACACCAACACACCGACAATGCTCACGCGCACAGCGGCGTACTTTATAAATGGCGTTAAATATATTAGTCATAAGGACAGGTTTCAGGCTTTAGTGTCAAGGATACCAGTCCGCATGATTACGGCATAAAAGTGCGCTTTTTCTCCCTGGAGAAGAGAACTTAACTCTTTTATCTCATGATACAATGACGATTTTAGTTTATATATACGTCTAGTCCATGTTAAATCCTGTTTTACAAACGAATAGTGTATGCGACAAAAAGCCTTCACGAATAACAATATTCTAACAATACAGCGCACATCGGGCAGTGGTCAGTTAGTGCTACTTCCACCCTGCTGACGTTTTCTTTTTATCACAGTTTATGGACGAAATTATATTGTATAGCTCTTTTCGCGATTGAAGATAAGAAATACAGCTTATAGATAGATTTCTCTTTATTGTACACCAAAAATAAACATAAGTACAGTATAAGGATAATGTACGATTCAAGTATTTTTGAATCGTACATTATCCTTACATTATATACATTATCCTTTTTATTTGTTAATATTACTGTTAAGATGCTTACCATGTTATAATATTTAATATACTGCTGTTTGTTGTCCCTATCTAAATAAATAAATAAATAAGTATTTTTTTATAAATATAGTAACAGCCAGATGAGAATATTCAAGACTTTTTACTTTATAAAAAGTCGTATTTTAAATAACGGTATGTTTAAAAAAATAATGTTCAGCTACCTATGACGCTGACTGTACCTACCGAACGCTTTTCATGATGTTTACATAATAGAATAACTAAACTAAACTGATAACAGTCACATCACCGATATAACGGACACAATACAAGTTGTTTACAGTGCGAGAGTTCTACATTTACCTCATAGGTTAAATCGAGAATATCGTCAGTCTTTGGACTCAAAATAATACAATTTGTAAAATGTATTTACTAAACACCATAGTAAATAGATATATTTTTATTAAAAAAGTTCGAGTGGAAACCTTGGACTGTTAAAGTGTTACTATAGCATATAATTACCTAAGACATTATTTTTCTAAGAAAGTCCGTAACCATAGTTCGGAGTTCAACGAAATTTAAATACAACGAATTATTTTTCTTTTTATCTTATGGTTGACGAACAATCTCCCAGGTGTGCCTGTTACCTCACAATGTTTTCCTTCACAGTTCTTAAGTAATTTATAATAAGCATAAATTCGAAATGACATTGGCGCGTGCCGAGGTTGAACTTGCGACCTTTGATTTTGCAGTCCGTCCGCCAATTTTTCATTAATTAAATATAGGTATAACAGCATACAGCCTATTGTTTTAGAGAAAACAGAACAGATAGCGATAAAAATAAAGAAAAACAAAAGTCTGAATTGAATGAGATTAGAATGTATAGTACAGCAGACCAACTCATTGGTGGCTTCAATAGTGATCTCTTAGCTCCAAGAACTACAATGACATGAAGATTCATAAGTTCCTCGCCAGTCGTACAATCCCGATACCACAGTTAGTGCAAACCGCAGTAAGAATCCAAGAATTATTTAAATTCTTGGTATCATGAATGAGTAAATAGAGCGCTTGAAATTAAGGACAAATTAATTATTATTATTCACATAACATACCTAAATCGTAGTAATCTCTTCACTTGGTAGTAATTACAATCAATATTAAATACTTAATAAACTTAATACCCAATTGAGTTATTATATAGCATAATTAAAAGCGTAATTCGAAAATCTATTTATGTTCCAATTAGGTTTTTGTTTGAATATACTTGTAACGGATAATTTAGAAATTGAATACCGTCTAGACATCTGAAGGAAGAAAGCTTTAGCAGTTGAAATGTATGAAGAAAATGTTTAATGCTTCTATCGATTAGGGACTACAACAAAACGCGGTGAAATGTTCTGATGGGCTCTATAAACTAAAACATACCCACACAAAGATAAACATCACCATACCACAAAGGAAGTATCTAGCTAGCAGATTAAACTGAATGTTTATTGCTTTAGAAGAAATCGACTGACATTGAAGCCACAGATGAAGTCATGCCAGATAGCGACCGTCGCCATCTTATGAACAGAGAGGATCTGTGCGGTCCACGTGATCGATGGCGAGTAACAGGAATATGTAACACTGTTGTAAGAAGCCTAATATTAATTACGTCTATATAGACACTCTTTGATGTAGTCAGTAGCTTCATTAACAGATTTCTCTAAGATTGTGAATATCAATTCACTTTGCAAACTAAAGGAGAGAGGGATCTGGATTGGCCCATAAAGTAAACAACACAGCAAGGTTTCACTCACTGGCTGGTATGAATGGATCCATTATATGATGTCGTATGAATAGTATCTAGCCGGTCCTTCGGGTCGGACTATGTAAAGTACAAGCCTTATAACTAAGACATCTACCGGAACTATAGAGGATCGTAGAGGGCCTATAGTGCGTATTCAATGTTGATAAACTGAGTTTCACAAGTACATCAACTAATACAGTAGGATCAGTTCTTAACTGACAATTAAGAGGTTCACAAACTCTTTTAAGTTTTCGGAAAATACAAATCTCTCATAACAACAGGAAGCCGAAAAACGTATTTATATAACACTCGTTAAGAAGTGGTTAAAACAGATTAAAAATCGCCAAAACAGATCGTATTAGCATAAAGTATCGACATTCATTAAAATACTGAATTCTGTTTTGGTCACCCAGCCGAAACCGGGCAAAGAATGTAAGTGTTAATATTTAACTAATATTTATGTAGCAGGACGAAGTTAATGCTAAGCCCACTTACTGAACCCACACGGATTTTTTGTTTAATTTAAAATTGTTTGTTGAGGCAACATCTTTACAATACAATAGATGAGGAAGTTTTTTGGAAAATTAGCCTTCTTACTGTCGTAGTTTATAGATATATGAAATCTTAGAACTTATGAATTGGTCGCCAAGCGCGCCAGAAGACCTCTGTAAGCTTGTGGTTTATTGAGAAAGTTGAAGTCACGGAAAAATATCTCCTTTATATGTTGCTCACGTAAGAACATACGTTGCTTAAAAACAATATTTCTACGAGTAAACTGTAGTACGTAAGAAATGCCAAAGCATTCAGGTCGTTCAATATATCCTTGCCCTCATGAAGAAGAAAAAAGTAGAAACTTTGCAATCACAAATAAATAAACGTTGAAAACATGTTTCCTCAAAAATATCTTGTAGAACGTTATGCGAAGTTAAGATAAGTTTATCGAGGGCTACTGAATAACGTTTCACTTACAGGATCACCAGTCACTTCAATACTTCTACACTTAACTTTACCACTGTTTTTTGAACACAAATCAATCTTATTACTTTTAACTTACTTATAACAGTACTAGTCCTAACTTGACCATGAGCTGATTTTCCAAAACTTTTCCTAAACAATAAATGGTAATTGTACAACTCACCAATGTGAATTGAAAACAGAGGCTTTCTCGTCTGTGTGATCCCGAAGACTAGGCTGTATGAGACCGAGGCAGGCTAAGGCTGTGCGCCGGCGCGCGACACTGGTCCGGGCGGGCGGGCGAGTGCGCGCGGCCGCTAATCGCGCGGGGGCGCAGGCGCAAGATGAAACAATCGCTCGATCTGTGCACTGCGCGGCCCACGCTAAGTCCGCGGACAGATGCTGCGGGTTTTTTTTGCACTTCGTATTTGTTTTAGTCAATTTTGTTTATGATTGGTATAGGTAGTGTTGTGCTATTTGCACGGTACATAAGAATTGCACATGAGAACCACGAGGCCTATGCCTGTAGCCTATAGCGGGTCGACACACGGTGACTATGAAGCGAAATCCTTTTCTTGTTTCAAAGATTAATTTCCATGCTTCGACAAATATTGATCGAAGTTGACAAGCCAAAAGTGTGTCTCGAGGCTGTACTGCTGCATGCAAAATAACAGAATGGTAGCTCTAGATATGGGTCGTCTTTGCGTACCGATTCGAGAGCGAACTGAACAGAAATTAGAGAGCATTCGACCTGGAATATAAAAGTTTGTGTGTAATGATAACGAAGTAAGTTGTCAGCCACTAAGCCCATGGGTCCTCTTAACTTATGATGGTGTCTAGAAAACATCTGGACTCAGATCCACGTCACAAATAAGTAAACCACATCGCCCACCAGTTATTTAAAGTACATAATCCGAAACATATCGGCACAGACATTTCTCATTCTACCTTCTTGGGGACAGGCGCATGCGTAGGAAGACGAAGATAAAAACAATACAATAAGTTATATGTTCGTATTATTAACAGACACGTAGATAGTAGATTTATCCACAGTTTTATGACCACTTAGCTAATTCTAGAACTCAATAAAATCAATGTGTTTACTGTCAATTATTCCAAAAATAAAATTACTTAATGTAAAGTTACTTAACGACCTAGTACAGTGTGAAAATGAAAATAATTTTGCAGAAAAACCCAGAAGACTCAAAGAGCATGAGCCGAAACCTTACAAAAAATATCAACATCAACTATCATCAGAGGGAGAGTTGAATGGTTGGTGGAAGAGTTACTTTGTGCTGTTATTATAAAAAGTATAATATACCAATATGATTAAAATTTCTGATTTTTCTGATTCAGTATAAATCATAAAAGAATCAAGTATTCGATAACAACCAATTGATCAAATACCTCACGAAACAAAAGAAGAAATTAAATATTGACAATGAACTTAATATTCCGAGTGAAAACACTGTTATCGCCAGTAGACCGGCTGCTACCAGGTTAATGGGGGTATTGCCTGGAAATTAACAATTAAAACTAAGTTAATTCGCGCAATACATTTAATTGGACGTCTCATTTGCATGCAACTTGATAACGTCCAAAAATATGGTAACGATCACCAAATTGTAAGTTGTTGGTACTCAAATGAGTTCAAATAGCAATTTAGGTGTTTCTGTTTTTGTAAACAATTGTATCATATTTTGCGAATAACGGTCAACCGCTACATATGTCCCATGGGCCCACCTGCTTGCAATGTCAACGCGTACGCCGGTGACGTCACCAGTTCGATACTAATCACGATCCCGCCGCTTAGAGGATCCTGCACACCTTGTCCAGGGTGTGCGCGGGAACATTAGAGATTTTAATTTCATATCTTGAAGCTTAGGTCTTTTTGTGAGCCTGTTGAATTTTACATTGTTTAACTAGCAAAAATATATAATTTAAATACATAAACACTCGATTAAATTGTCAATGTCAAGGTCCATCATCATCATCAGCCCGTTGCAGTCGACGTTATAAATGTGAAAAACAAATATACTTTTATGTTCTGACTCTGACATGACATATTTCAGATATATTTACCTAATTATCACAATGTGTTAGCTAACTGTTAATATAACATCAACTTGCTTACAGTATAAACTATAAAATGAACATTTTACCTATGTATTTTGTATTTATTTTAAGATCAGTGAGTCAGACACACAAATGAGTCGATGACAGCAACCTTAAACAATCGTTGAAATTGACCACAACATACAATATCCTCAATGGACATAAAAGCGATAACAAGAAGCAACAACTAATTTAACTATCGATGGATACTGAGGCAAAAGCAAGAAATAATGATACAGGGTAAGCTATTATTGAAAGGATAAGATTCTGCAAAATCTGACTAAGTTAGAAAAGTTAGTAAGCTGGTTGTGCACTCCTAACAATGCAAGGAAAAAAGGTATTATTTGTATGTAGATCTCAGACCATACAAACACGATGATCGTTTCCTGACTGGTTTTGGTCCACTTTTGAATGACATGATGCCCAAAAAATAAGGAACCATAATATTCTCTGTTCCATTTTTAAAACCTTTTTCCTTTTTCAAACTTTCTGCAAGCCCTGCAAATCCTCGCCAGTGTTTAAGTGAGGGTAATCGCATTGCATCAGTCGCAGCGCGGTGGGCGTGTAATAGCGGCTAATGATCGCGTTAGACGCGTGATTGATTGCGGGCTCACTGTGATGGGAAACGATAGCGTTCGGAGTAAACCAGCAGTGAAGGACAAGGTCCAGATGTTGAGGAACTCTTACGTACCTAATGGGAATGTAAAAGTCTCTTAATTGGAATGTGACGTTATCGAAGTGGGACAGTGGTAGAATTTTTAGAATGTAGTTCTATCTAGATTGGGATATAAATATCTACTTCCTTTGAGGAAGTTCTGGAGATAGGTAGTGTCTATATCAAAATACGAAGGAAATCTTATTGTTTGGTTTTATCTGAGAAGTAAGTCGATTATCCTTTATTTTTTTACTTTCAATACCCATCACAATAGAATTCAAATTCAAATTCAAACACTTTATTTGCAGAATATGGGTAAGTTAACAAGATGTTTTTAATAGTAGAGAGGCCATCGTTCAGGAACCAATCAACGAACTTACAAGTTTCTAATAGCGAACATACACGAAGCCTACAATGTATGCCTTAACTCTTGAAGCGAACTATTATTGGCAGCGCGCTAAGTAACGCATGTAGTGTATGTAGTGTAGTGCCCGCCGAGGAAACACTTGATGTTTCGTCTAATGGGTGTCGTGTACTTCGTGTGTGGTGCGTGCATGTCCCTGTCGGCGGGTCTCGAGCGGTTGGAGCGGAGCTAGCTGAGCGGAGCAAGCTAAGCGGAGCGAGCTGAGCGGCGTGTTGATACAGGATTGTATTTACTTTATACTTTGACTTTGCAAGATTGGTTTTAAAATATTCATCATATTCTTCTTTGAAGAGATTTCGAGAACATTATGGAAGACATATTTGAAAAAATTGTAACTAGTTTCTTACAAAGACGGCTTTGTACTTAATTACATTAGAACATCAATTCTGAGTATAAGTTTTTGTAAGTAAGTATAGTGTTATGTACATCCAACGTGTAATGATGTGCCGTCTTCTCCCTAGCTCATCTCTGGCTCATCTCTCGCTCATCCCTCGCTCTTTAAGGCCACTAGCCGCTAATAGCCCCATTACCGCTCACCATGGGACGCGCGCACTCAGGCGGGCAACGTAATTCCTTACCACGCTACTTACCTCGGACCATTCAATGATGGGGGAGTCATCGGAATGATTGTTTACTAATTATGATGTTAAAACGGCTCTCAGTTTACTGTGGAACTTATACGTGGGGTTCGTTGAGGTCGTGTGAAAGTACATTGAAATGAGGAATAAAAGATAAATATTGATTGATTAAAAGAAAATTAAGAATGTTTTTATAAATTATTTTTGATACCTAGTTATATTGGGAGATGTTAAATGATATTTAATTCAATACGATCCAAGAATATGACATACAAACTAGAAAATAACAGCAATTATGTCGGGAGAAAATAAATTACATTTGTAGTTTACTTAACGTAAGTAATAGGTATCTAGTTACGTTTGTAAACTACAATATTATTACTGATAGTTATAAACATTCGTAGCAGACCTTAACATATCTCACACACAGATAGAACATCATCTCTGGCCCACCGGTCGGCAACACAGACGCGATATCTTTAGGAGCCATAATTACCGACCAAACATTGTCCGACCATTAGAATACAGTATCAATAGGTAAACGCGACCCACACTGCTCTACACTTTATCTATGTTTACTGACCGCTCGGCCAATATGTCATGCATCAAATTAGAAATGATACAAGCTAATTAATTTTAATGTTCAATTAGATACAATTTGTGGATACATGGCCGCCGGGCTAGTTGCGAGCTTCCAACAGTGGACGCATTCGAGTGCTAAGTGGGGTCAAAAGGTGAGTTTTTTCTCGTAAGTACAGTTATTATAACCCCCATAGATCCTATAATACATTAATCATTATTTACTTTAACATTATGATAATGTATGACTTGTACTAATATTTTTTTTTATTGAGGATAATATTAGGTCTCTGATAATTTAATGTGATAGGAGTTAGATCTGCTACACTAAGGAATTAAACATTTGAGCGATCTAAAAATATTTTATATTCACACAACCAATGAGTTTTCTTAGATTAATTGTGAATTAATTAAAATAAATATATCTTCCTTACTTCCAATCAGCAGAGATCAAGCCAGTAAGTGAACACCCGTACAATCTCCAGCCTGCTGAGTATGTCCTACGTGCAATTGTCACAACAAATACAATTCTGCTAAGAATGTAAATGTAAACAGTGGCAAAGAAAACATGTCTAACTAACATCAATAATTTTATGAATTAAACTATTTCTCTTTGTGAAAATCGTGTAGTTATCTGTGTAGCTATTGATTGTCCGACCACATTCCTTATTAAATAATGTAATAAAATATTAAGTACATATTCTTATGTGAGCATCTATATTTATGCACATAGCCTGGTTACCAAAATGGTTATAGTAGTTCCTTTTCCAGAGAACTCTTGGTCTTAAGCGTGTTAAATTGTAACTGAAGGTTTTGGAGCTGCCTATTGCGGGACCTATACTGTCTTTGGGTAAATATAGGGTCTTACACCACCGAATATCTAAAGGCTGTTGAATATTTAACTATTTTACTTTGATGCATCTTTCCATTACTGCGCATAAGTTAGGAGGTGACCTTATGAACATTAGCTCAGCCTCCAAGCCCTTCTAAGTGCTAGCATTTATCGAAACAAATACCAAGATATTTAGAACAAATATCGTAACTTGAATGGAAATAACTTGCCCTGTAGCATCATGACGGCTATGCAATGAGGTAGGTACTGCTCATGATTTCAACTATTCTTAAGTTTCTTCAGTATGTTACAACGCTTTCCATTTAGCTCATAACGAGCCTAGAACTAGATATTTTCTAAAAATTAATCCACCGTAAACATTGCTTCATCGTTAGTTTCTTAGGTACCCCACGTAAGGGTAGGACTAAATCTCTAGATCCGAATAGCCCTTGCAATGCTAAAGTCTGCTGCAATAGATGTTTTCCACTGCATCAAAATAGCATTAAATGGTCACCCAACTCGGCTGGTTTACCCAATAAAATGATAGACTGAACTCAACCAATGCGTGTTGTGTACAACAATATAAGTTAATTGTGAGATAGGCACGTGCTGCGGTACGACAGGGTTGCGCTCAGACTAGACTTGCGACATGCCTAGTACATTGAGATAAACTGTGTTTGCTGAATGTTAGCACATGTGCGAGCTATTGTGTAAACTAATCGAATGTACCATGTATATTGAAAAGTTGTTGCAGATATTAATCATAACTATTAACAAAAATAATGGCTTTATAAAACTATTGGCTGTAGTAATGTTGCTAAGGTTATCAATCTTATTAAATTACAAATTTTTTACCCCCAAAATTTTTCAAAAATGTCCTTGTGACCCCCAACAGCTTTTGCTATCTTACTTATTGATCTGTTAATTGTTTATGTATGTTTACTCACTTAAGAAATATATAATACAGGTAGTATAAAGATGCCTTATAAGTACATACATACATTAAAAGACGTATATATTTAAAAGCATTGTGTATATAATTTTCGTAATGGTTAAAAAAGAAATGATTGGCGCATTTAACGCAGTCAACAATACGGTTGAATCACTATGTGTAATGAATATGTCACGGCCGTCGTGTACCACTCGATAAATAAACACCCATACAGGCGAACACACAGACAGACAGACAAATATCACGAAACCTACACTCTTAAGGCTACGGTCGTGGACTCGTGGTACTTGTATAGCGGAGACATTCAAGATATGGATATTATTTTTATTATAAAAATAGAAAATAATTGCTTAATGATGACATAACAAATAACTAGAAAAATTAACAGAATAGATCAAATGCAGATAGATCACGATACCGATGCGCGACTGTTACCTGACTCAATATTGACTCAGGGATTTGATAAACCCATGACGACGAAAACTATTTCCGTCATCCTCAAGGACCCAAAACTTAAGTATGATTTTGGCCCTTAGGAGTAACTCTGAGCGTTTGCTATCGATTCTCTCAAAGTCTAGTTTCCTTCAAACCCTCGTTTTTGCGACGCCGACTTCACAAATCTCACATAAAAATACATGAAAAGTAATTGGTTCCATCCGAGTGAATGATCTAAACATTCAAAGTAAATAACTGAATTTAACAAAAGCAAAGCCTTGGGTCCGCCGCACATGATGTCATGTACCTTGTGTAACATCACACGTATAATTATTATAATTACTATTTTTATTAGTGCCAGTGTTTATACGTTTCGCGTTTTGGCGTAGGCAGGACTTAAAGTGGCAAGACCCACAAATATGATAGAACCCTTCAGCGGTCGTAATTGGTCCTTGTTAACTTTGACCTTGCAAGTTGACCCTTCGAACATTACAGTACGGTACTTTGGGACAGATAGGGACACAAGCCCTGGAACCAACAATATCGCCTTCCTCGATTTAAAAAAACATTTTTCTTTGGTTTTGAACTTTATTTATTTATTAACCAGCTTTGTATTTCAGTTGCTGTGAAATCCTAACTAGATTGTAGGGCAGACCTAACCAAAATACCTTCAACCAGTATTTATCCGGCGCAAAAAAAGGATTACTTAGGTAACTCTACTATGAAGAAGAAGAAGCAGCAGATATTATTTTATTATTTTGTATGAAAATATAAGCCTTGTTAACAAGCCCTAAAATTCATTATCAGTTCAAGACGTCCGATTAAGTTGAAGTTAACATTATAGCCAGACACACTATTAAATAAGCAGGAATTTAATCAAACTGCATTAAAAGATTATACTCAGAACATTAATTTGTAAAAACATTAACTAACCTCGCAGGTGGTCGCAACGAAAATTGTGTTTTGACTACACGAGTGGACTGTATACATAAACAATAACCCCTTTGATATAACATTTTTATTGAGTCTGATAAATTTAAATAGCCGTAGTACACCCACTGAGTCTTTGCAAATAATTATTTTATACTTACTGAGCAAAAGTAGGTGAGGCAGGCTAACTTATAAACAGTTATCAAATTCACTTTCATAACACAGAAACATTTATTATATCAAATAATTGTTTTATTAACTCGTTTAATAATACCGGCGTGGGAACAGTGTTATTCAACATCGCGTAAGATTATTTCGAGAAACCAGAACCTGATCGCAACCCGCCCCGCAAGTTCACTGCCTATCCTATACCTACGTACCGCAGATCACCGCGCTCGGTGCTATTTGGTCCTTACAGTCTTATTTATGGTCCTTTGACCATCAAAATGCTTGCTTATACAATTTAGGAATGTTCCGGTGAAGTAAGTTTTAGATGGCCTAAGTTGACTAGATTATACTGGATGATGATGACTGAGGTAACTAGTTTAAATAAATGATGATATCGCAGTTATTAAATCTTATAATTAATAAGTGGTATAGGTACGTCCTCTACATAGAACTTTTGCTCATTATAAAATTGTATGATTCATGTAAGTTGTTTAATTATTATTGCCTACTCATACACTTACTTACCGACTTCAAAACCTCCACAAGGAGGTCTCATAACAAGAACACCAATCATTAATCTACCAACTTTGATTTGATATCTATGAGAAATACATCTTAATTAATAATAAACTTGGTAAACATTACTAAAAGACAGACAGTCATCAAAATTCCAAATCAGCATTCCTTAAACCAAAATAATAAGTAGTATCCACAAACTACAGCAAATGTTCAGGTCACTACAATTCAATAGGTGATATATAACCACAAAACTATGGAAATAATTATATTAGCTATAGCTATTATTCTTTACCTACCTACCCATTATATACCTATATATACTATTGATAGTCGGAATTATTCTATGTCACCTCTGCAGATAAAAACATTACTTACCTACCTATTTATTCACAAAATGTGGGTGGGTTAACAAAAAACACAAGTGACTAACACACCAGTCTAGAAGCGTTCCATCTAGGTTCAAAATATGGAGCCAATTTTAAAGGAACAGAATTACGGTACAAACCTTAAAAACCCGGTTCTTGATATGACTCAGACAGACCTCCCAAAGACAGACACGAGCATTGTGCGCCACCAAAATAGGCGATAAACACCACAACGAGTTTATTTAGGCTTACAAGACTGATGACAAACATTCTCCGCTACTGATGACAAATTTAAGGATAAATGGGCTTAGATAAGTCATGACGAGGGATTACAGGTAGGTACCAACAAGAATCCGAAAAGCAGGTGTTCAAACAGCGAGCACCCTCGAGCGACACGCGGTGAACATCTAGCCGCAAAGATATTTGTTATGATCACAACACAGGACAAAGCCGGCGCATTCCGCCACTGAGACAAACAGCGACGTAAGCAAACAACACCGACACTAAACATTCGATCATTACATGGATGTTACTCATGCAACACAATCACATCGCTAACATTTTAATACATACAAAGAAAAAATGAATGAATACGTGTGCCTAGAGGTGCCTACCGGTTAATATATGCGTGGACACGTTTAAAAAATACAAGTGTCAAAAACGCCGACATCTGTAGCGCTCAGCTGAGCGCCGCACAAGAGATGTTGAGAACTTACCTGTGTAGCTAGCACAGCCGCCGGCCGCTAACACAGCTTGCCCGTTACCATTTAAATTTAAAACAATCGCTCAAAACTTCTATATCTTCCAGTGCACAGTTCAATTTCCACCTTTATGTTAATTATAACTTATATTAACAGTTATTAAAGCTCACGTGTTATTGCGAAGCGTTAGTGTTAGTTGTTTTAATTCTGTGTATTCGCGAAGTCGTTTCGTTCGTGTCGGCCGCTCGGTATGCACTTTTGGGGTCACTCGGGGTCGATTGGTTTTATTGTGTTTTTTCGCGTGGAGCGGCTTTGAGTGTGCGATCATGGGTCGACGTGGCGTGCGGCGCGGTCGGCGTCCGAGCGATCACTGTGCGGAGTGACCCGCGCAAGCGCGCCGTGCTCGCCGCGGGATGCGCGCGCGCACCTCCTACTCCTCCCTCAACCCTCTCCCGCAGGCTTTCGTGCCCTAAAAGATAAAACACTTATCGAAACGCGTTCCGAGAAAGCGATGCTACAATACACACGTACCACTCTAATTAGTCTAAGTGTGTTATTTATTTTGATGCGATAAAAGCCTGTTCTTCGACAGCTAGGCATTCATGGGTACGAGTAACGACGCACATATTTGTAGCTATTTGTCCTCTTACTATGCTTTCTACAGTTGATTATAAATTACATAAAGCTGACACCGCCTACAACTCTGCCAGATCCCATTTGATTCGTATTGGAACCAGATTCGACCGAATTCCGAACGAATACTTTTATTATTGCTGACAAACGATGAAAGTAATGATTCCCAATCCGAAACTGTAAAGATAAATGCTCAAAGAGATAATCTTAAAGACAATAATGTATCGAAAAGTGGTATAGGTTGCACAATGAACGGTGGCAGCGATGGCGGTGATAGTGGACAATGACAGGCCGAATTCATTGTTGAAAAACCGGAACCAAATCCTGATCCGGCTTGTCGGCCGAACGCTGCGAAAAATTTGGGTTCCTTCATCTTAAAGATGAGTAACTAGGACCGATCTTGTTTATTGATGGTTATCAGTTATTGATGGTTCAGGAATTGATGTCGAGTAACGGGTATTTTGGTATCAATTCGGTTATGTTTTATTTTCGGGAACATACAATTTTGTTGGTTTTCCTCCTTATATGATATAACTGAAACCCACAGCCAAGAATTTTAGGAATTTGCAGCTAACCGTAAAACCTGGTTCTTCGATCCAGATTCCTTATTGAAGCAAGTTCCAGGGTATTACATAGTAGATATTAGATAATGGAAGCTGAGAGTCGCACGGCCTCGATAAGGACCATAAAAATACCAGAATTACGGCCACGGATACCTGGCAGTTGTCGAGCCTTACTGGAGCGGGGGAATTTAAAGAATCCGTTCGCCTTGTAACATTGTTTATGGAGATGAATGTCCATAGCATCCTGATAAATTAATGATTTACTATATATTATGCTATTTTAAATATTTTGGTTTATTTCATGGAGCTGTCAGCAATGTCAACCTCCCGTTCTCAATTTCATATATTAGAAAGAGGTAGTCTACCCCCATGGTTAAGACAATGTCCGCAATCGATGTTTTATAATCGACAATAAAATAAGTATTACAGATTATTGTACACAGATCAAACTTAAAGCAGTGGGTAATGAATTTTAGAAAGTAAAATTGTAGGTTATCATAAGCTCTATAAAATCTGTACCTAAGTTCAATACTTTATGACCATTCAATGCTAATTGGGCACAATCTATGTAGGTTTCATGTTTTCATTAGATCACCTAGGATATTTTGAGGCGTAGGTCTTATCGTAAAAGGCCTAAGACCTCAAGCCAAGGTCGTCGAAACCGATTTAATGTTTATATGGCACAAGTAGGTAGTGTTTGCGGGATGACATCATTCGTTTCTAATAATCGCCCACCCATCCGTTCGGCTGGCGCAAGGACTGCTTTTAAAGATCGCGTAATATTTGTGGTGAGTTACTACACTTAGTACATTGGTAACATTACGAGTAGGTCATCATGTATGTAGGGGTGATAAGGATTTCACCAGGAAAACTTAATTGCATTTAATTTATAGTTTTGTTTCCCATATCAAAGGCATATAAACATTGTTCTAACTTACACAGACAGAGAAGAGTCCATTTTCTCCACACATACAATGCTTTTAACAAATATCTAAACATTTCAAATTCCTCAACGGAACTTCTTCTTTTGCTGATGGATTGTGTCCGAAATAAGGATGAACGGGAATCACTCATGTTGGAGCTGAATCTGAATGTGCTGGATGTGGGATTAATACAAACAATTTTATCTGCACCATGTTCGGAATTGACTAGAAGGTTTTGTGAGATAATGATCTATCACTAACTCAAAAAAATCATTTACAAGTGAGTGATTCACCTTCCTAGCTTTTAATAGATGATAAGTTATATTAATAGACTAGCTGTTGCCCGCGACTTCGTCCGCGTGAATTTCAGGTAAAAACACCAGTAGACTATAATCAGATTTTGTAAGTAAGTGGAAAACACTACAAATTACTTACCGAATGGAATATACATAGTATTTTAATGATAAAGGTATATTTCAAATTAAGATGTGGCTAGTTTACTTTTTATACCGATTTTATATGATCGGTAAATATTGAGTGACTAACAGGAAAGTTATTGACACGATTTGTTGGCTTATAAGGAATTTCAATTTTAAATGTATCTTTATTTTACTGTATCTATGTACTACATTGACACCATGCATTTCTCTGAACTACGGTTGTAGTTTTGTCTTCAGCAGACAACATTTACAGAGAGTGTGGACTGGTAACTCAGAAGCGACCGTCATACAGTAATCCGTGTAAAAATCAGCTGGTTTCTAGGCCTTAATTAAGTCTACCTCTGCGTGTGCTAATGGTGATAGTTTGTATGCCAAAATGCGCTAAGCGCTTGTATTGAAATTTATTGTAGCCGAAATTTAAACGAACTGCTCATGTCCGTCACCCATAGGTTGGGCCTGTGGGCGACGAACTTGGGCAGTTCGATGCTCAAACAGAAAAGGCGGTTTTAAGGGACATAAGGCACGTAGGCCGTACCTACGTGGTGAGCGCGACCAATCGCGAAGAGGTGAGTCAGAATTTGTTTAAAGAGATGGTGTAGCATACGCGGATCGCGAGTCCCTCAACCTAAGGTTGTTAGGTGGATACCCTGAGGTTTTAGTTAGTATAAGAGACCGGCATAACCCTCCGTCCGCTCATGGTGGAGGAAGTCCATGAGGATTTCCCCAGCAACAAAAATACTTTGATAATTGTGTGGAACTTAGAATTTGACTGCCTTATTGGTCTAGTGTTCGTAAAATGCGACTGCTGAGCGGGAGTTCCGTGTGTTTGTTTACCAGATCGGAAAGAGTGATTGGTTTTTCCACTAATTCTCGGTGGCAGTACCGACTTTAAATTTGTGCCCGGCTAATGAAAATTTATGTCTATGATGATTATCTACAAAAGGATAACTTTGAGGTGGATCACAGACCTTTAACTTGACGATGGTTGCCTACAATCCACTTTCTGCTAGAGAGTTAAAACATATAAACCAATAAAATTAAAAATATTATGTTGTTTGAATAAGCAAATATCTTGCCGAACGCGGGAATCACACTATTAAATCATATCTTTACCAACTTATCCAAGAACGTGAAATAATGAGCAGAATTCTATATACCCCGTCTAAATATTACTATTTATTGATATTTATGTATATCCAGTGTATAAAGTGAAATATATAATGAAAGTTTTTACAGAGCATTTAAGTCAGAAAATATTTCTCTAAAATCACCGACAAACAGGAATGTGCCGATCCATCACATGATTGTTGTTCCTGCTTAGTTCTGTCTAAAACTTTCACTACACTTGGGAGCAAATAAATCGAGCCACTTCCTTTTTCACGCATTATGGTAATTATTTTTGGTATTAAGGAACGCATCGATTCGAAACATATATCGCCTAAAAGGGTATTTAATAACCTTTACAATGAGGGTAGTTAGTTGTCAAAATTTCATTTTTATTAAAGTTTAAAGGGTAGAATAAAATTATCGCATTTAATTTGCTTATGACATTTTTATTGTACTCTGTTAAGAAAAGATTAAATTTGAGGTTTTTGTTAATCATACCCATATTACTTGTTATTGTTGTCTTTATCTGTGTCTGTGTAATCAAAATAACCTGATAAAATGGATACTACACCGACGGAAGCTGCCCAAGTTGTAGCTTTACTTGAGGTTGGACACGGACAACGTGAAGTGGCACGCAGACTTCATTTGAGTCGTTCAAAGGTACAGCGGGTATACCGCAGGTATCTGGAGACTGGTGCTTTTGTTCGGCGACCTGGAACTGGCCGACCACGGGCAACAACAGAACGTGACGACCGCTTTATTGCAACCAATTCGTTGCGCGACCGTGGACTTAATGCTGTTCAGCTACAGCAAGCGTTACGTGACGTTCGAGGAGTCGCAATCAGTAGGTGGACAGTGAGACGAAGACTAAAAGAACGAAATTTAACATCACACAAACCAGCAACTGGCCCAAAATTGACTGTAGCTCATCGCCGATCTCGCTTGGAGTTTGCTCGAGAACACATTAATTGGACGTTAGAAGACTGGAGGTCAGTTTTGTTTTCTGACGAGTCAAGAATCTGTCTTTTTAGCAATGACGGGAGAAACCGAGTGTATAGACGTCCTGGTGAAAGATTTGCCCAATGTTGCATTCGAGAAACGGTGAGTTTTGGTGGTGGTTCTTGTATGGTGTGGGGAGGAATTTCTCTAGACGGAAAAACGGAACTTGTCTTCGTCGACCCCGCCAACGATGGCAGTGGTAGACGTGGATTAACAGCTGACCGATACATAACTGACATTCTTGAAAACCACGTAATGCCGTATGCTGGTTTTGTCGGAGAAAATTTCTTGTTTATGCATGACAATGCGAGACCTCATACCGCGCAGATCGTTACGGAATACTTGTCTGCGATCGGGATTCAACAAATGGTATGGCCAGCACGAAGTCCCGATTTGAACCCGATCGAACACCTACGGGACGAGCTAAAACGGAGAGTCCGAGCCAGGGTTCCCGCTGTTTCATCCATTCCCGAGCTTAAAGTCGCTGTGCTTGAAGAGTGGGAGAACATACCACAATATGTCATCGTAACGCTGATCAGATCGATGACTAATAGGCTACAAGAATGTATCAGGGCCCGGGGGGGTAATACCAGTTATTAAGAATATTTTTTTTGCAATAATTTTGTTTTTTATTGTTTTTATGGACTGTTTTAGCCCTACTAAATTTTCTATCAAAATTACCATTTTTCTTGCAGAGCCAATAATTTATCATTCAATAAGGTTATTATTCAATAATTTACCCTCATTGTAAAGGTTATTAACTAAACTTTTAGGCGATATATAGTTCGAATTGATACGTTCCATATTACCAAAAATATTTACCATTTTACGTGAAAAAAGGTAGTGGCTCGATTTATTTGCTCCCAAGTGTATGTGGTATTGTACATTTTTACAATAATTATGACTACATTTCGGCAAATTTCTCTTAAAACTATTGCGTAACTCTCCAAGAACAGACGTTTTATTGCTTCGAATTGATGTGTATCTAGAGTATGGCGAGCGCTTATATTTTGTCATCTAAGGGAGAGAGAGGTAGTAATTCCGGAAGACAATTTTGCCACCGTTATTTGTTTCCTAACCTCTGCAAGAATGCCAGTGGTAATAAATGTTTTCCCTGTTCCACCAGGAGCATCCAAGAAAAACATTTTACCCTGGCCGAGCCGAACGCTTTCAAGGACAATATTGTAAATCTGTGCTATCTTGCTCTGAGGTAAATTTAGTGACGTAGTCATTCACGATGGTGGTCATTGCGTCTTGGTCATAATTTGTTTCGGCGACATACTTCCTGGTTCCACGTTCTTGATTATTTAATGGTTGCGGAGCCGGTAAACCGTATTCCAACAGTGGATTGCCCCCGATGGCAATGACTACGTCTTGATGAGAACTGAGACAGTGGTTCAAAATGCGTTCATCAGTTTCTCCGATGTCTCCTTCAATAGTATGTCTTAAAGCCCATGAAATATCCTCAGAGAGATGACGCCAATATTTTTCCCGCAACAAAACCGGGTTTGCAATACCGCAGAATACCAACATGACGGCAAACAAATGTCATAGGCGACTTGGGCTATCACTAACGCTAGCCTCCAGGAGAGTGTTGTCCCAGTGTTGGTCACCGTCAAAAAGATTTCGTGCTACGCAGGCTGCACGAAATGTCGGATACTCCATACCATCAACTGTCCTTAAGAATGCAAATGACGTTGGCCCCTATACGATGTGAAGCAATAGCCGCAAATAATAGCACTCGGCATTATTTGTATGCACAGTGTAAATCCTTCCCAATGCAGTGTCCATAAAGATTCCCGGAAACCCTTCGACAATACGACCACGTCGATGTCGATTAAATACACCTCTTTGCTTGTAGTATGTATAGTACGACGGCACCTCATCATACGTAAGTGACTTTGCAAAAAAATCAACTTCACAGAGACGTAAAAATGCCAAGAGTCGTCTGTTGGAATCGTAGATAATACCTGACGTCACCCTTAAGACGTAAATACTAAAAGGGAACTTGAAATTTGATGGATGCGAGCAGTGACACGGTGGCTCAGTTGGCAGAGCGGCACCACGGTACGGCGACTGTCGCGGGTTCGAGTCCCGCTCGTGTCCATCATTTTTCAAGTTTCCCTTAATCAATTTAAAACTTAAGCCTAGCATGGCAACATGCATAAAAAATACCAAAAGTCATATGAATTTGGGTTGGTATTATCGGTTTAGTGGTTTGTAGCTGTAAAGGTACAACACTGAATTGGTAATCGTAGATTCCAACAGATAATACCTAACGTCACCCTCAAGACGTAAATACTAAAAGGGAACTTGAAATTTGATGGATGCGAGCAGTGACACGGTGGCTCAGTTGGCAGAGCGGCGCCACGGTACGGCGACTGTCGCGGGTTTGAGTCCCGCTGGTGTCCATCATTTTTCAAGTTTCCCTTAATCAATTTAAAAATGCCAAGAGTGTTGTTTGGCGGGGATTTTCCAATCGCTCTAATACATTGGCGGGGTCGAAAAAAAATGCGCTGGCCATTCTCAAAATGGACGTCCATGAATTCATGACCTCTGGATGCCGATCTTGTATAGAGAACGCCAGCATTCGCCATACTGCTTCTGAAGTACTAATGTAGCGACCAGACTGGTACTTGGTCACTTCATCCCGATCAGTGCTTTGCAAAGCGAACGTTGCCTGGTCACTACCCTTGTTTACGTATTTGCAAATGTATTTAATTGACTCGACGCTGGAATACGATTCAACATTGATGTGTGTTTCAAACGTCCTAGAAAGCACAGGTGAGTATGGAACAACCTATCTGTTGTCAACGTGAAGCGACTGCTTTTGGCTTCAGAATTGTTTGGACATCACTTATTTGAAATGGTGAATTTACAAACTTACTAATGTAGAAAAAAAATAAAAATTTAGAACTATAATTTACTGGAAATTGTTGGTAATAATATTATGTTAAAATATATATTATAATTGTCTTTTTATTGATATTTAAGTCAAAAAACATGCAAAAAGAAATTAAAGCTAACGCAAAAAGAAAAACCTTCGGCAAGAATCGATCTCACTATGCATAACTCGTAGGGCGATCGTTAAACCGCCACGCTACGATGACACATTGCAATATGTTTAAAATAGACGTTTCTATACATGTCATGATTCACTGCTCAGTTCCTTGTGGATATAGCGTGATGATTTCTACTTCAGAAGTTCATCTGTAAGTAATCTGCATAATGCAACTATTGGTTTCGTCTTTTTATCATTCTACGGCAAACATTAGACAAAACAAAGACATAATGCAATATTGCTCAGCCCTCTTTGCAAATGCCGTGATGATATTAAGCATACCGACGCGCCGGCCCCTAAAGAATATATTTGCAAACTTTCAGCGGATTCTATTCAGTAGTTTTTACGTTAATCTAACACATACATACAGACAAACAGACAAACAGACAAACAGACAAAAATTCTAAAAAATATATTTTTGGCTTCAGAAGCGTTCAGACATCCCATTGCACTTATTTTTTTTTCAAATATCTTCAATGTACAGTTTTGACTTCGTTACGATTTTATTATATGTATAGATAATAAGTTGATTAAGCATAATAATATTGTTAGTACAGTAGTTACTTTGTAAAAGGGTATGATGGGGTTGTCATATCTCTGATAAAAACCCCAAAATAAAATTAGATTAAAAAAAAAAAAAAAAAACTTCTTCTTTAAACTAGAATGCGAACAATCCAAGCAAAGTTCTTTATTTCAACTACTGCATTATAACTTTATGGAGTCGATCTGATAGCCGTGTGGCATGACCGTTGGACTGTTCAGTCAAAGGTTGCATGTGCAAACCCTTGCACGCACCAATGTATTATCAAATTCATGTGCGTAGTATAAATTTATCAGTAGCTAAAAACGACGAAGGAAAACATCGTGAAGAAACCGGCACACTTGAGAGTTTTTTCGCCGGTGTGTAAAGCCAGGTCACGCGGTTAAAAATCTATATCGTATAAGAAAGAGACTATTCCTAACTAAAATACTAACTAGCATTCAAGAAAACAAAAGCTTCTCATTTACCTAGTCCACAGGTTTCCTCGCACTGGCCTCCACCTGTGTGGCGCTAACTGAGTTTCATCCAGCCCGTCAGGCGGTCAGGCCAGCCTTCATAGTAACTGCATGTATGGACCAGTAATACTAATCACTGTACGCGACCAGAATAAAGGTAATTGGTTTATACCGACGGACATGAGTATTATCAATATTCATTAGGTCCTAGAACAACTTGATTAGTTTCGATCATTACAACTTCATCAAGTTACTGGTTTTCAATTATTATAAGCTAAGTTCGAGTTTCTAGAATATTATAAGATTTTTTTTATTTTTATTTGCTTTTAGCAAAGTTAAACACAGACTGTAACAAGATAATACTCATGCTAAACTTCGATCGGAAACCAAACGAAGTCCATCTTGACATTGTCTTATATTTTCATCTTTCGTTTCTCCTAACACATAACATAACGCTTGTATTCCCTAAAGGTTTAGGCTGAGACGCACATACGTTACCCCCTTATTTCGCCAGTTATTTTATAGGTCCTTATCAACTAGGCGGCGAGCCTATTGCCATTAGCCGGGGACAAATCGACACTCCATGCTGCTACTGAGAATGACCTAATGGAAAAAGCAAGTAACATTTTGGCCGACCCAAGATTCTAACCCAGGATCTCATGCTTAGCAGTCGCGCTTAGCGAACACTAGACCAACGAGGCAGTCTCCTTCCTTAATAGCTACATAACAAGAAACACCCTGTGTAAGAATACCGGTCAAGTTCGTATGAATCAGACTCGCATCAATAAAGTGCGCTACGTTATGTCAATTACCAACTATTTAAATACCTGTCAGTCTTGGTGACCGGCGCTCTGTTACAGGCTTACGTCATTGTTGACCAGCTGTGTACCCCGCGTTGGGGTACGTTCATTCATAGATAAAAACATTCACAAACTACTCAAGAACAAAATGAATCAGTAGCTAAATCTTTCTTAATTTGTAAGTCCAAATTATTAAAAAATATCAATCAAATTGTATGAATGAATTATATTCTCCCGATTCTCACGATTTGCAACTATGAGTGTGGATGAGGAATGTGATGCGTGTGAATGAAGCAAAAGAAGTATGCCAGGATCGTAGCAAATGGAAATCCGTGGTCTCTGCCTACCCCTCAGGGAAACAGGCGTGACTTTATGTATGTATGTATGTATGCAACTATGAAAACGAGCAGCATGCTCTCAACCTCCCAAATCTATCCCAGATGCTGTGCTTACTTAGTGCCTACGTTATTTTATTGATATTTTGTATGGTAAAAGTTTACGCCCTATTTCTCAAAGGCGGCTGCAACTCCTGATAATTACCCAAAACATTCAATTTTGATTGGGGACTTTTCTTCGATAATATTTGTCATTTTGTAAGTTTACTGGTCCAATACTGAATTTTATATTAGACCAGCCTCCAGAAACTATATCATCAGCCTGCCCACAGCCTACATTTTATACTGTAGGTACATATAAACAAAAAAATAGTCCCAAAGTTTCAATTAATTTTCACACAGACTTTCAATTAATCTGTTTAGAAATACAAATGAACAGTGATGAAACCTTAGATAGTAGTAGCATATTCTCCGTTGATGATAAATCCTTGTGACCGAGTACCAATCAACACTCGTACAAGTAAACTAATTATTTTGTTGTGACAACTTGATTGGATGGTCGATTATAGTAATTAACCGTTTGGTACTTTACCTGCATGTGCAAGGAAACATGGGAAAATTAGCTCAATCTGTATTTATTATATATTTATTATACGCAATACTCTCCGCCCCCGCTTACTTTATGTAAACAACATGGCGTAGTACATTACTAGTGTTATTTATTATGGATACTCTTATGTGTTTTACCTTCACCGTACGATGGTTAATGTTTTTTATAGTAAAACGACTTGATTACATTTGAAGTTTGTTACATAATTAATTAGAAATAGGATGAAATAAATAGACAAAACTAAAATTGAGTACAAAAAGAGGTTTTTGGATTCATCGTTATCATCAGCCGGGAGACGTCCACTGTTGAACAAAGGCCTTCCCCATAGAACGCCACAATGAACGGCAACTTGCTACTTAAATTAAAGTTAAAATAAAAGTGAAATAAAATTGAAGTGGCAATCGGCAGGGCATATCGCTCGAAGAACCGATAACTGCCGGGGTCTGGGGAAGAAAGGTTTTCTAGTGACGTCCACGAACTGGAAGACGCAGCGTCGGCAGGCCTCTCACGAGGTGGGCTGACGATATCGTCAGCGTTGCGGGCAACCGGTGGATGCAATTGGCAAGTTGTTATTCATTGCGGCGTTCTAAGGGGAAGGCCTTTGTTCAACGGTGGACGTCTTCCGGATGATGATGATGAATAAAACTCACAAACTACTATTCGACCAACATATTGACTCGATAGTAAGCAAAGCCTCCAAAGCACTGGGATTCATAACTAGAACCTCTGCCTGTTTTCGATCATTAAAAACTATAAAAGTATTGTATTGCTCCTATGTCCGTAGTCACTTAGAGTATGCATCCCAGGCCTGGAACCCGCAATATGAGGTCTACAAGTCTCGTATTGAGGGTGTCCAGAAGAAATTCCTAACTTACCTAGACTATAAAGCTCGTCAGTATTCTTCTGATTACAACCATCGTTGTAAGAGGTATCATTTTCTCCCGCTCAATTATCGACGACAGATAAATGATATTTGTTTCCTTATGAATATAGCTAACGGCGGAATTGACTGTCCCGAACTGGTTGCAAAATTGGAATTGCGAACGAATCAACTCGGTCTTCGTCATCGCCCTCTGCTCAGTGTTCCCTTTTCCACTACCAAATACAGAAGAAATGCCTTCTTCGCAAGAAGTGCTTGTAGTTTTAATAACCTGCCTCGTGAGTTAAACATTGACTTATTCTGCACATCTGCTAGCACAGCGCGACGAATACTGGCCAATCAATTTTTCACAAATAATACATCAACTATTAACGAGGATTAGCGGGTCCCGAATGGTAGTAATATCCTAATTCTGTAAATCAACTTTGTATGTTATGCATAACGCAACATTTATTTTTTTTAATAGTTGAGTTCCTTTTCGTTTTTTTTTTCTTATTTACCATTTGTTTACGTAATTATTTTTTTTTTACCTGTAATATTTATTTGTGGAGGCTTGTTAATAGCAATTTTCATGTCTATCTTTATACTTATTTATGTTATTAGTCTGTAAGCCTTCTTTAAAATAATAAAAAAAAAAAAAAAAAAAAAAAAAAAAGCGACGGGATTCTTTAGCACTTTAACAATTTGAATCTAGAGATCATTAAAAATTGTGAAACGCAATCATTCAACGCAATACATTGTGCCAGATGACGACCAACATAAAATGAGAGGCAAGGTTTTGCAGGTCAGCACAAATATGATAATACATCGGATACTTACTGAGTTTATTGTTGTTTCTTACGATTTTCCATTCAAATCCATGAGTGGAGGAAAGTGCGTCCAGCGGCGCAACATGGTCACAACACCTACGCGACTCCTGCGCAAGTGACGTCACGAATTAGCATCACAATCGTGCAGCCACCGCGCATTGTCCTGCGACACTATAAGCAAACAATACCAATACTAACTCATGATTTGATTACCAAGTATCGGGGATTGGGTAAAAAATTATAAATCAAAAGCATAACTCATTTTACGATTCTAGGTCAATATATATTATTTTATAATGTTCTACTATTTACTGCCTCGTTGGTCTAGTGGTCGCTAAGCGCGACTGCTGAGCACGAGGTCCTGGGTTCGAATCCCGGGTCGGGCAAAGTGTTACTGGGTTTTTCCATTAGGTAATTCTCAGTAGCAGCACGGAGTCTGGATATGTGCCCGGTTGATGGCAATAGGCCCGCCCCCTATTACATCGGGACCTAAAAAACATAACTGGCGAAATGTGAGTGTACTATATGTGCACCTCTGCCTACCCCTTCGGGGAATACAGGCGTGATGTTATGTTTTTACTATTTACTGAGGCTTCGTACCTAGCTGTAGAGTACAGATGTTCCTAAGACTGTGATGACTTAACATCTAATAACCCGCCGGTATATGGATGTAGACTAGGTGTTTGTTCAAGTGGCGAGCACCAGTTTATTTGGTTAATAACATTGTTAACAAAGCGACGTTTATGTAACTGTCTCATTACCAATTCGAACTCTTGGAATAGCAGCTGAGCGCCTACCTCCGTAAACAGCATTGCTAAGAACTTTATTACAAAGAGACCTATTTATTCTAAGAGCGTCTCTCTAAATATTATACTCCTACGATCTCCGAAGGTAGGGAGACGTGCTGTCTTTTATCGCCGACCTGATTGGGACAGTATTTAAACGATTGAAACTGCTGCACAAGGGGTGGCGGGCTCGATTCCCGCACGACAGCAGATCTTTGTCCCGAGCTTAGATGTGCGTATATGTGATATTTTTGGAGGCTTACCAGATTCAAAATGTTTTCCCGGCTAGGAATGAGAATTGCATTGTAATGAATTTCTCCTCGGATTAGATAGGAAAAAGGCAATCAATAGGTTCTTAGGTTTTATACTCACAACAGCCGTATTATACTCAGGTACAAAGATTACCTACCTACATAAATAACATTATAGTTTCTTCATTTATAATGACTGCGAACAATACTTCAGCCTACGAGTATTTCCTCAGTTAACGAGTGAGGAAGATGATCTCTCTCTGTACCTCCCTTATCTTAGGTGTTACGACTTCTTGTAATTAAATTAAATTGCCACAAACCATACTTATAGCTTGTGTTATATAAAAACCCTTGAATTTCTGAATAGCTCGTTAACTTCCAGCGCTGCATATCTTAGGCCTCCCAACGTCTGCTATCATAAATTGATTGCAGATGACACACAACGGACCTTTACAATACATTTATTACAGGACAGCTCACACAGGTCGTCTGATTCCGAACTTGGCAAAGCCTGTATTAACAGAAGCAAATCATGAAAGCATCATGAAAATAGAACAAAATAATCTCAAACTCCTTGTCTAATACTGATGCATAAACCATGACTGTATTTCCAAATTGCGACCGACTATCTCTTTGGACATTCTAAAGATTTCAACAAACTTAATTCTGCATCAGAACTTAGTCTTTCAAGTCCCCAAGTAGCGCCAACCTCTCTCACTTGTATTTGTCAGCTGAAATAATCATGAAGTATAATTGTCTGAATGTTTGTGTAACGATTGTCCGGGCATCATTCCGCCCATTGTTTTGACACCAGATGCCGAGTCCAATCGTGTCGGCCGGTATTGTAAACAGGACCAGCGGCTTGTGTTACCTCTGGCGGCTGAGAATCGTGCATAGTGCTCGTTTTGTGAAGTGAAATAAGTAAATATGAAAGGTCCTCTCCTCTCTTCTCGAGTATGATACATTGTCGCATTGACTTGAATTTTGACCCTTAAAATGTATTGGCGGGGGGGGGGGGGGGAACCTGACCAATGACTTAAAGCTTAACAGGCGCATTTGCGGCTATGACATAGTTATATAAACATTTAAGTTCCTAGGAGGTGATGACATTGATCTATAACTTCGCCACCAAAACTGCAATACCCAAGCCGTAATAAATATTAATTAAATCTGTTTTAAGCCCACTGTAACAAACATAATAATGATCATTTTGTAAGTAAACATGAAATATTACAAATAAGCAAGGATATCATAATTCGCGTCACTCCTCAAAATAACTGCAAATTTATATGAAATTCTTGAATGGTCAATGGTGCGATAGATAACTAATATGGTTGTAAGAACATAGAATTGGAGCAATATTCAAAGTGGTGACTTCATAACTACCTAACTGTGACGAATACGGTCCTTCTAGAGATCAGTCTTATCAAGAAGGACGGTGAAATACAGTAGTGGTCTAACGCCAGTTATGCTAATGATGACGTCACAATATTTAAACTATTTCGATTCTATTGAGAACAATTTTTAATTTCCCTTGTACATACAAAACGTAATAATCCCATGAATTCAGAGAAAATTCGAAGCAACTAGAGACAATCATACGTTCACATAATATCGACATTTGCAATACCAGTTCCAATCATAGAAATGGCTTGACAAGTGACTAAGCAGTGCCCAAGGTACCTGGCTACCAGCGCAGTCGTATTTCATTCAACCATAGTTTATCTAATCCCAGATCACGACCAAAAAGGAGAGAACAAATTAGTCATACCGTACATCAGAGGGGGGTGACAGAATAAATCAAAAGGTACATAAATCTTAGATCCTAAACTATGGAGCCTTAGAGTATTAATAAGAGCAGCTATTGTTGTTGTGGCTGTGGGTTTGTCTTTGACCTCTAAGTTGACGAACGTTGACGACGACGATACGGGGAACTTTTATATTATTCGGAATAAATAAACTCTACTTTTGTAAGTAGAAAATTTGCTGTTCCTCCTGAATTAAGCTACTGGTTCTTAAATGTAATGTACTTTGATGTCTAGGTATTTAGTTATTTATTTCACCAACATTATGTCTAATCTTACTAGTTACAAACCACCCTAAAACATGATTTTAAGTCAACGTTCATTTAGAAGTTTTATTCAAAACAGCGCTAATCGTTTTAATTTAGAGTAGGTGCGCTCTATAGTTTGAATAATCAATACTCTAAGTATGTAATATATATTCAAGAGTTCTAACTCTGCGTCGGCGGCATTAGAATAGGAAAATGGCGAATATCCTTATATGAGTTTATTGAATGTTTTAAATCATCGTTGCTTTAGGCATATAACGCACAGGCTGACGCCCGGCGAAGACAGTAGGTGTCGCAGCAGGCTGCCAGCACGAAGAGTTGGAGGGTAAACTGACAAGGAACTCCTGCAACTAGCTACTTTGACAGTAAAATGAAAGTTGGTTGTAGATATAAATGGTAATTGTTGTCATAAGATTGAAACTTTTGTTACACTATACGTGGCTTTAAGGAAGTGGAAGAAGAAAAGGGCTGGGGAAGGGCTCCTCTTCGTGTGTCGTATGAGAGGCAACGTAAATGTTTTGAGGGCATACGGTGGCAGACCTGTGCCATTGGAGTAGTTAACTATATATACTGCTGTTAATCCGAAAGCGTCGGCTGTATACAATCTCTGTCTCGGCAGACTTCGAGGCGTTATCTGTGGTATAGATCGCATCGATCATCGTTGTTGGTGGCCCACGCGCACCCAAATAAAGCACCACTAAATGTAAGGAACTAGTGCTAATTTAATGTTTTAGGGAATTTTTTTGCAGGCTCGCATCGCGAAACCATATTCTACGAAAAGGTAGGTAGATTTCACAAAACCGTATATAGGTAGGTCTAGGTATAGTTCCTCTCTAATACTATTAATTAAAAAAAAACTATATTTAATAATTGTCTAAGTTCCTGTCATGTAAGAGGAATACTGAGCGACTGTCAGTGACTGTGTTTGCGCTCGGATATAGTCGCTTTGTATGGTACTAGGCTATTGTGGTTTATATTTAAGTGTAATTGTCTAGTTGTACAATCTTTATAGGTACTACTTATACTGGTTACGTAACACTGTGGAATAGACTGGGATTCAAAAAGTTAAGTTATCGGTGAGCGTTTCTTTTTACGTGCCGGGAGTCCGGGAAATAAGTATAAGTCTCGTGTGTT
Organism: Abrostola triplasia; assembly: GCA_946251915.1. Lineage (NCBI taxonomy): Eukaryota > Metazoa > Arthropoda > Insecta > Lepidoptera > Noctuidae > Abrostola > Abrostola triplasia. Next base: position 373,060 of record OX276432.1, on the reverse strand, counting down.
AGGAAGCGAGACTCATGCAACTTTTCTGGTTTATTAAAATATGTATATTTTAGTTGATTAATATATAAAAGTCTTCTCTCCCTATGAATGTTAACTAACTTGTTTTACGATATCTTCACAATAACCATAGAATCAGGTCCAGTATCGCTAACCTATAAACACTGCACCGCTGACACGGCCAATAGTCTATTAAAGCTGTGATTTACTATAATGACCGCCTACCAAGTACCAACAGTTTGTTGTTCAGAACTATTCATTAATTACATACTTTATCGGTGTCGTCTAGTTGCGTAGTTTCACTTAGACTATCTATGATAACAATAGTAACGTGATATGTAACACGTTTTGTAAGTAATTATAGGTATATATTTTGACATTATTTACCAAACACTTGACGATGCGATTGGTGCACTGGCTAAAGGTTCGATCCCCGCACACGACAATTTGTGAAGTCCACAAAGAGTTGTCCTGAGTTGAGTTGTTTTTCTATGTGTTTAATGTCTGTCAAACACATTCACTAGACAAAATAAATTTTTGATAGCCCAGCAAAAATATGTAAAGACAAACAACATCCCTCCTACCATGTACTCTAGCAGGGTATTTTCCGTCGTGGTGGATGCAAGACGCCACACTAGACGGCACGTACTAGAGTTCATGGTAAGGGGCAGTTTCTGATTTCTTCAAAAAACTTTAAGTTGTTAAAGAGCCTTTCTCCTGTGACCTTCCCGCTGAGTTACGACTTAGTTCTATGGCTATAACTCTTCGCAAAAACAGTTTATGGAAAAAATCATCAAAGTAAATGGGCAGAAACCGATCAAGCCTTGGTTGAAGAAGATACATATATAATTCCTTATTCGGTATGAATTTTGAGTGTGGCATAATACTTACTAATAGGATTAAATGTTTAAATACCCGTGATTCCCGCGAGGCTGCGCGAGAGTGGTAGCCATATAAGGGTCCGCGCGCGTCGGTGACGTCAGCGACGCCTACGCATATGATCGTGCGATCAAGAGCTGTGAATGAAATCACCTTATGTAGGGAAAATAGGTATAGGTACTTACTCGTATAAAACTTATAGTAAACATTTACTAACTTATTACAATTTCCTTTTGTAAAGACAAGCTGGTTAACCTCCATACTTAATACCTACCTTCTTTACAAACTCAGTCACGTAGCCCTTACACTACCTATTGTTTAATTTGGTATTTTTTCGGTTCTATACGATACTCTTCTTGATAATCTTTGAATCTAATTATCTAATAGATCTTCTATAAAGAAATGCAATGTACGAACCGACTTGTAGCTCCATCAAACCGGATTTACAATTTTTTTTACAAGCACAGGTCTTGCAGCACTAGTTAGTAATATCGAACCCAGACCTTGATGTTTGCGGCAACTATAGATTTAACACCAAGTGCTTCACTAACATGTGCATACAATAGCGCACGTGTAGTGCGTGGCGACGAACGACGCATGCGCGTGACATGCGCACACGCATCGCCGATAGCCCCACATGAAAGTGTAGCATCTTGTTTCGTAACTTACAGTGGCAGTGACTCTTGTGGCCATGGAACATGTCTGGCATTTCTTTAAACCTCCTTTTTTAAGTTGCTTAACATAGTCGTGGTAACTTGGTCCCCAAGTCATCGATATTAGGCGCCTAAGTAAAATTAATGAAACACGAGTCTCTTCCCTTATTCGTGTAGTTACTTTTAGAAAACGTTCTTATAGACATTTTATCCCTTATTAAGTCTAGAAATTCCTAGATCAAATATTAGTTCAATATCAGGTTACAAGATTTTACAAATCCATAACATTTGCGAGTGAGTCTGTGTCTGAGTGAGTGGTCTTGTCAAGAGCTGTTGCAGCAGTCGTGTCTTATGCAAATATCGCCATGATGGCACTGACACCAATATGGCAAAGGGCAGGTCCTTAAATAATGCGCTTCTTTAAGATTCCCTCGAAGATATTATACGGGGTCGTCATGGACCTCCGACGATGTCACTCACACCCAAAACTGTGCCTAGTTCGTGGTTATGTGGGGTTTGGAGCATGCTACCCAATAACATACACACTTACCTAGATTATGTATTGGGGTGTATTGAAACTTTAACTCTAAACTTTAATTACAGAAGGAAAAAATCACTTTCCATTCGATATTACGTATCCCGTTGTTCTTTTGTACAGAATTCTGTTGAGTTATCCTATAACTAGAATTAGGCCCAAAAGTGTAACCCGGAATCAAACCTTCGAACAAATACTCTGTAAGTATGTATGTGTGGCGATTATCTTACTAAATTCAAACCACAATATATTTAAAAAGCCCACGTTGGGAAGCACTTAGCAAGCAGAGACAACGATCATAAATAATCGAATGTCATATGAATCAAACATGCGCGGGCGCAGCCTTCGCAGACAGATTGACGAGTGATGAGTGTAGCTAGTGTTGCTTCCGGACTGAATATGTATAGCAATGGTAATTTAATGCGTTTAGATCATGTATGCATCGGACTTATTTAGGTGTGGGTAGTTTAACTTTATCACTTGATTTATGATTATATAGCTATTTGCCAACAGATTCTTCTATTGAAATGATTTACTTCAATTTTGTGCTACATCTCGGAGACCGAAATTTTCTCGAAGCTTTTTCTAAATAATAGTATTTTTTTATTTCTACTTTTGATAGCTTAAGTCAGGAGTTCAGGAGTCAACACCACCTCTCTGAACTGCCTCACTTGACGACACCACAACGGTAACCAACGATATGGCACCAAACTAAAAGTAAACACAAAACAACCACTGAACAAGCTTGTCAGCTTATCAATTACGATCATAAGCTTTGATAAAATAGAAATCAGTCGGTGAGTATGATTGGCTAGTAATGAGAGGATACCTTACATTGTGTCGCAAGCGCCGCCGCAGAGCGCGCCTGTCGCAACGCCGCCGGACGCGCGACATGCGACACTAACCGCGAATTGCCCAGAATCACATTATCTATAGCCTGATAGCTCGCAGATATCTTATTTTAGGATACGGTGCAATAGCCCAAGCCACGATATGCCTATTAACTTGTATATTGGTGTATAAGCCAATTTGCAACTAAGTCATAGTTTGGGCCCATATGTCTAATATCGCTGTAGTGTTTTGAAAGTTTTCTAAGCATCGGTTTAAGATGACTTAGACAAAAATATAACTTTCTAGATACAGTACGGTCCTAATATAAACTCTCCATCACCCTAAAGTCCACTGGTAGAAAAGGCCCAATGGCATTATAATTAAATATAGATATTGTTTGAAACGTACGAATACGTTCTTCTTTTACGTATTAATGCTTCATTACAATATTCTCAGGGTTATAAAACCACTGATAGAAATCTTGGCTGCTAAACAAGGAAAATATTGTCACAATGTCTATCTCGAAGTCTTGGTGACATCAGGGATACGCTCGCGGCAGTATCTGGTCTGGTCAGATTTATGTGAGCTGATTAACTTCTAGTCATGAGACTGTTCAAAATATAGGTTCAAAAATATCCTATTACAGAAAAGGGTCCTTCTAGAATTCACTATTTATACGAATAGGTTACAAATATGTTACTGTATATTAAGCTCCCTATTGTTCATTATATTTTCAATCAATCAGTCAATAGAAATAACACACCAACTTTTAACAGTAACTTTGTTAAAAGTAGTTCCGCGGGCGAAACTTAGTTGACATAGAAAGTGATTAATAGTGTCGCATTAGACGGTTTTATCTTTATCTAAGTGAAGTTATTAATATCAGTAAAAAGCTCCGGCCATTCGTGTCACTCCGGAATTATCTAACCCGTTTTAAAATCAATTTGTGTAAACTAACAAGTCGAAATTGTTTTCTAAGAAAGCGTCAGTGACGTGCGCGAGGATCGTATTATAAATAAATAAATAAATTACATGCAATTTGTTAAAGTTTAGCGCTACATTAAAAACAACATGAGTAGCAATCATCTAAATCATTCTTATCTATAAAATAACCAGTTTAATCCTACTATGTTCTCCTAGCTCCGTTGTAACTACTTTATAGTACGCACATGAATTCGAAAAGGCTTTGGTGCCAGCCGTGGTTTAAACTCTCAACTACCATTTCAGCAGTCATACCACTCGTCTATCAACTAAACAATAGTATTTAAACCATTTTTAATCATAATAGAGATTCGAGGAAAGTGATCAGTAGAGAGTGGTTAAACAAAAACGTGTCGGTTTGATCACGACGGCGGCCGTCTGACAAATGAGGCTGCCCGCCGCACTAATCACTGTCAGCTGCTAATTGTGCTGTGGTCTCTCTCACTGACTTCCTGGATCACGGAATGTTAGGAAAAGTGTCTTATAAACAGCAAACCAACAAGCCTATTGTTTAAATGTCACCATACGGTACATGCTTCTGAATCTCTTAGAAATCCTGGACGCAGTGTAATCTTCTTAAAAAATATCTGGGTGTGTTTCACACTCAATAATGTCCAGAATCCAAGACCAATATTTGTGGAGCTCAAATACATTTGTCCTATGCAACACAAGTGCACTCTTAATTGCCTTACTCTGTAGTTCGATGGTCTGGTCCATACCGACACGGCCTAACAGACATTAGAGCCAGGACAAAGGATAAGAAGGCTTTACGTATTCTATCTCCCAGGCTCTACCAGGGTTAGCAAAAATGTCGAGTTCTGATGTCACCGCGGAACGAACGAAAATCCTTTTAAAATACCTTTTAACAAAGCTTACTTTGAGTTTACCACAACCAAGTTATTTATCAAAATGACGCGACCGTTTCAGAGAATGTTATATTTAAAGTTATTGCAGCTAACTGTTATGAGGTCAATGTTATTGTTTTATAAGTATGTATTAAACTTTGTAACGTAAATATGGTAAACATTTATTTCTGAGAAAATAGACTCTTTGACAGTTCAAGGATCTGATAAAATTCGTGATATTGGTAAGTGTACTTGGGTACGACCATTCTAGTACGTACCTAACAATAATCCTATCCTACTAATATCCTACTATCCTACTAATATTATAAATGTGAAAGTTTGTGAGAATGGATGTGTGGATGTTTGTTACTCTTTCACGCATAAACGGCTGGACCGATTTGGTTGAAATTTGGTATGTAGATAGGTTATATATATATATATACCCTGGATTAACATATAGACTATTTTATCCCGAAAAAATGTAGCGGGTAACACCGCGGGGCGCAGCTAGTATATTATAAACAATTTAAACGATATGCCACTATTTGACCGATTAAATTAATGTTAGGTACGCCAGCCTCCAAAGAGGTCTCCAAAAGGTACGTGTAAAATAAATTTATTAGTTAAATTTAAAAAAACTTAAGCTACAATTAGACTAAATATATGCTAAGGAAATGCGAACCCTTAACTAAAACATTGGCATAAAATATTGCAAACAATAGAGTAACTTAAATTCTTCCTTAATGAGTAACTTGGTTAAAATACGCCTGTTTACCGCTTCGAGGAACACAGGCATGATGAAGACGTACTTGTGACCTATATACGTTCACCATAATCAATATAATACCTAATATAATTGAGATCAGGGTCGCCGCCGCCCCTGCTGGACTTCTAGTAAATCAGTTTTCCTGTTAATCATCGCCATTGAAACTAAAAGTGACCCATATAAGGCAACTGCAGGTATGCGCGTGCGCCGATCGGGCCAACTGTTACAAAAACATAAGCATTATTTATAGAAGTGCGGTCATAATTGGAATATGTTTGAGTTTAATGAGCACACGAAGAATTGAGAGAATTTCGTGAACAAAGTAACAAGTACATAGATATTAAAGCTAATGAACGAAGCTTTTTCTAGTTTTATTTATTAAGTTTTGCTGTTCTTCGACCAGATGGATCGCAGAATCGACTTGTGTAAAGAATCAGTATTTTGATGGTCTGTCACAATGATAATTGAAAATATGGGATTCGAGTAAATACTAGTAGAGGAAGTGTTAACTTAAATGTTTAGGATGCGAATGGTTTAATGAACCGCTGTCGGACTTTTGGCCTTATGACAACTAGGTAGGTGTAGGTATCTAATTGACGCACTGTACAAGAAAGTTAAGTGAAAAATGGGATAGAAACCTATCTATTTCCAAACCGCACGCAGCAAAGCTTAACTTGTCATATTGTCAGTAATATTCATTAAATGTATATTTAATTCTCGTAGCGTGGAAACCGGCGCAGTCGCAGATATCACATCGCTCGGCCATAAAACATATTTGCACAAGAAATCGAGAGTGCAGTCATTGGCGCACCGTATAGGGAGACACGCCGCCCTTGTCCCACTGGGGGTGTCGGCCAGGGCTGGCAACTCCTAGGTACCTACTCTAGTCAAATACTACTTGATATAAGTAAATAATTTCTAAAACAATATCTTGTCGAATGAAAAATAGATAGCCCTAGCTAGGTGTACTTATAACTAATTCCAGCATATGCTAATTTGATGTGATCTTTATATGTACGATAACTGGCAAAACTATGGCACACGAGCATAGCAATGATCTCTTCTTTAACAGAGAAGGATAGAGTACTGATCATCACACTTGCTCACTGGATGTCAACAGGTTGGTGTTTCCATTTCATTAAATCCAAGTTTTATCACCTTGATTTCATTAATCGATAGTCAGTATCCAGAATCTTAGACATAGGTTACCTAAGAAAGAATGTGACTGGATAGGTCACATTGTTTAAGGCGCGTTTTCACTTGGTGACATTGGCCCGCGACCCTGTTGCTCGACACGAAGTGTTCCGCGCGATGTCGCCCGACGTCGCCTGCAACATCTACGGATCGCGAGACTTGTCGCAAGTTGACGCTCAGCGAGCCAGGCGACGTTGCTTAGTGCCAGTGGTCTTGGAATGAGTTATGGAGTCCAATGACTGATTATAATTTTAGTGGAACGCGACCAGCTCAACCCTACAACACGCTGAATCATAATATACCGTAAAGGTTGCGATGCGTATCATATAAGACAGATTTATGCTCTGATGCAACTGTCGGCGGGAGACCGACCTTACACCACTCACTTACTTTTTAAGCCTTAATTAACTATTATAATTAGTAACGACAAGGAGAAAGATTCCTCCATTTAATAAATACTTGGGTAAAACTTACATTTTATACAATGTACCTATATAGTCTAAGTAGTAAATTACTCGGGAGTATATAACTAGAAATTCATCTGTAGTTTGCTTAGTAAGTATTGTTCAACATACATACATACATAAAGTCACGCCTGTTTCCCTGAGGGGTAGCCAGAGACCACGGATTTCCATTTGCTACGATCCTGGCATACTTCTTTTGCTTCATTCACACTTTTGTTCAACATTGAACACTTTATAGCACTTCTGACAAATAATACCGATATTTACGATAGTTTCAAGACATTATTGATAGATATAGATAGATATAGGCATATATTGTTTATAGGCAGGTAGGTTATTCTAAATACTGTTAGACTGTGTTGAGCAGCAGAACACCGAGTGATTTATAGAAATAGAAACCAATAAGTAGTTCCCATATTAACCTGATGAAAAACTTTCCCTGCTTGAAATAATCTAGAACATAATTTAGTGTTAATTCCGGCCATAGTTTGAATCCTATCCAACCGACACACGTACAGTTTACCACAACAATAACTGCGCTATCTAATAAACAATCTTCCCATTCTCCTACACGAGCCCATTCTAAAGTAAAACAGTAAACTTAAAGTATATCTAAGTAAAAGTAATTTCTATGCGCGTGCACAATGCGCGTACCTTTTGTTAGGTGGTTCGTGCGCACGCGCGTCACGGCTCGCCTGCCGCCAGCCGGCCAGATGACACCCGCTGCCCTTCAAGGAGCCTGATTCCTTACAGGTGTACTTGTGCGTCTTATGTGGGTCAAAATAATGGACGTAAGTATAACACATAGTCGTGTTCTAGCATACCTTTAATGGTTTCATTTATAGTTATTTTGTAAATTGTATTATGAAGCCTTGCTATCTGGATGCCAGTACCGTCACATAAAAATATATACCAAAATATAAAAATATATACATATACCGTTAACTTATTTTTTCAAATTCCAGTACATTCCAAAGTGTTAACTAGTAAATTACCTACTCACCTATAAAGATTGTACAACAATTACACTTAATTATAAACCACAATAGTCTAGGATGAAGCGACTACATCCGAGTGCAAACACAGTCGCTTTTTACATGACGGGAACTATTCGAATGGTTTAAGGTCTACGTATCGATTCTCAACTGAACTATAGTACAAGTGTGATTCATGTAGAGGCACACATGGTTCACGAGAAATATCTGTGGTTTGTTTGGTGCTAGTGGTATAACTTCTTGAAGGATAAGAATCCTTGATTAACACGAGGTTTTATAAATATATGAAGCCTAGTTTGTTCTATATTGCGAGGAAGCCCGATGAAAAAACATAAACAACATAAACATAACATCACGCCTGTATTCCCCGAAGGGGTAGGCAGAGGTATACATATGTATACCCACTTTTCGCCAGTTACTATGTTTTTAGGTCTCAATGTATTAGGGGGCGAGCCTATTGCCATCAACCGGGCACAAATCCAGACTCCGTGCTGCTACTGAGAATTACCTAATGGAAATAAGCCCGATGAAATATAATAAAAATGTTAAAAAATGTCGTGTTACTTGAAATCGTTAATGTGCAGTGTAGATAATGGTGACAAAACATAAAGCCCCATGCCTGTTCCCTGAAAATTGCTGTTTAAATAAGTAGAAAAAGATAATTTCTTTAAATAGAATTCAGATTCTAGTATGGTCACACTCCTTTCGCCTTTCACTGCATCCACAGGAAAAACATAAGAGTAATCTTTATATGGGGAGTTGGTTACCAATTTCTTATTGTCAGATGGCAGCCATTACTCATAGTTTTTACCACACTCGTTACCTAAGCGCGGAGTACCATTGATCGCAAATAATCCAGCATTAGCCGTAAACAGGCTATTTTTTCTCCCGATAAGGAGCGCGAGTGTCGTGGCATGTCCAAAGCTGGGAGCTAACTGTGTCAGTGGTAGGGCTGCTACCGACTGCATCGAGGAGTGTTTTGGAAATATTCACTACATGTTATAATTTTGCTTTAATATGACATGTCTGTACTGATAAACTTTTGCCCTAATTGGAAACGCGATTTATATTGTGGTTCTGTTTTACAGACATGAAATATGTGTGTGACGACCGGGCAGTGGCTAAGCGATTGGGTTCAATTCTCGTGCAGGACAAAAAAATTGTGTAAACTGCAAAAGTTTGTCACGAGCCTGGGTATTTGTGAATGTAATATTTCACGTTAGTGAAACTCGCCCACGTTATAGGAGAAATTCATAGCGTGGGGCAATTAAAAAATATTATGCACAATGCACATAAGTATATATGCATGTATTTGACAGTACAACAATTGTATCATTACAATAATGCCATAGTTATCATAGGTAACCGCGTTAACATTAGGAGGTAAACAGTGATATTTACCTTATTGACATCTCAAAATATACCTGAACTAAATAAAAACATTGGCAAACAGACTATAGATACCTAGGCTACAAAACCTACACGAGGGTTTAGTTAACGATCTAATACGCCTTATAGCAAATTAATGTAGAGGATACTTCACCGGAATATAACAGTTCTTCCCGAGCCTGGTAGCGTGGCAGCCCTGGGCAGGCCAGCCGCGCTGCATGTCCATACCGGGCGCACACATGGACGCGGCCATATGGCGCCCGCCTTGCATCACCACTCACCACCACCTTACCACCACTCGCCACCTCGCTCCACCTCGAGCGAGGATTAGGGGACTCGTTCTGTTGAAGTTTGACTTAGTTGGTGTGTGTATTCGGTGACACGGATATTGATGGCTTTATAAGGCTAATACGTACAAAGTTTTATGATTGAAAGTAACTTATGACACAAGCTCAAGAAAAAAAATCGAATAGGATTTTATACAATTTTGATATGAACCCTTATAACCGTCACAACTATTGCAGTATGTATCTCTCGACAAATTCCTCATTTACTTCCAAGAACCTCTCCCTGTACACGCTGCTCTGCCTGGCGTACTCGAGCACCGGCTGCGTCCTATCCTCGTTGATCAAGTGGTCATACGTGTCGGGGTCATCGAACGTTCTCTGCGCAGTCTTCGGGTCCATGAGGATGAAGGGATGTATAGCCACCGGCTCCAACACGCCGAACATACGCGCCTGCTCGCACCAGTACAAGAAGCTGTCCTTATCGTAGCCCAGGTCCTCTATCCTACGCTTAGACTCATCGTCCAAGTGGTCGCAAAATACCGAGTAGTAGTAGTCGCAGATACTCTTCTCATGTTCTTCTCTAAAGCTCCTGGATGTGGTCAGGTATATAAATGTGAGGAGATCGAACGCAGGAGGCGCATACCGTAACAATTGAAAGTCAACAATGATGGCATTCGTAGGAAGACCGTTGTCATACTTAAACATTATATTGTTCACCCAGAGATCTTTGTGTATCAGGACATTTAGGGTGCCCTTCCAAGTAACAACTTTTCCACACGCTACCAAATACAATTTTGCTAATTTCGACTCTAAGTCTGGCATGTTACGATAGGATTTTGAAGAAAAAGCTTTAATGAAGTTCGCAGATAGTTTCGCACAAGCTTTAAGAAACGGTGAGTCGCAAAACGCTGGTTCCTCTAGCACGGAGCTGTGCTCTTCGTATATGTTGTATGGTCGCTCTATAGTGATGCTTTTCTTCGTCTCGTAGTTTGTGTATGCTGCGTGAAACCTTGCGATGGATGCTGTGCTGAGCAATATGTGTTGTAAGTCGAGGGTGTGCTGGTAGGGCTGTGTAGTGTATCCTTCGAAGGTGAGGTCTGGCATTACGATCATAGAGTCAGTGTAGAGGTAGGCTTTCGGGCACCACGGGTTGGGATCTAAAAGAAAGAAACAAATGAAGATTTGTTATTTGACAGGTTACGAGCTATGTGTACCAATAATTATGTGAATTTGGAATGTAAAACGTTAGCTCAAACAAGGGCATGTTGAATTCGAGAGAATTGAATTAGGTTAGTTATCAATATGAAATTCCGGAAAACGAAAATAACATCCTTGAACTGTCTAGAAGTTGAAAAATCTCGCAACTATTTATTTCTTCTTACATTTTGCAATTACTTATTTAATTTCTGAAGAATCTTAGTTGTGTACTGACAAAATTAATAGCAAAATAAAACTATTTCTAAAGACTCACCGTCATCTTTTCGCATTTCTTCTAAAACTTCAAACATCAACTTTTCCCTTTTAAAATAGTTATTTCTGTCGATGAACTCCGCTTTTGGTTTGTTCCACATCGGCAAGCTCTTGATAAAGATACGGATCGTCTCCACCTCTCCCGTGACGTCCACCTGCAAGCTCGCCCGCATGTGGTCACCTAGGAAGCCAGCTAAGCCTTCCGTAGCTGGTTTTATTTCAGTCCCTCGTAGTTCCCACGTAACATTCTCACCGACGCATTGCTTAATAATATGATTAACTTGCTTGTCACTCAAAATGTCTTCTAGCAAGATGCGCCGTTGCCCTACCATCTTGAAGTTTGATTGCACCCATAGGCGAAGCACATTTAAATAGCTGTTTTATCAATTTGACTGCACGTTTTTGTTTATTGATAACATTTGCTAATTATGGAAATACTATATTTCCTTTGGATCTTATCGGTAAGGAAATAAGAGCTTCAATTGTGTGTTATGTAACTTGTGGTTTTTATCGGATAGATACATATGTGATCTTAGCACAAATTACTGATATTTGCGGGAGGATTCACAAGAGCTACTGTTTGAGATGAAACGTTCATTGTTCGCGTCTCAAGTTCGCCCTAGATAAATATTCTGACAGTTTGTCAATATTACATCTTGCGTAATACTTGCATTATTTATCCTCACAGAGACTGGAACATAAAATACCTATGTATATATACTTGTTAGTTTCTTAATTATTGTTGTGTTTTGGACTAAAACTGTTGGTGTTCGATTTGTAATTTTATCACAGATTATAAGTAGGTACCTATGATTTTTATTATCCTACGTTTGGGATTCTTTATAGGATTCACTCTCACGGGCGGACTGAGATGTTAAAATCTTATTGCTTGTTTTATTAAAAGATCGCTATCATACAATAACATGCAAGAACTCAATGTGTAATTTGCTTTAACAAATTAGTACCAAGTAGTAACAAGGTAGGTACTTCATTGAATCTATGATTTATTCATTCAATGTAATTGTTTAAAAGCATCGCGTACCATAAGGAGAAATTGATTTTCTTCTGCAAGGATGTGTGGTCTATCAAACCAAGATCAAAGTCACAGATATACCTACCTACTATAGCTACTTGAAGTCATCAAAAAAATATCGTAAATTCATTTTTTTTACATTCGCGGTTTGAATTCTGTTTCTTACGCGGTATTGGACTATCGACGATGAAATGTAATAAGTAGGTACCATATGGTAACATTTCTCTAAAGTAAAGTCTATATTATTAGAAAGATTTTTCAAAATAAAACCACAATTATATAAATAACTATATGTATTAAACAATAAAAATATTTCTTGAACTAATATAGATTACAGGTTATAATATCAATTCCAGTGTTCGGTGTTTAACTTTGGCAAGCTGACGTCATATTGTACAGTATGGCAACATTCGGCTGGCGTCGAGCGCGAAGCCTTAGCGGATTACGGAACTACCAAGTATTTTCTTAAATTTTATTTGTGTTTATGTTCAACAGAAAGTCTGTTGAACATACATAATGGAGGTTATACAAATATATGTTTGAAATACGAGTGTTAGGTGCCTTAATGGCCGCAGATTTAATCATTGCTTTAGTAATGTTGAGCTATAATGAGCAAATAACACAAAATAAAATGAATTTCGCACCTCTCGGCGGCGCATTCACCTTAATAAAGAACCCCAAGGACTTATCCTTAAAATAAACTAATAACTGAAAAGAAATGTGAAACATACTTGGTTTAACAATAATAAACTACTTCCGACGTTACCATTCTACATTTTGATTTTGTAGTAAACAGAGCTGGATAACCTAAACAATAACAATTAAGCTAACTGGAAGAATGTTACATGAGGAAGACTGTCGATTAACATCATCGTTTAATATTCGATATCTTTATAACAATATCATTAACATTGGCATAAGACTAACTTCATAACAGATTCATTAGGCGATTTCATAGCAATTAATAAATTGCGCTAAAAAATAATAAAAGAGATGTATACAGTTAGTCTTGTTTAATTATAATCTAACCTACTAAGGCACACAGGAGTTTGAGCGGCGTACTACTAGATGGCGCTAGTGTTTGCAGATCGATAAAGATACATTTATTATATCCCGTCTATCTATTATAAACACGTAACTTCATTTAGAATTCTAAGCGCACAGAGTGTGAGATTTTTCATAAGGCATGGGTTAAAGTTCATAATGGAGAAGTGCAGAAAATTATTTTTACCGTAAATACATTAATTTAATCAAGTATCACTTGACATTAGTTTACTTGGTCGACACTAGCTCCATCTGTGTTGAGGCAATATTTAACTTCCTTCTTACTGGCAAGACTTAATGTGTAACTAAAATAATGTGTATATAAATACTAATCTTATTTACATGGTGTAGCGTGACGATGAATGGTCAGTTATATCGTAAATTATGATTATAGCTATACCAAACAAAATAACTATTTAAAAAGGACAGTAACATTCAAGGATCTTATGACCATCTGATTCGATTTGGAACTCTGAAAGTATTATCGATTACTTTAATCAATAATATTCTAGTTTTAAACTTAACAACATTCGTCATCACGCCAGACTATCTTAAGACTAAACTTTAACAGTATCTATATATAATATAATATAACGAATATATCTCAGTCTCTTATTTATAATACAGCTACCAAAACATATAACATTTGGGAGGAAGACATGTTTCTTTATTGCGTCATTTGGAAGACGATACGTTGCTTATAAGAATACCCATTTAACTCAGAAGTATATAAAAATAGTAATAATCAATGCGTATACTGCCGAGATTTATAATACATTTATGAGTTCTCGCATAGGTATAGTATGCAAGTCGGAGATTCTGAGTAGCCATTCGTGCCCGTGAATAGTTGATTAGTTTTAGATATACAATGAATGCTACTTTTTTTTAAAACCTATTTGCAGAAATAAAATCATTTATCATTCTGTTAAAACACTTTTACGTATTAAAATAAAAAAATAGGAATGTGTAAAATACATCTATGTACAAACTATGTTACATGTAGAAACAATCTATCATTCATGTAAAGTGCACTTCGCGTCTTATACTATTCGATGTGTAAATAAATAGTGGAATATTTTTACATTGTCTTTTCATATTATTTTTAAATGTTTGGCTACATATTTTCTCTTCTGTGTAAGCTTTACTCTGTGATAACGAGTCAAATCCTGTCTGTCATAGAGTAGCGCGTTTTTGTAGGCAGAGTATACCGATCAATAAGGCAAGTTTTTATTGTACCTATACATACAATACATCTGCTTTAAATACAAGTTCGTATTTACCTAATAACTGCTGAAGGAAGTTCGTTTTTTATTAAAATTAATATACAAAGCATACTATTATATTCTGAATAAACATAATAATTGACTACGCCGTTTTTTATAGTAATACTTTTTTGTCAAAAATACATTTTTATTTATAAACTTGTGTTGTTATTGTTATTATGTCATACAAAATGTAAAACATCTCTTATGTACAAAGCTTTTTTTGGCATTGCACCAAGTTTTTACAATAAAATACCAGATCTGATAAAATTTTTACCTATTCACAAGTTTAAGAAAGACTGTTCTCTTTAATGTTATTTATATATATACATATATTTTTATATTTTTAAATACTACTCATATTTGTAACCATGTCTAACAATAGACAGAATATAGCGCTCTGTACACCTAACTTCAAGATCTGTATTTCTGTTTACTTATGTTTTTCAAATATTAAATGATTATGTATACATTATGTTATATGTATACACTGTTGGCTTATCTTCAATTTGTTTGATCAGGCCAAGGCTTACAACCAATATTCTGTTGTAATGATATACCAACTTATAAACTGCGGTCTAACCGGTGCGGTAGTTTAAAACTGTTAGAGAGTGAAGGTCCATAAAAGTTTTACAAATTTCAAATGTTTATCGACTATTTGGACGATATCCTGATTTTTCTCTTAGTTTTAAGCCTGGAACGATTTTATTTGAGCCTAATCTAATAGAATGTAAAGGTGAAAGATCGTCATGTAGACCGAACGGGCGCGTCCCCTTGCAGGCGTCAGTCGTTGCGCGGCAGCAGCGCGTGCAGGCGAGCCAGCGTGTCCCGCAGCAGGCGCGCGGGCTGCGCGGGCGGCGCGTAGTGCGCAGGCGCGGCGGGCGGCGGGGCCACGCTCCAGGCCAGCACGTGCTCGCGGCCCGTGGTGAGCGACGCGCACACGCGGAACAGCACGCCGCGCTGCCACGCCAGGCGCAGCGCCGACAGCACCTGCGGCCCACGGAGCCTCAACTGCTGTCCCATGTCGCCTGCCCCGTCGGAAGAGGTCCGACTTACTTTTTTAGGCAGATCTTCAAGATCTTACCTTCATTTTGAGTAAAGATTTTTATTGAATTGTTTACCTGTCTGCCTAGCTGCGTGTCAGGCAGCAGCGAGTGTCGCGGGAAGCCCACCGCGTAATAAGGTGCACCCGGAGACGGGTGCTGCGGGCCCTGCCGCCCCGACTGGAAACTGGAGAGCACGCACATTATTACTCGCTCGCTGAATATGTTTGAAAAGTTTAAATATATACTGGAGTCTTAGTCCTCCGTACTGACTTGTAGGTGACGAGGATAGAGGAGGTGCAGTGCGGATGCTGCGGCAGCGCCACGGGCTGCAGCGCCCACGCCATGCTGCCGCGCGGCTGGGGGGGCGGCGCGGGAGGGGGGGGAGCGGCCGGCCGCCCGTACACGCGCCCGCACACAAGGCACTCGATGTACAGCGGCTCCTGGGGGCAGCATTCAGTTTTCATTTTGAAGGGAGGAAAACTATGTGACTAACAGGGAAGAATTTGACAGTGAATGGGCGAGCAGATGAAGACGAGAAAGATGAGAGTGGGTGCTGGAATGAAATATAAAGGGGCTGAGTGGCGAAAACAGAAGAAGGGTTAAAATAATGTTAATTTTAGAATTCGATTTAATGATATATTGAGCAGCAGCGGCGCCTACCCCGTTGGCCCGCAGGCGCTCCAGCTGGCGGTTGAGGCAGTGCAGGTGCAGCAGGTGCTGGCAGGCGGCCAGGGCCACGGCGGGCGCGGCGCTCGCGGCCAGCGGCGCCAGGCAGGCGGGGCACAGCGCGCCCCACTGCGGGCACGACACGCTGCGCACCCACACGCACACCTGCGACGACGCCTCGTCCACGCCTGGGGGGGGGGCACGACAGACAACTGACGGTAATGATTTATAAACGAATGAATGAAGTAAAAATCAGCTGATTATGCCGCTTGGCATACCTTAACATCTAACTTCAAGTCCAATGTATGTAGTTCTCATTAGTACATATCACTTCAAGAAAATTTTGTCATAATACTAGTTATGCACTTACCCACGATACTTCCGTCTGACGTGGGCATATCGTTATTGAGTGGAGGTAATGTAGGAGGAGGGGGGGATTCGAACACGTCGTCACTGCCACCGCTGCAGTTCAGCAGCTCACCTACTGACGCTTGCTGCAAACAAATAGTATCATGTTCATAATGACATAAAGTTTTATTTTCTCTTAAATCACTTCAGTTACCAACGTGTGTCTGACCTGCAAACTCTCCTTGCTTTCGTGGCTGAGGTAGGTGGACACCGTGTCGACACTGTGTCGGCGTCCAGATCGGGTGCTGCTACATTCTGTGTCAGTATTTCGCTGCTCGTCTGCTAATTCTTCTTTGAGCTTGCTGTCTACCACTTGGTTGCTGGTTTGCTTGTTGTTGTGACCTACACAGAATATGACATCTTATTGTATATTTCATTATAATTATAATGTATTGCTTTGTCCAGGACTTACTGAATATGTTAAGGTTATGCAGTATCTGTCTAGCTAATCCAGGTTTCCGGTCACGAGGTGAGGCACTGCGTGCGCCCTGTCGCGGAATCGTTGCGTTCGATTGGGCCGACTGGCACGACTTCGTCGATTGGACTGACTTCACAGACTGCAACGACTGGACCGACTGCACGGAGTGTACGCTGGAGCCAGTATGCTGCTGAGGAATGCGCGGACGTCGACCTGGACAATATTGATATGAATGATTTGTAGAAAAGCATTCAAAAGTAGAATCGTTACCGGTGAAAGTACTAAGGACGTTACCTTCGAGCGGGGTGCGCTCGGGCGGAGGCGGCGGGTGCGGGGCGTGCGGGGCGGGCGGGGGGCCGGGCCGGGTGAGCGGGGCGGGCGGGGCGGGGGGCGGGCCGGGCCGGGTGAGCGGGTAGGGGGGGTGGGGCGCGCGCCGCAGCAGCGCGAGGCCGCCCGCGCCGCGCGCCGTCATGCGCGACACGGACGCCACCCAGCCGTCGAACGACACGGCCTCGCCGCCGCCCGACCACGCCTCTTCCAGGAGGCATTGTACCTGCGGCACGTGCACACTGTAGCGCTGACTCTACTCTGCATAATATCTCACGTGCTTCTGTGCTTCTCCTCCTACCTCCATGGGCAGGGGCTCGTAGTGCAGCTCCCCCCCGAGCGGCGGCGACACGAACCGCGCCCACTCCCAGCGCACGCCGCGCGCCGCCGGTGACGTCACGCTGTAGCACGCGCGCCGCACGCCACATTCCGCCGATCCGTTTGCTGCACACGTTTCATTCAAACAATCTAATATTTCGTTAATACCTTCAGCTAGGATTTGGGAAATAAGTATATACTGAAATGTGTTCTTTGAAAGGGTTATTCATTTATCAGGTACATTACCATGAATGCTTAAAGCAGGACAGTTTCTGTTGAGGAAGCTAGATGCGACACTACACTGCATGTAACAGTGTCATACTTCCACAACAAAATTCTTGTTAATATAAGAGTACATGGTATGGGGGCTAATCACAGATGAAAGTGTAAACAAGCATCTTACCTGGATTATCTAAGCACTGTGTTAGAGTCCGGAGATTCACATAATGTCCTCTTAAAGCAGGGTCAGCATCAGCCAGAACAACTCGTGTCAGCTTCTTGGCATGTGCTCGCTCTAGTGTCCGAGTCACTCCCGGTGTGTGTGGCAGCCACTGCCCGTTGCATTGCCACTCCCATACCACCACACAGTGCACGGAAGACATCACGGATTATGGCATTTGAACTAAAAATGCAATAAGTTTTCAATGATAATATTTAGTGATACCTATTCATTTTATATTTCACAACTTTTACAATCAATGTGCATGCACTAGCTTACAACGAAAGACAAATACTCTTGTTATAATAACACTCGAGTTGAGGCAGTTTCTGAATCCTTGTCAATTAAAATTTTACCAATTTAATAAATAAAGTTAGAAAAAAGTTGACTTCAACACTTATAGCACTTAGCACTAAATATGTAGATTCCTTATAACACAAGTCACTTTACATAAGTTGGCTACCTGCTCTAAATGTTTATAACACTTTTGTATAAACTGTGAATATTATACTAGCCCACTTTTATAATCACCCAAGCTTAAACATTCAACAACCTCGATGACACATTATTGTGTCCCTCTATACCTCTGTCTATCAGTATTAAATATACTGATAGATAGAGGTATCACAATTTAACTCATGACTCAAATAGGAAATGTACCATATAAGGCATCAAGTTATATATTATCTTAATTATGTAAAAGTACTCACTTATACTGGTGAAATAAACCGAACTATCCGTATAACACCGAGTGCTGCACGTTATTGAAGTATTAGATTACATTTTCATAAAGAATAACTATCAACAACGATCACTTGCTCGCTACTGGTCATAACGTCCCCGCCATTTGAGAAAATTGCACTTATATTAACAACGTACAAACTTTGCGCACATACTCTACTAAATACAATGTAATTACCACGAGTTTGTTTGAAATCATCCAAACTAATTAACTGTTCGCGAAACAAGTATCCACATCTCAACAATCGTCAATCATCAATGAAATTCTCTAAATTAATAATGACAGCTAGGTCGCGTTCAAAGTATACCAATTTATTGTGTTTACGTTTGTATTGTTCGTCGTTTGTTCAAAATATCTCATCTTATCTTGAAATATTTATACATATAGCTATGTTAGCGTAAAAAAATCGTAACGCATGACGCAAATAAATCTATATATATAAAAGAAAGTCGTGTTAGTTACTCCACTTATAACTCAAGAACGGCTGAACCGATTTAGCTGAAAATTGGCAGGGAGGTAGTTTAGAGCCAGGAGAAGGACATAGGATACTTTTTATCCCGTTCAACAGCATTCCCGTGTGACTTGGGAATGCTGTTGCATGGGATATTTGAACGATTCTGAAGCCAAAAACATGACATGTATAGAAACGTCTATTTTAAACATATTGCTATGTGTCATCGTAGCGTGGCGGTTTAACGATCGCCCTACGAGTTATGCATAGTGAGATCGATTCTTGCCGAAGGTTAATTTCCAGTAAATTATAGTTTTAAATATTTTTTTTCTACATTAATAAATTTGTAAATTCACCATTTCAAATAAGTGATGTCCGACCAATTCTGAAGCCAACAACTTCAACTCAAATTCCCCTTGCATAAAAGAAGATTGATACACAAAAAGATTCCCGAAACAATTCGCCACTGAAACTACACACGTTGACAACAGATGGGTTGATCCATACTCACCTGTGCTTTTTAGGACGTTTCAAACACACATCAATGATGAATCGTGTTCCAGCGTCGAGTCAATTAAATACATTTTCAAATACGTAAATAAGGGTAGTGACCAGCCAACGTTCGCTTTGCAAAGCATTGATCGGGATGAAGTGACCAAGTACCAGTCTGGTCGCTACATTAGTACTTCAGAAGCAGTTATTCGCAAAGCTGCTTCTCTGCTGGCGTTCTCTATTCATGATCGGTACCCAACGGTCATGCATCTCATGCGTCTCTGTGAAGAAGATCTTTTTGCAAAGTCACTTACGTATGATGAGGTGCCGTCGTACTATACATACGACGAGCAAAGAGGTGTATTTAATCGGCATCGACGTGGTCGTATTGTCGAAGGGTTTCCGGGAATCTTTATGGACACTGCATTGGGAAGGGCTTACACTGTGCATCCAAATAATGCCGAGTGCTATTATTTGCGGCTATTGCTTCACATCGTATAGGGGCCAACGTCATTTGCATTCTTAAGGACAGTTGATTGCATGGAGTATCCGACATTTCGTGCAGCCTGCGTAGCACGAAATCTTCTTGATGGTGTCCAACACTGGGACAACACTCTCCTGGAGACTAGCGTTAGTGATAGCCCAAGTCACCTACGACATTTATTTGCCGTCATGTTGGTATTCTGCGGTATTGCAAACCCGGTTTTGTTGTGGGAAAAATATTGGCGTCATTTCTCGGAGGATATTTCATAGGCTTTAAGGCATACTATTGAAGGAGAATCGGAGAAACTGATGATGTCCACACTCTCTTTAAATGTAGTCTGCTGAGGACAAAACTACGAACGTAGTTTAGAGAAATTCATGCCGTCAATGTAGTACATAGATACAGTAAAACAAAGGTGCATTCAAAATTGTATATGTATATTACTTATAAGCAAACCAATCATGTCAATAACTTTCCTGTTAGTCACTCAATATTCACCGATTATACCCACAAAATCGATATAGCAAGTAAACTAGCCCCATCTTAATTTGAAAAATACCTTTATAATTAAAATACTATGTATTCCTTTCGATGAGTAATTTATAGTGTTTTCCACTTACTTGCAAAATCTGATTATATTCTACTGGTGTTTTTATCTGAAATTTACGCGGACGAAGTCGCGGGTAACAGCTAGTATTATAATAAAATATTTTCCTGTATACTAAATCACTATCTTCATGTCGTAGTATTCGGAACGTTTGGGGAACGATACTGAACGACTGAGAGAACAAAATTTATATTATGAAAACGCGTCTAAAGACACCTGAAAAAGTTCCGCAGAAATAGAAATAGCAGTAAAATCTTTACTAACAATTGTTTTAAACTCCACTTCTCAATGAGACGGAGAAAACTAGAGGCTTAATTTATTTTGAAAATATTTTTTTAGTTTAATATATTTGAATCAGATACTGAGCCGGGGCCACCAGCCCCAGGTGCGTTATAGGGGTATTCTTCACGTATCACAATCATACATTTCTTTATTTAAGATCAAAATTATATTTAATCCCGAGCCGTAAAGCATAACGGACGGAGGAGCTGATATTGTTTTAATAATAAGGTTTTTAGGTTTTTACCATTATTCAATCAAGTTACCCCGGCAGGTGGTAGGTTAGCCCAGTAGTTATTGTACTCTTACGCCTACACACTAGTAAATAAAAAGCTTGTAAAAAGACCCAGACTTAGCAAGAACACCATTGTTTCAGGCTTCAGCTATATACTAATCAAATATTATTATTCGCCATTTTGAACGCATCGAAATGTGAACGAATGAAAATGAAAGCATTAGTCGCCTACCCGTGCCCCGCCATGTTTTCTTTTATTGATATTGAATGTGACATGAATTGTGTGTTAATTTAGGATTTCCGAAAAAAGTATACAAAATTAGTGCTCTTCGTCCAATAAACTGGTTTAGTCAAGCCCTTAGAATGGCTTATAATAAACAATGTAAGTCAGAATACACAAATAGTATGTTTTTAGTACATATGATTGTATTTTTGCCAGACTGGATAGACATTTTAATAATTTATTGCAATAATTTTGCGGATTAGATTGATTCCGCTCTAATTTACTATGTGTTTTTAGGTTAATTGCTTTGCTAAATATTGAAACAGCAGCTTTTTAGTTTCTCTGGGTTTGGTATTCGATTGTAAATGTTATTTCTATGACGAAGTGTTATGTGCAGCAGTTCGTATTGATTTTCTCCGGTTAAGTATGTAGTGTATCTGAACTAGCCCGCGTAGCCTCCAAGTTAGCGTGATCGAACACAGTATCAACTGTGTGTAAACATAATTGTAATTGAATTACCTACTAACTTTATCGCCACAACTGATAGCAAAGTTGATTTAACGTGTAAGTGAACATAGCTATGTTACTAATTCTGTATACCTGTATGCAGATAAAATTGTTTCTCTAATATATCAGTATGCTGATCATTAGAACATGTACTGCTACAAAAGATATAACACATAATTTGGCCCCTCTATCAGCCATTTGTAATGCCCCCAGTTATTTCTATATCTATATAATATCAAATAAATAATGGCACTTGTTGAAATCAAATTATTAGATACAATTTTATGTAAAATCTGTTAGGTTTCCCACCATATTAATTATGATTTATTTTATTTATTATTATTATGATTAACATTATATTACTGAGACAAGAGAACCAAGCATTACACTGCACAACCTGTAATGTTACAGTTGATACAATGTTTCATATAAGCATACAAAGTTGAATCTGCAATGTTACACTACAGGTGAATGCTAGTCGAGTCAGGGAGGCAGTATTGTAATATAATGATCACAATCAAATCTGAAAGTTCTGTATTACAAACATCTTTGAACTTTTAACAGTAGTAGAAACTGTAGTACCAACTGAATCAATTGACAAATAACTCAGTCTTTCAACATTACATTATGTATATAAATTATTTATTATTGGCAGATAATACCAGATTCTCCGGTCGCTACAACACACCAGGACAATTTGTGTCTGCTGGAGAGGTAAATATGTCATTAAAATATTACAAATCTCTAAAATAAAATGAGTTCTGTTATATTCAATGTGTTTGTTTCAACCACCATAAATCATCAATTTCATAATAGGTAGTAATTAATTTTTTTTCTCCAAAACATAGTTGTCAGGTAATAAAAGGAAAGTATAAATATTGTGTATAGTAATAAAATACTTGAAATAAGTCACCAAATTACTTAGCTGAGGTTATATTTATAAAATACTTAGTAATTAAATTGAATTCAGATAACATAATATAAAAATAAAACCACCTCTCAAAAAGAGAATAAAACAAGGATAAATTGAAGTAAAAACCAAATGTCTGTTACCACAGTGCTATGCCGAGCCCCGAGAGCCCTGGTACTGGCCAATAAAGTCTAAAGCTACTCTCTGACTGAGCTTCAGTCCTGAACATCTTCTCTGAACATCATTTGAGGTGAACACAAGGCGCACACCTTGAGTACCATCCCTTACGGTGTTTGGAGCCCACCAGGGCTTTACATCTTTGAGACTTAACTTATGCCTGTGGTGAGACTTTACTAAGATGATGATGCAAGACTCTCAGAGGGTAGCTGTGTGGTTTGAGAAAGCAGTATGGTCATGAAAATACAATTCATGAACATACAGCATTCTCTAGACTTAAGTAGACGTAAGCTGCTCCGGATTTCTAACATGTGACAACCCTTTGAAATTGTAACTGTGGTAGTTGGAAGCATATACCATAATATGGTTTCCATTTTTAAGGAAGGTTGGGTTGCAATTTTACTGGGTGACAGACATGATAGGAATATGGATGTTGATGGGTGATGTGAGCCCACCATCACTGTGTATGAGGTGATTTAGAATGCTTTGTCAATACAAGTATACTTAGTTATTTTTTTTCCTTATTTCTGTAGCTTTCTTCCAATCCGTCAATGTATTGGGCTATGTCTACCAGTAGTAGGCTGTACCCTTCCTGTTTAGTTGAGTATGTGTTGACGGATGAATGTAGTGAGTGAATGGTGGAGCGCATCGCCCACACGGCTGAATGACGCCAGTTGGTGTCGGGCGCGCCGCAGCTGGGGAGCGACCTGATGCAGTCGCGCCAAAGCCCGACCTTCGCTAAACTCTACTCACCAGTGAGTACGCACCTACCTTCATTAAGTTACTGCGACTTTAGTGCGTTTGTTCACTTAACGGGCTCAAACTTTATAAAATCTGAAGCCTTTATTAAAAATACATACAGTTTTCCATTGACCAAACTTCTGCGCACGCGTACCAAACGCAGTGTACAAACGCACTTGGCAGTAAGAGTAGGTTGGTTTGGTTACTTGGGAGTGTACATGTTGTGGTCGGTTGAAGGGGTAATGCTTGTTTTTAATGAGTACTATGTCGACAGTCGTACGGTCAGGCGCCGCGGAAACAGTTGCCGCAGAATCTGCAGCCGCAGCCGCAGCCCACCCCGCAGGTGAGCCGAGTAGCATTCGTTCATACTCTGTGCTAATTTATTTGGCTTTCAATTCTCCATATACAAGCTGCCTGTATACGAGGGTCAAACTGAAAGTTCTTAGAACTGGCCACTTATAAACAATATAATAAAAAAATAATTCTAAAATTTGAAAATAGAACTCTTTGCCAATATAACTGAGTATATATTTCATTAATTTGTCATTTGTTTTACGATTTGGCGGCAAATTGAAAATTGTCTGTGTCACGTCAACATGAATTTAACACGAGAAAATTTTCGTGCAATGATTTTTTATGACTTTCGATGTCATTTAAGTCAACAAGAAAGTTATGATAGACTACAATTGGCCTTTCACGATGAAGCCCCATCTTGTGCGACAGTTTACAACTGGTTTAATGAGTTTAAACGTGGTCGCACTAATCTCACTGATGATTTACGTGAAGGACGGCCTTCTACGGCGACGACTGAAGATAACATCTGTGTTGTGCGGCGTATGATAGAGACTGACAAAAGAGTGACCTATCAGCAGATTCGGACAAGCTTAGGCATCGGTATGAGTCAAGTGCACAAAATCCTCCACGAACATTTAGCAGTCAGGAAGCTTTGCGCCCGGTGGATACCTCATAATTTGACTGAGGCTCAAAAACTCCATCGTGTGGATTGGTGCCGTAAAATGATTGAAAGATTTAACGGAGGTGACTCAAATGCTGTGTTCGACATACTAACAGGTGACGAAAGCTGGATTTACTGTTATGATCCTGAAACCAAAAGACAATCTGCTCAGTGGGTGTTTCCTTTCGAGAGGTTGCCAACTAAAGTGAAGAGAGATCGAAGTGCGGGAAAAAAAATGGTGGCCTCGTTCTTTGGAAGGATAGGTCATTTCGCAACAATTGTGTTAGAGGATCAAAAAACAGTTTCTGCAGAATGGTACACTACCAATTGTTTGCCACTTGTCTTGGAAAAAGTTCGAGAGAAACGACCTCGCAGTAGGATCCTCCTTCACCACGACAACGCCTCGTCGCACACCGCTAAGCGAACGATCGACTATTTGGCGACATCAAACGTTGAATTACTGGGTCACCCGCCGTATAGCCCCGACCTCGCCCCTTGTGATTTTTATTTATTTCCAAAAATTAAAGAAAAACTTAAAGGAAAGCGGTTTATGAATGCTGAAGAAGCGGTGGCTGCGTATCGCGATGCCATTGAAGAGAACCCTAAAGACGAGTGGGCAAAGTGCTTTTCCCAGTGGTTCCATCGCATGCAGCGGTGTATTGACGTGAATGGACATTATTTTGAAAAGATATAATAAAACTAATAACTGGCTAATGTAATCAGTTTTTGATTTTCTAAGAACTTTCAGTTTGACCCTCGTATCAGCAGAATGTGCATACAACTTGTACTTATTCCCACTTGTTCGCACTCCGGGCTTCGAAAGGCTCGGTAAGCCGGTAGTCCTGCTCCTGATCTCTCCCCGGTCGTGTCGGTCTACCGTCCGTCGTATGAAAAAAGTTTCACTCTGAAATGTAACACCATGCTGGTTTAATTTTTTTTACGGCAATTTTATATACAAACCCCTAATAATAGAAAATAACAACACGGGAATTAACGCGAACACAAGTGTATTAATTTTTGGTATGACGTTTCGACCGAGTTACACCGGCCGTGGTCACAGGTCTGCTTGTGACCTGATATTTTAACAGTTCAAAGTGACTTTTCGAAATATATTAGGGGTTTACTAACTTTTAAACTATCGCGTTGCATGATTAAGAACATACGTGTATAGTGTATGTATTTATGTAGTACATAACTGTTACATGCTTGGTTGTAAGAGTCGGTTGGTTTGGGCTATTGGGAGTGTACATGTTGTGGTCGGTTGAAGGGGTAATGCCTGTTTTTAATGAGTACTATGTCGACAGTCGTACGGTCAGGCGCCGCGGAAACAGTTGCTGCAGAATCTGCAGCCGCAGCCGCAGCCCACCCCGCAGGTGAGCCGAGTAGCATTCGTTCATACTCTGTGCTAACTTATTAGGCATTGAATTTTCCATTTACAAGTTGCCTGCATATCAGCAAAATGTGCAGACTGCTTGTACTTGTTCTAAGCGAGATGCTCTTCAGTCACTTATCCTCTGTAAACAACCACAAATGGTTAAAAAGTAAAATTAAGATATTTTCGACATGAGACTTGTTCAGAACTAATCTATATACATACGTGAAGCGAAAAGTTGGGAAAAATATTTAAAATATTTAGCACAATTAAAGTTTTTGTGGAGAAATTAAATATTTTTTTATAATATGCATCAGAAATAGAATAAATTAGTACAACAGACATCACACACACTACAATACGTTTTACACTCGCACAAAACATACATATTTAATTAATAATGTCAAATTATCTATCTGGCATTTAATACGTTTGTTTATGTATAAAATATATGGTCAAACTTAAAAAAGATTATTTTTAGTCGTTATACTCTTAGTGTTACTGAATATCAAACCTTATTAAGATAAGATAATTTATTTATTTACGTAAAACATGGTATACATAGGTGTTGTTATAGCATATATTATATCCTATAACAATTATGCTAATTATGCTTATGTTAAAGCATGCAAACTTAGAAAATTAACAAAGTTTAAATTTACAAACATTATAATTTATATTCAAAATAGTAATTAATACTGAACTAAGTTTGAGAAGTGTGATTTGGCACAAGTTTACATGGAGAAGTGCAGAAAGCTAAAATTTGTATCATAATTAAGGTCAAATTGTGGCCGCTAGCGACCTCTAATAATAAATAAATATATGATGTGGTGTTTATCACTTACAATAGCCACAGGAAAAAGAAGAGGAGATGAAGGTTGACTCGGAGATGGGGGTTCCTAAGAGCGAGGGCGCTGCGGTTCTACGGCCGCACTGGATGAAGAGCAAGCTGCCTGGAGGTGAGCCACTGGCTTGACTAGGCCACAGGCTGGTCCTGTAGTGTTTAGAACTTAATACAATAAGGTTAGAGGCCATCTTTAATGCACCTGACGACACAGTCAGCCTCACGTTGGTTGATGACAAAGTCTATGAAAGGGTAATGAACTTGGAAAGCTGGCTAGAAATCATTAGGCCACCTGCAAGTGTCATTACAAAACAGGTCAATCCATTATTTAGTACATGTATGACAATTCTTATGATACTGACCTTAATACTACACTTACTTTTATTTAATGAATTGTGTTGTTAATTTACAATTGTAGTGAAGAAAGTAAGCAACAAGGAGCGGCGTCGTCGACAGAATGAGAACCTGCGGCGGCTGCTGACGCCTAAGAACGCGCTCATGGTGCTCAACGAGATGATGCCCAACGAACAGGTGACCAATGTGAGTGATCACTGTTATCTAAACTTTCGAGGATTCAATGATTGTATGTGAGTCGCCCAATACGAAATAATACCTAAGTAGTAATAAGATACTGTTATTTCGGCAGCAATTCAAAGTGGAGCCGTCCGCCAACAACCAGTACTACAAGGCTGCAAACACGCATAGTTTCTGCGCAGACCTCACCATAGACGGCAACAGCTACAAGGGCTATGGTATGTTGAACTCACCGCACCGTGGACACTTTGCGGGCAGGCACTCCGAGATATCATCATCATCAGCTTTTAAGTGACCCACTGCTGGGCTTGAGCCTCCTCCCCTAGACGCCTCACTTTTCTGTTTTGGGCCTTTTGCATCCAGGTCTTTCTCTGTACAGCAACAACATCATCAGTCCACCTTGCTGGGGGCCTGCCCGGGGCTCTATAGAATCCTCTGGGCCACCACTCTGTTGGGCCTTACTGACTGTGTGTGAAGCAGACACAATAGTAAAACAATAGCTATGCCCCATCGGTGGGTCATTACACTGGGAAAGGGTTAACTGTATGCGTCTTGTAATCTCCTTAGCCCGGTACTCTCGCCTGAAAGATAAGCAGTGACCCAGATACACATAGTGGCCCACCATCTCCAGTGTCTCACCACCAACACTAATGCTAAACGATGAGGCGCCTGGGATGTCAAACATAACCTTAGTGGCCATGTTCATCCCCATGCTCTGAGATATATGTATGTACATACGTCACAGGAATCGGTTTAGATCATTCAAAGAAATTTCCACAGACGATTGTTTACTATTAGTTGTTTATTAGTATACGTTTTATTTCAATGAACAGATTATTGAAACAACGATTTTTGTAATTGATTAACATATTATTGTTGGCAAATTTCAGGTGAAAATAAGTTGATGGCTCGCAACGCCGCGGCCGAGCAGGCGATCCGCGACCTTATCATAAAGAAGATGACCAAAGCGATCAACAGCGACAGCGGTGAGTTCTCAGAGGAGGCGAGCGGAGGTACTGGACATTTTAATGATGCACGATATACTATGGAACGATTGTTGTGTGTAGCCGCTTACAGTACAAGCTTTACTGTTGTTTATAGTTATAGTTTTATAGTTGTCGGAGCCCCGGGGTCCATGCACAAGCTTGTGGCGTCTGATCCTAATGCAGGCAAGTACCAGTGTGACTTTGTCTACGTCATAAGCGTAATATGTGCGGATACCTATTTCAGCTACCTTAATTACCCATTAAAATTCCAGTTGTTTGTAGTGTTAGCTACATGTAGATATTATTGTTTGCTGTAGAATGATTGTGTGCTAGTTTAGCTGTAGTTGATACATATTTTGTTATACCTATAGATAAACAACCTGATTACAAGTGTTTATTATCAATAGTTATGGATCATGGCATTAAAAACAGATGCAAATTAACGAACATTCTACTTTGTATAGATCTATCTATGTAACGGAAACCTAGGCTCCTACTGTTCGCCTGAGGCCACGTCCACTGTCATTATATAAGTTTTCTTCTAGATTCTCTTCACATAAGCCCCTACATCCTACTTTCTCTTTTATTGACACGAACTATCTATAAGCTCATGTCTTAGGGAAAATATTAACCAGTTAACTAATTGTTATATGGACTGGTATTGCCCAAGATGTGTGATTAAATGGCACCAGTTGAAAAAGGAAGATTATGGCACTACATTGGATGGCACTCGGCTCTTCGGTGAACCACGAACAATACCTATCTTTACACGACGGCCCTAAAGAAGGAGTGTAGAGTTTGTTTGATTGTCTGCCGTGCGGCAGTGCATGCACGTGTGAGTGCCGCCACTGCCGGCAGTGCAGCCAGTGCCGGCAGTGCTGGCAGTGCAGCCAGTGCCGGCAGTGCAGCCAGTGCCGGCAGTGCAGCCAGTGCCGGCAGTGCAGCCCGAGTGTCCGCAGGCTCGCTGAACGGCGACGGCGGCGCGGACGAGGAGGCGCTGCCCATGATCCAGCTGGCGTCGTTCGCGCTGCACAAGCTGTTCACGGAGTGGGAGTACGACGGACACAAGGTCCCGCAGCTCAAGCCCTCCTCGCTCTCCGTACGTATACACACACGTGTACATATATACGCCTACGGTTATCAGTAGGCTTACTCTACAATTAATTTCCAATCAAATTGAATTGTAAAGTTTTGACTCTTAAACTTAGCACTACAACCGAATTATTCTAATATTATGTGTCCACTCGGAGGGACTAACTAAGATTTAAAGATTGACATCATTATTTTTCTTAAATAATAGCATTAGCATTGTATTAGAATTAAATTATAGAGTGGCCTACTCTCTAATTTAATTCCAATCTGTTTCCCACTAGGAAGGTAACAACGCGACATAATGCGTCTAGATCTTCGCGGTGGCCTGTTTTGTCTCGAGTTATTATGGGTCATTATAGGAAAATATAGTCATTAGGTGGAAGTTGTGTAAACGCACCAGCCACCTTGTTAAATTCGGCATAGTTTATACTCATACATTTAGTGAAAAGGCTAGTTCTAAAACATTGTACCGTGGCGACCCGCAGGCGTCGGAGCCCGCGCTGGAGCCGCCCAAGAAGCCCAAGGAGCTGCCGACGGGGGCGGCCGGCATGCACCCCTGCATGCTGCTCACCTACATGCGGCCGCACCTGGAGTACCGCGAGCTGGCCGTGGAGGGCGACCGCCCGCAGAACATGCTGTTCACCATGGGCGTGGACGTCGACGGACAGACCTACATCGGGAAAGGTGCGAGGGGGACTTTCATCCCGGAACGCTATCTTATTGCCTTCATCTAAAACTTTTGTATTTCAATAACGATCCTTCCGATGCATAGAATATAAAATAATAAATTTCTCGAACCTGACACATATAATAATAACTCGAATGTTTCCAGCCCCCAACAAGAAGGAGGCTCGCAAGTGCGCGGCCAAGGCGGCGTGTCAGGCGCTGTTCAACGTGACGTTCGACGCGCAGTCCGCCGGCTGTGCCGCCTTCGGTGCGCAGGCGCAGTAGGCCGGCCGGCACACCGGGTCACATACTCTTCGCCCTCATTCACTATTCTCGGGCTCTATACATAATTCGGCTACAGAAGCATATATTTTAGAGAAAGACATCAATTTACCGTTTAATTTATACTATTAAACGTCGGGAGAGAATTTAGTACAAATTGAATGATACATCACCATCTTTTTCATAATATATATTTTTTTGAAATTAGATACCTATACTAGATGCAATACAAAGGTATTGATCATATTAGTGCGATACGTATACATTGACACTAGTAACTGTGAATCATATTTTAACATATAGCTAATGTATTCATATTTCTTAGCGATACGTCTTATATAGTATTTAATGAGATGTAACATGCTCCACGTACTCCATCAGAATACACGCAGCTGAACAGAGCGTGTTAAGAGCTAAGTATTTTACATCAATTACATATTTCTTGTTTTATAGATCGTTAATCTAAATGGAATCATTAGGAGATCCTTTATATATCTTTTGTATCCTTTCAATAATATGTAGTGGTCCATTTGTTGGGTGGTTGTGGATAATGTACTATGGACGTCTGGCAATAAACGTAGACCGAGTCGTTATAGTAGCGGGCTATGGCGAGCGCTGTGTGCCCAGCGGATAGGGACTACATACGTATATTATTTCATTCATAACTCTTGATGTATGTAGGTTTAATGTATAATTATATTTTTTAAGTAAACTTTCTATGAAATTAAAGTCAACCCTCTTGGACATAATTAATCAATTAAAAATAAAATGTGATCATATATTGTTAGATTTTCGTCAGATACGTTTATTTTAATGATCAGTCGTGTGTGCGACTGCGATATATTAATTTGACTATTTATAATGTGTAGTAACACTGAAATACATGGACTTACCAAAATAAATAGAGTTTTATTTGTACTTTCCTATTTATCGTTAAAAACACACTTACATGTGAAAAATGTGTTACGAACTCATGGTATCAAATAGAATAATTGTAGCAAGGTTAGATATAAATAAAAGAGTTAATTGGACATAACTACATTTAATAACATTTCGAATATTGTTGTACTCGATCGAAACACACGCTCATCATTAGGAAGTTCGATATAAAAGTGGCTTGAAAATACTTAAAACAGTACACGATTTTTTACTGGGCACTACTTTGAGAACACTGGGCAACCATGGTGAAGACAAATAAAACAACTAGGCATTGATACATAATTATAGTAATGTACCCAGCGAATAAAAGTCACACCACATACATAGACATACTAACCTCTTTATTGATATTAATTTCTCAAAATAAGATAATCAGTGAGTACTTCCTTATAATAAGGTGTTCTCAGATGTGTATATCTATGTACCTGGTGGGGCTAACAGTAGGTACCTACATGAGACAGACATGAGTACAGCACACAACGCCACAGCTACATATTACTCAGTCTTAGCACAATGCTACGCTCGACAACTCGTCCTAGCGACGAGCTGACGATGGACCTACTGTCTGATGGTGAAGATGATCTGAACTGAGACGTACGACTCTCAGATGTAGATGATCTAGTGGCACGTCAACCAGACGTGGGTATTAAATAAATATGTTATTACCTATATCGTTAATTTTAACATTGGTTACCATATTGGCCTGTCTTCGGAATATTCAATTTTAACGGTTACATAATGTTACCAACAAAAATAGTAATTATACACAAAACAAACAAGTTATAGGTAGTTACCACTGGCACATGTTTTGGGACATTTATCACCTGTCCGATTAAATAATGACAAAAAAACATTAAGTACCTAGAAAATAGTTACAAAACCGAACGGAATGTTATGTAGGTGGGAACAGCGTTGCATGTAGGTATAGGTACTAGAAAAAGGTACATTTGTATTGCTATATAAAAAGAAGTTTACACGATTAGTTTATTTTGTCATTCTCATCACACCTACTAAGTAATAATTATTTTGTATAATATTGGAAGGGCAGTTGAGCCTTATATTTTATTTCTAGTTAAATTATCATTTAGGCTTGCCGTCTACTTGGGCTAGATTACAGTCATACTCAACCAAATAACTGGTTATCCACATACTGAACTATAATAAAACCCGCCAGTTAAAATGTATGTACATTACACGTTTTACCAAACTTGACAACTACGTATCAATACTTAACTAATGTCTCGTAAAATATAAGTATAAAAACCATTTAGTAAGAAAAACAACATAATCTAAAACAACAGTATAAAACTTAATAGAACGAACTAACAACCTGGCAACACTGAACTTAATGAAACAATCAATGGCGTAACCTAGGAAATATGAGAAGAACCTCATACAATGCGGAATTAATCACAAAGTTTAAGTCAAGAGCACAATCTTTGACTGCTGTATTTCTAGTAATTTTCTGTAGTCTGTCTTGATGTTGTTAAAAGTGGGCCTTCTGATTTGGGTTAATTCATGATGCATTTAAAATATTTCGTCTGGCATTTTGTACCCATGTTTTAAGCGAAAAAAAACGTACAGTCGAATTGAGAACCTCCTTCTTTTTGAAGTCGGTTAATAAATATGATTTGATTTTGATTAGATGGTAATATGTAGAAAAGTCTGTCAGCTTATCTAATTTTACGCCAGTAGTCAGGGATTGCTATGGCTATACCTAGATGAATGTGTTTTTAGGAAAGTCATTTAATATTAACTTAAATTATCCGATATAAAAATTAATTATGATTATTTATTAATACCTAATATCTTTGTAATAAATGATTTTGCATTGTTGATGTATTTGTTTAAATTAATACAACATGTGATAATTGTATTTCATCTAAAATAAGAATACCTACGCGGTCTTTGAACTTGGTTTGTATCAATCAGGAATCCCGAGCACTTCGCATCTAACTAAACTAAATTTCATAAGTATCTTCTTTACATCAATAATTTGGACGCCAGCGATTCGAAAAGCACGTTCACATGATTCTCAACATTTTACTCTCTATATAAAAGGATCACTTTCTTAGACGTTAGAGCCACAAAAATAAATCTAATTAAAAACGTCAAGTCGACGGCTACGCTCAGCCCCCGGGGGCCCTAGTTCCGCTAATGGACGAAGATCTAAACTACCGAGAGTAATACTAGTTCACAACAGCCTGTAGGTCCACATGGACAGCGGGCTCTGCAGCAGCGCCAGGTGCGGCGGCTCCTTCCCGCCCACCACCAGCATGTGCAGCTGCTGGCTGTCTCCGTTCCTAGGCGCGCTTCTCGCCCGTCTCTCACTTAAATCCTGGAGCTCGATGTCTCCCGGACCGACCCCTGAATCCGGAGTGAGTGCGGCCCCAAGATTCCTCACATCAGGGCCCAAGTAATGAGGGTTGCTGAAGCCCAGGGAGTTCCCAGACAGCCTGTTGACCCGCTCCGCACTCGCGTAGTCGGAGGTGGAGAGCTCCGCGTCCTCCTCGTCGGTGATGACGGTGTCCTTGGTGAACCGCACGGACGCGGACTTGGGGATGGTGACGACCGTGACCTTGCCTTCGACCTTCACAGACGAAATGCCGTCCTTCTTCTTCATACTGTTGATTTCTCGCCGCACGTCCTCTTCTTCTTCAGAGTCTAAGTACACCAGTTTGGTGGCCTCCACGGGCGACAGCACCGGCGTGGGGAGGATCATGTCGGCGAAGTCGGGCACCGAGATGGGTTCCCGAGCCATCTCCGCGCGGTAGTCGGGCGCGCCCCCGCGCGGGCTCTCGCCGCCGTCGGCCGGCAGCCGCTTGTCGATGACGTAGGCGGAGTGCGACTTGCTCAGCGCCGCCGCCTCCTGGCGCACCAGGCTCTCGGTGGAGTCGCGCTCGGCCGCCAGCACGCTGTAGGAGCAGCGCGCCGCGCGCCGCAGGTGGAACGACGACAGCTTGGAGATCTCCCGCAGCAGACTGGCCGGCGGCTCGGGCCGCGCATGTGCGCCTGCGTGCGCCTCCGAGCCCATCCGGCCCGCCGGCGCCGAGCGCACGCGCGGCGGGACCGACGGGATCAGCAGCGCGCAGCTGTCCACGCGCGGAGATGGCCACTTCAGACCCTGGATTATACGTTCCCAGGTTTCCGTAGCTGAAAATATATAATGAATATATAAAGATATGAGGAGTACTCTCAACCGAAGAGCGTGTATGAGGAATGTGATGCGTGTGAATGAAGCAAAAGAAGTATGCCAGGATCGTAGCAAATGGAAATCCGTGGTCTCTGCCTACCCCTCAGGGAAACAGGCGTGACTTTATGTAAGTATGTATTTATAAAGGTACACATCATCAATCACTTATGTTCCCTAAAGCGTATCTACAATTTGTGTATCAAATTACGATACCAGCAATACAGGATAGGTCCGAATAGTTTCAATTAGTTATAGCCACTGGAAAGAACTAATAAAGTGAGCGGTGTTACCGAAGTGAAACCTCCAGAGCTCGTTGGTGCAGTGTCCGTGCGTCTCTCCGCCGAAGATGTAGAGGTGCGCCCCCGCGCGCAGCCCCGCGTGCCCCCAGCGCGCGCCCGGCGCCGCCCGCGACGCCCCGCGCACCGCGCTCCACACGCGGGTCACTGCGGGCAGGGCAGCGCAGGCGTACAGGGCACAGAGTAAAGAGATAATAAATAAACAGTGACACACTTGCGGATTTTGTGATACCGTGTCGGCCACTATAATTTTTTAAACAAAAATACAAAAACTACGTTAAATATACCGCGTGAGGGCCACGTTTTAGGTAAGTAGTAAACATAGTCCAATAGTCATTTACTGCCTCGTTGGTCTAGTGGTTGCTAGGCGCGACTGCTGAGCACGAGGTCCTGGGTTTAAATCCCGTGTCGGGCAAAGTGTTATTGGATTTTTCCATTAGGTCATTCTCAGTAGCAGCACGGAGTCTGGATTTGTGCCGGGTTAATGGCAATAAGCTCGCCCCTATTACATTAGGACTTCAAAAAACATAACTAGCGAAATGTGGGTGTCGAACTGCCTTTCCCTTCGGAGAATACAGGCGTGATGTTATGTTTTAATAGTCATTTTTCTGCGACATTATTTTTTAACTTCGTGTGAATTTGGTCATCAAAATAAGAGTGATGAACTCACTGGTGTCGTAGTACCACAGGTCGCTGCAGTCGCGCAGGTCGCACTGGCCGCCGTGCACGTACAGGCGGTTGTCGTGCAGCGCGGCCGCGTGCCGGTGCCGCGCCGGGCCCGCGCCCACCGTGCGCACCTGGTGCCACGACTGGGACTCTGGAAACCGGACAACACGTGAGGTCACACTCAGGTAAAAGTAAAAACTCAAATTATTTTCTACTTTTCTGGAATACTATAATATTATACATTTAGGGCCTATTTGTATTCAAATTCTGTGACTCTATTCTAAGACCTATATTCTTATGACTTTAAAGGCGATTTATCCAAAAAATAAAATATTGAAATTGGTTCAGTGGTTTAGCTGTTATAATGTTATACTCTCACCACATTAGAAGCCATTAAACATTTCACTTTATTATGATTGCAATACTGGATAATATTTAATTATATGTTGAAGTTGAGAGTGTATATTACTCACCATAATGAAACGCCCACAACTCGTTGGTGGACCCTCGTAAGTCCTTGTACCCTCCGTATATGAGAAGGCAGTCTTTCAGCGCGTGTGCCGAGTGCCCTCGCCTACCGCGGGGCCCCAGGCCTCCGTTCCGCGGCTCCCGAGAGCCCCGCCGCCTCAGGGTTGACGTGTAGTTCGACTGGCCTGGCAGTTTGCGCCAGATCTGGGTCTGTGAAATAATTTGAATCACTAATTAGTTCAACCTGAATAGGTATTACATAACACTTTTCCAGTCCGATTAGCCATATGCGGCACATGTCGGTTGTTTACCTATTCTGTCTGGTACGCGGACAATCAAAGTGTTAACGTGTGTTAATAATGACATCTCTGCCACCAAGTTTTGAGCGAACAAACATATTACTTGAATGCTTTATGTACAGCATATTGAATTTTGGACGCTTCACCCTATGAAGTGATGAGTCACAAAGTAGGTTAGCTATCTGTAATTATATACATGCTCTACGTGTTTCCTCAATACGGGGGTATCGAACAAACTCCTTACAGTACGTCTCCAAGAATAAACTGGTTCGTCCTTGGAGAAATTAGCATTATTTAGCATAAGGTCGCGTGCACATGTGGTTGCATTACAACCATTGTACTAAGAGCACGCGATTCTATAAGCAGCAGATATGTTTAGAGCAGGTGTCAAGAAGCTGGCGTAGGGGCGTATAATTAGGAGCTATATTAATACACGTCGGCACGAATAAACTGATACCTGATAGGCCCCGCTATAGCAAAGTATTATGGAGTCATAGCGGAGGGACATTCCAATTGTTTTAGGTAAGAAACAAAATAGATCTTTTGAACCGACTTCAAAAAGGATGAGGTTCTCAATTTGCCTGTATTTTTTTTTATGTTTGTTACCACAGAACGCTATCATTTATTAACCAATTTAAAAAAAAAGTTCAAATGAAAGGGTATATTATCCAATTGGTCCCATAAAACTTTATCGTGAACTGAAAATGGACTTCGGAGATATAGAACGGAACTCCTCATAAAATCATAGCAGAACTGTCGTAACAAGTAGAAAGAGGGGGAGGGGGTGAATCGACTCCGATCAAAAGTACTTAAGTGTGAAACTTTAAACTATTAATAAAGTGAACGCATACCTAGGATTTGGCACCGATTTCCACTTAGCTTATGTCAAGTGAAGTAAGTAAATAAAATATTATTTTTCACTTTTGTGTTCGTCCGTGTTTTTTGAAGGAAGCTGGTGTAAATCTCACTTCATTGACCTGGTTGTCGGCATTTTAAGCATTGTTCCAAACCATTAAACCGTCTTACGACTTATGAATGTTATGTTATAACGTAACGTAAGCATCGAAAAGAATTTATAAATTGCCAAAGTAGGCACAACCTTATGTTTATATCGTTAGAATAAGCTTCTTTATTCTTTGATATTCTAAGGTCAACTTTCTTCCGAAGCTGATGCTGGTGCAGAACAATAACAGAAAACTTTATAGTTCGGTGCTATTTGAATATTATAAAGCCGATTTAGACCACCCTGTAAATTATCTTGTTTCGGGGAACCAATACGCATGAATGGTAAGACTAGCCTTTCACGTAACTAATATACATAACTATCCCTGTATATGTAGGCAGCTGAACCAGTACACATTGACAGTACACACCACACCATCAACTACCTCTAAAATATATTGTATGCGAACATAAATAAGCCTCCCCTACATCTAACAGCCACCATTGATTTGTGTGTGGATTTATATTCAGATGTGTGCAAGATCTATACGCCGTTCAAAAGTGTAAGGACCCCATATAGTAGGTACCTGCATCGAGTTATTTCTATGAAGATGTGTGCGTTTTGCTATATACGTTTAGTGTTAACTTTCTTGTTTTCTTCAATGATTTTTTATTTGTTGTGTATAGTCGACTTACGACTGTACGAAAAAAACTATCAGGCTACTATAAGATAGCAAATAGATAAACGCACTCAACAGGATAGATAGCATGAGAGAGGTACATACATCTCAGTGTGACTAACAGAGAAGTGAATCATAAATGTAAACTCGCCTCAGTGTCATATATCCAGAGCGGCGTCTCGTTGGAGAGCGCGCCGGCTTCTCCCCCGAACACGTAGATCTTGGACTCATGCGCAGTGGCGCTGTGCTCCTGCAGCGCCGGTGGGGGCTCGCCGCGACACTCCAACTTCTCCCATTTGCCAGTAGCTGGAAAACAAACATACAGTTGGTATCGGTGGTTTTCTATTCATTTTAGAGACGATAAGTTTTCCGGTTTCAATGCTTCAAGAACTAGGGTAAATGTTAAAGTTTCAATAGTATTTAACTTATTAAAAGTTTAGTCGAGTTCGGTACAGGATGCAGGGTTAATACATGAAAATACTTTAACAGAAAATAGGTTTTAAATTGGGTCAACGCTAATAATAAGGTACCATAAAACTTTTATTGTAGGAGTGAATCACCAAGTAGTAATCACCACTGACCATAAATGTTCGCTTTTAGTAGAAAGGTTGCTGATGCGTTTTATGACACAACGTGCCCTCACCACAGTCCCCACACTATAAAGATTATGATGTCGTGATCCAGATACCGACGACTAAATGTTAGATATTTATATTGCTGTAAATAAAATTCAATTTGAACTTTTGACATTAATACAACTGACTCGCACTTGGTGCAAATATCTTTTGGGAGTTTATCACGTCTGTCGCAAGTTCCCAACACACAGCAACATTATTATCTAAATAGTCTACCAAATTAAAAGATACGTCAAAAGTTATCATGCTTTATCATCACGCTATCGCATTTCTCATAATTAATTAATTCAATATTCATCTTGATAACCTGTCAAACTGGTACAAAACTCAAACATAAGAATCATAACAATCGCGTATTTCCTTTACAATTAGCAAATAAAAGACTCATTTGGCATTCCTTGCAGTGAAAAAGTTCAGCATTACTAATTAGTGTTTGACTCGGCTGATGAGTGTCGACCTAATTAAACGTCAGTTGGAGGCAACATCTGACGCTGCGAGGAAGAAAAGACACGTTTTTGTTGAGAGCACTCCATTGACTGCTGACGACAGCCTCTTTGAATCTCTGGGAGTGTCATGTTCAGGCCGGTGTTCCTCAAGGAGCACAGTTGTGTCCTTACATTTGTTTGTAACTGAGAACTGATTAAGATAACAATAGTCTTGTTGGATGGTTCGTGTTGTTATCGTCCCTTCGCGTTATGATTTATGTTGGTATTCGACATGAAGAATGGATATTTTTGTGTCTGATTTATGTGATAAATAGATTTATTTATTGTATCTCTGTACGGTATGCTTTACTCGATACACATAAATATCGTCAAGCGTTGTGTATTCCCGATATATCTAAGCCGTTTTTTGTAATTGTTTTGGTTGTACCGTTACTATAAAACTTAAATTGCCTATCTTAAGACATAATGACTGATTTAGTAACAGTGTTTTTAGGTTTGTAACGGGTATTGATTAAAAATATGTTGCATACCTTACTAGTCTACTGTAACTTTCTGTACTCACCCAGGCTGTACCTCCAGAAGTCCCGCAGCGGCACGGAGCCGCCGGCGCCGCGCCCGCCCAGTATGTACACATAGCCGGCCAGCAGCGTGGCCGAGTGCTTGCCACGCGCACACGGCACCGCGCGCCCGTTGCTCCCGCCGCACTCCACCGAGCTCCACATCTCATCTGCCACAGACAAATACGTAACCTAAAGAAGATTTGATAATAATGTTTAGTAAATAACAATACTTGTACGAAATTTTATTTCATATAACTCTTACGAAAATGATCAAAAGCCTTGCAATATTAGTTACATTTTCAGTTGGTAGGTACCTATACAAAATAAGGTGAACATTTTTTAATCTTCAATATTAGAATTACCAAACCCATCAACATTCTGGAAAGCGTATAATCGGCATCAAAGGCATATTATGCCCGTCGAATTCAACAAATTCAAACGAAATATAAAATTGTACGCTCCAAGGGTTGCGACAAGGTAAACCACATTGCGTCTTTCCCTCTTCTGTAATCGGAATGTTCCGACTTCAAAGTCGTATCCCTTCGAATAAAATGCATTACTCCCCTCCTATGTGCATAAAAATCAGCAACTAGTCGTCGCGTGGGGCAGATGAAATGCTCGGCTCCCCCAGGGCTCCTCGCCGGGACCCTCGCTCCGAACCAACGTCTATAAGTATTACTTATTGCGAATGATGCCCTTCTTGTATCGCGTAGGGACATGTTTAGGAGTTATCGTTTACAATGTGTAAATATTAGTTAGGATGGAAGTGGCTTTGTGGAAGTTAAGTAAGTGGCTATTGTCACCGAGATAGAGAGAAGTCATGGCGAAAGTATACTATATATATATATAAATTGTTATATATCTGAAGTTACACCACATTAATACCAAGTTAGATAGTCAATAAAAAAAAACGAACTAACATATGTAGTTTCGTAATTCATTGGTTCTGGTGATTAGTTAACAGACATAAATGACCTTTGACCAATATTTAATTTAATACTTACTCGAACACTAGACTAACATATTTCTTCGTCATATTTTTCATTTATATAAATTATAAATGAGTTTAGCTTTTGTAACTAGAACAAGCTGCTGAATATCTCTGTTACCTATACCTTCGTAAGGCGTGTATAAATAACTAATAAACTTATAATCCGTAAGTTTATAAACCGTAGGTGCCTAGTAATCTTCTTCAAAGTTACCAACGTTAGCATGTACATACATATATAGAAATACGCAGGATTTCATAAATTAAAACTTAGTAAAGTGAACATCCTCAGTATGTTGGCCGGCCGCCAGGATTGTGTAACAAGTTCAATAGACGGGTAACGAATGGTACGAGGCTGGAGGGCTGAAAATAAAATACCTTTTCTATTTTGACAACATTCAACCAACTTTTTGATGGAACGGAACTTATTTAGTAAGTTGAGTTCTATTAGGTTCTGCAAGAAAACATAGAAATCCCCAAAAAGAAACTAGAGCTAATCTAGCCATGCCATAAGATACTTTACTACATCTAGAATAATCCCATTTCTGGTGTATGATATAAAAATCATATCCAAACGATTAGATAATCCAATCTGACATTAAGGCAACATTAAGCCCCAATACGACAATGCCACAACCCTTCTATATTAAGACGTATGGCTTCATAAATGGCCATCCATTTTCCTAAAGGTTGGTTTATTTTTTGCATCAAATATTTATCCCGATAGCCCTCTAATTAGTCCCAGTTCAGCAACCCTTTGTTTACCACGTGCCTTGTTTGACAATCTTGCTGAGACCCCTGGCCGAGGTCGTGTTGGCACTCTTGTACGTGAAAAACAAAAACATAGGGGAAAACCGGAGGGTCTCCGTATAGCAGTCGAGGGTAAACGAGACGACGGTAGACGTGTGTGATCAGGAATGACTTGTGTATAGACTTATCGGCTCCTGTTTTACCCGTTAATGCAAACATGTGTGATGCAGTTTGCTTACGTTTTACATTACAACACACGTTTATAAGTTAGTTACTAACACTAGTTTCTAAGTTGTGTGTTGTACTAACCAAATGGACTTTCTGTCTGAAATAAAAGCATTTATTTATTATTATAAGTTAGGAACGCCACTTAGAGAACCTTTAACAAAAAATCACGTTCGTTGGCAGCTTTTTCAAGGGCGATAGGAATTGCTGAAGTTTCATGGATAATGTCAGTTTCACCAAAACTTTAATGTCTTACTCAACTTTAATTAACAAGTCCAATTTATTTTCAACTTAATGAAACTTTGTCAAATTACTTTATCATAACATCCCGTACTTCAAAATCTTATAAGAATTCTTATGATATTTTCATTATTATTATCTTACGCAGCATCCACAAAGGTATCATTAGTAGAAGAGTTTTACAGACACATTCCTTTATTTATCTGCAAGCCTCATTATTTCGAAACATACCTGAAATATCTTTTAGCTTTAGAGTGACTTGTAAACAGCGGTCAGGGGACAGGGGTGGGGTGTGGCGGAGTGCGGCCCCTCTGAGAGGGCATTACCTCGTCTCGCTGCTCGCCGGCTAGCCCGCGCGCATCGGAGGGTTAATTGAGTCTCCGCATCGCCAGCGGATTAGGAAAGCCCTCGACAACACGCGAGTTGTGAGAAGTAGTCCAACGCTGAGTCAGTTGTGTGGTCGGAAACATTTTGTTTGTTTTCATTAGGATGCAAATTTTGGGCCGCCGGTAACTGTTTGTAAGTAGATACAGGTGTAGAAATATTTTGGTACGTGACTTTGCATTAAATGAACATCAAATTTCACCTGATCGTCTGATTGCTCAGCATTGGTGGATTTAATTTTTTTGTTATTATACACCTAAGATCGAAAGTTTATATTTTTTGTTTTCCTGCTCCATGTGTGTAACTCGCGCACATATAACCATAGCGATGTTCTCGCAGCCTTAACTGACTCAATTTCCTCGGTTCAAATACATTCATATTATAGGTTTGTATTGCGGCGCTTCGCTTCGATTTATTTGACCGTATTTCACTAACATGCTGTTCTGTACACATAAAGATGGGATTTATTTGTTCATTCTACTTAATAGACTAAGAACTTTTATTTCTATTGCTGCTTTACAAATAGACGTTAGGATATTGCAACTAATG
This sequence comes from Abrostola triplasia, assembly GCA_946251915.1. NCBI lineage: Eukaryota > Metazoa > Arthropoda > Insecta > Lepidoptera > Noctuidae > Abrostola > Abrostola triplasia. Next base: position 329,974 of record OX276432.1, on the reverse strand, counting down.
AAAGTCTTATGTTTTCAACAGCAAGATTTTCCAGCATAAAACCTTCTGACCTGGCTGATACATAATTATAAAAAGCGAGTGATTGGTCTAGATAATTTAAAACAATCACAAAAGTACCGGGTAAATAATACAAGACCCCGAAGACATAGTAATAAGTTATAACTTCTGCAATACGGAGCACATAAAACACGTTGGAAATCCGCCCACATCCACATCCTATGAGTTGGGTTGGATTAACGAGATGCTTCATGGTTCTCGTAGAGCTCCAATAAATTAATATTATCGGCTAGCTTGCGGCCATCTTTGTACAGTTGGCGACCTACTAGTGGCGAATTGTACCACCGACCACTGGTTTGATTTTATGTGATTCAAATCTAACTTAAACAATTGTATTAGTGAAGAATACGAGACCTTTTTAATTACGAGATCATTTTATGGACCAAGGTAGTAGTAGGTTATAAACTCGATAAAATGTCTCTCCGCAAAGTTTATCATATTAAGTAATACTTAATAGTAAGTATACATGCTATTTAATGTTTCGGTGGTTGCTTGAATGGCGTTTTGGCAACAGACTGGGTTAAATTCCTACCCAAATATTTTGAAACCGTTTCTGTCTGTGATTATAAATTCATGCTGGCTAAGCACACATTTCTTGTGTAGTGTAATATAGTCAGTGAATTTTTAAATTTAATGTTTAGTGGTCGTCTTACTGGTGATATTGATAATTGCGAATGGATTTAGGTACCTACCTACTCCTCAGGGATAGAAAGAAAAGTATTTATTTAAACACAACTTAGGTGCAATACAAATTTTGATAAATAATATATTATACAGGTTTGAGGTAAAAAAAGAAATAAATCATAAAATATATGTCTTACAACAGACTGTGTCCTAATAATACTCCAAAAAATTGTGCTTCCAAGATTCTATAAATCTGAGGAAATATTAATCATAGTAATGGTGATCTAGTGAACATTATCCGGGCACAGTTCCCAGTGAGGCAGCAATCAGCGCGGACGGCCCCCGACCGGCGCGCCGTGAATACTGATGCTCCGCTCCACTTGCAGAACATCTGTGTTACGTGGGCCGCTGGATGGCACACCAATCTAATTCTTTTTAAGGTTATGTTCTGAGGTGGGTCTAATTATATGATAGTTCCCTTTAACACTACGTTACGCAGGTAGGTATAGTTTATATATTCGGTATAGCTATCTACCAAACTACTACTATCTATGCACCTATGTAGATGCTGGTCATTTTGCAGCCATTATCGTACTTCGTCTCCTACGAGGGACAGCCCATATTTAGACAAAGAAGCTGGCGGCATTTCCGCTTCTTTATGGCCTTCATTATGTAGATCCTTAACATTTTCCATAGAAAGTATAACGATGTCTTTTTCAGAATTTTAATTTTTAATTTATTTTTCAGGTTCTTTCCTGTATTATGAAACTTCAAAATTCCAATAAATGTTATCTAATTTTAACCGGTTGTTTATTTATGTAGTAGGTACTTAGTTCAGTGAACCCTCATACATCGTAAGTCCTACACGTCGCTCCCCAGCTCATAGATCATCAGGCACAGCGTCCCTGAGCCGTTCGTTATCTCGAGACAAGCACCACCTTATGGCGATCAATACAGTTCAAAATAGGTCGGATGTTTTTACCGATGTCCTGCTTTACTGGGAAATACATCAAGACAGGAAAGATTAATAAACACAAAAGTGCACACCTTCCAGTTACGCATGGGGTACCACAGGGTAGTGTACTAGGGCCCACCCTATTCCTCGTATACATAAATGAGCTTACTTGTCTCAAACTTACCAAAGGAGAAATTATATCTTTTGCGGATGACACCGCGTTAGTGTTTGCGGGTGATAGTTGGGAGGAGATCTTCTGTGTCGCACAAAAGGGCTTTAATACGACTAAGGCATGGCTGCAGAAAAACATACTTACGTTAAACGCTGATAAGACTAAGTATATTTGTTTCAGTATTAGGCAGGTGGTGGGTATGCGCGGCGACCTACAAATTGTGTCACATGAATGCAATTCTGTGGATGGCTGCGCATGTTCACCTCTGGAACGCGTTAACACTATAAAGTATCTTGGTATTAACTTAGACAATAACCTTAACTTTAAAGAACATGTGAAAATTCTCTGTACTAGAGTAAGGAAATTGATTTACGTTTTTAAAAACATACGTCATGTCGCGGACCCTGCACTGCTGAAGCGAATATATCAGGCCCTGTGCCAATCACTTCTTACATACTGCATTTTATCCTGGGGAGGTATCTGCAAAACCACGCTAAAGGCAGTTGAGGTTGCTCAGAGAGCCATACTGAAGGTTAGCACATTTAAACCGATGCGTTTTCCCACTACGACACTGTTCCAGTTGTGCGATGTTTTGACAGTGAGACAGCTGTATATACTTAGAAGTATCTTACACGAACATAAAAAACAGCCCTACAACCCTATACTATTACAGAGACGTCGTAAGCACCATGTATGTGACTATCCAACCACATTCAAATCAACCTTTGGCAAAACATTTGTAAGTTTTCTAGGCCCTTACCTGTATAATAAGATTAACAAAGCAATACATATATACCCCCTGACTGGAAAACATTGCAAACTAAAAGTATGCCAATATTTGCAGAGATTAAGCTATGAGGAGACGGAACAACTCTTATTCATACCACACTAAATTACACACCAAAGACCATAGAAAAAAAAAAAAAAAAAGAAAAATTTGATGCACTCTCTCATACACCTATATATACATGCAGACAGACACCACACACATACACACACACTCACACACACTAACACACACACACACACACACACGCACAGGAACGCACATACATACACACGAACACACACACACACCTAGTCCACTCAATAAGCAGATTAAAATTATGTACTTACCCATTTTAAACTATTATTATTTTTTATGTAATAAGCATCAACTTATATTACTTTTATATATTTGGCACCTATTCTTGTATATTAAATACCGAGGGGAATGGTGCTGATAGCTGAAATACAGGCTATGCCTAGTTCGGCTACAGACGCTAATCTCTTTGCTTTCGTTGTACTTGCTGCCACATTTGCCTTGTAAAATAGTATTAAGTTGTTTGAAATAAACTATTATTATTATTATTATTTGTATCTCATTTTATTTACTCGGGCTATCAACCATGTGGAAGATACCCGGACTTTTAAAAGGCTTACGTGGGGACACAGGTCCAACACGCAGAGGCCCGTTGAGAACTTTAATCTAAAAGGGGATGGGACACCAGTTAGGGACACCACACAACTGCTCTATAACAGAACAGCCATGAAAAGTCCCCAAAAGGTGCAGGACTATTGAGAAAAATGGATACTAAAATGATTTGGTCTATTGTGTTGGGGTGTTTCGTGGAATGGTTATTTTTAGTTTATTCTGAATAACAACGGCGTCTGCCTTTAACCATATTATTATTATTTATATTGTACTTAAATTTATAAGTCTCCCATTTCTGGGGTAGTACACCGATATTGCGGGCTTTTGGCCAAACAATTTTGGTGGTGAAATTCTTAATCTATTGACAAAAACTTTCTGACAATTCTGCATGTGTTCAGTATTACCGCCTTTTGAAGCAGTGCGAATGTTAGTGGATGAATATTTAGGGTTTTGAGGCTTGAGTGCAGTGTTTTGGGGATGACGCCAGTGCTAGATAAGACTATTGGTATTGTCTTCACTGTATGTACTTTCCACTGGGTCTTCACTTCAATTGTCAGGTCTGCGTACTTTGCTAGTTTATTTGTGTGTGTGGATGCTAGATTGTGTGTATTGGGAATTGCAATGTCTATAAGGTAAACGGTTTTATTATGCTTGTCATGAAGTGTAATGTCAGGTCGATTAAAATGAACAGTCTTGTCAGTAAGAATGGTTCTATCCCAATACATTCGATAATCAGGTGAGTCAAGAATGATTTGGGGTGTGTATTTATAGTACGGTGTTTTTTCTGTTATGAGTTTGTGTTTGTATGCTAGTGTCTGGTGTATTATTGCCGCTACCTGGTCGTGCCTATGTTTGTAATCTGTTTGTGTGATGGATGAACACGCGCCGGTAATGTGCTGGATTGTTTCAGGTTGCTTGTGACAGTGTCGGCAGTGGTCACTGCCGAGGGTGCTGTCGCGGATGATGTACTTCCTATAGTTTTTGGTGTCTATAACCTGATCTTGGATTGCCAGCATAAACCCTTCCGTTTCAGGAAACAGCTCACCTCGCTTAAGCCATGCGTTTGACGCTATCTTGTCAACAATAGGGTTGGATAAGTCGAGACGATGCCGGCCATGAAGGGATTTCTGTGTCCATGCGTCAATTTTTTGTTGCTTGGTGGTTGTTTTAAACTGTTTGGACTGGTCAGCTAGAAGAAGTGGTGTGTTGGTGTCTGCTAGAGATATGGCTTCGTGGAGTGTAGATAGGTGTGCGCGTTTGTGGAAGAATGATCTGAGTAATGTAATTTGTTTAGTGTGTAGGTTCGCTATGTCAATAAGTCCTCTACCGCCCTCACTCTTCGGTAAGACTAATCGCTGGACACAAGCACGTGGATGGTGTTTCCTGTGTTTCGTCATCGTCGTATTGATGACCCTTTGTAGATTTTTTAGGTCTGTTTGTGTCCACCTTATGATTCCAAATGAGTAGGTTAGTATGGGTATAGCAAAGGTGTTGATTGCTTTTATAGTGTTCCTAGCGTTAAGATGCGTGTGTAGTATTTTGTGTAGTCTGTTTTTAAAATTTTGTTGCAGAAGCTTTTTTGTATCATTGTGGTGAATTTGTTGAGTCTGATGATATCCTAGATACTTATATCCTACGACTGGATCTACGGCATCTATAACACTAAGGTTTTCTAGTTCGAAGGACGCAGGCTCTACTATTCCTTTAATAACCGATTGTATTTTACATTTATCTATTCCGAATTCCATTCGTATACTATTAGAAAAAGTCTGAGTGATGTCGGCAAGTGTGTGTATCTCATTTAGTGTGCTTCCAAAAAGTTTGATATCGTCCATGTACATGAGATGAGAGAGAGTTGTAATTTGTGTGTTGTGTTTAATTTTAAATCCTATATTATTTTTATTAAGCATATTTGAGAGTGGGTTAAGTGCAAGGCAAAACCACAGGGGGCTCAGAGAATCTCCCTGGAATATGCCTCTTCTTATTCGGATAAAATCGGTTTCTGTTGTATTATGAGTCTGACAAATTTTTAGTTTAGTGGTCCAGTTTAACATCGTTTTTTCTAAAAAATATGTGACTATAGGGTGAATCTTGTAGTGTTTGAGGATATAAATTAACCAAGAGTGTGGTACGGAGTCAAATGCTTTTTTATAGTCTATGTACATGGTATGGATATCACGTTTTTGTTTTTGTGCTTGTGTGGTTACAACAGCGTCAATCGTAAGCTGTTCTTTACATCCCTGACTATGTTTGCGACATCCTTTTTGTTCCTCTGCTAAGATGTTGTACTTGTTAGTGTGTTTGTAAATGGTTTCACTTAAACAAGATGTTATAATTTTATAAATATTTTGCAGGCAAGTGATTGGACGATATTTAGCAGGGTTTACTGAGTCTGATAGGTCTTTTGGGAGCATGTACGTTGTACCTTGTGTGATGTAGAGTGGCATTGTGTCTGGCGCGTGGATGTATGTGTTTATGTGTTTGAGTAGTAATGTGTGAGTGGATGTGAACTTTTTATACCAGAAATTGTGTATATTATCGGATCCAGCAGCTTTCCAGTTGTGTGTTCTTGCTATGACTTTAGATAGAAGATCTTGATCTATGTGTTCAAATTGCATTTCTTGGATATCCTTTAATCTGTCTTTATCTTCTTCAATCCACTGGTTATGTTCGTGTTCAATTGGGTTAGACCAGATATCCGACCAAAATGTACGTAACGACTCAGGTGTAGGTGAAGGTGTGTTGTTTTCTGATATACTATTATGTTGTAATGTGAGTTTTCTGTAAAATAATTTTTCGTTATTAAGAAATTGTTTGTTTTGTGTTTTCCTTATTGTCGTTTCTTTATATCTCCTTAATCGACTTGAAAGTGTGTTTAATTTCTGTTTTAGTGTGTCTAGGTAGTGTGTGATTTCAGTATTTTCGGATTCATGACGCGAATGATTCTTGTAATGATATTTTATTTTATTTATATGTTTTTCTAAAGCTTGTGATCGGACGCCCCTTGCATATTCAGTTAACCTCCCTATGTTAACTCTGAGTACGTTAATCCTTCCTTCTAGGCGCTTTTGCCACCAGGGGATTACTTGGGCTTTCTTATTAGTTATCTTTTCCTCTAAAATTCTAGAACCGTTAAATTTTGACGAGGTATAGGCAGCAGAGTAGATAGTCGTTTGCAGTGTGTCAAAGTCTGTATTGAAAGTCAAATACTTAGGGATTATATTTAAGTTGACATAATTTACTATCGATGCTAACTTTTTCGAGGGTTTTAATCTAGGGAGGTACGGTCGCGATGTCGGGTGTGTGTCTTTGAATTTATTAAAGGTTTCAAGAAACATTTCGTCCAATTCTTGTTCAAGTTCTGTAGGTAGGTTTAGTGTGACTGATGTGTGTTCAGGTGGTGAGTTCTGTTCATTAGTTTCTTTATTTTGTATTTCTAAGTTTTGTAAATTAGTGTTTTCATTTTGTGTTAGTTCTATCGCATCGGGTACTAGGTTAGTAACTAAACCTTGGGTTATGACTTCAGAAGTGTATGTGTTAACACCACCCAATTCGTTCCGGACTTCGTCACGAATTTCATCTAGTTTATCTTTCGATAAAAGCCGATTATTGATGATAGACCTACGTTGGTCCGCTATTCTTTGTGCAGAGAGATGGGCAATTGTGGGGCATTTAGAAATGATATCTTGATGTAATAGTGTTCTGTAAGTGGTTAAGTCAGTTTCTAAATTGGTTAGTCTGTAGTAACTTCTCATTATCGACTCGTTTAGATAATCTGACCACCTGATCCTCTTCGTTTGTGTGTTATCTGTGTGTGTGAATGTTTCTGGTGGCTGATTTTGCAGCAGAGTTTTTACTTCATCTTTGATGTTATCAATTTCCTGTTTTGTCAAAAAGTTGCGCTGTACTATAGCACGGCGTTGATCTCCTATTCTTTGTTTGCCTACTTGCATTTCAGGGAACTCTGCTGTAAACCGTGCGTGTAAGGGTGTGAGGTATGTTCTAGTATTAATTTCTAATTTAGTGAGGATGAAATAATGGCGCATGATGAATATATTCATATTCTTTGTCCACTTCATTCGTGTGCGCCGTCCGTTTTTGGCGGGTGCAGTAAAATCGGCTGAGGTAGCCTCCTGCACAACATCCAAAGCGGATTGAAATGATGGTGAGGGTGATGAATCCAGCGAACTTGTCTCATGTACATTATCGCGGTATGAAGGTGGTGATGAAGGTATGGATGAAAATAAAGATGATGTAGGTGAGGAACATGACGGTGGTGGGTCATGTGTGGCTGCAACAGTTTGAGACTGGGCAGGTTGATACGATACGGTGCCCTCCCCAGAATACGAAGGGCAGCCCGGGCTAGAAGGCCCGGGGTGGGATTCTCCATCGCGGTTAGCTCCGGTACCCACCTGGGGTAAAGTTCTGTTTCTTAGACGCATCGCATTTGTGTAGAGCGAGATTATGGGGAACGGGTTAGCTACTAGTCTCGAGGCTAGTAGTTCAGTTAGGATGGGATCGGGATTGATAATGGCAGGGACAAGAAAGGATAAGGATATTGGAACAAGTGGTTGGGATAGTTAGAGTAGGGAATTTGGGAAGGAAGTCTGGGAGGGAGAGATGCTTCTGACCTGGGAGTGGATCAGGAGCAAATTTGTATCCTGTTTAGTCTGACCTCTCACCCTAGACCTGTCCGGCATGAGTACCTCTACCGGCATAGCCCTAGCGCTCATCAAGGCGCAGAAGCCCCACCACGACGTCAACGTAAGGATACATCGGGGGGTTATTATTATTATTATTATTGAGGAGAAAACTTTGTTGGCTAGAGTTGGGAGGATAACTGTTGTCTTAAAACAAGTAGGAATATTGATTGGTAAAGTCTAAGAAGATTTTTGTTTTATTCACTAAGCTGTTTCACTAAGTTTTTCTCCTAATTCGTGGGTAATCTGCCCACCCTCGGCCACAACCAACCATTGTCCGCGGATCACACAAGTATTTATCTACTTAATGAAAACCACAAGCGGATCTCTGCAGAAGTTTAATCTCTCTCAAAATACAATCTCTCGATCAACATAATTATACATTATTTAGATGTTTATACACGACACGTTTTCATTTACAGGATACTAATCTGTAAACACAGCCGTGCCACCAGCGGTCCTCAGACCATTATCACTTATTTTCACCGTCCTCGTTAACAGGGTATGAAATTCCATATCTTAATCCATCACGGACGCACGTGACGCCGTAGCGTGCCGTATAAGGATTATAGAGTTACATCAACTAATGACATCATTATCAGGTGCTTAGCATTAAGGAACGACTTGACCTTTGACCCTGTCCTCTGGTGTTAGGCCACGTCACTCGTGGTACGTCGGCACCGCTTGTTTGGTTCGTGTGAGCTGGGTGTATGGATGGCACGCGAGCTTCGGGTATCTTCATCAGAATACTATTCCGCATAGTTACTAGGCGCGATGTAACATTAAAGTAGTAAGTATTAATAGTATATTTCACTAACATCTTCAACGATGTTATGGTTCGTTAATTCAGTTCGCATTTCGCGGAAATACACAAAATTAAATCTTCCAGGATATGCCAGATTTCGGGATCGAAGCAGTATCCTCAATCATTAATTATTTTAAGAGTAAGTATATTAGTCTAACAGGCAGTTCCGAGAAAGCGAGGGCGTTTCCAATCTATCCACCCTTGTCTGCTAATAATATTGACTAGTGCGGTATTTGATGGTTATCATAACATTGCTGCTGGGACGATATCTTGTGTCAATTTCCAAGGATGTCCAATTATCAATCAAAGTATCATACCTTATTTGATAACTACCTTACTAAAACCTAGGGTTGTGAGTGTGACCTTTTCAGTGTAGATAATTATATACAGTGGTGTCATAGACTATACAAGGAAGTTCTTGTGTAGTATATGATACCATTGTCAAATCGTGCACAATAAAAGGCTCACTTTCCATTACATTCTGCAGGTGTAATAAACTTTCATCATGAGACAGTTTCAATTTCAACTTTTTTTATAACCGGGTAAAAGCATTATAAAAATTTTTTCTCAAAGAATTACAATAGAAAGCATTTCGAGCGAGTCACTCGGGGTCTATAATTTCCTGGAACACAAAATATAACTTGAAATGTAACAATTTCGCGGTTTATTACACTTTATACATTTCGCGGGCTTTCGAGAGCACTTCAACGGCAGCGGGGGCTGCAATGCCTGCAGCTCCCCTGAATGTAAAGTATCATGAATAATTCGGGAAGCTCGCTTCATTTCAATGCATTGCTTACAGAAAGCACGGCTTATGGGACGCGAATACAAAGACATTTGTTATGATTCTCTGTGACAGTACTCTTCTCTACGTATTTCTTTTTTATATATAGAAACGGATAACAAGGACAGAGATTTTCTTGTATGAATTGTCATTAGTGAGGACTATAGATAGGGTAGTCTGTGAACTAAGCAGTATTTTCCTTTCTCATTTTCTCGTCCATCAAAACCTTGTGGTAAATGTAGTACTCTACTTATATCTTAAGACTTATCGATAAATGATAAATGATTTGATTTCTGTAAATAGGTTTAAAAAAAACACTTTTACACGTCATTTTTTAAAAACTAGATGGCATCGGCATTTCCTAACTGACTACCTCTGAGAAGAAATACCGAAACAAACTCAGGGGTCAAGGTCTCTTTTAAAGTCCAGACAAGCTCAATATTTTATGCGAGAACAGTGTAGGTGGTCTGAGAAGTGGTCTTTTTAGGAAAGAACCACGGCGAGTTTGAGTCGACCTGTCCTTACAGACGCCCCGTCTCGTACCATCTGAAGGACATTTGGGTAGGCCGCATAAAATACTCAAACCGTCAGACACGCATAGGAATAAAAAAAAAGGAAGGAAAAAAAAACCTACGCAATGCTCACATTTACAAATACACGACATGTACAATGTAGGATGTCTGTGATGGTCTTTTAAAGAAAGAACCAAAGCAGATTTGAGTCAACCTGTCCTGACAGACGCCCCGTCTCGTACCATCTGCAGGACATTTGGGTAGGCTGTATAAGATACTCAAACCGCCAGACAAGAAACTATCTAAGAAGGAAAATCCTACATCGTACATTAATATAACAATAATAATGAGAATAAAGAAAAAAAAAAAACATTATGTCAATTTGTAAAAATATAAAAAAACTAAACAAAATGGATCAAAAGATCAAACAATGTCAGTTTTGCGTCAAATATGTAAAAAAGGGTAAACAAATTAAATGTCAAAATTAAACAATACAAGAAGAGGCTTAAGCCCATGCATTTTTATCTAGCATATAGTCAGACACTTTATAGTAACCTTTTCTACATAGTTTGTGCTTGATAAACGACTTAAATTTGTTTAAACTCAGGTTTTGAATGTCGTTTGGAATCTTGTTATAAAAACGTATGCATTGACATTTGAATGAGTTACTAATTTTCTGAAGCCTAGTGGCTGGTACAACAAATTTGTGTTTATTTCTAGTGTTAATGTTGTGAACATCACTGTTTCTAATAAAAAGATTAATATTTTTATGAGCATAAAGCAAGTTCTCGTAAATATAATGTGATGGGACAGTCATAATACCAATCTCTTTAAACTTTTCCCTTAGCGAATGTCTGGGACTTAATTTATAAATTGCCCGAACAGCCCGCTTCTGTAGTACAAAAATTGTTTGTATATCGGCAGCATTCCCCCACAAAAGAATGCCATACGACATAACACTGTGGAAATAACTAAAATAAACGAGTCTAGCGGTATCAACATCAGTAAGGTTTCTTATTTTAAATACGGCGTATGCAGCAGAGCTCAGCCGTTTGGACAACTTATGTATATGTGGGCCCCATTGTAACTTAGCATCTAAAGTTATGCCTAAAAATACAGTGGTATCCACAAGTTCCAACTCTTCGTTATTCATATGTACACTGGTTTTCACTTGTCTAACATTTGGTGTAGTAAATTTAATACATTTGGTTTTTTTCTCGTTCAAAAGCAAATTATTAACATTAAACCAGTGGACCACTTTAGAGAGAGCACTATTTACATCGTCGGTAACTTGGTTAGAGCGCTTAAGTTTAAATAAAAGAGAAGTATCATCTGCAAATAGGACAATCTCATGAGAATCCTTAACAAGATAAGGCAGGTCATTTATATAAACGAGAAATAGGAATGGACCAAGAATAGAACCTTGTGGCACTCCCATTGTCACTAAGGACCCCGGGGATCATTTTCCATTGATATCAACTTTCTGAACCCTATTACTCAAATAAGAACTAAGAAGGTTCAGAGCATTGTTTCTTACACCATAGTGGTACAATTTCCTGATCAATGTTTCATGAGGGACACAATCAAAGGCCTTGGACAAATCACAAAAAACGCCTAACGCGTCGTGTGAGTCCTCCCAGGCACCATATATATGACCTAGTAGTTCAACACCAGCATCAGTAGTTGAACGACCCTTTGTAAATCCGAATTGTTTAGAGTGAAGCAGCTTATTTTTGTTAAAAAAACTGAGCATTTGATTTAAAATAAGTTTTTCAAAAATTTTACTAAATGTCGGTAGCACTGAAATTGGTCTAAAGTTAGTAGGGTCAGAAGTGCTACCAGATTTAAATAGAGGTATTATCTTACTGCTTTTCATTAGGTCAGGAAATTCACCAGATTCAATACAATTATTAAAAATAAACGCTAAGTCGGGTGCTACTAAGTCTATAATTGACTTAGTCATATCAACTGAATGACCCCACAAGTCGGCAGTCTTCTTTATATTTAAATTACAAAACGTTTTTTTTATGTCTAAATAATTTACATGACAAAATTTGAATTGCTTTTGACAGGCGCAAACATTTTCCATCAGTAAACCTTCTGCAATAGCAGGTGACGAGTTTAGGTCTTTGGTAGTAGAAACTGGAATGTTAGTAAAAAAGTTCTCGAATGCGGTGGCTACATCAATGTCCGATTCAACTTTCTTGTTGGCGATAGAAAGGCTGTAGTTACTATCTTGGCTCTTGACTCTTCCAGTTTCGCGGTTAATGATGCTCCAAGTCATTTTAATAATATTATTGCTATTTTTGATTTTAGTGCTAAGATAACGGGATTTAGCTATCGAACAAATCTTTTTAAACAATTTAGAATAGTTTTTCACATAAGTACTAAATTCAGGAGTATTAATAAAGGTCCTTTCATGATATAACTCATAAAGCCTTTTCCGACTTACATGAATTCCAACAGTCGCCCATTCACTAAAGGAAGCATTGCCCTTAACCGCGATCGTCTTAGGAATAAAAGTAGAATCAAATTCTTTACAGTACACTTTGAAAAAAGAATTATATAAATCATTTGAATCTTGAAAGTGAGGTGTGATAAGGTGTGGTAGTTTATCACTTAGTTTAGTTTTAAATTTATTCAAACGACCAGCAGTTTTAGGGTTAACAGTGATGTTCTTTACAGCCACTTCCCTACATATATTCGAAATTGAAATTAGCTGTCCACAGTGATCAGACTGTAACATATTAATAACTTGCTTATGCTGAGGAACAATGTCTGTATAAATATTATCTAGGCATGTGGCTGTAGTAGGGGTTATCCTAGTAGGCTCCAGAAATAATCCTAGTATCTCAACTTGTTATGATGTACTGCCATCAATTCATATCAATACCATACGCTACTATATTGACAGCAACAGAGGGGTGTCGGCAGACAGATGCCGCCGGGAGACGAGTGCGGGGGAGAGGCAGTCAGGGGAAGCAAATTGGATTTGGCGCACAATTGTTACTTGTTTGTTTGTGCGGCTGGTGCGAGGAGTGTCGCCAGACTTTGATCAATCAGGAGAACACAGACGTCTGACGGATTAAGATTATAGACTAAAGACGAAGCTAAGTTACTAATAAAGACTTTAGCATACGAATTCCTCAAATTATTCCTGACAATAGAAGTAGCTCGGTGACCTCGCTATCATGAAATAGTTAATAGCGGTTGTGCAACGCGCCGTGGATTAGCGGGATCGTTCCCGACTCGACCAACACTGTTGGCAGCGGACCTCTGTTACACAATAACCCACCTCCCAGGATTAGTCTGTCAAACACAATGCAGGGGTCCGTTGTAAGTAGAAGAGGAGCTAGGACAAGTATTAAGTAAATTAAAACATACTTCATTCTTTAATTGCTATATATTCGGACTGATGGACGGTTAAGGGAGATATTTTGGTGATAGAGATAATATGTGTGTGGTGACATTTTTAAAACCTTTGCTATAACTTACTAAAGCGGTTATACGAAACAAGAGAGACATTATTATATTCATCTACCTTTTGCACTCAGATCGCACGCTTGTGCAGACTCGTCGCTGTTCACGTTCCAGTTACTTTATACTAAAGCTTTCATGTCTCCACATTACCTCTAACACCAAAATGTCTCCGCCTACCTTATATTGTCACTACACTGATAAGAATTCGTTAGAGTTATCTGCCCGTTACCTTGACCAGGATTAGACTCCTTGGCTCTACCACCCTAACTACATACAACACTGAAACCGTTAATTTTACGCAAATATTATTACAGTTGCTTTTAAAATAGAAGATGTTTGTCCTCCTCAAAGATCGGGTTCATGCACACTTGAGAATATCTTTAGCAGCTACTATAATATAATAGTTAACTTATCAAAATAAAATTAACAACACGACCAATTGTGAGTATAGTAGAGCTACCCCAACAGCGGTGACCAGTGCCGCCATTGTGTGGACGTCGACAAAAGGTTGGCCGGAGATGAGCTGATACTGGGCCATTGTGGAGACCACACACAATACTGATGTCTGGAGTTGTGTTGTGTGAGTGGCAGTCTGCTTGATAGAGATACGGTTTAAATTATGTTAGAATAAGTAATTTTGGAACGCAACCATTTTAGTTCATCTTTCTACCACTGGTGTCGCTCTCTCTCTAACTTTGAATCTCACATTGTAAAAAACGTTCGTACATAATAAAACAAATAACTAAGTATTTTGTGTCAATATTTCTTTTATTGCTACATCCACGCTAAAATCTTACATGGTAGCAGAGCGTGGTTGCCGAGTAATGCGGTAGAAATATCAGAAGTGAAAAATACAAGTTATCCGGCCAAATATACTTGCGGCTCAACATTGAGGTTAGACTGACAACGTGGTTGTCGGAAAAATCGTGTGGAAAAGAACTCTCAACCAATATGGGTTCTAATAATATGTTTAATATTGAAAAATTAATGGGAAGAGAGAACTTCGCCACCTGGAAATTCGGTATGAAGACATATTTACAACACGAGAATCTGTGGAGTTGTATCGAACCGGTGAATAACGAACCAGTTGATGCCAGTAAGGACGTAAAGGCTAAGGCCAAGCTAATATTGCTCCTTAATCCTCAGAATTACGTCCATGTACAGGAGTGTACGACCGCTAAAGAAGTATGGGACTGCCTTCACCAGGCCTTTGATGATAACGGACTTACCCGAAAAGTCGGCTTGCTCAAGGACTTGATAAACACATCGTTAGACTGCTGCAGTAGTGTTGAAGAGTACGTAAGTAAAATAATGAACACTGCTCACAAACTGCGCAGTATTGGTTTCGAAGTCAATGATGAGTGGCTCGGAACGTTAATGCTGGCTGGCCTACCTGACGAATACAAGCCCATGATCATGGGGCTCGAAAGCTCCGGAATCAAGATAAGTGCGGACTCAGTCAAATCGAAGCTTATACAGGAAGTTAGCACATCTAAATCAGCAGCCTTTTTCACAAAGTCAAAGAAACACAACAGTCATAATAATACAAGTACAAAAACTTATCAGTCAAGCAAACAGAAAGGACCGAGATGTTTTAACTGTAACAGGTATGGTCATTATGCCAAGTATTGTAAGTCAAATGGGAAATCAAGTAAGGCAGAAAGTTCAAGTTATGTTGCTGCATTTTTAACAACATCAGGAGAAGAGCATGTGAGTAAAGATTGGCTAATAGACTCTGGTGCATCCATGCACATGACGTGCAGAGATGACTGGATGTATAATGTCTCCGAGCCCACAGTGAAGAGTGTCACTGTTGCAAATAGGGAGCCACTAGCTGTAAAAGGAGTCGGATGTGTTGACATACACATTAATCAGGACAAAATACAAGTGAAGAATGTACTGTTTGTCCCCGGATTAGCTGCAAACCTTCTCTCAGTCAGCACTATTGTGAAGAGTGGATATAAAGTTACATTCAACAGCAATGAATGTAATATTCAAAATAGCAAAGGAGGAATGTTGTGTACTGCAACACTGAAGAACAACTTGTATATTATGAACACAGGTCGTGAAATGGTTCATTTGACATCAAGCACAGTAAGTTCTAATGACACACACTTGTGGCATCTGAGAATGGGACACCTTAATCATTCAGATGTTAGAAAATTGCCCAACTGTGTGGAGGGTGTGGCACTAACTCCGGATAAAGGTAATGTCAATGATATTTATTGTGAACAATGTTTTGAAGGTAAACAAGCCAGGATGCCATTTAAGAATGTAGGTTCTAGAGCAGTCAAACCTCTTGAACTAATACATTCGGACCTGTGCGGTCCTATGGAGAACTTATCATATGGAGGTATGAAATATGTCATTACTTTTACTGATGACTTCACCCGAATGGTCTTTGTGTACTTCCTTAAAGATAAAATGAATGTTCTTGAGACCTTTAAAGATTTCAAGTCTAAAGTAGAGAATGAATTGAATAATAAGATTAAAATACTTCGCACTGATAATGGCAAAGAATATTGCAATAACCATTTTGAAAGCTTTTTATCTAAACATGGAATTGTTCACCAGACATCTACACCCTACACTCCAGAGCACAACGGCATGGCAGAACGTATGAACAGGACTTTAGTGGAACGTGCAAGATGCATGCTGTTCTATGCCAAGCTGGAGAAGCGACTATGGGCTGAAGCTGTGGCAACCGCTGCATACATTATCAACCGTTCCCCTACCAAATCATTGGACGGTAAAACACCGTATGAGTTATGGAAAGGTAAAAAACCCAATTTATCTCATATGAAAGTATTTGGCTCAGAGGCTATGGTACATGTACCAAGCCAGAAACGTCAAAAATGGGATAAAAAGTCTGAGAAAATGATTATGGTGGGGTACTGTGAGAACACCAAGGGCTACCGTTTAATGAACCCTATATCACACAAAATTATAAAAGGTAGAAATGTTGCTTTCTTTGAGAAATACAATAGGAATGCCAGTGTACCTGTACCCACTCATTGTGATGTTGATGTTAAAGACAAGGGAACTCAGTCAGTAAGTGACAGCACTGCCTCATCATCTAGTGGTGGAAAGGTAGGGAGTACATCCATCACTCAGAGTAAGAAATTACTCACTCAGGAGTCAATTAAAGGTGATGACTCAAATGAGTATGACACAGATTATGAGGATCTAGATGAAACCTACAGACCTCCGGGTTATGTGAGAAACACTTATGACACTAATGTGACAACAAGGTCACTCCGGTCACGTTATAATGACAACACACAGGACAAGGAGAGTTATCTGTGCTTCTTTACAGACGTGACTGATCCCCAGACTGATGAGGAGGCATTGTCATCATCACAAGCCACTGAATGGAAAGCTGCCATGGATAAAGAGTACAATTCCTTAATAAAAAACAAAACATGGAGTTTGACAGATCTTCCACCGGGCAAGAGGGCTTTACCCTGCAAGTGGGTTTACAAAACAAAGATGAATCACAGTGGTAATATTGTTTGTCATAAGGCAAGGCTGGTTATAAAAGGATATATCCAAAGAAAGGGTGCTGACTATGAAGAAACCTATTCTCCAGTGGTCAGGTATACAACTATCCGATATCTATTTGCTTTGGCAGCCAAACACAAGCTTGAAATAGATCAAATGGATGCCGTGTCTGCCTTTCTTCAGGGAGAAATTGATAAAGAAATCTACATGCAACAGCCAGAACAATACAGACAAGGATCTCAGGTATGCAAGCTTCATAAATCAATATACGGCCTCAAGCAAGCTAGCAGATTGTGGAACACAAAGCTGAACAATGCTTTACATGCATTAGGTATGCAGCAATCAAAAACAGATCCCTGTGTCTACTACAATACTGAGAAGAATACATTTATAGCTGTCTGGGTTGACGATTTAATAATATTTACTTCTCAACCAAAAATGAAAAACTTATTGAAGGAAAGTCTAAAGCAGCACTTTGAAATGAAGGATATTGGACCAGCAAGTCAGTGCATAGGCCTACATATTACCAGAGATGGAGACAAGGTAACACTAGATCAAGAAAAGTATATAAAGGATATCCTGGCACGGTTCAGAATGTCAGACTGCAAACCTGTCAAAACACCTTTTGAAGTTGGTATGAAATTCAATATAACAGAGAAGGAAGAAAAATTTGAATGCCCCTATCAACAAGCAATAGGTTCTTTGCTGTATTTGGCTCAGGGTACTCGACCAGACATAACCTTTGCTGTCAATGCACTGAGCAGATTCAACAATAATCCAAGCTCTGAACACTGGACTGCTGTGAAGAGAATATTCAGATACCTGCAGGGTACAAAGGACCTGAAGTTGGTTTACACTGGAAAAGGAAATGATGAGATAGTTGGCTACTGTGACGCCGACTGGGCCAGTGATTTGCGCGACAGAAAGTCGTGCACAGGTTACGTTTTTTTGTTGCAGGGTGGTGCTATTTCCTGGCGATCACACAAGCAACAAACCGTTGCCCTATCGACGGCCGAGGCGGAGTACATGGCGATGTCTTCCGCGGTGCAGGAGGCGCTGTGGCTGCAGCAGCTTCACAGCGAGCTTAGTCACCAGCAGAAGAACCCGCTTGTCATTTTTAGTGATAATCAGAGTGCAATTAAATTAACTAACAATGACTGTTATCTTCCTAGAACTAAACATATAGACATTCGTTACCATTTCTTAAAGAATCATGTTAGTAATTTACAAATTAAGTTTATGTATGTAAAAGGTGAAGAAATGTTAGCTGATAATCTAACGAAGGGTGCTCAGAGTAATGACTAAAGCATAGAGGGAGCGTTGCTTCCAGCAATACTGTACACTTTTTTTGCCTCGGTAGTGATGTGCCGTATTTGGTAAGTCGAAGTATCGAAATAAATTTAGTTCTTGACAGAAAATGTACTTCTATTGAATGTACGTTATTTTCACGTTGTATAAAACATACATCACCAAGGCATCAATATAAATTTAGTCCCAAACTTAAGAATTATCTAGTAAGGGTTTAAATTACAACAAATACGTGATTCGTTGACTAAAAGATTTATATTGCAACACAGGTCCACCAATCACTGTACTTGATAATTATGAAACATTTGATAAATTAATGGCTAATCTTTATGTTGGTCCTTTAGAAACTGGGAGCAAAAGTAAAAACACATATAAATTTAGTAAATTTTTAATAAATAGAAACAATATATATTTTTTTATAATCTAGCTGTGCCCCGCGGTTTCACCCGCGTCAATAAGTGTCGTTACCGATGTCTTTGTAGTTATTCTGTATTATTAGGGTTTTATAGCCAAATGGCAAAAACAGCGGCTATGCTTAGTCCATCTATTTCTAGCTCTTGTAAGCACTTTACACCAGTTATCTTTCATTTGGAGGCATACTGTAAAATAAAACGATATTTGCTATAATTTAATGACATAAAATTAATTATCGTATCGAATAGTATCGACGAAAAATATCTACTTCACTAGCATGACATAACCTCACAAATAAACAAATTACTTTATTGTTAAATTAATTCGTTAACACAATATAATTCGTAAAAAAGATAGTCTGAAGGGATCATCATCAATCTAATGTGTATGTATAAGTGATAGTATACAAAAATTACGCGTGATTTTATAAGAAAATTGCATAAAAACACTTACCCATGAAATCTTACAAATTCATTGTTATCTTTCCGTGATGAATGTGATTTACACGATAAAACAAAACTAGCCATATTAAACGCTTATTTATCTGTCCTTTGCACCTTTTGTACACAATCAAGTTGCTTATATTATGCAAATAATTATATTATTTTTAAAATAAACAATGACCACCAAGGACTGACATTCACTACGTATAATACGACTAAATCAAATACTTTGTACTGTTAACCGTGTAGAACCATTCTACTAAGCAACTATGTGCTTTTTTAATTGGTCGTGTAGTAAGAGACCAATTATGACCGTTTGACAATTTCGGAATGTACATTTAGTTTTAAGCATATATGAGTCCATATATGTTTGTCTCTTTTATATATATAATCTGCGTCATAAGAGAGAGGAGATTAGATTTATCGTAATTTGTGTCTAATTTGTTCGCTCTCTCTATGCTTTAGTAATTACTCTGAGGAAGGGTGTTACTGCTGATAAACATTTGTATTGTGTTTCAAAAATGGGGTTGCGTTCCAGGGGAGGGTGTTAGAATAAGTAATTTTGGAACGCAACCATTTTAGTTCATCTTTCTACCACTGGTGTCGCTCTCTCTCTAACTTTGAATCTCACATTGTAAAAAACGTTCGTACATAATAAAACAAATAACTAAGTATTTTGTGTCAATATTTCTTTTATTGCTACATCCACGCTAAAATCTTACAAGGTTTATTACTGTTTAGATTAGATGTTATCTATTAAACAAGGAAAGTGCTGATTTCATTGACATAATATTCAAGGATATGGTATCAATAACCTAAAAGTTACCTAGACCCCATTGTTATGTTTTGATGACAGAAACTACAAATATTGCAGGTAAAATTTATAAAATATTGGAAACAGGTAAATGAGACAATTGTTTTCCGTATTTTTATGTCGTAGTGCAACTTAAATCGGTAAGTGAGTAATGACCAAACAGCCCGAAGTTTTGAATGATCTACAATATTGTTCTGGATTGTATTACGCAATACTTCCCTCTCGCCACCCCTCCAATCACAGCGTAGCCCCCGGCGATGTCGAGAGCCACCCCGACATTATCACATGTTATCATTTACATTACGGACAAATTGGGATGATTGGTATGTGGGTGATAAGGAAATTTGACTAAGGGCTTAGATTAATTATAAACCTCCTCAATGGGTGTCATTTTCCAGCAATTATTGGCGATGTCTGGCTACAACAATGGAAAATGTCTTACTCTAAAAGGTCTTGGTAAGGGGGCAAGTGTGTTCCGGTTCCGCAAATGAGGTCCATTTCAGTCTTATTAAGAAGTGTTATTAAACTAAGGTAGGTACTAAGTATATAAAATCATATCGTCATCTATCATGATCCTATTTCCCAGTAAACTCGAGCTCCAGTGAAGCGAGCGAGCTGATAAGAAGTGGAGTTCCAGCGCGTCATCACTCATCGCTCGGCGCGCGGCGCCCCACTCGCTCGAAATCAAAAAAATCCCTAATGGAGGCAGTGGTGTGACGGAAACTGATATATAGCCAACTAGACATAAGGTTCAATTTGTGTTGTTGTCATTTTCAGCAGGCTTCAGACAAAATTCATAAAAATTACCAAGCCTAACGGAATGATAAAAATGATAATAATTAAAATGACGGGAGCTTTGTGAAGTGTTTGACTGAGGTTGTGACAGTAGAAAGCTATTTTAACGAAACAGAGAAAGTATACCTACTATAGTAACAAAATCCAAGATTTGTAAAAAACGTCCTCCAGTAATATGTTACCGAGAAGTTTCAGAGACACCGCAGGCTTTGAGATAGTTCCAGAATTGTAGAATAGAATAGAGCCCCGTTCAACTTAGAGGCTATGTAAATGCTTGAAAGATCGTAGTTGTTATAGTACACAGGCCACACAACAAGAAAGAATAGGCCGTGAGCGTCCATCCTGATTGTTTTATCATTACTTTATAGCATTAGTTACGTTCAACCATAATACTAAAAGCCCAATTTGTATAATCTCAGGATAAACGGGGCTCGGGAACCCGAAGTAATTGAGTTACCAAGGGCAGGCTGGACAGGTGCCGGTGGCCGCGGGCACTCATACATTCAGAACATCTGAAAGCTAAACCCAACATAGTTTACATTTTAAGTGGAAGGGTAACTACTGCCTCCAAAGTATTTCAAACCGCTGCTTAATGGAGCCATTAAACCTCAAAACCGCAGACATAAATAATTTGGTAAATGGTTGGTATGGTTCTACAGAGCAGGTCAGCTTTAGAAGCTTGGTACGTTGAATAAGTTATTGATTAATAATCAATTTTATAAGCGATAAAGTAACAATTGTGTATTATGTGATCCTAGATGTTAATGAATCCGAATTTATAACCCGCAATCTGTCGTTGCGGGTTATAAGAGTATTATTTTTTGAAGATCGCTACTCTGAGAAAATGTCTTATGCCTGAAGTAACACAGTTTCAGTCTGATATTATATAAGGGACTGCAGCAGTTCTCTGCAGAGAAAATGCCAGTTATCTAACAATGTAACTGAGTATCTCCGCAATCCGCGCAATATTCAGAGGATCTGATCCTCCGGGCTCCAGGCACCAGGCCACCGTTAACATAACGCTTTACGACGGCAGAGAGTCATAACGCATATCTATATGACAGCATCCCCACAGTATGACTTAGTTCAGAAGTTCTATTCACACAAACATTTTTCAGGCTCGTAACTTGGAAAGTTCATTTTGTACAACTTTATACTACTTTAGTTTCCAAAATACGCCGCTCGTATATTGAGCCTCTTGGTAAGCTTTGATTTTTGCTCACTGTATGCATGCGAAAATAATGTCATGCTATGTTAGTTAAGGGATAAGAACTGCCTTTTAACTGAAACAACGTTTATACCAACAAAATAGTCATCTGACTCTAATTTCGAGGAATAATTGATTAAACTGCCCGTAGAGTGTAGCAGGCTAAGTATAGGTAACCCTTCAGTGAAACGATCCCACTGTACCGACTGTAGCGCTGTAGTTTTAAGACATCATGCTGTTCGGACTGGACCTTCTGCAATTGATATGGTTCGTCTGCCGACTTGGTAGACTCGTAACTTACGCCTCAACGCTCCAGTAGATGGCCAGGGTACAAGGTCATGGGTGACGTAAGGGTATAATATACAGCCGGATTATCCAAGGATGTTTCATGTATTTTTCACAAACAACAGACTTCGTCATGCATGCATAGATTACAGAATTTTATTATAGACTTGTCTAGAAAATATGTCTTTTTATCTAAATAATTGCATTTATATACCTACCTTGTTAATTTCAAATGAACTGTCGTCCAGTTTGATTGTTAATTTAAGTTGAGTAGAGCTTCACGTCAACTCTAAACTTACATGAAGTTCGTGTAACAACAATGCTGTGGTGGAAATGTTTTAAGTACATTAGTATTTAACACGGCCGGATTGTTTTTCGTTGATTAAAAATAAACGTGTTTGTGTTCCATTTTCTTATTAGAAATATGTTTGTGTACTTATTTTTAAATAAGAAAGCCTTGTTGATACTAATCAACAATAACCATTAAATTATTAACCAGCCTTTTAAGAAAATATACAAACTCAAAAGCCTACTCTATTCGACTCCAAATAAAGTTTAAATTCCATTTAACAATTATTGTTTT
Organism: Abrostola triplasia; assembly: GCA_946251915.1. Taxonomy (NCBI): domain Eukaryota; kingdom Metazoa; phylum Arthropoda; class Insecta; order Lepidoptera; family Noctuidae; genus Abrostola; species Abrostola triplasia. The sequence goes on along the minus strand of OX276432.1, from coordinate 307,121 downwards.
CAACAACATCAACAAGTGATTATCAACTTTGGGCTATTTAGAATAAAGTCTGCTTTACATAAACACGTGTAGTACAAGTCCCTTGGCAAGCGTCGAATCGAGGCTCGCACGAATAAGTGCCGTGTGAGGGTAGTTTTAAAGTTATTTACTGTTTGCTGGGCGGGGGGTGAACGACCCGCACCCCTGCGTGTTATGCAATGTCCGTCCGTCTGTCAGGTCGACATACGTACGATAGTTAATAGGTACAGATTCGGAATACCGATACAGGATATAAGGCTATGAAAGGTTTTCAACTGATTGCGGGGAAATCAGCTGCAGTAGCGCCGACACTGCAACTGCTTCATTATCGAGTATCGATTCGTATCGATGTCGATAGTAGAATGCGTGAACGTTTGGTTCAACTTGCCCCACACTATTAATTTCTGCTGCGTCCGTCGTAGGTGCGTTTAGACACGAAACTAACAACTGCTTTGTGCATGTCATTATTATTATGTGTCCTCAGGACAATAAAACGAATACCTATGGATCACGCTATAAATGCCTCACGGTAATCGAACCTACAACCATTGCGCTAAAGCGCTGAACTATAGACGATATTTATTAGTGTTAGTAGGTACCTGTATCTGGAGAGCTCTTCTATCTTCTAGAACTTTCCTACGAGGATGACTTGCAGTCAATGTTCTGCATTGTTAGTTAAGGTTAAAGTTTGCCATTGGCCACGTCCAATAGGCAATATTACTTTCTGACGTTCATTGAAATATTTGTTGCTACATTAGCTAGGCTTTTGAACGAACGGACAGAGTAATGGACTATTAAATAAGATGGAATTACGATTATGTTATATTATCTTTTAAGTACTAGACGGTTTAAACTTTCGTAAACTTGATGAAGATATAGGTAATTAGGTTCTATACATATAGTATCTAGATCCATGCTTAGTCTCAATCTAGTTCTGCTGATGTCTGCCATTGAACTTGCCTTGACCCAGCCACCTCACTTCCTCGTTAGATGACTAATGATAACACCTAGATACACGTAGGTACCTAATTAAAACTTCTAAAAACCTCTGTAAGATTGTAAGATATTCTTAGCAGCCATTGACGTACAGTAAAGAATAAAACCAGACATCTTTCTCTTAATAAAGGTAAAGCTTATTTAAGTTCACCGTGATCGTAGAGCTTGTGTTGTTACCAATAAGGTATCTTATCTAACAGCAACCAACACAACAAGACATAACAACATCACGCTTGTATTCCCAATGTTGGGCATAGATGAGATGTTTGAAGTGGCGTACAACGATAGATACGGTTCCAATAATTTGTCTGCTGCAACATTGATACCTGCGTTTCCGAAAACGTTTGATTCGTGTAAACAGTGAGAGCTATTATAACTCTCGTGAGTGTAATCCATAACATGCCACAATAAATCCCTATTAATATTATAAATGTGTGCTTAGTTTTTAATTATTTTAATACATAACTTGGTATCTAAAAGTGAACAATAAATCACTTCTATTTTCCCACCCTTAAGGTGAGATCTTGGTTCCAAATTTATATGGGGCCAACTTCGAGGTACACACTATCCAATAAAAGAATTGAAAATAATTATCAGAAACGAATTATTTAGTGAAAAGCTGTGTGGTCATACATAAAAATGTATACATCGCGTTGACTTGAGAACCTGCTCCGCTTTTTTTCGTCGGTTAAAAACTGTAGCGTTACCGCGGGGCGCAGCTAGTTGTTTTCTATATTAAAGTCGTTCAGCTCGCGACACTAGCCCATGAATAAGGGCTCCGTTTAAGTCTGAAACTGGTGAGGTAACCCTAAATAAACGCATGAGACCTAGCTTATGTTCCAGTAGGTCCAGTAGCCTTTATTGAGCTATAAAGTGTGTGAATAGTTGCATCACGGTTATTAGTACCTAATTGACCTGATGTGAACCCAGTGACCGCTCCAATGTTGAATGGTTTCCACGCAAGCCTTAATGTGAGAACAAACTAGCTTAAAATAAATCAAGTTACTAAGGTGTTAATAATGTTATAGTAGGCACAATTTAAATGTATTTAAAAACTTAATTCATAGTTCGTTATTAAGATTTTACTTGCTCTTTTCCGTGGCTTCGCCCTCGTAGTGTATCTCACAAGAGCAATGCATTTTTTGTAGATAAATAAAGCTTCAAAATAATATATATTCAAATAAATCTGTGTGAAATATTTCGAACATAGAAGTAATTAATTTTATATAAAAGTACATTTCATAACTCAAAGAACTTCTCTTTGTTTGAACAAACACAATTATTTGAGGAGAGACAATAGCGGCTGAGGCGTTGACCGGAGCCGGAAGAACGGCTTTCTCTTTTATCCTTTTTAGCAGAAATGAAAGTACCCATACCAAGTTGTGCCCACTGCTAAAGTCTCATTATTACGAACACAGCTATAATTAAGCTCGTGAAACACTAAACTAAGTTATGGTCTGTTTTTATTACAAGCTTAATGTTTGTGTATCAAAACGCTCTTCATCTATATCGTATTAAATGTATGTCTTAAATATGATATCACAGTAATAAAAGTTATTTTACATTAGTTGTATTGTGTATTAACAGCGGTACAATCAATAGAAGGTATTTTTCAAAGCCCCACGGTGGGCGCCAATACACCTTTTCTTCGAAAACGACGGAAATGTTCGGTGGTATCAATTAAGGAAATAAATGGCAGCGTAGGGTCAATGGTACAAGCCTTTGTAGACAACCAGGTCACAAGGCCATTCTATCGTATACAACCTATGCGTGTCTCTGCAAGGTTTCATGTTATTATTATTATTATATGTATTTATAGCCCGTTTTCAATAACAATACACATAAGGAGCATTTTCACACAGAGATCTCTTGTTACGATCACAACCACATTTGTTTATATGTCGTATAATATCACATTTTAACCTACTTCTTACACTGTACTTTCGATAACGCACACATCATAACATAATAATAGACATAATATAACCAAGCATGTAAGTGATCATTCATTCAAATATTAACAATCACTCCAGGCACAATTGGCGAAGAAAAATAAATAGAACCCCAAATTTGGCACCCTATAAAAAACTCTTCCCCAATCCCAATTAAGATACATGTGTATCTAACCGCGGCACGCGACTCCTCAGTTACTCACCGGGGCTCCGACATCAGCAGGGTATCATCCAAACAGTAAACAATGCAACAAACACACCACTTCACAGGCGCGGCGCGGGACACACGTGCGTCCTCTGCGGAGGTGCGCGACGCACTGACGACTATCTTAGGTGTTGCAAGGGGAGGATTTCAAGTTCCTGATTCTGATAAATATTGAATATGGTCTCAAGTAGTGTTTCCTTTAGAAAATAGAAAGTTTCCAGTTTTATTTATTACTACTTTTTGAATCGCTAAAAGATTGAAAACATATTTTATTTTCTAAGGCTAAGGCTAAGTTACGGTACCATGCGTTTTTTTAAACTAAGGAAATAGATTAAAATTTTAGCGATGCGGTAATTCATTTAACTAATTAAGGAGCTTTTACATAGTTATTAGTAGGGTGGAATGGGACTTCTTTAAGATATCTTATTTACTCTTATCAGTTTGATTTATTGTTTTCTTGTAAACCAATTAATTCGCCTTTGAAGTACAATGGTAAAAATTAAAACTAATATTGCCAGAGACATCACTTTAAATATGCAGTAAGTTATCGTGGAGAAAGTGTATACAAAATCACACAAACAATGTTTATGTGACTCCCAACTAACCGGGTATCTTCTAAACCTGCAACACCGTCACGTTTGGGGTGCGAGGGTGCGTTCAGCACACCGGACAGAGTCCGTTTAATTGTCGGCCGGCGCGCCCCCGCCGCGCCCCCGCCGCGTGACGCTCGGCGACGTAACGACGTGATTGCAAGGTTTATTATGACGCCACGTCGCGTCACCGTTGACGAATAAAAATTCATAAAATTTTCCTTAACTGTTCCCTTTTAAGGCTCAGCCGTTAAACTATACAGATGTGTCCAATTCTCGTCCATTGTTGCCTCTAGGATTTCCCATAAACAGTAGGAATAAGGAAACACGAATGGTAACTAAACAGACAAAGATCGGTTTAGTCTTTAAAGGAAGAGTTTACTTACCTATTCTGAACTTAACGACTCGTGGTATAATTTCCTGGCAGCTGGTGAAGCTAATAAGGATCGCTATAAACGCTGAAATATCTAATGCCTATCCATTCCGTCGAGTGCACCCATAGCTGGGTCACTTCCTTGTCATTTCTACCACCTGTGTTAACCAGGTGGCAAACAGATTTCCGAACCAGTGTGCAGGAAGTCCGAATTGGGGCTTTTAATTGTCACTCAACGATCCCATTAGGGGCCACCAACAAGAGGGGTGGTTTCCCCAAAAAGAATGATTTTTACAACAGGCTTCCGCTAAGTAATAGTTAAGCTTAATATCTCAACACAAAGCTGATTATATTAGCGAAAGGGTCTAAATAACTATACTAATTGACATACGTGCGCCGTGTCAAGTGCTCGGTACATAATTCGTTAACAGACAATTAAACGTATTTGCTTAAGTATTTCGTTTCCCCAATTCTCGCTTAAGATCGTAATTTCTGTGAACAATTGCGGCTTTATGTTTGCGGTATATTACGCAACCATATCAAGGCCGACCCGGCCGTTGAACCTTAGCACTTGAAAGACTACATCTTCTTCCACTTCTTAGATTTTTTGACACGAAGCATTTCTGAAGTTTTCTGGGCTTAATTTTAATAGCGTCATCACAAATATATATGTGATTTATTCAATGTTCTTAATTCTAATGAGTAAATTTTCAACAGCGCGCAAAATATTGTTTAACATTGACTAAAACATTCTTTAAAATCTCTTTTATCGTTAATTTTACTGCAAAAATTTAAGCACCCGTATAATTTGTCTCTAACCCAAAACATTTCAGTATTTAACAGTACCCAGCCCGTGACATTATAATTTAATATAATATTAAATTATTAAACATTGCACGGAAAGGGTTTCGGAACGCACCCGGGTACCGGATCAATATGGCGGCAGCGGGAACGCGAATAAAGCGCGGGAAGGCTTCCAGCGCGCCATTTTGTTGTTGCCATGGTAACCAGACGGAGCCAGATTAAAAGATACAATGTTGGTAATGAGGTCGTGTGGTTCGATTTGTACTGCCTTTGTGCCTGAGTATAAGTGGCAGACACTAATTCAAGTCTCTGTCTGATTCATTTTATCATAATCAATAACATATTATAGGCAAATATTGCACATAACGCTTTTGTTTAGACTGCGTGTAGGTAATCTTAAACCTTGAGCTATTCGTGACTTCAAACATTGTAAACTGTATTAAATTAAACAAATAAAAAAATAAATTGTAGGTGGGTGATAGTACTTATTTAATATTTGGCGAACCGAAATGATAACTTCTGAAACAGCATCCCTAAACCAACGGGTCACTATGTGCTTCATTTTCATTTGACTGAACCTACACTCAAGGTTTAACTTAATAAACAAAACTAACTAGATCTTTGCATGAACAAAGAAAGCTGTCATAATATTTTATTACGGCTGCTGACATAACCCCGTTGAGAGTTGCGACAAGCGTGACGTGTCGCACCCTATCCAATGTCACTGAAACACCTGCCCCACCGCAGCCGCGGACCGAACATGTTGGCTTTAACGTAATGGCTGGGAAATTTACAGAACGAGTCAGTATCATCATACCTTATTATCTAAGCTACAGGAGTTAATTTCACTCTGTTTTGATTATATATTATTATAACATTACCCTGCCGTACTAGGTCCAAAATGAATATTGACTAAGGAGAAGGCTATATTATCACAGTTATCATATCATATAACAGCTCTACGACCGAAACTGATGCGAGATGTTTGTGTTCACGTCTTCATGGACTAACACTAACAACGAACGGCCGAGAGATAATATTAAGTAACTTACACACATGGTATTATTTTCGGTGGTAGCTCTGTAGATTAAAGCTCATTGAGCTCAAATTGTCTTACACGGACAGTTAGGTAAATTATTACTGATATCGTGGTGTCATAAGCACAAACTTACTTATCTTGTAAATACAACAGACTGCTTCCTTGTTGCTACTCATCCAGACACACTCGTCTCATAGGAACAGTTTGCAGAAAGAGTGGTTGGCGCAAACACTTAACAATGCCAGTAATGGCAATTTTCAGTTTCATCAAGCATGATCATGCTCATTAGCCACACAATCTGAGGAAGAGCCAGAATGCTATTTCATATACCAAATACATAGAAATGAACCCCTAGTGAAGGAATGCTTGAACATAAACAAATGATAATTAAAAACATTTCCCACGTAAATAACGGGTCCATGGTTCTACCGTACAATGTTAGACATACATAACATACATACATACATAACTTACGCGACTACTAGACCAACGAGACAGTCAGACAATGTTAGACATTCGATGCAAAACTGTGAGGGGATAGATAGAGATATCGTTCAGACTTACAATTTATAGGACCTATCAGATTACATTCAAAGTTTAGGTGACACATAACATAACATCACGCCTGTATTCCCCGAAGGGGTAGGCAGAGGTGCACATATAGTACACCCACATTTCGCCATCTATATGTTTTTGGGTCCCAATGTAATAGGGGGCGAGCCTATTGCCATTAACCGGGCACAAATCCAGACTCCGTGCTGCTACTGAGAATTACCTAATGGAAAAACCTAATAAAACCGACCCGGAATCGAACCCAGGACCTCGTACCCAGCAGTCGCACTTAGCGACCACTAGACCAACGAGGCAGTCTAGTTTAGGTGACAAATGTGGACAACTAGACATGTAGTAGAAAGATAATCAAATCATACAGATTCGAAACTTACAGACTTCAGGCCTAGGCGCACACTTATTATTTGCCGGCTAAGCATATAACTGTCCTATTTGGACACTACACTCCCGCTTGACAATGTTGCCTCACTTGCCTCCCAGGTGCCATAATTCAGTAGATGGTAACCCTACGTACTTAGCGAATATTGATGAGTAACGAGCAAGGGGCGCCACATCTGTGGGGAGCCGGCAGACCTCCAGCCTCTCAGGGAAGCGCGGAGGAATAGCAGTCCTCTGATTATAGAGGGTGCTCGGAAGTTTATTTATATTCTGTTAATTGGGTGAAATACTGTAGGGGAGTGCATACGATTTCTTGTTAGACATGCTTGGCTAGGGCTTTACATTACACATAATATCATACCGGTATTTTCCGAAGGGGTATGTAGAGGTATGCCATTGCTCGCTCATTTCGCGAGACCGAGTAAGGTCCTATGCAACAGGTCATTGTAGCAATTTATCTTGAATAGTTATTGGACAGTGAGCCAGCCGTAGTGACTTAAGTAACTAGCAAATCATTCATTAAAAGCTTTGCATGTTTTGAATTTAAAAATTAAAATTATTAAGAATGTCGGTAAGTAGGGCAGCAGGCAGGAGTAATAATAATAATAATAATACCCCTCTGGGCACATCGTTACCTCAACATGAGAATAACGTAACACCGGAGGGGACAGTAGTATAGCTTTACCAACCCTCGTGATAGAAATAAAAAATATATCACAAGGACTTGTACTAAAAGCACACAAACCGCAGGGCAGCTTGTGGCGAGCTGTTTGTGAGTGGCGACACAACGTGCCTGATACCCCAGAGAGTCGGTCAGGGACTCATCCCCGGTTTGCCCGATATGGGTAGCTGGAGTGGAAACCGAAGAGCGCCCGCAGGACTCTCAGCTCTTTCTTGCCTTAGTTGGCTGGTCAGAGAGGGGTCGCCAGAGCTATATGCTCGGGGGTGGAAGTGTCTAACGGCGTAATAGCGGGGAAACCCGCTCCGAGTCTTCGAGACGCGCGATGGTGAAACCGGGGCCGCACCGCTCTACACCCCTAGCCACTCGCATCGGTGTTGCTCCCTGTTGCCTATAGTGGCGACTGTTTAGGGGGCCCATCTAGTGAGTGGCGAGTCACCGTCTGCTAATATACTGCATATTATATGGTTAAAGGCAGACGCCGTTGTTATTCAGAATAAACTAAAAATAACCATTCCACGAAACATCCCAACACAATAGACCAAATCATTTTAGTATCCATTTTTCTCAATAGTCCTGCACCTTTTGGGGACTTTTCATGGCTGTTCTGTTATAGAGCAGTTGTGTGGTGTCCCTAGCTGGTGTCCCATCCCCTTTTAGATTAAAGTTCTCAACGGGCCTCTGCGTGTTGGACCTGTGTCCCCACGTAAGCCTTTTAAAAGTCCGGGTATCTTCCACATGGTTGATAGCCCGAGTAAATAAAATGAGATACAAAAATAATAATAATAAATAATAATAAAAATGTTTATTTTTCTCATCATCACACATAGGAACATATTACAGGAAATATCAACAAAAATAGAGACTGGTGTCTGTGATAGGTAAAACCTGTGTTACAGATCACCAGGCTACCCACCGAAGAGATTCACATAATCTATTGTTAAATACAATATAAGGCTAAGTATGAGATCGGAAATCTTAAAAGTAAATTAATTAAAAATTAGAGGTAACTTAACAAGAATGAGATCAAAAGTTATAATTACATTAATATAATTTTAAAATTATAATTATAAAAATTAAATTTATAAGTATATTATTTAGATAATAAAAATATCATGAAAAGTTAGAGACAAACAAAACATTATTAACTTAACATACAATTTGAATTGTAGAAATTAATAAAACAATTATTTGGTATTAATGAGATATACTCAAGTTCCAATTAGTAACTAAGTAAATAAAATTAAACCAAATTGCAATATTAAATAATGATAATGAAATAAAATCAAATTTCAATATGTAATTATTGAAAACATAAGAGATTAAAATTAAAGTTTGAAGTTGGACATGGTAGTAAGTGATATGTAAGTTGAGTATGTATGAGGTGTTGTGTTTATTGTGTGTGTGGGTGTGTGTGTCTGTGTGTGTAAGTGTGTGTGTTTGTGTTAGGATATGTAAACACTATGATCTAGTTTGGTGGTTTTAGTAAACATTCAGTGGTATTGTAGTCAAGGCTTTGAAGCCATAAGCAGACTTCTTTTTTACATTTTACTTTGGTTACATTATAAATCAAAAGTTGTTTATTAATTATATTGTATAAATAGGGACCAAGGAACATAAAGAAATTTTGGGTTAAGCTATTATTACATCGAATTTTATTACATACCGCAGTGTTCTTTCTCTTTTCTGTGAGTTTTTTTGGATCAAATTTTAATTCCGAATGCATTTTGAGGATAGTTGCTAGGATAAACGTTTGACGTACTGTCAGCACTTCTGAGAGTTTATACAGATCAAATGTTGGGTAGCGGATGGGAAGAAAAAGACTAACTTTAAGTATAGCCCTTTGAGCACGTTCTAGGTTTATAAGAAACGTTTTAGCAGCTCCACCCCATGATGTAATGCAATACGAAAGTAGTGATTGGCATAATGCAATGTAAACTGATTTAATTACTGTGGGATCGGCGACGTGACGAAGAGTTTTAAAAATGTAGATTAATTTACGCGTTCTACTAACAAGAGTTTCAATATGGTGTTGAAATGTGAGTCTTTCGTCGATTATTACGCCTAGATACCTAATAGAACTTGTTTTTGAAAGTTTAGGGCAATCGCAATACTTGGAAGATTTCATATCGCAGGAGTGGGCAATTATATGCAAGTCGGTATGCTCTTGTTTCCTGCAGCTATATGACATAAACTTTGTCTTGTCTACATTAAGTGTCAATATATTTTCATAAAGCCATTTGGTAATTAGGTTAAATCCTTTTTGAGCGAAATGATAAACCTCCTTCCATGATTCAGCATAAAAAAGTAGTGCAGTATCGTCAGCGTAAGTGATAATTTTACCATTAGTAAGGTTAATTTGACATAAATCATTGATGTAAACTAGAAACAATGTTGGTCCGAGAATACTACCCTGTGGAACCCCGTATTCGTTAAGAAGCTCGTCACTTACCCAATTATCGATTTTTACAACCTGTTTCCGCTTTTCAAGATAATCCTTAAAAAGTTGTAGAGGTAAACCTCTGACTCCCAGATGTTCTAATTTACTAATCAGGATAGGAACAGATACTGTGTCAAATGCTTTGGCTAAGTCTAGATATATTGCAAGAATTTTCTTTTTTTTGTCAATATTTGAAATTACAAAGTCAGTGAGTAGATGGACAGCATCTGAGGTTGATCTGCCAGATCGAAAACCGAATTGCGATCCTGATATCAAATTATTTTTCTCTAAATATTCAGTGAGTCTAGAGTTCATTAAACGCTCGAGAATTTTAGAAAGGATGGGAAGAATGGAAATTGGCCGATAATTATTGACACAGCATCTGTCCCCATTCTTAAATATAGGTGTTATTCGAGACTTTTTAAATGCATTTGGAAAAGTTCCAGTACTAAATGATAGATTACAGATAAATGTTAGTGGCGGGGTAATTACGACATGATATTGTTTTAAGAAAGGTACTGATATTTTGTCAACTCCAACTGCACAATTATTTTTCAAGTTCATTATTAGTGATTTGACTTCACTTTCAGTTGTAGGTAAAAGTACTATTGATTTATGAAATGAGTTTGTGACTTGCGGAATGTTTTGGTGTGATATATTACGTTCAGCTAAATTTTTACCGATATTTGCAAAAAACGAGTTTATTTCGTTAATGGATTTGGTTGGATTATTTTTACAAATTAAATGTGAGGAATGTTCTTTAGTCTTTTTTGTATATGTTATTGTTTTAATTACGTCCCATAATTGTTTATTGTTCTTCCCTGCGTTTTTAATTAAATCTTTTTCATAATTAATTTTGAGCTTTTTCAGAAGGTTGTTACAGAACAATCTGTATCGCTTATACGTGCCTTGGGTTATTTCACAATCAGGATGCTTTTTTGATTTTATATATAACTTGTCACGGTTTTTCATACACCTCAGGAGGCCCGGTGTAATCCAAGGCTTTATGATTTTTTTTCTTCTTGGTATGGTAAGTGTTTTAGTGTTTTGATTTATAGCCTGGGAAAGTGAAGTTATAAGGAATTCTGTAGCCACATTAACATCTGTCATGCTATACAGGGGAGTAAAATCAATCGTTTCCATACTTATGCTCAATCCATCAATATCTACACTGTTTTTATTAATCTTCTGAGTCTGATATTTATGATTAGTTTCTAAGTAAAACATGACACTATCATGATCTGTTACGGATGTGTGTGCAACAAAACAATGCGCAGGTAACCTTGTTTTTAGTATGACATGATCCAGACAGGTGCGACTGTGAGTAGGTATAGTGTGGGCTGGCAACAAACCATGAGACGCAACCATGTTGAGGTATGAGTGTGATCGCTGATCATGTGTACCAGCGACAATATCAATATTTATGTCACCAGTCAAGATTATGTTTTGGAAAGAAGAGTATGTGTGAAGGCGTTGATCTAGTGAATCTAAAAAGCTATCTACAATTCTATGGCTAGGCGGACGATAGATGGCAATTATTATAGTGTCACTATTTTCTTTCATGATAAGGCAATTTGCATCTAATATTTCAGCTTCATCGACCGAGTACTGTGTATCCTCCTTCCAGTAGATCACAACGCCCTCATTCTGTGTCTTATTATTACGAGTAGCTGCTGCTTTGTATCCGTTTATGTCGGGGATAGTAGAGTTAAGGCCTAACCAACACTCGGTTAGTACTATTATGTCCCATTGGGTTTTTGATCGTATTAACAGTGTCAAAAAACTTTCTAAATTGCAGTTTATACTACGTATATTCTGAGTAATTATCTTTAAGGAATTGGGCATGCGTTGTACTATAGAATAGCATTCATCTATTTCGCATGATGCAGATTGAGCAACAGATACAGAGTCTAAGTCGTTGCTTAAATTCAAAGAAAAATCATCCATAATTTGAGAAGAAGTAGTTCTGTAAGCACCTAAATGTGATGGGGCATGAAGCCATTAGTGTTACCAATTTTAAATTTAGAATTTCTAACAAGTTGTTTACGTATAAATTGTGTGTAGTAATGTTGTGTGTATTTGTGTTTTTGACTTTGTGTGTTTTTGTGTAGTATAAAAAGTGAGTAATGATAACTATAGAAAGCATAATTTTTGTTATTATGTGTTTGAGTGTGTATTTTATATCCAATAAATTTGCAAAATATAATAATAGATACAACCTTGATAATGCTGTGAAGAATAAAGTAACTAGTCACATGCTAAGTTCAGATTTCAACTTATTTATATCTTCTTCTTCATTTATGCGCACACTTAACTCTCCTTGCCTTTTTCGAATATATATTTTTCCTCCAGCAGTCCAACAGTACTTATATTCGTTTGTTTTTGCAAAGTCACGTGCTAGGAAATATAATCGTCGTTTTTTCGGAGTTAGATTTTCAGCAAAGTAAATGTTCTTTGGCGGCCCTTCTATCTGAATGTGAGACGTGTTAAACTTATTATCTTTATGTTGATTATTGAATCTTTTACAGTGCTCCATAATATCCTCCTTCATAATAACTGAAGTAAGGTCCACAATAATTGGCTTATTATCAGCAGTTTTGGTGTTTATTCTAAATATATCTCTTATATCGCTTTTCTGTATAGGTAGTTTCAGTGTTTGGCTAATTTTATTGACCAATAAAAGAAGATCATCCTTAGTTTCTCCGATTTTAGGTGGAATATTTTTAATTTCGATGCTAGTTTGTTTTTGTGCCATCTCCAAGGTTTCTATTTTGGTTTCTAACGATTTTATATACTGCATATTACTTTTCCGCTCCGTTTCCATATTATCAAACTGTTTTTTCAGATCGTTGTATTCGTCAGATAGGTGCTCAACTGACTTTATAATTCCCTCATTTTGTCTACGGATATCATTTATTGAGGCTTGTAAAGCGTCAAGTTTATTATTTTGATCGAGTTTTAAGTCTGTTACGATTTTTCTTAATTCAGACAAAGTATCGGAAAACTCCTCCTCATTAGCTCGTTTCCGAGATCGAGTACGACTGGTGACATTTTGTGTCCCCTCGCTATCGGTATCAATCACAACTTTCACACAGAGATGTCTAAAACCCTTTAGCATCAACCGCAGCGAGCAAATGCTCACGTGTCACGCGAAATGCATGCGTGTTGATCACGCGCCCGACGCGGACGTCACGTACGGCTGGCTAGTACAGAGCCAGTGTGACTGCTTTTGTTTTCTTTTTAATAAAGAAGAAAACAAAAGTAGTTCATGCTACTAAAGCTAGACATGGGCCAGCGATTATAAGAATGCGTTATTGCATTAATAACAGAAACATATCTGTTGTTTGCGCCAGTTTTGGAATGGCTAAGTATTCTGTCTGCTTCGATACCACAGTTTGGTGAGCAGTTTCACTGCAGGTTATGTCTTAGCATGTTGTCATATCGCTCGTCGCTCACATTACATGCAATGCCTTAAACACGAAGCAAAAAATAACATGTAGGCTACTTCCGCGCGGGCCTGGCCGGAGGCGCCGGCTCTGAGGGCCTATGTGGGTCACGGAGGGACTCCGCGAGGCGCGGCGGATCATGCGCGGCGTGTGAGCTCTACATAAAGCCCCTTTATAATAATATTCACGTGACCGAATTTCGGTCACGACGGCTTATTTCAGCTGAGAATAGCCAGCTACGTGCCAACACGATCGGAGGGAGATTAGGCGCAGAACTAACGGCTTGACGTGCCTTGCGAAGCAGGCAGGGCTCTCGACATGTTAATACGATTACTGATCATTCGTAACAAATTATCACCAATGTTCACTAATTTCTCTTGAAAACTGTATTAAAACCTACTAGGAAGCTGCACAGCTGAGCAGTTCATTATGTTCGAGGTTCAAACTGTTCAAAGCACTGATTATCTAATAGTTAGGCTAGCTTTGATGTGAAGCAGCCGACTAGCACTAATGTTACCACCTGCCTGGATGTTTATACCTAACTATCTACAGTGAATGACGACGCCACCAGTGGCATTCGTCATATTGTTTCAGATGCACCAATTGCACTCGATTCATGTTCAGTGTTAATGCTCTTTTATTTGGGTTTTATGGATATTTTGTGGTTACAATTTAACTTGTGGTTAATTAACAATAATAGGACATTATTATCTTTTGATGTAAAGGTAAGTTAAGCACGCAGTTGAAAATATGTTTTCAGGGAGTGCGACTGTGCGAGTCTAAGGTGCGAGTGCAGACAAATATGTATTCCAAACTGTGATCCCTATGATTGAGTTCACTACAGTTCGGTTATCCGTCGAGAAGGTACTTAATATTAAGTTAAAGAATAAAGTGTAATTCAACTTTAACTGCGTTAAGTTTGGTAGGTAGTTACCTACCTAGTACGAATACCACAACTAGTAAATTTTCAAGGGCTAAAACACCATCATGACTCCTAAACGGCTTTCTAGTTCCTTTTAATTTTCAAAAGTTAAAATAGGTAGGTAGATAAATGCTATACCTGACACTTGATTCGCATTACAAACGGTAAGTGGTAAACATAAGATTTTTTTATAAAAGCGCGATCAAGCGTACGTAACATAAAAGATGAGACACCAGTGAAAAGCACCACGTGGGTCACGAGAGGCAGGGGTGACGAACCTTTAAAGGATTTGTAAATCTTGGGATTATTATAATTATGTAAGCACACGAGTTCAAAATGGAGCTGAGGCTACAATATTATTATGAACACGTTTAGGAAATGATTGTTTTTTTTTCATAGATACATATATATTAATCGGATACATTTTGTATAGGTATCAAGGGCCTACATAAACGTAGGCATAATTAATGGCGGCAACATGTTCGGTCGGAATTGAAACAGATAACAGATTTCTTGAAGAATTACGACATGTTTTATTACCAGGTCCTGTTTTTTATTTAATGAATTAGTTTTTATTACTAAAAATAATATTGTTATGTGATAATAATCTCTACTCAGGAACAAGGTATTTAAGTTGGATTTGTTTGTTATTTTTTTCTTTTGTACTGTTAGAGTCAAATAATATTTATACGCCATGACATGGCAAACATGACGAGAATTTTTTAAGTGTTGTGTACCATCTTGCATGCATATTTAAATAGTATGTCATTAACTCATGTTTGAACGAATAAAGTTATCTTATTTTAGTATAGTTTTTTTTCAGTAATCGACATGTTGACAGGCCCTGACATAGGGTTACTGGGTTATGCAAGTGTATTTATGGCATGTTCTAGCATTGTAGAGGTGCACGTGCCCCCGCACAAGTACCCCTGATTTATTGCTTACCGGGGAACGGGTTACAGCCAGTTCGTTGCGATATTTATTTTTTGTTAAGTTACCTGTACACATATATTTCGTTATTTTTTATTATTGTTTTATTTTATAATGGTGTTAGAAACCTAATAACTAAGTTGTTAATTAGATATTAATTTAAATTCTTATGAAGTTATCTATTTGTGTCAATAGATATTAGATAAATATCCTAATCCAACAAAATTACTATTAGACTAGACTTATTTAGTGCCTCAAGTGGTGCGTCTGTATTTCCCTACGGTGCCATACAGCTTAGACCACTCCAGGATTCATTATTGGCCGAACCCGAAGCCCGCACCGTCTCACACTCTAAGGGCGCTTTCAAATTTGCCTGCGAAAATCGTGCGGCTGTCGTCCGGTTCATACAAATATTAGACGTCCGTTTAGTAATTTGTATGAACCGGACGACAGCCGCACGATTTTCGCAGGCAAATTTGAAAGCGCCCTAAAGGTCACAGCTCATTAGAGCCACCCGGCAGCCACTCCGCACCGCCTCGTCGCACGGCGTCCTCTCGTTGTCGACAGGTGGGCCACGGGTGAACGCCGCGTTGTCACCAATAAACGTCGCGCGGTCAACGAGTGGACCCAGCGCGGTCAACGAGTGGCCGTCGTTTGGTCCAACAATTTTCGAGTAGTCTGTTAACAATTGGCATTAGGTCTACATGTGTGTTTCGTAATGTCAAATGTTACAAACCATGAATTTGGCACTCATAGCCTGAATCCGTATAATGTTTTCTGAATTCAGTTTCATCTATTTTTATTCCAAATACATTTATTTAATTAGGTACATAGATTAAAAAAAGGATTTATACTACTACAAGAACAATGATATTGATTTTGATTCGTTCTTAGTTAAATTAACAGTAATATTTATTTTTGAACGCATCCTAATTTGACATTAGGTTGGCAATTACGAAAATTGACATTAATTTGATTTGATAGTGAAGTGCAAAAAAAAAATAACCATTTGCTGAAAAATTTGCTGATTCCTAGTTAATAACTAATACATTAATTCTTAACTTTGATTAACAATTACAATACAAATGACCGGCACGGCTCACAGACTTCCCTGTAAATAACAACGTACTACCTACGTCTCTTGGCAAGCATATTTAATATTTAGGTACTTGTAGATTTTATTCAGACTGATTAATCTGTCAATAAAACATAATATCTATTCTGTTATAAAGCGTCCTTGTTATAAAAGTATTATAGATATGTATTATGTTGAACCAACCTTTTATGAAAAGAGACCAAAGATTAAAAAACATAATATACACGGTACCAAGACTATTAAACCGTTGTATACAATAGTAAATAAAAAAACTTATGGTTCGGTCTCAGTACTATTAACAAAATACCTAATATTATGTTATAAAGTATGCTGAGTATCATTATTTGAATTCCATTATGGGCTTACCATCATTGACAGCGACATCGACATCGTGATTTTCGAGCATTGCTGTAAATAATCACAGATTTCACCTCACTAGTAACGTCACTTTTTACACAGTTTTATTTCTTCCACCAATCGAAGAAATATTGTGAGATTTTGTTTCATGTTTGTGTTTAGTTTCACTGTTCATCTCACAGAGCAGCAAACATTCCGTCCAAGCACAGTTCACTGCACCGATATATATTTACAATGAGGTAAGTATTTACTTGTATATTGGTCGTTGGTCATCAGCTGTAATACGGATGACGGGCGTGGGAAGACTGAATACCAATTGCCAAGTGCCAACATGCAAACATTGAGAGGAAAACATAGTTGATATTGGCTTCGGTGGTAATTTCGCAGATAATATTCCATGTGTGTGGATCCAGCGGTCATAGGAAGGTGGCGGGGCGCAGCAGCGCTGGAACAAGATGACACGCCCGGGGCCCCCGAATGAGAATCTGCCTACTGTGAGTGATGTGATCTTTGCCTTATTTATTTTGGTTATGGCGCGACTTTCTTGCTGTTGACTGGAGGTAACAAATAAATATCTCTTTTTGCTCTTTGACTGTTCTGCTTCAAGCCTCAGCCTAAGTCAGTTTTATTTGAACAAACGGAATTTGTTTATATAGTTTGAGGTGTAGTTGTTAAAGTGTTTACATAGAACAGCTCTGCCTAGTTATTTTAAGTCTGTATATCCCACTTGAAGATCAAAAGGAATCAAGAGTTACTTTCCAGTTTATTATAATAATGTTGTTTAGTTAGTGGTGCTCACAGGTGGCTTGTTTAGTCACTATGTTAACCGTGAACACTATAGCAGTTCTGTTACTTATAATATTTCATAATCACAAAGTAATCTGTGATAAGGGATATTTTGTTTCTAACATGCATTTTGTTGTGATAAAATAATGATAAATACAAATGTGATCCAAGTGTATGATTGTGTAATTAAATTAATAATTAATTTGTTGCAAATTAGCCTTGATGTGTTTAACATATTATGGCTAGTTTGTTAATATTTTAAGAGATTCAGACATGGTTTTTGTGGCTTATAAACATTTGTTAATAGACCATGGTATTTGTGTGTAAATGTGTTTAGTAACATAATAATTGTATCCAATACAGAATAATGAAGGTATTCCAGTTTTAACAAGTGCTATTGTTTGTATTGTTAAAACTTTAATAGCTATTTAATATAATAAATTGTAATTAAAATCTTATAATGTTTATCCTTTTACTTGGCGGCTCGTATAATGGGTAGTCATTGTCCTCTATCGGGACAAGTGCCAGTACTAAACAATATGATTGTGGTAATGATTCACAGTTTCTTGTATGGCAACTGAACGACTGTTTGTTTTGGGAACACCCATGGAGAGTCTGGGCAGCACTTGACAACAGAGTGGTGGCAGTAGCTTGACTAAGTTGGTGGGACATAGACCACTATGAAATTGTGACGTGGACATATTGGATAGATATACAGTATTTATCTCATTATCTCTGAACTGAATGTAAAGCATACATATTATATTATTATATTTTAATTCATAACTAGGTACAAAATATTATCTCTTAGTCTTTGAACATTATGCAGTTCCAGACACAGCCCACAAACAATAAAAATTAATTGTGAGTGGGGGAATGGCTGTCAAAGTGTAAAAGCAGCAAGAAAACTATTTTAAATATAAATTAGGGATTTTTACTGCAACGGCTTTAAATGGGTAACCACAGAGTTTAATGCTGAGTGCTGCAGCCACTGCAATAAGGCTATTGAGTTAAATTGTCATAGAAGAGCTTTTTACTTGCCCATAGTGAAATAAAGTGTGTAGTTGAGTATCCATGAAACATTTTAACTGGTGTATACTTATGGAATCAATAGCAACAGTCTCATGTTCAGTTGCGTTAGTTAGTGTTGTAAGTGTGTGTGTTCACATGCAGAATACAAAACTTAATATTAGAACATTCCTGAATGCAGGTATCTTATTATTAGTGAGTGTATCAATCATTTATCATTTTCAGAGTTTAAATCATTATTTTCCTTATTTTATGTTTATTGCTTAGCCAACCTTAAAAATGTGGTATTGTTATTTTCTTTGTGTATTGATAAAGGTGTAGCTTTAATTTGTGTATTGATAAAAAAAAACGTATTTGAGATTGATAGTTGCTATTATGTTCCTAATTAGATAAAGTCTATTTTAGTAATTAAATCTTTATAAATATTTAATTTATAACATTAATATATATATTTTTCACTGTTACTAGAAATAGTAGGAAGTTTTGTGATATTAATAAATATTGGCTTACAGTTGTAACAGCTAATTAATAATTCAAGTGGGAGTTCTTAGTGTCAGTAATTATTATTTAATCAGCCTAGTATTAGTATGTGGCTTATGGTATGTATCACCAGCTTTTTCAAAACACATTTTACGCTCAAGTACTAAGAAGGTGTTAATTGGATTAAGATGTAACTTTAACGGTCTATAAAATTAAATGATTCAATTGACATCAATTGAGCGTTATATCTCACGGCTGTAGTTCAAAGCGTCCGCCGAGCGTGCACCTAATGTATGAAGTTATAATTTTGTATTGTTAAGCCTGTATCAATTTGTTTGCAGTGCGGCCCGTAGATGCGCCCCAAGTATGTCGTTGTTCAAAAACAGTGACAGTGTTAGTGTAATGCTTTTTAATTTAATTTTTATAGTTGTGCTTGTGGCAGTCCATTTAGTAAAAAAAAACTCTCTCGTCTTCTGTGATTAAATTAAAAACTAGTTCGTAGGTACATGTTTGCGTTTTGTTTTGTGCATGACAAGATAAGAATGAGTGTTACCAGAGAAACAGTAAAGGTCCAGCTCAGATTATTTTTTGTTATATGCCTTTTTGTTATTGCCATCCATATGATTATTAAAATCTGTTTTTGAATTTTTCACCTAAAGAATGTAAAAATGAATAAGGTGTATTTTAGTAGAATTTTCAATGATTCGTAGTGTTTTTTGTTTTCTTCCTTAACCCCATTAACTTACCTCTGATTAGGTTTTATTAGCTTATATCCCACCTTAAAATACATTTAGAACTTAGATTTATGTTAATATGATCTTGTGATTTGACCTTTAACCCTTACATATTTACAAGTCATCCATCATCCATTTCAAACCACAAACTGCTTGCAGATCAAACTGGTGGTGGTCGGAGATGGCGGCGTGGGCAAGAGTGCTATCACCATCCAGTTTTTCCAGAAGCTGTTCGTGACGGACTACGACCCCACCATCGAGGACTCGTACATCCAGCACACCGAGGTGGACGGCCAGTGGTGCATCCTAGATGGTGAGTGGAGGGAGCTACTATAGGTACATGTTCCAGCTACTATGTCAACATTCGCGAAATGTCTTCAGAATTATTGTTTCTCTTCGGGCGGGTTGCTTTAAACAGGATTGCTTTTCACGTTACATACAGACGTGAGAATATTACGGTCACAGAATGTTTAACGCACGTAAAACATCAAGCGTTGTTTCGTTGCATTGAAATCCCGGCTATCATCGATGTTAGGCTGCTAGTAGAAAAGAAAACTTTTTTCGTTATTAGGGCTGCTAGAAGAACAACATTGGTATTGTTATGTGAAACATATACGTGACCGTGAACTGTGAAGTGAAGCTGAAGCAACCCGCTCTTACCTCTGACCCTGGTCATTCTGTATTTACGCATGTTTCTCCTTGTAATAGACCAATCACATCTGCGAGTTCTTCCTCAAAGTCTCAAAGACATTTTTCTACTAAATTCTAGTGCTGGACACAGCTGGCCAGGAGGAATTCAGCGCCATGCGTGAACAATACATGCGCAAAGGTGATGGGTTCCTCCTCGTATACTCCGTCACCGACAAGCAGAGCTATGAGAACATCAGGCACTTCCACACACAGATCCTGAGGGTCAAGGACAGGTGAGCACTGTTCGAGTCTTCAAAGACCGGCAACTTATGAGTAGAGTGTGGTTTAACATGTCATTACCTCACTCCTAGAGAGACGTATCCGATGCTGGTGGCGGCCAACAAAGTGGACCTAGTGCACGCGCGCGGTGTGTCGGAAGACGCCGGCCGCGAGCTGGCGCGCGAACTGGCCGCGCCCTACATCGAGACCAGCGCTAAGGAGCCGCCGCTCAACATCGACGCCGCCTTCCATGAGGTCAGTGTCTACTGCAGGTGGACCTAGTGCACGCGGGCCGCGAGCTGGCCGCGCCCTACATCGAGACCAGCGCTAAGGAGCCGCCGCTCAACATCGACGCCGCCTTCCATGAGGTCAGTGTCTACTGCAGGTGGACCTAGTGCACGCGGGCCGCGAGCTGGCCGCGCCCTACATCGAGACCAGCGCTAAGGAGCCGCCGCTCAACATCGACGCCGCCTTCCACGAGGTCAGTGTCTACTGCAGGTGGACCTAGTGCACGCGGGCCGCGAGCTGGCCGCGCCCTACATCGAGACCAGCGCTAAGGAGCCGCCGCTCAACATCGACGCCGCCTTCCACGAGGTCAGTGTCTACTGCAGGTGGACCTAGTGCACGCGGGCCGCGAGCTGGCCGCGCCCTACATCGAGACCAGCGCTAAGGAGCCGCCGCTCAACATCGACGCCGCCTTCCACGAGGTCAGTGTCTACTGCAGGTGGACCTAGTGCACGCGGGCCGTGAGCTGGCCGCGCCCTACATCGAGACCAGCGCTAAGGAGCCGCCGCTCAACATCGACGCCGCCTTCCACGAGGTCAGTGTCTACTGCAGGTGGACCTAGTGCACGCGGGCCGCGAGCTGGCCGCGCCCTACATCGAGACCAGCGCTAAGGAGCCGCCGCTCAACATCGACGCCGCCTTCCACGAGGTCAGTGTCTACTGCAGGTGGACCTAGTGCACGCGGGCCGCGAGCTGGCCGCGCCCTACATCGAGACCAGCGCTAAGGAGCCGCCGCTCAACATCGACGCCGCCTTCCACGAGGTCAGTGTCTACTGCAGGTGGACCTAGTGCACGCGGGCCGCGAGCTGGCCGCGCCCTACATCGAGACCAGCGCTAAGGAGCCGCCGCTCAACATCGACGCCGCCTTCCACGAGGTCAGTGTCTACTGCAGGTGGACCTAGTGCACGCGGGCCGCGAGCTGGCCGCGCCCTACATCGAGACCAGCGCTAAGGAGCCGCCGCTCAACATCGACGCCGCCTTCCACGAGGTCAGTGTCTACTGCAGGTGGACCTAGTGCACGCGGGCCGCGAGCTGGCCGCGCCCTACATCGAGACCAGCGCTAAGGAGCCGCCGCTCAACATCGACGCCGCCTTCCACGAGGTCAGTGTCTACTGCAGGTGGACCTAGTGCACGCGGGCCGCGAGCTGGCCGCGCCCTACATCGAGACCAGCGCTAAGGAGCCGCCGCTCAACATCGACGCCGCCTTCCACGAGGTCAGTGTCTACTGCAGGTGGACCTAGTGCACGCGGGCCGCGAGCTGGCCGCGCCCTACATCGAGACCAGCGCTAAGGAGCCGCCGCTCAACATCGACGCCGCCTTCCACGAGGTCAGTGTCTACTGCAGGTGGACCTAGTGCACGCGGGCCGCGAGCTGGCCGCGCCCTACATCGAGACCAGCGCTAAGGAGCCGCCGCTCCCTTTATATAATTTTAACAAAATAATGATCTAAGATTTTTTCTGTACCTATCAAGATAAGTTAGCGATGTATAGTTTTTTTTGTGTTATAGTCAGAATGCGTTTAAAATCTATATCTGACAGTCGGCTCACTATCCTTATAAGAATCTGTCGGCATCTAACTAGACGTTGTCGGTTTTGTCGCCGACTTCAGACGCGATGACCGACTGTATGTATGTATGTAGACTGTGACACGTGATATTTGGCTAGTGAATGATGTTGGTGTGTTGTGCCCCAGTTGGTGCGCATCATCCGCAACCACCCGCAGCAGGAGGACAAGCAGCGCCGGCGGCGGAAGTTCGGCAAGTGCGCGCTGCTCTGAGGGACGCTCCCCTCGCGCAGGTACCTCTCCAGCTCCTGACGTCCGCTCCCCACACTAACGAGGCTGGACTGCTGTCTTCGGTGACTAATGCCGCGCTCACGAAACAGCTACTGTATTGATCCTTGGTTTGGCGATGATTGTGTCGTTACAACAACAATGGCAAATGTTCCTCAAGACTAAGGCGCGTCAGGTACGTCAGCATCGCCCGTCTCTGTTGAGAAACAGACAGAACACTACACCGCGACGAACCACAATGTTGGCCAGTCTGTCTATTGGACATGTTTTGAATCATTATCTAAGAGTCTAGTTTGGTTTTGGTGATATTGTTGGGTGATTGTTTTATTTTGCCAAATACTTGTTGGTGGTTCTAGAAACCAAGTATGGTTAAATTTCTAATGGGTTATACTTTTATAGAAACAACTATATCTCTGTATCCGTCTGAAGTACCTTTAAGTCCTCAATTTGAAAATATGATGTAATGAATACTTTAACAGGGCAGACTAGCCAACATGTAAGTTACATGAATTAAGCACAAATATTCGGTGAAGTCAGATTATAAACTATATAAAATATATTTATGTACCAATCAAGTTTTATGCCTGTATGACAATGTTGTAACAAAGCTGTTCAATTTATTGATTAATTGTAAACGCGCGACATATTCTAGTTAAGGGAGAACTGTGAAGTTAATGAAACAAAGCAATTGACAACATAATAAGCGTCAGTGATGAACAAAGATTTGAATATATTTTGCTAGTTGTGTGAGCAGTACTGGTTACTCTATATTATTTGGTGTTACCAAGAGTACTATCAAAAAGGATATTTTTACATATTAGGCTTTATCATGTTGTTATAAAGATTAAATGTATAATTATGTACTGCACAGAATAATTGCGATTTAGGCGATGTATACTCAATGACAACGCATATTGTATAATTTATATAGTGTTGTTTTTGTATAAAGTGCCGCGTCTTACCGTTGAGTATGTTCACCTACGTCAATATGAATGAAGGAACACACACACCAATATAATGGTATACATTATTTAGCTTAGAGTTAATGGTCTCTGCTGACCACACTGTACCATAGTTGTACCTTGGCACGCTGATTACCAGTTGTAATATTAGTAATGATACTGCAACTCGATACTTCAGTCAGTTAAGGTTAAAATTTCATTTATCTAACACTTTATTTTGAATAAAACAAATTTTTCGCTTTTGTGAGTAATTAAATAAAAGTATATTTATCCAAAATGTGCAGTGTGTTGTCAGCACACACCTTGAATGTTGCTTTACGTCTAGGAGACGGTAAAGGTATTTATTATTTATTCATTTGTTTATTTGGTATACATAACGTGTACCAATGCGTAGCATTTATGTTAGCTCGGTAAGAGTCCATAGAGTTAGTAATAATCGCGACCAATACGATGTTCTGAGGTTTATTTAACAAGACTGTTCGGGGGGTAGGCGCGTACTGTATCTGCTCACGTGATAGGACAGCAATATGTAGTACGTATGTATTGAACGTAGCTTGTTTACGTGTCACACACTTGACACACCCTTGACACACACAAGGGAGCGTAGGAAGTATTTACTCGTTTCGTTTTTGTTCAAAACCCGGTTGGGTACAGTGTGCGCGTACCCTAAGTATTTACCAAAGTTTCGTAGTTGTTGCATCTCACTGGTTTCAGAGTTAGTTAACCAGCTGGTTAATTGTTTTAACTTTATTGAAATAATAACTCTCGTCAGATGCGACAACTGTACTAGTTGAGATTAAATATAATATACAATGCGTTTGAAACATTGACACCAAAGAGATTCTGTTATATAAGCTAGTTTTATTTTAATCAATAATAATATTTCAATGTTTATCTATAAGGCTAAATTGACAATGTCTGTGTACGCGACCAGAGTGATACTCACATTGTTTACTGTGTATTATAATACATTACTAGGGTTGTTAGATACCGGCCCCTCTGATTATTTATTTGTGTGCACCAAGAGAATTTCAAATATTAGAAATAGTAGGGTTTCAGATAGCCTACCCTTAACCGGACAATAATTTATATTCTTAGTGGCACAGGTAGTGCTGTGTTGTGATAACGACAGACATTGTCAGTTTCGTATTAGTTGTGACATGCACAAGTAAACGGCTAGCAACAAACAATGGACAACAGTGATGTACTGCTAATACTGCTGATCTATAAATAACATTAAGGCTGAATGATTTCCAAGAACTGTAATAATAAATAGGATTTACTTTCAAAATTATTTGTAACGTGTGGTCGCACTGGGCGTTTTGGTCAACCGTTGTGAAGGGATAAGTGTTGCTATAGCATACATCTATGTACACCTACCGACGATGTAGGTGTGTACCTTCAAATAAAATAGATTACGGTGAATGAGCTATAGAGATAGTTTTTTTTGTTGTGTTTTTGTTCACTACAGATCAACAATACTTCTGGGCAATGACTAAATCCTCGGTAATTAAGACGCCTAACAGAAGAGGTTTAATTAATAATACCTTAAAAAAAAAATAGAAATTGGAAATTTCAAATGTTTTTTTCGAACACCCGGTGAGGCCATAGTATTAAGTATCGACTTAGTTCCCGCGTCAATATCGGATACCGCACACGTTAAAGACCGATATTCTATAAACGCGACGGTAGATGTAAGTGAAGCCACTAAAGTAACTCGTGAAGGAATTGAACTATATGTAAGTAAGTGTTCCAATAGTTAGACATAGTAAGGCCTACCGTAGACGTGCGAGGGAGTTCTAGCACAGTAGAGAATGTAGCCTAGCTTAATATTATGATATCACAATATGTTGTAAATCTTTTGACCTCATTGTTTAACTTTGGTCCTAATAGATGGCGCTGCGCCTAACGTTTGGACCAATATCGCGCTAGATCAATATCTTTAGTGATTATTATAAAGTATGTATGTTTCATTACTTATTGTGTATATGTGATCAACAAGGTCTACATATCTGTGGACCTCGGTGTGTAGCGGTTACCCCAGCGGTCTACAAATAGGACCGACATTTCTAGACATGCTAACATTACTTTTGTCCACTATGCTACATGGTTATTTTTTACTGACAGCTCCTAAAAAGTGCACAAAATTAGATTTAAGATTTCAGTTTTAAAATGAACTGAAACCTCTCCTGTCGGGGTCCACAGATGATGTATGTATTATATTAGAGTTTACAAAGTAACGGAGAACCCCGAGGCAGTCGCGCACGCAACGTATTCGTAGCTTTAACGTAGCATAGTCACGAAGCTTCCTACATTAAACCCTCGTTGTAGTTTCGTTGGGAGGTTTGTGTTAAGAATGGCCAACAGATACGTTGCACCACGGTATCAACATGAGGAGTGTTCATGGCGAATGTTTATGGCTATACGCTCGACTGTAACTATTATTTTACCAGTATATGGCAAACCTTTGCCTGTTTCATCGGGAAATTGATATCTACAGACGTGGTTTTGGTTAAATGCCATGTTTGCCATTCTTAAACAAATAGTTATTTTGGTAAAGGATTTCCAATCAGATAAATATTGCTAATTTTGTTGTTGAAAGTATTTTCACAAAGTTTATGTAACTTAAGTTTGAAAGATATATTTCTACTGGTGTACAGTTGTTGAACCTCGCCTAGTCCTCCGCGACGTCCAGTCTAGCGGCGGCCGGGTACGGTGATAGAATGGTTAATGTAATAGTTCCCGCTGGCCCAGTAGCATCGGCGTATCATGTGCTCGTATATTGTTGTTACTATATGTTTTGTATGTTGTAACATATAATAAATGTAGAAATATCTAGTGTTTTCTTTTATTTGTTTCCTCTTCCTCTTAATACTATTAGGTATTAGATACTCCTTATTTTTGTTGTTTAGTGACTCGTGGGCTGTCTAGTTTTCTAAAGGTAAATCCTTGAAACTTCGGCGACAGTGCCGATAGAAATAAATGAATTGTGGTTGACAAAACAACGTGGTAGGCGTCAGAGTCGATGAAATAAAGTATATGGTATCAGTGTTAACATCGGTATCAGTGTCTATAAAGTAAAATGGATGGTGGCGATGTAATTGTCAGTAAGTTGTATCAGCATTCAGCGTTAGTGTCGATGAAATAAAGTGTCATGTCATGTTAGATTTTGCGCAGTCCATGGTATATGAAATTTCTGTTAAAATTAACCATTTATCTATAAAATAGCTAATCCTCTGTTTCACTGAAATTCTTATAGCAGAGCCCTCTATCAATTTTGTGCGAATAAGGTGTCCCTCTGTCCCTGCCTCTTTCCTCCGTATAAATGAATCACGAAGCTAAACGAATAGATGGCGTTGCTTGCTACGATGTATACTCCATACAGTGTCAACAGATGGCGATGGCGTTACGTTTCAAATGTTTCAATACACGTCACAGGCTCAGCTATTGCTATATACCTACGGTCGACAGAGAACGGATTTACACTTTCTATGATTTAGCCATGCGCCTGCCGCTTTATTTTATTGTTACTTTCGTTTACATTACCTTAACTAATAATTCCTAGATATAGCTCGTCGTTACCTTGAAAGTATTGCTACACCCAGCACTATTCATTAACTTTAAGAAATAATTAATAAGTATTTTCTGTTAGTATTAATAATATGTTCATATATATTGTGTCTTAACCTAGAACTTATATGTTTACAATTGTGTTAATGTAAGTTGGTTAAATAAATAAATAAATTAATTAATTCATAATTTACATTCATCATGTATTTTACAGGCTTAGACTTAGGCGCAGCGACAAGTGTTATGATCTTTATCTATTTGCTGATATTAATAAATTACTTGTTCGTACATATTTGCTTTTCGCATTTTTGGGTTTATAACGCAATTGATATAAAATGTATCAGTAGGTAAGTATATTCAGCTCGCGACCCTGTTTGCGTAGAATTTTGAGTCTTTTCCGTGATAAAGTAGCCTATGTCCACACTGAAAGTCCATTCTAAATGTTGGTCAAGGATTAGTATTATGAAGGAAATGTATTATCTATAGTCCAAAAGGTATAACGTTGATGGTAGTTTGAGTTGCGGCTTAAACTAACTTCCTTGAGCAACCACATTTAAGGCATACATTAATCGTATTATTTGTCGCTGTCAAGGTGCGGAAACAAAGGCTGGATATAGGGCGAGGTACGGTTTATGTCGTCCGCGGATTATCTGCCGAGTAAGTCGGCACGTGAGCAGCGTCACAACTCGCTGCTTTGTCGGCGCTATGTATTTGGCTCGAGCATTCCTCAGGGACAGCTACAATTGTTGTCATGTGGGTCAACGCTTGTGCCACAGGACAGGACACTTACCATTTACATCTATTGTGTGGTGTTTAGAACACTATTCATGTAATGCAGGTAGGTACCTACGTATGAGTAAGTAGTTCGGGTGTGGTTAATTTAGTGTGTTGTATTGGTACCTACCAGTGTAGATAGGGGAATTTGAGAACTATTACTTATAATACCTGTATTATAAGTACCTAATAGTTCTCAAATTCCCCTATCTAAACTTCGAGACAGTTTGTATGTTGTGCTGTTTTTGAAAGTATATAAATTTACTTTCAAAGTTGCCAGTCAAAGTTATGTTATAAGAATATTTTTGTCTTAACAGTGGTCATTATCTGCCCCAGTTATAAACAGGTGCGGTAGGGTCCTTCCATTGCCTTGATAAAGGTACTGTCCACCTCAGCAAGCTTTGTGAGTGTCGTCTCTCTTGGCAGACTCCCTTATCGCGCAGTACACGACCCGAGTACCTATTGTATTCTGTGCCTTCAGTTTATTTGGTAAATCACGAGAAAGTATAATAAAAACAAGATGAATATTCCTGGAAGGCAGATTTTTTAAGCAAAATTAACGTTTCTTGACTTCTTGTGGCCAGCCAAGCGACAACATAAAATATACTTTCATACAATACAAGGATTTTAGAAATACTTACCGTAGAATTTCGTTAATAACCGTAGAAAAGATATATCTATGCCTAATTAAATTGGGTAGCGTACTGACGGAGAAACGGAAAAAAAATACCGGGAACATGATCCTAATACAATTATACGTTTTAACTTTTGGTGTGAAGGAAAACAAAAGAGTGTTCATAGCATTTAAATTAAAGCGCTTTTGTTGTGATTAATTAATTAAGTCGGCCTCATTAATTGTTCCGTTGACAGTGAGTCAGGGGTTATTAGATAACAAACTGCACCTTTTTAACCGACTTCAAAAAGGAGGAGGTTTTCAATTTGACCGATTGGTCTTATAGAAATTTTGTCATGAAGATAATATGGAACGGAATAAAATATTATTATTCAATTTTGAGTTCATGTTTTTTGAAGGAGGTTTTATGTTTTTTTTTTGTTTTCAAGCTATAGTGAGCTGCCATTAAAATACCTAGAGAAAAGAAAGTTTATTGTCATATCACAGACCATTGACATACAAACATTATAAAGTATATGAAAATGAATGAGTTAAGTTTTTTTTTGTCTCTCGCAGTTAGCTCTGAAGGAGCTCTGACTGCTTAACCGGGTGATTGGCGAGACCTAATAAAAGGCCTCCAGCCAGGCTTATAAACTAAATACTAAGCGACAGCGCCTAAGGACACCCCCGCGAGGCGTTCGGACCTCGGCTCCGGGCGTCGCTAGGTGAGGAGAAGTTACCACTACTGGGGGAAAGCTGCTGGATCGGATTATTTGAATTTAGAGAAGACGTGGTCCAGTTTTCTCGCGACGAACCTCGCCGGCGAGGTCGATACGATAGTCGGGCAAGGTCCACTTAGTACCTAAACTGCATGCTTATTTATATCGGGATGTCGGGACTCGGGAGTCTGTCACTTTTCTTACCCTCAATTACAAGGTTAAGATTAGGTGCATATTTCTTTGGCCTTTATAAATATCAGACGAATAACAATGGATGATATCTATTTAGATATTTTACAATGTCACTAAACGCTAGTTGCTAATGGATCTTCATAAGATAAAAAACCTACCAAAAAAGATTCGGTGAAAGACTGCGTTATCGTACCGAGTGCATACTTATTCCGTATTATATTTTACTTATTTTTAGTACTCGTATGAAACAGGTTTATGTAGATTGTATGCTCAAACATACTCCGCCGCAGTACCTTCAAAGCATACATTTACGAAAATTGCTGTTGCTTTCAATGTATTCAACTTGACGGTAAAAGATCAAATGAAAAATGAGCTTTCTACTTTCCGATAAATAAAGGTTTCACCAATCGCATAACCTCTCTCATGTAACCCTCAACAAACACACAAACAGTTCCCTTTACAACGTTAACCCGCCATTAATAATTATGTAAACAATATTCTGATCAAACATCAAAATGAAAATATGAGGCAGTACTGCCAACATAACTAATAAAACATTCACCAGTTATTTAAGCCGGATTAATTGGTTTCGAACAAGGCATTGCCCGAGGCGAAGTGTTCCTGAACTCATTTTATTTAATTAGACTTTTTTAGAAGCTTCTGACTCATGTAGGAGCCATGCCTTAAGAGGATTATAATGTCTTGTGATCAATTCGAGTTTACTGGCGGTCAATTACAGACTTGATGATAAATTAGCATTGCAAGATGAGACAGAATAATTCCAGTTAAGCAAGCAATTACGGGAAATTCCAGAAGATGGGCAGCAGCATCTTCTGTAAACTATTTATTTGTTTATTTATGGCACTCCAACGACTTATTCACTAATACACTTTTTGGGGTACTTTAACAATTAAACATAAGATGTAGAGTGAATTTGTCACTTACAGGTGTGCACAGCACTTACATAATAATGTAGAATTTTATAATATATTATACAGTAAAACAAAAAGACAGAACTACATAAAATCTGAATTAAGGACTAAAAAAAATATTTTAA
This sequence comes from Abrostola triplasia, assembly GCA_946251915.1. NCBI lineage: Eukaryota > Metazoa > Arthropoda > Insecta > Lepidoptera > Noctuidae > Abrostola > Abrostola triplasia. The sequence continues at coordinate 276,426 of OX276432.1, read as the reverse complement.
AGAAAATAATTACATAACTAAAGAATAACACAATCAAACAATACAAAACATAAGTAAATGAGTGAGTAACAATTTAAAATATTAAATGACGAATCGAGAATATACATTTTAACCTATATCCATTTCGGATGATAATCATGATTGACAAGGATAACAATATGGTATTTAAAATTTCTTACAACTACATATATTTGGCATAGTGTCCGTTATTCGGAGTTTAAAAGCTCTGCGAGTGTTTGTCCTCCCCCGCGTCCCTGCAACATGAAACTACTGCCGCCATACCTTACATTTTGAACGCTATCGAGAGACCGAGCGTTCGCGGGCAGCATGAAATAGTTTCATTTCTTTGTTCGCCTTCAACAATAGGTAGGTACCCCACAGACAGCTTTTAGGTCCAACATTCAGCTTTGTAGCCTCCTTTAATTAATCTTTTTCCCATCCCCAAAATTGCAAACGTCTGTATCCTTCATTAGGCTAGGTTGCAGGTTTTGTATCGGAATAGTTTTATCCTCTCGTGTTAAACCTGCGATGTAATGTTGACGCTACGTAATGTGTCGTTTGTCTGGTGTGCGGTACGAGTAAATTATGTTGTCGGTAATGCGAGTAATTACTTGTACAAGTGAGTACAAATACAGGAATGCCTGTGTTGTGGGACACAAAGGCTATTTGTCCAGGAAATGTGTCGGCACGCGGAGTAGGTAGGTACATATATGAGATTATGTGTAAAATGGAGGAAGGAGTTTTTCAAATAATTCTGTTACGTTTACACTTTTAGTTCTTCGATGTCTTTGTGCTCTAAATAGTGGAGAGTTTTTAGACTATTCAACTTTTGGTTAAAAGCACTGTACTTATATTCATTTTAATAAATTTTCTCTTGTGGTTTTTGAATCGGGTTACCAACAAAGTAGATAGCCAGAGTCGAGTTATAAGAGTCTTTGAGCTTTCAGGTAGGAGTATTACTGAATTTCATTAGAAAACAATATCTGTAGGTATAGGTCAATTACAAACACGGTATGGTGTTAACTCTCATTCCCTGTCCAAACGATAATGGAATACTGACAAAAAATATATTTATTTTAATTATAACATTTTGTAGGAAATCTTAGAACTGTATATTTTGATGTTTTACTTATTTTGATACAGTAAACTGTCCATGTAGGCAGATGGACCCATTTTATACATTGTAAAGATCGCATATATTCGAACACAGATATATTGGGGCGTGCAATTTGTATGCAGATTGGAGTAACATGGCGGACATCAGATACCCGATGTAAATTCATTCGGAACGAATATCGACAGGTTGAACAACTTGTACAATGTACCGCGGCGGCTAATAGACCAAGTAGTTAAATAATAATAAATTATACACAATAATGTACACTTACATAATTTGGAACAAATCCTAATTTTATATTTATTACTAACAAAATGTGTTTGCCGAAAGCTTCTTACACTAGGCGGAGCCTGTCTCGTAAGAAGTCTTTTTAAGTATGTTTTTAAGAAGGTAAAAGATAAATGATTTTACTTCTTCAAAGAGGTTGTTCAAAAGTACTTTTACACGTCAAAGTAAGGTAAGTGAATCATACATTATATAATATATTTATTAATTATTAGACCGAAAAAAAAATTAAAAACATTCCAATCCCTTCCACACTAATTGGATGAAATTCCTCCCGGACAGAACCACACCGGTGTGCTCCTCGCAGCCCATTCAACACATTGATAGTATCTGTAACCGGCAATCTGTATAATCTGGTATTCTATATAATAATAATTATGTTCTGACTGAATTTCGATCAGGGCAGCTTGTCTCATCCGAGACTAACCAACTACGCGGAGGATATTACCTGCATAGGTAGGCGGACAAACACAGATGCACTCCAATTCCCTTACACTCAGTCCGATGGGACGACCGACACGACCGGAGAGAGCAGGCGCAGGACTAAAGGTTTAACGTGCCTTCCAAAGCACGGGGGGGCCCGACATGTGATAACTGTCACTCATCACAAGACCGACCGCGGCGAGCATGGCTTAACCTCGCAGAGCTGATCTTTGCGGTAGTCACGTAGCTTCTCAATACAAGGCAATGCATAGAATACCTGAATTACAGTAGGTACACATTGCCGGTAACATGGCGACTTCTCCACTCAGCTTATTAGTAAAAGCTTATAAAACAAATGATAAAATAACTGAAACGACCAAGCTTTGTCTCGGCTTTTCCATAGAAAAATTAGACTGACAGACAACGCACAGCCGGAACTACTGATCGTAATTTGGCATGTGTGTTTGTTGGGAGGAGTAGGCTACTACTAAGAGAGGATTTTTGGAAATTGAAAATGTTTATTTCTCAATGGATTCACTTAAAACTTTGTATGTAGGTTCCACCAGTGAAGCAAGTGAGCATTAAGAAAGGGTTTTAGTTTTTTTTTCAGTCCAGGCCTGAACCATGAAATTTTTACAGATGATGTATTTCTGTTGCCGCTATAACAACATCATTAGTCTATTGGTGCCCACTGGTGAGCAAAGGCCTCTTCTCACATGGAGAAGGTTAGAGCATTAAATAAACTTTTTAATGCTCTAATAAAATATTACTCAAACGCAGAGCTCACTCTGTTGATTTTTGAGGAGTTCCCTTGAATATCTTTCACATTTAAGATCAGACTTTGACTAAATTTTTATAGGAATACACTAACACTTTACTCTCAGAAACACAAAAATAATTTCTCAAATCGGTCTATAACTGCCGGAGATATGCGGTAATAACAACATTTCTACGCGGACGAAGTCGCGAGCAAAAGCTAGTGAAATATATATTCTTAGACGGTAAATCAATCATGTAAGGACTACATGCAAGGTCAAGTGGTCTTAATTCTACAAAGGGAACTGTGTTGTAGGCACACAACTAAGTTCTTCACGATGATAGGCTTTACCGGTTATTTTTCTATGTAAAAGAAAATAACATACTTGTAGTATAGGTACTAAATAAGTCTTTACCTTAAAAGAAAAATCTGTCGTCCAAATCGAATCAGGTTTGACTTATGCAGTACCAAAAAACCTAAGAATCCAATAAGTCGATAAATGGATGTCGAAGCCGAGACTCGAGCACGCCCACAGATCACAGTTCCGACCGTAATATGTCAGATGACGTTGAATACTTATCTGTATACTTCTATTATGCCTATTAATTTCATTACTTTATGTTATTTATGCGGTCTGATAATTATAATATTCAATGTTTTATAGGATATAAAGCACGCACTTGTGAGCAGGCCATACATAATTATCTTATCTATATACACTATTCATATTATCAGCCTGAAACTGTTAGTGCAGGGCAAAGGCCTCGCAGACGGATGAGGCAATTTAAGTGTAATTATACTAATGAGGTAGTTTTTATACACTTCGGCTTTAATAGAATAACAACATAATATTTTGTTTATATTTCATAAAATAAATCTTAGCATAGAGACTCGCACTTGTTGGTTTTTTATTAAACAACACAGCAGGGATGCGAAGAAATGATGACTAGGTTACACAGGAGTTTGTATTTTTCTTTAATAGACAATTATGAATTTTACTTTAAATTAAAAATCTAATTAGAATTTGTTTTCCCATTGGCAATCCTCAGACGGAGAAGGTTCGGGCGAACGTACGCCATAGGGAGCCACATTTGAGTATTTTTGTATGTAACCGTAATACGATACTATTTTTTTAAATTGCTATAGTTCCAAGTGAGTGCTCACGTGAGCGTGATATATTAACATTTATACTTGACCGATGTTCGACGCCGAGTGATGGTCCATTAAGTTGTATCAACACGTTCCTCGCGCCTGCTTGCCTGCTCAGTACCTAACAAGCCTCGATCTCTGGAGCATAATACAGCCTTCATAAATATAATATTAATGTTTTTCTCCGAGGCGAGCTTTTGTTCAGACCTGTCTTTGAAGTAATTTCTTTTAAAAACGTCTGTTTTGACATAAAGAGGAATAAATCTCTGCGTGAAAGGAGCCGTAATCCTCGTTACGTTGCTCATTGAAGGCGCTCGGAGACCCGCGCAGTAAATGACTCGCTCGCGTCACTATGTTTTCCCTAAAATGTCACGAACTCTGTCAGACTAAGGTTTTTATTGCTACGTTTGGTACAGCGGCGCGTCTCCGCGGAGTTTTATTGTATCCTCTGTGTTCGTCGCCACGTACGAGGGTCAAACTGAAAGTTCTTAGAACTGGCCACTTATAAACAATATAATAAAAAAATAATTCTAAAATTTGAAAATAGAACTCTTTGCCAATATTACTGAGTATATATTTCATTAATTTGTCATTTGTTTTACGATTTGGCGGCAAATTGAAAATTGTCTGTGTCACGTCAACATGAATTTAACACGAGAAAATTTTCGTGCAATGATTTTTTATGACTTTCGATGTCATTTAAGTCAACAAGAAAGTTATGATAGACTACGATTGACCTTTCACGATGAAGCCCCATCTCGTGCGACAGTTTACAACTGGTTTAATGAGTTTAAACGTGGTCGCACTAATCTCACTGATGATTTAAGTGAGGGACGGCCTTCTACGGCGACGACTGAAGATAACATCTGTGTTGTGCGGCGTATGATAGAGACTGACAAAAGAGTGACCTATCAGCAGATTCGGACAAGCTTAGGCATCGGTATGAGTCAAGTGCACAAAATCCTCCACGAACATTTAGCAGTCAGGAAGCTTTGCGCCCGGTGGATACCTCATAATTTGACTGAGGCTCAAAAACTCCATCGTGTGGATTGGTGCCGTAAAATGATTGAAAGATTTAACGGAGGTGACTCAAATGCTGTGTTCGACATACTAACAGGTGACGAAAGCTGGATTTACTGTTATGATCCTGAAACCATAAGACAATCTGCTCAGTGGGTGTTTCCTTTCGAGAGGTTGCCAACTAAAGTGAAGAGAGATCGAAGTGCGGGAAAAAAAATGGTGGCCTCGTTCTTTGGAAGGATAGGTCATTTCGCAACAATTGTGTTAGGGGATCAAAAAACAGTTTCTGCAGAATGGTACACTACCAATTGTTTGCCACTTGTCTTGGAAAAAGTTCGAGAGAAACGACCTCGCAGTAGGATCCTCCTTCACCACGACAACGCCTCGTCGCACACCGCTAAGCGAACGATCGACTATTGGCGACATCAAACGTTGAATTACTGGGTCACCCGCCGTATAGCCCCGACCTCGCCCCTTGTGATTTTTATTTATTTCCAAAAATTAAAGAAAAACTTAAAGGAAAGCGGTTTATGAATGCTGAAGAAGCGGTGGCTGCGTATCGCGATGCCATTGAAGAGAACCCTAAAGACGAGTGGGCAAAGTGCTTTTCCCAGTGGTTCCATCGCATGCAGCGGTGTATTGACGTGAATGGACAATATTTTGAAAAGATATAATAAAACTAATAACTGGCTAATGTAATCAGTTTTTGATTTTCTAAGAACTTTCAGTTTGACCCTCGTACTAACATGTTGCATGTTTTATTTATGTTTTCACAGTGACATCGATTGCTGGTGTTGTTTTACTTGGTTACTTTATTTATGCAAGAACACCGTATTGCCCACTCGGCTCTCACAAGTTATTTATATCTTTGTATGTCGATTGGCATTGATCAAGCAGCTGTAGAGAAAGAAAACTGAAAGGAGAAAGGGGGCACCTTTGTCCTGCAGTGGGACAGTGCGGGCTGATAATTATAACAATGTCTTTGTCGTGTCTAGTAATTAAAGTCAGACAAACTTGGGTCTTTAACTTGTTACCTAATAAAATTACCTATTTATATTTGAACATATTTTACAATTCAATGATATTATTACATACCTACATATTTCAGATGTCTATAACTTGTTACGACTGTACTAGCTGCACTACTCGTAACTTAATTCCTTTGAACACACTCTTCATACAGCGCAGCACACATCTCTACTGCATTTATTTAACTTTAACGTCTTTGTCAAATGTGCCATCAAGTGCTATTGTTGGGATAATTTCAAATAATAATGTCAGTAGCATTTAGGTTTTAACACGGTTAGGTACTGATAGATCTATTATGTTGGCTCGAACAGTCTGAATTCGCTGCGGTATTGATTACTTTCACAAATAAGTCGATACGGTCTCTTTCTATAAGGAAAATAATGAGTTCATTATGTCGTTCATTAAATCACTTAAACATTCGTATTTGATTCTCCTCGCGAGCCGGATTCTTTGGGCATTTATTTGATTCAGTAAAGAGGGTCGGAGGAGTGCCGTGGACCGAGCCTCCCCTTATTGGGAGGGTTTTATCAAGACATTCTTCAAGTGAAGTACTTTAGTAACAGATAGCGGCCTTTCTTGTTAAATCATCGCGATCAATTAACTATATTATTTTAGACTTGAATAAACTGTTAGAATGTTGGAAAATCTTCAATAGCATTATCACGCTTCTGTTTTCAGGATGGGTAGGTAAAGCTGTGTTATTCTATACACACATTTGATCAGTAAATATACACGTTTTTTATTCACTTTTCGATAGAGATGCTGGTTCTATGGTAAGTATTATTACCTATTATGATATTTCACGTAACAATTGGATGGAAAACAGCGGTAGTATAATACATTACTGTTTAAAAGCTAGGCAGGTGTACATAACTAGGACCAGGCTACTAGATCAATAATATCTATACCGCTCAGTCCTAGGACGGGCTAACACCGCGTGGTTTTCCTCAGGGATTGACCAGGGACGTCGAGCGCGTAGCAGTTAATTCATCAAGAATGTGCCACCGAACATGGGACCTGCGTCAAATATACAATTGCCATCATAATATCAGGGTGAGTATCCGTCTATCGATTTAGTTCACTGTTTCACATGTCAATAGATGTAATGCCACATCTATTGACATGTGAAACAGTGAACCACCATTCCAAGGGCAAATTATATGAGTTATCCGTCATTATATAGTTTTAACTGTCTGTCAGCTGATTGCACTCCATACAGTCCTAAAATAACACTTGCTCTTGAATTCCTGACCTACGACCGGCCCTCTGCCAAAAGAAAAAGTCACTTCAATCCCACGGACCCCAGTAATACTCATTTCCACCAGGCTGTACCTCTATAATAACATTATATAGGTTATAAACCTAGCATGGGTGTCAGGGTTTCACATAAATGTATCTACCTCTTTTCATGTCAATAACATTTTTATTATTTATTTTTTTATAACATAAATATAATTGTAAACATATTCCCACTAACAAAACTAGTACGCAAAAAAATAAGACCGAGTGGCTTCTTTCCTTGAATTATGACAAAACTCTTATTTGTATATTTCATTCCATTCCAGGCACACACACATACACATACCTCACTCATGTAAAATACAACCCACACTTTTATATAATCTAATGCTGACATCACTAACACATTATAGAATAAAATTAATCATACCTATCACAAATTACTGTTTGCTCTGTAGTATAATGTCTGTCACGGGGATGCAGGCCGCGGGCCTGAAGTATAGGCTAACGGCTGGTTCGGGCACCGGTCTCCCTCAATAAACGATTGCATTGTACTTATTTTATGCTAATTGTATACAAATGTTGTGGGGAGAAAATAAATATGATTTATTATTATTATTCTAAGCTCGCGTTAGAGGTCATTTTTTGTGTTGTTATAGAATCCGAGAAGTCGTGGACTGTGGAGTGGTCAGCCGCACTATACACGTGTGGATATAAAGCGGAGAGCTTCTCGTGCTCTAGTTAAGTTTCATGAGCTCGCGTCATGAGTGTGAGTGGTAGTGACAGGTGTCGGGGATCAACTGATTTATAGTGATGGGGTATGTTGCTAAGGATTTCAACGATTGACAATACCTTTGCGGTTTTATAAGTTAGGCCTGCTGTACTTTATTTATCTTTTTAGTGTACTCCTAATGTAATAATAAACTATTTACAATGCTTGTTGTAGTCTGCCGGACGTGTCGGTGGTCGGTTCGATTTCTAAATAGTTTTATTTGGATTTTCACACCGTGAGAATTAGGAATTGTCACATATAATTAGCATTTATCTAAATAAAGTCTTGTATCTAAATTCTAAAAAAGGGTATTGTTTGGTCATCAGTAATAATGTCCCGAGTGAGTGAATGTATGTAGAATGTAGATGGTAGGTGCAAATCATGTCGCCTGTGATGACTGTCAGTGGTTTAGTGAAGAATCTCATTGGTATTTTAAATCTCTGAAATAAAGAGTTTACTTACGGCGCCCAACAGGTAGATACTAAACGAGTTTGTTTTATATTCAACCAACAATTAATTACCTACTACAAACATAATAATAACTGTGTAGAAACTGACATAATTCTAAGGATTTGGGCCGACAAGTTAATTGGATTGGATATTATTAAAAATGTTATTGTTTTCTAAATACTATTCGTGGCTACGTAGAAATGTGTTCAAGGAAAATGTGCGAGCTTTGTATCAGGATAATAACAGCCGTGACGTTAATAACGGGCGGTGACAACAACAATGGTTTTCAAATAAGTTGCTTCCTAAGTACTAGAGATGGGCCGCCTGTGAGCTTTGCGTACTAACCCACTAGCCGACAAGTCGCTCGCAAAAAACACGACTAGTCGTCAATCCGAACATTGGTTTCGGTTATGTCTGGCTCTTATCGGTAATATATTGGAAAATGTCTCGCCAGTCATGATTTAAAACGAGCACAGTTAGTTTTAAAAATATAACATAATATGTCATTGATTCACATTGCTGAGGCATTTATTAATATAATGAAAGTAACTTCTTAGTTAAAATTTAATCATGTTGAAAAAGAAATCACGTTTATTAATTTAAACTTTATGTAAAATCAGTTTACATAGGCGGACTTAATGCCTGAGGCATTCTCTACCAGTCAACCTTAGGGTGGTGCACAGATTGTATGGTAACTTCTTTGACGAATTGGAAGATGATTGCTTTCAATGTATTATCTATTTTGAGCATTAAAATACAAATAAAGTGTGGCGACTAATCGCTGACTACAATTAGTGCCGAATAATCGGCTGTACCGACTGGGAGGTACGTAACTACGTACATCTCTACTCAATGTTGTTTCCTTTATGTCGGGCGACTCAGTTCGGCTTTTCTCCCGAATATGGTCGTTAAGTCAACGAATAATATTTTATTTTGTAAGTCTTGTAAGTGTTTCTGATTTAATATCCTTTTCAATATTTATCGTTAAAATTTTTCAAGTTTGCGAGGGTGGCTCAAGCCAAACCTGAATGGAATTGTAAAAAAATACGTTGAGTGCCTGTGGTCCGATGGCGGAGTTCTACTGGTCGATTCGTGGGCATTATTTTTGGCCTACTTGTTATTTCTCTTTACGAGACGTAGACACGTGATGGTGTGAATTTACCTAAAAGTTAATGACCGGCTCCGAAATGAGTCTATGATGCACCAACCGTCTCGCCCCCTCCCGCGTCTAGTAAACGGTACAGCAACGGTAATGGCCAGTGTGCGATGTTAATTGGCATTCATTTCATTTCCCTGTCAATTTCCGCGAGAGCCGCTACACAGGCAACTGCCAGAAGAGCCACTCCTCGCGAGGTGTTAGGTAACTAAGTAACGCCAAACAATCAATAAACAATGATGTGAAAACATTTGGGATGCTTAACTTACTCATCAATGTAATTTAAATCACGGCGTGTGTAGTTGTATGGGAGATTTCGTTGTGAAACATGCACCTTGTGCTTAGGGAAATGACTTGCCGCAGTTCTTTGATTGGACTGTTGTGCTATTTAGGCTTGGACTCCACAAGCCAATATTTGTATGACCCACAAATATTGGTACCACATCTGTGTGTTTGTGAATATATCATTTACGATAAGTACGAGAGAATCTTCTGATAGGAAACCCGCTACGAAAGAAATGTTTATAATCAGTTGTCGCGCCGCGAAGAGTGGTTCTTTTGTAATAATTATGTTGATTGATATTCTTAAGTGTTTAATTAATTGTAGGCTCAACGCTACGCTCGCATAATTAAGGTCCTTCGTGTCATTAACCTAATGTGTTCCTCATTACAAAGATTAATATTTATAAATGCGCCACCAACTTACGCTTCACGTCGCTAATTCACGCTTTTTTAATGAGCAAAAAAAATTATAATAGATTCGTGAAATAATTTTTATATTTATGTATGTAAACTTCATACAACAATAATTTTGATTTGACAGACGGAACAGTTCTCTACCAGTCAACCAAAAAAAAATATCTCTAAAATGCAACATCAATTTACAGATTTAATGCAAATTAGTTATGTACTTATTAGGACTAATTTAATGAGTCTTTCTGAGTGTGGCTGTTATTCATGATATGAATTTTGTTATTACAGTTGCGAATGATAACTCAGCCCTTATATTATATTATTAGTAGAATGTTGTATTTCAAATTTTCAATTTTAATAGATAGTTTAGCACTGAAGGGCTTCTGATATTAGCTAAATCGATGTATCTTATAGCAGGGGACCAAACGATACACTGTCACGAAACTTAAGGAAACGAAAGAGATCCGTCTTGTGTAGCGCAGGAGTCATGGCAACCGACTAATGGTTATTTACGTCCGTAATCATTCCCGCGCCGGGGATTAGGACAGGTTCATTGATCTGAACGAGATCAACTCAAAGGGTTCGCTGTGCCAATTAATTTAATAGGCTTATACTATTGTAATTGTGGACTTTACATTTTGATAAATTGCAGAATACCGATTTGCTTGTTTTCGATTATTTCTGTATTACTTGTAGGTTGGTTTGTAAAGAAAGACAATCATTTACATATTTGGTACAGGATCAAATGACTCGCCTTGAAGTATCTTATATCCATGGATTAACCCCTATTAAAACAAAGCTTAGACTGCACTATACTACGGTATTGCATGTCCTGATATAAAAGGCGACATGGTTCGGTAATATTTGTATCGTGTGTTTAATCTAAAAACCCGTGCGCCATGCTTCAGGCCCCGGCGGCGCCCTGTTTGTTCAGCTGTCTCAGTGCCTGAGTCGCAGCCATTAATAACCCACACAATGCGTTTTATTTTACAAAACACGGAGCACTATGACTGGCAACATTGTCATTTTATAACATTTTGCTTTTTCTTTTTTGTCCAGCGTCGTATTGTTCTAGGGCAGTTTGTGGTGAAATATTTTGCGTAAGACAGTCGGGAGTTCTATGCAATGCTATATATTAGAAGCGACTTCAAAAGGCCAGTCATACCACAATTTCCCAACAGATAAGACATATATCATATATATTGAACATAGGAAAACAAACGAATGTGTTCTTATCACTAGTCTTAAAAAATATACTACGCACTACATTTTCCACAGATTACTTTAAAAAAAAACCTTAAATCTGTAAGCAGACAGTAGCTGTAACTGTGAGTGAAGGAGGGTTAAAAAGGAAAGAATAACAATAAATATGTGAACAATTACTATAACACGTGACACGTGATTTCGTTCTGCTTTGTTAAAGAAACTTAAGGATTCCGATGTATAATTATTTTAACAGATTTGTAGTCTTACTTGCCTAGATTGTTCATTAGTATAGTTATATGAATTGTATATGCTGTGGATAACGGTGTGAGTTTCACATTTATATAATATCTTTGTTTATATTATTTGCGTAGATATAATGTGTTACTGTTTGTTTGTCCCAAATAAATAAATAAATAAATAGACACGTGATGGGGCAGTTAGTTCTAAACAAACTGACGACTATAAATAGATATAACACAGTTATAATATTTTCTTCAGTCATGCCTAAAAGCTATTACAAACTAGCTGCACGAGCAGTTTCCCCGTACACTGAGATGTAAGATACTTGTGAGATGTCGCCAGGAACGAGATGTGCTCAGCAAATGTAATTCACTGTTTGTGTTCGTCCCGAGAGAGTGTTTATTGCACTAAAAATATAAAATCAAAGTACATTTTAAAGTTAATGACCCTGCTGCCTATTCAGCGATATTGCAATGTCACGTAGTAGGTACATAAATGTAAAACATGCTAAAAAGTAAAACAACGCAAATCGTGCGACAATGCTCGTACATCCTGCCAATCACAAAAATGAACTACTAATTGGAATCACATAACAAAAGATTAAAAAAATATATTTAGAAAATTAAAGAACACGACTACCATGTCAAAATCCGAAAAAAAGAAAAAATAAGTTTTCATCATCATCATCATCATCCACAGCCTTCAGTATCCCACTGCTGGGTATAAGCCTCCCTTAAACTGTGCCATCCGCCGCGGTCCTGTGCCAATCTTGTCCAGGTGCGCCCCGCGATCTTTATTATGTCGTCGACCCATCAATAAGTTTTAACTTTCTTAATATATTTTTTATTTATTTAGTTTTTTAAAGCCTATGTTACTTGCGATGGTGTAAGGATTATAACGACACTTCATACATCAAAATCGAATCCAACTCGGATGGGCAGTGTTCGGAAAACTACGCAACATCTTCTCGTCCGAAATTCCGCAGTGTCTGAAGACGCAGGTCTTTGACCAGCGTGTGTTGCCAGTGCTCACGTATGGCTCTGAGACGTGGTCGCTAACGGTTGGCCTTTTAGAGAGGCTTAGAGTCATTCAACAAGCTATGGAGAGAGCTATGTTCGGGGGAGCTATGTAGACTTCTTCGTTATTTTGAAAGCCAGCTTGCTGTGCAGGTGGTAGTGTTAATGTGTAAGGTGGTGATCTCCGCGCTTCATGCGACCTGCTGCTAAGCCGATTACACCGGTGTTACGTAGTTATTTCGTCATGACAAAAAATGCGCATAATGCATTCCTCGCAACATGTAAACAGCCAAGCGTCCTTGATGTGTAGTTTGACCCGGTCACTGATCATTGATTGATGACCTGGACACACTTTCGGATTGTTTATTATATTCACTTCGCAGCATGCAGTTGATGTTTTTAATTCATAGATTGTATATTAATGTTTATATTTGCGCATGACGTAATTTGTTGTTGTTTTTTACAATCATGTCCTTTCTTAAATTCATAGCTACGTACTGGTATGTACATGACATTATATCATAGCAGTTGACTAATCTTGTGTTTCCCATTAAGACCCATCCGAGTCGCGAGTGGTGTTATTTTGATTGCGTCTTCGGAGGTAGTCGTTGTATAACAGGTTCCGTGATGAGGTTCAGTCGAGAGCCCTGATTAAAAAGTCATCTTAATGTAACATAAGTTCCATCAGCGCTTTTTACGGTAAGCATAACTGTACTACAACTGCATTAAAGCTCCTTTGTATGTTATCATTTCGTTCCGAAAACGACCATTTATTAATTTCGAGTTTCACGTATCATGATCGCAGCATTACTACTGTTGTCGTCGTTTTTTAATTTTGTTTCGATAATTTGTATAAACTATTCAAACTCCTCCGTAATTGTCTAGGGCTTTTCCTAGCCTCTATGTAATCGGACTTGGTTTAAATGACCAGAGCGACGATGTGCACCAGCATCGGGTTAGTTGTGGCCACACCTAGATTGCGCAAGGCGTGCACAGGTTCGAGACTGGTATCATGTAAACGCTTCAGTTCATAAGCGTTTTGATGTTGAACCGATGGCTCTTTCATAAGTATAATTATGTATCTGACTGGTGAAAAACCGCTACAAGCTATTATACCCGTGGTTCAGTACCTTCCAGCAGGAATCGTAGTTGTTTCCGGAGACGGTAAGATGTTGAACTAGGTATTCGGCTTCGCCCTTCAGTTTCCTCTTCGGACACTGCATCGTCTCTGAGCTTTAGAAAACGAAGGGTTGTTATGTATCGTAGCAGTATATAGCCGTCGAGAAACGTTGGTCATTGAAGATAGTTCTCACTGAAGGTTGGTATTTCTTATATCTTTGGCGCAATGCCCTTTTGCCGTACTGCAAAGTTGACCTTGCGGCATAGATCTTCTTTGGTAGATTCGTACATTTTTTCGTGGGAAAACTCTAGCAAGAAATGAGATGTGCACTAAAAATATAAAGTCAAAGTACACATTAGGGTCATTACCCTGCTGGATATTCAGTGATATCGCATTGTCACGTAGTACATGCTAAAAAGTAAAACAATGTAAATCGTGCGACGATGCTCGTACAGTAGCAATAAATTATGTGAAGAAGTATCCGGACTCGTTGTTCAGTTCCATATTAACCGCGCCACGGTTTTCCTCGTATTTCATATTTATTGTGTCAAATAAATCACCGGAACAGCTTATTGATCTGAAACTTACTGCTGAGTGTTGTACGAACAAACAAATACTTGATGTTTGTGTATGAGGAGATGTGGCGGAACTAATACGTTTGTGTTACGGCTTCCAGTCGGCCGGCGATATATTATAATAGTTACCTTCGTCATGGTCACCGTCCGACTTGTTACCATTCTAGTTTTCATTTTGATCAGATTAATTCAAAGCTTTGGTATGTAGACTCGTCGGCCATCGTTACGTGGCAGGGGGCAGAGGTAAGCTGAAGGAAGCATTAGCCCTGTGTATAATAAGTGTGGGACAGTACAGGCTAAATAGTTATAATTACACCAATAAACGTTTTTAAAGCTAAGTGTCCAAATTACAACAGGTTGGCGGTGCAATTCCAGCACGAGATACTTATGTAGATGACTTTTATGTTTTTAAAATAAGCCAATGATATAATAACATACATACTTGTTTGCGGAATCATACTACTTTATCAAGTGGTGTCTCCCACTTTATGTAAAGTCAAGTTAATAGGCCTCCGACAACAACCTTGATCCTCTATACACTTTTGAATCTTAAAACAAGACATAAATATCATCTACTAAACAATGCGTAGGTACCGAGTTGCTTTCATTTTTGAGCCCAAAATACAAGAAGCGCCATTCGGCTCATAAATGATTAAAGTACGTCAAACATAAATCTATCCGTGGCCGTCCATTTGTTCTCCATTGCTGCTCGAGAAGAATTCTAAAACGTTGTTTGTTATCATATTTACAAGCGGAATATATGGAGCCATTCTTTGCGGAGTTTTTTATATGTTTACGTCTCATAAACCAGAAATCGAAGGCGCGTTTACGTAAGCGTAAGAAAAAATCGTAATGGATTATAAATATTGTGGGAAGTGCAAAATACCGTTTCGTTTATGGATTGATCTTGTATTGTACTGTACTTGTACATGTGTTCAATGTAGGATTTATCCTTTTCATGTAGTTTTTGTCTGGCGGTTTGAGTATCTTATACAGCCTACCCAAATGTCCTGCAGTTGGAACGAGACGGGGCGTCTGTTAGGACAAGTTAATTCAACCTGCTTTGGTTCTTTCTTTAAAAGACCATCACAGGCGACTTACATTGTACTAACTGACAAAAAATTATATTATTTGTAAATGTGAGCATTGTGTAGGTTTTTCTTTTTTTTTTTACAATTTTTTCTTATAAGTGTCTGCAGTTTCAGTATTTTATGCGGCCTACCCGAATATCCTTCAGATAGTGCAAGACCAGGCGTCTGTAAAGACAGCTCGACACGCCGAGGTTTTATCTTAAAAAACTACTTCTCAGACTACCCGCTCGGCTCACATCATTTATAGAACTTGTCTGTACTTTAAAAGTGACCTTGACTCCTTAATTTGTTTCGGCATTAATTGTTCTTAAAGGAAGGAAGTAGTCAGTTAGAAAATGCGGTCGCAAGCTAGTATAAAAGAAATTACGAGTAAAAGTGTTCTTGTAAAACTGATTTGTAGAAATAAAATGATGACTCTACCCTTACTGTATGTCGCTGTAATCTCCGTTTTATATACTTTATTTTTTAATACAGTGGTTTCATATAGTGCCAGTAGGCCTATACATAGTTTAATCTGATTCGCACATTAGCTACTACACTTTAAGTAACAGGTTCGACCCCCATCATGCAATATATTTGTGTTGTCTGCAAATATTAAGTGCGGGTCCTCATCTGGAACAGGTATAAGGACGGTGTATGTGCTTGTTGACTTCATTTATGTGGAGTGTATGTAACATACACTAGTCACTGTCAGTATGGGGACACGTTGTGGAACATGTAGCTTTTTGGATTGGTTCTGTGTCTACTGAATTGAACTTATATGTTTTTCTAGGTGATCATAATTGGTATCTTCCAGGTTCCTCGTGGTGCTCGTGCTGTTGTGGCGACTGCACGAGGCGCTGGCCATCCTGCGGCACTCCTACACGCTGCCGGCCGGCGTCATGTTAAGGGGTAACCACTACTATATTAGTATACATTGTTACGACACTCCACCACTTATATTTATCTAAAACATCAGCACTGTCAGTCTAGACTGGCAGTCATTAATCAAAACGTGACAAACATTGTATTCTGAATCAACATTATTAAGTATAGTCAAATAACCTTGAGCAATTACCTACAACAGCGACAATATCGTTAATGACACTCCCCGAAGTATAAATTATATTCCATTGTCTGTGTCAAGTAAGCAGACGAATTATACGCCATTTACATCGCCGAGGTACAGTCGTGAGCCGTAGCGAGTGGGAATATTTAGTGCTCTAGCGGCTCAGACCCAGTTTCAGTTAAATATGCACATTGCACTACCCTAGTTTGACAAAGTGGCGAAGTTACAAGCTCCTCGCATCAAAATTAACAAGACTTAATGTAGCTTGCGGCGCGGCGTCAGACATTCAACCGACTTAATACACTTTCTGTGTGTCAGGCGACACGCTACAGCGGGCAGGCGTGACCCGCTGCTGCACGGACGCGGGACGCCTTGCCACTGTAACTGAAAATCTGTAGCATTCCAGTAGGGTTCATATAGTATCGCGGCTGGACCAAAATTACATTATATTTGGTAAAACATGTAAATACGTAGAGATAAATAATTATAAAAAAGTACGATCGGGGGTGCAAGTAGGTAAGCAGCTCTACAGACGGCCAGTCTTTTCTACACTCCGATATGACTTGTGATATCCATGAAACAATATTAGCTTATTGGCTCTAAACGAATATTTAGTAGATATCTTGTTCAAAAGTTTGCTTTTAGGAGAAGACGACGTCTTATATGATTTTCTTTGTAATCGCCCAGTTCTTGTGAAAACGAACAATAGTACTATTGTGATCACCGCGCGATCACCGTTTCTCACCACTTCCCACCACGATCCATGCGGCGTTCAACCCAGGCCCCCTCGAGGCGCGAGGTGTTTCACTAACCATTTCCATTAGCCAGCGGCCAGTCAAAACTAGTTGAAGTCCACTTCCGACAATATCCGCCGGCGCCGCGCGCCGTGACAGCCGCGTATTGGATCGCGCGCTCCAGATATCGAATAAGCGGGTTATTGCTCAGACAGGCCGTTTTTTTATGTCCATGCGTTATAGGTGGGGGTGTTGCACCGGGTTCCTGGATTATTGACCACCAACAGTCCAACGACATCCTATTTGTGGCCGATAATTACACTACAGGATATTCTAGGCGTAATTATTTTATAAACTTGGAATCTTGTACATTTTTTCAGGAATATGTTAAGGAAACTTTTGATACTTTTTTCAGATGGGCTGCGCTTCGACTACATAGTGGTGGGTGCGGGGGCGGGGGGAGCGGCGGCGGCGGCGGGGCTGGCGCGCTCGGGGGCCAGCGTGCTGCTGGTGGAGGCTGGCGGGGATCCCAACTTCATCACTAAGGTGACGTCCTACTTCCCACTTCCACTCTTTAATCATATTCGACACACCGCCGTAGGATGTCTTATATTAGCGTCGATATTCTATTTATCTTATTTAAAAAGAACAAAAAACTGCTACATTATTATACAGAATTAATTAGACAAAAAGTTTTTTTTTTTAGATAGAAATTCACATTTAAACAATTTTGTAGCCCACAACGCTATTCTCACACTAACTGTTGAATACAAAATACAAATAATTAAACGCTAGTGTAACTAAACTTACTTAACTATCATGTGCATCTACATATATTATATTTCACATATATTATACCTATACATATCAATCAAGAGAACTCGTAAAGTATATTATAACAATACTAACCTTGGTATTCAAAATAATGCAAGTAGGTATTGTGCAATAGTAGGTATTACACAATACTTACATTATTTACATATAGTTTCCTACCAAACCTTATATTGCAAAATATTGTATTAACCTATTAATGAACCCCCCCCTCTGTTGTGACAGATCCCTAGCGCTGCCATGGCTCTCCTCGGCTCCGAGATGGACTGGCAGTACAAGACGATACCAAACAACGTGTCCTGCCTGGCCTCTCAAGGCCGGCAGTGTCGGTTCAGCCGCGGCAAGTGTCTCGGCGGGTCTACCTCCATCAACTACATGCTCTACACCCGCGGGAATCCATACGACTTTGAGGATTTCCCTGTTCCCGGCTGGACCTGGGAGGATATACGTCCTTACGTTCTAAGGAGCGAAGGCCTGCAATCTCTCGACCTCCTCCCAGCCTCATCCAAATCATTTCACAACACCACAGGTCCGATGCTCCTCAACTTTTTTGATAATCCTAAAAATCCATGGCATACTAGACTTAAAAAGTCATACAAATCCTTGGGGTTTCCGGAGAATCCTGATATTAACGCCATGTCTCAGATAGGTGTAAGTAAAGTTGTTGGTTATGTTCATGAAGGCGAGCGGATGAGTACAGCGCGAGGGTATCTGGCCAGGGAGGACGTTCGGAGGGCGCTAAAGGTCGCCAAGGACACTTTGTGTACGGGAGTGATTATTGACGACAACAATATTGCTCGCGGCATCACGGTCGTCCAAGCCTCACGGCACTTCAAGCTATACGTTAGAAAAGAAGTTATAATCAGTGCGGGGACGGTGGGAAGTCCTCAAATATTAATGCTTTCCGGCATCGGCCCAGCCGATCATTTACAGAGTATGGGGATAGATGTCAAAGTCAATTTGCCGGGCGTTGGCGCCGACATGAGCGACCATATGCTACCGCTAATATTAGCTCAAGTGGATAAAAGTACTGGGATCGAAGACGATTTGAAAGAAATTGCGACTCACATGACATATGTGACAGATCTGTTTATCACACGGTCCGGGCCGCTCGCCTCTAATGGCCTTACTGACATAAACACGTTCTTCAACTCCCACTGCTACGACTTCCAGCAGAGACGACTTTTGAACAACAGCTTTGATGGTAGTAACTGTGAGGTGCCCAACTTCCAGCTCATCCACTCTTATGTATTTAGGAATTTGGTTACACTGGCGAAGTCGTTATTCCAGCAGACTACAGGCTTCAATGACAACGTCGTGGACCAGATCAGCAAGGCTAGCGAGAACCATGCTCTGATAGTCATCACTCCTGTACTGCTGGCTCCTCACTCACGTGGACACATTCGTCTCGCGAGCTCTGACCCTCTTGTCCGACCAGCCATATACCCAAACTATTTGGATGACGATCGGGATGTGGCCGAGTTCGTGCGGACTATCAGTATTATTAAACATATGCTGGAAACTAAGCCATTTAAGACGCGGAAAGCAAAGCTTCTCACCATTAGTCTTCCTGGCTGTCCGAAGGTGGATGAAGATAGGCTGGGCTACTGGCAGTGCTACACGCGGCACATGACGTTTGCGGTGTACCACGCCGTGGGCACGTGCCCGCTGGGCAGCGTACTGGACGCGCGCCTGCGCGTGCGTGGCGTGCGGCGCCTGCGCGTCGCGGACCTGAGCGTGCTGCCACGCGTGCCCCGTGCCAGCACGGCCACCGTTGCCATGGCTATAGGCGAGAGAGTTGTGGACTTAGTGCTCGAAGATAATAAATAGAGACCGAAATGCATCATATGTATCAAACTATAATGTGTGGTGGTTTACAGGTGTGCGTGAATTGTGTGAAGGCAACTTGTTTGACCGACTGTGTGAACCGCCAGCTGATAAAGGACATGTTCACAACTTCTAAACAAACAAAACTTTCCTCATTATAATATGTGTGTTTATCATCTCTGGCATGAATATGCTTTATTTTAATTAGATTTACTTTATTTGTTAACTCACAATTCTTTTTGTGAGAGGTTTACTTGTTGTTAAATATTAAATCTTTCGCAAGCGTACTTACTTCTGCCGAGTGCGGAGTATTGATTGGACTAATTCATTTTACTTTTATAAGTAGCTCTAAGCCAATTTGGTTAACATGTAGTGCAAAGAATTAGTGTTTTTGCCAGTTTTACATCGGATCAGTACAGTTTGAGGAGCACTGGCAGATAGCTGGATGATGTGACACCTCCTGGTGTCGTTAAAAGTGTCTACTTAAATTCCCTTACCTCGGTGTCAGTCTGCCCGAGACCATGACTGCTGTAAAGCATTCGAAACGTCGGCACCGAAAAACAACCCGCAAAATTAAAACCGCTATAAAATCCGTAAAAATAGTTTTATTTAAATTACCTTACCGTAGTTAATTTCCTTCACTAAACTAACTAGCGAGAGGATGTAAGATTACGAAACTAACAAATATTCATACTCCAAGCACCGAGCTAAATCTCTTCTGAAGTTAATGAAAAATTAAAATTTAATTGGTTTATGGAAAGTTGTAATCTTAGGAGAAAGTGAAAAGTTTCCGCTCCTTTGCTAATTAATTTTGCGAATTATAAAGCGTTCTGCGTCGACATGAAATAATGCCTCGCCGCGGCGTTTCCTTGGCTTCACTAGAGTCCTCGAGTGTTGACAGTTCCAGTCAACCTATTTCCTCGTAAGGACCACAAATTCCCTCCAACTCCCGAGTTGGTTGCCTTTAAATGCTGAAACAGGTTCCAACTAAACTTTTACGTAAGCTTTTTCATTAGTTCAAAACAAAAGTGCTAATAAAAAGAAAATAAGCTCTGTACGTTGTTGTAAATAAGAAAATGTATTTTACGAGCGCCGCTCCTCACCAGCCAAGCGAGTACGACTCGTTACACAATTAAACACGACACGAGTGTAACAATATCAGCTGATGTCACTTTGTATACGAATGTTAATCTTAATACACAACGTATTTAGATAGGATTTTGTTTCTCATCACAAATCTAAATATTTGCTTTTGATTGCTGAGTTATTTCTGTTCGTATCCTGAGGTATTTGTATACTCGTATTAAATTTAAGATATACGGCAGATGTTTTCAGAAGTCGTTCATCAAGTTTTGCAAAGTATTTTAGCATCAGCTCCTTTATTGTAGGCTCTGGTGCCATGGAGTCATTCAAAAAAAGTTATAAAAATGTAGGCAGATCTGTTATGTGATCACCATAAAGTTTAGATGAAATCAATATATTACCATGCACGCCACCACAAGCACTATTTGTTAATCCTACAAAATAACATTTCCGAAACTTTTAGTGCAGGACAGAAGCTTACCGAGGCCGAGGGTTCCGCTGTAGTAACTACACGACAGTTACAGTGTAAAGCATTTTATTGCCACTAACGTCGCAGAGGTCAGCTGTATATTGACTTAAATTGCCGAGGTTGGAAGTAAAGATAATAATGGCCGATGTGATGTGAACCACACATCAATTTGTAGTCATGTGCCTGAACCACGACATGATTCACTAGTGTCTTGAATACTTTTCTATGGAAATCTCAAATATATACATTTTCCAACATTTCAAAGATACTGCTTCTTTACACACAGACAAAGTATGTAGGTTTATTTATAATTAGATTCACTAGAAAATTTACATCCTCAGTAGGACATACGACATTTATAATTGTCATTCATAAAAATAAACATGGTCGATCCTAGATCATAGATAGATCCTAGGAGTTCATCAAGTGTCACTTGTTCATTCATCAAACGTGGAGTATACAAATATTGAAAGCAGACGTGCTGGTGTCGTGTCGCCCCTGTCGCTCGGCGTGCATAATAGATGTGGTCGCGTCTGCGCCCGCCGCCCGCGCCGCTGCTATTGTGGAACTTTTCCCATCCCTCACAGAACTTACTGCTCCACAGATTTGGTATTCTGTTTAAGGTTGCCGACGCTGTGAGTGGTGGAGTGACGAGTGACGGGCGCAGCAAGGTGCAATCAAGTTCACGTTACTTTAAACAATTGTATGAGTGTATTACTTAACATAAATGTCCGTGTTCCGTAGTCGATTTAGCCCACAGCAACAAAGGCAGATAGGTTGTTTCTTCTTCGCACTATCCATTTGACAAGATAAACGATTATTATTAAAAAGATACAAAAGCGAATTAATTTATGATCTCCTGTGTGCATATTGTGCTTGTGATCATCAAACAAACACGGTGCGGCCTGCATCCCACCCATGTATATTGTATATAGTGTGTCGCGGCCGCCGCCGCCGGTGACATGGCGTCGTGTGTCACGGCGGTAAGTGTGTTATAATTATAATGAACACGCGCGTCAGTGGCCGACGGCCGCGGGTCCACTGCGGGCCATTATGTTGATGAGCGTCCAATCATTGTTAACTTAATGCGATGATTGTGTGCCTGACGAGGGACGCGCGCTGTCGTGAAGGGATGTTTAACTGATTTATTGGTAACGCAGACTCAGTGGCGAGGCTGAATTTGACATTCTAAAAAAGTGAGATATTACATATTTAATTAACATTACGCCTGTATTCCCCGAAGGAGTAGGCAGAGTTGCACGTATAGTATATACACCCACATTTCGCGAGTTATGTTTTAGGTCCCAATATACTAAAAGGCGATCCATAGCTATCAACCGGGCACATATACAAAATCCGTGCTACTACTGAGAATGACGTAACGGAAAGACCCAGTAACAGTTTGCCAACTCGGGATTCGAACCCAGGATGTCGTGCTCAGTAATCGCGCGTAGCGACCACAAGATCAATGAGGCATGAAAGCTATTTATACTAGCTTTATTGGTGTTTCATAATATCTCCCCCGTTGTGTTCTAGGGTTAAGGCTGGGAAATAAACTTTCTAGGAGGATTTTTGTGCAATATATTGTAAAACATGGTACTTATACGTTATTACCTAACTTATAAAGCAAGAAAAAAGCATGCCAGATAACTGCGGAACAGAACTTAACGCGAAAGATCGTGGTTTTACGGCACTGAATAAAAAGTCTCTCGAGGACCACCTAACACCGAACGGCAAGCTCAAAACATTAACCAGCCACGCATGAGAGAAAGAGAGAGGACGACACGACACTACACAAAAAATAATAGCATTTCTTAGAGGAAACAAAACAAATATAATTGCGCGCGGCGATTGATAACGTGACTGTTTAAAAGCCAGACTCGAGGTTGCCACCCTAATCGGATCATCAATTAAAAAGAAGATCCTCTTCCCCTCTCCCCACACCTCCGTACCCCCACTTATCCTCAAAGCACTGCAGCTCCGCGATGGATCCCCTCCGTGGCTGATATCGCCGGTCTCCATCTAATGAAATGTTTCTCTATTGTACTGTAGCACGAGTATCAACTAATTGATCAGCAATTAAGATCGTAACTGATTCTAATTATGATGTGATTTCTTTAATTTCCTGCTTTGGAGGATAAGAATTGAGTTACTTGGAAAACATAATAATTTAAAGAATGTATGTACATAACACCTGCCTCGTTGGTCTAGTGGTCGCTAAGTGCAACTGCTGGGCATGAAGTCCTGATCGAATCCCGGCTCGAGCAAAGTGTTATTGGGTTTTCTCATTTGGTAGTTTTCTGTAGCAGCCGGAGTCTGGATTTGTGCCTGGTTGATGGCAATAGACTCGCCGCGTATTACATTGGAACTTTCAAAATAACTGGCGAAACACACAGGCACAGTGGTGCTGCGTAATAATGTGAATCAGAAGCACATCATTATAAATGGTATATAGTCGATAACACCTGACCAGTGACTAGTGACCAGCGCCCCACAACCTCCAGCCTTCTGAGGGGTTTATGAATTAATGGAAGATACAATGACAAATAGGACAGAACAGAAACAGTAAAAGTAAAGGTTTCTGAATGCCGGCGATATTTTGTGTCGTCACCGACCGAAATAAACAGCGGGATTAATTAAGTCCATCGTAGTCCAGGGTACCTAAATAGACTTTCTTACTTTATAATGAATAGCTTCTAGGTGCGAACTTCATTTGCTACAGTCCTTATAACTAAACGAATGAATGAAGTTACAACTGGGGTAAACACAATTGTCCGACACAATCGTAACGACGCGTGACCGGCGGCCTAGCGCCGGCCAGCGCCGGCCAGCTTCGCCTCGCGCCACTATGTCTGGGAAAAATCTAATTTGTGCGCTGAACTCCATAGAACTAAGTTAAGGAGCTTGTTAGTACTGCCTCGCAGGATGGCTTATGTGCGACAAGTAAATAGGAACTGTCAGTTTGTTTCATTGTGTCATGAGAACCTGTCCGCCGGAAGCCTTACAGCCTGCAGGTGACTTCATTACGACATACTTAACGATGTCAGTTCTACGATTTTTATGCAGCACAAGACAGTTATTTTTTTTATTGAAAAATTGTAATATTTTAATCTGTTGCTATACTTATATGGCGATAACGTAGTGGTTTATGATGACCTTTGATGATTCACAAAGTCCGAAAGGTGTATTTTCTATACTTAAAATACAATAAAAACTTAACTGTAGGGAGGTTCCTACTGGTCGTAACGTTGTTGATTATGATCTTAATAACTTTTAACCTTGTGTGTAGTAATTAATATTTTTAATTAACCCAGTATCTTATATAGTGAATATTATTAAACATAATAACAAACCTCGGGAGCGTTTCTCCCGCGAGCGGAGCCTGTTAATTATTTCTCGTGGCTTCTGACTTTAATCGCGGATAATATTTAATTCTGATACCAGACGCCAATGCTTAAAACATTCATTTTCTATTTACGCTTCCCTTCAATTAACAGTTATTATGAACGTTGTTATAAGACTAAACATTAAAGATGTCCGCTTCACTTGGGTTACTAGTTCGGTTTTTGACTTATAGAAGGCTTTGTGCAGTAACACCGTATTGCTGAGTGGCGCTGCGCCTAACAAGGACCGCGCACGATGTTGAGCTAATAACTGTCTTCATCAAATGTATTATTAGTTTTATTCGGATGGTAAAGGCACAGTCTATACATACATACATTACACTACGGTAAAGGCACAGTCTATACATACATTACACTACGGTAAAGGCGCGTGTCGGACAGTATTAGTAAAAATACAATAGCGACAGCTTTAACCAGTAAGTTAAAGATCACTTGATTAACTCTATTAATTAAAAGCTGCTACTTACAAAGTATTGTTAAGTATATACTTAAAATGTGAAATATGTATAACATTAATAACGTTCTATAATAGCGATGTGGCGTGGAGGATCCTCTCGCTTCAGAGTTGGGTTATTTAGCCACCAAAGTGCCCCCCCCCCCATTACAATGCTTAAATCCTCTGTAATAGACGCGAAAATGATTTAAATAAAATATTTGATGGTTATTTACTAGCGAGCTACCCGCTGAGCTGAGCTCCAGAACGTACCAGAGACCGTGTATCTTGCACAAAACAAACAACCGCCGCTATGTTTACCGCTGTTAACCTTATAGAGCACAGGACTTCTACCTTTACTGAAATTCACTTCAATATTTACAAAAGGCGTAAGTCGCTCTGGAACAAACTGCTGAAAAGCATTAAAATAGTGAACTGAAAACAGTCAATGTCAGAATTAAAGTGTAAGGCTAGTTCTGTAGCTACTTTATTATTAGGTTGAAACAGTCCGGGCCCCGCCAAGAGCTGAGGACTTGAACTGCTTCTTGCCAGCAAACATTTTAAATATTATATTTATGTTGATCTTGACTATTATTCCTCCACATATCCCTGTCCAATGCCATGCGAGTTTGTGTTAATATTTTAAAAATATATCGACACCTAGCTTTGCCATACGTTTTATATAAACGATGGTGTGTGGTGTGCCGGGCCGGCGGCGCCCCCTGCCGGGGGTGGACAATGAACCGGCTCCGGTCCTGGCGGCTACACATCTCTTCACATCAACTTGTAGCACCGTCCGTAGTGTGCGGGCTCCAGGTTCAGTTGACCGTCATTATAAGAAGGGGGAGGTTGTAACCAGCTAGAGTATATGATGCAAGTTAATGTAACACATCTGTAGGTATTTAGATACTTCAGTAGCAATTCATATTTTATTCTATTTTATATCTTATAAGATATGTATCAACAAGACGTGTGAATAACCTAAATCAATAATAAATATGTATATTCATGTAAATATGTAAAAAAAATTGGCCCGTTTAAATAGGTTGAAAAAACAGTCCTACCTAAATAGAAAAGAGAACATTACAAGTATAATAATATTGCTGAGTGCGCCCTCCCCCCACCCCCTGTGCCCCGCTCCCCTCGCCTCTCCGATATCACTCGGAGTATGATTTATCAAAAGCTTTCACGTTCACTTATTTTTGTTGATACATTGCTACACACCTCGTACATTCGGTCACTCAATTGTGAACCTTGTTACAAAGCAATAAGGTTCAATGAATGTGTATAGTTATTAAAGTTGAATTGAATATGCGTGAAATGTAAGAATGTACCGATCTTGTTTGCACTTTCTGGAAATAATAGTATCGATGTGTTTTAGAAATGTTCTCACTTGAGGTCTACAAAGTGTGTCGTAGCTCGTAGCACTCGGCTACGGGCTACGACATCTACGCGGTACGCTGTAGAGTGTGGATATGATTTTGACTGGTAGCAGTTAAATGGTATTTATATATGTATTGGTTCTATTATTTATATTTAGGAGATATATTGTTCTGGGATTGTGCCGAGACTAGCGATAAGCTATAAGATAACATAATGAAGTATTTGTATGAAAATCGGAGCATGTTAGGGTCACAGACGCGGCTTATCAATTGAATAAACACAATACCTCAGAAGCGCTTCGTATTTTCTGTTACAATCTCGCAGCTCAATATTGGAGCTCAGCCACAAAGATGGTTATTGTATCAAACACAATACATCCCGGTGGTGCCGGGCCCCGCGCGCTGCGGACCACTGTCCCGGAGCACTCTCAGCGCCGCCCGCGCTTGTTCAGTACTTCGTGTACCGCACAAGTACTGCGGACACGTGTTATTGCAGTGGAAATCATTTTATTTGGTTGAAATATTCTACAGTGTGTACGATGGGGGCTACCTCATATTTTATAAAATAGGTTATTTAATTTTATTACAACATTTGACAACAACTAAATTGACTGGGAGAAAGTACTTACTGGCATTCACTTCCCCCCACATTTTTAATTTGTGTGTGGGGGGGGGGACACACAAATTAAAAATGTAACAACAGCTGATAAACAATACCGTAGAGAGCTACAGCCGACTCATATTGGATCGTTCTGTTTCAAATCGATTTTACGAAATAAAACCCCTGAGTCAGGGTCCATAAATTGTGTTGTGCATTGCATAAGCCTTTCATGTAATTGAATCTACTTACTTTGTGTGCTTTGAATAAATAATTATTATTATATATTATTATTATATTATAAATAGGATCCATTGTAGCCCAGTTCCGTGGCCAGTCAAAGGTGGACGGAGATAGTATCGGGTACCGGCGACACGGTCAAACGGAGATATCTGAGCTTATGCTTAGTGGACTGGTTCTATAACAATGGACGGGGTTTACAACGTACGTGATCATTGAGGCCAGAGTGAGTCTTCGTCAACCTAACGTTAGATATATTTTATTTCTAGAGATATTTTGAATAGAACGATTCACAAAATCGATTTGTATACTTATTTGAAATAAACAAGGACAAAGTAAATACCTTTTGATACACAATGTTCTGTCAAGAGAGACATCGGTCCGCCTTATGATATGGATTTGACAGAACCTGCGTCTGTGAGTCAGCGTCAACAGATACTAGTATTTAGTTTTATCTCAATGTAATGCCCTACACATATTTACATTTACATGAAACCCAACTTCCCATACAATACTTTGAGGGATCAATGACAACACGTCACGCTGACACGAATGTGTTCCCTGCTGTGTGACGCGGCGTGACGTGTGCCGGGGAGAGCCCGGGGCAGGCCCGGACTTGTCCCAGGACGCGACTTGTTGCGCGCGAGGGTCGGGGGTTCCGTGCCTCGCGGTGCTATGCCATTGTTTACGAGCATTTGAAACGTATTATGGTAATGTAGTCTGCGGAAGAATCTGCTTGTGTTTTTGTGGGACTGTGAGAACTGATTTGATTTAATTCAGACAAGGGTTGCGGTCGCTGCAGGCTGGCCCATTACCGAGCACGGCGGGAGGGCGACCAGGTATTAACTTTGACGTTGGTCATGTAGTATGTGTAGTCTGTGTACGGTGTCGCGTTAGACTGGTCTGTGAACTGTGCGTTCACTGTAATAAGTGTACCGTCAACTAAACTTTTAACGAGGCTGTTTATAATTATTAACATGGAACTCCTCCTCGTTCAAAGTTATTTTTATGATATCTATAATCAACACTCCACCCTTCGTATTTTTTTAATACGGAGCCGAGATTTATATAATTATCTTTGCATATTTTTTTGCATAATATACTGTATTATTTACTGTATATTCCGGTTATACTCACGGGTGTATTCGGAATATACAGTAAATAATATGGATAACACTAACGAAAGCTATTATAGTAATATACTGTATTTCCTATCTTATATTATGTCCCCATAACTATTAAATATTATACAGCATCTTAACTTATAACTTATAGGAATGTGTATCGAAGTATAATTTAGTTAATTAATCTACTATGTAACTAATCATGCTTTAATCGAGTTTTGAGAGGTGTAATATTCAGGCCAGGGGAGAGTTGGAATCACAATAAGCATTCTGCAAGAAGCGCGCGGCCGCAGGGCGAGCACTCAGTAATGTATAACACCCGCGCGCGACCCTCGCAGGCTGGAACTAACTCGCCACACCGCTGAGAGCTCGCCGGCTGCACGGGGGCCTCCGCTCCAACTAACAACTCTACAAACTTTCCGGCAAAGTTGCCAGCTACGAAATAATACATCAAATTGTTGCCAGTCGACGGTGAACCGCGGCTCCTAGTACTGGACTTGTTTGCTTTCTTTTCAGTTATTACATTGCATTATATTTGTGAATAAGGTATTTCATTTCTTTCCGTAATAATAATAAACGTACAGTTTGAGGACAATCGGTTTAATTCTTCTATTACCTTTATATAACATCTACTTACAAATTTAAAGAAAAAAACTCAATCAAACAGGCTCGCTACGAATTTTACTTAAACCACCGAATTAAAAACTTTATAGGTACTTCAACCGGGTCGGAATAGCTGCAGATAATACAATTATTAGTCCTGTACGAGGATTAGAAACGCAAACACTACACGACAATCCAATGACTTAACTATATATCGATCCATCAATAATATCTACATCATAATCTCCTAGCTTTCATTTCTCTGGCTCAATCACTTCACTCACTAGTTCATTCGTTCAATGGTTAGGTAGTATTGTCCGGCGCCGGCGGCCACTCCCGGCGCGGCGGCGGCGTATTGAAGTATCAATCAGTGACGAACAATCAGCCTGACGCGGCCTTGTCTACTGACACACGCCGGCGAGGGACACGATGACGTTTTGTTGGCTGTGATGTTTTGTTAACGTTCGATTTTTATTAGGATATAATAATTATCTGAGGCATAAATAAAGTACGAATTGACCTATGTCAGGGTTGTAGCAAATGGAAATCCGTGGTCTCTTCCTACTCCTTTGGGAAATAGCCCTGACTTTGACTAATATTATTTGACCTCATTCAGTCTTATCGCATTATTTCTACTTACATGTTACTGTTTATCCGGAAGTCTTAAACTGGACATTCGTAGATCGTTCGTATGTAACTTAAGTCATGAACTCGTTGCTCAATAGTATTATAAATAAACCAGTAGAGCAGGGAAGTGTAGCGGCGCGCGGCGGACCCGCAGTCGCCGGAAACGTCGAGCCTCTTATTTCCAATTCAGCAAAAACGACAACAGGAAAATATAAAAGTAATATCTGAACCGCACTGTGAAGCGAAGCTCTCCTGGCCCTTATCAATTAGAGCGCCATCTGTCGGCGACGCGGCAAATTAAACTTTTGTAGGTAGACGTGAGCCGAGTGCAGAGAGCACGTCGAGCCCCGCGGCCTGCGAGCCTGTGGAGCGCGGCTCGGGCCGGCACGGGCCTGGCCACCTGCCACGGCTCGGGCTGCCGACTAATTTAATTGTGCCTGCCTACCTTGTGTTTGTTCTGTTTCAATTTGGGATGGAACAGTCTTTATTAAGGGTAAATACAAATATATAGGATGTGGCATGAACTTGTAGTGTTGCTGTGATAATTGTCCAACACTTGGCTGACCAGCGGCTGTTCATCGAGGACTACTTGTCGGAGACTGTTGTCCCTTAATGTCAATCAAGAACATGCTCTAATGAGTCGCAGTAGTCGTTTGTACACTCCGAGCTCGATCAACACACTCATTTACATACTACCTGCTACAAAACCACTCGACGACAGCGAACGAACTTAATTTTCCGTTACCAATGCGCAGAGTACGTATGCCTGCAAAATGGGGTCCGCGTATAGCGTTCAATGTAACTCGAGCAGCCGATATATTTGTAGGTATACAGTACACATTTGGTGAAAGCACAATAGATACGTGAGTATCGCCTGGGTATTTGTTCGGTTCCCGGTGAGCGCCGCTCACGGAGAGGGTCTAGTGTTCGGATCACTTACTTTCCCTGATTCTTATGAGAAAAGCGTTGATTGAAGTCTTTATGAAAGTGGTGCTTTGTTAATTACAGATAGTAATTACGAGCTTCTCTGAGCGTGATATGAGCCAGTAGTGACTCGCATTGTGGAGTACGTTGCCGGGAATTATAATTGTGATCAGAGTCTATTAAATTCCTTACGAAGGAGAACTCTATGTCGCCACGTACCTTTATTCTATTAGTAATTGAATATTGATTTGGTTGTAAGTGCTAACTTGGAAGAGGCCTTTATACGAAAAGAGTGTACTGCATTGCTGACAACAAATATGTAGAGATTTTCAAGCAAGGTTTTAGTTTTCGTTAAAGACCGGCCAGGGTACCATTTATATAAAAACCAGACTATATTTTTTTATTACATTGAGTAAAATTAGACGCAGCAAAGTAGAGTGCGCGTTCTTTTTTATAATAAATCCAATCGGCAAGCCTTGAGAACTTGCCTCATCTAACCCAGTGGTCTGTGCGTCCCGCATCCGCCGGGGACCTCCGCGGTTACCTCATCGAAACCATCAACAATAATCCAAACGACTAAACCTTTCGTATTATGTAGAACTGGAACAAGCGCGAGTCTGTATCGCGCGGGATTCCGTATTCCTGATCGCCAAACGACAAACGTCGCCCCGCGCTAGGAACTTCTGCTGTGTCGTGGATCTGTTTCATAACTTAAAATATGACATACAGAAACACCCAAACCCGGGACAATCTTATTGTATTGCTGTCACATTAATAATATAATTTGTTCTGTAAATTGTCAGGTTTAGTTCGTATTTAGCACACCCGCGCACCGAGGGCCACTGGCGTAGTGCAGACGACGGAGCGCCTTGGAACGGAGTCCTAGTAATATGTGAGCAGCATTGGCCCACTTGCGCACACACGCCGTGAACCTCGGGCACACAGTTGCCCAATAACTTATAAGTTGGTGTCGTGTTTATAATGTTCTCAGCTCGCACTCCTCACCTTGCGGTTGTCTCATATCGTATTTTGGTCGGTATTGTATAATAACTACATATAGTCACGCCCGTGACCTAAAGGGGTTGGCAGAGCCAATAGATTTCTATATGCTACGGTGCAAACATGCTCATACATTATACAATTATTTACGCTCTTCACATTCCTCATACTCGGAAGTACTTAATACAATTTTCTAATGATTATTGAATCTTAACGTTTTAATCAAAAGTTTAAAAGAAAATCACATTATAAGTTTGTTAATTGTTTACATTAGATACGTGACTATGCAACGTAATTAATACATTAACTAAGATAAAGGTGTATCCGAGAAGGGAGAGGGGGAGGCTGTGGCGCGACTACGATCCACTGCTCTTAGTGGCGCTTTGTTTTTGTTACTTTTTGTGGACTCACTTTACGGGGTCGGGCTGTTTGCCTGGTTCTGCAACTCTTTTATTCGGTTCAGTTACTTTATTCTGTAACGTAGTTAGGTGAATTAAATTGATCTAACATTGAAACATAAATGATTATGGAAGACTGCATTGCGTATTAATACCTTGGACTAATTCCCGACAACGTTACTTCATATCCGTGGCTCGACTGAGTGTGCACTAGAAGCTTCCAATTTGGTAGCAAGACTGACCTGTAATAATTACGGCGACACAACAATAACACCCTCACCTCGGGTATTAGAGCCCTCGCTACGGGTAGTAATATAATTACCGCTCGATCATACACGTATATCAAATATAATCAAGTTTCTAAAAAAAATCATAACAATAATTGTTACATCAATTAGTTATCCAATAATAAACACCGGCCAGTGGCACAGTACATGAGTAACCCTCGCGTCGCGTCAGGTATACTCTGGTCCGCAGCGTTGGTCTACAAATTCCTAGTATGCACAATAAACAATCCTACTTAGTATCGTCTTGTTTACTGGAAACATTCTGACAGAGGTGTAAAATTACGAAAATGGATTTGAACAAGCTCGTAAATGAGAAGTAACTACTGTAATACTGTTACTGCTCACCCACTGCTACTATAAAGTTCTTGGCAATCCTATCAAGGAGCTCTGGATCGTAATAACAGACAAGTTTATGATGTGTTTATGGTTAAGAGAGAGGACTTAGCTCTGTCTGTAGGGATCGAGGACAGGACCGGAATAACTCTATAACTAGACAATCAGGGAGATGTGCTGGCGGGGCGGCCCGAGCAGATGATTACCCTATGTATGCGCGTCCATTAAGCCAGGTGTGTGGCTATAAAACTCAATGTAAACGAATGACAACAAAACATCTTTTATGTCAATATTTTGAATCAGTGTTGTAGGTGTGTTCCTTTGTAGTTATACCCTAGGAATTTGTATTACAAGCAAAGTACTTATTGCATTACACACAGGATAAAACTGCTAAGTAAATACAGCACGACGTCCGCGGCGGGCAGTGAACTCTAACCACAGCGCATGCCGGAGCAATCTGGAGTATCCTCCAGGTGCTCGTTACTACAGCGGTACAGACAGCGGCCGGCTGAGCCGCGCTGCTGTGGCGAACCTCCCTCACTGCTGTTCTCACTGTGATTGGGGCGATCATGCGGCAGTTATCTCAACTCGATGTTATTTAGACTTACGTAATTTCATTTGTAACGTTAGATCGTTCATTTTTTTGTCTCATTTAAACGGCATATACTTATAGTTGTGAGTTATTTAGACGAGAGAGACGTAGGGTTCATAATTTTCAAACTAATTACCTAGTATTGCTGTAGCTGGTAGAACTTTATTCGTGTTCAAGATATTGTAGTTCATTAGCGCGTGAACATTCAGCGACTAATTCCGAGCCGGCTAATGAATTAGCCCCTCCTAGGGTTAGCACTGCGGCCTAGATTGTTTCAGCGATATGATTGATTTAGTTTACATCTGCCACAGCTTGGATAGCTTGGATAAAAAAAGAGGTTTGATAGGTATAGTGGTAGGGCAGTTTGCATTACGGAGGCCTCGGATGATCAATGATCAATGTATGACTAGCATCGTAACGATTCATAATCGCCTGTAATATGTTTACGCAGTGGCGGATTTACCAGCAGGCTGAGTAGGCTGGAGCCTAGGGCGGCAAATTTTAAGGGGCGGCAAATTTAGTTCATAATTTTTTTATTTCGATTTACAAATTAAAAAAAAATATATACACACATAATACAAATTTTGAAAATTCGAGAGAAATTAAAATATTTAACAAAAAATCGAAATGTTCTCATATACAGTGCTAATTAATAAATATTTCAACATCTCTGCATGAACAATTCTTAAACGCTTTACTAATTATACAATAATGATTATGAACTTTTAGAATATCGCAATAGCGATTCGATATTATAATCGAAATTTAGTAATTTTTACATACATTCTTCACTGATAACTGCTATAATTTTTTCTCCGTGTACCTAATAATTATGAGATCTGCTTACCCAATTCAATCGATATAATATCGATGGTCTAATAAAAATACTGACTAAAATTGACTAATTTTCACTAAATAAAAAACTAGTTCAATATCGTATAGAGATCATATTAATCGAATAACTGATAGTTGAACGACTGTGACTTGACAATAAAAAAATTCCCTCCACAAAATATGAAGTGAGACAATTTGCTCATTAGAAATTGATACATTTTATCAGTTAATTATTATATTTGTAGTAAGAAAAAGTTTGGAAAATCCAAATGAGCAGGCCTTAAGCGCTCATGTCGTACACGAATTATATAAATTAAATGTTTACATCAGTAGATTTAATAACTTTTTCGCAAAGCCAACTTTTTCAAAAAATGCAATCGGAATGAATTAATTATAATAAGATAAAACAATACTCAGCTGCAATTTTTTATTCATCGGCTCCTCTCCAGTTAAACAAATATATTAAAAAAAAATTAAGTAAAAAAATGATTTTTTCGAAAGTTATCGTGTTTACTGTGAACACGATCATTCAAAATCTATACGATATGGCATTAAAATTCCTTCCTTTTAAATAAAAAATAATTAATCATAACCGAAAAAATAATTTTTTATGCTCAGCGATCATTTTTCTTTCCGATAAGTTGCTTTTTAAATAATATTCATGTACATCATATTGTATAGTTTTAAGACATACCTTACCTTACTTTAAAAGTGGTATACGATTGAGATATTTTTTCCTTAAAATAATGTTTTTTGATAATTCTTTGCTGTAAAAATAATCAAGGATCTAACACGGTACCATAGTTCTCAATAATAATAACTATATGGGAAAAGTTGATGTAACGAGGATGATGAAGCACAAATTATAAAGTTGGAATTTTATTGATAGAAAAATTGATATGATTGTGGACTAAGATATCAAAATTTAGAGGCGGCAAAAATTGAATAGCCTACGGGCGGCAAATCTATAAATCCGCCACTGTGTTTACGTGAAATAAAAACATTTTGAATTGAATTTGCATTGAATTAAATTGATCTGAATGGTATGTAATATGGAAAAAATACCTTACACAATGAGAAAAATGTATGAATAGTAAGTTATTGTAAGTCGCTGTAGTGGCAGCCTTGGTTTTAATGAAGCCTCGCTTTGTGTTGCGCGAGCCGAGACGCGGCCTGCACCCGCCGCGCGCGCCCCGGAACAGGTTACAGGGGCCTAGCGCAGGTAGCCTTTATTTCATCTTAGAGCTAATTCTGATTGTTGGATGTTATTTAATTTTAATTAAAAATTGTTTATTGTTCCAAAATCATTACAATACGTATAGCATGAGGCAGCCCCGTTAAGTTATTAACAATACTTGTGTGTGTGTGTGTGTGACATTGTTGTTGGACGCAGATATTTCACTCGAGTTTAGATGTGATGCCCTTATTATACTAGAAAAGAATCCTACTAAGTGAAAATATTTACCTATTGTGATTTGTGGGACACAATTCCAAGAACCGGGTGACTACTGGTTGTTGTTTTATAATATTAATATTAAATTAAGATGAATGTTAATTTCGATTAGTTTTCTTCAGTACGTGCTCCGTTAAGTAGGTATTAGTATAGTCGATGTAAGTCGTGCTGTTAACTAAGAACCCAGTTAAAGTGTATCACGTAGTAGATGCTGCCTGATTAGCATTCCAGCCCGCTGCCGCTCGTCTCCTCAGCTATTACTCTCGTCATGGTTATCTGTTAAATATTGTATACTTAATGATCTCATTTAAGGCCCTCGGCTTAATATTGAATAAGCAAAGGAGTTGTTGGTACTATCATCGTGCCGCCACCCTTCTCACTTGCTCAGTTGTCTTCACCTTGTCCGAGAAGTAAATAATATAATAATGTTTCCTAACTTAGCAATAACCATCTGCGAGATTTTACCTACGATGTTAAAACTAGACGTCACCACATGATCTTCCACATGTTTATTCATTCCGTCGACTACGCTGGCGCGGTCACTCTCGGTGCCATCAGTACACATGGATACGCGCCGGTCACGGGGGGCCGGCGCGCGGCGCCGCTCAGCCGTGGCGTATGGCCGACTCCTGTCGCGTGCTGCGTGTTGTAAATCTTACTCGCTGTTTTATTAAGGCCGGCTTCGTGATATTTGAGCGTTTCAAGTTACTTATATAATTATATTTAGGTACCAACTCGTCCGGCATATATAAACATTTAAAAAACATTTTAGAATTCTTATGATTATTTTTCTGACCCAAATATCGACCAATAGAATTGCACCATTCGACGTCACGTGGTACAACCTACATGGTATTATACTGATAATTTTTTGATTATTTTTAGGTTGTACCACGTGACGTCGAATGGTGCAATTCTATTGGCCGACATTTGGGACGGAAAAATAATCCCCCGAATACCACACGAGCTTCAAAATTATCTGGCATTTCAATTCCCGATAATTTTGAAGCTCTTGTGGTATTATAAGTGAAAATTGTATATGGGGAATGCCGAGAGGTGGATGTACAATTTTGATTAGTAAGGATATTTAAAATCTTATAATTTACCTAATTCCGATGAAGACGTAGTGTACCTTAGCATGTAGTAATACAAACGTCCATAATAAAATGTAATCGTAATGTTACTTGAACGAGGCCAACGACCTCACCGCTTGCAACGAGCACACTTCTTAATATTCATGTGAGCGTTCACAGTCACAATGTGTGCGCCGCGGATATCTCTGACTACCCCGGGGATTATAGCCGTGTTGAGCATGCGCGCGAGATAACAAGACTAGTCAGAACAGTACGTGTCACACAAGTATCGTCGGGGTACTTGATCCACTATCATTGTTGGAATATAAAAACCAACTGTCTGTCTCTATCTGTACTGCCACTTGTAGCGAAGCGAGTCTTATAACTTTGAGTACTTATTTAAAGACTTCAAGTGCTATGAGGTATAAGTCTTTGTTAAAACGCAGAGAGTTTTCCAAATAAAGGTACATATTGTGTGTTGTACTGAAACTTTTGTAATCTAAGGATTTACGGCCGATAGGACGGGGAGTGGAAAACTTGTTGCCACACGACGACGTGTGTGCCGGAGGGGGTGCGGGGGCTACTGGGGCTACCCCTAGTGACGTCATCATATGTCTTGACGGTGATCTTGCTAGGATCTCACGGCACGAGATCCGTCAAAAATAATATTATTTATTCGAGTCACAAGTACTGTGAGACAAAGTTTAATTGTAAATGCTAAGAGATTGAATCCGAGAATTTCCTAAGAGACCTCCCATAATTAAATATTTTTAAGTATCATTTTTAATAATCCGCTTTTTAATGATGCTCCGAGTCGTGATGTCAGGCTCGAGCTCCGCTCCGGTAGTTCTCGATACAATCCCAACTTTTTCCAATCTGTTTCAGCGCGCAATGAAATTTGAAGTGTTAATGAAATTAATTAACTAAATCCACTCCAATCCCGAGGACTCGTGCTCACTGTACTATATAAAGTTTGGGTTTTAATTTAGTTGAGCAGTTTTTAATCTCGTTCAGTGATGTTTTTAATGTTTGCACAGTGATAGTGATTGTACATGTTGTAATAGTCCATCGACTTGATAGCTTTTTATACAAAAATATAATGTTGTTTAAAGTGAAAACATATACATACAAAGTTTAGTGAAGTCTAAGTACGTATTAAAAGCACAAGCGATTTCTTCAAATACAAAACATGCTTTCATGAGATGAATCTGAGCATCCCAGCGACATTATCCAGCAACACAAAGTCCTCCGGCATTAATTAAAAGGCCTGCAGCGAGCGGCCATTCTCCCTTGAACCCGGAGAGCGCATTGTCTCTGCAATAAAAGCAAACGAGGGACTAACCCTTTGAGCGCTGCATGCCGACTGAGATTGACGGCGAGCGTTGTGGAGGGGGGGCTAAAGCGATGGGTGACGGGCGCTAAGGTCGGGAGTAGCTGAGGCCTTACTGTGTGTGGCTGTGTCGAGCTGTTATGTAGCTGAGTGGTTGCTGCTGTGAAGCCGTCGCGTAGCTGTTCCTTAGTCGTGGCGTAGCTGTTATGTAGCTGTGTCCGTGTGTCGTAGCTGTTGTGTAGCCGTGGAGTAGCTGTAATGTAGTTGTGCTGCAGACGAAACGTAACTGTGGCGTAACTGTTATGTAGGTATGTTGTTATGTAGTTCAAACAATCAATTTTATTTGCTAAACAATTAATAATTTTAA
Organism: Abrostola triplasia; assembly: GCA_946251915.1. Taxonomy (NCBI): domain Eukaryota; kingdom Metazoa; phylum Arthropoda; class Insecta; order Lepidoptera; family Noctuidae; genus Abrostola; species Abrostola triplasia. Next base: position 238,095 of record OX276432.1, on the reverse strand, counting down.
TAGTATGTGTTGCACGCCTACAAATAAAACTACTTAATTTCTATAAAAAAACTGTGGAAGCACGCAACCATTGTTGACATTCCGTAAGTGGCTTTTACGGTATATTAAAAAAAAGTCTTGAAAACAAGCAAATGGCTATTCTGTGAGCGTCCACACCGCCGCCGCCCCCCGCCGCCCCCCGCCGCCGTCCCCCGCCGGCCGCGCGCGCATCCACCACGCGGCGCGGGCGCTCCGACCACACTTATGTGAAACGTGGGCGAACGCTAAACATACCCCTCGGGATTACACGGCGTAATTAAAAAATGTATTGTTCGCTTACCGGCACGACACAGACAGATCAGAAGGCTTGTTGTGTAACATGTTAAATAAGCTCACCAAATATACACATTCTCAAGAATTCTCATTAAATAGTTACCATTTTCCTATACCTAAGATGGAGGTAAATAATACTATTAAATATTATTAAATATTAGGTAAATAAGAAACCGAAAATCCAGGATCTATTATTACGCCGCCACGTCCTCCGCCACCTGAACAGTAGCCAGTTGATCTCCATCGATATCTAGTTTGACCTGGAATATCCTTCATATGGCGGTGTACACTCAGGGTCAAACCTTCTGAACTTGTTTCACGGGGAACTTCAGGTAGACTAGGAGTCAAGAGCAGCACCGTGTGGCGGGAGCGGGCGGGGCGCGGGGCGCGGGGGCGAGCGTGATGTATTATTCATGGGGACACGAGCCATAGTCCTGCAGTCACTGTCCACATTAGCATAAATGAATAACTCTTAGCGGCCGCTAATAGCGACACAGGGCCGGTCGTGAGGCGCTCGGCGGAGAGAAGTATCCGAAGGGCCTCCATACCTTACAGGAGACCGGATTATTACATTAATTTTATTTCGTTCCGAGAACTGTTTGTTTGTTTGATGTTCTTTTTATTACGCGAAATGGAAATCTCTGAATACAATTATAATTAATTAAATGTTCCGCTTTACCTTTTTCTTGCTGTTGTGTCCCCATGCCTTCTGACTATTAAGTAATTAGTTGAAGCCTAAGATAATTTATTTGATCCCCTAGCTAACTAAAGACTATGTATTGGTATTGTTCATCTAAAAGCTTAGAACTTAAACTGATAAGATTATCCTGAGAACTAATATGGCAGTGGGGCTGAATATCCAAGACAGCACCAGACAGGTACCTAGGTAAGGTAACGGTCATTCATGACAGCTGTGTACTTGATGTGATCAACCAGAGTGCGCGGGGTGGTGACACTAGTTGTACAGATACGATACTACATACACCAATGCTTATGATTGAGACTTGGTAGAAGAAAGAAATATTGTAAGCAACAATGAAATACTATATCAATACATACCCACGACGCAGTCAATATTCTTAATGCTCAGCGCTCAGCAAACAGTTACAATACAATTGGTTCTGTACATTTCCCGCGCGGAATGGGTTTCGTAATAAAGCCCATAATCCCCCTTTACAGGAGATTCTATTATTTAGCGAGCTTCCTCTCGCAAAAAATAACTTTGAACAAAGCTTAGAATACGAAACCGAGGAAACCGGCGCCACACTCCAATGGAAACGTAAGGTAAACGAATACCAAGCCGCGCGAGAATCTCCATTAGGAAAACATCTCGCAGGATCCATTGGATTCTATCGATACTATTAAAATATATTATTACACACATTCTATGTGGGAACGTTTGAAGTTATACGCTTGGCTAAGCTTGATGACACTCCACACGCAGAAAAATGATTAGTGTTTAATTTAGTAGCGGTGATGAGAGATGAAAAGCAAGCCGGCCTTGGCGCGCGGGTCACGGACAGCGGCGGCGTGGAGTGACTCAGAAGCTCACTATTTTGGTAACCAAACTACTTGTTGAACGGATTTATAAACAAACACGGTTTTATGATTTAGTCTTAATTTTCGTAAAAGTTCAAGGTACGGTATTTTATGACTACAGAATCGAATGGGAATCGATTTATTGACATTTGTAATTATCGCTCGATTTCCTGAACTTTTTTTTGACTGCCTCGTTGGTCTAGTGGCTGCTAAGCGCGACTGCTGAGCACGAGGTCCTGGGTTCGAATCCCGGGTCGGGCAAAGTGTTACTGGGTTTTTCCATTAGGTAATTCTCAGTAACAGCACGGAGTCTGGATTTGTGCCCGGTTGATGGCAATAGGCTCGCCCCCTATTACATTGGGACCTAAAACATAACTGGCGAAATGTGGGTGTACTATATCTGCACCTCTGCCTACCCCTTCGGGGAATACAGGCGTGATGTTATGTTATGTTATGTTATGCAATAGAGCGCTACGCCGTGACGACATCATTGATTCCACTTCGAGCAGGATTGGGTGGCACCTGTGTGCGGTGGCCGGCCGAGTCGGGGCAGTCAAACCCTCAACGACAAAACAATTACAGAACCGACGTGATTCCAGGAAGTGTTTCAAGTGGAATAACTTAATCGGCTCAGAAATATTTCCGTATTTCCTGAAGATCGTCAGCGCGCGGGTGACGCTCACCGCTTCACTTCACTCAATACTTCTAAAATACAAACATGTTTCACCAAACAGTACTCACTACTCAGTGCCCAATCGAGTGAATACACTTCTTGTTCAATCGCTGCAAACATCTCAACATCGGACGTTGTTCAATGATACGAAATTAACAAAAAAATATTTTAAGTCCATTTAATAATTGATTTTGTCTACATTAATAAAGGAATAAAAATGGTTTCAACTTCATGAAAATGCGACCGTGTACTGAATTAATTGTACGTCCTGCATATTGGAGTCTTTCAAATATAAGAATTACACTTTCATGACGTAGGCGTGCACTCCTGCAGTCAATGCACGCCCACTATAACTTGTCAGGAAACACTGACCCGATGAGTTACGTACATTCACAGTAAATCAAAACGTAAGTACATCATGAAATATTGTAGAACATATTTATCGTTATTCGAGATTCTGATAAATAAGCTTCCTTTATTATGTATAAACCGTTTGAGTTATGTTCTCCATAAACCTGTCGAAACACGTTCGTAATAGAAGGAGCAGAGCGGGGGGCGGAGTGCGGGCGACGGACCTGCTCCTCAAATAGACGCAGGCCGCACTCCGAGGGGCCCGTGTTCTCTTTATGGGATTCGTTCAGCCTGGTGATGTGTGAGGCTGTGGTGCATACACTGTTAGCTGCGACGGCTGTGACCTGTGCGGTCACAATTTTAGATGATGTTAGCTGACACCACTCTGAAATTATGGCCATGATTGGCATCATCTTCATTGTTTCATCTTCATTATCACCTCTCTAGCATATGGGTCAAGGATAAATCATGTAGATGACAAGTTGAAAGATAGCATTTACTGAACTCGAATTGAATATACTTACACATAACTAAGACTCAGGAGAACATCTATGTACATCTGCATTCGTAGATGCATTGATTAAATGATTAAACAACATACTGTGTGTATTAACATAAATCTTAGAAAGAATGTAGAGCACGAAGTAATCAGTACAGTAGATTCCTGTGCGGGTGTCGTCGGTTCCCGCCAGTCTCTGGCATTCTTACGCAAGGAGAACATTTTTACGCGCATCTATTCGTGAGCTCGTAAAGTTTGTGTTGATTGTTTATGTTCGCGAGCTGCCGGAGACGACAGCAGGCCGGCGCGGGCGCGGCGCTGCCGGACGGAGGGGCTGGCCTGCCACTGTACGTTACATACGTATAGGTACGTGTATATCTACTAATCAGAATAAAATGTATTAAGTATTCCTATCCTACATGAGTACATGCTAAGTAGAATTATACAGCGATACGTATGTGGAATATCAGCACTTTACCATCTTTAGTATTATTTATTATACTTAAATGTATGTAGTTCGCAATGTTCGCGTTGTATATAGTATAGTATACTAATATGGTCGTGGGATATTAAATAACCTATTAACGGACAGCGAAATAAGTAACAGTGCTCTCCGGAAGAAATGGATTTATTTTTAAACTTTTATATGAAATAAAAATTATAACATGTACAACAAATACAATATATTTAGTGTTGTACAATTATGCATTAAGTTAACGTAAAGAAAGACGCGCCACTATTAACACCTACTGAAGACATCTCTACTATTCTGGGTAATCAAAGATTTCGTATTATCAAGTTCTCATATCCCACGGAACTGCCCCAGTGCCCACCGTCTAATGTCATTAGCTTGTAACGTGTCACACGTTGTCTGTGTGAAGTCATCTCTGCTGACACCTCAGATTGCACGTTAACTATTCACAGCCGAGCTACCGACAGCCGGGAGAGGCCCCGAACGTCCGCGTCGGTGACTGGCGACGGACGACACTCACTGGCTGGAGCGGTCCATTATCTAGCAGTACTAGCTTACAACGACCACCGGGACAATCGCCTCGGGAAGTTTCAGACAACATTAATTTAACTTACAAGTTAGCCTAAGGTAGTTTGTAGTGTTACGAATGAAATAGATACATTATTTGCCATTCGTTAGATTAATATTTTTTTTTGCACAAAATGTCATGAACTGCATGAAGATAAATTTCTGATGATTTTCTGAAACTTAGGTACCTATTAAGTGGAAATCACGAATTGTTCACATTCACATTGTAAATAGTGCCAGCGGGAGAGTGATGCTTAAATTCTTGTTATTTAAATATAATCCCACTTGAAAGCTTCATATCATCAAAATTCTGACTTTGAAATCTTAAAGTATTAAAGTTGTAACATGAATACAGATGTAACACCACAATACAGCTCCTGCAGGTGTGCTACCTAACTGATAGCTATGTATGCAGTGCAGGACCCCCATGTACTGTACCTACGTTGGAGAGTATAGTGCACGCCAAAGGTCACAGGGAACTATAAAAATGTTGCATTATGAAGCAACACTAAGTGGCCTCGTACGCTCGGTGCTCGTCCGTCAATGTATGCATGTGTACGGAACACACTATAAACACTGCTTCATATTCATTACAAGTCGAGTGGTATTACCGGTGGACTTCCAACCCAAAGGTCGCAAGTTCAAACATCGTATCGCACCGAAGACAATTCAAATTCGTGTGCGTTTCATAAATCAGTTGCTTTAAACAGTGAAGGAAAACGTCGTGAGGAAACCGGCACACCTTAGAGATTTTTCAACGCTGTGTAAAGCCATATCAGCTTTTTCATCAACCATACGGTAAGCATTACAAGGAAGTTCAGTGTGTACTATAACATAAGTCTGCCGGTAGACTGTCTTTTGTCGTTAGTTGTGAATATGATCGGTACTGAAGCCAGGCGTGTGACCTTGTAAATCCTGCAGAGATAACGATGCCTCGGTAGCATTATCTTCGCAATTCCGGTTAAATTACGATTAACGATATTGGATGACTGTTTTATCTGTTTCTTGAAACTTGCTAAGAGTGGGAGAGTTTCCCGGTCTCATGTTTCCGGAAAACAATCCTAAGGGTTCGCGTACATGGTCACAATAACAACCAATACAGAAGCTTCAGAAGTAGCAACAATAATAGTTTGAACCTTTTTAAATTATCCTGACGCGGACGCCAAGAGAGTTCCTTACGGTTCCCATTCGCATTTAATTGTTTCTGGCTCATCTCAAGTAAATTATCTTGCAATAGCGCATACAAGGAACTGTTTCTTGTAGATCAAGTTGTCCTGTGTAGTAATTGAATCGGCCAATTACCGTTAAAGCACAAATACCTAGCCGCTACATTGACAAATAACAAAAACATTTAATTAAAATACTAGTCGAAGTGGTTCATAATTTTAACATAATGTCCTAATTTTACACGAAGAGTGTTCGTTTAAGAAAGTCTTATAGTACGGGATGGACCTTCTGTGTTCACTGTGTGGGCCTCCATCCCCGGCACGACCTCGAGCCGTGCCGCGGGCGAGTCTAGTTTATGTTTAATGTTATCAGGATGCTTTTAAAGTGTTGCAGAGTTTTACAAAAAAACTATCGTCTATTCAGACAGAAGGTCTAGCGGATGTACTGCAGGGGAGACACTCACAGTGCAGCAATACATTTATAGGAGAAGATAAATAATAACAAAATTGTTATACCTACATACCTGGACCGTTCGTATAAGGATCAAGGAGCGAGCCCGGCGCGTCTTTAACGGCGTCTGACACATTGTTTAATGACGTCATTAACTATTACGTGATAACATAACACCTACAACATCTTTGTATCCTTTGATGAGTTGACTAGTATCCACTTAACCCTCTCCAGAGCCCGCTCAGGGGACGCCGCGCGCCGGGCTAATTACACCCCATGAAATAATAATAACAACCGGACGACAGATACCCAGTAACATTACGTATTGTACTGTAACATGCAAGACGATTTGTGTAACGTTTCTTTAATTCCGCGAATCAATGCGGTTTAATTCCCAAATCTTTTGTTGGTATCCTCTTATCCTAAACTTTTTTTTAATAATAATAATGGTTCGTAAGTTATCCTAACCACAAGGTCTTATTAATAGATCATTTATTAGATAATACTTTTTCAACTTGGTTATCGACAAGGTATCGCAGAGTTAATCTTGCAAATATCTTATCCTTCAACTTCGAGATACTTTGACGAGGGTTGAGGAGCTGTGTAACAGAGTATGAGATTAGCTGATGCAAATTGTATGAGTGTGAAGTGGGTCAGGTGGGCCGTTGTGTACAACTCGTTACTACAGTGGGCCACGTGTGTGGCGGTGTGGACACCGGGAGGTACGGGGCACGAGACACGAGACGCACTGGTTATAGTAAATTGGCACATTAGAGAATGGAGCTGATTAACAACATTGATTCAATGAATTTAATCGGCTTGGACTCGGTTAACTCAACATTAGTATTGACTTATCTTTCAACTTGTTATCTATTTGAAAGTTAAAGATATGCGTAAGTACTACATAAATACTATCAAATAGGTGGTGTGATCTAGTGAGGCATAGGTGTCAACTTGTTATTGTGGCCACCGCGGGGCGCGCACACACTCAGATGCGAATCCTTTACGTAGCGCCGACAGTTCACTGTTTTAAAACAACGAGTGTTAGCCATCTGCCCGCTTACAAATACACACATCAGAAAAGTCTAAGCAACACGTACTAATTTAAATTTTAGGATGGTTTTTAAAGCAATAAAGGAAACTTGAAAAATGATGGACACGATCGGTATCGATGGGCACCTAATTGGGCGTCGAGCTCGCAGGCCGTACTCAGGCAGTCGATTTCGCAGTTTGGGGACATACATCAGCACCACTTGAATTTTGTAGCCTCAAACTTATCTCTCGAGCGGTTAACATCGGCTGGCGTCTTGCAGTCACTCGTATGTACCGGTCTTGCCGAGTGGTTGTACTCCTTTTACGGCCTGGACGCTGTTCAGCGGGTCTCTTGTATTATTGTAGCGCTGCCAAAGACGACAAATAACACTTCTATGAATGCCAAAATGCCGAGATACCTTAGATTGATTACTTCCCGCTTGCAACATCACTACAGCTCTTTGCATTTCATTTGCCGTCAAATGACGTCGCTCCATGACGTAAAGAATATCTAACAACTCAATTTTGTCGCTAACTCTATTTAAATGTTTGGTAAAATTATAAAATCAACACCAAACGTAGCAATAAAAACGCACTTAAATTCAAACAGTTTTTTTTTTCTCTCCCAGTCAGGAGATTTTGGCTTGCACTTCTATGCATCCGCCAGCGTCAAGTTTTAATTGTTTCAATGTTAAAAAGTGAAAGGTAAGGAAATATTTAACGCGAAAAGGCAATATAATTTGGATAAAAGGAAACTGGATCAGGAATGTGTAAAAAATTATAGTACTTACAATTCAAACTAATTCCCTAAACTAATTCCCTTTCATTTAATTTTATGAAAAAAGCAAAACATAATCGAATTTTATTTTTTACAACCAGCCAATATGTCATCAATAACAAAAAAGTTTATATACCTACGCACTTTGAGTGAGTTCTATTTGTAATAATTATATCATGCAAGTTGCTTAGACTTTTTTGATGAGTGTATTATGTTAAATGCTATGTACGGAACCTGCTGTCGACGTGATTGCTAATTGTTACCAGTGACGGTGGCTGATTGCTTTGGTTTGGTTCCCGGACAAATACTTGTTTATTATGGAGATTCGTCTGAGAGCTGGAGGTCCATGCGTGTTGCGTGCTCGCCTGTGATGCATTGACGTTAACTCTAGTGCAGCAGTAGAAGGTTACATATTATGAAGACAACATACTTGACAGTATCATTCTATGTAGCTCACGGATAATTCTCTTAGATCGTAAATTATTAACTGAAGGATATCAATTAAGTCCATCTTAATTGTGGTCTTCGCTGATTACTATCGACGGAGCTTGTATCTAATCTGTACTGCGATGAACAAGTACAATATATATTAATGCTTTTGTCTGCTCCAATTAATATTACAGTACAGGCATTAGGAGTAATACAACATCGAATGTCTTCATTAGTATCTGATACTTAGTATTTGGGTAGGTATCTGTGTTGAACCTCATTACGACTGTGTGTTGTAGGACGAGCGCTGTGTTTTGATACTTTATCGGTGCATGTGTGGAGGGATGATGAAAACTGGATATTTGTCTAGCGGAGATGGAATCAAATTTTCCAGTGCATCAAGTGTTACGGCATAGTTTTTATTAAGTTTTTAATCGACTGGTTTTAGTATACTGGTATCTTACATCTGTCTTACAAAACCGATCAGAAGCTCCGTCGTCAAATTGATACCACGTACACTACTATTAGATAGCTGTTTACCAGTGGTTCCCAGCCTGTTATTTGTACAGGGCTACTAATGACTGGCCGCGCCTACAAGTAATATCTATCGCGTGCTGCTCACACCACGTGTCTACGGCCTGCCCTCCTGCTGTCCATTTAGCTGTAGGGCACTACGTTAATGTGCGACTGTTGCTCGTACGACCTGGTACTTTGTAAGTATTAGGGAAAGTAACTGAATCAAGTGAACTAAGACAACGTGTAGAGGACAGCGGAGCAGGAGCCGCAGCCGCAGCATGCGCGAGTGCTAACAGAGTGATGCTCGTGACGTCACCACAGTATCCGGAGCCGCAGCCGCAGCATGCGCGAGTGCTAACAGAGTGATGCTCGTGACGTCACCACAGTATCCGGAGCCGCAGCCGCAGCATGCGCGAGTGCTAACAGAGTGATGCTCGTGACGTCACCACAGTATCCGGAGCCGCAGCCGCAGCATGCGCGAGTGCTAACAGAGTGATGCTCGTGACGTCACCACAGTATCCGGAGCCGCAGCCGCAGCATGCGCGAGTGCTAACAGAGTGATGCTCGTGACGTCACCACAGTATCCGGAGCCGCAGCCGCAGCATGCGCGAGTGCTAACAGAGTGATGCTCGTGACGTCACCACAGTATCCGGAGCCGCAGCCGCAGCATGCGCGAGTGCTAACAGAGTGATGCTCGTGACGTCACCACAGTATCCGGAGCCGCAGCCGCAGCATGCGCGAGTGCTAACAGAGTGATGCTCGTGACGTCACCACAGTATCCGGAGCCGCAGCCGCAGCATGCGCGAGTGCTAACAGAGTGATGCTCGTGACGTCACCACAGTATCCGGAGCCGCAGCCGCAGCATGCGCGAGTGCTAACAGAGTGATGCTCGTGACGTCACCACAGTATCCGGAGCCGCAGCCGCAGCATGCGCGAGTGCTAACAGAGTGATGCTCGTGACGTCACCACAGTATCCGGAGCCGCAGCCGCAGCATGCGCGAGTGCTAACAGAGTGATGCTCGTGACGTCACCACAGTATCCGGAGCCGCAGCCGCAGCATGCGCGAGTGCTAACAGAGTGATGCTCGTGACGTCACCACAGAATCCGGAGCCGCAGCCGCAGCATGCGCGAGTGCTAACAGAGTGATGCTCGTGACGTCACCACAGTATCCGGAGCCGCAGCCGCAGCATGCGCGAGTGCTAACAGAGTGATGCTCGTGACGTCACCACAGTATCCGGAGCCGCAGCCGCAGCATGCGCGAGTGCTAACAGAGTGATGCTCGTGACGTCACCACAGTATCCGGAGCCGCAGCCGCAGCATGCGCGAGTGCTAACAGAGTGATGCTCGTGACGTCACCACAGTATCCGGAGCCGCAGCCGCAGCATGCGCGAGTGCTAACAGAGTGATGCTCGTGACGTCACCACAGTATCCGGAGCCGCAGCCGCAGCATGCGCGAGTGCTAACAGAGTGATGCTCGTGACGTCACCACAGTATCCGGAGCCGCAGCCGCAGCATGCGCGAGTGCTAACAGAGTGATGCTCGTGACGTCACCACAGTATCCGGAGCCGCAGCCGCAGCATGCGCGAGTGCTAACAGAGTGATGCTCGTGACGTCACCACAGTATCCGGAGCCGCAGCCGCAGCATGCGCGAGTGCTAACAGAGTGATGCTCGTGACGTCACCACAGTATCCGGAGCCGCAGCCGCAGCATGCGCGAGTGCTAACAGAGTGATGCTCGTGACGTCACCACAGTATCCGGAGCCGCAGCCGCAGCATGCGCGAGTGCTAACAGAGTGATGCTCGTGACGTCACCACAGTATCCGGAGCCGCAGCCGCAGCATGCGCGAGTGCTAACAGAGTGATGCTCGTGACGTCACCACAGTATCCGGAGCCGCAGCCGCAGCATGCGCGAGTGCTAACAGAGTGATGCTCGTGACGTCACCACAGTATCCGGAGCCGCAGCCGCAGCATGCGCGAGTGCTAACAGAGTGATGCTCGTGACGTCACCACAGTATCCGGAGCCGCAGCCGCAGCATGCGCGAGTGCTAACAGAGTGATGCTCGTGACGTCACCACAGTATCCGGAGCCGCAGCCGCAGCATGCGCGAGTGCTAACAGAGTGATGCTCGTGACGTCACCACAGTATCCGGAGCCGCAGCCGCAGCATGCGCGAGTGCTAACAGAGTGATGCTCGTGACGTCACCACAGTATCCGGAGCCGCAGCCGCAGCATGCGCGAGTGCTAACAGAGTGATGCTCGTGACGTCACCACAGTATCCGGAGCCGCAGCCGCAGCATGCGCGAGTGCTAACAGAGTGATGCTCGTGACGTCACCACAGTATCAGGTTCATGTGTCCGCCATCAAACGCGGCCTTGTGAGCCGCGCATAAAACTGCTCATAACACTTTTACGCGCCGTCATCCAAATAAAAAGCTTTATTTGAAACATTTTGCGTTGATTAAAGCGCCTCCGGACACGTGGAATAGTTTTTTTATTCCTTGGCTTTACATGAAAACTGTACAGTTCGATGTCAAAGCCGTCTTATATGTTGCACCGCTAACACTAGTGATGCTCGCGAGAGTCGAAGCAGTACCAAACAGACTCGGCCGCGTCAACGGGCCCGTAATATAATAGCCGGCGTCTGTTTACAAGGAACACAAGTCTTGTGCCCTTTGATGTCCCCAATCCGGAGAGTTTCTTCTTAATATGAGTTCCAGGCAGCGGTGTGTGCTCGGCAAACACGCGCCCCCCCAGGTGAGTACCCGGCGGGGAGGGAGCAGCCCTCACTATTACGAGATCATTTCAATTGTATCGGGGAGGCTGACTGTGCGCGAGCTTCTACTAGGTACATTAACTACTATAAATAATTACATTACTTCCGTCGCTGCGGCGTGTGCCGTGCCGGGTGCGGGACGCAGTGGTGTTCCAGGTAATACTGAACATCGGGCGCATCACATATCGACGACAGGATGCGACTGTTGAATGTACATAACATGATATACGTAGACCTGCACAACGGAGGCCTGCTAAAACATTATGCGGGTGCAGAATGTCACCTCTGCCTGCGCTCTCACTACAGGCGTGATGCAGGCGGTTCTTATAGTAGAGACACATGACACCTACGAAACGATAATAAATAAGTCGCGAGCTATTAAACCACGCTCAGACTGATTACAACACCTACACATGTGGGTGGCGTGCGGCAATACATATTAACACAGTCGGCTGCCGGAGCTCCTGGACCTCTATTATTTTAATTACACAGGCATGTTATACAATGTGAGTACTGTGTGCAGTGTGGTGTTTATACTTCAAGGTACAGATTTATTGATGGTACCGATTTGCAGTAAATTAACTTAATTATTTAATTGTACCGCATGTGAGTGGACTCGGTGGTTGTCATCAAATATTCAGACATATATGTGTCATAGTGTGTTCGTGTAGTACCTTAACAATATAACAAAGCTAAGAATGTACCACATAGACTGAGTGATTTATGGAGATTGTTGTTTTTCAACTATTTTCTTAAAGGGGTTTTTTTGTCCGCGTTTTAGGTACATTGTTATGACGTTCCATTTATATTACATGTCCACATCTTGATTTGAGGGATCCCCAGGGTGGTGACCCCCACCCCGCGCCGCGCCGGTCGTTAGCCGTGCCGAGTGCCGACGGGTCTCCACACTCAGACGTATATAATTGCTGTTCATAATCACATTACATGACATCACTCCTCCAGTTATTGTAAAGTTAAACTTATTCCCAAGACGCAGGATAGTCGCGGTGACAGTCTGTTACACAAAATAAAACTTTAACACGACTACGAAGCGTGTTGTTTTAGTGTGTTTTTAGTAATTATTCATAAAGCATAGTTATGTAGATGTTGACTGTTGATGTTTGACGTAAACGCGAAGTAATACGTTTCTCTGTAAACGCATAACGTGCGACACTCGTGTGGGCGCCGACACCCGGCTATTAGAAGCAATGGCGACAGGTAGTAACATGTTGAGAGCGGGCTTTGTTTCATGTGTAAGTAATAGTGCGGAGTTGTGGACCTGTGATGTACGGCGGACAATGGTCGGAGTGGGCCTCGGAGAGGCGGGGAGATAATAGGTTCGATAATGTTACAGCCGATGTGTATGTAAACACATTACATAAAATAATTTCTTTAATTCTAATATTAATTTGCACCAAAGTTCCCAATATCACTAGAACGTGCTATAGATCTTCAGACGTGAGTACCTCGGTAATGTATACCTCAATAATAATATGTGAGGCCCTAGGCCTGTCGAGGTAACAACCACCGATAGCTGTACATGATGTAGCGACGACCTTTAGCATAGTGGCGGAGGATCAGGCGCGGCTGATGGGATGTAAGCCGCCGCGATTGGCTGCGACATGCGACGCAGTTTACACAGCCGCGCTCAGCAGGCCACGGATTTGGGACAAATTCGCTACAGACGGAGAATGTGTCCCGGATTAACATATAGAGTGCTTCATCATATCAGACAACAACGAGGTTTTATGCGGGCTCGCGCTGGCAAGTCTGTACGATGTATGAGGAGAATTATTAAACCGTCGTGAATGGTGCCGTGTAGGAAAATAAAGGTACGAAGAAATATCAGTAGTAAACGCTGTGTATGCTCTGCACTCCGCGCGTCAAGCTTGCATAGTTAGCTTCAGATCTACCTCCTGAGCATCGCTTCTAAATGTTATAGCTGAGCGCTACTGGCCTGCCTGCTTGCTTATATTCTTTTAATCTCTTTTAGTTTTCTAGTACATGCGATACTAGATAACTTAAATATACATTTCGTTGAGTAAAAAGATGTGCACACGTTTATTTCGCCGACAGATTTAGCCCAGCACAGTTTATTTTATGTATATGGTACCTATACCAAACAAGACTCTGCCTTTTATTCTTCGTACACATTTATGTATTATTAGTCAGATGTGCCTCATATATAATGTGCCGTGTGACATCACACGGCACATTATAAACCAATACCAATGTGTACTCCACTTGCTTCAATAATTAATTCGTAGATTCTAGTGTACAGGAGCCGTGATCCTAGCTCGGCACATTTAACTCCTCATTCGGCGCTCGTCTGCCAAACATTACAGAACACGTGTCATCATTTGTGTTCATGTGCGCGACACGTGCTCGTGTAATCTTCAGGTATTTGACACACGTGTTGCTATCACTCAAGCCGATCTGATCGTCCTCTCGAGTGCCGAACGCTCCAGCGACACAGCACACTACGTATCTATAATCTGGATGCGGTTCGTGTCGCCCCTGGAGCCTGTACAAAGGTTTCAGAGGAGGCGCTCGCTTACGAATGTGTATTGGATACAGACTATCACATTTAGTTCAGATCGTGTCGCCGCACGATGCGACCGATCTCTTGAGCTTTTCATGAAGCTAATTTGATTGGATTACGTTGTGAATGTCTGGAAGTCTATAGTTTCTGTGCTTCAGAGTGCTGGCAAATCTGGCTGCCACAATGTTATTTGCATCATTCACAGGGTATTCTAGTGTCGAGGACATAAGTCGAGTATATATAGTTAGAAAGAGTCGCATGCTTAGCACGAATACAATATTATTAATGAGAACCCGCGTTGGACAAGGTTGTATCATTATTTCAGGACATAATAGACCAAAAACATTGTGTTTACAAAATATACCTATTAGTTTTGCTGAAAAATGAATATGTAAAGATACAAATATCTTTCTGCTTTTCCCGATGCTAAGCTGGGTGGTTGCAAAATTTAATCAAAATAACATTTTCCATGCACAACTCATGTCCATCTGCGCGATACTGACATTATTGCAAAATTGTATGAGACTGACCTCATTCCATTTAATTTTTGAGTTGTCATTTTTTTTTTCGAACTTTTCTCTCGCAGTTAGCTCTGAAGGAGCTCTGACTGCTTAACCGGTTGTTTGGCGAGATCTAATAAAAGGCCTCCAGCCAGGCAGTTGTCATTTAAGGAGGCTTGCGCATTAATAGTAACAATATTGAGACTTTTAGACAAGTAGGGGAAAAAGTAAAACCTTTGCTTCTGTGGAGAGTGCGAGGACGACCACTTCACGACGCCGTAATGCCCAGCTGTTGTGATTGTGACACAAGGATATTAAATCAACAGTTAGTTGGTTCTTTATTATACACCAAGCTAGCATAAATGTAGAACACTGATATTTGATATCTATAAATAAATAATTATGTCAAGTTCGCATACACACATTAACATCAGCCAATTATAAACTTCGGCGAATCTATTACAGTGGCACACAATGACACAACACACAAAGCCCGAGGTGGCCGAGTGTAACTTAGCGCGGCATGTGCAGCTCCCCCGCCCCCCGCGGCTATCAACATCACAACATAATGTTTGAATATCAATGGACCACATTCGCAATGGTCCATTGTGAAAACGGCGCGGCGTCGTAAAGCAGCCGTTAAACGTGACGGGTGTAGAGCGGTGCCGGCCACGCGCGGCCACCATACGCGGCCACCACGCGCCGACACCATACTCGTACACTACTTAGTGCGGTTGAGAGAACTCATGGCGGGCCTTATTTGAACTGATCAATGAATAGGAATTGAATATAATGAGGTACAGGCAACTACAACAATGTTACTTTGATGAAACACTAAACTAAATAACTGTAACTGTATAGTATTTTGTTCAACTACCATAGATCCACAGCGCGCCTGAGTTACCGCTTAAAGACCCCCACAGTGCACACCACATAATATTATCGATACGCGACACAACTCAACGACAATGTCTCGCATCACTTTACAATCGTGTTGTCATAGCAGCAAAGCCGGCAATCATTATGTTTTTACAATACTAAATCATTCACTATAAACGACTGCTGTGGGCTGTACCTATGTATTTATGTAATCGTATCTGTCTACCACAGTAGTTCGCGCTCCCCCAATCACTTAGATACATACCTATATATATGTACCTACCTAGACGGGCAGCACGACACTAGGTTCAAATTAAATCATTCATTAAAGAGAACCTTTTATAGGATTGCTTTAATTGAATGTCTGAACGAAAGAAATAAAATCGTAAAACCGCATTTGTTTTATGAACGTTTTACCTACTTTACGGTCTTCTAGCGGCGCACGCAAGGGGACGCAAATCTAATAGTTTTTCTTTCATTGTGGAAATTGGATCAGCGTAACAGTATGTACACGCCGCTTTTTATAGGCTTGATGTGATACTGTTGATACTGGAAGCGACGGTTGGAGTGCGTGGGCGGTATGTTGGCATGTTTAAGGAACGGAAACGAACAAACCAATGATTAACATTACCGTACAAAGATATAAATATACTATCGTGTCGCATGATTATGATACAATAGAATTACAAAAATAAACTGAGTCTGGCCGCAGCAGCCCAGTGGAAACCAAAATTAAAAACATGTTCACGTTAATTCCCGTGTCGTAATCTTTATATATATATTAAAAAGATTATACTTTTTAATACAATGAAATTATGACATTTAATAAATGAATCATGGTTCTATCCACACCGTTATAAAACCCTGCAACTGATAATGTTCTGTCCCACCAGCACAATATTCAAGCGACCTAAACTTCAAATCACAGTCAGCAGCGTCCGGGAAGTGGTCACGATTCTGTGTCCATTACTGTGGACAGTTATTTAAACTTCATTTCGCTCGCTGCTCACCCCAGACTCACGAGTCACTAAGCTTTGCCCTCCGGCGTAGACCCTCTCACTCACACGGCAGATAAATACAGTAAATCTACTCCATAACTAATTATGAGTAAACAAATGACTGTTGTTGTTTTCTTTGAAACAGACACAAAGAACGTGAGCATTAGAGACATTTGCTCTCAATTAGAGCTTTATTAGTATTTAAAGAAATTTGTCGATAAAACGTATGTAGTCGAAACAAAGTAGGAACATCGAGATGTAACTTGGACTCGCCAAGCAAGCAAGCATGGAGGTCGAAAGACCACACCCGTGGTAATCTCACAGTCGTACAGCACTGGGTCTTCTGTACCAGCGCTCGCGTGTGGAATTAATTGCCTTTTAGGTCTTTAGTCACAATCAATGTATACGAGCTAAGACGAAGACAATGCCCAAATAACTGCATTAATTGATTCCTGATCAATCTCGCCCGCCGGCTGCTGCGAGCGAGGGCTGGAGGCAGGCGGGGACGTGATAAGGATTCAATTAAGGCCCCCTTAAGGTAGGCCCCTAGGTTACTAAAGGAATTAATACAGTAGGTCTACTCTAGTTCGTAAGGGCAGCGGCAGTATAAACTGTTGCTCCTGTAGTCAATGTTAATCTTATTAACCACTCATTTGCGGCAAAGAAAAATAAAGTATAACTAAATGGTCCCAAATTGCAAACACGACAATTAAGTATTTTTAAAGTGAGTTTTCTGTACATGTCTGCCACGTGCGAGGATACTCTAATACGTAAATGCAACTTATGTAGATGGTATTTTAATGAATGCGTCCATCCATCAAATATTCCTTATTTATTGGATCTGAACTCTGCTCAAATACATAATAAAACGGACTGAGGAACAAACGGTTGGAATGAATAACTTGTCGGAGGTCCATTGAAGTAGTTCGATTTGTAACATGTATTCATAAAGTTTTTCTGTCTGCAGTCGGGAGAAGTGAGTCGAATAGGTAGCGAGCCTACTGCCGTATTTAACTATTTATTATATATTAGTTATACATCTTTTGTAATAACTTTCGTGCGTGTTATTCATATTACATATCATTAACCAGTCGGGCATTCCGGATTATCCGTCGAGTACACCCGGAGCCAGCACCCTAAACAGCTGAATCCGTGATGCGGCGGTTATAAAAAAGCACCTGCCCCACGGACCATACTCCCTGAATCTTTAAACATGTATGATAATAATGTTTTCAAAAACATATTTCACTCCGCAACTCCGGTAGAACTGCTGGCCACAATAAACTCATCAGATGTAGCCACATGCCCAGGGGCTCCGGACGGCGAGGTGTCTCGAAGTGAACACTCAGATCATAACAGTGGTTATTGTTCTCTTTGATAATATTCTAGATCATTCCGCCGACATGACCTTAATAACAGTGCGATAAGCGTTTTATTTTACGAGCGACGATTCTGATTCTGCTATAAAACTACTAGACCAGCACTTCTAGGATAACCCGGGTACTGACGTCACAGCGAGCGTTTACACCGCATCCGTATGGGGGTAGTGGAAGACATGGCGGAAGCTAGTTCGGCTCTAAGACTGGTGTATTTTCATGAATTTTAATTAGGAACAAACAAATAGCATAGGACTAAATTATAAGACTGCCTCGTTGGTCTAGTGGTTGCAAAGCGCGACTGCTGAGCACGAGGTCCAGGGTTTGAATCCCGGGCTGGGCAAAGTGTTACGGGATTTTCCATTAGGTATTTCTCAGTGGCAGCACGGAGACTGGATTTGTGCCCGGTTGATAGCAATAGGCACACCCCCTATTACATTGGGACCTAAAAAGTTTTTAGGTCCCAATGTAATAGTTTTTTAGTAAAAACATAACTGGCGAAATGTGGGTGTACCATATGTGCACCTCAGCCTACTCCTTCGGGGAATACAGGCGTGATGTTATGTTATGTTACGTTAAATTACAAGTTGCTTGGGCAATATCAGTGTAGATAACAAAATTTTTTTAGGCAAATTGTAGGAACCACCTCCCATCTCTTTCATGCTAAATGTACGTAATATAAAAATTGACATGGACATTGATAAATCGATACATTATGTTCAAATAAATACGAGTAGAAAGTCAACGATAGGTTCAACATCAGCTTCACAACATTACCTGAATTCCAAACAGTCACAAACCTTGAATATTTATTGCGTTTGTAACGAGTCGGCACTGAACAGTAAACTCGTGGAGACGCCTCGTAATAAAACACCAACAATAAACGAGAACAATCTGTGAAGTTAGTTGTGGACTGAATCAGAACTGACGGCGCGCCGGGGTTCTGTTATCTGCGCCGGCGGCGACTCGCGGCTCGTGCCGCCGCCCGCCGCCCGCCGCCAGCACGACGCGCGCCGCTTGTGTCCTCGTAGTTATGACGGCTGATGTCGAGCGAATGTGTGTCGCCCGTTGTCCGACTCCCAGTAACACCGACCACACCATCTGCTAGACCAGATCGCTTCGACCTCTATCTTATACTTAACTCTCGCAGATTACATAGTAACATCAAAATAAACAAATAGCTTTCTTACAAACTTCCTCGCAGATGTGGTCATCCCTAGAGTTCCTTCATTCCGTAATATCTCATAGAACAATATATTATACATAGGTAGTATACTATCCATACAGACCACGATTCCTTGATGGTTGGAATACCACGAGTTCCCGAAACAGTAGAGTAATAGCCTACGGATAACAAGACAGTGCAAAAAAAAACAGATTCAACAAGCCCGGGACGTCATAGTTATCATCCAATTTCTAAAAGTAAATAGTCTAAACTAGTTCTTCTTTAAGTCTGTGCATATTTATATAATACTAAAAACCATTTAAGATTGAAGTGTAATTGGATTTTACCCAATTACCGACTACCGTACAACATTAACTCATAGCAACAATGTTGTTCTTGACAACTTTCCGATCGGCGTACGATTCTATTACCGACGTTAGAAACTTGTCGAGTGGCGACCGCCGGGGCGCGGGCGAGGCGGCAGGCCAGCTTGGGCGCAACCAATTCAAACATTTAACGAAATATCGCGATCTTAATTTATTTAGCGAAGTTCGCGAACGTTTTAGAACGCAATTCATCGTTACTCGTCAAAACTTTTGACAGACAATGGACTATTTCAAATTAATATTTTCAGCAAAGTTACGAGATTCGTAGTATGGACGTAGATATTATACACCAGCTCTACTGGTCGCATGTCCCGCTCGTGTCGCACGTCACATCACGCTGGCTACCG
This sequence comes from Abrostola triplasia, assembly GCA_946251915.1. NCBI lineage: Eukaryota > Metazoa > Arthropoda > Insecta > Lepidoptera > Noctuidae > Abrostola > Abrostola triplasia. The sequence goes on along the minus strand of OX276432.1, from coordinate 218,347 downwards.
ACAGGCGCTGCGAGTCCTCGTCGCGCGGCCGGCTTCCGCACTGATTGGACATTCACTGGAGACTGGCAGGGTGTCACCGCCGCTCTTATTGATTTCTGGTTAGATTGTGTGAAGCTGGTCTGGTGGAGTGACTGTAATATAGGCGAGTTACAATCTGTCGAGTGTCATTTATCGTTGAGCAACCAACATAGTCTATATATACATATAAAACTCTTCCGTTACTGACTGACTGACAGACAACGCACAGCCTAAACTACTGATCGTAAAGAGCTGAAATTTGGCATGTGTGTTTGTTGGGAGGAGTAGGCTACCACTAAGAGAGGATTTTTCGAAATGGGGAGAAAAGGGTGGTAAATTGAAAATGTTTCTTTTTCAATGGATTCACATTGTGAAGGGAGACAATTTGATTTTTTTGATGTTTCTTTACACATGTAATCGATAGACCATGGAACAGGCGATAACTAAGTGAAAAACCCAAATTCTGACGGAAGTCATTACTCCACGCGGGCGAAGTCGCGAGCTAAAGCTAGTTAGTTATAATTAGAAAAATGCACACAGCTGAGTCTTGTCTCACGTTTGAACTTTCTGTTGAAGCACATTACTACGAAGTTTTTCTGAACCTACGATCCAGCGAGATGGCTTCACTGAACAAATTAAAACAAGAACCGCTAAGTAATTGGATTTTTTTATAGAAGAGCATCGTTTTATGAAACAAGTTTGTTTGTAAAATGGAATACTTTGTGAAGTACATTTTGTTTGCAGCATAACTCTCGCATTAAACATACATTTGCATCTTCCAACTTTGAAGACAAAAAGTTACCAACCTTTCTAAAGCGAATACTCAACAACTCTTTCTGTTTTCATATTTTAAGAAGTTTAAGATTTTTCCTAAGTTATGTTCGTTTGAAGAGAGGACCTTTAGCGCGGGCATTCCCTCGGGCGCTCGTTACGGGCTTGTACAGTCAGCGGGCGCGAATATTTTGTAAAGCTGGGGTCAGGCCGTCCCGGCCGCAGCTGTGGCCGCATTCAAGTGTCGCTCCACGCGGCTGGTGGCAGGACGTATCGCTCACCGCGGCAGCCCTAGTGCGATATTATGCTGCGATCTTATAATAATACCTAACATTAAAGTTACAAGTGGCCGAAGAAGCCTGACTCTCAGTAAAGGTCCTCTAGTTTGCATTGAACACTTCTAAGTACACCAACAAACATTTATTCTACAAAGTCCACATAAACTAAAGTGTGCGAGCTAAGTTCAACTCAAGATCTGAATCAACTCAATGTTTGAGTTGTGTATCTCACTATCAGCGCGCCGCTCGCGTCGCGCGCGTCGCTGGTGTCGGCCGCGTCGCGCGTCTGTCGCCAGCCAGCGCCCGCCCGACACCTCCAGTCGAACCTTTTATGATTACATAAACTTTGCGTTGACGAATCAATTTGGAAGTGTTCTGGGAACCAATGTTTAGACGTCTTGTTTTTAGTATAATTGATTAGGGTGGTTATTAAAGTTGAGGGATGATGGAGGTCTATTGTAATACAAGATTGTAATAATATTAGTATTTACCGATTTTAAATAAGATTGTATAAAAAGCCACGGAGCGGAATATTTTCGTTAACGTAACATCCAAACAATATTAGTGTTACAGTCTGTTATACTGTTAGTGTGGATTGTTTGCTGATAAACTTTGGTATTGACGTTTTGTATTCAGTCAGTAGCGCAGTCGGCGCGGATCAGCTGATTCAATTAATTGTTGTAATGAGTGTCTCGTGGCCGGCAGCTCGTGAGTCACTCCTGTAAGTGACACTGACGCCATTAATATCAATGCCGGGCTCATTCATTATGGACGCGGGAATTACTGCCCGTTAGTGTGCTGCCTTCCTACTGTTTGCTTATCGTTGAAGATAATTCTAACAAGTTTTTCTGTTAGTTTTGTACACTTTAGTCTCAATTACTATGTACACTTTTAATCTCTTATAATATGGCCTGGTCGTTAATACTTAATAGAAAACTACATATTTTATTGATAGGAAAGGGCGCGGTTATTATGTCAGTGGTGCAGTGTACAAATATAATATACCTTTTCGTACCTAATAATGTGGAAGATTTTAGAATCTATATATATAATAGATGTCCCAGCGTCTACAGCACATTCGTCGCTAACGATAACTAGAGAAAAGGATCGTTTGATCTTCTATCTACTGTTACTGTTGGAAGTCGGCGTACTAGATCATTATAATATTGCAAACGCATGCACAGTAATGAACAAAATGAACTTTACTTTATGTGTATTTCAATGTAGACAATAGCTAGTGCCCTTCACTATATAAATGAACTACTTACCTAACGGTCTGAGCTTACATCTATAACGGACTGAACATATTAATAGTGCAGTAATCCCTGAGCGAGGCGGTCGCAGTGATCAACCGAAACAACTTATTTTCCCGCTGTAACTCAATTTAACTCAGGTTTGGGTTAAATTATGAAGTACAGTCGATGTTAGATGTGGGTTAATTCGTTGTTTGTAGTCGAGTGCGTGGCTTTAAGTGGTGTCATCACTCAGGGCAGGCCCGGGGCAGGTCCGGGGCAGGCCCGGGGCAGGCCCGGGACAGCCGGGAAGCGCTATTTATCTGCCGAAGAAAAAACGCAGCGGCAGTCAGGAGCAAGCAAACAAATGAAAATTATTTTTGAACAATTAATACTATTATGATACAGTCAGGGTCGTGGAGCTCAGGCAGCGCCCGGGGCGACGCAGGCCACTTACTTTGGAGGTGACGGCTCGGTCGGGAGGGCACTCCGGTATGAATACTTTACGCGTCGTTGGTGTCGTGGTCGTTGGAATGGTGTCCCATGAATAGTTATAAGTTCTTATTATGGTACTTATACTGTCTGGCGCAAGCTAGGGGAGCGACTCGGATAACCTCTACCTGCCCTTTTGCGTGATAATGATACCTACTCTAGACTAGACAGAATACCGGAGTAGCGTTGTATAGTTGTTTTATGAACCACATCGCATCACATTAGACCAACGACTGTAAAATATCTAGCTCGCTGACTCAATGTCATGTCGAATTAAATAAACGATCCCCACCTACTGTACTCCGGGGAAAATATAACAATGAATAACATCAACATCTATGATCAAGACGGTGAGGATTCTGATCGAACTGTCGTTAGTAGTCTGATACAGTTTAAATATTCAGCACACATTAATAAATCTTGCATTATTTAATTTGAAGAAGCGCGCGTCATGAAAGTCCCCAAGCAGACAGACGAACTCCCCGGGGCACTCAAACACACTGCTTCCACGCGAGTGAGTCCGCGGGCTGTGTGAAGTTGAAATGTTACAAATGAAGTTACGATCCATGAGTTATTTTACTTTCGTGCAATAAAACCGTTACTACATAAGCCACAGCAGCCGGTTTCCTACCACTAGCGCTCGGATACACAAGTTATAGAACATACATTTTATCTCGGCCGCCGGACGCCGGACGCCGGGCGCCAGGACGTCTATTCTGAATATGAGCATATTAGCAGACCTGCGATGCTTTACATATTTTAATAAAACCCCTTTAGTGGTAACATTTGAGAGGGTGCACTTGTGTCTATTATCTCCTAACAAAGAGCACTCAGGTTCCTCCAGCCGCGGGCGGCGAGTCCCAGGGGAGACAGGCCGCCGCAACCAACAACAGGTAAGGAGTTCCCAACTGCACTACACCTCGTGAGTTGCCTGACAATATATACGATGTAGTCCAGGCGTCCGTTGTCATATAAAAGCTTGAGCGATGTGTACGCCGCACCAAATAAGCTTAATAATGGGAAAGTCGGTTAGAGTTACCGAAAATATCAGAAACATTGTACGAAACTTTAGTCGGGGGGTGGTATCACCCCGCCACCCCTTGTCCTCCGACCCAAAGGGGACACATGTTGCTTTTTGGGCTGTTGCCAACTTTTTAAACTTTGAAAAATGAGTGCGAGCGAACTGAGTGCTGATCATAAATTATGAATGATAAAATGAAAGTTCTCGGTAGTGGCCGCCGCGGTACTTTGATTGTTTCAGACAGTTTCGGATTACCATCGGTCGCACACGAGGTACACACTGGTATTGTTTACGTATATACATACCTACAGGTATTGTGTACACACAGGCTGTATTGAAATGTTATCTGATTGTTGTCCACCTACATGTGACGTTATAAACTACAAACTGTAAAGCGCACTGCACATCAGCGATGCGAACATTCAATTTACTTTAAAACGTTTCAAATCTTTGTATCCATGACACACATCAGAAAGACTGAAATTGAAAATAATGAAGACGTCATCAATCGCGCGTCTGTCACAGATGTCGCTCGTTACTTTTTTCAATTCTAAGTTAAGAAAATCAAACTCCTATGTCGAAAGTCGCCCGGAGGACGGGTGGGCGAGCTGAAGTATGTCGCATCTACGAACGACTTGTATTCAGAATCATGTTTATAGCGTACAATTGTTTGGAATATGTATTGGAAGATAACCATTACTTATACATTTATTTATCACATCCAGTTGCATGACTTTTTGTGTCATTTTTGCATGTTGCCCATGCTAAGCTTAAATCTAAATGTATTAACGAAACTTGAAAAATGATGGACTCGAGCGGGGCTAGCACCTGCGACTCTCGCCGTGCCGTGACGCCACTCTGCCAACTGAGCCATCGTGTCACTGCTCGCATCAATCGAATTTCAAGTCCCCTTTTAGTATTTACGTGTTGAGATTGAGATAGATAATGACTCTTGTAGAACAAGCGCCAGATAATATCTAAGTAATAATTAAACTACTTCAAATGTTTGGAAAACTATATTTTTGAGCTACATAGCTAACATATTTAAAGTCTAGCAGCCAGGAGCCATGCTAAGTAGCATCTGATCCCCATAATCACGCCATATTTATACAAGTCACGAACTGAAATCGACAGTTTATAATACCAAAGTTGACTCAACTCATTTGTAGACTTAACGAAGCGGAGTTTGTGGAAATCTTTATTCACCACTTAAACTGGTAATAACCGAGTGCCCTCCGCCTACGGAGCTCGGAGCTCGGAGCTCGGAGCCGGGCGCCGGGGGGCCTCGGGGAGATGTGCGGAGCAGAAGGTGAGCCGAGTTAGAACTAAATCATATATCGATAGTTTAGTACTTAAATTACTTCAAAATATCTCCTTGTTACTAATAATATTGTAAAGTAAAGATTTTACAGTAAAATTATATAAATTCTTCAATGGAGACAAAATATATCATTAAAGTGTTCGTCACTAAACGCATCATTAATCGCAGACGTGACGGCGACTGTCTTTTTTTTTGTGACTCTCTGCAGGAGTAGTACTTTTGCAGATCGTTTTTATACTGTCCGCTCATTAGCACCATCTGTATGCAATGTCCGTTCTGCGACCCGGCGCTGCCCTAAGCACATCTGATCACAATGCTACAACACCTGCAATCGTAATGAAGTCCTGAACACGCCGCTGTTGTGCCGCTGCGCTCCGCCAGACTCCACGAGGGAGGTTGGAATAACTAGCTTCATTAGAATGCAACGCTGTTTAACAATGGGTAAATACATACACCAACGTTCAAGTTGAACATGAAACCTTTAAATGTCGATGTTGAAATTATACGAAACATAACATGACGCCTGTATTCCTCAAAGAGGTGGGCAGAGGTGTACATATACCTAGTACACCGACATTTCGCCAGTTATGTTTTAGGTTCCAATGTAATAGGGGGCGACTTTCCTGAAAGCACTTAATGCGCTACGCTCGTAAACTGAGTCCGTGACATTGTAAATACACGTTGTTTTAAATCACAAACAGATTTCGTCGTAACATCTGAAGGTTGCATTCAGTATATTACGATACACAACTATATTCCGGCCGTATTCGGTTACAGCGACTTGGGAGTTTTACAGTGAGACAAGAATACGTAAATATAGAAATGATCGACCATTTCGTAGTATAGCTGTTGCGGGCACATTCTGCATCACAGATCCCAGGCAGGCGCCCGCCCTCCCGGCTCGCGGCCGTTTATTTACAGATCTAGTATGATTGCAGCTGCAGCCGCTCTTCGGTCACGTCCGCCCCGCGCCATCCATACCAACCATGATACACCTCGCGTTCCAACTAGCCCGTGTACGAGGGATCATGCAACGGGCGCGCAGGCACTGTGTCGTGCACTGTGCACGGTGCGAGCCGAGCTGGTAACACAATCAACAAGGTATCTAGCGCGGTCGCGGTGCAACTGTAACTGAGCTCAATTGGACATAAATATTAATAAACGGGGCAAGAACCAGGATCCCTGACTGGAACTGTTTCCATCTCTAATATAATGTATAAATACTGACAAGCCTCGCGAAATTACATTGCGGCCAAGATGCCTGGAATTATGACTATGTGTCCAAGGGAAGAGTTATGAACAAAAAATGGGTAAATATTATTTAACATCACATATATATATATATAGTATATATGTATAGATAGTAAACATTTACATAACCGCGATTATCCCAGTTGTAGATCTCTTATTAATTATAAGGCATATTAATGTTTGCGTCTTACGCTTGCTATGGAGGGATTTCCAGCCATTTCTCTGGGCCGCCCCGAGCTTATTTGCCTCGATGGTTCTCAATGATTATCACTGTAGATCCTGGTGTTTTCTGGAGTCACAGTGATGGGCACGAGTGGTGGGCATGTCCCAGAATAATATTTACAAAACAAGTATTTATCTCTTAATTCGGATTAGGACTTTAAGTGCATTCACTGTCGTTAAAACACACATTACAACATACTTGTAGTTTAGCTTCAAGGATATAAAGCAATTAGGACTCACTCGTTCCCGGTAACTGATACTTTAATAGGAAGTTGGTTTTGTGTGAAAGTATCTATGCCGACGTCTCGAGTCTTTATATATAGACACCAAATAGCAATACCGTATAGAGATGCATTCTGGGATCGACCCTACGCTCCTGAATGTTGACATCTAACGAACGACTGTACATACACACAGATTAAGTAGTAGCAAAATTTATTAAAATAACAGCAGCACATATGTCCAAGAATACCTTTACCTTGGCCAAATAGTTTCTTTCCAGGCGCGACAAGACATGGAAGTTGCTAGACGCACCGAAAGCGCCTGGAAAAGCTATTGGTCAATAAAAGACCTCATGAAAGGTGAGCTCTCTCTCACAGTAAAGAAAAAGCTCATGGACATATGCATACTCCCCATTCTCACCTACGGGGCGCAGACCTGGTCTTTAACCATTCAGCAAAAGTACAAACTCGGGGTGTGCCAACGAGCCATGGAGCGCAGCATTCTGGGGTCAGGCTGACTGACCGCATACGGAACACAACACTGCGCTCCAAAACATAAATCGTTGATGTTGGACACAAAGCCGCTAGTTTGAAGTGAAACTGGGCTGGCCACATCTGCCGCATGCCAGACGATATGTGGGAAAACCACTACGGAGTGGATGCCACACAACATCAAAAGACGTCGCGGTAGGCCCAGAAGAAGATGGCGGGACGAGCTGGACTCCTTTAAAGAAAATTGGAAATAATAATAATAATAACAGCAGCACAAAATTTAAAGAACCCCTAACGCAAAAACGAAATGCGAACATTTAAAAAATCAAGAATAATACCTACTTATTAGCCACCATATTGAGCTGTCACAGTCGATCGAGTAACACCTATTTATTTAATTATAGAAATAGATGGACGGTCCGATAACGTTTCTTTGTCAAACTGGTGCTACCATGTCGCGGCGGGATCAGGACAGGAGCTGACGTGTGACGATTAAAGTTGGCAGGTTCAGGAACCCGCTGGCCGTTGTTACATCACCCGCGGGTACTTCGGGTGGGGGAGAGGGGGCGACGCTCTGCAAGCCAATAATCTGTTACCTTAATGGACTTGTTAATTGGAATGCTGGCTTTGTAAGTGGCGTGCGGTGTGGGCCGGCCGCACGACGGTCTTAGGGAAACACGCGCGTTATTAGTTCACTTTCAATTATAGTTCAATAATTTAAAATGAGCGGCTATTATATACCCTTATCCTTTTACGGCGAAAGAGCTTCAAAAAGTTAGTAGAGAGAAATATCATGATAGGTTCTGCCTTAAGTCTTAACCTAGGCCGGCAACAAATGTTTTTACGACTTAACCAACAGAATAACCTTATAGTTGTTAACTTAAAATGTAGGTAAGATATAATAATCTCTGCATCACCCTAAGGTTGACTGGTAGAAAATGCCTAAAGGCATTAAGTTCGTCTATGCACAAATGTGCATTAAGTATAAATAAATAAATAATTAAATGATTTATATTAGGCGCCATATCAGGTGTACAAATAAGTAATTTGTACGCCTGATATGCGCATATGTATTAAGTATACACCATATTCGGTTACATAATTGTTACACCATATTTTAAAATGTAACGCATGACTTTTGGTGACATTTTAGGATATTGCCCATGCTAAGTCAATCTAAATTAATAAAGATTTGAAAAATGATGGACACGCGCGGGACACAAACCCGCGACCTATGTGCCACATGTTTCATAGAAATAAATGTATCTAATCTTTATCTTTATATTGAAGAATCTTAACCTACAGTACAACTTATATGTTTACGATTGTGTTACTATAAGTTGGTTATATAAATAAATAAATAATTAGTAAGCGCGGAAATATATGCCAAACTCGAGAAGCTTGGGTTTTTTTATGGTTTGACCCAAAGGTAGGGTTATTGCATCTTCGTCAAGCAATTAGCCTCTCACACAACGCTCGCTGGAACATCACGTGACATAATTCTAATAACGAGAATGTCGTAGTGCATGGTGCAGGTTCACTTCCCAGGTTTGTTAGTACACTGTCACGTTATTAAGAAAGTCCTTACTTTATCTCTGATCTTAGATCCTCTAGATCGATAACCTCTAATTAGTGATAATCACACGTATTGTTACCGAAATAATAAACTATTGTTACGTGTATACAATACTAAACCACAAACAGTATTATTACATTATAGTAGTCTCCCACTCATGTTCAGAGTATTGTAATGAAACTTAAAAATAACTGATTTCGTTTGTACGAAAATACCTTCTCGAGCCGGGTAATATATATCTAGGAAAATGTATTGTCCATGTGCTCTGCTACGCCCGTCGGTATGGTGGGCTGCCACACATCCTTACACCGCATGGTGGGGTCAAGGTCCGATAAATTACATCTCACACGATTGCTACAACGCTCGTAGCATCCATCTACGACGTAGCGCCGTCTACGAATCCCTACAATATTTACGGGCAAGCGATTTATGTTCGGATATTTATCTACGAAATACCGAAATTGGAAACACTTTTGATATTGAAACTAAAGGTCTCAAGGTACTGGGTTTGATACCCAGGTCGACGTCTTTGTTGTGCTGCTTGGAGCATTAGGGGACCATTTAGTTGCGGTTGTATTCCCCGACTTACTTGGTTAGCTTGTCCTCGCCAAATCACAGCATTGGGCGAAGTAATGTAATAACAATTATATATTGTAGTACCGGTCACAAATTGTACCCTTTACACTGTGTAATACTCTGTCAAAGGGACGGGTTCCGTCCCGTAGCGAAGCGGTTGGTAATTATGAAACAATCAAGGGTGTAGCCGAGAACTATCCTAGTACACAATGACATATTACAAAAAATGTATGGCGTATTTAGCTTTTACTCCCATTCAGGACAAGTATCTGTTGATCACATTAGTATTATCTCCAGGCAAGAATAATGCGCTACTCGTAGCGTACGATTCTAGAATATGAAGTAAGTACCTCTCGCTTCACATCCCTGTGCAAGCCCACGCCAGCCGCGGAGCATCCTTCTGACAGCCAGCGAGTATCTGTGGCGCAATGTCCCAGTGGTGCACTGCTCCGCACTCCAACCACAACAATATGCTGATGATTGACAAGTATGTAACAAGTGTGTATGCTGCTTACTCACAAGTAAGCAGCATACCATACATTACTTTGGTTAGCTAGTGCAGTTTTAACAACCATGCGATAGTGGCATGGTGTCATGTACCACGACTAGTTATTACGACAGTAGTAACAAACGACGGTCCCACAGGGCCGGGGGTCAGAGCAGACCTCCGGCCCGGCGCCGGTCACCCGCGACCTCTCCGCGGACAGTGTGATTTCCGTGCGCGGTCACAAGGGACCCTCAACACAGCATGTTCAAAGTTTTCCTCATTCGTATGTCAGCGACATGTCGCGCTGATCCTCTGACAGTAAACACGACTCATTGAACGTTCGTAGTTTATATACGACTGACAAATACAAACTTCTATTTATATATTGTTTTATCTTTTAAATATTTACTAACTAAAACTTTAACCGAAGTACCTTGTGGGTGGAATGCAAGTGTCGAACGTGAGGTCTTCGGAAGCCACCGTTTCTTTTCATTAATAACATAATATAATTATATAATTTAACTTGTATAATGATGTAACCAAAAGTGTAAATAAAAACATGGTTTACAGTGTTCATAGTGTAAATCTTCAAACAATACGGAGACCCGTATATTCAAGTTACAGCTGTGTAGATAGCCAGCACACAGAGCGAGCTCTCAGGCCGGACATGTTCGTGCCACCGGACTATTGATGGCCGACGGCGGGTAATGGACACAATGCCCAGAGATACTGTCGCTCGCAGACGGCCGCACGCCCGCGCCAGCCCCGCCGCCCCGGCTCGCCGGCTCGATGGCTCTCGACTTGGAATATTCATGACTTGACCGACACTTCTGCATTCTGTATCCGTGATGAACTCTGCTCTACCGAACGATTAACTTATACGTATAATAAAATGCTAATTGTTAAAAATTATGTATTGTAAGTTACTGATAAAAGACACGTGACAAAGCGTAATGGATGGACACACAAAGTTCCTGAAGGTCACAACAGATGGATGTTGTCATCAAACCTCCATTGTTACGATGTGACACACATTACACGCTATACAAAAGCGATTATGGCAGCATGGCGCCGAGCGTAGCTGTTGTCTTTATTGGAATCGACTATTGATGATGTTCAGCGCCAAAAGACGATGTAACTATGTCTCCGATACATTTAATATCAATAACTACGTCGTGTTGGTACAAGGTCTTACATTACTTGTAATTCTCTCGACTCGGCTTCTATTTCTGTACACGTGTAAAGAAATAGCTCCGAGCTCGACACTCGAAATGAAATATAACCGTCATCGCTCAGCGCCGATTGTGGCGGAGAGGCCTCGTTTAGCGACATTTGTGTTGATGGGGGCGGCGACATCTGAACTCTCCCTTCAGGGCTTCACACCTGCGAGCTGTGGGGGAGATGTAAATTATGATGTAACAACTGTTTAAGCGGTGCTCATATATTTGAGAACAAACCGTTAATTGTGAAATTTTGGAATAAATCCAGACGATACGATCCGTGTTCCTTATTACCGTTATTAAATAACGGTATGGATAGGGACATCAACATTATAATTAATGTAAAACAGACAGTTGAGTTGTATTACCGTAGTATGTCAATGATTACAATCTTAAATCCGATAGACCAATTCTCGTACCTTTTTGCAAATGGAAGACAGACTTGCCTATGGCTCTATTTCAGCGTGCAGGGTACCTGCTTGGATTTCTTCTGAGTAACTGGACTCTTCTACTAAGTGTCTTCAGATAGTTTGTGCCGAGATTGCTGAATGGTTATTTTCACCGATATAATCTTATCTCGCACAGACCTTAGATCAGCGCCTAGCTGATCTAAGGTCTGTCACCAAATTTTGTTCATGTACGCAATGTCTTCCTCTTTTGAGCCACTCGCGAAATATTTGTAGTAGTTTGATGCATGTTATGACTTATGTACCTACAATAATGGAAAAGCTTTGCAATACACAGAAAATATAATCTCCCCCGCCCTCTAACAATGGTCCGTCCTGTAGTCAGCCAACACTGTCTATTAGCTCCCTAGTCCCCGAACACGCTCGCATGACTTCGTTACGTCGCCGTCGTATCCTTCCATCAATCTATCTACAACAACAAACCGTGTATAATATCTTATTTTTTAACCCTCTCTATCCTTTATTTTTCTTTATTTGGCAGTAAATGTCAGCGTGGTCGGGAGGGCGCCGGAGGTCGCGGGAGGCATATTAAGGAGACCCTCGTCACTCCACGCCACGAGCATCGATATGCTAAACATAAGGAATTATACTAAACATCGTACAAGTACTAAAAACTATCCTATTCTGGTTATTTAGGAAGGTATTACACTATCCAGAGGAGTGGGCTGCTATGGGGGTAGAGTTGCAGGTGCAGGTTGAGGGTGCCAAACCTAATAGCCGGACAGACCAGCCAGTTTGGCCGGACATTTGAGTAGGAAGGCCGGATACCCTAGATTATTGAGGATTTTGTCTCAGTATTAATAAGTACGACAAAAAAATGTATGTTAAAACAAATCAGTCAACTCTCGTCGCCTGCGCTCGGACGCGCTCGGCGTTAACTCGTTAGCGAAATGTAAAAAGCCTAACAAAAGCCGGACAAGCCGGACACCGTTTATTTTGGCCGGACACGCAATCAAAAAGCCTACCTACGTCCGGCTTTATCCGGACGCCTGGCAACGGTCCCCATATAGCGTTGAATAAAAGAAAGAGAGACGTGTTGTAGAATATGTTTCGTGGGAACGGTACTTGATTAAATGTATACACCTTGATGGGCCGTGACAAGGGGACGCGAAGGACCTTCACATATCCTGGAGACTTGCGAAGACAAGTTAGTACATAATATCATTTAATATCATTCTCGAAGAAACAATTTTACGTTTTAATATTCTATACTAAGTGCGTCTCCAAGGATGATGTGCTAACAGTGTCCTTTTAGTTCACAGCTCTTTAGCACGACCAGATCCCAGCGCACGTCACCCACTAATCTACAGACGCCATCAAAATATTCGTTTCCCTAAAGCTCTGGAAGATATGATGGCGAGGCCGCTGCGAGCCAACTGTTGTATAATTAGTCCCCCGGAGACTGGCACCAGGTGCGGCTATGGACGGGGCCCGAGGTCCCGGCTCGCCTGGCTCTCTTCCTTAGGGAGCGTTTTTGCCGTCTCTGATCCGAGCCGGAAGTTTTTGTTTGGGCGAAAAACTTTACTTTTTACTGCGTTACTGCGCTAAGTTCCTCATAACATTACCAACCATCACAACGTTGAAATCTTATTTATATTTAGTGGGGGATTAGTGTTCATTACGTCTACCTTCACAACAGTACAGTGACAGCTGCAGCAGTTCTGGTAGCAAGTTACAAGTGCCTGTGGCGGCGACACCCAGGTGTTGTTACTACTCATTGTAATCACGTGTACACAACAGTAGGTACCTGCACTGTAAGCTGCAGAACGCGCACTTGTGCTGATGTTGGCGAACGTCACCGTGACGAGGTGCCATGCTCGCAGACAGTTAAGATGGCGACGCGGCTCAATACCGTAAGGCACTTTTATTTATTTATTTACCAACCAACAACTGTTCACACAGATATTCGAGCATAATTAAAGAGAAGTTAAACACTGCAACAATTACTTACAGGTAAACGCCGCGTTCTACACGCAAGCTATTAGTTGCTTAGTGCGGCCACCACACCACACTACAATATTCCACTATGCTACGTACTAAACTGTAATAAAGCAATGTTTGTGTTCCGCTTTGACAAAAGCCCTTACAGTGTCTTATGACAAAGCATCTTGGAAGCTTTTTTAGTGATATGATCGAAATGTGGCGTCAAGGTTAGTTTTTTATCACTTATTAGTTTTACTAGCTGTTGCCCGCGATTTCGTCCGCGTGAATTTCAGGTAAAAACATCAGTCGACTAAATTACTTGAAGTAAGTAAGTTAAAAACACTTTACCTATGAAAGGAATTTCAATACGTAGTGTTTAAATGATATAATGATAAAGATATTTTTTTAAATTGTAATGAGGCCAGTTGACTTAAGTTGATTCCCCTCCCTGGGAATAATCAGCAAACATTGAGTGACTAACAGGTATGTTATTGAAACAATTTGTTTGCTTGTATTACTTATAATATAAGCAAACAAATCCAAGGCAAGGATTGAACTTATTGTATTGTAGTAGTACTAATAACTTACATGGCGGTCGATAATGGCCAACACAGATTTGGATGGGATGCCAAAGGATTTTAATATTTACCAATGGACATTCAAACGTATTGTTACAGAAATACTGCCTCGTTGGTCTAGTGGTCGCTAAGCGCGACTGCTGAGCACGAGGTCCTGGGTTCGAATCCCGGGTCGGGCAAAGTGTTACTGGGTTTTTCCATTAGGTAATTTTCAGTAGCAGCACGGAGTCTGGATTTGTGCCTGGTTGATGGCAATAGGCTCGCCCCCTAGTACATTGGGACGTAAAAACATAACTGGCGAAATGTGGGTGTACTATATGTGCACCTCTGCCTACCCCTTTGGGGAATACAGGCGTGATGTTATGTTATGTTTTGTTTATGTTACAGAAATACGACATACATTTCTATGCTTTAAAACGATGCCGTGGCATCCCGACGAGGCGGCGAGACGGCGCACTCGTTGAGACATACCGTGAGGTTAGGCGGGGGCAGAGGAGCGGGGTATGCACTGTGGATGGCGACATTTAACTTTTTCGTTTCGCCTTTTCTAATTCTTTGGCAAATAATAGACGAAACAAAGTCCGCAGGCCTTTAAAAAAATGAATACTTATGCAATGTTTCAGCGGAATTTATTTACTTCGTAGTTATTACGCCAATCGAAAACATTAACATACAGACAGACAAGCAATTATTTAACTATTGACAAAAAATTTTTAACGATCGGCTTTTTTAAGAAAAAAGTTTTAATCAATTTAACACATCGATTTGTTATTTTTTAAAATATTTGTCAAACGTTACATAAATTGAACTTTGATTTTTTTAAATGACCCAATGTACTGTATTAAGTTTTGAAGGTTTCAAAGTACCTGAAGTAACTGCTAATAATTTTTGTATAATAGTTGGCGCTCATTTTATAATAAGTAAATAGATGGCGCTGTTCTAAATACATACACTAGTAATAATGCAAAATTGCATAAAGGTGAACACCTAAACAGACTAAGACTAATCAATGCCTCTCTTCTCTTTTTTCCTGCCCATATTCCATTTATGTGATGGATGAAAACTCATTTTTATTTATTTTTATAATAATAAAAATTTAATAAGACAATGACATTTAAGTATTATTTTTCTTGTACAACGTTACAATGTTGACCCCCCCTGTACATGTAGGCTTACATATCTAGAACCGGGTGCAATGATAACCAACGTAATAGACAATTATCCGTATGCATAATAAAATGACCAAAAACAATAAATTAAATTACTCGACAAATTTTAGGAATCTTCCATCTTGTTGTGTTTGAAGTTAAAAGTAAGGCCAAAGTACCCCCCAATAAGTACTATTTTTTTAAAGTATTACGAAAGCTGAGAGTCTGGCGCGTTTTTGAAATCTGCTTCGACACCATGAAATTACCTGTTTAGTTAGTTAAGTTAAAGATGAATATCTGAGTTATTATTTACTAAACGCAATTTTTACACTTTAGATCAACAATATAGTAACTCTTATCAAAGTTACGGAACTGATTATTGTATGCATGAAAGTACGACTTATGAAGATTTAGTGGCAAAACGAAAATCAAAAAAATATGTATGATCAGGTACATTAGGCATATATCCAGGCAATATTGTAAATGCAGTAGGTGGCTGCGTCAATGTTTGCCCATCATGGCAATATCCCGTGAGTGGTGTTTGCTTGACGTCTGCGAGCGACACATTAATACCATCCTCTAATTGATTGGACGGAAATTGCCGAGATGGACTCGATACCTACTTACAGCAGATACCTAATATCTACAATATCTACCTCGTATATTATCTACAATAATAGTAAGAAATAAAGTCACTTGTAGGATTTTTTAAAATCTTTATTTAAGGACAACTGTTCACATTTAGTAAAAAGCGACCATGATAGTAATCCTAGTTTTTTCTACTCACATACTACTAAACAGGACTATACATATACCTATTAACAACAAAAAACAGTTATTCTGTCCTAACCTTAAGACCGAACTTAACTAATTAATATAGAAGTTTAGCATCATCACTGTTTGGTTGGGCCGGTACACTGATACCTACGAAGGTGGGTACCTACAACACTAAACCGACACCTACAAGTCGAAGGACGAGTGACGTTGCGACCTGCATCGCGCTAGCAAAATAATCGCATTCGCTAGCTATTGCAAACAGCGGCTCCGAGTCGAGAAATGTGGAGGAAGGGTTGTGGAGTTCGTCCAACAAGAAGGTAAATCTTCCCTTTTCGTTGAAGGAACTCCACAACCCCTTCCTCCACAAAACTATGACTACAACCATTTCTTACCGACTCATTCCGGACACACTCCACCAAGATATGTTGTACATCCTCTAAAATACCACATTGAGAACATTTAGGCGACGTCACCTTTTTCATTATAACTGCAAACTTATTTAGTGGAATGTGGCCGGATCGAATTCTAAAAGCAAATACTAAATAACTTCTGTCCAAATTGCTAGTCTCAAACCAGGGGTTATAAAATGGCGCAGACTGGATGGTGCGATACCATACACCTTTAGTCAGTGAAATTCTCTAACAGTATTCTGACCTAAGTATATAAGAGTTCTCCCTCAACAACGGTAAAGCGTCAGCATAACAAGGCACAATGTCATAAGGTATCCCCTCACCTACCGCTTCCTTCGCCAATCGATCTGCCTCATCATTACCCCAAAGACCCACATGTGACGGAACCCATTGCATAACAACCGTCTTATTTAGTTTTTCTAATATCTGAATGGATTCAAAATGGTGTAAGCTGTCGGAACTCCTCGACAGCTCGAGGTGCAGCGTGCTACATGTTGCAGGGCACTCCGGGCGTCCGTCACAATTACAAATTTATCATAGTTAATACTGTTTATATAACCCAGAGCTTTAGACAAAGCTACTAGTTCTGTATACATAATATAAACATTAGCCTCGATATTAAATTTAAGTGTAATTTGTGCCTGTGGATCAAAAGCTACTAAACCTATCCCTCCCTTCTCTTTTGAACCATCTGCATATATTTTATAAAAATTACAATATTTCTTGTCCATCATTTCCTCACATTAGTTTTTAAGTACCGTAGCCTCTAGCTTTCTTTTAGACCCACTCACTCCATCCACAAAGTAACATAATTTATTATATATATTAATATTTTGAAGCCAAGTACCTAATTTAAACATCTCCACATTTAAAGAACTAAAAATTAGCACAGATTTTAGCTCTGCTGTATTTCGGTCAGTAGAGGTTATTTCTTACGAGCCCAATACCCAGGTCTACTACAGTTACTAGACAATTGCTCAATTATATTTTTCATACTGTCATTCTCCTGTAAAGAACAGCTTCTTAGCCAAAACCTTCCTCCGAGATAATATCTACGCAAATGTAGTGGGGGTAAACATAGCTCAGTCTGCATAACGTGAATAGGAGCTGTTTTGATGAACCCACCAATATCCCGCAAACATTGATTTCGTACCTTATCAACTTTATATAGGTGGCACTTAGCACGCGTATCGTAAAGAAAGCTTCTATGATCCAATCGAGATCGTATGATACTAATATACAGCCTCCTTAAATGTTTAGGAGTTAAACCCCAGTCAGAGCCAGCCAATGTGATGTTTAGATTATGTTTTGTGAACAGAACTGACTATAACGTCAATACTCGGTACATTACATATGTAACTATGTACATAAATCATCTAATGACGAGGGCTGGTGTACGGGGACCGGCTGAGTGTATTAAATCCCTATTTGGTATTTCTCTATCGAAGCCAGCCTGGAAGATAATACAATACAATATGTAATAAGGCAGCCCATTACATAATTTTATGTTATTCTCTTTAGGCCACAACACACAAGATCAAAATCTAAATAAAACTGCAACCAGCATCCTTTGGAACACGTGGCCACGCCTGTCCCATCACTGACTTTTGTATAACTCAAAGTGCCCGCGGCCAGGTGTCCTCAGTACCTCGCTATCATTGCGGAACCATTTTTCCTTCGACAGTGCCTCTGCCGGTAATGGTTTTATAATATGCTTGCATACCTCCGTCCACCCTCCCCCCTCCTTCTCCGCCCCGCTACCCGCTCCTACGCCGAGACTTCCCAATACACCCCTTAATGGAGTACTTCTAATTCCGCCGTAGATTGTTGGAGTAGAAAGGTAACCCTCGAATTGTGCGCGACATGAACATGTTTACAGTAGGTCCACGCACACATGTACACAGCGGAGCCTGACATGTGGCTGTCGAGGCTTGTGTCACCTCCACGTGTAGACAAGGTGATTATCTCACACATCGTTTAACAAAATACTTAACTTTTGTGTCGTCATGTGACGCTTGCTAACCTTAATTGTCACTCTTGAAGGATTCTCCAAGAGCTTTTACAAAGAGATGCCATTAATAAAGCCTTGGAACCGCTTCACTCGCCATGTTATAAGGAAAATCTTGTGTATTGTGGCACTGTATTTATATTTTGACATAAGGTAATCCCCATCCCCTAATAGGTACTTCTTACAAATAGATCTCACAATCAAACCTGAGACCATTCGTACAGCCCAACCACTCTGACCACAGTCATCATGATATGGTGCCGTAACAGTGTGCTGCTTAAACGGTGTTGAAGTTTATAACTTACTTGCGCCAGAAGCTTGTCGTATACCTACTGTCACGTGGTCGGTCAGCAGTTCTATGTCATAACCGTGCCTCACCACTGTCCTTCACCGTTGTCCCTCATCGCGGTCGCGGCTGACGTGTGGCGTGTCTCGTCTGTGTGGCGTCACTGCGGAGGACTGTCTCCAGTGGGCCTTTTGTGAGGTGACGTCATCGCGGCCATTCCTCCCATCTTCCTGGAGGCTGGCGGTATGCATGTAAACGTGTCGGTTGGAGGAGTCTCGTGTTATTTAACCACAGCGCCGGTATGTATGCATTGTTCGCGTTTTTCTATCACGGAACCTCGACATGGTGCTATATTTGTATTATGGCGGTAGAGATTAACCCGGGGATATTATTTGTTATCTATGTCAAAAACTTACTCTTAGTACATTAAGCTTTTAATCTAATGGCATTTGTTAGTAAATAGGTAGGTACTTTTCCAGATGTATACATGGATTGATAACCTCTCTCGAACGCGCTGTGCCTGAGAGTAATTACACGTGTCTCACCTCTCACACAAGCTCATTATAAAACCATACACATGGTAAAGGGTGTATAGTTCACCTCCGTCATGATCCCGGCACCTCTGCTGACCCCAAACCACAGCTCTACGTCGTTATGTTAAACGTTTTATCGTTGACTTTGATCTTCGACCAGCGAGTGAGTTTTATTATTTGATTAAGTGGAGTTTATCTGTATACGTAAACACCTTGTTACAGAGTCGAGGCCGGCTCAGTGCAACGTATCTGTTACTGTCAGTACATACATGACGTATATCCTCAGCAGTCATCTGTAGTTTTGTTCTTTTGTTTCCCTAGTGTGTTTATAGACAACTCTAGTCCAAATGATAGGTCGCAGGTTCGCGGCGTGTGTCCGAGGTTCGCGCCTGTCAGTACGGAGGGCGGCGGCTTGCACCGGAACTGGAAGGCTCGGAGCGGTCACCGGAACTCGGCCGGCGCCGCCCACTGGAAAGGTTTAACTCCAGTTTCATTTATAAAAATACCGTATCAGTTAACTTTGTATAAAGAATTTAAATAAACATCGGAGCACCATACTCGTCGCTCGCGACACGAGATGGATTACAGAATATAGTACAAAAGTCTGGAATGTGAACGGAAATCACTGCCTGGACTCTAATGTCAGCAGCCAGCTTGGTGTGGAGCCTGGAGGGTAACATTTAGAGCAGCGGCGCTAAGGGTTGGAGGTTTGACCTTCGCCCGGTGTTACTATAGAGTCTCGTTCTTGTAGTGCGCAGTCGCATGCACGCATGAATGCATCTACAGTCAGGCATTGTTTCAAGTTTAGGAAATAAATTATAGAGTTTATCAGTTTTGTATCCTAAATATAATTCGTGGAAAGATACGCATAGCTTTTACAATGGTATCTGACGTCATACAGTGGAACAGTTCACTTTGCTGCAAACAAGGACTAATCAGCAGGAGTAAACAATAAACAAATAACAACCCTTCTGAATCAACTTATGAGTGTAAGGCGGCCGCACGCTGCTCACGCGGCGGGTGGCGGGTGGCGGGTGTCGGCGGGGTACAGTTGTACACCTGTACAACGATCACAATGGACTCTCCATTGAGCGGTGACACACAGCAACAAGTCACACACACTCAGTCCTCAGGTGAAGTCGTCCGCGACACAGAGCTATAATTATAATTGTTTGTGAGTGTAAACTAATGGGTTTGTTCACGCGCATTGTTTATAGGAGTTAGTTTTGCTGCGTGTCCATTATTTAGTTTGCATCTCGATGTGCTTTATACTGTTGTTGTTTTGGCACCGGCCGGGCGGCCGCGCCGTGTCATTAGGGTAGGCCATTATTACAGAGGTCAATCCGGCGCGGGCGGCGCGCGGCGTGCCAGTAGAACGCCTTCGGTTACATAGAGCATTAGCCGTATTTAACGTGGTTATCATCGTGTGGATGCGGAGGCCGTAGTATTTACTACTACTGCTCTACAATCCCTTCAGAGAACGAGAACTTATAGCTACAACGATTCATACATTTACCTTTAATCACATTTTCTTTAGAAGTGTTTGCTCGCAACTCTCTCTCTCATCTAAAGGTTTTTTCTACAACACAAAGTAAGTATTGAAATAAAACTAGGTTTACGGATTTTATCGCGGTTTTTTAATTGATTTTTGGTCCCGACGTTTCGAATCCTTTACAGCATTCATGGTCACGGGCAGACTGACAAAGTAAGTATGTTTAAATTAATTCAAGTCTTAAACTTTGGTCTTAGATGATTAAATGAAAAACGATTTCGTGAATAAAATATGAATCACTCACCTCAATTCCATTTATTTAAGAAATGCATTATGTGAATAGCTGCGCGTTATCCAGCTCAGGAATGTAATTATCTCTGGCATTCAGTTCACGTTCGGATTTCACTAAAATCTAAAAGCGAAAGTTTGAAAAGTGATGAACACAAGCGGGACCCGCGACTCGCCGATCCTTGGCTCCTTTTTCGTCGCAAATATTATAGTTTAATAAGATAACAAATAAATTATGTATATATGTTTCGGCGAGGCCTGTTCAGGAGAGGTTCTCAATAGGGGTTCTGTTGGCAACTGTATGGAATTCATATAAAATACGATACCATGCATACATGTAGCCTCCGTACTACGATATGGCACACTAGTGAGGTGACGGGTGACTCGGAGCATGTTGACAGAGTTTTCATATCACAAAAATGGTGTGAACGCGCTATTTGTAATGTTGATACATTGACATCTTGTAGGCCTCTGTTCCAAAAGGTAAAGTTATTGACTGTAACTGTAACATGTATTTATATAGCGGAAGGCAGCAAAATTACCTTTGAAAATGTTAGTACACGTGGCGGTAACTGTACATTCCAATGTAGATATCCTAATATGAAGACTGAGTTATATAGAAGGAACTGATAGACGGAACCAATGTGTATTAGAATATACAATAAACTCCCATCTGTAATAAGGGATTTACCAACTACCAAATTGAAAAAGGCACTGAGAAAATGGTTCGTGGAGAAGTGTTTTATACATTAAGGGAATATTACCAAGGGACGCCTTAATTGTAGTGTAAACAACTAGCTTAGGTAATTAATTATACATATGTTGTGCCCGACAGGGTCCATAAAGATCTGTATATAAGTCCATCTATTTACTTTTCTAGAATGCAATAAAGTGTTGAGTAAAATATTTGCATGTCATTTAAAAATGAAAAAATGTGCTGATCTGTCGTATTTAAATAGGTCATCCTCGATTCGACATTCGTTTGATGAGTGTTTGGTAACTGCACCGTGCACGCTCGGCCGCAACTAGATGCGGTGTTAATCTGACGGCGTCGTGTCCGCCACGCTCGCGTCTGTGAGTGTGACGCTCCGGCTTGGGGCCGGGCGGCCTGCCTGTCCTCTAACGTACTACGGACGGGTGTTGTTTGATGTCCTAAACCAGGACAGTGAGGAAGCGATAAGGACTATTTTTACAAACATCAAAAACACAAGCAACATTTGTAAATAAGTTTAATATATTACATAATAGTATTATGATCACTTAGTGTTATTGATGTCGTGTTTGGTTGGCCAGTCTCAGTGGTATCAGCGGAGATGTCATTACACGTTTGGAGTGTGCGCGCCGACATAACGGCACCGAGTGTGAAGCGGCGACACTTTAAGTTGACGAAGTAGACCGGTGCGACGGGGGGGGGGGGCTTGATGGGTGGGGTGGTGGAACCCACACGAGCTCACCTCAAGTTTACTGCGGACTAAGGTATTGTATCAAAGACGTAAGGTGTGCTCATTTTAGAAGTGGTTAGCCGTAGCCTGTGGAGTGTAGGGCTGTGAACCCTTTGATTTGTTGAAACATATTATAAGATTCGATGCGTTAGGTTAGAGTACTAGTACTCGCTGCACCCAGCGACGCGTGCACATGCGCAGTGCAACACGCCCGCACGCTTGATCCGCCGCCGTCAGTTCAGACCGTCTTTTAGCTGATTAAACAGTGCTCACTCGAGCGCGACTGACACACACACATGAACAGAGAGAGACTTATGTGAAACAAAATGAACGGTTCTCCTCCTGAAGTGGGAGCACCTACCTATATCATTGTAAGCCAAGAGTTGAGCAAAAGTTATATTTAAACGTTGAACTTTGTGTAAAGCTCGTGTATTGAGACTGCCGCATGTCGAGTTGAAGCATGCGTTTGCAGTAGGTAGCGGATCGCCGACAACGACAAACGTCTAATGAACTATTGCATGACCTAATTGTGGGGAAGCCCGGGAGTCTGTTTTAGGTACCAGTTAATGGCAATATGTCTTCAACGTCACTAGTCTCCACCCTTACTAGAGCTGCCAGTAAGGAAATCAGTATCATAATATATCAAATAACAGTGGAGTTAATCTATACACACACGCTTTATCATCACCAACTGGTGACTCTGCGCACGATACAAAGACAAGGAAGAAAGTTAATGTGATTAAAATACATTGACTCCGACAGTGCAGGTACAGCACGTTCTACTGGCTGTAATAACCCGGGCCCACGTGTGGCCTTACATCATATTGTTCCCCGCGTCTCCCGACACTGTCAAGTGATTCGTTTCCCTCGTACCAGTAATAACGGCGGGCTCAGCGCCTGCCTTTTAATCTACAGATCTATCGGTGTACAGATTACAGTGTACCGGGGAACAGCTGTACACCGGATTGTAATCTAAAAACATTACGCATAAACGATCTTATTGTTGCCTCGCGATGAATTAATATCTCAGTTCTGAATCATTGTTCATTCTGAGAGAGGGAGTTGCTGCGAAAATGTTTATTTATCGGCCGAGCGTTGATAAAACTAATAGAATCCTGTTACGATTGTTAATTCGGATCTATTATGTGTGATCATGCAGAGATACGAGCTAATGAAATACACACAATGAACGGTCGTAAAGCAAGTTATCGAACAGTTCGGCAGGTAAGGCTAAGCGAGCTCAGCGCGCGGCGCGCAGCCCTGCCGGAGCCGCCGGGCATGGACGCTGCTGGTCTTTCTTTTAGTATATAACTGAATGTATGTACAGTATGACTATACTATAGCAACTTCACACGTGAATCAAATTGTACAGCTTATAGAGAGTTCAAATACAATTATTAACAATTATGATTTACATATTTAACTTAGACAAGAAGGTAGAAGGCATTCATAGCGGCGCCACAATTAACACTACAGTGAACTATTTTAATTGTAGCTACGTAATTAACATCAAAGTAGCTTCGGTCTCGAGTCACTCGGTCCTTTTTTTCAAAATTGTACAGAAACTGGTCTGTACCTTTTAAAATATTTCATAACATTGAACCACAATATGTATATGAAATACTTTAAAGCGTTGTTAGTTACTTATTTATTTATTGAAATTGTTTCAACAAATAAGAATCAAATGAACTACCTCTTTAGTCGTGCTGTTACTAAGCCGACCCCGTTTGTCTTTTTAAAAAAAAACAATTTTCTACTGGAACCACTTTATTTCACCACAAACACAATAGCACAGACTTACAAGTTCTTATGAACTATATTTGGCAATGTCCCTCTTAATTTCTCCTTTAAATTAGGCAACTAGTATACGCGACAGCGTTCAGAATCTAACTGACTTAATTACACACCTTATTCCTGTGCATTGGGTAAAAATGCAACGTCAACACTTTACTACTGGAAAAATACTCTATAACAACTAAAAGCTGACTTAGGCTCTATTGCCTTGTAATAAGGGTTATAACAGCTCCCCCTTTTAAACGAAGCTTTATCTCATTAAGATGAAGCGAAGTAAGATTGAAGATATTACTATTAAGAGAGACATTCTACAACATGTATTATTATTACATTCAAATATAAAGGTTACATAATTTTGAATAAAAATTGACAACATAGTTTATTAATAGTTTTACATTTAAAAGTTTAGATTTCTATTTGACATAGATTTGACTTTATTAACATTAGTAGTGGATTTATAATTTGGGTAACGAATAGGCATAGACTGAACTGACTTATTGTCGTCTTCGGAAGTTGAAGATACTTCCGTCATCTCAATACTATTTGAGACCTTGGACTTGCGTTTAGTATTTTGATTATAACATTGATTAAATATTTGCACGCAACATCCAGCATTTAAATTGTTTTTGTTCTTAAAGTACCTACATAATTTATAAACTAAGTATACAAATAAACACACAATTAGTATATAAGTAAAAGTAGAATAGTAAGGGCCATATTTAATAAAGTGAGATAACTTTTCTAGATTATCCAGTTTATATTCTAAACTGTCCATTTCACGAGTTGCATATTTGAGAGAATCTAAGTTAATTTTGCTCAAAGAGATTGGCGACAAATGTGGTAAACTCTTATTAAATATGTCCTTTTTACAACAGTCATTAGTTGTTATATCAAAGCTTATATCTAAAGGAGACTTAGTAAATATAGAATAAGAACTAGTCGGTATCAACTGTACCGTTTTAGAATACCCAATACAATTAGGCGATAGTTTAACAATTCCTGTTCCTGTAATAGAATGGTCACTAATATTTTCGTCACATTTAATAGTCAATTTATTAATATTTGATTGGACATAAATCCATTTATTATTTCTTAATTTTTGCCAAATATCAATCTGACCATATAATATTTTAGCATTGCATTCTGTAGGTAATGACAATGTTACCTCAGTTAAAATTTTAGATTCACAATTAGGATTACTTATACATGAGTATATAGTACTTAATTCACAGATAGAAAAGTTACTGTTTATTATTTTACATTTATCAAGAGTATCCAACATAGCATAATGCATTCTGTCATCACTTAATGCAATATAAGAGTTAGAAGGTTGAATCAAAGCAAATGTATTATGTGAGTCATCATGAGGCGTAGGTAGTGGTATGTTTTTATAGGTCATGAACTTATCAGGAGTGATCAAAGGGATCTGTAATATAAAAATGACCTTATTGTTGTAAAAATAAGAACTAAATTTGGAAACATCAATAATAGAATGAATATTTTGAATGGTTAAAGGAACTGGGAAGTCTAACCTTTTGCTTACATGACTACTATGCTTAGTTAATTCTAAATAAAGATTTAAGGGACTTATAACACTAGGATGTAGTACATTAACCTTAGAAAATAAAATAGAATTTAGTGTAGTATCTAGTAAATTAGTTATAGCAAGTAAAGAGCCTTCGATAATATTAAGAAGGTTGTTTAATTTTGAGGTATATAGTAACTGATTATCGATTTTAGTAGTTTGGGAAAGTATTTCATTCATCTGATTAATTTGGGCATTTAATTTCATCTCATTTTGATTAAGTTTGCTAATGGTAGTGTTAAAATTATTTATAGTAGACTTGACAATGTGAATGTTATCTCTCATTAAATGAAACATTTCTGTTTCACTCTTTTTGCAACTATAATGTATGTCTGACTGTATACGAGTCAGAATTGACTCCACCCTTAAAGAATAAATAGTAACGTCTTCATTTAATAATTGTTTACAGTGTTGCAGATCTGATAATAAATGTGTGGCGTGCTTTTTCTCCCCGAAAGTAGCCTTTAGAAAGGACTTTAGCTCTGACCACAATGAAAATGTTTTAAGGCTGCATGCGACCTGTGCTTTACCTTCTAGTTGTGAAATGACAAATTTACATAGCACAGTTTGTTGGTCTACTGTAGCCAGGGACATGGCATTCTCACAGTTTGTGAGAAACGCAGGGAGGGTTTCCCTGTCACCATTATAAGGCTTTATAAATTTAGTTAAGAAAGATAGAGTAATTTTGTCGGACATTTCCTTTGATTTAGGTAACTCTTGCTTGATAGACATAAAAGATTATGATATGTTGGATAAAATTAAATTTAACAGTTAAGTAATAATGTTAGGATAATAAGAAATAGAAATGACAAAACAATTAAAATCAGTGAATATAGAAAAGCAGCGTAGTGTTAAACTATTTAAAATTATATGTATACCAAAAACAGAGACACGAATTCAGAGACACTTTAAACTAGAAAAATTGAAGTTCACAAGAAACACTCACAGTAACACGATGATTGCTGAGACCTGCATTATTAGGTTCGCGGTGGCACTCGGAGTCCGGAGTCACGTTGCGTTGTGACTTATCGGAGTTGAACTTTCACACGGTTGGTTGACTGCGGAATTTCTTGAGTTTGAAGGTTGGTGAGTTAGACCTGAAGCTGCTGGTGATGTCGATACCTTCTGGAGCGGACTCACACTGTACAGTGGAGGCTGGCTGCGTCCAAGGGTCGATGTGGCTGGAGCGGGCTCAAGCTGCAGAGCTGAGGCTGACCGTCGTCCAATTACTGATGTGGCTGGAGCGGGCTCAAGCCGAAGGGCTGAGGCTGACCGTCGTCCAAGTAGTGACGCAGGCTTGACCTTGGGACAAGTCTTACTGTCGGTCAATCGACGGGGGGCTGTAGGTTCAGGATACCAGTATCTGTTAGACTCAACGTCGTAAGATTTCGTCTCTGGTATCCCACTTCTGACACCAATTTGTTACTAAGCCGACCCCGTTTGTCTTTTTAAAAAAAAACAATTTTCTACTGGAACCACTTTATTTCACCACAAACACAATAGCACAGACTTACAAGTTCTTATGAACTATATTTGGCAATGTCCCTCTTAATTTCTCCTTTAAATTAGGCAACTAGTATACGCGACAGCGTTCAGAATCTAACTGACTTAATTACACACCTTATTCCTGTGCATTGGGTAAAAATGCAACGTCAACACTTTACTACTGGAAAAATACTCTATAACAACTAAAAGCTGACTTAGGCTCTATTGCCTTGTAATAAGGGTTATAACAGTGCGCAGGCCGGGGCGCCCCCCCCCCTCACCGGCCGGTGTCAGTGGGCCGCTGTTTACATTCAATCAACTTCAAAGCTAGCGATGTTTTCCACATTAACGGGATAAAAAGAGTATTTACCGCCGCCCTCGGGCGCGCTGCACACCGACCCACCGGTGACCGGCGCCGGGAGGACGGTCCTCACTGCTCATATTAGGCAGGTGTTAGAAGCCGATCCCGGACGGTTTGATATCGATAGCTACTACATACGATTACTGTTTATGTTTATCTAGAGCTGAGTGTTGTTGATGCAGGCCGGCACGCGGCCGTGTGCTGCTGAGGCTCACTGTGAACAGCAGGGGAAGCTCCGGGCTGGTGCTACTCGTAGTCAGGCTTGTCAGGGCATATACATACGTAATATTAATTTGTATTACTATGATAGTAGTAGCATCAGTCTGTTTTAGTTTACTTAAAAAGAAATGTCACCTCACACTAGGATTTTCTATTGTGTCGTTGGTGCGTTTTACAAACAAGAAACATCACATACACAAACACCCAGGGCAAACATCTGCGGATCGCACAATATTTATCCAGTGCGGGAATCGAACCCACAACGCTTAGCGCAACAGCCAAATCGCTTAGCCACTGTGCCAATCAGGTCGTAACGTAATAAACAATTCTTTTTCTTTACGCAGAAATGTTTTGAATTGTACTAAATGTAAATATATAGGAGTATCTACATGGACATGGAACGTAACATGACATCTTCTTCATATTCGTAAAAGAAAAATAAATATTATTAAAAATTTAAAAGCCACGAACTAAAGGAAGAAACTAGTTCCATCGCAGTCGGGGCTGCGGTGAAACTTGGGATTTACTTTTTAGTTCGTTTTTTGTCATGAAAGTCGTTTAAATTTTCTAAATATGTTTTTTATACGCGATGGTGTAAGAATTCTAACGACACTCCATACATCACAATCGGTTCAGGCATTGTGAAGTTTTGGAGAATAAAGAAACGTACGTACATATATAAAAAGATTACACTCCTTTTATTGGGCACTCGTGGGATTATAATACTTTCTAAGTTATGACGTGATTACGTTTCCTCCGGGCACTGATGCCATCTCTCGAGACTCTCCTGATGACGTCATTTCCCTGGGGCTGGTGTGACCACAATTCCAGGCTCCGTGACACGAGCGTGACGTTCAGCTCACCACATTAACATGACAAAACGACCCCCCCCCTCCCCCTCTACCGCGCCTATCCGCCCCCCTCACCAAAGAAACTATTGTTGTGTTAGAGGGCGCCATTGTCCCGACATTTTCCTCAAGGGTCGGCAGTTACTCAAGCCATTGTTTAACGTCAACACGACCCACAATTTACCTCAACGACATGCTTCAGCGGCGTTCGGAGGCTGCATTAAGTTCTACGTGAACATACTCTTTGGAGGTCACAAATAAAAAAGCTAGCGAATACAGGTAAGTGCAAACAATTATATGTGATGTACAAACAGGCGCAAACAAGCTTGCACCGGCTATAGAAACGTGATGATGTTCAAGCTAGCTGGTCCTTAGGGCCAGCTACAGTACTTGAGGTGACCGAAGTACACTGTATAGTTCCCGTCATTATTACATACTCACTCATCAAACCTTAGCCCATCAGCAGTCCTCAGCTGGTCTGGTGGAAAGGGGCGGTCTATTCTTCTGGAAACCACACGACATGCTATCTGTATAAAATCTGTGCGCATTTCGCGCGTGTAATATAAAAGTCTCCAACAAGCCGCTTGATATAATATTCAGACGTCACGAGCAGAGAGTGCGCCGCGCGACATTAATACGGTGCAGTAATGTGCCCCGGGGGCCGGGCCCCGGCGGGGGACGGCGCGTTGGTTAGTAACGGTATCATAATATATACTTAACTATTTCTGTGACCCATTCAGTCTTCCTCTTTTCGTATGGTTGATGAACAACTTGGTGTCAGAGTATAACCGCCTCTAGGCCTCTGACATGGCTTTACACACCGTTGAAAAATCTCTCAGGTGTGCCGATTTGCTCACGATGTTTTCCTTCGCAGTTTTTAGCAACTGATAATGCATTAATTTATAATGCGCACATGAATTCGAAAAGACATTGGTACCACATGTAATTATAGTAGGTGTGTATTGTCTTAAAACTAAGTACTGTTTAGGCTGTAAAATAGTTAAATTAGTATAGGTTTAATTAGTTCTCTGTTCACTATTCCCAGATAGCTAGGTCTGTATTATTTTTAGGTAGGAGTACAATAACTTCACAAAACACAATTTGACTCAAAATTCTAAACAATTAACAAAGTTATGGTATAATAATATAAGACATAATGTTATTTACTAACTTTGTTCGGTGAAACCGATCTCATAATTACCTTTCTTGTGATGTTATAATACTTTCAACTCATGTATGTAACATAATGAATATTAAGACATTCACATTAACAAGCAGCCCGCAGGCTTGCTTGTGCGCGCTAATCGACTTGCTCCGTCGTACCGTACTGTGGATGCACCTTAATAAAACAGCGTCTACTATGTAATGCAGTTGAGAGGCTGCTTATTGAGTAATCATCGAATAAAGACGACTTTTGAAAGGAGTATTACCTACACATATATGATCTTACATTGTAAACAATGGTCGCTCCATAGTGAAGAGAGTTCACAACACGCTCGCGGGTGGCCGGGGCTGAGCGGCGGCAGTGCACAGCGGCTGGGCCTCAGGGTACTGCGACTGTCGCTATATTATAATTAGAATTACGCTATCGCTTCTAGTCGTGCCTTACCCGGTACATCGTCCGTTCACGTCGTGACCATTTAATATTCACGCAGTCCACATCTGCAGAAAATATGAGATCGCCAATAAAATGTTACCCTTATGACCACTACGCTGGCTAGATACTTTCACCCGACACGAGCATGTCCCCGGGAGGACTGTACTCCAATTAGTGGTCAGGGGAAACACAAATGACGTCAATATCATTAGCTATTCAGGAACCAGTCCATTCAGACTCGGCGGCAGGTCTGAATCGGTCGCATGAGCCGGGGGCGGCGACCTCATCACGATTACATTACGTTTATACTAATTACATCGGCCGGGGCTTGTTGGTGGCGGGTGCCGTGGTACTCGTACGTGTGGGGCTTGGAAACCATCCAGGTGAATGGATGAATTTGTTTCATCGTATTGTAATATCTTAAATAAATATTGTATTGGTACTCTGACACCAGGTTGTACATCAACATATTCCTGCATTTCTTCATCGATCTCATTATCTACGGACAGGCTGTACGTTTTGTGCATTCCACCAGGGAGTATATGCTTGATGATTACCATTGTGCGCGCCAACTGGTAACAAGCGCAAAATGCACCTCGAACCCCGAGGGAGCGAGGGCTGCGGACTGGGAACGTAACGCAACGCTTTGTTAGCTTACTACATCCTGTTATTCACTTTCAGACATGCTTGGAATAAGGACGCAATGCGGTGGAACAAAGTTTGCTATCTAGACGTTTGATATTAAGTGTGACAGATACACACGCTCGTTGTAGCTAAACATTAGCCGTGTTGTCGGTCAGCGCACGGCTCACAGTCACTGGGCCAGTACTCACTCAATATATGTGTTTGAGTGAGTACTGGGCTCTACTGGCAGAGCTCTCGCTGAAGATCAGCCGTAGTGTAATACATAAATCGCGCTGTTCATAGCGCTCGTAACGACAGCTTGCATAACGCGGCGTCCTGTCTGCGCCGGCGCCGAGTGACGCGCGCCGCGCAGGCCGGCCGCCGTGTGCCGCCACGTCAGGGTGTTCACAGTAACATTTTAGCACTCGTATGATATACATCGGCAACATTCACTTTCTCCCTTTATGGTCTGTGCATCTAAAACTCCGAATTGAAATTTGATTGTAACGTGTTTCATGAACACTTTTGACCACAATGTCTGTTGGGTGCCAGCCAATGTGTTGCTATAATATAGGTACGTATATATATATTATATACACAATATATTATATAACAATATATACACAAACACTACCAATAAAAAATCTTATCATAAATAAGTCAACATGAAGATAATGCCAGTCGTCAACTGCTCAGCCCCCTACAAACGTCGGTGGTCAGACGCCGATAAATCGATTATTTTCATTAGTTTTCTCCACAGCGTCGTAAACCGAGCGCGATGAACTTGACCTCGGCTATAATAGCACTTCAATAAATTGTAAATGACACTTAAAAACATGTCTCCGTACTATGATTACTTTTTCCTATGTACCATAAATCTGCGGGACCCAAGGATATTGGTTCCGAGCGAGGGTCAGGCGACCCTCCCCCTCACACACCGCAGCGCCGACAGTTACCGTCTGCCGAAGTCCTGAGCATCACTCAGCTCGGAGCGCAACAGGTAAGAAGTGCGCCGGCCGCGGTGAGTCACAGCGGTGCGCCTGCGCGGTGCGACGCAGCCGAGTGCCGACACTCCAGTCGAACGCCACGCGATTGAAATCTCTTCAAGGTACATTAAAACTTTATTGCTCCCACCGTTTCCGCATTAACGTTTACAATTCACTGAATGCGCATGCGCTCTCGTAATTATAGTATCGCTCACTACTTCCCACGTACTTGTAGGCACTTCTCTATGTACTGACATAATCACGTTACAGCTTACTCAACACAAAGGCCTAGCGGGTGCTCTGCCCACCACTACAATAACATCCAGACTTGAGCTGACCATGGCGATATATTATCTAGATCAACAGTTACTGAATGTCAGGGTAGAGTGATATGAATGAACAAGAATGAATGGCCGTTTTGCTTAGTGTTCCTTTCTAATTCCACCCTTACAGTCTAGGGGATGCACCTGTCTGTTGTCCTTCCTTCGGCTTGTTCCCAGTCCCCTCTAACCTCCTCTCGGTAGTTGGCAATATTAGTGAATATAACACGCGCCGACAATCTTCCTCAAATCCTATTGTTATTGTAAGTGCGAAAGTTTGTTTATAATCTGAACTAAGCCCTGAAACTTCAGCACTTACAGTTTAATAACCCAATCAAGACACCGGGCGCGAGCCTGCAGCGTGCGCAGGGTATCGGCTGTGTCACACAAAAGACATTGACCTCCAAATATTACTTCCTGTGTCATAGGTTTGAAACCAACTTCGGCAATATATGTAGGTGTATAAGAATCTCATACGAAAATCTAACACGTCCTTTAAAGTGTAACTTAGTTAAACGATTGTATAAGTATTACATTATAATATTCTAGCTGCGTCCCGCGGTGTGCCCCGCTACATTTTTTCGGGATAAAAAGTAGCCTATGTGTTAATCCAGGGTGTCAGCTACCTCGATATTTTATCAAATTTTCATCAAAACGCTCATGCCGTTTGATCATGAAGAGGTAACAAACATACAAACACACTCACAAACTTTCGCCTTTATAATATTAGTGGGATTACGAGTGTCAATCGAGCCCCTGGGGGCAGGTCCCCGCTCGCGGCTCGCTGCTCGTGCATACTTCAATTAACGTGATTGTGTGAATCTGATGGATGGACTTCATAAGACACCTTGACCCCTGATCTTGTTTTGGTGTTCCTCCTTAAAGGTCAATTAGTATGTGTCAGCACCACATTGTAAAAATATAACGTGTAAAGGGTTTATAATACGTGTTACAGACATAATAAATGTTCGTTTAGGAGCCGGCTCCTCCTGTCCCTGGCCACACACGTCCTGGCTCGCCCTCACTCAGTACGTCGGGCGGCGCGCGGCGGGCCGGTGAAGTAATTGGTGCTGATGTTAATCCCTCATTAAGCCTCTTCCCTCGTCTAATAACAATCTTCATAAATTAGGTATCCGCCCAAAGGGTGACACTCGACACTGATTTTATCATTTTAATATAAAATGTTCCCGTCGCTGGGCCGCACTCCAGATGTATGTTGTGACTTTCGCCATTAACCGTCCTGGTCACTCACACATAGGTATATGTAATTATCGTTTGCCACCATTATGTCAGTCCACCCGGATGCTAGTGCTAGTGTTAAGGTTTGTAATTTTAACACAATGTTATAATTTAAGGACTAGATAAGTGGGTACTAACAACATTTAGAGGATAATTGTTGCAACACATGGTACTCTGCGACATGTAGGTAATAGTTAAATGCCATGATAATGTGCCTAGTGAGCCTACATATTGCAGGAATGTAGTTAAATAGTTGTTAGTCATTTGCGCCACACATGTCGTAATTTCGTCATACGTTGACAAAGGGCAGGAGCAGAGTGACACCCACTGAACAGTGCGGTCACTGTACAGAGGTTTTGTGGATATAGCACGTGAACAGTAGAGGCCTGCTGGGCGCCGGGCCCATCCGCGTCGGCGTCGCCGCTGATAAGGCGTGTGTACACGGGCGGGAGCGCGCGTCGCCGCTGCCGCGCGTCCTCGCGTCCTCGCGCGCCGTCCGCCAGTCGAGCAGCGTCCGCCGCGCGCACTGACCGCGCCCGTCGCGCGCCGAGCCCGCGAGTGCCGCGCTGTGACTGAGTGACGGTGCACTGTGACCGACACTAATCGCTTATCGCTGACAGCCCGGTGAGTACACATTATTGTTGATGACTTTGGAAAAGTTTGCGGACTGTGTGCAGTTTATTAGTCGACGAATATTTCAGAGTCGGACTACACACAAGTCCCAGCGTCCAGTTCGCGGGAAATCACATAAAATAAATCTCCAACTCGCGGTGAATATCGTAAATTAAAAGTTGTGTTTTACATCGCAGCGGTCGCGCTCCACGTGGAAATAGATATTTAGTGACGAATGTAACTATTTTAACTTTTCGTGAGTAACACATATCTTTAACGGATTATTTCCAGACCACCAGACTTACTGTGGATCAGTTAAACCGCCTTACTAACTGTGCGCGTACCTTATAAGTTTCAGCAAACTTATTTGTTACAAGGCTGTTATTTTAGGGCTGTTGATGGTTATAACCACATGGGCACAAACAGGTGCTCGTTATAATAACACCGTCGCCTAATTAACACATCTGCGTATCGACATAGTTCTGGCGGAGCACGGCGCTCGCGGGGATTAATGGCTGTACGCAGATTTGTTTAACTAGCAAATTAGCGAGAGACAAGCGTCGGGCTATAACGAGGGACCGTGCGGAGGCGAGCGGGCTGGGGGTCGGCCACCGGAACCAAATTTGTGGCTGACAATAACACTTAAACGCCTTTTCAGAGAGCAGTCATTTCGTTAAAGTGTCCCGCGGCCCGCGGCCCGCGTCGCTAGCGAGCCTCAAACTCTCCGGCGCGGCCGCGAGTCCCGCGCGCCGCACGGCCACGCTTGTCACTTTAGTGCCCTCTTACATATAAAACACGGCAATAAACTGTTAGTGCCACTAATTATAATCACTCACACGTTCCGGCAAAATTGTGCCACAATCCAAGAAGTCATTCATATCGGGATTCAACCTGTTCCTTCAGCCAGGAGCTCTGACCATGGGGACTACTTTTATCAGTTTCCGATATCGTAAATAAGACCCTTAAAACTAAACATGCCCACGCCAAAACTTGTGGGTTTTCCGGGTTCTAATACCTCCCATACCGTAACCAAACGCCACATGATTGCCGCTCCGTGTGTGATGACCGGCCGGCCCGGGCCGCACTCCACCTCTGTGTCCAATATCGTTGAAACACGATAAGCTTTTGCGTTAAATACTTTGGTGTCAGATAGTTTCGATGTATAGGTAAACTGTATCATCATCATCGTCGTCATCATCCGGAAGACGTCCACTGTTGAACAAAGGCCTCCCCCTTAGAACGACAACTTGCCGCAGATACCGTCAGTATAGTACCCACCCAGTAGAGCAGCGGCCACTAGTCAGACTGATACTCGAGCGCGGGGTAAGTAGCAGAGCCTCGAGCAACACGTCCGACGCTGTGTAGATCAAGATAAGTTCACAATTAAATTGCGAGTTAATCTTCTGATTACTTTTATAAAATTACTCAAAATTTCGTCGTCGCTGTTAGATTAATTAATTTGACGAACTAGTTACTTTTAAAATAAATTCCATCTGTTACGATCGTAATGTTAGCCAAGCAGCAACAACGAGTGTTTTGTATAAGATGTTGACTTCCCGCGACACTAAACATGAGGAAAGCTGGAACACTTATTAATAGCCCGGTGTTCCTGCCCGGCTGGCTCGCTGCGCAGCGTGAGTGTGCCGCGCCGTGTTAATACATACACCACCACCCGGCTGCGTCTACGGCACGGGCACCGCACGCACATCGACTGAGAAAGGTCAAGGACATATCTGAGCCGGACTTAAGCTTATTCTAAGCTAGGACTATTATTTTGGTGTAAAGCGTGATCGTTAATACCTCCAGAATGTTATTGTCGTGCATCACAGCCACTTAAGAAAGATTGAGTCCAGAGTAGTACCTATCTCAGTTGAGGCGTGAGCTCCGAAATGTCAAACGTCAATTTGATTAGAGTCCCCTATGAAAGCTTTTTAAATACAGTTACATGTTCGTTAATTAAACACAATCCATAGTATAGAGAGGAGACAGTTTTCATTAAACTTGATGCCTACTATCTCCGCGGCGGCGTCCAGCCAACTTATTCTTAGATGTGGTTCGGTCATCATAATATCGTCATGTAATCAATAAAAATAATAATAATAACAGCATATAACCGACCCACTGCAGGACAAAGGCGTCATCTCGTATAGAGAAGGATTGAGCATTGATCACCTTGCTAGCTCACTGCGGGTTGGCGATTTCAGATAATTAAATCCAGATTTCCTCTCGATGTTTTCGGTCACTTTTAGTCACTGATGTCTTAGAATAACTAAGAAAGTGTTTATAATTGATACTTGACCGGTTTTGACCTGCAACCTTGTGCATACCAATCCGATATGTTCACCACTAGCCACCACGACTTGTCAAAGGCAACCGATCAATTGACAATAGCGAAATGCATATGTGACCTACGTAACAAACTGTGCCAGGTGTGAGCATGTTGCGGCAGGTCCAAATGAAACGCACGCTGTAAGTCCAGAACGCTCTCACCGACAGCCCACAGGTAGACGGCTCACATAAAAGTGTTTGTTATTCCAACAACAATAGTTACGTACGACGTGCTCTATAACAACACAAATCTGAACAAACATTGTTTTTAATTTTCATGTTGATTGAGGATAAGAAAAACAGAGGAAACTTGCGAGAGCCAAATAGTCTGGCTTAATGGTTAGTTACATCATGACGTCATATTCATTTCAAACTAAACACGATATTTTTGGATGTGAATGGGGAACTCGACGCTTAGGATATCTCATCTCATTCATCTTATGATTGCAAAACTTTACGCTATTCTTCTTGCAATTTTTTTTTTGTAATTAAAAATATACAAGAATAAAGATAAGATAGATCAATCATTTAATCTAGAAGTCGCTAGATAGAATGAATCCTGAATCCAAGATTTTATCTTCATCGGCGACTTCTAATTTCGGTACAAATACGAAGTGTTTGCTTCACGTATTTAATATGATTATATTTGTTATTCAGTAAGACTGTAGAAAAAAAGGACAAAATAATTTTAATCTCTGCTAAGGTTGCTCGTAGTCGTGGCCTATACAATATACATATTTAAATATGGCACTTAAATTACGTCGATGACATGACATTACCAACTAAGTATGTATGGTGATTCGGTACGAACCCCATTGTGTGCTCCCTACCTACCTGCGCTACAGAGAGCGGCTACTATTCTACATACTAACTAAGGTTCTTAACTTACTTACCCCCTTACTTTTAAACGATGCTAACGGGTGTTTTAAGATAACTACTTCGAAGGTCTATTGACATTTCTATTCATTAACATGCAAACGACAGTGACAGGTATAATTTAATTAATTGTTCAATACTGAATTTTTATAAGTAAGGGGTTTAATGTGCAACACAGTGCACAAGTTTGAAAAGCTGGCGCAGCGTGTGAACTTTGTGTAACCCTTCAGAAACAAAGGTCCCGCTAACATGAATATGGATGGTAACATGACCCTGCGTTAAGAAGATTGCTAGTTAAGACGTCCGAGAACTACTTTAGCCAACTTTTTGTATAATTGATTTAGCTCTGGGATCCGGTATAATATATATTTACGATGCTCTTCATTGTTGGTAGAACTCGATTTAGAACCAGTAGTGAGACCGATATAAAGTTGTAAATGATTAGACCTGCCGCCTAATATGCTGGGCACTACGTTGTGTTTAGTAGGGCCGTACGTACTGTGTAGTGCTGTGCTGGCCGCACGCCGCGCTCCGTGTTAAGAGTGTCCTAACGTTAGGCGTGCTCGCAGGCCGCGCGGGGCAGCCGGCGCGGCTGGGGCTGGTCGCGGCCGCCGCGATACTGGGTCGAGTACCAATCCGCGGCGAGGGTCGGCTGGACCATTACCGATACACTCTACTTATGTTATTAATAGTAATGTTTGATGCTTTGTTATCCACTGTAGTCTAGTGCATGTGTGGGACACATTACATTATTTTGATCAAAGTTAATACAGTCGAGCTCTGGTACATTTATTTCGCGTAATTACGATGACTAAGGAATTTCCTCCGGTGTTGATATTAATCAAAGGTGCGACTTCACACGGACTTGTCACACCTTCACACCGACGCGACGTGCGAGTTCTGTTACCTGATGACTGATGAGGATTGACAAACATGCGTATCTGTTACAAATACTGACAAATAAATGAATGTCCACACTGTGTAGAGCTCAGAGTCCTTAACATCTGTACCTAATTAATAAGCGTATCATTTCAGCGGTACCGTTAGACATGGATAGAGTTGTGTACATACATTAAATGAGATGACATAAGACGGACATGTAAATGTTTTCATTGACTTTAATTTAATAACATAACTTCACGCCTCTATTTCCCGAAGGGGTTGGCAGAGGTGCACATACAGTAGGTACACCCACATTTCGCCAGTAATGTTTTTAGGTCCCAATGTAATAGGGGGCAAGCCTATTGCCATCAACCGGGCACAAATCCAGACGCTGTGCTGCCACTGAGAATTACCTAATGGAAAATCCCAGTAACACTCTGCCTCAGAACCTCGTGTTCAGCAGTCGCGCTTAGCAACCACTAGACCAACGAGGCAGTCAAATCATACATAATAGCCACAAGTTTAATTGGATTTGTGACTATTATTTGGGCACTGTCTCACTAACAGATTCAGTCTCCAGAGATGAGATGGCTGTACCAACATGTGTCGCGCAGCTCGTCAGTCGGCACTGGAGCGAGGCCACACATCACACGTGTCACTGAGCAGCTGAGACGATTACCATAACCAACCGTCAATACGTCGCGGCAGGTGAGCCGCTCGCGTGAACGCGCGTCGTCGCCAATTAAGGCGGTGCTGTCAACGGTACACGCGCCACGTCGCGCGTCGCTTGCCGTGGGTCGCACCTACTCGCGGCTTAACCGAGCGAGCCGCGACATTAGCATGCGCAAGTCGTTTGTAGTTGGCGCGTTTAATTTTCCCAGGATGGGGATTATTTACCACGAATGTACCCAAGTGTCTCTCGACCTCGATTGCGATTATTGCACGGGTATTGAAAAACATAACATAACATCACGCCTGTATTCCCCGAAGGGGTAGGCAGAGGTGCACATTTTAGTACACCCACATTTCGCCAGTTATGTTTTAGGTCCCAATGTAATAGGGGGCGAGCCTATTGCCATCAACCGGGCACAAATCCAGACTCCGTGCTGCTACTGAGAATTACCTAATGGAAAAACCCAATAACACTTTGCCCGACCCTGGATTCGAACCCAGGACCTCGTGCTCAGCAGTCGCGCTTAGCAACCACTAGACCAACGAGGCAGTCACGGGTATTGAAGCTCACACAATATCGATCTCGTTCGGGTATTCTAATGCGTGTTCTTAGCGCAAAGCATTTCCACTTACGCAATGATCAAATCAAATCATCTATTATAACAATGAACGTATGTGATTTGTTTGTTGATTAATATCAGGAAAACGGAATGGAAGCAATGGATTTACATACCGTGTTATCCCCTGGGAACAGAGTAGGACTTTATGTATGTATGGATAGCAAATATTGTAAAGGGAAGCTCAGGAGAGTGTGGTGTAGTTGTTTTTGTTAGTGGAATATGTTTCTTTTTCATTCCGCCATTGTAGTGGGACGTAATGTAATAAAGTAAGACAAATAAATATTATGTTTCATCATGTTATGATGTTCAGCTGACGCGCGACGTGTTGTTCTTGTCTGGAGTGACACGTAACATGTGTGCTCGGCGCTGGCGGGGACACGACTCGCTCAGCCTGGTCTGCCTTATCTTAGAAGTAATTATGTGGAAAGATATTATTAACGAGATGACGTACAAATGTTTTTAACTTAGCATGTAACTGTGTGTACTAAAGAACTATGCCAGGAACGTAGCAAATGGAAATCCTGGGTCTTTGCCTACCCCTCTGGGAAACAGGTGTAACTTTATGTAGGTATTTATGTGTGTGCTTGTCCTAAACACTGTGAAAGCTAGGTTAGATGCCGACGGCGGCAACTACATATCGACCACGCCACACGACGCCTTGCCCGACCATCGTATCAACCTCTCCGGCGAGGTTCGTCGCGGCGACGCCCCTCTAGAGCTCTTCCCGCGCCGCCGCCGGCTCGTGCCGTGCGAGAAAACTCGAACTTGTCTCTACAAATCCCAAATAATCAGATCCAGCAACTCCCCCCCTGTAGTGGTAGCTTCTCCTCGCCCAGCGGGCGCCCTGAGCCGAGGTCCCAACCCTTCGCGGGGGTGCCCTTAGGGACTGTCGCTTAGTTCGTAGTTTTTAGTTTATAAGCCTGGCTGGAGGCCTTTTATTAGATCTCGCCAAACGACCGGTTAAGCAGTAAGAGCTCCTTCAGAGCTAAGTGCGAGAGAGAAGTTCGAAAAAAAATAATTGTCCTAAACAGTTCAGCTTCAGGACACCGCCGCACGGTGATACCATTTTATGCAGAAGTTGGCTGGATCCTGTTGGTCCGGTGAACTAATGTATGCATTTGGAATTTCCTGAAGTTAAGTCGGTGTGCCCGCGGCTGACACTGCGACGACCGCCAAGTGTTCAAAAAGTGTGACGCCCGCGTCATGAGCTGTCTGCCGGAGTGTCCGGGTGTCGGCCATGTCCGGGCACCGGGGGCGACACGCGAGCGGACACTACCCGCCAGTGCCGGACACTCGTATGTTTGGAGTGTTGTCAGCGGTGTCCCGGCTGTCTGACA
The DNA here is from genome assembly GCA_946251915.1 of Abrostola triplasia. Taxonomy (NCBI): domain Eukaryota; kingdom Metazoa; phylum Arthropoda; class Insecta; order Lepidoptera; family Noctuidae; genus Abrostola; species Abrostola triplasia. Next base: position 177,432 of record OX276432.1, on the reverse strand, counting down.
GCAGCTGCACCGACGGCCTTCATTTCCGGCGATGGTAGCGAGTGAACCTGTCGATACTAACTACTTATCTTTACTGTCTTCCTGGCTGGGATGCGGCTCGTGTGGTGTACATCTAGGCCAAATCTCTTACTTCACTATTCAAATTTAATCAGTCGTACCTATCTATTAAATAAGGAGTCTCTCTGTGGAGCTATAGGGAACAGCCCCAGTGTGCTCAACAGCAACGCCACGCTAAGGTCACGCGCGAGACTACGACAGGCGGCCAACTATTGTAATGGTACCTTCATCGATCACCTTCCTACCAGCTATACTGTTGGCTATGCTAACGGGAGTACCACCAGCCATCGTAATCTCTATTTCAGCCCGGCATAATAATAAGCCGGCTGCTGGATCTAGGCCTCCCTTTTTTCTGCCCGTTCTTCATAAAATCTTAAAAACCTAACCCTTTATTTTACTTTATTTTATTTTCGCAGATTGGGGGATAGGTATAGGTACAACTTTATCGATACTTATATTATAAATGTGAAAGTAACTCTGTCTGTCTGTCTGTTAAGCCTTCACGACTAAACCGCTAGACGGATTTTGATGAAATTCGGCATGTAGAAAGTTTAAGACGCGAGAAGGGACATAGGCTACTTAACACGGGCGAAGCTTCGGGCAAAAGCTAGTATCATATATTTTTCTTTAATATCTTAGTTATTTATAGGTGTTCGATATTATCTCATTTATATTTGCAATAAGAATATGAGTTAAGGGTGTGGGTCGAGCGCGTGACATGCGGAGGGAGGAGTGCCGACTGTCCGGGTTGTGCTGCAGCGGCGCGCGCGGGGGGCGCGGGCGCGGGGGAGCCACACGCTGGTCGCAACTATCAGACTGCATCTATTTCAGAGTATAGGTAACGAGGTGCTAATCTCAGATATTTAAGTACACAATAAAAGTGTCATCACACGAGCGGGCGCCGGGCGGCGCGGGGCAGAGTGGGGGGAGGGGCTCGCTAATATTTGACTATTTTCGGTACAAGTGCTGAGTGCCACTAATATGTCGCGGTTATCAGACGTTTCCTTATTACTTCTACAAATATTAGCTGCGCTTGGTAACTTTATAAGAATTTAGGAGCTGGAAAAACACGCGCGGTAATGTTATGGATTTGTACTTTGTTCCTTTTGTGTTTTCATAAAGTACAAGTAAGTGGGAACAGCTGCGAGGGCCGCGGAGAACAAGGAACGGCCTGGAGATACCTTTGTAGAATAGAAAGTGATAATTTCAAGTGCTTTATTTGTGTAATTAAATTATGTTTTAAGAAAGTGAGCATCAGTTTCCAGCGTTCCTCTTGGCTCGCGCCCTGCCTGCGCTCCATTCATGTTACTACTTCCCATGCTCAATGTTCTATCGCTCTAGAGATAACTTACTTTCCAGTAATAGTATGAATCTAACAACGTGTGGAGCAAGGACAGGAAACCATGCGGGAATCGTGAATACATAGCATGCAGCTCATACATTGCTACTTGTTCTTTCTGTGTTTCATAACAATTAAGATCATAACATAAGACATGACAAAACTTGTCCAACAGCGACCGCTGACGAGGCGCTGTTTTATTGTACATTTTCAAAATGTGAAGAATCTTGTTAAAGTCGTGTCAACCCTTTGAAGACCAAGTCGTTGTTGTGGGTAGCTCCAGAATGTTTTCGAAAATTGACTGGTTCACTCTACCACAGGTTTTGTTTGATGGTATCCATATACACTATAGTGAATTTGTTAAGAACCTGGGAATATTCTTGAAATGAAATCTGTTATGGGTCTAACTCAAATAAAATAAACCAGTCTGGATGCTTGCGTCAGCAGGATCTTTGCACTAAGACAACTGCCACTAAGATTGCGCTTGCACAATCTCTTCTTCTTCCTGTCCTCGATTACTCCGATGCCACCTACCTCGAGCTCAACGAGGACCAATTCCATAAGTTTGAGCGACCTAAAAATTTCTGTATAGGATTCATATTTGGTTTGCGCAAGTTGTGATCATGTTACTGAATTTCGTACTCAGCTCAAGTGGCTCCCAATACCCACGATTCGACAGAATGCTCATATTCTTTCACTACTCTACAGTATTCAGTTCCATCGTTTTACTCCTTCTTACCTCAAAGAACGGTGCGAGTTCATCTGTGGTCCGCATTCTTTGTCTCTTAGATCATCGGAAAACCTAAAGCTGAAAATACCAGTACATTGCACTAGATTTTTCGACCACTCATTTGCTGTTCAGGCTGCTCGCCTATGGACCGCACTGCGGCTGTCTGTCAGACGTGCACAGTCTCTGTCTGCATTTAAAATAATGGTCAAAGAGTTCTACTTGGCAACAACTTAGGCTTAGAGGGATTGCTATTGTTGTTATATATTGAGTTTATACGCTTTTAAAGGTTATATATTATTTAGTATGAATATTTTATTTTTATAGGTTTTTTTTAAAAAAAAACGTCGCCCCACACTAGGATATACCTCCTGTGTCGTGGGTGCGTTTCACAAACATGAAATATCACATACACAAACACCCAGACTCGGGACAAACATCTGTGGTTCGCACAAAGTTTTGCCCCGCAGGAATCGAACCCGCAACCATTAGCGCAGCATTCCAACCGCTTAGCCACTGCGCTAATCGGGTCGTCAATTTATTATAATATCATGTTACATAACAATATGTAGGTTTATTATATAATAGTTAATTTTATATAATATGTCAAGTTATGCTTGGTACCTAATGCACACCGTTTTCTGCCCGCTATTCGTATTCTTTCTTCTATTTCCATTCATGGTTGTCTGGAAGAAATTGCTTTAAGCAATAAGACCGCCACTTGCACTGTTTTTAGTATTGAGGATTTTCTGTTTCTTGGTGTGCACTAAAGAATATTATCTATGTATTGCAGTGTACTCTTTACAGTTGCTTTAGTATTTCGGTACAAAGCTGGTACCGTTGTATGTAACGCACAGCATCCATCATAACACTTCATCTTATTCATATGTATGAGTGAGATGATCTGTCTGTCCGTCAGCGCGACAACAATGCCGCGCGGCGCGGGCGACGTCCTCACACAATACACAGCGATCTGTTACACTCGGCGTGCGCATGTGAGTGTGAGCGACAGTATCACATACTGGTGATTGTGGTTACAACAAATTGGAGGAATTTTACAAGTCTTTGTTATCATCCCGCAGAATCCTAGATAACATTTATGTAGGTACTCTACGTAGCTTTACATCAAGCATCGAGATATTTTTATTAATTATTTTATTTATTTTTATTTTAAACTCTTTGGAAGACTATCAGCTATACATATATAAATTATAACGTTATCATAATAATATCTGAGATGTTGATGCGATAAACAAGTGATCATCATGAGGCACCTATTAAAATGTTGTGTGACAACATTGATTTAACTTTTTCGTTAAAATATGGTAAGCCGACATTTCCGTGCTATAAATGTGTTTCGATGTTTACTGTAAGTGTGTGCCGCCCCCTAAGTGGCCTCATTAGCGGCCGGGAGTACAACCCGCGCTCTGCAGGAGTGAGTGCTACCCGCCAGCCAGACACGGGGCTCACTGAGCTGGGCAACTTCAAAAAGATAACTAATAATGGTATTATAGATGTCTGCACGTTTAGTGAATGGCAAAAAGCTACCTTAATATCGGATACCACTCGCAGGCTATATTCTGTCCACGTTATTCGGACGTCTATATCATCCGCGGGTCGCTAACCATCTGTCTCCGCTGCCACCTGGCCTCTGACCCGCCAACGGCCGCCAGTCTCTCAAGCGGGACCACGAGACTCCCTCGAAAGCTAAGCCCCCTACAAGAGCGCTCAACATGTAGCCAGTTGGCGCCGAAGTCTATGGAGTCATTTAACACCCTCGTCGTAAATAATGTGATGCTGGTCTTCACATTATTATAAGCGGAGCGATGAGGAGGGTGGACAGGTTGCTACAGCAAGTGACTCGGTCACATGTTTACACAACAGTGTTGCTAATATAACTTTTTGCTATTATTATGTATACTTGAAATCTCGCATGTTGTTAATTACAAGTAACTAATTAATAGCTTATTTTATTACGCTGATGTTTTTATCAGGTTAGTATACTGCCAGATAATAAATGGAACCTGTTCGACGTATTTAATTATTACATACCCGAGATGGTACTTAAATTATATTGAAGTGCGAAAGTTTAGATGACGCGGAATTAATAGCGTTGTAAAGTGTGAGCTGTGGGAGGGAGTAACATGCGGCCGGCGCTGAGACTGAGCTGAGTGGAAGGACTTCACGCCAGGGAAGGTCACAGCTAGGAAACGAATGTGTTGTGTTTGTTTCTCAGACCCCTACACACACTTGTGTGGTTCTCATTCGTCGTATTTCCTCATCAGCGACGTTTTATGAGGACGGGAACATTTCTCGGGTGTTTATCATAAAATATGTAAAAACATCACACGTGCTTGTTTATTTAAAGCTGTGCCTCCCCCGCTCACAGCCGCCCTGCCCCCCGCAGCCCGCACCCAGCAAATTACCGCTCATAGAAACAGAGTGCGCCACCAAGAGAGCAGCGACATACGATGACGACAACCGCTGGAGTTCCTCACTTGCAAATAAATCAAGTAAGTACTGTGACGTGTGTCCTCATTGGCTAGGAAGAAAGGAATGCGGGAGTATCGGTCACTTTATGCGAAGTGAGCCAGAAACACCATGGAGCCGCCGCCTGCCTCACAGCTGCCTCCGCGCAGCCGGCGCCGAGCACTATATTACGTAGGCACCTACGTACCTCAGAGTCTAGCTAATACATAGAATGTTTTTGGATTGTTCTCTTTCAAATGATTGGCTTCGCTGGCATTTCGCCCAAAATGCCTTTTATTGTCTTTTTTTGTACAGAAATTGGATTTGAATTACAAAAACAAGAGCCGGGGAAATTCAGCACACCATCATAATATACATTTATTTTGTTGAAATCAATGTCTTTACGACGCTCAAGTATTTTTAGAGGCCTCGCACTCTGGCCCGATTCCACCTGATGTGTTTACCTCACCGCTATCAATAATGCACGAAATAAATGGAGTGAGCGCTAACATTACACGGGAAACCAAATGAATAAGAAATGAATAGTGTTTTAAGATAATGTCGAAAGTTTTGCTCCAATCACACAAATATTTAGAGATAACTTCAAGAAGCGAAGCACCGAGACGGCATTGGAACTCTTCGTACTTACACTTAAACCTGAATAGAAGCCATCCTATTCTGGTCGGAGACTCACTTTGAACATTACACATTCAGTTCGGACATTGAATTAGCTTGAGGGGGAGGTGCCGGCGCCGGCGCGGATTTCATTGTTATAAATAATGCGTTTGTCAACTAAAACATGGATGTTTCACCAAAAACTGAGCGCCGCTAAATTATAATAACTAAGTTATCAGACGCAGCACACATTGTTTACAATCCCAACTGCCGCGCGCTTCCGCCTACCATTATCTGAATGATTAGCGGCTGCTTGACAATTCGGCTGATGTCGCAACACGTAGGTACCACTAACGATTCAATTAAATACATATTGTATTAATGTGCGCTCGTCTAAAGTGAAGCGCGGCGACTACGGGGAGGCGCGCGGTGGTGCCCGCCCGACGATTGGAGTTGGTCCGTTGTAATGGTGGCCACTATGACGACATGCGCTATTGCAGCTCACATAACATCAAATATCGTACACATGGTTATGTAATGTATTCACGATGAACTTAATTAACTAATGTGGAAAAATAAAAACAACGTGTAATTTCTTGATGGTTTTCAGTAAGTAACTGCCCTCAGCCTTGCATCTGTCCTTGCTCTCGTCCTGTAAACAGCTCTGAACAAGCTGCCCTTATCTTGCGGCTCCTCGTTGGCGAGCTACTGGTCTCCCGTTCGTGGTACTCCGGCAGTAACCTTGATCACCCGTAGCTCGTCCCACGTGCGGCGTGTTGGTGTGTTGGGCTGTCCGAGCCCGAAACGTGTCCTCTCTAATGGAGCCCCAGTGAAGGTTCACTGCGACCTACACGTCAGGGGCTGGACGTACTCTCCGTGGTGACGTCACGTTAATGTCAAACACTCGCACACATGTCTGCGGTCCTTGTGCTACGAGGAGGGAGGAAAGGATTTAAAAAAAAAGTTTGTATCGTAAACAATTTTAGGATGGTAACATGTTAATGATGTACAGGTAAACGGTCCGACTCGGCCAGGTTCCAACATGTCTACTGTCTATTTGTTAGGAAATATAATATACATATATGAGTTTCCGGTAAACATAGACAAAGTGAAACGCGAGTCTATGTTACTAGTATGACAGGGAGGTAATAACGAGACTAGTGGTGACGCGCCGACGCGGGCGGCGCCACATGTCTGCGTGTTCCCACGCGGCGCGAACCTGCCGTGACGTCACTGCTGCTGCACGCCCCCGCACCTCGCACCCATGCACTCTGTGACGTCACGCGTCATAGTACTCCGCTCACACGCTAGCTAATTGATACAATGATTGCTGTCAACACATTAAATTATAATGTTATATTGTGGTTCCTAATTTCAGTCGTTTCGCTATCCATGCGTGCCCGACCGCCCGACACGCCATGACGCGCCCGTCACGTCGGCACCGGCTCCGACCCGTCGTCTTTATGGCCCGATGTACCGCTAACTATAACAACTATCTCTCCCTTCAAGTAAATATTGTGTCAGTGGGTTACGCTGTACTTACTTCCTAGCGTGACTTTACGCTTCGCATAAAGTACCTAAATAACTACATACACTTCGAGTTATGACCATTTTATAACAATGTTAGTCGCGGGATTAATCTCGTCCTGATCAAAAAGTATACGCTCGTGTGCCTCAATCAAGCTCGCGCGGCTGTTAACGGACCGACCTCATGACGGCTGACCTGATGGGGGCGGAGGGGGGGGGTCCACTGCCAGCAACAGGTGGTCCTCACGCAACCGTTTTATGACCACTGAGCCCCAGACAGCCACAGTCCACGCACCATCAGTTGTGCAACCTACAACAGTCTGTCAATAATACTTTGTATTACTAAAACATTGATCAACTCTTTCAGGCGATGGATTTATGAAATCGGTTTAGTAATCAAACCTAGGTAAAACTAAATTCAAAGACGTTTTCCATGTATACTAATTATAATTTGTACGTTACTCAATATGCAATGACTCTACATTTATAATCATCTATATCGGTAACCGATGGAATGCGCAGGCGCCGCCGCGCCGGCGTGGCCCGCCTCGTCGCGGAGTAACGAGCCGTTGAGCTGCCATTACCGCTAATGATGAATTTCCTCAAAACATTGTAGCTGACACGTCACCGCGGTGCAGAGCTGAGACGAGAGCAGACCCGGCGCCTCACAGCTGGTTGTGCCGGAGACGACGCACATTATGATATTCTAACCTTATTAACTACCTGGCAGACGTTCAAATGTCTACCATTAATCTATCCGTGCAATCCGTGGGTATGTGGGAGAGATATAGCTGGTGTCGAGTTGTTCTACTGCGTCCCCGTGTCTGTGGCGAACGGTTAGTAAACACCGATGAGTATCCGTGAGTTACGAGCTGAACAACGTTCGAAAACAGTGAAGTGCTACGTTAGCGCAGTGGGCTATTATCCGGCGCTGCTCGAGTAATACGCGCCTTCACCGAGGCCGAAGTAATTAAAATAACGTGGCCTCGTAGCTCACACACTAAAAACTGAGCAACCTCTGTTGTTTGGGCATATGTCGCTAGTTAAGATTAACGTCAACAAGTTGTAACAAGTGTGTAACGACGATGACGTCCGGTCCAGAAGTCGTTCACATCACGATTCACACGCAACTCGGTTTATGTACACACCAACAAGTGAGCGCCAACCTACTGAATAAGGTCGGGAGCGAGGCGCGGCCCGCGCGGGAAGGGGGCAGCGTATCTTTACTATGTGGGGCACGATGCTCGTTGGACACCACGCCACCAGCTGGTGGCCTGCGACAACGAACAAGTGCCGGTGTCACACGCAGGTGACCGCGGCGGCGCGCGGCGCGGGCGCGGGGCTCGCGGGGGGCTCGCGGGGGGCTCGCGGGGGGCGGTGAGGTGTGTTATGAACTGCTTTATGTGAGCACTAAAACATAAGAGACGCGCCGCGCCGCGCCAAATACGAGTGAAGCGATAAAAGTTGTTCAATCAACATTTTATGTGTCGCATGAACTTTATGACCCAGGAGGTGGAAGGTCTCAGGTGCGTGTCGCGCATCGCTGTGACCCTGGAGACTGGCTTACGCTAATGCATAAAAAAAGATTGATAAATTATGCACATTGCCCATAAATCTCCGTAGTCTGTTCGAGGCTGTAGGCAGTAGAACCTCCATTTAATGGTCTAACGCGAGCCCCACTACTCTTCTTAACTAAGATGCCCATTTTACATGAAATGGCAGGTATTTTAATTGCGACGCTTGAGAATTACATTTAAAGGCCGCTGTTCATTAAAATAACGAATTCAGTTCCACATTAACGACTACATCTCGCTGTGTACATACCTGCGCCAGAGACCTTCTCGACTGCATGGCTTGGTATTTATGTCTCTATTGCATCTTTGCACTACCACATGGGTTTACCCACTGCTTATTTTCTTTGTCACAGCGATACCAACAAGGAGTTTCTACTCGAACAGTAACTTGAGAAGTAAAGAACGTCGCACGAAATAATCAAGAGTTCGGGACTCATGCCATTGAGCTACTATGGTGTTTAGGATTATGTCCTCAAGCTATAACGTTTCACTCGAGTTCTGGAGCCATGTGTATTCAGTACATGTCAGTCTGAAGCTACGTTAATAAAAGCAACATTCGGCAAACTCGCGCATTAGGGTGAAGTAAATAAATATAATTAAGATGATGATGAAAAAAATATGTATAAGAACATCAAGCAAACTTGTAACGATTATATTATAGTACTTGCCGGGATTTGACCCCACACGCTGGACCCGCAGCGCCCAGGTCCGGAACGGGACCGGGACCGGCCCAGCGCGCCGCGCGTCCTGCCAGCCTACATAAGCTGATTACATTCCGACAATGTACGAACCGCTGTAAGACATTAGCTATTGTTTTACGCTTATGAACTGTAACCTTACTGACCTACGTGCAAATAATAATTATGATTCAAGCGTTCAGCGTCTGTCAAACGTTATAACTGAGATGGATGTATTTACAAACAAATACGTTTGGATCTCGATGTCGGGTAGCACTCGTTCGGCGGGAGTACATTTTAGTTTAATTTAAATAGAGAGCCGTCGGAATGCATATTAGTTTTAAGTGGGCGCCGCCTTACGTCACACTATATTTGCTCCGCGTTAACTGTAACACCAATCACCGCCATCATTTATGAGCGCCACTCGGTCTTGCTGCACGTATTGGCTTCGTTTCCAGTTTCGACCGAGTAGCGCACGACGTTCAGTAGGTCAGCAGCTGACGCTATCCCAGCATCTGTGGCTGAACCCACGAGCCAGCCGCCCCCGAGGGACTGCAATCGAATCTCGCTGAACGGCATCGACCAGATCGTTAGGGGAAGTAAAATGTTCACTGACTTAAATAAACTAAACTAAACTTTTATTTATTGCACAAAACAACGAATAAGTAACTTACATACTAAATAATGCACAATATCGGCGAACGCGCGTGGCGATCTCTTCCTGCCTGGAAGAGATCGACCTTTTAAACGAAGTTTAAATTAAGAGAGGTTCTGAAGTGTCCCGAGAGTGATTACGTTACGTCAATACAAGATACGAAAACTCTTCCTAATAATTCAGTCTGAAGGACTTTTCCTGAAATAATATAACTTGTGCCACGCCAGTAGACGCCTTACAATTTAGCGGCACCGCACCCTGCATAATGAGTGTCATCAGGTCCCTCCAAGCTCGTCTGCACTGCCTCAACAGTCAGCAGCCCGCGTGATGTGCCGGCTTGACACACATGCCCCGGAGCCCTACCGGCGCGCGCCCCGCGGCACGTGCTACTCGGCTGCCCGCCAATGGCGCTAACAAGATGGATGGCGCGGCAGCTGACAGGTCACCGACCCGCCACTCCGCACAGCTGTCCGGAATGTATCAAGTTGTCACAACACGACACACGGACCACGGTCAATGTTACCAGAGTGAGGACACGCGGGACGTGGCACCAGTGCGCTGCGGAAGAGATAACAATAACATACAGTAGAGTTGTTATTACGATACAATTATGAGATAATGTAACTTACATAAACCCTGTTCTACTAGATCTAGTCGTGTTGTCCTGGTGGTCTGTGGTAATGCATTATAATTTACAGTTGAACTCAATCAGTAGTGAGGACGTCCCGGGTTCGACCTCTCTACATGTAGAGTGTCGAACACGTGCGCCCGACACACTCGTCGTGCCGTTGTTATTCGGAACGATGAATTTCGCTATTAATGTTTCCAGCAGGTACATAATATACGTAATGTATAATTATTAAGTGAAGATCAAAGAAATCATTCCCCCGTTAATAGTCTCCGCGTTCGTGTTTTATATCTCCAATCTTCAGATGTCCGATGAGATGAAAAATGTAAAGATGAGTCGACTAGTGAAGATGAACGCTTTGGTTAGTGGAGAATAGTTTCTTGCATTCAAACCTACGGTAGATTCAATTATTTGTTTAGTAAGTACAACAAGTAACTCTAGTTGTGCGGGATTTGTGGTGTTGCCTTCTCTTGTGACACCTTTACATGTGTTCGTGTGTTCGTGTGCTGCTGTGCCGACGCGCCAACGTTTTGTTATGTGAACAGCTTGCGTCAGCGCCGCGCAGGTCGCAGGTCGGAGGTCCGGGCCGAGGAGTGCCTCCTGCATTATTCACTACAGAGCGTGATGCCACTGCGCACTGCGCACTGCGCACTACTGACGTCTCGAATTTCAAATTGTCTACAATGTCATTCTATATTTTAAATCTTGTAAACTATATTGTCACGCAAGGGGATACATCATACAATAGGCACATTTACTCAATAGTACGTACCACATACTAGACACATTTTATAAAATTATATTTTTTAGATAGATCAATAACATACACATATTATGTAAGTCAGACGGCCAATAGGAACATATTCTTATAAAGTACGTCAATTTAGTGTTTTATTCAGGAACGCATCATGTTATTAACACGGGGAGGGAGTGAACACACACTACACCGCACCCGACTGCGCCCGAGGCGACTACTTGAGTCGATGTAGGTAACTTAGATCACTCCTGCGGCGTGTAGTTGTCAGCGGTAAATGAGTGTGTGCCGCGAGCCAGGGGCGACCCGCGACCTCCGGCAGCGCTAAGTTAACGGATCTGTCAATATTATCACAGCCTCACAGCACTCATAGCCGCGAGCGACGGAGGCAGCGGGGAGCGGGGAGCGGGTCCCATTATCATTGATACAGTCTAGTCTTAATCCTGATCGTCCACCGATATTTATGGTACACAATGGACCGTTAGAATATTCATGGATGAAACTCGACAAACAAATTGGAAATAAATAAATGTAAGTAGAGTGTTTTGATCTATCTGCGAAATTAGAATATCGGGTAGGCTGTGATGTCCATTAGCGCGAGGTATTTAACTTCTAAGGAAAAACGGTGTCAGTGGGTCGTATGTTAATGTATACCTAAGTATAAGTGAGGCGCACCGAGCCGCCCTTGTGGAGAACATCGGCGCTCAGAAGCGCGCGGGACACAATTTATATCCAATTTATGTTCATAAATCGGCCATCCTGTAAATATCTCCGCGACGTATCTATCGTGCAGGCAGATACAGCTGCACACGATTTGTGACCACTTGATTGCGTAGTTTGGTAGATTTAGATGGTGTGGGGTGAGCCATAGCGGTGGAGCAACGGAATGATTCCCGGGACAGTTAACACCGCATACAGTAAAAATAAATAATTGACTAGCTTCACCGCGGCTCTCGGCCGGCGCGGAAGTGTGGGGTGAGCAGCGCGCACACGGCTCGGAGCCTCGTTACACGACATTTCGAGACACAGCTCATAACAACATTAGAGCCAATTAACCATTAACACTTTTTATTTCCTTTTTCATTAATACAGTACACACACACGCGCCACCCGCCCTCCGCCGCCCTCCGCCGCCCGCCCCACAGCCGCGGATGATTTACATTCATCGATAAAATATATTATGATTGTACTAGAACATTCGTCACTCCTGTTTGATTAACTAACGTTACAAAACATTGTATTCTGTTCGTTCACAATTTATGTAATATAAATTGTACCAGTACTGTTACTCTCTTGTGCCAATTGTAGGACACATTGTACATTATAGCACATTTATTACGTGGCCACTCAATAATAATATTAAATGTAAATACAAACAGGTCGAAGTTGTGCGATAGGAGAGTTGATATTGCTGTCGTCGGTGAACGACCGCCACTGTTGGGTACTTTTGCTCAGTCATCTCTTAAGATAGCGCGATACGACACGACAAGCTAGTTATCTTGTTAGTTAAAGGCTTCCGTGACCTAAAAGCATCTGCACTCCGGTTTAAATCCAAAGCTTAGGAACTCTTACATTCAAACAATGACGCCGAGCTACTTACAGATGCATGGACAATAGGAAATCACCCATGATCGGGGGGTCATAGAGATCACGAGCCACTCCCGTCTTCGAAATGTTAAATGTCTCTGTTTGTGGGTGGGTCCATAATCATCATCGGCCGGAAGACGTCCACTGTTGAACAAACGCCTCCCCCCTAGAACGCCACATTGAACGACAGCTTGCCAATATTGAATCCACCGGTTGCCTGCCAACGCCGCGTCTTCCGGTTCGTGGTCGCTCGAGAACCTTTCTTCCGCAGCGGTTATCGGTCCCTCAAGCGATATGGCCTGCCCATTACCACTTCAACATGCATATACTTCGAGCTCTGTCGGTAACTCTAGTTCTTTGGCGAATTTCCGTATTCCGGATCCTATTGCGCAAAAAAACCCCGACCATAGCTTTCTCCATAGCTCGCTGAGTGACTCTGAGCCTCTCCAAAAGGCCAACCGTTAGCGACCACGTCTCAGAGCCATACGTAATCACTGGCAACACACACTGGTAAAAGACCTGCGTCTTCGGTTGGGTTGCGCGAGTTTATTTCTAAATAAATAACGGGAGCCTAAACTACCGTGACGCACGTGGCCCGCACTGTACTGTACAGGGCACACGCAGGTACCGCCCAACATAAATGTAACACTCAATCAAAGAGTTTCTGAAAATTACTAAATCATCAAAATTATAAGCATAATTGGGTAACGCTTATAATTTTGTATTACATAAATATAAATTTTCTAATTTGCATGTGCATACAAATCCAGTATATCAACCACTAAACCACCACATTGGTGTAGTAGTGATCAAAGCTCCACTAAAAGGGTTCCCTCCTAACGGCCCACCTCCCGGTGCTACAGTATCGAGCCACACTCTTAACGACGCGAAGTAGATGGTATCGGCCTGTCCTCACACGTGTGCTTCAAGTGGAAGCCACTCCACCAAAATGCGTTACGGCACACAATTATTGTTCTATGAAGGCATAGAGCTATGCTTTACACCGAGTGCCATGTAGTAGACAGAGTGGGTATCATCATGTTATAATATAGATATGTGTGTCTAAAAAATATGATGGCCATACAAGCTGTCCAGCTATAGCATAAAACTGATCTTCTAAAGTCAGTCTGCTCGGGAAACGTCTGCCAACGTAAAGGAACAACGTTTTTCTCGTTCGCTCAGTGTTGCCAACTATTGAGTATCGGATTTTTAATTGAAACCATAATCGCAGTGGCTTCTGTCCCAACCTCCCGACACATCAATGCCGGAGCTTATTAATTACATAATATTAATAATAATTTCGGATGATATCTCCAATATTCAAACTCAATAAGGTGCGTTCATTGGGTTCGGCCTCTGTTTACACTTCCCTGTAGGGCTGACCCCTACAGGGCTATATTAAAATGACTGCTACTTAGCTCTCTGATAACCCTCATTAAAATGAGATTATCATACAAGATAGAATAAATGGGATAGTTTCATGTTCTAACATTTATTTACATCCAAATACCTCTTCTTAATATTATTATAGAAGGATACATACAATTACACCCATTCCGAAAGTCGTTGTATTAATAAGTAATAAATAAATACACAGTGTTATATGTCATTAAAGCCATGTATATAAGTCGGTTCCCAAACACTTAGCAGTGCAAGCAGACGGCGGCAGCGCCCGAGGGCTCTTTACTTTAACAGCTTTGTTCTGGGCACATTTGCATTTCATTCGCTGAATACTGCTCGGAAATTGCTTTCAACTCGGGTGTGCTAAGTGTTGGCAAATCGATTGCATAGCGTACGCCGATGTGCTGCAGCGCTTGAGTACTCCCCCAGCGCGTAGCGACACAGCTGATCCAGCGCTACAGCCCTCGGCCACGTGACCTTATAGCTGCGACTGTCTGCCACCCACACAGTCGGGCACATCCACAACAGTCCCAGATTTCGTCCACAAACAAGGTTACGCGTCGTGAGAGCTCGCGCCCCGCTCGGTTGTAGGCGTCCTTATTGTATTTGACAATTTGCTGAGCAGCATCTTGACTTTTATTTGTCGGGCCCGATGCCCTGAAATGTACTTAATTGAATATCCTTCACGAAATGACGTTACTGCGATTGCGACGGATCCGAGCGTCGGCGTCGCGTGTTATACATCAGATATAATTGGACGAGTCGCGTGTCGCGAGCCGCGCGCCGCGGGCTCCGCGCCGGGCGCCTGGCTGAGGCATGCTGGGGTCCCCTGTGGGCTGGGAGCTGGGAGCTGGGTCGCGAGCGGGCGGACAGAACAGCACTGCCGTGCTGCTTTAATTCGTTCTTTATTTATTTATTAAAACGCTCATCGACAACATTATATTATGTATATACAAAGTCTAGATCATATCACTGTATTATTATGTTTCGGGCAAGTATTTATACCTATAATGGACGAGCAAATCAATAAAAGAAATATAACAGTCTGTTATGTACTCTAACATAGGAATCACCAGTATAAATGACAATGACAATATGAAACAATTACAATCGATTTATTTTTAATAATATACATTATAAATATAATAATATTACTTATACCCAAACCACCTAAGGTAAAGTGACTTGAGACCATGTTCGGTCCTCTAAAGCCACATTAAGAATTGTAGTAAGGGTGTTCTGTATAATTGGGTCATTTTTTTCCAAAAGGTGTTTCCATAGTTGGAAAGAGCAAAGATAATATGTAAGACATATAACATCTTTGTATTTAGGTCTAACTGTGTTTAACAAATAAATAATTACTGAATCTATCTCGCGCGGTGTGATTGTGAAAGATATCAGTTAGGCTTCTACTAGAGTTTGTAGGTGCGGGATGGTGAGGGTCAAGCAGGACGCCTCGGCAAACTCGGTTAAATACATATTATGATATAATGAGTTGCCGAGTCAAGTACACTTCAAACAAGCGCATGTTCTTACGGTCACTCTGAATACAACAATATTTTAAAGTATGATGAGTTGCAAATACTATACATACAATAGGCAAGCGTCGGCAGCTCGGCACCAATCTCGTAAAATAACACAAGGATCACTTTAATTTCTCAGAAACCCGTGAATTGAAACAATATATTAAATAACGACAGTGTGTTCACAGGGGATTGTGGGGGAAGGGGAGCGGGCCGCGGGCGGAGAGGTACGCAAAGAACAAGACGTGGCGGGGATTCACCTAATTAAAGAAATATTAAAAAAGGGCGACGAAGGAGTCCATACAAAGTCAAGTTTGAGAAGTTTTATATTGTTAGCTCAGCAAGGAGCCGAGCCCCGCGCCTGGCGACACGCCAGGTTGTTGCGCCGCCTAGCAGCACGCTAAGTCATATTTTAATTAAAGGAAATAATAATGCTAATCACAAACTTTTTACACAATTCCTAGGAGTTTACGTATTATATGTGGGTGTTTCATCCGCGTCTAATTTGAATTTCGAAAGATCCGTAGCGCTATCTAATAAACAACGTATACCGTGCGCAAATTTATTATGATTGTCGGTTAATGAGCGAAACGGTAACATACGTGTAATATATGTAAGAACGACGCTAAACAATGCAACCGGACGGAAGCATTTTATGTTGTCTGTGGAAAAGCCCAGTGGGATATTCTAGAAAGCGCGCTCCGAACACAATGTTTTGACACTCGCTGACATCATTAGCGCATTAGCATCATCATTATAATTTAATTGTGGCAGGATTAGTGACTCGAGCGCGAGAATATAACGTCTGCGAGCACACTCGCGCGGATCCCGCGGTACTCCGAGCTAGTACCCCCGTTGAGGGCTGGCCTCAGGCTCACCGTCACACGGACTCCACGCTGCCACATCCTCCGTCGCACTCTGATGGCAACCGTGGTGCGTGACTCATAAACATCCGAACATAGTCACTTTTGTTTTCATTTTTCCTAATATGGTATGAATTATATATAGTCATCACGCACGGACAAACTCTGTGCCAACACATAGGTGGGATGCTTGGTCGCGGCAGTAGGGCGGCACGCGGCCCTGTTGGTCGTTATCAGTCATATATGTAGTCTGCTGGCCCACGAGGTGGTACACGTGTAGCACACTGCTCCGGCCTGCGTACGCGGTGGGCACGAATCCCGAAATAATACAGACGAGATTTTTATTGAAACTATGTGAGGTTAAATAACTCGTCGGTTCGGCAAAACAATCAGGTTATTGCATTCCGCAGCCGACCACGACTAGTGGTCATACGCAGGACGGTATAGAAGGCGCACTCCGTACAGGGGTGCGCCACACTCGTAGCCCAGCCTCACTCCTCGGCGGTGTCCTGACCGCGATCCAAAGATGTTCCGCCGAGCGGTAGGTTTGTCGCAACATCCTCTCTGACTGCACGACGAGTCAAGTTGCAAAAATAACAGACGGTTTACTCCACACAACATGTGTTCGCATACATGGCACGCCGCGCGCCGCCGTTCTACGTCACACAGTCATGACAGAAAAGATCGCGACGAATACGGCCGGCGCGCGCGCAGAAAAATCGCTCGCGTCATAATCATACCGCATATGTACACATGTCTAAAAATAGAGATAAATGCATGCCATTACATTTATATGTAAATGTTACTATGTGTAAACAGTATGAGTCACAAGCGTTTTATTTGAATTTCTGCGGAATCTATATTTTAAATAAAACTGACCTCGTCTCAACGCGGCGCCCGGTATCGACGCGCATCACTTGATACCGAGGAGTATTAAAGTGTATACAAATAATAAAATATACAATACGGTGCTCACCGCACTATAATATTTTACTATTTATATATATAGTATGTATACAGTAAATCTTCCTACTACTTATCCTATCCCAAATTGCAATACAAGAGAGTACTTCGCGTGCCGCCGGCGGTGGCGAGCTGGATGCTGGGACGCAGGTAATCGCCACTAGCAGCCAGCCCCCGCCGCACGTCCCGGAGTGGGACGTAGCGGAACTACTTCTAGCTCAATGACTGGTTACACCATAACGGACTGAGTTAAGACTACTCAGACACAAATAGTGTCATTATTTATTGACATGATGAGTTTTGCAAAATTCTTAGAACACTAACTGACCGCCCCCTTCCCCTCTACCTCACTTGGGTCGTTTTTGTAGCCATACATCTTGCGGGAGCATCCATCATCCCCGCGGCCCACGAGCCGACAGCACCGAGATTGGACCCACACACTTTAATCGAGGCTCCCCTCCTCCAAGACCGCATCTCAAACATCAAACATTACTCGGACCAACGAGTAGCGACCTCCAAACTGACCTCGAAACTTTCACAATATTAGTGAACATTCGGCTCCGTGTTGTTTCGAACTCGTTATCCTGTTAAAGTTCATTAATTGGTATACTGGAAGAGACAAGAAAACCGCCGCCATGTGGTGAGCGGCGCGGAGCCCCCGGCCGAGGGGCGGTGTGACACGCACAGGCAGAGTGCTGCTACAATTTGTTTATAGACAACGAATTAGAAGCAGCTAGCCGCGCGTACCCCCCCGCGCGCGCACGCCACACTCCCCGCACCGGCCGCGGCCCGCCCCGCGCACTAATCTGCAGCCCGCAAGGAAGGGCACGCGCAGCGGTGGCCGAGCTTGTCCCACTTACTCTGGCGAGAGATAAATATAATTACTGAACATGATTTCCAATCATTACTTTCTCACATGATCATTGGTAACCGTTACAGACAATGACACTTAAACTCCAAAGCTTGGAGGCTAGGTCGGCGCACGCTCAGTGGGCTGGGCGGGCGAGATAAACTATTTGAAGGCCTTGTGTGCCTCCTTACATGCATAAACTAAAAGTTTGGCCGGTCACCACACAGCGTACTGTGTACACTCCGCTGAAAACTCAGCTCTTCACTTACCATGGACTAATTACCACACAAAAATGCTGCTCCTCTCCCCTCCCCCCGCTCCTGTCACCAGCTCCCCCGGTATAAATAACAGCAGATTGTTTGCTCGAGCCGATTGTTATTATTTTAGAAAATGTTATCCTGTTCTGTTCCAGTGCAGTAGAGCTACGTCGCTCGCTGCAACACTATTGTGTCTGAAGTCCTACTCCCCTTACTTATAAACGAAGCTAACATGTGTTTTAAGACAACTACTTCTAAGTCTATAGACATCTCTATTCTTTGTCATGCAAACGACAGTGACAGCTATAATTTAATCAATTGTTCAACACTGACAATATTCATAAGGAAAGGGGTTAAATGTTTAAAGGTGAAGTAATATCACCGCACAAAACTGTTAGCATCGCCACACGCCTCGCGCATCGAACTACATGGTGACGCTGCGGAGCTTGGTGTAGTTCATCTGTATGTGTGCACTCCAGAAGGTAATCAGTTCAACCTAATCTGAATCTACATATTGTGGTCTACGTATGGCAATCCGAGTTGGTGCACTGAATGTGTACTCAACCAAACAATTGATTTGATAAAACCTACTGTACCTAATGATATGTAATCAATACAACATGGCGTGTTATGTCGAAGTTCGGAATTTCGAAACTTGTCTCCGTTCTCAATACGTTTAGTAATATTTTTACTCAAGTGCAGAAACACCACCGGGCCGGGCGTCAGTTTCTGACAATCTATTTCATAATACGTTCGTTCAAGTCGTCGCTAACCTCCGCCACATCACGTCGCTGGCCACCCTCCCTACAATACTTTATCTTCTGATAATTTTAGAGTAAAAGTTTTCAACAGATTAAGCTGTTACTTTGAAAAACTTTGACAATTACCTAACTTTGTAAATGTCTCAAGTACGAAACGAACGAACGACTTGTTTGGGAGCTGGGAGTCTTTGTTGTTTGGCAGCGCGGCCGTGGCCGGCCATGGTGAGCCACTGGCGGCCATCAGTGGCTAGCCAGCAGTGTGGCATACATTGTGACAGCCGACGCTGGCCGGCACTGCCGCAGCAGCCGCGCACAACACACTGCCGCAAATGATAAAACGACGCAAGTCCTAAGAATACTGCGGTGAATTGTTTTGTTTGTACAGAATCGACAGAACTAAGTATTGTTAGTTTAGGATTAGTGAGCAATATCTTTACAGTTATGTGTTTTCGACCAAACACGTAGCCGAATCGTAGCCGTCCCGTGTGAGTGTGTGTGTGTGTGTGTGTGTGTATGCGTGTGACTAGAGCCCGCCCGACTTCTTGCGAGTTAGCAATGCTCGGGATTTGCTCACTAAATTAAAGTAGGTTTTTAATATGTACGTTCAGAGCGATCGCCGCCGTTTGTAATCCTGGGATTAGGGAGTGAGGCCGGCCTCGGGCCCCGCGGCCACACAGATTGAGCGCTGGGTGTCTAATGAATAGGAGGAGAATAGGAGTCGGGAGTATCTCAGTTTCAGATGTCATGTACATTGTAAACATACACAGTGTGTACAATGTACAGTAATTAATTTGAAACCACCTTTTATGGAACAAAAACATTTTGACGGTATATTAATAGCCACAATAGTTGAACTGAACTGTCGTTGTTATTAACGGCCACCTCCAGGAGGAAGACGACTCATAGTAATGGGTACTGATCTAGATATTAATAATACATTCCCAAAGCAATGAGATGTTCCAATCGAGATGAGAGTGTGCAGCTCTAGCTACTGCCACTTATCAATGTTAACTAATGGGACAGCGATTAGTCAGCACCATATGAACCTCTATATCAGTGCAGTGCGATGCGCGCTCGACTACGGACGCGTCTCCATTGTACACGGCACGAATTATTTTATTCGCGTTTTGCGCGGCCATAGCCGCTGCACGGTCACACTATGAGTTCCAAAAAACTTATAGTAAACGAATTGTTGGCGTTCCTTGTCCATGCAATTGACTACATGGATGAGGTGAGTATACTGCAAATATGCCGATCTAATTTCAAGGAGGAAGATGTCAGCAGTGCCAAGCTGCTACTGTTCCAGTCTCTTGGAAAACTGGACCAGATGCCGTCTCGCCGCAGAGATGGCACCGAAAAGAGTCTTCAAGATATTATTGATATGTTGAAGAAGACCGATCCAGACGACGTTCCCGACTTCGTGGCAAAGGAGCTAAGTAAACTGCCCCCCGTCACGTTCGATCACGTCGATGTAACGAGACTGCTGAAGGACATCACATCGTTGAAAGCCGAGATGACCATAATGCGGTCCAGAATGGAGGCTTCAGACAACGT
Organism: Abrostola triplasia; assembly: GCA_946251915.1. Taxonomy (NCBI): domain Eukaryota; kingdom Metazoa; phylum Arthropoda; class Insecta; order Lepidoptera; family Noctuidae; genus Abrostola; species Abrostola triplasia. The sequence goes on along the minus strand of OX276432.1, from coordinate 156,651 downwards.
CATTGCTGAGCTGCGTGCTGAAGTTACATCATTGCGCAACGTTGGCTCAGTAATTAGGTCACCTGAGGCCTCAAAGGTGAACACTCGTCGCGGAGCACAAAATACCTCAATCGGCAGTTTTGAGTCGGCGAACACTAGCAAGTCGCTAGCTGCCGATACCGCTGACGAAGCTACGCTCGCCGCCGCCGTCGCCCGCGCCTCTGCACCGGCCGCTGTGACGCCACACGTAGGTACGATGACCCCTGCACGAGCCTACGCCGATATTGTCGCTGAGAAAACAGCTGCATTGCAGATAAAGCGACCACTTGAAAAGGGGGCCAAGCAGAAACGCTGTATATCCGCCTATCATAAGGATAACAGGATACAGCCGACGGAGCAGGCCGACAAGGATGGCTTCATCGTGGTACAGAAGAAGAAAAAGAAGCCGACCCAAAACAAGTGTGGCACTGCACCGACCGGACCGAATCATTTGCTGCGTCCCGCTGTACCAGTGACGCCGCTGTACGTGTCCAGGCTGCAGTACTCTACAAAGGCCGAAGAGATTGTAGAGTACATCAAGATTAAGACGAGTTGGATTTTGAGGGTTGTGAGGTTGGAATCTCGTCACAACGTGAATTTTAATTCTTTTGTGGTGAGAGTGCCTACTGAGCATCTTTCAAAATTCACTTCTCCGGAATTTTGGCCGAAAGGCGTTATTTTCCGGCGATTTCGTGGCCGGATACCTGATACCGCGTGATATACGACGCCGACGCTGTGATTGGTTTATATAGTTTTTTATATAGTTTAATTGTTTATGTATAGTATTTTATATTTTGTTATTTTTGTATAGTATTATTGTATTTTTAATATGGGCCTTTGTTGCCTGAATCAAATAAATAAATAAAATAAAAATAAAAATAAACATAATTTACTCGTCGACTCGTCACTGTCGACCCCGTGGTGGCACGTGCGCTATATTTTCCGCCAATGCAACTACTTTATTATGGCAGCTAGCGACGCGCGATCGGCGCGGGCAGCTATTAACTGTGATTTATCGCACATCGGCGCCCGCGCACTACACACTACAATTACTATGTGTGGGTACGTCACACTCATTTAATACGTAAAGAAGGACTAATAAGTGCATGATAATAATTTGTAACTCACTCATTCCTGAAGACGCAGAGCTATCATGTGGGTACGCTATGCTCTGTCACGTGACCGTTCATCTGTCTGAAGGTGTGAAATCTATAGGTATAGGTTGTTAATATGTTTGGTTTGATTTTGCAGACAGTCCTTGCCGGCTGCTGGACGGTGAGCGCAGGCGCAGGACTCCCGTCGTCCCGCAGGCAAGCACCAGGTGACGTGCGGTGACTGTATAGATAGATAGAATATGATATATTGTACACCATGTAAACACATCGTAACTTACTTTATAAACAACGTCGTCAGTGCAGTGGGTACAATGGCGGCCTTATCGCTTAAAGCGATGTCTACCAGGCAACCTTTGGAAGGACAATATGTAAGACATTGTAGGAATAGTCGGTGGTGTACAGCTGTACGTAGATTTAAATAAAATCAATTAATTAAAATACGAAATAATTTAAAGATTAGAAACTACACAAGGTACATAAAATACATAATAATATAAATATATTTAAAGAATAAATACGCTTTTTGATAGGAATTCCTAAGTACAATGCCTATTAAGGAATAAGTTCAATTAGACAAGAAATGTTTCTTAGCTAATGTAGCTAAAGAAGCTATCGTTTGTGCTTGTCTTATTGCCAATGGCAAATCACTCCACAATAGTACAGCCTGTACTTCAAACGATTTATCTCGAAACTCTGTGGAGTGCTAAGGCATCTCCAGCCTCAATTAGCCTAGTATGTGTGTCATGAACAAACTTAAAACGTTATTTGAGATAAGAGGGGGTTGCAGGATTAAACAAGATATTGCAAAAAAATGATAATATTATATGAGCATCCCGGCGAAAGTGAATTGGCAGCCATCTGAGCTTATTGCGAAAATCTGAAACATGGTCATACTTGCGTTAACCATATATGAATCGAATGAAAAAGTTTTTGGAGTCGCTTAAGCTTATCTAGCTGCTCTTCAGGAAGTTCTTCAGTAAGGAAATCGCCGGTGTTGAAGTCTAATAAGGACAGAAACGTCAGATTTCCATTCTCCATACGCAGTCGTGTGTCATCCGTAATGTTAACGAGGGCTGACGCAGTGCTGTGTCCTGGACGAAACCCGGATTGGAAAGGATTAAGGAGTGTATGTTTGCAAAGGAAAGTACTAAGCTGGTTATGGATAAGACGTTCTAGGACTTTGGAAAGAAATGGTAATACGGATATTGGGCACTCAGAGAAGGTCGCAGGATAGCTCTTTTTCGGTAGCGGAGTAACTTGAGCTTCTCTCCATGAAGATGGAAAGACGCTACAAGTTACATCAATTTTCTCGTTTCTACGCAATACTAATATATATAATTATACAATTTGTTTCCCTGATGCACGCGAGCGGTATCTCATGTAGGTCTGGCAGTTACAAACGTGGTCAGGCACTCATAGCTCCCGCGACAGAACAGGCGTTCTGCACGATTGTTCTAGAATACACGACACATTAGTAAGTGAAACGATGTAAACAAACAGCGCTGGCTCGTACTAGCATCGTGCGCGCCGCCTAGACATGCCGCCTTCTTGTATGTGTCCTATGGTAATAAGCTCAGGCGGTGGCATATGCAGGTAGTCCATGAGCCGACAAGATAATCCAGCGCCAGTGTCAGTATATCACTATGATTGATACGTGGATGAAGGCGCAGCGTGTCGACGGGCGTTTAATTACCCGGACCACCCCCACCTGCGCGACACAAAGGACTCAGCCCGGCTTGTGTTTGTTGACTTCATTCAGTAAATTATATGAATTCATCCGGAAATCATTTATTCTTAATATTATTCTTACATAACGTAGGAAGTGGCGACGGTGCTTAACATAAATTAAAAAAATACAAACCATTAAATTGAGTGGCGGCCTCGGCCCTACACAATGGCGAATAAACAACCAAGAAGGGGATTACAATTATTTTGAGAAAAACCTCTCGATGCTCCCAATTGTTGTTGTTTACATTAGCGGGGCGACTACCTCGGGCCGAGACGGGTTCTGCCTTGGGCGGGCACAAGCTCCGCTCTCAGCAGGTACAAGTGTACGAGGAATGTTGGAACATTAATTCCTCACTAACATCGACACGTGGGGCGTGGTTCCTCCCCATGACAAACAAATCTTTGTATTCATTATAATAGATTCAGTTATAAACTAAACCTATATTAATATACCATATCCAGTGCTCGTTGTTGGAAGTGAAGCGCCAGCGGCCGTGTCCGGCTGCCCGGCTGTCCGGCACACACTAGATTCTCCTTATTTAAGTATCCCGCGCCGCACGGCGAGACACTACACTTGGCGCTGTTACTATAGCCATGTTAATTTCATTACGACGCTGCAAATTAGTGGGTCCAGGACCTCCTCACGCGGCTGCAGCCCGCAGCGCAGCACACGCCCGCGCCCGCAGCAACCCGCGCTGCGCCGGGGGCACAGCTCGCGCCGCCGGCCTCCCTCTAATTTATCGGTGATTACAGCCCACGAATTACGTCAAATAATATGTTTCCACCGAATGGCACATTACCGTGCGCAGACGAGCTTTAGTCAACGCTTGAACTATACCTATAGATTCCAGTTGAGTGTGACAACCGCTGCCAAGACTACGTCAGTCCATATAAAATGTACTTTTAATGAATTGTGAGCCGAGCTGCCTCTACTGTCAGCCCCCGAACTGCGCTGTGGTGAGCGCACATCTATGAGGCCTGCTACAGCGCGGCCAGACGGACACGTTGCTCGTCGCAGGCGCAGAGTGAGTCCTGCTGGCGGCCAGGGTCCAAGTGGAGGTAACCTCACGTATTCAGGCAGCTGTTGTCCCTACTTAGGAAACAAAATGGATGGGAATTAGGAAATATCAAATTGACTTTAGTCACATTAAGCTTTCATGCACGATATAATTGCCCTTTACGCCTTACAATTGAAATAAATATCTTCGAAGTTATCGCAAATATAAAACTAACGTGCGGGTAAATAAATTGAAGCGGCCCTTCGCGGGAGCATGCTCTGCGCAACAAGCTGAAACTTACCTACGACAATACTATGTACGGAAAAGTAGGCACAACATGATGTACTACTGGTACTCGAGCCAATCCGGGGCGGCCGCTAGTTGTTCATTAGTTGGTCCATGTATCTTGGTACAAGGCCTAGGTGTAGGTTCAGCGCCGTTGTCTTACAAACATCATTACGGCGCGCCGTAACGACGTTAGTTACGTGAGATGCAGCGCCTTCCTGTAAACAACTCCCGCCGCTTGTTTACCGGAAGCCGCTACCTTCTCGACACCAGACCCCCCCCCTCGCTCCGCACCCCGCACCACAGTAATTGCAACCTCCACAGAACCTGTCGCTTGTTTGAATCGTTAAGCGATCGTTCGTTAGCCGCGCGACTGTCACTGTCCCCGCTAATTGCACAGCGATCGTAAAAATGCAAATGCTTGCCGACACTAATTGCTTAATGGAGCTTTCACACGGCGCGCGGTGCGAGTGGTCACGAGCCGCGTGCCTGTGTGTGTGTGTGTGTACTGTGCGGAGTGCGGTGGTGCTGGTGGCGGCTGCACCATGGTATGTGCTGACCCCCGAGACGGCCGCTCCATCACCACACAGAGACCTCATGTCATCCTAAGATTTTTTCGATACATGTTATATAATGCTAGATTTGCCATACCTATTGTAGCAAGCTACGCGGCGCTATGTGGGCTCCGGTCGTAGCTCGATGTAGCAGCGCTATGATCTGCCTCGATACAAGTTGCAGGGTATATCAGACGTAGACCTAACTAGTCACGCGCAAGATCTGTATTTTATGTAAATACATCTATGTTGCATAAAGGGGTGCATGCTGACGACGTGAACCAAATCATATTGATAGGATGTAGACGTGTGACAGTCAGCCGGCGCCGGCTGCGGGCTGGTATATATCAGAGTCAGGCTTGATGAAAGGCCACTATTATGAGAGCAGGCTCGCCCGCACCCTCTCGAGCGCACTCTGTCTATGTCGCCATTTATAGAATTATTTAGTAAAAGACAAAACAACTTTCGATTGAGTTTCAATAACGTCTAATTATACAGTTATTTGTCCAGCCCGAATGCTCACCGAGAGGAGTGCTGCGTTGTGTCGGAGGGTCCAAGAGGGCGCTCCGCCACAAGTAGTATGATAACTAAAAGCAAGTAAAGTGTCCCCGTAGCGGCTAGCCTCGTAGCACTCGTAGCGTCGCCGGCGTAGCATGGCTACACTGGAGACGCACTCACAGCACCAACAGCAACTTCAACAGAGAGCTACATACGTTTCGGTTGAACTTTAATTAATGTTCATTACAGTTTGTAGAACCTTGTAAATGTTGGCAACCTAATCCCACTTTAATGAGAGCCCGGAGTACCCGCCTGCAGGTGCTGCCGCTCTGGTGCAGGCGGGGTCGGCTCCGCCGCACCCCATCAGAAATGAATTTAATTTGACTTGCCCGAAGTACTCTCCTCACTCACACGCACGCAAACGTACATGTTGTACCAACCGTTACTACTAAGTACAAGTTTCTTCTGAAATAATGCATCAGAATTATAATTATGATTAGAATGGTCTCACTTCCCAGCAGCTACGTGTCCCAGTTTAGCCTGCTGCATACTAAAAGTAGTCGTATTGTATAGTCACAGGAGACGGTGGGCATGCAGTGAGCACGGCGTGAGCGGTGCGAGCAGGGCGCCGGCGACCGGCACGCGCCATGGACGACCCCGAGCGCATCGCGCGCGACGCCGCCGCCTGCCTTGCCGACAACAACGGCACCGCGCCCTCCTCAGGCAAGCAGCTCGCCAGCACCCTCCACCACAGCCGCACACTCCGACTGCTCACCTCCAGAGTTCTTCTCCACAGGAGTCTACTGCGAGGGTACCTTCGACTCCTGGCTGTGCTGGCCGCACACGCCCGTCAACACCACCGCGTACCGACCCTGCCCAGAGTTCGTGCCCGGCTTCAGTCCTGAACGTTTGTTACTCAACAATTACTACTTAAAATATAATTATTGAACTCTCTACAATCTCGCTCGAACTAAGTGTATAAATCACTAAGGTATTGTTATAGTGTTGGCGCACAAGGAATGTACGGCCAACGGCACGTGGTGGCAGCACCCGCAGACGGGCCGGCCCTGGTCCAACTACACCACTTGCATCAAGCCTGAGGACGTCAGTACCGAGCATCACGTCATGTCCCGCTTCCAACCGCAGCTCTCCGCCTGACCGGCCGCTCTTGTTGCAGGACGTGAGCGACATCATCGCGGTGTACGAGACAGGCTACAGCGTGTCACTAGTGGCGTTGCTGCTGTCGCTGGGCATCCTGTTCTACTTCAAGTGAGTCCTGGTTGTCCTTGGTTCTCGCAAGCTCTGGCCGGTACTGACGCGTTTATGTGGTGCAGGTCACTGCGGTGCGCGCGCATCACGGTGCACATGAACCTGTTCGCGTCGTTCGCACTCAACAACTCGCTGTGGCTGGTATGGTACGGGCTGGTGGTGCGCTCGCCCGAAACGCTCACGGCGTCGCCCGCCTGGTGCCGTGCGCTCAATGCCGTGCTGCAGTATGCGCTGCTTACCAATTACACGTGGATGCTGTGCGAGGGGCTGTACCTGCACACGGTGCTGGTGAGCGCCTTTGTGTCCGAGCGCCGCCTTCTGCGCGCGCTGCTGGCGCTGGGCTGGCTGCTGCCGCTCACGTCGGTGGCTGTGTATGCAGGCCGTCGCGCCGCCGGCGACGAGCCGCTGTGCTGGATGGACGAGGGCGCGCCGCGGCCTGAGCTGGCTGTGCTGGCGTGCGGCGCCGTGCTGCTCAACGTGGGCTTTCTGTGCAACATTGTGCGCGTGCTATGCACCAAGCTGCGCGCCGGCGGTAGCGTGGGTGGCGCGGGCGGCCCGGCGCGGCCCTCTGCCACCGCCCTGCACGCGCTGCGCGCCACGTGCCTGCTGGCGCCGCTGCTGGGCCTACAGTACCTGCTCATGCCCTTCCGGCCTGACCACACGGCGTCGTGGTGGCTCGCCTACGAGTATGTGTCGGCGCTGACCACGTCACTGCAGGGGCTGTGCGTGGCCGTGCTGTACTGCTTCTGCAATGGCGAGGTGCTGGCGCAGCTGCGGCGGCGCTGGCGTGTGCTGACTTTCCGGCCGCGCGCCAACTCGGCCACGGCCACCACGGTGTCGGTGAGTATGTGCGGCGCGGGCGGCCGCCGCTCAACCGTCACCACGTCCGCCTCACCCCCGCGCGTGTTGCAGTTCGTGCGCTCGAGCGCGCCGGCCGGCGGCGAGGACAAGGTGTGACTGGCGGCCGGCGGCGCCGGGCCCGACGCCGACGCCGCCGCGCCGACTGCGCCTGCGACCGACCGCCGCCGCAGCGCGCGCCACATCCGCTTCGAGTGCGTCGACAGCGACGACGATGCGCCGCCAGACAAGCGCCTGCTGTAAGCGCCGCCGGGACTCTAGTGTGTGTGGTGATCCAGTGTAGTGTTACCCCCTGACCTGGGATGTGAGCGGTGGGCCGGACTAGTAGAAAGACCTTGTGTGGAGGAGGGTACGAGGTTCGGAGGACCTCCGACCTCAGTGACAGTGATGAACGTGTCGCGATTAGCTGCTGCGGTACTTATAGCAGCCCTGTGGTGTAAAGGACAGTTCTGTACATAGTTGTAAATGTTTTTATATAATATAAAGGTGTGACAAAATACCCTCATGATATTTTTATTTAGCTTCATCTTTATTAATCTATACAGTCTGTTTGTTATTGTGAAGACCAGACTCACCGACAAACCGGTGCTTGTCGTCATCTAATTACATACAAACACCTACTGTTGGTATTAACATTTCCGTGTCTACATTTATCACCGGCCAATCAGATATCCACTTCTGTTGGCAATTTCAGAAATGTTTTTATCTAGAGGAATGTCAATTTCATAAAGTTCTACCAATTAGCTTGAGACACTAATGTAACATATTTGGTTCTAATGGCTAAGCGACACATTTAATTGAAACAGTAAATCTCGCAGGGCGCGACTATAAATATAATGTGCTGGGCAGATGCGGCGCGGCGGCGGCGCGTACGCATTGCTGTCGTACTGTCTCGGCGCACCAATCAATTGGCGAACGCATCGATACTAAATTAACCTACACCGTTTGATTGTCACTGCAAGCTATTTATATTCAGCGCCGGCGCATTTCACCGCCACCTTATATGGGCACGGCGGGCTGCGGCTCTCGGCAGGAGGGTCAGGGGTCGTGGCTTAGACAGAATAACAGACGAACGCTCAGTTATAAAATTATATTAAACAACATACACTTAAAGTAGTTCACTTACATGATAACGCAACAGCGAGCAGTCTCCGACAGAGAGTATAAAATAAATACATTTGTTTGCCAACAAGTACAAAAGTTGAACGGAAGCGGAAGTGATGTTGACGCGAGCGGCGCGCCTAGAAGCACTTGCGGTGCACGATGCCCGGGCCGGACTCGTCGTACTCCTGCTTGGAGATCCACATCTGCTGGAAGGTGGATAGCGAGGCCAGGATGGACCCGCCGATCCACACGGAGTACTTCCGCTCGGGCGGCGCGATGATCTTGATCTTAATGGTGGAGGGCGCCAGCGCCGTGATCTCCTTCTGCATGCGGTCGGCGATACCCGGGTACATGGTGGTGCCGCCAGACAGCACCGTGTTGGCGTACAGGTCCTTACGGATATCCACGTCGCACTTCATGATGGAGTTGTACACGGTCTCGTGGATGCCGCACGACTCCATGCCCAGGAATGAGGGCTGGAACAGCGCCTCGGGGCAGCGGAAGCGCTCGTTGCCGATGGTGATGACCTGGCCGTCGGGCAGCTCGTACGACTTCTCCAGAGATGTGGACGCCGCCGCCGTCTGCATCTCCTGCTCGAAGTCCAGCGCCACGTAGCACAGCTTCTCTTTGATGTCGCGCACGATCTCGCGCTCCGCCGTCGTCGTGAACGAGTAGCCGCGCTCCGTGAGGATCTTCATGAGGTAGTCGGTAAGGTCGCGGCCCGCCAAGTCCAGACGCAGGATGGCATGTGGCAGCGCGTAACCTTCATAGATGGGAACCGTGTGCGACACGCCGTCGCCGGAGTCCAGCACGATGCCGGTGGTACGACCGGACGCGTACAGCGACAGCACGGCCTGGATGGCCACGTACATGGCTGGGCAGTTGAACGTCTCGAACATAATCTGCGTCATCTTCTCGCGGTTGGCCTTGGGGTTAAGCGGCGCCTCCGTCAGCAGGATTGGGTGCTCCTCCGGCGCAACACGCAACTCGTTGTAGAACGTGTGGTGCCAGATCTTCTCCATGTCATCCCAGTTGGTGATGATGCCGTGCTCGATGGGGTACTTGAGCGTGAGGATACCTCTCTTGCTCTGGGCCTCGTCACCGACGTACGAATCCTTCTGCCCCATGCCCACCATGACGCCTTGGTGGCGCGGGCGGCCCACGATGGAGGGAAAAACGGCACGCGGCGCGTCGTCACCCGCGAACCCGGCCTTGCACATGCCGGAGCCGTTGTCGACTACCAGCGCGCCCGCATCGTCGTCACACATCCTGGCTTAGTGAACTGAAGACAACACCAACACAGCTGCACACACCTGCAACACACAACACACCGGTGAGCACCACACCGCACTGACCGACTGCTCAACACTCGTTAACTCCTCGCACGACTCACTCAATTTGATCAATCGATCGGGAAGCTATAATTAAGAAAGAGATCGAAGTGATCTAATTGTTGTGTGTCGCGGCGCTGAGGGACACTCACGGCGTGGAGGCAGCGGTCGTAGCGGCGGTAGTGAGCGCTGGGGGCGAGCGCACGCGCTATATACGCGCCGCGCGCCGCCTCTTGGCAGCCGCCACAGCCCCTACAAGGCGCTGCCGCCCGCCGCGGCCGCTCCCGCAGCGCCGGCGACTGCCATTTAAGACATTCATCCGCATCCGACGATACCTAATTACATTGCTCTCGGAAAAAATAGCTCTCAATGAGCGACCGCGACCATGCGCGCTATTTACATCGCCACCTGCGGCCTGCCGTCGCCACGGCCTCCACTCACTCCACGTATACGTATACAACACTCCGAACCTCCGCTGCGACACCTGTGGCGGCCTACAACTGGAGCGCAGAGGCTTGACCGATATCCTGACTACGGCCAAATATTAATATTATTCTACAAAAAACCAACACCCGGCGCACACTGCACTGCAGGCCACTAATATTACACGTGTGTCTCTGACCGATGCTGATGTCTGGTGGTGTAATGTACTGAGAGCTTACCAGATTACTTTCTATCTACACTTCTCCACTCTCCGAGCGCAAGTGACCGCGGCACGGCTGCTCAGGAGCTAGACGAGTATTCTAATGAAAGGTACTGATGTCAGGGCTTTGAAGGGTTCCCTTCCATCCCACAAGTCCGTGGGCTGCACGTGCTCCGTGTAGGAGTGGCCTGCAGCCTGCAGCCTGCGTGAGCAACATGTGCCACCACTAGCCAGGCACTAGCAATCGAGTATACTTAAGCTCTCGTATTGTCTGTATTCGTTGGATAGGTAGAAGTGTGCGACATGCACATACATAAAGAGTTTCTTTAAAATCTTAACTATAGGATTACTGGTGGCTAAGTGGCTGTGCGCTAAAGGTTGCGGATTCGATTCCTGCTCAGATAATTTGTGTAAAAGTGTATTTCATATGTTATTACTGAAACCCACACACCCACATAACCTTCGATAAAAAGACAACCCTAGTTTGAAACAACTAACGGTTTAAAAGATCTAGTTCAGACACAATCACGTTGAGACATGTTTACGTAGCAAAGTCTGGGGACGAGAAACCCAGGTCGGCGCAGCGGACTCGGCGACGAGCCTGCACCGCGTTGCAAGGATGTGCGGCGGGTGGCTCCTCCTCACTGAGGCTGTTCCAGCATCACACATAGTACTTACTTTATAGTTTAAACGTATAAAACGGGTTCAGAAAACAGCCACCCTTCACACGGACATTACTGGCGGCTGCCGACCGTCGCGGGCGAGCGGTCAGGTTTGGTCCCCGGTACGAGGAAGGTGCGTCGAGACGTGCTGCTTACGATTTCATTAATTTTTTATGTTAATTAACTTCTTTTAAAGATGGCGAATGTTTAACAACGACCCAAATGGTCTCATTCTTACACTCCTTCGCACTCGTTATATTATATTATTCAAAAATTGTACAAACATCCTCGTTCAGATTGAAGAAGATTTTGTTGACAATGTGTTCATGTTACACTCTCCAGCTCGACTCGTGCCTCTGCCGGGTTACCAGATCACCAATAAGGGCTCCGTTTAAATCCGAAACGAGTCGGGGAAGAAGGCGAACCCTAGATAAACACGTGAGAACCGGTACTATAGTAAATAATGTGTTTGTATTCTTCAAGGCATACCAGTATCAAGTAAGTACAGATAAACCGACTATAACTTAGTGGATCCCGGCACTTGCCACGTCTGACCAATCAGATGCTTTCAACGGCATTATACATTTCCTCAGTTGTTATAAAATACAAGTGTTTAACCATAGCGCACGATACCCGCCAGTAGGCCAGGGCACGGCTGCAGTACTCTTCTTAACATAGGACTGAAAACAGTCTGGCGAAGTGGGCGTACATAACACACCTCTACATACTTCAGCTGACTGTACAGGCGTGATGTTATGTTCATACATGGTCTCAGCACATACCGCGCTGTCGTGCGTGCCGTGTCCCAATAATACATTATTATTAGATGGGTGCACGTGAGCGCACTAGTAACTAGTTCTAATTAAGTACTACTAAAATAACATGTATATGCATTGAACGGTTCTCGTACGCACGCGGCGCGACGTGTGGGGGGCGGGGGGGGGCAGGTCAGGTAGCGGGGCAGGGTCCAGCTCATCGGCACGCTCACAGGACAGGACTACCAGCCACACTACCGCCAAGTCATTCATAACAGAACAACCAGCGACTGTATAATTATTTAAGTTCTAACGCTCTAGTAGCTTTGTATGCAGCTAACAGACTAGTTCGTATAAGTTTATTAAATGTTCTCTGTATAATTGTATTCCCCTATACCTATCTACAGCAGAAAAGATGTCTATTCTTATTAGGTAAGTAATTATTACAAGGAGAGAGAACAGCTCTCTAGAACGACCATAACTTTGAAATAAGAGATAATAGTTTTTTTACTTCAATGTCTGTCCTTAAGTGAGCACACATCGCGCCTGTAGAGATCAACACGTCAGGTACCAAATATCAAACAGATCAGGGTTATAAATCCAAAAATAGTTTCATTTCAATTAGTTAAAGAATCGAATAGTAGATGTATTTAAGAGTACCTAATCATTAGCCAGACTATGAGCAACTCGTCGGCGGCGCGCGTCACGTCGTATGCCGCGATCATAAATACTTAATTAATAAATAGTTAACGCACTCGCGTATAAATTCAAGACCTGGCCAGTCAGCACCACGGCAACAGGCACCGTGGAGTGTCACTGCCAGTCCGAGAGTACATTAAGAAACCAACTAAACAGAAAACATGTTTAATAAAAAAACCTATTATACCATTACGGATTATTGAGACGATAAACATAGTTGATCGCCTTATAAAGTACGTCAGTGGTCGGGATTCCCCCTTCCCCCAAATATGACGAGGGGGGCGATGGCTGATCCGTACTGTTACTAAGCCGACCCCGTTTGTCTTTTTAAAAAAAACAATTTTCTACTGGAACCACTTTATTTCACCACAAACACAATAGCACAGACTTACAAGTTCTTATGAACTATATTTGGCAATGTCCCTCTTAATTTCTCCTTTAAATTAGGCAACTAGTATACGCGACAGCGTTCAGAATCTAACTGACTTAATTACACACCTTATTCCTGTGCATTGGGTAAAAATGCAACGTCAACACTTTACTACTGGAAAAATACTCTATAACAACTAAAAGCTGACTTAGGCTCTATTGCCTTGTAATAAGGGTTATAACAGCTCCCCCTTTTAAATGAAGCTTTATCTCATTAAGATGAAGCGAAGTAAGATTGAAGATATTACTATTAAGAGAGACATTCTACAACATGTATTATTATTACATTCAAATATAAAGGTTACATAATTTTGAATAAAAATTGACAACATAGTTTATTAATAGTTTTACATTTAAAAGTTTAGATTTCTATTTGACATAGATTTGACTTTATTAACATTAGTAGTGGATTTATAATTTGGGTAACGAATAGGCATAGACTGAACTGACTTATTGCCATCTTCGGAAGTTGAAGATACTTCCGTCATCTCAATACTATTTGAGACCTTGGACTTGCGTTTAGTATTTTGATTATAACATTGATTAAATATTTGCACGCAACATCCAGCATTTAAATTGTTTTTGTTCTTAAAGTACCTACATAATTTATAAACTAAGTATACAAATAAACACACAATTAGTATATAAGTAAAAGTAGAATAGTAAGGGCCATATTTAATAAAGTGAGATAACTTTTCTAGATTATCCAGTTTATATTCTAAACTGTCCATTTCACGAGTTGCATATTTGAGAGAATCTAAGTTAATTTTGCTCAAAGAGATTGGCGACAAATGTGGTAAACTCTTATTAAATATGTCCTTTTTACAACAGTCATCAGTTGTTATATCAAAGCTTATATCTAAAGGAGACTTAGTAAATATAGAATAAGAACTAGTCGGTATCAACTGTACCGTTTTAGAATACCCAATACAATTAGGCGATAGTTTTACAATTCCTGTTCCTGTAATAGAATGGTCACTAATATTTTCGTCACATTTAATAGTCAATTTATTAATATTTGATTGGACATAAATCCATTTATTATTTCTTAATTTTTGCCAAATATCAATCTGACCATATAATATTTTAGCATTGCATTCTGTAGGTAATGACAATGTTACCTCAGTTAAAATTTTAGATTCACAATTAGGATTACTTATACATGAGTATATAGTACTTAATTCACAGATAGAAAAGTTACTGTTTATTATTTTACATTTATCAAGAGTATCCAACATAGCATAATGCATTCTGTCATCACTTAATGCAATATAAGAGTTAGAAGGTTGAATCAAAGCAAATGTATTATGTGAGTCATCATGAGGCGTAGGTAGTGGTATGTTTTTATAGGTCATGAACTTATCAGGAGTGATCAAAGGGATCTGTAATATAAAAATGACCTTATTGTTGTAAAAATAAGAACTAAATTTGGAAACATCAATAATAGAATGAATATTTTGAATGGTTAAAGGAACTGGGAAGTCTAACCTTTTGCTTACATGACTACTATGCTTAGTTAATTCTAAATAAAGATTTAAGGGACTTATAACACTAGGATGTAGTACATTAACCTTAGAAAATAAAATAGAATTTAGTGTAGTATTAACCTTAGAAAATAAAATAGAATTTAGTGTAGTATCTAGTAAATTAGTTATAGCAAGTAAAGAGCCTTCGATAATATTAAGAAGGTTGTTTAATTTTGAGGTATATAGTAACTGATTATCGATTTTAGTAATTTGGGAAAGTATTTCATTCATCTGATTAATTTGGGCATTTAATTTCATCTCATTTTGATTAAGTTTGCTAATGGTAGTGTTAAAATTATTTATAGTAGACTTGACAATGTGAATGTTATCTCTCATTAAATGAAACATTTCTGTTTCACTCTTTTTGCACGATTCAATTGCAGCATCATATTTTCGGGCATCATCTGCATCTAATGTGCCGAAGAAAAACTTTAAGATCTCACCTCCGAATTCTAAAGATCGTTTGACTTTATTTGTCAATTGGTTGGAGATGATATGCGATAAGGATTGTAATTTGATAGAACTAGACTGGATTAAAACTTCGATAGGGCTAGACATGTCTTTGCATGTACCTAACTCTTGCGGTTGAATCTTGTTGCATAAGTCTAGAGTATCGTGTAACAATGATTCGATTTTATTAAGATACGGTTCTAAAGAAACTAAATCTACGTGGGTGATCACTTTCCAATGATCAGTATAAAAATTAATATTAGTAGTAGGTTCAAAATAAATCCCGGGGCTATGGTAGATTGGGATGATGTTTGATTCAGTGCGGCCGAGGCATAAAGTGCCATAGTAGCATATTATTCTGAAAAGAAACATAGTACATAGGTTAAGAAGTAGAAGGCTTAATTTCATTGGTATGGTACTTAATAGCCTTGCGACCTACTTGTAGGGTTACATTATGTTTGTTATGAACTTTAATAATTTTATAAGGGCCTTTCCATATAGGCGATAAGGCTTTTCGAAGCCTATGATGTTGTTTGAGATAAACCATATCTCCTACCTTGTAAGTAACGTCACGGGAGTTAGCATCATAGTATTGTTTTGATCTTTCTTTACTATTTATAATGTTTTGAATGGCTTTCTCGCGACTAAAGCGCATTCTATATTGTAAAGCTCGAATATATTCGTTGTATGTATTACCAGAGGTTTCATATAACGAGTTTGGAATGGATGGTTTATAACCATATAGTAACTCGTAAGGAGTAAAGTTAGTAGTACTATGAGGTGTAGTATTATAAGCTAGAATCGCAGTGAATAAGTAACAATGCCAGTCGTTCTGGTTCTCATTAACAAAGGATTTTAGATATTCTTTTAAAGTAGCATGTGAGCGTTCAAGAGCTCCATTGGTTTGTGGATGATACGGAGTAGTAAAAAGAGCCTTGACCTTTAGTATTTCGGTCAATTGTTTAAATAAGTCGGATGTAAAACATGTACCTAAATCTGAGAGAATGGTTTTGGGAAAACCGAAAAGAGACATAAAATGAACAAGGTTTCTTGCTATTTCTTCACTAGTAGCTGTAACCATTGGGTAAGCGCTAGTAAATTTCGTTAAGTCATCTTGTAAGGTTAAGATGAATCTAAAGTTTTGGTGACCTGCATCGGGTAAAGGACCTACGACGTCAAGGGCTAGTCTTTCAAACGGCCTAGTAGATGTGGACGTTATCTCCATCGGAGCTTTATTTGATTTCCTTAAAGGCTTATTAATTTGGCAAAGTTTGCATTTCTTTACGTATTGTTCAATGTCGGACCGCATGCCTTTCCAATAATAGGCAGCTTTAATTCGGGAGTACATTCGTTGTGTCCCTGGGTGACCAGCTATAACAGAGTCATGGTTTTCTTTTAATATTTTAGGGACTTCAACAGGAGTAGGATAGATTAATTGATTTTTATATATGTGAACTTTTATATTAGTATCGTGAAAAATATAGGAAATCATATTATAGATTTTAGAATACTTAAGCTTTGAAAATGGGTCCGTAAAGTCTGGTAACGCAAGGTTGGTAATATTTTGGCAATCAATTAGTAAATTTCTAAGCATAATTAATAAGTTATAAACATCTCTATAATTAGTTTCTTCATAGTGATGTACTTTTGTAAATAGAAAATAGTAGGTTTTATTTTTATCGTTGACACATTGTATCGTAAGTGCCTCGCGTTCGGAATTTAGTAGATCAGCAGAATTATCGAGCTGCGATAATATTTCCTCGCAATGAGGCATAGAGTAGTCGAAGTCTAAAGAGACTGGACAAGCGATTGTATTTAACTTAGATAAGTGTAGTCCTTGAATACACTCTTCGATTATGGTATTTGGGACTGGTAGTTGATTTGTAAATTGAGCCTTGAAATACTGTTCGTAAGAGAAATTATTTAAATTATTTGCGTCAATAGCATTGATAGGGCAGCGGGATAGCGCATCGGCGTTAGAATTGAGACGACCTTGTTTATAAACGATTTCATAATCGTATTCCTCAAGTTTGAGACGCCAGCGAATGAGTCTACTACCCGGATCTTTTACATTAAATAGCCACACGAGAGGCCTATGATCTGTTATTATTTTAAATCTATTACCATATAAATATGGTCGGAAAGTTTTAACGGCGAATATAATAGCTAATAATTCTTTTTCCGTAGTTGAATAATTCCCTTCAGGCTTATTTAAGGTTCGCGACGCGTAAGCTATCGGCTTATCTTTGCCGACGGGACCCTGAGACAGTATGGCGCCAACGGCGTAGTTACTTGCATCAGTGGTAACATTAAAAGGTTGTGAGAAGTCAGGGTACTGTAGAAGAGGGGCAGTAATCAATTTTTCCTTTAAGATATCGAATGCTTGTTGTTGTTCCGTGTCCCAGTGGAACACAGCATCCTTTTTTAATAGAGACGTAAGTGGTTTAGTTAACTTAGAAAAGTTTTCAATGAATCGGCGATAATAGCCTATTAGGCCTAGAAACGACTTAATATTTTTAGGATTTTTAGGAACTGGAAATTGCGATACAGCGCTGACCTTTTCAGGATTCGGAGATACACCTTTATCGGTGATAATATGACCAAGGTAAGTTACTTCATGCCTTAGGAACTCACACTTGTCCGGTTGGAGTTTTAAATTGTATTCACGAAATTTGTCAAATACTAGTTGTAATTTTTGTATATGATCTTGTAGATTTTGACTATAAACTATACAATCGTCAAGATATATATAGCAATGAAGGCCTTGTAAGCCTGATAATACAGTGTTCATAAGACGCTGAAACGTGGCAGGGGCATTTTTCAGCCCGAAAGGCATTCGGGTAAATTCGTAATGACCCGACATGTCTGAATTTGTGCTAATTGTGAAACCTGTTTTAGGCGCGTCCTTGGGACTAGTTTTCAGTTGATGAAAACCACTTGTAAGGTCTAGCGTGCTGAAATATTTAGAGTGACCTAATTGGTCTAAAATATCAGTGATAAGAGGCAGTGGATAAGATTCGGAAACAGTGACATCATTAAGACGGCGATAGTCGATGACTATCCTCCACTTTTGTTTGCCGGAAGCGTCCATTTTTTTCGGGACTACCCAAACTGGGGCGCTCCAAGGCGAAATTGAAGGTCGAATAATATTTTGATCTAGCATTTTACGAATTTGGGAATCGACTTCCTCCTTGTGGCATTCAGGGAAACGATATGATTTCACATTAATAGGTGGAGCATCACCTGTGTTAATAGTATGCTCAATAGCATTCGTAAAGGTTAAAGGTTCGCCTTCGACATGGAAAATATCTGTGTAGTGGGAGCAACATTCTAAGAGAGCCTTTTTCTCTTCATCATTTAGATGAGAGCAACGGATAAGGTTTAGTACTTTATTTATGCGATCATTTTTCGAACAAGAAGTAGCATTAATATTATAAGAATTAACAGCTGAGCAATCAAGTTCAAGGGGCGTCGCTGTAACGTAATAATCTTTTATTTCAATGTCACGCTCTGTAGTGTTTAAAATAGTCACGTTTGTTTTTCCATTCGGTTTAATTGAGACAATGCAATTAGCGACATAAACGCCTTCACTTAAGATGTGATCTAGTATGAGAGCTTCATTGTTGTGATAAAGTTTAGGAGAGTAATTTGATACAGTGCACTCGATAACTACTTCTGATCGAGCCGGAATATTGTATGAAGGTTGAGTATAAATAATAGGAATAGAGTGACTTAATATGGAAATTGATTTTGAAGAGTAATCGATGTTTGTTTTAAAATAACTGCAAAAATCGCTACCGATTATTCCATCATAATTAGCAAGATTGATGTCATCTTTAGTGACATGAAATTTATACTTATGTGTATTATCCGACAAGTTGAACTCCATTTGGAAGGTACCTAGAGTTTCAACTGGAGTTTCTGAACTGTTAATGCCCTTTAATTTGACAGTTTCAGTACATAGACTTGGAAGTTTTTGTAAACAGGACTCTTTAACGATACTAATGGTCGATCCTGTATCTATAAGAAAACATATCTGTTCGCGAGCGTGATTAGTATGTAGATAAATATGAGGTAAAGCTACCTTTCTAGAGTAGTTATTAATTTCGTATATAGGTTTAGAATTAGTATAAGATGCTCGTAACTTTTCGGTACATAATTGACATTTTGTTTTATCATTAGGCGTAGTAGAACTCAGTTTAATCGACTGAGATGAATATTCGGTAGGACTCATTCCTTCTGGATGAGATGCGAATTTGGAAGGACTCATCTCCTTTGGATGAGATGCGAATTTTGTAGAACTCATCTCTTTAGGATGAGATGCAAATTTAGAAGAACTCATCTCTTTAGGATGAGATGCAAATTTAGTAGAACTCATCTCCTTTGGATGAGATGCGAATTTAGAAGAACTCATCTCTTTAGGATGAGATGCAAATTTAGTAGAACTCATCTCCTTTGGATGAGATGCGAATTTAGTAGAACTCATCTCCTTTGGATGAGATGCGAATTTAGTAGAACTCATCTCCTTTGGATGAGATGCGAATTTAGAAGAACTCATCTCTTTAGGATGAGATGCGAATTTAGAAGAACTCATCTCTTTTGGATGAGGTGCGAATTTAGAAAAATTAGTATAAGAATTAGCATAGGTCGTGTCATTTAGAACTTTGTTCGATTTTGGCAGACACGGTACCAAAATCTTGCTTAGTTTAAATTATCATCATTAATTTTAGCTGTATTTTCACACGTGTGTGTAGATGCGTCATTAATGTTAGTGGGTGCCGAGTTACGGTCACGTTGTGCAGTGTCAGCGGCTTGCCTTTGCTTCATATTATATTGAAGCTTGCGACACTCTTTGATCACGTGGCCAACATTTTTACAATAATTGCAAGTTTTCGGGTTATTATTTTCGAGATTAGTATTAGAATTAGGAGACGGCGAATTTTTGTAAATTTTAAGATCTTTACCATGCTGTTTTTTATTCTTAAAACATTCTGATGAATTATGACCCGATTTGTTGCAAATAGAACACTGTTTAGAAGATTTTAGATTAGATCTGGATAGGTTATATAATTTTTCTTCGTCAATGGCATACTGTATGGCTTCATTGAGATTAGAGGGATTTTTACAACGGACAATAGTCGATATGGAAGGGTTTAACCCTAACATAAAGGTGTTTAGGGCAAGGTCCTCCATGGCTGCTATTCTGCCAGGCAGTTCCTTTTCATTTTTGCAACTATAATGTATGTCTGACTGTATACGAGTCAGAATTGACTCCACCCTTAAAGAATAAATAGTAACGTCTTCATTTAATAATTGTTTACAGTGTTGCAGATCTGATAATAAATGTGTGGCGTGCTTTTTCTCCCCGAAAGTAGCCTTTAGAAAGGACTTTAGCTCTGACCACAATGAAAATGTTTTAAGGCTGCATGCGACCTGTGCTTTACCTTCTAGTTGTGAAATGACAAATTTACATAGCACAGTTTGTTGGTCTACTGTAGCCAGGGACATGGCATTCTCACAGTTTGTGAGAAACGCAGGGAGGGTTTCCCTGTCACCATTATAAGGCTTTATAAATTTAGTTAAGAAAGATAGAGTAATTTTGTCGGACATTTCCTTTGATTTAGGTAACTCTTGCTTGATAGACATAAAAGATTATGATATGTTGGATAAAATTAAATTTAACAGTTAAGTAATAATGTTAGGATAATAAGAAATAGAAATGACAAAACAATTAAAATCAGTGAATATAGAAAAGCAGCGTAGTGTTAAACTATTTAAAATTATATGTATACCAAAAACAGAGACACGAATTCAGAGACACTTTAAACTAGAAAAATTGAAGTTCACAAGAAACACTCACAGTAACACGATGATTGCTGAGACCTGCATTATTAGGTTCGCGGTGGCACTCGGAGTCCGGAGTCACGTTGCGTTGTGACTTATCGGAGTTGAACTTTCACACGGTTGGTTGACTGCGGAATTTCTTGAGTTTGAAGGTTGGTGAGTTAGACCTGAAGCTGCTGGTGATGTCGATACCTTCTGGAGCGGACTCACACTGTACAGTGGAGGCTGGCTGCGTCCAAGGGTCGATGTGGCTGGAGCGGGCTCAAGCTGCAGAGCTGAGGCTGACCGTCGTCCAATTACTGATGTGGCTGGAGCGGGCTCAAGCCGAAGGGCTGAGGCTGACCGTCGTCCAAGTAGTGACGCAGGCTTGACCTTGGGACAAGTCTTACTGTCGGTCAATCGACGGGGGGGCTGTAGGTTCAGGATACCAGTATCTGTTAGACTCAACGTCGTAAGATTTCGTCTCTGGTATCCCACTTCTGACACCAATTTGTTACTAAGCCGACCCCGTTTGTCTTTTTAAAAAAATCAATTTTCTACTGGAACCACTTTATTTCACCACAAACACAATAGCACAGACTTACAAGTTCTTATGAACTATATTTGGCAATGTCCCTCTTAATTTCTCCTTTAAATTAGGCAACTAGTATACGCGACAGCGTTCAGAATCTAACTGACTTAATTACACACCTTATTCCTGTGCATTGGGTAAAAATGCAACGTCAACACTTTACTACTGGAAAAATACTCTATAACAACTAAAAGCTGACTTAGGCTCTATTGCCTTGTAATAAGGGTTATAACAGTACGTTAGCTCGTGAACGGACGCTGACGTGGTGGCAGGTCGTCCCGCTGACCACACCGTATGGGGGCTGCCTTGATGAAATATGACGTTCAAAAAGTAGTTAAGTTCATATTGTGTCTATGACTACGACTGTATATTATGTCCAAAGAAATTAAACAAAAACATACCTAATAACAAAACTTACGACTCACTTGGTTGTAAGTGTGTTACCTCGTGCTCGTGCCAGCAGTCGCGCATAGCAACCACTAGACCAACGGGCCAGTCCGGTATTATTGTTTAAAAAGTGTTATTATACATTACATGATTTTCTTAATGTCAAATTTAAATAAAATTGTATTTAATTCTAAGAAACTATCGTATTGTAATATTGCTTGTTTTTCTGTCTTCCAACTTATTTTTATCCTCGATATTAATTATATCGTCGTAATATATTAATAGTTAATTTTTCTTCAATAATAAATTAGGCTGCCTCGTTGGTCTAGTGGTTGCTAAGCGCGACTGCTGAGCACGAGGTCCTGGGTTCGAATCCCGGGTCGGGCAAAGTGTTACTGGTTTTTCCATTAGGTCATTCTCAGTAGCAGCACGGAGTCTGGATTTGTGCCCGGTTGATGGCAATAGGCTCGCCCCCTATTACATTGGGACTTAAAAAAAAAAAACATAACTGGCGAAATGAGGGTGTACTATATTATGTACACCTCTGCCTACCCCTTCGGGGAATACAGGCGTGATGTTATGTTATGTAAGTTAATATACCTAATCTTTAGTTTAAATAAATTTAAGCCGTAACTGAAAGGAATACAGCCCAACTTAAACTCACGAACGAATTTGCAGTTCGGTTATTTATCTTATCTAGCTATCTTTACCTACACTGATGTAAACTACTATTTAGAAGAAAATTTCGTCTTTAACCAGTGGCGTGCATCCCATACAGGCAATTAGGCAGTGCCTACTTCAGATAAATTTAACAATTCAATACATTATACTTACAAAATAAATATAATAATTCGTCATATCAAACAATATAAAACAATACTTATACTTCAAAATATCCTACACAAATAAAACATCACATAAATATGCCTACGACTGTTCATTCATTGCATGACGCAATTAGTAGGCAGTCGTTCGAGCTGCCTACATACTAAATCCACGTACATACACTAAAACAATTTCGCGTATTCATATACGTACAGTCACACATTTCTTTAGACATTCGCAAATCAGTAAACCAATGCCTACTTCAGTCAATTAATGGCTACACTCATGCTGCAGTATATTGCATTACAGGTCCGAGTCTCTAATTGGCTGCTATAGTGTCACTGGTTCTCAAGCAAATCAGAAAGAGAGAAAAGTATTGTGTGTACTTTCTTCTCCGTCGAATTGTTATCAATGTTACCAAATACATAGCATTTACCCTGCTATGTTATGCTGCTGTATATGTTTTTTAAACAACATTGAAAACGATTTTTTTTTTTTTTTTTTTTTAATATCTATGTATTTATTACATTTTATTATAGCATAATTATTAACATGTTTTCATTTTGAATTTTTGATTAATGGATACGATCTATTTATGATTTCTTATGACAACGAATTTTATATAAATTAAAATACAGATTTAAACAGTTGTAGTAGGGGTAAAAGGTTTTATGTATCTGGCAACTCTGCAGTCGGCTAAATGTCATTTACGTGCGCGATTTTCATTCTATTGCAAACAATGTTATCATTATTTTAATTATTATTTTTTTTTTTTTTTAAAGTGTTAGGTACATAATTAGTTGCGTTGTAGGAATATTGATAAATTGCAGTGTTTAGTTTTTGGTGAAAATGCAACATGTATTGTTAAATTACATCCAGACTTAAAGTTTTTGTTTGTTGATAAAACTATTAGATGTTTGTAGTGGTAAATAAACGTTCAAGTGACGAAAATTTACGTTAAACGATAAAATAATAATTGAGTTGTGCGTGAAAGTAATCACCACTTGCCTAATACCTGATAATAGATAGATAGATAGATAGATAGATAGATAGATAGATAGATAGATAGATAGATAGATAGATAGATAGATAGATAGATAGATAGATAGATAGATAGATAGATAGATAGATAGATAGATAGATAGATAGATAGATAGATAGATAGATAGATAGATAGATAGATAGATAGATAGATAGATAGATAGATAGATAGATAGATAGATAGATAGATAGATAGATAGATAGATAGATAGATAGATAGATAGATAGATAGATAGATAGATAGATAGATAGATAGATAGATAGATAGATAGATAGATAGATAGATAGATAGATAGATAGATAGATAGATAGATAGATAGATAGATAGATAGATAGATAGATAGATAGATAGATAGATAGATAGATAGATAGATAGATAGATAGATAGATAGATAGATAGATAGATAGATAGATAGATAGATAGATAGATAGATAGATAGATAGATAGATAGATAGATAGATAGATAGATAGATAGATAGATAGATAGATAGATAGATAGATAGATAGATAGATAGATAGATAGATAGATAGATAGATAGATAGATAGATAGATAGATAGATAGATAGATAGATAGATAGATAGATAGATAGATAGATAGATAGATAGATAGATAGATAGATAGATAGATAGATAGATAGATAGATAGATAGATAGATAGATAGATAGATAGATAGATAGATAGATAGATAGATAGATAGATAGATAGATAGATAGATAGATAGATAGATAGATAGATAGATAGATAGATAGATAGATAGATAGATAGATAGATAGATAGATAGATAGATAGATAGATAGATAGATAGATAGATAGATAGATAGATAGATAGATAGATAGATAGATAGATAGATAGATAGATAGATAGATAGATAGATAGATAGATAGATAGATAGATAGATAGATAGATAGATAGATAGATAGATAGATAGATAGATAGATAGATAGATAGATAGATAGATAGATAGATAGATAGATAGATAGATAGATAGATAGATAGATAGATAGATAGATAGATAGATAGATAGATAGATAGATAGATAGATAGATAGATAGATAGATAGATAGATAGATAGATAGATAGATAGATAGATAGATAGATAGATAGATAGATAGATAGATAGATAGATAGATAGATAGATAGATAGATAGATAGATAGATAGATAGATAGATAGATAGATAGATAGATAGATAGATAGATAGATAGATAGATAGATAGATAGATAGATAGATAGATAGATAGATAGATAGATAGATAGATAGATAGATAGATAGATAGATAGATAGATAGATAGATAGATAGATAGATAGATAGATAGATAGATAGATAGATAGATAGATAGATAGATAGATAGATAGATAGATAGATAGATAGATAGATAGATAGATAGATAGATAGATAGATAGATAGATAGATAGATAGATAGATAGATAGATAGATAGATAGATAGATAGATAGATAGATAGATAGATAGATAGATAGATAGATAGATAGATAGATAGATAGATAGATAGATAGATAGATAGATAGATAGATAGATAGATAGATAGATAGATAGATAGATAGATAGATAGATAGATAGATAGATAGATAGATAGATAGATAGATAGATAGATAGATAGATAGATAGATAGATAGATAGATAGATAGATAGATAGATAGATAGATAGATAGATAGATAGATAGATAGATAGATAGATAGATAGATAGATAGATAGATAGATAGATAGATAGATAGATAGATAGATAGATAGATAGATAGATAGATAGATAGATAGATAGATAGATAGATAGATAGATAGATAGATAGATAGATAGATAGATAGATAGATAGATAGATAGATAGATAGATAGATAGATAGATAGATAGATAGATAGATAGATAGATAGATAGATAGATAGATAGATAGATAGATAGATAGATAGATAGATAGATAGATAGATAGATAGATAGATAGATAGATAGATAGATAGATAGATAGATAGATAGATAGATAGATAGATAGATAGATAGATAGATAGATAGATAGATAGATAGATAGATAGATAGATAGATAGATAGATAGATAGATAGATAGATAGATAGATAGATAGATAGATAGATAGATAGATAGATAGATAGATAGATAGATAGATAGATAGATAGATAGATAGATAGATAGATAGATAGATAGATAGATAGGTTAGGTTAGGTTTTTTTTTTTTTTTTTTTTTTTTTTTTTTTTTTTTTTTTTTTTTTTTTTTTTTTTTCAGCTTGTTTCCTCTAACTTTGTCAGAGACCTTGTTTTCGTTTTCATATTTGATTTCTTCTTGGTTTTCTTGCTATTATTTTGTGAAATTTGGTGTTGTTAATGATACTGCTTCCCACTTTGTATGCAAACATATAAGTTGGGAGCAATTTGTTAAAATTTCTATTTATCTTTGTTTCTATTTATTACCCGATTGCCGATTTGAATGCAGTAGTTTATAAAAGTCTTCGATTTTAATTTGTTTATTATTATTTCTTTTAAGGTCTCTGAACTTAGTTTGGTGTCAGTTTTTACTTCCAGTTTGTGTCGTTCGGCCTCGAACACCGGGCATTCGGTAAGTATGTGCGTTACGGTTTCTTTTGTTTCTAGGTCGCAGATACACGATGGGTTCTCCTTACGTTTGAACCTGTTCAAATATTCGGAGAACCCACCGTGTCCCGTTAAGATCTGGGTGATTATTCCCTCTGGCTGTAGTCTCTTTATACATCTGTACGCTGCGACTGCATCTGGGTAGAAGAGTTTTGTGCCAGATGCTGTTTCACCGGATTTGTATCTCCGGTTCCATTCGTCAAGCGACTCCGTGCGGATTTGTCGCCTGACGAATGAGATCGGGCATCTATCGTAGTCCGGTGTCCTTTTGCTGGTGAGGGCCGCTTCTTTCGCTAGGTGGTCCGCACGTTCGTTTCCAGCCAGGCCCGCATGAGCCTTTATCCAGAACAAGGATACAACTTTGCCCTGGGATAAAGACTCTTGGATGTTTGCTCTGGCCTCCACTGCCAATGGATGGAGAGCTTCTGGGTTGGTGATCGTCTGTAGGGCCGATCTCGAGTCGCTGTAGATTCCGAAGCTCTCTTCTCCTTGTTTGACAATCGCTTTAGTTGCTCTGTGGATGGCCAGCAGTTCGGCCTGGTAGACCGAGCAGTACCGGGACAGGCAGAGTTTGACGGCTTTGAATTCGGTCTCGCCTTTCCACAGTGTTAGTGCGGCTCCGACTCTGCCGTCAATCTTGCTGCCGTCGGTGAAAATTCGTACGCTTTGCGTGTTGTGTGTGGCCACGTGTTCTTCATCTACCAGGCTTTCAAACTCCAGACTTGCGCGCATAGCTGGGTGCGGGCTCCTAGCGAACGCCGCCGCACGTTCCATCTCAACGCCCGCAAGAGTCGGCCAGGGTACTCCCCTCTTCGTCTCAAATAAGGCAGCTGCTTCTTTTATACGTAGGTCGAGGGGGAGCACTCCTGCCAGCATCAGTGCAGCGTTGAGAGAGACCGTGCGGTAGGCCCCGCAGAGTTTTTGGGCGAAGCCTCGTTGGATCGCATTTAGTTGGCGTTGCACTCCCAATTTCTTAGCCGCAGGTGCCCAAGCAGCCGCTGCGTACAGGATCACCGGTTCCACTGTCGCCGTGTAGATGGTACGTATAACCTCTGGGTGTAGACCCCAGCTCACTCTTGCCGCCCTCGAAAGCTGTTTGTATATATTTGCAGACTTTCTGCATATATTGGCTACGTGGGCGTCAAAAGTGAGCTTGTGGTCTATTGTGAGCCCAAGTATTTTTATTTCTCGAGACATGCCAATCTCGACTCCGCCCATGTTCAGGAGCGGTGTATCGTACTTTAGTTTCCGGGTAATTACCATTGCACACGTTTTGTGCGGTGCGAACTTCAACTTGTTTTTGATACCCCACTCCTGGACATAGGCGAGCGCAGCATTTGCACGTCTCTGGATCTCCAGTGTTACATGTCCATCGAAGATCAGGACGACGTCGTCGGCGAATGCCTGACAATAATCCCCTCTGTCTTCCAGTCCTTTTAGCAGCGGATCCAGGAGGAGGTTCCACAGAATCGGGCCGCCTATGGATCCCTGAACGCATCCCTTGTTTGTCCTTTTCCTGCTCTCCTCTCCCGCGTACCTCACCGCCACGCTCCTGTCGTCCAGGTAACTGTCCACCATCCTCCTAATGTTCACCGGGCACTCCTCCTCTGCCAGTCTGAGCCTTATGGCAGGCCACCAGGCGCTATCGAAGGCTCCCTCTATATCCAGCGAGATTATTGTAATTATTTTCTTCTCTTCTAGTTTCGTTCTTATATGTTTCATCATGGTATAGAGGGAGTCTTCGGTGCTCTTCTGGGGCATAAAGCCGTATTGGTGGGTGCTAATCCGTGGAATAAGGTGCCATTTTATTCTCGTGATTAGCATCTTCTCCATTATTTTGCCCAGGACTGGCAGGAGACCAATAGGCCGGTAAGACTTCGGGGTTGTGTAGGTGTCCTTCCCGGGCTTCCGGAGTGCGACCACGGTGGCTTGCTTCCAGATCTTCGGGAAGTATCCCTGTTCTAGGCACTTGTTGGTTATTGAGAGGAAAGTGTCCGGGTCCTGTGCTATGGTTTTGCTGCAGATATCTGCGGTGAAGCCGTCCGATCCGGGCGCTTTCTTCGGGTTAAAACTCGACACCGACGTTTGCAGTTCTTGGAGTGTAAACGGTGGGTCATGTTTTTCACCATAGACCCAGTCGTTTACATGCTTAGCTGCAGCCCTTATTTGTCGGTGCTCGGTATTATCGCTGCTCTCCAGATCTTCCGGGTAGAATGTCTCCGCAAGTAGCGTGGCAGACTCCTTTTGGTTTAGCGCCACTCCGTCTCTGATCAGGGGCAGTTCTTCGTGCCGTTTTGCGGTCTTCCCTATCACCCTATATATCCCTTGCCAGACTCCTTCCTTATCCTGTTTCCCACAGAACTCCTTCCAACTATCCGTCTGAGCTTTCCTTGCTTCCTTCTCATAATTTTCTTTTGCTTGCAGGTACTCTTCGACAACTTTAGTTCTTCGGACGGGCGCGGCGCATCGGATTCGGCGTCTCCTCGTGTTGACTTCCCTCTTCATTTCGTCGAGCTGCTGGGACCACCACGGTAAGGTAAGTTTTTGATTCATTTTATTTTTAGGTATTGACTCTTCACAGGATTTGGTTATTATATTTGTATATTTTTGGATTAAGTTTTCAAGTGTTGTATTATCGTTAATTTTTTCTATTTCTTTTTTGTTTATTTGTTTTTCGTGCTTTAATTGTGCAAGTTTCTCACGAAACTTGCTCCAATTTGCTTTAGTAGTTTTAAATTTTCTTGTTGTTCTTTGTATGTTAATTCCTTTTTCCTTTTTCAGATTTAGGTTGAATAGTATCCCGTTGTGGTCCGAGCTCGTCATTCCAGTATCCACCCGCCAGCCGCCGATGAGGTCAAGCATGTTTGTTGTGCACGCCGTAACGTCCACAAAGCTTGTGTATGTTATGCCTCCCCTTATAGTGTCAAAGGTTGGCGTATTGCCAATATTTAGCACTTGCATGCCCATTTCCTCAAGTGTTCCCGCCAAATCTTCTCCTCTGCTATCAGTCTTGGGACTTCCCCACCAAGCACTTTTGGCATTTGTGTCACCTCCCATAATTATTTTTGTAGAGCCTAGCTTCTCGTTAATTAATTTTAACTGCTCCAGGTACGGTTCTAGGGGTTGGTCTGGCTCAAAATAGAGGGAGACAACTGCTACTTCCCATGCGCGGGTTCGGATCCTCACCACTACGATGTTATTCGTGGTGAGTTTTGGGCACTGCAGGGCATCTAGGTCGTGATCAAAAACTGCTATTGCGGCTTTTACTATGCCATCTCCTTGCTCCGCGCATTGGAAGATGCGCGCACCTTGGTAGTCCTTCATCCTCTTGATCCTTCCCACATATGGTTCCTGGAGCAGTGCTAACGTGAGCTTTCGCTTAGTGGCCTCCATCATTAGTTCGTCCGTCGCCAACTTCTTCCTTTGCAGGTTTGCTTGTGCCACGGTGTACGGACGGCTACTCTGAGAGGTGTTTGCGTCCTTTACTGCATTGGCCACCTTAGCAATACGCTACTGCTGCTCTAGCCAGCAGGTCCCATTTCCTGCGGATCTGGCAGTCACTGCTGAACGCGTTGTGGTTCGTGTGATCCAGTTTCGCGCTCAGACAGTTACAGCAGGTTGGGGCTGTGCCGGCGAGCCATTCCGCGCATTTGCTTTTAAGATGGGGGCCTCCGCAGTGGCTACACTTCTCCGTGCTCTCTTTGCAGTGCCGTCTGGTGTGACCGTAGTTTAGGCAGAGAGAGCACTGGATCAGCGGAGACTGGTCTTCGACTCTCACCTTCTGCAAGTCAATGTGCACTGATCCTATCTCTGTCATCCTGCGCCATATGCTAGGGGAAGTTTTCATAACCACGTGGCATTGGTGGGGATTCCTCGTCTTCTTCCTGTACCTTATCTCCATCCTTTCGTCTCCTTCCTTTAGGCCTCTAAAAATATGCGTGTTCTGGTTTTTCAGAGCCCTGACGATGTCGTCGTCGCTCTGAAACTCCAGAACATCTTTAAAAACGAGAAGGGGGTCCTTATTTTTAATTTCCTCTACATTTAAGTATTTTTCATCTCCTTTGAGCCTTTCCTTAATCTTTTCCCTTTCTTCTTCTGTCCTACATCCTACAATAACTTTTCTGTCTTTCGTCTTCCTGACTCTTTCCACGGTTATTCCCCCTTCTTTAGCGTTTACGGCCTTCCTTATTCTGTCCAGTACTTCCTCCCCTGTTTCTCCCTCGTCCTTGGAGGTGACCACGACCGAGTGTAGTGCGGTTTGCTCAGAAGGTTTCTTCGAGCACCCAGCTACTACACCCGCGTACGTTGCCCTCTCCAACACTCCTTTCTGACTCTCTATTATCTGTTGTAATTCTTGAATTCTTTCCCCATTTTCTTTCAACAGTCTTGTGTTTTCTTCTAATCTATTAATTATTACTGTTTGATCGCTTTTCTCCACCTCCGCCTTCTTTTCTTCCTGTAGCTCCAACATCTCCGGTTTCTTTCCTTTACTCGCTTGTCCCTTTCCACTCCTCTCCTTTACCAACTCCGCTTCTGCTTCCTTTGTGATTTTGTACAACCGCTCTACGGCTTGATTAATCCCTTCCTTTAGGTCGGTTTTTATGTTCCGGGATGTCGAGAGGCATAGCTTTGCTTTATTCAAGCACGCTTTTGCCTCGTCGAGTCTGCTGGTAAAGAGGCTCCGTGGCGAGTGACCTGCGGCTTCCACTGTAGCCACCCTAGGCGGCGGCGCCCTTGCCTCTTGGGAGAGCGCTGGCTTTTGTTTGGGTTTCAGTGGTGCCGCTGGGGCTGTGTTCGTAGTAGGAGGGGAGGAGACTGGTTGCGATGCTTGCTTTCCAGACTCCCATTCCCCGATGCTTCTTCTCACATTTGAGGCGTTGGTCGTGGTTTGTGAGTCTGGTTGCTCTGGGGACTGTGAGTCTGACTCACTGGCCTTTTTTGCCGGAGTTCTAAAGCCGAACATTTTTGTCTTTCGCCTGACCCAAACTTGTAGGTATTAAACAAATCAAATTTCTCGGTGTAAAGGGCCGAGAGATGTCAATGCGTGTACATATGTGTATATATTGTAAATATGAAGTATTTGTTTGCTTGTCTCCGGTGTAAGGCCGGAGCGTCAATATGGACTCTGTATATATAAAATTACGATTTGATTTTGTGTGTGTATATGTGTATATTTATAACTAGGTAAGTAATCCCCTTTGCGTCTGTCTCGTTCGTATACTTATTCTTATGCACAAGTGTCTATAGTATATATTGTCATGTGTGTATATAGAGTACCGTTAAGTACAAAGTCGATTTTGTTTTTGGGTTAGGTTAGGTTAGGTTAGGTTAGGTTAGGTTAGGTTAGGTTAGGTTAGGTTAGGTTAGGTTAGGTTAGGTTAGGTTAGGTTAGGTTAGGTTAGGTTAGGTTAGGTTAGGTTAGGTTAGGTTAGGTTAGGTTAGGTTAGGTTAGGTTAGGTTTTTTTTTTTTTTTTTTTTTTTTTTTTGAGGTAAATACCTCCCTCGTTCTTTACTGCTGCTATGTTTTTTGCAGCACTATTATATTCTTTATTGTATTATACTTATTGCAAATAAACCTTACTACTAATTCTGTGTTTGTGTTCCTAGTGTAGCTCTACGTGTCATACTTACTATTCCCTAATGGAATCCGGAAAGGGTGCAGGCGCATACTTTGCCTTCTCTTTCCTTCATCCTCCTAAGCTAGATTTGTGCAGTGTGCTAATTTATTTCTTATTCTAGGTTTTACAATAATTTCTTAAGATTACATTAGATTAAATTAAATTATATAATAAAATATCATAATAAATTGATTAACATTCGCAGTCCACATTCATTGTATAATATTACATTCATTATCATTAGGTATAAATTCATAATAACTTATAAACATCAATAAAAATCACAACATCTTACACAATTACAATTAGGTACAATTTGGTTGTAATGCATAGTAACTAGGAGGACCAAGGAATCGCGGGCAACACCAAGATGTCAAAATTAACAGTCGCGGGGTTACGCAACTGTGGACCCATTAGACTTGGCCGCAGCCCTAAAAATTGCCTCGCAGAAGGCGAGCAGTGGTGCCCTGCGGTCGTCGTCCCGGAAAGCATCCTTGATGGTTGCGGCATTAAGGGATAAATCCATCCTGTGCTCGCAGTCCAGCCTCAGTGACCCGAAGCGGGGACACTCGAGCACCAAGTGCTCTACCGTTTCCGGAGTGGCGTCGTCGCAAGCACAGAACGGTGACCCTAGGAGTTTGAAGCGATGGAGATAGGCTCTGATACCCCCGTGTCCAGTGAGCAGTTGAGAGCGCAGGTTATTGTGGCGTGCACCCCGAAAGACTTTGGTGGCCAGACGCACGTCGTCCACGAAGAATTTGGTCGTGGATCCCGTGGTGCTCGACGTGACTCTTGCTTGCCACTCTTCGATTGTGCTGTTCCTGATGAGGCGCTTGGCGTAGGACAATGGGAAGCTGTCGTACGCAGGAGCTCTCTTGTCGTGAAGGGCGCCATTCTTAGCCAGCTCGTCCGCCCTTTCATTGCCCGGTAGCCCCACGTGCGCCTTGATCCAGGCCCACCGGACAGATCTCCCCTGAGATACCATGGTACCCAGCGTCGATCTGACCTCGCGAGTGAGTGGGTGCAGATTGTCGGGGTCACTTATACTTTCCAGAGCCGCTCTAGAGTCGCTGAGGACATAGAGTTTCTGGAACTTGCGTTTCTTGTTGGCAGCCTGTAGTGCGCGCAGTATTGCAGCAAGTTCCGCCTGGAATACGCTGCAATAGTCCGCGAGCCCAAAGCTGCCACGCTCTACTTCCTCGCCTCTCTCCCAAATTGTGTATGCCGCGCCCACTCTCCCCTCCAACTTGCTGCCATCTGTGTAAATGTGCGTCCAGCCCTCTTCCAGCTCGGCTAGGTCCTCCCTCGTTGATACCCACTGGAAGGGGATGGGTGTTCTAAGAGCAGGGTGCGGCAAGCTGAAGGGGCTGGTGCGGTTCTCCGCAGTTCTGCCTGGCAGTTCCGGCAATGGCTTCCCTCTCTTAACCTCGTAAAGACGCTTGGCCTCGCCAGCTCTAAGGTCCAGGGGCAGAATCCCGGCAAGCAGCGCAGCTGACGTAAGCGAGGTGGTGCGGTGGGCTTTGGCTATCAGGATCGCGAAGAGACGTGTGGTGCGATCAAGCTTGGTCCTGTTAAACTTCTTCCCACACGCATCCGCCCAGACATTCGCCGCGTATAAGACGGTAGGCTCGATGACCGCTGTGTAGATGGTCTTAACGATCTCCGAGTTGAGCCCCCAGTGCGCGCTTGCTGTCCGGGACACCGCCCTGTAAAGGTTTACGGCCTTGCCGTATACGCTGTCCAAGTGATGGCCAAAGTTTAGGTTCCGGTCCAAGGTGATTCCCAGAAGCTTAAGCTGACCCGTAAGTTGGATCAGGGTTCCCTGCATACTGATGATCGGTTGGTCATACTTAAGCTTCCGGGTAACCAGAATTGCCTGAGTCTTCTGAGGGGCAAATCGCAGCTTGTGCCTCTTTCCCCACTCGGCTATGCAGTCCAGTGCTTCGTTGGTTTTGGATGCTACCTCGCTCGCATTGTCCCCTACAGCTATTACCAATACGTCATCCGCAAACGCCTGCACGTGGGCCCTGAGCGTGTCGGCTTCTTGGAGAAGTGGGTCCAGAAGCACGTTCCACAGTAGAGGTCCGCACGTCGAGCCCTGTATGCACCCCTTGTTGGTGGAGCGTTCCACAGTTTCACCAGCGTATTTGATTCGGATGGAACGATTCTGCAGGTAGCTAGCTACCAGACGGAGCACGTGAGGTTCCACCTTTCGTTCAAACAGCTGGTTAAGTATGGCTGGCCACCACGCGTTGTCGAATGCGCCCTCTATGTCAAGGGACACAACCGTGACCAGTTTTCGCGCCTTGACGCCCGCCTGGATGATGGTGAGGGCGTCATACAGAGCGTCCTCAGTTCCTCGTTGCGGAGTGAAGCCGTACTGTCTGCCACTGAGGTGGTTGTTTCCGGCGCCCAGGGTCCACGCAAGGCGGTTGGTAAATAGTTTTTCTAGTACCTTGCCTAGTACTGGGAGTAATCCAATAGGTCTGTAGGATTTAGGCATGGAGTAATCTTCTCGACCCGGCTTCGGTATCACCTTTATCGTGGCGCTCTTCCACTGTTTTGGGAAATAACCAATTCTAAGGCACGCATTGTACAGGGCCATCATTATCCCTGGCTCACGAACTAGTACCTGGTGGCAGATATCTGAGGTGAAACCGTCTTCCCCGGGTGCCTTTTTCGGGCTCATGCTCTTGAGGACAGTGTCCGCCTCATGTTTCGTGAAGGGTATCAATTCGGGGGTGTCTCCAGTCGCGAGCGAGTGCATCCTGTCCCAAACCTTGGTTCTGAGTGCCCGTTGGGTATCATCGTCGGTCTCTTCCCGGTCGCGAGGGTAGAAGCTTTCAGCCAGTAGGTTAACCGACTCTCCTGGGGAAAGGATTGCCTGATTTGTCGGGTCCCTGAGCAGCTTATCCTCCCGACTACCCTCGCAGACCTTGATGACCCTATAGATCCCGTCCCAGAGGGTTTCGTGTTCCTGCTTAGTGCAGAAAGACTTCCAGCTAGATGTTATAGCTTCCTGGAGGGCCTCCTTGTAGCTAATCCTGGCTGTGAGGTAGGACTCTGTCACTTGCGGTTTCCTGGATGGGTTGGCGTTTTGGATACGCTTCCTGAGTCGCTTGACGGTGGCTTTGAGGGCACCCAGTTCGGGGGTCCACCAATGGGCTGGTTTCCCGGCTTTCCTGGGGCGGATACCCGGAATAGAGGCTTTGCATGCTGTTTCTATAGCCTCTGTGAATCCATTCAAGGCTTCTTCCAGATGTCCCGGTGTCTGAACTGCCGCTAACCTTTCCTCCGTTATCCCGTTTTTACCCAGTTCTTCCGACAGAGAGGTTCGGAATTTGGGCCAGTCAGCCTTCTTGGTGTTGAACCTTCTGGTCTGCGGTCTGACTATTCCTTCCTCAGTCCGGGAAAGCTCTACCTGGAAGGTAATGGGTCGGTGATCGGATAGGCAGCCAAAATCCGCGTCTACCCTCCAGTCCCTAGTGCGTCTCTGGACGCCCGCAGAAACAGCGGTAATGTCCACGATACTGGCGAAGACTGCGCCCCCCCGGATGGTGTAGAACGTCGGGGTGGTGCCCTCGTTGGCAATATGCAGCTCCTTCTCTGCAAGGAGTTCGACGACGGCAGCTCCCCTGTCGTCTTCAGCCTCGCATCCCCACCAGGGGCTCTTGGCGTTGAAGTCGCCGCCCACAATGAGATTGTCCACGCCGAGATCACCAATGACAGCTGAAATTTGTGCGACCTGGACACCAATGGGTTTGTCTCCCTCGAGGTAAACGCCGACAATACCGAAAAGTTCGCCTCCCACCTTAAGGGTGGCGGCGACAATGTTGCTGGTCACAAGATCGGGGTTCTCAATAACCTGTATGTTACTGTCCAGGACGACAACCGCAGATTTAACCGGCCCCCCTTTCCTACTCTGTACGACCCTATGTCCACTCGTTACGTAACCCTTGCTACCTATATATGGTTCCTGAAGCAGAAGCACGGCCACCCCCCGGTCCTCGGCCTCGCGGATGAGGTCTTTGGTAGCCGCAAATCCCCGCCCAAGATTGGCCTGTACGAGCTTTAGGGTTCTGCGGCTGTGTGTGTGTGTATGTGGTGTGTTGGTGTTGCGTGTGACGTGTGTGTTCCGAGGTTCGTTCCCAGAGTCCCCCGAGTCCCTCGAGTCACCCGAGTCAGAGGTTGAGTCGCCCTTAGCAGTAGCGAACCGCGGCTCTGGCCAGCCTGTCCCATTTAGCCCTTATTGGGCATTCAGCGCTGTACGCTGGGTGGTCGCAGACTCCGTGCTTAGCTGCCAGACAGTTGACGCACTTAGGCGGCCCATTTCTGGCCCCGCATTCCCGCGTCTCGTGGTCGCCTGCGCAGTAGCCGCAGCAGCATTCTGGCTTGCGGCAATCCCTAGCCATGTGGCTGTAGCCCATGCACCTATAGCACTGGATGAGCGGCGAATGATCCACTGCCAGAACCACTTGGTATCCCAGCTTGACCCTGGAGTCCTTTAGGGCGTTCCAGATTTCCGGGCTGACCTCCAGGATGACATTGTTAAGGGCGGGTGTTCTGCCCTTGGTTCTTCGGAGAACCCGGACCTGTTGCTGTTCGCGCGGGACCCCGGCCAACGCTGCAGTGTTCTGGTTGACGACTGCCAGTTCGAGCCTGGAGTCGGTCAGGTCCTGTGCCACCTCAATAAGGCGCAGCAGCGGCTTCCTATGGGTCACCGGTGAAACTGTAAGGCCGCCTCCCGCCTTCTTGAGGGCGTCCTGTAGCCGCTCTCTGCTTTCACCGGTGTCGCACGCCACCACAACCTTCTGGTTCTTGGTCTTCCGAACCCGGCTGACTCCAATACCCAGTTCCACTACGTCGACTGCCTTCTTGACCTCTGTAAGGACGTCCTCACTGGTGTGTCTAGGGTCCTTGGACTCCACCATCACTGGGTAACTGGTCCTTACTAGTGCCTCCGCGTAAGATGTTGTTTTGGTTCTGTGTTTGGGCTCTGGTTGCGTCCCGTCCCTCGCTGCAAGACTCTCTAAAGTACTCCTTAGAGGTCCGAGCATCTCTTTGAGCTCGCTCTGGGCCTCTCCGATAACCAGTTCAGCGCTGAGTCCCCCTACAGCGGGCGGCATCTGATGGGCCGCTGTCAAATCGCTGAGGTCCCTGACCTCCTCGCGGACGGCTCTCATCTGACCCATAAGCGGCTGGACAGCATCGTGGATGTCGCCCCTCAGTACCTCTCGTGTCACCGCCACATTCCTTTCCACCGGCAGCCTTTTCTCAATGAGGTCCCGTAGCTCTGCAATATCCCGCTGGAGACCAGCCACGGGGACAAAGATTGACCTAGCGGCCGTGGGTGACGGTGTAGATGCTGGCTTACCGGTGGGTGAACAGGGAGAGACAGCAGCCGGCGTTCCTGCCCTGCGTTGGTCCCGAGTGGGCTCCAGACGCCAGCGCTCTAAGTCCACCCTGAGTTCACGCATGTGGCCCGCCAGACGCTCGGTTTGTTCGGCCAGGGCGGTGAGCCTCCCGTGGTCCGCTCTGTCCTGTCGCACCATCTCCGCCGATTGGCAGGGAGCGCGATCTTTAAGAGCCTCGATGTCCGTGCGTAACTCTGCAATCATCTTAACGGGGCCATCCAGCTCAAAGTTAAGCCACTTAAAGATGGCCTCTGCTGTAGTGTTTGTGCTGGTGAGGGTCTCGTGGGCTTCCTTGAGCTTGCCCGCGTGAGCGGCGTTCAGGGCCGCTATCTCTTTAATGTGAGCCCTCTCTACCCTCACCAGTTCCCTGGCCGCTCTTGCCTTCTCTTGCTCAAGCGCCACCCTGTGTCGCGAGCGTGAGTCAGAGATCGACAAAACTATCTCGTACAGAGCCTGCATGGTTTCGAGTGCCTCAGCTTTGCTCTCCCTTTTCATATTTCCCGCTTTCTCAATGGCCTCTTTTCCGGACATCAACAGGTCATTTGCCCGTTGGGTCGCCAGGTCCATTGACAACCCTGTGCGTTTGCGGGTGTCTGGGAGGATGCTGGATCTTCCGCTGCAGGCACTCTCAACCTCCACGTCTGACCATTCGTCGTCTGTGCGTGGTGCAGAGGTTTTACTATCCCCACACATTGGTGCGACAGGCGTAGGCTTTGGTGACTCCAGGATTGGTGTCTCTCCCTGTATGGCAGGAGTTACGCCTTTAGCAGCGCTGCGGCCAGTGTCAGTAGGCATAGGGGGAGGCGGTGACGCCTGGCTACCCGTTTCGCCCTTCTTCTGCGTGAGGACCTTTCTCCTCAAGCTGGTTTTGGATGGTGCCGTTTTAAAGCTGGCAGCGGACGACTTGCTAGGAGATCGCGACGACATGGCCGCTTGTGCTCTGGTGCCTAGTAGTTAATGAGGTTTTTTTTTTTATTTGTTTCAGGTGCGTGCTAGCCGCCAGGCAACGACAGCTCGCCGTTGCTCGACCGCCCGCGGGAGGCACGGGTCCCCGACCGGTGCTGGATAGCAGGACGCTAAAGGTAAGTAGTGTGTTTACGTGTGAGTGCTTGCGTGTGAGTGCTTGTGTGCGTGTGTGTATGTGTGTGTGTGTGTGTTAGTGTGAATGTGTAAGTACTTGCATGCGTGCGTGAGTTTGTGTGTGTGTATGTGTGTGCACGCGTGCGTGTTTGTGTGTATGTGCGTGTGTGTATGTTTGAGCGTGTGGTATGTCAGTGTCCCCACTAACAACTTCGCTTTCGGGAGCCGAAAAATCTAGGTTGCTGGGCCGAAAAAGTTTTGGGCCCTGCGTAGAGCCGAACCGAGTATTCCAACTTATAGCTCTCCCCGAGACCTCTCTAATGACCCCAAACTCTGGTATCCTAGCCCAAGGGGTCCCGAAGATACAGAAGGATGAAATTTCTGGTTATTAAGCAAGATGGCCGCCAGAATGTGGTTAAAACGCTATATCTCCGAGACCGCCAGGGCGAAGATGATGGTGATTGGTATCCCCAGATTCAGCGCGACGAGCCCTATCTTCCGGTGGTGCTTTCAGGCTGAAAATTCCAGAGTCCTGAAAACGCCTGAAAAGTAGTTGCCCACAATGCCCAAGTCCGTCCTATGTCCTCAAAAGAAACCCCGGCCTCCTACGACCACCGGTTCAGGAGATATGCTTATTTAAAGTTTCGCAAAATGGCTGCGACAAATGTCAAACTGCAACTTTGACCGCAAATATCTCCCTACTCCCAAGTCGCAGAATACCGGTGTTTGGGTTCACCACACTCAGCGTCACCCTCTCTAGCCAGTTCGACGACTTTCAGACTCCTGAAAATTTCTGGCTGAAATTCAGCTGAAGGCTGAGAATTCTGGTAGCTGTTGTAGCGACCAACAAAGCTCCGAAAACCGCAAATCTCCACGACCCTCGGCCGCGGAGTTATGGCTGTTCAAAGATGCAACAAAATGGCTGCCAGCTGTCAAAGTGCTGACAAAAAAGTCTGTAACTCCGCAACCGATGGCCGCAGAAAGCCCGGACTTCGAACGGGTACAATAGCCTCACTTCCCCCACCCCTGAGGGGTGCTTTCAGGGTCCGAAAATCCTCAGGCCTGAAAGTCGCTGAAAATATATCAGTTCTGTAGAACTTAGTAATCCTCAGCAGAGGGTCCAAATCCGACCACTCTATGCCCAGCGGTTCCGGAGATATAGTCATCCAAAGATAATAACCATTAAAACCAGATGGCTGAAAAATGCTATTTCCGCCAGATTTAGGAATTTTGGGTCGGTGTTTGGGCTCAAATAGGTTCTATCCGATTGTTTGGACCCAAATTCGGCGTTAGAAACACTAATTTCCTATTAGGTTTGAATTAAATGGAAAAATTCGTTAAAAAATTGATATCTCCAGAACCGCTATACATAAAATTATGCAAAAAATTGTAAAATTTACAGAAAATCAGTGCGGATCTAGATATTAAATAAAAATTTTAAAATTTTGAAAAATACATGAAAATTTTGAAAAATTACTGAAAATTTCTTATTTTAATTACTGCTCGTAGGGCTCTGAAGATAAAACACTGGAACTCGCCCTGCAGCTTCCTCTGATCAGCGCGCCAAGAATAGCAATTCCAGAATTTCGAAAACTGGACTGGTTCTGAAGTTATGTGCTGTTGAAGTTGACACTTTCGTAGGCTTCCAGAAACGAAAGTAGGGTAGTTAAAAATTTTTTGAAGATGGTAACCAACCTTTGGTAAGTAGGACCACGTCCCTGCAAAGTTACAGCCCTCTAGCTGCTCCGGTTTAAATTTTCTGCACCACGTGGTTTTGCAATTTTCCTATTTTCCTCGAAAATGCGCAACTGCTGACGCCTCTTGAGCATTCCAGGACGTCGCGGTAGGCAGTATCCAACAGATTCAGTCTTCGTATGCAGGTCACGGGGTGTAGTTCTCGTGCAGTTTCCAAAAACGTGGTATAACTTTAGGTTATAACCTAAAAATTATAGGGTTTTTCACCAACTGTAGTCCAGGGGGTCCTCGGTGGGACGAAATGGATAGTTCACAGGATGCACTGCACTGTCACACACAATCTGACACCGGATACTTGAGTCTATGATCAAAATTGCCACCGCAATTAATTTTTAAATATTTAAAATTTAACGGAGCGTAGGTTTTCGTGCCGCTCGTGACCGTGGTAGGGTTGTAACTGGGTTAGGTTAGGTTAGGTTAGGTTAGGTTAGGTTAGGTTTTTCTTGTCACCTCCGATGCTTTAGTCGGAGACTTTATTCATGTTTTATCGTTGTTAACAGTTGTGTGGTTTTGTTTATTTGAATATAGTTTGAAGGATTTCTTTTATCGTGTTTTATTTCGTGTGATTGCGTCGGTTGCAATCTCTGTGCAGTATTTGATTAAGTATGGTCTATTTCTTTTACTTAAAAGTAGCTCGGATAAAGTTTCTTTTGTTACTTTTGTGTCAGTTATTGTTTCTAAATTGTATCTTAAGTTTATATATTTTGGACATTCTGTTAGTAGGTGTATTATGGTTTCTTCTGTTTCTCGGTTGCAGACACATGACGGGTCTTCTTTGCATTTGAACCGGGCTAGGTATGCCGAGAATCCGCCATGCCCTGTTAAGACTTGTACCATTATGGGTTTGAGGTGAGTACTTCTAATAATTTTATAGGCTAATGTAACGTCAGGTAAGAAGATTTTAGTTGTGGCTGCTGTTTGTCCCTCTCTATAGCGCTTATTCCATATTTGGATAGACTGATGCCGTATTTCTTTCTTGATGTGAGAAATTGGTCGGTACTCGTAGCTGGCAGAGGTTCTGGTGTAGTGGGCAGCTTGTTTTGCCAGATCGTCGGCTCGCTCATTGCCTGGTATGCCCACATGTGCTTTTACCCAATACAGCTTGATTGAACGTTCCTCTCGTTGAAATTTTGAGATGTTTGCTCTAATTTTAAAAGCCAAGGGGTGGAACGTGTCTGCGTTTTTTACGATATCCAAGGCGGATCTGGAGTCACTCAGCACAGCCACCGTGTTCTGCTTCAGTCTATGCGCTAGTTCTGTTGCTTGGTAGAGCGCATAGAGCTCTGCCTGGAAGACTGTGCAGTGTGTCTCCAGTCTCATCCTTTTAGTGTGTCTCTCAGATCCATCTACCCAGCATGAGTAAGCTGCGCCAACTTTATTGTCAATTTTACTGCCATCTGTGTAAATTTGGACATTTGGTAGATGGAAGTCATCCATATTTTCTGGCAGCATATCCCCTAGGCTTATATATTCAATATCCGGCTCTAAGGCCGGGTGCGGGGCTTGTTTATAACATACGCGATCTTCCGTCTGTCGGATATCTTCTTCTGGTGCTAAGTCAGGTCTCTTGGCGATATATATTTGGGCGGCTTCCCTAATGCGTAGGTCTAGGGGTATCAGCCCAGCTAGTACCATTGCTGCATTGTGCGACACTGTTCGGTAGGACCTGCAAATCTTTTGCGCGAATCCCCTCTGGATCCCATTAAGTAGTTTTTGTGTCATTACTTTTTCAGCTGTTGGAGCCCATGCACTCGCAGCATATAGAACTGTGGGCTCTATGACTGCTGTATAAATTGTTCGTATTATGTCTGAGTTCAGCCCCCATTCTATTTTTGCGGTTCTGGAGACCATTTTATAGATATTTGTGGCTTTCCGGGATATATGTGCTGCATGGCTATTGAATGTGAGTTTCGAGTCTATTATTAGCCCTAAGATTTTCATCTCCTTTACTATCTGAATGGGACTCCCTCCCATGTGCACGTCTGGGACATCGTACTTCAGCTTGTTTGTTATTACCATCGCTTGAGTTTTGTGGGTTGCGAATCTAAGTTTGTTTCTGATGCCCCATTCGTGCACATAGGCGAGAGTTTCTTCTGCCTGTTCTTTGATTTTATTTGTTTTTGGCCCCGAGAACACTAGAACGACATCGTCTGCGAATGCCTGGCAATATACTTGTTTGTTGCATAGATCGTCGAGTAATGGATCTAACAGTAGGTTCCAAAATGTGGGGCCCGCTATTGAGCCTTGGACGCATCCCTTGGTTGTGGGTCTTTGGGAGGTTTCACCCGCATAGTGAACAACCACTCTCCTGTTCGCAAAGTAGCTATCCACCATGCGTCTGATGTTGATGGGGCAGCCTTTTAGTGCAAGTTGGTGTTTGATGGCGGGCCACCACGCACTGTCAAATGCCCCTTCTATGTCCAATGATACTATTAATGAGATGTCTTTATTTTTTAGGTTGCTACGGATGTGCTTCATGAGGTCATAAAGTGCGTCCTCTGTGCTGTGTTGTAAGACAAACCCATATTGTCTCGGGTTGGTCCTGGATTGAATGTGCCATTTGATTCGTTTTGTCATCATTTTTTCCAGGATCTTCCCTAACACCGATAAGAGACCGATGGGCCGATAGGACTTAGGTTGGGTATAGTCTGATTTACCGGGTTTTCTTAACACTACTATTGCAGCTTCTTTCCACGGTGCGGGAAAATGTGCCAGGGTTAAACATTTGTTAGCAATTTCCAGAAAAATTGGCAGTCGAGCAAATATCGTGGCAAGACATATATCCGCTGTCAATCCATCTGGACCAGGGGCTTTTTTGGGATTTAGGTTCTTTAATACTCTTTTAAGTTCAGCCTCTGTAAATGGTTGATCTACAGATTCGATGAGGTCAGAATTGTTTATATTATTTGCGATTTCTCTTATATTTTTGTGGTGTTCATTATCCGTGTTTGGATCATCTTCTGGGAAGAAAGTTCTTGCCAATAGCTCTGCTGATCTGGCTGGGTTCAGTACTACGTTGTTGTCTGTAAGGAGTTGATCGTCTTGTTTTATGTTTGAGACCTTTATGACACGGTATATACTGTCCCACAAGCTTTCCCTTTCTTGCTTTGAGCAGAACTCTTTCCAGCTCTCGGTCTGTGCGAGAGTTGCTGCTTCTTCATATTGTTTTTTGCTTTTCAGGTACTCGCTGACTACGTGCGGTCTTCGGGAGGGTGCTGCGCAGGACACTCGGCGACGCTTCGTGTTTACTTCTCTCTTCAGGCGTTCCAGATCATCGGACCACCAGGGTAAGTATTTTTTATTTTTATTACTTTTTATTAATGGTATTGTTTCTTTACAGGTATCTTGTATACATTTTATATATTTTTCTATTGTATCTTCTAATTCTGTTGTATTTTGTATTTGTTCTATTTTATTTTGTGTAATAGCTAGGGTATCTAATGATTTTTTAATGTTTTCAGAAAACTGTTTCCAGTTTGCCTTCCGGGTATTATAAACACGGGTGGCGTTTTTAGATCGTTCTTCAGGGGGCTTTTCAAGTTCGATGTTGAAGGTAAGTGCGTTGTGATCCGAGCTGGTGACGGATTTATCAACTCTCCAGTTTGTGATCTTTTCCAGGAGGTTCTGTGTGCAGACTGTTATATCCACGTGGCTGGTGAGGACTCGACCACCTCGAATTGTGTCAAAGGTGGGTTCAGTGCCTTGATTTAAAATGTGCATTTCTATCTCATCTAGAAACCCTCTAAGTGTTTCGCCGCGGCTGTCTTCGTCTGCACTACCCCACCATGGGCTCCATGCGTTAACGTCGCCACCGATAAGTATTTTGTCAGTGTTCATAGATCCTATTATAAGCCTCAGCTGATCTAGGTAGGGTTCTAGCGG
This sequence comes from Abrostola triplasia, assembly GCA_946251915.1. Lineage (NCBI taxonomy): Eukaryota > Metazoa > Arthropoda > Insecta > Lepidoptera > Noctuidae > Abrostola > Abrostola triplasia. The sequence goes on along the minus strand of OX276432.1, from coordinate 112,692 downwards.
TTCATTGCCTTCGAAGTAGACTGATACCACACCTATTGTCCACTTACTGGTCTTAAGAATGGTTGCGACTATGTTTGCAGTGTTTATAGATGAGTCATTTTGGATCACTAAATCGTCATCGAAAATAATTATGGCTGACTTAATTGGCTTACTTCTATTTGGTCCGCACTGGACCACTCTGGTCCCTGAGTACTGCCTTAATTCTCCTATTGATCCTACGTACGGCTCCTGAACTAGTGCTAAGCTGAGTTTACGTTTTGATGCTTCCTGAAGTAGTTCCTGAGTTGCGAGGCGTTTTCGCTGTAGATTAGCTTGTATGAATTTGAATTGTTTATTAGGACTTGTGTTAGATATGTACGATTGTGAACTGTAGATTGTAGAGGTGCCGTTGGCGTTAACAACAATAGGAGACGGTAGACCGCGCTATCGTGTCCCATTTGCGACGTATGGGGCAGTCTCTATCGAAAGCATTGTGAGAAGTATCTTGGTGCTTTGCCGCTTTGCAGTTGCAGCAGACAGGAGTTTCAGCGGCAGAGTATGAGGGGCAGTTCGCTCGGAGATGTGTGTCACCACAGTAACTGCAGCGGTCCGATGTCTCCTTACACAATTTGCGCCCGTGGCCGTACCCCAGACAGCGAGTGCACTGTACTAGGGGAGACTGATCCTGAACCGCGACGTACTGCAGATCTACGTGGATCCTGCCCGCTGAAGTCAACCTTTGCCACATCTTAGGTGAGACTTGAAGTATGACGTGGTTCTCGTGAGGGTTCCTGGCCCTTCGGCGGTACTTTACACTGGCTTTAAATTCATCTTCGGACAAGTCGTTGAGTATACCTATGTTTTGCGTCTTCAGTGACGCCAAGATGTCCTCGTCGGTGTTGTATGATAGAAGGTCTTTTATAATTATCAATGGCTCTTTGTTTCTCGCCTCCTCAACCCTGAGATGTTCATTGTTGGTCAGTTTTTCTGTCATTTTAATAAGGTCTTCTCTATTATTGCAGCTCAATACTATCTTTTGGTTTTTGACTTTTCGAATCCTCTGTACCTGTAGTCCGGATGTCTTTGCGTCAAGCGTTTGTCGTACCTTACCAAGGACCTCATCGCTTGTATCCTTCTCCAGTTCTGAGGACACTATGATGGAGTGATTGGGTGAGGGTTTAAGAGAATTGCGACCCGGCCGCGAGAGAACGTCCGCGTAAGAAGGGACTCCTTCTTTAAGTGACATTATCTGTCTGCCCGTTTCCTCTGCGGCTCTACGCAATTCCTTTAATTCTCCCAGTAGCTGCCCCCAATCCTGGACGCCTTCACACGGCGGAGCTTTTTGTTGCTTGGCAGACAGTAGCTGTATAACGTCTGATGGAATATCGCGGCGAAGGGCATCAAGTTTGGCGAGGATTCTGTCGGTCGGTAATAGTATAAATTTCTCCGGAGTAACGGTATTTGTAGTTGTATTTGGAGTTGTTGTTGTAGATATATTGGTGTTTGTAGTTAAGTTTGTAAGTTGTTTTGAATGTTCTCTCTCTATGGTAATCAATTCCTCCTTGAACTGTAGTTTCGTTCTTTCTAGTTGCAGCTGAAGGCCCTGACGTGTCTCACTAAGGTTGACGACCATGTTATGTAACCCGGTGAGACTGTTAATAACGCATTCCTTAATGGTCGTCTTTAAATTGCCAGATAAATCCAGCTGGGATTTTGCGTCTTGGAGTAATTTGTTCGCTGAGGCAGTGATATTCTGCTCATGAAGTACTTCAGAAGGGATGTTAAGCATGGCCTGAGACATCTTTCTTTATGTGATATAATGTGCTTTTATTTAAATAACTTAGATATAACGATAAATGAAATGTAGTATCGAATTTTGAGGTGATTTTACTATTTTTACTATTGGACAATGTATTGTGTGTGTGTTTATGTATTAATTAATTAATGATGAGAACTTACAGAACAAGAAGGAAGGAAGTAGAAATATTATAGCTGAGATAAGAGTACGGCAGTTAAAAAGTATCAGCAAAGATAGTAAGAATACGGTAATTAATTAAATAACAATAAATTGTGTTATTAATCGGAATTTAAGAAAAAATATCAAATAATATGACCGCTATTGCTAACGCAAAACGTTGTTATAACGGTCCTACAACTACTAAATAACTATAGGTGACTATGTAGAAAGCAATGAGATGAATTAGAGTTAGTTAGTTAGCGAGAATATAAATCAAAGTTATGAGGTATATTTATGAAATTATCAATAATGTAGCTAATAAACTACGCCAAAATGTTGCTATAATAATCTGGAAACGACTTAATAACTCCAATTAGCAACGACCATAACGATATGTAGAAATAAAATGTTATATAAAACGAAATGAAAATTGTAAGTTAAAAATGTAAATTTTGAATTGTTTAAATGCTGGAAATTAAATACTACACAAAATTCCCGATTGGGAATTGCGTGTTATACTGAAACTACTATATGTATACGAATTTTAGAAGGTGATAAATAATTGAAATGTAATATAGGGAATGAAAAATGAATTTCTGAAGAAAACACTAAATTTTGCAAAAATCTGAAACAGTATAATGATAATAACTCGAAAACTAATTAAGCTAGGTGGATTCGTTAAATACCATTAAATAGCTAGGAAAATAACGGAACTTTTGAGATATCAACCATCAAAATCGGATAATATTTAGTACTTGAAATATCGTTGGGTTAGGTTGGGTTAGGTTAGGTTAGGTTCCCGGCAGCTTCGGCTGGCCGAGTTTTCTGGTCTCGGACCGGGCGCGTCCCCGGGTGGCGGATAGGGGAACGCCGTGCAGATATGCGCGGTACCGGTTTTACCGGCGCGGACCAAAACCAGACACGTGGGATCGCTCCTCATTCATTGAGGAGCGGTCATAGTCGGTCGCTGGGGGGTGGGGAAGTTCGCTCCCGGTACGCGTCTGTTTTCAGACGTGACTGGGATGCGGACAAGCGACCGGCTGAGATGGGATCGCTTTTCTCGCGAGAAGCGATCATAGCGGCGGGTCTGGTCAGACGCCTTTTGTCTGGCCGGGCGGCGACCCTGTGGTCACCGTCGTTGTTGGTCCGCACTTTGCGGTTTTGCGAGGTGCGGAGTGCCGGTCGGCGTCTCGGACTTATTCCGAGCAGCGGCGACGGCGGAGTGCTTGTTTCCTCCTCTCCTTCTGGAGGGGGAGGTGGTTACGAGCGCGGGCGGCGGGTCCGGCTGTTCACGAGAGTGGCAGTCGGGCATGGCAGTTGGCCACCGCCGGCCGAACCCGTAATCCTGTTCTTTTTGGGACAGGGACGGGGGTCTCTTGCCTTTATTGGCTAGGGGCCGCGTGAAGAAAACACTATAAAATTACCCCAAGCTCGTGTTTTGACGTCCGGCCGTGGGCTGGATGGCGGGGGCGAACCCCGTCCCGAGGACGTCTCAGGGGACCTGACCCCTGATTAATAAAAAAGGAAAACAACAACAACTCATGAATGGCGCCTGGAAAGAGAAAACTACCCCAGGGAGGTACCGGCCGCTCCGCGGCCGGGGAATCCTCTGCGGGCCCTTCGGGACCCGTCTGCCCCTCGTATTCTGGGGGGGGCAACCACCGCCACTCGTCTGCTCCTGCGAGCAGCACGAGAATGAGCAGATCGGGCTCTAGAGGCTCGGAAGATGACGTGGAGCCGACTTCGGGCGGCGACGCGTCATGCTTTGCGAGCGCTGAGGACCTCGTGGCTGGGGCGGCCGCTACAAGCGACCGGAAACGGCTACGAACGGCCTCACCATCGCCTGACGGCGACTCGAGGCCGTCATCGAGTTCGCGCTCTGGGAGCGCATCAAAGAGAGGCAGGGGCCGACCGCCAACCACCGGCAAATATGTCGGTGCGGCCAAGGCCCAGGCCGAGTTAAAGGCCGCTCTCAAGGCCGCGGAGGACCAGCAGCGGAAGCAAGACGCGGAGGACGAAATCCTCCGCGCCGAAGCCGCTGCCAACAAGCGGGAAGAGGCCCGGCAGCGGCAACTGGAGGACTTGTGCGACCTGGTCTACGATGACCAGTCTCGGGCTGCCCTCGCGATACAGGAGTCTATAGAAGACTGCCTGCAATTGGTGTCGCAGGTTGCCGCCAAGTCCGGCAACCTTAAGGGCGGATACGTGCGGATCCTAAAACAATCCACAGAACGTATCCGCCGCGATGTGGAGGTCCTGGCCAGCCGCAACGTCACCGCCGAGACTGCGCTGATCCAGGAGGGGAACGTCGGGCTGAGGGCGGAAAACGCCGCCCTCGCCAAACAACTGAGGAAGCTCCGTCGCGAGGTGACGGAGCTCACCAAGAAGCAGGGTGCGGCCGAGGCCGCCGCTGCTGCTGCTGCTGCAATGGCGCCCCCCCTGGACGCCGAGGAGTTGACGCGCAACATCTTGGTCCAAGTAGGGACCATGGTGGATGCAAAGCTCTCCACTGAGCAGCGGACCCGTCCGCCGCTCGCGGCGGACAAGAGACGTGCGGACCCGCCAACCCCGGTGGAGTTCGTACCTGCGGCGAAAGCCGCAAAACTGCGGCCTGCTGCTTCGGACCCTGTCAAGGGAAAGAAGCAGCAGGCCAAGGGGAAGAGGGTCGCGGAGCCTCCGCGGCCTTCAACCTCTACGGCGTCGGCTGCCCCTGAGGCCACCGGCCGTGCCAGCCCCATCCTAACGGAGGAGGGCTGGACCACGGTGGTCAAGAAGGGGCAAAAGAAGAAGCCCGAGGCGCCCAACAAGGCCTCGGCTGGCCCTAGCAACAAGGGCCAGAAGAAGAAGGCGCCGAAAAAGGCGCAGAGGAAGAGGGCACCGAGGCTGCGCGTGCCGCGCTCGTCGGCTGTGGTGATTACGCTGCAGCCAGGCGCGGTGGAGCGCGGCCTGTCCTACGCGGCCGTCCTCGCCACGGCCATGGACAAGGTGCCCCTTGCGGACATCGGCATCGCCGACCTGCGATACAGGCAGGCGGTGTCCGGTGCCCGCATCTTTGAGTTGCCGGGGGCGGAAAGCGGCGAGAAGGCTGACGCCCTCGCCGCAAAGCTGAGAGAGGCACTGGGTGCCGAGGACGTCCGGGTCTCCAGGCCCACCAAGTGCGCAGAAATGCGCATTTCTGGCCTGGACGACTGCGCGACGTCCGAGAGTGTCGCGGCCGCAGTAGCCCGTACGGGTGGCTGCACGGTCGGCGAGGTCAAGGCGGGGGAGGTGCGAAGAACCCCCTCCGGCCTTGGCAGCGCATGGGTGCGCTGCCCTGTGGCAGCCGCCAATAAGGTGGCTCGGGGTAGGCTGCTGGTGGGATGGGTCTCGGCGCAGGTAAAACTGCTGGAGGCCAGACCCACCCGCTGCTTCCGCTGCCTACTAAACGGGCACGTGCAATATTCTTGCACGTCCGAGGTGGATCGCCGCACGCAGTGCTACCGCTGCGGCGAGGTCGGCCACCTGGCCAAGTTGTGTGCCAGGGACCCGCATTGCACAGCCTGTGCTGCCGCGGGTCTAAAGGCCGACCACCCGATCGGCACCAAGCCCTGTGGGGCTCGCGTGCCTCGAAAGGGTACGGGGAAGGCCGCAGTCTCGCGGTCGACCCCTGCTCCAGCTGCCACGGGTGGGGAGGTGGTGCCCATGTCTTCCTGATGTGGCCCACCTCTCCGTCTGATGTCGCGCACCCATGCGCCAAAGGGTCAGCGAGGTGACGGAGCCCCGTTGCCTTGCTGAGCAGAGGCCCGCGGAGGCTGGGTTGGGAGACCCACCTCTGCATTGCACTGGCCTCTGCACTGAAAGTCCTGTACCCCCCTACCTCTACATAGGGGGGAGAGAAGAATCCGCCCCTTTACAGGGCGGATAGCGCTGGCGGGGTTGGCGGTAGAATGCTATAGCGACCCCGCCTCCCCGCCGATTATGCGCTGATGCAGGCAAAGTGTGAGGTTTTTAGTGGGTATGCCCCTGTGGATCTTATTGGGTTCACGGGGGAGAGTCCCACATATCCCCGTCGCCTCCCAGCGGCGGGGAATGCGTAACGCATTTCCCTCACGTTAAAAAAAAAAAAAAAAAAAAAAAAAAAAAAAAAGGTTAGGTTAGGTTCCCGGCAGCTTCGGCTGGCCGAGTTGTCTGGTCTCGGACCGGGCGCGTCCCCGGGTGGCGGATAGGGGAATGCCGCGCAGATATGCGCGGTACCGGTTTTACCGGCGCGGACCAAAACCAGACACGTGGGATCGCTCCTCATTCATTGAGGAGCGGTCATAGTCGGTCGCTGGGGGGGTGGGGAAGTTCGCTCCCGGTACGTGTCTGTTTTCAGACATGACTGGGATGCGGACTAGCGACCGGCTGAGTTGGGATTGCTTCTCGCGAGAGAGGCGATCATAGCGGCGGGTCTGGTCAGACGCCTTTTGTCTGGCCGGACGGCGATCTTTTGGTCACCGTCGTGTCGGTCCGCACTTTGCGGTTTTGCGAGGTGCGGAGTGCCGTTCGGCGTCTCGGACTTATTCCGAGCAGCGGCGACGGCGGAGTGCTTGTTTCCTCCTCTCCTTCTGGAGGGGGAGGTGGTTACGAGCGCGGGCGGCGGGTCCGGCTGTTCACGAGAGTGGCAGTCGGGCATGGCAGTTGGCCACCGCCGGCCGAACCCGTAATCCTGTTCCTTTTGGGACAGGGACGGGGGTCTCTTGCCTTTATTGGCTGGGGGCCGCGTGAAGAAAACACTATAAAATTACCCTAAGCTCGTGCTTTGACGTCTGGCCGTGGGCTGGATGGCGGGGGTGAACCCCGTCCCGAGGACGTCTCAGGGGACCATACCCCTGGATAAACAAAAAGGAACTACTATGCGATGACACCGGTAAATAGAAAACTACCCCAGGGAGGTACCGGCCGCTCCGCGGCTGGGGAATCCTCTGCGGGCCCTTCTGGGCCCGTCTGCCCCTCGTATTCTGGGGGGGGCACCCCGTGTCACTCGTCCACTCGTGAGGGTGGTTCGAGGCGTTCGAGCCGTGCGAGCTCGAGGAGCGTTATAGGGGGAGATGCGGGGCCGTCCTCGGACGGCAACGTGCCGAGCCCTATGAGCGCTGATGAGTCTGTGGCCGGGGCGCTGGAGAACATCCAGCGGAAACGGCCACGCTCCACTTCGCCATCGCCTGATGGCGCGAAGTCTTACCCGGGGTCGCGCTCGGGGAGCGCATCTAAGCGCGGCAGGGGCCGACCGCCTACCACCGGCCAATATGTCGGTGCAGCCAAGGCTCAGGCCGAGCTGAAGGCCGCGCTGAAGGTCGAGGAGGCCCGGCAGAGGCAGCTGGACGCGGAGGAGGAAATCCTTCGCGCCGAAGCCGCTGCCCAGAAGAGAGAAGAGGCCCGGATCCGGGAAATGGAAGAGTCGGATGAGTCGGAGCTCCAGGACCGACTGGGCGTCATCGTCCAGGAGTCGGTCGAAGACTGCCTGAAGCTGGTGACGAAGGTTGCCGCCAAGTCCGGCAACCTGAAGGGCGGATACGTGCGGATTCTTAACGATTCCGCAAGACGTATCCGCCGCGATGTGGAGCTCCTCATCAAACGCAACACCACCGGTGAGACGGAGGTGCTCCAACGGGCGTGTTTCGCAGTAAAGGCTGAAAATGACAGCCTTTACAAAGAAATAAAAAAGCTCCGTCGCGAGGTGAAGGAGCTTAACAGGAAGCAGGGTGCGGCCGAGGCCGCCGCTGCTGCTTCGGTGCGTCCCCCCACCCAGGACGCTGAGGAGTTGACGCGCTCCATCTTGGCCCAGGTTGAGACCATGGTGGACGCGCGCTTCGCAGCAGAGCAGCAGACCCGTCCACCCCTTGCGGCGGACAGAAGGCGCGCAGACTCGCCGGCTGCAACGGAGTCCTCTCCAGTTGTTGCTGAGCGGCAGGCCGCTGCTTCCAACCCATCAAAGGGGAAGAAGCAGCCGCCCAAAAAGAAGAAGGCTGCGGAGCCGCCGCAGCCTTCAACCTCCGGAACGACGGCCGCCCCTGAGACCACCACCTCTGCTAGCCCCATCCTATTGGAGGAGGGCTGGACCACGGTGGTCAAGAAGGGGAAGAAGCAGAAGCCCGAACCGCCCAACAACAAAGGCTCGGGTGGCCCGAAGGAAAAGGGCAAGAAGAAGGAGGCGCCACGTAAGGCGCAGAAGAAAAGGGCACCGAGGCTGCGCGTGCCGCGCTCGTCGGCTGTAGTGATTACGCTGCAGCCAAGCGCGGTGGAGCGCGGCCTCTCCTACGCGGCCGTCCTCACGACGGCCATGGAAAAGGTGCCCTTAGCGGACCTCGGCATCACCGGCCTGCGCTACAGACCGGCGGTGACCGGGGCCCGCATTTTCGAGTTGCCGGGGGCGGACAGCGGCGGCAAGGCCGACGCCCTCGCGCAAAAGCTAAGGGAAGCACTGGGTGCAGAAGATGTCCGGGTCTCCAGGCCCACTAAATGCGCAGAGATGCGCATCTCTGGGCTGGATGACTCGGCGACTCCGGAAGGTGTCGTCGCCGCAGTCGCCCGTACGGGTGGCTGCACGGCTGACGAGGTTAAGGCGGGGGAGGTTCGACGAAGCCCCTCCGGCCTTGGCAGCGTATGGGTGCGCTGCCCTGTGGCAGCCGCAAATAAGGTGGCCCGGAGCAGGTTGCTGGTCGGTTGGGTCTCGGCGCAGGTCAAACTGCTCGATGCCAGGCCTACCCGATGCTACCGCTGCCTGCTCAACGGGCACGTGCAGCACGTCTGCACGTCCAAAGAGGATCGCCGCACGCAGTGCTACCGCTGCGGCGAGGTCGGCCACCTGGCCAAGTTGTGTGCCAGGGATCCGCACTGCACAGCCTGTGCTGCTGCGGATCGCATGGCCGACCACCCGATTGGCACCAAGCCCTGTCGGGCTGGCGTGCCCCAAAAGGGTAAGGGGAAGGCCGCAGTTCTGCGGCCGACCCCCACTCCGGCTGCCACGGATGGGGAGGTGGTGCCCATGTCTGTCTGATATGGCCCACTTCTCCCTCTGGTGACGCGCACCCATGCGCCGAAGAGACAGCGAGGAGACGGACTTGGCGTCCCCTCGCTGAGCAGAGACTGCGGAGGCTGGGTTGGGAGACCCACCTCTGCATTGCACGGTCTCTGCGCCGAAGTCCTGTACCCCCCTACCTCTACATAGGGGGGAGCGAAGAATCCGCCCCACTTTACAGGGCGGACAGCGCTGGCGGGGTTGGCGGTAGAATGCTATAGCGATCCCGCCTCCCCGCCAATTATGCGCTGATGCAGGCAATTGTGAGGTTTTTAGTGGGTATGCCCCTGTGGATCTTATTGGGTTCACGGGGGAGAGTCCCACATATCCCCGTCGCCTCCCAGCGGCGGGGAATGCGTAACGCATTTCCCTCACGTTAAAAAAAAAAAAAAAAAAAAGGTTAGGTTAGGTTCCCGGCAGCTTCGGCTGGCCGAGTTGTCTGGACTCGGACCGGGCGCGTCCCCGGGTGGCGGATAGGGGAATGCCGCGCAGATATGCGCGGTACCGGTTTTTACCGGCGCGGACCAAAACCAGACACGTGGGATCGCTCCTCATTCATTGAGGAGCGGTCATAGTCGGTCGCTGGGGGGGTGGGGAAGTTCGCTCCCGGTACGTGTCTGTTTTCAGACATGACTGGGATGCGGACTAGCGACCGGCTGAGTTGGGATTGCTTCTCGCGAGAGAGGCGATCATAGCGGCGGGTCTGGTCAGACGCCTTTTGTCTGGCCGGACGGCGATCTTTTGGTCACCGTCGTGTCGGTCCGCACTTTGCGGTTTTGCGAGGTGCGGAGTGCCGTTCGGCGTCTCGGACTTATTCTGAGCAGCGGCGACGGCGGAGTGCTTGTTTCCTCCTCTCCTTCTGGAGGGCGAGGTGGTTACGAGCGCGGGCGGCGGGTCCGGCTGTTCACGAGAGTGGCAGTCGGGCATGGCAGTTGGCCACCGCCGGCCGAACCCGTAATCCTGTTCCTTTTGGGACAGGGACGGGGGTCTCTTGCCTTTATTGGCTGGGGGCCGCGTGAAGAAAACACTATAAAATTACCCTAAGCTCGTGCTTTGACGTCTGGCCGTGGGCTGGATGGCGGGGGTGAACCCCGTCCCGAGGACGTCTCAGGGGACCATACCCCTGGATAAACAAAAAGGAACTACTATGCGATGACACCGGTAAATAGAAAACTACCCCAGGGAGGTACCGGCCGCTCCGCGGCTGGGGAATCCTCTGCGGGCCCTTCCGGGCCCGTCTGCCCCTCGTATTCTGGGGGGGGCACCCCGTGTCACTCGTCCACTCGTGAGGGTGGTTCGAGACGTTCGAGCCGTGCGAGCTCGAGGAGCGTTATAGGGGGAGATGCGGGGCCGTCCTCGGACGGCAACGTGCCGAGCCCTATGAGCGCTGATGAGTGTGTGGCCGGGGCGCTGGAGAACATCCAGCGGAAACGGCCACGCTCCACTTCGTCATCGCCTGATGGCGCGAAGTCTTGCCCGGGGTCGCGCTCGGGGAGCGCATCTAAGCGCGGCAGGGGCCGACCGCCTACCACCGGCCAATATGTCGGTGCAGCCAAGGCTCAGGCCGAGCTGAAGGCCGCGCTGAAGGTCGAGGAGAACCGGCAGAGGCAGCTGGACGCGGAGGAGGAAATCCTTCGCGCCGAAGCCGCTGCCCAGAAGAGAGAAGAGGCCCGGATCCGGGAAATGGAAGAGTCGGATGAGTCGGAGCTCCAGGACCGACTGGGCGTCATCGTCCAGGAGTCGGTCGAAGACTGCCTGAAGCTGGTGACGAAGGTTGCCGCCAAGTCCGGCAACCTGAAGGGCGGATACGTGCGGATTCTTAACGATTCCGCAAGACGTATCCGCCGCGATGTGGAGCTCCTCATCAAACGCAACACCACCGGTGAGACGGAGGTGCTCCAACGGGCGTGTTTCGCAGTAAAGGCTGAAAATGACAGCCTTTACAAAGAAATAAAAAAGCTCCGTCGCGAAGTGAAGGAGCTCAACAGGAAGCAGGGTGCGGCCGAGGCCGCCGCTGCTGCTTCGGTGCGTCCCCCCACCCAGGACGCTGAAGAGTTGACGCGCTCCATCTTGGCCCAGGTTGAGACCATGGTGGACGCGCGCTTCGCAGCAGAGCAGCAGACCCGTCCACCCCTTGCGGCGGACAGAAGGCGCGCAGACTCGCCGGCTGCAACGGAGTCCTCTCCAGTTGTTGCTGAGCGGCAGGCCGCTGCTTCCAACCCGTCAAAGGGGAAGAAGCAGCCGCCCAAAAAGAAGAAGGCTGCGGAGCCTCCGCAGCCTTCAACCTCCGGAACGACGGCCGCCCCTGAGACCACCACCTCTGCCAGCCCCATCCTATTGGAGGAGGGCTGGACCACGGTGGTCAAGAAGGGGAAGAAGCAGAAGCCCGAACCGCCCAACAACAAAGGCTCGGGTGGCCCGAAGGAAAAGGGCAAGAAGAAGGAGGCGCCACGCAAGGCGCAGAAGAAAAGGGCACCGAGGCTGCGCGTGCCGCGCTCGTCGGCTGTAGTGATTACGCTGCAGCCAAGCGCGGTGGAGCGCGGCCTCTCCTACGCGGCCGTCCTCACGACGGCCATGGAAAAGGTGCCCTTAGCGGACCTCGGCATCACCGGCCTGCGCTACAGACCGGCGGTGACCGGGGCCCGCATTTTCGAGTTGCCGGGGGCGGACAGCGGCGGCAAGGCCGACGCCCTCGCGCAAAAGCTAAGGGAAGCACTGGGTGCAGAAGATGTCCGGGTCTCCAGGCCCACTAAATGCGCAGAGATGCGCATCTCTGGGCTGGATGACTCGGCGACTCCGGAAGGTGTCGTCGCCGCAGTCGCCCGTACGGGTGGCTGCACGGCTGACGAGGTCAAGGCGGGGGAGGTTCGACGAAGCCCCTCCGGCCTTGGCAGCGTATGGGTGCGCTGCCCTGTGGCAGCCGCAAATAAGGTGGCCCGGAGCAGGTTGCTGGTCGGTTGGGTCTCGGCGCAGGTCAAACTGCTCGATGCCAGGCCCACCCGATGCTACCGCTGCCTGCTCAACGGGCACGTGCAGCACGTCTGCACGTCCAAAGAGGATCGCCGCACGCAGTGCTACCGCTGCGGCGAGGTCGGCCACCTGGCCAAGTTGTGTGCCAGGGATCCGCACTGCACAGCCTGTGCTGCTGCGGATCGCATGGCCGACCACCCGATTGGCACCAAGCCCTGTCGGGCTGGCGTGCCCCAAAAGGGTAAGGGGAAGGCCGCAGTTCTGCGGCCGACCCCCACTCCAGCTGCCACGGGTGGGGAGGTGGTGCCCATGTCTGTCTGATATGGCCCACTTCTCCCTCTGGTGACGCGCACCCATGCGCCGAAGAGACAGCGAGGAGACGGACTTGGCGTCCCCTCGCTGAGCAGAGGCCGCGGAGGCTGGGTTGGGAGACCCACCTCTGCATTGCACGGCCTCTGCGCCGAAGTCCTGTACCCCCCTACCTCTACATAGGGGGGAGCGAAGAATCCGCCCCACTTTACAGGGCGGACAGCGCTGGCGGGGTTGGCGGTAGAATGCTATAGCGATCCCGCCTCCCCGCCGATTATGCGCTGATGCAGGCAAAGTGTGAGGTTTTTAGTGGGTATGCCCCTGTGGATCTTATTGGGTTCACGGGGGAGAGTCCCACATATCCCTGTCGCCTCCCAGCGGCGGGGAATGCGTAACGCATTTCCCTCACGTTAAAAAAAAAAAAAAAAAAAAAAAAGGTTAGGTTAGGTTCCCGGCAGCTTCCCGCGGGGTTATTGTGTACCCTTAGCGCAAAAAGCCGCTAGGGTAGGGAAACAATAGCCCCCGCAGCTTCGGCTGGCCGAGTTTCTGGTCTCGGATCGGGCGCGTCCCCAGGTGGCGGATAGGGGAATACCGCACAGATATGTGTGGTACCGGTTTAACGGCGCGGACCAAAACCAGCGGGTGGGATCGCTCCTCACTGTTTTGAGTGGGTGATGCGATCGGTGCGGCGAGTTTCGACTTCGGTCACTGCTGCACGTGAGGTCCGCTCCTTGTGTTGTTTATCAAGGAGGCGGAGTGTCCGGCGGCGTCTCAGACATATTCTGAGTAGCGGCGACGGGCGTGGTGTTCGCTTTTCTCTCTCGTACTGGAGGGGGAGGAGTTGGCGAACGCGGGCGGCGTGTCTGGCTGGTACGAGAGTGCCAGTTAAGACGTGGCTTTGGCCAACGTCGGTCGAACCCGTAACCCTGTTCTTTTTGGAACAGGGCCGGGGGTCCCCTGCCTTCATTGGCCGGGGACCACGTGAAGACAACACTCAAAAATTACCTCGAAGCCTGAGTTTTGACGTCCGGCCGTAGGCTGCATGGCGGGGGAGCAACCCCGTCCCAAGGACGTTACAGGGGACCTGACCCCTTGTTCAATAAAAAGGAAAACAAAAATGATAATGGCGAATATTCCAAAACAAATACACCTGGTGGGTACCGGAGGCGCTGCCGAAAGAGAATCCCACTGCTCTCCAGTAGAGTACAAGCCGACGTATCAGGTGCGGCAAAATATCGCCACGGGGAGCGAGGAAACTCGTGACCTAACAGTAGAGAGGAGGGAGACCCGTTCTCAGACAAGAATGGGCCTGGACAAAACGCGGATGGCTACCCAGACTGCGACCACTAACCGTACACCGGATAGAAAGAGGCCACGGCGGGATGGTTCCTCGGAATCACTAAGTTCCGATACCTTAAGACCCCCAGTGGAAGAGAAAACCGATGCTTCTTCGGAGGTAGGCGGATATCAACCTTCATCTTTGTTGGATGAAGCGGCGAACACCAGCCGCTGTGATGACGGGAGGGAGGTTGACGTGGAGATCGAGCGGTCAGCGGCTTTCAGCCGACCGCTTCAACAGTTGACGACGGGTTCTGACTCTAAACGTCTCAGAAGGGACGATTCCGTTGAGTCTGGAATCAAGGCTCTCTCGGACTGCGACACTGACTGCTCAGCCGCTTCGACAGCGTCGCGGTCTCGGGGACGTGGCCGACAGACACACGGCCGATATGTTGGCGTACATCGTCACAGACAGCTCCTAAAAGAGCTCAGTATGGAGACAGAGCAGCTCTCTGACACCAGCGAGCGGCAGATAAGGGAAGAGGAAGCTCGGGATGCTAGGGAGGCCAGGGCGGAGGTAAGGGAACTACTGCGTTCAGGCAAGCTACCCCAGGACTCAGCTTCAATTAAAGAGCGCATTGACGGCTGCCTTACATCCATCTTAGACGTAGCACTGCGCTCTAAAAACTTGAAGGGCGACTACGTCAGGAAGTTAAAGGACGCGGCCGAGTTCATCCAGCTTGATGTTCTTGGCCTATCTAAGAAGACCGTCACGGAAGAGACGACCAAACTGCGAGAGGAAAACAATCGGCTTAGCAAGGAAATCGAAGATCTTAAGAAGAGCGTTGAGGCTATGCGTCAGCAGATTGCCCCGAATACCGACTGGATACAGGAGTTCCACCGCTCCATCATGCTGTCAATGGGAGGTATGATGGATGCTAAGTTGGCTGGACTCAAGGATCTGCTGCCACCTGAAAAGGTGATCCGCCCGCCCCTTGCGGCGGATCGGAAACGCGCTGATGTGGCAGCGATGACGGCATCAGGAAGCAAGGCTTCAGCCATTCGATCAAAGGCTAAGCAAGCTTCTCCACCGACACCGGAAGCAGCAATGGCAGCACCACCGGCAACAACACCGGCAACAGTTCGTGCTGCGGCCGCCTCTTCAATTAGTTTTATTGCGGCGGAAGCAGAAGAAGGATGGGCCACCGTGACTAAACGGAAGGCCAACAACAAAGAGAAGAAGAAGGCACCTCCTGCTGCCGCGGCCTCGGCTTCGACGGCTGCTTCAGCTCAGGCACCTGCCAAACCGGCAAAGACTAAGAAGCGAAGGTCAAGAAGGAGGCGACGACCTCCTGTTCGCACTACCGCGGTCGTTATCACACTTGAACCTGAGGCTGAGCAGAGAGGTGTGTCGTACGCCAACGTCTTGGCTAAGGCACTGCACCAATTTAATGTCGCTGATGTGGGCATAGACCTAGCGGTCAGCTCCATCAGGCTGCGAAAGGCGGCAACTGGTGCTCGCATCGTGGAGCTCCCCAAGAATGTCAGCCAGGACAAGGCTGAACTTATGGCTGAGAAGCTCAAAGGCATACTAGCCGAAGATGCCCGGGTCACAGTACCTATCAAAAGTGCGGAGCTCCGAATCTCCTATTTGGATGACTCCGTCACTAAGGAAGATATCCTTGCCGCTGTTGCAGAGCAAGGCCGTTGTCCACTTAACACCGTTAAAGTGGGCAATATTAGGGACGGTCCCGGCGGCAATGGTGCCACGTGGGTGCAGTGTCCGCTGGCGGCTGCGCATACACTCGCGAATGCTGGACGACTTCTTGTCGGGTGGATGTCAGCTAGGGTCGTGCTACAGTCAGTACGGCCTATGAAGTGTTTCCGATGTCTCGAAATCGGACACGTAAAGGCCCGCTGCACGTCAGAAATAGACCGCAGCGACCTCTGCTATCGTTGTGGGGAGTCGGACCACAAATCTTCGACTTGTACGGCGAAAGTGAAGTGCGTTATATGCGCCGCGGCAGGACGCCAGTCCACCCACTTGATGGGAGGCAGGGGGTGTGCTCCCCCTGGTCCCAAGAAGAAAGCTACCAAATCAGCAGGAAGGGCCCCTGCCGTACCGGTTACGACGCAGGACAAGCCCTGCGAGGAGGCAATGTTGGTCGAATAATGGACCAAGTCCGTACACATTGCTTTCTCCAGGGTAACCTTAACCACTCTGCCGGCGCTCAGGACCTCTTCCTGCAGGCAATGGCAGAATGGTCAATTGACGTTGCGGTTGCAGCAGAGCCCTATTTCGTCCCCCCCCGGCCCAATTGGGTGGGTGATATGAATGGCTCCGTCGTCATTATCTCTGCAACTGGTACAAACTCCCTGCCCCTCGCTACCATCTGTAGGGGTTCGGGCTACGTCGTTGCGTCGTTGGGACCATACGTAATAATTGGGGTCTATTTTTCACCCAATCGCAGTCTCAGCGAGTTCGAAATTTTCATGGACCAACTAGACGCCACTATTCGGGGTTTGGCGCCTCGCCCGGTCGTGTTGCTCGGCGATCTAAATGCCAAAAGCACGGCATGGGGTGAACCGGTAACCGATCGCCGCGGTGAATTGGTCGGAGAATGGGCACTAGGTTTGGAACTTGCTCTTCTTAACCGGGGTCGAGCTCAAACCTGCGTCCGGTGGAACGGGGGGTCTATTGTAGATCTTACTTACTGCACCCCTTCTGTTGCGAGGCGAGTCAACAACTGGCGCGTCGTCGAGGAGGCGGAGACGCTATCCGACCACCGGTACATCCGGTTCAGCGTCTCCCCACTCAGAAGTACTGGCATTCGCCCCACTACCTCTGCAAATCTCAGTCCTAGGTGGGCTCTTAAGCAACTGGACCGCGAGCTGCTGATTGAAGCAGCCATCATCAGTGAATGGTTTGTTCGACCTCCCGGTCACTCAGTGGAGATCGACGACGAGGCATTGCAGTTCCGCGTCACTGTCACATCTATCTGTGACGCGGCGATGCCTCGAGTCCGAAATAGACCCGCCAGACGGGCGGTATATTGGTGGTCGCCGGAGATCGCCAGTTTGCGGCGGGCTTGCATCAACGCGCAAAGAGAGCTCACCTACCATCGTTCACGACATAGGGACGAGGAGACCGAGGTCATCCTCTACGAGGCCTACCGTACAGCTCGAAGAATTCTCCGCTTGGCCATCTTGGAGGCGAAAGCCGCCGGGAGACAGGCTATGTATGACGACCTAAACCGGGATGCGTGGGGTCGACCTTATCTAGCGGCGAGGAATAAGCTCCGCGTCGCCACACTCCCGCTGACTGAGTCCATGGAACCGCACCTGCTCCAGAGGATTGTTAGCGCTCTGTTCCCACCTCGGACGGCTTTTATTCCTCCCGTAATGGGAACTGCAGTGCCTCAACGGGATATAGAGCCGATTAGAGAAGGAGAACTTGGAGTGGGCATTGACCGTCTCCGAGTAAAGAAGACTGCTCCTGGACCAGATGGTGTACCCGGCCGGGCACTCTCTTTAGCTCTGGGCCCCCTCAAGAATAGACTGCGAGGTCTATTCGACGCTTGTCTAGAGAGGGGCCAATTTCCGACGATCTGGAAAACAGGAAAACTGGTCCTACTGAGAAAGGAAGGTCGTCCGGCCGACTCGCCATCTGGGTACAGGCCAATAGTTTTACTTGACGAAGCGGGCAAACTTCTAGAGCGCATTATCGCTAACCGTATCGTCAGGTACTTAACTATGTCGGGGCCGGACTTATCCGAGTCCCAATATGGCTTCAGGGCGGGCCGGTCCACCTTGGACGCCCTGAGTCAGGTTAAAAACTTCGCCGCGGAATCGGTGTCACAGGGGGGGATGGCGTTGGCGGTCTCACTCGACATCGCTAACGCCTTCAATACGCTGCCGCATCAATGTATCGAGTCGGCGCTCCGTTATCATGGAGTGCCTCTCTACCTGCAGCGTATTGTAGATGACTACCTCCGCGGACGAAGCGTAGTCTACGTCGGACAGACTGGCCTGCAGCGGCAGGAAACCGGTCTCGGTGTTCCACAGGGGTCTGTTCTTGGACCGCTCCTGTGGAACATTGGGTATGACTGGGTGCTGCGAGGTGCCCTGTTTGCAGGACTGCGGGTGATCTGTTATGCTGATGACACCCTTGTCCTAGCACGAGGTTCCAACCCTGACGAGTGCGTCCGTCGCGCTACCTGTGGCGTCAGCCTCGTTGTCAGCCGGATTCGTATGTTGGGTCTGGAGGTGGCTCTGGGAAAGACTGAAGCCCTTCTCATGTACAGTCCTCGTGCTAGACACCCTACTGGAACTTATCTGACAGTAGAAGGTGTACAGATCCCCGTAGTGAGGTCAATGAAATACTTGGGTCTAGTCTTGGATGGGCGGCTGAGCTTCCGCACTCATTTTGAGCAGATGGCGCCGAAACTCCTAGCTGCCGCAGCTGCTCTAGGCAGGCTCTTGCCAAACATCGGTGGACCTGACGTGGGATGCCGCCGTCTCTACGCAGGCGTCATCAGATCGATGGCCTTGTACGGCGCCCCTATATGGGCTGATGCTCTAAAGCCTGAAACCAAGGCTCTCCTGCTTGGTACACAGCGTGCAGTTGCCAACAGGATCGTTCGAGCATACCGCACAGTGGGACACGAAGCTGCGTGTCTCCTGGCAGGCACACCACCCTGGGATTTAGAGGCCCAGGTTCTTGCGGACGTCTATAACCGGATGACCGAACTCCGGTCCCGGGGTACTCTGCCCCTGCCGAGGCAGGTTGAGATATGGCGGCGACAGTCTCGACTAATCGCCCACAGGAATTGGGAGCTTCGGCTTCTGAGACCTGCTGCTGGACTGTACACAGTGGAAGCAATCCGCCCACACTTTCACCAGTGGGTGGAGAGACGGTACGGTATCTTGACCTACCGCCTCACGCAGATGCTGACCGGGCACGGGGCCTTTGGACATTATTTGTGCAGAGTCGCCAGGCGCGAACCTACAACCGCGTGCCACCAGTGTGGTCATATCGACGACACAGCACTGCACACCTTGACTTCGTGTCCGGCTTGGAGGGTGCCCCGCGCCGAGCTTTGCACAGCGCTCGGGGGCATAAGTCTGTTGTCACTGATGGCGGTTGTTGCCGCCATGGTAACCAACCGCGCAGCGTGGGATGCGATGGCCTCATTTTGTGAAAGAGTGATGTCACAAAAAGAGGCAGCGGAAAGGGAGCGGGAGAACGATCCTCAAGCCCCACAGATCCGTCGAAGAAGAGTTGGGCGTAGGAGGGCGGCGCATGAGCGTGACCTTCCACCTTAACTGGGCCCCTGGATGTCAGACACGGGGGTGTCTGCCGTCCGACTACAGGGACCCGTGGTGAGGAGTTGCACCAGGTGTTCAGGTGCGTCTCCAAAAGGAGGAGTTCGAGGCCAACGCACTACACATGTTGGCCTAAAACTGTGTTTGCTGTTTCACAGCAAACAGGAATGCTGCTTGCCTTAATTGGCTGGCGGCTGGCGCAGGACTGGTGCGTGAAGTATTGCAACGCATTTCCACGCACCAGTCATTCACTGCGCAGGACAGAACACGGAGGGTGGTTTAGCCGGTAAGAGTCCGGCACTACCCGCTCGCTCCCCCGGGTGGGCGGGTGTCCATGTAGGATTCCCCCGCCTCAAAAAAAAAAAAAAAAAAAAAAAAAAAAAAAAAAAGGTTCCCGGCAGCTTCCCGGCAGCTTCGGCTGGCCGAGTTGTCTGGTCTCGGACCGGGCGCGTCCCCGGGTGGCGGATAGGGGAATGCCGCGCAGATATGCGCGGTACCGGTTTTTACCGGCGCGGACCAAAACCAGACACGTGGGATCGCTCCTCATTCATTGAGGAGCGGTCATAGTCGGTCGCTGGGGGGGTGGGGAAGTTCGCTCCCGGTACGTGTCTGTTTTCAGACATGACTGGGATGCGGACTAGCGACCGGCTGAGTTGGGATTGCTTCTCGCGAGAGAGGCGATCATAGCGGTGGGTCTGGTCAGACGCCTTTTGTCTGGCCGGACGGCGATCTTTTGGTCACCGTCGTGTCGGTCCGCACTTTGCGGTTTTGCGAGGTGCGGAGTGCCGTTCGGCGTCTCGGACTTATTCTGAGCAGCGGCGACGGCGGAGTGCTTGTTTCCTCCTCTCCTTCTGGAGGGCGAGGTGGTTACGAGCGCGGGCGGCGGGTCCGGCTGTTCACGAGAGTGGCAGTCGGGCATGGCAGTTGGCCACCGCCGGCCGAACCCGTAATCCTGTTCCTTTTGGGACAGGGACGGGGGTCTCTTGCCTTTATTGGCTGGGGGCCGCGTGAAGAAAACACTATAAAATTACCCTAAGCTCGTGCTTTGACGTCTGGCCGTGGGCTGGATGGCGGGGGTGAACCCCGTCCCGAGGACGTCTCAGGGGACCATACCCCTGGATAAACAAAAAGGAACTACTATGCGATGACACCGGTAAATAGAAAACTACCCCAGGGAGGTACCGGCCGCTCCGCGGCTGGGGAATCCTCTGCGGGCCCTTCCGGGCCCGTCTGCCCCTCGTATTCTGGGGGGGGCACCCCGTGTCACTCGTCCACTCGTGAGGGTGGTTCGAGACGTTCGAGCCGTGCGAGCTCGAGGAGCGTTATAGGGGGAGATGCGGGGCCGTCCTCGGACGGCAACGTGCCGAGCCCTATGAGCGCTGATGAGTGTGTGGCCGGGGCGCTGGAGAACATCCAGCGGAAACGGCCACGCTCCACTTCGTCATCGCCTGATGGCGCGAAGTCTTGCCCGGGGTCGCGCTCGGGGAGCGCATCTAAGCGCGGCAGGGGCCGACCGCCTACCACCGGCCAATATGTCGGTGCAGCCAAGGCTCAGGCCGAGCTGAAGGCCGCGCTGAAGGTCGAGGAGAACCGGCAGAGGCAGCTGGACGCGGAGGAGGAAATCCTTCGCGCCGAAGCCGCTGCCCAGAAGAGAGAAGAGGCCCGGATCCGGGAAATGGAAGAGTCGGATGAGTCGGAGCTCCAGGACCGACTGGGCGTCATCGTCCAGGAGTCGGTCGAAGACTGCCTGAAGCTGGTGACGAAGGTTGCCGCCAAGTCCGGCAACCTGAAGGGCGGATACGTGCGGATTCTTAACGATTCCGCAAGACGTATCCGCCGCGATGTGGAGCTCCTCATCAAACGCAACACCACCGGTGAGACGGAGGTGCTCCAACGGGCGTGTTTCGCAGTAAAGGCTGAAAATGACAGCCTTTACAAAGAAATAAAAAAGCTCCGTCGCGAAGTGAAGGAGCTCAACAGGAAGCAGGGTGCGGCCGAGGCCGCCGCTGCTGCTTCGGTGCGTCCCCCCACCCAGGACGCTGAAGAGTTGACGCGCTCCATCTTGGCCCAGGTTGAGACCATGGTGGACGCGCGCTTCGCAGCAGAGCAGCAGACCCGTCCACCCCTTGCGGCGGACAGAAGGCGCGCAGACTCGCCGGCTGCAACGGAGTCCTCTCCAGTTGTTGCTGAGCGGCAGGCCGCTGCTTCCAACCCGTCAAAGGGGAAGAAGCAGCCGCCCAAAAAGAAGAAGGCTGCGGAGCCTCCGCAGCCTTCAACCTCCGGAACGACGGCCGCCCCTGAGACCACCACCTCTGCCAGCCCCATCCTATTGGAGGAGGGCTGGACCACGGTGGTCAAGAAGGGGAAGAAGCAGAAGCCCGAACCGCCCAACAACAAAGGCTCGGGTGGCCCGAAGGAAAAGGGCAAGAAGAAGGAGGCGCCACGCAAGGCGCAGAAGAAAAGGGCACCGAGGCTGCGCGTGCCGCGCTCGTCGGCTGTAGTGATTACGCTGCAGCCAAGCGCGGTGGAGCGCGGCCTCTCCTACGCGGCCGTCCTCACGACGGCCATGGAAAAGGTGCCCTTAGCGGACCTCGGCATCACCGGCCTGCGCTACAGACCGGCGGTGACCGGGGCCCGCATTTTCGAGTTGCCGGGGGCGGACAGCGGCGGCAAGGCCGACGCCCTCGCGCAAAAGCTAAGGGAAGCACTGGGTGCAGAAGATGTCCGGGTCTCCAGGCCCACTAAATGCGCAGAGATGCGCATCTCTGGGCTGGATGACTCGGCGACTCCGGAAGGTGTCGTCGCCGCAGTCGCCCGTACGGGTGGCTGCACGGCTGACGAGGTCAAGGCGGGGGAGGTTCGACGAAGCCCCTCCGGCCTTGGCAGCGTATGGGTGCGCTGCCCTGTGGCAGCCGCAAATAAGGTGGCCCGGAGCAGGTTGCTGGTCGGTTGGGTCTCGGCGCAGGTCAAACTGCTCGATGCCAGGCCCACCCGATGCTACCGCTGCCTGCTCAACGGGCACGTGCAGCACGTCTGCACGTCCAAAGAGGATCGCCGCACGCAGTGCTACCGCTGCGGCGAGGTCGGCCACCTGGCCAAGTTGTGTGCCAGGGATCCGCACTGCACAGCCTGTGCTGCTGCGGATCGCATGGCCGACCACCCGATTGGCACCAAGCCCTGTCGGGCTGGCGTGCCCCAAAAGGGTAAGGGGAAGGCCGCAGTTCTGCGGCCGACCCCCACTCCAGCTGCCACGGGTGGGGAGGTGGTGCCCATGTCTGTCTGATATGGCCCACTTCTCCCTCTGGTGACGCGCACCCATGCGCCGAAGAGACAGCGAGGAGACGGACTTGGCGTCCCCTCGCTGAGCAGAGGCCGCGGAGGCTGGGTTGGGAGACCCACCTCTGCATTGCACGGCCTCTGCGCCGAAGTCCTGTACCCCCCTACCTCTACATAGGGGGGAGCGAAGAATCCGCCCCACTTTACAGGGCGGACAGCGCTGGCGGGGTTGGCGGTAGAATGCTATAGCGATCCCGCCTCCCCGCCGATTATGCGCTGATGCAGGCAAAGTGTGAGGTTTTTAGTGGGTATGCCCCTGTGGATCTTATTGGGTTCACGGGGGAGAGTCCCACATATCCCTGTCGCCTCCCAGCGGCGGGGAATGCGTAACGCATTTCCCTCACGTTAAAAAAAAAAAAAAAAAAAAAAAAAGGTTCCCGGCAGCTTCGGCTGGCCGAGTTGTCTGGTCTCGGACCGGGCGCGTCCCCGGGTGGCGGATAGGGGAATGCCGCGCAGATATGCGCGGTACCGGTTTTTACCGGCGCGGACCAAAACCAGACACGTGGGATCGCTCCTCATTCATTGAGGAGCGGTCATAGTCGGTCGCTGGGGGGGTGGGGAAGTTCGCTCCCGGTACGTGTCTGTTTTCAGACATGACTGGGATGCGGACTAGCGACCGGCTGAGTTGGGATTGCTTCTCGCGAGAGAGGCGATCATAGCGGCGGGTCTGGTCAGACGCCTTTTGTCTGGCCGGACTTTTGGTCACCGTCGTGTCGGTCCGCACTTTGCGGTTTTGCGAGGTGCGGAGTGCCGGTCGGCGTCTCGGACTTATTCCGAGCAGCGGCGACGGCGGAGTGCTTGTTTCCTCCTCTCCTTCTGGAGGGGGAGGTGGTTACGAGCGCGGGCGGCGGGTCCGGCTGTTCACGAGAGTGGCAGTCGGGCATGGCAGTTGGCCACCGCCGGCCGAACCCGTAATCCTGTTCTTTTTGGGACAGGGACGGGGGTCTCTTGCCTTTAGTGGCTGGGGGCCGCGTGAAGAAAACACTATAAAATTACCCAAAGCTCGTGTTTTGACGTCCGGCCGTGGGCTGGATGGCGGGGGTGAACCCCGTCCCGAGGACGTCTCAGGGGACCATACCCCTGGATAAACAAAAAGGAGCTACAATTATGCGATGACACCGGTAAATAGAAAACTACCCCAGGGAGGTACCGGCCGCTCCGCGGCTGGGGAATCCTCTGCGGGCCCTTCCGGGCCCGTCTGCCCCTCGTATTCTGGGGGGGGCACCCCGTGTCACTCGTCCACTCGTGAGGGTGGTTCGAGGCGTTCGAGCCGTGCGAGCTCGAGGAGCGTTATAGGGGGAGATGCGGGGCCGTCCTCGGACGGCAACGTGCCGAGCCCTATGAGCGCTGATGAGTGTGTGGCCGGGGCGCTGGAGAACATCCAGCGGAAACGGCCACGCTCCACTTCGTCATCGCCTGATGGCGCGAAGTCTTGCCCGGGGTCGCGCTCGGGGAGCGCATCTAAGCGCGGCAGGGGCCGACCGCCTACCACCGGCCAATATGTCGGTGCAGCCAAGGCTCAGGCCGAGCTAAAGGCCGCGCTGAAGGTCGAGGAGAACCGGCAGAGGCAGCTGGACGCGGAGGAGGAAATCCTTCGCGCCGAAGCCGCTGCCCAGAAGAGAGAAGAGGCCCGGATCCGGGAAATGGAAGAGTCGGATGAGTCGGAGCTCCAGGACCGACTGGGCGTCATCGTCCAGGAGTCGGTCGAAGACTGCCTGAAGCTGGTGACGAAGGTTGCCGCCAAGTCCGGCAACCTGAAGGGCGGATACGTGCGGATTCTTAACGATTCCGCAAGACGTATCCGCCGCGATGTGGAGCTCCTCATCAAACGCAACACCACCGGTGAGACGGAGGTGCTCCAACGGGCGTGTTTCGCAGTAAAGGCTGAAAATGACAGCCTTTACAAAGAAATAAAAAAGCTCCGTCGCGAGGTGAAGGAGCTTAACAGGAAGCAGGGTGCGGCCGAGGCCGCCGCTGCTGCTTCGGTGCGTCCCCCCACCCAGGACGCTGAAGAGTTGACGCGCTCCATCTTGGCCCAGGTTGAGACCATGGTGGACGCGCGCTTCGCAGCAGAGCAGCAGACCCGTCCACCCTTTGCGGCGGACAGAAGGCGCGCAGACTCGCCGGCTGCAACGGAGTCCTCTCCAGTTGTTGCTGAGCGGCAGGCCGCTGCTTCCAACCCGTCAAAGGGGAAGAAGCAGCCGCCCAAAAAGAAGAAGGCTGCGGAGCCTCCGCAGCCTTCAACCTCCGGAACGACGGCCGCCCCTGAGACCACCACCTCTGCCAGCCCCATCCTATTGGAGGAGGGCTGGACCACGGTGGTCAAGAAGGGGAAGAAGCAGAAGCCCGAACCGCCCAACAACAAAGGCTCGGGTGGCCCGAAGAAAAAGGGCAAGAAGAAGGAGGCGCCACGTAAGGCGCAGAAGAAAAGGGCACCGAGGCTGCGCGTGCCGCGCTCGTCGGCTGTAGTGATTACGCTGCAGCCAAGCGCGGTGGAGCGCGGCCTGTCCTACGCGGCCGTCCTCACGACGGCCATGGAAAAGGTGCCCTTAGCGGACCTCGGCATCACCGGCCTGCGCTACAGACCGGCGGTGACCGGGGCCCGCATTTTCGAGTTGCCGGGGGCGGACAGCGGCGGCAAGGCCGACGCCCTCGCGCAAAAGCTAAGGGAAGCACTGGGTGCAGAAGATGTCCGGGTCTCCAGGCCCACTAAATGCGCAGAGATGCGCATCTCTGGGCTGGATGACTCGGCGACTCCGGAAGGTGTCGTCGCCGCAGTCGCCCGTACGGGTGGCTGCACGGCTGACGAGGTCAAGGCGGGGGAGGTTCGACGAAGCCCCTCCGGCCTTGGCAGCGTATGGGTGCGCTGCCCTGTGGCAGCCGCAAATAAGGTGGCCCGGAGCAGGTTGCTGGTCGGTTGGGTCTCGGCGCAGGTCAAACTGCTCGATGCCAGGCCCACCCGATGCTACCGCTGCCTGCTCAACGGGCACGTGCAGCACGTCTGCACGTCCAAAGAGGATCGCCGCACGCAGTGCTACCGCTGCGGCGAGGTCGGCCACCTGGCCAAGTTGTGTGCCAGGGATCCGCACTGCACAGCCTGTGCTGCTGCGGATCGCATGGCCGACCACCCGATTGGCACCAAGCCCTGTCGGGCTGGCGTGCCCCAAAAGGGTAAGGGGAAGGCCGCAGTTCTGCGGCCGACCCCCACTCCAGCTGCCACGGATGGGGAGGTGGTGCCCATGTCTGTCTGATATGGCCCACTTCTCCCTCTGGTGACGCGCACCCATGCGCCGAAGAGACAGCGAGGAGACGGACCTGGCGTCCCCTCGCTGAGCAGAGGCCGCGGAGGCTGGGTTGGGAGACCCACCTCTGCATTGCACGGTCTCTGCGCCGAAGTCCTGTACCCCCCTACCTCTACATAGGGGGGAGCGAAGAATCCGCCCCACTTTACAGGGCGGACAGCGCTGGCGGGGTTGGCGGTAGAATGCTATAGCGATCCCGCCTCCCCGCCAATTATGCGCTGAAGCAGGCAATTGTGAGGTTTTTAGTGGGTATGCCCCTGTGGATCTTATTGGGTTCACGGGGGAGAGTCCCACATATCCCCGTCGCCTCCCAGCGGCGGGGAATGCGTAACGCATTTCCCTCACGTTAAAAAAAAAAAAAAAAAAAAAAAAAAAAAGGTTAGGTTAGGTTCCCGGCAGCTTCCCGGCAGCTTCGGCTGGTCGAGTTTCTGGTCTCGGACCGGGCGCGTCCCCAGGTGGCGGATAGGGGAATGCCGCGCAGATATGCGCGGTACCGGTATTACCGGCGCGGACCAAAACCAGACACGTGGGATCGCTCCTCTCGCGAGGAGTGATCGGTGCGACGGGTTCCGGTCAGTCACGAGTAGACTGACCGAACGGCGACTTCGGTCACCGTCGGACAACCCGTAAACCTCACTGAGAGGAACGGGGGCTCGCATCGGCTTGCCGGGACGAGCTACGAGGAAAGCACCTCTATAAAAAACTAGACGTAGGCGTCTACGGACGCGGAGTCGACGGGTCTGGTGGCCGCGTGTGCGGCCGGCGGACTGGCAGCAATGCCAACGTCGTGCAAATCGTAAGCCTGCTCAAGTCTCTTGGGCAGGAACGAGGGTCTTGGCTTAATTGCCCGTGCTGCGAGGAGTAAACCTCTATAAAAAATCCCCGAATCCTAAGTTTTTGTGCGCGGCGATGGGACGGATGGCTGATGGGATCTTCAGTTTCGAGCGCACACACTCCAGAGAACCGGCGGACTCTCTGGCAGTAATACGCTTACCCAGGTACAGGGGGCACTGCCTGGGTGGACCTTTTATTTCCCCCATACTCGTGGGAATCATATGGAGAATTTTTATAAAAACCCTAAAACCCAGAATGTAGAGGAGGGTGCGGAGTCTGACTCTGCATCGAGCTTTATGAGCTTGGAGGATGTGGTGGTTCGTGACGAATCCGGGTATTTTTTCCGGTCCGGGAAGCGAACACTGCAGGATAGGGAGTCGGCATCGTCTGGTGACGACTCCGGGCCAGCGCCCAGAACCACGCGTTCAGGGCGCAGTACCCCAAAGCGGGGACGAGGGCGGCCCCCAACGACCGGCGAGTACGTTGGTCTGGGGAAAGCCCAAGCGGCGCTTAACGCCGAGAAAGAGAAGGCGCTGAGGTTGGAGGCCGAGGATGAGGTTATCCAGGCCACCAAACGTGCCCAAACATCTAGGGCACACCTCAAGACGCTGGTTGATGGCAGAGGCAAGCTTCGTGAAGAATCTGTCGCTGCCATCAACAAAACTGCGCAGGAGGGCATCGACGCCATTCTCAAGGTCGCGAGCAAGTCGCGTAACCTCAAGGGCCCCTTCCAAGGTGCCCTGAACCAAGCGGCGGCCCTCTTGAAAGAGGTTGTGGAGACGTTGAGCACTCGCTCCGTCTCCGAAGAGACGACTCTGCTGCAGGCGGAGTGTGCGCGACTGCAAGTCGATAACGCTCGCATGCAGCGTGAGATGGAGGAGCTCCGCAGGGAGTTCAAGGAGCTGCGCGCAGAGGCGACTCTGCAGAGGGCAGTTCCAGTCGCTCCGGCTGCGACTGTGCAACCTGTCGACGGCGAGGAGTTAGAGCGGAAACTCATGGTTCGACTCGGAACCATGGTTGACGCCAAATTCGCCGCTCTGGATGACAGGCTGCTACCGGAGGTGCGGCTGCGGCCACCGCTGGCTGCCGATGCCAAGAGGGCGACACAGGCACCAAAGCCACATGTTGAGGTGCCGAAACCGCTGCCTCAAATGGCCCCAAATTCTGCCCCAGTTCAGGGGCAGAAGAAGGGGGGCAAAGGGAAGAAGGGTGCTGGCTCCAAAAAAGAGCCCGCTCTGGCAGCACCCTCCACCCAGACGACCACTGAGGCCATTACACCTGCAGCCTCACAGCTCACGGCAGGCACCAGTGCCGACGAAGGCTGGACCACGGTGGGGAAGAGGGGCAAGCAGGCCCGAAAGCCCAAGGGGTCCGGCAATCAAAAGTCGGGCCCCAAAAAGGGCTCTAAGAAGAAGAAGGAGCTGCGAACACCCGGCTCCTCCAACGTGGTGATCCAGCTGCAGCCGAGTGCGGCCGAGCGGGGCATCACCTACGCCTCGATCCTTGCCGAGGTCAGGGAGAAGCTCCCGTTCAAGGACCTCGGCATTCCGGATTCCGGCCTGCGCTACCGGCAGGCTAAGTCGGGTGCCCGCGTTTTCTCGCTGCCAGGGAGCCAAACCGGCGGTATAGCCGATGCCCTGGCAGACAGGAT
This sequence comes from Abrostola triplasia, assembly GCA_946251915.1. Taxonomy (NCBI): domain Eukaryota; kingdom Metazoa; phylum Arthropoda; class Insecta; order Lepidoptera; family Noctuidae; genus Abrostola; species Abrostola triplasia. The sequence goes on along the minus strand of OX276432.1, from coordinate 84,712 downwards.
TCGGGCGGCCTTCAAGGCGGAGGACGTATGTGTCTCCAGGCCCGTGAAGAGCGCACAGCTGCGCATAAAGGGCCTGGACGACTCCGTCACGACAGAGGAGGTCGTCCGCGCCGTGGCCCGCGAGGGCGGATGCGCTCCGGAGGCCATCAAGGCATCGGAGATGCAGAACGGCACCGTTCTTGTGCGGTGCCCTGTCGCAGTCGCCAAGAAGGTGGCGAGAAAGCGGTTGCTCGTCGGGTGGGTTTCGGCCCAAGTGAAGCTCCTCGAGGAGCGCCGCAGACGCTGCTACCGGTGCCTCCTGATGGGGCACACGAGGCTGGAGTGCACTGGGGTGGACCGGAGCGCGCAGTGCTTTAACTGCGGGCAGACCGGCCACTCAGTCAAGCAGTGCACTGCTAGCGTGCACTGCTCGGCATGTGCCAGTGCGGGACGTGCCGCCGATCATCAAATCGGGGCGAAGGCCTGCAAGGGGGCAACGGCGCCTAAGCCGAAGTCCAAGAAGGGGGGGAAGAGTGTTGCGGCTCCGCAACTGACCCCAGCTCCAGCTGCTCCAGTGGCCGGGGAGTCGGTGGTACCCATGGCTCAAGATTGACATGGCCCACCGATTCCTACAAGCGAATCTAAACCACTGCGCCCGAGCTCAAGACCTCCTAGTCCAGAGTATGGCGCAGTGGTCTATAGACGTTGCGGCGGTTGCGGAGCCGTACTTCGTCCCCCCCAGGGACAACTGGGTGGGTGACGGACCGACGAACTTGGTCGCCCTGGTCTCGCGGGCTCCTCTGCGGGTTGTCGCCAGACGCCCGGGCTACGTTGCGGCGGTGGCGGAAAAAACGCTCATCGTGGGGGTGTATTTCTCGCCTAATAGGGTCCTCGCCGAGTTCGAGGCATTTCTTGACGATGTGGGGGCCCTGATTGGGCGGAATCGCCCCCTCCCTGCGCTCGTTCTTGGGGACCTCAACGCCAAGTCAACGGCTTGGGGTTCCCCCGCCACCGATGCACGAGGCGCACTCGTGGAGGAGTGGCTGACAGCGGTGGGGCTGTGCGTCCTCAACCGGGGGTCGGTGCACACTTGCGTGCGGCAGCTGGGCGGGTCCATCGTGGACGTCTCCTTCGCAAGTCCAGTTGTCGCGCGTGAGGTCACCGGCTGGGGTGTCTTAGAGGGGGTGGAGACATTATCGGATCATCGCTACATCCGGTTCGACGTCTCCGCCCCTTCGACGTCGTCGTCGTCGTCGTCGCCATCGTCGATGTTTCCGCGATGGGTGCTCCAGAGACTGGACAGGGATGTGCTGCAAGAGGCAGCCATCATTCAGGACTGGGTCGGCACGTCAGTGGCGTTCGTGGGGGTAGACGAGGAGGCGGCTTGGTTCCGGACTGCGATGTCGCGCATTTGCGACAGCGCTATGCCCCGGGCCAAGTCGCGGCCCTCACGACGCCAAGTCTATTGGTGGTCAGCTGAGCTGTCGGAGCTGCGCGTGGCGTGCGCCGAACACAGGCGTGCGTACACGCGTCAGCGCAGGAGACGCACAATTGACCGCGCTCTGGAAGCCCGGCTCTACGCTGCCTACAGAGGGGCCACAGTGGCCCTTCAACAGGCGATCAGCCGGGCCAAGGACGCGGCCCGCGAGGAGCAGCTGGCCACCCTCGACGCAGATCCGTGGGGGCGCCCGTACCAGTGGGTACGCGGCAAACTGCGCCCTTGGGCGCCCCCGCTGACCCAGACCCTGGATCCCCAGTTTCTGGACACGGTGACGACGACCCTCTTCCCGATGAGGACGCACCATACTCCCCCGCCGATGCGGCATCCGCAGGCGGCTGGGAGTGACGACGGGACCGTGCCTGCGATAACATCTGCAGAGCTAGGGGCGGCAGAGCTTCGGCTTAAAGCCAAAGATACCGCCCCCGGTCCCGACGGAGTGCCCGGCCGCGTTCTGGCTCCGGCACTCAAGGCCCTAGGGCCCCGACTACGAAGACTGCTCGACGCCTGCCTGCAGCGCGGAGAGTTCCCACAGCAGTGGAAGGCAGGCAGGCTCGTCCTGCTCCGGAAGGAGGGGCGCCCCGTGGACGCTCCATCCGCATACCGGCCGATAGTGTTGCTTGACGAGGTGGGAAAGTTCTTTGAGCGAATCATCGCCGCTCGCCTCGTCAAGCACCTTACGAGGGTAGGGCCCGATCTGTCCGACAACCAGTTCGGATTCCGAGGGGGTCGCTCGACCGTTGACGCGATCCTGCGCGTCAAGGCCCTCTCGGACCAGACAGTATCGGGCGGTGGGGTGTTGCTGGCGGTGTCTCTTGACATCGCTAACGCGTTCAACACCCTGCCATGGAGTTGTATTGCGGCGGCGCTCCAATTTCACGGAGTGCCACAATATCTTCGTCGGGTAGTCGGGGCCTATTTGGCCAACCGGGCCGTGGTTTATGAAGGCCGTGGCGGGTTGGTCACCAAGGCGGTGACCTGCGGTGTTCCACAGGGGTCAGTCCTCGGACCTCTCCTGTGGAACATCGGCTACGATTGGGTGTTGCGAGGCGCCACTCTCCCGGGTGTCAGCGTAGTGTGCTACGCTGACGACACCCTTGTGATGGCCCGGGGGAGAACACACAGAGAGGCGTCCATACTCGCCACGGCCGGAGTGGCCCACGTGGTCGGGCGCATCCGCGCCTTAGGATTGGAGGTGGCGCTGTCCAAGTCCGAGGCCCTCTTCTTTTATGGGCCCCGGAAAGCGCCACCTGCTGGGTCCCACATCGTCGTCGGGGGGGTTCGAATCAACATCGGGTCCACCATGCGCTATCTCGGGCTAGTGCTCGATGGCAGGTGGACCTTCGACCCCCACTTCGAACGATTGGGGCCCAGAGTTTGTGCAGCTGCGGCTGCCCTAGGACGGCTCCTCCCGAACTTGGGGGGACCGAAGGTGAGTGTTCGGCGCCTCTTCATGGGGGTTGCCCGCTCGATGGCGCTCTATGGGGCGCCAGTCTGGGCGGATCGGTTGACGCCGCGCGGTGCCGCTTCCTTGCGGCGGCCGCAGCGTGCAATCGCCGTCCGGGTCGTCCGCGGTTATCGAACCATCTCGCATGAGGCAGCATGTGTGCTGGCCTCATCGATGCCGTGGGACCTGGATGCGAGAGCTCTTGCGGCCGCCTACCAGTGGCGCAAGGAGCTGGCTAGCCGCGGCGAAAGGCCTCCGCCTCGAGCCGTCGAGCGGTGCATGGAGGAGCTCCGCGGAGCCCTCGTACTGGAGTGGGCGGACAGGCTTACCCGGCCTACAGCCGGTCTTCGTACTATCGAAGCCGTCCGCCCTCACCTCGTGGAGTGGCTGAACAGGCGCCACGGTGCACTCACCTTTCGGGTGACGCAGGTGCTGTCGGGGCACGGCTGCTTCGGCAGCTACCTGTGTCGGGTGGGCAGGGAGCCGTCCAGGGCCTGCCATCACTGTTCGTGCGGCGAGGACACGGCGCAGCACACGCTCGAGCATTGTCCGGCTTGGGCTGTGCAGCGCCGAACACTCGCCGCAACCATCGGATTGGACCTCTCGCTTCCAGCTGTCATCGAACAGATGGTAGGGAGCGAGGGGTCCTGGAGCGCCATCACGGAGTTTTGTGAGGAGGTGATGGCGCTCAAAGAGGCAGCGGAGAGAGAGCGGGAGATTGAACCCGCTGTCCCGATCCGTGCCAGGAAAGTCAGGCGAAGGAGGGCAGACAACGCCCTCCTCCAACCGCCGTAGTATGGCCGAAAGGCCTCGGGGCCCCACACAATGGGCCCAAGGGCGCGCGCTACCCCAAGCGCTGCGCATAAGGGATGACGGTGAGGAGTTGGACTAGCTGACTCCTCGCCGTGCGAAGGCCTGCGGAGACTGGGTTGGGAGACCCACCTCCGCATTGCACTGGCCTTCGCCGAAGACCTGCTGCCCCCCTAATCCCCGGGGGGGCACTTACAGCGAAGGCCGCCCTTTTCAGGGCGGCAGCGCCGGCGGGGTTGGCGGTAGAGTGCGAACAGCGATCCCGCCTCCCCGCCATCATAGGCGCCAGCAGGCATGTGTGGTTTTTAGTGGGTATACCCTCATGGACTGGCCTTTTCGGTTCATGGGGGGAGTCCCACATAACCCCGTCGTCTCCCAACGACGGGGTATGCGTAACGCATTTTCCGCACGTTAAAAAAAAAAAAAAAAAAAAAAAGGTTCCCGGCAGCTTCCCGGCAGCTTCGGCTGGCCGAGTTTTCTGGTCTCGGACCGGGCGCGTCCCCGGGTGGCGGATAGGGGAACGCCGTGCAGATATGTGCGGTACCGGTTTTACCGGCGCGGACCAAAACCAGACACGTGGGATCGCTCCTCATTCATTGAGGAGCGGTCATAGTCGGTCGCTGGGGGGTGGGGAAGTTCGCTCCCGGTACGCGTCTGTTTTCAGACGTGACTGGGATGCGGACAAGCGACCGGCTGAGTTGGGATCGCTTTTCTCGCGAGAAGCGATCATAGCGGCGGGTCTGGTCAGACGCCTTTTGTCTGGCCGGGCGGCGACCCTGTGGTCACCGTCGTTGTTGGTCCGCACTTTGCGGTTTTGCGAGGTGCGGAGTGCCGGTCGGCGTCTCGGACTTATTCCGAGCAGCGGCGACGGCGGAGTGCTTGCTTTCTCCTCTCCTTCTGGAGGGGGAGGTGGTTGCGAGCGCGGGCGGCGGGTCCGGCTGTTCACGAGAGTGGCAGTCGGGCATGGCAGTTGGCCACCGCCGGCCGAACCCGTAATCCTGTTCTTTTTGGGACAGGGATGGGGGTCTCTTGCCTTTATTGGCTGGGGGCCGCGTGAAGAAAACACTATAAAATCACCCCAAGCTCGAGTTTTGACGTCCGGCCGTGGGCTGGATGGCGGGGGCGAACCCCGTCCCGAGGACGTCTCAGGGGACCTGACCCCTGATTAATAAAAAAGGAAAACAACCTTATGATGGCGCCTGGAAAAAAGAAACTACCCCAGGGAGGTACCGGCCGCTCCGCGGCTGGGGAATCCTCTGCGGGCCCTTCGGGACCCGTCTGCCCCTCGTATTCTGGGGGGGGCAACCAACGCCACTCATCTGCTCGTCCGAGCAGAGTGAACCTCAGCAGATCGGGCTCAGAAGCTGACGCGGAGCCGACTTCGGACGGTGACGCGTCAAGCCTTATGAGCACGGAAGAGCTCGCGGTCGGGGCGGTAGACAAGAGCTACCGGAAACGGCCGCGAGCGGCTTCGCAATCGCCTGAGGGCGACTCGAGGCCGGCTTCGGGATCGCGCTCCGGGAGCGCATCCAAGCGAGGCAGGGGCCGACCGCCAACCACCGGCAAATATGTCGGTGCGGCCAAGGCCCAAGCCGAGCTGAGGGCCGCGTATGTCCGCCAATTTCAGGCGGACAACGAAGAGGAGGTCCGCAACTGGGTCGCGATCTCCGTCCATAAGGACATCGCACGGGAGCATGCCCAGGACCGGGACACCGAGGACTCCGGCTCGAGCGCCTGCGAGAGGACGGCGTCTCGCATCAAGGAGTCCATCGGCGAGAGACTAAATATAGTCCGAAAGGTTGCGCAAAAGTCGCGCAACCTGAAGGGGGAGTTCGTGCACATCCTCAAAGAGGCTGTTGCACGAATCAGCGCCGACGTGGAGCTCCTCGGCAAGCGCACCATCTCCGAGGAGAATACGCTGCTGCAGGACGCCTGCAAGCAGCTGAAGGCGGATAATGACCGCCTCAGCAAAGACCTCCAGGATCTTCGCCGGGAGGTCCTGCAAATGGCGAAGCAGCAGGGCGCGGCCGAGGCCGCCGCTGCTGCGAGGGCGCCCCCCTCTACGCTGGACGCCGAAGTGCTGACGCGCAACATCCTGGGCCAGGTCGGTACCATGGTGAGCGCGCAGTTCGCCGCGATGGACAACCGGCTGCTCCCAGAGCCGCGGTTGCGCCCTCCTCTTGCGGCCGACGGGAAGCGCGCAGACTCTTCGGCACCCGCCGTGAGTCTGCCAGCGGCGAAGAAGCCTGCTCAAGCTGTTGCAGCGCAGGCCGACGCTTCCAAGAAGCCCAAGAGGAGGAAGGTTGCGGATCAGCCGCAGCCCTCTACATCGGCAGCGACGGACGCCCCTGAGGCCACCACCTCTGCCAGCCCAATCCTAACGGAGGAAGGCTGGTCCACGGTGGCCAAGAGGGGGAAGAAGAAGAAGCCCGAGGCACCCAACAAGCCCTCGGGTGGCCCCAAAAAGGGCCAATCGAAGAAGGCGCCTAAGAAGGCGCCTAAGAAGAAGAGGGCACCGAGGCTGCGCGCGCCGCGCTCATCGGCTGTAGTCATCACGCTGCAGCCGGGCGCGGTGGAGCGCGGCCTGTCCTACGCGGCGGTCCTCGCCACGGCCATGGACAAGGTGCCCCTTGCGGACATCGGCATCACCGACCTGCGATTCAGGCAGGCGGTGTCCGGTGCCCGCATCTTCGAGTTACCGGGGGCGGAAAGCGGCGAGAAGGCTGACGCCCTCGCCGCAAAGTTGAGAGAGGCACTGGGTGCCGAGGACGTCCGGGTCTCCAGGCCCACCAAGTGCGCAGAAATGCGCATTTCTGGCCTGGACGACTGCGCGACGTCCGAGAGTGTCGCGGCCGCAGTAGCCCGTACGGGTGGCTGCACGGTCGGCGAGGTCAAGGCGGGGGAGGTGCGAAGAACCCCCTCCGGCCTTGGCAGCGTATGGGTGCGCTGCCCTGTGGCAGCGGCCAAAAAGGTGGCTCAGGGTAGGCTGCTAGTGGGATGGGTCTCGGCGCAGGTCAAACTGCTGGAGGCCAGACCCACCCGCTGCTTCCGCTGCCTACTCAATGGGCACGTGCAGCACGTCTGCACGTCCGAGGTGGATCGCCGCACGCAGTGCTACCGCTGCGGCGAGGTCGGCCACCTGGCCAAGTTATGTGCCAGGGACCCGCATTGCACAGCCTGTGCTGCCGCGGGTCTAAAGGCCGACCACCCGATCGGCACCAAGCCCTGTGGGGCTCGCGTGCCTCGAAAGGGTACGGGGAAGGCCGCAGTTTCGCGGTCGACCCCTGCTCCAGCTGCCACGGGTGGGGAGGTGGTGCCCATGTCTTCCTGATGTGGCCCACCTCTCCGTCTGATGTCGCGCACCCATGCGCCAAAGGGTCAGCGAGGTGACGGAGCCCCGTTGCCTTGCTGAGCAGAGGCCCGCGGAGGCTGGGTTGGGAGACCCACCTCTGCATTGCACTGGCCTCTGCACTGAAAGTCCTGTACCCCCCTACCTCTACATAGGGGGGAGAGAAGAATCCGCCCCTTTACAGGGCGGATAGCGCTGGCGGGGTTGGCGGTAGAATGCTATAGCGACCCCGCCTCCCCGCCGATTATGCGCTGATGCAGGCAAAGTGTGAGGTTTTTAGTGGGTATGCCCCTGTGGATCTTATTGGGTTCACGGGGGAGAGTCCCACATATCCCCGTCGCCTCCCAGCGGCGGGGAATGCGTAACGCATTTCCCTCACGTTAAAAAAAAAAAAAAAAAAAAAAAAGGTTAGGTTAGGTTCCCGGCAGCTTCGGCTGGCCGAGTTTTCTGGTCTCGGACCGGGCGCGTCCCCGGGTGGCGGATAGGGGAACGCCGTGCAGATATGTGCGGTACCGGTTTTACCGGCGCGGACCAAAACCAGACACGTGGGATCGCTCCTCATTCATTGAGGAGCGGTCATAGTCGGTCGCTGGGGGGTGGGGAAGTTCGCTCCCGGTACGCGTCTGTTTTCAGACGTGACTGGGATGCGGACAAGCGACCGGCTGAGTTGGGATCGCTTTTCTCGCGAGAAGCGATCATAGCGGCGGGTCTGGTCAGACGCCTTTTGTCTGGCCGGGCGGCGACCCTGTGGTCACCGTCGTTGTTGGTCCGCACTTTGCGGTTTTGCGAGGTGCGGAGTGCCGGTCGGCGTCTCGGACTTATTCCGAGCAGCGGCGACGGCGGAGTGCTTGCTTTCTCCTCTCCTTCTGGAGGGGGAGGTGGTTGCGAGCGCGGGCGGCGGGTCCGGCTGTTCACGAGAGTGGCAGTCGGGCATGGCAGTTGGCCACCGCCGGCCGAACCCGTAATCCTGTTCTTTTTGGGACAGGGATGGGGGTCTCTTGCCTTTATTGGCTGGGGGCCGCGTGAAGAAAACACTATAAAATCACCCCAAGCTCGAGTTTTGACGTCCGGCCGTGGGCTGGATGGCGGGGGCGAACCCCGTCCCGAGGACGTCTCAGGGGACCTGACCCCTGATTAATAAAAAAGGAAAACAACCTTATGATGGCGCCTGGAAAAAAGAAACTACCCCAGGGAGGTACCGGCCGCTCCGCGGCTGGGGAATCCTCTGCGGGCCCTTCGGGACCCGTCTGCCCCTCGTATTCTGGGGGGGGCAACCAACGCCACTCATCTGCTCGTCCGAGCAGAGTGAACCTCAGCAGATCGGGCTCAGAAGCTGACGCGGAGCCGACTTCGGACGGTGACGCGTCAAGCCTTATGAGCACGGAAGAGCTCGCGGTCGGGGCGGTAGACAAGAGCTACCGGAAACGGCCGCGAGCGGCTTCGCAATCGCCTGAGGGCGACTCGAGGCCGGCTTCGGGATCGCGCTCCGGGAGCGCATCCAAGCGAGGCAGGGGCCGACCGCCAACCACCGGCAAATATGTCGGTGCGGCCAAGGCCCAAGCCGAGCTGAGGGCCGCGTATGTCCGCCAATTTCAGGCGGACAACGAAGAGGAGGTCCGCAACTGGGTCGCGATCTCCGTCCATAAGGACATCGCACGGGAGCATGCCCAGGACCGGGACACCGAGGACTCCGGCTCGAGCGCCTGCGAGAGGACGGCGTCTCGCATCAAGGAGTCCATCGGCGAGAGACTAAATATAGTCCGAAAGGTTGCGCAAAAGTCGCGCAACCTGAAGGGGGAGTTCGTGCACATCCTCAAAGAGGCTGTTGCACGAATCAGCGCCGACGTGGAGCTCCTCGGCAAGCGCACCATCTCCGAGGAGAATACGCTGCTGCAGGACGCCTGCAAGCAGCTGAAGGCGGATAATGACCGCCTCAGCAAAGACCTCCAGGATCTTCGCCGGGAGGTCCTGCAAATGGCGAAGCAGCAGGGCGCGGCCGAGGCCGCCGCTGCTGCGAGGGCGCCCCCCTCTACGCTGGACGCCGAAGTGCTGACGCGCAACATCCTGGGCCAGGTCGGTACCATGGTGAGCGCGCAGTTCGCCGCGATGGACAACCGGCTGCTCCCAGAGCCGCGGTTGCGCCCTCCTCTTGCGGCCGACGGGAAGCGCGCAGACTCTTCGGCACCCGCCGTGAGTCTGCCAGCGGCGAAGAAGCCTGCTCAAGCTGTTGCAGCGCAGGCCGACGCTTCCAAGAAGCCCAAGAGGAGGAAGGTTGCGGATCAGCCGCAGCCCTCTACATCGGCAGCGACGGACGCCCCTGAGGCCACCACCTCTGCCAGCCCAATCCTAACGGAGGAAGGCTGGTCCACGGTGGCCAAGAGGGGGAAGAAGAAGAAGCCCGAGGCACCCAACAAGCCCTCGGGTGGCCCCAAAAAGGGCCAATCGAAGAAGGCGCCTAAGAAGGCGCCTAAGAAGAAGAGGGCACCGAGGCTGCGCGCGCCGCGCTCATCGGCTGTAGTCATCACGCTGCAGCCGGGCGCGGTGGAGCGCGGCCTGTCCTACGCGGCGGTCCTCGCCACGGCCATGGACAAGGTGCCCCTTGCGGACATCGGCATCACCGACCTGCGATTCAGGCAGGCGGTGTCCGGTGCCCGCATCTTCGAGTTACCGGGGGCGGAAAGCGGCGAGAAGGCTGACGCCCTCGCCGCAAAGTTGAGAGAGGCACTGGGTGCCGAGGACGTCCGGGTCTCCAGGCCCACCAAGTGCGCAGAAATGCGCATTTCTGGCCTGGACGACTGCGCGACGTCCGAGAGTGTCGCGGCCGCAGTAGCCCGTACGGGTGGCTGCACGGTCGGCGAGGTCAAGGCGGGGGAGGTGCGAAGAACCCCCTCCGGCCTTGGCAGCGTATGGGTGCGCTGCCCTGTGGCAGCGGCCAAAAAGGTGGCTCAGGGTAGGCTGCTAGTGGGATGGGTCTCGGCGCAGGTCAAACTGCTGGAGGCCAGACCCACCCGCTGCTTCCGCTGCCTACTCAATGGGCACGTGCAGCACGTCTGCACGTCCGAGGTGGATCGCCGCACGCAGTGCTACCGCTGCGGCGAGGTCGGCCACCTGGCCAAGTTATGTGCCAGGGACCCGCATTGCACAGCCTGTGCTGCCGCGGGTCTAAAGGCCGACCACCCGATCGGCACCAAGCCCTGTGGGGCTCGCGTGCCTCGAAAGGGTACGGGGAAGGCCGCAGTTTCGCGGTCGACCCCTGCTCCAGCTGCCACGGGTGGGGAGGTGGTGCCCATGTCTTCCTGATGTGGCCCACCTCTCCGTCTGATGTCGCGCACCCATGCGCCAAAGGGTCAGCGAGGTGACGGAGCCCCGTTGCCTTGCTGAGCAGAGGCCCGCGGAGGCTGGGTTGGGAGACCCACCTCTGCATTGCACTGGCCTCTGCACTGAAAGTCCTGTACCCCCCTACCTCTACATAGGGGGGAGAGAAGAATCCGCCCCTTTACAGGGCGGATAGCGCTGGCGGGGTTGGCGGTAGAATGCTATAGCGACCCCGCCTCCCCGCCGATTATGCGCTGATGCAGGCAAAGTGTGAGGTTTTTAGTGGGTATGCCCCTGTGGATCTTATTGGGTTCACGGGGGAGAGTCCCACATATCCCCGTCGCCTCCCAGCGGCGGGGAATGCGTAACGCATTTCCCTCACGTTAAAAAAAAAAAAAAAAAAAAAGGTTAGGTTAGGTTCCCGGCAGCTTTCCTGGAGCGCCATCACAGAGTTTTGTGGGGAGGTGATGGCGCTCAAGGAGGCGGCTGAACGAGAGCGGGAGCTTACCCCCGCTCACCCAAGCCGTGCACGACGACCCAGGGGGAGGAGGAGGGCAGACAACGCCCTCTTCCAACCCCCATAATGGCAAATGGCCCGAGGGCCATAAATGCCTGATGGCGCGCGCCACACTGGGCGCTGCGCATTAAGAGAAGACAGTGAGGGGTTGGACTAGCTGACTCCTCGCTGTGCGGAGGCCTGCGGAGACTGGGTTGGGAGACCCAACTCCGCATTGCACTGGCCTCCGCCGAAGTCCTGCAGCCCCCTTCGTCCTCTGGGGGGCACAAACATCGAAGGTCCGCCCTTTTCAGGGCGGACAGCGCTGGCGGGGTTGGCGGTAGAGTGCTCTAGCGATCCCGCCTCCCCGCCATCAAAGCGCCAAGCAGGCAATGTGTGGTTTTTAGTGGGTATACCCTCATGGACCGGCCTTTTCGGTTCATGGGGGGGAGTCCCACATATCCCCGTCGCCTCCCAGCGGCGGGGAATGCGTAATGCATTTTCCGCACGTTAAACAAAAAAAAAAAAAAAAAAAAAAAAGGTTCCCGGCAGCTTCCCGGCAGCTTCGGCTGGCCGAGTTGTCTGGTCTCGGACCGGGCGCGTCCCCGGGTGGCGGATAGGGGAATGCCGCGCAGATGTGCGCGGTACCGGTTTTTACCGGCGCGGACCAAAACCAGACACGTGGGATCGCTCCTCATTCATTGAGGAGCGGTCATAGTCGGTCGCTGGGGGGGTGGGGAAGTTCGCTCCCGGTACGTGTCTGTTTTCAGACATGACTGGGATGCGGACTAGCGACCGGCTGAGTTGGGATTGCTTCTCGCGAGAGAGGCGATCATAGCGGTGGGTCTGGTCAGACGCCTTTTGTCTGGCCGGACGGCGATCTTTTGGTCACCGTCGTGTCGGTCCGCACTTTGCGGTTTTGCGAGGTGCGGAGTGCCGTTCGGCGTCTCGGACTTATTCTGAGCAGCGGCGACGGCGGAGTGCTTGTTTCCTCCTCTCCTTCTGGAGGGCGAGGTGGTTACGAGCGCGGGCGGCGGGTCCGGCTGTTCACGAGAGTGGCAGTCGGGCATGGCAGTTGGCCACCGCCGGCCGAACCCGTAATCCTGTTCCTTTTGGGACAGGGACGGGGGTCTCTTGCCTTTATTGGCTGGGGGCCGCGTGAAGAAAACACTATAAAATTACCCTAAGCTCGTGCTTTGACGTCTGGCCGTGGGCTGGATGGCGGGGGTGAACCCCGTCCCGAGGACGTCTCAGGGGACCATACCCCTGGATAAACAAAAAGGAACTACTATGCGATGACACCGGTAAATAGAAAACTACCCCAGGGAGGTACCGGCCGCTCCGCGGCTGGGGAATCCTCTGCGGGCCCTTCCGGGCCCGTCTGCCCCTCGTATTCTGGGGGGGGCACCCCGTGTCACTCGTCCACTCGTGAGGGTGGTTCGAGACGTTCGAGCCGTGCGAGCTCGAGGAGCGTTATAGGGGGAGATGCGGGGCCGTCCTCGGACGGCAACGTGCCGAGCCCTATGAGCGCTGATGAGTGTGTGGCCGGGGCGCTGGAGAACATCCAGCGGAAACGGCCACGCTCCACTTCGTCATCGCCTGATGGCGCGAAGTCTTGCCCGGGGTCGCGCTCGGGGAGCGCATCTAAGCGCGGCAGGGGCCGACCGCCTACCACCGGCCAATATGTCGGTGCAGCCAAGGCTCAGGCCGAGCTGAAGGCCGCGCTGAAGGTCGAGGAGAACCGGCAGAGGCAGCTGGACGCGGAGGAGGAAATCCTTCGCGCCGAAGCCGCTGCCCAGAAGAGAGAAGAGGCCCGGATCCGGGAAATGGAAGAGTCGGATGAGTCGGAGCTCCAGGACCGACTGGGCGTCATCGTCCAGGAGTCGGTCGAAGACTGCCTGAAGCTGGTGACGAAGGTTGCCGCCAAGTCCGGCAACCTGAAGGGCGGATACGTGCGGATTCTTAACGATTCCGCAAGACGTATCCGCCGCGATGTGGAGCTCCTCATCAAACGCAACACCACCGGTGAGACGGAGGTGCTCCAACGGGCGTGTTTCGCAGTAAAGGCTGAAAATGACAGCCTTTACAAAGAAATAAAAAAGCTCCGTCGCGAAGTGAAGGAGCTCAACAGGAAGCAGGGTGCGGCCGAGGCCGCCGCTGCTGCTTCGGTGCGTCCCCCCACCCAGGACGCTGAAGAGTTGACGCGCTCCATCTTGGCCCAGGTTGAGACCATGGTGGACGCGCGCTTCGCAGCAGAGCAGCAGACCCGTCCACCCCTTGCGGCGGACAGAAGGCGCGCAGACTCGCCGGCTGCAACGGAGTCCTCTCCAGTTGTTGCTGAGCGGCAGGCCGCTGCTTCCAACCCGTCAAAGGGGAAGAAGCAGCCGCCCAAAAAGAAGAAGGCTGCGGAGCCTCCGCAGCCTTCAACCTCCGGAACGACGGCCGCCCCTGAGACCACCACCTCTGCCAGCCCCATCCTATTGGAGGAGGGCTGGACCACGGTGGTCAAGAAGGGGAAGAAGCAGAAGCCCGAACCGCCCAACAACAAAGGCTCGGGTGGCCCGAAGGAAAAGGGCAAGAAGAAGGAGGCGCCACGCAAGGCGCAGAAGAAAAGGGCACCGAGGCTGCGCGTGCCGCGCTCGTCGGCTGTAGTGATTACGCTGCAGCCAAGCGCGGTGGAGCGCGGCCTCTCCTACGCGGCCGTCCTCACGACGGCCATGGAAAAGGTGCCCTTAGCGGACCTCGGCATCACCGGCCTGCGCTACAGACCGGCGGTGACCGGGGCCCGCATTTTCGAGTTGCCGGGGGCGGACAGCGGCGGCAAGGCCGACGCCCTCGCGCAAAAGCTAAGGGAAGCACTGGGTGCAGAAGATGTCCGGGTCTCCAGGCCCACTAAATGCGCAGAGATGCGCATCTCTGGGCTGGATGACTCGGCGACTCCGGAAGGTGTCGTCGCCGCAGTCGCCCGTACGGGTGGCTGCACGGCTGACGAGGTCAAGGCGGGGGAGGTTCGACGAAGCCCCTCCGGCCTTGGCAGCGTATGGGTGCGCTGCCCTGTGGCAGCCGCAAATAAGGTGGCCCGGAGCAGGTTGCTGGTCGGTTGGGTCTCGGCGCAGGTCAAACTGCTCGATGCCAGGCCCACCCGATGCTACCGCTGCCTGCTCAACGGGCACGTGCAGCACGTCTGCACGTCCAAAGAGGATCGCCGCACGCAGTGCTACCGCTGCGGCGAGGTCGGCCACCTGGCCAAGTTGTGTGCCAGGGATCCGCACTGCACAGCCTGTGCTGCTGCGGATCGCATGGCCGACCACCCGATTGGCACCAAGCCCTGTCGGGCTGGCGTGCCCCAAAAGGGTAAGGGGAAGGCCGCAGTTCTGCGGCCGACCCCCACTCCAGCTGCCACGGGTGGGGAGGTGGTGCCCATGTCTGTCTGATATGGCCCACTTCTCCCTCTGGTGACGCGCACCCATGCGCCGAAGAGACAGCGAGGAGACGGACTTGGCGTCCCCTCGCTGAGCAGAGGCCGCGGAGGCTGGGTTGGGAGACCCACCTCTGCATTGCACGGCCTCTGCGCCGAAGTCCTGTACCCCCCTACCTCTACATAGGGGGGAGCGAAGAATCCGCCCCACTTTACAGGGCGGACAGCGCTGGCGGGGTTGGCGGTAGAATGCTATAGCGATCCCGCCTCCCCGCCGATTATGCGCTGATGCAGGCAAAGTGTGAGGTTTTTAGTGGGTATGCCCCTGTGGATCTTATTGGGTTCACGGGGGAGAGTCCCACATATCCCTGTCGCCTCCCAGCGGCGGGGAATGCGTAACGCATTTCCCTCACGTTAAAAAAAAAAAAAAAAAAAAAAGGTTCCCGGCAGCTTCGGCTGGCCGAGTTGTCTGGTCTCGGACCGGGCGCGTCCCCGGGTGGCGGATAGGGGAATGCCGCGCAGATATGCGCGGTACCGGTTTTTACCGGCGCGGACCAAAACCAGACACGTGGGATCGCTCCTCATTCATTGAGGAGCGGTCATAGTCGGTCGCTGGGGGGGTGGGGAAGTTCGCTCCCGGTACGTGTCTGTTTTCAGACATGACTGGGATGCGGACTAGCGACCGGCTGAGTTGGGATTGCTTCTCGCGAGAGAGGCGATCATAGCGGCGGGTCTGGTCAGACGCCTTTTGTCTGGCCGGACGGCGATCTTTTGGTCACCGTCGTGTCGGTCCGCACTTTGCGGTTTTGCGAGGTGCGGAGTGCCGTTCGGCGTCTCGGACTTATTCCGAGCAGCGGCGATGGCGGAGTGCTTGTTTCCTCCTCTCCTTCTGGAGGGCGAGGTGGTTACGAGCGCGGGCGGCGGGTCCGGCTGTTCACGAGAGTGGCAGTCGGGCATGGCAGTGGGCCACCGCCGGCCGAACCCGTAATCCTGTTCCTTTTGGGACAGGGACGGGGGTCTCTTGCCTTTATTGGCTGGGGGCCGCGTGAAGAAAACACTATAAAATTACCCTAAGCTCGTGCTTTGACGTCTGGCCGTGGGCTGGATGGCGGGGGTGAACCCCGTCCCGAGGACGTCTCAGGGGACCATACCCCTGGATAAACAAAAAGGAACTACTATGCGATGACACCGGTAAATAGAAAACTACCCCAGGGAGGTACCGGCCGCTCCGCGGCTGGGGAATCCTCTGCGGGCCCTTCCGGGCCCGTCTGCCCCTCGTATTCTGGGGGGGGCACCCCGTGTCACTCGTCCACTCGTGAGGGTGGTTCGAGACGTTCGAGCCGTGCGAGCTCGAGGAGCGTTATAGGGGGAGATGCGGGGCCGTCCTCGGACGGCAACGTGCCGAGCCCTATGAGCGCTGATGAGTGTGTGGCCGGGGCGCTGGAGAACACCCAGCGGAAACGGCCACGCTCCACTTCGTCATCGCCTGATGGCGCGAAGTCTTGCCCGGGGTCGCGCTCGGGGAGCGCATCTAAGCGCGGCAGGGGCCGACCGCCTACCACCGGCCAATATGTCGGTGCAGCCAAGGCTCAGGCCGAGCTGAAGGCCGCGCTGAAGGTCGAGGAGAACCGGCAGAGGCAGCTGGACGCGGAGGAGGAAATCCTTCGCGCCGAAGCCGCTGCCCAGAAGAGAGAAGAGGCCCGGATCCGGGAAATGGAAGAGTCGGATGAGTCGGAGCTCCAGGACCGACTGGGCGTCATCGTCCAGGAGTCGGTCGAAGACTGCCTGAAGCTGGTGACGAAGGTTGCCGCCAAGTCCGGCAACCTGAAGGGCGGATACGTGCGGATTCTTAACGATTCCGCAAGACGTATCCGCCGCGATGTGGAGCTCCTCATCAAACGCAACACCACCGGTGAGACGGAGGTGCTCCAACGGGCGTGTTTCGCAGTAAAGGCTGAAAATGACAGCCTTTACAAAGAAATAAAAAAGCTCCGTCGCGAGGTGAAGGAGCTTAACAGGAAGCAGGGTGCGGCCGAGGCCGCCGCTGCTGCTTCGGTGCGTCCCCCCACCCAGGACGCTGAAGAGTTGACGCGCTCCATCTTGGCCCAGGTTGAGACCATGGTGGACGCGCGCTTCGCAGCAGAGCAGCAGACCCGTCCACCCCTTGCGGCGGACAGAAGGCGCGCAGACTCGCCGGCTGCAACGGAGTCCTCTCCAGTTGTTGCTGAGCGGCAGGCCGCTGCTTCCAACCCGTCAAAGGGGAAGAAGCAGCCGCCCAAAAAGAAGAAGGCTGCGGAGCCTCCGCAGCCTTCAACCTCCGGAACGACGGCCGCCCCTGAGACCACCACCTCTGCCAGCCCCATCCTATTGGAGGAGGGCTGGACCACGGTGGTCAAGAAGGGGAAGAAGCAGAAGCCCGAACCGCCCAACAACAAAGGCTCGGGTGGCCCGAAGGAAAAGGGCAAGAAGAAGGAGGCGCCACGTAAGGCGCAGAAGAAAAGGGCACCGAGGCTGCGCGTGCCGCGCTCGTCGGCTGTAGTGATTACGCTGCAGCCAAGCGCGGTGGAGCGCGGCCTCTCCTACGCGGCCGTCCTCACGACGGCCATGGAAAAGGTGCCCTTAGCGGACCTCGGCATCACCGGCCTACGCTACAGACCGGCGGTGACCGGGGCCCGCATTTTCGAGTTGCCGGGGGCGGACAGCGGCGGCAAGGCCGACGCCCTCGCGCAAAAGCTAAGGGAAGCACTGGGTGCAGAAGATGTCCGGGTCTCCAGGCCCACTAAATGCGCAGAGATGCGCATCTCTGGGCTGGATGACTCGGCGACTCCGGAAGGTGTCGTCGCCGCAGTCGCCCGTACGGGTGGCTGCACGGCTGACGAGGTCAAGGCGGGGGAGGTTCGACGAAGCCCCTCCGGCCTTGGCAGCGTATGGGTGCGCTGCCCTGTGGCAGCCGCAAATAAGGTGGCCCGGAGCAGGTTGCTGGTCGGTTGGGTCTCGGCGCAGGTCAAACTGCTCGATGCCAGGCCCACCCGATGCTACCGCTGCCTGCTCAACGGGCACGTGCAGCACGTCTGCACGTCCAAAGAGGATCGCCGCACGCAGTGCTACCGCTGCGGCGAGGTCGGCCACCTGGCCAAGTTGTGTGCCAGGGATCCGCACTGCACAGCCTGTGCTGCTGCGGATCGCATGGCCGACCACCCGATTGGCACCAAGCCCTGTCGGGCTGGCGTGCCCCAAAAGGGTAAGGGGAAGGCCGCAGTTCTGCGGCCGACCCCCACTCCGGCTGCCACGGATGGGGAGGTGGTGCCCATGTCTATCTGATATGGCCCACTTCTCCCTCTGGTGACGCGCACCCATGCGCCGAAGAGACAGCGAGGAGACGGACTTGGCGTCCCCTCGCTGAGCAGAGGCCGCGGAGGCTGGGTTGGGAGACCCACCTCTGCATTGCACGGTCTCTGCGCCGAAGTCCTGTACCCCCCTACCTCTACATAGGGGGGAGCGAAGAATCCGCCCCACTCTACAGGGCGGACAGCGCTGGCGGGGTTGGCGGTAGAATGCTATAGCGATCCCGCCTCCCCGCCAATTATGCGCTGAAGCAGGCAATTGTGAGGTTTTTAGTGGGTATGCCCCTGTGGATCTTTTTGGGTTCACGGGGGAGAGTCCCACATATCCCCGTCGCCTCCCAGCGGCGGGGAATGCGTAACGCATTTCCCTCACGTTAAAAAAAAAAAAAAAAAAAAAAAAAAGGTTAGGTTAGGTTGGCCTTGGCAGCGTATGGGTGCGCTGCCCTGTGGCAGCGGCCAAAAAGGTGGCTCAGGGTAGGCTGCTAGTGGGATGGGTCTCGGCGCAGGTCAAACTGCTGGAGGCCAGACCCACCCGCTGCTTCCGCTGCCTACTCAACGGGCACGTGCAGCACGTCTGCACGTCCGAGGTGGATCGCCGCACGCAGTGCTACCGCTGCGGCGAGGTCGGCCACCTGGCCAAGTTATGTGCCAGGGACCCGCATTGCACAGCCTGTGCTGCCGCGGGTCTAAAGGCCGACCACCCGATCGGCACCAAGCCCTGTGGGGCTCGCGTGCCTCGAAAGGGTACGGGGAAGGCCGCAGTTCCGCGGTCGACCCCTGCTCCAGCTGCCACGGGTGGGGAGGTGGTGCCCATGTCTTCCTGATGTGGCCCACCTCTCCGTCTGATGTCGCGCACCCATGCGCCAAAGGGTCAGCGAGGTGACGGAGCCCCGTTGCCTTGCTGAGCAGAGGCCCGCGGAGGCTGGGTTGGGAGACCCACCTCTGCATTGCACTGGCCCCTGCACTGAAAGTCCTGTACCCCCCTACCTCTACATAGGGGGGAGAGAAGAATCCGCCCCTTTACAGGGCGGATAGCGCTGGCGGGGTTGGCGGTAGAATGCTATAGCGACCCCGCCTCCCCGCCGATTATGCGCTGATGCAGGCAAAGTGTGAGGTTTTTAGTGGGTATGCCCCTGTGGATCTTATTGGGTTCACGGGGGAGAGTCCCACATATCCCCGTCGCCTCCCAGCGGCGGGGAATGCGTAACGCATTTCCCTCACGTTAAAAAAAAAAAAAAAAAAAAAAAAAAAAAAAAAGGTTAGGTTAGGTTCCCGGCAGCTTCGGCTGGCCGAGTTTTCTGGTCTCGGACCGGGCGCGTCCCCGGGTGGCGGATAGGGGAACGCCGTGCAGATATGCGCGGTACCGGTTTTACCGGCGCGGACCAAAACCAGACACGTGGGATCGCTCCTCATTCATTGAGGAGCGGTCATAGTCGGTCGCTGGGGGGTGGGGAAGTTCGCTCCCGGTACGCGTCTGTTTTCAGACGTGACTGGGATGCGGACTAGCGACCGGCTGAGTTGGGATCGCTTTTCTCGCGAGAAGCGATCATAGCGGCGGGTCTGGTCAGACGCCTTTTGTCTGGCCGGGCGGCGACCCTGTGGTCACCGTCGTTGTTGGTCCGCACTTTGCGGTTTTGCGAGGTGCGGAGTGCCGGTCGGCGTCTCGGACTTATTCCGAGCAGCGGCGACGGCGGAGTGCTTGCTTTCTCCTCTCCTTCTGGAGGGGGAGGTGGTTGCGAGCGCGGGCGGCGGGTCCGGCTGTTCACGAGAGTGGCAGTCGGGCATGGCAGTTGGCCACCGCCGGCCGAACCCGTAATCCTGTTCTTTTTGGGACAGGGACGGGGGTCTCTTGCCTTTATTGGCTGGGGGCCGCGTGAAGAAAACACTATAAAATTACCCCAAGCTCGTGTTTTGACGTCCGGCCGTGGGCTGGATGGCGGGGGCGAACCCCGTCCCGAGGACGTCTCAGGGGACCTGACCCCTGATTAATAAAAAAGGAAAAAATCAATGAAATGGCGCCTGGCAAAAAGAAACTACCCCAGGGAGGTACCGGCCGCTCCGCGGCTGGGGAATCCTCTGCGGGCCCTTCGGGACCCGTCTGCCCCTCGTATTCTGGGGGGGGCAACCAACGCCACTCATCTGCTCGTCCGAGCAGAGTGAATTTGAGCAGATCGGGCTCAGAAGCTGACGCGGAGCCGACTTCGGACGGCGACGCGTCAAGCCTTATGAGCACGGAAGAGCTCGCGGTCGGGGCGGTAGACAAGAGCTACCGGAAACGGCCGCGAGCGGCTTCGCAATCGCCTGAGGGCGACTCGAGGCCGGCTTCGGGATCGCGCTCCGGGAGCGCATCCAAGCGAGGCAGGGGCCGACCGCCAACCACCGGCAAATATGTCGGTGCGGCCAAGGCCCAAGCCGAGCTGAGGGCCGCGTATGTCCGACAGGCCAAGGAGGCCAACGAAGAGGAGATCCGCAACTGGGTCGAGATCTCCGTTCACAAGGACATCGTACGGGAACGTGCCCAGGACCGGGACTCTGACGATTCCGGCACGAGCGCCTGCGAGAGGACGGCGTCGCGCATCAAGGAGTCCATCGGCGAGAGACTTAATATAGTCCGAAAGGTTGCGCAAAAGTCGCGCAACCTGAAGGGGGAGTTCGTGCACATCCTCAAAGAGGCTGTGACACGAATCAGCGCCGATGTGGAACTCCTCGGCAAGCGCACCATCTCCGAGGAGAATGCGCTGCTGCAGGACGCCTGCAAGCAGCTGAAGGCGGATAATGACCGCCTCAGCAAAGACCTCCAGGATCTTCGCCGGGAGGTCCTGCAAATGGCGAAGCAGCAGGGCGCGGCCGAGGCCGCCGCTGCTGCGAGGGCGCCCCCCTCTACGCTGGACGCCGAAGTGCTGACGCGCAACATCCTGGGCCAGGTCGGTACCATGGTGAGCGCGCAGTTCGCCGCGATGGACGACCGGCTGCTCCCAGAGCCGCGGTTGCGCCCTCCTCTTGCGGCCGACCGGAAGCGCGCGGACTCTTCGGCACCCGCCGTGAGTCTGCCAGCGGCGAAGAAGCCTGCTCAAGCGGTTGCAGCGCAGGCCGACGCTTCCAAGAAGCCCAAGAAGAGGAAGGTTGCGGATCAGCCGCAGCCTTCGACATCGGCAGCGACGGACGCCCCTGAGGCCACCACCTCTGCCAGCCCAATCCTAACGGAGGAAGGCTGGTCCACGGTGGCCAAGAGGGGGAAGAAGAAGAAGCCCGAGGCACCCAACAAGCCCTCGGGTGGCCCCAAAAAGGGCCAATCGAAGAAGGCGCCTAAGAAGGCGCCTAAGAAGAAGAGGGCACCGAGGCTGCGCGCGCCGCGCTCATCGGCTGTAGTCATCACGCTGCAGCCGGGCGCGGTGGAGCGTGGCCTGTCCTACGCGGCGGTCCTCGCCACGGCCATGGACAAGGTGCCCCTTGCGGACATCGGCATCACCGACCTGCGATTCAGGCAGGCGGTGTCCGGTGCCCGCATCTTCGAGTTACCGGGGGCGGAAAGCGGCGAGAAGGCTGACGCCCTCGCCGCAAAGTTGCGAGAGGCACTGGGTGCCGAGGACGTCCGGGTCTCCAGGCCCACCAAGTGCGCAGAAATGCGCATTTCTGGCCTGGACGACTGCGCGACGTCCGAGAGTGTCGCGGCCGCAGTAGCCCGTACGGGTGGCTGCACGGTCGGCGAGGTCAAGGCGGGGGAGGTGCGAAGAACCCCCTCCGGCCTTGGCAGCGTATGGGTGCGCTGCCCTGTGGCAGCGGCCAAAAAGGTGGCTCAGGGTAGGCTGCTAGTGGGATGGGTCTCGGCGCAGGTCAAACTGCTGGAGGCCAGACCCACCCGCTGCTTCCGCTGCCTACTCAATGGGCACGTGCAGCACGTCTGCACGTCCGAGGTGGATCGCCGCACGCAGTGCTACCGCTGCGGCGAGGTCGGCCACCTGGCCAAGTTGTGTGCCAGGGACCCGCATTGCACAGCCTGTGCTGCCGCGGGTCTAAAGGCCGACCACCCGATCGGCACCAAGCCCTGTGGGGCTCGCGTGCCTCGAAAGGGTACGGGGAAGGCCGCAGTTTCGCGGTCGACCCCTGCTCCAGCTGCCACGGGTGGGGAGGTGGTGCCCATGTCTTCCTGATGTGGCCCACCTCTCCGTCTGATGTCGCGCACCCATGCGCCAAAGGGTCAGCGAGGTGACGGAGCCCCGTTGCCTTGCTGAGCAGAGGCCCGCGGAGGCTGGGTTGGGAGACCCACCTCTGCATTGCACTGGCCTCTGCACTGAAAGTCCTGTACCCCCCTACCTCTACATAGGGGGGAGAGAAGAATCCGCCCCTTTACAGGGCGGATAGCGCTGGCGGGGTTGGCGGTAGAATGCTATAGCGACCCCGCCTCCCCGCCGATTATGCGCTGATGCAGGCAATGTGTGAGGTTTTTAGTGGGTATGCCCCTGTGGATCTTATTGGGTTCATGGGGGAGAGTCCCACATATCCCCGTCGCCTCCCAGCGGCGGGGAATGCGTAATGCATTTCCCTCACGTTAAAAAAAAAAAAAAAAAAAAGGTTAGGTTAGGTTCCCGGCAGCTTCGGCTGGCCGAGTTTTCTGGTCTCGGACCGGGCGCGTCCCCGGGTGGCGGATAGGGGAACGCCGTGCAGATATGCGCGGTACCGGTTTTTACCGGCGCGGACCAAAACCAGACACGTGGGATCGCTCCTCATTCATTGAGGAGCGGTCATAGTCGGTCGCTGGGGGGTGGGGAAGTTCGCTCCCGGTACGCGTCTGTTTTCAGACGTGACTGGGATGCGGACAAGCGACCGGCTGAGTTGGGATCGCTTTTCTCGCGAGAAGCGATCATAGCGGCGGGTCTGGTCAGACGCCTTTTGTCTGGCCGGGCGGCGACCCTGTGGTCACCGTCGTTGTTGGTCCGCACTTTGCGGTTTTGCGAGGTGCGGAGTGCCGGTCGGCGTCTCGGACTTATTCCGAGCAGCGGCGACGGCGGAGTGCTTGTTTCCTCCTCTCCTTCTGGAGGGGGAGGTGGTTACGAGCGCGGGCGGCGGGTCCGGCTGTTCACGAGAGTGGCAGTCGGGCATGGCAGTTGGCCACCGCCGGCCGAACCCGTAATCCTGTTCTTTTTGGGACAGGGACGGGGGTCTCTTGCCTTTATTGGCTGGGGGCCGCGTGAAGAAAACACTATAAAATCACCCCAAGCTCGAGTTTTGACGTCCGGCCGTGGGCTGGATGGCGGGGGCGAACCCCGTCCCGAGGACGTCTCAGGGGACCTGACCCCTGATCAATAAAAAAGGAAAAAATCAATGAAATGGCGCCTGGCAAAAAGAAACTACCCCAGGGAGGTACCGGCCGCTCCGCGGCTGGGGAATCCTCTGCGGGCCCTTCGGGACCCGTCTGCCCCTCGTATTCTGGGGGGGGCAACCAACGCCACTCATCTGCTCGTCCGAGCAGAGTGAATTTGAGCAGATCGGGCTCAGAAGCTGACGCGGAGCCGACTTCGGACGGCGACGCGTCAAGCCTTATGAGCACGGAAGAGCTCGCGGTCGGGGCGGTAGACAAGAGCTACCGGAAACGGCCGCGAGCGGCTTCGCAATCGCCTGAGGGCGACTCGAGGCCGGCTTCGGGATCGCGCTCCGGGAGCGCATCCAAGCGAGGCAGGGGCCGACCGCCAACCACCGGCAAATATGTCGGTGCGGCCAAGGCCCAAGCCGAGCTGAGGGCCGCGTATGTCCGACAGGCCAAGGAGGCCAACGAAGAGGAGATCCGCAACTGGGTCGAGATCTCCGTTCACAAGGACATCGTACGGGAACGTGCCCAGGACCGGGACTCTGACGATTCCGGCACGAGCGCCTGCGAGAGGACGGCGTCGCGCATCAAGGAGTCCATCGGAGAGAGACTTAATATAGTCCGAAAGGTTGCGCAAAAGTCGCGCAACCTGAAGGGGGAGTTCGTGCACATCCTCAAAGAGGCTGTGACACGAATCAGCGCCGATGTGGAACTCCTCGGCAAGCGCACCATCTCCGAGGAGAATGCGCTGCTGCAGGACGCCTGCAAGCAGCTGAAGGCGGATAATGACCGCCTCAGCAAAGACCTCCAGGATCTTCGCCGGGAGGTCCTGCAAATGGCGAAGCAGCAGGGCGCGGCCGAGGCCGCCGCTGCTGCGAGGGCGCCCCCCTCTACGCTGGACGCCGAAGTGCTGACGCGCAACATCCTGGGCCAGGTCGGTACCATGGTGAGCGCGCAGTTCGCCGCGATGGACGACCGGCTGCTCCCAGAGCCGCG
Source organism: Abrostola triplasia (assembly GCA_946251915.1). Lineage (NCBI taxonomy): Eukaryota > Metazoa > Arthropoda > Insecta > Lepidoptera > Noctuidae > Abrostola > Abrostola triplasia. Next base: position 60,755 of record OX276432.1, on the reverse strand, counting down.
GTTGCGCCCTCCTCTTGCGGCCGACCGGAAGCGCGCGGACTCTTCGGCACCCGCCGTGAGTCTGCCAGCGGCGAAGAAGCCTGCTCAAGCCGTTGCAGCGCAGGCCGACGCTTCCAAGAAGCCCAAGAAGAGGAAGGTTGCGGATCAGCCGCAGCCTTCGACATCGGCAGCGACGGACGCCCCTGAGGCCACCACCTCTGCCAGCCCAATCCTAACGGAGGAAGGCTGGTCCACGGTGGCCAAGAGGGGGAAGAAGAAGAAGCCCGAGGCACCCAACAAGCCCTCGGGTGGCCCCAAAAAGGGCCAATCGAAGAAGGCGCCTAAGAAGGCGCCTAAGAAGAAGAGGGCACCGAGGCTGCGCGCGCCGCGCTCATCGGCTGTAGTCATCACGCTGCAGCCGGGCGCGGTGGAGCGCGGCCTGTCCTACGCGGCGGTCCTCGCCACGGCCATGGACAAGGTGCCCCTTGCGGACATCGGCATCACCGACCTGCGATTCAGGCAGGCGGTGTCCGGTGCCCGCATCTTCGAGTTACCGGGGGCGGAAAGCGGCGAGAAGGCTGACGCCCTCGCCGCAAAGTTGAGAGAGGCACTGGGTGCCGAGGACGTCCGGGTCTCCAGGCCCACCAAGTGCGCAGAAATGCGCATTTCTGGCCTGGACGACTGCGCGACGTCCGAGAGTGTCGCGGCCGCAGTAGCCCGTACGGGTGGCTGCACGGTCGGCGAGGTCAAGGCGGGGGAGGTGCGAAGAACCTCCTCCGGCCTTGGCAGCGTATGGGTGCGCTGCCCTGTGGCAGCGGCCAAAAAGGTGGCTCAGGGTAGGCTGCTAGTGGGATGGGTCTCGGCGCAGGTCAAACTGCTGGAGGCCAGACCCACCCGCTGCTTCCGCTGCCTACTCAATGGGCACGTGCAGCACGTCTGCACGTCCGAGGTGGATCGCCGCACGCAGTGCTACCGCTGCGGCGAGGTCGGCCACCTGGCCAAGTTGTGTGCCAGGGACCCGCATTGCACAGCCTGTGCTGCCGCGGGTCTAAAGGCCGACCACCCGATCGGCACCAAGCCCTGTGGGGCTCGCGTGCCTCGAAAGGGTACGGGGAAGGCCGCAGCTCCGCGGTCGACCCCTGCTCCAGCTGCCACGGGTGGGGAGGTGGTGCCCATGTCTTCCTGATGTGGCCCACCTCTCCGTCTGATGTCGCGCACCCATGCGCCAAAGGGTCAGCGAGGTGACGGAGCCCCGTTGCCTTGCTGAGCAGAGGCCCGCGGAGGCTGGGTTGGGAGACCCACCTCTGCATTGCACTGGCCTCTGCACTGAAAGTCCTGTACCCCCCTACCTCTACATAGGGGGGAGAGAAGAATCCGCCCCTTTACAGGGCGGATAGCGCTGGCGGGGTTGGCGGTAGAATGCTATAGCGACCCCGCCTCCCCGCCGATTATGCGCTGATGCAGGCAAAGTGTGAGGTTTTTAGTGGGTATGCCCCTGTGGATCTTATTGGGTTCACGGGGGAGAGTCCCACATATCCCCGTCGCCTCCCAGCGGCGGGGAATGCGTAACGCATTTCCCTCACGTTTAAAAAAAAAAAAAAAAAAAAAAAAAAGGTTAGGTTAGGTTCCCGGCAGCAAAGAAACTACCCCAGGGAGGTACCGGCCGCTCCGCGGCTGGGGAATCCTCTGCGGGCCCTTCGGGACCCGTCTGCCCCTCGTATTCTGGGGGGGGCAACCAACGCCACTCATCTGCTCGTCCGAGCAGAGTGAACCTCAGCAGATCGGGCTCAGAAGCTGACGCGGAGCCGACTTCGGACGGCGACGCGTCAAGCCTTATGAGCACGGAAGAGCTCGCGGTCGGGGCGGTAGACAAGAGCTACCGGAAACGGCCGCGAGCGGCTTCGCAATCGCCTGAGGGCGACTCGAGGCCGGCTTCGGGATCGCGCTCCGGGAGCGCATCCAAGCGAGGCAGGGGCCGACCGCCAACCACCGGCAAATATGTCGGTGCGGCCAAGGCCCAAGCCGAGCTGAGGGCCGCGTATGTCCGACAGGCCAAGGAGGCCAACGAAGAGGAGATCCGCAACTGGGTCGAGATCTCCGTTCACAAGGACATCGTACGGGAACGTGCCCAGGACCGGGACTCTGACGATTCCGGCACGAGCGCCTGCGAGAGGACGGCGTCGCGCATCAAGGAGTCCATCGGAGAGAGACTTAATATAGTCCGAAAGGTTGCGCAAAAGTCGCGCAACCTGAAGGGGGAGTTCGTGCACATCCTCAAAGAGGCTGTGACACGAATCAGCGCCGATGTGGAACTCCTCGGCAAGCGCACCATCTCCGAGGAGAATGCGCTGCTGCAGGACGCCTGCAAGCAGCTGAAGGCGGATAATGACCGCCTCAGCAAAGACCTCCAGGATCTTCGCCGGGAGGTCCTGCAAATGGCGAAGCAGCAGGGCGCGGCCGAGGCCGCCGCTGCTGCGAGGGCGCCCCCCTCTACGCTGGACGCCGAAGTGCTGACGCGCAACATCCTGGGCCAGGTCGGTACCATGGTGGATGCGAAGCTCGCCACTGAGCAGCGGACCCGTCCGCCCCTCGCGGCGGACAAGAGACGTGCGGACCCGCCAACCCCGGTGGAGTTCGTACCTGCGGCGAAAGCCGCAAAACTGCGGCCTGCTGCTTCGGACCCTGTCAAGGGAAAGAAGCAGCAGGCCAAGGGGAAGAGGGTCGCGGAGCCTCCGCGGCCTTCAACCTCTACGGCGACGGACGCCCCTGAGGCCACCACCTCTGCCAGCCCCATCCTAACGGAGGAAGGCTGGTCCACGGTGGCCAAGAGGGGGAAGAAGAAGAAGCCCGAGGCACCCAACAAGCCCTCGGGTGGCCCCAAAAAGGGCCAATCGAAGAAGGCGCCTAAGAAGGCGCCTAAGAAGAAGAGGGCACCGAGGCTGCGCGCGCCGCGCTCATCGGCTGTAGTCATCACGCTGCAGCCGGGCGCGGTGGAGCGCGGCCTGTCCTACGCGGCGGTCCTCGCCACGGCCATGGACAAGGTGCCCCTTGCGGACATCGGCATCACCGACCTGCGATTCAGGCAGGCGGTGTCCGGTGCCCGCATCTTCGAGTTACCGGGGGCGGAAAGCGGCGAGAAGGCTGACGCCCTCGCCGCAAAGTTGAGAGAGGCACTGGGTGCCGAGGACGTCCGGGTCTCCAGGCCCACCAAGTGCGCAGAAATGCGCATTTCTGGCCTGGACGACTGCGCGACGTCCGAGAGTGTCGCGGCCGCAGTAGCCCGTACGGGTGGCTGCACGGTCGGCGAGGTCAAGGCGGGGGAGGTGCGAAGAACCCCCTCCGGCCTTGGCAGCGTATGGGTGCGCTGCCCTGTGGCAGCGGCCAAAAAGGTGGCTCAGGGTAGGCTGCTAGTGGGATGGGTCTCGGCGCAGGTCAAACTGCTGGAGGCCAGACCCACCCGCTGCTTCCGCTGCCTACTCAATGGGCACGTGCAGCACGTCTGCACGTCCGAGGTGGATCGCCGCACGCAGTGCTACCGCTGCGGCGAGGTCGGCCACCTGGCCAAGTTATGTGCCAGGGACCCGCATTGCACAGCCTGTGCTGCCGCGGGTCTAAAGGCCGACCACCCGATCGGCACCAAGCCCTGTGGGGCTCGCGTGCCTCGAAAGGGTACGGGGAAGGCCGCAGTTTCGCGGTCGACCCCTGCTCCAGCTGCCACGGGTGGGGAGGTGGTGCCCATGTCTTCCTGATGTGGCCCACCTCTCCGTCTGATGTCGCGCACCCATGCGCCAAAGGGTCAGCGAGGTGACGGAGCCCCGTTGCCTTGCTGAGCAGAGGCCCGCGGAGGCTGGGTTGGGAGACCCACCTCTGCATTGCACTGGCCTCTGCACTGAAAGTCCTGTACCCCCCTACCTCTACATAGGGGGGAGAGAAGAATCCGCCCCTTTACAGGGCGGATAGCGCTGGCGGGGTTGGCGGTAGAATGCTATAGCGACCCCGCCTCCCCGCCGATTATGCGCTGATGCAGGCAAAGTGTGAGGTTTTTAGTGGGTATGCCCCTGTGGATCTTATTGGGTTCACGGGGGAGAGTCCCACATATCCCCGTCGCCTCCCAGCGGCGGGGAATGCGTAACGCATTTCCCTCACGTTAAAAAAAAAAAAAAAAAAGGTTCCCGGCAGCTTCGGCTGGCCGAGTTTTCTGGTCTCGGACCGGGCGCGTCCCCGGGTGGCGGATAGGGGAATGCCGTGCAGATGTGCGCGGTACCGGTTTTACCGGCGCGGACCAAAACCAGACACGTGGGATCGCTCCTCATTCATTGAGGAGCGGTCATAGTCGGTCGCTGGGGGGTGGGGAAGTTCGCTCCCGGTACGCGTCTGTTTTCAGACGTGACTGGGATGCGGACAAGCGACCGGCTGAGATGGGATCGCTTTTCTCGCGAGAAGCGATCATAGCGGCGGGTCTGGTCAGACGCCTTTTGTCTGGCCGGGCGGCGACCCTGTGGTCACCGTCGTTGTTGGTCCGCACTTTGCGGTTTTGCGAGGTGCGGAGTGCCGGTCGGCGTCTCGGACTTATTCCGAGCAGCGGCGACGGCGGAGTGCTTGTTTCCTCCTCTCCTTCTGGAGGGGGAGGTGGTTACGAGCGCGGGCGGCGGGTCCGGCTGTTCACGAGAGTGGCAGTCGGGCATGGCAGTTGGCCACCGCCGGCCGAACCCGTAATCCTGTTCTTTTTGGGACAGGGACGGGGGTCTCTTGCCTTTATTGGCTAGGGGCCGCGTGAAGAAAACACTATAAAATTACCCCAAGCTCGTGTTTTGACGTCCGGCCGTGGGCTGGATGGCGGGGGCGAACCCCGTCCCGAGGACGTCTCAGGGGACCTGACCCCTGATTAATAAAAAAGGAAAAAATCAATGAAATGGCGCCTGGAAAAAAGAAACTACCCCAGGGAGGTACCGGCCGCTCCGCGGCTGGGGAATCCTCTGCGGGCCCTTCGGGACCCGTCTGCCCCTCGTATTCTGGGGGGGGCAACCAACGCCACTCATCTGCTCGTCCGAGCAGAGTGAATCTGAGCAGATCGGGCTCAGAAGCTGACGCGGAGCCGACTTCGGACGGTGACGCGTCAAGCCTTATGAGCACGGAAGAGCTCGCGGTCGGGGCGGTAGACAAGAGCTACCGGAAACGGCCGCGAGCGGCTTCGCAATCGCCTGAGGGCGACTCGAGGCCGGCTTCGGGATCGCGCTCCGGGAGCGCATCCAAGCGAGGCAGGGGCCGACCGCCAACCACCGGCAAATATGTCGGTGCGGCCAAGGCCCAAGCCGAGCTGAGGGCCGCGTATGTCCGCCAATTTCAGGCGGACAACGAAGAGGAGGTCCGCAACTGGGTCGCGATCTCCGTCCATAAGGACATCGCACGGGAGCATGCCCAGGACCGGGACACCGAGGACTCCGGCTCGAGCGCCTGCGAGAGGACGGCGTCTCGCATCAAGGAGTCCATCGGCGAGAGACTAAATATAGTCCGAAAGGTTGCGCAAAAGTCGCGCAACCTGAAGGGGGAGTTCGTGCACATCCTCAAAGAGGCTGTTGCACGAATCAGCGCCGACGTGGAGCTCCTCGGCAAGCGCACCATCTCCGAGGAGAATACGCTGCTGCAGGACGCCTGCAAGCAGCTGAAGGCGGATAATGACCGCCTCAGCAAAGACCTCCAGGATCTTCGCCGGGAGGTCCTGCAAATGGCGAAGCAGCAGGGCGCGGCCGAGGCCGCCGCTGCTGCGAGGGCGCCCCCCTCTACGCTGGACGCCGAAGTGCTGACGCGCAACATCCTGGGCCAGGTCGGTACCATGGTGAGCGCGCAGTTCGCCGCGATGGACAACCGGCTGCTCCCAGAGCCGCGGTTGCGCCCTCCTCTTGCGGCCGACGGGAAGCGCGCAGACTCTTCGGCACCCGCCGTGAGTCTGCCAGCGGCGAAGAAGCCTGCTCAAGCTGTTGCAGCGCAGGCCGACGCTTCCAAGAAGCCCAAGAGGAGGAAGGTTGCGGATCAGCCGCAGCCCTCTACATCGGCAGCGACGGACGCCCCTGAGGCCACCACCTCTGCCAGCCCAATCCTAACGGAGGAAGGCTGGTCCACGGTGGCCAAGAGGGGGAAGAAGAAGAAGCCCGAGGCACCCAACAAGCCCTCGGGTGGCCCCAAAAAGGGCCAATCGAAGAAGGCGCCTAAGAAGGCGCCTAAGAAGAAGAGGGCACCGAGGCTGCGCGCGCCGCGCTCATCGGCTGTAGTCATCACGCTGCAGCCGGGCGCGGTGGAGCGCGGCCTGTCCTACGCGGCGGTCCTCGCCACGGCCATGGACAAGGTGCCCCTTGCGGACATCGGCATCACCGACCTGCGATTCAGGCAGGCGGTGTCCGGTGCCCGCATCTTCGAGTTACCGGGGGCGGAAAGCGGCGAGAAGGCTGACGCCCTCGCCGCAAAGTTGAGAGAGGCACTGGGTGCCGAGGACGTCCGGGTCTCCAGGCCCACCAAGTGCGCAGAAATGCGCATTTCTGGCCTGGACGACTGCGCGACGTCCGAGAGTGTCGCGGCCGCAGTAGCCCGTACGGGTGGCTGCACGGTCGGCGAGGTCAAGGCGGGGGAGGTGCGAAGAACCCCCTCCGGCCTTGGCAGCGTATGGGTGCGCTGCCCTGTGGCAGCGGCCAAAAAGGTGGCTCAGGGTAGGCTGCTAGTGGGATGGGTCTCGGCGCAGGTCAAACTGCTGGAGGCCAGACCCACCCGCTGCTTCCGCTGCCTACTCAATGGGCACGTGCAGCACGTCTGCACGTCCGAGGTGGATCGCCGCACGCAGTGCTACCGCTGCGGCGAGGTCGGCCACCTGGCCAAGTTATGTGCCAGGGACCCGCATTGCACAGCCTGTGCTGCCGCGGGTCTAAAGGCCGACCACCCGATCGGCACCAAGCCCTGTGGGGCTCGCGTGCCTCGAAAGGGTACGGGGAAGGCCGCAGTTTCGCGGTCGACCCCTGCTCCAGCTGCCACGGGTGGGGAGGTGGTGCCCATGTCTTCCTGATGTGGCCCACCTCTCCGTCTGATGTCGCGCACCCATGCGCCAAAGGGTCAGCGAGGTGACGGAGCCCCGTTGCCTTGCTGAGCAGAGGCCCGCGGAGGCTGGGTTGGGAGACCCACCTCTGCATTGCACTGGCCTCTGCACTGAAAGTCCTGTACCCCCCTACCTCTACATAGGGGGGAGAGAAGAATCCGCCCCTTTACAGGGCGGATAGCGCTGGCGGGGTTGGCGGTAGAATGCTATAGCGACCCCGCCTCCCCGCCGATTATGCGCTGATGCAGGCAAAGTGTGAGGTTTTTAGTGGGTATGCTCCTGTGGATCTTATTGGGTTCACGGGGGAGAGTCCCACATATCCCCGTCGCCTCCCAGCGGCGGGGAATGCGTAACGCATTTCCCTCACGTTAAAAAAAAAAAAAAAAAAAAAAAAAAAAAAAAAAAAAAAAAAAAAAAAAAAAAAAAAAAGGTTAGGTTAGGTTAGGTTAGGTGAAAAGGAGAGGGAGCTGAAGCTAAGGGCGGAAGAGGAGTTGGCCGATAGCATTCAGCGAGCCACAACATCTGAGGCGTCCCTCAAGAAGTTGGTCAGCGTCCCAGTCGTCTTGGACGACAAGACAACGCTGACCATCAAGCAGAGCGCCGACCAAAGTATCGCCATGATACAGATGGTCGCAGCCAAATCGGGCAACCTTAAGGGTGCCTACCAAGGTGCCCTTAACAAGTCCGCGGCACTCCTAAAGAAGGTCGTAGAGGTGTTGAGCGTTCGCTCCACCTCCGACGAGACAGCGCTTCTCCAGGCGGAGTGCGCGCGCCTGCAAGCGGACAACGCCCGCATGCAGAGGGAGATGCTGGACCTCCGCAAGGAGTTCACCGATCTCCGGGCAGAGGCGGTGCTGCAAAGGGCGGCTCCCGCCATACCAGCCGTCGAAGCCCAGCCTGTCCAACCACAGCCTTACTCCGAAGAGCTGGTCCGTAGTATCATGGTCCAACTTGGGACCATGATGGACGCCCGGTTCGAGGAGTACGAGGACAGGCACTTGCCGGAGAAGAGGCAACGTCCGCCACTGGCGGCGGACACTCGCAAAGGAGCCGCACCAATGCCGGAAGAGGTACAGGTGCCCGCTTCAAAGAAGGATGCTCCCCCTGCTAAGGGGAAGAAAAAGCCGAAGGTCGCTGACGTTCCTGCCCGACCTTTGGCCGAGAAGACTGTCCCCGAACCCACCGCTGGAACTAGCTCTACTGAAGAGGGCTGGACCACGGTGGTCAAGGGAAAGAAGAATCAGAAGGAGAAGAAACCGGCGGCGTCAAAGGCTCCAAGATCGGGTGGCCCTAAAAAGGCCGAGAAGAAGACCAGCAAGAGGTCGAAAAGGCTGCGCACTCCGCGCACGACGGCAGTCGTCATTACGCTGCAGCCGGGCGCGAAGGAGCGTGGCCTTACCTATGCCTCCATCCTTATGGAGGCAAGGGACAAAGTGCCACTGGCGGACCTCGGCATCACCAAACTGACATACAGGGAGGCGGTGACCGGGGCCCGCATTTTCGAGTTGCCTGGCGCAACTAGCGGGGAGAAGGCGGACGTCTTAGCGCAGAGGTTCCGCGAGGCGCTAAACGCCGAAGATGTCCGGGTCTCCAGGCCCGTCAAGACCGCAGAGTTGCGTGTATCGGGTCTGGACGACTCGGTTACGTCTGAGGAGGTAGCGGCTGCCGTGGCTCGTACCGGTGGCTGCTCGGCCGCGGAGGTCAAGGTTGGTGAAGTGCGCTTCACCGCCTCGAGGCAGGGCAGGTCAGCCTGGGTCCGCTGCCCCGTCGCCGTTGCGAACAAAGTCTCGCAAAGCAGACTGCTGGTCGGGTGGGTCTCAGCTCAAGTCAGGCTGCTCAAGACTCGACCCACTCGATGCTTCCGGTGCCTACTTCAGGGGCACATCCAGCACTTCTGCAAGGACGTAGACCGCCGCACCCAATGCTACCGGTGCGGCGAGGTCGGCCATCTGGCCAAACAGTGCACCAAGACCCCACACTGCACATACTGTGCTACCGCGGGTCACCCTGCCGATCACCCTATTGGCACCAAGCCCTGCAGGGCCAACAAGGTGGCCAAAAAGGGTAAAGGGAAAGCTGCTGCTCCGCAGCCGACCCCAGCGACAGTCGCTAATACGGGAGAGGAGGTGGTCGTCATGTCAGACTGATGTGGCCCACCGTCTCTTCCGTGTGCGGTAAGGTGGCGGACTAGCCGTCCCCTCACTGCGCAGAGGTCAGCGGAATGGGTTGGGAGACCCATCTCCGCATTGCACCTGACCACTGCACGAAGTCCTGCTGTCCCCTACTCATCGGGGACACAAACACGAAGAGTCTGCCCTTCTCAGGGCGGACAGCGCGGCGGGGTTGGCGGTAGTAATGCTTAAAGCGATCCCGCCTCTCCGCCACTTACGCGCTGCGCAGGCATAGAGTGTGGTTTTTAGTGGGTAGGCCTCCGAGGATCAACCGAGCGACTTCGGTCTCTGGGTGGGTCCACGGAGGAGAGTCCCACATAACCCCGTCGTCTCCCAGCGGCGGGGTATGCGTAACGCATTTCCCACACCGAAATAAAAAAAAAAAAAAAAAAAAGGTTAGGTTAGGTGGTAGCCTAACTCCGAAGAGCTAGTCCGCAATATCATGGTCCAACTTGAGACCATGATGGACGCCCGGTTCGAGGAGTATGAAGACAGGCAGTTGCCGGAGAAGAGGCGACGTCCGCCATTGGCGGCGGACACTCGGAAAGCAGCCGCACCAATGCCGGAAGAGGTACAGGTGCCCGCTGCAAAGAAGTCTGCACCCCCTACTAAGGGAAAGAAGAAGCCGAAGGTTGCTGACACTCCTGTCCGACCTTTGGCCGAGACGACTGTCCCCGAACCCACCGCTGGCACTAGCTCTACTGAAGAGGGCTGGACCACGGTGGTCAAGGGGAAGAAGAACCAGAAGGAGAAGAAACCGGCGGCGTCAAAGGCTCCAAGATCGGGTGGCCCTAAAAAGGCCGAGAAGAAGACCAGCAAGAGGTCGAAAAGGCTGCGCACTCCGCGCACGACGGCAGTCGTTATTACGTTGCAGCCGGGCGCGAAGGAGCGTGGCCTTACCTATGCCTCCATCCTTATGGAGGCAAGGGATAAAGTGCCACTGGCGGACCTCGGCATCACCAAACTGACATACAGGGAGGCGGTGACCGGGGCCCGCATTTTCGAGTTGCCTGGCGCAACTAGCGGGGAGAAGGCGGACGTCTTAGCGCAGAGGTTCCGCGAGGCGCTGAACGCCGAAGATGTCCGGGTCTCCAGGCCCGTCAAGACCGCAGAGTTGCGTGTATCGGGTCTGGACGACTCGGTTACGTCTGAGGAGGTAGCGGCTGCCGTGGCTCGTACCGGTGGCTGCTCGGCCGCGGAGGTCAAGGTTGGTGAAGTGCGCTTCACCGCCTCGAGGCAGGGCGGGTCAGCCTGGGTCCGCTGCCCCGTCGCCGTTGCGAACAAAGTCTCGCAAAGCAGACTGCTGGTCGGGTGGGTCTCAGCTCAAGTCAGGCTGCTTAAGACTCGACCCACTCGATGCTTCCGGTGCCTACTTCAGGGGCACATCCAGCACTTCTGCAAAGACGTAGACCGCCGCACCCAATGCTACCGGTGCGGCGAGGTCGGCCATCTGGCCAAACAGTGCACAAAGACCCCACATTGCACATACTGTGCTACCGCGGGTCACCCTGCCGATCACCCTATTGGCACCAAGCCCTGCAGGGCCAACAAGGTGGCCAAAAAGGGTAAAGGGAAAGCTGCTGCTCCGCAGCCGACCCCAGCGACAGTCGCTAATACGGGAGAAGAGGTGGTCGTCATGTCCGACTGATGTGGCCCACCGTCTCTTCCGTGTGCGGTAAGGTGGCGGACTAGCCGTCCCCTCACTGCGCAGAGGTCAGCGGAATGGGTTGGGAGACCCATCTCCGCATTGCACCTGACCTCTGCACGAAGTCCTGCTGTCCCCTGCTCATCGGGGACACCAACACGCAGAGTCTGCCCTTCTCAGGGTGGACAGCGCGGCGGGGTTGGCGGTAGTAATGCTTAAAGCGATCCCGCCTCTCCGCCACTACGCGCTGCGCAGGCATAGAGTGTGGTTTTTAGTGGGTAGGCCTCCGAGGATCAACCGAGCGACTTCGGTCTCTGGGTGGGTCCACGGAGGAGAGTCCCACATAACCCCGTCGTCTCCCAGCGGCGGGGTATGCGTAACGCATTTCCCACACCGAAATAAAAAAAAAAAAAAAAAAAAGGTTAGGTTAGGTGGTGGCGCTGTCCAAGTCCGAGGCTCTGTTCTTTCACGGGCCCCGGAAAGCGCCACCTGCTGGGTCCCATATCGTCGTAGGGGGGGTCACCATCAACGTCGGGTCCACCATGCGCTATCTCGGGTTAGTGCTCGATGGCAGGTGGACCTTCGACCCCCACTTTGCGCGATTGGGGCCCAGAGTGTCTGCAGCGGCCGCCGCTCTTGGGCGTCTCCTGCCCAATTTAGGCGGCCCTAAACATAGTGTCCGGCGTCTCTTCATGGGGGTTGCCCGCTCGATGGCGCTCTACGGGGCGCCAGTCTGGGCGGACAGTCTGACGCCGCGCGGCGCTGCTTCCTTGCGGCGGCCGCAGCGCGCGATGGCGGTCCGGGTCATCCGCGGCTACCGCACGATCTCGTACGAGGCAGCGTGTTTGCTGGCCTCGTCAATGCCGTGGGACCTGGACGCCAAAGCTCTTGCGGCCGCATACTACTGGCGCAAGGAGCAGGAAAGTCGCGGCGAGAGGCTTCCGCCTCGAGCCATCGAGCGGCGCATTGAAGAACTCCGCGGGATTCTTCAGCTGCAGTGGGCGGATAGGCTTACCCGGCCACTGGCCGGTCACCGCACTATCGAAGCCATCCGTCCACATCTCGCGGAGTGGCTGAAGAGACGCCACGGGACGCTAACGTTCCGCACGACGCAGGTACTGTCGGGGCATGGCTGCTTCGGCAAGTACCTGTGTCGTATTGCTGGCAGGGAGCCGAATGACTCCTGCCACCACTGTTCGTGCGGCGAGGACACGGCGCAGCACACGCTCGAACTTTGTCCGGCTTGGGCTGTGCAGCGCCAAAACCTCGCCGCAGTCATCGGGTCGGACCTCTCGCTTCCGGCTGTCATCGAAGAGATGGTAGGGAGCGAGAGGTCCTGGAGCGCCATCACGGAGTTTTGTGGGGAGGTGATGGCGCTCAAAGAGGCAGCTGAACGGGAGCGGGAGCTTGCCCCCGCTCACCCAAGCCGCGCACGGCGACCCAGGGGGAGAAGAAGGGCGGACAACGCCCTCTTCCAACCCCCATAATGGCAAATGGCCCTAGGGCCAAACGCCTGATGGCGCGCGCCACACTGGGCGCTGCGCATGAAGAGAAGACAGTGAGGGGTTGGACTAGCTGACTCCTCGCTGTGCGGAGGCCTGCGGAGACTGGGTTGGGAGACCCAACTCCGCATTGCACTGGCCTCCGCCGAAGTCCTGCAGCCCCCTTCATCCTCTGGGGGGCACAAACATCGAAGGTCCGCCCTTTTCAGGGCGGACAGCGCTGGCGGGGTTGGCGGTAGAGTGCTCTAGCGATCCCGCCTCCCCGCCGTCAAAGCGCCAAGCAGGCAATGTGTGGTTTTTAGTGGGTATACCCTCATGGACCGGCCTTTTCGGTTCATGGGGGGGAGTCCCACATATCCCCGTCGCCTCCCAGCGGCGGGGAATGCGTAATGCATTTTCCGCACGTTAAACAAAAAAAAAAAAAAAAAAAGGTTAGGTTAGGTCCCGGCAGCTTCCCGGCAGCTTCGGCTGGACGAGTTTCTAGTCTCGGACCGGGCGCGTCCCCAGGTGGCGGATAGGGGAATGCCGTGCATGTGTGCGGTACCGGTTTTTTTACCGGCGCGGACCAAAACTAGGCGGTGGGATCGCTCCTCATTGCTCGAGGACGCGATCGGTGCGGCGGGTCCGGTCAGTCGCGTTTTGACTGGCCGGACGGCGACTTCGGTCACCGTCGGACAACCCGTAAGCCTCACTGAGAGGAACGGGGGCTCGCATCGGCTTTGCCGGGACGGGCTGCGAGGAGAACACCTCTATAAAAAACCAAGGGTGCCTGTCGCTGGGGGGGTGGGGAAGTTCGCTCCCGGTACGCGTCTGTTTTCAGACGTGACTGTGGATGCGAACTGGCGACATGGCACGGGGATCGCTCTTCGCGAGAGGACGCGATCGTTGCGGCGGCGGGTCTGGTCGGGTGCCTTTTGCCCGGCCGGACTGCGACTTTTGTCGACGTCGTTGAGGTCCGCTCTTCGTGGTTTTGCGGGGATGCGGATGTGCCCGTCGGCGTCTCGGACGTATTCCGAGTAGCGGCGATGGGCGTGGTGCTTGATCCCTTCTCTGTGAGAGGGGGAGGTGGACGCAAGCGCGGGCGGCGGGTCCGGCTGCTCACGAAAGTGACAGTCGGGCATGGCAGTGGGCCACCGTCGGCCGAACCCGTAATCCTGTTCTTTTTGGGACAGGGACGGGGGTCTCTGGCCTTGGCTGGGGACCAAGTGAAGAAAACACTATAAAATTACCTCGAAGCTCGTGCTTTGACGCCTGGCCGTGGGCTGCATGGCGGGGGAGCAACTCCGTCCCAAGGGCGTCGCAGGGGACCGTCCCCTGTTGAATAAAAAAAGGAAAAACCCTTATGCAATGACAAGTGTTAATAAGAAACTACCCCAGGGAGGTACCGGCCGCTCCGCGGCTGGAGAATCCTCTGCGGGCCTTCCATGGCCCGTCTGCCCCTCGTATTCTGGGGGGGGCACCACTGTCATTGGCTCTCAGAGCCTAGCGGGCTCTAGGATGAGCGTTGTGGGGTCGGATTACGACTCCGCAACGAGCGCCAAGAGCGATGGTGTAGTGAGCGGTAAGGCCGTAAAACGGCACCGCAAAAGGCTACGTTCGGCAGGGAATACGGCATCGGATTCCCTGTCGAGTGACGATGCCATGTCGGCATCAGGGAGTAACACTCCCAAGCGTGGAAGGGGTCGGCCTGCTACGACTGGCGAGCACGTAGGGCTCGGCAAGACCAGGGCCGCCTTTGCAGCTTCCAACAAGCAGGCTGCCAAGGAGCAGTACCTCCGCCAGACCGAGGATGAGCTCGAGGCCTGCGCTCAGCGCGCTGACACCTCGAGGAAGGCAATGGAGGTAGCTCTGACCGCTGGTGATGACACCAAGACGGCGCTGGCGGTCAGCAACGCAGTCAGGGATAGCGTGGACGTCATCCAGAAGGTTGCCGCCAAGTCTGGCAACCTGAAGGGGACGTACCAAAAGGCCCTGAACAGAGCGGCGAAGACGATCGCGTCGTCGCTGAAGACGCTCTCGAGCCGGACTGTCTCCGATGAGACAGCCTTGCTGCAGGCCGCAAGCACCAGACTGGAGGCGGACAACTCCCGCCTACAGAAGGAGCTGGCGGACCTGCGCAAGGACTTCGTCGAGCTCCAGGTTGAGGTAGCAAAGCGGCAGTCGCTGCCAGCCGCCCCAGTACCAGGAGATCAGCTTGCCGCGGACAGAGAGGAGCTCCTTGTGCAGAGGATCATGGTCCAGATGGGGACCATGGTCAATGCACGATTTGAGGCGGTGGATGATAGGCTGCTGCCTGAAAAGCGTCTGCGACCCCCACTGGCCGCGGACGCGAAGAGGGCAGCCCTAAATCAGCGGGAGAAGCCACAGCAAAGGCCGCAGCAGAAGCAGAAAACTGCGAGCCTAACTGTCGCTGCACCTGCTCCTCCTGCTGCCACTGCCTCAAAGAAGGGCAAGGGGAAGGGTAAAACGACCAGCGCATCTGCTCAGGTCGCGCCCGCCACCGCAAATGGTACCACTGCACCGACCGCCAGCACTAGCACCGCTGACGAGGGCTGGACCGTGGTGGCCAAGAAGCCCAAAAAGCCCAAGGTGCCTGGCGGCCCATCTAAGCCAGGCCCCAACAAGAAGGCCAAGAAGGCCAAGAAGAAGACGAAGACGCAGTCCCAAAAACTGCGTCCTCCGCGCTCCTCCGCTGTCGTCATACAGCTGCAGCCGGAGGCGGTGGGGCGAGGAGTAACCTACGCCTCGGTTCTGTCCCAAGCTAGGGACAGAGTCCCCCTGTCCGATCTGGGCGTCACCACCGTCCGGATCAAAGAGACGGCGACAGGGGCTCGGATCCTGGAGGTACCAGGGGTCGGCAGCGGCGACAAAGCCGACTCCATCGCCAACAGGTTCCGGGAGGCGTTCAAGGACGACATTCGGGTCTCCAGGCCGGTCAAGACGTCGGAGCTGCGCGTCTCAGGCCTGGACGATTCCATCACCCCTGACGAGGTGGTGACCGTCATTAGTCGGGTAGGCGAATGCCAGCCTGACTCAATAAAGGCTGGCGAGATTCGCCGTGGCCCTTCGGGCATGGGCGCCATTTGGATAAGGTGTCCAATGGCGGCGGCAAGCAAGGTGGTGCAAGCCAAGCGCCTCCTTATCGGGTGGGTCTCGGCCCAAGTTAGGCTTCTTGAGGCCCGACCCACTCGTTGCTTCCGCTGCCTGCAGAAGGGCCACATCCGGGTCAGCTGCAAGTCGGAGGTCGACCGCAGCGGTGAGTGCTACCGCTGCGGGCAGGTCGGCCATATCGCGCGACAGTGCACGTCAGCGCCACACTGCACTGCCTGCGCGGCGGCTGGGCTGACCGCGGATCACCGCATGGGCACCAAGGCCTGCGATAAGCAGCTTGCCAAGGTGCCCAAGAAGAAGAGGGGGCAGGTCGCTCCGCAACCGACCCTGCCGGCCGCGACGGCTGGGGAAGAGGTGGTAACCATGTCCGATTAAGATATGGCCCACCGATTCCTCCAGGCGAACATTAACCACTGCGCCAGAGCTCAGGACCTGCTGGTCCAGACTATGGCGCAGTGGGAGATCTACGTTGCGGCGGTTGCGGAGCCCTACTTCATCCCGCCCAGGGACAACTGGGCGGGTGATACGTCGGGTGTCGTTGCCCTTGTCTCAGCGGCTCCTCTGCGGGTCGTCGCCAGGCGTCCAGGCTGCGTTGCAGCGGTGGCGGACAACATGCTAGTTGTGGGGGTATACTTCTCACCCAACAGGGTCCTTGCCGAGTTCGAGGCTTTCCTCAACGGCTTGGAGGCCCTGATTGGGCAGAATCACCCCCTACCAGTTCTGCTACTTGGGGACCTCAACGCCAAGTGCACGGCTTGGGGTTCCCCCGCCACCGATGCTCGTGGCGAACTCGTGGAGGAGTGGCTGCTGGCGCTGGGACTGTGCGTCCTCAACCGGGGTTCGGTCGACACGTGCGTGCGGCAAAACGGCGGGTCCATAGTGGACATCACGTTCGCTAGCCCTGTTGTCGCACGTACGGTCGCCCACTGGAGGGTCCTAGAGGGGGTGGAGACACTGTCGGATCACCGATACATTCGGTTTGACGTTTCCACCCCTTCGTCGTCATCGTCGTCGAGTTCGCACTCACCGGCATTTCCCCGGTGGGTGCTATCTAAGCTCAACAGGGGCATGGTGTTCGAGGCGGCCTTGGTCCAGGCCTGGGTCGGCTCACCGGCGTTCGCGGGGGTTGATGAGGAGGCGGCTTGGTTCCGGGATGCACTGTCCAACATCTGCGACAGTGCGATGCCCCGGGCCAAGTCGCGGCCTTCGCGACGCCAGGTGTACTGGTGGACGGCTGAACTGGCGGAGCTGCGCGTATCGTGCGCAGCGCTCAGGCGCGAGTACGTGCGCCAGCGCCGAAGACGCCGCACAGACCGCGAGCTAGAGGCCCGGCTGTATGATGCCTACAGAGGGGCCAGACGGTCCCTCCAACTGGCCATCAGTCGGGCTAAAGATGCGGCGCGGAAGGAACAGCTGTCCACCCTCAACGCCGACCCATGGGGGCGCCCATACCAGCTGGTACGGGGCAAACTCCGCCCTTGGGCGCCTCCACTGACTCAGACGCTGGAGCCCATGTTCCTGGAGACTGTGACGACGACCCTCTTCCCAACGAGGACGCACCACCCCCCCCCGCCTATGCGCTCAAACGTAGCCGGGGGGGACGACGAGGTGCCGGCGGTTTCAACCGCGGAACTGGGGGCGGCTGTGCTTCGCCTCAAAGCGAAGAACACCGCCCCTGGACCAGATGGCGTGCCGGGCCGAGTGTTGGCCCTGGCACTGAAGGCCCTAAGGCCCCGACTGCTGACGCTGTTCGACGCCTGCCTGCAACGCGGAGAGTTCCCACAGCTGTGGAAGGCAGGCAGGCTGGTACTGCTCCGGAAGGAGGGGCGTCCGATTGATGCTCCATCCGCATACCGGCCGATCGTGTTGCTTGGCGAGGTGGGAAAGCTGTTCGAGCGAATTCTCGCCGTCCGCCTCGTCAAGCACCTGACGAGGGTAGGGCCCGACCTGTCCGAACACCAGTTCGGTTTCCGAGGGGGTCGATCGACCATCGACGCGATCTTACGTGTCAAGACCCTCTCGGACGAGGCAGTGTCGGGTGGCGGGGTGTTGTTGGCGGTGTCTCTTGACATCGCCAACGCCTTCAACACTCTGCCGTGGAGCGTCATCACCGAGGCGCTCCGATATCATGGAGTGCCGGAGTACCTGCGTCGGGTAGTCGGGGCCTATCTGGGCAATCGTGTGGTTGCATACGAAGGTCGTGGCGGGCTGGTCACCAAGCAGGTGACGTGCGGTGTTCCACAGGGGTCAGTCCTCGGACCTCTCCTGTGGAACATCGGATACGATTGGGTCCTGCGAGGCGCCACTCTCCCGGGTGTCAGCCTGGTGTGTTACGCTGACGACACACTGGTGCTGTCCCGGGGGAAAACACACAGGGAGGCGTCTCTGCTCGCCACGGCCGGAGTGGCCCACGTGGTGGGGCGCATTCGCGCCCTCGGCTTGGAGGTGGCGCTGCCAAAATCCGAGGCCCTCTTTTTCCATGGGCCTCGGAAAGCGCCACCCGTTGGGTCCCACATCATCGTTGGGGGGGTTACCATCAACGTAGGGTCCACCATGCGATATCTCGGGCTTTTGCTCGACGGCAGGTGGACCTTCAACCCCCACTTCGAGCGATTGGGGCCCAGAGTGGCCGCAGCGGCGGCCGCCTTGGGGCGGCTGCTGCCGAATTTGGGTGGGCCGAAACAGAGTGTCCGACGTCTGTACATGGGCGTAGCCCGGTCGATGGCGCTCTACGGAGCACCGATCTGGGCGGAGTGTCTGACGCCGCGCGGCGCCGCTTTCTTGCGGCGGCCGCAGCGCGTAATGGCCATCCGGGTCATCCGCGGCTACCGCACGGTATCCGGCGAAGCAGCGTGTCTGCTAGCCGGATCCATGCCGTGGGACCTGGAGGCCAGAGCCCTTGCGGACGCCTATTACTGGCGCAAGGAGCAGGCGAGTCGCGGCGATGGGCCTCCGCCCAGAGCCGTTGTACGGCACCTCAGGGAGCTCCGTAGAGCCCTCGAGCTGGAGTGGGCGGCCAGGTTGGCCCGCCCGACGGCGGGACATCGTACGATCCAGGCCGTCCGCTCCCAGATTCTGAGGTGGTTGGGCAGGCGTCACGGGACACTCACGTTTCGGCTGACGCAGGTACTGTCGGGGCATGGCTGCTTCGGCAGTTACCTGTGTCGAGTGGCTGGCAGGGAGGAGTCTACCTCCTGCCACCACTGTGGGGGCAACGAGGACACGGCGCAGCACACGCTCGAGCATTGTCCTGCTTGGGCTGTGCAGCGCCGGACACTCGTTGCGGAAGTGGGGTCGGACCTCTCGCTCCCAGTTATCATCGAAGAGATGGTAGGGAGTGAGGGGTCCTGGAGCGCCATCGCAGACTTCTGCGAAGAAGTGATGGCGCTCAAAGAGGCCGCGGAAAGGGAGCGGGAACTCAACTCCGTGCTCCCGATCCGCGCCCGAAGACCCCGGCGGCGGGGGAGGGCCGATAACGCCCTCTACCAGCCGCCATAAGACCCGGTCTCAGGGCAGCAGTCAGGGCAGAACTGCCGCCCGCCCAACAGAGGCCCGGGTCGTGTGTGCGCACCACTACGCGCACACTGAAGAGGTGCAGGGGACATCCACAGTCCCCTGCCACAGGAGGCCTGCGGAGCTTGGGTTGGGAGACCCAACTCCGCACTCAAAAGGCCTCCGCTGAAGTCCTGCAGCCCCCTCCTATACAAGGGGGCACCAAGGAGTGTCCGCCCCTCTTTACAGGGCGGACAGCGCTGGCGGGGTTGGCGGTAGAATGCTGCAGCGATCCCGCCTCCCCGCCATCCAAAGCGCAGAGCAGGCAGGTGAGGTTTTAGTGGGTAGGCCCCTGGATCTTATTGGGTTCGGGGGAGAGTCCCACATATCCCCGTCGCCTCCCAGCGGCGGGGAATGCGTAACGCATTTCCTCACGTTAAAAAAAAAAAAAAAAAAAAAGGTCCCGGCAGCTTCGGCTGGTCGAGTTTCTGGTCTCGGACCGGGCGCGTCCCCAGGTGGCGGATAGGGGAATGCCGCGCAGATATGCGCGGTACCGGTTTTACCGGCGCGGACCAAAACCAGACACGTGGGATCGCTCCTCTCGCGAGGCGCGATCAGTGCGGCGGGTTCCGGTCAGTCACGCGTAGACTGGCCGAACGGCGACTTCGGTCACTGTCGGACAAACCGTAAACCTCACTGAGAGGAACGGGGGCTCGCATCGGCTTGCCGGGACGAGCTACGAGGAAAGCACCTCTATAAAAAACTAGACGTAGGCGTCTACGGACGCGGAGTCGACGGGTCTGGTGGCCGCGTGTGCGGCCGGCGGACTGGCAGCAATGCCAACGTCGTGCAAATCGTAAGCCTGCTCAAGTCTCTTGGGCAGGAACGAGGGTCTTGGCTTAATTGCCCGGGCTGCGAGGAGTAAACCTCTATAAAAAAATCCCCGAATCCTAAGTTTTTGTGCGCGGCGATGGGACGGATGGCTGATGGGATCTTCAGTTTCAAGCGCACACACTCCAGAGAACCGGCGGACTCTCTGGCAGTATTACGCTTACCCAGGTACAGGGGGCACTGCCTGGGTGGACCGTTTATTTCCCCCATACTCGTGGGAACTTTATGGAGAATTTTATAATAAACCCAAAAACCCAAATCGCAGAGGAGGGTGCGGAGTCTGACTCCGCATCGAGCTTTTTAAGCTTGGAGGATGTAGTGGTTCGCAACGAATCCGGAAATTTTTACCGGACAGGGAAGCGGACACTACGAGATAGGGAGTCGGCATCGTCTGGTGACGACTCCAGGCTAGCGCCCAGAACCACGCGTTCAGGGCGCAGTACCCCAAAGCGGGGACGAGGGCGGCCCCCAACGACCGGCGAATATGTTGGCCTGGGGAAAGCCCAAGCGGCTCTTAATGCCGAGAAGGAGAAGGCGCTGAGGTTGGAGGCCGAGGATGACGTCATTCAGGCCACCAAACGTGTCCAAACATCACGGGCACACGTCAAGGCGCTGGTTGATGGCAAAGGCAAACTTTGCGAAAAGTCTGTGTCGGCCATCAACAAATCTGCGCAGGAGGGCATTGACGCCATCCTCAAGGTCGCGAGCAAGTCGCGCAACCTCAAGGGCCCCTTCCAAGGTGCCCTAAACCAAGCGGCGGCCCTCATGAAAGAGGTTGTGGAGACGCTGAGTTCTCGCTCCGTCTCCGAAGAGACGACTCTGCTGCAGGCGGAGTGTGCAAGGCTGCAAGTAGATAACGCTCGCATGCAGCGCGAGATGGAGGAACTCCGCAAGGAGTTTAGGGAGCTGCGTCAAGAGGCAACGCTGCAGAGGGCGGCTCCAGTCGCTCCTGCCTCGAATGCGCAACCTGTCGACCCACCCGTTGACGGCGACGAGTTGGAGCGGAGGATCATGGTTCGACTTGGAACCATGATCGACGCCAAATTTGACGCTCTCGACGACAGGTTGCTGCCGGAAGTGCGGCTGCGGCCGCCGTTGGCTGCCGATGCCAAAAGGGCGGCACAGGCACCAACGCTGTCGACGGGGGTGTCAAAACCGCCGGCGAAATCGGCACAACAGTCGGCCAAGTCTGCTGAGAAGCAGCCCCCGACTACGACCCCAGTCCAGGGGAAGAAGAAGGGGAAGAAGGGACAGAAGGGTGTGGGCTCCTCAAAAGAGCCCATTCATGCCGCACCCTCCGCCCAGTCGAGCGCTGAGGCCAGCACATCTGCGGCCTCACAGCCCACTGTGGGTACCAACGCCGATGGAGGTTGGATCACAGTGGGCAAAAAGGGCAAGCAGGCCCGTAAGCCCAAGGGGTCCGGCAAGCAAAAGTCGGGCCCTAAAAAGGGCAAGAAGAAGGGCGAGACGGACTTGCGCCCTCCCCGCTGCTCGGCTGTAGTCATCCAACTGCAGCCTGGGGCGGCGGAACGGGGCTTGTCCTATGCCGCGGTCCTCACTGAGGCCGTGGAGAAGGTCCCGTTAGAGGATCTGGGCCTCGCCGGCTTGCGGTATAAGACTGCAAAGTCGGGGGCCCGGATCTTCGAGTTGCCAGGCACCACAAGCGGCGATAAGGCCGATGCCTTGGCAAACCGAATTCGGGCGGCCTTCAACCAGGAGGACGTGAGTGTTCACAGGCCCGTGAAATGCGCAGAGCTGCGCATTAAGGGCCTGGACGACTCCGTCACGACGGAGAAGGTGGTCGCAGTCGTTGCGCGCGAGGGTGGCTGTGCGCCCGAAGCCATCAGGGCATCGGACGTGCGCCGCAGTAACGCAGGGGTTGGCTCTGTCTTGCTGAGCTGCCCCATCGCCGTCGCAAACAAGGTGTCGCGCAAGAAGCGCCTCACAATCGGGTGGGTCTCTGCTCAGGTTAAACTGATGCAAGCCCGCCCGAAACGGTGCTACCGGTGCCATCTGATGGGGCACAACAGGCGAGACTGCACCGAAGAAGTGGACCGCAGCAGTCAATGCTTCAAATGTGGGCAGACTGGACATGAGCTGCAAGCGTGCACCGCGGAGAAGCACTGTCCAGCTTGTTCTGCTGCGGGGCGTCCCGCCAGCCACGAAATCGGCACGAAGGCTTGCAAACCCGCAAAGGCTTCCAAGCCTACGACGAAAGGGGGGAAGAATGCTGCGGCTCCGCGGCTGACCCCTGCTCCAGCTGCTGCAGTAGCCGGGGATGAGGTGGTAGCCATGATCACCAATTAATGGCCCACCGATTCCTGCAGGCAAATTTGAACCACTGCGCCCGAGCTCAAGACCTTCTGGTTCAGAGCATGGCGCAGTGGTCTATCGATGTTGCGGCGGTCGCGGAGCCGTATTCCGTTCCCCCCAGGGACAACTGGGTGGGTGATGGAGCAAGCCTAGTCGCCCTAGTCTCGCGGGCTCCTCTTCGGGTGGTCGCTAGGCGTCCGGGCTGCGTCGCAGTGGTGGCAGAGAACACCCTCGTTCTGGGGGTGTACTTTTCGCCTAACAGGGTCTTCGCCGAATTCGAGGCGTTTCTCGATGATGTGGGGGCCCTGATAGGGCGGAATCGCCCCCTTCCGGCGATCGTTCTCGGGGATCTCAACGCCAAATCAACGGCTTGGGGTTCCCCTGCCACCGATGCGCGAGGCGCACTCGTTGAGGAGTGGCTAGTGGCGGTGGGACTGTGCGTCCTCAACCGGGGGTCGGTGCACACCTGCGTGCGACAGCTGGGCGGGTCCATTGTGGACGTCTCCTTCGCAAGTCCAGTTGTCGCGGGCAGGGTCACCGGCTGGAGAGTGTTAGAGGGGGTGGAGACATTATCGGATCACCGCTATATCCGGTTCGACATCTCCGCCCCTTCAACGTCGTCGTCGTCGTCGTCATCATCGTCGCGTCCGATGTTTCCGCGATGGGTGCTCCAGAAGCTGGACAAGGATGTGCTGCAAGAGGCAGCCATCGTTCAAGCCTGGGTCGGCACGTCAGTGGCGTTCGTGGGGGTAGACGAGGAGGCGGCTTGGTTCCGGAGCGCAATGTCAAGCATCTGTGACAGTGCAATGCCCCGGGCCAAGTCGCGGCCCTCACGACGTCAAGTCTATTGGTGGTCAGCTGAGCTGTCGGAGCTGCGCGTGGCGTGCGCCGAACACAGGCGTGCGTACACGCGCCAGCGCAGAAGGCGCAATGTCGACCGCGCTCTGGAAGCCCGGCTCTACGCCGCCTACCGAGGGGCCACAATGGCCCTTCAACAGGCGATCTGCCGGGCCAAGGACGCGGCCCGCGAAGAACAGCTGGCCACCCTCAATGCAGACCCGTGGGGGCGCCCGTACCAATGGGTACGCGGCAAGCTCCGCCCTTGGGCGCCCCCACTGACCCAGACCCTGGACACCCAGTTTCTGGACACCGTGACGACGACCCTCTTCCCGACGAGGACGCACCACACTCCCCCGCCGATGCACAATCCGCGGGCGACCAGGAGTGATGACGGGACCGTGCCTGCAATCACATCTGCAGAGCTAGGGGCGGCGGAGCTTCGGCTTAAAGCCAAGAATACCGCCCCCGGTCCCGACGGAGTGCCCGGCCGCGCATTGGCTCTGGCACTCAAGGCCCTAGGGCCCCGACTACAAGGGTTACTCGACGCCTGCCTGCAGCGTGGAGAGTTCCCACAACAGTGGAAGGCAGGCAGGCTCGTCCTGCTCCGGAAGGAGGGGCGCCCCGTGGACGCTCCATCCGCTTACCGGCCAATAGTGTTGCTTGACGAGGTGGGAAAGTTCTTCGAGCGAATTATCGCCGCTCGCCTCGTCAAGCACCTTACAAGGGTAGGGCCCGATCTGTCCGACAACCAGTTCGGATTCCGGGGGGGTCGCTCGACCGTTGACGCGATCCTGCGCGTCAAGGCCCTCTCGGACCAGACAGTATCGGGCGGCGGGGTGTTGTTGGCGGTGTCTCTAGACATCGCCAATGCCTTCAACACCCTGCCATGGAGTTGCATTGCGGCGGCGCTCCAATTTCATGGAGTGCCTGCATACCTGCAGCGTGTAGTCGGGGCCTATTTGGCCAACCGGGCCGTGGTCTACGAAGGCCGTGGCGGACTGGTCACCAAGGAGGTGACTTGCGGTGTTCCGCAGGGGTCGGTCCTCGGACCTCTCTTGTGGAACATCGGCTACGATTGGGCCTTGCGGGGCGCCACTCTCCCGGGCGTCAGCGTCGTTTGTTACGCTGACGACACACTCGTGTTGGCCCGGGGGAAAACACATCGCGAGGCGTCCCTGCTCGCCACGGCCGGAGTGGCCCACATGGTCGGGCGCATCCGCGCTCTAGGTTTAGAGGTGGCGCTATCCAAATCTGAGGCCCTCTTCTTTCACGGGCCTCGGAAAGCGCCACCTGCTGGGTCCCACATCGTCGTAGGGGGGGTCACCATCAATGTAGGGTCCACCATGCGCTATCTCGGGCTGGTGCTCGATGGCAGGTGGACCTTCGACCCCCACTTTGACCGATTGGGGCCCAGAGTCTGTGCAGCTGCGGCTGCTTTGGGGCGGCTCCTCCCGAACTTGGGAGGACCGAAAGTGAGTGTCCGGCGCCTCTTCATGGGGGTTGCCCGCTCGATGGCGCTGTATGGGGCGCCAGTCTGGGCAAACTGCGTAACGCCGCGCAGCGCCGCTTCCTTGCGGCGGCCGCAGCGTGCAATTGCCATCCGGGTCGTCCGCGGTTATCGCACCATTTCGCACGAGGCAGCATGTGTGCTGGCCTCTGCGATGCCGTGGGACCTGGACGCAAGAGCTCTTGCGGCCGCCTACAACTGGCGCAAGGAACTGGCTAGCCGCGGCGAAAGGCCCCCGCCTCGAGCCGTCGAGCGGCACATGGAGGAGCTCCGCGGAGCCCTCGTATTGGAGTGGGCGGACAGGCTTTCCCGGCCTACAGCCGGTCTTCGTACTGTCGAAGCCGTCCGCCCTCACCTCGTGGAGTGGCTGAGGAGGCGCCACGGGGCACTCACATTTCGAGTGACGCAGGTGCTGTCGGGGCACGGCTGCTTCGGCAGCTACCTGTGTCGGATGGGCAGGGAGCCGTCCAGGGCCTGCCATCATTGTTCGTGCGGCGAGGACACGGCGCAGCACACGCTCGAGCATTGTCCGGCTTGGGCTGTGCAGCGCCGAACACTCGCCGCAGTCGTTGGAGTGGACCTCTCGCTTCCAGCTGTCGTGGAAGAGATGGTAGGGAGCGAGAGGTCCTGGAGCGCCATCACGGAGTTCTGTGAGGAGGTGATGGCGCTCAAAGAGGCAGCCGAACGAGAGCGGGAACTTGATTCCCCTCTCCCAATTCGTGCCAGAAGGGCTAGGCGGAGGAGGGCAGACGACGCCCTCTTCCAACCGCCCTAGTGTGGCTGCATAGCCGGGGCCCTACTCCTGGGGCCCAAGGGCGCGCGCGACATCACGCGCTGCGCGACAAGCGAAGACAGCGGGGAGTTGGATTAGCCAACTCTTCGCTGTGCGAAGGCCAGCGGAGACTGGGTTGGGAGACCCACCTCCGCATTGCACTGGCCTTCGCCGAAGTCCTGCTGCCCCCTCCATCCGCTGGGGGGCGCAAATAGTCGAAGGTCCGCCCTTTTCAGGGCGGACAGCGCCGGCGGGGTTGGCGGTAGAGTGCTTATAGCGATCCCGCCTCCCCGCCATCATAGGCGCCAGCAGGCATGTGTGGTTTTTAGTGGGTATACCCTCATGGACTGGCCTTTTCGGTTCATGGGGGGGAGTCCCACATAACCCCGTCGTCTCCCAACGACGGGGTATGCGTAACGCATTTTCCGCACGTTAAAAAAAAAAAAAAAAAAAAAAAGGTTAGGTTAGGTTAGGTTAGGTTAGGTTAGGTTAGGTTAGGTTAGGTTAGGTTAGGTTAGGTTAGGTTAGGTTAGGTTAGGTTAGGTTAGGTTAGGTTAGGTTAGGTTAGGTTAGGTTCCCGGCAGCTTCGGCTGGTCGAGTTTCTGGTCTCGGACCGGGCGCGTCCCCAGGTGGCGGATAGGGGAATGCCGCACAGACATGTGCGGTACCGGTTTACCGGCGCGGACCAAAACCAGCGGGTGGGATCGCTCCTCACTGTTCTGAGTGAGTGATGCGATCAGTGCGGCGGATTCTGACTTCGGTCACCGCTGTACGTGGGGTCTGCTCCTTGTGTTCTTTATCAAGGATGCGGAGTGTCCGTCGGCGTCTCAGACATATTCTGAGTAGCGGCGACGGACGTGCTGTTCGCTCTTTGTCTTCTTTTCAAGGATGCGAAGTGCCCGGCGACGTCTCAGACATATTCTGAGCAGCGGCGACGGGCGTGGTGTTCGCTTTTCTCTTTCGTACTGGAGGGAGAGAAGTAGTCGAACGCGGGCGGCGTGTCTGACTGGTGCGAGAGTGCCAGTTCGGTCGTGGCTTTGGCCAACGTCGGTCGAACCCGCAGCTCAGTTCTTTTTAAGGCTGAATTGCGGGGGTCTCTTGCCTTCATTGGCTGGAGACCGCGTGGAAGCAAAACCACTTTAAAAAAAACACTTTGGGGGAGGGAGAATAGGGACCAAACCCTTCAAAGGATTTTTATGACAATGGCAAGCGAAACAGAAAGATTACCCCAGGGAGGTACCGACCGCTCCGCGGTTGGAGAATCCTCCACGGACTCGTCCGTCTGCCCCGCGTATTCTGGGGGGGGCAACGAATGCCATCGGATTAATTCTAATCTATTAGATGAGAGGAGCCAAGAGGGCTCGGGTCCTTCTAAGGACCATGACGAAAGGAGAGAGCACCCTAACACCGGTGGTGCGGAGGAGACAGGCTCCAAATTTTGGAGGAAGCGCTCGCATGACCAGGCGAGCAAACGGCAGCTGACAGGTTCGTCGGGTGACGAGAGCCTGCCGGCTCCAAAAATGCCCTCGGCTACCAGAGGCCGTGGGCAAGCGGGTTCTGGGCCTACACCTACCCCATCGCGAGATGGGAAAGGTCGTTTCCATAGGCGTACCGAAACGCCAAGGCCTGGTGGGGAAAGCGATTCGGGTGAGTCTGTGTGTTCACGGATGTCACTAGGATCAAACAGGTCGGCTGTGGTGGTACTAGAGCGGCTGCCACTACAGAAACCTGTTGGTGACGGTGACTATCACTCAGACTGTTCGGCAAAGTCGGTGAAGTCACGGGGTAAAGGCCGACAGACTCACGGACGATACGTTGGCTTGGGTAAGCAACAGGAGCTCTACAAGAACTTCGTTGCAGAATCGTCGCAGGTCTCTGATCAGAGCGATCTGGATGAGGAAGAAGCCAGGAAGGCAAGAGAGGCCAGAGCTGCTGTCAGAGAGCTAATGCGCTCTGGCAGTAAGCCCTCAAACCCGGCTGCCATTAAGGAGCGCATCGAGAAGCATCTCTTCTCGATCCTAGATGTCGCAAGTCGCTCCAAAAACCTTAAGGGCGATTGGGTCAAAAGGTTGAAGGACGCGGTACAGTTTGTCCAGGACGATGTATATGTCTTGGCGAACAGGAACCAGACGGAGGAGACCGAGAAGCTGCAGGCTGAAAATCTACGCCTCAGCAAGGAGGTCGAAGAGCTACGAAGGAGTATGGAGGCTATGAATAAGCGGATAGCTCCAGCTCCTGATGCCAGCCTTTTCGAGGATTTTGAGCGTTCCATCATGGTGTCATTGGGAACAATGATGGACGCCAAGCTGGCAGGGGTCAAGGAGCTCTTGCCGGCAGAGAAGATTCTCCGCCCGCCTTTGGCAGCGGACAAGAAGCGGGCCGAAGCAGAAGTGGCAAGAGCTTCAGGAAGCAAGGCTACGGCCAATGCACCCAAACCTAAACAGGCCCCTAAGCCTGCATCGGCATCAACACCTGCCACTGTCACTGCTGCTGCTGCTACTGCATCCACATCAACCGTGAGTGCAGTACCAGACGAGGGATGGGCCACTGTCACTAGACGGAAGCCCAATAAAAAGAAGGAGAAGCCGAAAGCTCCACCGGCATCGAAGACGACGACCAACTCAGCTCAGGCGCCGACCAATGCACGAAAGAAGGCGAAGAAGCGGAGGTCACGAAGGAAGAAACGACGACAACCTCGCACGGCCGCCGTCGTCATTACTCTTGATCCTGAGGCGGAGAAGAGGGGGATTACCTATGCCAGTGTTCTGGCAAAGGCACGCGTCCACCTAAATGTCGCAGAGATGGACATAGACCCTAGGGCTAATGCCATTAAACTGCGGAAGACTGCCACGGGGGCTCGCATCGTGGAGCTTCCTAAGAGCATAAGCCACGAGAAAGCCGACCTCCTGGCAGAAAAACTTAAAGGCATCTTCGCCGAAGATGCCCGGGTCGCTAGGCCTGTCGATAGTGCGGAGCTCCGAGTGACTTACTTGGATGACTCCGTCACTAAGGAGGAGATCCTTACTGCTGTCTCGGAGCAGGGTCGTTGCCCACCCAACACCGTAAAGGTGGGCGAAATTAGGGAGGGTCCCGGTGGCACCGGCGCTACGTGGGTGAGTTGTCCAGTGGGAGCAGCGCAATCTCTCGCTTCGGCTGGAAGATTACTGGTCGGATGGATTTCGGCCAGAGTCGAGATGCGCACAGCCCGGCCCATGAAATGTTACCGTTGCCTGGAAGTCGGTCACACAAAGGCTCGCTGCACGTCGGCAACAGACCGCAGCGGGCTTTGCTTCCAATGTGGGCAGCCGGGACATAAAGTTAAGGTTTGCACGGGAAAACCCAAGTGCATTATCTGCGAAGAAGCAGGTCGTAGGTCCGCCCACTTGATGGGAGGCAGGGGATGTGCTCCCCCTCCTTCCAGAAAGGGCAAAACGACGGCGACAAGAAAAGTCCTTGCCGCACCGGTGACTGAACAGGCTAAACCCTGTGAGGAGGCAATGTTGATCGAATAATGGATCAAGTCCGCTCACATTGCTTCCTTCAGGGTAACCTCAACCACTCTGCTAATGCCCAAGATCTTTTCATACAGGCAATGGCAGAGTGGACGATTGACGTTGCGGTTGCAGCGGAGCCGTATTTTGTCCCTCCCCGGCCTAACTGGGTAGGAGACATTGACGGTTCTGTTGCCATTATCTCCGCAACCGGCATTAATTCCCAGCCTCTCACCACCATCCGTAGGGGTTCGGGTTTCGTCGCGGCGTCGTGGGGACCGTATGCCATAGTCGGGACATACTTCTCCCCCAACAAAAGCCTCTCTGAATTCGAGCAGTACATGCAAGAGTTAGAGAGGGTTGTTCGAGGATTGGCGCCTCGCCCGGTTCTGTTGCTTGGTGACCTCAATGCTAAGAGCACGGCATGGGGGGGACCAGCGACCGACCGGCGCGGAGAACTTGTTCAGGAGTGGGCGCTTGGTTTGGAGCTCACCCTTCTGAACCGAGGTCGCGTCCACACTTGTGTCCGGTGGAACGGAGGGTCTATCGTGGATGTTTCCTTCTGCGACCCCTCCGTTGCCAGACGGATTGTCAACTGGCGTGTCGTCGAAGAGGCGGAGACGCTATCCGATCACAGATACATCCGGTTTAGCGTCTCCCCACATAGGGGAGCTGGAGTCCGCCCTAACATCCCGGCGAATTCAGTATCCCCTCGGTGGGCACTAAAGAAGATGGATCGAGACTTACTCGTCGAGGCGGCGATCATCAGTGACTGGTTCTACCAGCCACCCGGTCACCTGGTGGATGTGAACGACGAGGCGGTGCGGTTTCGAGTCACCGTAACCGCTGCATGTGACGCTGCGATGCCTCGTGTCCTGAGCAGACCTTCCAGGCGCTCAGTCTACTGGTGGTCGCCAGAGGTCGCGACCCTTCGACGACACTGTATAGGTGCACAGCGCGAGCTGACCCGTCACCGCTCGCGGCATAGAGACGAGGCGACAGTGGCGTTACTCTATGAGGCCTATCGGACGGCACGCAGAAATCTTCGCCTCGGTATCCTGGAGGCGAAAGCCGCTGCGAGGCGAGAAATGTACGAAGAGCTGAATCGGGATGCGTGGGGTCGCCCGTACCTGGCGGCTAGGAACAAGCTCCGCGCCGCGGCACCCCCGATCACAGAATCCATGGAGCCACATCTGCTCCAAAGCATTGTTTCTGCCCTGTTCCCTCCCCGGGCTGTTTTTGATCCCCCCACGATGGGTACTGCAGTGCCACGTGGTGAGTTTGAGGCAGTAACGGCAGGGCAACTGGTGGCATCCATCGACCGTCTCCGGGCTAAAAAGACTGCCCCTGGTCCTGACGGTATACCAGGTCGAGCACTTACTTTGGCTCTAGGCCCGCTCGAGCACAGACTGCGAAGTCTCTTCAACATGTGCCTGGAGACGGGCCATTTCCCGGCCATATGGAAGACGGGGAAACTCGTCCTTCTAAGGAAGGAGGGACGACCGGCCGACTCAGCATCGGGGTACAGGCCGATCGTACTACTGGACGAAGCGGGTAAGCTCCTTGAGCGCATCATCGCCAACCGCATTGTCCGTTATCTGACAAGGACGGGGCCTGACATGTCAGAGTCCCAATATGGCTTCAGGGTGGGCCGGTCCACCTTGGACGCCCTGAGCCAAGTAAAGATCTTCACCGCGGAAGCGGTCGCAAGAGGAGGAATGGCTTTGGCGGTCTCGCTCGACATCGCCAACGCTTTCAATACGCTGCCGCACCAGTGTATCGAGTCGGCGCTCCGGTACCATGGAGTGCCGCTCTACCTGCAGCGTATTGTTGTCGACTATCTTCGTGGTCGTAGTGTCACCTACACTTCAGCCACTGGCACCCAGCGGCAGGAGACCGGTCTCGGTGTTCCACAGGGGTCTGTTCTTGGACCGCTCCTGTGGAACATCGGGTATGACTGGGTGCTGCGCGGTGCCCTACTCTCTGGGCTTCGGGTAGTGTGCTACGCGGACGACACGTTGATCTTGGCTCGAGGAGCCAACTCGGAAGAATGCACACGACGTGCGACCTGCGGCGTCAACCTTGTCGTAGGTCGCATTCGGCTGCTGGGACTGGAAGTAGCCCTGGGGAAGACTGAGGCCATACACCTTTACGGTCCTCGAAGTCGACCCCCTGCTGCAGCTCACCTAACGATCGACGGTGTTCGGATCCCAGTGCTGAGCAGTATGAAGTACCTTGGTTTGGTACTGGACGGACGGCTGAGCTTCCGCATACACTTTGAGCGTATGGCGCCAAAACTTCTGGCTGCTGCGGCTGCTCTCGGGAGGCTATTGCCTAATGTCGGAGGTCCTGATGTGGGATGCCGTCGGCTTTATGCCGGAGTCATCAAGTCGATGGCTCTATACGGCGCTCCCATATGGGCAGATGCCCTATCAGCAAAAAACAGAGCGCTTCTGCTTCGCTCGCAGCGCACTGTAGCCAATAGGGTTGTCAGGGCGTATCGTACTGTCGGTCATGAGGCAGCGTGCGTCCTAGCCGGAACTCCACCTTGGGATCTGGAGGCCGAAGTTCTTGCGGACATTTACCGCCGAACGGCCGAACTCCGATCCCGAGGCACTCATCCCCTGCAAAGGCAGGTGGAGGTATGGCGGCGACAAGCCCGAATTGTCGCCCATAGGAATTGGGAGCTACGTCTTCTGAGACCTAGCGCTGGACGTTACACAGTGGATGCGATCCGCCCACACTTACAACAGTGGGTGGACAGGCGGCATGGTATTATGACATACCGCCTAACGCAGATGCTGACCGGGCACGGGGCCTTTGGCCACTATCTGTGCAGAGTCGCTCGACGAGAGGAGACGACTGCGTGCCACCAGTGTGGTCATGATGACGACACGGCACTGCACACATTGGCTTCGTGTCCGGCTTGGAGGGAGCCCCGCGCTGAACTACTCACAGCGCTTGGGGGTATCAACCTGCTCTCACTGATGGCTGTTATTGCAGCCATGGTAAGCAGCCGAGCAGCTTGGACAGCGATGGTCTCATTTTGCGAGACTGTTATGTCGCAAAAGGAGGCGGCGGAGCGTGAGCGCGAGAATGATCCTGGTGCTTCGCAGATCCGCAGGCGTCGAGTTGGGCGCAGAAGGGCAGCGCATGAGCGCGACCTTCCGCCCTAACTAGGTCCCTGGGCGACAGGCACGGGGGTGCCTGTTGTCCGGTTCTAGGGACCCACGGCTGAGAGATGCATTTGGGTGTTTCGGATGTGTCTCCAAAAGGTGATAGGGGTCGACACAACATCGTTGGCCCACAACGTGTTCGTTCCTAGTGGAACGAACAGGGATGCCGCTTGCCTTCACTGGCCGGCGGCTGCCGCAGGGCTGGTGCGTGAGGCATTGCAACGCATTTCCACGCACCAGTCACTCTATGCGGACGACGGAACACGGAGGGTGGTTTAGCCGGTAGGAGTCCGGCACTACCCGCTCACTCCCCCGGGTAAGCGGGTGTCCTATGTAGGATTCCCCCGCCTCAAAAAAAAAAAAAAAAAAAAAAAGGTTAGGTTAGGTTAGGTTAGGTTAGGTTAGGTTAGGTTAGGTTAGGTTAGGTTAGGTTAGGTTAGGTTAGGTTAGGTTAGGTTAGGTTAGGTTAGGTTAGGTTAGGTTAGGTTAGGTTAGGTTTTTTTTTTTTTTTTTTTTTTTTTTTTGAGGTAAATACCTCCCTCGTTCTTTACTGCTGCTATGTTTTTTGCAGCACTATTGTATTCTTTATTGTATTATACTCATTGCAAATAAACCTTACTACTAATTCTGTGTTTGTGTTCCTAGTGTAGCTCTACGTGTCATACTTACTATTCCCTAATGGAATCCGGAAAGGGTGCAGGCGCATACTTTGCCTTCTCTTTCCTTCATCCTCCTAAGCTAGATTTGTGCAGTGTGTTACTTTATTTCTTATTTTAGGTTTTACAATAATTTCTTAAGATTACATTAGATTAAATTAAATTATATAATAAATATCATAATAAATTGATTAACATTCACAAACAAGGTATAGTCCACATTCATTGTATAATATTACATTCATTATCATTAGGTATAAATTCATAATAACTTATAATCATCAATGAAAATCACAACATCTTTGGGAACAATTTGGTTGTAATACTAAAAACAAACAATGTAATAAAACTAGGAGGACCAAGGAATCGCGGGCAACACCAAGATTTCAAAATTACAGTCGCGGGCTTACGCAACTGTGGACCCATTAGACTTGGCCGCAGCCCTAAAAATTGCCTCGCAGAAGGCGAGCAGTGGTGCCCTGCGGTCGTCGTCCCGGAAAGCATCCCTGATGGATGCGGCGTTGAGGGATAAATCCATCCTGTGCTCGCAGTCCAGCCTCAGTGACCCGAAGCGGGGACACTCGAGCACCAAGTGCTCTACCGTTTCCGGAGTGGCGTCGTCGCAAGCACAGAACGGTGACCCTAGGAGCTTAAAGCAATGGAGATAGGCTCTGATACCCCCGTGTCCAGTGAGCAGTTGAGAGCGCAGGTTATTGTGGCGTGCACCCCGAAAGACTTTGGTGGCCAGACGCACGTCGTCCACGAAGAATTTGGTCGTGGATCCCGTGGTGCTCGACGTGACTCTTGCTTGCCACTCTCCGATTGTGCTGTTCCTGATGAGGCGCTTGGCGTAGGACAATGGGAAGCTGTCGTACGCAGGAGCTCTCTTGTCGTGAAGGGCGCCATTCTTAGCCAGCTCGTCCGCCCTTTCATTGCCCGGTAGCCCCACGTGCGCCTTGATCCAGGCCCACCGGACAGATCTCCCCTGAGATTCCATGGTCCCCAGCGTCGATCTGACCTCACGAGTGAGCGGGTGCAGATTGTCGGAGTCGCTTATACTTTCCAGAGCCGCTCTAGAGTCGCTGAGGACATAGAGTTTCTGGAACTTGCGTTTCTTGTTGACAGCCTGTAGTGCGCGCAGTATTGCAGCGAGTTCCGCCTGGAATACGCTGCAATAGTCCGCGAGCCCAAAGCTGCCACGCTCTACTTCCTCGCCTCTATCCCAAATTGTGTATGCCGCGCCCACTCTCCCCTCCAACTTGCTGCCATCTGTGTAAATGTGCGTCCAGCCCTCTTCCAACTCGGCTAGATCCTCCCTCGTTGATACCCACTGGAAGGGGATGGGTGTTCTCAGGGCAGGGTGCGGCAAGCTGAAGGGGCTGGTGCGGTTCTCTGCGGTTCTGCCTGGCAGTTCCGGCAATGGTTTCCCTCTCTTAACCTCGTAAAGGCGCTTGGCCTCACCAGCTCTAAGGTCCAGGGGGAGTATCCCGGCCAGCAGCGCAGCTGACGTGAGCGAGGTGGTGCGGTGGGCTTTGGCTATCAGGATCGCGAAGAGACGTGTGGTGCGATCAAGCTTGGTCCTGTTAAACTTCTTCCCACACGCATCCGCCCAGACATTCGCCGCGTATAAGACGGTAGGCTCGATGACCGCTGTGTAGATGGTCTTAACGATCTCCGAGTTGAGCCCCCAGTGCGCGCTTGCTGTCCGGGACACCGCCCTGTAAAGGTTTACGGCCTTGCCGTATACGCTGTCCAAGTGATGGCCAAAGTTTAGGTTCCGGTCCAAGGTGATTCCCAGAAGCTTAAGCTGACCCGTAAGTTGGATCAGGGTTCCCTGCATACTGATGATCGGTTGGTCATACTTAAGCTTCCGGGTAACCAGAATTGCCTGAGTCTTCTGAGGGGCAAATCGCAGCTTGTGCCTCTTTCCCCACTCGGCTATGCAGTCCAGTGCTTCATTGGTTTTGGATGATACCTCGCTCGCATTGTCCCCTACAGCTATTACCAATACGTCATCCGCAAACGCCTGCACGTGGGCCCTGAGCGTGTCGGCTTCTTGGAGAAGTGGGTCCAGAAGCACGTTCCACAGTAGAGGTCCGCACGTCGAGCCCTGTATGCACTACAGCTACTTCCAGCTAGATGTTATAGCTTCCTGGAGGGCCTCCTTGTAGCTAATCCTGGCTGTGAGGTAGGACTCTGTCACTTGCGGTTTCCTGGATGGGTTGGCGTTTTGGATACGCTTCCTGAGTCGCTTGACGGTGGCTTTGAGGGCAGCCAGTTCGGGGGTCCACCAATGGGCTGGTTTCCCGGCTTTCCTGGGGCGGATACCCGGAATAGAGGCTTTGCATGCTGTTTCTATAGCCTCTGTGAATCCATTCAAGGCTTCTTCCAGATGTCCCGGTGTCTGAACTGCCGCTATCCTTTCCTCCGTTATCCCGTTTTTACCCAGTTCTTCCGACAGAGAGGTTCGGAATTTGGGCCAGTCAGCCTTCTTGGTGTTGAACCTTCTGGTCTGCGGTCTGACTATTCCTTCCTCAGTCCGGGAAAGCTCTACCTGGAAGGTAATGGGTCGGTGATCGGATAGGCAGCCAAAATCCGCGTCTACCCTCCAGCCCCTAGTGCGTCTCTGGACGCCCGCAGAAACAGCGGTAATGTCCACGATACTGGCGAAGACTGCGCCCCCCCGGATGGTGTAGAACGTCGGGGTGGTGCCCTCGTTGGCAATATGCAGCTCCTTCTCTGCAAGGAGTTCGACGACGGCAGCTCCCCTGTCGTCTTCAGCCTCGCATCCCCACCAGGGGCTCTTGGCGTTGAAGTCGCCGCCCACAATGAGATTGTCCACGCCGAGATCACCAATGACAGCTGAAATTTGTGCGACCTGGACACCAATGGGTTTGTCTCCCTCGAGGTAAACGCCGACAATACCGAAAAGTTCGCCTCCCACCTTAAGGGTGGCGGCGACAATGTTGCTGGTCACAAGATCGGGGTTCTCAATAACCTGTATGTTACTGTCCAGGACGACAACCGCAGATTTAACCGGCCCCCCTTTCCTACTCTGTACGACCCTATGTCCACTCGTTACGTAACCCTTGCTACCTATATATGGTTCCTGAAGCAGGAGCACGGCCACCCCCCGGTCCTCGGCCTCGCGGATGAGGTCTTTGGTAGCCGCAAATCCCCGCCCAAGATTGGCCTGTACGAGCTTTAGGGTTCTGCGGCTGTGTGTGTGTGTATGTGGTGTGTTGGTGTTGCGTGTGACGTGTGTGTTCCGAGGTTCGTTCCCAGAGTCCCCCGAGTCCCTCGAGTCACCCGAGTCAGAGGTTGAGTCGCCCTTAGCAGTAGCGAACCGCGGCTCTGGCCAGCCTGTCCCATTTAGCCCTTATTGGGCATTCAGCGCTGTACGCCGGGTGGTCGCAGACGCCGTGCTTAGCTGCCAGACAGTTGGCGCACTTAGGTGGCCCACTTCTGGCCCCGCATTCCCGCGTCTCGTGGTCACCTGCACAGTAGCCGCAGCAGCATTCCGGCTTGCGGCAATCCCTAGCCATGTGGCTGTAGCCCATGCACCTATAGCACTGGATGAGCGGCGAATGATCCACTGCCAGAACCACTTGGTATCCCAGTTTGATCCTGGAGTCTTTTAGGGCGTTCCAGATTCCCGCGCTGACCTCCAGGATGACATTGTTAAGGGCGGGTGTTCTGCCCTTGGTCCTCCGGAGAACCCGGACCTGTTGCTGGTCGCGCGGGACCCCGGCCAACGCTGCAGTGTTCTGGTTGACGACTGCCTGTTCGAGTCTGGAGTCGGTCAGGTCCTGTGCCACCTCAATAAGGCGCAGTAGCGGCTTCCTATGGGTCACCGGTGAAACAGTAAGGCCGCCTCCCGCCTTTTTAAGCGCGTCCTGTAGCCGCTCTCTGCTTTCACCGGTGTCACACGCCACCACAACCTTCTGGTTCTTGGTTTTCCGAACCCGGCTGACTCCGATGCCCAGTTCCACTACGTCGACTGCCTTCTTGACCTCTGTAAGGACGTCTTCGCTGGTGTGTCTAGGGTCCTTGGACTCCACCATCACTGGATAACTGGTCCTTACTAGTGCCTCCGCATAAGAGGCGGTTTTGGTTCTGGGCTTGGGCTCTGGCTGCGTCCCGTCCCTCGCTGCCAGACTCTCTAAGGTCCTCTTTAGAGGTCCGAGCATCTCTTTGAGCTCGCTCTGGGCCTCCCCGATAACCAGCTCAGCGCTGAGCCCCCCTACTGCAGGCGGCATCTGATGAGCCGCTGTCAAATCGCTGAGGTCCCTGACCTCCTCACGAACGGCTCTCACCTGACCCATAAGCGGCTGGACTGCTTCGTGGATATCGCCTCTCAGCTCCTCCCGTGTCACCGGCACATTTCCTTCCACCGGCAGCCTTTTCTCAATGAGGTCCCGTAGCTCGGCAATATCCCGCTGGAGACCGGCCACGGGGACGAAAATTGACCTAGCGGCCGTGGGTGACGGTGTAGACGCTGGCTTACCGGTGGGTGAACAGGGAGAGGCAGCAGCCGGCGTTCTTGCCCTGCATTGGTCCCGAGTGGGCTCCAGACGCCAGCGTTCCAAGTCCACCCTGAGTTCGCGCATGTGACCCGCCAGGCGCTCGGTTTGTTCGGCCAGGGCGCTGAGCCTCCCGTGGTCCGCTCTGTCCTGTCGCACCATCTCCGCCGATTGGCAGGGAGCGCGATCTTTGAGAGCCTCGATGTCCGTGCGTAACTCTGCGATCATCTTAACGGGGCCATCCAGTTCAAAGTTAAGCCATTTAAAGATGGCCTCTGCTGTAGCGTTTGTGCTGGTGAGGGTCTCGTGGGCTTCCTTGAGCTTACCCGCGTGAGCGGCGTTCAGGGCCCCTATTTCTTTAGTATGAGCCCTCTCTACCCTCACCAGTTCCCTGGCCGCTCTTGCCTTCTCCTGCTCAAGCGCCACCCTGTGTCGCGAGCGTGAGTCAGAGACCGACAAGACTATCTCGTACAGAGCCTGCATGGTTTCGAGTGCCTCAGCTTTGCTCTCCCTTTTCATATTCCCCGCTTTCTCAATGGCCTCTTTTCCGGACATCAACAGGTCGTTTGCCCGTTGGGTCGCCAGGTCCATTGACAATCCCGTGCGTTTGCGGGTGTCTGGGAGGATGCTGGATCTTTTGCTGCAGGCGCTCTCAACCTCCACGTCTGACCATTCGTCGTCTGTGCGTGGTGCAGAGGTTTTGCTATCCCCGCACATTGGTGCGATAGGCGTAGGCTTTGGTGACTCCAGAATTGGTGTCTCTTCCTGTACGGCAGGAGTTACGCCTTTAGCGGCGTTGCGACCAGTGTCAGTAGGCATAGGGGGAGGCGGTGACGCCTGGCTGCCCGTTTCGCCCTTCTTCTGCGTGAGGACCTTTCTCCTCAAACTGGTTTTAGATGGTGCCGTTTTAAAGCTGGCAGCCGACGACTTGCTAGGAGACCGCGACGACATGGCCGCTTGTGCTCCGGTGCCCAGTAGTTAATTAGGTTTTTTGTTTGTTTTAGGTGCGTGCTAGCTGCCAGGCAACGACAACTCGCCGTTGCTCGACTGCCCGCGGGAGGCACGGGTCCCCGATCGGTGCAGGATAGCAGGATGCTGAAGGTAA